>CM031540.1:20469160-25469160 GCA_018361395.1 Boechera stricta | reverse complement strand
GCCCACTGAAGTTGAAGCTCAAATATATATTGAAGAACATAATTCCTACAAAAAAAGTTTGCATCTTTTCTCCATTATTACAAGAACTAGATTAAAAACTCAAAGAGATAGATCGAAAAGTATACCCGAACGGATCTTGAGAGAGGTATAGTGCATTGGACGCGATTTCAGAGACTAAGTGTTGCTTTTGTTCTCCTTCAGAATAGGCAAGACATTTTTGAAGAACACAACATCCATGTTTATCAGTCGCAAGGTCAACACATTGAGTAATTGCAGCTTCGAAAAGCAACTGAAGAGGAAAGAAAGTGGATTAAAGACTACAAATACCCATTTTTAATACAATGATCTCTAATGAAAACTGTAAAGAGAGTTGTTACCTTTCCGCAGTGAGGTAATAAATATTGCAAGCATCGTTGAACAACGTGATTACCATTTACATTCTTTATCAAAGTCACAATGTTATGCTTCAAAGCAGAAATGATTATCGAAATCTCCTCTTGTTGCTTAACCGTTTCAACGATCTTTTGAACAGCTCTGGTCCTGTTTAAAATGAAAATATCAGGTCAGGTAAAGAGCATAACAGAGATATTCATATCAAAAGACAACTTTTACGGTTTTACCCGTGCATATCACAAGAGATTCTGATAAGCAGTCCTGGTTTTCTAGTTATGGAATGAACAATCTGCATTCTCTGATCCTCGTTGCATACTTCGAGCAGCTTTTGAACCAGATAATTTCCAAAAGGATCTATCATAAGCTCACTGATACAGTCATTGATCTCACTAAAGATGATTTCTATATCATTTCCATCTTTCTCAGCAAATATTTTCTGCAAGAAGCGACAACCGAGCTGATCCTTCGCCAAGTAATATATCCTCCCTCTTGCCTCTGCAAGAGAGTTATACTTCTGAGGCTGCATTGTCAGATTGTTGAGGCTCATAGTGAGATCTTCATTGAGTTGATTCTGCAACCAAAGTCTTCCATCTTGTGAATCATCTTCAGCACCGTACTTTATGACTTTAGCTGTGTTCAAACCGACCTGTGATTTCATTAAAATTTTCTCCGGATAGTACATTTTCCTTACCCCATCCATACTCCTCACTCTTTCATGACCATCTTCTCCATCCCAAAATAAGTTCCTGTTAGACTGTTCAGCTTGGCGATAATCGAAATGTTCCTGTCTTGGAGAAGTATGCATGCTCTGATTATTATTGTAAAGATGGAGGAAATGAGGGTTCATAGACAAATACTGTTCTTCTTGCAGTTTAAGCCTCTGAAAATTTTCTTCTTCGATATTCCTCCAATTCATATGAGACTGATCGAACGATGGATAGTGAGACAGAGGCCGCGAGGGTGGCAGGTAATGCTGCGGCTGAGCAGGTGAGATCCCGGAGGAGAAATTTGGAAAGTATCCAACTTGTTGCAGCTTCCTAAACATTAGCGGATCGAGTTTTCTTGAATCAAACTTGTCATAAACATCAGGCGAGCTACTTGGAGAGTGGTAAGAAGGATTAATGAACATAGGATGGGGAGATTCTGGAGTTTGATTTGGGAATCCAAAGTTTAAGTTTGCCTCAGCAAAAGAAGTGGTAAATGCGCGGTCTTCAGGAACATATTGTTCTTCGAATTGATCCACCTTCTTGATGGGTTGTGATGATCTGCTTGAGCTCCAACATATAGGTAAATGGTTATAGTCATTTCCTGAAGTAACTTTTGGGATCTCACCAAGAAGCTTCTCAAATTCGTCATACTCTGGCTCATGTCTGCTTCGATCCATCTCAATAATATATATACACTCAGCAGAAGAAAAAATGCAAACTTTCACCTCCAAATTGTGATGATCAATGATTTACTCTTGACAACTGCAACAAAAACAAGAAAACTAAAGCTTTAACTGACAAAAGACCTTAGAGTCACAAGCTGTTGTTCCTATTCTTATTCAAGAAGACCTTATAAAAATATAATAAAAAAAAATCGTTCTTAAATGCATCAAAAAACAAGACATCGGGATAAAAATCCACCACTAATCAACAGGAACAAAACACTAATCTTTTTCTATTACTTTTTGTCTCTTACTTCAAATCAAGGAAAAAAAAAACTCACTGCAACAAAACATAAGAACAAAGATAATTTTACTGTCACTGTAAGCTGAATCACTCAAAACTATAGACTCAAAAACAATCATATACATTTACATTGTGAGATCAAACTCTAACACATGAATCCTGAGTCCTGACCCAAACACAGAACCAAAAACAAAGCGATCAAATCATCAGATCAATCTGTACGGACGATAAAAAGAGCCAGAATCGACCATAAATCTATATGATCGTAGAGAAATAAACAAAAAAAGCTTAGAAGTTTTGAGAAAAGAAAAAAAAAACAGATGATAATGTACGACGATCAGGGATGAAAAATCCGATCTTTTTATACCTCCGATCAAATCTCAGTGAAACCCACTAGAGAAAAAATCTCAGTGATGACGACAATGAGGGAGAGAACAATACCAGAGAGGTTGAAGAAGCGCCATTAACATATAAAATCGCCAATCTGAAAAAAAAAAAAGGTGATGATGAAATGGGAGAAAAATATCTCACACACGCAAAGAGAGAAAGGGAAAACACAAAAAAAGAAGTAGAAGAAGAAGAAGACGAAGAGAGATTTAAAAACCAGAAAAAGAAAAAGAAAACAATTTTTTCCCAAATAGGAAAAAGAAAAGATAAGAGAGATTAATGAGAGAAAAATGAAAAATTTACCTGGGAAAATTCAGAGGAAAATGCAAAGAGAGTGCGAGCGAGAGAAAGAGAGAATGGGAGAGAGTGTTTATATTTGGTAGGCGGCGTGAAGAAGAAGGAGAAATATATTGAAAGTTTAAGCCTTTAAGTTTATTATTTTAGTATCAAAATTATTTGATTTGTGTAAAAAAAAAAAATCGGATCTTCGATTTTTTTTTTTGTTATGGAAATGAATTAAATTAAATAAGAAGAAAATAGTAAATATAGTAAATAAATAAAACCAAAAAAGGGGAGGGAAGAGGAAGAGACAAAAAAATAGGGATGCATGAAAATGGAAAGGTCTTTTATGATATTTGGTCACAGACTTATAAGTCTCTCTATCTTTTTTTGGTACGTCTTCTTTTGGTCACAGACTTTTTTTTCTTTCGTTTTATTAATGCCTCTGTTTTCTCTCTCTCTCTATATATATTTATATTACGCGTAGATTATGTATTATGTATACACGTGTTATAACGTATGTTTCTATTAATTAATTGGGTTTTGTATTGTGATTAATCTTAGAATATTATGTCATGAATCTTTGTGTCGTTTCCCCACGATCAAAATACTTTAAGCTTTTCCATTCGCAAATTTTGTAGTTGCTAGTATCATAATCATATCAATATTTTTAACGTAACAATTATGGAGGTGATACAAAGTATGTGTATACGTCGAATTAAGATTAAACACTTTTTAAGATCTATATTAAATGACTAGCAAGATGCAATAGAGATAAATGTTATAATATAAATATATTCTATTGAAAAAATTATCCCTTAAGGTGGAGAACTGAACCAAGAATTCTCTTTCTTTATCATCAATCGAATCACTGTTCGCGACCCAGGATTCTATTTTATCATCAATCCAATCACCGCTCACGTTTTTTCTTTTTATAACTAAAGTATTTTGATTTTTTGTATATTTATTTGACAACCATTATGTTAGTCAGACAATTAACTTGAACATTTTATAGAGTTAGTTAAATGAATGAATTTGCTAATTGTTAATATTAATTTCGATCTCCATTCAACAAATATTCTCCCGCTCCGCTTTGTATCGTAACCATTCAAACTATTTGTTTGGTCTTACCTTTGAACGTCTCGATTTCGATAAAATGACTCATAACAAATTGCTACGCACTAATAAATCAAACGTTGAAAAGAAGTTTCTAGGAAAACTACTAAATTGTTGTCTTTTACCTTAAATTCATTATCAGCTTGGAGCATCTTTACTTGTAGTGTTTCACTCTTTTGAGTAATAATGAAGAATATAGTTTTATACGAATTTGTAAGTTCTGGAAAATAAAATAAAATCGTAAACATCTCTAAAAATAGTACAGTAAAGTCTTGAGAAAATCTTTTGTTTTGTTAATTGCTTGAGAAAATAACTTAAGAATCTACCCTACAGATTTGTTCAAATATTAAATTATTCGAATAACAATATCATGAGTAAATTCGAACTAGCAGATTCCTTTAAAGTTGATTAATTAAATATCCTTCAAATAAAAATAAAATATTAAAATTAATCAAATCATTCAGCCGTCAAAAGACTTTAAAAAAAATATATATATATATATATATATATATTATTTATCTTCTTGAACATGGAAAAAAGAAAGATAGCGAATGATGACAAGCACAACTGAAACCCTAATTACATAGCTCACAGTCTATATCAATTTATTGTAATCAAACACCTTCTCCATTGTCACGTGATCTACAAGCTAAAAAATGTTTAATGCAATTCTCAGTTCAAAGATCACTTGTTTCGATCTGGAGAACACGACCAAACTATATGTTTGTGGAGCCAATCAGATTCTAACTCTCATCGAGTCACCATGTACATTAAGAAATAGGTGTTTTAGATCGGACATTGAAGACTTTAGTGGTGGCTTTTGCCTCTTCAAGTTATATTCTCATTGCTAATTTAGAAGCTATATATATAACAGCATGATTTATAACTAAACCAAGAGAACCGAAATGGGTTTGCTCCAGGATCTATAGTAGATGTATATATCTTATAAATCACGCTAACGAGCAAGTCGTTTAATTAGAAGAAAAATATGTGGCTAAAATCGTTTAATATCTTTGCAAAAATAGTATAAATTTACTTGCAGTTTTTAAAGTATGATTAACTTTGAAAATGTTCTTAAAACTGTAGAATTTTGTTAGAAAAGAAATTTCAAGGAAGATTACTAAGTATCTCTCTCTCTCTCTTCCGTTGATTCATCATCAACTTTAAAACCCTAAATTTTGGTTTGCAAACAAAAAAAAAATTATGAACAAACCCGAAAACCAAAAGGTCATGAAAGAGTGAGTCTGAGTTATAGTGGAACCACACTCGCTGCTTTTAAAGTTTGTTGACTTTGAAAATGCTCTAAGAAAATTTATATCGTCGATTAAATAGTTTGTATAAATTGAACAATAAACCAAAAAGTTAGAAGGAAATTACTAGGAAGATCACTTACTATTTTTTCCTTTCTTCAGTTTGCTATTAACTTTGAAACTCAACAAATGTGGCTTTATTATTAAAAAATCGATGAACAAACCAAATTAAAGATTATCATGAGGATTATGAGTTTAAGTACTCGAAATAGTTTATTTTAGAAGTCGCTAAATTTTTTTTTTTTAAAAATTCTCATCAGTAGTATCTTTGTTAAATTTAAGTATAAACCATATAAAAAGGAAAAGACGATATTTAGGAAAACCACTTAATACCTCTCTCTTTCTTAAAAATCAGCTTTACAAATGTTGTAGCTGTAGTTTTTTTTTTTTAGTTTTTGGGGAACTCGTTTGAGTAACAGACAATATATTCTACAATATTTCTTAGTCTATATATACTCAGGTAAAGAGAAATGTTGAACTAACCAAATAGATTACAACTAGAAATTGTTTCGTACTACCGCACGGATTAATGAATCTAAACAAATCCGATTTTTTTAATAATAGAATATCTGACTTTTTTGTACAAATCAATATCCGATTGTGCAAATAAAATTAAATCAGATTTTAACAAATCCAATTTTTTTGGAATATTAACAAATCCTATAAAATATATGATTATTAATAAATCTGATATTTTAGAATAGCAAAAAAAATCTTTTTAGAATATTAACAAATCCATCACAAAGTCCAAAAGTAAGAATCAAGATTCAATCCAATCGCTCTCTTCTCTTTCCTCTCACCCACACCCTAGATCTGGTAAGCTTCCTAGGTCTTCCGTCGCTGGGCGGCGGTGGCCGTCGGCGCTCCCTGGCGATTCTCCCCTTCTGGTCCTCCTTCTGCTTCTCGTTTCGACCACTCACCACCGGAAGACCTTGGTCGGGCTTCGTCTTCGGTTCCGGTGGAAGAACGCTTTTCCGCTACTCCTCTTCTCCTTGTCGTTGCCTGGGATTTCTCTTAGCCGGATCTCGGAGTCGCCGTCTTCCATCTCCATCCACGGCTAGAAGCCGTGCAGCTTTAAAACTTACCTGTGAAGATCGACCTTGCATGTCTCCTCCGGATGTTCCATCGGATCTTCAGATCCCGGTCGCTGACTGTGGATCTCCAAAATCTGAGTTTTCTATCAAAGTTAGATCTAGATCTATTTTTCAAATCGCCTCATTATCTCGCTTTTTGAGCTTTCTATACCTTTCCGCGTCAGATGCTGTGAGATCTCATGATGCTATCCGCCTCAGCTGGATTCTATTCAGCCATCTTATCCGGTTTAAACCCCAAGAACTTTCACAATTTTCCTCTTGTATCGACATCGTTATATCGCAGGTTGAGGACCACGTGTTCAGACGCCACGCGATATCTAGGGCAAACATCCGAAAAGATCTGAAACTCTCCGCCTCCCCTCACCGTGGTCTTCTCAGCGACACTTCCAAGCCATCATAAAGCTTAGTCTCAGTCTCGTTGGCTCCTCCCCGATCCGATTCCTTTTGGCCTCGTTCGCTCGGGAGGACTCGAGAGCAGCGATTAGGACTGCTCCTTATCGCTTTGGGCCGCTTGGGTTATTCTGTTGTTTTTGGGGCCCATTAGAGGTTTCCCTTCTTTAGTTTGTTTTCGAACAAGTTTATTGGGTTTTGACCCTTTTCTTCTTCCTCCAGCGATGATCCATTCCGCTGTTGTAATGGGTTCAGACCCTTATCTGTTTTAATTAATTAAGAAGTACTATTGACAAAAAAAAAGAATATTAACAAATCCGATTTTTTAGTAACCACAATAATCGATTATTAACAAATCCGATTTTTTTGAAATAGTCAAAAATCCTTCTTAGAATATTAACAAATCGGATTTTTAGTTAACCATAAATTAAATGATTTCATTAAATGATCACATAATAACTAATGACTAAAATATCAAAGATTATTATTTGTTCTTTGAAATAATGACAATGTGATGTAAATATTAATGTTTTTTAATGTTTATTTATAAATGTATTCCCTAAATAATATATAGGGGATTTTATCATGACTAAGATTACAGTTTTTAAAATTATAAAGTATAGGATTAATTGAAAAAAAACCACTCCAACTTAATTTATTTTTTGCAAGGCAAAACCTCACATTACAAAAATACAGGAAAATCTCATAACCCGCAAAATAAACCGCTAACTAATCCTTCCGTTAAAAAGACGTTATATCATTGATGGATTGGCAAACACACCGTTTTGTGGGTGTTGTGACGGACCAACTCCATGTTGTTTTTAAAAGGGATGTTACTGTTTCACAAATCCTAAATTGGCTATTTGGGTTATTTCAAATTCCCAAATCCATATCTTTATCACACCACCTTATGAACATGACCACAAATCGCCTGATTTTCCAATAACAAGCAATAGATTTCAGATTGAATTCATTACAAGACTTAAAGTATGAATTTTGAGGTAGAAATTACCATGAGAACTCATGATTACAGAATTGACAGGACCCTTGTGAGCTTCCCAAGAGAGACCTTCCTTGAAAGGAGAATCATCACCATCATTAACCACGTGATATATCCTTCCAAGACCGAATCTTTCCATCTTTATGACCACTCCAAACAAGCCTATTCCCATTATCAACCATCAAACAAGTGGTGGGCGCAGTACTAGCCGACTCATGAAACGGCGCAGCATCCTCATCACCTCTCTGTACACGAGCAGTTAAACCACAACCTGGCTCAAAGCCATCATCAAAGTTCCAAAATCTAACACCACACTCTTGTCCAGCCCACAATTGCGTCCCCGTACAAGCAATGTTCCTCAAGAATCTCCCAACCTGAGTCTCCTTTAACGGATGTGGCCTTAACTCTAAACAAGGAGGACGCGCCGAGTGCAAAGGAGATCGCGTCGGAACTTTGAACATCCCAACACCGCCTCCAGATCCAACAAACTCCGGAAGCGATTGAAAATCTTCTCCGATCTCAGGCTGGTGTGTAATCAAGTAATCATCAGAATCTCCTGTATCCCCGGTGAAAGGGAAAGATGAGGAATTGGTGGTGGTGGCGTAAGGATAGAACTCGTCATCGGAAGAATCGCCGGAGATACCATATCCCTAAATTATAACTCTTTACACTCATGTCGATTTTAGTCACAAAAACAACAGCTCTTTCGCAAAACATCACGTCGTTTTAACCATTTAAACAGACGTTACACATTGCCACGAAATATTATTTAGTGGTTAGAAGATTTTCCTAAATTTTGTGAGATGAAGTTCTGGGCTTGCAAAAAAATATTAAATTGAAGGATTTTTTTGCATTAATCCCTTAAAAGTATTCAATTAGTTTGAAAATCTCACATTATTAAACCGAGGTAGCTATGAATTAATATATCATGCATATTTTGAATGAGATCTAGCGATCGCAACGAATAATAATCAAAGATATTGGGCTATGGAAGCCACTAAAGTCTAAAACAATCCCATAATTAGTATTTTGGTTGATTATTGCTGCTCATGATTTCGTGTATCTCATTCGTTTTAAATTGAAATAAAGAGATAAAAAGAAAATGATACTAACCAAATCAAATATATTGACCATTGCAAAGTGCAAACCATATAACTCTTCAGTGAAGTTAATTGAATGACATGATCTTGAAACAGAGAACACAGCCAAATTATATGTTCTTCGGGTCACTGGAAAAACATATAACTTACATCGGATAAAAGATGTTTCAGATCAAGAAATAAAGAACTAAGTCGTGGCTTTTGCTTCCTCAGAAATTACTCTGTTCTCATTGCTAACTTAGAAGCCATAACCTGAAAATCAACAGAGGATTTAAAAAAAAAAATTGCAGAATTCGCCGATGATTCAGGAAGAAGAACTAAGACAAACCTGAATTGTCCATAGGGTTTCCAGCAGGAACTGCTGATTCAGGCTCCTTGATCTCCACAACAACACAATCAGACATCAAGAATGTTTTCGCCACAGATGAAGCATGCTCTAAGCAACATCTCACAACCTTAAATAAGAAAATACTGGATTAGCACACGAAACAGAAAATTTCAATCTACCAAAAAAAGTAAGGAACTTTGCTCACTTTGGTTGGATCAATGATTCCTGCAGCCATTAGATCTTCATATTTGCCAGTTGCAGCGTTGTAACCGTGTTTTGGGTTGTCGCTAGAGAGAATCTGTCAACCGAAAAAAGCCATTCACTTAGTTTCCATATTAAAAAACTCAAACTTAAAATCTTTATAGGGAGATTGATTACCTTCTCACTGACGACACTACCATTGACACCAGCGTTCTTGGCGATTAACTTCAGTGGGTAGCTCAATGCTTTCTTAACAATGTCAGCTCCAACCTGGAGGATAAGATGATTTGTAAAATGGCATTATAACCCACAAACTCATCATTTATGTTTTCATTTCTGCGTGCAACTCTTCTGGACTAACCTTTTCTTCATCGTTTGCTAGAGTCTCTTTAATGGCATCCACTTTCGATGCAAGTCTTAGCAGAGTGCATCCTCCTCCAACAACAATACCTTCTTCCACAGCCGCCTAATTTAAAGGTTCAACAGATTATATCTACCATATGAATGAAACATTTCAAGACTCTTTGCTTAGAGATGATATTACCTTTGTAGCATTAAGAGCATCTTCAACTCTCAATTTCTTCTCCTTAAGCTCTGTCTCAGTTTGTGCTCCAACCTAAAGAGTATAAAACGTTAGGATCATTATTATTTCTTACAATTATGTTTTTTTGCATCAAGCCATCAATGTGAACTTATTATCTCACCTGCATTACAGCAACACCACCTGATAGTTTAGCGATTCTCTCGTTAAGCTTTTCCTTCTCATAGTCTTGTTCAGCAGCCTATATTAATCCCGAAAACTTCATATAGCCCTAAGATAAACCAATATATTGGGAATTTCATTGTGTTTTTCAATGTACCTCGATAAGATTCTTGATCTGTTCAACTCTCTTCTTCACAACTTCTTCAGTACTTCCATCACCAACGATTGTCGTAGTGTCTTTTGTGAGAACCACTTTACCAGCATTACCCAAAACTTCTGGTCCAACTTTCTCCAACTGAAGTCCAACTTCTTCCCTAATCACAGTGGCTACAAAGAGGAAAACAAACACAACAACTTTAGAACTAAACATGTTTTTCACATGATGAAACAGTATTAAAAGAACATTTAGTATCTTAGTCTCACCTCCTGTAAGAGCAGCAATGTCATCAAGGTACTGGCTTTTCCTCTCTCCAAATCCAGGAGCTTTCAAAGCGGCAACCTTTATGGTACCACGAAGCTTGTTAACAACAAGAGTCGCTAATGGCTCCTGCTCAATATCTTCAGCAATAATTAAAAGCGGGTATCCGCCTTTAATCGCATCTTCAAGAATGGTGATGATGTCTCTAGCATTTGTTATTTTCTTGTCAACAAGAAACAACTGCAAAAACAATAAGAGACAAATAGTTTAAAAATCTGGCCATTTTTTATTAGCTGATAGGATTTTACTAATAAACAATATAATACCTTGCAGTTCTCGTATTCTGCAGACATTTTCTCACTGTCGGTGACAAAGTAAGGAGAGATATAGCCACGATCAAATTGCATTCCTTCAACAACGTAAAGGCTGTTCTCAGCGCTTTTTCCTTCCTCGAGAGTGACAACACCTTTACGACCAACTTTTGCCATTGCTTCTGCAATCATATTGCCTACTTCGTAATTGTTTCCCGCACTAACCGCTGCAACATCTGCAAGTTCACTATCTTCGACCTGCAATCCAAAAAATAACAACCCACCCTTTTAAGCACAATGAAATGAACAATGACTAAAAGAATCTGATTTAAATAAACATACCTCCTTTGACATTTTCTTCAACTCGGCAACAAGAGCCTTGGTGGTTTTCTCTATTCCTCTGGTAATCAAAACCGGATTTGCACCAGCAGCCACCACCTGCATATTTCAATTTACATCACATCACAGCAACCAACCATTGATTTGTTTCAATTCACAAAGAAAGACCACAAATTACAAACCTTTACACCTTCAGCGATAAGACCTTGCGCAAGAACAACAGAAGTCGTTGTTCCATCACCAGCTAAGTCATTAGTCTTGGAAGCAGCTTGTCTCACTAGCTTAGCACCAATGTTCTCCACTGGATCCTCAAGCTCAACCTAACAAAAAGCAAAAGCTTTTCAAATCTACAAAGCACTCGCACACCCGATTACGCATTTAGATACAACAGGAGACACAAAAATTACCTCTCTAGCCACTGTTACACCGTCATTTACGATTCTAGGAGAACCATATTTGCTCTCTAAAACAACATTCCTGCCTTTAGGACCTAGCGTAACCCCAACTAAATCCGCAAGTTTATTCACACCAGCCTACACAATAAAATGATAATAGGTTATTCAATAGTGAACCTAGAAAGCACAAAATCGGTGAAATCGAAAAAGAAAACAATCATTTGACTCACTTGAAGCTTCTTAATCGCAGTCCCGTCCTTATTGAAATGTAATTGCTTAGCCGCATAGATTTTGGGAAATCTTGCTTTCCTCTGAGCAATACTTTGACTCTTCCCAAAAGAGCTTGAAGAGATCGAAACAAAAGATGACAATCTATTCGAAGGAGGAGCCAAAGATGAGCCCATTGAAGACGTTGCGCTAAAGGTTGACGCCATAGTTCTCACACTCTGCAAAAACAAGAACAAAAACACATCAAAATCATTACTTTATTGTTTCACTGGGTCTAGACAAACCCTAAAGACACAGACCAAATCAGAAGACTTTGGTTTGGTTTGGTTTGTGTATCTGAAATCAAACAAGGGTATCTGAAAGCAATCAACTTTACACCTATACTTGATTGAAATGAAAAAGATGATTAAACTTAACACTTACTGAGAGAAGCGATCAAGAGATGGATCAAGGGCTTTAGCGACTTTGAGAAGTTTTCTTGTGAAGAAGAAGTTCGATTTTTGCGATTGTAAAGTTATGATTTTTATTAAATTTATTCGATACAAAAGTGTATTTGGTTGCATAGTGCAAACGGACTGGTGAAGTTCGAGGATCGCGTCTTCAAAGCTTCAGGTTAAATCTGAGCCGTTGGATCGATTATATTTGGACGAATCTAGAAACTTAAACCCTAAACCCACCTACTCTGCTCTCTACACGTGCGGGTGAGCGAGCTAGTTTCTTACTAATACAAAAAAAAATATAACATAACATCCAATACGACTTCGTTTCGCTTGTCATAACAGAACAAAGACTGCTCTGTTCTCTCATATACGAAATAGCAGAGAAAAGAAGAGGCTTACATTACAGAATCATAAGTACCAAAACATCAATTAGGCACTTACACGAGTACAGACTCTAGCCTCTCTATAGACTTTACCTGGTCGACACAAATAACCTTTGTTAGGAGCACAATGAGAATCCTCTGAACAAATACACAACCCCTCCAATGCACATCCTTGTTTCATAATCGTTACGTTTCCTTTTAAACCTAGAATCTGATCGGTCCATTGCGTCGAAAACAATCCTAAAGAATCGAATCTCTCTTTTACTTTCAAAAACTTATTTGCATTCTTGTACTTTCTAATCGCGCCATCAAACGCTAGGTTCCTATTCTTCCCCCAATGTGGTAACGCATTGTATTTAAATATCGCCATTTGCTCGATCTCTTCGATGTAATCCTCGTATAGACGCGGTGCCAAGGGATCATTTTTGCTTCTGTAGTAAGTTAGGTCAAAGTCTAAAGCTTTTTCCTCTTTCCCAAGAAAAGCAGTAGAGGATGTGACATAGCGGATGAGAATACCGTTGTAGCCTTCAAGGACGCATAGAGATTTTGGTTTGATCTTAACTAATGCTTTGATGTCGTTGATGAAACTTTTAACACGTGTGAGAGGAACACTGAATGTTGTTTGGTGAAAGAATTGGCCTTTTATCCGCGGATCCCACGGACAAGCCGTCATCAGTCCGTCATGATGACTGTCTAGACATGAACCGGATGACATCATACGGTTTTGCATTCCAATGACCGGATAGCCTGTGAATATTATGTCTGCCCGTGGAAATTACAAGTCAATATGTAATAGAAAGTTTTGTATAATCTTATATCGAAACAATCAACAAATGTATATGCAAGTGGACAAATTACCATTGTTAGTGACGCCGTATGAGATTGAAAACATAAACGAGGATACTAGCTTTGCTCTCACACACTTCATGTTTGCATCTCCGAATGACTCTTCAGTCTCCTCTTCATAACATGAAGCAGAGGTATATTTAAAAACACTATACCTACGCAAATCAAATATATTAGTACTAATTATCTTGAGAAATAAAGAATTCACCTAAGGATCTATCAATGGCTAACGCTACCGAGAGTTGTGGACGGAATGGGAAAAAATTGAACAAGCCATCTCCCGAAGTGTTAAGCGGAACTCGGTCGTCAATTCGATACACCACTTTGCCTTGGCTAGGTAACCATAAGAAATCCGCGAACTCATGTTTTTCGCCAAAAGTCACGGCTTGATCTCCGAAATCCGAATCATTTCTCATAACGTACGTTAACGATCTCTTGAACATCGGTTGCAATTCGAAAGTGATTTGAGAGATAACACCAAGAACGCCTAGAGAAACTTTGGCTGCGCGAAATTCTTCGGGATCGATAGTGTCGCTAAGAACCCGAACCTTCACATACCCATCAGAAGCCAAACCGGGACTCACCAATCTTATCTCGGTCACATAATCATGAACCGCACTTCCTTTACCCCACAACGAACTTCCGTGAGCACCTGTCCCCATCAATCCTCCAACCGTAAGTCCCCACCAATACGGTGCGTATGGCAAAGCCAGCTCCAACTTAGCTGCTTCTTCGATCAGCTGCCTTAGCGTCACGCCGCTCTCAACTGTCAAAGTCTTGGCTTTCGGGTTGGTTCGCACTACGTTGTTCAAAAACTTGGTGCTTATGAGAATCCCGTCTTTACCGTCAGTGCAAACCAGTTTGGGGAAACTGTGAGAGTACCGAGTCACGACCCGCATTTTTTGTCCGGCTCTAGTGGCGGCAGCCACCACAGATTCCAGCTCATCCTCAGACCTTGGGTACTCCACCTTTGCTGCTTCGCATATAGAACGGTCGGTAAAGGCCCCGTACGAGTTCGTCACCGTGCACATTGTGTTCCCGGACTCACACTTGACAGGATCATCCGGTGGAGATGAGGAAGCAAATGTGAAAGAGCAAAAGATCAAACTTAGCCAAAACGCCATTTTGTACGAAACCTTACGAAATTAATTGCAATTGAAATGTTCGGGAATCCTCTCATTTATCTATTTCTTATAAGTTTTAATGTATCGTCACAGCATGTGATTCACATGGTTTATCAAATGGCTATTAATAGCCACCTGAAATTTCAGAGAACTAATGTGGGTAAATTTTACCAATTTATGTTTTATTTTACACACAAAAAAAAAAACAACTTATGTGGGTATGGGACATAGCTATATTATTGATGCTTGTAGGGGTAAATACATCAAGTAGAGTTACTACTCACTTGCTCTATATATAGAAAAGATATGAGATTTGACTCACTTACTCTTTAGAAAATGATACGAGATTTGACTCACTATAAATTAACATCTCATCCAAGTCTTTTAAAAATACAATTTTTTTTATACATATTAGAAATCGTAGACCTCTACTTACTAGGTAAATTAAATAAGATGGTTTCTTGCTGGGTACAATATTCTGAAATTGAATTTTACCCTTAAACTTCCCAGCTCATCACCAGTTCACATTATTATACAGTAAAAAAAACGTATCAAATTATTACCTGGACGAGGGACGGTATGTGGGTCTATATTTACTAGGCTTTCATTACCTTACTTTTCGGGTTGTCTATTAATATCGGCTTGGTCGAATATTGTATTAGGCTATAAGCCATGGTGTTCGTTTGGTCGGATAATTAAGCACAAGTTACTACTATCAACAACCACATATCAAACTATCAAAAACAAAAACAAACAAAATCCCAGAAACAAAAGTACGAAAGAAAATTAAACTAACCCTAAACAATGTTGCGTCCAAACCAACAAAAGCCACCATTGTTTTTTATTTTTCTTCTTCCTATTTTGAAGTTGTAACATATAGAATTTTGTTTTTAATCTAATACTTTCTTTGGTGGCAGCTGGTGCAAAAATCTACCTCTTTAGACATTTTTTTTCAACTCGGCAACAAGGTAGCCTGCAAAATGGGAAAAAAATATACTCGGAACGCAAAGATTATAATTTACTACTAATGAAATGAAGAAATGAATGTATTCCATGGTTCTTCTTACATTTAGTGTTCATAAAATGTTTGTGGTTTACATGATCTAGTCATTAACGGTTACATATTTTTTTTGGGTCTACTGCCTAGGGATGGTAAATATATATATATTAACCAAAAAGAGGTAAATTACCGTTTGAGATTATAGTGTATTTTATGTACATTTTACCTTTCTTTGGATTTACGTTTTGGGATCGGGTGTCAGATGTTCACGCCACATGGCATATGTCCAGAGAAGGTGTGAATGTGATGGCGGAAATTCTATCATAGCTGGCAAGCCAAGTTCACGTTACAGGTCGGATTCGACGAACTAAGGTAATGATGATTTTCGTATGAATACTTATGACACGCGTAGACATGCATGCAGTAAGTAGTAACTCATTATAGTTTTAATGCTTTTAGCTATTTTTGTGTCTAGCGGGAGGAGGCTCCTTTCAAATGCCAATGTATTATAATCGTCTAACTGTATCTTAGTATAATCCTAATAATAACCATAATCGTATTTGATGAAGCAACACCGTGAAGCTATTTGCTGCGCTAAGTACATGTATTTTGCCCATTGTTGAGTTGATCTTCTTACTAATATTTGGGGAGTATCTATTTGAAAATAACATTTAAATTCTAAAAAAATTATATACAATGCCACTAGTCTTAAGAACTAACCAAAAAAAAATTATTAAGGATAAAAATGTCTAAACACTTAAATCTATTTTTACTATTAAAAATACATATTTAAAAATAAAATCTTCACAAAATCTATTTTCAGTTTTATTCAAATTACACTTAATTAATTTTCACTATTAAAAATACATATTTGAAAATAAAATCTTCACAAAATCTATTTTAATTTTATTCAAATTTTTTTTAATAAATCAATTAGTAAAACGAAATTTTAATTTAAAAATTAGTAAATATATAAATTAATAATAACTAATTTATAGAATCCAAAATAAATAAAATATAAAATTATAAACAAAATTTTCAATACAATATTACTCCTTAAAGTTAATTTAAAAATCATATAATACATATGCAATACTATTAATTATGCATTATAAATAAACATTTAAATTGTAAACAATTATATACAATATTATTAATTTTAAAAGCAAACAAAAAAATTTATCAAGGGTAAAATGTGTTAGTATTGATATCAAATAGTTGAAGTTAATATATTTTTACAAATATTTAGAGAATATATTTATAGAAATAACATTTAATTTGTTGAATGATAAATTAATTTTAGTGTAAACTTTTTCAGTATATATATTAATTTTAGTGTCAACCCTTTCAGTATACCACATCACATGGTATTATTAAATAGATATCAAGAGCTGACATGTAATATGAGCTTTTGTGGTATGTTATATAACATATTTTTTTTTTAGTTTCAACATATCATCACATGGTATTATTAAATAGATATTAAGAGCAACCTGTAATTTGAGCTTTTGTGGTATATGTTATATAACATCATATCACATTCTCAAAATAATTTTACAAAGATAAAAGAGATTAAATCATTAAATGAAATTCAGAGAAAAAACTTATCTGGACACTGGACCTAGCTATTATTAGGGCTTTTACGGGTAATTACATTACATATATAGTTACTCTTTATAAAATGGTAATGATGAGATTTGACTTACCATAATATCTCATCAAAGCCTTGAACAACTTTTTTGAAAATTAGGAGCCTTTTGTAGACCTCTATATAATTATTAGTGTGTTTTAGATTAAAAAAATGACATGATTTCTCGTTTAGCTACATATTCTGAAATTTGAACTTTACCACAAACAGCTCATCTAACTCTACGCCTTAAAAAAAAAATACAATTGAACAAAAAAAAAGGGAGCCATTTGTATACCTCTATTAATTATGCATATTTTTATTTTTATGGCTAACATAAATAAGATTAGGCACTAACATATGCTATAACACGGGGTGATGTTTATTTTAAAAATAATTTTAATTAATAAATTAAAAAGTTACGGTTGAAATATCATATTTGATAATACAATTTGTATATATGTTTATTTTAAATTTGAAATTTGGTTAGCTAATTTTGATGTATGACATTATATTGTTAATGTCACAGTTTGATTATTTTTGTGGTATAATTTGAGTAGTAAATTTGAGTTAGTCCATATTTGTAGAGTTTAATGTTTTAATATGATTTTAAATCTAAATTGAATTCATTGTGTATGTCAAAAATGTATATGGAAACTATGATAGAAGAAAATTATAATGTTCTTATTGTGTTTTAAACAATATAATTATTTTATTTAGTTTACATGACAGAATCTGATAAAATATCATAAGCCTACAATACTTATAATTTTTTATAAAACAGAAAAATCAATTACTAAACCAATTTTGAACTTTTTATAGATATATATTATTAATATTTTAATTTTTTAAAAACCTTATATATTAATAATATTTGAACTTTACAATTTATAATATTATTAATATTTTAGACTTTTTATAAAGTTTAAATATTTATAATATTTGAAACTTTCTAAAAGTTCAAAATTTAAAAATATTTCTTATTTTTTATATACGGTAAAATTATTGGTTCAACTAAAGAACCTAATTAAACTAAATTAAACTTTTAGATTTGGACTCTTGATAAGTCAAGGTTCATGCTCATTTGTATTTAGAATTATTTGGTCTTTTTAATAATATAACTCTGAACCATTGTCCAAAATTTTTAATCGATGTGGGACGTTGAACACACATTTGTTTTTCATTGATTGAGTAATATATCTCTATTTTTAAAAATTTGAATCATAACATATGCAGAAAAATCTATATTTTTATTAATTATATGTATAATATGTTAATTAAAAATAATTTGATAATAAGATCAAACAAAGATGATAGAAGAATCATAATTTTAAAGCTTAACAAAATCTTACAAATATAATAATTAAAAATTAATAACATGGTATTAATAGATATCAAATCTTAGTTTTTCAATTTTGATTGGATAAAGATTTTTAAAAAGTTAATCTTAAATTTTAGTTCATAACTAATGATAGAGAGAAAGTGAGTTTAATTTTTTAGAAACTAATAATTATTTAAGAGTTACAATTTTTAATTTAGTTATATTGATTTTGTTATTACTATTGTACTTTTAATGAATTTATTTTAAAAATACTATAGACCAATGACATTATAATATAATTTTTTAACAACTTTTAGGTTAGTTTTTATTTTGTACTTCCCAATTAATAGTATAACTAGGTAATTCCCGTGTTATACGCGAGATAAAATATTTATAATATTTTGTAGAAAATTAATAAATTAAACAAACAGTTCTAAATATTTCAATAGTATATTATTGTATAAATAATTGAAATCTAAAGTTAAGGTTTTACATATTTAAGTTACTAATTAATTATTTAGTTAAAACAATATATTTAAAATAAAAATTAAAAAATTAAATTTAGGAAACAATAAACCAGTAATAATTTTATGAAATATTTACTTTTTCATAAATAAATAAAGCTAATTTAGGTAAGTTTATAATCTTTAAAATAAAGACAGTTCATATATGACTGATCTAATGACATATTATGTAATTAGTCTAGTAATTAATGTCCTATAAAATATATTCTCTGAGAATCATTGTGGTGATGACACATCAGCATAGCGGTGTTGTAATATTTCACGTAAACATAAGGTTATTTTGTTAAAATAATTCTCAATTAATATATAGAGGATTAATAGTATATGATGGTTTTTACATTCTTGTTTGACAACAATATTCTAAAAAATTAATATTGAATAATGAATATATATTGACCCGACAGTATCTTTTATACCAGAATGTACAAACCATCCCATGTAAACAAATTAGCTGATTAGATCTTTTAAACGATGCCGTTTGGAGGTCACTAGTATCTTTATTTATCTTGGATTATTAGTATCTTGGATTTTCTATGAAAAAAACACATTATAGTGGAGTTACAAGACAGTGTGGTCTCTCATTCTCTCTCTTTGGTTTACTGACGGCCACGTCATAAACCATTTTACAAAGGTGTAGCTAACTAGCTATGGCCAGGTCAAACTCTACACGTGGGAAAAAGTCAAACCGAAACTCTCTCACGAATTCACCTACGTGTAATCCAGTCGTGTTTTACCAATTTGTTTCAGTTTTTATAAATTATAACCTTTTGAATATGCAATCATACGAGTTCAAAACCGATCTTTAATCAAGTATATTATTGAGAGTCTTTCTAAAACATTAATATTTGAAAAAAAAAACTCAAATAAAATGTGACAAAGGTTCAAAAGCTTTGTATTTCAATAGAAGACGAAAAAAAATTCACAAACCTTTGTATCTCTCTTAATCTGTATTTAGTCAAAATACACAACACAATCTAGTTTTCACTTTTCAAATTGTATATCAAGGAAAAAAAAACGAAGTGATCAATTACAATGTGAATTAGCATCATCTTCAATAACCTTCTTCACCTCTTCAACCTTCTTCACCTCTTCAACTTTCTTCAATCCATTCTTAGGCATTTCGTCGATAATGGTAATTACTGCTTTCTGAACAGTTGGGACGAGTAAGGCCTCTTCTTCTGTGGCCTGAAGAGGCTCCAAAGAATCTACAATGTCCCGCATCAAAGGACGAGCCTTCGGGTTTCGGTTCAGGCAATGGTAAGCTAGCATTGCAGCCTTTTGAACCGCTTTCACCGGGTATTCACAATTCATTCTTGGGTCTACAATGTTCAAGACTTTCTTCTTTTCCTTCAATAATGGAAGAGCCCAATCTATGAGGTTTTGCTCACGCGTAGGCCGTGACTTGTCTAATGATTTTCTTCCCGTTAGAAGTTCTAACAGAACTACACCAAAGCTATACACATCACTCCCCGGTGTCAAATGACCTATTACCAAGACATATAAAATCCAAATACAACAAACTCATTGTGTTGTCCTTTTAGCTTTAAATATCTAAAGATGTAAAGCTTTAAGAAAATTAGATTTCACAGAATTGAAGTAGAAGCTGTGATAAGATTGGATAATTCATTTTCGAAAAGTGTATCTTGAGATTTTAGCAGATCGTATTACTTACCTGTCATGATGTATTCAGGAGCTGCATAGCCATAAGTTCCCATTATGCGAGTGGAAACATGGGATTTATCTCCTACAGGACCGTCTTTAGCAAGTCCAAAGTCAGACAATTTGGCATTGTATTCCTGTTACAACAGCAATATGAAACCTCCACAATTGTGTCAATGTACAAGAGAAGAGCATGGTGTAATACTACTACTAACCATATCTAGAAGAATGTTGGAGGTTTTGAAATCGCGATAAATGACGGGTTTCTTTGCTTCATGAAGAAAGGCAAGTCCTTTTGCTGCTCCGAAAGCAATCTTCATTCTAATTGCCCATGAAGGAGGAAGCAAAACTCCTACCAAGTGATACACATAATTCAAATTTCCTTATCCATTCAAGAGTGATGTCCAGCAAGAAGACAAATGAGTGTAAGAACTCTAAAACTCACTTGAGAAAAGATTATTCTCCACGCTACCACGAGCCATGTACTCATAGATTAGCACCCTGTGATTATCCTCACAGCAATAACCAATCAATTTCACTAAGTTTGGATGTGAAAGCTGCCCCAAGAATATCACCTCTGCCTAAACACAACATCGAGACAATAGATAAGAATCTCAGACCATTCTCGCCTCGATTTGAGTCTCAGAGACCTCTGCTGCAAACTAAGGACCCAATTTGACCTCAAACTGTTATAGAGCTATGAATAAGCTTAATCAAGGCAAATCCTTTACTCCATATGACCAGAGATATCCACATTTCTCAGTTGCAAAGATTTATAATCGGTTGAGAAACTTGGAAGACAAGCAAAAGACGGAGAGACTAACCAGCCATTCTCTGTGACCCTGAAAGCTATTATCGCCATCGTGAACTTTAACGGCTACAGGAAGTGGTTGAGGAACTTCTTGATCACCCAAATCCTCTTTTATAAAACCTTTGTAAACACTTCCGAATCCACCACCACCAAGAACTCTGTCTTGTCTGAAATTACCTGTAATGTTCTTAAGCTCATCGTATGTGAAAGCTATCAGAGGATTCGCAGCTGAGTCACGCCTTAGATCTTCAACTTCTTTTGGGTTTGATGGCAGCTTATGAACTTCCTTAATATGTTTATCTTCTTCTGTTGGACTCTGTTCTTTTGGTGACTCTGCACAGTTTCAGACAAAGAAACCAATGTTTAGTTGGTTTAGTTTCTTTGAAATATGTGAAAAATGTTTATGGAATTGATTGATTTTAGAAATATTTTTCTAGGAGGTCTAAAATCCAAGATTAGAGAATACATATATAATTAAAAATGTGACTTTGACCAATTTAGAAGAAAACAAAAGCAGTAACCACAAAGAAAAAAGAAAGAGAGAGAGAGAGATAAAATGGAAGGAGACTATAGAACAAAGAATCGCTTAGTCAAAATTCTCAACAAACGAGTCCAAATATATAGTAACGAATCTAGCTTCTCCAAATAAAAAAACCCAAACTTAACTAATTGAATAAATTTAGAACCCAAAAAAACCTGAAAAGGGGAATATAAACAGAGCATAATCATAATAAACCAAGAAAGTAAAAAGAACAGTCCATTGTATAATTTGGCGTCAACCGATAGATATTTCTAAGTCTGCGCAAGGTTTTTCGGATAAAACCCATATAGGTAAATCTCGTGATTTTAGGCGACAAATAGTGAAGAAGAAGAAGAAGAGGTAAAAACGAAACCTGATTTAGCGTTTGCAGAAACTCTGTGATTTAAGGGCTCAAATCTACACCAACAGTTACCCATTATTCCCAAACAACACTCACACACACACACAGACAAATAGGTAGATTACTATATTTATGAGTAGTATATTAAAAAAAAAACCAAACTTTAGTATCTTTTGTAAGTTACAAAATTCATGCCCATAAAGAAAAACTTAGCTCTCAGTTTCTGTTCTTAGAATTTGTTTCTTTCTTTCTCTCTTTTCTCTTTTTTTTTGTTTTTGTTTTTCGAAGAAGCAAAAGGTAAAAAGAGATGATGAAAGAGAGACACACTAAGGAAATGTTTATTTCTCCTTTTTAGAGAGAGAGAAGAGAGAGAGATTCTTCGGGGGGAAATGATGGGTCGAGAGAGAGAGAGAGGTAATGAGGAGGTGGGAGAGAAAGAGGTCTTTGGCTATGGCGGAGATGGGCCCCACTTCACTTTCTCTTTTTTCCCACTGACAAATCAAAACAGAAAAACTCATTCAGCGAAAAAAGCACAAAATCGATGTCAAATCGACAAAGACATCAGTCCACTCTGGTCTGATTTGTTCTGGTCTGGTCCGGTCCGGTCCGGTTGTAATTCTCTCTGGTTTAGTTTCCACTTTCCAATACCAAATTCTAATCTCGTTCGACTTTTTAGACTACGTCAACTTAGACTTCAAAATTTTTCTAACAATCGCGCTATATGGGGGGAAAAAAATCAACGGATTTTGGTTCACTTCAATATTTGATTGAACAAAGAAAAAAATCAAATCCAGATTAAACCAAGAACCATTATCTACCAATAAATCGTATTTATTTTTTTCATTCTTTTTTGGGGTTTAATAGTGCGCATGTATGAAGCGCATTTTCAGACCACAACTCTCCTTATTGTTCTTGTTCTTTCTATTTTTTTTTTTTTTTCTCGATCGCTTTCTTTTTGTCTAAGCGTGCGCCTTTGCCTTTTCCAATTCCAATTCTTTCTTATTGCTCTTTTCATATTTTATCTTGTTTATTTGTGTTCACATTTCTTTCATTATTGGCGTCGTTCATATTTCATTTTAATCGAATAGTATGTTAGTGCTTAATCTCACAAAGTAACTCAACATTTTGTATCGGCTAATTTCTACAAAAACGGATGTGCTCATTGGTCATTACTCATTAGTCATTTACTCACAATCAGACCTGTCGGTGAACCTATTTTTCCTTAAACAAATAATAAGAAAATTCTAATCCATTATTAGAGCAAAATTTTTATGCATTAGGCTTTCCCAAAAAAAAAATATTTAAGTCTCTCTCTCTCTCTCTAAACAACAGTAAATTAATTAAAAATTTGCAAATATTTCGAAAAAATAATATTTGTGTAAATATTATACGTAAACGAAACAAATATATCTATGGTTATAACGATTTATACTATTACATAAAGATTATACATGTTTCCTTGTCAAACAATGTTCATCTTAAAATGAAAAATATATTACCTCGTAGAATTGGAGAAGGAGATTAGTGGATCAATTAGCATCAACTTATTATGAAAATATCCTATAGACACCTTACCTAACATTACTAATATATACACTTATTAACTATTAAAATATTCAAACGCTCAAGAATCTTCAAGATTAATGTTCCACTTAAAATCCGACCTATATATTTTTTCCTTATATGTCATCACGCACATTACTCTTAGTATTTATTAATTTTTATCATGACATTAATATCGAAATTTATGAAAAAGTGTCCCTAATAAGTATTTTATTTCAACGTTTTCTTATGTAATATATAAATTACATGAAATTTCTTATTCAATAAAAAATTGAAGAAAGAAATGGTGAGATCTAAATGTGTGATATTTCATTAATACGTAAAATTTGTTAACTACGCTATTCTTATGAAAATCATTTTGCTTCCGCTCTATACAAAACATGTATATACATAATACTTAATCAAAACATTTCTATATGTTATACCCAGATCATGTTGTATGTTAATATGATTGTATGTTTTGATCAAGTGAAGCTGAAGTTATGAGGTTCTTTTTATTCACATATTATTGTATTTGAAGTTTAATCATTGAAGTGCTAGAAATTAAAATGTGTGTGAAAACAATAAATCAAACGTGTGCGGGTAATAATAATAAGTGGTAGAAAGTTGCTTCAACAAGAGATATAATTCAACACCCACTAGTTTGTTTCTTGACTCCCTTTTTATCTCTTCTCCAGGTGTTAGCTGTTAGGCTTGAAATTTCCATTGACCAAAAAAAAAAGAAATAATTTATTTTCCATATATATATATATATATATATATTGCTTATCTTCTTCCCAACTAATCGCAAAATTTCTAAATTCTTTAGGTTACAGAAGTAAAAAAGGTTCTCTGATTCGTTGATGTAAAGTTGCTATAGATCATTCCACACCCACTTGTTCTTTTATCCTTTCTATTTTTCTCCCTCACTAAGAAGTCTCCTTAAGATATTGCTAAACAATATAATATCTGTCTTATACTCTTTTAGTAAAAGAAATTATTTCTTGACATTTGAATCACGGAACGCCACTTAGGACCAAAGTATGTGTAAACTGATTGAGCATAAAAAGAAATCAAACTACTATGTAAGTTTTATTTTTAAAAGACCATAAAAAATATAAGAATAGGAAAATTGAAACTGAACAAAGGATATATTGTATATCCGAGTTACTTAAAAAAAAATCATATAAATATTTAGATTTCTTAATTGTAGATCAACCAAGGAATCTATTGGGTTAAAAAAAAACATAATCTTTATCAAAAAAAAAAAACAATAACATAACTTGCATCTTACGGTTAATGTCTTTGTATATTAAGAATTAAAATGATGAACATTTTCCGTGGATTTTGCATAATACCAGCCAAGAATATCAAGAAAACATTTCAAATATTTAAATTTCAACTCAAAAATAAATAACAATGTCATTTGTTCAACCTGTTAGCCGGTGAGGCGGTGACTCTCTACTAAACTAGCAATATGAACATATATAGTTATAATATTGCAAGATAATGTTTTATGAAAGACTTTGAATCTTATAGAATTGCAGCTTGCATCATCAACTGATCAACGGTCAATGTTATTACTGATAAAAGTAATACTATTATTTTGAAGTTTCAAACAATTGACGTCATGTTGACTTGTTGAGTAGTGCATAGAATGTTTCGTTTCGGGGCGGCAAACCAGAATTTTGATCAGATAAGTCCAAGTCTCAACCAAAAAACAAACAAAATTAATGAACTTGGGCCATATACGTTGAGCCCAATTTTACCTCTTTGTTTGTTCATTTCAGTGACATTGCTAGACACTCACTCCCTCACTATCTTCATCAAACCTCCAAATCTTCCAAAATCGTTTCCTTTCAAACTCATGGAAAAAAGTATCGATCTTTTTGATTCAGCTTCATGCGCTAGGTTTTGGGTTTTCTTCTCTTCTCCTTGCTCTTCATGGTTTGTTAGGGTTTTGCTTGATTCGATGGGTATTTGTTCATTTCTGTAACGGTGCGCAGGAAGTAACAAATATCCAATCTAAGAATTCACTGAGAATTCAGAAATTGGAGAAAAACAGATCAGATGGTGAAGTGAGAGTAGAAATTCACCTTCAAAATCTTGTAATTCTATGAGGATTGATTGTAAATGATATATAGAGAATTGAGAGAAAGATAGAGAGAGTTCTTATGAAATGGATTAGTTAATGAAGATGATGTTTTTGAGAATACAAATACTGAACCAAATACGGTTATAACATAAAACCGTTTACAGAAACAAATAACAAAGCATGAAAATAGGAAATGGGCTTAGTGAGGATCGTGGGCATCGTGGGCATTGACGTGTTACGCTGTAACAATTTCCTTAGAAATTTATTGGAAGAGAACCGGAGATGTATCAAGATCGACGGTCGAGATGATTGCCAAGATTGTGGAAATCACGAAGATCAAGAAAAATCTATAAGTTCATGATATTTGGCAATATCTTAGTTTAAGAATATTTACAATTTTTCTATAAATATTATTTACATTTATCTTTATCATGATTTAAGAAATTATGTTTATTCTTATTTCTCTATATATAGAGATGTATCTTGTACCTTTATTCTTATGAGAATCTAATAATAATTCTTTCTAAACACTTTTGTGTTAATACTCTCATCAAATTTATCATGGTATCAGAGTCTTGATTTTTTCTGTGGATTGTGGTTCGTTACGTTTACTCTCTAAAATTTATATAAAAAAAAAACACTCGATCCAGAGATTCGAGATTGTCTCCAATGAGACTCGTAAAAGTGACCCTATGGTCGGGTATAAACGCCACGAATATGACTCTACGGTCGAATATAAACTCCGTAAAAGTGACCCTATGGCCAAGTATAAATGCCACGAAGATGACTCCACAGTCGAGTTTAAACGCTATAAAAGTGACCCTATGGCCGGGTATAAATGCCAGGAAAATGACTCTACGGTCGAATATAAACGCCGTGAAATTGATCCTATGAAGGGGTATAAATGCCACGAAGATGACATGACAGCCGGATATAACGCCGTTATCTTGAAGACATGTCCAATCTCACACGTGTTACCACGTATGAGCTTGCCGGAGGGTATTGGAAGTGAACCGAAGATGTACCAAGATCGACGGTCGAGATGATTGCCAAGATTGTGGAAATCACGAAGATCAAGAAAGATCTATAAGATCATGATATTTGGCAAGATCTTAGTTTAGAAATATTTACAATTTTTCTATAAATATTATTTACATTTATCTTTAATATGATTTAAGAAATTATGTTTATTCTTATCTCTATATATAAAGATGTATCTTGTCCCTTTATAGTGTTATAATAATTCTTTCTAAACACTTTTGTGTTATTGCTCTCATCAAATTTAGAGATCTAGGAAGCTGTGAACTTTGAATCCCGTAATCGTTGTGGTGTTCTTGTTGCTGTTTTGGTCGTGTAATCAGATACATCTTCGATTGAATCTGAAAGGTCTTCTAGTTGAAAAGGGGGTTGCTTAGTGTTTAGATATTGACATGATCAGTTATCTGTCGGATGATTTGTTCGTGGAGATTTTGTCAGAACTTCCTACCAGAGATGTGGTCGCAACGATGTATTGGTCGAAACGTTGGAATTTTTTTTTGGACGATGGTTCGAAAACATGATTTTGATGACTGTGTTAATAAATCTTTCAGTGAGGATTGTGTTGGATACAGGGTCTTTCGAGAATATGTTGACAGGTTCTTGGTAACGCATAAGTCTCCGGTTCTTTGAAACTTTGAAATTCAACCTTGGTTGTTGGTTGTCCACCACTGATGATATGTCAAGATGGATCCGATTTGCAATTGCTCGTCGTGTGCGCGAGCTTGATATTGACCCTTCTCTTGAGGCCGATGGTCAGTCAGTCAGATTGGCGGAGTGTTTGTATACATTTGAAAAGCTCGTGGTTTTGAAACTTTGAAGATCGATTACTTTCGATGTTCCGATGTTTGTCTTTCGTCTCTGAAATCATTACACCTTTTGAACGTGCAGTACAAAAACGAAAAATCTCTTCGAAAACTTTTATCGGGTTGTCTCGTTCTTGAAGAGTTGGTTCTTGACAAAAGTTATAACGAAGATTATCTATCCTTAATCAGTATCATGACTCTGATGAGAACACATACTACTTTTTTGACGAAAAAAATGTGATAAATGTTCCGTCTTTGAAGTAATTGGACTATGTAGAAATCAATGACTATGGTCATTTGTGTTCGAGTGAGATTTTGCCTGAGTTGGTTGAGGCGAATGTCAAGCTTGTTTGTGAAAGTCCTGAGAAGCTAATGAGATCTATTACGTCAGTCAAGCGCCTCTCTTTATGTTTATATGGTCCAATGGTTAACAAAAATCTAACCATGTTTTTTTTTGTGATTCGAATATTTGTCATTGCATCATATTGAATTCTATAAGCTTGTTCACCTGGAGCTATGTGGGTGTGGCCCCAAATGGTGGAATCTACTTACTTGGATGCTCCAAAGTTCTCCTAAACTACAAGTTCTCAAGCTCAACAAGGTACATTATCCCCAACTTGATGCATTCCGTTTCTTTATTCATTTGTTTCATTGTATTAAATTTTAGGTCTAACTATAGTTTGTATTCTGTTAGTGTGCGGAGCGCGATTTATGTTCCATAGCGCCCATCAAAGATAGTTGGGGACAACCGAGTTCTGTTCCTGACTGTTTGCGCTTCCATCTCAATGCATTTGAGTGGAAGTATTACAATGGAAGATGAGAAGAGAAGAAAGTTGTAGCATACCTCCTAAAGAACGCAATACAGTTGAAGACTGCGATTTTCTCTGTTCAACAATCGTTTTGGAAGGAAGGGCTATCTCGGAAACTCAAGGCGTTGGCTTCTCTGCCTAAAGTTTCAAGTTCATGTCAGCTTCTTTTGGTTTGAAAAAAATACAAAAACTTCAGTAGTCTGTTCCCAGGTATTAAGATTTGGTGTGAGAATTACATGTGTTGGAAGGCTCTTAGAGCTTTTACATGTTATTTCCAAAAAACAGATCATAAGAAAATAGAACAGAGTGATGATTACTTGCTAGTATTCATGATCTGATTGACTGATACCATGTTTGAGTTCTGAACATCTATCTATATATAATTCATTATGGGCCATAACTACCACGAGCTCAAATCCTTTTTAGTCGAGAAAAGTCTCTCTCTATCTCTCTCCATTGTTCACTGAACTAAACTCTGCTCGTAGAGTCTCTCATTTCTCTCTTCTAAGTTGAAAGAACGAAGAAACAGAAGCAACCTCATGGAGAAGTATTTGTCTTTTTGATTCTGCTTCATCGTCTAGGTTTTGGTTTTGTTCTCTTCTCCTCGTTCTTCACGGTTGTTAGGGTTTTGCTTGATTCCATGGGTACTTTTTTTTGTTTCCAGAAAGTATCCTTAGAGATCTATGAAGCTGTACACTTTCACTTCGGTAATCGCTCTGGTGTTCTTTGGGAGTAGTCACATCACTTACATCTTGATGCAGCACACAATAGCTTCTCTATGGGTTTTAGATGGACACCAATTTGGGCTTTACGTTTCCATCAAGTTAGGAGTATTATTTTACTGATTTGATTCGTATTTCTATTTTTCTTTTCTCGAGGATAAGGAAACTTTAGGTTTAGGATTTTGATCGAAATCTTTGCTTATGTCTCTAGGGTTTTGTACGAGATCTTGGATTTTGAATTGAGTTTTAATAAAGAGCTTTTTAGCCCTAAGGAAGATTCTCGAAACCTATTGCTTAGACGTCACTCAAAGCAAGATCAGAACTTGAATTCTAGTTCTCCTGGAGATCTTGAGTTTGTGTTTGTTCATTTACCTTCCGCTCTCCATCACATCTTCGGGTACTGATGGAAGGACCTTGAGTAGTATATAAGGGATATGAGCCAATCCACTCATTGCCAATTGGTTTTGAGTTGGAAGCCCATTAACCTTAACATGGTATCAGAGCCCTGAATTCACACTGTCCCACTAAACTGAAATTGATTGGACCCGAAAGTAGTCCAATCGATCTGAACCGAAATCGGACCGACCCAGAAATAATTCGGCCGATTTCACCCGAAATAATCCTAGATTGGGATTTGTCGAGATTAATGGCTAGATGGACCATTATCTCGAGGGGGAGTGTGAAGAAAGATCCCACATCGGAAAGATGGAAGGACCTTGAGTAGTATATAAGGGATATGAGCCAATCCACTCATTGCCAATTGGTTTTGAGTTGGAAGCCCATTAACCTTAACAGAATCGTTTTAGGAGATTTCGGCAATATGTTGACAGGTTTATGGTATTGCATAAGTCTTCTATTCTTGAAACTTTGACGTTCGAACTTAGTCCTGTGTCCGGTACTGATGATTTGGAAACATGGATCAGAATTGCAATTGCTCGCCAAGTGCGTGAAACTTGAAATTCACCGTTCTTATGCGGAAAAAATGATTACTCATTCACATTGACATGGGATATATATGTATACGACTGTTCTGGATGTCCCTTTCGTGGTTTCGCTTTAGATATTAATGGGCGCATGATATTTTCGAATTGTTTTGATTTTACCTGTGTTCTAAAAAGCGATCTAGGCGCTAAACGTTCAAACAACGCCTAGACAACCGCCTCGACCTCTTAAAATCACATAAATTTTGTTTCAGTATATTTTTTCAATTTCCAACTACATAGATTTAAATTTATAAGTTTTACCTCCGTATATATGATTATAAAAATTTATATATTGTTTGATATTAATTAAATATATGTTTTTGTCTAATTTTTGTTTACGATTTAATATTTTTATTTTTCTAATTGATATTTTGATATAATTTTTTTATCTATAATATCATATTTATAATGTTTTATGTTATAAACGCCTAAACCGCCTAAAATCACCTAGGCTCTGATTAGGCGTTCTACGTGTTAGGCGCTAGATGGCCGTCTGTTTAGCGTCTAACGCTTTCTTGAACATTGGAATTTACAAATCATTATCAAATTATCTATAGAAAGAATTTATTGAAACGAGATTTCATTAAATATCAAATAAGGTGGTTATGGGTGTTTTTGTTAACTGAGATATATGGATCGATTTTTTAAAATATATTAGTGTTATTAGATGAGCGATCAAGATTTAATTATAGATTATAGATGGCCTAGATTTAATAAAAGGAAATCGGGTTAAAAAAATTGGAAACGGGATTTTTAACTCGCACGTTTATAAACGGGTACGAAAACAAAAAGACTAAATTAACCTTTAGCGATCAAATGATTTTATTCATTAAATTTTTTATTTCCAGTGGCATTGTGATGTAATTTTTATATAGGTAAATGTTATTTCACTAAAACTACTTCTCAATTAATAGGATTAGATATATTTTTTGGTTACAACTTCAATGATATAATGAAAAAATTGGATGAAGCCAAATCTTATTATATAAAATTGAACGCGTTTAACGTGAGTATGACATATGTCAAAAGGATAACTTATTAGATTTTGATACGTGTTATTGCTAATTTAGATTGTGACACATGTCAATTGTAATGTAGAATTTTTTTTTTGAAATGGAAATATAATTGCTTCATCAGAATAGAACAAAAATGTCAATGGTAAATAGACAAATTTCTTATTTTAGTAGACAATTGTCAGTTTAAACAAAAATAAAAGTAATAGAAAAATATTAAATTAATAATTTTTCACTTTTAGCTAAAATGTTAAAATAGTAGAAAATAATTTTTTTTGATAATTTTCTATATAAAATGTAAAAATTGTAGTTTTCACTTTTAACAAATATGTCAATAACACAAAAGATAATTTTTCGATTATGTTAATTTTCCAATTTAATATTGTAGTAGTTTGATTATAAATATAATAATTTGGGATTTATTGGTTCATAGATTTTAACTAATTTAGAAATGCAAAACAAAATAATGTATTATTGGTTTATTGATTTTAAAGTCGATGTTTCGTATACTTGTATAAGAATAATTTTGGTAAAAAGGATGATTTACTGATTTAGTTATTATAGTTTGGGCTGTAGACGTTGAGCCCAAGCCCATATTTAATGTATCAGAATTCTCCGGTCTCAGTTCTTCAATCTTTCGCAGCATCTCACCTTTATCTCGTTGTGGCTTGAGTTCGAATCCACGCAAGGAACCAAACCATCTCCATCATCGAGAACAAAGATATCTCTGTCTTTCTTTTTGTGATTCTAAATCGTCGCTTGAGGTTTTGGTTTTCTCTTTATGGGAATTTCTAGGGTTTTCTTGATTTCCCCTGTTTCTTTGAAATCTACGAGTTGTGGCTTATAGGTAATCGTTTCGTTTCCAATATAATGCCAGATTAAGAAATTCGAATCGAGCCCATATTCAAATTTGGTGTTTTTCGTTCAAAGATCGAGACTTTGTGTCTTCTTCTCTGTTTGTTGACTGCATTTCGAAGATGTGCATTTCAAGAGAAGACGAAGATTCATCAAGAAATCGAAGGAATCAATCACCATTATCGCTTTCTCAAACTCTGAAACATTTCCAAAAAGATTTGCTTGCTGGTGCTGTAATGGGAGGTGTTGTTCACACGATCGTGGCTCCAATCGAAAGAGCGAAGCTTTTATTGCAAACCCAAGAGAGCAATATCGCAATCGTTGGAGACAAAGGTCACGCAGGGAAGAGAAGGTTCAAAGGAATGTTCGATTTTATCTTCCGTACTGTAAGAGAAGAAGGTGTTTTATCTTTATGGAGAGGCAATGGAAGCAGTGTGCTTCGTTATTATCCTTCAGTTGCTCTCAATTTCTCTCTCAAGGATCTATATAGAAGCATTCTTAGAAACAGTAGCTCTCAAGAGAATCATATCTTCTCTGGTGCATTAGCTAATTTCATGGCTGGTTCTGCAGCTGGTTGTACGGCTTTGATTGTTGTTTATCCGCTTGATATCGCACACACTCGGTTAGCTGCTGACATTGGAAAGCCTGAAGTTCGTCAGTTCAGAGGAATCCATCATTTCTTGTCGACAATTCATAAGAAAGATGGGGTTAGAGGAATCTATAGAGGCTTACCTGCGTCTCTACATGGTGTGATTATTCACCGTGGCTTATACTTTGGAGGTTTCGATACGGTTAAGGAGATTTTCTCAGAGGATACAAAACCAGAGTTGGCATTGTGGAAGAGATGGGTTTTGGCTCAAGCTGTGACTACATCTGCTGGATTAGCTTCTTACCCGTTGGATACAGTTCGTAGACGGATAATGATGCAATCCGGGATGGACCATCCGATGTACCATAGCACATTGGATTGTTGGAAGAAGATATATAGGAGTGAAGGGTTGGCTTCTTTTTACCGTGGAGCCCTCTCTAATATGTTTAGGAGCACGGGTTCGGCTGCTATTTTGGTTTTTTATGATGAAGTGAAGAAGTTCTTGAATTGGGGAGGGATCTAAGATTAACAAGCTGAGAGGTAAGCCTTGTCAATCCAAATTAGAGACAGAAGAAGAATGATTATTCATTTTGTAACTACACCTTAACAAGGAGACATGTGTAGAGAGAAAGCTTTAGGTGATAATATTCGTTTTACCGTATTCGGTTTTGAGGATTTGGCTGCAACACTATGCATCTTGATTCTTTTCTTCTTGTTATAGACTTTGTGTGTATGAGGAAAGAAAAAGAAGGAATCTATTTTGTAAATAAAAGAAATGGATTGGTCTAAGCCCAAGTATTGCATTCGTTTTTGATAACTTTTGTCATCAATCTGAGTTTTCATTATAGATAAGATTACAAAGGTTCGAACTTTGATCTACTCTTGTTCTGTGGATACAAGAAAGTGGGTCTGTCCAAGACATAGTACGATGGTTTCGCCTTTTAACACGAATAATGTGGAATTTATACTCGGTTGCTGCAACCTTTCGCCTTTTAACACGAATAATGTGGAATTTATACTCGGTTGCTGCAACCTTTCTGCTGTTCTTGCGAGTCAGAAACTAGCAAGACAACTCTTTAACAATCTTTCTAATATTCAGAGGATGCATCAATAAAATAGTAGTAAGATCTCCTTTGTTTTTGATGCAATGAGTTTATGAGATCTCTTAGTGACACTGCTTGAAATGTTTTGCTGTGCTGAAGCGCCTAGAAGTTGCCTCCTGCCAAGCTCTCTGAGTTTTACTTACTCAACGTTTTTCCTCTTTGACCACACAATGTAGTATCTCTCTCTCATTTTCTTTGTGATCTCTCTGTTTCATTTTGAACTTTGGGTGATTTATGATAGGTGTTTGTATATGTAAAGGACATGCCTTGAACGAATGCTGCACAGAAGAAATCAAGCTTCATGATTTAGAATTAATCCGCGATGATGAATCAGTGACACCAAGTTAAATACATTGCCAATTACCAATGTCGGAAAGCCACAAAGATTCGATATTTTCCCTACTTTGTTTGGCAATATCTTCTGAGTATCTGAAACGAATCACTTCAAAATTTACTCTTTTTATGCAGTATTGAAATCTTTTGGCAGATCAATTTCTTCAGAACTGTGCTTTTCAGTTCTATGTTGCTTGTGTCTATTGGTTTGGTTGGAGAGAAAAACTAAGGAGGTTGAAAGCACTTTGATCAGGTCAAAGAGCGTGAAACTGACCGAGAGTTCGTTGACTGAAACAGAGTAACTCACTTTTAAGTTTTTTTTTATTGTGTTTAGAGAGTAAATTTTTTTTTTTTTTCCAGTGATGATTATAAAATGATTAAACAAAAAAAACATTAAGGTAGTAGTATTATCACTAATGACGGAAAATAAACTAATGCATCGTAACAACCAATTTTGGTTATTTTAATCACCATTTCGTTCATTTTTCAAACGTATAATGAAGTTTTCATCTCAATCTAAAAAATCACAAATAACATATTTTACTCAATATATTATGGATCTGATTGGTTGTGACAGTAGATTTAAGATTTTGGCTGTAGGATTATGGATGTAGATTTTTCTGCTGTAGCTTTAAGATTATGGCTGTAGAATTTTGGCTGTAGATTTTTGGGCTGTACCTTTAGGTTTATATGCTGGAGCTGTAGGTTTATCTGCTGGAATTGTAGAATTAAATGAAAAATGATTGGTAAACATGGATGTGACTTTTAAAATATCAAAACATTTGGTGAATATTAGTATTTATTATATATTAATATTTTGTCTATACATTAATAAGTAAAAAATAAATTTATTAAAAATTTATTTAACTAAAATAAATAATAAATTAAAATTCGAAAAAATGCAAACACACCATCTAAAACTTAAATAAAATAAATATAGATGACAAAAATCTATATATTTTTATGATTACTCGTCACGTTTACGATCAATTAGATTTTTCAGATAAAAAAGTGCAAACTTGTTTTCTGGTATCCCTATAAACTACACTATCATACATATATATATATATATATATATATAAGATTTATCAATTTGTTTTAAGTAAAATTCAATAAAAAAAATAATGAAAATTTTCCTATTTCTAGTGACTACACGACAATCATGTACATATATATAGGATTTATCAATTTTTTTTAAGTAAAATTTCTTTAAAAAAATAATGAAATTTTTCTTATTTTCTAGTGACTACACGATAATTATATACATATATATAGGATTTATTAATTTGTTTAATAATTTCTTTAAAAAATAACAAAGGAAACACACGACAATAAAAAAATAATAATTTGTTTTTTATTTCCTATTTTTTATCAAATACATGACAGGTATAAATAAAAAACTAAAAAAAAATTTCCAAAGCCCAAAATATATGACTTTATTTTTATTCAAAAAAAAAAACCATAAAAGTGGCTTTAGGTTTTAAAAAGTGGTTTTGACTTTGAAAACATTTATAAAACATGATTGCTTTAGGTTCAAATATTTATAAAGCATAATTGCTTTTAATTTAGATCTTTAAACCAAAATATGAATTTAGAAAAGTCTAAAGCTCCAACCAATCACTCTCTATATATAATTTAATATAAAAGTCATAAAGTTCAATCATTATTTTGAAACACACCGGTTCAACTGGTAGTAGGAGATCATGGGTCAATGTAGTTGTTAGTTGTTACCAAATTTTTCCAGATTTTATTAGGTTTATAATTTGTGGATTTTAATATTGGATTCGGACTAGATTAGTGACCCGACCATCTAATTTATTGGTTTGACCGCGGATCCAGATAGGATATGAAAACATTGAAATGTCACGTCTTTTTATATATATATATAAATTTGGAGAAGTAAAAGGTAAAAAGAAAAACAAAAATCTGTTTTCGTGTATTTTTGTAATCAATGTAATAAACTTAAGTCGGAAACGAATAATCCTTTCCTTTTTTCACTTTCTTTTTTCCTAATGAAAAAGGAAACTAAAGGATTTACCTAAAACTTTCTCCGGTAAAAAATTGTAATTAGGATTTCGAGTTTTTCTCTGAGGCGACGAAACTAAAGGATAAAACCTAAAACCGTTCTCTTGCTATCAAATTTCTTCGTATGCTGTATTAATTTGATTTGCTAGGGTTTGCGAAATTGCTATTGGTTTGAGAAAGCAAGATGCTTTAAACTTTTATCCAGCATCGGCAACAAAATCAACAGAGACAGAGACTGAAGCTTTGAGAAATTTTAAAGGGTTCGGTTGCAATGGATAGGATAAATCTGTTGTCAGATGATTTGCTCTTGAAGATACTGTCTTTGGTTACAACTAAAGATGCCGTCACCACAAGCCTTTTGTCACAACGTTGGTGTTCACTTTGGAAACATGTCCCAAGCTTATTTATTCGGATCCAAAGTATAGCGATCCAAACACTGAGTACTGGAGACCTTCACTTTTTGTTGACAAGTCTTTGCTACAACACAAGGCCCCTATCCTAGAAAGTATGAAACTCACACTTGGTCGAAATTGCCGTCCTACAGATATTCAAACATGGATAAGTCTTGCAATTTCTCGTGGCGTGCACAATCTTTCTATTTTCCGATATAGACCTGGTTCAGAGCTCATACGGTTGCCTAGGAGTCTGTATACATGTTGAACCCTTGTGTATCCAAAAATTTCTCGAAGGTTTGAGAATCCAAAAATTCAATTTTTATTTGATTTAGCTTTATAACTTAATTAAAAAAAGTTGAAATCTATTTTGAAGGATAACTTACTAACAAAAACATAATGCTACAAATATCACACACAACTTATTTTGACATAAATTATCCATGAGACTTAGTTACAATTTTGGTAAAATGAGTAACAACCTATTGGAATTGGTTTCACAATTCTTTTAGATATAAAGCTTAGAATAACACAAAATTTTAAAAAATGAAATTATATTCTAATTAATATATGAGAAACACAAACACAATATTAATATTTAATTAATAAAACTTTTAATTTTTTAATGAAATTGTGTCAAAATTTGATCGAGATGACCCGTGTCGCGATCATGTTAATGATTAATTTTGAGAAACTATATAATAAGATAAAATCTTTCTTAAATATTTACTAATATTTATTGTTAACATGATTTTTTCCGGTTTATTATAATGGTAAATTAAGATTATTTCTAACTAGTTCTTACTATAATCTGCATGAAGTATGAGATCTATATAGTTATATAAGATTTAAATAAAAATATTGCATCACTAAATCACTAATGTCCTTTTTTGATGCTGGCCAAATTAAAAAAAAAAGAAGACCTTTTTTGATAAGATTTTCCAGATCACACATGAAAATTTTCATTAAAAAAACCAAACTAGCTATATAAAACTTTATGATTAGGGTTTTGACCCAAACAGAGGAGCGCTCTTGGCAGTAACAGCGAAATAACACAAAGATTAATTACTAGATCTTTCTCTTGCACTTTAGGTGATCGTAATATGAAGACGAGACCTGATATGATTAGGATTCTTTGCTTGACTTTTTTCTTCTGATTTCAATGTCTATGTCTTTTCGAGGTTCTCCTAGGTTTTCTTCGTCTTTCAGATTCCAATAGAAGAACCAAAGGTTGTTTCAACATGGCAAATATAGGTGAGTTGTCTAACGATTTGCTGGTGAAGATTTTGTCATTCATTCCGACAAAAGTTGCTGTGTCTACATGTATCTTGTCCAAACGATGGGGTTCTGTTTGAAAATTGATTCCGAAGCTTGAGTATGACGATTCTTGTAGTGCTGCACCTTCAAGGGTTATCGGAAAGTTTTTGCAGCTAAACAATGCTCCGTTTCTAGAAACTTTGCATCTCAGACTTAAGAGAGATTATGCACCTGAAGATTATGAAACATGGTTTAATGTTGCGATTGCTCGCAATGTGCGTGATATTGAGCTTCTTCGTTCCTGTATACATTTCATACCATTGCCTATGAGCTTGTACACACATGAAACCCTTGTGGTTTTACGCCTCAAGAAAGTGATCATTGACGATGTTCCTTCGACAACTTGTTTCCGGTCCCTCAAGACTTTGTCTCTTCTAGATGTGAGCTTCTCATCACTACAAAGAAAAAGGCAATTTCCGACGAAATCGATTTCGTCGGAATTTACTGTAGTGTCATGCGATAAAACGGTTGAGAGGCTTTTGTCTTGTTGCCCTATTCTTGAAACATTGGTTGTGCACCGATGGGGTGGCGACAATGTGAAGACTTTTGCAATTTGTGTGCCATCGTTGCAGAGCTTAACCATCCGCTACAGAGTAGGGGGTTATCACGATCCAAAGAATGATCATGGATTTGTGATCAATGCTCCTTCTTTAAAGTATTTAGATATTGTAGATCATTTTAGTGGGTTTTGTTCATTAGTGAATATGCCCGAGCAATTGGAAGCAGAAATTCACCTTAGACATTGTGATTCTGAAAAGCTTTTGGGATGTCTTACCTCATCTAAAAACCTTTCCTTACGTTTAAAACCACAAGTGGTAAAGTCTCTGTGTTTCTCCTGTGATTAGGATTCTTTTGCGTTTATATTTAGTTTCGGCCAATTATGCTGTCACTTTTGCAGGGTTCATATCCTCAAGGCGACTTCGATCAGCTCGTGTCTCTAGACCTATGTGTTATGTGCTCCTTAGATTGGTTGAATCTTATCCTCAGACGTTCACCAAAACTCTGAGCTCTCAGATTACAGCAATCAGTAAGTTTGGATCCAAACCCAGATGATGTTGCATCTTCAGTATATAGTCTTGGTGGTATATTAACTGCAACCCTTTTTTTGTTAACTGTTTGATCTCAGAGAGAGAGAAGCTGGAGCTGCAGGAATTCCAGAATTGTCCGTACTAAGTGGGAGCAATCGAGTTGTGTTCCTGAATGTTTACTTGTGAGTCTCGATACGGTTGAGTGGATTTGGTACAAAGGAACAGAAGAAGAGAAGAATGTGGTGATGTATCTGTCAGAGAATGGAAACTTCCTAGAGACTATGAGTATTAAATTCTCAATATCCATCACGTTGGAAGAGAAAAACAGAATGCAGATGGAGTTAGAGTCTATGCCAAGGAGTTCTAGCAGATGTCAGCTTTCATTCACCTAAGTTTTGTGGCATCTCAAAGCTAAGATTCAAGCAGCATTAGTTGTTAATTAATGTTTGTTTTTATTTGAACTTGTTTCTTCTCCTCTTAAGTTTCCAATCCTCTTTCTTCTGTTTTGTCTCAAAGCTTGTAGCTTACTTCAGATTATTGACTAATTATTTATTGAGTTGCCAATAATCTGAGAGCTATTTTAATAGTTAATGTTTGGTTTTCTTTGAACTCGTTTTTCTCATATTAAGTTGCCAATCCTTTTCCTTCTGTTTTTCTCTCAAAGTTTAATGCTATATATTACAACATTTCTCTCAAAGAGATAATGGTTGTGCCAGAAAATAACTAAAATTTGAAATAGAGAATTTGGAATATATGCATATCTATTCAGTTTTGAGTAAGGTTTTATTTTTTTGGAAGTGATAAAAATTTTGCTAATTTTTTTTTAATAAGAAAATAGTAGTTTTAAATAAGACAATTAGGGTTTTGACCAAAACAGAGGGAGAGTTTACGCTTCACTTCCTTTTCTTATTTTGATTCCAACGATCATGTCTTTACGAATTTTGCCATGGATTTCTCTAATTCATGTGTTTGTAACTAAAATTTTTCTGGTTTATGAGTGTATCCAGAAAAAAAAAAAACAGCGTTATCACCATCTTCCAAAAACAGAGGAGAACAAGAACCAAATAATTCGTTCAATCTGATAAGTATCAATGATTTGCCTGACGTTTTGCTCGTGAAGATATTGTCAATCTTTCCGACATAAAATGCTGTGGCCACGAGTTGTTTGTCAAAACGATGGGAATCTCTTTAGAAACTTGTCTGCCAAAACTTGAGTTTTCTGATTCTTCTCACAAAAGAGTGATACAGCAAAAACAGAGGCGACACGTGGCGAGCTGTGATGAAGCCAATAAACGGATCAACGGATATAATTGAATGGCTTAATCGACGGTGGAGATTAGGCCGTTTGAGATGGACGGCTGAGATTCAATTTGGAGTTTAGCTTCTTTAGCTTATAATCTGAATTCGATTCTAAGTTCAGTGTCGAAATTGTATTGTGAAGTTTCTATTTTCTTGTTTGTGTGTTGTTCGTTGATTCTTGATGTTGTTGAGCTTAATGCTCATGGCATTTTGGATCCCGAGTTGTTGCTTTAATTAGTTTGACTCAGATTGTCTCAGATTGCAATTTGATTTGTGATTTTGCGATTTCAAATTGCTCTAACAAAGAGCTTCACGGATCATTAACAAGTTTTTGATGCAAAACCATTCTCCGGTTCAAGAAACTTTGCATCTCAAACTTCCCAGAAACTATGCACCTGAGGATTATGAAAATTGGGTTAAAGTTGCAGACTTGCAGTCGCTCGCCAAGTGCGTGATCTTGAGCTTCTTCATTATGTTCCCTTTCTAAATCCCATACCGTTTCCTAGGATACTCTATTCATGTAAACCCTTGTGACTTTCCGTCTTCAGCAGCAATCACTGTAGATGTTCCTTCCACAACTTGCTTCCGGTTCCTCAAGAATTTGTCTCTTCTACTCTACGTGTTAGCTTCTCAAACAATGAAACCGTTTCTAGGCTTTTCTCTGCTTGCCCTAATCTTGAAACACATATTGTAAGTCGAAGGGACCACGACAACTTGTATACTTTCACAATTGTGGTGCCATTATTGCAGAGCTTATCCGTTGATTGCATTAAAATGGACCATCCAGCAAATCACTGCGAGGCTGTGATCAAATGCTCCTTCCTTAAAGACTTTAAAGACTGATGATAACTCTACCCAGATTTTTCCAGTCACGGATATGCCTGAGCTAGTGAAGGCAGAATCAAGCTTAGAAACGGTGATTCTAAGCTTTTTGGATGTTTGACCTCAGCCAAACCATCTTTCCTTGTGCTTAAAACTGGAAATGGTAAAGTCTCTGTTTCTTCTCCTATGATGAAGATTGTTTTTGATTACACATATACTTTCTTGCCACTTATGGTGTCATTACTTTTTGCAGGATGGATGTTTTGCACGCGACTTCAACCAGCTCGGGTCTCTCGAGCTATGTAGTATATGTTTTATAGATTGGTTTTTTCTTATAGTCAACATGCCCCTAAATTGAGGGTTCTCAAGTTTATACAAACAAGTAAGCTAGTTCCCAAACCCAAATGATGATGCTGTAGCTTTTTCAATATCTAGCTAAACTAGTTTTGTTTTGTTTTTTTTTTTGTTTTTTCTGAAAACTCGCGGATCACAGGGATACTGCGGCTTCTTCAGAGATCTCGAAGATCAATGGGATAAACCGAGTTGTGTTCCTGAATGTTTGATTTCAGGTCTCGAAACAGATAAGAGGGTTGGTTACAAAGGAAGACGAGCGTAGAGAGAAGTAACGATTTACATTTTAGAGAATGCAAACTGATAGTTTGGTAGAGTGTGGATGCACTCGGGTCTATACAAATACCCTAGTACGTTGTAATACTTAGGGATCGAATCCACAGAGACCAATGGTTACACTACGATTCTATACGAWKRAAWYMARSYWAARRAAWATATTGTGATGTGGTTTGAATGTAAACAAGCATGTGATTTAAAAACGGTTATAACTTATAAACTAAAAACGCTGGGCATTAAGGATTATCGCCGGAATAAGATGTGTTCGAACTAGATAATTATTCAGGGAACAAATAGAATCAATCTAGAACTCAAACATAAATGTATAATCAATCCACTTTCGTGGCATCAATCACTTTGTCTAGTAAGTTAAGGTTCTAAACTTTCATTTGAAACTTAGAAGTCTAGACAAGCTTTACTAACAAGTTTGATTTGTTCACAAGTTTGCCTTAGCATCAACTTTCGTTGGCTAAGGACAAATTGCTCACCTTAGTCCTATCAAGCAACCTATAAGCTTTTGGAGAATAGATTAAACCTCAGTTCATAGACTAAATGATCAGTTTAGTCTAAGCATTAAACACAACCAAAGGTGAAGATAACAAGGATAAAACCCTATCTATATCTAGCTCAAACATCCATCAATTCCTTTGATTACCTTAAAACCCAACTAGAGAATTACTCAACCATAGATACAGAACAAACAAGAAGATACAAATATAGATTCATAATCATTAAACAAGATAACTTAAGAGTTAAGAAATCTTCTCTATAGATGATGAACAAGGATGTGTTCTTGGTGTAAGCTTTCAAGATCATGCACTAGAGAGAGAATTACAAGTATTTAGGTGTAGGAAACAAGGAAAATGAGTTACAAAGTGTGTCTCGAAAACAATGGCTTAAAATTAGATTAAATACACTCAAAAAGCGATCTAAAAACAAATATCTAAAGTATGTGGGATGAAGGATCGATCGATCCTTATAGGGATCGATCGATCCAATATAGAAAACACGTTTTCTGTCGAGTCACAGAGAGAGGATCGATCGTTCTTCCAAGGGGTATCGATTGTTCTTGTTTGGACCAGAGAATTTGACAACTCTCTGTCCGATTTTCCTAGGTAAGGATCGACCCGTTCTCCTTGAGAACGATCGATCTTACCCCCTCCAAAACCAACGGAGAGTTTTCATCATTTCACAAACGATCGTTCTTTGTTCGGATGGATCGTTCTTTCCTATCAAGATCGATCGTTCGTTCCAGGATCGATCGTTCTTGCATATCAGGATCCATCGTTTGTTCCAGGATTGATCGTTCTTGAATATCAGGATCGATCGTTAGTTCCAGGATCGATCGTTCTTGAATATCAGGATCGATCGTTCGTTATAGGATCGATCATTCATGCTTTGATTTGGTGCATTTGGACGTGTTCCAACCTGCCAAGACTCTAAAACACACATAAAACACACAAAAATCTACTAATATGATGACTATAAACTACTAAAATCATGATATATCACAAACTGCCTAAAGACAGTGGCGATTATGCCTCCAAAATCCACCAGTTTGGAAGAGAAACACAAGAGGCTGATAGAGTTAAAGTCCACGTCGAGGTGTTCTAGCAAATTCTTGCTTTAAGTTAACCGAGTTTGTCGTTTGAACCATGGAGCAACATTTAGAGTTTAATGTTTGGTTTGACTTTGGAACCTTTCATACAGTTGATATAGCATTGTTCTTCGAAAAATTGAAGTATATTTCAAACAAAAACTTTTGTGTGGGTTTTTGGAGTTTTTAAAACTTTTGCTACTAAAAGATTTGTTTGATTAACATGTTGTTTTCTCAAATTACGTGAGAAACATATTTATTAATCTAATGGTCAAATGGTAAATTGACTTTAAAATAAGGGTCAGGCTCATTTCTCAAATATCAAGTATAGTAGTTCATTTACTTTAATCACCCTTAAATATATATATACACACACATATATATACCCTTAAATATATATATACACATATATATATATATATATGAATTCTATTTTGATATTTTCTACTAGTGTTTTTTGCATAAATGATATTTTTCTGGTGACAATATAACCCTATAAGGCTTAGACAAAACAATGTTTTCTATTATATATTTGATATTAAGAAATTTATAAAATTTACATTTATTTAACAAAGGTGTTTCAGAGAAAGTGTTAGTCATAAACGAATTAAAGAGATCAAATTTTATCTACAGTTAATACTAACATATTTGCTAGATCTTTTGCCTAGTTAATTCGAAATAACTAATTTTCTAGTTTCCAACAAGAGTGGCTAGCTTTTTCAACATACCTGGAGGCACCGTTCGTGTACAACCGTACTATGTAGTGTATGTAAGCAATATTTTTTCGGATTGACTCAATTGATCCAACCTTTAATATAAGTTGTTCACAAAAGAAAAAAAATCATAGCTAATTAGATGATTATAGCAAATTAATTAATTATGTATATTAAGATGTATCTAGATAACAACGAAAATGGAAAGTTGAGAAATTTAAGAAGGAAAAAACAATGTAGTTTCAAAAAAATATTGATTTATAGTGATTTCTGTCATTTCTGTAATTTTAAAATTAGGTACTAATAATACAACAATTAATGTATAGGAATCATAGATCATATGCCATTAAGAAAGTAAGAAATTACTCAAAACAAATAATTTTTAAAATAATGACATTTAATATTCTTTTTATATTCCCCAAAAAAAATCCTTATAAAAACAAAAGACAAGCTCATCTAGATAATAGACCGAAACAGAGGAAGTTACGACAAAAGGTTAGGCCTTTCTAATAATTTACGAATCTTTGGTAAATTTATTGTAACATCTAACAAGTTTTGATCAGGGTACTTTGTCTCTTCTTCTGTTTCAAAAGTCCTGTGTCTTTTTCTTGGTGCATCTTTTCGAGATTCGTCTAGGTTTTGTCTGGTTCCACAGTGCTTTGTACTGAAATGTTCTATGGTTTCTGATTGTATTCCAGAAACAACCGAAGGAAATTTCAAGGATTGTTTAAGATGGGTAATATCAATGAGTTGCCTGACGATCTACTCGTGAAAATATTGTCATTCATTCCAACAAAAGATGTTGTGGCCACGAGTCTTTTATCGAAACGATGGGAGTCTCTCTGGACGAATGTGAGGAGACTGGAATATGATCAAGAATATCACTATGACAAGAGAATTGGATTTCCAAGATTTGTTGACAAGTCTCTGCTTTCATATCAGTCTCCGGTTCTTGAAAGCCTGAATTTCAAATTCAAGTCAAGGGATGGTTATGGAGACATTGGACTGTGGATTAAAACTGCGGTCAATCATCACATACGTGAGCTCACACTTGAATGTGGCGACGTATTGATACAGTTACCACTGAGATTGTTAACCTGCAAAACACTTGTGATCTTAAAACTCAATGGTTGGATCGATCTGAACATTCCTTTGACGGCCTCTCCCCCTTCCCTTAAGACTCTTCATATTGTCCTCCTGAGGGAATCAAACTATGAATCGTTTTCTAGGCTTTTATCAAAATGCCCTGTTCTTGCCGACCTCATGGTTGAACAAAGACAAAGCAATGCTATGTCAAAGCTTAATGTCGCGGTTCCTGCATTGCAGCGATTGTCCATTAGAAGAGTAATTGATAGTGACAAAGAGTTAAGATATTTCCAGTACGATAAGGATATTCCAAAGGTTATGATCAATGTTCCTTCTTTGAAGTACTTAACCATTGACGATCGGGGGAATGACTTTGATGTCATTGAGAACTTGTCTCAAGTTGTGGATGCAAGGATAAAAGCTAATGAAACATCTACCAAAGTTTTCCTAAGGTGTATTAGCAGCTCTGTGAAGCGTCTTTTGTTATCTTCATTGAAGTCAGAGGTAATATATAGCTCAGTCGCTTTAAGCTATTGGTAATTTAAACCATCAAAAGTTTAGAGATTTTGGTTTTCCTTTTTTTTATTTATTTTAATTGTAGGATGTGTATCCTACTGGTAGTTTCTTCTGTCAACTTGAACATTTGGAGCTATACACTGATTCTGCAAATGGATGGTTGAAGTTACTTGCACACAGGCTTGAAGGTTCCCTTAATCTATGTGTTCTTAAGCTCTTCAATGTAATGCAGCTTCCCCCCTCCCCCTTTGGTCTTAGGCCTCTTTCCTTTATATGTTCTTTTAGTTTTGGTGCTCAATGGTCTGACTAATATAATATTTTATTTTTTCACTCTGGTCTTAGAAACATTCTAACTGGCGGATGCATCCCTTGGATCGCTGGGACACGTCGAGATCTGTTCCGGAATGTATGATGTCCAGTCTTGAAATACTACTGTGGAGAGGGTACTTAGAGAGAAATAGATAAGGAGGTTATGAGTTATCTCCTGAAGCATTCGCTATGTCTGAAGATGGCGATAATCACTATTAATAAATCCCAGGATGTGGAAGAAATAAATCTGATGGCCGAATTCTTTGCTTCTTTGCCAATAGGATCAAAGACATGCAAATTTGGGGTCAACTTCGCTTTATGAAGTTGTAAGTTTGGAGAAGAAAATAGGATGCTGAATTTGGACTCAAGTAGACTAAAGAATTAAGGATGATATGTTGCTTTGAAGATTTTATGACGCAATTAGCGTTTCTACTGTTCTCTAAACTTCTTATGATACTGTAATTGTTTGAATCGAAGAGAGTCAATCCAATAAGCATATATATAGCCGAAACAGAGGAGATGCCTTGTTTACCTTGCTAAACAAGTCATCTTACAAATAAAATAGAGATTCTTTGTATGAAAAGTTTTACAAGCTGTGACTCTGATGGAGAGTTGATAAAAGAAAAGAGAAGCCTAACGCTGCATTAGGGTTTTAACCGCTTGATACCGAGTCTCTCTTAGGCAGAAACAGAGGAACTTACTTGGTAGTTAAGAAGTGGTGTAGCTCTGTATTTTAATATTTACTAAAATCTGCAGAATCAGTGGAGTCTCGATTTCGCTAAGGCTGTCAGTTTATTTCTAATGCTCTGCTTTGGATTTCAAAAGTTTTTCTCATTCTCTTTGCTTTGGTAACTTTAGCAGCTAAAGATTGAAACCATATTAGAAGTACCCCAATATGAGACTTCCACCACATTGCCTTTTTTATTTTGACTGTGCACAATGTTTTTATATATATATAGAAGTAATATAGCAATGTAAGTGCAACAAACTCATTTAATTCATTGTTTGAGTTCTCTACTTGTCTTCTTTTCTCCGGTCGTACCGTTTGACTTTTTTAATTTGACAGTAATGAAAATCATAGAATCGAGTGGACATGATCAGTGAGTTGACGAATGATTTGATCTTGATGATACTGTCATCACTTTTGTTTAAAGACGTGATAGCCACGAGTGTCTTGTCCAAACGGTAGTGGTCTCTATGGAAATTGGTGCCGAAACTCAACGTTGGTGCATTCACAGAAGAATATTCCTCGGTATTTTGGGGTTCCATTTCCAGATCTTTGGCGGTTAGTAATCCTCAAGTTCTAGGGATCTTGGATTTCAAGCTTAGCCCATTAGAATGGATCAATTCTTGGGTTGAACCTGCAGTTTCTTGCGGTTTGAGAGAGCTCAGAGTCGAGTTGCCTTATATATCCACGCAATTGCCGATTAGATTGTATACATGTGGAACATTAAAAACCTTGACACTCCATAGACTACATCTCGTGGATGTCCAAACGCTTTTAAACATTTGTCCGATTCTTGAAGATTTGGTTGTAAGACGATACACATATGTTAGTGTGAAGATATTCACTATCACTGCCTACTTTTAGGAGTTTATCGATCGATTATTCATTGGCGATATCTCAACCCACTGGTGTTCACGAATTTGTGATAAATGCTTCTTCTCTGAGTTACTTGAACATTAGAGACCATTTCAGTAACTTTTTACAGTTTGAAAATATGCCGGAGCTGGTTAAGGCGAATGTCGAGATTGTTTGTGATCAACCTGAGAGTTTACTAGCAAACGCGGATCATCTAAAGACGGCCAAATTCTCCTCAAAATCTACTGAGAAACATCATAGACTACCCATTCAAATTGCTGGAGATGAGACGTCAAACATCCAGGAACATAACTCGGTTGGTTCCATGAAAGTGGGAGATTCCTGAGATGAAACGAAGCACCGATCGAGTGGCACATCACCAGCCACGGCTTCCCACCGCGCATGCCATATATGTTGTTTCAAATAAAAGTTGAACTCAGGAAATAGTGAATTTACGCCATCGCCTTGAAACACGACCACCCGGCCGCATACCGGCGGACTATTCATTAAACTATTATGCTCAATTTAACTATAACGTCCATTTGTTCTGCATGTTATATCCACTTTTCAAGTTTCAGGGTTTAATGCGTTGCATTCTTCATTATGTCTTTGGATCTCATGAGCAAAAACAATGTGAATCAATTTGTCTGGGCATTCGGATTTCGGTTTCGGTTTCGGGTATATACCGATCGGTATTGGTTATTCGGTAACTGAAATTTAAGAACAATATGGGTACCAAAAATTTTCGGTTCGGTATCAATCGGTTTTGGTTCGGTTCGGTTATGAATTTAAAGAACCGAAAAATACCATAAATAGTCGGGTAACCTTTGGTTCGGTACCGGTTTTGGTATTCAACGGTTATTTTAGTAACCAATACTCGAAATAGTAACCAATACCCGAGATAAATAAAATAAATATCGATTCAAAAACAATCAAGTTGAAAGAAACTTAAAATATCACAAACTTGAAACTTGAAAGTATCACAAGTCACAAACAATAACATAAGTAGCTTGATGGATTTGGCCTCGGCAAAGAGTGGCACCACTGAAYGAGTCCTAACAATCTCATACCTCCTAAGTCAAAATAGAGTAAACAAAACATAMARTTATAATAGCGAAACCATAAATAGAATCTATGAAACATCAATAAGAAACCACAAGCAGTGACCAATTGGWAAACAAAACCAGGTTACAGAAAAAGAGGATTAGTTCCAAATGGATTAAAGTACAGAAGCCAAAACAACACACATACCTTACCTACCACCTATTCCTGACCACCTCTTAGACTCCTTGCCCTTGGAAGTTGAATTCCTCTTCAAACTCTAAAGGACAATAAAGAAAATAAGAATAATGAATTGTAAAATCATAAAAATAATGAAAGAAATTACCTTTCATAAGATCATYTTGAAACTGGACATCAGACAACATTTGTTGGATTGTTACAACTCCTTTGTCATTCAACCGCATTTCACATTTCAGCCATTGCTYGGTGTACATCAACACTTCGATCATGTAGGCAGTTAAACAGCTCCTGTATGGGTCTAAAATTCTACCAGTAGTGCTAAATGTAGATTCAGAGGCTACTGAATACACTTGCATTGCAAGTATATCCCTAGCCACTAGTGATAGAACCGGGAACTTCAAACTGTTTTTCCTCCACCATGATAATACATTAAACTYTGAACCTCTCATCAGATTTGGATTTTCCACATTCTCTTTCAAATACAACTCCAATTCATTGCTTGGATCTTGAAATACTGTTTCTTTTACAAGATCTTTGTATACCCCCTACATGAACGTTCTTTACCACAATAGTTACAAATACACTTGTTGTAATTGTCCTTCTTTCTGCTGAAGTGCTTCCAAACATCAGACCTAGGCTTCTTCCTCCCCTTAGTATCATCATCTCCTATAGTTTCTTTTTTCTTCCTCTTGCCTTTATTTGCAGAACACGGTGTTTCAATTTCAGGTTCAGAATCAGACATATCATCGACTTCATCGCCATCTTCACAAGAAGCCATCTACATGACAAAAAAAAAATCAAACTCAAAAACAGATTTGAACTATTTATGAGAACAGATATGAACGATACATAGGGATAGATGTGAACAACATTTCTAATAGCATATTAAGAGTAATAATTAATTATGAAAATGATCATTTATATACACATGTAGAATATGCCAGCTAACAATAGAGGAAGCATATTGCTCACTAAAGAAATGGGAAGAAACAAAATTATAAGCACTAAACCCTATAAGAAATGGGAAGAAACAAAGGCTGAAAGCAACCCACACCGGTACAAGATCAAAACAACAACACATGTACTCTACTCAGATTTATACTATTCCCTCCAAAACCAACCACCGGAAGAAGCACAAAATAAAAAGACTAATCAAAAGCTGTTTTCTTTATCTACACATTGAATCCAACAACAACAAAAAAATCTAAATCAGATAGATTCTCAAAACTAAATGGGTGAAGCAGACAAGTTTCGTGTAGACAAACTCTCTGTTTCCATCCTTCACAAGAAACTTACTTAGGAAAAATTAGTATCTAACGCAAGAAATTTTAACATCTTTATTAATACCTTCCATCCATTTTCTTTTGTGTGTTTTTTAGTTTTTAACATATGCCACAAACAACAATTTGAAACCTACGAATATATATAAGATATTATATTTTTCATGTATTGTATATGGATGCAAGCCTAAGGATCTCAAAGACTCAAACTAATAAAATCAGAACAAGAAGGTATATGACCAAATACCAGCAAGTTGCAGTGAGTCTCTAAGGCTTTTTTGAAATTCTTTTTTTTGACAAACTATTTTACCCGAGAAACACAACTAAGAAACAGAGATCTCTTCCATGTCGCAAAAAAGTTTCAGATTGATTCCTTTAAATCTTAATAGCTCCCCAATTTCCAAAACCAAACAAGTTTCAACCTTTAAAAATACTATAAATCACGAGACACACATCAATCAAAGAGATCAAAGAAATCACGACACACAACAATCAAAGAAATCAAGAGACACACAACAATCTCGGAGAATCACGAGAAATCACTTATGAAGCAGAAATCAAAGCAAATTACCTCATAATGATTTCTCGACAAAGTAGCCGAAGGAAACGTTGGCAAGGTTTCTTGATCTTCTAGATCTCGACAGATATTAGGATGAGTTAGAGATTCCAACTTTAGATTTGAGGATTTTGTTTTATGTAGTGAAGGAAAGAATAGATATAGGGATTTCGATTTTTGTAGTTTTAGGAACTAGGGTGAAACTGAATTGACGCACAAAGGTATAAATGTAAAACAATATATTCATATATGATATATATGTAATGTGTATCTTTTGATTTTTCGGTGTACCGAATGGATATCGATTCGGTTAGTAACCGATATCCATGGTACCAGAGAAAAGGAACATTGAATATTTTAGTTATAACCGTACCAAAACCAAAACCGTTTTTCGGTTCGGTTCAGTTCGGTTTTTCGGTACCAGTTATTTTTGTCCATGCCTAGATTTATTATTTCAATACCAAATTTTAATTTCATTGTGAAATAAATAATATATTCATAAATTCTAATTACTCTATATTTTTTAAAGAAAAAACGGTCCACAACCACCCAGTGACAAATTAACTAGGCCTAGTTTTTATGTGCAATTAGACCGACCTAGTTTTTTCGGGTGGTTTGCGCATGGTTATTTTATCACTGGGTGGTTGTGGACCGTTTTCCCTTTTTAAAATCTAGTAATCTTACTCTTTCTCATTTTTTTTTTTGCTAATTTGTTGGTTTGATTAAAAACCGTTCCAAAATCAAACCGGCCTTTAATTGAACCGAACCAGCATAATGTAAATTAATAAAACCCACGCGCATTAGAAAAAAAGTACTACCGAATTCGCTTTCTATTGACTATGGCTCTTCACTTCTTCTCGCACAACTTGAGAGAGAGAGATAGATAACGAAACCGTACACATTTCTTCACGGAAGCAACAATTCTGCTATAAAATCGTAAGTTTCTGCAAATTTCTTCGCGTTTCTTTTCATGGGTTTTTAATCAATCGTCGTTTTCCGCCGGAATTTTTCCCTATATTACGCGTTCTAAGGGTCTAGCTAGGTGAATTGATTTTAACAAAAATGCGAAAGAACCAGTTTCTTTGTGTTTCTGAGTCAAATCTGTTCAAAAATCGTTCCTCTCTCTGTCGCTGAACTTGTTTGGACCGTATCATAGGGTTAATTTTGTGGGTTTCTTCTTCCTGCAGATCCAATGCCTATGGGTGTGTTCTTTATAAAATTAAGATACCCAGAATTTTTTTTTTTTTTGCAGGAATCAGAGCCATTTGTGATAAATCAGTCATAAAAGTTTTGTCTAATCTAAATGGTTGGTTATAGGGATAGGCTCAGTCAGTTACCAGATGATTTCCTCTTACAGATATTGTCATGGCTTCCCACAAAAGATGTTTTGGTGACGAGTCTTTTGTCAAAACGATGGCGGTTTCTTTGGACATTAGTCCCTAGGCTCAACTATGATCTCAGGCTTCATGATAATATATGTCCATTGTTTTCACAGTTTGTTGATAGGTCTTTGTTACTACACAAGGCTCCAATTTTGGAGAGTTTGAATATCAGGATTGGTTCGATATGTTATACCGCAGAGAAAGATGTAGGGGTATGGGTTAGAACTGCGGTAGACCGCTTCGTGCGTGAGCTGAATATCAGTTATTGTTCTGGTGAAGAGCCTATTAGATTGCCTAAGTGCTTCTTTACTTGTACAACTCTTGCGGTTCTGAAACTCGAAAAATTAAGTCTTGTTGATGCCTCTTGTTATGTTTGCTTCCAATCCCTCAAGACTTTGCACCTTCTAGATGTGAAGTATTTAGATGACCAATCACTTCCTCGGATTATATCCAGCTGTTCTAGTCTCGAAGATTTGGTTGTGCAAAGGTGCCCTGGTGACAATGTTAAAGTCGTTACTGTTACTGCTCCGTGTTTAAAAACTCTATCCTTGCATAAATCGTCACAAGCTTTTGAAGGAGATGATGATGGGTTCTTATTAGATGCCCCTAAATTGAAGCGCCTAGACATTGAAGACTATTGGGGTGGATTTTGTTACATTGAGAACATGCCTGAGGTGGTAGAGGCAAATGTTGATGTTATTTATAAAAATACTGAGAAACTTCTGGGATCACTCACCTCGGTCAAGCGCCTTGCACTATGTCTTATCACTTCAGATGTAATCTTTCTTTCTATTACCTGAACAAAAAAAGTCGGTTTCTTGTGATTTGATTTGTTGTACGTTATGTTCTTAAATGCAGGCTGCTTATCCAGCTGGTACTATCTTCTCTCAGCTTGTTCATTTAGAACTATGCACATGTGCGCCACGATGGTGGGATTTACTTACCAGACTGTTTGAAGATTCACCTAAACTACGAGTTCTTAAACTCCGCCAGGTATGTTAACACAAACCCAGTCTGTGTTATTCCTTAAGTTTCTTGTTCGGTTTCATTTTTGATTGCACAGAGCATTGGAGTTCTTATCCCTCTTTACCCAATTTTGATCTCAGAAACATATTCGACGTACCCCTAGTCCCCGCGCTAGTTGGAAGCAACCTGTTTCTCTTCCCAAGTATTTGTTATCTCATCTTGAGACCTTCAAGTGGGAATTATATGAAGGATCACAAAAGCAGAAAGAAGTAGCGACATTTATCTTAAAACATGCTATTCGACTGAAGACAGCTATTATCTCTCCAAAACCCACCAGTACTCTGCTAGAGAAACATGAGATGCTCAAGGAGTTGTCATCCTCGCCGCGTGGTTCCAGTACATGCGAGCTCTTGTTCGACTGAAAAAATAAGAAGAACTTAACTTGTCCTGAAAAATCTGTTAGTACATGTTTAGTAAACATCGTGTGTATTGTTGTCTCTACTGATATAAAAAGTTTTTACTCTTCAATTTGGTTTATCCTCATGTGTTTCTTATATTAATATAGAACAAGAGCATATTAAATGACAAAACTTCCCTTGTCGAGGAACTCAAAAGTTGTTCAGGACATTACCGAAGTGTTCCAATCTAATCCCTAGAACCTCTGTAATCATTACGTGTACATATTTGTACTAACAGAATCAGTTTAGAAACAACAAGCTATATCATCTATATAAAAGCTTCAGACCTGCTTCAAAGCCTAACTAAGAAGAGGACAAAACCATCTTCTCTTTATCGATCTGCTAAACCTAGGTCCCCTATTGGCAATGATTTGTAACAGGTATACTGAGAACTAGTTTGTTTCTGGTTCACTTCCGCGGTTTGGATTACACACTGATTTCTCATTTTGTGCTGAGCTTATAAAGAAACATATGTATAATGATAGAAATGTGAGCTAGAATTTGGATCTCGTCATGTCGGAGACAATTCAAGCTTTTTCCATGGGTTCTGTTTCGTTCCTCTGTTATTACTTTGTTGCTCTGTTTTTACGTTTCTACTAGTTTCTTATGACAAACAAAATTGTGTCGTACAATGTGTTCAGGTTCTTTTCAAGGTAATCCAAGATGGGGTGGGCATAATTCTCGTTCTGTTCTGTCCTGTTCCGTCTCATACCCATTCTGAAATTTCCTATTCCGTATGGGAATACATTCTCATATGGGACAAGTTTTCAATTCTCGGTTGGGAACCGGACGGGAACGGGAATTCCCGAAGTCCCGTTTGGGACAAACAGAAAAATAATTTATTTTATATATATTAATATATTTTCATTATACATAACTATATATATATATATATATTATAATTAAATACAAGTAAATTTTGGAGAAGATTATAATTTAAATAAAGAAATAGGTTTTGATATTTTTTTACAAAATTAGCATATTATTTATACTAACTATTATCTATTGTTTGTTTTTTTTTTTGTATAGAACTGAATAAATAATCATTTGCAAGTGAGTTGAACTTTAGAGTGAGAAATCATACAAGTAGATTGGTTAATTTTTTTAAAAAAATTTATTGTTGGATTAATTTTGATTTCACTTATTATGGTTTGGTTGATCTTGTTTGAATCATAGTTCATTATTTTTATGGAACATGTTTTAAATTATAACATATTATATTATTTAAGATCATTTTTTGGGAATTCCCGTTTCCATTCCGTCTCTCTCGTTCCGTTCTGTTCCATTCCGTTCCGTCCCGTTCCATTCCGTTCCGTCCTGTTCCGTTTCATCCTGTTCTGTTCCATCCCGTTCCGTTCCGTCCCATCCCGTTCTATTCCGTCCCATCCCGTTCTGTTCCATCCCGTCCCATTCCGTTCCATCTCGTCCTGTTCCGTCTCGTCCCATTCCGTTTCGTTCCATCCCATCCGTTCCGTTCCATTATGTTCTGTCCCGTCCGTTCCATTCCATACCGTCCCGTTCCGTTCCCTAAAATTTCCGTTTGCCCACCCCTAATCCAGGTCGGAAAAAGGAAGCCGAAACCCAACATTCAATATCTACGGGAACAGAAACTTGAGTTTTCATCAAGCTATGGACAAGATCAATGGGTTTATGAGGATGAATTGTTGATGAAGATATTTTCGTTTTTTCCAATAAAAGTTCTCGTAAGCACGAGTTCAATGAAGATATCGAAACAATGGAGGTTTCTTTGGAAGAGGGTGTCAAAACATGAATTCAATGACATCAATGCTGAGATCTCTACATGCAAGAATTTGCCAATACATAGAGATCCGGTCTTAGAAAGCTTGTATCTCAAGTTAAGTACTTTTCCATTTCAACATGAAGGTATCGAATCGTGGATTGGAATTGTAGTTTCTCGGCGTACGTGAGCTGAGTATTGTTTATTCATCTGGTTCGGGCTATCCAGTCTATCCTAATACATTTTCAAGAAATCAAGAAGATTGTATATATATACTTGCAAATCGCTTGTTTCCTTGAAACTCTATAGTATTCTCGTGGATGCTCCTTTGAATATAAGTTAATTATCTCGTGGATGGTCGAAGTTACTATTCTGGCTGCTCAATGTTCCAAACTACGAGACTTATCCTACCATCTGAACCAAATATTTTTAAATGCCCAATATATAATAGGATTTCAACTTGCATTTCTATACGTCTGTCGCATGAATAATCATATTCAACCATCTGAACCTAAGTTTCATAATATGATTTCTTGCTGCGCCAGATAGTAATTTGTTTTCAAAAAAATTGAATGTGGTTTTTATTGGTTCTTCCGCAATAGATATCACTTTTTATTTCTCCTAATTGCGGGTAATTTTTCTTGAGAGTTCAGTTGTTAGGACCAGATCAGAGTGATGTTATCGGCTCCTCTTCAATTTATCTCTCACTTCTTCTCTTTGAAATCGTAATAAGCTCATGATTAGTGACTACGTTCGCAATTACTAAATGGTGTAGTTTTGTATTTATTCAGGGATATTTTTAAGGTTGTGGCTTTTCGATGAGATTATCTTACATTAGTTTGGTTGTCTTGTTTTATTATCTCTAGATGTTTGAATTTCATGGTGACGAATAATTTTTTTTTGTTTGTTTTGGCAACAAGATCATATTCCATTATGTCTTCATCGACTTTTCTTTGTCTTCAGACTGTCTAATTCATTATCTTGTTATTACTTCCAAGTCTAGGCCAAAATAACTAATCTCTTACTCCATTTGATATTATATTTGTGGAGTTTTTTTCTCTTATATCTGCATAACTAGTTTAGTTTTATGATCTAACCATATGAGTTCTTATCTTGTCTTTGGATGTCTCTTATGTGTAATAGCCTCCAAATGGCAATCCGATTCTGGTGCGGTGCGATGACCCTAATCGCATGTCATCACCGAAAGGCAAAACGAATAAAGTGTGGTATGCTTCAAATCTTGTTGGCAAGCGATTATAGTTCCTTCTATTTTACTCTTACTATAATCTGTGCCCAATGGGATTTAATGCGATAGTAACAATTTTAAACGGCTAGGAAGCATTGATAAAAGCAAGTCGCAGGAGACAGAAGTAGCGACACCATTTCTCACTAAAAATCGGACTTTTAATCTTTTTGTATTTGGACTTTTCCTTGCTATTTCTTTGTTTCGACTTCTTCGATTTAGATTCGTCCAATACGAAGATTACCTCAATATTAAAACCATAAAAATACGAAGCATGATCTTGCGTCCAAAAACTGGTGTCCAGAACAAATGCATTTATTTATTTTGCTTTCATACTTTTTTCAATCCAAATCGTCAAAACATTTCTTAAAAACTCATAATTAATATTAAAACCAACACTAATCAATTGAGATTGTTTTTCACTAATATATACTCAAGATATTGATGATAGACTAATAGTATGTTATTTTTCAGTCTATTACTATATTTCTTTTGAATTCATGTTAATTTCATTTATTAGGGAATTTAAGAAAATGGCATTACATTCAGAGTATGGTTGGGCATTCGGTTATTCGGTTCGGGTTCGGTTCGATTCTTTCGGATTTTGGGTTTTCGGATTTTGGAGTTGAGGTCTCGTTCGAGTATTTTATAATTTCGGATCGGATTCAGTTCAGGTTTACTATATTTTTTGGACTGATCATAACTAAAACTAGCCAATCCTATTCGGATATTTCGGGTTCGGTACGGGTTTTTTGGATTTTCGGATATTCGGGTATAGGCCTCTAGTCCTATTCGGGTATTTTTTCAATAACGGGTTCGGAATCGGTTCGGGTGTTTCGGGTCTGGTTCGGTTCAGATTTTTGGGTTTGGATATTTTGTCCAGCCTGAATTCAAGCACATAAAGAAATCACATATGATATCGAAAAAGTAAGACTAATTTCGTTTTTTTGTTAAAGAAGATTATTTTTCGATGCGATTTTTATCTGATAATTTTTCAGCTTTTAGTTTCAAACCGATCGTGGACAAAATCAACCATTATACTATTGGGCTAACTAGAGTCCATCAGCAAAATATATAATTGCATATCAAGTCGATGATATCTCTAAACTAATACAATCATGTCACAATACTTATTTTAACATTTTTTGGTCATCAACCTTTTTTTAGAAATTAATACTTTTTGGTGGTCATCAACTTTTTTTAGTTAATTAATAATATTTTATCCTAATTTAGTATAATAATAGACGGTTAATAATTGAGCACAAGCATTACAGCAAAACAGAATAAGTTAAAGATGTAGTTGAGGAATCACAAATCAAATAATCAAAAAAAGCAAGAAGAAGCATGCTTGAGCAAGCTATACAATTAAATAGAATAAGTATGTAGTCAAGGAATCAAAAATCAAATAATCAACAAAACAAGAAGCATGCGAGTATGCAAGCAACAAAACAAGAAGCAAAGAAGCACAAAAAGCAGTAAGAAGCAATTAAGCATAGGAGCAAAGAGACATGGAAGAAATGAAGTGTATGTATGTATGTATTGATGCTCAACAAAACAAGAAGCATGCAAGTATGCAAGTAACAAAACAAGACGCATGTAAGCACAATAAGCAGTAAGAAGCAGATGGGCAAAGAAATATGAAAGAAATGAATAGATGCATGTATGTATATATGGATGCATGTATGTATGTATGTATGGATGGATGTATGCATGTATGTATATATGTATGTATATGTGTATAGATAGATATATATATATATATGTATGTATGTATATAAATCGGTATACATGTTATGTGTGTGTATGTGCCTTTTGCATGTGTTGTGTCCGGCTTCGTCAAGTGATTTGGAAGACCCCACGAAGAGTTCTTTGGACTGTGAAATCTGCAACTACATAAGATGAAAAATAGATTATAATGTCAAATTAGAAGAGCAGATGTTATAATGAAAAGAACTTCAAATCATTAAACCAAATTCAGAAGATCAAACATAAGAAAAGATAGATTGAGGACACATACCTTGGGAGAAGGGTTCGACTTAAAGAATCTAGAAGAGTAAAATCTAAAAAATATAGAAGAAAGAAAAAAAAAAAAAGATTTTTGTGGAAAGAGATTGAAGAACCTATCTGGAAAAGCAAAAAGAAATCAAAGGTAAGTCTAGTAACTTGAACCCTATAATTGTGGTTAATTGATTTTCTCATGTACTTAAAAAAGTTTGTGTCATGTGCAGGCTCAGTATCCTGAGGGTATTATCTTCTCTCAGCTTGTTCATTTGGAGCTATGTACATGTGATGATTCAGAGTGGTTGAATCTACTCGCGAAGTTGCTTCGAGATTCTCCTAAACTTCGAGTGCTCAAGCTTAACGATCAGATAATTAATTTTACTGTTCCTAGCTCATCACTTGATCTCTAATTTATTTACTTGTTTTCTTTTTGGTTTGATGATCTAATGACCGACCATTTTTCTGTCCTGTTTTTCTCAGAACCATGATTTCGTTGGCAAGTATTGCTCTCGTTCTTGGAACCAGCAACCGTGTTATGTTCCAGAATGTTTGACTGAAAATCTTGAAATTTTCAAGTGGCGAAACTATAAAGCAACATTCAAAGAGAGAGATGTTGCGATGTATATCTTGAAGAACAGTATTTGCTTAAAGAAGTCGGTTATCTCCCCCAATTTCAAGAATTCAGGAGGGATTTTTGATCATCATATTATCAGAGAAGACTTGGCATCTTTGTTCATTGGCTCGAGTTCTTGTGAACTTAGATTCGACTGAGAAATTAATATGTTCATATAAATAAAATCGTGTAGCTTTTTGTTTTTGCTTTGGGTTTCCTTTCCATGGTTTAAACAAAAAATCAAAGAAGAATTTTTATGTACTACAATGGAAATTTAACTATTTCATGAGATTTGAATCATTTGATTATTAAGACATTTAAACAAAAAAAGTAGTTTTATCTTGTATTTGATGGGCTACTTACTAGTCTTACTACAGTCTACAGTACACTTATTCCATTACATCTGAATTTCTTAATTATGAAATATTGAAATCTAATCAAAGTTATTTTGATGGAGGAAAAATATAAACATGCATATATGTATAAGGGAAAAATGTCAATTTAATACCCAACTTTCCGAGTTGAGAAGTTTAACGCACGTATTATGACGAAGACCAAAAAACATCCACACATTTTCCCGCATTGCCGATTCAGGCACGACGTTAACGGCTGTTTAGCGGCGTTAACTCAAAATTAACGATCTGTCAAAAACTTCTGTTAAATTAAACTCTGCTTTTTAACAAAAAAAAATCATCCCCAAATTGAAAACCTAAAACACAAAATCCCTAATTGTTGATTGAGTTCAACGACATTAATTCGCTGGAAAGCTTCGGTTTTATTCCTCCTCAGTGGCCGTTACGCTTCTTCTTTTCTGTCTCCTTTTTCATCCTCCTCCTTCTTTGCTTCTGATTTCCCAAAATCGATCCTTTGAGATGGTGGAACAACGCCATAAGGAGATGATTCGTCCTTAGCCCGAATCTCTCATCCTTATTCTCAAACCTAAACTCATCATGACCTTGGCTAATCTCATTGGTCAGTTTCTTCAATTTCTTCTTCCCTGTACTTGGATATAGAATCCAGGGCGCAATTTTTGATTTTTTTTTCTTCCACAATCGTTTGCCCTTTGTTTGTTTGTTTGGTTGCAATTTTTTTACGAAAATTGACGATGTCGTTTGGCAGTTGGAGGTTTAAGAGAAGCTAGCGGAAGGAAGGAAGAAGGTGGAGGAGGAGCAACAAGAAGCTTTGGCGAGCTTGGAGAAGCAGAAAGAAGAGACCATTAAAGCTTTGGATTCTCAGATTACACGTCTTGAATTCAAAGCAAAAAGACCTCAGAATGGTGGATAGCGAGGGAGAGAGAAGAATCAGCCATGAGACAGTGGTGATTTGTGAGAAGGTCATTAAGACGGTGCGGCGATGAGGAAGTGACGACGACGGTGGAATTGAGGAGACAGAAAGCTGTACGGATGTCAGAGGGGAGAATTGGGGATATTTCCGGTGGAAATTGGGGGAGCAGTAGAGAGACTGCGGCGGAGCTCAGGGGAGAATTTAATCTGTTCACTACGACGTTGTTGTGAAATCCCAAACAAAATTGAAAACAGATGTAACTGGGGATTTCGATTTTGTAGATGTCGATTTGGGATTTGTGATTTTAGGATTTTAGATCGGGAATTTTTGGGTATAACGCTTAATTAAAAACTCAGCGATTAAGTTAAGCAGGTTTTTAACAGATGTTAAATTATGGGTTAATGTCGTGTCTGAATCGGCAGTGAGGGTATTTTTTGGTTTTTGTCGTGCGTTAAACGTCCTAATTCGGAAAGTTGGGCATGACATTTTTCCCTATGTATAAGTAGCAAAGTTGCCCATCACTTTAACTTCTCTAAATTAGTATTAAAATCATAAATCTTATGGATGAAATTTCTGTTACTGTATACTGTCTAGTTTCTTTGTTTTATTTTTAATTACTCTGCTTTCAGCTGATCTCTGTTTTGGTTCTTGAGATAATCCATTGAGTTTGAGAGTTAAGATAAGTATGAAACAAAATTCTGGATGGGTAAAATATGAAGGAACAAAAAACGGAGAAAGAAGTAGTAGCCTTCATCTTAAGCTGTTTAAAGCAGGTCACTGTTAAGTCCTCTAAATCCATTGGCCACGACAAGAAACTTGAGATGCTCAAGGATTTTCCTGTATCATCGAGGCGTTCACCAGCATGTCTGCTGGATTATTAAATGATCTTAGATAAGAAATTGGAACTTGTTATGTTTAATTTTTTTTAATATTTAGGTCACTGAATGTTTTAACTTCTTGCTCTGCATCTCTGCATGCTGAAAGAAGAAACATAAAAATATATCTTCTTTCTGTTACTCATTATCTCTTTAAATTAGGAAAAGGTTGTTGGATCTCTATCTTCCTCAAACAGGGTTTGCTCTCTTTGTTGGTGATTTATACACCTCTGGTTGGAGGAGTGGGTTCCATTTATGCGTTTAGATGAAGTTTGTATTGTTTGATCAAAATTTTGGTCGTTTCAAGTTTCGTAAAGACTTAATTAAGTATGATAACAAGATTTAGAGATATTTAGGAAAATGACAATTTATAACTTTGATATTAATAACAATTTTTGAATACAAATCTAGAGCCAAACAGAATTAATGAATATGTATCTGGTAAGCGGCTATATAGGATGAAGGTCTTGTAAATCTGTTAAGCGGCTATGTATCTCATCATGTTTGACAATCGGTGAACATCTACATAATGCATTGCGCTCTATATATGAAGACTGCGAAGGCAAATGTCGACATTTCTTGTGCCCATACTGAGCAGCTTGTGGCTTTTATAACTTCAGTCAAGCGCCTTTATTCTGCTTACCGATCTAAAAGGTAATGTGTTGTTTGCAATCTGCATTACTGGTTTTCTCTTAAGGACTAATTACTGTCATCCTTGAGAGGGTAATACATATTCGATAGCCAATTAAAATCTTTTTGATCGGTTTGTGATATAAATCTTAGATATGTTAGAAGCACTAAAGAACTTTGAATGTTTTTTCTTTGTCATATTTAGATCATTGAGTTTGTTATGTTCTCTGCCTCTTTGCGCCGTAGGAGAAAGAATCATAAACGTATCTTCCATGGTTTAGCTACAGCATATCATTTGATGGTCTTTCATTAGGTGAAGATTGTGGTTAAACAATATGCTGTTTACTTGTCACTTTATCTATCTCAAACCGGTTTTGTTCTCTGTTGGTGCTTCAAACAGTTACATTTTTAGTTTAGTTAGACTAAAACTACTGATTTCCAGTTTAGCTTCTTTTCGTCTGATATTGGTTCGGTTAAATTGGGCAATCTTGGTTCGGAAATATGACAAAGAAAATGTATAATAGAAGGGAAAAACGGAAACTTCTTAACGCCGTTAGGAAAATAGCTTCTGGCCAACGCTGGATCTATGCTGGTCAAAATTTGAAGATTTGGTTTGAATCAATTAACAATGCATTTAACACAATGATTTTATGTTCCATTTGCTTTGAGAAACAGAAATCCCTATTATTATAATAATAAGACACTTATTACTTTAAGGTTTTCTAAAATAAATGAGAAAAATAAGATATATCCCGTGCTATAGCACGGACAAATTGCAATTATAGAAAAAAATCAAAAATTATAAAATCAGAATAGTAGAAAATTATAATTCTTTCAAAACTTTACGAAAATTATAATATCAGTTTTTATAATATCGAATCTTTGTAATATCAACGTAAACATTTTGTAATCAGAAATATAAAACAAATCTTTCATAGTCGATGATATTGGAATTTTTTAACAATTTTCAAGAAATTTAAAATAAATTAATTAATTAAAACAAAAATTATAATTTAAAAATAATTTAAAAAATCGACAATCTACATAAATTCTTTCTTAAAATTTCTTAAAAAACAAATCAGAATCTACATAAAATCTCTTATTTTTGAAAAATTAAATCAACATTTAATTTAATTTAATTAATGTGTTTAATTAAATCAACAAAATCTTCATAAAATCTATTTTGAACTACTTTTCAAAAAATTTAAAATAAATTAATTAATTAAAACGAAAATTATTTATTAAATAATTTAATTAAATGATCACATAATAACTAATGACTAAAATACCCTTAGGGAGAGATTAAAATTTGTTCTTTGAAGTAATGGCAATGTGATGTAAATATTAACACTTTTTAATGTTTATTTATAAATGTACTTCCCAAATAATATATAGAGGATTTAGTTGATGGTGTAGATGCAGATGTAAAATTATTCGTTTAGTCTGCGAGTTCTCGAATAAACCATTTTTTTAGATTCGTTGAAATCTCTCAAGATCTACCAAAATCAATCCTTGAGAATACTCTTCTCATTATTTATCAATTTTGTTTTTAATAAATAATCAATAAACAACAAACAAAATGATCATATGCCCCAAAAACTTAAAAAGTTTTCTCATTTGCCCCCTTCTAAATTAAAAAAGGAAATAACTATTTTACCCTTCAAAACTTAAAAACCTAGATAGACCTGAATATATTATTTATAAGAAAACTTAAAAACCTAGATAAACCCTAGAATAATCGTATAATTTTCGATGGTTGACCTTAGATAAATCCTAAAATAAAAATAATAAAAATATTGAAGATAATAAAGATATACTAAAGAAACTTTTTTAAAAATTACACTAGTTAACAAAATTTATAATATCAATTGTCAAATATACCCCGGGCGACGAGTATGATTAAAATCTTTAAATCTGTTTATCCCACTACAAGAAAACAGCACCATTACCGACGGCGTTTCCGATGGCCGTTGTTCTGTCGGACGTTTCCGATGGATTTCCGATAACAAAGATTCCACATTTAGCTTAACGGAAAGCCGTCGGACATTTCCGACGGAATTCCGACGGTATTTTTCTGTCGGTAAAGCGGACAAAATTATGATGGCTAACCGACGGAAGAACGACAAATTTCCGATACAGTTTACTACGGATTTCCCACGGATACGAATTCCGTAGGTAATCCGTAGGAAATTGATATTTTTTTCTAAGTAAACAAACATATAGTATTTTATAAAAAATGAAAATAAAAATTAAATTTAAAATTGTAACTTAAAATTCTAAAGTATATTAGGGAAAAAATATTACATATAACAACTAAATATATATTTAAAACCAAATAAAAATAAAAATATTACAAGAGTGAAATTAATAAAATACATTTGAACTAATTATCATCTGATGTACTATCTGAATACTCTGATGATGATGAATCGGACTGTGAATCAAATTCTCCATGTTCCTCCTCGGAATAATCAAAAATCTCGTTATCACTTTCGTCGGTAAAATCGACAACAAGATCAACTTGTTGCGGTTCTGCGATCGGACCTAGAAAACCGTCGAGAATGAAATGCCATATGTCTTTTATTGTTTCTGATATGTCTTTTTCTGAAATTTCTTCTTCATTTAAAACAGAAAACCGAGAAGGCGATCCAATTGATTCCTGTTCGGTGATCTTCTTCTCCCCTGACCGTCTAACTTTTCCTAGAGAAACTACAGACCAGCCATCCTTCTCTGCATCTGATCTCTCCGGCAATCTTTCCTTCGTCACTTTCTCCAAACTCGTGTTAACTTCTTCAATTTGTGTATCACTTACAAGAGTTTCTACTACGTGACCTTCTTTTGAATTTTCCACCAACGCCAAATCCAAATCATTACCAACGTCCTCTATCTCCTTTTTTGACACTTCCTTTACTAGATCCTCTTCCACAACATCTTCTACACCCTTCTCCACCACAAGCACCTCTGTCCCAACCACTCTGTTTCCTTTCTCTAATATTCGGACTTGTTTATCACCTCCCTTCCCAATGCACTATTTCTCTAAATGTCCCCACTTTGAGCAAAGATTGCAGCGAGAAGGCAACCAAGGGTAGGTAAACTCTATTACTGCATCAATTCCCATTGTTGCTGATTTAAATTGATACTTTTGAGGGAGCTCCTTCTTCATGTAAGCCTCCACAAATACCTTTGCTTCCTCAAAGTTGGAACATAACTCGGTGTCAGGATGGAGCCGGACTGGTTTTCCAACTGCACTAGCTAGGAAGCCCAATCCATCCCATGAAAACATCTTACTAGGTACATTTTTCAAAGTAATCCACATCGGCATTATCTTGATTTCGGGTTCTTCTTCTTCTTCGACGATCGGAGACCATTTAGAGACAATCATGGGGATATCTTCAATATTCCACATGCCTCTTCTTAGGATCCTCGATCTCGTTGCTGCATCCTTAATTCTGATTTTGACTGTGGTCGTACTGACCTCAAACACATCTATTCGAATGTTCTTGTCTCCCAGTGGCCATATCTCGTTTACGATGACATGAATCTTCGCGACATGACGTGCTTGGGGCGAGAAATCTTCCTTCAAGAAAGTCCTCCCACAGCGGAACAGAGTTTTGAATTACTTCATCTGGAATCTCTACCAGTTCTGACCCATCAACCAACGACGTTTGTTTTTGACGACACTGACCCATGATGATTGCTTTCCAAAATCCGATGAGTTTCTGTTCTCTAAAGGAGGAGCAGCTTCCGTCTCCGGCACCAACATCCGACGAGATGCCCTAGCGTGCGGCGAAATTTGCAAACCCTATTCGCCTTCCCAATCTCCCTCTCTGCTTACGTTGCACGATACAATTTCTCTTTAAGTGTTTTTTGACAACTTATATTATTATGTGTGTAGATAAGTTACATCTTTGTATCTCTTTTTTTTTAGGTAATGAAGATTCTGAAGTCTTTTTTTTTTTTTTTTTTGCTTAATGGGTTAACAATATTAAAAGCAATAATGTACAATACAGATGAAAGAATGGGAGGAGAGGAGACAAAGAAGATAAGGAGAATGTATGTAAATGAAAAGAAAGATGAAGAAAGATTCTGAAGTTGAGTTTAAAGCTAATGTTATGTTCGAATTTTTTTCTATATCACATTGTTATAGAAAGACTAATTGTTTATTCAGTTTCTATAGATCATTAGGAACACACACATCGTTAGATATTTCTAAACTGAGAAGAGTTTAGAGACAACTAAACGTCTTGAAATCGATGTTGCAAAATGTTTGGTTATTTGTTTCTTTTCTAATTTAGTTAATTAATATAAAATAAATTAATTTTTACAACTTTATAATTTTTATATATAATATATTAATTTCAAACAGCGATATTTTAATGTTGTATTGTATTATATAATAATATGATATATCAATTATTTAACCGAACTAAATTCGAACTAAAATAAAATCAAAACAAACCAAACCGAACCGAACATAAACCGATCCGATCTAAAACCAAACCGTAAGTTCGGTTGACTTTATTTAAAGTTTTTTCTATAACCAAAGTAACCAAACCAAACCGAAGTCAAACCGAATCCGAAACTAAACCAAAATGCCTACCTGTGGAATGGATCAGAAACACTTACGTTACGTCAACTGAGAAGCACTTATTTATTATGTATACAACCGTGAGGCATAAACTATTACAAGCTTACATTTATTCAATTCATCAAACACAAAAAAATAAAACTTTTAAATATATCATGGACTACCAATTCAAAACTAATTGGTAATGAATGTTTTGGGGACAATGTGGTATCAGCGCTCAATCCACACGTTGTCCAACTTGATCCACAATCGGCCTGACTCAAATTTGCTCCGTCAATCCATACCCGAAAATACCAAAATCTATGATTAGAAGAATCATCACCTAAGTTAAATTATGGATTAAAACTCAAAAGCCCATTTCTTAACTTTCTCGATATATCCTTCCATATAGTACCAAATTTTATCAATATCTTACGTTAAATAATTGTATTTTTAATGACGATAATTATAAAAAAGTTTCGGAGTTTACTCCAAATAATATATAGATTTGATTGGTAATATAAAATAATATAAAAAATTTAAATACCGCTTTTGTTCTGTACGACTGTACCGCAGCAATCACAAGGTTTTTCATTGGTATTTTATTTTTGAAACAGTTCTTCATTGGTTTAGTACGCAATCAATATTAAGAATGAGCGTCCGGGAAATTTGTCCTTGACAATGCTGCTAATTGATCCTAAGGTTCCTTTACAAATATCAATTAAGATGTTAGTTTAGGTATATGATGCAAATGTAAATACAAAATTAGTTAATTCAAAACAAACACAAGGATTACATGGTACATGACTGTCAAAAAAAAAAATTAAAAGAGGCCTCAGAGATCTTGGTGGTAAGAATCATCAAATGAAGAACTTCTTCATCAAGAGTAGCAAATATTTTAATCACATCACCGGCCAAACCAACATACTTAATCGAAAATTGATAAATAATTTGATGGATGATTGAGTCAAAAGTATCTGATAAAATAATCACATCTTTCCCCCTATGGGAAATCCGAACGATTTTTTTCATCACCCTCACCATCTATCAAACAAAACACAGATTTTCAAAAAATTTCAAACAAATACAAAATTTGATTCAGAGATCGATAGATGTATCTGCCTCTATTCACCGAAACTCGGTTTTTAAGAGACGGAGCAACCTTACGGAGGTGCGTACGTACGCTTAACGGAGATAATTTACAAATCCATCATCTCTTTCGCCTAACGATAGATTTCTTAATCCATTACAAAGAGTTTGTATAGATTTAAGAAATTTGCAAATAGGCTTTCTTTTCAAAATTCGAATAAACGGAACATTGACACAATCGTATATCAAATTGACTAATGAACAAAATATGCAGCTGAGAGAAAATTAAAATTTTGATTGGATATATTTTAACAGAGGAGAGAAGATGAGTATATTATATATATATATATATATATATATGCAATGATGAAAAAGGTTGACTTCGCAAAACCCTAGTTCTTTAGCACCGTTTTAATTAGGTTTGGGCTAATTATAGGCCCATTCTAATAAGCCCATAATAGGTAAGTATAATTAAAGAGATGTGCTTGCTAAATTACTAAAAGGCAGATAAAGAAATTAATGAAAAAAAAGATGGCCCATTGCAGGTTTCGAAATTATGCTCAAAATAAGCATGCATAAGACGAAACAGCGTCGTTTTATCAAATCTGTCAAACTTTAGTTTCTCAGACACTGGAACTTTGATTTTCTGGTGGCCAAATCTGTTTTCTCCGTTCATGCTCCGGTTCCGATCTCGAAGAAGATGAGAGTAGTAGTATTATCTTCCTCTGTCTCCGTCACTTTGCAACTATCCTTTCTTCTTCTCATTGCTTCTACTTTTAGATCGACCTCGTCTCCCTTAAACGATCCGTTTCTCGGCATTTCTCCTCAAGGTTTGGTTTCTGCTCATTGAAGATCTGCTTCGTTTTGCTCGAGATCTTCACCAAAATTACTCCGATTTGATATTTTGTTTTCGCCCTTTTCTCGTTAATGTGTAGATGAGAAGTATTACAAGTCATCTTCGGAGATAAAGTGTAAGGATGGATCAAAGAAATTCACCAGAGCTCAACTTAATGACGATTTCTGTGATTGTCCTGATGGAACTGACGAGCCAGGTTTCTTTCATCTTCCCAATTTCTCCTTAGTCATAGTTCTTGATTTTCTCCATAGATAAGCAAACAAAGTTGTGTAGCTTTTTTCTTCGGTTATGATTGTGATCAGAGGATTAACTATTTCAACTTGGTTGGGAATTCAAACCGATGGTTGAAGTTCTACTTTTTGTTTAGTGGAATAAAGTTTTTTTGCTTTTTTGGGATTATATGGGTGATGGATCATTTGTTTTCTTTGCTCTATGTGTTGATAAAAATCCAGGTACCTCAGCTTGCCCAAATGCAAAATTCTATTGTCGAAACGCAGGCCACTCTCCATTGATTTTGTTTTCTTCCAGAGTCAATGATGGTATTTGTGGTATGTTACTGAAATTCTGTAATTCGTTTACATTTAGTTTCTGTTGAACCTCTTCTTTTTCAAGCTATGTGCTTTCAAATGCCATATGAAGGAAGATATTGTTGATGAATTAGCCTATCAGTACTTATGGTTTGTTTTCCCATGGGAGCAGATTGTTGTGATGGAAGTGATGAATATGATGGTCAAGTGACATGCCCAAATACATGCTGGGAAGCTGGAAAAGCTGCTCGAGAAACTCTGAAGAAAAAAATCGAGACATATAACCAGGGGCTTGTAATAAGGAGACGGGAAATCGAACAAGCGAAAGTAGGTCTAGAGAAAGATGCAACAGAATTGAAGAAGCTGAAAAGTGAAGAGAAGATTCTGAAAGGCCTTGTTGAACAGCTGAAAGGTTTGCTGTTCTTTCTTTGGATGCGTAATTTAATCTTTCTGTTGGCTGATTATGCAAATGGCATGAGAGTTGAGGTTTAGTTTCATCTTAGAGAACTCAAACGGACATATGTAGCAATGAGATAATCAGTGTATTGGAATGTGAAAGCGGAACCCTGCATATAAGTGTAGTTAGATGATAGATGCGTGACATGTCTCAGTATCACTTCTTAAATTTTCACCAACCACTAAAAGGGAAGGACGAAAAGTAAGAAAATATATTACTTGTAGTTGAAGTAGTGGAATATGATAGGATCATCAGCTCCTTTCTACGATGACTACAGATGATAAAGACGGAATTTTGCCTTTAACATTGTTGGTCTTATCAGTAAAAAAGCTTGACATGTTGTTCGACATTTCTTTGAATATTTCTTTTGTAGACCGTAAAGAACAAATTGAGAAGATAGAGGAGAAGGAGCGTCTACAGAAAGAAAAGGAGGAGAAGGAAAGAAAAGAGGCCGAATTAGCAGCCCAGCCAGGAAAGGGGGATGCTGAGGAGAAGACAGATGACGGTGAAAAAGTTGAAGAAAACACACATGATGAAGGGATGCCAGGTGTTTCACAGCACAATGAAAATCCCGATGCAACCACACATCACGATGAGATTGGTAATTACAAGGATTATCCTTCAGATGAGGTTAGTTCTTCTCTTGTAAACTGAAATAGATTTGCACGCTTTCATTTTTGTATTTTGTTATTTTACTAATTCAACTATTTAAGGAGTCAGACCATGAAAGATAAGCTTGTTAAACCATTTTGTCACTATTTTGGTCCCCTTTGGACCTCCTGCTCATTCATGAGGTTATGAAATAAAATAGTAAAGTTTCAATACTTGAGATGCTTGAAAATATATCTTTTACTCATTGTATTCTGAAACTTGGCTATCTTGAACTCCTTCACATGACTATGACCCTCGTCAATACCTTCAGTTCTTTTATATGTCTTGAGTTCTCTTGTTTTGCTTTCGGGTTGTGTAATTCAAGCGGGTACTGAATTAGACTTTGATTTCAGGAGCCAGCAGCTGAATCTGAAGCTGAAGCTGAACCAACAAGTATATTGGAAGAGGCTACTCACACTAATCCAGCAGACGAGGTTTGAAAATTATTTCATTCATATGCTTTTTCCAAAAGTAGTGCAATTTGCTACTTGGAAGTTAGATGATGATATAAGGTTGTCTACAATGCAGCATGTTGTGGACACGAAGGAGGAATCTCCCTCATCTGAGGATTCCTTAACAGATGGATCTCAAAATGATGGTAGTACCAAAAAGGAGGAATCCGAAGAGGTTAAGAAAGTGGTAATTTACTTTCAATTTCTGGCTACTTAAAATTGTCAGAAATCTTAGTATAGTTCTCTGAACTGCCGTGATGAGATAAACTGTGTCTTTTTGAGACTTGTCTATTGCATTTTTTCAATAACTCTACCCCTTCTGAGTTATATCTCGGAGATTATTAAATTCCTGAATTTTTATTAACGTTAAAGTACTCTACATTCTCTCGATAGGAGGATCTTGAAACTGAGAAGAGCGAAGAGTTGTCAAAAGAAGAGTTAGGGCGTCTTGTTGCCTCTCGTTGGACAGGAGAGAAATCTGATAAGCCAGCTGAGGAAGACGATAGCCCCAAAGCTGATGATCAGGAACACCATGAGCACACGCCCATCACTCCACATGAAGTAGATGAAGATGATGGATTTGTTTCAGATGGTGACGAGGATACCAGCGATGATGGGAAATACAGCGACCATGAACCCGAAGATGATTCCTATGAAGAGGAGTATCGCCATGATTCTAGTTCTTCATACAAATCTGATGCAGATGATGATGTCGATTTTTCAGGTCTGCACTATTTCCACAGATGTTTTATATTCTTGAACGATGTTAATCATCTATCATAGTTAATGGGCGTGATTGAATTTCGTTATGGATAGCGACAACCTCAAATCCTACTTGGTTGGAGAAGATACAAAAGACTGTCAAGAACATTTTGCAGGCTGTGAATTTGTTCCAGACCACCCCAGTGGACAAATCGGGTAAATTAATAGTTTAGCATTTCCATTAATAGTATTAGTGATACTCTTATTCTTTAATGATTTATCTATATCGTTGTGGTATTTGCAGAGGCTGATCGGGTACGCAAAGAATACGACGAGTCGAGCTCCAAACTTAATAAAATACAGTCAAGGATATCGAGCTTAGAAAAGAAGCTAAAACAAGACTATGGTCTGTATGATAAGACATCCTAAGCCTTCACTTGCGTTTACCTTTCTTTGAGTTAGTCCTGATATATTGTTATTACAGGACCGGAGAAAGAGTTCTATTCATTCCATGGTCGTTGTTTTGAGAGCAAACAGGGCAAGTAAGGATAATCTTCTGAGCAATTTAATGTCACATCCATTCTTTATTAACATTATCATGTAGTATAATTATATCTTATGCCTTTACTATTATTACCTAAATAATGTTGTAGGTATTCTTACAAAGTCTGCGCATATAAAGAAGCAACACAAGAGGAGGGCTATTCGAAAACTCGGTTAGGGTAAGTGTCGTGCCATTGTATTGTTTCCCTGCATGCTGATCTCTTTCATGATACACATATGAAAACTAATAACGAGGAATTGGTTTGAAGTTGACAATCGGATATCAGTAATTACATTATCTGTGTTTATTTTATCCTTCTACACTTCCTCATTCGGTTTTATGGGATTTGCTAAAATAGGGAATGGGACAAATTTGAGAACTCTTACCAGTTCATGTCGTATACCAACGGAGATAAGTGCTGGAACGGTCCAGATAGAAGCCTAAAGGTAAGTGTTTGATATCGTGAAATCCAAACAAATTGTTTAATCATAATCCAACTATATATAAAAAAAACTATCTGAGATCACAGAATTTTGCGCTTGCAAAGATCACAGAGACGTTATGTATACAAAACTTGACTTGTTCGCTAAATGCAGGTGAAACTAAGATGTGGGTTGAAAAATGAGCTTATGGATGTCGATGAGCCAAGCCGTTGCGAGTAAGTTCTTGTATTGGTTACCTCTCACGGGTTAATCTCCAGTTTTTATTTCTTTATCCTTTAATTCTTACTTTCTTGTTACAGATATGCGGCGCTCTTATCTACTCCGGCTCGGTGTTTGGAAGACAAACTTAAAGTAAGTTTCTGTGTTCATCTCAAATCTCCAAACAGACCTACACTAGTTAACAATTCTTAAACCTGGTGTTTCGTCTTTTTTTTAGGAACTACAACAAAAGCTCGAGAAGATGATGAACCAAGACCAACCTCAGCATCACGATGAACTCTGATCATTTTCAACTGAAATAATTCTTACCAGATGGGCACCGCACTTAGATTTATGTCAGTTAGACTAGTAATCTTGCTCAGTCTCAAACGTCATGAGGATTTAAAAAAAAAAAACCAAGGACAGAGAAGTTTTGGGTCGGAAGAGAATGATAGGGTCAAGTTTGCCTCATATCGGTTCGATGGAGATTCTATTTTTCAACAGTATTTAGAAAATGTTCAACTTTTGGTTAAGAACAGTTCTTAATATATATATATATATATATATATATATATAAACATGAAGAATGGCTACATCTAATTTCTATCTTTTTGGGGTCTTAAAATTATTCGTGATAAAATGGAGCCCGTTAATATTAATTAAGGCCTGTTATCAACCTTTTTTTATCTTAAAATAAAAAATTTAAAGTTCACTTTTAAGGTCAAAAAGTGGGTTTTAATATGTCCTAAACAAGTGGTAGGTTTGGTTCGGTTTTATATTTCTATATCATAATGTTTTCAATTTTTTGATGCTTTTCTTTAAGAGATTCCATTACCGAAAGAGACAAAACACGAAAATAGTATTTGCGGAAACGAATTATCGCAGTTAACAACACTTAACACTATGGAAAACACAAATATCAAATCTAGAAATTATTATAAAAATTATTACCAATCAAATAAATCTTCTCATTTTTAATTATATGCATTTAAAAAATTAAAATCATAAGAAAAACAGATTAACTGAATTATCCATGTGTAAACAAATGTTAATCAACTTAAATATTAACAACTAATGTTCAAAAAATACTTAAAAATATCATTAAGAAGATATTTTTATATTCAATATTGACAATTATTGCTTGTCTTGTTTATTTGATATTTTAGATGTATGTCTGCTTTTATGGTTTCAGACTATTGCGGATACGAATTTATGGTCGCATTTGTCAAACATTATTAATTAATGAAATTGTATTTCAGTGCCAAGAAAAAAAAAAAAAAGATATTTTTATATATGAGAAAAAAACCGTGGCCCAACAATAGATCGAGAAGGCAGAAAAGGTAAACGAAAACGGAAATTAATAACAATGTGCGTCACTCCTTCCATGGAAAATTAACCCGATGGGAAACAATCAATTTAAAACGTATCGGTCTTATGTTGACCAAATCTAAACCAATGACCTTCAATTTTTCATTTCTCATTTTTCACCTCAAAAGTAAAAAAAACTAAAAGAGAAGAGAGACTCTTCACTTCTTCATAAATCTATCTTCCTTTCTCAGATTCTCTCTCTTTCTCTGTGTTTACCTTGTTCTCCAAGCCAGATCTCTCTCCATAAATCTCTCTTCATCTCTCTCTTTCTACAAACCATCCGTGATCCTTGCTTCTGTGTCTGTTTTTTAACTCACTTACGATGGCGATGATAGAGCAAAAGCCGAAGACGAAGATCGTTTGTACTCTAGGTCCAGCTTCCAGATCCGTTCCGATGGTCGAGAAGCTTCTCAGGGCTGGTATGAACGTTGCTCGCTTTAATTTCTCTCATGGATCTCATGAATATCATCAAGAGACTCTCGATAATCTCCGTCAAGCTATGCTTAACACTGGGATTCTCTGCGCTGTCATGCTCGACACCAAGGTTCGATTACATAGTTCCGTGTGTATAGATTCTGTGTTCCTTGTTGTAAACTTTGCGTTTTGGGCTCTGTTTCTGATTCCAATCATCTTCTTTGACTCGGATTCGACTGTGATCTGGAATTCTAGGGTTTCTAGATTTTTGGTTTCTGATTGGTTTATTCTACTTTTTGATCTACAACACAAAACTGACGGTCTATTTTTTTTTTTTTTGGTTGGCTATGTATGAAATGTTTTTTCATGCCTCTTTTGTATTCATCTATCTTTGGTAAATGGTTTCTGTTATTGTTTGTTTATGCCATTTTGTCTTTGGTAAACTCTTTATTATTTCAATTCTGCTAATTTGAAAACTCTTACCAACCTCACTCACATGATGTTTTACCTTCTGGGAATTACTAAATTTGTTTTGAATTATGAATCTAGATCTGTGAGACTCTGGTTGTTGTAGTATCGTAATTTTGTGCATTAGAAGTTTTGAGTTAATAGACCAAATTAATTGAGAAAAGAGTTACATCTTATTGTGGAGAGACCAAATGTAGAAAATGATGTTAGCACTTTGAAACTGGTGACGAATACGCTAATACATATTTGATAGATGATTAAGAACCTTGTAACTGTGGAGAGTGGTGATAGACGTTCTTCTTGAATTGTTCTCTCTTTTCTGTGATTATGGTTTGATGGCCAGAGAAGTTAAAAATTAAATTCAAGTTATAGCCAAAATTCGATTCAGATTTATGTTTAAATTAGATCTGTACGCTCGACTTGTTTCTTGTATATGTAAATGTCACACGAGCTTTAAGTATGTTTAGACTGAGGCAACCATGTCCACTATTCAAGAAAGAAGAGACTGACAATTGTCAAGTTTGAAGAAAATAGTGTTGATAGACAATGTTCTTGAATTGTTATCTTTTGTCTATGATTATGGTTTTCTGGTTAGAGAATGTCATTAGTGTGTGAAGTAAATGTTCTAACCACATTTCAATTGATACTCTTAACTTGAGTAGTCTTTTAATTGAAGATTTCTCATGTTAACTTCTGTCTTGTGTATGTAAATTGTGGCAGATCTATTTCTAATTCTGATTATGCTTATCGAGGGTTGTATTTTTTTCTCTTATAAAGGGTCCAGAAATCCGAACCGGGTTCTTGAAAGATGGGAAACCAATCCAGCTGAAACAAGGCCAAGAGATCACCATTTCGACTGACTATGACTTGAAGGGTGACGAGAACATGATTTGCATGAGCTACAAAAAGTTGGCTGTAGATGTTAACCCAGGGATGGTCATACTTTGTGCTGATGGTACAATCTCGTTACTGGTCCTCTCTTGTGACAAAGAGAACGGTACAGTCCGTTGCCGATGTGAGAACAGTGCAATGCTCGGTGAGAGAAAGAACGTTAATCTCCCAGGTGTTGTTGTGGATCTCCCAACTCTAACTGAGAAAGACAAAGAAGACATCATGCAATGGGGAGTCCCGAATCAAATCGACATGATTGCTCTGTCTTTTGTCAGAAAAGGTTCAGACTTAGTCCAGGTCCGGAAAATTCTAGGAAAGCATGCAAAAAACATTCTTCTCATGTCTAAGGTATGTTAAATCAAAGCTCTCTTTCTAGTTCCGAAAACTACAGGATCAAATCATTAGGTTGTGACGGTTTTGTGCTATCTTCTTTTTGATTGATTAGGTCGAGAACCAAGAAGGTGTGGCAAATTTCGATGACATTTTGGTCAATTCGGACGCTTTCATGATTGCCAGAGGAGATCTGGGCATGGAAATCCCAATTGAGAAGATCTTCTTAGCTCAGAAGGTGATGATCTACAAATGCAACATCCAGGGAAAACCTGTGGTCACAGCGACTCAGATGCTCGAGTCCATGATCAAGTCTCCTCGACCCACAAGAGCCGAAGCCACGGATGTTGCAAACGCGGTCCTGGATGGTACGGACTGTGTCATGCTCAGTGGTGAAACCGCAGCTGGAGCATACCCTGAACTAGCTGTCCGTACAATGGCTAAGATCTGCGTGGAAGCCGAGAGCACTCTCGACTACGGTGATGTCTTCAAGAGGATCATGAAGTACTCTCCCGTTCCAATGAGCCCACTTGAGTCTCTCGCATCCTCAGCGGTCAGAACCGCTAACTCAGCTAGAGCCACTCTCATCATGGTCCTAACCAGAGGAGGAAGCACAGCGAGACTTGTGGCCAAGTACAGACCAGGAATGCCTATTCTATCTGTCGTTGTTCCAGAGATCAAAACCGACTTCTTCGACTGGTCTTGCAGCGACGAGTCCCCTGCGAGACACAGCCTTATCTTCCGTGGTCTGATACCAGTGCTCTATGCAGGGTCCGCTAGAGCCTCACACGATGAATCAACAGAAGAAGCTATTGAGTTTGCGACGCAGTACGGGAAAGAGAAAGAGCTGTGTAAGACTGGTGACTCCGTTGTTGCTCTACTCCGAGTCGGTAATGCTTCTGTGATCAAGATCTTGACCGTCAAGTGATGATTCCAATCAAAAATCCCGTTTTTGGCGTTTGACGTTTGGGGGACGCTACTTTAAACGTTTTATTATGGAATTATTCAAGATTGTGATTAAAATCTTGAGATAGAAAACTCAAGTTCTATTTTTTGCTTATTGCTACTGTGACCGGTGAATCCACTTAACAGCTTCTTTTGGGTGTATGGAAACTATTGGATCATACACGTATCAATTATCATGATTTCTTTTTGTTTATAAAAGGGTGTTATTGGTTTGTGTATTTAGATGGAGTTTTAAAGATTTAAATGTTACGAAGATTCTATTGTTATTCATTTAAGATTTTTAAAACTATTAAAGGGTGTTATTAGTTTATGTATTTGCTAATCTAAAATCTTTATAAATCTTGAGGTATTGGATTATGATTTTATAAAGTCGATAAAAGTTTTGTGTTATTGAATAACATGAAAGTAATTCATTTGTCATTGAATTAAAATATTGTGTTATTGGTTTATTGATTCTGCATTTCTTGTAAAATATAATCATCAAAGTATGCGTGAGGATTGAAGTAGTCTCCTAAGATTTTTTTTTTTTTTATGGAAGCATTTCTTCTCTTTCATCGTTGTCACCAAATCAGGCTACATGTTCTCTTCCGATATGAAGCCATCGTTTAAATGATAATCCAGAAGTAAATCAACATAAGAAGTATCATTTACATATGAATCACCATCGTTTCATTATTCTCTCTCGTCAAAAGGCAAAATCATTAATAAAAATTGTTTTGGGACAATTATAAAAAAACATCATACGAAACTATTTTTAAAGCAAACAAGATTGCAAGCTAATAGAATTTTTTTCTAAAAATCTGTTCTACAAATTGACGTAGTAATTGAATAATTTTATAATTTTGAAGTATTTCCATAAAAGTTTGAGATACTTTGGAGATACTTTAGAAAAAGATATCTTGATGACTCAATACTTTGGGAAATAATGTATAATAGTTTGAGATATTTTGAAATACTCTTTTGTAATCTTTGAAAATATTATGCAGTATTTTGAAGATACTTTGAAAATATAATGTATAATAGTTACTTTTCATAATTTTTAAAGTCATCAAAACTCCATCTAAATACACAAACCAATAACCCCTAAGTATTATTTTTTATGTATACTATACGCCAAATATAAATGGTTTTTATTCTTAAAATGACGGGCCATGAAGACAAAAAAAAGACAGCGCATGAATCATCGCCCATACGAAAATCATTCCGACAAAGACTAATCATTCTCTCCATTTTGTAAATTTTTCATCATTATTTGGGCTTCAACTGAAAATATAATTTTCATATTCGAAACGCTCAATTTTAAAAACAAAGATAATGGAAACACACATAATTTGATCATCTCTGTACAAAGTCTTAAAACATGAAAGATTGAATCATCATCGTCCATACAGTGTTTCATTCCGACAAAGATTTAATCATTCTATCTATTTTGTAACATTTCCATCATTATTTGGACATCGGTTGACATATATTTCATATTTAGAAGACTCAATTTTGTAACCAAAAACAATGGAAACACAAACTGAATTTGATCATCTCTGTACAACAACAATGGAGTTTTTTTTGCTCAACAGTCTGAGTGAAAGAACATCATTTTTATGTACATAAAAGCAGAGAATGAAATGCAGAGTACATTACAAATTTAAGAACTAGAAAATGAGAAATTTGAGAGAGCAACAAAAGATAAAGAACAAGAACAATAACAAAACCCAACATTTTTTGTTTTTGGATGTTTTGTTCTTAGCGAGAAGAACCAGAAGATCTTGAGTAGAAATTGTTCTCACCAGATTGAGATCCAGAGGATGAAGAAGACGAAGACGAAGAAGAAGACGAGAATAATCCACTGAACGGCCATGGAAACGAAAACCGTCTTCCATTTCCGCTCCTTGCATCATCTTCTCTTCCTCTTTCTGCATTTCCGACATTCTCAACAATGTTTCTGTTATTGATTTCCCGAACATTTCCTGTTCTCGGCGGTCTCTCGGAATCAGTCTTTGTCTCATCATCATCATCAGCAGTAGAAGGAAGCTCGAATCGACACACGGGGCAAGAACTGTGAAGCTCAAGCCACGGGACAATACAGCGGATATGAAACTTATGCTTACACGGCATCTCTTTAGCTTCTGTTCCTTTCTCAAAATCATCCAAACAAACCGAACATTGCAACGGTTCCATTATCTTAACCGTTGGTAAAGCTTCAACCGCTTCTTTACGAGCAGGTGGAGTCCCTTGCCTAGTAGGATCATTCTCAGCCAAATGCTGAAGCAAAAGATCTAATCCAGGTCCAATGAAGTAATCTCCAAGTGAAGTCAATGAAGGATGATTCTGATTTTGATCCGAAGATCCCTGAACAACGAGCGATTGGTTATACGGATTTATCATTATAACTCTATTGTTGTTACTGTCCCTCTCTCTAGAATTATCCCAATTGTTATCAGAACTTTCATACTCAGAAGCAATCCCTGCACGAATCCCTTGAAGCAACTGCAATATATTCCCCGAGCTTCTTCGCCTTCTCCTCAAGATAGATTCAAACTCTCTATCCAAATCAATCTCTCCACCATGTCGCCTAGCTCGATGATGACGATACACATTACTGTTATTACTATCATTCCCATCAACATTATTCAATTCATCACCATTATCATCATTCTCTTCACCAAACTCTGATCTCCTAAACCTTCTTCGTCTCCGAGGACTGCTCATCATTCCAAGCAAGATTGGAGCCCATAGAGACAATGCACGGTCTGTTCCGAAATCGGTTTCTGAATCTTGAACATCTCTTATGCCTCTGCCTCCACCTCCACCGCCATTACCGCTCATTTCTTCTATGAATCCGCTTTGACAAAAGGGACATTTGATCTCAGATTCCATTATTGGATTCACCATTTGTGAACACATGTGACACCAATACCTAGCTGCCATTGTTTCCTCCATGTATCTTCCTTCACCCCCCAAATCTCTTAATTCTGCAAACAAGAATAATCATCTTAATTCTCACAATGAAATCCTAGAAATCACACAATGAAACCCTTAATTCTGCAATCTTAATTCTGCAATCTCTTAATTCACACAATGAAACCCTAGAAATCTGTTACTTGTTTATCATCTTCCAATTTGGTTTTAAATTCAGATCTAAGACCCTATAAAGTTTATAACTTTCCACAAGTGTCGATCTCAAATGAGTAGATTTTGTCATTAGTATCCCAAAATTTAATGATTTTGCCCAATCAAATTCAGACAATAACATCTTTGAAAAAGGAGAGGAAAAGCCAAGATTTTTAAATAAATTTGGATAAAAATCCAAAACCCAAAAAAGAGAAGAAAAAAAAAATCTGAAGAACCCAGAATCTTGTAAAAGATCAAAGAGGGAGAAAAAACCCTTGAAAAAGGAATCAAATTTCTAGCTTTTTATTTTCTCCATTTGTCATATATTTCCCAAATAAAAACGAAACAAAAGAAACACAATCCATGAAAGAAAGAAAAACCTAGAAATTTACATGCCCACAACACAAAAATCATACCTTTAAATGTCTCTACTTTCTTGAAAACCCAAGAAATTTTCAAATCTGTTTGATTCCTCTAGATAAATTTAACCCAAAAAGGCTCAATTTTTGTCGAAGGAGTTGAGAAAACGGAGAAGAAGAGAAGAAAAAAAGAGAAAATGAAGAAGAAAGAGTGGAAGGAAACAAAACAACCCAACCACGTCCTCTTCTAACCCCAAACTCGTTCCTTGTTTCCTCTTACTTTTTTGTCCTTTTCTTAATTAGCATTTATCATCTTTGATTAAATTATTAATCAAGTTTAAGACTTTTTGTTAATTATAGTCTTTTGCTTCCTTTACAAATTTATCAGTAGCTGATTCAACGCCTGTGGTCTTCGTTTAGTTGAGTTTTCATATTATTTGTTTGGTCATATTATAATGACTAGTTGTATATTCTAGTTGCAATGGGAATATAAGGTATCTTCTATCTAAAATGTATGTAAATATTCGTTTGATGTGAAGACTTTTCTAAGAGATTAAAGAAATAACTTTCTTTATTAAGTTTAGGAAAGTCACTCAAAACCTAAACTCTTTTTCTCTAAGTCTCTTGAACAACTCTAAATATCTCTATCTTGGAGTGTAGAGTATTATGACAACTATAAACTTCTACCTTGTCTTATGAACAATTCTGAATTCATTTATGGTATTACCACTAATCTGTGTTTGGACTTACAAAACTTATCCTACTTAGATCAGATAACTCCTAAATCTCCTAAGATATAGTTTAAATCTCCTAAACTTATCTTGACTTATTAAACCATCTTTACTCTACCTGCGGTTTAAGTATCACTCTATTAATAAGCTCAAGTTTAGATTCCAACATTCTCCCCTTGCTTGAAGTTAGCTCTTGAAAAGTCTTGAACACCTATCAATCTTCTCATCTCTCCAAACATAATTCCAACACGAATTACTTGCTCCAAGCAATTCCTTCATTTCTTTGAACTTCACAGCTAAAATAATCTGGATCCGCCTCTTGTATCCACCAAGTTACTTCTTGTGTTTTATGAATCTTCTCGACATGTTGATGCGTAATGACCCACTTGGCGATAACATATGATCTTGGACAATCTTTTTTCTGTCTCTCCTTGGTTTTGTCTTGGTTCGTGCCTTCACTGGTTTGGTTTGGATTCCTTCCCTTACCTCTCCCACGGCCACAACCACCTCTTCCTCTTGAGTCAACAAAACCTTCACGAGAACCACAAGATTCACTGCAATAGAGAAGCTTCCCATGATCTTCTTCTTTAGCTTCTGCTCCAATGCGCTCTTCATATGCTTTTAAACGACCAACAATGTCTTCAAAGGCTATTGAGTTAAGATCCAAAACTTGCTCGAGAGAAGCCGTGATTTGAATGTACTTGTTTCGTGGAAGACTTTTGAGAAACTTCTTCACAAGTTTCGACTCCTCCATGGTTTCTCCTAACGCCGCTGATCTTGACGCCAAACTTGATAACTTGCCGGAGAAGTCATCGATTGAGTCACCATCATTCATTCTCAATCGATCAAAATCAGCCATCAAAGTTTGGAGTCTCGCCTCCTTCACTCGATCAGCTCCCAAATTCCGAGTTTTGATTGCAGCCCACATACCCTTGGCCATATCTTGCTCACCGATTTGCAAGATCAAAGTCTCGGGTATGGATTGAAATAAGAGTGTCGTCGCTACGTCGTTCTTCTCTGGATTTGAACCACCGGGATCTATAACCTCCCACACCTTATGGACCCTCAAAGCCACCTTCATCATCATGGCCCAAATAGTGTAGTTTGTTGCGTTCAACATAGGGAATTGGACCGATGTTGATGTGGTGATAGCCCTCTCTTTCTCCATGTTATGTCTCGATCAGTTTTAACCAATGATCACCTCTTCGTGCTTTTGGTATAGTACCACGTGAACTCGGAGAATAGTGCCCATCGTGAACAGTACCTCTGTCGGTTGTGTCTCCTCCACGAGATCAACCTTCTTCTCCTTCTCGATCGTTTTCTCTTCACAAGGAAAAGCTCTGATACCAAATGAAGACTTTTCTAAGAGATTAAAGAAATAACTTTTCTTTATTAAGTTTAGGAAACTCACTCAAAACCTAAACTCTTTTTCTCTAAGTCTCTTGGAACAACTCTCCAAATAGACTCATCTTTTAGTCTTAGGTCTTAGAGTATTATGGAACAACTCTCCACAAACTCTCTACCTTTTGTCTTATGGAACAACTCTCCATAGACTCTCTATTTATAGGTATTAGCTCACCCTAATCCTATTGTGTTTAGGACTTACAAAACTTATCCTACTTAGATCTAGATAACTCCTTAATCTCCTAAGATATAGCTTAAATCTCCTAAACTTATCTTGACTTATTAAACCATTTTTGACTCTAAACCACAACTCGGTTTAGTATCACTCGGTTAATAAGCTAACTCAAGTTTAGACTCCAACATGTAGACTTTTTAGATTAATGAAATTTATGTTCTCTCCAACTTTTATAGACGCGTGAACTTTATTTTCAGTATTGGGCCCCGAGTATGTAATATCTATCCATTACGTTCTTCAATAATGTGTTTACACACTCTTTTTGTATTCACAAACTAATAAAATATTCGGAGATACAATAATATTAGGACTTGAATAGTTTTCGACATACTAACGTCTCCCATTGGCTTATCTAAGAATTCAAAATCAAACACCAACCAAACAAAGATGTTACTTGACAGATTGTCCATACCTTCAATCAAATAGAAGCTGATAAGTACGTGAACACATAGGCGATGATGACAACTCTTTAAGCATCTTAGATTTCTTGTCGTGATCGGTGGAATTAGAGGACAAAGTTGATTTCTTCAAATAGTTTGCGTTTCTTAAGATGAATGCCGCTACTTCTTTTTCTTCTTTTGTTCCTCGATTTTTACCCATTCGAGAGTTTCAAGACTCGATAACAAACATTCAGGAATTGAACTCGGTTCACTCCAGCACGGGCATGGTCGCCTATCCCAAATATGGTACTGATACAAGTACGATGGATTAAAAATATATATACTGCTCAAGGAAAATGAATAATTCAGGTTTAGATCTACCTACATTGTCAAGTTTGAGACCTCGTAAATTAGGAGAATCTCTGAGCAGACACAAAAGTAGATTCAACCACTCAGTTTCACACGTGCATAGCGTTAAATGTACAAGACGGTGGAAGACATTACCAACAGGATATGCATTCTGCAATACAAATCAGAAAAAGTACACAATCGACATAAATAGAGACGCTTGACTGATGGTAAAACGATACAAACAACAGAACGTATAGTTAAGAAGATATTTACCTTTGTGGATGGTAAACACAAATAGAGACTCTTGACTGAAGTAACAAAACTCAGAATCTCCCCATGATAACCATGAGTAACGAATAATGGTGGTTTCTATGAGTTCAGTGTTTAGACAGGAGGATTGCTCTGAACAAAAGGCTAATGAAGATGTCTGAGCTAGGAATTTCTGTGTGATCGATTCTCGGTTTTTTCATGCGAAGAACACTCATTAACTAATGTCCTACTACCAAATAAACTGAATCTGAGAGAACTGAAACTAATGTGTGATCCCTAACATAACATTAATAGTTAGCACTTACCTAGAAAATTGAAATTGAGGTTGTGTTGTTTCATACCCTTCTTTAAGGTGAAGAGGGTTTGCTTAAATAAGTAACATAAAAACCATTTTATAGCACGACTGGGAGACTATTTTTAAATAACAAAACGAAGTCGTCAGTTTCTTACTAAGAACATCATTTTAGTGTACAATTTATAATGTACATATAAAGAATTATAGATTAGTAACCACTTATATTACAGTATTTCTTCATTAATGAAACTTTTGGTTTGTATAAGTGCACCACACGCTTATTGATTGGTTGAAGCGGCCTCGCATTTGAATCTGAAGCCTGAAAAATATTGTTTTAAAAATAATGAGGAAGTAGCCATGGTCTTATCTTGAATACTTTATAGACCATAAGTAGTCATATTTACGCACCACAGACTTACATCTTGAGAAATATGCAATTCAGATATACATATAAGTAGTAATATGATAGTTTAAGTTATGTTAATGATGTTAAGCTGTATAATTGATCCGGAAAAGAAAAGAAAAAAAACACTTACATCGTGTACAGCCACACGGAGAAGCTTCACTTGTTTACTTGTCACAGTGCGAATCTGAAAGTTCATTAAAACATATAAGACATTGCTATTAATTAGGTAATTAAGATAAAGTGACAATAATAAATTGAAAAACTATATAGCTATATAAAAAAATGGAAGGTACGAAAATAATTAGTAATTACCTCTCTGGAAATGGACCAAATAACATTTTCAGAACAGGGAGGAGCTGTAAGTGATCCGTGATATCTATAATATTGTTTTGATTCGAAACTGAGTTTTTTGGGATCAATGATTTCGACATGTTCCTCGGACGCATGTGTATGAGCAATCTTCTTCAATTGTTTGTCCAACTAATCAATAAATTAAAAAATTGAATTACTATTTTTCTTCAGTCAGCAATCAATGATGGATTAAAATATTAATGAGAAGGTTGAGATTGCAATACCGAAAGGAGAAAAGGGTCAGATGCTCCGTGTTTGTATAAGAAAGCTACAACAGCGTAGCGTTTATCTTTGCTCTCATGAACCAAGTGTTCCTCAAGGGGAAACCTATTTATGTGTTTTTATTCAAACTTTTTATGCTATTCAAAACTCAAATAATAAGTGTAACTAGAATAGATTCCTCACCAATTAAGCCATTATGATCACACATAAATTACTAAGTTCTTTTAAGGCTTTTATATATATATATACAAAACTATATTAGATGTTGGACTTGAAAGATATCATAACAGAATATTTTTTTGGGAAGATTGATGCTCTCTTTAGCACTCCATTTAGGCATTAAAATGATGTACTTTTTTATTATAATTATTTTTTGTATATGATTCTTAACTAACATTCAAAAAAACTGACAAACATAATTTTTTGTATATCACAAGCACAACCTCGTCTAGACAGTCACAGATCAGGCCGAAAAACATAATCGATGGATACCAGGTAAATATTCCAATACTAACCCTGGTTCACCACGATGGACAGAAGAGATATTTTTAACAGTGAGATAATAATTTTTACGTTATAATTTAAAATATGGTAGAATATTATTAATGTATGAGCAGAGATACCTTATGCCATCGATTGTATGTTCGGAAGGAGAGTGCCAATGAAGTTGTTGAAGTTGATATTTAGTACCACCGATAGTGATACCAATACCTTTATTTCCTCCTTTAAATTTTAACTGCCACATTAACCAAAAAAAAAATACAACAATTTTTATGACCCAAAAAGTGGTGATCTAGTAGTGCGGTTCGAATTATTTCTATGTGGATTTAGACCACGGATCGAATCCCAACTGCGAACCTCCATTGTTCACCATTTTTTTTTTGTCATTGTACATGTCTTAAATGATAATATTATCCAGGTTTCTATAAACTTCAACAATTAGTATGAGTTTCGGTCCATGATATAACCCGATTATTTAAAAAAAAAAATGAAATATATTGGAAAAGGTGGTAGTTGCGTTACCATGATATCATGACCTCTGTTCTTAATGGTGGTATTAGAAGGCAGATAGTGGCTACGAAGAGATCCAAGTTTATCAGTAACTACGACATTTTTGTCCCTAAGATCAATAGGAGATTGCATTTTGCCTGTTCCACACATTTTCCACTCTGCCTTTAGTGTTCCCCATTTCGCTGGCCCCTTCTTTCCTTTCGTCTCGTAGCTAAACTCGGTTTCGTCCTCTATTCGAATAAAACAAACAGACATGTTTCTGTGACCCTAAACTAAGTTTATATAAGTTGTTCAAGGTGAACATATTTAAGGTTCATTGAATCTTTAGTTTTTAACACTAAATATTCCAACTATTCAACGGAAACTTATACTGATATACTCATAAACACTTTAAAATGATTAAAAAACAACAATATGGCTTGCTTACCAACTTCTCCACCTGGTGCTGATGCTGGTGCAGGCTTAGGTTTAGGTGCAGGTGCACTCGTAACAATGGTAATAGAGATTAAGGTAAAGAAAAAGACCCATCCTACTGATGATATCTTCATTTTCTGTTGCTATGCCTTAAGGAGAGAACTGAAAGAAGATTCGATGTTATTATTTTTTGGGTAAATAAGTAAAATATCTTACTTCAATATATGGGCTCCTAACCTAATAACGTGATGTAGATGACGAAAGTAGAGTTGTATACATAAACAAACACAACGTAATTGATGTGATTTTTCTATTTAATTAACTTGTGGAAATCAATTTTTAATCGCGTGAATTTTATATATATAACTCTTTAAAGTGGTTCATAATGTAAAAGTATCATCCTTCTCAAAAATAGACATCTAAAAGCAGTTTAACCACAAAATCTTACCAAACGAAAAAGACAAAATGTTACAGAAATGAAGCAAAGGCCCCAACGATGATTAATGCGGAAGAATGAAAATATTGTATTTCTGTTATATACTCATAAAATCTGTTGACAACTACATCTGTTAAGAGAATATAGTTGAAAATAGTTGAATAAAATACAACATAGTTAGAAAATAAGAAACACTGATGTATAAAGTTTTTATAATGGAAAATGATATATTTTCTAAATTTTTCAAAGATTTCGCGGGGTTTGAGTCCTAGCGTAAACAATAATAAAATTAATAAAAGACCCATAACATTATATTAGCTTCTTCCTTTATAGTTTATACTAGAATCACAGAGCGAGGAAAAAAAAAAAGAGGGTTGTTTGGAAAAGAAGACATAATTAATTAGTAGTAAGAGCTTCTAGCATAATCTAATTAAGAGCTTCTAACATAATCTTATTAAGATTCCGACCAAACTTAATTGACGATTGAACATGTCTTCTCCTAAGAGCTGACCTGTAACTTCAATCAAAAGCAACTCGACAAGCAGACGAACATGATCTGGGCAAAAACAATAACTCCTTCATCATCTCAAGTCGATTGGTGAAGTAAGGGTTTATAGTTAGTTTCTTTAGAAAGTTTCCGTTTCTTAAGATGAATGCCACTACTTGTTTCTCTTCTTCTGATCCTTCATATTTTACCCACTCCAGCTAGGGCGTTGTTCTTCATACCGAAATTCATGGTACTGAAACGAGATGAAAGTACAGTGACTTATTTTAATCATAAAGACATTAGGACTGGAAACTGGTCAGAGACAAGGAATCAATTGGTTGACTATATATATATACCTGTTCAAGTTTGAGAGCTTGCAAATTAGGTGAATCTCTAAGAACACACATAAGTAGATCCAACCATTCAGTCTCACATGTGCATTGCTTTAGATGTACAAGACGGTGGAAGACACTACCAACAGGATAATTCTGCATAAAAGACGGAATTAAGTACACAAGCAATGTTTGATCATAAGATATGGATTAGATCGTATCAGTAGTCCCAAATAAACATATGGCAGTCCGGTAATAAAACAACAACATATTATCTTTGATGTTGCTAAGCAAAGATAAAGGCGCTTGGCTAAAGTTATAGATTTCAAAATCAAAATTTGTGGACAAGAACAGCAGGCATGTACCTTCACAATCTTAGGCATATTATTCTCAACGACCCTCCACTATGATCAACAATCTTCAAGCACTCCAAAGAAGGAGCATCTATCATGCACAAACCCATTAACATCTTCTATTTCTCTATCTTCTGATGTATGCAAGACTAAAGTCTTTAGAAAAGCCACTCTAACGCTCAAAATGTCCACATTGTCATCTGAACATAGCTTCACAACCAAGTCTTCAACAACAAGACAACTGGATGCAGGTCAATGGGCTGGATGCAGGATCGGAAACCAGTGGGCATGGGTAAAAAGTAAAAAACAATAATGTTTATAAAAAAAGGTTTGTGTTATAAAAACGGTATTTATATATAGTTATATTACCGAAAGAAATTTATTGTATCCGCAGAACTCGGGATATAATATAAAAGAGAGAATATGAAAACTTTATACTAAGGGAAGAGATGTTATTATGTTTGTTCTAAATTAAATTTTACAACATCGAAACATTCCTATTTATAGGCAAATAGATGAAGTTTACTGTACATGCATAGTGACAGTGGGCTCCATAAAAATTTAATTTTCTTCGACGGTGCCTACATATGACTTTTACAACACTCCCCCWTGGAGACCAATGTCACTTGCGTTGCGCTTTCTGTTTAGCGCATTTGTTGCCTCGTTAAAAATCTTTATAAAAAAACCATGTGGGACAAAACCTCATAAGGTAAAAAGAGTGCAACACACAAACTCCCCCTCGAATAAAGGTCACGTCATCTCATATGTCTCGTTGATGACACATTCCAATGTTGTGAACATGTTTCTTGAACATCGAGGTGGGTAGTGATTTTGTGAAAAGATCTGCAGCGTTGTCGCATGATCTGACATATCTTACTTTAATTTCTTTATTCTTCTCAAGTTCTTGGGTGTATGAGAAGAACTTCGGAGGGATACGTTTGGTTCTATCACTTTTAATATATCCTTCCTTTGTCTGAGCGACACTTGCAGCATTATCTTCATAAAGGATTGTTGGCTCCGTATTTACTTGGATTCCGCTACTTGACTGAATGTGTTGTCTTATCGATCTCAACCATACACATTCTCTGCTTGTTTCATGGAGTGCGATAATCTCGGCATGATTTGAAGAAGTAGCCACAAGGGTTTGTTTCTGCGAACGCCAAGATATAGCAGTGCCTCCGATTGTAAACACATATCCTGTCTGTGATTGGGCTTTGTGTGGATTCGATAAATATCCTGCATCTGCAAAACCAATCATTTGACCATTTAAATTGTTAGGATAAAATAATCCTAAATCAATCGACCCTTGAAGATATCGGAAGACATGTTTAATCTCATTCCAATGTCTTCGAGTAGGGGATGAAATATCTTGCTAAAAGATTAATGGCAAATGATATATCTCGTCTTGTACAATTTGCCAGATACATAAGGGCTCCAATCGCGCTTAGATATGGCACTTCAGGGCCAAGTATCTCTTCATTTTCCTCAGATGGTCGGAATGGATCATTATCAACATTCAACGTTCTTACGACCATAGGGGTGCTGAGAGGAGTAGCCTTATCCATATTAAAAAATTTTTAACACTCTTTTGGTGTATGTGGATTGATGCACAAGTATACCCTTTTGAGATCTCTCAATTTGGAGACCAAGACAATACTTTGTCTGCCCGAGATCTTTCATCTCAAATTCCCCTTTTAAATAATCTGATGCTTCTTGCATCTCTTTTTGAGTTCCAATTATATTCAGATCATCAACATATACCGCGATTATCACAAATCCGGATATTGTTTTCTTGATAAAAACACATGGGCATATAGGATCATTCACATATCCTTCTTTTATCAAGTGATCACTAAGGCGATTATACCACATTCGCCCAGATTGCTTTAACTCATATAATGATCTTTGCAACTTTATTGCACACAACTCTTTGGGTTTGGAACTCAATGCGTCTGTCATTTTAAAACCATCAGGTATTTTCATATAGATATCTGTATCTAATGAGCCATATAAATATGCCGTAACGACATCCATCAGACGCATTTCTAGATTTTCATTAGCCGTTAGGCTCATCAAGAATCTAAACATGATGCCATCCATCACGGGGGAATATGTTTCCTCATAATCAATCCCAGGTCTTTGGGAGAAACCTTGTGCAACAAGGCGAGCTTTATATCTCATAATTTCATTTTTCTCATTTCGTTTTCAAACGAATACCCATTTGTATCCAACTGGTCTCACACCCTCTGGTGTGAGTACAATGGGTCCGAATACTTTTCGCTGATTAAGCGAATCAAGCTCGACTTTTATTGCCTCTTTCCATTTTAGCCAGTCATGTCTCTTTTGACATTCATATACAAATTTTGGCTCTGGATCCTCATTTTTCTCATATATTTCTTTTGACACGAGGTATGAGAAAACATTATCAATATCAACTATCTCATTTCTATTCCATACCCTTCCATTATGGATATAGTTGATAGATATCTCATGATTTTCATCGCTCATGATGCTCTGTGATCATCCTTATTTTCATGATGATCCATTATCATTATTCTCATGATTCTCATTTTCCAAAATATTTTCAACCATTTTAATTACGCTTCCTTTCTTTTTCTAGATTCTTATCCAACCAACGCCACACGGTCAAGTTCTAGATTCACGTGTATCATCTGCTAGTCCACCTTCTTGTGGAATCTCAATTCTAGCAGGACCATTTGCAGCTGGTATATGGGATTTTGTTACCGTTTTGGTATCTGCAAATGCATCGGAAATCTGATTTGCAATACTTTGCAAATGCATAATACGTCGAACTTCTAATTCTGACTGCTTAGTAGGAGGATCAAGGTGTAATAATGTTGGTACACTCCACTTGATATCCTTCACTACTTGCTTATTTTCTGTCCCTAGAACCGGGAATACTTTCTCGTCAAAATGACAATCAAACCGAAAGACATCACCATTTGGTATCTAATCTTATAATTGATGGAGAATCACATCCAACATAAATTTCCAACCTCCTCTGAGGTCCCATTTTTGTATGTAGTGGAGGTGCTATCGGCACATACACTGCACAACCAAAAATTCTAAAATGGGAAACATTTGGTTCTCGACCAAATGCCAACTGTAATGGGGAATACTTTTGATATGCACTCAGCCTTATCCGAATCAGTGCTTTATGGAGATCAGGCTTTTATCTAAGAACAAACCTGATAATCGGATCAAAATCGCCAAGGTCGGTGCCACTAAGCCTCTGATTTCTCTGATCTTGTCTTCGGATCTTCATTTTCAGGAGTACAGGGATTAACTGAGAGAAAAAATGATGAAGATGATGAGAAAAAACCGACAAATCTTCCGACGGCGGTGACTAATGGCGGACATGGTTATATCCACGGTAGACATTGTTACGTCTGCGATAAATATAGTTATGTCCATGGTAGACATTGTTATATCCATGATAACGTGATTATGTAGCGATAAACATGGTTATGTTTGCGATAGACATGGTTATATCAGCGATAAACATTGTTATGTCTGCATATATAAGTACGATGGATGTCCACAATAGTTTCGATTATGTTTACTATAATGTCGATTATGTCCACTGATTCTATTAAACTACTTTATCAACAATTTTAGTCTGACGCCCATATGAAGCTGCTATGTAAAACATTATGAGTTATATTTCTACGTTTTGATGTATGTCCATTACATTTATATGTCCATATTAAACTGAAACAATTTTGTAGTGTTAGTTCAAAACCAACGATGTTCGTTCTCTGAATCAAGACATAAGAAAAATTTGCGTCTACACTATGGACATTATAATGTCCACCAGAATGTCTACGATGGACATTACCATGTCTACGGTAGACATCATGTTTAACATTACTATGTCCACGGTAGACATCATTTTTTTACGGTAGACATTTTTATGTCCACCACATGATTATTATTACGTGAGATTCGTGTATTCTTATTACGCTAAAACAAGCAACCAGAAAAATTATTTGAAAGATGAACAGAGAGAAGGAATAAAAGGAAAAATGGATACTAACAACGGTACAAAACTGTGTTCGATGATCCATTTCCCGATTTCTGCAAATTTTGTCTTTGATTCCGCCATTGTTCAATAAATTTAAGAATTTGTAGAGAAGAAGAAGAGCGTCGGGCATTGGTTTTAAAACAGAAGGAAGCTGTTATGGAGATCAGGCTCTTATCCAAGAACAAACCTGGTAATCGGATCAAAATCGCCAAGACCGATGCCACTAAGCCTCTGATTTCTCTGATCTTGTCTTCGGATCTTCATCTTCAGGAGTACATGGATTAACTGAGAGAAAAAATGATGAAAATGATGAGAAAAAACCGACAAATCTTCCGACGGCGGCGACTAATGGCGGACATGGTTATGTCCACGGTAGACATTGTTACGTCTGCGATAAATATGGTTATGTCCACGGTAGACATTGTTATATCCGCGATAGACGTGATTATGTAGCGATAAACATGGTTATGTCCGCGATAGACATGGTTATGTCAGCAATAAACATTGTTATGTCTGCATATATAAGTACGATGGATGTCCATAATAGTTTCGATTATATTTACTATAATGTCGATTATGTCCACTAATTCTATTAAACTACTCTATCAACAATTATCAGTCTGACGTCCATATGAAGCTGCTATGTAAAATATTATGAGTTATATGTCTACGTTTTGATGTATGTCCATATTAAACTGAAACAATTTTGTAGTGTTAGTTCAAAACCGACGATGTCCGTTCTCTGAATCTAGACATAAGAAAACTTTGTGTCTACACTATGGACATTATAATGTCCACCAGAATGTCCACGATGGACATTACCATGTTTACGGTAGACATCATGTTTAACATTACAATGTCCACGGTAGACATCATTTTTTCTAATTCCTAATTCTATTTACAACGCAACTAATCAAAAACATGACCGACCAAACAATTGTAAACAAAATTGAAGCCGAACGAAGTTAAAGAATGGCATAATCAAATATTCTCAAGCTCCACCAAAATCAAAAAATACCTCAGCAGAAATGAGTCATACAATTAAACAAAGGCATCTAATATGATCTGCAGTCTTGAAAGGATGATCATGATCTGAATCGAACATAAGACAAGGGTCATCCATGAACAATATGATCACATTAGAAGATGAACTCCCAGCACTAACATGAAGCTTGTCCAATGAGTCAACCAGCTTTTGTCTCTCTTCAACAATGGCCTTTAAAATTAAAAACAACTAGAAACAACTTCATATCACAGGTTCTCTTCTGTTATTTTGCAGTAAATTAGGCTAATAACACTCTCTAAAAAATTATCATTTGATTGTATAAGTAGATAAATCGAGAATAACACTAATAAAGTTAGGAAATAAAGTTAAGATACGATCAGAAGAAGAATAACCAAAGACAATTAAAAATTGCAGAAAGAAAAAGAATGAAATTAGGAAATGATGAGGACCTGAACATGAAGAGCAGACTTCTCGTCAGGAGAGAATGTGTGATTGAGGCAATGAACAAGAGTGTCATCTTGTTCAACAGCGAAGCAAACTCCAACGCCGATAGACCAACCATCGGAGTCAAAGTGGAGAGAATTCCAACGAAAAGGGCTTCTGGGTCGAAGCAGAGATGGGTCTTGTTTTAGACGGATGAATTGGCGTCTCTCAATAGGTTTATCGGAATTTGGAGATGAGAGAAGAGTGAGAGCGAAGGATTGGGTTTGGAGTTGCATTTTGTTTGCTCAGAGAGAGAGAGGGACTCGTCTGTGTTTGACGGAAACAAGATCAAACTTCGAAAAGAATAAAATGGAGGTTTGGGAATCGCAGTGTCCACAAAGCCTCTTTTGGAACAATGGCTCAAATGACCGTATCCGATGAAAGGATGGCTAAAATGACTTAAAAAAATTAGAATTTAGTTTACATTTATTTTTTTAAAGTAAAAATAGGAAAATGACCAACAAACCATTGTCTTTCTTCAAAATTACAGACCCAACCTATACATCCGATCCGAACCCATTAAAATCCGACCCGCCTCTAAAATTACCCTAATCGATTTACTGACCCTAAAATTTCAGTTTCTCTTTCGCGAAAGAGACGGTTCTTTCCTCAAAGTTGAAATTGAAATCGATCTCTCCTCACTTTCCCTCGCTTCTTCTTCTTCTGCTTTCCGTCGCTTCTTCTTCTTCTTCTTCTTCTTCTTCTTCTTCCATCGGTCTCGCTCTAAACGGCAATCGATCCGTCAGCTTCTTCTTCTTCTTCGTGGTCTTATTCTTCTTCTTCTTCATCTTTCGCCGATTCTTCTTCTTCATCTTTCGCCGATTCTTCTTCTTCAATCTCTTCTTCGTTGCCGATTTCGGAGCGAAGGGTTTCGCCGAGATTGGGTTCTTCTTCAGCATCACTCTCTTCTTCGCTCTCTTCGCCGATTTCGCCGGTTTCGCCGGTTTTGCTGCATCAATCCGATTTCTTCTCCGCATTCTTCGTCTTCTCATTCTTCAATTTGTCACCGTAAGCCCTCCGATTTCTTCTCATTATTAGTTTAGGGCGTTTGACATTACCTTTTGATAATCAGAAATTTAGGTTATAAAAATTGGGCAATTTAGGTTAAGTTTGATTTTTCAGGTTACAAGTATGCCTCCTCGCACAAAGAATGCCTCATGGCTGCCGTTAGAAGATGTCTCGGCATCGTCATCCTCATCGTCATCTTCATCGGAGGAAAGAGTATGTTTTGTTTTTGGGATGTTAAACTTGTTAAACTGGTTATATTGTGTCGAGGAAAAACTAGTTAAACTAGTTAAATTGTGTTTAAGACCAACTTGTATGACTTAGTAGAACTGGAATTTGGAAAGGAAGTTAAACTAGGTAAACTAGTTAAACTACTTAAACTAGTTAAACTAGGTAAACTAGTTAAACTACTTAAAGTAAGTAAACTATGTAAACTAGTTAAACTAGTTTACCTTGTTTAACTAGTTTATCTAKATTAAGTGTTTTTAACTAGTTTAATTATATAATATTTAGGAACATGGTATGCATTAGAACTGACGTAGTTTAACTATATAATGTTTACTTATGCTATGATTTAAAACTACATATATTTATTAACGTAGTTTAAGTAGATAACCTAGTTTAATTAGTTTAACTAGATTAAAAACTGGTTAAACTGGTACAATGTCTAACACATAATGTTTTGATTGCAGATAACGACGCAACCCAGAAAATTCTTATTCGAGAGTGAATTTGATAAGTACCCGAAGATCGTGAGATGTGATCCGTACACAGTTGTTGATTACATTAAGAAGCTCGGACCAGGTTTGGAATTGCAATGGTTTTTAGAACATCGCCAGTTCCGACACTTCTTTCACATGCATCTCCATACCAATAGGAAGTTGATGGGGCTATGGAGTTTACTTGTCCGGATGGTAGAAACGGATAAGAAGAAGGAAATGTGGTTTGTGATCAACGGAATCCCTATCCGTTATTCGATTAGGGAGCATGGCCTCATCTCTGGGTTGGATCATGGGCCATACCCTAAAGACTACAGAATTTGGGACTAAATTTGTGACCAAAAATATTTTGGTGAATATGCTAAACCATGGCCCGAACATATTTATAAGAGTGGTGTCGATGAAGGATTCATCGAGAGATAGATGAGGATGTGTGTTCTCCGGTTCCCGCGTGATCAAAGGTAAGCACGAAGGTGCAAGGCTCCATAGACCCCTTCTTGATAAGGATCTTTGATAAGTTAGAGTTGTGTAAGACGTTCCCGTGGGGACGTCTAACATTTGATGATGTTTTACATAACATCCCTTCTATCTTATCGCGGATGAGAGGTGTTGTGAAACCTAACACCACGATTCCTGGATTTATATTGCCATTAGAGGTAACTTGTTAATTCTAGTAGTTTTTCACAGTTTAGCCAGTTTAACCGGTTTAACCAGTTTAACCGGTTTAACCAGTTTAACCGGTTTAACATCTTTTAATTGCATGTGTAGGTTTTGGCATTTGAAGCATTTGCCCTTAAAAACAGAGACTTTGGTTATTATGACTTTGCCCTAGGTGTAGGGCAAGTTCAAATAATCCAACACAAAAGGTTACGGATTGGGAGAAATATACGATGTTGTAGGAGAGTCGAAGGTTAGTTTAACTAGTTTAACCAGTTTTAAAGTTGTTTTACATAGTTTAACCAGTTTAACCACATTTAACCAGTTTAACATAGTTTAACAAGTTTAACGTTTTTGTCTGTATACACACAGGATATCACGAGTATCTTACTCGTAGAAAGAAATAATGAGTGCAGGATGATGGCTGGAATCATGGGAGATGATGATGAGGATGCCCATGATGACATCGTTGATGGTTGGACGAGCATTTTAAAAAGAGGGAAAATATTCGGGAGGATCTTTTTGAGAAAGATATTGCTCTCAAGAGATGGTGATGCTCCCGCTACTCTTCATGGTGCTGCTCCCGCTGCTCTTCATGGTGCTGCTGATCTTCATGTTCCTCATGCTGCTCCTCATGATGCCCCTCATGATGCTCCTCATGGTGCTTCGTCTTCTAGACCTCCATCTGATTTTGATTTTCTAGACCTTCGTCTTCTAGTGCAGGATGAGTTCCGAAAGCTGAATGACAAGGTTGATCTTCTAAACAAAAAAATTGAAAACCTTCAGAAGGAGCTTAACACCCGTGGAGAAAACCTTGATAAGGAGCATAACACATATGGCGAAACCTACGGCGATCTCTCATCATACATGGGATTTTCTCTCGCATCCGCCACTTCTCATGAGGATGGTCCCCTGAGCTACTGCTGATCCTCCCGCTACTCAAGTGGATGATCCTCCCGTTGTTATTGCTCGAGGGTATTGTGTCGCTTAACTAGTTTAACTGTAGTTTAACTGTAGTTTAACTAGTTTAACTATGTAGTAACAGTTTAACGTGTGTTTAACTAGTTTAACTGCATGTTTATGTGTAGGTATAGACGCCGTTGATCCTCCGCCGCTATTGCTTCGAGGTGGTGTGATGATGATGTTGGTAAGTAGTTTAACTTTGTAGTTTAACTAGTTTAACTGTAGTTTAACTATGTAGTTTAACTAGTTTAACTCGTTGCTTAACTGATAGCGTATGTTTAGCGTAGGTAGAGGACGCCTGATCCTCCCCGCCGCTATTGCTTCGAGGGTGGTGATGATGATGCTGGTAGTAGTTTAACTTTGTAGTTTAACTAGTTTAACTATATGTTTATGTGTAGTATGAGCACTATGTTGATTCTTCTCCTACTATTGATCCGGAGAGTGCTATTGTTTTATGGACGCCGACGGATAATAATGCTGGTAAGTAGTTTAACTTTGTAGTTTAACTAGTATAACTGTATGATGTGTAGTTTAACTAGTTTAAGCGTATGTTTCTGTGATAGAGGACATTGTTCGAGTTGCGATGATGCGAGGAAGAAGAGGAAGAGAAGTAAGCATATCAGCACCCCATTCACAGGAGGGGAAGGAGGTGGAAAAGGTGTAGGAAGAGGTAGAAAGAATAAGAAGGGGGAGAAGAGTTGAGATGATTAACCAGTTTGAAGGCTAGAGATGTTTTTTTATGTATTTATGAACTTAGTTTTATGAATTTATTAACTTGGGATGTTTTTTTGTTTAGTTATGAGCTTTTGTTCCTTGAATTTATTAACTCAGTATTATGAATTTCAGAACATAGTTTAACCAGTTTAGCTAGTTTGATCCGTCACATATATTTTAACCAGTTTAACCAGGTTAACTAATTTAACCAGTTTAACGAGTTTACCCAGTTTAACCAGTTTAACCAGTTTAACCAGTTTAATCAGTTTAATCAGTTTAATGAGTTTAACCAGTTCCACGTGGCACCAAAAATGATTGCCACGTGGCGCTACGCGCCGTTATTTTCTGCGCCACAATTTCTCGCTCTTTTTAAGACATTACATAACCACATAGTTTAACTAGTATTCTAATAGTACCAACTTATAACATAGTTTAACATTCATGGCTAAATCAATTTAACTAGTTTAACCATATGTTAAATAAATGTTAATTAGTTTAACTTATGAAAATAAGGATTTATCAAATATTTAAAAACTTATTATGACATAATATATGATAAAATGCATGTTTATCTGACTTACATAGTTATTTGGTAAACATTAGTAAGTGGGTATAAAGGTATATGGACGATATAGGGAAGTGTAAAGGTTCATGTAATAATCACTTAAATATTATAAACTTTTTTTTTTTTGCCAAAATTATGTATATGTTAATGCTTACGTATATAATAACGTTTTCAATAAAATTTATTGAAATACATAACGTAATCCTTTCTAAATACAAAAACATAATAACATAGTTTAATAACCAGCAAAGATAACCAGCTTTAACGTTTAACAGATAACAGTTTAACTTAAAGATAGCACTTTTTAAGTTTAACTAGTTTAACCAGTTTAACAAGTTTAACCAGTTTAACCAGTTTAACATAGCTAGACAAATTTGCACATAGTTTCTCCAGTTTAACTAGTGTAACTCGTTATACCCTCGATTTAAAACGAAAGCAAAACCATAATCCAACATAGTTGACACACCAAATAAACAAACATACAACAACAAAACAAAAACAACTGAAGTTTTTGCCCTTCGCCTTTCTCCAACCGATGGATGCCTAACCCTTCTTTTCTTTTTCTTATCGTAACCGGAGGTAAGACACACATATTTTCAACATACTCTGAACATTCCACTCAGATTTATGGGTACCGGATAAATGGTCTCGATAGTACGCTAACGCCCATTGCTCCATAAAATAATAAGGCAGCAGAACCCATGCAGATCGACATCTTCCACCGCCGCTTCTGCGTGTAGAAGCTGCTAATTGCATGTTCGCATGGATATCGATCTATGTCAAAAGCTAAGCTACAAGTTTTTTGTCAAATCAACCAGATACTTTGCAATCACTTCCCATCACAATGTATTCCAGCAAAGCTATTTAGCTCAGATACCTTTAACTTTTTCGCATCCTTACATCTATGGCAACAAACCAGAAGAAGGTACGATCTTTTTAGTGGGTGGAACTTCGGCGGCCTTCCTATGTTTATTAAACCAGTTTATCTTTCCAACAATCACATCAAGCATTGGTAACAACGAGTAATTCCTTGCATCTTTCAAAGCGTTATTCATAGATTCACAAGCATTTGTCGTCATAATGTTGTACTGTCACCGGAAAATAGCATCTGCCCATTTACCTAGCTCAAGACGCATTCTCATGAAGATCATCCAGATACTTCTTAGCTTTTGGATACCTTGTCTTAAAAGCTGAACAAAGCAGTGAATTCAGCCTCTCGAATAAGCCTTGGCGCATTCCCTAAACTGCTCTCCAACTAACTTTTTGTTAACATTATGAACTTTCGCTAAGACATTCGAGACAAATGCCACATACAATGTCCATGCTTAGAGTTGGTACACCTCTTCTATCGATGATCGATGTCATCGAAATGATCACATATCCTCGGATCATCCGGCACACTGTTTTCAATGTTTAGAAACCACCTCCAACTTGCATCTTTCTCACCATCACCTACCCCAAAAGCAAGAGGATAATGGTGGTGTTCGGATCTCGAGCAGTAGCCACAAAAAGAACTCCACCATATACATTTTTCAAATGAGTCCCATCAATAACAATCACTTTACGCATGGCTTTAAACCCTTCAATGCAAGCTCCCAACGCAAAGAATAAATATTTGAACTTGTTTTCCTCATCACATTCCAGCCATGTTACGTATTCAGATTCACGCCTCCAACATGTGCAAATAAGAAGGCGAACATGTGTAAATAACTGGACTACCGCAAGACGCCACTAACGGCAGTTTTTTTCCTCTCAAAGCGGTAGAGTATGAAACCAAGTCTTGATTGAACTAAATCTACGAGATTTTTCGGATGGAGTGTCGAACTTACCAGATAATCCTCGATGAATCAGATGCAACTAATCGCGATGATCCTTTTTTCTTTTCTCGATGTTCTCTCCCGACTACATGTATGCATCTTGTTATAAGTCGAATTGAAAACCATCCGAGTCCTTATCTTTCGCAGCTGCATGCACCATTTGAATATTTGACACACATTTCGCCACAAACAACGTAGTTGCGATTGTCTGTAATATATTCAAAAAGCTGATGCATGCCTATGTCAATCAAATCTTGCACTTCCCGCTTACTTGAAATTTTGCTTTACAACCATATCAATGTCATCATCCCATTCAACATCCACAACCCGAGTTCCATCTACATCACGTATCTTCATTCAAAATGAAAGCATAGTAACAACCTCTAATCCCCCACCTTCCTCTAGAGGTTCAGATTCTATGTGTGAACAACTATTCCATCTTCATTAACTCTAGATCACGCAAGCTCCTCAAAACTTACACCAACTCTACTTGATTGACCTATACTTGGTTCATCCTCTCTTAATAAATGGGAACCATCCGGTTTTCTTCTACACATTCCACTACCTCCACGCAAACCAGATATGACGCATCATTTTTACAAGCCATAATATATCCTACGTATCTTCATCATCCTCGATATAAGATATCATCTTCTTTTCACCCATCGACGTTGATAATAACTTATCTTCAAAGAACTCGATTCATTTACCTTCACCTTTCGCATATTTTACCAACCAAAGATAATAACTCATTTGTTTCCAATTTCTATCCATATATATGGTATAACACCGATGTTCTCTCGATTCCATCAGATATCATCTCCTCATGTGAGTAATGCCCCGTAATTAAAAGATATGTCAATCATCGCCACCTGCAAAAATAAACGAATCGACATCAAGATATAATTGCATTAACAGAATCTGTAAAGTTAAACTAGTTAAACTAGTTTAACTTGTACATAGTTTAACTGTAGCATTTAACTATTTTAACTAGTTGACTATCTAGTTGCCATTCTGCTTTGCCTGATTCGATCCGAACCTAAAAATTCAGATCGTCGCTTCTCAATTCAAACTCATAATCCACAATAACATATAACCTTTAATCAACACAAGAATAGAATCACAAAATCGAATCAAAATCAAATCTAATAAAATCAGATTTGTTTACCAATTCAAAGTCGGCGACAAAAGTGGCGCCACAGAGGTGACAACGGGGCGGAGGTGAATCGGCGACAGGAGGTAGATCGACGACGCGATGCCGAGTGAGCCGTGAATTCTCTTTGTTTTAGATCTCGATTGCAAGGAGAGAGAGAAAAAAAGAAAAAAGAAAAGTTAAATAAAAAAAATTGTTTATTTAATTTTTTATTATATAAAGTATAATAAATTCGATATTACATAGTTTAATGAAGGTTATATAGACTTATGTAAAGTTATATAGCTCAATAATTTTCCTAAAAGGTTAGTGCAGCACTTCACTCGCCTCTTTTTCTTTTTTACTCTCTCTCCTCCTCAAAAACAACATTATATCGTGCATATAGGGAGGACAATTTGGTCAATTCAGATGCATACACATTAACAAATGTGGCATTTTCTACAAGGTGAAAAAATGTGGCATTTCTTATAAAGTTGTCTTGTCCGTGTGGCATTTTTCCCAATTTTCCCATAAAAATATAGCCAAAAATAGTCATTAAATCTAAAAAACTAGACAGTGAGTTATTGTTATAACTTATAATTAGTGAAAAACATTAATCTTTTATATATTATTTGGAGAGTACAGTTATAAATAAACATTAAAAATATAAATATTTACATGACATTGTCATTACCTTAAAGAACAAAATTTAATCTCTCATTACAAGTATTTTAGTCATTAGTTATTATGTGATCATTTAATGAAATTATTTATTTAAATCATTTAATTTATGGTTAACCAAAAATCTGATTTGTTAATATTCCAAAAAGGATTTTTGACTATTTCCAAAAAATCGGATTTGTTAATAATAGATTATTGTGGTTACCAAAAAATCAGATTTGTTAATATTCCAAATAAGATACTTTTACTATTTCAAAAAATCTGATTTGTTAATAATTAAATATTTTTATAGGAATTGTCAATATTCCAAAAAGGATTTGTTAATATTCCTAAAAAATCGGATTTGTTAAAATCTGATTTAAATATTGATTTGCACAAAACAAAATCGGATATTCTATTATAAATATTTTCTATTATTAAAAAATCGTATTTGTTTAGAATCATTAATCCGAGACAATTTCTAGTTATTTAGTACTTTGAGTAGAAAAATAATTAAAAGTAAGTGTCATTAACTATTTTTTAATCTGTATTTAATTTATAAAATTAAATATCGTGGAATGGAGTTACAGAATAAAAGTTATTCGATTGTTTTGCCAAGAGAGAAGGTTCGTACATAATGGACGATGGTACAACCTTGACCAACATAAAAGTTTAACCGGGACAAACCGGGTTTAATTAAAATAAAGACTTAAACCTGTTACAGAGGAACATCTCTTCGTTCCTGGCACCAACTCGTCTTCAAATAGGAACCCTAATTGATTGTGTGAGATACGATAATGCTTCTGGACATGTCGGCTTAGAATTACAGAATGGGCCGGGGTGAATTGTTTTAGGCCCAGTGTGTTTAAACCAGCCCATGAGACAAACGCTTCTTCATCTGTATTACAAAAGGAACATAGACGACACGAGACGAGAGTCGTCTTCTTAGTGATTAGAGAAAAAGAGCTTGGTGAGAGAGTTCTTTTTGGTATTTCTTCTTTTCTCTTGTTCTTCTTCTTCTTCTTCCTTGTTTTCTCTTTTTGTGATTATTGTTCTTCTTACTTCATCATAAACCGATTGAGTTGTAATCGGTGATGAAATATCTTCTTGTGCTTTCCGATTTCCTTTAGTAGATGTTGAGAGAGGAAGTTCTCTCTCCCCAGAGTTAGCTGTTGCGGCCGTGAACTGGATTAACAAAGTTTTGCATTATTTATGAATTTGATAAAACGATCAGAGATTTAAATGTTTCAAATCTTAACATTTTGAGCGGTCCAACTTTCAAACTAAATAATAAAATATTCATTGATCGCCTCAGAATCCCCAGACATAAAGAATCAATGACTGTTTAAATGTGACCAATTAAGTTCCCCTAGTGACCTTCCCTCTTCTCTTACCAATAATTTCAAGACTGGTTAACAGACATTCAGGAACTGAAGTCTGTTCATACCCAAATTCATGGTACTGCATGCGAAAAATTAACGAGATGAAAGTACAGTGAATTAGTTTAATCATACTGACATTAGGACTGGAAAACCCCTGGTCATAGACAACGAGTGAATTGGTTGACTATATATATACCTGTTCAAGTTTGAGAGCTCGTAAATTAGGTGAATCTCTAAGAACACACATAAGTAGATCCAACCATTTAGTCTCACATGTGCATAGCTTTAGATGTACAAGACGGTGGAAGACACTATCAACAGGATAATTCTGCATACGAGACGGAATTTAAGCACACAAGCAATGTTTGATCGTAAGAGATGTTGCTATTCAAAGTGGATTAGATTGTATCAATAGTCCCAAATAAACAGATGGCAGTCCGGTAATAAAATAACAACATATTTCCTTTGATGTTGGTAAGCAAAGATAAAGGTGCTTGGCTAAAGTTATAGATTTCAAAATCAAAATTTGCGGACAAGAACAGCAGATATGTGCCTTCACAATCTTAGGCATATTATTCTCAAGCACTCCAAAGAAGGAACATCTATCACAAACCCATTAACATCTTATATTTCTCTATCTTCTGATGTATACAAGACTAAAGTCTTTAGAAAAGCCACTCTAACGCTCAAAATGTCCACATTGTCATCTGAACATAGCTTCACATCCAAGTCTTCAACAACAGGACAACTGGATGCAGGTCAATGGGTAACTGGATGCAGGATCGGAAACCAGTGGGCATGGGTAAAAAGTAAAAAACAATAATATTTATAAAAAAAGGTTTGATGATATATTATTAGAAGAGAAAAGGATATTAAAACAAAGAAAGAGATGAACCCCAAACCGTACCTAAGTGAAAGAGATAAAAATTACAGAAATTGAACAAAAGACATATGCTGCATATAAATAACTAAGTAAAGATAACATAGTTGTTACTTATGTTTCTTTCTTCATAACTACGCAAAGAAGACGCAGAGCAATAACACATAACTAAGTTGTTTGGCAAAAACGACATTAGAAAGTGCTTAAGAGCTAGATAACATAATCTAAAACTCAGACCAAAACACAAGATTATTGAGCATTTCTTCTCTTCAGAGCTGAACCTGTAACTTCAGTCAAACGAAAGACGACAAGTAGGCGAACTTCTAGGCAAGAACGATAACTCCTTGATCATTTTAAGTTTCTCGCTGTCAATGGTGGATAGAGGGTTCACAGTTACTTTCTTTAAATAGCTTCCACTTCTTAAGATGAATGCCATTACTTGTTTCTCTTCTTCTGTTCCTTCATATGATTCCCATTCGAGAGTTTCAAGACTCAATAGCACACATTCAGGAACTGAAGTCGGTTCACTCCAGCAAGGGCGTGATTCGTCAATATCATGGTACTGATAAATTTGAGAAGTGCAGTGCATTAGATCAACATATATACTCATATTAGTACTAGACAAATACACTAGTCCAAAGACACTCGATGAACATGGGTTCAAATATATATACATATACCTGCGCAAGTTTGAGAGCTCGTAATTTAGGTGAATCTTTAAGCACACGCATAAGTAGATTCAACCATTCTGTCTCGCATGTGCATATCTCTAAATATACAAGATAGTGGAAGATACAACCAATAGGATAAGCATCCTGCAATAGAGACGCCATGAGTATAGTTCTCATTGAAAAAGCAAGAATGATTAAAACAAAAACTTGCAGTTAACAAGAATATACCTTTGAGGTTGTTAAACATAAATAGAGACGCTCTACAGAAGTAATAGACCCCAGAATCTTCCCAGGATGAATGTAACTGGTGTCAACATTAGCCTCTACAATCTCAGGCATGTCATTCTCAATGATACAAAACCCACCATTATGATCAAAAACATCAAAGTGCTCCAAAGAAGGAGCATCTATCACAAACCCACGAGCATCGTTGTAAACAGTGTTTGGTGATTCACGCAAGACTAAACACAAAAGAAAAGGCACTATAACAGTAATCTTGTTTAGTCTTATGAGCTTTACTGGGTTTATTTATGCTATAAATTCTAGTTTCATCAACACCTTGGTTCTTGGTATTGCAAAATAAGCTTAGGCTAAGTAGACACCTTTTATATTAAGCAGCTATTAGATGTGTTATACTTACTATGTTAGATTTTTGAATTAGCATATTGTTGGCGAAGCTGGCGATGCATTGTTTAATTCTAGCCGTATTTTTCTTTCCAACACATGTTATACAACAATAACTTATTTGACTTTGTTAATGGAAGTCTAAAAAAAAATATTTGACCTTTTTTTGTGGGTTTTTTATTCCCATTCAGTGATAGCTGCAATATGGATTTGCAGTCAGTAGAAAATATCGCATTTCTAAATGCTGAGAATGATTACATGGAGATGGAGATGAACTAAGATGTGTAAACTCAGGGACAAGCACAGAGTGTCACTCAACCAACACAATCAGCTCGATATGGAGTTTGATTATAATCAGCATATATAATCAAGTTGGACCCTCCAACTTTCAAACTAAATAATAAATGTTCAATGATCGCTTCAGAATCCCGAGACATAGAGAATCAATGACTGTTTAGATGTGACCAATTAAGTTCCCATAGTGACCTTCCCGCTTCTCTTACCAAATATCATATATATAATCCTTGGAGAATTTGAGCGCTTAAAGTAGGTCATATATATATATATATATATATATATCTAACGATTCGAATTTAATTATTTGAGCCGTTTGTTCTTTACTTTTTACTAGTATTAAACTGATATATATTCAGTCTAAAAATAACATGTCAACTAACTTTTATGGATTCTACATGAATAAGACCATTATTATTTTATGGAAACGTAAATGTAAATTCGAATTATTACAACTTATTATAAGTAGATAACGAGTTGTGTTTCTCAAAGCAGTAGACCATTGGGAACAAAAGATCATTGTGTTTTAACTGCCTTGTTAAACCAATGGTCCAGATGCTTGCTAACGTCATGAAAAAAAAAAATTCCTTTTCCCGTTTTCCTCTTTGTCGAATAAAAATAAACCATAATTTCCGAACCAATATCAGACAACCAAAAAAAAAACATAAACTGGGAATCAATAGAGGATAGTAGATATTAGAAGGCTCATAATAATTTAAAAATAAACGTTGAAAAAGGGTTTAAACCGTTTGAAAATGGGTTTTCACCAGGTTTAGAAGTTAACTATATATTTCCAAATTAACAGTTTAGTCTAAATACCAAAACTTAATTTTACGAAGAAATCTGAGCAAAATTTAACTACAATACAAGTTTGTTAATAGTGGATAATAAAACAAATGCATCAATTTTTTCTCATTTTTTCTTGTCGACAGAATAAGCAGAGAGAAGCAACGTTAAGATAAAGAACATAAAAAGGTAAAAGAGGTTAACATAAAAAACTTCAATCGATCAATACTTTGATCAAACAAAAACAAAGTTCATCTAGCTTTGTGACAATTGGAACCCTCTCTTCTCTAACCAAGAGATGTTTAAATTACCACCAGAGCACACTCTGTTTGTGGACGATTGAGATCCTTAATTAGGTTTCTTTCTTTTTAGTACGCAGAGCAAGACTTAAAATTTTCAAAAATGTACTAACAGAAAAGATAAACAAATAATTTCTAATATAGCTGATCTAAAATTGACCATAACCTCATCTGAATGCAAGCTGACAAACTGGTGAACACCTTGGCAATAATGACAACTCCTTGTGCATCTCAAGTTTCGTGTCGTCGTCAATAGACTTAGAGGGGATGATAGTTGCCTTCTTTAAACAGATTGCACTTCTTAAGACGAATGCCGCCACTTCTTCCTCTTCTTTTGTTCCATCATAAGATTCCCATTTGAAGGTTTCAAGGCTGTATAAAAGCTCAGGTATCGAGCTAATTGGTTCATCCCAGCACCGTCGCGATTGGTAAGCTCGAGGGTAATGGACCTGAGATAAACGGGATAGAAGTATAGTGGAACAGATCAATCTTACTGTGATAATACTAGAAAATAAATAAATATATATTATTACCTGTTCAAGCTCGAGAACTTGTAAACTAGGGGAATCTCTGAGCAGACTCATAAGTAGTTTCACCCACTTAGTCTCACATGTGCATAGCTTTAGATGTACAAGACGGTTGAAGACACTACCAGCAGGATACGTCGACACATTCTACATAAGAGACAGTATAATTACACAAGCAATGTTTGGTCGTAAGAGAAATCACGTTATAGAGTGGATTTGAAGACCGTATCAATTAGTTAGTCCCCTAATATCCAGATTGCAGCAAGCTAATATAACAACAACATACCTTTGAGGTTGGTAAGCAGAGATGAAGATACTTGGCTAAAGTTATAGAACCCAAAATTTGCTCAGTTTGGCGATGAAAAATGTCGACATTTGCCTTCACAATGTTAGGCATATCATTCTCAACGATGTGAAACCCACGCGAAAAATCAACAATGTCCAAGCACTCCAAAGAAGGAGTGTCTAACACAAACCCATGAGTTTTGTCTTTAAAATGGTTTTTATATTTTTGGTGCAAGACTAAACTCTTTAGAGAAGGCACTCTAACACTCAACATGACCACATTGTCATGAAGGATTTGTTTGACAACCAAGGCTTCAAGAATTGGACAACTTGATATAAGCCTGTTGACAAATTCATCACCTGGGTACTTCATGTCTATAAGACTCAATTTTTTGAGGGATGGTAAAGATAATGGGGAAGAAACCAAATCTAAAAGAACCGCGTTCTTTAGCTTCAATGTCACAAGCATTTTCCAGCATGTAAACAAGCTCCTAGGAAGTGTGGCATGAGTATTATTAGTAGAAGGAGTACCAATCTCTATAATCAGCTCATGCACAAAGTGTTTATCGGCAGCTCTAATCAACATTGGAATATCTCCACTACCACAGGTTTTACCAAGTTTGAAATGCAAAGTTTCTAGAACAGGAGCCTTGTGCAGCAACAAAGACCTGTCTACAAAGGTCGAAAATCTTCCATAATCAATATCCTGATAGCTACCATCGTACACAAGTCGTGGCACAAACATCCAAAGAAACTTCCATCGTTTGGACAAAACCATTGTGGCCATAACATCCTTGGCAGTGGGAAGTGACGACAATATTCCCAAAAGAAGCTCATCATGCAACTGACTTATCCTATCCATAATTAAGAGATTTCAGCATCCGCAGATATCTGAAAGCCTGAAAACATCAAAAAAAATGAACAAGGGGTGTGAGATTATCAGGAACCAAACAAATAGTCATAAGAAAGGACGCAGAGTAAAAGCAAAAACCTAGCGAGGTATAAAGAAAGAGAAGCAAACAAATCCAAACTCACTAATACTTAGATCTCCTCAGGAACTCACAAATAGAAAAGGAAGCAAACAAAATCAAACAAAACGAAAATCAGGAGAAATTCACAGAATAAGCAAAATACCTAAAAAATTATGCGTGTGCTTTAGGAAAATACCTAAGACGTGAACCAGGAATCCCCAAATGCTCAACCGAACCAAAAAAATGTTAAACCGAAAATTTAAATCGAATCTAAAATTAGATTTTAACAAGTACTATACTTGGGATATATAAAATCTTTAAGTACGTGCTTAATAATTATACTTGGGATTATTTTTATCTTCTTAACATGGATTTCATTCACATTCTAGCTTCCTTTACCAATTCGTTAGATAACAGAGCTAAAATAGTTTGGTTTACACTGTAGCTATGACTTTACCGATTCAAGCTAGACCGGGATCGGAAACGAGTGGACAATGGGTAAAAAGCAAAAACAATTAATCATTTATAAAAAGAAAAGTTTGATTGATACCATAAAATTAGAAGAGGAAAAAGGACATGAAAACAAAGAAAGAGATGAACCCCAAACCGTACCAAAGTGGAAGAGTAAAAATTACAGAAATTGAACAAAAGATCATAAAAACTAAGGAAGATAATATAGTTGTTCCTTATGTTTCTTTCTTCATACCTACGCAAAGACGCAGAGCAGAAAACTGATATGAATGGGAAAGGAGCAAGAGGACACATGAAGGGGAAGACTAATATGCGCTGGTTGACTTGCCGAGGTGGCATGTGAGTGGACAAAAGAAGGGATACAAGGCAGAGACACTAAAGGAACTAGAGGCTTTGATAGGGTTGAGGGTAACCTTATATGTATAGTCTTCTTCATCGTTTAGGGAAACCATCTTTTGGCTAAGGAATTTGTAAGGGGAGGGGGAGTAACTCCATTAAGAACTCTCAAGGGAGAAAAGAGAGCAACTTCCTGTAATCAACTCTCTCTACGTTTTATTAATCTTATCGTATTGTTCTTATTTGCTGGGAATCCATGTTTTGAGAAACACAAATCATAACAAAAACATAAGAAAGTTGTTTGTTTGTTAAAGAAGACATAATAAAGTGCTTAAGATTCAGAATCTAAAAATCAAACCAAACCGCTAGAAAATTGAACATTTCTTCTCCCTCAGAGCTGAACCGGTAAATTCTGTCAAACGAAAGCCGACAAGTAGGCGAACTTCTGGTCAAAAACGATAACTCTTTGATCATTTCAAGTTTCTTGCGGTGGCTGGTGGATTTAGGTTTTATAGTTACTTTCTTCAAACAGCTTCCGCTTCTTAAGATAAATGCCGCCACTTCTTTCTCTTCTTCTGTTCCTTTATACTTTACCCATTCCACAGTTTCAAGGCTCGATAACAGACAATCAGGAACTAAACTTGGTTCGATCCAGGGTGAGCACGGTACTACAGCCTCAGGTCCACGGCACTGAGATAAACAAGATGAGAAGTATAAGTTCATTGAATCATCATACTAATTTGGGTTGAGATACATGTACCTTTTCAAATTTGAGAGCTCGTAATTTAGGTGAATGTTTAAGCACATGCATAAGTATCTTCAACCATTTTGTCTCGCATGTGCACATCTTTAGATGTACAAGATAGCAGAAGATACTACCAACAGGATATGCGTCCTGCATACAAGACAACATTAAGTACACATTGCAACAGATTTGATCACAAACAGAACCAAATCATTCATAGTGGACTGCACGGATAGTTTCAATTATCATTCCTAAATGAAAATCAAGAATGCGGATGGCAGAAACTACATCTTACCTTCAGAGTTGGTACACATAAAGAGAGGCACTTGACTGAAGCAATAGAAGCCAGAATCTTCCCAGGATGGGCTTAAGAAATTTCAACCTTGGCCTCAACAATCTTAGGGATATTACTAGTAATAATGAGAGCCCCGCCCGTATCATCAAAAACGTCCAACAACTCCAAAGAAGGAGCATCTATCACAAAACCACGAGCCTCGGCTACAAATATGTCCCATGATTCATGCAAGACTAAACTCTTTAGAGAAGGCACTACAATGTTGAAAATGGTAACATTGTCATTGTCACATCGCTTCACAACCAAGTCTTCAAGAATTGGACAACTTGATATAAGTCTGTTGACAAATTCATCACTTGGGTACTTCATGGATATAAGACTCAATTTTTTTAGGGACGGGAAAGAACCCAAGGAAGAAAAATCATCCACAAGAATCGCGTTACTTAGTTTCAATGTCACAAGCATTCTGCAGCATTTATACAAGCTCCTAGGAAGAGTGACTGGAGATTTACTACTAGGATAAGTAATAATCTGGATAATCAACTCCCGCACACAACATTTATGTGCAGTTCTAATCCACACTTGAATATCTCCATTACCACAGATTTGACCAAGTTTGAAATGCAAAGTTTCTACAACTGGAGCCTCGTGCATAAACAAAGACCTATCTACAAACAGCGAAAATCTTCCATACTCAGGGACTCTGATAGCTATCATCGTATACAAGTTTTGGCACAAACATCCAAAGAAATTGCCATCGTTTAGACAAAACCATTGTAGCCACAACATCTTTAGCAGCAGTTAGTAACGACAATACTCTCAAGAGTAACGCATCAGGTAGTTCACTAATCCTATCCATTATCAAGAGCTAATCCTTTTGAAATTCGTAACCTTTCAGCTTCCAAAAATTTACCAACTATAAAGAAACCTGAAAAAAAAAAAAGCGTATAAAGAAAGTGGTGAATTTCACAGGAACCAAAGAAATTGTCATAAGCAAATGCAGGGTTTTAAAGCAAAACCCTAACGAGTTACAGAAACTGCACAGAGAAATTGACGGAAACAAAAATCCAAACTCACCGAGCGCTCAAATTACACATGAGAAGATATCATTTCATGAGCTTCCCAAACAAACAAATTAAGACGACAATCAGAAGAAATTCAAAGAATAAGCAAATCCGATTATTTTCTTTGCAACGACGAAAATTGAGATACTAAAGAGAAACAAAGCCCAATTTAACCGAACCAGGGAAGCCCAATTAACTCAACCCAAAAAAATACCCTTTCAACGAAAATCAATAATCCAATTTTTCCTTTTGCCAACTAAATATCCCAATCTTTGGTATATTAATTGATAATCATCTTAACAAAATAACATTATGTTTACATAGAATATTACAACGCTGTCATGCTGACGTGTCGTCACCAGAATGATTTTCAAAGAATATATTTTATAGGACATTAATTACTAGACTAATTACATAATATGTCATTAGATCAATCATATATAATAAACTGTCTTTATTTTAAAGATTATAATCTACCTAAATTAGATTTATTTATTTATGTAAAATCAAATAAGTAAATATTTCATAAAATTATAGCTAATTTTATTGTTTCATAAATTATAGATTTCAATTATTTATGCAATAATATACTATTAAAATATTTAGAAATGTTTATTTAATTTATTATTTTTAAAAAAAAATATTATAATGGGCCTGATTGGTTGTACTATAGATTTAGGATTTTGACTGTATGATTATGGTTGTAGATTTTTCTGCTATATCTTTAGGATTATGGCTGTAGATTTTTGAGCTGTAGCTTTAGGTTTATCTGTTAGAGTTGTAGGTTTATCTGCAGGAGCTGCAGAATTAAATGAAAAATGGAAAACCAAAGAAAATTTTTCAAATACCAAAATTTATGTCTTTAGACTTTTATTCCAAAAATGGAAAAAAACCATAAAAGTAGCTTTAGGTTTTTAAAAGTGACTTTGGCTTTGTAAAATATTTATAAAACATGATTGCTTTCAAATCAAAGATTTATAAAGCATGGTTGCTTTCAATTTAGGACTTTAGACCAAAATATGATTTTAGAAAAGTCTAAAGCTCCAAACAATCACCTCCAATATCTTCTCCCGGGTTATACGCGGGGATTACCCAGTTTTAAAATTAATTAGATAAATTATCTAAACTTTTCTAATAGGTAAATAACATTAGTGTGAGATTACAATCATATATTCAAATTATTAGAGGTTTTTGCGTGGGGTTTACACAAATATCATTTTTTTAAATCCGATATCACGTCTGAAGACATGATGATATATATTTGTTAATTAGAAGAAAAACATGAACAAGATTGGAGTAAGGGAAGTTTCTTTTGGTTTGATAAGAGTTCTTGGATTGTGAGAACTTTTGTATTGGATTCTGGTTATGTTTGATTATGTAGATTAGCATGATTGATGGATCTAGCAAGTTAGAGAATAAGGAATAGTAAAATTACATCAAACTTGGACTTACAAAAAATGCTTGATTGAAACACATAATCAACAAGGAGGAAAATGTTGAAGCGAGAAGTTTTATGGCAAAACTTGAACTGATCAATGTAGTTGGAAGACATGAGTGAAGCTGCACCGGAGCTGTTTTCAAGAGGTTCGTAGCTGCCAAAGATAAAATAAAATTAACATTAATCATTAGAGCAAGGACTATATAAAGAGATTATTTTTGTAACTAAAGTTTACTCCGGAAATAAGGAAAATTTTTGTATGGAGTTTACTTTGTGATTGTAGAGAGTTTATGTGCTTTGTATGAAAATATCGATATCAGACTTAAGAGTTTTGAAAATCGATTAAAACTGATCACACGCATGAGTCATGACTATGCGTAAAAAATAGTCTTATATAATGTTGAAATTGAATTTCTCAAAATATTTATCAAAATATTTGTGTTGTGTTTCCTAATATCTCTAGAAATGTCACTTCCACATTCAGAAACATCAAACTGAAGAGGCAAAGCATTAAAAGTTATAAATAACTTGATTTAATTATTATTTCAGTAGACAATGCTTTAAGGAAACAGACCATTGAACATCTTAAAGCCAAACAAACAACAACCAAAAAAAAAAACTCAATTACTCAGGCGGCGGGTGAAAACACAAAGTTTTTTTTTTTTGCTTTCTGTTCACCTCAGTCTCACCGGCGAATTACAAAAGCTACCGGTGAAAAAAACCTCCGCCATTCAGAAATTGGTTATTTTGATTAGGGTTAATCAGATAAATTCCGAAACTATGTAAACTCTAGAAAACTCCAAAATCAGTAATAAGTAAACTTTTTTTTTTTTTTTGTCTTCCATACAGTCCACGTCATCATCACCTCTGAGCCCGGAACTGTTTTCCGGTATAAGTCTGTCCGAAGCTCCAGTTACGTGGAGTAGCGTTGTTAGATACAACTGTACGGCCATCACTGGTTGTTACTTTAAAGGAGAGGGCTTGACCGTCAAGATTTGCGTTGCTTTGCCAATTCTGTCCCCAGTTTCTTGACATACTTTGCCAACCTGTTTTGGTTCCTTTAACGGAGACGGAGATAACATCTCCGGCGCCGGCGACGTTAGTTATGAGTACGAGGTTGAAGTATGAGTGACCGTTGATGGTGAATCGTATTCCTCCTTTTCTCCGGCAAGCCACTCTGTTTCCATTTAATAAGAAATAGAGCACAAGAAGATTAATAAATCTCTGTCAAATTTCTTGGTTTTTTTATCAATGAACCGAGCTAAACCGAGATCGGAAAACGTACCTCCGGTATTGAACGGGGACTACGCCGGCTTTGTATTGAGCGATGCGGAGGAAGATGGGCTGAGCCAAATCGAAGTGATGTTGGGGAGGATTACACCAACCTCCGGCGTCGTTGGCCTGAGCAAAGTTCGGTGGACAAAAGTTTGTTCCTGTGACGGTAATTGTTCCCCTGAGACACCATTTTGGGTCGTTTACGCATTTTATCTGAAAACAAGCGCCGCAGCTTTGGCCACCGTTGAATAGCGCCGTGCTTAGAGCCGCCGTGTTCGTGCCGTACCCTTGACTGTATAAGTTCCCGTACCCACACGCGCCGCCTGATCCCCATCAAAACACCAACACAATAATGAGTTTTTGACATATTAAGAAGTTAGTAATATTATATGCGTTTATGAAAATGTCATTTCGTTTTCTTCTTCTTAATGACTATTGATAATTTGATTAAAAGAAATTTGTTGATAGTATATACTTCTTATGTTTCATATATAGTGTTGTTTTAATACTTTATTTTTGATTTTACAAATATATATATATATATATATATATATATATTTTAGTAGAAATTTTAAAATAAATATTATATTGGCATAAACTCAACTTAGTAATTATAGATACAAACTTATATAGTGCATTAGTAAAAACTATAATAGAAATTCATATAGTTTTCGTAGTATATGCAAAAAAATCTGAAAACATATTGTAATTAGACAAAAAAAAATTACTGGTAAATTACATAAAGTAAGATAGCATATTAATTGTCACCACCCACTCAATTATTTTAAGTTTAGAGTACGTTGGAGTAAAATAAGAATGATATATAAGTATGAGAGAAGAGAGAAGAGTAAGAAAATTACCCATGGTGCCTGAAGCATCAGCACCTCCATAGAATGTGGCTCGAGCATTGACCCAACCACTACTGTAACCATTCACACTCTTCCACATCATCATCATCATAAGACTCAATGACATCATCACTTTTCCAACAATCTCCATTTTCTCTGCCTTTTTTTCCTACAAAAGAGAACTATAATGATGAGCTAAATGGTAACAGAGACATATGTGTGTATGTATGGAAGAAGATGAGGAAGAAGAGAGAGAGTGTGGAAGACTGGAGCTTACAATGGCTTGGAGAAAGACAAAAAGGACACACAAAAAAATGGAAGTAAGTTTAAAGGAGAGGAAATGGGTTTCAATGTTGTTGTGGTTGCGAGGAGATGGGATGATTATATATAGAAATTTCTGCAAAGGAAAATAATTATAAATATATGTTTTATAATTATGATTTTTTAATGTAGCACTTGCAAGTGATTTTTATCAGCTAACTGTCTAAATATATTTTTGAATATTTTTTATGGAGCTATTAAAAACTTTTACTTTAATAAGCTCGAATTTGGTAACGAGAAACTGAGCACGCAGCATCGAGAGTGCCAACTTCTTCACGAAATTTTATACTATTTAAAATGAGTTTACTTTTTAAACGGAGACCTCATACTATGGGCCTAAGTTGACCATTTGACCTCCCATATTTATAATTTCCAAAATCCACATAGATTGATACATTGAAAATAGTACAATTTTTTTTTATATATATAACTGGGAGTCTTTAGATCGAAATCAAAATATTTTTTTCCAATAGCTATGTAAATGTTTCATGATACAACAGTAATGGGCAAACCCTGAGTTCGTAAACTCTTTACATTTTGTTTATGGTTAATGAAGTGAAGCCTAAAGAAGTATGCTCAAATAACGATCATATATATATATCATATATGGCAAACTATATGTTGCGAGATTCCTCTTCGTTATCACGTTTGCATCTAACCAAATTGTTCAATTTATAATCAACGACATAAAATATTCGATTAAATTTGCATATTGCGAAAGTTGACCAAACCCTAAAAGAAGTTAATGTCTTGCTTCAAAAACAAGGTTTGAGTAGCTGGTTTTTATTTTCTTATAAAGTCATTAACTGAAAACCGCAGGAACAGAACATATGCTTTTTCCCAACATATTCAACTACTTTTTCGAAAGTAAACAGAAAAAAAGAAGAAAGGAAAGTAAGAACCAAGCATTAGCATATTACATAACTAACATTACATAACTAACAGATAAATATATAAAAGTACAAAGAAAAACAGGATAAAAAAAGAAAGTAAAAAGTGCAAAGAACACCGACCAAATCAAGTTTCTTTTGGTTTAGTCGTCTTTCGTTTATTCTGTATTTGGATGAGGTATTGTTCAACTCGGATTTATCGTTCACGAATCTTTCATCCACTATATGAATTTACAATAATAAGTAGTTGCGTAGAAACATGAATATACTTTAACCAAAAAAAAAAAAAACATAAAAATCCCAGTAAATAATTTTTGAGAGGAATCTAAATTAAACATTATTTCTTCGTTTTAGATTATATAAAATAATTTTCTCTATATTCTTTGACGACTTATATTTATAATCTGAAAAATGGAAATTATGGAATCAAAGTCTGACTTTCGGCGACTGTTCCGTGCAAATTGAAATTATTTTAGTTTTTAGTACAAAGCAAAATTAATTTTAAAACAAAAATACACATGAGAAATTTGAACACCTCAATTTCAGGATCTATATTGACGTTCATGTGACACAAATCGTCTAACTTAAGATTTGCTCTCAGAACTTATTATTAATCCTTCACTAACAATTAAATTATTTCCCACGTTATTTCTAATCAATTAAAATTTTTAAAATAACCATGTGGATTTTTAGAACAAGCAAACGTCTTAGAATAATCAATAGAACTCATTAGTAAACGCATTACAGTACTAATATGATGTTTTATATTTTAACGATACTGAAGATGTACGTCTACGTTTGGACTTTGAATCATTATGCTTCATATATTAATATAACATGAAGCGAATGTATATATTGAAAGTGATAAAGTGTAATAGAAATAGAATATATATTTAATAAATAATGAGCATTTATACTACATATTTCATAATCCAATGTTAGTATAGAGTGATTATGTTTACATAGTATTATTTGCGGAGCTAGAAATTTATTTTATGAGAGCATAAAAAAAAGTTTTTTCATAGAAAATAAAGTATATTAAATATTTGAATAGAGTATATTAAATATTTGATACTTCCTCTGTTTTACAATATAAGAGTTTTAATTTTTTTGCACAATATTTAAGAAATCAAATGAAATATCCATTTTAACCTTAACTATGTCTCTTCGTTAAAATAAAAATATAGACTAATAGATTTAAATTTTTTTTGACCAAGGATAAAATAGACATAAAATCACAATTAATGTATTGATAAATGTGAAATTCTTATATTTTGAAACAATTTTTTTTTGCTAAAACATCTTAAATTGTGAAACAGATGGAGTATTTTCTATTGTGTGTTTTGTAACAACTTAAATAATATCAGGTGAATATTTATTTTATTCAATATAAATTATGGGTCTTAAATTATAGTGGGAGTTTAACTTTTAAGTATTTGGACTATTTTATGTTTCATGTTCTAATATTAACTTTGTATTGAGTCAAAATTTGTTTTAAATTGGGATCATCACAATTATTACTAATGACATATAGTGGAATTTCAAAAAATTATGGGAGTTAACTGACCCCCTTATCTAAGCACTGCCTCTGCCCCTAGACTATTATATATAGTCAAAAGCAAATGATGATTAATTGATGAGTTTAAGGGTTAGAGCCCAAACGTCTCTCCATCAGAATCAAAACTCCTCCCAAGCGGCACTCAAAGCAGGAGAGAAAAATTTATCACTGCACCAGGCACCATTATTTGGTTAATCAATTTAATATGGTAGCATCAAATCAACAATATTATGTTAATATCATGAGAATGAATATATCAACAATAGTGACGGTGGCAAACTTCGAAATTTTATGATTTCGACCCGTAATGTTCATCAATAACAAAAATTAGTTAGTAGTAATACATGCCCATGTCAGTTTTTCTCAAACCATTTTAGGATAGTGAAGTAAGTTATAATGATAAAATCTTTTTTATTTTGCAAATTTATTATACCTCATGTTATTTGTGAAGATATACCGAAAAAATAGCGTTACATACAACATAACTATGTTAAACTAATTATATGGGAACACAAGTGAAGCAAGCTAATCATTCGACTGTTCTTCCCTTTACAGCTTAAATCATCAAAAGTTCAATACTTTACAGCTTCAATATCACAACTTGACAACAACATCCAATTCTATGTATATTAAAAAGACACGATAATCTTTTTATCCAACAACCAAAGAACTGATGAAACTTAAAAATCATCACATTAATTCTTATTGGTTGTAATTATTATCTTCATGGTTCGTTTGTTTCTCTATAATTGTGTCTTGATAAAGAGAGGCTAGAAAAAGTTGTGTCTGTTCCCACACGCATGTAATATTTACTCCTTCAGTTTCACAATTTAAAATGTTTTAGCAAAAGAAAATTGTTTTAAAATATAAGATTTTCACATTTATCAATACATTAATTGTCATTTTATATCTATTTTACTTTTAGTCAAAAAAACATTTAAATCCATTAGTTTATGTTTTTATTTTAACGAATAGACATAATTAAGAATAAAATAGATATTTTATTTGATTCCTTAAATATTTTGCAAAAAGTTTAAAACTCTTATATTGTGAAACAGAGGGAATATTAATTATCAAAAATAACCTGAAAACTTTTTAGTTAAATTTGAAATTTTATGAGTGTCTTCATATACACTATTAACCAATACACATTCCAACAAATTTTTAGAAATGATACAAACAACTAAAAACCACTTGATAATAATATTAATTATCGATGCGGTGACTATTTCCATAGTAAGAAATTAGCCACAAAAAAAAGATATTAGCAAATTAGTGATGCATATATTGTCACCAAATATTAGATGTAGTCATCGATACGTCGATAGTTCGCTAGAAAGTCTAACATGCATCAGATATTTGTTTATCTAAATATGACAATTATCTGATGCATCAATATACCATGCATTGGCCTGACTTCTTCGAAAGTTACATAAATGATCTGAAGACGCTGAGAAAAATTTCTCCAACTTCTCAATTTCTCACATTCAACACATGTTAAATGCTAAGGCGAATAATTTGGCTAAAAGTGCAAGATCTCTTTCGCGTATTGAATGCTATGTAAATTTTGTTCTTCCGGTTTAGTTTACAAAACCTTTTTAATTTTATTATAAGATTGTTGAAAAAAAACAATATAACATGCATACTATTGATATTATACAAATGTTTCAATATGAAATGATAAAATAAACAAAGGCAATCGATAACACACTATAGAGTATCGTACATAATCTTAGTGAATCAACTCGTTTGGTACGATCTGATTTTTTGTTGGATTTGATGTATCACATGCATCATTTTCTTGAATGAATTGAAGATTTAATAATACAAATATTTTTTGTTTTTTTTTCTGGCACATAGATATATATTTCTAGACTATGATTTTCAAAGTAGTCAATATAAAATTATTATATCTGAAGAAAAAATTTTATCAACATATAATTATTATATTTGTTTGTGTTTGTACCGTATTATGTCGTCACTCGAGTTCAATTTCACATATTGCATAATCGGTTAATAAAAAAAAATGTTTTCTAATTTTTGATGCAATTTCAATCCTAATTGCCTCCAAATATTTAAAAAAATATGCGAAAATGAATCTAAATTTTCATTCTATAATATCTATAAAAGAACTGTGCATAAAATTTGGGAAGCTCATGATTTCTTGCCGAAAAACGGAAAAAGTAGCCATGAACTAACAAAACCAAATCTATAATGTTGAATCAAGTAACAGCCACGTGGGTGTGGCCACTTGTCGTTTCCCTCGCTCCGCGTCTCTCTCCCCTTCTTGAGCAATTTTTTCTCCGACAAGAAAATTTAAATCTTTTTTTTTTCTGTGTTTTGAGAATTTCAATGTCTGAAAATAAATTTAATTAAAGTAAAACTTTTGAGGTTTGGACATTAAATGTGCTCAAGTTTGGACAAACCCACCCCACGTCTTAACCTTAAATGACCCGTACATTTCGGATCGATAACTTTTAATCATTTTTTTTTTTGAACGTAATCGTTATACATCTAAACATTATGAGAAAATAAACAAACATCTTAATTTTATTAGATTAATTTAGACTACACAATGAAAAAAAAAAATTTAAAACATAAAGTCAGCAATGAAAAATAAGCCGTTTTCCTGGCAAAAATAAGGCTTTTATATGGGCCAAAGCCTGAGCATGAACTCGAAACCGTCCAGAAGAAAAAGAGGCTTCGGTTTGGCCCATTCATCTACGCGCCATAACTATAACGATATCTCTACTCTTCGCAGATTCTCCAATTTTCTCTTCCTGTTTTACCCTTTAACCGGAACCGGAACCGGAACCGGAACTGGAACTAACCATCAGCTTCTTTTTCATCATTGTCTGAGTCAGCTGCGTTGACTCTATGCTCCTCTGGTTTCAGGTCTCAGAGAAGAGAAGCCATTAATTGTTGATCAACTCAATCTGATCAAAATTCAGATCCTTTTTCCTCAAACTTTGTTGCTCTGTATTTGCAAACCCATCTCCTGTAGAATTTCATGAATTTTTTCGACTTGAGGATGCAAAAGATCCCCTGAAATGAAGCTATATACTCTGTTTCCAACTTCTATGGAGCTTTCACCAGCCAGTTTCTTCACACCAATCCCTTTCATCATCTTTCTCATCATCCTCGACTCGTCCCACCTTCCTAAATTCGAGTATAAATTGGCTAAAAGCATGTAGTTGCCACTGTTATTTGGTTCTAACTTAATCAGCTGATTCAAAGCTCTTTCTCCAAGCTCAAGATCATGATGAACATTTGAAGCAGCAAGAAGAGATCCCCATATTGCAGCATTAGCCTCAAAGGGCATGCTTTTAATAACTTCTTCTGCTTGTCGGAGTAAACCTGCTCGTCCTAGTAAGTCAATCATGCATCCGTAATGCTCAATGTTTGGTTGAATTCCATATTTCGATATCATTGAGCTAAACAAACATTTTCCAAGATCGACCCAACCGACATGGCTGCAAGCTGAAAGGATTGCAATGAAAGTAATATCGTTCAGTTTCACACCAGCTTTAACCATACGGTTAAACATCGCTAAGGCTTCAGCTCCGTGCCCGTGCGTAGCTAGCCCAGTAATTATAGTCGTCCAAGTAACAAAATTTCTCTCATTAACACCCTCAAATACCTCCAACGCCTTTGTTATATTCCCTGATTTCGCATACATATCAATGACTGCGTTGTTCAATGAAACCTCTCTGTTCATCCCTCGGTGATCAACATAGCTACATATTCTTTCACCCAATTCAAGTGAACCAAGATCAGCACAAGCTGACAGCGCAGTCAAAAGTGTAACTTCATCTGGCTCAACATTCTCCATCAGCATTCTCTGAAACACTTCAATGGCTTGACTTGGTCGTCCACTCTTCGCATATCCAGAGATCACACAAGTCCAAGAAACCACATTCCTTACCCAACAAGGCATCACCTCAAGCAAACCCCTTGCTTCATCCATCTCACCAACTTTCGCATACCCTGCTAATAACGCATTCCAAACATTCACATCCCTCATACGCGTTTCATCGAACACCTTACGTGCATCTCCGAAAACCTCACACGAAAAATACATCTGAATCAAACCTGTAACAACATGGACACTCGAATCAAACCCAAAAACCACAGTTTGCCCATGAATCTGTCTCCCGAACCAAACATCAGATACCCGAACAACAATCTTCAACACAAACGGGAAAGTAAACGTGTCAGGCTTAGAACACAAAGCCCAGAACTTTCTGTAAACCGTGACCGCAATTGAATTCGCATTGGGTTCGTCGACGAGAGATAAAGCTCTAATCATGGTGTTGTGGAGATAAGTATTGGGAAATGGCTGATGGGTAAATACAGAGTAAGCATATCGGAGATGTCCAGCATTTGAACATGCTTCTATGAATTTGGCAACGATGAGGTTGTCTCGGTTTAAACCGCTTATGATCATGAAACAGTGAGATTGCTTTAATGTTTTGAGGTTGGTTCCATGGAGTTTCAAAGAGGAAACAAACCAATTTATACCAGAGCTTAAACTCAATGCAGTGATTCTCTGTAACATTCTCGTATCATCGGCTCAATAATGAGGGAAATCGAGTTTTAAGGACACTATAGACTATTTAAAAGTTCATTATTTGAAATGAACCAACCATTTTTTTAATAATAAGTGATTATTGTTTACAAAATCAATAATCAATAAGATAAATCACAAAAAAGGTTGAAAAACTAAGTAAACATAAATCAAATTGTTATGTCCAATTCGGTTTTGGACAAAAAAAAAATCAATATAATAATATATTTATTTAATCCATTATATATAAAATTTAAATTTGATTCATATAGTAAATATTGGTTTATTCGATGTATTTGATTACACTACATTTCACTTTGTTTGGTTTCTTCACTAAAAGAAGTAACAGTGTAAAGTTGTAAATACGTTTCGGTTTATATATATGGCCAACCCTACAAGCTTATATATGTACATGTACTTCAGAAATTACAACAAAACACATAATTCATCAGATGAAACTACCACAAATCTTAGATGGAAACGAACAAAGCACAACTTATGTTTCCGTTCATAGCTATAATTATATCATCATCAAATTCGGATGGCGGACAACACGACGACTCCATAGAAACAAGTTATGTGGAGAAATTCTCGGTTTGTAGAAACACGATTTTCATATCTTTTGAAGAGCTCATGGGATAGGTCCGGTCCAAGATAAGCATCGACCATAGGACGAATAGCAGCTTGAACTAAATTGGTCCTGGCTCGTCCGTACGAAACCGGATCTTTCTTCCACTCTTCTTGTTTCTCATCCGAGTGTTCAACTATTTTCATAAATTCCATTTTCTCTATCTTGAAGCCACCGCAACGGTCAATTCCGGCCGCCACTTCCTCCGGACTTCTCATGTACGCCGGGATGTTGAATCCGTCTCTTGTCTCTTCATCTATTAAACCCTTTTGTCCAAAGGAACACAAAACGTTTAATCTGAGTGGTATTAGCCAAAAAACATTTTTAGCTAATTTATTGAAAATCATATGAAAAAAAGTTGACGATTTTTCTGTTCTCGTCTTTTAAATTTAGATGATAAAAAAAATATAAGTTATTAACAAAAAAAAAAAACATAAAAGTTTAAAGTAGCGTTAGCGAAAAAACATGAAAAAAAAAAAACTTATTTTCATGGTAGTTGTGATATATAGTGCCAACATCATGAACAGTTATGTAATGTAATCATGAAAGATACAGATATTTGTAATATGTATATATGTAGATTTACCTCATCTATTAAATCTTGCCAAGCTTGTTCCATGGTAGTTGTAAAAGGATGTTTGGTTCGCGTATCTTGGTCCCCAAATTGACTACTTGTGCCAGAAGGACGACCACCCATTAACACAAACAACACTCCTCCTTTCACCATTTCTTCATTCCGACAGCTCAAGAAATCATCCAAATCTTTGTCTGATTGCTCTGCGTATGCTTCCACCACCTCTTTCTTTGCTCCTTCTATCCATGTTTTCCCTTTGTTCCACGTTCCTGATCCTTTCTCCAATACTTTCTCCGGTATCTGCATTTATTTTTCAATGGACACATTTTATAAAAGGTTTTGATATAAGGTGTTATGTTTTTGTTTTAAATTTTTATAACCGATGTACTAATTAGTAAAGTTATAGTCGTAACGTATATCGACTATATGAATTATATTTCCTACCCCTAGAAAAAAGTATAATAATTATCTTAAAAATAAATAAAAACCTTATAATAAAAAAAATGTTGATGTTCTAACATTAGTAGATTGCTAAAGATATATATACCTATAATGTCAAATTGACGTCATTGATTAATTTGGATGATGAATATAAATAAAACAAATTGTAGCCGTACGTAACATATATCCGCTACCTGAATAACGTATATACGGATTCTAATTCTGACCACTAGAAAAAGAATAATAATTACCTTAAATATAAAAAAGCAGTATACAGGTACGAAAAAAAAAAACATTATAATATAGAAAATGTTAGTGAATTAGACCTGAGAGAGCCAGTGTAAGGCACTTAAGCTCGCAGCGACATGTATCGTTCCTCTCGGAAAAAGCCGATCATAGAACGAACCAGCAACGCAGCCGGCAAAGTATTTTGCCAGAGAATCAACTTTATGTTTCTCAGTCAACAACTTGAACAACATATTAAAATCATTAGAAGGCAAATCACAGAAGAAAGCCTCAAACTCCGGCAAGCCACCACCACCGTACACCGCCGTGTATCGCCGTTGTAAAGTCTCGACCACCGTATCAACAGTAGTAAACGTGTTGGAGCCGGTGGCGCAGCCGAGGTCGGTGATTCTGATCGGAGAAGTTTGGTCGGAGAAGAGTTTGAAAGATTGGAGAGATGAGATAAGGATTGGTTTGCTTAAGGTTATAGCCAAAGCTTGGCTATCGGAATTGTTGACGTAGCTGAGTTCATCTTCGCCGCCTTGCATAGCGAATACACGGTGGAGACTGGTGGTGGTCCAGTCTTTTGCCGTCATCGGAAGGCTTGGTGACTCCATGAATGTTCTATCTCTTCTCTCTATTCGACGTTGTAATTAAAATAGAGAAAATAAAGTAAACATTTTGGTGTTGGACTTAGAACTAAGAAGGCATAGATGACGCTTCACATTTATACTCAACGAACATATACATATACATCTACACACGCAAATATTCATGCATTTTTTTAAAAAAATTTGATTGGTAATTAATGGTAAATATATATATTTTTAAAATACTCGAGTGGTTCATAATTAATGGTTAATTAATTTGTATGTTTTGTTTATGGAAAATATCCATGTAATGGTTCTTCTCTTTTGTGAATATATAATATAAATATGTTTCCGTTACACTATTATAGTCTAGTTTTAATGGTAACGATGGGGTTGACGGTTTCATGAATTCAAGCGGATTTTAACTGATATCTGATGACGCTTTTTAAAACAATTTGGTTGACTTTTGGGGGGTGGGGGAGGCTAAATTTCACAATAAAGATTAAATAATAATATACTAGATGTTTTTCGTGTTATACACGGGATAAAATATTTATAATATTTTAAAAAAATTTAAAAATTATATAAACATTTCTAAATATTTTAATAAAATATTATTGTAGAAATTTAAAATTAAGGTTTTTACAAATTTATGTTACTAATTAATTATTTAGTTAAAAAAATATTTTTTAAAAATAAAATTTTAAAAACCAAATTTAGGAAACAATAAAATCAGTTATAATTTAATGGAATATTTACTTATTCAATTTAATTAGAAAACAATAAAATCAGCTATGATTTTATGGAATATTTACTTATTCGATTTTTCATAAATAAATACAGCTAATTTAGCTAAAATTATAATCTTTAAAATAAAGACAGTTTATATATGATTGATCTAATGACATATTATGTAATTAATCTAGTAATTAATATCCTATAAAATATATTTTCTGAGAATCACTCTGGCGACGACACGTAAGCATGACACTGATGTAATATTCCACGTAAACATAAAGTTATTTTGTTAAAATGATTCTTAATTAATATATAGGGGATGTTATGTATCTTATAAGTGTTTTTAATGGAAAAAAATATATGATTAATTAAGTAGATAGTCTTTTTGGAAAGCTTATTTGCATAACTAATGTGGTGACTAAATCGTAAATAAATTAATGTTGATTTTGCGTGTTTTAAATCATTTACGTGATATCATATAAAATTACGTGTGATCAAGTAAAATAATATGTTATTTGTTTAGACTCATAAAAATCAGACTATATGTTTAAAACAGGCTCAAAATCAACACATTTTGTTTATAAATTTGCCAATAAGCCTTTAGAATTTGGTGAATGATATCGATATTGAATTGAGTTTTAAAAGGATAAAACTTCTGCAATATTTGATTTTCCATAAGTTTAAATTGACTTTTTTTTTTGTAACGCTGACATCATGTTCATTTTATAATTTTTATTCTAAAAAGATACCAATCAGCTTAGCTGGAACATTAACTAATTGATATCCTTTTCAGCAAATTTTTACTTTTTAAGTAAACGGTTGGTACCAATTACACCATTGTTTTTTAAAAACAATTTTAGTAACGGCGTGTATTAATTTTGTTTTGGTCAAAGCATATGCTAATCTGTCTACGAAACATATTTTAACCTATTTCTAACTCTGTTAACGGAATTTTTTTTGTTTTTCTTCGCCTTTTTTTTTTTAAATGTTCAATATATATATATATATATAAATAGTTAATAATGTATGATTTCATTGTTAATTCTGAGACAAACGTGAATCAGTTAGATTAGATGACATTAATTTATTGCTGAATACATATTTATTTTCAGTCATAGCAATCTCAAACGCACAATGCCCTATAGGGAAAAATTAAATTACCAAAATTTACTACTGTAGACACTTTAATGTATGAATTATTGAATTAGTATGCTTTCCATTAAGATTTTTTTTTATATATATACATAACTACATATACACGTCCTTGTCAATCTTTAATCGAAAAAAAAATAAATGGGCAGTTACGTTTTACATTGTATGTAGCGTTATTTATGAATGTCTCTGTATATCTGCTCTAAATTCTTTTCCTCATTTGATTATTAATTTATTATATATTATATCTTTTCAGGTTATTTATTCTTCTAGAAACAGATCTATGTCTCTATTGATCCATCCTTATCTTCGTCACTTTATTTGATTCGCCCTTCTATATATATTGCTTGTAGTGGAGAGATTATTAACATAAGTAGGCTAAAGATTTCGTGGACGTATATATAATCTTATCAACATATGATCAAATGTGAAATTATTACAGAAACTGATAGAAACGTACTCGAAATCTCTTTATTTTGTTATGGCAGAAACTAATTAAGCAATTAAGACTGTAAGAGTGGTTTTCATTTTATATTGTAACAAAGATTGCTTATCAGAATAAGAAAATCCGGATTAGCAAGGTTATGAATGGTACGTTGGTGGTTGATTTATGTATATATTTTTGGTGGTTGATGTGTTACATCTATATATCACTCTTTTGTTTTTGAATTTAAAATGTATTTTAATTAGCTGCTGGTATATATATGTTATACTTATTAACTTTTTGATCTCATACCTTCACGTTAAACTTATTTGCTCTCTTTTAATTTTTCTTTTTGAATTTTGTCTCCATAAACTTCGTCGTCTCTCACAACCTCGACCTCTTTATCTACTTCTTCATCGAAACTTTGTAACATGTTTTATCAAAAAACTTTGTAACATGTTCATCATACGGGTCTACAATCAATTTTAAAAGACAATTGGCATTCTCCATTTCTTTAAAGTATGGTTTCTATTTTATTTTATTTTACCAAAAATAGTTTGTACTTTAGAAACTTTGGTTTGGTATAATTTGTGTTTATATTCGCTTTCCAATTCATAGGAGTTGGAATGGTTCATTATTTGTTTTTTTCATATAGTTAAAGATATAATATTCGTTTGTGACTAGCAGTGGATATGTTCTTCAATGATCTCTTCTTTAATATTTTAGTTGGAATACAATTTCAATTCCGGAATGTAAAAATTGTTTACAGTTTGATGATCTTAATTGATAATAGAGACAATTTCAGAATAAAATCCATCAATTCGTTGAGTTGTGGTCAGCCCAAATCGATCTGGTGATGACAAAAAGAGATCCATAGTTTACATGTTAGTCACTTGCAGAATCGGCATAGAATAAAATTAATGAGAAAGATATGATTTAGTAAACCATTTCTTAGAAGTCGGATCCGTTGATCCAAAGTGATTGTGGTTAACCGATTCTCAATAGGTGATCCGATCGAATGATTTTTCGATTTGTTTTTTTGTTCGAACTGAAAACATTGATCTGGCCCTAACGCAACCATCGGTACAAGTCTACCTAAAAAGAAACTAAAGTAAAGGGGCTTCGCATAAATTAACTTTTACAGAAAATGGACCTTTGACTTCGGGTAGAGGGTTTAATAGAGGATGAAGTGGTCCTTTATACACCTATATAGAGGAGTTAGAGTTGTCAATGTCCTCTTTTTAATCTATGGTCCGAGTTCCCACTTGCTTCCACCAGATTTTTCTATAAAATATTGTATAATCCTATGTGAGCACTTCTAATGACTTTGGCATGAAACAGACTTATCCAAAGGGAACACTATATAATAAACATAAAGAAAGAATTATAATATTCTTTTACTAATTGAAAGCGCTATAAAATGTACATTTAACATAAAGGTCTTAAACCCCAAAGTTACTTTCATCAAATATCATTCCAAGAAAATGGTTGTTCCACTTTATATCACCAAGTTAAATTTCAGTGAAGTGAATGTTGATATCATTGCTAAAGGGAATACTTTTAATACAAACACAAAAGGAAGAAATCATTTTAAAGAAAATTAACTGGCCTAAACGAGTTTCTTATTATAATAAATAATTCACATGAAACCATTGTCGATGTATACGTCATTGATGTCTAATGATCGAAATGGATCGAAAAGGAAACGGTTGAACTTGAGCTATCGTTTTTACTGAGTAAGTGGGGCTATATATGCTTTAGCTGGAGGTATAGAAGTGGCCAAGCCGCTAAGATCTGGCTGAGAGGGGAACTTAATTTGAACTAGAGAGATTTTCTTTATCAAAAAAAACTAGAGAGATGTAACCGAAATATTTTCAAATATATAATGTAATTTCACCCAAAAAAATATATTACAAAAAGCCTTTAATGCACGTGAAACAAAAAGAGGTTCTTTATAAAAAAAAAAAAAATAGGGATGAAAGATATTCTTATTGTGTGTGTGTAATTCATTTTTTTATTAATTGCGAAACCAGCATATTTCAAAAGAAAATCGTACATAGAAAAATGAAACCGTTTTTCAGCATTAGATACAAATGTTATACAACAAAGTCTAATCTAAATTCGAGTTAGAACCAGTGATTGATAATATATATATATATATATATATATATATATATATATATAAGAGTTAGCACGAACATTGCATTGACTAAATGAATCATTTTTTCCACCAAACGAGATACTATTACTCAACAATTGGATACTCCGACAACAAAAGTTCACCTACACACACAGGTTCATGTTTTTTTCAATGTAATATTCTAGTTCATATATGCTCACCTAAATTGACATGTATAAACTATCACATGAACACAAAATTCCAACTTGATAATCTAAAATCTATAGCTGGTTAAAAACTTATAATACAAAACTAAAACTATATGTAAATAATATCCATTGTTAATAGAACTAATAGAAGATACGGTGATCTTAGCACCCGTGCTAAATATGATGTGACTATAAGAAAAATACAACTCAGCAATCTATAACAAGATAGAAAAAGGTTGATTCAATTGATACCCACCATTATAGAGAATATAGAATATACATATATCTTAATTAATATTCAATAAGAATTGTTGGAAGAGATCGAATAATACAATAAATAATATTAAAATAATTAAACAAAACTAGAATTTTCAAAATTTCTTTATTGGTTTAATAGATATTCTATAACTAATATTTTAAACATTTTAATAGATATTCTAAAACTAATATATATACTTTTTACGTTTTCGTACTTTTTCAAATTGTATTAGTATAAAACTATCGTTACAAAATTTTGTATAGTCATTTTTTCTGTTTTGTATCTCTAATTTCTTACTGTCATCTCCTGATTTGCACACTAGTCACATGCACCTATATTTTGTAGGTTAATATTATTATAAAATATACTTCAGTATATATGAATACAAAAAATGTTTTAATCACTAGATCGAAAATTATAGTCCATAACTTAATGTAAATCCAGATCAAAAACTGAAGTTCACTAGATCTCGACACTATGCCGAGTACATGTCCAAACAATTGTGAGATTTACTCAAAAAATCCGATTAAATTTCTTATGGCTTATACTTACGACATATACTTAAGAAAATTTGGTCACAAAATACTATCAAATTAAAATATGATGTAATTAAAAATAGATTAACACAAGAGTGACCCACCGTACGAAGAAACATTAAAAGGAAAAGAATCTATCACATCAAAGCCAAGTGAGTCGTTTTTTCCGAGGTGGGAACACTGAAGGTGTAGTGGACCGGCTTAGATCCACGACTGATCCCTACCATTTTACTCTTCTTAATTTAATATATAAATAAAAGAAATATTAAATTTTGACAATTAAGTGGGAATAATAAAGGATCGGATAAGCTTTATATATGGAGAATGATCACTCACAAGGAACCATCTCGTAACTACCAGTCTACGCTACAACCTTTAGCTCTTGAGATCGGTCATGCTCTTTGGATTGACACTTTTTTTGTGCTAAAGATCGAATTGACACTTAGTTTTCGAGGGTTTAAAAAAAGTTAGCCATTCGAATGGCAAAATTTGTTTTTCTTGTAGATTTTTGTTTTAAAACACCGTCGTATGATAATTTGTTTGGTTTTCGGCTTTTGATTTTGGTTTAATTTTGGAGTTTCTTAAGTTTTTCAGAAAAACTTGGGGGAGGGGGACCGGAAACTAAAACTAGTTTCCAATGAAATTGAATAGAAATATAATCATAACATGGACCGATCTATGAATATATGCCATAGTATGCTACCATGTAGGACATTGTGTTTCATATTCTTGCATCAAATGAAACTTAGACACGAAGACATCATTACATCTATTATAGAGCGGTATATATATATATACATGTTTCCAGTGACAATCTAATTGGTCCATCATATTGCGGCCATATCTTCAACCTTGGTGTAGATTATTCTTTCACTATTCTATGAATATATGTCCCTACTTTTTTTGATTACCATTACAAATTACATATATTCATATAACTTACCAATATCACCATATAATTTGAACTTAAAACCATGAAATTTCAATTATAAAATCAAAAAAAAAAAAAACTGGATATATTTTCTTCCAATCACTTAACACCACATATGAAACCATTTAGATCTCGATTTCTCGTTTTATTCGTATCCATAATACGGTAATATATATATATATATATATACCCTTTTTTGACAAAGTAAGGAATTTTTAAAATTTCAATGTATAGCTGCGTACTCTCATTAGCTATAGGTATAGACTGAGACTGGGGTGGCTAGAGAGCAATGTTAAATAGTTAGAACCCTACTAATCACGTGAAGCACAACTGGTCAGAACTATACTGTAACACTATATACTATACTATAGTTATCGTCATCTGCTCTCATTGGCTATTATTCCGTTCATGAACACTGTGACAAATCGGTTAGTTAATTTGGTGAAAGTTTGGTCTGAAAACTGTGACAAAACAGAAACCTATAGTTCCAGAGAAGAATATATATAAAAATGATCGTATATATAAAAAAAACCAAAGAAAATGTGCAAAAAATGCTGTAGTGAGTCAAATGGTACAAATAATAGGACTAAATGTTATACTGTTTAGAGTGACACAAATGATCACTTCAAAAAAAAAAGTGTGACCGAAATATTTTTTCGAAAAATTAGTGTAAATCATGATAATTAAGTTAACATTTACAATTAACAAAAAAATACAATGTAATTAAACAAGTAGTACAACTTTTTTTTGTTGTTAGTTCATTTAAACTCTATGCCACGATCGGGAAAAAGGTGACTGGCGAAAGCGTACCATCTTTATCATGTAACAAACCGGTGAATGCGTTACCATTCACATCAAAAAGAACAAATAAAAAATCTAAATGGACGGAAAAAAGTACAACAAAAATGTATAGCTATTTCTTAACGGTAAAAGCTTGCATGCATGCACATAACAATGCATTCACTTTACCCTTTAATAACAAAACAAAAAAAAAACAATGCATTCTCAGAGGTATGTATAGAGAAACAACTCCTTTAAATTTTGTACTATTCATCTTTACAAAACAAAAACTCATCGTCCCATTGATTTTTTTTTCCAGGACTATGGTGACCAAATGTCAACTAAAAAAATTGACTAACGTACATCTATATATGTAGCTCTCAATAGGGAGGAACGGGTAATAATGAATAAGGTTTTCTTAGGTTTGGGACGATGACATGTCGTTGTGCTATCCGAGAGACCCCATTTTCGTACAAGCCAATTCTACGAGGATTTGGAAATATATGACGTGTCTTTCCTTCCACTCAAAAGCCAAGCTTGATAGCTTCTTCTACGTCTTATATAAAAATGTATCCTATTATTATTTACACTATGTTTATGGTCCCCTACCTTCTCCCTTCTTCCTACTTTTGATGAGTGTTACCTGTATAGTCTTATTAGGTCAATAGAGAATCTAATATCCATTCCATTCGTCGGTTCCTTCTATTCGAGTATTACTTCCTACGTTAAAATAAATTCATAGTTGCTACAATGTTGTTTGAAAAAAAAAAGTTGCTAAAATGTTTTTGATCAAATGTTTATCGTTTAGTTGGTTATGTGTATGAAAAACTGAATAAGTACTGTTTCCCTGGGATATTTTGCGGATTCAAGTGCCGTAAATACACGATCTAGTAAGAATATTTTTTGTCCGCTTCAGTGATTTTATTAGAAAGCACCATGTTATAAGGTTTTTATCTAATCATGTGTATTTTATATTTTTGTAAACCTAAACTATTACAGTAAATTTTAAATATATTTTTAAAGAAAATTTCCTAGCTAGTTAAAGAACTTTTTTCATTTTTTTTTTCCGAACTTGGAGTAAAATGTGATCTTTCATTATAACGAATCTATCCGTTTCAGCCGTATTTTCCATCACAACACGTCCATCCAGCTAGACGACAAGGTTTACAATACATAGGTGACAAGGCTTTAAAATACATTTATTACCTTTGGCCAGCTGTTGAATAGCCGGACCATCGCGAGATGGTTGCTGGGAATATTTATGAAATGAAGAATCGACAACACTTTTTTATCTTATATTATAATTTAATTAAATTTTTAATATTTCATCATTTGTAAGATTAGAAAACAATAATTTTCCTGAAAAGGACTTTTGACCATTATTGACTTTGTTGTCAACTCAATTATAAATACAACAAAAATGTATTGCTATTTCTTAACGGTAAAAGCTTGCATGCATGCACATAACAATGCATTCAATTTACCCATTAATAACAGAAAAACAATGCATTCTCAAACCGAAGTTAACAAGGACATGCGTATAGAGAACCAACTCCTTTAAACTTTTTACTATCTTTAAAACAAAAACTCATCTTCCCAATTGAATTTTTTTTCCAGGACTATATATGATGATCAAATGTCAACTAAAAAAAATTGACCAACGTATATCTGTCTATTTATGTAGCTCTCAAGGAGGAAGGGGTAATAATGAATATTGTTTTCTTAGGTTTGGAAGTTGGGACGATGACATATCGTTGTGCTATCCGAGAGACACCATTTTGGTACAAGCCAATTTCTCGTGGATATGGCAATATATGACGTCTCTTTCCACTCAAAAGCCAAGCTTGTTAGCTTCTGCTACGTCTTATATGAAAATGTATCCTATTATTATTTACACTATGTTCATGGTCCTCTACCTTCTCCGATCTCTTCTTCCTACTTTTGATGATTGTTACTTCTATGGTCTTCTTATGTCCATAGAGAATTTAATATCCATTCCATGCGTCGGCTCATTCTATTCAAGTATTACTTCTAAGTACTGTTTCTCTGAGATATTCTGCGGATTCAAGTGCTGTAAATACAGGGGCTAGTAAGAGTATTTTTTTTTGTTTGCTAGTGATTTTATTAGAAACCAAACCACTATGTTATAAGATTTTATCTAATCATGTATACGTTTCTACTTTCTATATATATTATATTTCTGTAAGACTAAATTATTACATTAAATTTTATATATATATATATTTAGAAGAAAATTTCCTTAATTAAAGAATTTTTCAATTTTATATTCTAATTTAATTAAATTTTTATTTCATCATTTGTAAATTTTTTCATGGTTTGTTTTTATGAAGTTTCGATACAAATTGAATTTGCTCTCTAGTAATCATCAAACACATAAGATTATAAAAAAAAAAAATTCTCCTCAAAAAATGAATTTTGACAGTAAATATTACTTTTCTTTCCCTCTCATGAAGATTAGCTGTTTATTGTTTTTGTTTGTCAACTCAACTATAAATAGTAAATACCATTGCTTTTCTTTCCCTCTCGTGAAGAAAGATACTGAAAAATGAAGTTAAGCATATATGGTCCATCGTTCTCTTCTCTTTTTCGCGTTTCTCTCAATACCAAAACGTCGGAAAGCCAATGAAGTGTCTCTATAATAATGAAAAATCACTTTATTTTTATGACTGTTGCTACATCCAAAAATATATTTTTAAAAATTGTTATAGAAAAACAGCATCTTATAGTGTTTAAGGTTTAGTGTCCGCTCAAAAGTACACTAGTATATATACTAGTCTATACATGGTATCCCTCATGACATTATTCTCAATTGCTTTCATAGAATTCATAGTATGCGACCCATAAAATTAAGGGAAAAGAACGGATAACGATAGTAGCTGGTGTTAACTAGTAGGTTCTCTCGAAACATAAATCTCATTCGAATTACAATAAGCTATAAAAAAAAAATTAGTTAATTAAAAACAAATATAATTAACTAATATAGATCGACCTCATTGCGATTCATGAAATTATTTAAAACCAAATATATACAGTTTATCTATCTATGTCATGTGATCATATTCTCTTCATTGTCAGCTTTCTCCGCTCTCTTTTTTATTGGTTTAAATGATTAGTTTTTACTTCACCACATTATAAAAGAAACACTTGTCTGTATTAAACATATGTCAGTTTTATATTATCATCACGTTTTTGCAGTGTTCAACAAAGTTTTCAGTGCGTTGCAGCAAGGTGCCAAGGTCCAATGCATAGCGTTTAAAATATGTAATTAGGTCACCCATAAAGACAAAGACTAGCAATTAGCGTGCGTAGACATCAGTCCATGATTGAAGTAAAAGACTCGTACAGCATTTTTTATTCAAATAATTTATATGATTTTTCTATGTATTCAAGTGTTTAGGACCACGATTTATATTCCTACTATTTTGGGACCATATCTACAGATTAGTAGTGTTTGAAACGACGCATGAAGTGTCACTTCACGTCTAAATTCTGAAATCAGTGTCAAAGTTATTACTAGTATATTCTCTCCGGGGAACAAGAACAAGTTACTATACATTATATATACAATGCATCATGAATGTATCATCACTTCCATATTGCTTATTGATTCTTTGCAACATTTTACGAGAATAATTTTTTTTTTTCAACCCAAGGTTTATATTTTCAAAATTATAGTTTACTTTTACAAAACTAAAAAAAAAAAATGACGTAACTTGCATGTACGATTTTCCATCTGGCCACTTCCCATGAAACAATCGATCTCCGGATTTAGGGTTTGAATCGGCTGCATTGTCTACTCAAAGCGGGAATTCTTTCTGCAAGAGATCGAGGTTCCTTGACTCGCAAGCTTCAATCAGGTCTTGCCTTGAGGCACAACTGCAAAAAGTTTTAACAGAAGTACCAAAATTTCAACTCACTTTGAAACAATCCACACCGGAGAATAATGTTCAAGAGTTTATACGTACCTTAACGAGAGTCTCAAGTATTGCCATGCGTTATCAGCTTTAGGATTCATCGCAAGGGCACGAACATAATACGGGATTGATTCTTTGTACATCCCCTGTTACAATTACAAACACAATAGCATCCCTAATCTCAGTGTATTTTCGGTTCACAAGTATCATCAAACAATAAATAGAGACCGAACTCAAACCTGGTTTGCATAACTGATTCCCATGTTTGCCCAAGCACGAACATAATTAGGCTTTAAATCTAGAGCCTGCATGTAAGACAACAGTCAGAAAGATGAAACCCAGAGAAATTTTGATTCCCGTGCTTAGAGCAGTACCTGTTGATAAGCAGATATGGCATCAGCACTCTGGACACTGTTGGCTTGTGTTGCACCGAGCTTATTCCACAGAGAATAATCATTTGGTTTTAGTTGTAATGCTGTTTGGAAGGAAGTAATTGCTCTATCAAACTCTCTCGACAGATTGTAGAGCACGCCTAACACTATATGCAAATCAGCATCCTCAGGATTCATCTGAGAAGCTTCATTGAATAATCTAGCAATCTGTTTACACATAGACAAGGAATAAGAGTTTCAATACAACAATTGAGATTCAACTGTAGGGTGTTTAGAAGAGAAAGAGCACTTACATCAGTATGGTATAGAGAATCAGCTAGCTCTGGAGGCGCAATTGCTCCATACTTTGGGTGATTTCGCAGCCATCCATATAAATATTTCAACGCAGTTGCCTGCTCCAACTCTGTAATTACAGATACAAAAAATGTATGATCACACGTATTCCATATTGAGCAACAAGATATGTGACCAAAACAAACACATATTGCTACATAGCAAATACTGACCGTTGGTATGACTCACACCAAGCGCAAGAAGCACCTCTAGATTTGTGGGATCGGCCTCCTGTGCACGCATCATTGCAGCTATTGCCTGTGCATCCACAACGATAATTTTTTTTTGAAAAATGAATTGAGTAATAATCTCATATGTTTGACAAGTTAAAGGTGATTAATTGTTAATATGACTAACCTGTTGATCATCATCGTTCTCTGCATGTGTGACCCCCAGTAATCTCCAACCTTCAGCATTCTCAGGGTTTTTCATAACCTCAGCTTCTAGAGCAAGCGCTGCTTCACTCAGAAGTCCTTTTCGAAACAATTCCTGCCCTTCTTTCATAGGTTCAGGGTGACCCACATAAGGATTCATGTCAGAGAAGACATAGACACCACTGGTTTGTTTTCCAGCATTTTTCTCACTCAGAAACCTAGAGAGCCACAGACTTTTGTTAGATGGACTTGAAAGTCGAAATGCATGTTGGATAAACGTTGTTTGACTCCATAGATACAATTTAGGAGGTTATCATAAATAATCCCTTGACTAAACAGGCGAATCATTAATGATAAATATGAAACCTGGAATATAGAGATAACAAAGAACTGCATAGTTGCAAAATGTTCGTCTAAGCAAGCATTAAGGAACCAGAAAGAAATGCAAAGGGGGAAAGTAACAAATAAGTTGAAAACTTCCATTGTGTCTGCACTTACCCACCCCCTCAAGGATTACAGAATGGACAAGCAGAATAAAAAAAAAGAAGAAGAGAACTTATGATAGATCAGTTAGAGAACAGTGGACTTACTCATCATAAGCATTTACCCATGCATCAGCTGAACTCTCACCCACGGGCCCTTCAGCAAATTCATCTACCCAGTCATCAACATTCAACTTCGAAAACTCATTAACCCATTGGTCTTCTGCTGATTCTTGCTGTCCTCTCCCGGAAGCAAACTCATCAGCCCACTGTTCTGGTCCATGTGAAAGCTGTAACCCACCAAATTATAAGCTTCTTTAGATGCAAGGTGATGCTTCTTATAAAAAAAAAAATTTAAAAAAGGGAGATGATACGTTGTCAATATACTTTCTACCATGTCATAACTTCATATTCTGTAACTATAAGGAACCATTGGAAAATGTGCAAAGAGAGATCTAAACTGAAGCCTTTCCACTATAGAGACGTTACTAATACAAAATGAACGAGATTACTAAACCTATCTTCATGAGCTTCAAATGCGGATTATAAGGCAATCCAAGACAAAGGCATAGCAATAAATCAATTACATTAGCATGCTAAAGTGGCAAGTAAGACCCTAAGTGAACAGATACTTTATTAAATAAGTACATACTTTCTCATTTGCGAATTGATCAGCCCAACTTGGTGGCCCCAGATACTGCTGTTCATATTCAGTAGCCCATTCTCCGGGGGCTGATGCTTGCTTGACCTGATTCTCATCAATAATAAGTTCACCGCGGCTCATCTTTGAAACAAATTGGAGGAATCTTGAATTCTGCATTCACCAAACATTTTACCAAGCTTTTACATAAATCTCAAGCGAACAGCTCCTCACATGAAGTCAAGAGGAAAATCATAATATAACTTTTTAAATATAATTTGAGAGATCTTCAAATACGAGAACATAAACAAACACATAAGCCCAACAAAAACATTTTATATGTGCAGTAAAAGATCTCAGCAATGGCCATAACGGATCAGAACAGCCCAGGAAAAAGATATGTTGTCCAACAGTACAATTTACTGCAACCTGACTGACTGATACTACTATCCAAGGCTGTTTAGAAATGAAGGAATTCAATTTGAAAAGCACATAATTATTAATGGTAGGCTACACTGACCTGAAATTTCGGATTCCCATCCTGAGATAGTGTATGGGCAAGCTTACGAGTCTGCTCCATTGCAGCTATATTTTGCATATCCATACTTCTCATTTGGTTTGACATCAATTGAGATTGACCCTTTAAAAATTCAAGAAAATAAAAAAAGATGAGGCACCAAATATTTTCAGAAGAACATGATAAATTATCAGAGAGACAAGTTGTTGGCAAATCAAATGCGAGTCAAACACTGATGACTATATAGCATAAAAAATGTCACAACAGATTCAGGCTTTCGAACAAGTATGCCCTAGGCACAATCTAAATAAAATCCTACACTCTACCAAAATAAATGCCCTAGATATTTCTATGATACTCATTGAAAGCTTATCAAACATATGTTTGGCATGGACAACCGAAGAGAAGTTTCAAATAACTGAAGGAAAAAGTATCTATCATATAGCTGTTTATGCTAGAACCTACCTGCTCAAACTCAGTGGCCCACCCATTCACACCATGTTGTTGCTCAAAAGACTGGACCCATGAATCAGGACCACCATGATCCATCCCATGTTGGTTAAATTCAGCCGCCCAATTGTCAGCAGGATGTAAATTAGGTTTCATAACAGCTTGAGACTCATTCCAGTAATCATCTAGCTCCCGAAATCTCCCAGGAACATGACCTCTAGCTTGTATCCCATCGTCAATATCTAAAGATGACAATAATGCGTTTACCTTGAAAACAACATAGAACATATTATTAAGCCAACGACATGGAGAAGAGAAGCAGCAAACAAACATTAAAGGAGAAGAGAAAAAGGCTTAGGCCATCGGCAACATAAAAAAGGCTTAACCATACTGCACAACTAGCATGGTCTCGAGAAATCCACACTAGATAGGAAGATTTACCAAGTAAAACAACAGCAATAATTCCCAAACTAAAGCCCTGAACCACAGATGATTGTGATATATGATAGTGACAGTACTACCTCGTTGCCATTCCAAAATGTTTTAAGATCAAGGAGGGTGGACCTGAACACTTTATTGTTATTCCACTTCTTTATATAATTGAATAGATCTTTATTTCAAAAGAGTGATGGGCATGAATGATATAACACCAAAATATTAAGCATATATACTCGACCCTTAAAACATAAGTTGAACGCATATAACACAATGATGCAGCTATGGAAAACTATCAGATAAACGGCAAACCTGAGCATTGATAAATTCCTCTCCCCTATCGGCAAAAAAATGCCGGGCCATTATACTACTACGATCACGTATACATTGTTTGTCACTTTGTGACAATCCCAGAACTGGAACAGGTGCTGGACGAAATGGAATACCACCACGGCTACTATCAACAAATGAATGCAGAAAGTTTGACAAAACTCTCTGTGGGGGTCCTGCAATATATAAGCAATGGGAAAAACAAATCACGCAAGCACAAGAGAACGCAACATTTGCTATATAACTAAGACAGAGCAATGAATATTCAACGAGCGATCCGGAAGAAATAGAAGTGCATAGAGAAGAAGTTTCGTCAATAATGACCACGCTATTTATTTCATGTCCCTATACTAAAGTACTAATAATACTTTCACTGTTAACTTTTCTTCCTACAAAATAATGTGGTGTACTTCTCGGTTGAAGAGGAATGGGTGAAAACGATATCACCATTTCTTCAACATCAAAACCACAATATCTATCCGCTTTGTATCCGGCATTAAATAAAAGTGGTAGAGAAAGTCTGAGCGAAGTCAAATCACAAACCTTCAAATGTAGGCTGAACTTGCTCATACATAGGTCCCATAGGAGGCATAGGTCCACCTTGCTGTACCTCATCCCAAGCCGCACCCAGACCATTTTGATCTACAGAGCGGAAGCTACGAAAGAACTCTGGCCCCTGATGAAAAAATTGGCAAAACCCATCAGCCATCACAAAGGCTAGATAGTCATAGTCAATACAATACGACTGTATAAATCAAAACTTTGCACGGCATTAACCTGAGCACCCGGTTGCAGAACTGGCTGATCTAACTCAGAACCAGGAAGTGACCTTATCTGTTGATCTTCAGAGTAAAATTGTGGCCCAGGACCTGAACGGTTAGCATTAGGTATCTCCTTGAGCCTTTCCTACACACCAAATCATCAATCATCAAAATATTCTTGAAATTCTCAGGAAATATTAAAACCCCGCAAAAAAAAAAAAAAGAGATCTACTTCGACTTCAAGTTCCAACCGATAGACGAACCGACGAAAGAGGCGAGAATGGAATTAGGAGACTTCAATTCAACAAGAATTCGATCAGATAAGAATCAGGAAGCTAACCTGAGTTTTGGAAGACGAACCAAGTAGGGCGTTGGTGAGAGCTCCGAGAGGATTAGAAGAAGAAGAAGAGCCTGGAACCGCACAGGCGGCTCCGCCGTTAACAAGGTCTCTCATCGCCATGTTTCCAACGCTTATCCACTCCGCGGCAACCACCGTCGTCGAGTCTATGAGTATTGTGCCCACCCACCGGAATTGATCATCACCTCCCAAATCCCCCAATCTATATGTTGTCTCGTCTCGTGGCGGTGTTTTTTTTCTTTTTCTCTTTTGTTGTTGTTGTGTTTGGCCACAGCTTCGTAAAAAAAAAAATTATAATTTATTGATACATTGGTCTATAATATTTATATATGTTATCCACACCACACACATTTTTAGGCTCACCAACACATTTTTTGTTTTTCTTTTTTTTTATAATTGTGAACAAATAAAAACATTTTACTTTATCTGTACTTTAAAATCTAAATTTTTGTAAATATTTGTTTTTCTTTCTTCATCGATATATTTTATCTTCTTATCCTATCACAAATGATGATATTGTCACTCAAGATAAGCGAAAGTTATCTTTTAACATAATACAAATGACAAAATATAAATCAACCAAAAAAAATATGGTTTTAAGTGTTTTTTGAACCTTCTAAACTCAATACGATTTTGGATTTTTGAAAAATATACGTTTGATTTTTATACTCAATCATATCCACGAAATCATGTCAATTTGATGTTAACAATTATCGTATATTCGGGTCGGTTCTGATTCGGCTTTGAATCTTTTGATTTTAGGGTTTAGAATCCATAAAAGTACTGAATAAAAATCGGTTAGGTTCCAGTTCGGATATCATTCAGTTCAGATAGGTTCATGACTTCAGGTAATAGACTAAAAAACCGAGTATAGACCAAAAAAAAACGGATATTTTTCGATTCGGTTCTAAAATATCCAAAAATTATCCGAATAGCTAAAAATACCTGAAACTAACCAAATCAAATTAGCCAAAATTCCTTCAAAAACTTGTTACATTCAGTCAATATTTGTACTATCAATTCAGATTTAATTCATTTAAAAGCTAAAACAGGCAAAAAGTTTAAAATATAGACTCCGAATAAAAATATGCAAGGCATGACAAATTTAGAACAAGATAAACAAGATAATATCAAAAACACCATTTATTTATAGCAATAACGATAAATTTTTGTGTAATTTTCAGCATACCATAAATAAATATGCTTTGAAAGACTACGTACAATGAGGTTGTTGAATTGGAAATTCAACGGTTGAATTGTTACAATGAGTTTGTTGATTTTAGGTGTTGAATCTATGTGGATTAATTTGTGTTGAATTTATTCATGAATAAATTATAGTGGTGGGGACACATGCAAAAATGAAAAATTGAGATTGATGGTGCCACTTGTAGTATTTTGATTTGTTGTTTTTTATTTCAGATTTTTATTTTCTCACAATTATTTTATAATAAATTATTTATTTTAAATTAAAATTATACCAAAATTTATCATTTTTCATACTCTATAAATAGAGATTTGTTTCATTTGATTTGGACACATAAAAAACTATTTTTTTGTGAAATGAATCCCAACAATAACCCTTTTAACACCCAAAATTCTATTAATTATTCTTTTAACTATCCAAATTCCAATAATTAAGTTATAGGTGTTTTAATAAAAGTTATGTGTATTTTAATAAAAGTTAATGTGTGTTTTAATAAAATTATATGTTGTAATAAAAAGATAGGGTAAGATGTTGAATTTTATTAAACAAGATCATTGTCGAGTATAAAAGTAGAATGACTGTTGAATTATTAGGCGAAGAAAAAAAAAAAGACGAAAGTAAGGTGTTAAAATTGAAAACTCATTTGCGACCCTGGTTAAATCGTAATTATAGCTTATAGGTCATCAAAGTGAATTTGTTTCCTAGTTTAAAAATTAAGACATGTTATTTGTTTCTATTTGACAATAATTCCCCGTGCGTAAGCTCAGCCCATACAGTAAAGCCCAATATCCATTTAGTTGACCCGGTTCGATGTCTTTATGGCCCGACTTAGGATCCGTATTCAAATTGATTTTTTTTTTTAAAAAAAACTTCAATAAAACAAGAATTCATCGAAGGAGAGAGAGAGAGAGACAACAATGGCACCTTCGTCATCGAGCGGCTTAACCTTCAAGTTACATCCTCTAGTAATCGTCAACATATCAGATCACTACACTAGGGTAAAGACTCAGCTCAATCCTCCAGCTTCAGTCTGCGCAAGCGATAATGGCTCCAACAACGGCGAAGCAATGTTGCAGCAAAACCCTAGGGTTTACGGATGTGTGATCGGTGTCCAGAGAGGTCGTACTGTAGAGATCTTCAACAGTTTCGAGCTTTTATACGATCCTTCGACTCAAACCCTTGATAGATCCTTCCTCGAGAAGAAGCAAGAGCTCTGTAAGCTCACTACTCTCCCTCGTTTTCTCTCAGTTATCGCTGCAATTATAAAATCAAGTGTAGATAAGATGTTTAGAGTTTGAATCATGCTTGGTTTATTCTGTTGCCTTTTGAAAATTCATGGGTAGACATTGATTTTTTCTGGTTTTCTTGTTTATTAGACAAGAAGGTATTCCCTGATTTCTACATTCTGGGATGGTACTCTACGGGAAGTGATGCTGAAGAATCTGATATGCATATCCACAAAGCCGTGAGTCCAATGCTTTGTAGTTGTTTTGTAAGATTGAGATTTGGTCTCATTGTACTGAAAAAGGGTGATTTTTGTGTCTGCTCTTGGTGACAGTTGATGGATATCAATGAATCTCCTGTTTATGTCCTTTTAAACCCGGCAATCAATCACGCACAGAAAGATCTTCCAGTGACTATCTATGAAAGTGGTATATTTCTAATTACTCTTCTTGAAAACTTAGAGCTAAGATTATATAACGGCACACCTTCATGGGTTCTGATATGTTAGCATCTTTGTATAGGTATATGTGTAGTTGAGAGTTTCTACATATCTTACCAAGTCTTCATCTTTATTTACTTCCAAATCTTTACATGTATTAGATCAGATTGTTTTTAAGATCCTAACTTTTCTATTTTTTCCCTTGATTAGAATTGCATGTCATTGATGGAATTCCGCAGCTAATTTTCGTTCATACAAGCTACACAATCGAGGTCTGTTCTTAGGGTTGATTCTGTAATTAATCAAAGTTATGAACGTGGACATTACTAAGATTTTTGTGATGTTAACCCAAACAGACTGTTGAAGCTGAACGGATATCGGTTGATCATGTTGCACATCTCAAACCATCTGACGGAGGCTCAGCAGCAACCCAGTGTGAGCCTTATTATGTCCCTCATACTCATCATGATCATCTTCTTCAGTCACACTAAAATTTGGTTGATGACATTGGTATGCAGTGGCTGCTCATCTTACTGGGATACATAGTGCTATCAAGATGCTTAATAGCAGAATCAGAGTGCTCTACCAATATCTTGCTGCAATGCAGAAAGGTATCTTCTATTCTTTCCTAAGTCCCATTCTCATCACCGTGGTATTCTGTGAACAGTCCAGGAATCTAGATAGAAGATAGTGAAGGTTAGTGCTCTAGGTGCCAAGGATAATGACTCTTGGGATCTTATGTCTAGGTGATATTCCTTGTGACAACTCACTTCTGAGACAAGTATCTAGCCTGCTAAGAAGATTGCCTGCCATGGAATCAGAGAGGTTTCAAGATAATTTCTTGATGGTGAGTTAGTTAGATTTGCATTTGATTCTTTTCATTGTAGCTTGTTGTCTTAAATATCTCCCAACTTATGATGTCCCTTTCTTTTACAGGAGTACAACGACAAATTACTAATAACTTACCTAGCAATGATTACGAATTGTTCCAGGTTTGTACCTTATGCAACATCATATTTAAAGTATTTGAGAGCACATTAGTAGGCAGGCCAATGTTCTTAAAAAATTTGCCATCTTTCTATGCTTTAATGTTCTATTATCATCCTTAGTTAACTAGTGGATCCATAGGAAATGTGAAGGATATAAGTTTTCATCTGCCTGATAATTCTGTTTCATCTGTCAATATTTGTTTGTTCAATCTGCAGCACAATGAACGAGATCGTCGACAAATTCAACACTGCGTATGACAGAAACCCTCGAAGAGGTGGAAGAACTGCATTCATGTAAACCATTCTTTCCAGCTATTCTAGTTCTAAAAGATCTTCTCTTGGTTTCTGAAACCATTTTTGACTTTGCCTCTGCGAGAATCTGTAACTCAGACGGCATAACAAAGTTTCAGATACCAAACAGAGGCGAAGACTTATCATCTTCATTGTATTTTTAATCTATAAGAAACATTTGCTTCGCTGTGAAAGCTCTTGGTTGATCTTTAACAAGTTTCTATTGTTAGTAGAAAGATTTTAAGGATTGATTCTTTCAGTCTCTTGTTACATCCATCAGCTCTTAGAGTTCGGTTTCTGTCCCCCTTCTGTTGCCTTTGCGCATCTGTGCATATATATATACACGTGTCTGCACGTGCTTAACGTAGCTACTTGAAAAGGAAAGAGAACCAAATAAATGTCAGGGTATCTGTTGGGAAAGTATCATTTGGGAAATTGCGTATTTGATCAAATATCTATTAGTCTTTCGTTTTGCTAAGATAATCATTGGTGTGAATTCATGTTGGTAACATTTTAAAATCTTTTTAGAACCAACATCCACATTTATGAACCAAATACACATATTTCTACTACAAAATAGAACCAATTTGTCTCCTTATTGAATGATTAGATTGTTCAAAAAAATTTGAACAATTGGGATCAGAATATGGCAATATTTGGTATCTAGTTGAATAAATATTGCCATTTAATTTTGCCTCTTATTATATATTCTTCTTTTTTTTGCTTTTTCAGTATAAGATAAAATAGAGGACAAAACAAAAGGAATGAAAAATAAGAACAGCCTTTACCTTCCCCAAACGTTTGAAACCAATAAATTAAAGAAGAAGAAAAAGAAAAAACAGGAATTAAAAGTTATTATAAGGAGGGACCAAATGGAGAAGAGTAAATATCAAATCTGCGGTAATCTACTCATGATCTGGTTATATACCGATTGTCCTGAATCCGAAACCGGTTCAACCTTTGGCTCCATCCCTCTCTGCATCATCGCTTCACTCATCCCAACCGGTTGTGTCAAATACGGGTGAGGCAAACCGGGCATTTTCCTTTGATCAAACGCTAAACCAGGCATTGAAAGATTAGCCAAACCGGTTTGTCCTAAACCGAACGAGAAACCTGAAGGAGGACCCAAATGTGGCTGAAAGCTAAACGGATGGCCATAAGGAGATTGATTAGTCGTCGTGACTTGTCTGTCGAATCTGCCACGTGACGGCTCTGAGTGATGACCGTTGTGGTAATGGTGAGATTGAGCGGCTGAACCGCCGCTGTTACCGTTACCGCTGCCACCGCCTCCGTGGCTGCTGTTGCGTGCGGCGGGGACGTCGTGGTTGTGTTTGCCTTCGTAAGTGGTAATAACGGATTTGAGATCATGAGAAGCTCTCTCTACGTGTTTTCTCACTGTACATCCAGGAGCTGTGCATTTGTAATAACTCCTGCAAAAACATTATGAAAACGAATTGTTTTTTATCATTGCGATGGAACATATAAACCGAACCAAACCAAAACAGAGGAGAGGATTACAAAGAACCTGGGGTTTGGATTGCCTTTGACAACTTTCTGACCATATTTTCTCCAGCGATAACCATCATCAAGAATGTCAACATCACTCGTTGTCTGCACAACAACTCTTGGCTCACGTATGGCTCTTGTTGCTCCACTCATCTCTGCTGCATAAGCTTCTAGTTTCCTGAAAACCAAAACGTTTTTGAGTCAAAAACAGTCACACATACTGATCGTTTGAAGATTCGATGTTTCTGTAGCTAAAAAGAACCTTCTTTTCGACTCAGATTCATCTCCTTCTCCTCCCCCACCTCCTCCTCCTCCATCATAACCCAAAGAGACACTTCCGTGTGTCCCTCGATCATCTTCATCTTCATCGTTAGAGAATGTTGATGAAGCATCAACCACAACCACAGCATCACCTGACTCGAACTGACCTCCGGTTTGAGCTATAATCGATCCAGATTGGTTTCCGTATTCGAATCCTGTTGATCCCTCTTCGACATTGTTCTCGTTGCTTCCACCTTGTTGTTGAGTATTATTACAACTAACCCACGTTGCAGCGGAATCTCTCTGTTGTTGTTGTTGCTGCTGCTGTTGTTGTTCAACTTGTTCAGTTCCATCTATTTGCATCCCTGAGCGGCGATTAGGTGGAGGTTTAGAGTGATTATGAGCTCCTTTGTATATAATCTCTGTAATGTGACCTTCCCTTGATCTCTCAACTTTCTTCTTCACCTGACAGTTCGGGTTTGTGCACTTGTAATAGCTTCTCGGATACTCACTTCCTTTAACTAGCTTTTGTCCGTATTTCCTCCAGTTATATCCATCCTCTGCTGGCGCACCACCAACCATCGAATCACCACGCCTTTGATCTTCTTCTTCCTCTTGATGATCAACGGTTTCAAGACCGTTGTTTGTTGTGGCATCAGATGTCTTGTTCTGGCCAATTGGATCAGTTTCAATCCCGTAAAGATTGGAGCTTTCTATGTTTTGAGAACTGGGTTTTACATCTTCTGCGGATTGATGAGAAGATCTGTTGTTGTAGTTACCATAATCAACTGACATCATCTCTGTTGTGCCTTGGAAGAAAGAGGAAGATGATCTTGAAACAGGATGGAAGGTGAATGATGCTCCAATGTCATCAAACAACTCGTCTTTCGCCTTATCAGAAGACAATGCATTACTGTTAACACCGGGAAGAAATGGAAATTTCCCCGTAGTTGGAGACGGTTGAGCCTGCAAGGTCACAGAGAATTCAGAAAAACGCTCCGTAATAACATCGAATGAATGCAAACAACTTGTAGCTTACCAATGGGTTAGAAAGGAAAACTGGAGATTCCAAGAGTGTTGCAGGGCTAAGGCCAGGAGAAGAGATGGTTAAGCAAGGAGACCGAAGACTAGAGTCAATGGAAAAGTCGGTGTTAGAGCGGATATTCTCGGTGTTTAACCTCGGAGCATTAAAACCAGCTCTAGCGGCAATTCTTTCGCTGAGACCACCTCGAGAAACATTGGTTTGTGAAGAATCCTTGTTATGATTACCAGTAGTGTCTTCTTCTAAACCAATAACTTGCCCATGATTCAAAGATAACTCTCTTTCAAGAACACGTTTCGAGCTCTTCCCTTCTCCAATCGCTGAGGAGAAAAGCGTTCCGGGGCTAGGGCTACGAGGCACCCATTCTCCCATTACAGCAACATTTTCATCAAAACCAGCCATTTAGGATCCAAGAATTTGACTGAGTCTCTAATCAAACTGTGATGAAACTCCTGAAAACATGAAAAAGAATCACAAAACTTCACAATCAACATTGAAGACATGAGAAGCCTAAAACTTCTCGTATTAAACAATAATAACCGAGCTAAGTAAGACAAAAATGATTTGGGACAATTGTCAGTGAACCAGTGAGCTTAAAAAACTCCTACACAAGTAGTCTTGGGTCAAGAAACCGAAGTTTAAAACTTTTTTTACAGAGTGGACCAAAAATATATATATATTAATTCATCGAGACAAAAGAAAAATGTAAGAAAATGAAGAACTTGTCTTTTTCACACGTTAAACCACTTTCATGAAATCTCACGAAATCTAAACATAGGATTTAAGATTCTAACGAATTAACTTTGAGAGTTTTGGAGATGAATCATTAGCAGAAACAAAATGATCAAGCCACGAGAATTAAAAACGAGAAGACAAAAAAAAAAAAAACCGTCTGATTATAGCTTAAACCAGACTGTAAGCAACAAAAAAAAAACTAAAGAGGTGATTAAACAAATCATGGTTTGTTCAAAATCCAGAATTTAAGTTAAAGATGAACCATTTTAATCGTATGAAATTCAAATCACAAAAAAAAAAATAAAGAAGCAAAATCGATTGTGACTATCTACCTGATTGATTGAAGAAGGCGACCCACAAACACCGTCACAGCCGCCGCCGCCGCAAACGGAAACCGTCAGTTCTGCCGCTAACATCCAACTGTGCTCTGATCCGAACACCAAAACCGAAAACCTACCCGACCCGAATCCGAATTTCTCACGGATGAAGAAAAAGATAGACTTTTGAAACCGGGAGAGAGAGAGAGAGAGAGATATTGTCCTCTTCCCGTCTACTTCTTCCTCTCTCTATCTCTCTGTTCTTCTGCTGGGTCTCACAAAAAAAAAAAATACAAAGTTTACAACTTCTCTCTCTCCTAAACGAACAAAATGATGATTGATTATTGAAAAGAAACAAAGATTTCTCAGTCGGATTCGAATAATCTTTGTGACTTTCTCACAATCGAAACGAGAAACAAAGTTCCAACATTTTCTTTGCGTATGTTATGCTTTGAATTGAATTCTGAAATTCAATTAGTAAAAGAAAAAGAAAAAAGATTTTGGTTTGTGGGCGAGAAGAGGAATCTTCGAAAGTGAAAATACAAAGAGAGAGAGAGAGAGAGAGAGAGAGAGAGAGAGAGAGAGAGAGAGTTATGAGACCATTTTGATCGATTTGTTTACTAAGGAAGAAGGAATAAAAAGGTTTTGCAGGAGAATGGTGAAGATGATGATGATGGGGTGATTCGTGTTTCTACATATACGAAGCGTTTTTTCTCATTACTGAATTCACCTAATCACAACACGACACGTGTAATAATAAAACTCAGAGAATAAGATCAACGGGTGATAAGTGAGCGATACCGTGAGGTGTAACACAGGTGATCTCAAACGAATTATCTGCCAACTTTTCACATTGATTTCTCTTCCTAATTCATTTTTTGCGGATTGGTTATTAATAGGAATAAAATTAATTTAAAAAGGGAAATTATTGGCAAATGTTATATTCTGCCACATGTCGGATTTAGAAATAACTTCAATGTTAGTATTTTGTTACAGTGAACATAGTCTTATTAGTCTTATATTGGTTTGATTCATGTGAAATTCCAAAAACTGTTTGAAAAGAAGAAGAAATTGAATTATCCCTTTGAGTACAAGAAAAAAAAAAGGTACATATAAAGCAGGTTGTTGTTTTTTACTATAAGAGGGTTACATTGGTTAGAAATTTGTGGAACAGACAATCTAATCTGTAAGCTATTTATAGTTTGTGTGGGTAGTAACTATGCTTGAAAATATCGGTTAAAAGGACAAGTTTTGTCAAAATATTGTCACCTTAGAGAAAATATATAAAATAGCATTTTGAAAAGTACATATTTTTGGAGAAATAAACAGTTAAATTTAACAAATTGTATACTGTTGTGATATAAATATATATATATATATATATATATTACAACTTCCAAATTTTTAAATCGAAAAAATTTAATCTGAATTTTACGGTATTTTTATTAATGATATTAAAAATATTGTTTATAGTATTTTACTTTTTTTTTTTTTGTCAACGACATGTTGGAGTAATGATGTTGCGACGACACTAACAAAGCTAATATACTACACGTTTTGATCCAATGATTTACTATTGTTTTTTTCATCAACGACATAATCGGATAATGATTTTACGACGACACTAACAAAACAAATAAGCTACATGTTATGATCTAATATTTTACTATTGTTTTTTTTTGTCAACAACATGTTCAGATAATGATGTTGCGACGACAGTAACAAAACTATTAGGCTATACGATCCAATAATTTACTATTGTTTTTTTCGTTAACGACATACTCGGGTAATGATTTTGCGGCGACACTAACAAAACAAAAAAAAAATACACGTTCTGATCCATTACTTTATTATTTTTGAAATTAAAAATTAGTAATTTTAAATAAAAATAGTAAAATACTGGAAAAATTAAATCTTCTTACTTACTTTGATTTAGTATAACATTTATGTCTTTACATCCAAAAGTCAAATTGTGTTTGTGTAAATCAGTTTTAAGTTATGTAACAACAATGACCATCTTAAATCATTTTTTATGAGCTATATATATTATATTTAACTAGTTGTCTCGGGAATAGTATATTTTTACGTATCCAAATCATAGTATAGTCGAACACTCGAAGTTCAAACTAATATATGACACTATAGACGCAACATAGATCTAAATGGCACCAAAATATTTCGACTTCAATCGACAAGACGTATAACTATAATACTTTGAATTTGACATGTTCTTATACATGCATGTGATTCTAAAACGATGGATGCATGCCTTTTAGATGAAACGTTATGTACCTAATTAAATTGCAATATAAGGAGATACGTTTACAACCATTGGGAACTTCAGATATTCAAATATAGATGAAATCTAATAAAACTCGTAGTAACTGATTAAGAAACACGAAAAATCATTAAACAAACAAAAGAACTTCAGATTCAGACAAATATTATTTACAAAATAAGGAGATACGTTTAACGTTTATACATGTTTTTTCTTGTTGACAATAACATGTTAACGTTCCCTTAAAATATGATCATTTTGTATATGAATGAGTAAAGAGGAAGAAAACAAATGACTAACGTGCGTTAAGGATTAGATGTAGTAAGGGAAGTTTGTAATTTCCCAACTTAATTGTATGCAGACAATTAAATAAAATGGAAAAAAATCAATCAATGACTTTAATTATACCTTAAATTGAATATTAAATTGGAAATTGAGGAGGCAGTTTTTCCAGAAAAAAAACCCGGTCAAAAAAGAGACATTGACCAAGCCTCTTTTAATTTCTTTTTTACTTTTAATTTTTTTTTTGTCCTTTTAAGAGCCGCAAATTATCAAGTTACGGAGCTGTGACATTACACACTCATGTGACAGCCAAAGCACAGTTGTGGCGTGGTGTACCTTTCTTTTTTCTTCTGTAAGATATTTATTTTACACAGTGGGACCCGCAAAACGAACTTTGAAAGGACAGTGGATCGACGGCTCTGATGTCTTGTCAGTTTTAGGTGTTCAAACCGGTCCGATCCGAACTAAACCTTGTTGAAATATTCAATCCAAAAACCGAACCATATATTAATATGATTTAAATGGATTCTTTTTCTATAACCTTATATACAATTATACATTGTATTCGAAACAGACCAGAAAAAAGAAAAAAAACCAATCTTAAACCAAAATATATTTGTAAATTAAGAATATATTTAACTAAATTCAAACCGAAGCTGAAACTGTATCAAATCATCGTTTGTAGATTATGTTTTAGTTTGGATATTCATATATGGAAAAAATGTCAATTAAATGCCTAATTTTCCGATTTAGAACATTTAACGCACGTATTATCGCGTGGACAAAAAAATACATCCACATTTTTCCGCGTTGTCGATTCAGACACGACGTTAACGGAAGTTTAACAACGTTAACCCATAATTTAACATCTGTTAAAAACCTAGTTAACTTAAACGCTGAGTTTTAATTACACCTTATACACTCGAGAAATATCTAAATCCTAAAATTAGAAAATACCAATATCGAAATCTACAAATCTCTAAAATCAAAAATCCCCAATTTCTTATTCTAAGTTACTACCTTTCGTCTGGCTCGTCTCGTTTGTGGCTGGTACTTGGGTCGTGGTGATGACGGAAGAAGATGAGGAAGAGCAGGTTGCGGTGGAAGAGAAAGAGCGGTGGCATTTTTAGGAGCTACGATGAGTTCCACGTGCGGGGCGTCACGAGGGTACCACCTTGTGTCGATAGGCGGCAAGATTTGCGAAATACGAGTGGTTGTAGTTGTTGTAATGCAGAACTTGGCGGTGGTGGAGTTGCAGTGAGGACAAGGAAGAGGCTCGGCCAGATTTGGCGGTGGGTAAGATCTAAAATCCCTAAAGAAACCGACAATCACTTCTCGGGAAATCCAGACAGCGGTGAGACTTGTGTTTCCCGGAGAACTCGCGAACACGCTGTTTCTGAAGGAACTAAGGCGGTTACCAAATTCACAAGCTCTTAGTTTTGTATCTCTTAATTCTCGTTCGGATTGTTTATTTTTATCGCTTTTTCTAGATCTTTGGTGGTAGATCAATTGCTTGGAATTAATATTTGATTAGTGACATCTTTTAATGGATGGCTCAAGCTCCGGCTCTGGCTCCTTCTTCATCTCCAATGGAGTATTTTAGTTCGAGTTTAATTCTCGGGTCGGGTCAACAAACCCATTTCTCGATTTCAACAAATTCTCATCCTTTCTCATCAATCTATGATCATCATCGTCATCTTCATCAAAAGTTTTTGTTCATTCCCGACTCACGAGTTCTTAACAGATTATCAGATGTAAATAAACGAAAAATATTAAATCAATCTCTGAATTTACCTGGAGAAAACTTAGAATAAAAAATTGGAGATTTTTGATTTTAGAGATTTGTAGATTTCGATATTGGGATTTTCTAATTTTGGGGTTTAGATTAGGGATTTCTCAAGGTATAAAGTGTAATTAAAATTCAGTGTTTAAGTTAACTAGGTTTTTAACAGATGTTAAATTCTGGGTTAACGCCGTTAAACGTCTGTTAATGCCGTATCTGAATCGGCAACGCGGAAAAATGTGGATGGGTTTTTTGGTCCACACGATCGTACTTAAACGTCGGAAATAAACGTCGGAAAGTTGGACATTGACATTTTTCCAATTCATATTATTATTTATAACCGAAACCCGGATTGAACACAGTTATCACCACAGTAGGCCCACTGTGTAAACTTGGGTTTAAATTCTACATCACTTGGCCCATTATGGTCAGTATAGCTTAATAAACATAAAATAATTGGAACTGGCCCAGCGGACTATCCGATGAGCGAACCAATAGTCAATACTCAATAGCAAAAAAGTCAAAGACCCGATCCGAGAAAAGCAGGTCGGATTGAAAATACCCGCACCGACGGGTTTACGGTAGGAGGACCAAGTGGCTCTAACGGCACAAGCTTCTATGAGGATTTTTCAGTAGATTGGTTAGGCTGACACGAGAGAGCTGACCTCACCCTTGCTTGGGTCGATTGTATATATATATATGTAAGTATCGTCGTTGGGAATTTGGGATTCTCATCTGTTGCAGAAAGCTGAAAGCTTTGGAGCTCTGATCTCTCTCTCTCCTTTGGTAATTTTCTACTTTCTTTGTAAGAACGATTTGGTTTTGTTGAAATCCAGATCAATTTTGTTGATTTTGATGTTTAGTTGGGTGTAGTTGTTGTGATACGTGTTTGTGTTTTGCTCCAGAGAAACGGGTCTTTTCTGCTGCTTCTGTTTCCTTTAGTACTATTGAGTTTGCTTCAAAGGTTTTGCTTCGAAATTTGAAAGTCTATTTTTAGAAATCTGAGAAGGTTCCTTTGGATTTTGTTGTTCTTATTACTATTCCCGCCGTATAAGTCAAGCTAAATGGGTTTGATTTTCTTGTTTTCTTGGTTCAGTGAAATTATCTACATATCTTTAATGTTTCATATCTAGTTCATGAGGACAAACTTAAAAGGTTGTTTAAATCATCTGGATCTCAATCCTCGTAAACAATGTACAAAGCATGAGTTTTTTTTCTTCAAGCAGAGAGTCATCAACTCATTAATAGCAATTGATTCTAGTAGTGGATCACTTGTTAGGAATCTTTCGGCTTTGCATTTCGTAAACTTTGTGTGATTTGAGTCTTTACTCTGCTTTCTTGAGCCTAAGGTTTTGATCCAAATCTCAGTCTCTTCCAAGTCTGGCTTTAACACGGTTTATATGCAAAGAGTTGCACATCTGTTTGTTGATAAATCATACGTTTGCCTGTTTATTTCTCGTTTTGTCTTTTGTCGATGTTATGGCTCATTAAATACTTATCTTGAACTTATTTGTATTTCAGACTTTGTGTATTTCTGGTTAAATCTTGTCATCAGCTTTGAAATGTGTTTATCTAGAGTTAGTAACAAAGTAATATATCTTTTGGCATCTTGAATCACTGAATTGTTCATTTTGAAGAAGAAATTTCCAAATTGTATATCGATACTGAAAAAAATGAGAAGTCTTGTCTATGTTTAATTTGTTTTGCTATTTTCATCATTTTCTCGAAGTTCCCTACTTTAATCTGTCTTGTGATTCCAAATGCAGAACACACACACAATCTCCCATGGCTGCATTTGCAACCGCAGAAGCATGTGACAGCAACGCAGAACTTATATCAAATGGAGACCTACGCGCTCTCCACCCAATCTTCAAGATCTATGGCCAAAGAAGATGCTTCTCAGGTCCAATCGTGACCCTCAAGGTCTTTGAAGACAATGTCCTCGTCAGAAACCAACTAGAGACAAAAGGAGAAGGCGGAGTCTTAGTTATAGATGGTGGTGGAAGCATGAGATGCGCACTTGTTGGAGGAAACCTCGGACAGTTAGCTCAGAACAACGGGTGGGCGGGCATTGTTGTGAATGGATGCGTTAGAGATGTGGATGAGATCAATGATTGCGATGTTGGGGTTAGGGCATTGGGATCTAACCCATTGAAGTCTTCCAAGAAAGGTCATGGTGAGAAGAGTGTGCCGGTGTATATTGGAGGAACTTTGATTAGAGATGGAGAGTGGCTTTATGCTGATAGTGATGGTGTTTTGATCTCCAAGACCGAACTCTCCGTTTGAGTCAGACTGTTTCCACGATAGTGCTAAGAGACTGCAGCTTCTTGGAGCAAGCTGGTTTAAGTCAATTTCTTAATAATCTGTTTAATGTTCCAAATTATCATTTATTGCAATATACTTACGTTTTGTGAAATATATATCATACAAAATAAAATAAAAATTTAGGAGAGTCCAATGGATAAAATATTTATTTGTAACTTCTCTATTTATTAGTTAACTTTGAAAAGACGTGAATCATGTGATCAGGCCTAGCCTTTTGAGTACTCGAGCCAGGTTGGGTTGGATGCAATCCACGTTAGAGTTTTCGGATCCTGAGGTTTAGGTTATGTTCAGGCATTTCAAATTTTTGGTTCGACTTTGATTCGGTTCCTTTTGGGTTTGAGTCGGTTTTCGTGTTTATATTGAGAACTAGTAAAAATCTAAATTTTTTTTGATACGGTTTGGATGAATATTTTATATCCGAATCTAACCAAACAGTACCGGAAGTATCCAAACGGTTCGGGTGTAATGTACGTTAATTTTATGTGAATACAATTTTGAATATTGTACTAGATACTATCCTGCACTACAACGCGAGATGATATTTTTTTAAAAGTAATGTTAAGTATTTCTTTGAAATAGTTACAGTTATAATATTATAAAAGATATTAAAATATGTAAGTATTATTATTTACAAATATGAAATCATCGATTATTTGATGTATTGTAGTATATTAGTAATTGCAAATTCGGTAATTTTGTTGATACAATATTATTATTAGTGTAGTTTTGATTTAGTTCATATTATTAGAGTTTAAGATATAAGTATGATTGTAAATGTAACATGAAATCTATATATATTTCACATGTAGCATTTTCAAGATATATTTTTTTAAAAAATAGTATAATAAATTATATGATGTTCTCAAATTTTGTTTTTCATTAAAATATTTTTTTTTACTATTTTGACTTTATAAGCTAAAATTTGTTTTCATTTCATAATATAATTAACCAAGAAAAACAATTTAACATAATAAAAATCCTAACATATTACTTTGCATAAAAAAATAGTAAATAATTAGAAAAAAAGATATACCTCAACGAAATCACTTTTGTGTTCAATATATTGATAGCAATTAGATTTTTGTTAATTTAACGTAACTACAAACTCATTATAATTAAATTTTAAAATAATATATTACATAATGACAGTAATTAAAAATGAAATTTAATTTGTAAGAAAATCCTATTTTATAATAAATAAATATCACAAAAATAGAAGATTAATCTTTATGGTAACGATTTCCTAAAATCTCTACAATGATTTCTTATAAACATAATTTAAGGAAATGTTATATAATAAATAAATAGTACAAAAATAGAAGATTAATCTTTATGGTAACGATTTCCTAAAATCTCTACAATGATTTTTTTGTAAACATAATTTAAGGAAATGTTAGATTTAATTATGTTTTTAAATGCAAATTAAAATTACAATTATAACCTTAATGAGAGATTATAATTTGTTATTTTTTTTAATGGTAATGTGATGTAAATATTAACATCTTGTAAGGTTAATTGTATAAGTGTACTCCCCAAATAATATATAGGGGATACAATTTAGGTTAGTACGGAGGTTATATTTTTTAATTTGTTATTAGATTAAATAATTATATTGTAAAATCTTGTTGGTAGTAATGTGTAGTGTATATTAATCCAATATAGAGATTAGAGTGATTGTATTTTAGTTATAAAGAATGTATTTGTTTTGAAATAATATGAATGAACTATTTTTATATCTGAAATTTTAAACGTATAAATTTAATTTATAACGTCATGGAGATATATATATAAAAAAATAGAAATGATGCTATTTGTAATATAGTAAAGTGGATAATAAATGTAATCTGGTTTTATTATTTTTATGAACTATGACAAACAATTGGATATGTTTTTGTAATTTTAATATGATTACAGAATAACGAAATCAAAAAGCAAAATGTAATATATATATATATATATATATATATATATATATATATATATATATTACAACCGTAGAAAGCCAAGTAATTGAACTCGAGCACTTTTCCAGCTTCTAAATGCATAAAATTGTAAGCATAAAGTAGTTTATTATAATGCAAAGGTTTTAAATTAAGCTGAAAAAAAGATCTAGTGTGACATTTAGAGAATCTCTACTACATACAGACTCATCTAATTTAGCTTTTAGTTCATCCAAAAACAACATCAATCTGAGTAAAGAAACAATTTTGTTCTTGTTCATCCTCTAAAATATGATATTAACAGACTATAATCAACAAAAGTGACACATAAAAAACGACACTCACGTATGATAACTTAAACCCAACATAGAAAGTGTATAGGAAAAGGTAAGTCAAGACTAACTTAAAAATTGTCAATGTATGATCCTTGAAAATTCACTGTAATGATTTTAACTTACATACAGTTGCAACTGCCATTGCATTTGGAAAAAATATCCATTCATTCTTCATCACCACTTTCTTTTACCTGATGAAAATTTGGAAAATTTGACTAATTCCAAAGTCTATAAAGCACAAAGAACAAAATGTTTTTGCACATGGCTCTTGTTTAAGAGCTTTCATGATACCTTAACAATCCAACCATCAAATAATAACGAACACCCAATAATTGTATCACATGCCTATGTAACAATGACTTATTTACTTTCTATCTATTGCTCAAATGAAATATAATGAGATCCGTCAAACACTATCTCGGTGCATAAGGTCCAAATGCACCAACATATAGGCCTACACTTCAAATTTAGAACATATATATCCCAAGTTGAGTTGTACAAATACATTCTGAGCCCATATCAAAAGAAAGAGAATAACACTAATGCACAACATGCTTACCATCAAATGGTCAAGGTTGCTTTTAGGAGTAATGATTCTATTAAATGGTGTATACTTAGAGAGACGGTTTCCTTTTTGTGCCTGGTTTATAGCAAGCTTGAAAATCTCACACACATTTATCGATACATAGAACAATAATCAAACGATTTTTATGTCTAAGGAGTCATGAAACTGTAAATGGTAGAACTTTCATATACGTATTCAAAATCTTTAATGTAATTCTGAAACAAAATCCATTCATGGCAAGCAAGTATTTGCATGACACTGTAATGCTACTCATGTCAAAAGGCTACTCAAAACATAAAGAAGACATCATAAAGAGGTTTTAAATAATAACAAACTCCTTAATCTGATTATAGAGTTCATCTTTATAAAGAGCGATGTAAATTCAAGTAATATACCTTTAAAGAAGCTTTCTCCAGAAAACATCAATCATGTTACTTGTGAAACTTCCAACAAATTTAGCCATGAAACTCATATATGCTTATTCACCAGAAGTTAAATTAATTTTAAGAGATTTACCACCCAAAGATAAATATCTCCAGAGGATCCACCACCAACTATGTAAGTTCCATCATTGTTTGTTGCAAGAGCCTTTATTGACTCCACTGGGAAGCTCCTTACTTCAACTTGAGACTACAATCAAACATATTTTAATCCATAGAAATATAAAAAGTGATTCAAGTCAGAGAAGGAGAGGGACAAATCTTAAGCCAAGACCAGTAGAAAATCGAGCCAGACAAAGTGTAAGCATCTGAGAAGCGGCGAGATATTCTTCTATTGCTTTCATTCGAGCTTCTTTTGCCTGCAAGAATAATACCGTATTTAGCAAACAGTTTCACTAAAATGTAGCTTTCATATATTATCTCAGTCAGGTTACAATTTTTTACCTCTCGTTTAGCTTTCATTGCTGCTCGAACACGCGCTGTGACAAATTTCTGAGAAAAGTAATAAGCAAAAGAACAATGGTGATGATCTCTCTCTCCAGGGTCTGTGGAGGGAGTTGCTGATATCAAACGTTCTTGCAGAATAAGACATCACAGCTGCCTAAAACAAGAAATAGCAATAGGATTCATTCTCACCAGATGGGCCTTGAAGTGATGCTGGTGGGGGCATTTCATCTTTTGACTGCCTAGGACGTCTCATCTTCTCTTCTTAGGCAGTCTTCTTCATGTAAAACTCCATCATCGATATAGGGTCTGCACCCCTCGGCACAATAAAGGAATTACCTGCTGATCAGACATATGTAACCCACAATCAAAGTTCGATACCAGTGATAGGAGGGAACCTAGGCCGATAAAAGGCTAATGAACATACTGTTGCTGGGTCTTGTAATTGATGCCTGAGCAGATCTGGAAGAAGCTCCAGGTTCCTCAGGAGCATCATAGAGAGCTGAGGCAGGGATCCAGAAACGTTAAACTGTAGATGTTCCAAAAGCAATGAAATACATACTTAAATGGTGTATCCCCAGGATTCTTTTGTAGTGTAGATGCTCAAATGGCCCCTTCCATGCTTAGAGATATACTCTAGCGTCATGAATTGACAATTGTGTTACAGCTCAAACTTACTTTGGATTCATTCTTTTGTTCCGCAGATTATTCTCCCTCTTCAATCACTCTTATCGACAAATTCCTGAAATAGATGCACAAAAATCCATCTCAAGATTTATGATACAACAAATTCGATGCACAAAAAACCATCTCAAGTAAGAATAGTCTTGTGACATAGTCTCAATGATTTAGGCCATCCTAACAAATCTGTAACAATATGCATCATGTTACCTACTTTCCAACGGAATGTAAAGAACCCATTCCATTTTTATCTGCTTCATTGGAATGATTTCATCAAATCCTCGTGATTGCTAGCTTATCAGAAGGCAGAAAGGGTGATTGAATCTGCATATGGAAAATATTCAAAAGAGAAATTAGATAATATATGATCATTGACAATTTCACGTATGTGGACATTTCATATATATTTTTTCTTAACACTCGTTTATTTGTTTTCATTTACATAGTATCTTAATAGTCCATCCTCATTTAAAATAATATTACGTTTCTAGCATATTTTGTATCTATCGAATCTTCTAAATCAAAAGTGAAATAATGTTGAGATATATTTTCGTTAATATACATAATTGCTGCTGTTTGGCTTTTGTTTTGCCAGCAAAATGTTTAAATTTTATCAAAAGTGAAATATTTATAATTTGGATGACATGACACATGTAGACAAAAATAAGTAAATTGTACACCATATACTTAAATATAATTGATTCCAATTAAAAACGAATATATTATACCTACGACAACTTGTTTCTCACTCTATTTTGAAGAATTTGGAAGTACTAATTAATCAAAAGCTAAAAACGGCCGTTCTTGTGATTCATCATTGCGATTAAGAAGCGATAATTATTATTATTTTTCGTTTTTTGGTTTCTTGCTTCAATCTATTACTTATCAATTTGTCATTCATTACTTTCACAAGAAATAAAGTGTCGTGTAGCGAAGGAATTATGGGACCTCCAATAAGTCATATAGGCCATAAGGCATGGAATATGACTTAACGAGGAAAATGATGTTTGACTAAAATCATCATTTGTTTAGCCCTTACGTTTCCACAAAATGGCACTCTCCTCTTTTTTATATATTATATGATTTTTCTTAATTTCTCTAATAATGTTGATGATAACGATAATTCTGGCTGTTTATATCCCATAATTTATACTCTATGGATCATGTAAAAACTTATATTTTCTTTCAAACATATAAGAGCTTGTAAATTTAAGAATGCACAAATATATGGCCAGCTTTGCAAACAATTGGATCCCTTTTTCTTATACTCTTGCTTTGCTCTCAAAAAAAACAATTGGACATCATGTTTTTATGTATTTTCACCTTTCTAAAGCACATTAAATTACGTATAAGTCTAAATCAGAATCCATCTTTCTTCATCTCCATGATTCCAAATTCTTCGACCACTTACATGGTCTTCGGACGATATACCTCTATATCATCCCGGAGATATCATAGCCATTCATTTATTTCACATGTTATGCTCCACTTTGATATCCTTTAAAGATCTTCAATATATCACCTACGATTCTAGATTCATATTCCCAGCAATATCACAGAAGAAATAATCTTAAAAGTCATGTGGAACTGTCATCCTCCAATGCTAGCTTGTTCAAAAACGGATCATTTTTGTTCATAAACCGTCTCGTTCCGATGGAACTTCCCCTAATTTGATGAACTATTCCAAAGACTTTTTCCCAAAACTTAAAGTTAGTCAACCTACATGTAAATGAAAATCTTATTTGCTATTTGATGGTCGGAAAAAAAAAAAACATTCCTATCCCCTCCACAATTCATAAGTTTGGGTTTCGAGCATATATATAGAAATTTATAACTTCTATGCAAGGGGAAAATTTATACCCCAACAAAAATTCTTCGTTATTTCTGATATATAGTTAAAGTTTCTTAATTTATTACAGACTAAAATTTGAAAAATAATGACATTTTGTATAAACAATGGTAGAAACCACAACCTAAACACACACGAAAATAAATAGCAGCCTCTACTGTCTCGTTCAGTTCAGGCCCAGAAGTGGAAAATAAAATAATAGTTAAGAACAAATGCATTAAGAGATGGTTTTAAAATTCAAAAAAAAAACAAACTTATTTAGGAATTCACCCAGCTCACTTACAGACAGACGAAAGGAACAGCGACGAGGAAAAAGTAATAAAATCATTTAACCTTTATTTTTTAAAAAACATTTATTTACTTTAGCTTATTTTATTAAACAGTTTTTTATTTAATATACTTAGGGAACCTGATACCACTTTGATGTGTTAGTGCGTGGTTCTTGTTCATCTCTCTCTCTCTCTTTATCTGTCTAAGAAAATCTTTTCTTCTGCCAAGGAAAAAAACCATTTTTGAAATAATCAGATCCTCCAAAGGTTTGTATATATTTAGTGATTTAATTTATGTGTTTTTTTTCTATCTCTGAAAAGTTTAATTGTACAAACTCTCTTCTTCTTCTTCTTCTTGTTCTAGTTCTTTGTTTTGTTTTTTTTGTTTTTTGTATTGTATCACCGATTTACAGTTTCTGGTTCTTAATCTTTTGTTAAGTTTCAAAGATCCAAACTTGTATTCTCCAAAAATAGGCATGCATATTATATTATTATCTATAGTCCTCTGTAAGTTTTTGGTATTTTATGAACTATTTTTTTCTTCTGTTCATAGCATTATAAAAAGGGTTTGGTTTTGTTATATTTCTTGGATTCTTAATTTTTCTCTCCAGATTTGTTGTTAAATCTCATGTTTCAATTGATTTTTCTTCTTCTTCTTTCATTACACACAAGTAGAGGTTCCTTCTCTACTACTGTTTTTGTAAGGGTTTGTGTTTTGATTTTTTTTTTTTTAATCTCAATAGTTTCCGAAAAAAAAATCTTAATGATCTTTGGTTTATAATCATCAGATGTTTGTTTAATTACTACTGTGAGTTTACTACACTCTTGATCGATTAGTTTCTTATTGTGATGTCTTGAGTTTCATGTGATTCTTTGCATAAAATAACACTCCAATCAGATTGGAAAGTGATGCTTTTTTTTTAAGGGGAAAATTTTTATAGAATAAAAATCCAATCTTTTGATTGTTCCTGTTTGTGATCTGCTTCACCAATTCGACCCAGATACTTGAAAATCTCACCCACTAATCCTAATTTTATTCTCTGTTTTCTCTCCATTCACATGAAATAATATTTGTTTTTTTTTTTTTCAAGAAAGATCTCTCATGTGTCTTCAAACCAAAGACTAAAAATAACAGTTCTTGTAACTCTTTTCAGGTTTCATAGGCTCACAAATTTGGTATTATAAGATCTGGTGTTATGCAGAAGAGCAGGGACAAGGTGAAAAGTGAAGTGAATAATAACAGTGGAAGAAACAAATGTTCTTATCATCCACTGATCAAAGCCCTTCAAACAATCCATCATCTTCTTCTAATTTCTTACATCTGACCAACTCTAGTGATGAGTTAGGTCAATCACATCTTTCAAGTTTCTCCATCAGGTAATCTTAAAAGTTTTTTTTTTTTTTCTCCTCGATTTTGCTGGGGTTTTATGGAGAAGAAGAAGTCAACAGTTTCTTCACCATTTTTTAAGGCTAAAGTCTTTAGCTTTCTTGTTAGGTCTGATCATTGGTACATCTTTTCTTCTCGTCCATTCAATTTTGCTAAATGGGTCAGATTCAAAAGAAGTAGCTTTATTTTATTTTTCTCTCTTTCACCTTCTGACTTCTGTGATTATGTGGAGCTTAATGGTATTGAGTTTTGACTATTCTTCATATCTTTTATTTGATCCGTTGGTCCATACCGTGTCAGTTGATCTGAACGAGGCTCAGTATATCATCAAAGGAACAAACTTTTCTTTGTTGTGTCATGTCTCTCAGAAGTTTTCCTTTATGAAGCCTGTACCCTTGTTTTGTCTGGTTATTGTACTAATGGTTGATAATTTGGTTTTTGTGATGTTTTTGCAGAGATTATGCATTTAGTTACCGAACCAAGAACATCAAGAAAAATTGGCCTTTCTCCTCAACAAGTTTGCAACTTTGTTTGCGACATGGATTAAGTGATCCATTGCCACCGATTCAGCCTCTTGGCCATCCTCCTGAGGTGAAGAAGCCAAACATAACTCATGTCGAACCGGTAATTTACAAGAGGAAGTCAGAGAAACTTGGCTCCAATCAGACATTAGTAGAGACTAAACAAGGCTTTGAGAATGGTTTGTTGGCGAGTAGTTCGAAATCCAAAATACAAGTAGCTATGGCTACCAAGAATCCTAGAAAAAAGTGTGGGTTGATAGTGAAACCTGGAGCCTGTGTGGATAGTGGATCAAAAGAAGATCATAGTTGCCTCTTTTCAGCTTCTGAATCTATGGCTTTGAGAACTTGTCCCATCTGCAAAACCTTCTCGTCTGCTTCTAACACCACTTTAAATGCACACATCGATCAGTGTCTGTCAGTTGACTCGCAGCCAATTAGTAAGCCAAACAGGTCTAGGACTAAGCCACGGTTAAAAGTTAAATCGATGATTGATATCTATGCTTCTGCGAAAGAAGGCACATTAGAAGATCTTGATAAAAGAAATGGAACAAACTGGGTTATGATTTCGAGCTACTCTAATCGGGTCGTCTCTGATAATAAGCCTGAAGTCGCCAACAAAGGCAAGAAGCGGAGGGTGTTGCGTGTTCGCAGTGATGAAGATGCTGCTGGCATTGGACCTGTTTACATTGATGCTAAGGGCCAAAAACTGCGGATTTTATCTGAGTTTAAGGAGAAAGCTTCTGATCCATCAAGAGAGCATGAAATTGTTAGTGAGAAGAAATCTTCTAGCGAAGGTAAAGGGAACAAAAGCTTTAGGAAAAAACTCCGGGGAAAGAAATATTACAAGTATCCTAAACTAGTTCGTCAAAGCAGAAAACTCACTGTTCGTAAAGGCAATGCTTTAGAGGTATGCTTTCATTCGACCTCTCATAGTTTTTCCCGTAATTTATGCATTGTAGGATCTGTTCTTGATTTATTGCTATATTCTTAGTGTAACACCAGTTTGTTTAACAAAATTACTTGTGTAACAGATACTGGATTATCGAAGAGGATATTCTGAAGAAGGTAAAGACTTTGAGAGGTCAGAAACTTCAGGTCCTGGTCAGCGTAGAATTTTCAACCAGCGGATGCTAACAAAACGTCGTCTTTCAAGACATGGAAATAAGAATGGGACAAAAAATTGTGATCAGCCATCTGAGAATGGGCATTCATTGTCAGAAGATCCTCTTGTGCTAAGAGGTCCAAGTAATGTGAATACGGATTTGTCAGAGACAGTTTCTTCTCCTTTAAACAGTCAAGGCTCATGGAGAATTTGTGGGGAGAGCCAAGTCTCTGGAAAGAGCTGGGCTTTGTCTAGGAACAAAAGCATTGAAAGCGATTCATTTGTAGCAAATCCCTTGAGATGTTCAATACCTGTGGATAAGGAGTTTTCATCCACGGCAAAAGGCATCTTGAAGTTCAAGAAAGCTCCATTGGGTTTCTCAGAGAATAAATATGAATATACAGGGAAATGGGAGTCTGAAATGACACAAGAATGTGATCTGACAGATTATGATGATTGGGATGATGATGGAGAAACTGATAAGGTCGTACTAAGCTCAAATCCTTCATTTAGTGGGGATGACAATGATTATGAAAGCTATGAAGAGACTGGTAATAACAAAGAAGATGATGATATGTTGCACAATTCTAATGATGCAGATGTCGAGTTTGAAAGCATGATTTACAAGAAAACTGGTTGTGAAACTGCGGAACAAGAAAGCTCATTCACGGAGGTTGATCCCATTCCTATTCCAGGACCTCCAGGATCATTTTTACCAAGTCCTTGGGATATGGCAACTGATGCAATTGAACATCATGGAAACTCTTCAGTTATCACAAGCCAAGTCCAATCTTCACAAGATCAGCTTGATCTCACTGACAGAAATTCATCAGAATCACATGTTTCAGCAATTTCAAACTTTGCAGCTCCTGAAACACAGATTCTTCATAACATCATCACCATTGACAAGAGACCTTCCAGATTCAGAGACAATGATCAATCATGCTGTTGCCAAAAAAAGGAGAAAGCTTTTGAAGAGCCAACATTTGGCCAACCACCACCACCACACATGATCCAACAAGATTTGGATTTCCTGAGTAAGCCTGTGCCGGTGATTCCTTCAAATCCCAATCCGGTGTTGCGGCTAATGGGAAAGGATTTGATGGTTATGAACCAAAGAGAAGAGCCTTCACACAACGAATCAAGTCCAAAACCACCCTTTCAGTTTCTAGATCTCTCTAAGACACAACAAGTGTCTCCTTCTGTTCTTCATCGTCCTTATGGTGGAAGCGGTTTATATTTCGACCCCAGCACAAGCTTCTACAACATACCATGAAAATTCTGATCAAGAACTCTACTTTTCTCCAAGATACTATATTCCATGGCATTTCAGATCAAAGTCCAGGCAATTTCCTTAAGCTTGAGATGTTGAGAAGCTAGTCTCCTCATCATTCAACCTCAAGATCTCATGTTTCTCTCTAATAAAGAGGTTGAGAATCTCAAAGAGGCTGCTTTAGAAGAAATGGTGAGATAGCTAGATTCTCATTCTCATAGGATATGAGAACTCCACTAAGGTAATGGACCCCACTTTTGTTCAAAACTGGTTTCAAAGGGGTTAAAAGATAATAATATGAAAGTTATTATAATGTTATGAAAACGAATTTTAAATAAATTTGATATGAGTTAACATCATGATACTTCTCTTTATATAGATATATATTTATATGGTTGAAATCATATGAGGTAGTCAAGATCATAGTCAACGTCATGACATACATTATGTATACGCAATTCATTTTCTTTTTTCCTAACTCATTCCTTATTTTTAGACTGCAAACATATAAACTTTATTACAAACATAAATATTGAGCGTAAACAATGTCAAAAGTAGATGGACAAGTTTTTATATAAAACAAACAAAAACAAATAGTTGCATTTGGCGTAGATGAGCTGTTTTCTTGTTACAAGAAAAATTTAAATAAAACGTGAATATATTTGCGTAGAGATGAGTACAAACACAACGGCTATATTGTCTTCTTTTGTTTTACATGTTTGTTGACACACATGTATGTATAATGAATGCACACATTTACAGTCTTACAGATATACACACAATATATATATATATATATAGGTATAATAGTGGCCGACTTTTACGTTATTTTTCTCCGGTCCATAAATTTTTTTAAGCAAATATGTGTCAACCATACTATTATATGATCCATGCATCGGTAATTCAATTAGTTAGAAAAATGTTACACGATGATGTTAGATCCAAATTCAAATGCTGTTTATAAAGAGTTTATTCAAAAAACTCTATTGTATAATAACTAGCTTAATTCGTAACTTATAGTTTAATTGCAAGGTTTGAAATTTAAGCACTCTCTTGGTGTAGAATATATGTCCACTATACTCAAAGGAAATATTGGTCCTAAAATTCAACTATATTATTTTTGAAATTGCCACTAACTCCTATATAATATTAATTACAACTTGTGGCAACTTTGAAAGCCTTTTGTCAACAAAAAAAAAAAAACTTGTGGCAACTTGTGACGACATTTGACCGTTGAAAGATTTATTATAAGATAAAACGACTAGTTGAAAGTTGACACACACTATTGAATATTTAAAAGCTCTTTTTTGGTCAACATATAAAAGTATTCATATTGACGAAAAAAGCATTTATATTTAGTTTGATGGCCAACTTTTTCCTATATTTAAGGTTTTGTAATACTTACGCCACTATAAAAGTCATATAACATTACATAACTGCGCACATCTAAATTTGAAAATTCTGTCGAAAAAAAAAAACTTGAAAATTCTCTTTTAGTCTTGTAACAAAATATATCAGATTTTGTATAATAACTAAATTAGGCGCCGACAAAATAATAATGAATATTAGGTTGGCAGCTAACTTCCATTGAGAGAAATTTTAGTCCACGAAAGCAATAAATCCCCTATATATTATTTGAGAAATATTTTTATAAAATAAATTTTATAAAAAGTAAACATTTACATCATATTGTCATTACTTCAAAAAACAAATTTTAATCTCTCATTATGGGTAATTTAGTAATTTAGTAATAAGAGAATACAAATATTTATTTTTTCGCTTTTTATATGTTTATGAAAACCAAATTAATTGATATTTATATCTATATTTAATATTCGATTTTGGTTTTAAAAAAAGAAATTGTTAAAAATAATGGAAGTTTTTTAAAAAATTGGGATATGATATCCCGAATTTAATACAATATTAACATTTATGTTTGGCAATTTAAGTTTCAATATTAACATTTATGTTTGGCTTTAATTAAGCAAATTTTCGATTCAATAAGTTTATGACAATAATATTTTTGATCCATATTTTTTTATTCTATAACCTAATTTTGACTTCTATATATATTACCTTTTTTCATCTCAAAAAATATTGGAAATTTTTTTTAAAATTGTGATATGATATCGCACAATATAGCAATATTAACATTTGTGTTTGGCTTTAATTAAGCAAATTTTTGATTTAATAAGTTTATGGCAATATTTACATTTATGTTTGGCTTTAATTGACCAAATTTTTGATTTTTATGTTTATGGCAATATTAACATTTATGATTGGTTTTATTATTAGGGGAAGAAAAAGGAATTCTTACAAAATTCTTTAACAAATCGGAAAATCTAAAAAAAGGGAATTATAATGATTGGTTTTAAAAAAGAGAATTGTTAAAAAATAATGGAAGTTTTTTAAAAAATCGGGATATGATATCCCAAATTTATTGCAATATTAACATTTATGTTTGGCTTTAATTAAGCAAATTTTCGATTCAATAAGTTTATAGCAATATTTACATTTATGTTTGGCTTTAATTGACCAAATTTTCGATTTTTATGTTTATGGCAATATTAACATTTATGATTGGTTTTATTATTAGGGGAAGAAAAAGAAATTCTTACAAAATTCTTTGTAATACTTATCCATGATTTCATATTTGTAAATAATAATACTTACACATTTTAATATATTTTATAATATTATAAAAGTAACTCTTTCAAAGAAATACTTAACATTACTTTAAAAAACAAATTTTATCCCGTGCTGTAGTGTGAGATAATATCTAGTTTAATATGAAAAAAAAGAATGATATGTGATTTAAACGATATACAGTGTAACAGTATCAAGAAATTCCGAAGATCTGGTCTTTTAATTAAACAATAATTTAGAAGAACTAACAATTACCTACCTCATACAACTGTGTCAAGGGCCGACTCTGATAATACTTGATATATTAATATATCATTAGGTTCACCCAGAATGACTTAGTTTGAAATCTAAAATCAATTTTTTGTTTGTTTGTTATGTTAAAAGAGATTTAGATTAATTTTGCAATATGATCCTTTTCGTAATAATGTAGGAGTTTAACTATATATAGTAAAAAACAATCATTAGTGATACCAAACCACAGTATACAAACAAATCCATAATATGCAAGATTTTGATCTTAATTTAGCTTATGTACATGGACCTTTTTTTACAAAATAAACCTCGAAAAATACTAAATTCTTTAACGATTGTGTCAATATAATAACTTCTCAATTATTTTTGGTAAAAAAATAATATTTCTGAATTAGATATTAAATATATATACATTTAAATATTTAAAAAGATAACTTAAAAACAAAAAAAAATTGTACGAATGCAGCAGTCGTATGTCCATTAAACCACTTTTTATTTTTTAATCAGCTGATTACTTTCTTTTAGACGATAGCGTTTCTTAATTGGAATGCGCTGGCAAAAGAAAAGAAAATTACTGTATTATTTTTCTCATAACGTATATCTTTTTTAAGAATTTGTGTTGATGTTATTTTAAAGAGGGTCACTTAGCGGCTATTATATTTTGGCGTGAAGATTGTAAATAAAACAAGAGACGAGATGTTGGTTTTGGCCCTCCATTAGTAAAGCTTTAATTTACACAATTAAAAATGGGCTAAATCGTTGTTCTAAGCATATTTAAAAGCACGAGGCATATGATAAAGAACTTTTAATTTTGTGCACATTTCCTTGCCATTAAGTTAACATCTAACAAATTGAATTAATTTGTCACTAAACTTAAGTTAATTTTGAATTTGGTGATAAGTTGTCAAAGAGAAGTAATAATTTGTTTTCCTTCACGAGTTTCACATATTATCATATGTAACTTTCAGATTCCATACTAAGAACTCAGATTTGAACTCAGATTAAATTAATGTGTGATCAAATGTTAACTTGTGCTTAAGCATGAGATGTTTGGAAGTGTATGAATCAAACGGTGAGGTGTGATGAGGGAGCTGTTACCGAGCGTGGTAATTAAGATGAGACGTCTTCCTTACATATATAATTAATCTGTTTTATTTATCTCGCTGATGACGATGTTTACGGGTTTTGATTCATACTGAGTCTCGCGTTTCTCTCTTTTTAAAATTTGAACACCGATGCTTGCATAATGGTTTATCACATGAGGACCACGGGAATGTAACAAAGTTACGTACGAAGGATAGATTGTAAGTTAACGATCGATGTAGTTTTTTTTTGTTTTTTTTAATTAACGGTCAATGTGTTTGTTGTTATTAATATGTCAAAGATTTGGTAATATTATGTGGCTATCATCTATTGGGAGAGCTAGAATCTATATGTACGATTGTTGAAATCTCATGCATTATAAGTATTTTTTATATAAAAAAAACATCTATGATATTACACTAGGTTGCCGTTTGAGATGTTATTATGGCGTTTCGTCCATGTAGACATTAGAATTGAGTTTAAGACGAACATGTCTTGTAATTTGTAACATACAACTCAATGAATCCATCTTCTAGCGCAAAAACTTCGTGACATTCATACATGAACTTCACCATAAACTTATATACATTGATATTACACGAAGCATATGATAAAATCCGAATCAAAGATTGATTCAAATCTCCCCCTCCCTCCCTCTCTCTCTCTTCCTGATCTATATACATATATATATATATAGTAGATAGGGATATTATAGGTACAAGTCGTATACGGTGTGGATGAAATAATTTAAAAGATTGTGCACATGCATACATGCATGCATGTCACAAATAAGATTTGGGTTAATCTCTTTCGTCCACGTCGAATCGACTTACCAACTATTTTGTATACACCACTTTTGCATATTCATACTTTTTTTAGTATATTTCTGTGTTCATGCTTTGTTCCATGCTTGCTTATTTAATTTTTCGAATTTATTAAATTTCATAGTTGCTATCATAAATCCTCCAAAGAGGCGAAGATAACATAAACAATTTAAACTTTGTATTCCATCCAAAAGTTTATTCGAGTTTCAAAATAAAAAGAATCAAACTAGAATAAGAAGAAGAAAAAAAAAACTTTGGAGAGAAAAATAAGAGAATAATTACCAAGAAAAAGAGAATAAAGCTTATATATTTTATTTATTAATTGAAGAATGTATTATATTGTTTGTGGACAGGAACATATATCAATGCAAATGTCTAAACATATTATATGTGTAGAGACAGACGCGCGTGTAAGTAATCTAAACGCGTTGGGAGCTTTGAGTTTGTACGAATATCGTAAATAAGATTTCATGGACAGTCCAAAATGATTTTGTTTGGTTAAAAAGTAAAAACAGTAAAACATGTAAAAAAAGAACGATTAATTTAATAGAGAGAGTGGAGGAACAACGTCCCAAGCTTTTTTTATTTATTTTAAGATTGATGTGATTGCGACGTGTCGCTTGTTTGTCTGCTCGGTGGGTCCCACATCCTTTGCTACTTGGTTATTTCATTTTAGTTTTTTTTTTTGTTGTTGTTGTTGTTGTTCGGATAGATAACTTAAAAAACAAAAAAAAATACAATTGGATCTTGCAATTTGATAACTCTTGAGATGATTTTAAAACGAATTTAACGATTTTGTTTTTATTGAAATTCCTCAAAATATTATTAAAAACTATGGAATTAGTGCTTTGTATTATGTAATTAGAAAATAATTTCAATCAATTTCGAATTCATAAAAACATTACTCATAGATATTCTAATAACACAAAATTTTAATTCTTTTTACAAATCGTCAGTTAATTAATGAATGATTGGGATGATTTTGATTTAGTTTTGAAAATTAGACATCCAATAACCTTAACTTCTATTAAGCATTTTAAAATTTTCAGATCTAATATAAAAAACAGATTATAAAAAAAGCCAAAATCTTTCAAAATTTATGATTCAATAACCTTAGTTTCTTTTATTTATTTTTTGCATGTATAATTTCTTTGTCTCGGAACTTAACTAGTATTTCTAATAACAATCTGAGGTTATAATATTATGTGATAACTAGACATTAAAGTGATATGAGCATGGCGTGAGGTGGTGCTATTTGTGGAATAGTAACTTTTTGGCGTGTGGGTTTTGGATCCGATTATGACATGGTTGAGATGAGTTGGGATAAAAAGATCTACGAATGATGAAAATGACTGCTAAAGGATGTTAGTGTTAATAATATATGTTTTGTATTGTTTTTGTATTAGTGAGTTGTGTGAAGTTTTTTTTATATATACAGTGTATGAAGGTTTGTTTATAGCCCAAATTTAGTAAAGAAGGCTTGTAAGCTTAGTGTGAGTGATTTGTTTTGAGAGAGTTTGAATCATAAGAAGAGTTGTTCTATATTTCTTGTCTTTCAAACAATTTCATTTGGTATCGAGGCTTGAGAGATTGAGAGAGATGTGTGAAGTTCGTTTTTGGAAAAGATGGAAGTGTGCTTGACCTTGAAGTAGGCTGACCTCAATCATGTCCAATCTTTCTGCTGACTACAGTATGGTCGATGCGGATGAAGGTCATTGTCGCGATTTGGGAGGTGATTGAAGGGATCGGATGATGAAAGCAAAACAGCTAGCTACGAGCTTTGTTGTTTCATCCATCAGGAAAATCTAATCCTAATCGGAAATCAAAACATGTGGCGGCGATTAAAGTCGATATTTAGCGGATCGGTGAGAGCTCGCGCTGCTTGCCTGAGTTTGAGAGAAGCTATGAAGGAGGCAGTATCGATGACTTTGTTGGAAGAATGTCAGCATGCCCAAGATCGATGGCTTTGGGACAAAGCATTGAAACACTTTGTCGTTTTGTGAAGAGCATGGGATACAAGCTCATATACCTCACAAGCGGTTGTTAATGAGGCGAGAATCGAACCTTGATGGAGATGACTCGAGGTATCTTTCGAAACATAATTCAGGTACATGTGGGGAGAAGCTTGGTGAGACATCTTCTTCTTGTCAATAGAGTAACCACGGCGTTAAATGATCCACGTCTGAGTTGTTCGAGGTAATAAACCAAACCTTGAGCAATCTTTAAGGGTGTATGAGCATGCGAAGTGGAGAATCAGCATGAAGAAGCTTGATGATCGGTCTCGTCCTCGTACTTGGGGCGGAACACAGTTCCAAAGCTTGTCGTCTACAATCCATGAAACGAAGATCCGTGTAAGTGTGATGTGATCTTTTGAGTCGATTGGTTGGAAATGGATTCGAAAGGAAGGAGGAGATGAAATCGGGTATGTTTCTTTATGGAGTTGGGGAGAAGCATAACGATGGAGCAGGCCATGCATACAGAAGGAGAGTCAATGGAGAAAGCGGAGGAGTTCTTAGACACATGATGGTGTTCAGCCGCGATCGATCGATTAGCCCGTCGATCGATCGAGGCGCGAGATCGATCGATCAAGCGAAACGTCGATCCCGAGAGGAAACGATCGTCGAGCATCATGATCGATCGTCATCACCTTCTGAACACATGGAAAATTCAGCAATAAACGAACCATCTGAAATATCCGAGAAAATGGCAACGCGTCTTGAAGATTATGTTTTGTTGAATAGAAGGAGTTGCTCTTAGCATCGATGGAGGCGAACTCTTATCAAGAAGCCGAGCTGAAAGGAGTGGATGGAAGCCATGAAATCGAGATAGGAATCATCAAGCAACAGCGTGGAGCTAGTAGAAACCGATCGACTCAAGCCCATTGGAGTAAAGTGGGTATCTGAATCGAGTAATCTTGATGGAAGTATTAGAAACCTGGCTTGTAGCAAGGGATATATTGCTTATGGAGTTGATTTCGATGAAGTCTTTGCTTGTAAACCATTCGGTTTCTTTCTGAGTGGATGGGAAATCCACCATCTTGATGTTAAAACAGCATTTACATGGAAGTTGAAGGAGGCGATTTTTTCCAATAGGACGGTTTTTGTAAAGAAGGGAGAAAACATAAAGTTCTGAAACTTTATAAGGCGTTATGCAGGTAAGCAATCGAGCTTGGCTGCAATCGAATCTTGAAGAGTATGAAGTTTGAAGTGTTCCAGGAATAATCAGGTATGCATGAAGGAGAATGATCAGATCTCATTGTGGGCATTTATGTTGATGATTTGTTCGTGGCAGGAACAACAAAGATCATCTGAAATTCAAGCAGGAATGTCAGTAAGTTTGAAATGTCGATCTTGGTAGTAACATATTATCTTGGGATTGAAGTGTCATGGCGACAATGGAATAACTCTAGCGAAGAGTTATCGAAAGATAATCAAAGTGGCATGGAATCATGCATCGAGCTCATATTCCCATGGAGTCATCTAAGTTAAACAAGGCTGAAGGTGAAGAAGAAATAGATGTCATGGCTTCTAGAAAGATTGTCGGTTGTTTGAGATACTTGTTACGAGACATCTTTCTTATGTTGGAGTGTTAAGTCGGTATATCAGAATCTAAAATCTCACATGGAGCGGCAATGAAGCATATCTTGAGGTACTTGCGAGGCTAGGCTGTTTAGCTTTAAGAGAAAAGGAAGCTTGTCGGTTATAGTGGCGGCAGATGGCGTAAACGAGGCGATGGGAAGAGCACGGTGGTCCACATTTTGGAATGTCTCCCATTACATGGTGCTCATGCACCACGTAGGCTTTATCATCATGTGAGCGAGTTTATGCGGCAACGGCGGCATGTCAACCGTATGAGGCACCTTAAACGGGATGGAAACAAAGTCGCTTGTTGGCAACAAATCGGCGAAATCCGACTTTCATGGAAGGAAGCGAAACATTCCGCAAAAGGCTTTCATTCGAAATGTGTTGAGAATGACAATCAATCGTCGAACACGGCTCGGGAGCAGCAGACATTGCGAAGCCTCCGCGCGGATCAAATTTGCGAGAAGAAGCTTAGTTGGAGTTAGATCTTAATTGACTTAGGAATTAAGGGGAGACGATATTAGATTAATTACAAAAGTGATGACACATTGTACATTATGGAACACTTTTGGCATGTGGGTTTTGAATCTGATTATGACGTATGGTTGAGATGAGTTGGGATAAAGAAGATCTGAATGATGAAAATGAAAGGATGTTAGTGTTAATAATATATGTTTTGTATTGTTTTTGTATTAGTGAGTTGTGTGAAGTTTTTTTTATATATCGAGTGTATGAAGGTTTGTTTAAATGTCAGAATGTAAGAAGACATGTCTTAAGAATATGAATGATTTGTTTGAGAGAGTTTGAATCATAAGAAGAGTTATCTTTATATTTCTTGTCTTTAACAATTTCATACGATAAATAAACAACAACTCCTTTTACATGGTAAGCCAAACACACCAAAAATTACTTTTATCGTAATAAGAGAATGTAGCAACTAGCAACCTAAAAATTTAAATTTAACTATACCAAATCTATACAATAGAAAAATGATTATAAAAAAAAGATGGTGGAGTGTGATAATAATTGAACTTAGTGTGGACACTTCCATTTTTCTTCTTCTTGCACTCATTTCTTTTTCTTTATTTTATTTACATTTAGTGATAATACGTATGTGGACTTATATGGAACACCAAAATTTTTATTGTATAGTTCTCTCTCTCTCACTCTCAATCTCTTTCTTCTCTTCAATGCTCTCTTTCTCTCTCTACGAAGCCATTTTTTCTTCCTTTGCCAAGAAAACCATCTAAGGTGTGCATAGATACCATCGTTTTATCAAATCCATCTTCAGTTTCTTGTTCTTGTTCTTCTTGGTTTAAAGTTTGTGGATTTAGTTATTCTTGTTCCTACTTCTTGTTCTCTTTTTTTTTTTCTTTCAATTTCAAGATCCAAATCTAGAAATCTACGAGATGGGTATGTGTGTATATGTATATATTAACTAGTATATATCACTGTTTCCTCAAAGTCTGTTTTTTTTTTCCCTATCTTGGCTTTCATATAGTTATGTTTTGGGTTCTTGATTTCAAGATTTTTAAGATTTCTCTCTCTCTGTATAAATCTCATCTCTTGTTGATATCAGTATTTCTTTTTTCAGTATCCATCTGCAGTCTTTTGTTTGCTGATCAAGAATCTACCTTGTTTCTTGATTTTTTTTTCTTCTTACAAATGTTGTTGATCTCTAAGTTTATAAACACCATCTGTTTGTGTAAATTACTAATTGTGTTCATCTTAACTTTGTTCTATAATTCTATTTGGTAGCTTCTTCATCCATTTATGGATGTCTTAATCCACTTTTTCTTATGATCACTCAACATAAAATAAACTCTCGAATCAGATTGGAAACTGAAACTTTTTTTTTTGTGGTTTAAGACATAAAAAAAAATCTGAGTCTTTTGCGTGCGAATAATTGTTCCTCCTTCTGAGATTTCACTTCATCAAATAAAAAATATAATCTTTATCCACTAATCCTAATTACTTTAGTGTGACTCCTTCCACATGAAATAATGTTATACTTAGAGGTTGTTAAACTCTTCCACGTTTCATCAAAACAACTCTCTCAGAAACATGTTGTGGTGTTTTTGCAGGAGGAGTCATCAGATTTGGCTAGGTGATGATAAAGATCTGGTGTTATGCGGAAGTATTTGGGAAACGAAGAGGAGGAGGCAAATAGTAACAGTGGAAGAATCAAATGTTCTTATCCACTGAGAACCCACCAAATGACCCACTTTCTTCTTCTTCTCATTTCTTTCATCTCACCACTTCTTCCCATGAGTTAGGTCAATCCCATCTCTCCAATTTCTCCATCAGGTAAAAATTTATTAACTTTTTTTCTCCTCTGAATCTATTTTTCCTTTTTTTCCTTTCTGGGTTTCTTCGCCAATCTCCCAAAAAGAAAAAAAAAGGGTCTGTGTCAAATCATAGCTATAGCTCATCCTCATGTCTAGATCGAAAGTTTTGAGCTTTCTTCTTTCTTCCTTGCAGTGATTAATGGGTCAGATTTTAAAGTTGCTTTCTTCTTCCACCTTCTGTGATTTTGTATCAGTAAAATCAACGTAGGGTTTCAAATCTTTGTCCTTGTTCCTAGACATAGCTCAGTATCATCAAACTTTGTTCCTTTTTTTTTTCAAAATTTCCTTAAATATGTTTCCTTTTTAAGTTTAAAGAATCATTGATGTTTAATTCTATCTTTAGAGTTTTGAAAGTAATCAACTTTGTTTTATCTATGTGATGCTTTGCAGAGATTACGCATATAGTAACAGGAAGAATAACATCAAGAACAATTGGCCATTTTCACAAAAAAGTCTCGAACTTTTTTCAACTCATGGCGTAACTGATCCTTTGCCACCGTTTCAGAGATTTTCCACCGTAAGTAACCAGTTTGAGACCACGGCTAGTTCATCGTCGGGGAAGCAAATCGTATCCTATGTTCATCAAGGAAGAGATTTGGCTAAACTTGGGTTAAATCAGACATTAGCAGAGACTAGTAAAGAAGTTTGTAGCCAATCAAGAATCATTGAGAATGGTTTGTGTCCGAGCACAAGTGTTTCCAAGTCTGAAGTAGAGATAGTAGTAGCTACTACAAGTAACAAGAGCAATAACCACAGTAAAAAGTGTGGACGAGGGATGGTGAAATCTAAAGAAGATAGTTGCGGCGGTCTTGTGACTACTTCTGAATCAACAATGGCTTCAAAAACATGTCCTATTTGCAAAACCTTCTCATCAGCTTCTAATACCACTTTGAATGCTCACATCGATCAGTGTCTATCTGTTGACTCAGCATTGCCACCAGTTGTTAGTAGTAAGCCAAACAAGCCTAGGAGTAAGCCACGGGTGAAAGTTAAAACGATGGTCGATATCTATGCTTCTGCGAAAGAAGGCACATTAGAAGATCTTGATAAAAGAAATGGGACAAAGTGGGTATCGATTTTGAGTTATACAAATCAGGTTGTTGCTGATAAGTCTGTAGTGTCTAAGAAGCGGAAAGTTCCGCCTGTTGGCGTTGGTCCTGTTTATATTGATGCTAAAGGTCAGAAATTGCGGATTTTATCGGAGTTCAGCGAGAAAAAGACTTCTACTACTCCGTCAAGAGAGCAGCATGAGGATGGTAGTAGTGAAAAGAAATGTTTAAGCCAAGGTAGTAAAGGAAACAATAAATGCTTGAGGAAAAATTGTCGGGGAAAGAAACCTCACAAGTATGTTAAACTAACTAATCACAAAGCCAATGCTTCAGAGGTAACTCCATAGGTTTCTGTCAATTTTTTGCATATTCATGGTCGATTTTTGTAGCAAGAATCATAAAATAACAGTACATTGCTTTGTACAGCAGATAACGGAGTATCAAACAGGGGTTTCTGGAGAAGGTAGCAGCACGGGTCATCGTAGAATCTATAATCAGCGGATGCTAGCAAAACGTGGTCTGATTTCGAAGAAGCTAAATGAGAAAGGACATGATAGTTTGCGGGATCAGCCATCTGAGGATGATGATGTTACATGGTCAGGAGGAGATCGAGAGCTGATTTGTCACAGATTCATATCCTTCAGAATTTCTAGAGTCGTCGCTCCATGAGTGAAAGGAGGAGGAATCACTTGAGGGAGTTCATGTAAACACTCTCCGAGTGAAGAAGAGCCTTGCTTTGATTCAAAAAGATAAGTTTTCACCTGAAAAGAATTTCTGCTCAGATGCCGTAGAGAATTCAGATGCATCTCCTCGGGTGACTAGCATGAGAAAGTTGTCCCCACCATTTGTACCAAATGCCTGGAGGCGACTATCTATGCCTGTGGAGCTAAAGAAAGCTCGGTTGGATTTCTCGGAGGAAGAAGATGAAGAAGAATTAGGGAAATGGGAATCTGAAATGACTCAAGAACGTGAGCTGTCAGATGATGATTATGTTTCTGGTGATAATGGAGAAAAAAATGAGGTTTTACTGAGATCAAATCCTTCATCTAGTGGTTACGATGATTATAATGATGATGACGAAGAAAGTAGTGAAGAGGAAGAAGATAATAACAAAAGAGCTCATGCGTTGGACAAAACCGATGATACAGGTGCTGAGTTCGACCAGTCAGACAGTCCACCATCTAATGAAGTCATACCTAGCGAGCGAGCAATGTATTACTCCAAAGAAGTTGGGAATATGATTTACGGGCAAACCTCTTACAAGGAGGATGTGAGGTTTGATTCTGAAGTAGGACAAGGAAGCTTATTTGTAGAGGTTGATACTATTCCCATTCCAGGACCTCCAGGATCATTTTTACCAAGTCCTCGGGATATGGGTTTTGATGAGAATCTTGGGAACTCGTCGGTTATCACAAGCCAAATCCAATCTTCCATGGATCAGCTTGACAGAAACTCCTCTGAATCACCTGTTTCCGCAGTTTCAAACTGTGCACCTGGTAGATTAAATTTTCCCGCGGAGTTATCTTCTTTTATCCAAGAAAGTTTCTCCCCGGACATTCCTGGGTCCTCCTACTCAACAACCCCAATGAGCTTTTGTGTTCCATCTCATCATGGGACAACCGCTGAGGCTGAGCCAATTACCATTGACAAGACAACAACACCTTCAAGATTTAGAAACAATGATCATGAGTCTTGTTGTTGCCAACGAAAAGAAAGAATCTACGAGGGCATTACTTTCAATCATCAAGCATCTCATCTACTGCAGCGTAGAGCAGCTTCTTCGTCAATTGCCATGAACTTAACAAAATCACCCACACGTGTGGATCCAAATCATCCATTTGAGCAGTCTCAATACAAGATCCAACAAGATTTGGATCTTCAGAGTAAGTTCTCCAGCAGAACGAATCTCAACGCCGATGTGCCTCCAAGTCCTTCTAACCCAGTTTTACGGTTAATGGGAAAAGACTTGATGGTCATGAACCAAGGAGAAGCAGATGAAGAAGCATCGCGGTCTAGCTTAAAACCAACCCCTCAGTTTCTTGATCCTCCTTGCGCTGGAACGGGCTTATACTTCAACACAGACCTCTATTTAAGAAACAATTTCGAGTCGACACATCTACCACAGGCACAAGCCCAACCACAAGCTTCAGCATTCAGAAACAATTTTGAACATGTAAGGTACTTTTCTCCGAGCTAGTCACCGTAAAGTTTGACCCTTACGCAGTTTAAGAAGCAACCGAGAAGCGGATTCTCTTCAAAAACCGATCATTGAACATGGGTGCATTGGGTTTTAATGTAGATTTCCGAATGTCCTACGGCATTTTCTATGCTTCCATCTCTTTCTGCAAAGACTTTGTGTAGTTACTGTTTACAAAACAAAAAAGAAGAAGCAAACACTTGAAAATAACAAACACTCTGTAGAAGATAAGTAACTTAGGCTTTCATTGCCACCAAAGTTGTCTAAAAACTCGAAAAAGTTATAAACTTATAGTTTATCTTTAACTTTTGGCCATTATCAACGTTTTAAATGTTAAGAAAACCCGTTTTTTCAACTAATTCCAAAGGGTCTCGAATGGTCCCATCATAGGAAAAAAAAAAACAACGAAGATAAGTAATTTTAGGCTTTCATTGGAACCAAAGTTGTCAAAGTTAAGAGTAAAATCTTTAAATCTCTTAGACCAATATGGTTTAACAATTTTAAAACTTGTACAAAAAACATCGTGGTTAAGCAACTCATGAACAAAAGTCCAATTAGGATGAATTGGTTAAAACTAATGAAAAATAATAGTTTTTTTTTATTTGCTGGCAAAATTTGATTGGGTGGTACAAAGAATGATGTAGTAGTTGACTGTTGACTTAAAAAGTCGTTAGACACCTTTCTGTAATAGTAATACGAGCCAGCCCAGCTTTATCCCCGGGTGGCAATTACGGGTCGGGTCAAAACCAGTCAACGAAATCGGGAAATTTGCCGGATGTAATCATCTTAACGGCGATTATGACTCCTCCTCCGACAACAACCTACACATCAATTCCGCTTCCAACCGGCGACGTTATCTCCCGATCAATCCATAATCTCACTTCCACCATCTCTCACCACCGTCCCTGGTCAGACCTCGTCTTCTCCGGAGATTGCTCTCTCCCGGGGCGATTCTCCTCTCTTCTCCTCCGATCAAAAAAGAACTACCACTACTTTTTCGTAAACTATACGATCGTCGTCGCCACTTGCGCCGCGTTCGCCCTCATCACAGCTAGTCCCGTCGCGTTAATCGTCGTCGGCACGATCATCGCCTTGTGGCTTCTCTTTCACTTCTTCAGAGAAGATCCACTTATTTTATGGAGCTGTCAGGTCGGTGATCGGACGGTGGTGGTGTTTCTTGTCTTAGCTTCCGTATGGGCCGTATGGTTCACTAGCTCCGCCGTGAACTTGGCTGTTGGTGTTAGCGTTGGTTTGCTATTGTGCATTATTCACTCCGTTCTTAAAAACTCCGATGAGCTTTTCCTTGAGGAAGAGGATGCTTTTACCGGAGGCTTGATCGGATCTAATCGCCGGTGATATTTTCCGATCGTTCTTGCCGTAATTTTATTTTTTCCCCAATTGCTTGTGAGAGAGGTTCAAATTTTTTTTTCATTTTTTTTTTCCATTTTTTTAGTTTTTTGCTTCCCTTAAAATCACTAAATTTTCCAGAGGGGAAGCTACTTCATTGTTTGGTTTCTTGTGATTTGTGTGTTGTGAATTTGAGTATGAAGATCTAAAAATCTGATTACATGTTTGCTTTTTTCTTTTCTTCTTGGAGACTTTTTAGTGTTGATGTTGGATTGTAATCAGAAGACAAGAATGAATAATTTCTTGTTTGATTGATTACTAACAGTAAAGAACCAACTTGCTTGTTCATTTTCCTCACATGTTTCATCTGAATTTCCAGATAAAATGTATCAAAATCCACTTGTTATGAGCATTGTTAGTTTTGTCATAGCTCGAGACCTCAGCTTGTTTAAAAGTAGATCTAGTCTTTTACAGTAACAGCTTTTAGTGTTTGACTGTGTTAGTTATTAGATACTAAATCTGAAAGCTTCAAGAGAGTTCAGGGACCCAAATTGCAGAAACTGAGTTAAATGCTTATATGAGTCAGATCATATATTCTCTTGATTGTCAATTCAATATGTATGACAAGTCAGATTTTTTAAGTCCTTTGAAAAGGAAACGAAACTGAGGAGTGAACTCCGGGACCAGTAACAGGAGAGGGGAGAGTGACAGTTGTTGGCAAAACCCAGTCACTGATTAAATTGCATGTTTACCATACGGCTACACCCATACCTCTTTTTCTGTGTTTGTCTTTGGTCCCACTTCTTACACGAGTATTGTCCTTTTCTCAATTCTGTTTGTTACTGAGATTGTGTCATCTCTTTTGTTTGATTGGCTAACTTATCAGGTAAAGGATACAGCTTGAGAATTCAATGCGTTGAATGTTGGTTTCTGCTTAAGACTCTCCCTAGTAAGCTATTTGATTCATCTACACCCTGTAAAGAACTCTTTAAGTTGCAATGATTATATGATTCATGATCTAAAGGAATAAAAAGGTGATTAGGATCAATAAGGAAGTGGGTAATGTACGTAGGAATAAGATTGTTCTTAACTAGTTTAAAGTACCCGTTTCATAATTTGCTGTCTTCAACAAAACTGATATTAGAGTAATAAGGAAATAATAACCAGGAGAAATGTTTGTGGGTGTTCATATCTTGCTTCTCATTCTGACTAATTTTGCTAGTGTTTCTTGAGCAGCCAAAGTTAGATCATGATTATGGCCAAGCATTACTGTCCTGATACTGGTACAAGTCCTGCAAAGTTCCTCTCCACTATCGAAATGCCCTCCTCGTAGCAGCAGCTTCGCCCTGGTCTCCAGTAATAAAGCTTTCAACAATGTAACATCTTGCCACACGTATTCATCGACCTTCTTGTTAGTCTTCTTCTTCCAACAGAGCGAGCCTTGGCGCCAATCTTGTATCTGAGACACAAATGATTTCTCCACTTCCTCTAACACGTTGGTGCATACTTTTAGGAGCTCTAGTGCGGAGTTACACCTCGAGAAGGTTGTGAAAGCTGTGATTGCTAAAGGAAGAGCTGTTCTCTTGATGTAAAGTACCATATCCATGGCTTGTAGTTGCACCAAAGGAGGTTCTGATTTGAATCCAAATACTAAGAAAGCTGAAGCCCATAGGTGATCAAGATTCAACAACGGGTTATCGATTTTCCTCACACCTTGAACCGTTGCCTTGGGTGCAAGTATGTAGTCTCGTCTCCTCGCGAAAGTTTGAGTTATCGGATGGAACTGAATCCAACATCCAGGCTGTCTGTTTGTTATCCTCGCTAGTCCTAATCTGACTAGTAAAAAGGCAGCATCCTCTTCGCTTCTGCGTCCTAAACCACAACCACCACACCAAACAAAACATTTGTTCCATTTGCTGAAGCGGTTTCCACCTATGGGCATGTTCTTAGCCCCTGCAGCTAACAAATTAACCGGAATAGGGACTGGAGCAAACCAAGCTCCCACGAGTAGCATTTTCAATGACAGGAGGTTTCTGTTTTCTTCAGCTTGCTCCATAACAGCAAAACTGAAAGCTAAGACCTTTGCAACGAATGGATTGGATTTGCAGTATTGCTCATCGTTTGAGTTTAGAAAAGGTGATGCTGAACATTCTTCGATTTGAACTTTGTTCACAGCCTCAAAGAGCGCAGAAGGCGGAATTGCAAGCTCTGAAAGCAATGATCCTACCACCCAAAGACCGTAGCTCAACCGTCCCAATTTCTCTTCAAAAAGCTTGAGGATCTCAACCTCCTCTGCTGGGTAATCTTTCTTTCTTCTTCCTCTCAGTAGAACCATTGCATCAGATGAAGGCAATATAGAAAGCTGCACAGTGTCAAAGGTCATGACTTTAGGAAGTCTAGTAGTGATCAAGACATGTGTTCCTCCGGTGTTCCTCGGAATCAGATCATTCAGATCTTTCCCTTCCCACCAATCCTTTTCTATCTCAAGATTATCAATGATCAACAGATAAGGCATTTCTCTGAAAAGCTCACGCTTTATTCTCTTAAAAGCTTCAAACTCTTGTTCATCAAAGCTCCTTAGCCTGCCTCTATCCTTCTCAGCATCCGCGCTAACATCAAGCCCCAAGCTGAATGACAGATTCAACAGGTTCTGTCTGAAGTATCGAGCTTCCCCTCCGACCCACAAAACCATCTTATACCTCTGAGAATACCGGTAAGCAAATTCAAGAGCTAGCTCTGTCTTCCCAATCCCGGGAACTCCATTTACACAAACAACACTTGTGCTACTTTTGCTGTTACTACTGCTTCTATACTTCTTAGTCTTCAACAGTCTTTTAAGCGAGTTTTTCCCACCATTTGGATCACTCCAAGCCTCACTTCTTGGCTCTGAACATTTTCCAAGCTCCAAGCTGATAAATTTCCCATTTCGAGTTGATACAACATCTGATTCCTCATCTGCAAGTCCTTCAGATTGTCCACTTGCTTCTCCTCTGGTGCTTGGTGTTGTAGACTCAAGATACTCTCCGTTACCAAAGAAAGCCATCTCCATTTCCATTATCTCTTTCTCTCTTCCAAGAAAAGATCTGTTCCTCGGAAAAGGAAGCTCATCAATTCCTTCCACTATCTCTTTATCAGCCACACTCTTCCTCCCAAGCTTTGCCCTGAGAATCGTCGCGGTCTTTCCCACACAGATTCTCCAGTTACTCTCGTTAGCTTCGAGTTTAAACTCATGGGACTTAATCAACCCATCAATGGCTTCTTTACACTCTTTATCTATGGCATTGCAGTTGAGAAGACCCATTATCTCAGAAGGTCCAGTTCCATAGAAAATCGGAATCAAGTTCTTCTTTTGAGCAAAGAACCTAACTTCCTCCAAGCTAAGGTAGTTGAGCAAGCTCGAACAGGAGACAACCACAATCCCATAAGTAACAGAGCAGATAACTCGGTCGGCGATCTCATGACTCTGTGTGTCCGAATACTTAGCTCTGTCAGCAACGAAACAAGCGATTCCCTGAAGCTCAAGCTCTGACTTTAACCATTTGCAGAATCTCACCAAGTTTGGGTTTTGTCCATGAAACCCTATGAAGACATCAGAGCTCCTGAGCTTGGTGTTTGTTGCAGGTGAAGAAACAGAGACTTTAGCTAAAGAAACCCTAGGAACAGGGAAAGAGAAGGAGATCCTTGGTGGAGCAGGATCTGGAGTACAAGCTGATAACTTTAGTTTCCGATCTGATGGTTCATCAGAAAACTCGTACTGGTCAGAAGGAGGAGTGTAGGAGCTGCTTGGTACATCTTCAGATTGTGAGCCTTTGTAAGAAACAGGCGGTGATGGCTTGTGAGTGGTGGTTGTGGTAATTGGTTGTGTAGCTCTTGGGGATATATAAGGAGATTGTAAAGCAGAAACAAAAGCAGAAGATGGTGGGGACACAAGAGAAGGTGAATTGAAAGGAGAGTTTTTGATACTTGGAGATGAATCTGAAGCATTATTTGTTTGAAGAAGATCTTTACCTTTCTTACTTGAAGAGCTTGCTGGTGATGAAGTTCTTATGGTTAATCCAACTAAACTTGCTTCTGCTTCTTCTTCTATTCCCCTCATTACTCCTTTTCTTCTTTACTTCCTCACCAAACCCAAATGAAGCTCTCAGCTCAAAAGGTTCTGTCTTTATCTCTCTAACTTGGTATGAATCATTATGTTCTTTCTCTGACAGATTATATTGAAGTGAGTGGGACTGTGGGGAGATGAGTCAGAACATGAATGCAACAGTTGATGTAGTTCAAGGAGATTGAGGTAAAATCTGAGAAACTGCATGTGATGTATCTACCTCTTCCATTTTGTGGGGTCCTCTTCTTCTCAACACTGTTGAAACCCAATGTGTTTGTTTTTTTAATTTATTTCTCCTCCTCCTCCCTTAGTTCAGATTTGACCAAGAACCAAGCCAGTTTCAGTCTCTGCAACAATGGAGGTCACGGGTCAGAAAAAAAATCATTACTCTACAATGAGTTGTGGTCTAATGTTCATCATCATCATCAAGATTGAATCTTTTTACTCTCGTTTATATTAAAGCCAGAACCAAAATGAATAGGAACCAAACAAAAAGCAACATCTTAGTCAAATCTTAAAGATGATTTCTCAAAGACTTACACTTTTGTTTGATCTTTTTCAGACACAAGGCAAAAGACGTGTCACTTCCCCTGCATATTTTTCATTACAAGCCTCTCACTCTCTCTCTCTCTCTCTGTATGCTTCAATGTGTTTATTTTTCAGGAAGAGCAGATTGTGATAATGAAGAGGGCGAAGAATCTGGATTTGTGAGTTGGATCTGAAAGTACTTATGGAGATTAATTTAAAAAATAGTGATTAAAGAAATGGTTAAGAGAGGAGCAGCCTGGAGGTTAATGTCTAAACATGTACCAACGTACTTTATAATGATCACCCACTTAATTAAAAAAAACTTTTATAATTTTCTTGATTTATAATCTTGGATTCTCCTTTATTTCATTTGTTTTTTAGCTCGCTCTCTATATATATCTCAACCTCCTTCTGCGGTTAGATTCTTTTTTCTCTCTGGTTTTCTGGAAATTTTAAATGAAGATTTAGTTTACCAAGAAGACTCGAGTTTTTATTTAAGATCGACTAATTAGGGATATAATCTAACATGGTTACATGGATTTTAAGAGTTAAATAGACAGACTCTGATTTAAGACATTGAACTTTGAGCTGAAAAGAGTTTGGATTGAAGAAAGGGAACCATTTTCAATTTTCTCAGTACTTTGGTTGTTTGTCCTTTAGTGTTTGTATTTTATTGTGTATAGAAAACTCCAAAACATTTGTACTACATTACAATATTTATTGAATTATCTAATACTATCATTGCTACAATTAATAGGAGAAAAAAACAAGAGAATATTTACGTAAAACATATACTTTTGGGTTATAAGTAAGTGAAATTCATTCCCAAGATATTTATGTTGCTTAACTATTTTTTTATAACAATATTGTTACAATTGTACATAAAATAACTAGTTACTAGTTAGTGATAGAAACCTAGTATTTGAAAAATTCCAAACATCTTCTTTTTCTTAAACTTGATATTTCTTCCATCTATATCAATAAAGAAAAGGCAGTAAAAATAATTAATTATCATGATTCATAATATATCACATAGAGAAATTTCAATGTTGTCACAGCAAGTGTAGACAGTGTAGGTAGTATTTACTTACATAATTAATTATTGGATAATGGTCCACACTATTGTGTAGACAGTGTATGTAGTATTTTTACTTACAACAAGTTAGAACTTTTTTCATAATTAGCTTTGTAAGAAAATTTTCACTAATTGTAGTATTGACTTTTCTCATAAACTAACTATGTGTTTTTTTTAATGAAGAAATGCGTACTTTTCATATCCTTTTTCTAAATATATCTATATATTTAAATAACATCATATATACATGTGTATATATATCATATCAATAGATTTACCCAATAATATGATATTATTTTCTCAATAACGATTTAGTTTGTAAATTTGATTTTTGAGATAGTAAAACATGATTTTATACTTTATTGTAAAGGGAGATAATAAACTCCCAGTCCAATGCTCTAACTGTTAATATTACACAATCACATAATGACATAAATTACAGAATGAAAACGCGTAGAATAAAAATTTGCAGAATAAAAATTGCAAAATGAAATTACTTAAAAAGTTATGTTGATTGGATACATTTTTCGGAATGACGGAATGTAATATTACATTATCAATATATATTTATATTTAATAAATAAACAAAAATTTTAGTGAATTTTAATATATTTAAGTAATATTTGATAATAAAAAATATTAAAAGATTAAAAGTATATTAAAAATTGTTAAAAAGTTGTGAAAGTTTTAAATATTATTCAAAATGATGGTATAATTTTCAATGTAATTTTTTTACAATTGCTAATATTTTGCATTAGTAAAATAAATGTTTAATCACTTATTATGAAATAAGCAATTATATATCCACTTATTTGCATAATGAAATTTTATTTATATTTTTTTAGCTGAAAACGTAAATTTTACATTTTTTATATTTTAAAAAACATTATGCAAATTTTTTTGATTAATAATTTGTTTGCATAATCATATTAAAAAATTTATTATATCATTATAGTCTAAATCAAACAATTATCTCTTTGAAGGCGAGCATGCCCTATATATTATTTGGAGAATACATTTATGAATAAATATTAAAAAATGTTAATATTTACATCACATTGTTATTATAAGAACAAATTTTAATCTTTTATTAAAGGTATTTTAGTAATTAATTATTATGTGATCATTTAATGAAATTATTTAATCGGATTTGTTTATAATCAATAATTGTGGTTATAAAAAAAATCGGATTCGTTAATATTTCAAAATTTTTTTTTTACTATTCTAAAAAAATCGGCATTTGTTAATAATCATAATTTTTATAGGATTTGTTAATATTTCAAAAATAAATTGTTAATATTCCAAAAAATTGGATTTGTTAAAATGTGATTTAATTTTATTTGTAAAAAAAATCGGATATTCTATTATTAAATTTTTTAATATTAAAATAAATAGGATTTTTTTAGTATACAAAAGTATGTGTGTATATACTGACACAACATTTGAAGTCTGATTTACAGTGGGAATTGGTCCAAGACCAGTCCACTTGTGACTTTTAATTTACTTACCCCACACATTTTCACATTTATCTACAATCATAAGGACTTAAAAATACACAAACAAAAGAAAATTTAAAATTACCATCAAAATCTTGGAGTGTGTGAAGTATGAACAAAACAAGAATGATTTTTTTTTTTTTACTAGTAGTATAAAAGATTGATTTACTACTGAGACGACGAAAAAAGTCTAATATATGGAAGCGTTTATCAAACGCTCAAGGATACGTATCGTTGTTTTCGGATCTTGAAAAACGGCAACCACTGTATTATATATACAAAAGATGTAAACATTAAAACCATATAACAAATTAACAAGTTAGAAAGACGAGGGTAAATTAGTAAATAGCATGAGATCATATTTAATTTCTAACGGTATATCACACACCGTTGAAATTTAGATCCGACCAGATAAGATCACGTCGAATCGAACGGTCGCAAAACGTCCGAGTCGTTGCTGCAGTAACCAGCTGTTTCGCCACGTGTCCGACCAAGTCGCTCACACGTTCATATTTTCTCTTAATAAAAAATTTGGAATATACAAAAAAAAAAAAGGTAACAAAATTTTTGATCGTAACCGGAAAAAAGAAATTAACGATTTTCGCAGCGAAATTAACCACAATCGACGGATATTAGAGAGATCTGCGAATCCTTTAATCAAATTTAGGGTTTTGTAATTTCGTTTCGGTAGCTCTGTAAAGGAATCACCTTTAGAGGTTTTGCGTTCCATTTAGGTACGTCAAGCTCGATACTTTCGGTTCAATTCGCGCGTGTTCTTTGTTGGATTTGATTTTCCAATCATTGACTCTCTTAAATGATAAATTTTGAGAGGTTTTGATTTACTTTTTTTTCTGGGTTGTTTTTTTTTTGTATTTTGGTTTACTGAATTCTCCCCTGGTTCCTGCTGGAATGATGGTTTCTGTCTTGAGATTGATCCCATGTGAATTTGGAGGGTGAAAAGTTAGTAGGGTTTGAGAATTTTTGTAAAGTCATGGATTTGGAGAGTGAAAGCTTTGTTCTTGAGTCTTTTGAAGATGGTAATGGCTTGATTGGTGATGTTGAGACTATTGCGGATGAAGAGACTATTGACCTTGATAAACAGTCGATTTCACGGGTTGAGACTTCTCCTCTTATTTCAAAGGGATTTGGTTTAAGAAAATGGAAGAGGAGGATAAGGAGAGATCTTGTTAAGGATACTTCTGTGTTTTTGGAGAACAGTAAAGTTCTGAAGAGGGTCTTGTCAGGGGCATTCGACCAGAATGCCAAACATATCCATTTTCCGGGACCTGATGATAGACAAGATAGTCTTGGTTCGGTTGGTTCGGTGAATAGCGTGGTTGGTTTTGAAATACCTGGGTCTACTCATGGCAATGGTCTTGCTTTTGCAGCTGGTTTTGATTCCGATAACAGTGAGGATCGGAGTAGCAAGTCCTCCACTGCAGCCAGCGGTCCCAAGGTTAGGTATGAGAGGACAATGGGTCATTCTTGGGACAAACAGAGAGCAAAGTATTTGGGTGGGAAGATTGTGGTTAGCTCGGGTGATATTGGTCAACAGAGGAAGAGTAGTATAGAGAAGAGTAGGAAACTTAGAGGAGAAAGGATCAAAATTGAGAAGGAAAACCCTCATTCCAGTATTGAATCTGCTGACTCAAGAAACTCCAACTTTGTGTTTATGCAGGGTGCTTCCTTTAGTTTGAGTAGCAGACAACAGGGCGGAAGAATAATAATGGATTACAATGAAGATAGTAGTGATCATGACGCACATACTTCGAAACGAAAAGATAAAGTGGGAAAAGAAGGAGAAGAAACCGAAGATTATTCACAAGGAGACTCTATTGATGGGTCCCAAATCAAGAACAATGGTTCATCAGACAACTTGGATCCATTAAAAGAGGCATTCAACAGTTTTCACGCTTTGCAAGAAGCTCTCCAAAAAGGTAGCAAATTCTAGTATGGTTTTCATTTGAATTTTAATGGTTGATGCTTTCACTGGTTCCTTATTGTTCCTTGTAATGTTAACATGATTGTGTATCGAGTTTAACTGAACTTCTGGTTCCTTTTCGATCGTCAGAACTTCTTAAATTCAAAGAGCTTGGGAAAGAATCTATATCATCAGTACATGATGGAGGAGAAAGCAGCAGTTGCATACACGCGGGACATGAACGAGCTAGTGAAGCAAGTTCTTCTCGCCGGTTTGGGTCTGAAAATATGGGGGAATTGGGATTAACTTCTCTGGATTCCGAGATACTGAACCTGGTGAACAATGTGGAGCATCTGGAGATCAAACTAGAAGAAGCAAAATGTATTCTCGAGGTTAAAGAATCACAAATCCGTGAACTCGAATCCACCATAAACGATTCAGAGCCGCGTAATGGAGGAACAGAGATCGTGATCGAAGATATTTTCCAGCAAAAGATGGAGGCAGAGATTGAATATATCATATTCTCAAGATCAGTGGCAAACCTAAACAGACGGATCAAACTGATTGAAGAAGAGAAAACATTGGCTGAGAAGACATTGGGTCTAAAGATGCTGTCAAAGCTTGAAATGGCAGAAACAAAAGCTGATAATCTAAAGAATCAAGCTCAAAATTTACAAAACTATTGTGTAGAGATCACAGAGATTCAAGAAGTGAAGTGTTTGAAGAAGAGAGTGTTTAAGACCACTTCATGTCTTTTTCTACAGTTAGGCTTGCTGTTTATGCTGTTTACTTTCCAGTTAATGCCAGAGTCGGAGACTGTTGTGCCCACATGAGAGTTTTGTTTGATGGAATCTGTTTTAATTACTTTTATATAATTATTTTCATATAATGTAACACTTTGGGCTCCAATGGACCAACTCCTCATTGCTTCTTCTATGTTTTATTGTGTGCTTCATGACGTTTGTGTGTGTATGTATATATTGTTGCCTCTTTGTCAACTTTGCCATCACTTTCCATAGTTTCTTTATTAAATAAGAAACAGAAGATAAAGTATATAAACACAAGTGAAAGTTTACACATTCACATTGATCTAACATTTTATTGAAAGTTTTATTGAAAAGGGTTCTAACCCATATGGTTAACCTGGTTTAAGAGCAAATTTAGAGTAAATCATGGATTATCATGGATTTTACAGCTTTTGGGTTTCAGTTCGATGATTTATTTCAAAATGGATTTCGAATTAAAAAATTGATGCATTCGAATAGGATCTCCTTTTCTTACAAAATTAGTCTATAACCTTTTTGTATATGTATGCATATCGTCTCTTTAACTAAAAGTCTAAAAAATACTTTTAGTATGTCAAAAATACATACAATTATTTGATTTTTTATTAAGCACATGCAATGAAAATTTGCGCATAACCTTTTAAATAATTTGAGTCGGTCTTAATACATATTCATTCTAAGCTCTTAAGAATTTATAAATAAGAAAAATTCAATATAGTTGTGTGAATATTGCCTGGTGTGTTGTTTGTGATGACACATAGAAGTGGTCTTATGTCATTAGCTGCAAGTGGAGACTTTTGACAATTTGACTACAAACAGCCATCTTAATGTTGGTTTGTTCCAACACTTAACAATGCCCACGTCTTGAAGAGTTTTAGACTTGCAAACCAAATCAATATACAATATACTTTAAAATAAATGTATGATTCATCATAGGTGTCTTAATGTGATGATCTTTGGATTTTTAAACCTCCAAATCATTTTACAACTTTGGACATACCGTAGTTTGGTAAAAATAAGATTCTTTTGGGCTCATTTTTAGTGTAAGAGAATTACATTTAAATATAGAGATTTGATTCTTTCTTTCTTCCTATTTACCTAGCTCAGTTAGCTGGTGGTGTGTTTCAAAACTCAAATTTGTGGTATGTAACATATGCTAAGATTTTTTTTTTTTTTTTTAATACTTGAACTATAATAAAGATCATAGCAATTCTTCTTAGTGGAAATTAATTAGTGTACATGGCTTTACTTAGAGATCCACTAATCTACAAATATAGATAGAGAATGTCAATTTTGTTTGTCTATAGTTCGGTATTCCAATTAAATGGAGAAAGTTCTAATATTTATCATCAATTCGCCATCATAGATTTATGGAGAAACCATTTGTTTGAAAAAAAAAAAAAAAGAGAAAAGAAAAGAAAGATAAGATGGTGAGATGAATAAGATGGTTTGCTTTATGGAACTTTGGTCAATTAAACTATCATGCTTTATGTGAATCCAAAAGCATAATAAAGAAAGAAAAAATATCAAAGCTTGAGAGAAGAAAACAAAAGAGTATATATCCTCTCATCAAATTAACAAAAGACCCCACCAAATTAGATTAAAAGCCAAACGGCCCAAACACCAAAGTACCTCAAGAACCCAAAATCAAGAAAATCTTTCTGTCTTTTTTTCAGACTACAATGTCAACAACTCCTTTTTACCATCATTACTTCCTAATTTAATAAGTTTGTTTTCTCTCTCTTTTTAGGGGTTTTTTAATCTTTCAAGTTAAAAAGCTTACTTTGCTTGCATATATACGTCTTTTAGACTCTTTCTTCTTCCTCGTCTTCGTTAGGTGGCAACTCATTCAAGTCAAACTCCAAAAACGTTCTCTGCAATTTCTTCACCTCTTGCATTGTCTCTGTTGCTTGACTAAAAGACGCTCCTGCAGGAGCAGTTGGAGCAGCGGTTGCAGCCTCAGTAGAAACTGGTCCAGTCCAATGACATCTCTTGTGACCTCCAAGAGCTTGACCTGTTGGGAAGATTTTATGACAAATATTACAAATGTGATCTCCATTATTACTACTGCTTAAAGATGTGTTTGATCCTTGAGCACTAGCTAAACCGGTTACTATTGCTTCGGTTCCAAGTAATGAAGCTTCAGCGTTTGCCCTAGGTTGATGATTCTCCAATATCTTGACCTTGTTGTGACTTGCTCTATGACCTCCTAAAGCTTGATAAGAAGAAAATGACTTGTTGCAAGTCACACACACGTGCTTCTCACGTACACCAGCACCACCTTCCTCAGCTGCAACAACAACCTCAAGCTGATGATCATGAGTAGATGATGATTCTTTCTCCATCTCAGACAATCTTTTCTTCTTCTTCTTCCTCTTCTTAGCTATTTCCAGATATTTCTCTTCAACGGAATGCGAAGCAGTAGTCTCTGCAACATTAAGATTAGCAGCTGCTTCTGCAGTAGTAGCTAAGAACAATAGACCATTAGTATCATTAATATCCTTCATATCTTCCGGTGGTGGTTCCTTTAAATCTGATACATCAACCTTCAAAACACACCTCCTTCCTCTCTTCCCTCTTATGGACCATCCTTTAAACGATTCCTTAAGGTCAACAACGTTTTCCAATTCCAAATTATTATTGTCCCATAGCTCCGAGTTCTCATCATCATCATCATCATCATCATCAAAATCATCATCATCATAATCCGTGCTCATACGCTCATCATCATGATCATCAATAGAGAGTGTCGAAGACGATGAATTACCAAGTGGATGAGGAAGAGGAGGAGGCAAAACTCCTTTCCATCCTCTGTCTGGATGAAACCTCATGTGTCCATATAAAGCCTTCATTGATGTAAACTTCTTGTAACAAACACAACAAGCCACTTCTAATTCACCTCTTTCAGATCTACCAACCATACCAGACACCATCTTTGGTCTCACCATTGAGAATTTACGAGTTTCGAGCGCATGAATCCGTTTATGACCTCCTAAAGCCTTACCTGACTTAAACCTTTTACCACATTCACAACATATATGCTTCTTCTCTTCTTCTTCTTCTTCTTCTTCTTCTTCCAAATCTCCTTCCTCTAGATCCATACTCTTAGCTTCATGATCATCTTCTTCTTCCTCCTCCTCGAGACCGATGCTTTTAGCTTCATCATCTTCTTCTACCTCTTTACCTTCTTCAGCTATGAAAGGTTGGATCCTTGGAATTTTAACCTTAATAGATCCAAATCTCGGTCTCTCAAGTGAGAATTGACAGTTGGTTTTGTAACCTCGTAAATGTTCCATCGCCTTTGAAGCTTGAATCCACACAAAAACCAAGCTCAGATCAAAGCTGAAACAGATCTACCAGCTGATAAGACTAGGGCTTGTCCTGTATGTAAAATACACACCTACTTAGTGAAGAAGACAATCTCTCAGAGCTCTCTCAAACGCAACAAAATCTCAAAGCTATGAAAATCTAAAAAAGCAAAAGAAGAAGAAGAAGAGGCAATAGAGAGAAAATAAGAGGCTATAGCCATAAGAGTGAAGAAGAGTCTGTATTGTGCCTCACGTTTTTGGATGAATAGTCTCTATTTATTTATTCACATATATATAAAATTAGCCTTTCTTATTTAAAAGTCATAATTAAATGTTTTATAGTTGTGTAGCGTATCTCTCTTCCTTCTAGCACTTAGCCACTTACCAAACAAATAAAAGATATGACTTTTATTTACTTAAGGCCTTGTTTGACTGTTTTATAATACAAAACGCAATCGCTAAAGTATTTGACTAGTAAACACACTGTTTTATGGTAATTGTGTAAAGCAAAGACTATTATTAGTTTGTGGTAATTTTACTTTTTTTTTTTTGTTATAATAATGTTTCCATATCTTCCTTTGGGTAGATTCAAAGGCTATATTTATGTTTGATTGAGTTTCCTAATTTATGGAAACGCAAAACGTGGTTTTTGGTGTTTTAAGCGTAAAGTTGAGTTCACGTTTTGGGTTTGAACCAAACACGTCGTAATCGATCGTGCTTTAGGGAATAGTAAATAGGTGATTAATTGCCATTTATCTTTTCGTGGGTATTGCAATTTATGGCAAATAAATCAAGATTTTATTTAAAGACCAAAAGATTTAAAAAAAAATCAAGATTTTATCTGGATTTTCATTTATTTATTATTATTGAGATATCCCTTTACATCAAAAGAAAATCTTTTGAGTAGGATTCCTAATTTTGAGTAGCACCAAAAGGTTTGTTAGTTAGACAGAACAAAAAAAAATATACCAGTAAATTGTTTGGATACTTATCCTAATCTGTGATTAAATCTTTAAAATTGGGGTTCTTAAAAATTATTGTCCCACGTTTCCTGCTATCACGATGACTCACTTCCTCACATCCAGGTTATGTTTCAGTTTTTTTTTTCTTTTTCTTTGCTTGAAACCAAATGTAAAATGCATTAGCTTGGTACAGGTTTAGGTTATCTGAAGTATTTATTTTCCAAAACAAAAAGTTTTAGCTTTTTTTGCCGGTTTGGTTTGTCTTAATTTCGTTCAACTTTTACATATTTTTTTTTTGAGTATATCCAAATATAAATTAGGATCTTATTGGTTGTGGCTGTAGATTTTGGATTTTGGCCGTAGGATTATAGCTGTAGATTTTTCTGTTGTAGGTTTAGAATCATGACCGTAGATTTTTGGGTTGTAACTTTAGAGTTACCTGTTAGAGCTGTAGATTTATCTGCAGGAGCTTCATAATTAAATGAAAAAAAAAAGCCAAATAAATTTTCCAAATACCAAAATTTATGGCTTTAGACTTTTATTCTAAAAAGGAAAAAAAAACATAAAAATAGCTTTAGGTTTTTAAAAGTGGCTTTGGCTTTGAAAAATATTTATAAAGCATGATTGCTTTCAATTCAAATATTTATAAAGTATGATTGCTTTCAATTTAGGACTTTAGACCAAAATCTGATTTTAGAAATGTCTAAAGCTCCAACCAATGGATATTATTAAGACTTTTGGTATTTCTAGTTAGAAAGGAAATGATCACTTAATTTTCAAGTACTACATTTATGCATCTCTCATTCATTGCCTCAATTAATTTTTTATTTTCATAAAATTGTTTCACACGAAAAATTATTTTAGGTTAATTTCTCATATAACTTCTTTTTTACAATAAGTAACTTTTCCCATATTTATGTTTGCAATTATCTTTTATCGAGCAAGTTCTTTTTTTTCCTAGTAACTTCTTATATTCTATTTTCTAGATCTTTTACATATATTAATCTTCTATTTAACAATATAATATTATTCTTGAGGTAAATTTTCAACCATCAACTATTTCGCGACACATGAAAAATCATCCCACTAAAATCATTTTCGAAAAAGCTTAACACAATATTTGGTCATGGACGAATTAGTTTGAAACGACTAATGTGTATGTCATCTTTTTTCCGTTCGTATAATAAATGAAATATTTAGAAAAAACGATTTTCTAGTGTTCTAAGCTGCCGAAAAATATTATAGACTCCATTGTAAGTAGCTCACAATCCTGAATAATTTTGGTGGGCAACTCACAATTTGACCACACGAAGTCGACTAAACATTAATTGTATTTGTATGAAAATGTATGTTTATCTCAACTCCACAGAGCACGTTTTCCCGGGCAAAGTGACATCGATCGGAGTACACCAAAATTATCATTTCACACCTGGCAAGACAACACTACAGTGGTTTCCCTAAAATCCTACAACTAGAATGGTCTGATCTGACCATTCAAAACCTGATTCCCAGTCTTAGATCAATGATTTTTCTATAAATATTCTTTTATTATTTTCTAGTGAATGAGAATGGAGAGATGGATGGATGGATGAACGAGCAAGGCCTAAAGATCGAAAGACCACAAAAGCTAATTCATCTACACAACCACGCATATGTCACACACTAAAGCAGGTGTTGTGACTTTATGTAAGAGACAACAAATTTCTTATGTTCATCCTTTATACAAATCTTTGTTCGGGATCTAGTCCACCTAATCGTACTCACCCTTCCGAGAGTTCTAACCCCACTTTTAAAAATAACATCTCTTTCCTTCAACTCTTTTTCTAATCTCAGTAAATATCATATTTAGTGTAAGATCATTTTTTACAAGTCCTAGAACTAAATATACTACTATTTCTCCTCTCAACTTTTCGGCCCTCCGATCAATCTCATCTGTCTCATTCTAATTCGAGTGTAACAATAACTAGGATTTTACCAGATTTTTCCGGATTTTACAATAGACCGAACTGAATTAGTGATTGCGTCACCGAACTTACCGATTCGACTGCAAGTTTGGATTGAATTTGAAAACATTGGTTAAAAGAATACTTTTGTTGAGCTAAGTAGAAAATAATAAAATCAAAGGAAAACAGATCTTTGTGAATAGTTTCTTTAGAAAAAAAAAAAAGTTAAATGATTTATATACGGATTTAATTTTCACTCAGTTAAACAAGACTTTACGATTAAGGAGTTTTGTATGAGGCCTATATTGACCAGTAAGTAAAATACTAACAAGAGATTACATAAGGTTTGTACAAATTTTAGAATTGAGAGTTAGTGGCTAAAACACTTGGTAGTGGAGGGCCACTCCTCCTAGTCATTCAAGTTATCAGAAATTTAGACTTAATTAAAACAATAAAAAAAGGAGGACCGATCTAAGTTAACAAACCCAAAGTAATATTTACAATCAATGCTAGCTTAACAACTTGTAGAATGATTCCGTTTGCACTGAACTGCAAAATATGGGATCAAGTTTCACACAGTTATTAACTTATTTGGCTATAACTTCAAATAATGTAAAATCAAAACCAAGCCAAAATAGATATTTCTTAACCTGGTACTTTGTATTACTCGCGCATGCAATTATTACACACTAAGAGAATGTTCTTGTAACGATATGCAATCGATGCTTAGGCCATAAATTATGGGCCAAAATACATCCCACCCTAGGATGACTCTTTCTTTTTTGGTTAAAAAATCTTCGAACCAAATCTAGAAGATCTTCGAAGGGATTGAGTTTTGACTAATGGATCCCAAGTCTATGGAAAAATTACATTTTAAAAGCACAACAAAGCAAATTACACAAATGAACAGCTTCTGAATCGAACCGTGGTCTCTCTTTTTTCTCTCTGTCGGTATGATTAAACCTAACCAAGACGCATATAAAAGATTATTTTTACGTAAAGTTCTTTTTTTAGGCTTAAATTTCCATCAAAGTAATGAATCGAGATAAGTGTAGTCTCTGGTTCGACCATATTCCAAGAGACTTCCATAAGTCCGGTCCCAAACACCGATGAAGAGAGATTCAGTATCTGGACTAAACGAAATCCCAGAAATCTCTCCAAAGAAATCAATCTCTTGCTCCTTTTTGTAACCTGTTTTTGTATCATAAATATGGACGAAATCTGCTGGCTCGGCCATTGCAACGTACTGTCCGTCAGATGTGAACCTAATGGACCGTATGGCTCCGAGGTTACCTTTTAGAACAGCTACTGATTCCGAAAGTTTCCTTGTGTCCCAAATACGACAGGTCTTGTCTTGGTTTCCTGTGGCAAATGTTACACCATTTGGATGCCAAGCTGATGCAAACGAATAATCTAAGTGACCTTTTAGCGTCCCGATCGTCTGAAACAAAACTCAAAACAGTAAGGTTCCAAAGGACGTAACCACAGTAAAACAGACAGTTCTGGGAAGAAGAATGTTAAGTACCTGTCCGTTGCTTGCGTCTACCAGTAGACCATCTGGGTCATCTCCAACGACTGCTACTAGTTTCCCATCAGGACTTAGGGAGCTATGCTGTTAAAATTTCCAAAATTCTAACTTTGTGAGATTTGAGTTTTATTTAGCTGCAGAAAAGCCGAAAAAATGAGAAATTAAGAGAGCTTACATTGACGGGCCATAGATAACGAAAGAGTTTGACAAGCTGATATCTCTCCATGTCAAAGTCTCGGACTCCACAGTCATTATTTGAGGCCATGAAATGAAGTGCGCCACTAATAAGACCATATAAATAGTTTCAGTTTCTGCATGTCCTATTCTCTAAACTTAGAAGTCCAAAACTAACTTATGAAAGGCAAAGAGATACCTGGAGTTTCTATATATATCTACTGCATTTGTGATAGCGTTTTCGGTGTATGTTGTACGTGAACAGAAGCTCACACCAGGTCTATCAAGATGCTGGATGTATGGGAACAAAAAATTCACAAAATTAGAACATGAATAAGCAACTTCTTTGGCATTTAAAATCAATGGAAAGAGACTTCATAGCAGTTGGTGGAAACACCGAAGTTTGCTACTATCCTTAATATCCATTCAAAATCTCTAAACTAACCTTGCAAATGAGTTCTCCCTGAAATCCACCAGCAACTAGCAGCCTTTCTTTTACTGCAAGAGTGCTAACTTGAGTCTCTGTAAATCCTTCCAACAGACTCTCGGGATGTTTCTGAAAAATATGGAACATCGGCTTTAGGTAAACCCAACAGAGATGAAAGGAAATCCAGGGTCAAATTAATTAGATGGTTTGGATAAGGATTGAGACACAAACCTCAGACGGAGCCACATGACCTTTAACGTTAAGAATTTCATTCTTGCAACCTGTCAAAGAAGACCAGTGGCTTATGGAGTAGTTGGACAATAGATAAACGTCGTGTTTTGAGGTAGCCCAGACCAAATTCCTCAACTGCAACAAAGAAGAGAAAATAATTTAGCCTAACTAAGATCAGCTTTTTCCATGAAACTATGGTTCCATCAGCAATACTAGCACAGGGGAAGTTACATTTGAAATTTCACGAATCAGAAGATGAAAGAAAAAGGAGAATCATATTGGCGGATGCATAACACTGTAACACTAACAGAGACAAGTGTGGTAAGTGGTGCACTTGAGAAACCTGAAAATGGAGAATCGTTGATCTCACTGATCTAGAATTCCTCCTGAACGTATAGAAAGAGCTGCCTTTCTCAGTATTCATGCATTTCTGGTTCCAACAGGCAAGACTAGAGTGAGAAAAGGTCAACATAGGTACATCTCCTAATAAATAACCTTAAAGAAACATGAAATGTAATTCACCCACCTTTGCAGATTCCTCACCCGAGTTGGGGATATTTTCATAGTTTTTATACTGTTCTAGCCTAGTTTTTCTGTACTCTTTTCGAGAAACGCTAAGTCTATCCCACGGTATACCCTGAATATCCTTCCCATTCCGTGCTTGAGCAGCAGAAGTATCTGCTGCCGACTTGTTCTGAAGTAGTCCATGTACAAGTAGTATAATTGGGTGTTAAGAATATACACAGAAGAGAAAAAAAATGAAGAGGATGGAGAAACAGAGTAAACAACACAAACCAATTGGTCTAAATCTTCAACATCGGAATCAGATGCATCGATATCCCTTCCATCAAACTCGGCATTCATATCATCCTCCAGATCATCGATGTCATACTCATCAGCCATATATTCATCTTCAAGTTCATCACCATTGTAATCAGACATGGTGAGGGATCAATTTTGGGAAAATGCTCAATCACACAGAGATGATGAAACAAGGGAAAGAGAACAAACCAAAGTCAGCCATATCGACCTCCAAGGTAAACAAGCCAAATCCACCTTCCAAAACCCCTGCAATATAGTAACAACACAACCATACAAATCTCTGAGACGAAGATCATGCAAATTCATAAAATTAAGAAATAATCAAAATTCAACAAATCAATAAACAGAACAAATCTCTGAGACGAAGATCATGCAAAATTCATGAATTTAGCAATAATCAAAATCCACAAATCAATAAACAGAACATAGTGGCAAAGATTAAAAAACAAATTTAGAGCTCATATTGTATTAGAAAACTCCAAACTATACGGATTTCGAATTCTAAATTATCGCTTACAGCAAAATTCACTTCTCCAGAATTCGATAAAATTGAAACGAAAAAAGGCACAAATGAATAAACCTCTTAAAACCGAAAATAAAAAAATCAAATATTATTCGATCTCATGCACTGAAACCCTATGTTTGAAACAGGAAAAAAAAATGGATAAATCAAGTCGATTAGATCGTCATCTCAAACCCAGAAATCCCTAATATTAGTAGTTTCGAAAAAGAGGGGTTTCACCAGACAAAAAAAAAATAGAAATAAAATGAGAATTATTATTAAATAAATGTGAAGAAAAATTAAATCGGATACCAAATCTGAAAACTGGGTTGAGATTTAACGCGAATTAGGTAATCACCGGATCTGAGGATCCAATTTTATACACAGCGTCTCTCAGACAAAAAATCTTCTACACTCCATTTATAATAAAAAAAAAGTTAGTTAATCATTTTTGCATCAAATATTATCCACGTCAGGAGCCAATATCCAATAACCACGTGTTACCTATATCATCGAAGTTAAACCAATTTGTTTTGGACCAAATAGTGTTAATCCACCTGAATATAGAGATAAGCAATAGTCATAAGTATGAGTAGAAAATTAATCTCGTATCACGGAATGACGAAATATGGAGATATCGACGACTGGATTAATAAAAGCCTACGTTATTTTTTTTTTTTGACATATGATTTTGATTAGTATTAATAAATAGATGTTATCGAAAAACTATATATTTCCGAAATATAGTCTAAAAAATAGAGATGAGAAAGTTAAATATAATCACATGGAATTACAATCTGACAAAAGACGAAACAAAATGCAAAAAACATTACCAAGACCTCAAAAGAAGACAATTTGCCAACTTCACTTCCACACCACACTCCAAGATTAAAACCATTGTACTTGTCAAAATAAACTTTTATTCCGATAAATAAGAAAAGAGACATATAGATCCAAATTCAATAATCCTTCGGAAATGGAGTTATTGTATTCTACGATCAAAAGATACGTCGTTAGAAACCATGATTATATCTCGATCGGGTCTAAAGAAAAAACGTTTTATATTTTGCAAGTATTCCCTCAATATTATTTAGAGTATACAAATATAAGACCATTGATATTATGCCATTAATATTTACTTTCTTATGCCATTGATATTAAGACCATTTGCTAATTTTTATTAAATTTATAATTGTAAATTTAATTAGCACGTTAAAAACAGAATTAAATCGTAATCTTTCAAGATATCAATTTTTCGACTAAAGAATATCCAAAAATTAATTATTATTTAAATATTAAAATTATTACAATACTATAACAAAAACTTTTAAATAAAATTTAAATCTAAAAAAAATTATAGCAGATCATATATTCTAGTTATCTTAATTATGTAAATCAGACAACATAAAAATAAACTCAGACAACCAACGACGAGTTGACCTAGTGGTTAAGTCATCGATTACCGAAAATACAGAGATTTTGGAAGTCACATGTTCGATTCACATAGGGAAGATTTTACTTTTCTTTGAAAAGTATTTATCCGATCTAAGATTCTGTCCTAGAAATGCGTATAGACATTTAGATCCAGAATTTTCTGGATTAACAAAACAAAAAAAATAAAATCAGAGCACGTGGTCTTGGCCACCTCGATATTATTTCCCATTGGCCTCACAAAATATCGTTATGATGATAGATGATTTGAGTTGACATGAGTGAGTCGGTGAGTCCATTTTTCATCTCACCCAACGTAGACCTAGCAATATTGACCAATATCCACGGGCTCCACAGATTTTGACCCGCTATAGAAGAGATTCAGGTTTACAAAAATAAAATCACTAATTTGCAGATTTTACAGAACAGATTGAAAAATATAATGGATTACCAGGTTCCTGCGGATACCCGCAAACTATATTTTTCTCCTATATTTTATATAATTTTATATTGTTGATCTTTATTTTTAAAATTTTTATAATTATTTTCAAAAACTTTTACATTTGCACAATTTTTTTTCAAGTATTTTTTAATATGTGGGTGGTCTTCTGGACCTGTGGTATTTGTAAGTGTAGATGCAGATCAGATTTAAAAACCTGTAAATTATGCGGAACGGATGCGGTTTATGATATTTATTACGGTTATGCAAACTGACGGATCGCGGTGGACCTGTATAACTACTCTACACGCGCGTGAAAGTATCTAAGACCATCTCTTCTAAGACCATCAGCATTGGAGACTTTGTCTTCACAATTTTTTTAAATTAAATTTAATATAAATTTAAGTAAAGATAATTGACATTAAAATTATTCAAATAAAAAAAACTTAAAACCAATAGAATGAAGACATGTGGCATATTGTATCTAAGACATTGTCTTCCCCAAGACAATGTCTTTTTCTTATTCACTAATTTTTATTCTTTTAAAATTAAGAGACACATGTTTGTGTCTCTATGCTGATGCTCTAAGAGTTTCTTATAATTATAATAATAAAATAATATAAACTTAAGACACAAACTAAAATGGGTTTCTTATCTAAGAAACCCAAGAAACGTTTCTTAGATAAAATAAATATTATAAAAATGGTTAAGAACCCCATCTACCATTAAAGATGCTCTAAAATCCTTACCGCGCAAGTGAACACGTGTAATTATCTCAAGCAGTCCACGACTCCACAGTTAGACTCTCCTCTCGATTTTAATAAAAATAAGAAAAATAAAAAAAGTGTTTATCAAATTTTCCTCATCTGTTTCTCGGGAAAATTTCTCATTTTCTTTTCCGAAACGAAATACCGCAAAATTGGACCATGATTCTGAGGAAAGTATGGGGATCGGTGTGGAACCGATCGAACAGTGGCAAGGATTTGGTTAGTCAGAGAGCGGCGATTCAGGTTCCTCCTCTGTTGTCATCGTCGTCTCTTGGTGCGTTTGATCAGCTTCCGACGGATATTCTAGTTCAGATACTGATGATGATGGAGCCAAGAGATGCTGTGAAATTGAGCTTAACGTGCAAAGCCTGGAAATGTTTAGCTGGTGGTAATCGTCTCTGGATATTTTATCTTCAGTGTTCTCAAGAGTCATGGGACTCCATTTTCTTCGCTGAAACTAGTTTGCGTTCTGGTTATCCTCTCCGGTGAGTTTTGCGATTTTTTTTTGCTTTGATCGGTAGAGAAAATTTTGATGATCGTTTTGGTGATGGGGTTTGAATTTTGTTTCTTTTTGAATTTGGTAGTTTCTGATTGCTCAAGAGACGAATCAGTGTTAAAAAAAATGTAGATAATTCAAGGTTTAACGATTTTTGCAGAATGCTTTCTAGTCAATCAGGGGAGTTGTCATTTATGCGAATTTATAGTCAGAGGGCTCAAGTTCCTGGTTCTATAATTATTGATGGTATGTTTTGTTTTTCTTCTTGTTCTGGACAATGCAAATACTAGTGCATTTAATTACATACTAGTTTCAAATTCTTCATTTTTGTCTTTCAATTGTGCTCAAGATGTCTCCTTTTCTGTATGTACCATCATGAAGGTGGTTCTGGATATTGCAAGTTTGGTTGGAGCAAGTATGCTTCACCTTCTGGACGTTCTGCTACTTTTCTGGTGAGACAATCGTTGTACTCATGCGGTTCGCGATTGATCACAGTATATATAATAAACTTGGTTCTTCTCTCTTGCACAAAAGATAGTTCTTACTAGTTTGATCGCCAGGAATTTGGCAACATCGAGTCACCGATATATGCTAGACTTCAACAGTTCTTTGCAACCATTTTCACCAGGTTTTTTTTTTTCCTCATTTTGTTCTAGTGAAGCTGACTGGTCTTAGCAATTGATCTATGGCTTTCGCTTTCCCGATTTCATGTGGATAGTTTTCTTACAGGATGCAGGTTAAACCCTCTATGCAGCCAATAGTGGTGTCACTGCCCCTCTGCCAGTTTGATGGTTAGCTACAGTAATACCTGTTTATCTTCGGGATTACATTTCGTGGTTTCAGTTTTAAACTTTTAAGGTTTTTTTTTTTTTTTTTTTTCAGATACTGAATGGGCCAAGGCATCAAGGCGGCAACTTAAGACTGCTATCCTTAATGTCTTGTTTGACATGAATGTTCCTGCAGTGTGTGCAGTTAATCAGGCGAGCCTTTGTTCACTCTTTAGTGCTTTCTGATGATTATTGCTCCAAAATATTGGAACTTTTGCATCGAAATTTCAGAGCAGTGTTTTTCTCCGGGAAATTTATCCTCCATCTCCATAGCCACACAGTACATCTAATAGAATGTATTGGCGGAAATTTTTTTTGGGGGATTTGATGCATTATCTCACCATTAACTGCAGATAGTATAACTAAGGTTTATGCATTCCTTGTCAAATGATTGGTTTTGTTACTATTACAGTAATAAGCACGTCGGACATCTGGAATAATCTGTGCTCTGTTTTCAGGCTGTGTTAGCTCTATATGCAGCACGTCGGACATCTGGAATTGTCGTCAACATAGGTTTCCAAGTCATCACCATTCTTCCAAGTAAGCTGTTTTCTCTCTACGATTCAACTCTTTTTGTATCTTCTCAGATATTGTTTAACAACATGGTAGCCTTTCGAGCTTTAGTCACTCATGATGTGATTTCTTTTGTGGAACTGAAGTTGATTAAAGATGAAAATGTGACCATTTCAACTTGCTGAAAAATATCCTCATGTATCTCTCTCATTCTTTCTGCACCATTCACTTAACAATTTACTTTTACTGGGTGTTCTGCAGTTTTGCATGGTAAGGTGATGCGCAAGGTAGGTGTAGAAGTCATTGGTTTTGGAGCATTGAAACTTACGGGTTTCCTTAAGGAGAAGTTGCAAGAGAACAACATTTCCTTTCAATCACTCTACACTGTTCGTACTCTTAAAGAGGTATTACCATTGACCAATGTGTTCCCGGTTGCAGATAACTATGTAGGTTTCCATCTTAAATAGCTCTCCTGTAAAATACATATATGATTACCACACACAAGCTACCCAATGTGTTCATAGCGCGTTGTGAACTTCGACCAGTTCCGTATAATTACTAAGATATCCTTGGAGGCCTTGGATATGTGCTATCTGCCTATTCATGCACAAGCTTAAGTTCATAGCACGTTCTATTCGAAGTTACTGACTATAGTTCTTTGTTTTCAATCGATTTATGTGATACTTTTCTTTTTGTTATGCGAATGTAGAAACTGTGTTATGTGGCTCTTGATTATAAAGCTGAACTTTCAAGAGACACACAAGCTTCAGTGGAAGTTTCAGGTGAAGGATGGTTTACTTTGTCAAAGGAGCGTTTCCAAACAGGGGAGATATTATTCCAACCACGTCTTGCTGGAATGTAAGACCTGCATTTCTTATCCCAATCACATTAAACCTTGACGTCTCTCTTAAGAGGTTTGATCTGATTAGTTCTGAAACTAAAAATGATATCATCTGACCATACAGTATAGTGCACCAACTTGTTTATAAGTTCCACTATTTTCATCATGACTCTTATATATCCTTAAATTACACGATTGTAATACTATAAAGCTGCATGCATCTCAGGCCTTGGTTATTTTCTTGTGAAGAATCTCCATATTTTGGCCATTTTATAATTTATTTTTGTATTGGTTTTGTCCTTTCCAAAACAGGCGTGCGATGAGTCTGCACCAAGCAGTCGCGCTCTGTATGGACCACTGTGATGCAGCGGGACTTGCAGGTGATGATAGTTGGTTCAAGACTGTAGTACTGACTGGGGGAAGCGCGTGTTTACCAGGGCTTGCAGGTTTGATTAATATTAGCTCTTTCTTTTGTTTCATTTAAATTTTGAAATGGCATCAATTTAGCGTACATCAAATAACCAGTACTTCTTGCATACGAATTGAAAGATCTTTGAAACTCATTCTAAAAGATACATGTCTGACGTTATGGGGTTTTTGTTTTGTGAGCTGTATCCAGAAAGGCTAGAGAGAGAACTGCATGATCACCTTTCTTCATCTATAAGCAATGGAGTCAGAGTAATCCCTCCTCCTTGTGGTGTGGACACAGCATGGCATGGGGCAAAGCTTATCAGTAATGTAAGTGACTATTTTCTATCAATATTTATGAACCTACTAGTAAATGACACAGTAGATTATCTCTTAAGTGCTACTATCTGAAACCTACCTTTGATATTATATACACTTTGGACACATTTGGTGAAATAAGCATAGTGTGAGAAAACAGATGCATAAATACTCCTTTACGTATCTCAATTTTATACCGGATTAATTTAACAAAGTCCAGAGCCTGACGCAATTGCGTTTCTACTAATTACTATGCGCAGTTAAGCACCTTTCCTGGTCATTGGTGTATCACAAGGAAGCAGTTCCGTCGCAAGTCAAGACTCATGTGGTGAATCTCTCAGTTTGTTTCTTTTCTTTACCCTTGGAAAAAGACCGAGTGAGAGGCAGAGCAAGTCTTTATATAATTCGGTATATGTATAGTGTCAATACTTGATTGATTGTACTAAAAAGCCATAGATAGCAAACAATTAGTAAAAACCATGATAAATAAGTAACTTGTTTACCTTTATACATATATACATACAGTATTTTAAAAGAGCTTGTTGAGACCTCTTGCTGATATATATATATATATATATATATACACTAATCAGTATTCACTTCGTTTTTCGATTTATATAAGAAGAGACAATGATACACACAAAAGCCATAAAGTTATCATTTAGAATTTTTTGAAGTCCCTAAAATCAAAAGAATGACAGTACAACAGCAAAACAAATCGTGGATATACATACACTCTCTTCCTCAGGTTGTTACAAGTACATGTTCTCGGCCTCAGAACAGTTTAATAAACACCAAGAAAGCCGCGGAAACGGACAGCCAAAGACAAGAAGAAGCTGTGGTGGCTGCGTTTGTGTCTGCTGCTAAAGCGGGAGACGAAGCGGGGCATTCAAGACCTTCTTTGCCTTCTTTACACTGGTTAGCAAAAAGTCCAGGCGGGTATTTACCATACAGATTGATGTAACTGAACATAGTGGTTGCACAATCTGTGCTAAGGTCGTTGAGCTCGTCAGCGTAAGGACACGAAAATTCCTTGAAGGCGGCGCAACATTCCTTTGGTGGGAATTTGGGACCTTTGCATTTGTTGGTTATGATCTTGTAGTCCATAAATTCAAAGTTCACAGGACATGCTGTTCCATAAAAGAGAAACCATGTCATTTAAACGAAAACCAAACATTCTAAAAGCGCGAAGACTTGCCACAGATGCAAATCCACATGAAAAGAGTTTTTAGAGATCAATAGCAAGATTTGTAGAGGTTTGAAGATCATCGTTAAGACACAACACCAAAAGTAAACACAGAGAACATCAAGAAGTCACATTTAACTCCAAGAATTCATAACTAAGAATCAAGATTGTAAATCAAAAATATTTGGTCAATAAAACTGTCTAGTTTATGAATGTTTATGAGTGTGTAGTATAAATATATATATATGGATCCCTGTAGATGCAGGAATCGTTACTAGCAATCTATATCTATATCTGGATCCGTCTATATTATAACACGTTGAGGATATGTATATAATTGGAAACTCTTTCTAAGATCTTCACACTAAAAAAAGAGAATAATCAATTGGTGGAATCATTTAAAAAGTATCAAAAAGAGTAAGTTGAGGGAAGATAGAGAATTATAAAGAAGAACTTGCGTTTCTTGTTCTGAAGCAGGGTTCTTCCAGTAACCAAACGCTGAGATTCGAACACTCCATCTGCAATAAGAAAACCAAAAAATTGATGATGACCCATCTAACCAAATCAAATAATCTGATCGAGAAGATTGGACGGAGTTTTGGGGGAACAAGAAAGTGTGTACCTGAGATGAAACTTGAAGATGAGAAAGAAGAAAGTAGAGAGAGTAGAAGGAAGAAGAAGAGAGCTCTAGAGAGGAAGTTGAGCTCCATGATTCTTTGGTTACACAAGTCACGAAGAGATCTGATTCAAGAAGACGAGGACGAGCTATGGCGAACCACGAAGATGAGAAAGAGAAAGAGAGAGATAATAATTTAAACAAAAATAAAATAAAATAGGAAAGTAGAATAGATGAGTCGCTGACATATTTATTTAACATTGGATTACAGCTTAGAATAACGCGGAAACATGCGAGCCTGTCTGATTCTTCAACCCCAATTTCAATACGTTGCCGTTTTATGGTTTTCATTGCCGCAACATATATATATATATATATTTATTTTTTTTCATTCTGGTCGATTATATATATATATTTTTTTTTCATTTCTGGTCGATTATATAAAAACGACACTAATATAAATTACTAGATTACATGTTTTTGTTTAGCGTGGTTTTTGACTTTTTTCTTTTCAAATTTGCCAATTTGTTGTGTCAATTGTTATTTATGTATATTTTGTTTTATTCAGGATATTATTTAGTTACACGTTTTTTAAAAATGGATTATACGTAACTATATTTTATTTATTTTAATTCATGATAATATTATGATGATGAATAGTATATCATTTTCACGTTTTCATACGTGATTCCACAATTTCTTTATCATCGAAACAATCACCAAATTTTCACTTTAAAAAAATGATTCTACTATATATTATGGACCTGTTATAATTATAACTAAGAAACAAAAAAAAACAAATTAACTTTTTATTTATAAAATATTATATTTAGATCAAATAAATTTGCTATTTGTTCATTCGACTATTCTTCTATTTTACTATTTCTCAATTTATGTGAAGTACCGGACAATATCTTACGCAAATAATTTGGCGAGGAGTGTAGAGACTAGAGAAGTTGAGTAGTGTGGAGTAAATGACTTGTGAGTTGTGCCTTTCTTTTTGGCTGTGCACATAATGAATAAACGTTACAAAAATAATTAATAGAGTTGGGAAAACGATCTATTTTTCCACGAACAGTAGCCATATCACGACAGATTTCCATCAAACTATGATTTCGATCTATTTTCTCCCGAAACCATACTTCTAAACTTTAATCCCCACCAATTGATAGTTTTCACCTATTTTCTCATAAATCTGAGTTTAATCGGTTTACAAGCTAAACTCGATAAAAAAATCATTCAAACCGATATCAAACCAATTTTAAAACCAGAATAACACAAACCGACTAACTTTTTTCTTCTTCTTCGAGAATTTAACGGCGAGAATATGAGTATAGTGTTAACATATATTGGCGTCGATACCAATAGCTTTCAAACCCATAATGTCATCTCAAAACGGCAACATTTTATCAGATCAACCTTTTAAAACGCCGTCATAATCAAGCTTCAACAATGGCCCTGTTCTCTTCGGACTCGTCTCCTCCGTAGTATCTTCCGAGCTCTTCGATTCCGTAATCTATGGCGACGCCGCCGCCGTCGTTTTCTTCTTCTTGCTCTTCTCTCCTCCGATCGGCTTCTTACCGTCGGATTTGTCATCATTGACGGTAGCGATTGCGGTTTCGGTGATGGTGGTTTGAATTTGCGGCGAGATCTGTTCAAAATCGACGGTGTGAGATCTCCGCAAGTTTGGGTCATCGTTCTCTCTGAGAGCGCTTCTTAATCCAAGCCCTAATTGTATATTACCAGCGGATTTGAATCCATTTGAGCTTCGATTCCATGAATTAATCATCATCATCATCTGTTTTAATTTACTAATTCGAGTAGAACTCCTTCCACCGCCACGATTGATTCCCGGAACCCAAGATTCATAAATCCACAAATTTGAATTCGAATTCGATTCAGTCTGAAAAATAAAACTTTTTGATTTCACCTACACCACCATCGTAACTCCCACCGGAGTTCACTTCTTTCTGCTAGGAAAAAAATCCGATTTCTGTTGAATACTTGGATGAAACAGTAAATCTGGTTCTTCGATTGATGCGTAAGGAAGAAGCAAATCAGAAGCTTCATCGTTGTCACTAAGAAGGGGAGATTTAACAGTCCCGTAGAAGACAACAACAAGAACGAGAGAGAAGAAGAAGTCAGAACAATTGTGTTTGGGTTTGGGTTGTAATCTGGTTTAGATTAGGTTTAAAACCTATTTAATCCGGTTTATCATCTTCGTCAGTTGGTTAAACATACCATAAACCACTAAAACCGAATTTTGTGTAAAAATAGGTGAGAACTATATGTTTGGAGGGGAAATAAGTGAGAAGTATCGATTTGTGGGGATTAAGGTTTAAAAGTATGGTTTCGAAGGGAAATAGATCGAAGTCATAGTTTGATGGAGATCTGTCGTGATATGGCTATTGTTCGTGGGGGAAATAGATCGTCTTCCCATAGAGTTTCTATATCTTTGCAAGGTTACGGATTTTGCTATAGTTAAAAATAGATTTGAGTATATTGTTTTAAGCGATTATTTACGTGATCACCTAATTAGGCGGATGGATGGTGAAGTATGAACAATTTAAAGCTGTGTGTTTTTATAATATCATTGTTTGCACTTACATGACTCATTTATTATACCTTATTATATAAACCTGAACGCGTTTAACGTGAGTGTGACACGTGTCAAAGAGATAACTCATTAGATTTTGACACGTGTCATTGCTAATTTTAGATTATGACAAGTGTCAAAAAGATAACTAATAAGAATTCGACACATGTCAACTTTTCGATAATGGTAATTTTCTATATATATAAAAATGTAGAATAGATAATTAAAATAGGCAATTTCCAGTTTTAATAAAAATATATATAATGTCTCGTTTTAATAAAAATATAAAAAATGGTAATTAATAAAAACATAATAATAGAAAAGATAACTTAATGGTAATTTTCTATATAAAAATGTAGAAATAGATAATTAATTAAGATTTTTGTTAGTTTAAGCAAAAATGTCAATAGCAGAAAAATTGTCAGTTTAAAAAAAACCAAAAAATGTAAAATATAGAATTTTCAGTTTTAATAAAATATCGAAATAATTAAAAAGACAATTTATTGTTAATTTTCTTTATAAAATGTAGAATAGATAATTAATTAAGATTTTTGTCAGTAAAAATGTCAATAACAGAAAAAAATTGTCAATTAAAACAAAAAAAGAAACAAACCGAGAAATGTAAAATAGATAATTTACATTTTTAATAAAAATATCAAAATAATAGGAAAGAAAATTTATTGTTAATTTTCTATATAAAAATGTAGAATAGAAATATGGAAATATAATTGACTCATTAGAAAAGACAATTGTCAGTTTTAACAAAATGTCAAGTTCTGGTAATTTAATATTTACTATTTTAAAATATTAACTTTGATGATTTACTTATCGTGGACAATATTGCACACATCATTCCAAGCAGCATGTTGTGCAAGAGGGTTGTTGGATGGTGATTCAGAATAGAAAGAGGCCATGGACGAAGCGGCACAGTACGCATCTCCTTTCCACATTCGTGCTCTCTTTGTGACATTGTTACTTTATTGCGAATTAAGTAGTCATATATCTCCATGGGAGCATTGTTGGCATCACTTGGCAGAGGATATACCACATATACAAAGAAAGTCATTAACTTCAATGATATGCAATTCCCTGAAGTGTTACAAGGTTATACACTTATAGAAACAGAGAAAATCATGGCACAAAATGATAGGTCACTAACAGAGTTTGAAGATAAGTCAAAGTCAGACAAGGAGTTGTTCAAACAGATAAATAACTCAATGTTAAAGATGAAAAAGCTTACAATATTCTAGAACAAGAAGAAGAACACTGCAGGTTGATAAAAACATTAAATGACGAACAAAAAAAGATCTACAATGCTGTTATCCAATAAACGGAATATTATAAAATTTATGTATTTGTACATATTTTGTGGTTAGAGAAGGTTGTGTATCTTAGAGTTTAGTTCATGTATTAAATAGAAAAAAAGATTGCATTCATCTTAGAAACTTAGTTTTTGATGTAAGAAAATTAAAATGTAAAATTAAAAATTGAATTATTTTTAAATTCTTTGAAACTTTCAGGTATTCCCAACCACCAACTAACTCTAAATATAGGTGTGCCAATCATGTTGCTAAGAAATTTAGATCAAAGAAAGGGGCTTTGCAACAGTACGAGATTAATGGTAACTCGCTTAGGCACAAGGATTATCGAAGCAGAAATACTTACTGGAACTTATCTTGGGGAAACAGTTCTTATTTTTAGGATAATTCTCACGTCAAGTGATGCAAAATGGTCTTTCAAACTAAGAAGGCGTCAGTTCCCTGTTCGAGTTTGTTATGCAATGACTATCAACAAGAGTCAAAGTCAAACACTGAGCAAAGTTGGGTTATATTTGCCAAACCCAATCTTCTCTCATGGGCAATTATACGTTGCGTTATCAAGAGTAACAACAGTTGCAGGACTAAAAATTCTCAACGTTGGAACAAAATCATACAACAGTAATGTTCAAGAAAATATTGTATATCAGGAAGTTTTCAACAATATTAATTAATAAAAAGAATCCGTGCATCGCACGGGTCCAATATCTAGTATATAATAAAAAAAACATTTTGAAAAATGAATATTGTTATAGAAGCTGCTGATTGTAAGAACTAAGAAGGGTAGATATGATATAATGATGGAACATAATCGAAGATATAGAAGCTAGACGAACCGGTTTGCTCAAATATACAATTCACCTGTTAACCAAGTAGCAGACCGGTTACCTTTTTTTTTTGAACTACCATTTCATTGAAGAATAAAGAGGCTAAACCGAGATTACAATAGAACGAAGAGCGTGCTTCGCTAGGGAATCCGCGATGGAATTTTCTAGTCTAGGGATAAAGGAAAAAACAACATAAGAGGCCGAAGCCAAGCGGGAATCAATGTCAAACAAGATTCCGTAGAGTTCTTTTTGTCTTGAGCAGGACTAGATGGCTTTAACAAGAAGTTGAGATTCGGAGCGGACTTCGAAGGATCTTAGTCCGAGGTCTAGAACTTGTGTTATGCCACATAACACAGCCGAAGCTTCCGCCATTAAAGGAGATCCGATGAAATCGAAAGCTTCCGTGCCGGTACAGCGAGAGTTTGTGATGGGATCTACCCAAGTCCAACCACCGGCTGCTCGCCTGGATGCTTTATCCCACGCAGCGTCGACAAAGATGGTGGTTGCAGCTCGGACTCGGGGCTGGACGGAGAAGAGACTTGGTCGCAACGGTATTGTGGTTTGGGCTTCCTCCCATTCCTTAGCATCACAAATAGCTTTGGACAAGACTTCCGATGGAGAGAAAGCTCTTTTATCAAACACCAAGAGATTCCTAGTTGACCAAAGAGACCACAACAACCAAGGAAGAAGCGGAGTTAAAGTGATACCGATTGGTGGCAAGGTTGTTAGCTTCAAGGTCGTGTGTACTAGCTCATGGATGGATAGATTCGGCGTTGGTGAGACGTTTTCCTTGAAAGGTGCTATAGCCCAGCAAGCTTTAGCGAAAGAACACTCAAAAAAGATGTGTAAAGTTGTCTCTAGTTCCCCACAACGTGAGCACCTAGGATCCATATCAATTCCTCGACTGCAAAGATTTTTCCGGGATGGTAAGGCTTCTTTGACTAACCTCCACATAAATGTCTTAAGTTTTGGTGAAGACGCTATTGTCCAAATGTTCTTATTCCAATCGAAGCTGCTAGGCGCAGGATGATGATGTTATTGCCCCTTCATTGAAGCGTGATAGCCCGTTTTCGTTGAGTACTCTCCGTTTGTTGTGTGGATCCAAGCTATTGAGTCTTTTGCTCCCTCTTTACTTGAACGTAGGGAAAGAATATCCAAAGCGTGATGAGGAAGAAGCTTGTTCACTTTTTCATGGTCCCACTTACCATCTTCTCTCAAAAGAGTGCCTACCTTTTCATCTCGAGAAATCCACATAGGGGGGCCAAAGGGTTTGTTTACTTCATCAACGGCGAGCCATGGATCATTCCAAATTGAGGTATTCTTCCCATCACCAATGAGATGAGTGATACGTGGTCTTAAGAGATCCCTTCCGATGAGAATGCTTCTCCACCCGTGGGAGATATTAGTCGTCGCCGGAGTTATGATGAAATCGGAGTTATGACAATACTTCCCCAAAAAGACTTTTGCCATGAGTGACTTAGGATTCCGAATAATGCGCCAACTTAATTTTGCTAAGAGCGCATTATTGAAATGAGATATGTCACAAAAGCCTAAACCGCCTACACTTTTTGGTAAAGCTATCTTCTTCCAAGCTACCCAACACATCTTTTTCTTTTTTGGCTCATCCCACCAAAAGCGCGTAATTGCCGATTGAATCCTTTTACAAAGACTCTCGGGAAGTTTGAAGCATGTCATTGAATAAGTAGGGATGGAAGCTAGTACCGCTTTGATCAATGTCATTTTACCCGCATTTGATAAGAAACGCGATGACCAACCGATTGTCTTTAGATGAATGCGGTCCACTATCGCGGTAAAGAGGTCCTTTTTCGTCCTCCCGAAGTGTTCCGGTAGTCCAAGATACTTCCCGGTTCCTCCTTTGTTAATCCCAAGCGTGCTCCTTAATAAATCTTTTGTGGGGGAGGAGAGCTTAGCGGAGAAAGTGACTCCCGATTTTGATGGATTAATCTTTTGACCGGAAGCTCTTTCATAAGATGTAAGAATTGCCTTAAGCGAGATGCAAGCCTCAACATTCGCTTTGCAGACCGGTTACCATTTACCAAATAACAGTCAATATTTCAGGCACTTACCTTTTACCCACCAACATGTATTGTTCCAGCTTTATTTCAAGATTTTATGTAAACTTTTGTAATGGTAAATTATAGACTTGCAATTTTCAAACATATACGTGATATTAGTCCCTCACTCAGATATCTAGATATGGAATAATAAAAAAAAAAACAAAATCCCAAAGGTCTGCATATAGAATTTTGTCTCTCCTCACTTTCTGCAAATACCAAAAGCTTCAGATACAGCATCGCTTTCTTCGCTGCCAAGTGCCAACATTAAGCACACAGTCTCAAACTTAAGTATATACGCAAATATACTGGATTGAAAAAAAAAAAACAAGTCAATAATCATTAGATAATCATTATGAATCAAACCGAAATAACCCAAACTGAGTGGCTTACTTCTGTTGGAATTATTTCAACTTGTTCAAAGCAGAATAAATCTGTTTGTCAAGAACTTGATAAAAGAGATAGGCATGGACGAGTGAGAGAGAAACAGAGTATGAAAACTGAAACTTCTTATTCTATTTAGACAACACACACAACTTTAAATAGATGTCTTACGGCCGTAACCGTTCGTCACTTTTGGAAACTGACAATTGAAACAACACAACTTATCTAACACACACATCTGTTAACACACACCCATTAACATATATACACACTTATATAATTATATAAAGTAAAATATGTAATATACTACTAAACTCAATTATAAACTAACAACTTCTTGGTAATGAGATTCAAACTGTGGTGGCTGCGTTTACGTCTGCTGCTAAAGCGGGAGACGAAGCGGGGCATTCAAGACCTTCTTTGCCTTCTTTACACTGGTTAGCAAAAAGTCCAGGCGGGTATTTACCATACAGATTGATGTAACTGAACATAGTGGTTGCACAATCTGTGCTAAGGTCGTTGAGCTCGTCAGCGTAAGGACACGAAAATTCCTTGAAGGCGGCGCAACATTCCTTTGGTGGGAATTTGGGACCTTTGCATTTGTTGGTTATGATCTTGTAGTCCATAAATTCAAAGTTCACAGGACATGCTGTTCCATAAAAGAGAAACCATGTCATTTAAACGAAAACCAAACATTCTAAAAGCGCGAAGACTTGCCACAGATGCAAATCCACATGAAAAGAGTTTTTAGAGATCAATAGCAAGATTTGTAGAGGTTTGAAGATCATCGTTAAGACACAACACCAAAAGTAAACACAGAGAACATCAAGAAGTCACATTTAACTCCAAGAATTCATAACTAAGAATCAAGATTGTAAATCAAAAATATTTGGTCAATAAAACTGTCTAGTTTATGAATGTTTATGAGTGTGTAGTATAAATATATATATATGGATCCCTGTAGATGCAGGAATCGTTACTAGCAATCTATATCTATATCTGGATCCGTCTATATTATAACACGTTGAGGATATGTATATAATTGGAAACTCTTTCTAAGATCTTCACACTAAAAAAAGAGAATAATCAATTGGTGGAATCATTTAAAAAGTATCAAAAAGAGTAAGTTGAGGGAAGATAGAGAATTATAAAGAAGAACTTGCGTTTCTTGTTCTGAAGCAGGGTTCTTCCAGTAACCAAACGCTGAGATTCGAACACTCCATCTGCAATAAGAAAACCAAAAAAATGGATGATGACCCATCTAACCAAATCAAATAATCTGATCGACAAGATTGGACGGGGGGAAGAAAGGAACAAGAAAGTGTGTACCTGAGATGAAACTTGAAGATGAGAAAGAAGAAACTAGAGAGAGTAGAAGAAAGAAGAAGAGAGCTCTAGAGAGGAAGTTGAGCTCCATGATTCTTTGATTACAGAAGTCACGAAGATATCTGATTCAAGAAGACGAGGACGAGCTATGGCGAACCACGAAGATGAGAAAGAGAAAAAGAGAGATAATAATTTAAATTAAAAATAAAATAAAATATGAAAGTATAATAGTAGCTACGCGAATTTGACCCGAGTAGTACCTATCTGATTTTTGGCTGCCTACCAAACCTCCTAGACCAAAACCTGAATTTGACCCGAGTAGCTACCACATCACATTTTTTAAAGAGGAGAATACTGATCAATGGCTTTATGCTCAACTCTAGATTTCCTCAAGAAGATGTAAAGCTTATATGCCAGATAAAGACAGGAGATGCACAAGCTAGATCAACCTTCTCATGGTCATATAATCACAATGGCGAGTACTCTGTCAGATCAGATTACTGGGTTTGGAGGAACAGATTAATAGAAGGGGACTCAGCAGAAACTGTCCTAAATCCAAGCTTGAATCCTCTCTATGCAGCAAACTGGTCCCTCAAAGCTCCACCAAAGATCAAGCAATGTATATGGAGAAGCCTAAACAATTGTTTGTCTGTTGGAGCAAATATGAAGATGAAGCGGCTAAACTAAGCTCTGCAATTGCCCACCTGTCCCAATCAAGAGGAAACAGTCAATCATCTTCTTTTCACCTGCCCTTATGCACGGTTAGTTTGGGCTATATCACCAGTAAATCATATGTTCTTTCCTCAGATGGATCAGTCTCTTAATGAGAACCTGGGTAGGCTTCTTATACCAAGCCAAAACATGTCGATGGAGGACAAACAAAGATTAAAAGTTTGGCCATGGTTACTTTGGAGAATATGGATAAGTAGGAATGATTTCTTATTCTCAGCCGCAGATACGGTTGTTAGTAAGGTGTTGGAAAAAGCTGTGACAGATTGGCACGAGTGGGAACAAGCAAACCTGGACCAAAACAGAACATCCTCAGCAGCTCCAAGATCTCAGGCGAAGTGGAAAGCTCCTCAGGAAGGTTGGCTCAAATGCAACATAGATGGAGCATAGCATAATGTCACTGAACAATGTGGTGTTGCTTGGATCCTCAGAGACAATAGAGGCGCAGTCACACTTAGGTGCCAAGCACTTTCCCTTACTCAGATCATCTTTAGAGACGGAGGGCACAACCCTTGCGTGGGCAGTCTCATGCATCACGGCCCTTGGATATCATAAGGTTATTTTCGAATCCGATAACAAGGATGTGATAATGGCAACTCAGAATCCGGATGCATGGCCTAGGCTAGGTAACTTCACAAAAGATAACCTACACCGAAGCCTTGAGTGTGAGTTTGTGTTTAAGCACATTAGTAGATCCGCAAATATTTGTGCGAATGCTTTGGTTAAGAGCATTAGTGATTACCAATACTATTATGTCTTTCTTGATGTGGTTCCTCCAATTTGGATTATCCATTTCGGGGAACTGAGATAAAAGTTGTATTGAACTTTTAAGTAACAATTAATGTAACTTGGTTTTAGGTGAAAAAAAAATAGTAGATGAGTCGATGGCATATTTATTTAAAATTGGATTACAGCTTAGAATAACGCGGAAACATGCGAGCCTGGCTGATTGATTCTTCAACCCCCATTTCATAACGTTTCCGTTTTATAGTCTTCATCTTGCCGTAATATTTTTTTTTCATTCTTGTCGATGATATACATGTATAAATTCCGATGATAGCGAGAAACGACACTAATATAAATTACTAGATTACATGTTTTTTTTGTTTAGCGTGGTTTTTTCTTTTCAAATTTGCCAATTTGTTGTGTTAATTGTTATATATGTATATTTTTTTTATTCAGGATATTATTTAGTTACATGTTTAAAAAAAAATGATTATACGTAACTATATTTTATTTATTTTAATTCATGATACTATTATGAAGATGAATTGTATATCATTTTCACGTTTTCATACGTGATTCCACAATTTCTTTATCATCAAAATAATCATCAAATTTTCACTTAAAAAATGATTCTACTATATATTATGGACTTGTTATAATTATAAATAAGAAAAAAACTAATGATATTTTTTTCATAAAATATTATCTTTAGATAAAATAAATTTGCTATTTGTCCATTCGACTATTTTTTTTTTGTCAACAATCATTCGACTATTCTTCTATTTTACTATTTCTCATTTTATGTGAAGTACCGGACAATATCTTACGCAAATAATTTGGCGAGGAGTGTAGAGACTAGAGAGTTGAATAGTGTGGAGTAAATGACTTGTGACTTTCTTTTTGGCTCCACATAATGAATAAACGTTACAAAAATAATTAATAGAGTTTATATATCTTTGCAAGGTTACGGATTTTGCTATAATTAAAAATAGATTGAGTATATTGTTTTAAGCGATTATTACCTGATCACCTAATTAGGCGGATGGATGGTGAAGTATGAACAATTCAAAGCGGTGTGTTTTTATAATATCATTGTTTGCACTTACATGACTCATTTATTATATATTTCCCCAGTTTCACAGTCTATAAAAGTTTTAACATTTTTGCACAATATTTAAGAAAACAAATAAAATATCTATTTTAACCTTAACTTTTACAAATAATCACATGTTTCTTGATTGACATGAAAACACAAATTAATGGATTTAAGTTTTTTTTTACCAAGAGTAAATTATATATAAAATGAAAATTAATGTACTGATAAATGTAAAACTCTTATATTTTGGAACAAAGTGTTTTTGCTAAAACATCTTAAACTGTGAAACAGGGTGATTATATAATAAAAAAAATATTTTGAAAAATGAATATTGTTATAGAAGCTGCTGTTGGTAAGAACTTTTTTTTTTAACACATAAAACAAACTTTCATTTAAATGGTAGAAACTATACATTGTTTATCAATCTCCATTAACCAATTTGGTGGTACAACATCAAGATACGCATAGTAAGTGTGCGAGCCACTAACATTTTTTGCCGACATGTCCGCACAACCATTCGCCATACTAGCCGTATGAGTGAAGGACAAGTCATTGTCCCTGATGGTAAGAATTAAGAAGGGAAGATATAATATAATTAGTCCTGGACAAACTACCCGAACCGAATGGATCGAACCAAAACCAAACCGAAAAGAGAGCAAACGGAACCGAACCGAACTACAAAAGAACCGAATGGAACTTAAACTTTAAAACCGAAAGAACCGAAACCGAACCGGAACCAAACCGAAAACCGAATGGGTACCCGAAATATAATTATATACCTAAAATATTAATTATATTTTTTTTTTGATGACCAGGAGGTTCAGGATCCGAGGTCGACGCCCCGCGAGCGACCTGCACATGTAATATAATTCTCCTTTGAGAGCAAACCCTCCCACGCAAATCAAACGGACCTCGGCCCCTACGCTCAGAATAGCGCTTAACTTACTGCAACTCGTCGTTGGTATATATATATTAATTATATTTAGACTTGATATAACCCAATTATCTAAAATTACAATTATAAATCCAAAGATATCAATTATTTTTAGACCGAAATAACCAAAATACTCAAAAATAATCAATATATTCGTAAGTTCTTAATTACATTTTTCAAAATTTAACCAAATTTTATTCAGATTTAACCATTTTTAGATTCTTTTTTTCAATAATTTGAGTACCCAGAACTGAACCGGAACTGAACCGGAACCGAACCCGAACCGAAATTATAAAATACCCGAATTCCGAATGGATCATAAACCCCTCTATCCGAAATTCCCGGAACCAAACCGAATGCCCAAACCTATATAATGATGGAACATAATCGAAGACAGAGAAGCTAGACGAACCGGTTTGCACAAATATACAATTCACCAACGTGAATGTAAACCAAGTAGCAGACCGGTTACCATTTACCAAATAACAGTCAATATTTCAGGCACTTACCTTTTACCCCCCAACATGTATTGTTCCGACTTTATTTCAAAGATTATGTAAGCTTTTGTATTGGTAAATTAAAGACTTGCAATTTTCAAACATATACGTGATATTAGTCCCTCACTCAGATATTTAGATATATTTTTTTGCTAGGAATAATAATAATAAAACAAAATCCCAAAGGTCTGCATATAGAATTTTGTATCTCCTCACTTTCTGCAAATACCAAAAGCTTCAGATACAGCATCGCTTTCTTCGCTGCCAACATTAAGCACACAGTCTCAAACTTAAGTATATACATAAATATACTGGATTAAGAATAAAAAAACAAGTCAATAATCATTAGATAATCATTACGAAGATTAACCCAAACTGAGTGGCTTACTTCTTGGTAATGAGATTCAAGCTGTTCTGTGATCTGAAGCTGTTTTGTCAATGTTAACTGTAATACCTGAAACACTCACAAAAAAAAAAAGAAGATGTATTATATGATATAGCATTTACAATCTTCTTATAAGATCAAGATCGAGGGTGTACATACTGATTTGGTTTTGTCGAGATCGAGTTCTAGAGACTTGATCCTCTCGAGAGATTCCGTTAATAGCTTCTCATTCGCTTCTGGGATTTTTACAGGTTTTCTACTAATCTCTGTGAATTCTTTCTCCATCTTCTTAACACGATCTAAACACTCAAGAATTTGGTTGTTTATCGATGAATCTGGGACAACGACATCATAGTTTCGTCTTTCCCAGTATCCATGCAATAAGAAACCAAAGAGAGCAAATAGCTTCAGTGGAAAGGCTAGTAGTATTTTCACCAAGCCGAAGATGTTCTCGCCGTTGATTTTCTCTCTAAGAGCACCAAACCGTAAAATCTGACCACCTGAAATGTGAGAATGATCATTTAAATACACAGTAGAGGTTAGAATCCAACAGAAATATTAACAAAACTCAGTAACAAGGCATGAAGAAAACAAACACCTTCTCTTCTAGATGTATTGGCAGAAGAAGAGTTTTCAGTGTTTGTATTAAGTACTTGGGTTTGAGACCATTCTCTTTGAGCCGGTTCTACAGATTCCACGGTGGTAATAAATTTATCACCGTCTGAGGTACTAGCCTGCACAAATAGGCTTAGTAAATATCCAATCGAAATAAAATGTATTGAGAAACAAACAAGTCGAAAAGCACCTTATCAGAGAGTGGAGGAACTAAACAAGTGTACATTAAAGATCTTGACCCAGTGGAAGAGTAATGCTCTTCAGAATCTGGCTCTTCCTTTAAAGTTTCGTTATACCTTTCCTGACAAGAACTCAAGTTACAACATTGTATGGAACATAAAAAACCTCTTAAATTAATGGAGCATTGAGCTCACTTTAGGCGGGATCGTGCAAGTGGTAGAATCATAATCTCTTATATGCAGAGGAGCTTTAGTAGTTTGCGGTACAGGGTTTACTTCCATGTGATGTATGAGCTGTAAACAAGAGACACCGATAATATTAGCTCAACTTATCATAACATCTTATGGATTCCTGAATCTTATAAACAAAAACAAGAAGGGACATGCCTCAACTATTTCCGGATCATTCCAGGGTCCTTTGTTAGACCGTAAGCACCCTCCTTCGTTAGGACATTTGCATAAGCCTCCCAAGAATTCGGGAAGTTGACTGTACAGAAAAAAAAGAAAAGCAGTAAATGATGATATTGTTAGTATGCTGTCACCAAAACTTGAATGAGGTTATCAATAGAAACAAAAACTTATGAGGTGATCTATAACAATTAACCTCGAATCAATTGCTTCAAGTAACTTTGACAAGGACCTTGGCTCCAAAACCTGAGTAATACAAGTAATGAATGACTGCTGACCACAAATAGGAGGATATATGCTTAAAACAGGAGCATAATCATTACTTGTATCTTTGCAATAGTCATCGGATCAAGAAGCTTCTGTGCGGCAGGCCAAAGAAAATTCCTGAATCCAACCCCTGCATTGACAATGAACATTCGGTGCAAAGTCTGCAAGAGTCAGAGACCATCATTACAAACTTTTAGAGCAACCTAAATATCCATGTCCACTCGGCTCATTGGATTCATGACAAAATCTCCTCCCTTTTAATGCTTGGAGTAGAGTAGTGCAGAAAGTGTATTCTTCAAAGAGTTAAGTACCTCAGGGTAATAATTGCAATCTACTTTAGCTATGGTGGCCAGGAGAGTAGCAGCTGTAGGAGTAAAGTTCTTCACACCCTGAACGACCACTAGCGCAATGTTATAAATCAAGAAAAAATCGTGTGATTCCTTTAAAGCATCTACAAGAGTTTACCATACCAGGCCTTCAACATCTAGTATTGTAGTTGTTGTAGTGACTCGTCGCTTTGCTGCAATTGAACACGCAGGGAGCTTCTCTTGAAGGGTCCTCTCAAATTCTTGTACATGGTACTTCAAGTATCGCTCTATGGTAGTAACCTCCATAAGCTTACCAGGATGAGCTTTTCCAAGTCTCTCGATATAAATAGGTCTCCCATTTTTATCAACTCCATGATAACCTTGAGGATAGTGCCTTGTGACTTGGTCCAACTCTTTGAAATTGAAATCCTATTTTATCAATTTGTAAAATGTTGTTAGGCCAACATGCTGCTACTCTTTTCTGTAACCCAAAGTGCTGAAGCAACAGCTGAAACCATATCTCTTACCTGTATTATGCGATCGGTTCCAAATTCTTTCCTCCATTTAAGCATTTCTTCCCATGCCGTGACAGTTTTATCAAATTTGAATTCCATGGTTTTCAGGAACCTAGACATAAACATATTAAAGACAGAAAGAAAAAGCATTAAACTTTTCAGGTCTATAAGAAAAGGGAGTACTTTAGTAGCAAATGCATCTTAATTCATACCAATTCCGAATCAAATTTCTGAACTTTACCTCAACAACATATGATAATCATCATGCCTTGGAGGCAACAAATCTTTCTTGAGAAGTTCTTGACGCAATTTAGAAACAATCTTCTCTTCTTTCTCATCCCTAACATCTACAATCAAAGGAATCGGGTAATCGATTTTACGTTTCCCTTTTCTCTTCAAAGGATGTGTAAGTTTACTTGAACAACTAATAGCCTTCTTTCTCAAATTCCCAATTCTAGAACGCCGTGGTTCATCCTCTGTGCACTCAGAATCTGATAGTTTCTCTACTGTTTGTTCACAACCTGCAAATATATTCATATACACCTTCATACAACAAAATCAAAGCAAAGAATCTAATTTCAAACATTTCACTGATGGGTCTTATTTATTAAAACTAATCAAAATTACCTGACATCTTCAGAATCAGTCAAAACGTCCTCTTTCGAATTCCACAAAACTTAAAAAGCTGTAATTTGCCAACGAGATTAGTCAAACGCCAAAAACCACGAACATAAGTCAAAATCAAAACTTTGAGACCTAAATTGCTCCCCAAAAAAAGGCAAAAGCAATGCAGACGAACTCGTAAAAAGAGAATCGACAAAAAACCTAATGAGCCCTTCAAGTGTTACGCAAGGTTGATTCCAAAAAGCGAGAAACTTTCTTTAAAAAAAGTAACAAAAGCTGTAACAGAGAACTTGGATATCCAAAAAGCGTAGAGAGATAAAGATGAAGACGGTTATACCTCTTTCTATACAAAGAGATCTGTAGAGCGGATCAAAGAGATTCGATTATCAACAATTTCGAGAGATATGAATTTTGAGAAAAAAACAGAGGATTTTGGTGCACTTGGTTCTCTCTGTCTCTGGGGTTTCCTTTTTAAAAGTATTTGGGGACTCTGTTTTACTTAAAACCATAGAAATGGCCGACACGTCTCATTCGCAGTTTTTTAACTCCTTCCACACCCTTGTTTTTATATCATTAAAATCGATCCGGCGTCGTTTTAAATGGATCTTTTCGAAGTCGTTTATGGCTTTAATTTGGTAAATATTGCTTGCACACGTTTTCTTATGCGGTTTTTTGCATCGCGTGTATTTCGCGTATTTCGCATTAACTCTTGTTAACCTCATGCGTTTCTCTATGTCATCAATGTTGAAGGCCTAGCTCCTTCTTAGTTACACCGACCTTTTTCTTTTACAATTACATTATGTATCTTTGTCATATACACATATGAAAAGGACTGAATAAGTAGCCAAATTCTTATATACTAAAATAAACCAATTTATTAACTTGTTCCAAAATCATTTTGAATTATTCAAGTAGAAAAGAAGAGAAATCCGTACAAATGGAACAAGTCATATGCAGTTATTATTCTACTGTCAAGACTTTTGTAGTTGAATAAACAACTAGAGCCAATAGGAATCTTACCCAGTTTAAAACCTGTCAAGATCATCAAAATATGTTGGTCCAACTCCAATTTTAATTTCATAATCAGTATTATGCTCACATGTTTTATTATCTGCAAACTTATGTGTATTCATCAACACTAGCAAGTGACACATCATGAAAGCCAATTATTGGCTAAAAGCAATGTAAGATCTCAATGTCTCAATAAGGCATAATAAAGCTCATGTACACACCCAACACACGGCTTACAGATGAAAACTAACAAGCAAAAGTAGCCAAACTCAGTTTTTTTTTTTGTTTCTTATTTCTCCTGTTTAATGCGCAATGTACTGGTGTGGGTAGTATTGCTAGTCATCATCCCATTGCATACTTCTGGGTCCAGGATCGGGCAGTGGACTCATACTTGACTCGGTCTGTCTTGTAGATGTGAGCTATTTCAGGAACCAGAGGATCATCAGGATTTGGATCTGTCAGCAGTGAGCATATCGACAGAAGAACCTGTGGGAAATGCAAACCAACTTTAGTTCTTTAGCTTATATGTGAATAAAAGAAAATATCTTCAAGCAACTCGCTAATGACCCTATATAATGGAAATCCACATATCATGTCATCAATATTGATAATGCAGGCCTTAACCATTATAACATAAGGTAACTCCTATTAAGAGAGATCACTCTTCTAGAATTTACTTGCCTAATACCATATCACAGCCAGGACACAAATAACAGAGCTTAATCTTTATGATGAAGGCATTAACTATACCCAACGGATTGGGATATTGTTTGTTCATATAACCAATGGAAAGACAGATTGGTCAAAGCAGATAATCACACCAGAGAGAATGCATAAAGACATGACCATAACTTAGACATGAGCACGAGAAGGTGTCGTGGAAAACAGTGGAAAACAGACTAAACGATATGACAAAAAGTATGGAAGTGAAACAAATTGATCACCTTGGATATGGTAAGTGCAGGGCTCCACTGTTCTTTCAGAATGTCAAGACAGATACTTCCATTACTGTTGATATTTGGGTGATAAACCTTGGTGCGGAAGGAAACCTACATCATAAACACTCGCTTACTTGATTGAACACTCCCTCTAAGCATAAGGATGGATGATGAACTAATTAAATAAGCTCCAACAAACAAACATAACAAGTTGAAACCTTTGGTGGCTTGAAGGGGTAATCTGGTGGGAAGTGAATGGAAACAAGAAAAACACCTCCGGCGAATGGGCTATCTTGTGGACCCATGATAGTTGCTTGCCAGTGGAACATATCATCTCCCATAGGACCTAATAACATCACCAACTCCTTATAATCAAAATAACTCATATCATTCATTATCCTGAAACTGATTATGTTGTTAATGCTACATCAAAGCCACCGAATCTCTCTAAGTGTGTAATTGGTAAGTAGAAAAAATCTCAAATTTTGACAGTGATTATATGAACGCAAATGCACAGAAGATATTTCACAGATTAAAATACTCACCGGCACTGCATGACACAGGAGGATCCCTTTGCAAGTCCCTAAGCTCCTTGTTAATTCTTTTGGAAGCCATTGAGTAGTCCTCGCTGCTGCTAGTCTAGAAACAAATAACTCTGATTAAGTAAATAAATTACCAAAATTCTACATGTATAGATGCAAAAGCACAACACATCAAAAATCAGTTAACATATGGAGCAAGAACAAAGCTATCCTAAAAGAAGACACTTTCTACGAATAAGTTTTTATTATTTAAAGGATAAATCAACAATTAAAGACTCGTTCAAGTTTGATAAGTAGCCGATGATACACTGCATGAAGAAATTAAAAAGAAAAAATTCTCGAAATCATACGGATAATGCGATCGTAATCTAAACTGACAAGCCGATCAGAGAGGTACTGATTTCGATCAAACAAAGACAAATCATCAAACAATTCAGAAACGGATCAAGCAAATTACGCATCAGTTAAAGGTAAATCTTCATAAGAAGGTTCGAGAATATACTAGAAACATGAGAACATAACAAAAAACATGGATCGACGCAAGGAAACAAACAGCGAGAGAACAGAAGGGAAAAGAGACGACGAAGATCAGGAACTGGGTAAACCCTAAGAGAAACGATGATCCAAATTGAATTAGAGATTTTGCGAAGCTAATTTTGATCTACCTTTTTGATCTAGGGTTTTGGATTTTGATCTTCGGAAATCTCAAGGGGTTGTTTTGAAGATGAAGCTTTAGCATCGATACGGTTTAAATAGATTCCTCATTCGAGCGGTGAAGCTTTGCCACGTAGCGAGCTAAGATTCTAAAGTTATGGGCCATAACAAGGCCCAATATTCTACTTATGGAGCCCATTGACTCTTTACATCAATGTGGGCGGTTACTTTTCTGCATAATAAGAAAAACACGCAAAATTTGGTAAAATCAGAAAAATAGAAAAAAGGATGAAACAGGAAAGAAAAGTAAATAGAAAGGTTTTTTTATTTCAGATTGCAAAGATTTGGTATTTTACTATATTCACGGTATCACAAGATTTACCACACACCAAAAGGAGTTTGACATATTTTTTCTCTCACTCGGACCACGTCAAGTGAACCGTAGACAAGATCCGCCAAATAAACCATTTCTTGTACTACGTATAGTGCCATTATTTCTTCTTATGTACCGGAATGGATTTGGTAATTTGTAATGGTGGGTAAGCCACCATTTTTTTTTTTTTTTTGAGTATATTACATTCTAAATAATTCATAACACGACTGTTGCTACGTTACATTCTATTTAACTGTCTCCGTTTAGAGCGCATATCATCATGACATCATCTAGCGATAAAAAATGAATGATATAATTCAATGAAAACTTTGGTATGTTGTAGAATAAAGCATCATCTATCGTAGTTTTGTATATTACAAATTTAGTTGAGCAATTTGTTATAATCGATACATCTGCATATTATAATGTGCGTTTGCATATTAATATACTTGTGTTTGTGAATGGTAGATTTTCATATGTAAGATCTTAACATCTAAATTGGATAGAAAGAAATTTCAAAATTATCTTCTCATATATTAAAAAGGGTACATAACAAATTTTGAATATGCGCATATGGTAAATGACGAAGGAAGCTACCTTGCATCAAAAGAAACTAGGTTTTGAGGGTTTATCAATTATCAATTGTATCTACGATCTCATAGCTCCCAGTCTTTTTTTTGCATTGCGACCAGGCACAGACCATTGAACTAAACGGTTCATCACTAAACAGAATGAATTATTGGTAGACTAACCGATTTACTTAAATAATATATCAGTTTAAAGCCTTTGCCGACTAATTAACTGACTAATCGAGTAGTCTGTCAATTATGAAAACAGAGTTGACATGTAACAGAAAAGGTCGATTTCAGTAATAAACATGTGAAAAAATACTTGAGAACAGAACATTTGCTTTACACAATCCACACATTATATTGAAGCAAGCTTTACTTTGACGTTTATGTATCCAAAAAACATATTATGATTATTATCATTACCATTTACCAGACACAAACCATCATGATTTAATGTTTTCTTTATGCTAAAATAATAAATAATAAAAGCTTATAAAAGAATTCTCTTGGAACCCAACTTTCCAACAAAAAAAAAAACATAAAACAAAAACAAACTCAAAGTCTCGGAGAGAGACAAGAGACTCATCAGCTCTTGTATTTCCTTGAAATTTTGTCATCTGATCTCTCTCCGGGACAATGATAAATAGACAGACAAACACAATCATAAATCATATATACAACAATTCTATCCCAGGGACAAGAGACAGTACCGTGTCATCAAGAGTGGTATGGCCTTTTTGTGTCGAATTGGACCGGTTTCATATTCCTTTATGATCACAACAAAGATCTTGATTTGATTTTTAAGCTTCTCTTGTCTTAGCTCTCTTCATACCGAGGCTATTGTAAGGAGAAACAGAACCAGACATTGGAGATCCTTCTTCACGAAGAGTTCCATTGAGCAATGCTAGCTCGCGCAGCTGCTGTTTCTTGTAAAGATCATGGGTTTCCTCCTAAAACAGAAACCGAATAAGTAGATCGTCGATTTAAATTGTTTCAGGTGAGAAAGGCAAAGAGATGAAACAAACCATAGGGGTAAGAAGATCGTCAAGTATTTCACGAGCTTGCATGAGACGTGCATCCACTATTTCAATCGGTAATTCTGCTTCGACTAAGATATGAAGTGGTTCATTTAGGTGCTCGTATCCTGGTTTTCCTCTCATCAATTCCTCCTACAAGAAGAAAAATATTTAAGCGTTTAACAAACAATGGAATTAAGATACAAATGAAGTTGTAAAGTTATATAATAAATACCTTAATTGGATCTTTTATACTGCCTCTTCCTCTTATAAGAACACGGCAATCAGTACTTGCTTCAACTCGCTTCAGGGAGTTTCCTCTAGGACCCAGAAGACGACCAACAAAATTGAACTGTCATATCGAAAATTTGGAGTTATATTCCGACCAGATAGTATATATATACATACACATATAATCATAATGTAGAGATGAGAGTTCATACATTCGGGTAACTGTCGACTGGAATATCGACCCTGATTGTTCGCTTGGCAATGAGACCGGACGAACTATCTGGTGAGCGAAGCCAATTTGGTCCCGGAGACGATGGAACAGATCTCTATAAATGATCAAACAACACAATTAGAAGCAAAATCAACTTTAAAGCATAAGCAATTGACATATAGTTGCAGCATCTTGAAACTTCTTTCCTTGAAACTTCATTCAATGGAAATAGGCACTGTATCAAGGCATTGCAACCTGTAGCTGAGATATCCTAATAATATGTATAGAGTGATCACATATATACAAGAAAATTATAGCAATCACAACATCATTTCAATCCTGGTCGTGAGGATCATGGAGTATTTAATTAGTGTTGGTCTAAGGCAAGAACATACAAACATTACGTATATTCAGTGTTAGCCCAGGCTACCTATCATGATAAATTACGACTAAAAGCAGTCAAATATTGTTATGTCAGCATAACTTAAGTCAATAAAACTTCAATTGCAGTAGTATGAATTAGACAAAGGAGTTATGTTAATGGTTAGTAGTCATACTTCTGATGGAAACTGTGAGGCCCATCCATTCAGGTCAGCTCTTGTATTCTGAAATATCCCTCCAGAAGCCAGAGGGCTATGGTGGTCAAGCCCACTCTGACTTAAAACTGTGGCATTCTCCAACAGTGTGGTTACACGCAAAATTTCTGTTCCAAAATGTCAATTTCCAAGAGTAAGACGCACCAGTTAGAATTAGTCAACAAATCAGTCAGCAGGACACCAACGAATGGAGAGACAGCATAGTTAATTGAGTTAGCAAAGAATAGATTTTTGCTCTCACTCTAGTTAAATAGAATGACAGAAGTCAGTATAAGAATGTAGAATTAGTAATTTCGTGTTCTAGTTCTAATTTGTAGAATTCTTAAAGGGAAAGAAGACAATAGTCTCTCTGTGGATTGTAAGATTAGACACACTTGGTGGTTGTTCAACCACTTAGTTATATTACATCTAACCGCTAGCTATTACTTATTAGGTCTCTCTTAGCAGCACCATTTAAGCTTCATAGTTCTGAAGCAAGGAATGAATATTCTGTGAGCAGAAAATACATATAATAAACAACAAAAACAGCAACGCTCACCTTGGTTTAGTAGCCGATATGCGTGCGGAAGCACTGGCAAGAATGGAATAAGCTTATGACGCTCAGCAAGTAACTCTGAAAGATACCTGCCAAAACAGAAATATGTGCATAGTAACCAAATTAGTAAAGCCTCAAAGACACAGTAAACTTACAGGCAGATCCACTCAATTTCACTCGTAAACCTCATCATGGTTAAGAAACCAATACAAAACGTTAAATCCATACAACCAGATTCAAATTTTCATTCTTTTAGTGAAGTGGATCTAGTCAATCAAGAACACAAATCAACAATAACAGAACGAACACAACCAACGAGCTACAAGATCCCACAACACAAAAAAAAACTGATGCTATAAAGAAAAAGTGAACTGGATTGATGCAAATATGAGCTAAAAAGGTGATCGAAACTTAGTTCCAAGATATTGAGATTCAATTAAATGCATCAGAATCGAAACATAGATCCTAATAGAATCAGAAGAAAACAAAACACAGAAATATCCAGATTCGCGATCAATTATTAAGATCTAAAAACCAAAAATCGGCAAAACAAAGATCAACAAACTTCATCAGATACATCAGCTAATTATAAAACTACCAAACAATAGGAAACCAAAAAAACAAGAAACAAAAGAAGCAGATAAGAAACTAAGATTCAATTACTTCTCCTGCTCAACGAAGACAGAAGACTGTGATCGGAGACCACCGGAGTAATTAGGCGACTGAGGAGCAGAAGGAGGCACCGAAAGAGACGAAGAATACGTCATAAATCTCCCTCCGCCGCCACCACCAGCTCCACCACCACTTCCTCCTCCTCCACCACCAAGCGACGACATCATCATCATCTCGAAGATAACCGTTACAAGGAATCAGAGCAAATCTGCCGGAGATTAGAAGATGAAGCGGCGGAGTCAGAACCAAAGCTGTTGTTTCTCTATAACGTCGGTGGATTTAAGAGGTCATTTTATAGAGACTGTGTAGGTACTATGGAAAATGATTACTTGTTGCTTAGCTGTGTTTTTTTTCACCCTTTTTGTTTATATTTACATACTTGCGCAATTTTACCGCTCTTGTTAGTTTCTTTCAGAAGCCTCTTTATCATCTAGAAGGATTCCTGGACCGGTCCCGGTTTATTACAATTCGGTTTCGGTAGAGCTGTACCGGAATAACTAAACGCTGCGTTGCGGGAAGCGAAGCTCTGATCAAAGGATATATTCTCATTCCCAGTGAGAGCCGCGAAGGTTGAAGAAGGGTAAGTGGAAGAGAAGTTGAAAAAAATGGAGGAGACGATTCCTTTTAAGAGCTTACATAGCAGAGAATATCAAGGTCACAAGAAGAAGGTTTGAGTTTTTAAAATCTTCATATAATTTTCTGTAAAAACTTAAACCCTAGCTTTTTGCTGATTTTGGGGGAATTTTTGGATTGAAGGTACATTCTGTAGCCTGGAATTCTAATGGAACAAAGCTTGCTTCGGGTTCTGTTGATCAAACGGCTCGCATTTGGAACATCGAACCTCACGGTCATGTAATTTCTTTGCCTTTTGAGCTATGGGAACTTCTGGGTGCTTGTGATGATGATACAGATGGAGAAGTATTGTAGTTTTTACCTTTTTGGTAGTTTTGATTCAGATGAGACTTTGTTTGACTCAATTTTTCCTTTTGGTAATTGTTATTAGTATAGTTTCCATGGAGTTTTTGGTACAGATTGAGTTTAAATTTGATTATTATCTATGTCATTGTTAGTTTGAGTTATGTACTCTTTGTAATTTGATTATCTATGTTTTGTGTTGGATACAGAGTAAAGCTAAGGACCTTGAATTAAAGGGTCATACTGATAGTGTGGATCAGCTATGTTGGGACCCCAAACATTCAGATCTTGTTGCTACTGCCTCTGGGGATAAAAGTGTTCGTCTCTGGGATGCTCGCAGTAAGTTATATTCTCTTAATGGATTAGCTTTGTCTCTGAAAATTGTAATAGGCTGGAGCTTGGTTTAGGAGTTTCTATATTTTCTAATGGATTAGCTTTGTGTCATTCACAAATACTTCTTCCAATCTTGGCTTTTGCTCTTGAGTTATATCGCGGAAACTATTGATTGATGAGAATATGATTAGATAGAAGATTGATAAGAATTATAAACTTGTGAGTTAGCCAGATTCCACAATAGAGCTATTTAAACAGGTTTTTGATATGTGGCTACTATTGTGTGTTTTACTGTCAATGGAATATTGCTGAGATATGTCTTCTTCGAGTTATACAGGTGGAAAATGCACACAGCAGGCAGAACTTAGTGGAGAGAATATAAACATCACCTACAAACCTGACGGGACACATGTCGCTGTTGGTAATAGGGTATTATCTCCATACCCATGTCTTTACAATTGAATTGTTCCTTGCTGGACTGTTTTATGCAATGCTTGATAGATCACTTTATCTGTGGTTGTTCTTTCTCTTACTGCCCAATGTAGGATGATGAGCTTACCATTCTGGATGTCCGTAAGTTTAAACCTCTACACAGGCGAAAATTCAATTATGAGGTAATGAAAGCTCAGACTCATGTTAATCTCTATTAATGGCTTTCTTTTTTGTTCTTCCCTGTCTCCTATTTCTTAGCTCATGCGGTTATATTTGACCTAACTTTCTTGTTCATGTAATAATCCCCTTAGTTGTTAAAGTTAGTAATTTTCTGGTGCCGTATGGAATGTTCTCTTAGCTTTCGTCTTCTTGTAACAGGTAAATGAGATCGCTTGGAACATGCCAGGAGATTTTTTCTTCTTGACTACTGGGCTTGGTGAGGATTTTAAATTCTGTTCTTTCCTGCACTCAATTCCCTAGCTCAGATTTCCTTGTTGTTGAACTTGAGAAAATGATCTTATTGGAAAGTTACGTTCGTATGTTCTTCTGATCAGGCACTGTTGAAGTTCTTTCATATCCATCTCTTAAACCACTTGACACTCTCACAGCCCACACAGCCGGGTGTTATTGCATTGCAATTGATCCTAAGGGAAGGTAATATATGTTTGCATTCAATGTCTTAACCCTCTGAGACACGAGTTAAATATAATTTTTCCGGTTGCATCCAATTCCTTCTCTTTACAGATATTTTGCTGTCGGGAGTGCGGATTCATTAGTCAGCCTTTGGGATATCTCAGACATGCTTTGTTTAAGAACATTTACCAAACTTGAGTGAGTCCCAACCCGAAATTTACATATAAAAAAGGCTTAGTTTCTGTTACATGTTAATAAGTTACTTTTTCCTCGCAGGTGGCCTGTCAGGACAATAAGCTTCAACTATTCGGGAGAGTATATTGCTTCAGCTAGTGAGGATTTATTTATAGATATTGTAAGTTATAGTCCAGACTTAAACACTGCTAATTACTATGTACTTTCCTCAATATGAGATTAGTGCCTCATATCTGACCACTACTACCAAACAGGCTAATGTCCAAACCGGGCGGACGGTGCATCAGATTCCATGTCGGGCTGCCATGAATAGTGTTGAGTGGAATCCCAAATACAATTTACTAGCATATGCAGGTGATGACAAGAATCCCAAGTATAATACTGATGAAGGTACTTCATTGTTAGCAACAACACAAACTCTTACACTTAGTTGCAGAAAATGAACAATTTCAACAAGCTCTTTGGATCTTTTTGCAGGTGTTTTCCGGATATTTGGCTTTGAAAGCACATAGGAGCAGAACACCGCATTTTGAAAGCAACTCTGATTGACCCTTATTGTATCGGAGTTTTTGTGCTTTTGTGTACTACTAATGTCTTGACAGTATCACGTTGGAATTTTACAGTATCAAATAATACACGGAAAGTTTGCCTTTCTGATTTTATATAAATCTGGCATTTTATTCACTGCAAAAATGACAATTTATATACAAGAGGTATTCTTTATTATAAACGACGAATTGAACTTAATAATCAAGATGAGAATTCTGATTCCGAGTTACATCTATTTTCTATGTGTGAGCGTATTATTGCTAAAAGTTACAGATTGTTCTTGGACCCCGGGGATTCTCAAGTCTGGGAGAGTTGACAGCAACTCTCTCAAAGCTGATACAGAGGCCAGTGACAAGCTTCTGCTAAAATCGGACCAAAAGCTTCATCCCCACGATGGAGGTTGAAGAAGGAATACAGAATCCTGAGGTATATAACACATTTATCACCGAGAGTCCAGATTCGGATTAAAGAACAAAGAGCACAAAATTTGCTTACCGAAAAAAACAATAATTATTGAGAGTTTGGCTGATCTGTCAAAATCAGCAGAGGATGAACTTTGAGACCGGGAAGAACAACCCTGCAAAGCAAAGAAGAACAATGGTGATCAAATACTGAGAGAACCAAGTAACAGGTTTCCACTTGATCTCAACGCTTGAACTCTTCATCCTCTTCCCACTCATTGGCTCCTTGGACAAATCGAAGCTCGACCCTTTCATCCTCAGCTCCAAAACACACCGTGTAAGCGTTCTGTTATCGTTCCTCTCCCTATGAACTCCTCTGTAAACTTTCCAGAACACAAATAGCTTAGCTTGAACCAGAAACACCAGAACCAGCGAAGTGGCTAATGACACTGCAGAAGGTATCCACCATTTCTTGCAGACCGCATCACTTTTCGTCACGTCATCATCATCAGAACAAGAAGAAGAGTAGACGAGTGTGAAGAAGAACCCGTGGAAGACAAGGAAGAAACAACAGAGCTGAAAGATCTCTCTTTTGATCGACTCTAGTCTTGATTCTTTAAGGATGACACGACGACAGAACAAATCTTCTTCTCTTTGCCATAGTTTCAAAAGCAACAAATGTCCTGGACTCTCTGAAATTTCAGACAACGGATGCTGCTGAATCACCTTGAGTATTCCCATTCCCGGATTCGAAACCGTAACCAACTGCTGTTGTTGTTGTTGTCTCTCTTTATGCTCTTCATCTACCGGAATCTCCACTACATGAGAGTCTTTAGTTCCGGCCATAGAGAAAAATAATAAAAAGATTGATACTTTATGAAGAAACAGAGATCGGAAATGGAAAGCAATATGAGAGAATAGTAAGAAGAAGATTGAGAACTGACTAAAACTGCAGAGAAGACTTGAGTTCGTTGTTTTTTTTTTTTTTTTTGGGTAAGATTTCCTTTTCTATGAAGAACGAAATTAAGATTTCAGGTATTTAAATTGTTGTATTTTAACGGCTATATGTACAACGGTCGGATTATTTTCTTTTTACGTTATGTTTTTGTTACTGCTGCGATAATGTAGTATAGTAGGCGCGACCTTTTCTCACTTTAACGGCTATATTTTCTCTTCCAACGTATATGGCCAATATTTGGGCCACTAATGGGCTGAATGATTTGCAATGTGCATCATAGTTTAAGCAGACCAACATCGATCATCTCGTTCTAGCTTTGCTCTAAGATTCCATTGTTCCACCACAATTTTCCAATTTTTAAAAAGTGATAAAATTGTATAGGAGTTTTTAATTTTAGAGAAATATTAACAGATTTACATAGTTTTATAAGAAACTTTTATTATTAAAAGAATAAATAAATATAATTATGGTTGCAACAATACTTTTGTTTCTGTATTTTTCTAGTGACCAATTTTTTCTTATTTTATATGATAATTGTAAAATTGTATTTTTTTAAATAATCATTTTTACATGTTATATGTTTGAAATTCAAAATATATATATATATATATATTTGGACTTCTTTTTTTCTGTCAACGTTATTTATGAAAGCTAGCTACTTGCCTATTTGTGGTAAAAAAAAGAACAAACACACATATGCAAAATATATTTCCATGACATTTTTGAGATTTCGTAGTCTAATATACGCACAAGCCAACATTAAAAGGTTTGTATAGTCTGGGATGAATATTATAGTATTTCTCTAAGAGATGAAAATAATAAAAGCTCTTTATTTACATTTCTTCATTATTAAATGCTTTACAAAGCAAAACTTATTAATATCTGGAAAAAAAAACAGAAAGCACCTAATTAAACATAACCAAATGTTTAACTAGCAAAGTGATCCAAAATGAAAATTCAAACAAGAATTTATAAAAACGAACTTTGAACGAAATAAGAATCAAGCCATATGATTAATGATATCATCAGCTTGTAAATCCCACAAGACATTATCCACATTAAACACATGTTGATGATGATGGCTCCTCATCATCATCATTCCATCTCCACGTCCTCCTTGAGATCCAATCTCCTCTTGATCAACCACTTCTCCCTTCAGCTTCCTTCTTTCCTCCTCATCCTCCGCTGCCGCGGTTTCAGCCACGGCCGTGCGTATTCCTCCGTGACCTCTCCATGCCGCAATCGCAGGAGACGCCGATCCATCATTCCTTTCTTCATTCCCAAACGACGACGAAGACGATCCATACGAAAATCCATTACCCATGTCCCATAGCTTCATTATTCCATTCCCAGCCTCTAAACTATCCATTTTTATCTTACCAGCTTCGTTATCAGCAATCTGGTTAAAGTTGTTAGGATTAGGATTAGGGTTTGAGAAGTTGATTTGGTTTAGGTCAACACGTTTCTTGGTGAGCAAGTGAAGCATCTCGTCCTTGAAACAACCGAGGGCAGCTTCAGCTAGGTGAGAAACCTGAGGAGGATTGAGTGTAGTGGTGATCTCTGCCATTAGATGCGAGAAAGGCTTGTGGGTCACTGGATCTATTCCCATTCCCGACAACTTCTTCTTCAGCTTCGTGTTCCAATAGTTTTTCACATCGTTGTCTGTCCGACCAGGAAGCTGCGCCGCAATCAACGACCACCTGATCCATACCCGGCAAAAGAAAATTAACAAGGTTTATGTCTTATTCATGTTCTTGTTTCCCAAGAAACATGTTAAGTGTGTTGTTGCTCAAAAAACTATTATTAGCATTTCATTTTCAAAACTTATTCGTGAGTCAAATGTATGATTGTATATACCAAAATAAAATTTATTTTAAGAAAATTAAACTTGTCAAAGTTTAAACCCCTACAGTTAGATCTGGTATTTATACCAAGGTCTTTTTCAGTTTCTTGTTTCTCAAGAAACTTATAGACAAACTCATAAAAAAAATATTCATCAGTAAGTCAGCATCAAATTTTCAAAACTTATGGAAAAAACCCCGCAATTTATGAGTCCATCTGTAATTTTATACACCAAACTTAAATCATTCCAAGAAAATCGAACGTATGAAAAATATTTAAACCCTAGTTAATCAGATCTAGTCATACCGGTTACCAAGAACAGAGTGAAACTTGACAATGATTTGTTCTTCAGCTTCAGAGAACTGGCCGTGTTTTAAATCAGGACGCAAATAGTTCGTCCATCGTAGCCTACAACTCTTCCCACATCTTTGCAACCCTATTAGAAACCAATTTTTGTCGATCCATTATATACATTACAATGATCACATATAGGAATATTATTACTTGATTAAAGAAAACCTTTTAAAAAAAAGATTAGAGAAACTAAATTACCAGCATTCTTAGGGATGAGACGCCAATTACGAGTACCATGTTGAGCAATATAAGAAGCCAATTTGTTGTCTTCTTCAGGAGTCCATTGTCCTCTCTTCACATTCTCCTTTTCACAACATGGAATCCGACCCATTTCTTCTTTCTTTCTAGTTTTATCTCTCGATCGATTTGATTACTCTTTTAGTTAATTTACCAACACGAAAAAGAAAATTTGGTTAAGAAATGAAAAAAAAGCTTATAAATCAAAGATTGCCCAAAAGAATTAAAACTGCCAAACTTTTGATTTCTTTTACTTTCTTGTAATTAAGGCTTCTAGATTGCAAAAGAAGAAAGGAAATGTATGCATATATATATAATAAATTTGATTTAACAAAAATGAAAACATAGTAAAAATTAGCATCAAATGTGCATGAATTGATTAAACTCTTTAAATAATTCAACGCTACAGAGCGTGTGATTCCCTTTGGCCGGTAGGCCACCCACTCAACGCCTGGTCAACTCCTTTTACATTCATTTCATTATCAGAATATTCACCCATAAAATATTTTCTTGATATATATACACTTAAGTTATATAATTCTTCTGATAATTATCTATGTAAACTATAAACTCTTAACATTTTGGTGATGGGTAGAACGATTTGTTTAACAAACTAGGGTTTAAATCATGAATTTAAATTGTACTCTTTGTTATATAATTGTGATCATATATATTGAAGTTCTGAGAAATCTATTTTTTCTAAGTTATGACAATTCTTTTTTCATTTTGTAAGGGAATGTCTACGTGAAGTACGGAGAATATCGCGAGAGCGTTCGTGTGCATTAGTGAGCCTTCGTGAAAAAGCACAGAATCTTGTAGAGGTACCATTTTCTATTGTCTTTTCCCCGTACGAACTTATACCTTTTGTTTTAAAGTCAATTAGGTACCTACTTATGTCAGCTTTTGTTGTACAAACTTGTAGTGGTAATCCACAATATATACAAACATGAATATTGATCAAAAAGTGAAATCCTGTTGAGATTATACCTGGCTTTCGATTTCGTCAAGAAGCTGCTTGATTAATTACCGAATGATAGGATTTAATTCCTTACAAAAAAGAGAATTTTGTAAGCCTAAACCAATTCGGAACAATGTTATCGATCAAACCAATTTTGTAAGCCTAAGCCAATTCGGAACAATGTTATCGATCAAACCAAAGTAGATGGTGTACGACACACCCTCTTACAAAAGTGCATCAGAACAATGTTTTTGATTTGATCTTTTCGTATTGTGTATATTTATAGAATTAAATATAATATTAGACTTTTGACTATAAAATTCAATATACAGACAAAAATTATAAAATTTGTAGGCTTTTAGTTCAAAATCAATTGATAATTAATAGATTAGTTCATGTCTCAGACATATTATTCTGATAAATTATATATATTGGAAAACTATGTTTTCGATAATTTCATTAGGAATATGGATAATACAATTTGTTTGTCTTTTGTGTTTGAATAATCCGGATAACGTAGGTTTAAATAATTAGAACAAGTTCAGATAGACATGATAATTCATAACTTGGATAAGCCATCCCCCAAGAGTTGTGATTAATTTTACCTTTTTAACTTATTATATCAATTAAACTTGACAATTTTTTTACTACAATCTTTTTTTGTTTATTTATTATTTTGTGGTTTTATCTGTTTGTTATTTTATTTGTCTTGTCTTAGATACAGAAAAACAACTTCAAAAAAAAAAAATGATATAGAATTCCTAAATTTTCTTTCGATAGATTTTACAAATTTTAGCTCTCGAAAATTTCTACTTAATTTTGTTTTCTTATCATAGCCATATCTATGTTTTTTCTTTATTCACTTGAAATTCCCATGAATCATGCAAGAGACAAAGTAAAAATAGAAGAGAGGCTTTTTCCAAGTTTGAACTACAAAGAAGAGTAAGCCCGAGAAGAAGAATAAGAATAACCTTCCTCTGACTTCTCTCGCAAGTAACGACTTCGACCATAACCTAACTCTCTCACCACCGACTCAACCATCCTCTCAGCCACTCCGGTTTCAACACCAATCTCTTTCGCACAACAAACCAGAGCGGCTATTCCCAGCACCCACAAGGCTGCAGCCACCCCAACACCAACCATTGCCGCCACAAGAATCGCCACTGTCACCATCAAAACCGGAGCAAATATCAGCATCAGTGGAGAAACGATCAGAAACAGAGTCACCGTCGCCACTAGGCTGAAACTCATCAGACCAAAAAGCGGCCCGACCACTGCCACGGCTGCTACAGTTGCAGCCACAACCCAAGAACCGGTCGGCCTTACTCCATCGGTTATGGCTATGTCTCTTCTTCTTCCTTCAGGATTCTCCATAGTACTAGTGTGAAGTTAACTAAGAATTTTGTACCATGGCTATATAGAAAGGAAGATGGTGGGCTATTGACACGTGGATGCTGATAAGCTACAGTTTTACGACACGTGTATAGTCTTGTTAACCCAAAACGCCAAAAACTGTCTCTAAACATTATCCACAAGGCTTTACGGATTTGACCTGGACTGAACTAACCAAATCGTATGAAATCTAAACCAAAATCGAACTAAATTTTAGCATTGAATCGAACTGGTATCAGAAATTTTTGATCCAATTATTTTCTATTGGCAATGAAACAACTACGAAGATATCAATGACAGTTTTCCGACAAAGAAACATACTTAAACACCGACAAAAACCCTCAGAATTCTGGGATTCATATGAAAGTTTTGTTAATTGTTTTCGTACATTATTTTTCGAACCATGATTGATAATACAACATCATTGACGCAGGGTTCGATGAAAGCTTGCTAGTATAATAGTGTGAGCCAAAGAATCGTTTTTAGTAAATAATGAGAAAGGAAAGATTTTGGATAAGAGGGCTTAGGTGAAATTTGATTTAGCAACTTGTGGAAGAGATTTGAGAAGAGAAGGTGATGGTCTCCGAAGAGTGTGATTGAGAAGTAGCATCAAAGTGAGAAGTGTTAAAGCTCCTGCTTGGTGTGCACTTCCTAGTGAAACCGGAACATAACTCAGAAGCGTTGATACACCTAATGTCACCTGCAAAAAACAGAAAAAAAAAAAAACCCCCCCCATCAATTGTTTGATTTTAAGAATGCATGAAAATTTATGTTGATTGAGTTTTCATGAAAGTTAATGTTGATTGATTAACCTGAACAGCAGTCATTCCGACAGTGCTTCCAATCAGAGCTTTAACAGCTGGATGTATGTCTAGTTTCCTCGTGAACCACCACATTGTTCCAATCGCGATTAGCGTTGTGGTTGCCAGAAGGCGATGATCAAGCTGAAATTTAAGTAAAATTTCAGTATTTTTGAGATTCTTGAAGCAAAATGAGAAAGTCTGTTTCAATGGTATACCTGAACAGTTGCTGTGTTCTCGAAAAAGTTGCGTATAAGTGGTTTCATCTCAAATATATTATCTGGGATCCATGTATCGCCCATTTTCGGGAATGTGTTGAATGCACGACCCTACAATTCACAAGCGGAGAGATTTAAATGCTCAGATTCCTTTCTGTAACTAATGAAAATAGAAGCTTATATCCAAATTTTTAGTTTGCTTACCGCATCATTTCCAGCAACAAAGGCTCCTGAAATGGCAGTGATACCAATGATCAAGCTTACTGGTAATGCAAGCTTCTTCACTTTAGCTGCTCCACGAACCCAAGCTAGTGACTCAGCTGGTGGTTCAGGCATAACAACAGAGAGAGCGGTCCAGAAAAGTCCACAATAAATGGCGAAAGCTGAGGTCAGGTGAGCTGCAAGACGGTATGGGCTTACCCTTGGTTGAGAATATTCAGACGGCGGCTCCTACAGGACAAAACTGATTACTGGTTACACAATATTCTGGACTTGACATCCAGTAAGATCATCTTTGATGCCCTAAATGCTTACCTCTAAACCACTTTTTACCATCCACCAACCAATGAAACCTTGTCCAGCACCAAGTGCAAATAAACCAGAGAGCTGAACTCCAAGACGTAGAGTAATATACCCTTTACGCAGAAAATACGAAAACGGCAAAGCAAACATGATTCCCAATCCTCTTCCCCACATTCGATGAGCATACTCCATCCAATATATGAACTTAAAATCTTCAAGATTCATCCCTTTGTTCACACTGAAAAAACACCAAATACCAAAACACAAACAGCATTTTCAACATCAAGAGTTCGTCCAAAAACAGAAAACGCAATGCAAGCAACAGCTTAGCTACCAAAATCGCAACACTGACCGCTTATATTCAGGCGAGTGCTTATATTTCTCAAACTCCTTAGCCCAAGCTTCATCTGACAGAGGAGGGAATTCACCGGTGAATTTCCAATCAGTCATCGATAAACCAGATCGAGTTAATCGGGTTACTCCGCCAAGTACCACCATGCTGAAAACCCAAGCAGCCGAACCGAAAAGCCATATTCCAACCCATTTCCGAGCTTGAGGTCCTCCAGTGACAAGAAGCTTCAAACCCTCTTTACTCTCTGAGCTAATCGACGCTACAGTTGACATATTCCTAAACAATGAAGCATTTTGACCCTACACAAAACAGAATCTTGATCAACCCCAATCTCAGAATCGTCTAATAGGGACCAAAATCTCAACTTTAACATAAATCATGATCAAAAGTATCAACCTTTGGGAAAATTATTCACGCTACTTGCGAATCGGATTAGAACATGAATAGAAATGAATGACGAAACTACCTTGAGCAGAGATCGCAAGCCAGAGATGGAGTTTCTCGCTAGAGGAGAAGACGAAGCAGAGGTTACAGTAGCAGCTGTGATTTTAGAGGTGAAAACTCGATGAGACGAAGTGGCGAATCCTCGACCAATTCCATTAAACGCTTCCTTGTTCCTCTTCAGAACCGATCCCACCGCCCGAAACATCTCTCACTCTCTTCTCTCTAGGGTTTAAGCAAGGTTTTTGCGTTCAGGCGACAAAAAGACGGCAAATCAAATCTCGTTCTGCAATTTCGACCCGGCCCGGATTTGTTCCGGGTTCGGGTTTTTGCTGTGGTGGCTATTCGGTAGACACTAACAATGTCCGGTTTAAAAAACGACACGGTGTGTAGAACGAAAACTGGAAACAACATACATCAATAGCTTCTTTTTTATTTTTGGTCAACTACATCAATAGCTTCTTTTTTCATATTTTTTGGTGATAAAATTTTTAATTATACACCAGTTTTAGCTGGTAACTTATGATTTTTTTTTTTTTTGTAAACTGCAAACCTATGTAAATATATCGATCAGGCTTTGATTTGGTTTAAGTCATTAAAATTGCATTGAGAAAAATCTTTTTAATTTTCACCATTTTGTTCATTAAATACAAAATCTTGTCGTAGTAACAATTTTTATTTTTGGTTATATCACGATGGAATTTTTTTATATGAAACTTACTTAATAGATTTTGGATGTTCAACCGGCTTAAATTTTATTCTAGAAGTCCGACATAACATGCAACATGTCTAAATACCTATCAAAATTTCTTTATCTTAATTAAAAGGCTTTGAGTTTTCGATTACCAAACATCTCCAGAAATTTTGATACCATATAATATGAGATGATTTGTACATCGTCTTTTTAAAATCATTACCTTGCACTCAAACTCATCATGACCATGTCCGGACCTAGTATATATATATAGCACAGCCTCTATATCTACTATATATAGATGCATGTTGAAAGAAAATAAATCTTACTTTAGAACGGTTGATTTGGAACTCAAAACAAAATCGCTTCTTTCTTTTATAGGATCGTTTAACGTATGTTGAGAGCTACGTAAAATTGGCCATTCATTTTATGCAAGAGGCACTTATATAAATTAATGTACATGTAACATCAATCAAGTGCAAAACCTATATCTGTTTTTGATGTTTTAATCTAATCTGGTGCTTATGCAAGAAGCTCTATGCTCTCCGAATATCTATCTTTCCCTGTTTTATTGTCTGTTTTGTTTACTCATATAGCTTTAAACCTTTCATTTCAGGATTTGGAAGAGTTTATTTTCTTCTGTTGTAACGAAACTTAATTTATGAAATAAATATCCTGGTTGACAAAAAAAAAATCTAATATGGTGCTTAAATACAATAGAATTTTCCTTTTTAACACCAATATTTATATTTTATAGTTCGGATTAATTTGGTTTTAAAACATGTTTGGAATAATAATTTTTTTATTAAAGGGTTATGGTATTAAACAAAAAAAGGATACAAAGTTACGAAGTACAATGGGAATTAAAGTTTGAAGAGTCGATAGAAAGAAACTAAGAACAAATACGATAAAATGTGGGAAGTGGTAGGCAGAAATATTTGGAGTATCATCTTTGGTTCATTGATGAGGATGTGGAAATTAGACTAGAGCCATTTAGAATAGAGACGACGGGAGGGATTGGAGATCATCTAGACGCTTCAGCAATTTTATGAGTGGCTAATCTTTCCATCATTCGTTTCTTTTTAGTTGCTTTCTTTTTTGCTGATAAGGACGGAAAGTCTGATTTATTTTGTAGGAGAGCTTATCGCTTCAGCTTATATGATGAAGCGATGAGCTCCTCTTCTTCTTTTATTCATAACTTTTATTTATATATCTTTATTGCGAGTTCAATTAATAACTCGAAAAACTCTCGATACCGAAAAGAGTTGAAGATGGTGCAACATTTCACAATGGCAAAATCCTTACAAAGTTCTCCAAATATGCTGAGGAGACTAGGCAAATGCTGAGGAACTTGTCATTCTCTTAGTTCTAAGCATCATGTTGAAAAAGCAATATTGTTGCTCGGTCATATATACATATCATAGTCTAAAGTGGTGATTTCGTAAGTTCTAGATGTAGAAGAGAAAATTATGCACTTAGATTTTAAACTCTAAGAAGAGTTTCGATTTGTAACAATGGAGATTGGATATCTCACATACATCAAAATGAAAAAATAATATTGCAAAATAGAAAGACAAAATCTTTTTTAAAAATAAATTTAATTACAAAAGTAGTAGAATGGCAAATTCCTTTTTCTCCAATGACTGCTTATTTCTGCGTAACATTTTTCATACCAATCTGAACCTTGATCCAATGGGTTTTCCTAAATGATATTTGTGTCTTCAGTTCAACTTTATATATCGAGTGACCCCAAAAGGATTGAGATTTATTCCCAACAAAGCGTGTGAGTGAACGGAATCTAATATTTTGAATTTTGATGACTGTTTAGAATTCAACAGTATATAATATAAAATTCAACTAGATCATAATTTGTTTCGGCTATCCAGTTAGATCATATTTATTTCTTATATATTAAAAATATGATGCATTTTCGTGGCGACTTAACAATGTTATGAGACATGCCTAAATTACCAACTCTAGCCATACGTTATCACGTATTAACGTGTAACATTTATAATAAATACCATTAACAATTATACACGACTACACGTAGAAGGACTAAATCGTAGTATTTTCCTTTAGATTCCATTCGTGCATAACAGTGATTATTTATTGACAAGCATAATCATACGCATACGCACACATCACTAATGAAATTTTTACACTTGAGCAACGCTAAGTTTTATTGCGAACTAGGCCTATGCGGGTTGTTTGCATATTTTGAATTAGCATTTTAGGTATTTAAATATATAGACTTCAACATTTAGATCATTACTTTAAAATATTTTTAATAGATATTAGTTAAATAAATAATTGATAATAAAGACTAAATTTAAGAAAATATAAAGACAATGTGAACTCCTAATATATATTTATATATATATATAGTTAAATAAAAATAATTAAAATGTAATTAAGTTTATATTTTAACTCAGCTGCATTAGTTGTAAGTTTTTTGAGAATATGTTGTATATATGATCCACAATACTTGCTTTGATATCCAAAATGCTGAAATGCGAATGCACGCATGTGTGTACTCCAATTCTCTCGAATTTGTGAATTGCGATTTTGAACATTTTTTTTGCAGGGTTGAGCATAAACTTTTTTTAACTTGTAGATCGAGTTTGGTTTCAGGGTCTCTTTATATCGGAATAGTCGGTTGGCCGATATAAATCCATGCATCATTGTTGACTACAAAAAATGTTTACATATTAGGTTTAGATCATAATATATATGCATATTTTTATTTAGTAAACTCAATGCATACCTTGGTGTAGATGAAAAACAACTCCATTCCCATAAGTATATTACCATTTTTAAAGTTGCGAGCTTCCCAGAAATGAATTAGTCTTACCACGACTTCATCATTGCAGAAATTGCCTTCAAGATTGTCAAAAGTTTGGCGAAAGTTTGATTGGGAATATGTCTTTGTAACATGTGTTGTCATGTTTATGTGAAGTATTTGTTTGGGATAAAGTGATTTTATTTTGTAGGAATATGAGAATGCTTGTTATATATATATATATATATATATATAGATATACGGCAATATAGAAAGACAATTATTGTCTATTATTTAATTTATTTTAGTTTTAAGCTTTCATATTAAATATTTTGGTGGAATTTGGATATTAATTTTATGCATCTTTACGTTGCTCAAGTTGTTTTAGACACATAAAAAGTATACGTTAGCGATTTGTAAATGACTTAATAGACGTTACTGTGTGATGTTTCATTTGACTTTCATTGGAAAAAAATCAAATACACGGACCATGGTCAATTAGAACTTAAACCTCTTACCTTTCACTATCATCTTGATGAGTAATTAAAACTTAAACATCTCACCTTCCACTATCATCATAAATGGTGTATGGGAATAATGAGTGAGTAAATGAGGTAGTATGAATTAGTTTCTGCATACGTTTTTTTATAGCTTAAAGAGAGTTGAAACCTTTGAACTCAAGTGGGTCAAAAAATTTTGAATGGACTAGTTTATGAGTTATTATTTTTTGTTTATGTAATTAAGATGAATAGTTGATTATATTTTAAGATTTTTGGATGATAATGAAATATATAATTTAGTTATTATAATAAATAGTTTAAAATATTAAAAAAAAAGTTAAAGGATAATATACCATATGTCTCTCAAAAAAGAATTATCATAATATTTTATTTATTGTAAGTTATTTTATAATTAAGTAGTTTGATAAAAATACAGAAAACTATAGAAAACTGTTGACAATGAAATCTCATAATCTCATAAGTAGTTTGATGTCAATCTTTAATTTTCAACGTTTTAAAATACATAATCTGAAATCTCATAATTTCTTTCAGTATTGATGTAGTATTACTAAATCTAAACAAAATTTATTATAATATGTCTCTCAAAAAGAACTATCATAACATTTTATTTATTGTAAGTTATTTTATAATTAAGTATTTTGATGTCAATCTTTGATTTCCAACGTTTTAAAATACATAAAAATATAGAAAAATGTCTCTCTGAAATCTCATAATTTCTTTCGGTTTTTATATAGTATAACTAAATCTAAATAAAATTTATTATAATGTTTTGGAGTTTAAATTCATGGTGTTTAGAAAATAAAGACACAAGAATATGCCTTAAAATAAGCCTAATAATGAGATATGAATATATATATGATTAATTATTTTATTAATTTGATTTATGATGAATTTTATTATTTTAATTTGTGATTATTTAGTTGGTGATGTGTCATCTTTAGAAGGCTTCACTCACTAGTAAAAAAAATTCATATAGCCACGAACTAGCCACGAAAAATCATGAAAAAGCCACGAAAAAAATCAAAATAGCCACAAAAATTAAAAAGCCATGAAACTATTGCCACGGATAAGCCACAAAATTTTTTCGTGGCTATAGCTTCGTAGCTTTTTTTTTCGTGGCTATTTTGATTTTTTCGTGGCTATTTAGTGGTTTTTATGTAGCTCTTGCGTGGCTAGTTCGTGGGTATATGAAATGTTTTTACTAGTGGCTTTTGCTGATGTGGATGCTCTCTTGAGCCTTTAAACCTTACTTTTATTAGTATAGATTTGTGAAGAAAAACTACTCTTAAATTTTTGAATTCTTTTTTCTTCATAAAAATATTGTTGAAATGTTCCTTTTCCTTAATCTTATAATTATAATATACATCTTGTAAATGAAAACACGATAAACAAACGAAAAGGAAAATAATGTTTGCGTTGCATGTTGGCATTTACCATTTACAAAAATATGTTTAAAACAAATATTTGTAACGAAAGACATAATTTGTGTTTAACTTAACTTTAATCATAACATTTTAATGTAAAACGCAAGACATGTTTTTGTGCTAAACTCTAATTATTTTTGTAAATTCATTCGACATAAATTTTTCCACATTTGACTTATAACCAAACCCAATAAAATCCATAAATAGAACCCATCACAAAGTTTCGTTGAATAGTGTATATGATTCTATAAAGCACTAATTTGTAACTAAAGTAACTTTATTAGCCACTAATTACTGATCATTCCTAAGCAATGTGAAATTATTTAACAATATTGTCCCCTTTTTATATTTTCTTTTTTTAAGTTGTACACTTGTACATGGTATTTTTACTATTGTGAGGATAGTAATGATAAAGGTCAAATACTAAAAATATGTGAGGGTTATTTCGAAAACGAGTTAACATTTTATGTTGAAAAAAAAAACGGAATATCATTCATTTTGAAACAAAAACAATAATTCTAAAACATAAAATTAAAATGACATAGAGGAAATATTTTTAATAGATATGAATCGAATCAAATAAATAAAATAACAAAATTTCGCCAAGAATGGACCCCACATGCGTCAATAAATAACGACCCCTTGCGAGGGTTAAGGCAACACAACACAAGCTTTTTTCCAAGTCTTGAAAACAAAATTTAAAACTCTTATATTCTCTCTTCATAGTGTCGACATGGCTTGCGAAAACAACCTCGTTATGAAGCAAATCATCGACTTATACAACCAAATCTCAAACCTCGAAAGCTTAAAACCATCCAAGAATGTCGACACTTTGTTCGGACAACTCGTGTCTACGTGCTTACCAACGGACACAAACATCGATGTCACAGAGATACACGATGAAAAGGTCAAAGACGTGAGATCTCATCTCATCAAGCTTTGTGGTGAAGCCGAAGGTTATTTAGAGCAACGCTTCTCAACAATCTTAGGCTCTTTTGAAGACAACCCACTAAACCATTTACACATCTTTCCCTATTACAACAACTATCTCAAACTAGGCAAACTCGAATTCGATCTCCTAGCTCAACACACAATCCATGTCCCGACCAAAGTCGCCTTTATCGGTTCCGGTCCGATGCCACTTACATCCATCGTCTTGGCCAAGTTCCACCTTCCCAACACAACGTTCCACAACTTCGACATCGACTCACACGCCAACACACTCGCTTCAAACCTCGTTTCTCGCGATTCTGACCTCTCAAAACGCATGTTTTTCCACACAACTGATGTGTTAAACGCTAAGGAAGGCTTAGACCAATATGATGTTGTTTTCTTGGCAGCTCTTGTTGGGATGGATAAAGAGTCAAAGGTCAAAGCTATTGAACATTTGGAGAAGCATATGGCTCCTGGAGCTGTGTTGATGCTAAGAAGTGCTCATGGTCTTAGAGCTTTCTTGTATCCAATCGTTGACTCTTGTGATCTTAAAGGGTTTGAGGTGTTAACCATTTATCATCCGTCCGATGATGTGGTTAACTCAGTGGTCATCGCACGTAAGCTCGGTGGTTCGAATGGAGTTCGAGGCAGCCAGATCGGACGGTGTGTGGTTATGCCTTGTAATTGCTCTAAGGTCCACGCGATTATGAACAATCTTGGTATGAAGAAGAATTTGATCGAGGAGTTTAGTGCCATCGAATAAACAAGTAACTATGTACACATCTCTTTTCTTAAGATTATGTGTTTTATGTTTTGCTATTTTCAAATTTATGTCTTGTGAGGCGTGTGGTATGTTTGTTAAGTAAAATCATTTTGTGAATTTTGTGAGTTCTTTGATCTTCATATCAGTGTGAAGATACGGAACCTTGTTGTACGTTCTTTTTATTATCAATAAAAAATAAACTTGAGAATCCACAATGTATATTGATAAATCATGAAGGTTTTGTTTGTGATTAATATCTGTGGTGCCTGAAAACGAATTTTTTCTTTTTCGTTATCTTCACTAAACAAACACAAAATATATTTACAAATCCTGAAAAGTAAAAATATATTCGTTTTGTTTTGTCAACACTCTTATGCTTCTTATAATAAACATACACTGTGGCTGATGTTAGGGCAGTTTAAATTGTTCGAGGAAAGAGACATCTATCACAATCAAACAAAACCATAGAACCCAGTAATTAGAGTTCTGATTAAAATATTTTAATTCTACATAAGAAAGTTTTCCCCATGGACAGTATATTCATTTGACTTCATCTACATGCATCTTTTTGTTAGTCATGCCAAAATAATGAAAACGAAACTTCTTGTCTCGATAGAAAAACACAGTAGTCAGTATACTATTATCTTCTTTTACATTATTAACACAGGATTTCCAACCATTTTCGTGATTCTACATATTTTTACTGTAATCACAGATAGTTACATGGAATTACAAGTTATTGTGATAAACCAAGGTATCTCAGTGTTTAAAGATTCGTTATACTGACCCATATATAATTCGAGCTTCATTCATTATGAATTAATGTTGATCGTTGCAAGCTGGAAATGTTTTTAAGTGGCAAAGAAAATTCAAATTTTAGCTAACCAGATTTAAAATTATGATAGGCCGGTCTCAATTCAAAGAAGAAAAACTGTAGACTGAAATCTCTTGGTAAAAGAAAATTTAATATATGGAAAACGTCAAACATACAATACAAAAGCTAAAATCAAATACTATAATTCTTATCATAGTGATAAGTAAAAGCTCTTTTTAGAAACTATTAAGTATTCAAATTAATAAAAGAACTGTTTCGTAAACACGAAAGTAGAAGATTTCCCAACAGGGAAACTAGAGTCACTGTAACCTCCACTTCCTCTCTTGTTGGAATAACCAGGATAATGACTCAAGCAAAATTCGATCTCACGGATCAAATCTAAACCTTCTTTCTCACCGAGAGTCTTTAGCTTCCACTCGCTAAATGGATATTCTGTCTTATGAACCACATGAATCTCTCCCTTGTCTTCGTCTTTCACCAACACTCTTGCACTTTTCATAAACCCTCTTACAAGCTCTTGATGTCTCCTAAATCACAGTCAATGCAACAAATCGAAAAAAGGAAAATAAAATCGATTTAGAAATTTTTGGCTACTGGTTCACTATATATTGTCTAAACTTAATTTTCATTAGATATTAAAATTTTAAAAAGTAGCTACGAAATCCAGACTTAGAAAACTTTAACATAATAAAACATATAATTTAAATTATTTTAAATTTGAAATGAAATTATTATATATTTTTTTCAATAGTTAACATAAACTATTGATCTGCGATACCACCGAGTGAACCTTGTAAGTGATAACCTAATAACCCAAAACGTATATCCTCTATCCCTCTCCCTTATAATTTCATAACAAAACTTAGGAAAAAAATAAATGCCAAAGAAAAAAAAAACAATAAAAAATGAACGTAGGGGAGATAAAAGTGGTATATGAAAACATACATGATGGTTTTGAACCCTGCGTGAGGGAAATTGAAGATGACTCTGTCATATATCGCAGAACCACCAAGGCTAGGCTTTGTGGTCATTGAGTGCACGTTAACTCCAAAGACTACGTGGCACCCGAGTCTTTCCAACTCTTCTACGTTCGCCTTCCCATTCTTGAACTTACGCTCTAGCTCCCCTGCAACATTCGTTATTCCAACATTAATCAATAACTAATAGACCAGTATTTAAGCCATTATGTGAAAGACCATCTAAAATTGTTTGGTTGCAAATTTTTAATAAACTTAATATTGCAAGAAAATGTACTCCATTTTATATAGAAATATAAATAGATTAAAACCACGTAAACAGTACGAAAAGGGTATCCATATATTAGATCAAAACAGTAAGGAAATATAATTAAGATAGTACTATTAGATTTTGATTTACCTTGAGTATCAAGAGAGGTTGCAGTGAGGTTAGATGCAGAACCAAAGGCTCTAGCTAGAGACAGAGAAAAGGAGAAGTCTCCTTCTCCGACCAAAAGTATTTTTTGTTTGTTACTGTAATGTCTTAACCTTTTAGTTCCCTGGACAACCATTTCAGCTGAGCATGCGTTTGCCTCACACCATGTATATCACACCATAAACTAGTATACCTATGTATTTATGGATGCCTGGGTCAAAGAAGACTTAAATGTTTGGTTTTGTTTGATTACTAGCTATATTAATTTGGCTCTTCGAACTTTGAGGTTTTTATTTATGTAATTTGAAAAGCATTCAATATTCTGTTCATATATCTTTCTGAAGAGAAGAGGCAAATCTTCTTTCTAGCCCAGAGTTTATACATTGATATATAATGCACCAATTTACACATTTACCCTTTTTGCATGTGTAATAAAAGAGATGGTTGAAGAAAAATTAATGTCCGAATTAACCAAATATTTTCAACAATGAAAATAAAAATCCCCGTTTAGCTAGTATATACATTGATAACGCATTATTTGCTGTATTCACTGAACTTTGGTTTTGTAATCTGGCTCTTCGAACTTTGTGATTGTTTATGTACTCCTAAGAACATTCAACTTTATGTTCATACGCTACTAAGAGGACAAGAACTAGAGCCTTATTCTATAACGGCGTTTTTATTTTCAATTCCCCAGGTGGATCATTTATTTTCAATGTAAAGAACGACCAAAATTCTAGCTTCCAATAGATCATTCGAATGCAGTCTAAGTTACTGTAATGGCTGCAGTCTAAAGTTTGTGAAATCTCCATCTCATCGATATGCTTTTGCTGCTCTCACTATGCATATATATATATATATATATATAGTTTATAAACGGATATGGAATGCATGAATTAAAGAGTTTTTCTCTTTGTTAATTTGGCTCTTCGAACTTTGTGAGTATTTATTTGCTTTCGACGAGCATTCACTATTCTCATTCATCTACCAAATATACATACATCTTTACGAAGACATTTTCGAACCCTCTTTCTTGACCAGCGTCTTTAAGTATTAATAACACCAATTTGTTCCAACATGCGAATTTTTTTGTATGAATCCAACATGCGAATTAGCATAAGCATAAGGACAGTTTTAATTTTTTTTTTACCGAATTTATTTACTCTTTTTAAATTAGTTACATTTTTACATACATATTCTTCCTGTAGAAAATTTTTAGTTACGTGTTTATAAATAAAATAATTTATGAAAACAATGAGCCAAAATTTCAGTTATATTGACAGTAATTTTAAGTTTTATTACTATGAAATATAATTGACAGTGCCTAGAATTTTTTTTTTAAAAAAAAACAAAAAAAATGAATAACATGAAATCATTGTTGAAAGGACAAAAAAAAAAGGTATTGCAAAACTTTAATTAGAGAAAAAAAACTTTTCCTTAGTCATCAGTTAGTGTTGTGGTATGTGTAAAACCACTGGGAATTTTGGGCATAGTATATTTTCATGCATCGTGAAGTTTATAGGGATAACAAACATTTTTTAGTTGAGATGATGCTAATTAGCCGAACTGTATATCAAAGATTTGCTTTCGGTTTCTAAGTCGAGTACGACTTCATTGTGTTCAAGGATCACGTATTGATTCTAAAAATTATATGTCAACAAGAAATAGGTCACTGCATGATACATCATTTTGGGAAATTCAAATGTTCCAAATTCTTGAAGATACTTGTCTCTTGCTGTTGCTGGTCGTCGTGCTAACAAAAATGACTAGAATAAAATCTTATTACCATCTTTATTAATTATTGCTTACTATTTTTTTTTAAGTACTAGACTGAGTAAACAGTCTTCTGGATTATTTAATTATATAATTCTTAAGGAACTACTCAAAGAGCGCTATTTCTTAAACATGAAAGTAGTAGCTTTTAGGATAGGAAAGCTAGAGTCACAGTTACTTCCACCTCCTTTCTTGTTGGAGATTGGTTAAATTCGATCTCCCCAATTAGACGCAAACCCTTTTCTCCAGCTAGAGTCTCTATCTCCCACCTGTTAAATGGGCTTGTTGTCTTATGTGTCACATGAATCTCTCCATCCTCATCTTTCAGCATCTTTCTCGCACTCTCCATAAATCCTCTTACTACCTCTTGGTGTAACCTGTGAACAGTAGACGCAAACGCAAAAATGTTAAATTAATATACACCTAGAAAAAACGAAAAACAAAAAAAGGTTTTGGTACATACATGATGTGATAGCTGTCGTGCTCACAACCAAAACCTGATCCGAGGAAAATTAAAGACAATCCTGTCGTATCGACCTAGGCGATAGTCTGAGGTCATGGAGTGTACGTTAACACCGTGGACCACAGTGCACCCAAACCGATCCAGCTCTTCCACATTCGTTTTTCCATAGGTGTACTTACGCCCTAGCTCCTCTACAACATTCATCATTTTAACTTATAACATTAATCACCAACCTTTATCTTATTGTTGAGTGTTTTAGATGTTATATCAGATAATGATAACAATACCATAAAATAGAAAGATGATTGAATGGTTTTATATCCACCTATCCTTCTCAGTTGCTTTACGTACGATGTTACGCTCGATGATCGGATCTGGGTCTGTGTTGCGTACCTAACTAGAAGATATTGTTGAGTTAGCGACTCTAAAGCGACAGGGTCCGGGCACGACGGGGCTCTCACCCTCTCCGGCGCCCCTTTCCAGGGAAATTGGGCCCAGTTCGTCGCTGAAGACTCTAAAGTTGCAATCTCTGAGCTAGTAAGTAACTCTTTTTAACTCTGTTGAGCATATGGGAGGAAGTAACCATATAGATTTTGTAATATACACTAGATATAGTAGTACTACGTACCTCGAGTATCAAGAGAGGTCGCAGTGATGTTTCTGGCAGAACCAAAAGCTTTGGCTAGAGACAAAGAAAACGAAAAGTCTCCTTCTCCGACCAAAAGTATTTTTTGCTTGTTATTATATTGTCCTAATTTTTTAGTTACCCCAAACTCAATTTTATAATTGACATGCTTTTCCTTTTCACACCATGTCCTTTATATATCTAGAGGATGCATGAGTCAGATTAAGATATCTACAGTGTTAAATATTTGGTTTTATGATGTCTCTTGGAAGTTGGAACATTGAAGAGCATTGTGATTATCTATGTACTTTGATTATTTATTTATGTACTTTGAAGAGCATTCATATTCAAGTTCATGCCCCATTACGAAGAAAAGAGTCAAACTTCATTTGGCGAGAGTCTTTGTTTTAAATTCGCTAACTGGGTTACATAAACACCATGCCAATTAGCATCAAGGCGGTGTTAAAGTCTGCTTACCCGTTCATTTACCATTTTAAATTAATCAACAATTTTTCACTTTTCTGCCTTCAATAAATATATAAGACCTTTAAATTTGACCACAAAATCTAAACTAAATATCTAGTTCCCACTAATATATCATCTATGGTATATATTGGCAGTGTACGTACGGGGTGTACTATATGGGTATTCCAAAAAATACCACTGTTTTAAAATTTTTGTTTATCAAAAATACTATTAACTGTTAAATATTCCAAAGTCCAAAGATACCACAAACTTGTGTTTGGACTTTGGAGGTTCCTAAGAATTTAGGGAGAATTCGTAAATCATTTAGGAATTTGGGTATATTGAAATTTTAGAATCTCATTGGTAATTTTTGAAATTTCTTTTATTATATCAAGGTTGTGAACTTAAAAGCCAAATCACCAAAGTAAAGTGTACCACGTATTTTTTATGTAAAATGTCTCTCTATAAGCAAACTTTAGGCGATTATTCAAATTGAATGCAATCAAACGTACTTTTTTCAAGCTCAAAATCGTATAAATGAAATAATATTAAATAAACTACTGTTAATTTACAACCTATACAGACTAGTGGACTACAGTAGAAAAATCAATAAGATTTATCAAATCATTTTATCTCAGATTTCTAAAGGGCATAGTAAAAATCTTTTTTTAAGAAACGAGAAACATGAAATCATTGTTAAAAGGGCAAAAGAAAAAGATTACAACATGCACTTTAGAAAGAAAAGTTTTTCCTTAGTGATGAAGTGTTTAGGGAGCCACACCTAACGACACAAAGTCTCACACACATTACCAAAAAGAAAGATGAAGAATAAACAATGTTCATTCAAAACCTACCCAAAACTCAAAAGCAGCAAATAAGCAAAAGCAAATTTGCATTCTAATTACGTAGCTTAGATGATTTATTTTTTTAAGGCTATATCGTTAAAAAAAATTCCATACTTATAGTTTAAACCTTCCGAGTACAACCAATAAAAAAAGATAACTTATACGTTTCGTACAGCACCACGTACATATATTATCGGCTATTTTTGTTTAGTTATAGAACAATAAGTCCAAAAAATATATACAAACAATTTTTCCGTATGCGATTTTAATATTGAAAAAAGTAGACCAACTCTTTGAATATTCATTTTAAACGAATGTACAAAGAAAAATGCCTGATTTCTCTTCAATCAAATAGTTTTTATTTTTTGTTGTATTAGCAAAAAAAAAAAGCAACCTGCTAAGACGAAAAAAAAAATTACATTTTTAATTTTTTTTAAATGCATGTAATGTTCTACATAAAATGCATGGTGCAAAACTACAAAACAAAACCCATCCCATTAAGCAAAAGCTCCCTCCTTTTTCCCACTCACAATCTCTCTTTTTCAAAAATAATAAAACTTTGAACTTTCTCTATTTAACCAAACACCATTACACATTCCCAAAATTTCCTTTCATTCAACACACATCTAGTTCTCCTACACCATCAAGAAACTCCAAAGACAAAAACTTCAAGAGTTTCCTTCTTCCTCTTCTACTTCTTCAACTATCAAGGACATAAAAACCATGTCAAATCTTCCTCCATCGCCACAATCGCAACCGCAACCGCCAGAAACGCCACCATGGGAAACGCCATCTTCCAAATGGTATACTCCAATAAACACACCACGGAGAACTCCAAGAAGCACAAAATCAACTCCAACTACAACACCAATAGCTCTTACCGAAGTGATTGTGTCTAAATCACCTTTGTCTAATCAGAAGACCCCTGCAACTCCTAAACTAGACGATATCGAAGCACAGCCTTTACACGAGACAATGGTTCTCTTGCAGCTAAGAACAAGCCGGACCAATCCATGGATTTGGTGTGGTGCAGCTTTGTGTTTTATCTTCAGCATACTTCTTATAGTCTTTGGGATTGCTACTTTGATTCTCTTTCTCGCCGTCAGACCAAGAACCCCTGTTTTCGACATCTCTAATGCAAAGCTCAACACCGTCCTCTTCGAGTCACCGGTTTATTTCAATGGTGATATGGTGTTGCTGGTGAATTTCACCAACCCAAACAAGAAACTAAATGTAAGGTTTGAGGATCTTTCCGTAGAGCTCTGGTTCTCCAACACAAAGATCGCCACACAAGGTGTGTTGCCGTTTTCGCAAAGAAACGGCAAGACTAGGCTAGAACCGATTCGTTTGATTTCAAATTTGGTCTTCTTGCCTGTAAATCATGCAGTAGAGCTCAAAAGACAAGTGATGAGCAATAAGATAGATTATGAAATCAGAAGTAACTTCAAAGTCAAAGCTATTTTTGGGATGATTCATTATTCTTATTGGCTGCACGGGAATTGTCAGCTTCAATTTCAAAGTCCACCAAACGGTGGCTTAGTTTATCGGAACTGCACTACAAAAAGATGGTGAAGAACAGAGGTCATCTTCAAATTCTCTAGCTTTGCCTGTGTTCTTCAAACACAGATCTTTCGTTTGCCCACTCACAAGATGTAAAAACAAATCAAGATTCAATAAGACTCTATGCAAGAACCGAGATAAGAGTCTGATCTATTTTGTTAAGACAGATCTAGTAAGGTTGGTGTATATAATTGAGTCAAAGAGATAATTCTTATAAGGCCACAGATTCTAATCCCTTATTCAAAACATGCTTCAAGATTACTAAAATCTGATCCATATTTGATCCACAAGGATCTGACAATAGATCCCTATGTTGGTTCCTTTTAGTGTTTAAGTAATCAAAAGAATAAGATTCAAAGTAAAAGGAAGCAAACTCTTAACATGGAGTTCTTCTTTAATTCAAAGTCTTAACTTGATGAATACTTCTTTTCTAGGAAACTTCAGGAATTAGCTACAAAAGTGGCATTGGGAACAAAAGTGGAAACTTCAGGAATTAGCTACAAAAGAGGCAGAAACAAAAGTTAAGCAAGAATTGATTGGCTAAAGCTCAACTAGCTTAGGCAAGACAAGCATGTAAACTTGATTGTATAAGAATAAAAGCCTCAAGTCTCAGCAACCTCTTTAAACAAAAGCAAAAAAAAAAAAAAAGGACCTGAAATTGGGGATTTGAGGTACGTCAAATGTCTAGTGGTAGACTAAAACAGGGATCAAAACAGATTCTTTCACAATTTGAACACTTGTGTCAATAAGAAAATAGTAACCAATTCTAAATCTCTCTGCATTCCATCATATCAACTTGCATCAGACGATTTTAAAAAAGTACTAACTAGACTATCTAGACGAATGAGAAAAGAACAAGACCTAGTTTGGGCTTTTGAGAAAAAAAGGGGCAATCCTAAGGGTGAACAAGACCTAGTTCTTGCATAGACCTAGTTCTGTTTCCAAATCCTAATTTACACCAGTATCGGTGCCTGAATTGGAATCAAGAACACTTGTTTCATCATTAGAGCTGTCTTTAAACACCTCAGCTTCCACGGCAAGCTTCAAGGCCTTCTCCTGCATCATTTTTTTTGCATCTTTAGGAATAAGGAACCATTGTTTGGAAATGGGGTCACACTCTGCTGCAAACCGATAAATCCGGTGAAACTCGAAAAATATCCGGCACAGGACTCCCAGGTAAACCGTAGAACTAGAAGAGCAGTTTCGTACACAGCATTACGTTCCTCATCTAGAAAAGCCCTAACCCATCTCTGAGAAACGCATCCCTCAAGTTAAACGGGACATTTAGAATCGGTTAACTAAACTACACTTTGGTTTAATCGATTCTGGTTATCGCGAATTGGTTTACTCAAATCGTGTCTTGTCATTAATTCAATTTGACAGAAATCTTCTGTGGATAAACGGGCTCACTTTCACATAACAGGCCCGTTAGACCCGCGAATTTCAAACCCATTATATGTATGTATTCGGTTATCATACACGTTACCCGGTTAAATTCGTATCAGATGTAAATTTTGGAGAAACTCATGCATGGGGCACATGACTTGAAAATCATGAGATGATGTAATGTTAGTATGTCATAATACATCCAATCGAACACATGAAGTGGTTCCCGTACATTCCGCATAATCATCATTAGCTTTTGGTTGTTTCTGTCTGTTGCGAGACTTCAAAAACCTTTCTTTTCGTATATTTTTTTTTCCCTAATGTTGAATAATATCTTAGGGAACTGTCCAAACTAAACAAATAGTTTCATTAAGTTTTCTAATGCTGATTTCGTATTCTTTCGTCATGGTTGTTCAAAATACGAAAGATAACCATTAATATCACGAGAAATGGATCTACAAGACAACTAATATATTGTTCGAGATACAAATTTGTTAACATAAATTTTCTCTATACAAACTAAACTAACTACATTTCAAATATATATATATATATATGAAGATACTTTGCAATATAATGGCTGCAGATTGACAAAACTCAAAATTCAGACTAATTTTAGAATTTTATGAAGTCACTGTCAAAATCTCTTGAACTTAAGAGATTAAATAGACAAACATATACACAACAAAGAGAAGCAACACTCACAAAACTGAAAACTGTCGTTCTTACATTTGGCTAAGGCATGCGCAATCTTATTATTGTGTACACACAAAGTTTTTTTTGTTAGCTTTAAAAGGTTATTTGAGCCTCGAGTCATCTTCAATCTTATATTATATTACCAAAATAGATATATTTATTGTATTTAGATGATAAAATTGGTGATCGTTGGCTGGAAAGTCGTTGTTATTCAGACAACACATGATCATGTGATGGGGTGGCGCGTGGGTCCACGTGATCCCACGTCGAAAGGCTCTCTTCTCTATTTCACAAAATTAGCAAACATCCAAAGATTATATAATTAGATAATTGAATAAAAATTATAATAAAGAAAAACGAATCTTTCCTATGTATATAACTCCAAACACTCCCGGCCCTTTTCTCCAGTTATATATCTTAAATTCTCCAAAATTACAAAACAAATACCTTAAAAATTTATATAAATAATAACTCAACATGTTCTATTTTTGGATAATAGAATTGTGGATCGATGTTGAAACTAATCTTATTCTTCCTTTTTTATTTCTGCACTATGCATGCGCATATACAACAAATTTATTTCTGCAATGGTTAAGACAAATTGGATTGAATATGGATTATTCCTGGATCTATGAATTTTCGGTTTATCTCTAATTATTTTTGTTCATAATTTACTTTGAAACTTATAAAATAACAAAATAAACCACTTCCAATATATTGCAATTATTGTACATAACTCGTTTGCAAGAAAATAAAATCAAAACTCACAAACCAAAAATATAAGCTAAGCTTAGATATTTTTTCCTGATTCTAACAAATCATTGACAACAAATATTCACACAGCTTTTATAAATGTCATCGCCCTAATCGTAGTAGTTCTGTAGTTTGTTATACGGATTCATCCGAAAAAGCATACGAACAATTAGATGAACCTCGAGGAGTAGTGACAATTTTCTCCGGTGGTAATGGTTGCGGCTGCCATTTTTCGCATTTTCCGCCTTTCATGATATCGGTTTCCGATCGCTCGATATCAAATTGCCTAATCTCTTTAAGCATTGCCACAATGTCTTTCATCATAGGCCGATCGGCTGCCTTATTGCTCACGCAAAGGAATGCGACTGCTAGAGTTTGTAGCATCTCGTGCATTATCGGATCTGCCCGTCCGCGGAGTCTCGGATCAAGAATTTCTCGAGGATCTTTCTTTCGGGCTAAATGATCTCTCACCCATTGAACCAAATGAGCACATCCGGGTAGATCCGGATCCAATGGATGCTTCCCGGTTAAAACTTCTAGTAGCACCACTCCGTAGCTATACACATCACTCTTTTCGGTTATATGTTGCATCGAAGCATGTTCTGTAAAATAAAATTCGTTATATATTGCAAAAATTTGAAACCGACAATCATAACGTTAAAATCAGAATTTTGAATTTTTACCTGGAGCCATGTAACCGTAAGAACCGGCTAACGGAGGCCGGTTACTCAATTTCGACGAATCTCCATCGATAACTCCCTCACCGGAGACGATTTTCGCTAAACCGAAATCGGCTAAGTAAGATTCGAACCGGGAACCCAATAAGACATTCATAGCTTTAACATCACCATGTAGAATCGGAGGAAGACAATCATGGTGAAGATAAGCTAGTGCATGTGCAACGCCTAAAACAACGTCGTAACGAGCTTCCCAATCAGGTCCTCCACTTCCTTTACCGGCACCATGAAGCAGAGAGCTTAAACTTCCGTTAGGGAGATAATCATAGAACAAGAGTTTCAGATTCCGGTTCGAACACCAACCCAAAAGACGGATTATATTCCGATGTCGAATCGATCCAAGAGTGTTGATCTCCGAGTTAAACGCACCGTTTTCTTCCTTTGCCCACATCTTTTTCACGGCTAACGTTTCACCGGACGGGATTGTGACTCTGTAAACTACACCGGAGCTTCCAGTTCCGATCACGTTAGCAGAAGTTAGATTCTTGACGATGTCGTCGATGGAGAAATCGAGTTTCTGATACAGAGTCACTTCCCAAGAATCTAACTCCTCATGTTTTCCGGCGACTTTTTGTGCTTTGACGAGAGTGTAAATCGCCATGAGAACAAGAACGACACTTGCTGCGACGAGGATCGACATGGTTAACTTCACGGCGGAGCCGTGTCGGGTTTTGATCCCATTCTCGGGTCGGATCGAAATGAAAAGACCTTTGTTTGATGCAAGAACAGAGAGTGGAAGTTTCCGGAAAAACAGAGTGTTTGGTAATTCGCCGGAGAATTCGTTGAATGAGATGTTGAGTGAGACGAGGTTTTGTAGATCAGCTAAGACGTTTAAGTTTCCGGCGAGTTTGTTGTGAGAGATATCGAGTATTCCGAGATTGGTGAGGCTGGAGAATCTCGACGGGATCTCTCCGGCGAAGTTATTGCAGCTGAGATTCAGAGATATCGCAAGAGACGGGATTCGTCCTAGTTCGTTTGGGATTTCTCCTGTGAAGCCATTATCGCCGAGATTGAGAAGCTGTAAACTCCGACAAGACGAGATCTCTCTAGGGATTTCGCCGGTGAATCGATTCTTAGCGAGGTTGAGCTTCGTGAGTTCGGTTAACGATCCGATTCCGGTTGGTAGAGAACCGGTTAACGAATTATCGGAGAAATCGATGAATTGTAAGCTCTTCGGAAGTGTACCGGGTAAACCACCGGTTAAACCGTTTGAATGTAGATCGACGAATTCGAGACTTGTACAACCGGAGATTGCCGGAGGAATGTTTCCGATGAGACGATTCTCGCTTATATCGATAAAGTTGAGATTTTTCAGATTCCCAATCTCCGCCGGAATATTCCCAGCGAGTCTGTTTCCGTTGAGTCGAAGCCGGTACAGATTCGTGCAGTTTCCAATACCCGGTGGTATGAATCCAGATAAGTAATTAGAAAGAAGAAGAAGCTTCGTGAGGTTTCGTATCTCAAAGATTCCATTAGGAATCGAACCAGAGAGATTGTTGTAAGAGAGATCGATCGCTTGAAGCTCTTGGCATTGAGAAAGAGACTCTGGAATTTTTCCGGTTAACTGATTCTGCCACGCGAAGAACATCGTTAAGCTTGTTAACTTTCCGATCAACGGTGGAATCTCGCCGGAGATTTGATTGTTATCGATCTCTAAATGCGTCAGCTTCGTGCAATTCGCGAGTTCTTCAGGGATTGTACCGGAAAGCTGGTTAACGCTGAGCTGAAGCTCTTGGATATTTGGAAGGTTTCCGAAGCTTCTTGGGATGTTTCCGGTGAGGAGATTTTCAGATAAATCGACCAGGAAAAGCTCCGGACAGTTTCCGAGCTCGGTAGGGATTTTTCCGACGAGATTGTTTTGCCATAAGAGAAGACTTTGAAGCTTCTTGAGACGTCCCAATGATACAGGAATGGATCCAGAGATTGAGTTTTGGTACAAGTAGAGGTTTTGAAGCTCTGTGCAGTTTCCAATTTCATCAGGGATTGGACCAGACAAGAGTGCCGTGTACAGTGCTATTGTCTGAACTTTTTTCAGGTTTCCGATCGACGCCGGGAGTTTACCGGAGAGACTTGTCTCGGCGAGACCTAAAGTTACAAGACTCTCGCAAGTACCAATCTCCCAAGGAAGCTCTCCTCTGAGATTCTTGTTCCCACCTGCACGGAAGATTTCTAGATTCTTGAGTTCTCCGATGGTTCTAGGAATCTCTCCGGCGAGTTTATTGTCGAAGAGTTTGAGCTCGACGAGGTTAACGAGATTCCCTAACTCCGACGGAATCACACCTTCAAGATTGTTTGTGTTGAGAGACAGAGTCTTGAGTTTCTTGAGCTTGAAGATTTCAACTGGGATTTCACCGGAGAGAGAATTATCAGCTAAATCAAGAACTTCTAGCTCCGACAAGTCCCCGAGCTCTTTGGGGATTGAACCAGTGAGATTCACGGAGGTTAAACTTAGTGAAGTCAGAGACTTTAACTGCCGGAGATTCGTCGCCGGGAACGGACCTTGAAAATCCATGACTTGGAGTTGTATCTCCGAGACTTGACCTCTTTCGTTGCATTTGATTCCGACCCATTGACAAGGATTCGATTCGGAGGTTTTCCAAGAAGACAAAGCGTCTCCAGAGATATTTAACTGAGATTTCCATGAGAGGAGAGCTAGACCTTCTTCGTCTATGGAGAAACAGGGGATGAAGAAGAAAACAGAGGAGTTAAAGAGAAGGAAGAGGAAGAGGAAGAAGGGAAATCTAGGGTTACGTGGCATTGGTGAAGAGGGAGAGTAAGAAGAAGAAATGAGAGGGAAGTGCGTTGGGATTGTGAAGCGAAGAACCCCATGGATTTGGTTTTTACTTTGTTTTTATAGAAATATAAAGATAAAAACAAAACAGAGCATACCAAAGGAGAGAGAAGAAGAAGTAGCAAACGAAGATCTGGATCCCAAAAAGCACCTCCACCTTTTTTCCTTTATTATTATTTTCCAATTTTTTAACTTTGATTCTCTTTTTTTTTTTTTGCTCCATTTATTTATATTATGAACAAAATAGAATTATAAATTGAAATGGAGTTTTTAAAAAAATTAAGAGTCGATTTATTGGTGTTAAATATAGAAATGATGCATTCGCTTGATAATATTGTTCATTAATGGTTTTCTTCCTTGATTCCTGTAAGTGGATTTATTTGTGGTAAATACTTTTAGATAAGGCATGCTGATAATATTTTTCATAAATGGTGATTAAAAAAAAATTACTTTATTCTTAGTAATCAAAAAACATACAGTTAAAATTTACCCAAACATATACTGCTCCAGTTACAAGTTACAACCCCTATAATTCTAACTATTACATGAGTCATAAATCATAAGATAATTAAGTCATCAAACCAGAAATTGACATGTTAAAATTGGCTTTATTGTTTTGTTATTTCTCGACTGTTATTTTCAAGAAACAAAAAGAAGACAATGTTACTCAAATCAATAATGATTTCTAGTATCTTATAATGATATATATACTACGACTACCACCAGTTATTGATAAACAATGCTTAACATGTTTTTTAATGCTTCACATAGAAAAATTTAGATAACTGTGGATTGTGATTATTTGTTTTTTCCTTTCCTACTTCTGTTATTTTTTGTTTACTTTGGGGAAGTCGGAAGTGGGTATATAATTGTAAAATTGAAAAAAATGAAAAAGAAAGATGGTGATATCTACTTTGGATTTCTGATATATAAATTATTAAATTAGTAGTTGAAACATGGAATCTTGAAGAGAGTGAATTGCACATGCAAGCTAGGAATTTATGTGAAAGATTAATTAAATTTACTAATGCTCAACTCTGCTCATCTTGTCGGTCCATTTCATTCGCTGTGATTATATATTTATATTATACATATGCTAATATTAATTAATATCTATATACATATATACGCTTGCTCATACACATGTATATGCATGCTTAAGAACTAAGAACTATATATTTTGGTTGCGTTGTATATCTAATAACAACAATAGGACCAAGCAGCCAATCGACTATAGTTGTAGTTGCTAGAGATAAAGGTTGTAGATGTTCTTATAAAATTTAAGATGCCAAAGAAAACTTAAAAATATCAAGGTAAATACTAAGTAGTTGTTTCAAAAAAAAAAAATATACAGATAAAACAGAAAAATTGAGTTGTAAAGACTGTGATTTACCTACCTTTTTCTAATTGCACTTCTAATAGTTTGTAAGGTATTAAATTAAGATGACGCTGTTTAGATCTAATTTCTTGGACTGAAGTTTTAGAATACTGATATACAAAATTAAGAGAGGGGAACTAGACAAAACAAAAAGAAAATGGAATAGATAAAGTAAATTAAAATTAAGTTCATGGGTCAAGCATCATTAGGTCAAGAAGATTATATATAAAGATATAACACCACACCTCAAGTCACATGCCGTAGTAGCATCAAAAGATTAAATATGTATCAATAGATATATAGAGAGATGGTCATGTCACCATGTGCATATCTATACACAAATCTACACTAAATATATAGTAAAGTGAGAAAGCATTTCGACAACATGGTTTTGTTCTGCAGGTAATTAATTATGGAATAGTGTGTACTCTAATTACCGTAAATTGCACTTGAAAAGATGGTGATATTAAATATCAATCATATGTCATGAAATGCGTTTCGTAATATGTAATTTTTGTTGTACGTTATAGACAACAGATATTCTTTCATTTTAAAGAGTTACATTTATGGTAACAAGTAACAAGTTTCTGTCTCACGAAAATACGAATATCTCTTGGGGTCTTCTACATTCTACATTTGTATAAAATGTACATACTAATCATATGCATATACTAGTAAAAGTAATCAAACTTGACTACTAGTGAGTAAGGTGTTCACTGGCGCGCGGTGGTACACTGACCTCAACTTTAAGACCAAAAGATTTGCTAAAGTTTTGAATTCGATTTTGCCGTATGTACTTGATCATTTGGACTCGGCTCTAAAGTTTTTGACAATCCTTGATTTAAAACTTTTTCCTTTGGTTTATAACTCATATTGTTTAGTTTTAATAAATAAATATATAAGTAAAAGACGGACATGTGTTGGAAGAGTTAAATGAATATGGTCCATAAAGAGGAAAAATAAAAGGGAAAAATAATAAGACCAAAAACCAACAAACAAGAAGGAAGTAAAGAGACAGCAAAAGATGCAAGAGAAAAGACAAGCGCCCAACTGTATATTCCAAACTTGTGAAAATTTATATTTCTTTCTCAAATCTTATGATTATCATTAAATGGTCCATATTGTTCTTTTGTCTATCACATCTATCATTATTTGAAATAGTCTTTGACAATTAATGACTGTTATAACTAAGCAGCTTCCAAATTATACATGGTCACTTGAGGCCAGGGAAAAAATGACATCTTTTCTAGTTTTACTAATTGGGTTTCTGAATCGAAAATAATTAATCTCAGAACTTTCACATGTATGCGATGAAGGGTGATAATTTTTATGATAATGAAATGTGATTGTTTTTATTGCTTTCAACAAAGTTAATAGTGATGATAGCAATTAAGATAACTTAAAAGATGTAGACTTGATTACGACAATGGAACAAGATCTGGATCTAAATCACGTTTCGATTAGGTCAGAGATCTCACCACATGATGATAGAACAATAGAAAATACATCTACGGATATATATTCAACTTAGGATAAATATTAGTTTAAATTCCTATCAAAAATTACGAATAAATGTTGTTAACATAATTCTTTATTTTACAGTTAGTATGATTCTCTAAAACAAGAGATACATATTATAATTCAAGATTGTGATTGGAGACAACATTGAAGCAGTCACTTAAATGATAGTGAGCATTCCGTATTACAATCTCGTAAACGTTTTGAAAATATAAAATCATTTAGTTTAACTCCTTTGAGGTTTAAAAAACCGATAGTTATGTTTTATTATGTATATGCATTTGGAATCTTGGATTAAATTAAGCTTTGTTTAGTGGATAAATCAGCACCAAGTGAGTGTTATAAATTAATTAAGGTGGGATCTGATCGAGCACTATGATGGGGAATTTGTTACTTAGTTTTTTTTTATTATTTATAATTATATACAAGCATTTCTGTATCAATTTTATAAATTCGATTATAATAAAAACTGGTCCATTGTGGGGTATTTAGTAGCAGAAGAAGTCCAAGAATGTAGTGGCAGAAGTACAGAAGTGTGAAAAGAAGTGGGCATCGATCAAAACTACATATTTATTTGTTAATTTGTCGATCCAGTGAATATAACATATATTATGGTTGATCATGATAATGCTACGTCTTATGAGTGGCCATGTTGATAAAATTCCATTGGTTGTAACAACTCATACGATTACGAAGACACTGTAGTAAGAAAACCAAATATACATGCATGTGCTGATAATATGGATGTAATTTGGAAAACGAACCAATCCATTTAATTACAATTTTCATTCATACTTTTCTATTCTTTTTATCTTACTAATTAAATTATAAATCCCTAAAATAGTGTTTTTATCTTTAATTTTTAAAAAATACTACATCAAAAACAGTAAGTTTGAGAACCATTATTTTGGTAATTTTAGAATTTATAAAATATATTAAATTTATATATTTCTGAAAACTGAACGAGTTTAACTTCTTTCAATGCGTTCTTTTGTCGTGACATATTCGACTTAATCAAAAAATAAACTTTTTCTGGTTAAATTTTATTAAATAATAAAGTTTGTACATAGAAACGAAGTTTTGATGAGGTTATATAGCATATAGTTAAGATATAGTATGAACAAGATATATGTGACACTTTCAATCAATTGTCGCAACTGGTATGTGCCCGGAGGTCGAGTCAGGCTCGAATGATGGGAGTGATCTCTTCCAAGACCGAAGTTGCGGGGTGACATTCAATGAAAAGTAGACGGACATACTATAAAAAGGCTAATATTTGGATTCCTACCCTGCTTCTATCATCCAGTTAAACTAAACGCGAGAAAGATGATGAGCCATGGAATGCTCAAATATGAAAAACTAATCCATATGCACATATAAAATGATTTTTTTTGTTCGAGGACATATAGGATGATGATATATAGATAGTTTACATATAACTTTTTATTACTAATTTGGGACATCTCCATATCAAGTGTGAACCCTATTATATATAGTTTGTTGTATAATAGATTTAGGAAAGTATGTACATACAAAAACTGATATATATATATATATATGCATGAATGTGTGTAAGTAGACATTTTGTGTTTGTAGGTATGTATGATGTGAAATGAGATGGGGCCAATGATAATGAGATGTGGCTTTAAGAGGGAAATCGTAATAGTGACCATTTTTTTGTGATGACAACAACCACACGTGCTCATTCCTTCTACCAGAGGATTGCACTCGCCTTCGTTGCACCTTTTTACTCCTATTATTTCAGAGCCAAATTTTAGTTTCTCGATCCGAGTTTTTAGACCGAAACTCAAAACTCTTTTTTTTTTTTTTTTAACTTCATTTCGTTGATGTTAATTAACTCTTTTTTAACTAGCTCTCAACTCTATTTTTGAGATCGAAACTCAAACTGTTTTTAATTAGTTTCATTTCATTGATGTTAGTTAACTCTGTTAGTCTTTTTTTTTTAACACACTCAAGTACTCTATTTTTTACATTCTCTATAGACACCAAAGCAATCTACAATTTTTGTAACTAATTTGACAAAATAATCAACAACTTTACGTATTAGATCTATTATTCTTTTATATAATGAGAGAATATAGGATGTGATAAGAAAAAAATATTTTAAAATAAAACGCATAATTCAGTTGATACTCAATTTTCATGAAAACATACCTAGTCTAACTTTTAACTAAATTGACCAGATAATTTTCTTTAAATTTATTACTTTTTAAGTTATAACAATAAAAAGAAACACACCATTTTACTTTCTTGGTCAACAAATACGTTTTGGAAACATATAATATGTGTATTCATTCACCTTTCACTCTTTTTCTTCGTCCTTTAATCCTTTCCGCAATCTTGTTAATTAGATTTTCAGCTTTTTTTTTTCCTTTCCGCTTCATGTTGTCTATTTTTTTTTTCTTTTTACGATCATGCTAATTTTTCTATCTTAGTTATTTTATTAATTCTTATTAAGTTATTGCGTAACCATGAAAAATTCTCACCGAGAGAACCAGCCTTTTAAAACTGCCTTTTTGTTATTTTTTTTTACTTTTTTCATATCGCTTTTCAGTTTTCACAGAATAAGTAAAACACAATAATTAAAAAAAAAAAAAAGTGATGTTTTTAGAAAGCTAAAAAATAACATAACACTAACTTAATGTGTCTTTAAAACTAACATTGCTTAGTGGAGAAGTTGGGCTTTTGCAATCAATTAATCTTTTATTAATAAACAATTTAATTTTTAATGAAATTAATGGGCCTTTGATGTTTATGGAAAATAGAGATAACACCTGTGATGAAAGGTGTAAATTAAAGGGTCAAATATTCCTTCCGTATTTCCAGGACTTGGGTTTCTCGCTCACATTAAATTAAACTCTAAAGTCTAAACATACTTCCACTGATAAAATCAAAGAAAGTATAATGTAATACATCAATAATTGTTTATATCAGTTGCCTAATTTTGTTTTTATATGAATGATAATACCATAATATTGACAGTCTAAAATTTTCAGAAAATGAAAACATGCATGGGTATGTAATTATGTATGATGCTTTGTCCTCCTGAAAGTTCTATTTAGCTAACTCTAAACATTAATTGAAATTGATGGTAATTACTCCTGTATTGGTAATTACTCCTGTATACATTATACAAGACTAAACAATAACACTTTGTTAAGTTAACAGGAAGGTGCCAAAACAAAAGAAAAAGGAAAAATGCGATTAGTGAATATGTTAATCAATAGGCTCCCTTGTTTTAACCTAAATTGCATTTGCTTTAACAAAAGACTAAAGAGTCTCACTTGCACTAATGCATAGTTCGTGGTATTATATTTCTCCACTAACGGTCAAATTTTGAACGCAAAAGCAGTGGGGTTTCCTTAATTAATTTTGATTACATTAATAAATTAAGATCTAATCTTTGCATTATTGGTGATCTTTTGTATCAAAGCCAGTCTCTGATATTGACGAGTCTTTTTGACTGATGGGGTCCTATTAAAGGCCCATATTATTCAATATCGGACCTTTTTGGGCCTAGCTTATAATTTGTTTGCATTTTTCAGTAAGAGACGTATGCCACTGCACGTACATATCTTCATCTTTAAATCGAACAGATCTTGAGTTTTTGATGATTAAAAATAATAAAAATTAACCAAGAAACAACATGATTTATTTAAGAACATTTTGAAAATTATTCTTCTCCTGCTATTAGATAATTATACAACTAATATTATTCCAAACTCAGTGACTAAATAAAAATGTTTGGGGGCTTCTCAGTTTTCAACAATTACTTGAGGCCGATTCTAATTCGGTAGTGTCGAATATCTAAATGTAGAAACCGTAGCTATTGAAACTAGAAAATAGCATATTCTCTAATTCAGAACTCTTAAGAGTTCACTTAACAAACCATGATGCAAAGAAAAAGCGAAAAATAATTGTCTTTCTTTTTTTTTTGCACTAATACTTGCTTCTTGAAAATTGGAAATAAGAGATCATTTCAGTCTACATGTTGTATCTTTCCTAATTCTGATGCAATAATTCACAGCAAAAAACTGAAGCTAACTCGTACCCCTAGAGAAAGTATCCACCAAGCCACTCTTCAAGTTCCATACCTCATCCAGTGGCTGGTGATTTGAACCAGTTTGGTAGAAAAAAAATCAAAATAGAAAAGTCATAACAAAACTTTGTCTTTTGAGCCTTTGCACCAACATATATTACCAGATTTGTCATTTAATCACTGTTAAAGATTTTTCATCCTTCTTTATACACCAGAGAATCAAGTTATTTTCTTTGAATAGGTCGAGGCAAAAAGCTCATCTCCCAAACATTCTGAAGACAGAGGAGGTAAGAGTAGAAGTGAGGAACTTCATTCCCGATGATCCACCAGGGAAGTAGGATATACAGTAGTAAGCCAGTGCAATAACCTATGGATTCACAGAGAACAAATACAAGAGTTTTTCATGAGATTACTATACTTATAGAATGTGCATATATGCGAGCAGTCTTTAAACCAACATGAAGGAACTGTTTTACAGAGTTATAAACGTATATATTTTGGTCCAATCCACAGCGATATTGGGTGAGTAATAATTAAATCAAAGCCATTTCTGTCGCAAGTAAGTAAATTTGCAAAACAATAGCTTGAAGTAAATAAAAGATATAAAACAAGCCAAAAAAACCAACCGGAAATATGACATTCCCAGTTTCTTCATACTAACCCTACTTGTATTTAGAAACAGCATTAAGAAAAGTCTAAATGTTTGTTACTAAACCCATTATGTTTCCGAGGCAAAAACTTACTAAATGGAAGTTTCTCATTCAAGGAATCTAGGGGAAAAAGAACTTCATAAGTCAGATTTTTGGAATGGTAAAGTGGAAACTTTTGACAATGAGAAACAGAGGATAATAAAAGTGGTAGAGAGTGGAGAAGAAGATGAAATTAAGTACCTGTAACGCAGAGAAAATCACAGAGAGAATGTAGCTATGGAGCACCATCGAGACATATATGGTACCAGCCATGGTGGCAATGAAACCTAAAGTTAGTGGAAGCCTCTGGAGAAGCCAGCAAACAAGAAATTAACTTTGTAAGAAAAAATGTAATGATATACAGCAGATATAAGAATGTACACAAAAATAAGTAGGTCTTGTTATTACCTCTGTTGATGACATGTGAGCGAGTTGATTTTGTGGGCCACGGAGAGCGAAGAATGATCCGATGATAAATCCACATCCAAGGGTAAAACAAATCGCAAATTTCTGTGGCATAAGCACCATGACTGGAAGAAACATGGTGAAGGCAATGAAGATGAAGAATACACCACTTGCTAGAAGTAAACCGAAATACATCAAAGCTTTTCCTGAAGGCATACTGCTCGTTGCAGACTGCAGGTTATCTCTAACTCCTTTCGAGACGCTGTTAACAATTCAGATTCGGGTACAATAAGTTTCAAAATCAATAAGTTAGTAACACTTCAAGGAAAAGGTATGTGTTGCAAAATCAAGAAAAGAGTTAAGAAAACAACAAAGATTATTGGAAGATACAATAAGTTTCAAATTCAATAAGTTAGTAACACTTCCAGGAAAAGGTATGTGTTGCAGAATCAAGAAAAGAGTTAAGAAAACAACAAAGATTATTGGAAGATACAATAAGTTTCAAATTCAATAAGTTAGTAACACTTCAAGGAAAAGGTACTGGATGCTTAAGACTCTTATCAACTCTAAGTCATCGATCATCTTCTCAATCGAACCCGCTAATGAAGAGATGAACATGTATTTGCATATAAAACTCAGAAAAGAAGTATAGCACATAATGGACAACAATCTTACAGGTCCATCATAGACCCATTAGCTTCAAGTCTACAACAAGCAACTTCATTTAGCATAAAGGACAAAGAAGATCTAAGAATCTGTGTATTTGATTAGTGCTTTGATGCCAAAGACAGAATACAAAACCTTAAAACTCTTCACTAATCAAAACCATTCACTAACTATTGCTTAAAATCCTATGAATGCGTTACACTGAGCAACGAATCTGGCAAGCTTAAAAGACAATTTGGTAAATCGCAATTTCCCAGATTCCAGATTTAACAACACAGAATCCTCAAATACATACCAAAAACCCCTAATTGCTCAGATACGGTCACAATATAGACCCGACGAGTTGAAGAATCCATCGTTAAAACCCTAAAATCAAGAAAAAGGAAATGGATCGCTTACACATTAAAGGTGCCGGAAACAGTGTCGTTGGCAGATCTAACGGCGGATTCGATATCGAAGCCTAAAGTTCCGGTATCTTCTTCAAAATCTCTCGAAGCTGCGTAAGAATTCCAATCAGCTAGCAGAGACGTTCCTGTTTGCTGCTGCGGCTGATCTCCTCTGCTACTAGTGCCGCTCATCGAAAACCACTCTTTGGCCAATTTCTCCATTTTTTTTTTTTCTTTTTGTGAATTTTCGGAGCAATGTTTCGAGGGAATTCAAAATCTTAAATACTGACGATCGGTGGTTTACGTCGGAGCTAAGAAAATCGATAGACTTCGAATCGAGGATGAAGATTCTGCGAAGGAATCGTTGTCTTAGACGACAGTGTTTTGTTCTCTTTTTTTATTATAAAAAATAACATGTTTTGAAGGCTTATGCCGTTATGGTTTAATTTATTTTCATCTATACCTAACAACTTCGAATAGTGGAACAAAAAAAAGAGACTCAAAACACTGCCGTTTAAGGATTGTTGTCTGAGATGCTTAGCAAAGTGTTTAAACCACTTTAGAGCTGCTTCACCTTATTCTAATTAGCTATCATAATTACGTGACTAATACTGACAAAAATCAGCTTGGTTTTGCTATAAAAAGACTCTTGTCACAACACCGAGTTTGATTAAAAAAGCTACACCGAAATATAATAACATAAAAGAAATCCCGAAATAATATCAAAAGGAAAAATTCCAGACGAAATCATAAGAAGAAGAACCCGAAAAAAAAGTCATGGAACACCATTAATTGCAATCTTGTGCAATAATTTAGTCGACTTCCTCCATCTTGCTACATTCAGCATCAGCATCATCTTCAAGAGGAGGCATCTCAGCATCGGCTTCAACAGCATCATCGTCATCAATACTCAATCCAAGCTTCAACATCCTGTGAATCCTGCTTCCAAAAGTGTTGGGCTCATCGAGGCTGAATCCAGAAGTGAGAAGAGCGGTCTCAAAGAGAAGAAGCACAAGATCCTTCACAGACTTGTCGTTCTTGTCCGCTTCAGCTCTCTTTCTCAGCTCATCCATGATCGAGTTCTCGGGGTTAATCTCCATCGTCTTCTTGCTCGACATGTAACCACCCATGCTGCTATCCCTCAAAGCTTGAGCTTTCATGATCCTCTCCATATTTGCGGTCCACCCATACTCACCGGTTACAAGACAGCACGGTGAGTCCACGACACGGTCAGAGACGATAACCTTCTCGACCTTGTCTCCCAAAACGTCCTTGATCACTTTGCAGAGTCCTTCAAACTTCTCCTTTAGCTCTTCTTTCTTCTTCTTCTCATCTTCGGTCTCTTCCAGTTTCAGACCTTCCTTGGTTGCAGAGACGAGCTTCTTTCCCTCGAATTCCTTGAGCTGACCAATAGCATACTCATCGATCGCATCAACCATGTAAAGGACTTCGTACCCCTTCTTCTTGAGCTTCTCCAGGAATGGAGAGTTCTCGACAGCCTTTTTGCTCTCACCAGTGATGTAGTAGATATCGTTCTGACCTTCCTTCATCCTTGTCACATAGTCCTTGAGACTTGTCAATTCATCACCGCTCTTGGTTGAGTGATAACGGAGCAACTCAGCGATCTTGGTTCTGTTTTGAGAGTCCTCGTGGATACCAAGCTTCAGGTTCTTAGAGAAAGCCTCGTAGAACTTGTTGTAGTCCTCCTTGTTCTCAGCAATCTCAAAGAAGAGCTCAAGGCACTTCTTCACAAGGTTCTTGCGGATGACCTTGAGGATCTTGTTCTGCTGCAATGTTTCTCTTGAGATGTTGAGAGGAAGATCTTCAGAGTCTACAATACCCTTGACAAATCCCAGGTACTCTGGAATGATTTCTTCACAGTTGTCCATGATGAAGACACGACGGACATAGAGCTTGATGTTGTTGGGCTTCTTCTTAGTGTCAAAGAGATCGAAAGGAGCTCTCTTGGGAACAAAGAGGATAGCTTTGAACTCAAGTTGTCCTTCAACAGAGAAATGCTTCACAGCTAAATGCTCCTCCCAATCATTGCTGAGACTCTTGTAGAAAGCAGCGTACTCCTCCTTGTTGATTTCCTCTGGTTTCCTCATCCAAATCGGCTTCTGCTTGTTCACCAAATCCCATTCATGAGAAACCTCCTTAATCTTCTTCTTTTTCTTCTCTTCCTTTTCTTTCTCTTCATCTACTTCCTCCACCTTGCCTTCCTCATCCTTCTTCTCTTCCTCCTCTTCATCATCAGAAATCTCCTTCTCAATGGTCTTCTCGACCCAGAGAGAGATTGGGTAGCTGATGAACTCAGAGTGCTTCTTGACCAAATCCTTGAGCCTTCGCTCTTCAAGGTACTCCAATTGGTCTTCCTTGAGGTAAAGTGTCATCTTGGTACCTCTACCAAGAGCCTCACCAGAGGTGTCTCTGGTAACAGTGAAAGACCCACCAGCCTGAGACTCCCACACATACTGCTCATCATCATTGTGTTTGGTTGTAACAACAACCTTGTCAGCAACCAAGTAAGCCGAGTAGAAACCAACACCAAACTGTCCAATCATGCTAACATCAGCTCCAGCAGTCAATGCCTCCATGAATTCCTTGGTACCAGATCTCGCAATCGTTCCAAGGTTGTTGACCAAATCTGAACAATACAACAAAAACGCATTAGTCAACACAAACCAAACACAATAGATGCAAAATTAAGAAACAACAAAACCAAAACAACAAATTGCTTTTGGACTGAAATCAATTACGTACCAGCCTTAGTCATCCCAACACCACTATCAATAATGGTCAAGGTGTTGTTAGTCTTGTCAGGAATGATGTGAATGAAAAGCTCAGGCTGACCATCGAGCTTGCTCTTGTCCGTCAAGGACTCGAACCTAATCTTGTCCAAAGCCTGTTTTCACCACAACAAAACACTTAAATCGTAAGAAACAAATACACAGAACATATACAACAAATTAACTATATGCAATCCTAATCTAACAATAGATTGCTTAATCCTTTGGTATCAACACTGAACCTAATCAACAGATCTGAATATAATCAGATCCGCCGCTTAAATTAACAACCGAAATTCTCAAATCGACAAGAACACTAAACCCTAATCAAACATAAATCTATAAATTGATCAACTAAATCAAATCGAAGGAGATAAATTAAAGAGAAATACATAGAGACAGAGAGAGAGATCATACATCAGAGGAGTTACTGATGAGTTCACGAAGGAAGATCTCCTTGTTGGAGTAAAAGGTATTGATGATAAGGGAGAGCAACTGGTTGATCTCAGCTTGGAAAGCGAAGGTTTCAGCGTCCGCCATTATCACTAATCGGAAAAACCTAAAATCTAAGGTTTATGAATCGACTTGAGAGAAAAAAAGCAAAAAAAATTCTTGTGAGAGCAGGGAAGTATTGATGCGAGATTTAGGGGTAGTAGTAAATTATATATATAGTGTGGTGTGGGTACCTCCATATAAGGTTTCTAGATCCTTCGCTTTACTTTATTTTATGTGAACAACTTATAAGGTTTCTAGATCCTTCTCTATGTAGTTGTAGGATTTTATTAAAAGCTAATTTGCTAATTTTAAACATGTTGACCCACATAATCTGCGTCAATGATATATATTAAATGGAATAAAAAATACAAAATTTTCATTATGTGTTTCTGTTAGTTTTGTAATTTACTATTTCTTTCTTTTTTTGTTGATGATAATTTACTATTTTTAAACAAAAAAAAAACAATAAGTTTACTGTTCTTTATAACTTTTGTTATTTTTGACCTAACTCTTTCATATGTCCGGTTTACAAATTACTACCAAATTGGTATGTGTATCTCTCAAAAAAAAAAGGTCAAAAATTAAAATATCAACAACAAAATAATAATATAAAAAAATAACAAGAATAAAACACATATTTCTAGATTAGAGTGGGGAGATACATAAAAAGAAAAATACGTAGAGCAGATCTATAAAAATTGATTAAGTTATTTGTTTTTATATGTGACATATTATCTATTCTTTTCTACTATAGTTCATAATGAATTTTTCAATATAAATTTTTTTAATTTAGTTGGAATATCTCGCATTTTAACTAAAACCAGTTAACATTATCGAATTCCAAAACTAACCGAAAAGTAAGACCGACTTCAAAACTCCAAACACATAACAAAATAAAACATATAAATTCAAATCCATAGCAAAATCAAACTTAAAACCAAAACAAAAACTGTACTACATATCTCAAACGTAAAATCAAATTAACCTACAAGCAAAAAAACTAAATTTCTAAATCTTCATCTCAATCTCTAATTCTAACATTTTATATTCTTATTACTTGCACCACTAATCAAATGTTTGATTGGTAGAAAAACTAAGGTGGTGTGATTGGATCTTTGCTTTATAGATTTCTAATGACTTTAAAAATTATAAAAAAATAATTATTTTTAAAAATTTTAAAAGATTGTAAAAGAATATCTCCGAAATATTGCATAATATTTTCAAAGATTTCAAAAGAGTATCTCCATAATATCTCACACTTTTATAGATTATTACCCAAACTATAGAGTCATCAAGACATCGTTCTCGAAAGTATATCAAACTTTTATGAAAATACTCCAAAATTGTGTTTTTTCATCTTCTATAGAATGAAAATTTATTAAAGAGACTGAAAATTTGATCAAGTCAATGTCCATGGAAGCTTAAGCATCGATGTACATAACTCCTTTGCATTTTTATTAGCCAATTGTGTAAGTTTTTGAGTATATAGGAATATATATATGATTAGTTTACGCTATTTTTAATCGATTAAATGTTCTAATTTTTTTATTCAAATATTCAACCTTGACGTTACGAAAAGAGACTCATACGGTGAGCAGTAACGATAAGATGCAAAACACTCATAATTATCAAAACGGGAGACATATAAGAATGAGCGATCAATACGAGGGTTCTTATTATTATCGGACGCTGTGGTTTTTGATTAATCAGTTGTCAAGAATAAGCGATCAATACTAGGAGAATACTTTGAGAATCTCTTATTAGGTACAATACTTTGATGATTAGATTTTGTGAAGCAAAATGTGCAGAATCAATAAACCAATAACACAATATTTTAATTCAATGACAAAATGAGTTACTTTCATGTTATTTGAATAACACAAAACTTTTATTGACTTTATAAAACTATGGATCCAATACCTCTAGATTTATAAAGATTTTAGATTACTTTTTACAAATACATAAACTAATAACACCAAATTTTAATAAAGTTTTAAAAATCTTAATTGAATAACAATACAATCTTCATAACATTTTAAATCTTTAAAACTCCATCTAAATACACAAACTAATAACACCCCAAGAAAAAGTGGAATAGCATTAACAAATTAAATTTTAGATTAATTAAATTTTAGATTAACAAATTAAATGTATTTTTTCTCAACCATAAATTTTTGATTAAAAGTCAGGAATTCAGGCCAATTCGGAATCGTGACACGTACAAAAAAAAACATAAGCTTTAATGGTGTTCGAGCCAGATGAAAAAGGAAACGCCTTTTACACTCAAGACATTGGAGATCTCTGCATTTTCCTCACAAACTATGAAACTTTCTGTGTCCCTTCTAGCTCTTTTCCCGACTTATTTCCTAACCAAGTCAAAATCTTGGATGCCGAAGAAACCGCAATTGTCAATCTCGCTGATCAAAAGAGTCAGGGAACCTTACTAGTAGTTTGAAATTGAGTTTGAGTCTGGAGTCTTGTCTTCTCTTTTGAACCTTTCAAACATCAAATCTATTTTTATAATCTCAAGCTCTTCTTCTAATCTCAAGCTCTCAAGCTCTTTTCTTTGCTATGTACAACTCTGAGCTCAGTCTCTGTTCCATGACTAAGGAGCCACTGATAAACCTAGTGTAGTGTTCCTTGGACTCTACAATGATCTGTGGTCAGTGGCGGACGTAGGGCATCCAAGTGGGGGGCAATGAACCCAATGATTTTTTGTAAAATAGTACTAATTATTAAGACAATATTTTAATGTCCCCATACATTATTTTCCTGGCCCCCAACTCATTTTTTTCTCCAAACTGAACTTCAAAAACTAAATCCAAAATATTATTAAGCCGATTTGTTATTATGTTAATTAAAAACACTTCAAAATTTTAACCTAAATAATAATTAAAAACAAGAAATTCAAAGGTCACGTTCTATTCTCCACCATTAGCAACGGAGAAAACGATTGCTGCACTTTTTAGAAATTCCTTATCATATCATTCTTCTGCAGTTAAGGTAAATTATTCTGGTATTCTGGTATTGATTATAAATATATTAGGGTTATAAAATCTATTATTTTATTCATAAAAGGATTCTACTATGGATTGTGAACTTCTATGTTCTTATTCATATATGTAAGATTGGTATTATAATATGTTGATTGTAGAATTCTACGTTGATGTTCAAAATAAAATAACTAACATTGTTTTTAAATTTTTGTCAGATTAATCGATGGAAAGGTTTCTGAAAAGAAAATCGACATCAACATCTGAAAGCAATTTGGATGATTTGCCATGGGATCCTGCTAATCGAAAAAAGATATTGGATTATCATCCAAATCAAAGAGACGAGGTCAGACGCAAATATCTATCTAGAGGTCCTTGTAAGCCTTATGGTCATAATTTTCCTAAAAAGATGATTGGAAAATCATTAAGACGATTTAATCCAGCGTGGTTTGATCAGTATGGTAATTGGCTAGAGTATAACGTCTCGAAAGATAAAGTTTTTTGTTTGTGTTGTTACTTGTTTAGAGATGATATATAAAAACAAGGTGGAAATGATGAGTTTGTGATATAAGGCTTTTCTAGTTGGAATAAATCGGAGAGATTAGCTTTTCATGTGGGTGCTATGAATAACTTTCACAATATTGCTGTTAAGAAGTGTGATTCTTTGATGGAGAGATTAGCTTCTCATGCATGCTTTGTATAAGCAAAGTGATGTGGTAAAAAATGAGTATCGTATTCGGTTAAATGTTTCAATTGATGCTTCTAGATATTTGTTGCGACAAGGACTGTCTTTCCGTGGTCATGATGAGAAAGAAGATTCTGTTAATAAAGAAAATTTTCGTAGAACTCTTGAAATACACGGCAGAGCATAATGAGGTTGTAAGTAAGGTTGCTTTGGAAAAAGCTCCCAAAAACAACCAAATGACTTCTCCAACAGTTCAGAAAGATATTGTACATTGTTTTGCAGAAGAAGTTGTGAAATCTATTATTAAAGAAATTGATCATGGTGTCTTTGGTCTATTAGTGGATGAATCTGCTGACGTTTCTCACAAAGAACAAATGGCTGTTGTGTTCCGATTTGTCGATAAGACCGGAACAATCAAAGAAAGATTTATTGGTGTTGTTCACATGAAAGAAACATCTTCTTTGTCACTCAAGTTTGCTATCGATGGATTGTTTGCTAAGTACGGATTGAGTTTGAAAAATGTGAGAGGGCAAGGTTATGATGGAGCAAGTAATATGAAAGGTGAATTTAATGGCCTTCGGTCTTTGATTCTAAGGGAAAACAGTTCGAGTTATTATGTTCATTGCTTTGCTCATCAACTTCAGTTGGTCGTAGTGGCAATTGCGAAAAAACATTTTGAAATTGGTGATTTTTCTGATATGATTTCAACATTGTTGAATGTGGTTGGAGCTTCTTGCAAACGGAAAGATATGCTTCGAGAAAAATATCGAGAAGAGATTGAGAAAGGAATACGTAATGGTGAAATTATCACTGGAAAAGGGAAAAATCAAGAGCTTTCTCTTCAAAGACCAGCAAATACTCGTTGGGGTTCTCATTATAAGACATTGTTGCGTTTGGTTGAGTTGTTTTCTTCCATTATTGAGGTGCTTGAGTATATTCAAAGTGAAGGTATTAAGGACTCGAATAAACGTCAAGCATATGGTCTTCTTAAGTACTTCCATACATTTGATTTTATGTTCTATATGCAGTTGATGTTGCTTATCTTGGGACTAAGTGAGAATTTATCCATGGCTTTACAAAAGAAAGATCAAGACATTTTGAATGCTGTTTCACTGGTTGAATCTACTAAGCGAGAATTGCAGAAGCTTAGAGATGATGGATGGGACTCACTTATGGTTAAAGTTTCTTTTTTTGTAAGAAACATGATATTGAAATACTCATGATGGAATACGAGTTTATCGATTCAAGGAGACCACGAAAGAAAACCAACATAACCAATCTACATCATTATAAGATCAATTGTTTTAATGTTGTTCTGGATTTGCAGCTTCAAGAGTTCAATGATCGTTTTACTGAGGTAAACACTCAACTCCTTCTCTGTATGGCTTCCTTAAGTCTTATTGGTTCTTTCAAGCAGTTTGACAAAGCTAAGTTGGAGACATTGGCTGAGTTCTATCCAGATGATTTTGATGTTTTTGAGTGTTCCTCTCTTCAGCATCAACTTGACATCTATATTGACAATGTAAGAGAGGATGAACGATTTAAAAATTTGGAGAGTCTTGGAGATCTTTCTCGTCTGATGGTGGAAACACAAAAACGTCTTGCGCATCCTCTTGTTTACAGGCTTTTGAATTTAGCATTGACTTTACCGGTTGCTACAGCAAATGTCGAAAGATGTTTCTCTGCAATGAAGTTTATGAAGACAACTTCGCGCAACCGAATTGGAGATCAATTTTTAAGTGATTGTCTTATATGTTTTATTGAAAAAGATTTGTTTGAATCAATTTCAAACGAAACAGTGCTGAAAAGGTTTCAAACAATGGCTGAACGTAGAGTATATTTGTAAGATGTTTTTAATAACATTTGTAATACATTGGTTTTATTTTATATTTTAATATATATGTTCCCAGTAGAAAAATAAAGTATTGAGGCTAAGCATATTGCAAAAACTCACTGTCGTATCACTACTTGGGCCTTTCGTTTCTTAGTTACTTTCCAAGATTCCTCTTAACACTCTGTTTTCTAACAACCTCTAGAAACAGTTAATTTTTTGAATCCACTGTTGTTCCACCTCCATACATGTCACTGCGCTGATCATGTGTCTCTCTTCTAGATTGGATTTGGATCAAGGACCACCTTCGTATTGGCTCAACCGCTAATTTCCCTTCAGTCTCTGAACCGGACTTAAAATCAAACCCCGTCATCACTGCAGTCTCATGACCAACCCCGACCGGATTTGCCTTTTAATGCATACTGTGTCATACATCCAGAAGGAGCAAAACACAGCAGATTCCTCTTGGAGCTATTATTAGAAACAGAACCATAACAGAATGGTTCCAATCCATCCGCAGCTGTTGCCGCTTCCACTGCTGATAGAGGAATCGAAGAATCCACCTCTCCCTCAAGATTACTGTCCAAACAGATGAATCGTCCCTCTTGAAGAGCTAATCATTATCAAATTTCCTGATACTGTGTCTAGTATCACTTGCAAAATAACATTAAGGTGAATCTAAAGCGTTAGATTTTCAATACGCATAAGTGAAGGGATCTCTACTTACTGCATTGGTGAAACCTTGCTGAAGCCTGAACAGATGCACAAAAGACGTTGTAAAGATTTTTGGCATTATTCTAAAGACGTTAATATTGTGTCTATGAATCTAAGCAGTCACCAAAAGCATGCAGCATGGATCGAAGCACAAAGCTGAAATCGGGCTCTTGTGTGCCTTAAACTGTGCTATGACGCTTTTTATTATGTTATAATTATAACCTGCACACACTATAAAGAACATACCAATGTAAAATCAACTTGCGAGGAAAACAACTTGAGGAGGATTTTGAGTATACCATTCCTAGGCTATCTGCATTTGCTACATTGTCGTTAACAACTTCAATGCACTTTCAAACCAGGAATATACGGATAGGGTCAATTGTCTTGCAAATTGTGCAAAAGTGGGTGATGAGTAGACATGCACACAGCACATTTGTAGGACTTTAACCTTTTCATCAAAAACATATTGAAGATTTTCCTATATTTTCCTTCAAAACTTGTCACCAGAGCAACCAAAACATTAAGAGACAAAACAATGTAAAGGTCTGACTTTTAGAAGGTATCAACCAAATGAAGCAAAAAAAAAAGGTACTACATAAGCATGCTTTTTTCCCCTAAGAACTGGCAAGAATTTTCAGCATTACAACAAGCTCTAACTTCAACTTCATAACGCAGAGAGAGCCACACAATACCTAAGAAAATGTTTATCGATCCTTTCGTTGGAAGTGCCTGTATTGGTTCCCTTTTTGTTCCGAACAGATGCAAAAAAAATACCTGATTCAGTGTCCAGATTAATGGCGGATACGGCGGAGCGAGCACCGGTGGTCGCATAAGAGGATAAGGCAGTTGGACAAAGCACGAAAACGAGCACCGAGCTGATCACGACATAACTCCGTCGGAACTTTTGACTAGTTTTGCTTAAAATCTTCAAGTCACATATTAAATGACTAGTTTTGCTTACAATCTATAAATCCATTGAATTAATATCAAAAGCAAACTCAAATAACCAAACCACACAGGTTGAAGCAAATCTTTTTACTTGGATTAATAAACTTAGAAACTTTACATATCATAAGATCAAGATGCAAAAGTTGTATCTACAGATAGGCCGAGCGAAATCAAAAAGGACAAAAACCAAACAAAAAAGGAATTTTGCTTCACAAATAAAAAGCTCAATAAAAAAATAAATGAGTTCAGAGATTTAGAAATGAAACAAATAAAAAACCATAACGAAAGAACAACCTTCAACAGTACAATGTCTTGCTGCTTGTTTTTGTTTTTTCAGGTATCTTCAACCTGAGAATGGAACACAAAGCTTGGAAACGTAGTCGTGATATCCCTGCAAGCACGCACACAACAAGATCACAACCTTTATTACATATCATCGAGAATGAGAAAAAAACAAAACTAAATAAACAATTATGATGTATAGATTCAATCCCAGTTACATAAATAGAAAGGTTTGGAACTCACTTGAGATACTGAAGAGTCATGTTCTTCAGAAGGCTGGGATGTCTAAGAACAAGGGTTCTCCACTCTTCCTTATCGATCTTTCCATCATGTTTTGTGTCTGCTTCCTCAAACGTCTGAACAACCAAAACTCGGGAAATTACTTTCAAAGAAAAAATATTGGGCGAAGAGGAAAAAGTAACTAACTTACCTTGTCGATTATATCCTCTATGACAGTATCCTTCAAATTCATTCCGGATTCAGCAAGCGTAGCAACAACCATTTGTTTCACCTGGACAAATGATTGACGAAAATGTCTCTGAGGATGATAAAGTGCACTTTCACAAGGTTATTTATGAAGCTATTTAAGATATGGAAGCTTTACCTCTTGCCGTTCGATGAACCCTTGCTGTTTAAGATCATATAGCTGAAATGAAACTGCAAAAACAAATATATATATATACCATGAATCTGAAACCAGATTAATGGGAATTTTATATTCCAAGTTATCAGGGACGTACAGTGGATTTTGTCATCTATAGGCGCATTGGGGTGAAACACGGAGAGAGCACGGGCAAACTCCTCAAACCCGAGTATTCCATTGTGCTTTGTATCAAACAAATCGAAAACCTACAAACCAAATCACATATTTCAGCATTTCTTCTAAAACTTGATCTTGACAAAATGGGTTTAAGAGCATTTAGAATGAAGAAAGAGACATTACCCGATCTGCAAACAAGCTCTCTTTTTTATTTGTCTTAAACAAAGCCAACTGAAACTCTTCCTGATACAAAGTTTTAACAAGAGATGAGTAATTAGACAGACTGTGAGATCACTCAAGCTTTGACTAATGAGCGAGATCACACAAGCTAGCTTTACCTTGTTTATTAGCCCATCATCAATCACAGCACTGCTGATTTTCTTAAACAGCTCATAAAGAGCTTCTATTTCACTCACACTAACTGCACCCAAACAAAATTCAATCATCATAACTCAGAAGGAAGTTTTTTTTCATTCCTCTAATGGTAAATCCATAGAAATAAATAACCGGATAAAAGAAGATTAGAGAAGATGATAGACATACAAACTGTGTCTCTTGCAAGCAATTCAGGGTCTCCAAGGCCACCAGATTGTTTATACAAATCAAGATCAAAACACCCTAAAACAGAGGTGCATAAATGCTTGAAACCGTCTACGCACTGCGACATGATATCTTAAAGAAATCAAAACTCTCCATGCCTGCAAAAAAAACTAACAAACAGTGAGAATTTTTGCCAAGTCAAAACACTCTATAGAAGAAGCATATGAACAGTATAATAATAAATTACCTTTCAACCATTTCCTAATTTGTCTGAGAAAAGTGGGCACTTTGGGATTATCTGTTAGAGTTAAAGCGCATAAGATGAAATCACTTAAATCGTTGGCTTCACAGTAAGCAAAAGATATTATGTAACACAACTTGACGAAATTCAAATAAGATCAGACAAGAATCATATAATGTTGTAATCTATATAGTCAATAAAGGCAAGACATTGCTTACAAACTAGAAAGTAAAGTCATAGTCATGATTGATTATCAGATGATTACTTATGTCCACATAATATAGAAAAGAAGCATATCCTTAAGACAATATTGAAGATAAGAAAACTAATGGGCAATGTAAAGACTAATCAAAGAATCAACCAAAATTTATTCTTTTCTCTTCATTAAACATGACAATAATGGAAACGAATGGTTCTCAAACACAAAATTAATAATCAATCGGAATCAAAGCCAAATTGGGCAATTGCGAGTTTATACATAATGAACTCCGGATTACACAATCGAAGGATGTCGTAATTAGCTAAAAATCGATTCCTAGTTTCTGAGAAACAAGACCGATCTAGATCTCCAAAATCTTCCAATTTTGCACGAATGGATTCATACATCCCAGATTCAACACATATAGAAGAATCTTGGTGTGTAAGTAAACTAAAAAAAAAAATCAGTAGATGAACTGGGTTTGGATTTCAAATACAGAAATTTACCTATTCGTTGATTTGATTCTCAATCTCAAGTCGGCCTCTGGTGGTTGAAGCTGTGCGAGAGAGGTGGAGACGATATTTTATGTAGGCAGAGGAGAGAGTTGGAAAAACAAACAAATTAAAAACCTGAAAAATCTTTTTAAATATCTCAACAAAAAAAACAATAATACTTTTGCATTTATTATTATTAATCAAATCACTAAAAGCTGATACACAGTTGTAAAGCCGCGAAGGAGTGTTTTAAGAAGAAGAAGCTAAAACAACTTTGTGTGGGGAGGAGAGGCCTGACCGCCTGACTCACAATTATGCGCTCATTTTTTTTTTTTTTAACACGAAACTAAATTTCATTATCTCGATTCCGGATAAACGATACAATAATTGTCTTTGTTTTCACAATGGTTTGAAACCAATTGGGAGGAACAACATGCAACAAAACAAAGTACGGATGAGTTTTGGAGATTACCTCCGCAATCGCATGAATTATGCGCTCTACTTAACGATCTCCTTTTCAGTCGAGGTTATTATTGTTATATCTGTTCAATACGCCGTCGTTTCTTCTAATACGGTTCTTGTTCCGGTTAAGTAGTAGTCAAGCTCAATTGAACCGGACATAATATCTATTTCACATTTCTGGTCGTACATTTTAGAACGGGTTGTCCGACTTACTCATATATGATCTATTGTCCTATCTATACTGGTATTGGAGAATTTAAGTTTTCAAGAAATATTCAAGATTAGTCACTATGTATTTACAATTATATAAATTACCCCAACTACATAAAATATCCAACCCTAAAATTGATTTACTCGAACCAGATCCATTACCCAATTTTTATTTTTTTTTGGTTAACTATATGTGAAATAACTGGGTTTAAACATTCGAATTGTTGACAAAAAAAAACAAAAAAAACATTCGAATTAGCCGTATTTGATCTTTATACGCTTATGCTCTCATCTCGATTGACCTAATTATATTTGATTTGTTGAGAAAACGAATATTATTGTCTTCTTGTTTGAGGTATCGTCGTCATAGCACAAATGGAATTTTATTGACTGATAAAGCGTATAAAATTGTCTTAAAAATTAGTTAAAGTTTACCTTGAATCGGTTTAAGCCGATTTCAATCGGTTTAGTATACAATTTTGAACAATGTCTTTTTTTATAAAAAAAAAAATATTGAACTATGTCAAGAAGACACAAACAAATAACAAAAAAAACGACAATTATTATACAGAACAAATAAAATAACCGGCTTACTGAGCCATGGTTTTACTGAGCCTTGAGGGAGTCACTAAACCGGCTTGACTTGGATGACAAAAGCACCGCGAGGTTCGACCCAACAGACCCGACACGTGTCAATGAATCGACGCGGTGGTGCCTGCACCTAGAAGAACCGGCATGTGTCGTCGGAGAACATAGACAATTCTGCCTCGCCGGTTTACCTGAGGACGATCCCCAACGGCGTAAACTCGGTGAGTTTTGGTCTTGACTCTGTTTCGTGATCGATCCAACGGCGGAGCTACCGGTAGGTTTTGGGTTGATCTTGGCTAAACTTGTGGAATACTTTTCCTCCGCCGTAGATTGTCCAAGAACTAGGGTTGAAGGGTTTTCTTTTGCCATGGTTTTGATGAACGTAAAGAATGATTTGTCTTGTTTTCTTGGGAATGAATCAAAAGGTCATTTATATGGTGACTTGTAAGAGAAGGCAGCTAAAAATAGCCGTTAAATGTTGTTGACAAACTGCTTTTTTAATTTATTGGTGGTTAGTATTCTAGAAAGGAATTAAAGAACAATTTTAGAGGAAAATATTTTTATTGGAGGTTATATTCTTCTTTTTATGGTTACACTTTTGTGCATGGACAAATGTTATGAATTGTTAAGCAATCAGGAACATACTATGAATAAACCAAAAAAATTGATTACTTAAAAAAAAAAATAGTTGTCTTAGTGCCAGTTGAAAATCCAGAACAGTCTAATTTAAAGATCTTGTAACCACACAACAAAAAAAACAAAAAACACATCTGATTGTTTTGTTTGGTTTGTGCCTATTTTGGGTTCGGACAAATCTCAATGGCTCAAAATCCAAAACTCTAAATAAAACACCTTAAGACTTAGATAGTTGATGTCAAAACCATCTCAAACTATTTAGATGCCTTGTTCAAACTTTATATGAGACATATAATTAATGCTATAACAAAAAAAATCTTAACAAAATCAACATCGTTATTGAAGTATACATATATTTTTGACGTCCAAAAAGACAGACCTGGTTATTTACAAGCTTTTTTTAGTTTTAAATTGAAGAAAAAAAACATACGAACTATTAAATGTGTAATAAACATAAAAATACATCAAGATATGTAAATAAGACAGGAGAGAAAAAATGACATGGAGTAGTATAAACACTATATTAAAATTCTATAAATGTTTTGCCATTGTGATTTGCATCACCTACTCACAATGTAACTTACGATTACTGGTGAGCTCTTTCTGTACAAAAAAATCTGACAATCACGCAAGTAACCGACTTGCTTCAAACAAAAATTAAAATTTTTAAACCTTTGAAAGAAAAACACCCAAAAAAAAAAGAGAAAGTATCGAACTTAATCAGAGATTTTTACTCTTATGAGCTTTTGTCTGCTTTTAGAGTTTTTGCTTTGTCATCTTGGAAGATCTTGTTTGCAGAGAGGACAACAAGAGATGATACGAAGCCATTGATCTACACACTTTGAGTGGAACTTATGTGAACATGGAAGCTTCCTTACTTCTTCTTTGTCTTTATACTTTGTCAAACATATACAACACTCCTGCAAACCAAATCAAAAGTCAAAAATCTAGTCCTTTTCAATCCTAATTAGTTTAAAGAATAGTATTCGACATAAGATTCCCTAGTGGATCAAACAGAGCCATCACAGATTAAACTTCTTCTGGTTTAACACGATCGGATATCTGATAGATTGGTTGATTAACCAAGATATCCAAACAGTGCTAAACCGGGACTGGTTTAATCTGTGACACCTATTGTGATAGTTATATCAAGATTAAAGTTTTATATAAAGGATTTTCGTTAAAAATAAGATTCAATGGTCCAAGAAATGGATTTGGCTTGAATTTTGAGTAAAAGGATTAGGACTTACTGGATCATCGGTTGCAGTAGCTGAATCTGAATCAGAATCAGAAGCATTTTCGTCGATTCGGTTGTATTTCCAACTAGGGAGACTAGAGATTTGGTCATCTGATGCTCCTCTGTCTAAGGATCCCATGTTCATGTTATATCCAAGGAGGCTACTGATGAGCGGCACAAGGCAACAAAGGAAGAGGAAGAGAAGAAAGGGAAAGGAATAGCAGATAGCGTTCCAAGCTAGAAGAGAGACGCAGAGGACGTGAAGCTTCGGAGCATGGTGGAAGGAACCGAATCTAGAATCGAACACCCAAACATTCCCAATCACAAACCAAATCGCGAAAAAAAGCTCCAACGACGTTCTGCATTTGTTCATCAAATGAGATGACCTGAATAACAACAGTTAGAGATATCAGTACAACCACAGGATCTTGTTGGATTCAGAATCAACAAAAGATAAGATTTTGGATGTTACCTTGTTTCTTCTCTGCCTCTCTGTTGCTGCTCAACATCGCCGAGGAGAAAACCATTTCCTTGGTTAACATCTAGTTGACGATACCGACCATATAACAGCATGAGATTCAGAAGACATCCCACATCGTATCCTGTGATCCATAGCCTTACTGGCCAAATAGGTCTCTCTTCTTTGGAGATAGCTAGTGTAAATGTTATCACAGTGAGCTGAACAAGCAGAGCAATGAGCTCAGACATCATCCAAGTACTCGAATTGAAAGGATTAGACCCAAGATCGGATCTTGAACCGTTCTGGTAGTGAAAAACTCTTCTCAAGAAGATGAACCACCTAGCTCTAGACACCTTCATAGCCAATCTTACGTAAAACGAAGATGAAGACCTTTCTTGATCATTACCAGCAGTAACATGACTGTTATCGCCTCGAGGTGTGGAGTTTAACGAAGAAGACGATGAAATAGTGATCGAGATGTTACTGGAAGATAACTCCGGCTGACCGGAATAACGTGTATTCATAACTTTTTCAATCCTTCCAAGATTTTAGACCTTCACAGGCCCAAAAAAAAAAAAGATTGCATAGAGAGAATCAAAATTTCTGAAAGTTTTATAAGTTATGAGCACGTACATGGAACCGTAACTATAAAAACGAAAAGATCATGAAACACACATGAAAAAAAAAAAGTCGCGAAATTTTCATGACCCAACAATAACAGAAAGAAAAAAAAAAGCACATGAAAAATTCACTGAGGAATATAATCAAATACCTTATCTGCAACCATCAAAAAGGCAAAACTCAGCTCCGTACACGAACTCCTCGACTTGCCCCAAAACACAAGGAATTTACTTTAAAAACGGAAACGTAATTTACCACAAACCCAAGTATTTGTAATCGAAATTCAACCCACGAACAAAGGAAAAAGCCCAATTATTTCAAAAGGGATTTGAATTTGAGAGAGGATGATCAAGTTTCTAATATAGAAAGTGAGAGAAGAAGGTGTAGTGATTATGTCAGAGAAGGTGAAGTTGGGCGAGAGATGGCGACCAAGAATCAAACCATAAAAAAAAAGGAATCCTTATAATTTTTTTATGGCTTTGGTTTGAAGAATCAAAGAGAAGAAGAAGAAGAATCGTTGGCCTAATCAAACACCTGAGATTTTTGTATATGAAGCAATGTTTTTAGATAGCAACTGCTGCTTCCAACCGCCAACGCAGAGTCCCTTCACTCTCTCTCTCTCTCTCTAGAATTGTGAGCAAAGGTTAAGATATTTCATTTTTTGTTTTGCTATTTATTATTATTATTATTATATCTTTTTCAAAAGAAATGGATAAGAATAACATATCTCAATGAAGTCATCAATTTAAATCACTATCTCTTTTTTTTGTTCTAACAGAAAAATCTTCTCTCTTTTTTTTTTGGATCATTTCCCAAATATACCATCTTTTATCTTCCTATGGATTTGCATATATGACTATTTTGTATTTTCATTCAGAGCTTTTATACTATGGTAATGGGTTATTTGATATAGTAAAAAATGATTAGAAAATATTTTGATTTTTATGGAACATGAATATTTTACTTTGTTTGATTGTTTTGAGAAGTATATTAGGCAGGTCGAAAGCATAAAAAGAGCATGTATCGAAGAACCAAAATTAGCTGGTGGTTAGAACAAATATTATTAATAAGGAACTAAAAATGCATAAAAGTTATAATTTTGGCAACAAAAATAGAAAAAAAATGGGAGGGTACTATTGAGGAGGGGGTAATGGAAGGAGTTGGGATGGTTGGCTAACTAATCTCAACCATAAGAGTTTTTATCATCTATACGTTGTGGAGCCCATTTCTCTCCTTTTCCACGTTGTTTTTTCTCACATTTTTTATTTTTAATTTTGTCAGATATTAAAATAGTGGTCAAAGAGATATATAAGATAAATCAATTTCGAATGACATTTCTTTTTTTTGGTCAAATTCTAGAAACGTTCAATTGCTGTCGGAGGTCTTTGGTCAAGTAATTTTATGCATGCTCGGATATAACGGATTTGACATTTTCTCGTTGTTGTAAAATGTGACTTGTAGAGAAGAAAAAAAACAATTAAGAAAAATATTTGATATATGTATAATTAAGCTATCTATTTAAAATTATAAAGTATATTAGAATTTTTTAAAAAGTGTGGTTCAATTAGTGGATTTCGAATGGTGAAAACTTACTGGTGATAAAAATGAAAACAAATCAGTATACTTTTTCAGTAATACTATACAAATAAATTGAGTCAGTTTCATATAATTTCTTTACAAGTAAAAGTAATCTTGTTTAATATTATGTTCATGTTAAAACGTAAAATATGCTAATCAAAACAAAATTTGGTGCTCGTTTAGTCTATCGTTGTGATATTTTAGTTCTCCATTCACATATCAATCAATAACTATAAGTTGAAATCTTCGAGACTGGAAATAGTAGTAAATAACCTTAATTGCTATGCACCTACGGGCTATGGTATATCTCTTAAAATAGTAAGAGTATTAACAGGTGACACTGAAAACACAAATTTCCAAATTGTATTGTCAACTTTATCTAACGAAATTGTAATTCTTACCTATAGAAAAAAAAAAGAGATTACGTTTCTGGATTCGTCTTAATGAACCACTAGCAAATATATTGACGCTTGTATATACTCTATGATCTACACGTAGAATTAGGATAACTTTAACTAAAATGTCATTTCATGACGTAATTTAAATTTCAAAGGTGTTTGCATATACCATGTCTTTGCATACATATACCGGCCTCGTCGAGACGTCGACAACATTTCAGGGACCAATGGAGAAATATAACTTAACGAACATGATTACTTGACAAGAGCAAAATCTCTATTCCTCAACATTGACCAATTATTTATTTTTGGAAAGAAAGCAACATCAAATCCTGATGCGTGGCTTCAGTTCACACGGGTACACAAGACACGTGGATTATTAATAGCTTCAAATCGCATTATCAGTTTGTAACACGGCTCTGACTCGCTTCTTTTGGTGTCATTATACTTCCGACATCACTTTACCGGTTTATTATAATTTGATACTACCAAGTAGCAACTTTTCTAGTGTTACGAATATATTTTCTCTTTTCTCTTTTCTAGGTCGGTAGAATTTGTATAGTGACAATACCATCTGATTGGCATTTGACTGGGCTTTGAGACCCATCCCTCTAATACTAACATCACTTGTATAAGCCAGGGGTTGACTGGGCTTTAAGCCATCTTAACCAGTGTTTTCAGACCCGATCACTAATCCGGTTCAAGTTTTATGTTCAAATCCGCATATCACTGGTTGAACCAGTTGTGTTTGAAAATATGAATTAAACTTTCTAATTTTTCTTTTAATTGTATATAATATATTGGGTATGATATTTGTAATTCTTTAGTTTTGATGAAGATTTCACTATATTATTCGAGAAAATAAACGGAATGGTGATAAAAATAATTAAGATTGGTTGTAAATGCAATTAGTTTATTTTATCACTGGCGATTTATGTCTTAGTGTTTTTTGTTTAATGTTGATTTAGAATGTTCAATCGCTTTATGAATTATTGTTTGATATCATATTTTAAAACTGAAATTTTTTATTCTTTATTTATAAATATATAATGATATATATATAATATTATTTTATTAATCTGTGGTTGACCCAGTGACCCACTAAATCGGCAGATAGTCCGGGTTGTAGTTCGGGTTTAAAAACAATGCTTTTAGCCTTCTAATAAATAACATCGATAACGCCAAATGCGCCGTCCAACAAAAAACAAAATATAATTTATCATGCATCATTACATGATAAGAACTCATTTTGCTTTCTTATAAAGTGCCGCTTAACGTAAAAATCATTCCAATACAATACAATACAATCTCTCGATAAAATCTCTTCTCTTTTATATTTCTAATATAACCATATATATAAACACCGCTTTTATAACACGTTATCAAGACGATCACTGATCGTTATATTACCGCCGATACCGCTATTATTTCATTACTGAAGTTACCGCCGACAATTTATCGCTCACCTACTTAACTTACTATTCACTTCCAAAATCACCGCTACTACCGAGACGCTATTCACACGAAAATATTTCATAACCCGCATCGCTCACCACCATAATTATTCGCCGAAACCATCGCTCATTACCTAATCACTGCTCATAATCACTGCTCATCCGATTTTAAAACAAACGGTAGACATCCTGCTACAGGTAAGTTACTTTGCTCAATAAAACAAATATATTATAAAGTAACCGCCTCCTAAAATTAATACCGACAAGTTCGCTTAACGCACCACTATTTATTTGCGCTGCCGCCTTTACGCTTTATTTAATATTACCGACGCTATGCCACCTAAATTTTATTCAATGTTATCGGTCGAGTCGCCAAATAATTTATTTTCTGCTTCACCACACGACTGCCACCAAAATACCTGATGGCTGTTCGCCAAATGAATTATTTTATGTTTCTTTATTACGATTATTATTACCTGATACGAACACCTTTATAATTTGCATAATTAATTTATTCATGTCATCATAATATTATTGTTAATATTATTATGTTAATAATAAATCGCTTATCTAAATTTGGTAAAATAATTGATCGCATGTTAGATATTTTTCTGATCGATTTTTTCAAAATCTCCAACGGTCATATGCTTTCCAACGGCTAGTGAATAGTGTTTTTTCAATCTATAAATACACCCACATATTCACTCATTTATTCACACCAAAATCTCATCTCATCTCATTCATCTAAAAATATTATTTAGCTTTCATTTTGAAGATGATTCGTTTATGTTTAATGTTTTTTGCTTAGCTTTTAATCATCAGGTATTTATGGCTTCTTCAGATTTTATCCGCGGAGATTTTGCCTTCTCGCATGGGTTTAGTTTTTACGCAGATTCTCTCAGAATCGCTTTTGCTTAACATGTAATCGCTTAATAAATTATTCTAATAAAATTATATTTTGGCTTTGTTTTTTGATAAAATAATGGCAAATATCGGTAAGCTTCGCTTCTCTCGCTCAAAATAAAGCAAATTACATCCCATGACCACATACGAGGTATATCTTCGATCGAAAACTATCTCGATATCATTAATGCAAAGCACTTCGCCTCCCGACGGTAGCGGCGTCGAATGTTCCCGAGGAAACATTTGATGAAAATCTAATTCATGACTACGCACAAGAAGACCCTACGAGTTATGAAAGCTCTTAAAGAAAGTTCGATAATCGGCGCGAACTCGCCACGCTCATGAACGGGCAAACCCGAGATTTCACGATTATAAAAAGTGAGAGCTTAATTTCGCATGCTGGTAAGAAGACAATCGATATCAGGTAAACCTGTCTCGAGGAAGAGACGCCGAAAAGACATATCTCACTTTTCATAAAAGTCATTATATCCTCGCAAGAACAATACAGAACCTGGTATAAAGTCTCCTCCGAGTTGCCATAGCGATATAATGAACTTCATCAAGAACCACAACGCCGCCCATCGAACCAAAACATTCCCCGCAACGAATGGAAACAAAATATCGCAGCAGCGATATCAAACAAATCGGATCGCGTGGTCGACGCGACGCTGGATTCACACCTCCACAAGAAAGGAAGTCCTTTAAATGGATCCGACTGAACAATCTTCCCAAGGGAAAGAAATTCAAAAAATACCACCCTCGTGAAAACATCTGTTACATACGCGATCCAAAGGATATTGTCTCGGTGTCGACACCTCCACACTGTAAATTATACAAAAGAATAAAAGAAAAAGTAAATCTCGCTAAAAATTTTCGGGAACAACGCACTCGATTCTTCCGACTTTGCCAACGAGCTATTCATACATGAATATGTAAAAGAATAAACCGCCGAATGCTTCAAGAATGCCATTAATAATTATGCATTTTTATTTTTTCAATAATAATATTATATATTCAAATAAATACATCATGATTTCATTATGAATTTTTTTATGTGTTATTAATATTAATTATCGGTGATTTTATTAATAATATTTACGTAAATGGATCACAATACGTAAGTAATATCCAAAGAAATGGTAAGAGAAATTTCAGATACCGATAAAGGAACAACGCACACTATTCTCGAAACAAGAGATATTTTTCAGATTTAAAATCTAAAAATATCATCGAATACAATATCGCCCGTAGACGTGATAAAAAGAACTCGTAGCCAAATTTTCGCGCTGGAACTAAATTTTCCATCGATAAGCGCATGTATGCTCCAAATTCAAAAAAGGAATTTATCGAGTTTTAAAGATATCTACCTTCATGATATGATACCAAGCCTGATCGATGAAGCATGTATATAACTCTCAAAAAATGGCAAAAGGGTTATCTTGAAAATTGCAAGCTTCCTTCCTGATCGACCATACATATATGAAGCAATAATCAAATCTCGGCGAGAGAATCAAGAGATTTATATTGGCATGAAAGCATTCATCCCAAAATCATGAGACTTCACATTCATGGACGAAAATCCAAGGGATTTATCAGAAATAAAAGGACACAAGTGTTCTTCGAAAACTGATCATAAGCGCCATCACCACTAAAGGCCGATAAAGTTAATCACCAAAATTTCGAAAAAGTGATATTTCATGACCCATACATCACCATGCACCATTCTATTATTTTATGGTCCTCGATTGACGATCCAAATAGATGGTCACATGTTTTTATTATCATCTCGCAATATAAGATTTCTAACTCGATAATCAAACCGAGGGCAGCCTCGATTATCCCATTAAAAAGTTGACTGATAATGCGTGAATTCACTTCCCAAGCATTTAATGATTATCGATGGTAATGGGAATCAAGTCAACATCCTGTATGTTCAACACGAAATCAATCATCGATTAAACCGCAATTAATCGCAAAGCACATTGATAATGAGATCGTAACTACATCCGTATGCATATTATTTTGCATGCGTAAGACTAATCTCGATACCATAAATATTCCCCATTAGCTTAACATTTGGTCGAGAACCAAATATTTCTCATCTAAGAATTTTGCATAGTACGCGCTCAGAAGACACCACAACGCACAAAGACGGGACCACAAGTTGGGAATATATATCGGTGATTCTCCATCATACGATACCTAACTAGACAGAGATGCTTTTACTGACGCATTTTCATTGATTTAAAACATTCCCTCTAGGGGAAAAATAAGATATAAATGGAAAATGTACCATCACTGTTACACCTGATCCACCTACTAAATGTGAATCGAAGTTCGACGATGTTAATTTACGTATATCGCAAATCTATCCGACGCATTCAGATACCACAGAACTAAATCACACATACCATCTCGCAAATGTTCCTCGCCGAATTGAAATACCACATGAAGATGGAAGATCGATGATACACGTGAGTCAAAAGTAAGTCATGGTAATCATCGTTCTAAGGATAAAAATCTTAAAAGAAAAGGTTCGAAAAGCATAATGATCCCTAATAAAAGAAAATATTTTGGAAGAACCCAACCAGACTAATGATAACATGGAAACTCATAATCAAGATAATCATGAGATTTCCATCAACTATGCCATTAATGGGAAAAACATGGAATCATAGTTGAAGTCGAGATTACGATGACGTTTCATACCTTATCGCAAAGGAAATATGTGATGAAAACGATGATATGAGCCAAAGTCAGATAATGTCGAAAAGACATGATTGGCCAAATTGAAAGATGCTATGCAAGAACTTAATTCGAATGTCGAAGTATTCTCAATTCATACTCACACCAAGATGTGAAACCGGTGATATAAATGGGTATTCGCTCAAAACGAAATGAGAAAACGGTTATGAGATATAAAGCTCGCCTCATGCCCAAGGATTTTCTCAAAGCATAGATTACGAGAGACATATTCTCCGCTATGGATGCAATAACGCTAGATTCCTCGATAATCTAAGAAATAAAGAAAATTTGCTGCCTCATGGATGTCGCACAGCCTATCTCATGGATATCATTGATACTAATATCTATATGAAAATCCCCGATGGGTTCAAAATGCCGTAAGCATTAAGATCTAAACCCAAAGAGTTATGTGCAATAAAATTGAAAGATCATATGACTAAAAAGCGCATGTATAATCTCAAGGAAGACTGAAAGTATGTAAACAATCCTATATGTCCATGTGTTTTCATCAAGAAAACAACATGATTTATATTAATCGCGTATATGTGACATCTAAATATGATCGAACTCAAAAGGAAATATGAAGCATCAAATTAAAGCGAGAATTGAGATAAAATCTCTGCATAAAAATATGTCTCGCCTACAAATGAGATCTCACGGATATTTCAGATCAAACCACATATACCAAAAGAAAAAAAGATTTAACATGGATAAGGCTATTCCTTCAAAGACTATGGTCGTAAGAATACCGAATGTCGATAATGATCCATTCGACCATCCGAGGAAAATGAAGAGATTCGCCCGTGTTCATATCTCGAGCGATTGAGCTTTGTATCCGACAAATCGATTAAAGCCGTATATATCATTCGCCATTAACCTTTGGCGAGATATAGTTCATCCCCTACCAAGACATCGAATGAGATTAAACATGTCTTTCGATATCTTCCGGTCGATTGATTTAGGTTATTTTATCCCAATTCAAATGGTCAAACGAATGATTTTGCAGACGCAGGATATTTATCTGATCCTCACAAAGCCCGATCACAAACAGATATAATTTACGAGTATCTATATCATGGCGTCGCAAACAAACGCCATTTTCGAATCATGCCGAGATCATCGCCTCCATGAAGCAAGAGAACGTATAAGATCGATAAGACAACACATTCAATCAAGCAATCCATGTTAACACGAGCCAACAATTTTTAATGAAGATAATGCCGCATAAAAAGAAGGATATATCAAGAGTGATAACCAAACATATCCTCCGTTCTTCGCATACACTCAGCTTAATAATAATGACATCAAGAGATATGCCGATCACGCGACAACGCCGCATCTTTTACCAAATCATCGCTTACCTCGATTTCAAGAAAATGTCCACATACGAACGCGCCATCAACGGTACAGAGACATACGGGGGAGCTGCGCTCGCTTTTTATCTTACGGTGCATTCCACCGCTTCCTATGCGATTTTTAACGGCAAGACGCACAAGAAACGCAACGCAAGTGACATCTCTGCGAAATGATAAACGCCAAACGGACCGCCCAACGAAATATAATTTATATATGAAGCTCATCGTACATACGCATAAGAACTCATTTTGTTATCCTATAAAAGCGCTCGTAATGTAAAATCATTCCAATACAATACAATACAATACAATACAATCTCTCTGATAAAATCTCTTTCTCTTTTATATTTCGGTAATATAACCATATATATAAACACCGTTTTTATAACACATTATTTATTTTTCTTTTCTGCGTTTGTTACATTATGAGTAAAAAGTTTTTAATCTTGTAAATTTGTAATAGAATGATTTGCTGTCAGCAATAAACGAAATGAATAATTTCACGAGCAACGGATAGTTTTTCCTATAACACAAGTATCCACGACATACATAAATTCTACACTGTGTTTTTTATATTAATTTTTTATATTAATTTCCTATAACAGATCATGACGTATCTTTATAATATGCACAATACTAGAATCTTCAATTACCTTAGACCCCAAATCTGCAAGGTGCATTATGCAAGAATTTGATTGTAATCCTATTGTAAAAAATTACGTTATCTTCATTAATCAATAACCCTACTATACCAAAAAGCTTCCACAATTAATTTTATAGTTAGTAACAATAGATATGAGTATATGACCGCTAAGGTCATGGCTTGATGGGGGTTTGCGCTAGGTTTGGGCGCATATATCTTTTTTTGTTTTTTAATTATAATTTTGTATCTACAAACCGATTTATTTTTCTGGACTATAAATTCGATTTGTATCTATTTTGTAGCTAACCGGATATTTGTGTGTTTTAATTTTAAATTTAAAATAATACCAAAAAAACTTACACATCAACAGTATAACTAATCCAGCGCTTTGATTAAATAATACATTATAATCACCATATGAATTTACAATGTTTACACAATAAATAGACATCAAATTATAACATTTCCATCAGCTCAATTCACTTCAGCTCAAATCTACTTCCACACGTTATCCGTAGACCCTAAATATTAAAATAAACTAAAAAAATGACAAAAAGAAATTTACACGGTTTCCCAAAAGAATCAGAGCTCATACAATGGTTGTAAAAAAATAAAAAAAAATGAAAAACTCATACAATACAACAGAGACAACAACAGTTGAAATTTACTGCTACACATTTATCTCCACACTATAAATTACAATTCCAAACCAAAAAAAAAAAAACACTTCAATCAACACATCAGTCTCTCTCCCTACTAATCTACATGATTCTTCTTCCAATACAAAGAAAGCAACCAGGGCAGAAGCACTTGAAGCTCCTATCAAAGAAACCAATAACAACTAATTGATCTTCTTCGGATCATTCAGAACAAACTCTGCATACAGATCCTTCAAAGCAATCACCACCGTCGTTATCAACGGTCCCATTATCGCTCCCTGCAACAACAAAACACCCGGAAAAAATCATTACAGAATCGCCATTTTTCTTTACGAAATTCCTAAAGATCCAATCTTTCTTTTTGTTACCTCCAGAGCAGAAGGAAACAGAGTAACTCCACCAATAATACTTAGTCCAGTAATGTAAGCATTAGACCCTGGAATGTCATCTTGAATCTCTGAAGCACCATACTCCATTAACACAAGATGAGTCACAGATAAAGTCACTGCAACAATGTATCTTCCTTCTAGCACGAGCTGCAAAGCCGCTGGGATAGTGGCGAACCAGTAAGGTAAAATAGGTAACAGAGCGCTGATGAAGGCGAGAACAGTTGACATGTAAAGGAAATGTATATTGTATAGTCTAAACAATAGCCAAGTGAGACATCCTTGGAAGAACGCGATTTCTGCTGTTGCTAATAGCACGCCGGAGATCGCTAAGTCTAGGACTTCAACGCATCTGTTTCTAGCGGTTGGGTTGATCGGGAGCATGTTCATGACTTGCTCGGTAACACCACCTGATTCAGATGTGATTAGAATGTATAGTACCCAAATGAAAACCATCAGCTGAGAGACAAAGTTGAAGAACTCGGCTGCTCCCCAGATTATTGAGTTTCCAATAGAGAAAACAAACTTAGCACCGCCTCCAACAACTGATGCGCTGCTTGAGAAAACCCGATGCGATACATCCATTCCTTTAACAGCAAAGCCTTTAGCTTTCTCTACTAAATCTTCTCTTGTGATTATAAGCTCCCTGAAAATCACATCAACCTCCGAGTAGATCTGACTCCATTCTCGGTTCTTAACCCGAGTCCTCAAACTCATGAGCTTCTCCGTATAAGGAGACGGAGTTATAAGCGCCGTGGATGGCGTCGACGTGTTCTGAGGATGCCCAATCACGAAATGCTTAATCCCCGTGACTAATTCCGTCATATTATACTGCATTGCCAAACTGTCAATCTGCTCGGAAACCGTTTCATAGAACTTTGTAGTATACATATCTACCATTCCAGGAACATCATTCTCATCCATCCATTGCTTGATCCCAATCTTCTCAGCGTAATTGCTCTCTTCGACATGAGATTTCAGAGAATAAACCGCGTCTTTCCCTTCAACACCGATCTTATACGAGAAGAAGATGACACCAGTCAAGGATCCAAGAATCATAAGCACAATCAAACCAATAGCAACAATTGTGTTCAATCTCTTCATTATCCCTCTAGTGAAATACGCAGTGAAATGGCTTCTCCTAAAACTGTTACTCCTCAAGGAAGATACAGCAGAGAGAGTCGAATCGACATTCTTGGAACTAAACAAGAACCCTAAGGAGAGAATCACAAGAGACCCAATTCCCCCAATCCTCTCATATGCAATCACAAACACACCAAAAGAGACCAACCATTTAACCAATTTCGAAAACCCAGTATCGTTCTTCTTCCTCGTTCTCTTAGGTTTCGATCTCCTTAGAAAAACCCTAAAGCAGACATTTTTAATATCCACAATCGATCCGATGAAAACATTGAACACAGAGACAGGAACAGCGAGAACAACTTCCGTCAACCCTAATTTCAAAGGCTCGCTCCAGAAATCAACAAGGGTTTCTTGAATACCTCGTAAAGGGATGGAACACAGAATCGCCCATTGAATCGGTCTTAGATACTCTTGCAATAGCTTCCCGACGAAATAGAGAACACAAATGGCGAAAGCGAGACCAGCGTGAGCCATTGCTATGTAAATAGCGAGACGCGCTTGTGAATCAACGGTTGATAACGATGTTTTGCCTGATTCTCCATCGCCGGAAGGTTTACGCGTAGGTGACTCCGATGAAGATGAAGACGGAGGGTCTTGAGGTTTACGGGATGAAGCGGAACGAAACATCTCTTGCCACGCGAGATTTGTGGGGATCGATGATTTCGTCTCCGAATCGTACGGGACCAATTCCATCAATCAATCAATCTCTCTCTCTCCCTCCAAGAGCCGATTTTGAAATCTTTGAATAGAAGCTTTTTTATTTGTTGGGTTTTGTCTTGAAAGCTGAAAGAAGAAATGGAGAGAGAGAGAGACAACAATCGCCCAGATAATTTATTTGTTTTTATTTTATTTTATTTTTTTATATTCTCAGATGATTGGAACATTAATGGAGGAGAAACTATCTTATTACGAAATGTCGAAAATGCCCTAACCGACGACGGCTTCAATTCTTCTACTTTACTGATTTGATGGTCGGAATTAAGGCGGACACGTGGTAACGGTAAATTAGAGAGAAAAATCCATACCTAAAGTTTAATGAGCATATATATATATTTTCTTTTGTTGATGATGATAATGAACATATTTGAATTGCTATATATAATTTAGGCGTAAATTAGATCAGTTGACCAACACAAGTTGTCAAGTAAAATGTCACATGCCTCGAACATGCATGACACAACAAATCAAGATATCTCTAACGCAGCAAGTCACAATCTAACACGTTCTCCTGTCTGAGTTATCGTAAAATCGAAAACTATTTATATGCCAAAACAAGCACTCGATTTTATATACTTACACAAAACGTGATTACCATTTTTTTGGCACAAAGTTGCATTTCTTGATTTATTAATTTTAAAATATACCAAGATTTTTTCCAATTATTCCAACTAATTACGATCTGAGTGATGATAGGGTTTTATCATTATGTTTTGATAAGATATCCCAACTCTGGATTTTCTTCACCAGCTCATTAGACGGCTGATAAATCGGGCCAGTCCACTCCCATATGGTTGACTTAGGCCGATTCAAATGGGCCGTATCAATGAGGCTCGTCAATATCTGCCTGTGTTACATACTGTACTTACATATATTTCACTTCTTCCAGTTCAAACAAATTTGAAATTTCGCCAAAAAGGGATTTACTTTTGTGAACCAAACAGGACCCGGGGACCTAACTATATCGGTGTTATTTTGCAATCATACTAAAAAAAATAGACAGAATTTAAAGTGGTGGATCCACAAATCTTACATTTTATTAGAATAAGAGGTTAAAATTATACAAAGATATGACGACGTGGCCATGCAACTTTTTGTTTTATTGCGTAGGCCCTCCAAAAGTTTGTTGAGACTTGGAAATCTTGGAATTAAAGCTTCTCGTTATCGAGGTCAAGCGTACATGTTAAGTCATTTTTATTCGTAAAACGATAAGCTTAAAGTATCAAATTTCATCACTTATATATAACTCTTTTAATTACTCCTTATGTAGTTATATGTTAACTTATACGTATGACACCTAACGCGAGCTATTGCTATTTAATCATTTGGCTAACTAACCCTACTTCTCCCTTTTTTGGTAGGTTGCGGAACTAACTAACGCTACTCTTTCCAAATGCAACTTTTTTGTTGACTATGAGAAAAATAAAATATTAGTGTTATGTTTCTACAACAGTATGTTGCGTCTATATGCTTATCACTAACGTACAAATGTACAATGCAATGTTTGTGATCACAAAAATAGGTAGTTAATTAATGTCAAAAATACATATAAGCCACTTATATGAATTTTAAATTTGTTAGGTAGAGAGGCACTCTCGTAAAAATATATATATATATATATATATATATATATACCATTAAAATCTCAATGTATTGCGGATAAAACCTCGTACCGATCTGAATAATATTTGATCAATGAAGTCACCATTGGACGTTGAGGAAGTCAACACGTGGCAACTTACACAATCGACAATTTTCTCAAGGGAAACAAAAAAATATCCCTGATAAATTCCTCAATTTTTTTTTTTTTAATTTTCGAGATTAAATGATAAAAGATAAAACACAGAAAGATACGCAATGAAACTGCGTTTTCAAGCAAACTGATAAATTGTTATCTTTATCTCTCTCTCTCTCTCTCTATAAGGGTTATACACCAGCCGAAACAATCATACCATCACATTAAATTCCAGATTTTTAATTCATTTTCGTATTTTTGATTTAAAGTAAAGTTTTTTTTTTCCTCCATTAAAATGGAAAATGTGATCTGGGTTTTTCATAGAAAGGATTGAAACAATCGGAAAGGATTACAATTATTTTTTTTGTGTGTGTGTGTAATGGGTCTGGTTGATTCTTTGTTTGGAAAAGATGCTAGGAAATTTCTCAAAAGGAAAGATAGTGATGCTGCAGAAGCAGGTACGTGATTATAATGAATCTGCTCATCTTCCTCTTTTGATTTGCCTCAATTCATTTACAAATTTTCCTTAAAAAATCTGTTTTTTTTTTAATGATACAAGATGATGCTTTATTTCCACATTGTCTCTGTTTTTTTTGAATGGTTTTGATCGGATTGTTAAGGGTTTGTTCCCTTCTAGGAATTTAATATTCATCACCTGTTTGATGAATTGCTTCTGATGAAATGAATCACCTTTAGGTTTGTTTGATCTGTTTGTGTTTTTTTTTTTTTGATTTGCAGGACGAGCTTTGGAGGAATTCAGAAGTTCTTTATACAATGAGCTTAAAACATCAGAAGGAGCTAAACGGCAACAACAGAGATTTTGTGGCCCTGTTGTTGCAATGTCATTCAACTTCATTGTTGCTGTTGGAATCATCCTCGCCAATAAATTAGTAATTCAGCTTATTATATATCCCAAATGCTTCTTTCTTTCTCTTTTTGGCCATATCATTGTAATTGTATGGTTGAATTTTGCAGGTGATGGGAAGAGTTGGATTCAATTTTCCAATTTTTCTAACATTGATTCACTATACCGTTGCTTGGATTCTTCTAGCTTTCTTCAAGTCTCTCTCTTTGCTTCCAATGTCTCCTCCATCAAAGACAACACCTTTCTCCTCTCTCTTCTCTCTTGGAGCTGTCATGGCCTTCGCTTCGGGGCTCGCTAATACCAGTCTCAAACACAACAGGTTCATAGCTCAATCCGTCAACTTTGCATCCAGTTTCATTGCTCAAAATTGACCTTTGATAGCTCTAGACAGACTAGAAAGAGAGATTGTGCTCTATTTCATATTTGAAAGCTTTTGTTTTTGTTTTTTTTTGTTTCCAGCGTTGGATTCTATCAGATGGCTAAGATCGCAGTGACACCAACGATTGTTCTTGCAGAGTTTGTTCTTTTCAAGAAAACCATTTCTTCCACAAAGGTTTTGCTTAACTTTTATGACATTTCAACAGAACAATCAAGAATCATTAAATGTTTTTGGTGCTTACTCTGTTTTGGAGTTTGTCCTCTCACAGGTCATGGCATTAGCTGTAGTATCTCTAGGCGTGGCAATCGCAACCGTGACAGATCTAGAATTTAATTTGTTTGGCGCATTGGTTGCTGTTGCTTGGATTATCCCAAGTTCCATCAATAAAATCCTCTGGTCTAATCTTCAGCAACAATCTAATTGGACTGCCCTAGCGTAAAAAATAATAATCTCTCTTTTGCTTTTACTTGAGGCTTAAGCAATAGAAGTCTCTTAAAATAAACTCTTTACTAAATGTAGATTGATGTGGAAGACAACGCCATTTACCATCTTCTTCTTATTGGCTCTCATGCCATGGCTTGACCCACCTGGAGTTTTACTGTTCAAATGGGATTTAGGTAACTCTTCTGCAATACTCGTCTCGGCTCTTCTCGGCTTTCTTCTCCAATGGTCTGGTGCACTCGCTCTCGGGTTAGTCTTTTGTTCTTTGCTTTGGTTTGAAGATCAGGCTAAATGTTATAGTGTGGATTTGGTTTGGTTCGGTTTACATTTATATCCCATCCTCAGAGGCTAGAGTGCTAAAGTTGTTGTTTCTTACAGGGCAACCTCGGCAACATCTCATGTAGTATTAGGGCAATTCAAGACATGTGTGATCATGCTTGGAGGTTACGTTATCTTCGGCTCCGATCCCGGTTTCATCAGCATCTGCGGCGCTGTGGCGGCTCTTGCCGGCATGTCTGTCTACACGTGGCTCAATCTTCCGGGGAAATCCATCGATCACATCTCGAGCAAGCAGCTGCCGAAGCAAAACGTTACCATTTCCAAACCTAAAGCCGAGGCTGACGACGGAGGAGGAGAGACCGGAGTAGCCGTAATACATGTTGACCCAATTCTCTCCAAGACGACAACTGCAAATATTGTATAGCTTTTTATTTTTATTACATGCCAAAGAAAAAAAGAGTTTAGTTTGTTACAATGGTTTGATATCGAACTAGTCTAGTAAATAATAAAATACAGATTTTGATTTTTTAATGTGACAATGTTTATATATACACTATACTAACATTATTCATTTGCACAAGTGGTCTGACTGCTGATATATACAAAAAACATTAAATCAAAAAATATTAAATCAATTTTATATTACTTATTCACAATATAGGTTATACTAGTTTTGGAGTATAAATGGGTCTTTTTGTAATAGGAGGTCCAATTAGTAAATACTTAAACCTTCTTGACCTTTTCTATAATTTCAGAAACCTTAACGTAATTATGTGAAAATATACGGGAATCGGGTATTCGGTATAAAATCGGGCTGATCCGGGACCTGGACCCGTACCTGGACCCGGAACCGGACCCGAACCTGGTTTTGTGCGAGATTCCACTGTCGTTAACAAAAACTTCATCTCAGAACGTTTCTCGATTTGCGTTGCGACTTTATAATTTTCCTCTGTACGCCGGCGAGTGGGATTATAAGGACTGACTCAGTGAGTCGCCAATCGAGTTACGTAGAGATGGGGATGGGAAGTAACGGCGAATTGAAGTATGAGATCTCCCAGAACGCGTACATCAAACTCGTTCTCCACTCGCTGCGACACAAGACGGCGGCGGTCAACGGAGTCCTAATCGGCAGAGTCAGCCCTAAGGACGACGGAGGTGTAGAGATCTCAGATTCTGTTCCGCTCTTTCACTCTAACCTCGCTCTCCTCCCTCCTCTCGAGATCTCCCTCATCATGGTCCGTATCTCTTCATTCCTGATTCGAATTGATTTGATTTTATGAGCTTTGGAATGGAATTCTGAACGAGACTATGATCTGACTGCGTTGGTATGGATATTGAATTACCAAATTTGGAAATTTTAGTTCGTGTACTAAATGTAATTGCAGCTGCATATGCTATCATTAGCAAGTTCTTGTTTCTTGATTCTCAGTGAAGTCTTACTGTTGTTTTTATTTAAACATATATTTGTTTGATCTGTAGCTGTGTGTGAGAGAGATTTAGTGTCAGTATCATTATGTGCTCTCCAATGCGAATTGGTAGATGGGAAAATTCTAGCATTGTTTTTACTTGATCTGAGGTTCTGAACTTATGGATCCAGAATCCTTTAAAGAAAAACTTACGGATTCAGGTATATTTTTGTTGTGGTAGATTGAGGAGCATTACGTGGCTCAAGGTTTGAGTATTGTTGGATACTTTCATGCGAACGAGAGGTTTGATGATGTCGAGCTCTGTGGTGTGGCTAAGAACATTGGTGATCACATCTCTCGCTATTTCCCTCAGGCACCAATTCTCTTGGTGAAGTCTTATCCTTTACTTTCAAGTACAGGAGTTTCTTGAATCACTAGGTTTAACCATCTGATGTTGCACCTCTTTGCTGTTTGTAGTTGAACAACAAAAAGCTTGAAGCCTTGTCAAAGGGTAAAGAGCGAAGCCCTGTGATGCAGGTTGGTATTTCTAATCACGGCAATGTTGAAAAGCTAAGGATAGATGAGATTTTAGAAGTTAGTCAATTTAGTAAGGAATTGTTCAGTTAAATTATGGTTTTGGTATATTGGTATGCTATATATAAGCTCAAGAAAAAAATGTGAAAGACTGAGAAGCTCGAATTTTGTAGTATTTGGTAACTTAATGTTAGTCCCGGCTCTTTAGTTGCACCTCAAACTTAATTTATAAAATATAAAACATGACCATACTAGCTAGCTGATTACAGTTCCACACTGTCTACTTCAATTGTGCTAGCAAGTAGCAACCTTCTTGACGCCAAGCGTATATTGTCCTTTTGATCAAGACTTTTCTGCTTGATGCAATCTTTTGCAGCAGTTAAAAGATTTATTTATCATTTTTATTGGTTTAGTAATAATATATGTTGTATGTATATGCTAGCTATGTGTGAAGGATGCTTCTAAGAACTGGAGAGTGGTTGGAGCAGATGGAGGAAGCAAGCTACTCTTGAAAGAGCCATCGGCCAATGTAGTTTTGTCAGATTACATTTCATCTGAGAAATGGAAGGACGTCACAGATGTTGATGATCATCTTGATGATGTTACCAAGTAAGTTAGATACGCCAACCATAAAAAGAAAAAGCTATGACCTTTATGTACAAGATGGTAATATCTTACTTATATTCACTGTAATTGCAGGGACTGGCTAAACCCTGGACTTTTCAACTGAAGACGGGTATGCGATATAGCTAAAATAGACTTTTGCTTTCATCATCTCAGTCGAAAAACAAAAAAAAAAATGTCGGAGACCCGTGTTTAAAATTTCCCTTGAATCTTGTTAAAGTATTATCCAGTTACGCAACGGAGCTCAAATTACTTTTAATTGGTACACATTATAAACATTAGTTTTATCATTTGAATGATATATTTTGGAGCTTGTTCTCGTGATCAATTTTCTTATCTCTTTGGTTGCATTTTGATTATATCAGTTGGAATGAAAGCTCTACTTTATTTTGCTATTGTTCTTAAACTTACATAGTTAAATACTGAAGAACATGAAACCAAATCTAGTGCTTTACATGGCCTGAATCCCTTAACTTCATTGGGAGAGTTTTCACACAGATATAACGATTACCAAAGCGTTTTTCGAGATCAACAGTTACCCCTTTCAGGACAACAGTTCCTTTCAGCACAACGTTGCATCTACATCAATCTTAAAACACGGGACAACCTTTAACAACAACACCTTTGGCCGTTGGGCAATGCGCTAGAGGACAATGGTCTGTATTCTCAAGCCCCCACCAATCAGGTAAGCTTATATCATTGTTCTGAAATGCAAAGAATATCAACACTCCCATAATCGCAGTACCTGCATCAAGCGCTGCAGAGAGGATGTAGTTGTGCCTCGCCCACCAACTTTTAAACCTCCTGAAGATGTAGTAGTTGAACACAACCCCAACGATGGCCCAGGACCAGTAATGCACAGCCTTGGCTTGTGGCATTGCGCTTACTGCAGAGAAGATCAAGGGAATATGGATCTGTTTTAGCCATTTCTTCTCTGGGAACTTCTTCGATAGATACCAGAAGGGTACTGGAGCGAGGATACCGATAAGGAAGAACCAGTTCATCCCGGGATAGATACCTTCTTTGGTAAACATTCTCCCTGGACCAATCACTCCCCATATGATCGATGCATTGTAGAACACTTCATCTCCAGGACAAGTCCATGGACTACCGACCGGGAGCAAATCGGTGTTACATATGTTCTCGACGGATGTAATGAGCCACCAGGTTGTTCCGAAGCAGACAGTTGATGCAACCACAGTTGCAACAAGCTGGACGATGAACATTGATCTTGGAGGAATCTTCATGTAGTGACCAAGCTTGAAGTCTCCTACAAAGTACAAGGCTTGAGACATACTGATGTATCCGTATGTCTTGAAAGCGACATTGGCTAGTGGCTTTCCGGGGTATAAGTACCCGATGATCAGTTCTGTTATAACATTAAGACCCATTTGCTGATTCGTAGTTGCTTGGATAACTCCGATAGGCAATGTGAAGAACAAGGCGATGGCGCACGCGAGTACAAGACCCCACCATGGAAGCTGAAGCTGTTTGTCAAAGCCCTCACAAGCATAGAGTGCGAAAGCAAAGGAAATAACGAGAACCACGATGAACCACCATTGAGGTACTGCTTGATAGTTCTTCTTCATCAATCTCGAATGCACATCTCCGTACTTGTCCTTTGTTGCTGTCTTTGCCTTCTTCCACATTCCCCATATAAACCTTAAGATACAAACACAAAAGAAGCTTAGAGAGAGTCATAATCAAATCAGGTATTCAAAAGATTTAGAAAGATCCTTACTTTCCATCATACAGGGTGACATGAGAGATGGTAGCGAAAAGAGAACCGAAGCTGAGTCCATAGAGCAAAGCAAACATCACACTCAAATAGAGCTTGCTGTAATTGTTGTAAGCGTCTAGATTGATATCGAAATTCTTCTCATTGAGGATACGGGTAATGTTATAGGAATGTCCAGTGTGATCAAAGGTTTGTGAAGTATAGAACGGAAACTTCTGTGCATCATAAGCATTACTCCAGTAGAAGATAGGGAGAACAATATATAAGAAGATGAAGAATCCGCCAAAGAAATTGGCAATGGCGAAGAATGGTACAGCCAATGGACTGCCTAAGAAACCAGCAACTGTGGACCAGTCAAGACCAAACGAACCAATTCCTAAACCCTTGAGCCCCGAACCGATTATCTGAGCGGTCACTGAGCTTTTCCAAATCCAGCAAACAAATGAAATTGCGGAAATGGAAGGGAAAAGGTACCCAGGGATTATGTAGTAAGCAAAGCTCACGCTAAAGACAATGAGGAAGAATCTAAGCCTTGTTTGTTGCCCTTTTTGTAGATCCTCTTTCTCGTGTAAAGCTCTGTTACATAGCCACAATCAAAATCCAGATTGAGAGTTGAGAGAGAAAGCAAATGTGATTGATAATAAGAGTAACACATCCGGATCGAAACAAACCTAAAGAGTGAGACTTGAACCAGATTCGATGGCCACCACATATATGGCGAGTCCACGAGGAACTTCCTGAAAATTCCAGCCCATCCATATCCCAACAACTGCAAAGGAAATTATGTTAATGGTACGAATCGTAAGAAAGATCGATTCTTGAGCGACGATTACCCCAAAAACAAAATTTGACTTTTAAAATGTATAAAGTGCGAGAAAAATTATCAAGAAGCATAAAAAAGTGTCTTAGCTAAAACTGCAAGAATCATAAAAATAAAGATTTTTAAAACTTATAAGTAGATAATCAAGATTCATAAAGATTGGTTTTTTTTTTATATATATATTTTTTAAACACTGTTATATATTCACACAGAAAAAGAAAATGTAAATTTTTGAGATTTAAAACTGCAAGAAAATAATTAAAAAACATAAAGATAATAGCTTTTTTTTTTTCATAGCTTCTGTTATATATACACTCATTAATAACAAAAAGACATCCCTATCATTAATATATACCTGAGTAGTTTGTGTGAGTAACATCGCGGCAGCAACATTGAGTTTACGGTGGTAAAAAGCTTTAACAATGGTAATAATACTTGTGGCGTAAACTCCTCCAGCTCCGGTATTAGCAAATATCGTAATAAGAACATGTTCCTTCATATTGAAGGGACCAGGGTTCAACGACCACGACCAATTCGTCCCGGGAAATCCGAATTTCCTTGTGGGAAGCGTCGCCGCCATGAGTTTCCCCAGCGGAAGTGTCACGATCTGTGCCGCAACAGAAGATACCCAAAGCTGGTTTGACCGGAAACTAAAGAACTGGTTCACGAACGCAAGCAATGTGCAAGAGAGAAGTCCAAGAAACCATGTTCGAAATGTTAGAACCGGTACTGATGGATCGTCGGTTATCGGTACAGTTAACCGGACTTCTTCTATCGGATTATCATTCTCCTCCTCCTCTTCTTCTTCTCCTGCACGTTAGAAAAATTCAATCCAAACACTCTTAAACCAACCATAAACGTCTAGAAAGTTAACAAGTCCATGTAAAGAATGGAACCAAAACCGGAATAAACAGAGAGATACATTACCGTTGATTACGATCTTGGACTCGTAAGAATCGTCGGAGGGTTTTGGTTCATCGAAAACGCTCTTCATTGTTAAATCTTCAAGCTCCTTTTTTTCTGTCATTCACGATGGTTTTACTGTCGAAATCGAGGTTTGTCTCCGGCAACGGTGACCGGATTTTCTAGCCCTCGATAAACCAGTCGGAATTTTTTAAAAAGGAGCCTGAAAATTAAAGATTGAACGATAACGTTTTTAGCCCAGAAGCATTTGTGTGTGACTTTTACTTCATATATAGATATAGACTTTACACCTCAAGATTCCCGTTTTTTTTTTGTTGTTTTACCGTTTTACTATAATTAAGGTCAAGGAGGCCGTAACATAAGGATTCGTTTTCTTTGGGTTTTTGAAACCGTTTTTTAAAATTCTTGACTCAACAAGAATAACTAATTCAGAAATTAGTAAACTGTATTCGAATCTTGAACACGGTCAACTCTAGATTCTATGTTTAATTAGTATCTTGATTGAATCCTATAAACGGGAATCTAATCAAAGTATGTGCACAGTAACAAACAAAAAAAAAGAGAGTAACTATGGAAAATTTAAATATAGCAAAAAGATAGTGATGAGGACATATACAGTACTATATAATTGTTCCTGATAATTAAGAAGTGAATACGTATTGAAGCCTAATATTCCTTGATAATTAAGAAGTTGAGAGACCTATTGAAGGGAAAAGAAAAAAAAAAAGTTGAGACCTATTGAAACCTAACACATTCTTGAAACACGCCATGGTATTACGCTTGCTAGTGATATTTGAATTCAGGTCTATGTTAACTGAAAAGGTTAGTGGTTCAGCTATATATATTTCACCAATTCAGATTTTATGTTTTCGAGTTTCCAAAAAATGATTTGTTATTAAAAATATACTAACAAGTACAATTTAAAGGTTATCTATCTGATCTACTTACTAATACCAGCTTTTAGTTCTAGTTTTTTTTTCCTTGTTCCATTATTTGAGTGTTCCATACTTCCATTCATCTCATATTTATAGTCGCCAAATTCGTCACCAAATTGAAATATCATGTTATTAACAATATTCTATTAACCAATTAATAAACCAACGAATTTGAACTAATAATAGACTACATACCCCTAACTAATATATATGATAATTCAGATTGTTTCGAATTATCGTAAATTTTAATGAATCGTAAAATCTTAAAAATCATAGAAAAATCACTGGCAAAAAACCTATAAACCACAAAAAACAATAATTTATCGTAAAACAAAACAAATAAAAGGTTTCAAGTTTTTTTTTGGGAACTTACTTGGTCAATTCTACTCGTGTTTAGGTCGTGAACAACTGTAACTCGCGATTACAAGGCTTAGAGAATATTGTAAAGAAATCCTCCAAGAAGATGGCATATTTATAGGATGAAAAAACAATATTATTTTCCCGTATATCTATCGTAGTTATTGCAGATTCTTTTGTTTCCATAAATAGATTCCAAAATCGTTAGCGTTTTGATTCGATATTCTAGTTTTGTAAAAGTCCATGCACGGTTAGTTTTTGCACTGTCTAGGTTCATTTTTACGTTTCCTTTGCCAGCTCTAACGATTTTGATCGTGTGTCATCTTTAATTAGATAGAGTTGCTATTGCCAGCTCTTTTACCAGCTCTTAATACCATATTAATTACATGATTATCTCATGACAGGTTAATCTCAAAGACTAAAGAAATATGTTTTAAGGGTCTTGTCAACTTGACATGTCCTCACCAAAACATGATGTAAAGACGTGAGTCAAATGAATTCGTAATTTATAAGGTATATATATCTACACTCTACACATGAGTTTAATGTACGTAGAAGTTCTTAATATTGACTCTGATGTCTTATTTGATGTTTGAAATCATGTGTAACAACTTTTGGCTCCATTGGCTTTATATATTCATTAGCTTTCGCAACCAGATCCTTGAATTGGACTTTTAGAGCCGTCATGTGAAGATGATGTAGCTAATAAATGGTCTTCTTTTTATGTAAAACACCGACTCAAAGGTAACTTCAACAAGAAAAATATGAATATTTTAAATTGTGTTCAAACAATAGATCGAAAATCTGCTATACAATAATTAAAGAAGTGATGATAAAACAACGTAGCATAGTCATAATGGTTTTAACTATAACTTTCTCTTTGCAAACTTACACTTCATGAACCGGAGTTATATTGAAGCTAAAAAAAAAAAAAATTTACCACCACACTAAATGAGAGTTTTAAAGTAGTACCCCTAAATTCTTAATATAGTTCAAGCCTTTAAAAAAAAAAAGAAATTCTTAATATAGCTTTGATATCTAAACATCGGTTTGGTAGGCTTTTACGTCAGGATCGGTCCTGCCGGTATATATTAATAACCATATTTTATGAATTACGCGATTGTAAATAAGATAAGATATTCAAAATGGTGAGTAGAAGTGCATTTGTTCTACTGCTTGATCAAACGATTATTGGTTTCATAGCATGTATGAGTCGAGGTTCGATTCCCATAACATATTGTAGTGAATCGCCACAAGTTACATTTATATTGTCCGATTGGTAACACAAAATGATATAAGTTTTTTAACGTATAAATGAAATGATAAATAATAGAAAATAGCGGTAAGAGAATACACTACAAAAAAGCAAAGAGTTAAATTTTTAATAACCTTTTTGATTTTGTTTTTGTGATTGATTATTATTAAAGCGGTATATCCCGTATGGTTGCGTAATATATGGGATTACCAATCGGAACCATATTTTTATGGTGTAACTTGTTTTAATTTAGAGACTAATATGTTGTACGTTGAGTTGTCTGCCATGATATGCATATTACATTTTAAGTATCTTTATTATATACATTATATCGTTATATGTAATGTGTCAATGTAATAGATAAAAAATCAATTAAATGATTGTAGTCTAATCCCCATAGTCATATCTCGTCGGTCGTCACATAACTAATTATTTCTTTGGTTATACATGTACACATGTATTCAACGAATAAGTTAAACGTTATCTCGTAAGATTAGTTTTAATTAAAACAGTAAAAAAAAAAAATTTAATAGTAAATACATAAAACAGACAATAATAATATAAATTTATAGCAACTACATATATCTTCAGAACCATTACATACGTTTTTTTTTTTTAAGTTACCCATTACATATGTTTATCTATTATTGCCTAGTGTGATTAGATAGAGCCGATATCAACTCAGCTTGTACGTACAAGAATGACAATATATTTTCTCGACCCATTTCACACGATGCTACAAGATAAGGTGCTTTCGTGTCCTAAAGATTACTACAATTTTGATTATAACTTCCGTTGACTGAGGGGCTCGAAATTGACAAAACCATTAACAGACTATGAGCAAGTTCTCATCATTTTTATTTTTTTTGACAATAGCAACTTGTTAGAAGAAGACAATGAACAAGTTTGAGAAGTGGACCACTGAAAATCCAATTTATAGCCAACCAATTATTCTACTTTTAGTGGAAAAACGTGGTCAACCATTTTTGTCAACTTCACCAATATGATTTTCAACTTCTTGATGCCACAAATCTCGAAACTAGATATTATTAAGGTTTTTTTTTTTTTTGGTCACAACGCTAAAGATATAAAATATAAAATATATAGAAAAGGGAAAACTTAATAGAAGAACACTAAGATTGACAGAAATAGAAAAATAAGAGTTTGTTAAAGTTTACAAGTTAATTTGTAGAGAGAACTTCAACCGTGTTAATGGTTTTGTTTGTTTTTGAAAAGCAAAACTTTTGTTGTTTTTGTTTTGCAAGTTCAAGAGCACGCTTGTACCAACAAGATAGATGATCGTGGTGTTTCGATTCGTCTCGAAGTTGATACCGTTTTTGTTTTCTTGTTTATTGATTGAGACATATTTGTTTTTGTTTGTGGCAAATTTTAAAGCATATTGGGTGTTCACACTAGTTTAAAAGTTGTGTTTATGAATAAAAATATTAATAATTAAAATATAATGATATAACTTAATTCTAAACTACCATGTGGGTTTTTTTTTTGCTAGGAATTGAATATCATTAAAATGAAGAGAGTTTGGTTTACGACGAGCTCAACCTATATATTTGGTTTCTTGAAAGAAAAAAAAGGAAAGAATAAGAAAGCAATAAACAAAGTCGTAGTTGTGTCAATGTCAGTGCATCCAAAGAATCATGAGTCATAACCGATGCGAATCGCTTATTAAGTCTTCTAGCAATGATGGAGTTCTTAATTTCTAGGTTTATGTCTTTGAATATGACCGTTGGTAGAACATACAGTTGGTTGGGAAATAGGTTGTTGCGCTGCTTCCATATGACGTAGATGACTGACTGATCAATGATCTTTCGAAGTGTTGGTTTTTCGTTTTTGTCCAAGAGAGAAGGCTTGTCCAAAGAATCAAACTTGCAAGCTTAATCTTATGTTCACAACATTCCAGAGGTGAAATGCAAAGTCCCAAGACACCATGTGCGTCTTACCCTAGTAATGTTTCAATATGCTCCTCCAAAGTTGTCTCTAGACCCTTACGATCGATTCACATCTTTATTCTAATTTACCACAATAAAAAAATACTATAAACTATTTGATAGTGAAATAACGTATAACTTTTAATGATCATAATGAGTTATCATAAATACAGAAACCAATATCGCGAGTTTTTTACCAGGAAGGTTAAAAAATCACAAATGAATAACAAAGTACTACTTTTCAATAACAAGACACGATATGATAATTGGGCCAAGTTTATTACATTGGGCTACTAATTATCTTAGATAAAAGCCCATTAAGAGATGTTGTACAACACCAATCAATATACATTTTGTGTACTCAAAAAATCTTCACCTTCTTTCTACTTCTTCTGTTAAACCCTGGCCGCGAGAAAACCCTAATTCAAACCGTTGCCATGGCTGCTCTCACTCGTAACAAGAAGAAAAGTGCGAAATCCCAAACCCCTCCAACGAAGCAGGTTACGAAATCCAAAACTCCTCCGTCGAAGAATCAGTTGAAACCCCAAACTTCGACGTTGAAGAAAAAAGTGAAATCCCAGAAGAAACCTCCATTGAAGAAGCAGAAGAAGGAAATTGTGGAGGAAGATCCTCTCGAAGATGATGACGTTTCCGATGGTTCTGATGATGATGATGCTTCTATCGATGTAGAGTCAGAAGAGGTTGATGAATCTGATGATGGAGAGAAAGGGTCTAATGGGTTTTTCTCTGATGATGATGATGATGATGATGAGGAAGAGAACGATGAAGAAGAGACTTTGGGTGACGATTTTCTAGAAGGTAGCGGCGATGAAGAGGAGGGACCGTCGGATGTGGATTCGGATTCCGACTCCGATGAAGACGATGTTGTGAGGAGATCTATAGCTATTGATAGGAAATTAGCAAAGCAGAAGCAAGACGCTGATGCTGAACTGCTGAAGCTTAACACGCAAGATGGACCTGATGAAGAATCTGAACATGATGCGTTTCGGCTACCAACCGAAGAGGTTACATTTTTTAAAATGAGCAATGCTCTGTTTGATTAGAATATTTTGGTTGTAGCTATATTTAACTGCTGTTATTTTATCCTTCATTGTCCAGGAACTCGAAGAAGAAGCTCGTGGACCACCAGATCTTCCTCTACTTAAGAGTAGAATAGAAGAGAGTTAGTAACATTCTGAATTTTATTGCTTTATTACTGTTGAATGTTGGTGTGATGTTATTGTCTCGGTTATTTTGGATTTGGGCTCCTAAGTTTTGAGTTGTAATGGTTAGTCATTTATCGTTTCAGTTGTTAGAGCTCTGAAAAATTTCAAGGCTTTGAGGCCAACAGGAGCCAGGAGGAAAGATTGTGTTGAACAGCTCAAAGCTGATCTTGGTTCATATTATGGCTATAACAGTTTTCTTATTGGAACTTTAGTTGAGGTTACTCTCTAGTCTCTGATCTTTAATTTGAAGTTCCATTTTTTTTCCTTTGATAAATTATTGGTAGGATGTTGCCTATACTCTTTACTTATGGATTTTAAATTGGGATTTCTCTTGCAGATGTTTCCTCCTGGTGAACTTATGGAACTAATTGAAGCTTTTGAAAAGCAAAGGCCTACATCTATCCGGACAAACACACTTAAGGTGAAATTAGTTGTGCTTTGCTGGGTTATAGCTTATGACTTTCGAGTTCTGCAATTTCATGGTGATGTTTGTTTTGTTTTAGACCCGAAGACGGGATCTTGCGGATGTACTTTTAAACAGAGGAGTCAATCTAGACCCATTAAGCAAGTGGTCAAAGGTAAGTCGTTTGTTCTTGATTTTTTTCTATTTTGTTAGTCCTATCTTACTTATGTTCTGTTCTGTTGTTGATCTGTCATAAGTCTTACTTTACGGATGTCCTATTGTAGGTTGGACTTGTTGTCTATGATTCACAAGTTCCAATTGGTGCGACTCCTGAATATTTGGCTGGTTACTACATGGTATGTGATATTCTGATGTGTTACCTTTTGTTCACCTTTTATGGAATGTTATCCTCTGATGTGTTACCCTTTTGTTCACCTTTTATGGAGTGTAAATTGTTGTCTGTGCTTGGTACATTTGCAGCTTCAAGGTGCTAGTTCGTTTTTGCCAGTGATGGCCCTTGCCCCTCGAGAGAATGAGCGGATTGTGGATGTAGCGTAAGTTATCATCATCTACTATATTATAGCTGCAATTGAAAAGTGTTTGAGCTGGTTGGACTGAATTATGTGATAATTTATGATGTAAATTGTTTGAGCTGGTTGGCGTAGTATAAAAAGAAAGAAAACAATTCGAGTGTCTGACTATTTCGTCATGTGTGAGTTTATAAGAATGTTTTATACACAATGCAGTGCTGCTCCTGGTGGGAAAACAACGTATATTGCTGCTCTAATGAAAAATACTGGTATGTCTTAATTGGTTTATTGTGTTTCTTGTCCCTATATTCAATTTGGCTGTTTTAATGTCTATATTGATTTTTTCAGTGTAAGTAATGTTTATAATGATGTTATAACTAGGCTTAATATATGCGAATGAGATGAAAGTACCTAGGCTTAAGTCGCTAACTGCCAATCTGCATCGCATGGGGGTCACAAATACCATAGTTTGTAACTATGATGGAAGAGAGGTTCGCTTCTTGAACATTAATTCTTCTAATGAATTTCTGTTAACTGTTCATAAAATGTTAAAAACCATAACATCTACCTGAGATTAAATTACTGGAATGACTGGAATTATATAATATGATCTGCTTAACTTTGCTTAACATGCAGCGCAGTTTTATCTTCCTTCTTTTTTCTTTGCTTTCAGCTACCCAAGGTTTTAGGTCAGAACACAGTTGATAGAGTATTGTTGGATGCACCTTGCAGTGGGACAGGAGTAAGGAACTTCAATCTTAGTCTCTGTCAAACCGTAGTTGTGGTCAGATCCTTTGAACTAAATGTCTTCTGCTACCGAATACAGGTCATATCAAAAGATGAATCAGTTAAAATTTCGAAAACCGCTGACGAGATAAAAAAATTTGCTCACTTGCAAAAGGTTTTGGCAGTACCTTCTTTAACAACGTCAAATATATCTGACAATTTTCATTCTTAAACAGATGTTAATTTAACCCTTTTTTGGCATGCAGCAACTTATTCTCGCTGCTATTGATATGGTGGATGCCAATTCCAAAACTGGTGGATATATAGTTTATTCAACATGTTCACTTATGGTTGCTGAGGTTAGTTAACTGATATTTTTCACCATATTTCTCTTCTTTGTTTTTGATTCATCCTAACTTTATTTATTTATTTTGTATGACAAAATTGTGCAGAACGAAGCTGTGATTGACTATGCTCTCAAAAAGAGGGATGTTAAACTCGTTACATGTGGACTCGATTTTGGCCGAAAAGGGTAATGTACATTTTCTTCATCTGTAGAGATACGTAAAGGAGCATTACAATGATATATCTCAAACTCTTTGTTCTTCTCTTTATCAGATTTACCAGATTTAGAGAACACCGGTTCCAGCCATCTTTAGACAAGACTAGACGTTTCTATCCTCATGTACACAACATGGATGGATTTTTTGTGGCGAAGGTAACTTTTGACCCTATAATGGATCAACCATGCACTTCTCAACACGCTAATAGTTGGTCAACATAAACCACATATTTTTATGTTATGCTCTTGTTTTTTGTTATACAGCTTAAGAAAATGAGCAACATGAAGCAGTCTTCAGAAGGTGATGATGAGGCGGTAGAAACTGTAGAGCAAGCTGAAGTGTCTGATGATGATGATGATGATGATGAAGCTGAGGCCATTGACGAGATGGAGAAGCCTTTTGTTCCCGATAGGCAACCTAAGGAAACAAAAGAAAACAAGAACAAGGAAAGACTTGCAAAATCAAAGGATAACAAGAGAAGCAAAAAGGGTGAGAAATCAAAATCTGAAAATGGAAATGTGGAAGAGCCATCTAAAGTAAGGAAGCAAAAGAAGAAGAGATCTGAATGGAAGAACGAAATTGCTCAAGCTAGGTAAAAAATATTTCTAATCCATGATCTGGAAAATGCTTTAGGCTTGTCTTATATATTTGCTTGACAATTATTTGAATAAACAAACACGTTTGCAGGGAAGAGAAAAGAAGAGCCATGAGAGAGAAGGCGAAGGAGAAGCAATGATTTAGTGTTTTTGCATCAAAGAGAAGAAAACCCTTTGTGGAAACGCTATCATCTATGCTTATGGTAGTAGGCTTGTGCCATATATTGGCTTTGTTGTTTTTGTTTATTCACGACGATTTGTGTAACGTTGAAAGCACCCAGAGTGAACACTCTGTTGAACTCCATGGTCAGATCTTAAATGTCCAAAAGTTTTGTTTCAGAAAAAAAAATATTTCAAGAGTATGAAGTTGAGCTGATCACCAAATTGCTTTGATATTTCTCACATGAACTAAGCTAAGGGTGGGGCCAAAAAAAAAACTATAACCATTAGAATCAAACCAAATCTAATCGAAATATTTAACCATTAACCATTAACCATTAACCATTTGGTTTTGATATTTTAAAATCTAAAACCCCAAATGATATTAATTTTAATTCAGTTGGAACAAACCGAGTTGAATAAACTAATTGTGTTACTTTTTAATTTAAAATGTACATATTAACTTTTAGATTGATTAGTTAGTTTGATCCCAAAAAAGTTTAAACCATCATTCATATGTTCGAATGGATTCAAACCAAATCAAACTATATCAAACCATAATTGTATCAAACCAAAGAAAGTGTCACCTAGACAAAATATTGGAAATTGAAAGGCTCTGAAGTGTTTCAGTTTGGTTTTTCTTTTTCAGAAAACTGTTTTAAAATAAGGGATTTGGCAGTGAGCTGTTGATTGGTTGTAAGTAGTTAGAGAGAAAGAGAGATTCACATCTCTCTCCAAAGTGGGACTTGTGTTGGAGAACATGACAACCCATTCTTTATCTATCTTTGTCAGATCTTGTTTGGGGACCTCTCAATATTAATTTGATTATTTATCCTTAACTCCTCTTTTTTTATATTTGCATAATTCATTCATTTTTTTATTTTCTTTATATAAATATATTTCAAATATTCTAAAATCATTAAAGATATCTAACTGGTCGATTATATGTTTCAATCAATCAATTTTTGTATTATGATGGTATGAATAATTCATATATTTTTGTTTACTTTCTTCGTGATTTTATTATATTCGAAAGAACATTTTCTTTGTCTGCTGTTATAAAGAACATTTTTGTAGGGAAAAAGATGGTTATATTTTATAACAAAAGAAGATATAAAATAAATCAGGTGGACTATTATTTTTATCTTTACGTCAAACAAAATCATGTGGACTATGTTCTGACATTTGGGTTGTACTAAATTAGAGTTGATAAAAAATAATCAAACAGAACTTAACTGGATACAAGTTTACAATGGGGATTTTAATCGAAAACAATTTGAATTATAGGCAGATTCATTTTTAAACCCTCAACTAAATTATTAATTAAAAAATTCATTAACTAAAAAAAATTAATTAAAAAACTTTTCAAATACTAGTCGATTCATTTAAAAAACCTTAACTAAATTGTTAATAAAATAATCCCTCAAATATTTACTGATATATTTGTTCTTTTACACTATTTTACACGTCGTCTATTAACAAAAATACTTCTCCGTCTATAGTACTATCAAAATTCTAAACAACTGCATCAAATCAATATTCTTATATTTTGATTAATTAAAAGACGACGTGTATATTTTTTTAGACATAAAAGAATGCGGTGTTTGTTTTAAAATAACATGTGATGCAATAGATTGAGAATCTGGAACGATGAATCACTATAACTAAGATATTGCATCTACGCTGCGTGAAACAATAAAAATGAACAAATTCATGTTTAATTTTAGGAATTAAACGCATCTGAAATAAAACATAAGCACGAAAACGAATGACGATTTCTATTTATACGATTTAGGAATTTTAAAAATCGACATTAGAGATTTTTTTAAAAATCATATTTTTTTATTGAACAAACACCGTTTTGTTTTAAGTTTAAAAAAATACACACATGTCGTTAATTTAACAAGCGACAACGCAAAATATCTATTAAACGTTATTTGTTCAGGTGAAATCATAAATGAATGAGTTTTTTTTCACTAAAATTTAGTACTTGAAGTTTTTTTTATTAATAATTTAATTGGAGATTTTTTAATGGACTGACTAATATTTGAAGGATTTTTTCATTAAAATCTATTACTTGAGGGATTTTTTTATTAATAATTTAGTTGAAGGTTTTAAAATGGATCGGCCGATAATTGAGAGTTTTTAAATTAAAATTCTTTACTAAAAGAACATAAATAAATTAGCAAATTATAAAATAAAAATCAAATTACTGTCCGTTTTTATAAGATACGCCCATCATCAAGGAATTATTTTGGCTGACTTTAGTGAAACACAAATTTTGTTCGAATTATTAAAGTTACTGAATTTTAACAAAAACTGGAAAGAACATTTAAACAAAAAAGTTATTAAGTTAACGAATTTGCATGAAGAAGTTGTTTTGAATAATAAATAAAAATATTTATCGTTATATATAACAAAAGTTTTGAACTGAAATCTAAACTAATTTTTGGGACATGTAAAAAAAAAGTAGGTATTTTTTGCTATTTGTAACATTCACAACTACCAATTATGATTAAATTGCATTGTAACGATTCATGAATCTTCAATTTTCAGGATAAATCTTTCCACCACTGAATCAGTATAAATTTGTTAAATTCTATCTATAATCGAAAAAATCTATACACCTCAAAATTTGTATAAAAAGTAGATATTTTTGCCATTTAAATTTTAAAGCAGTCGTAATTTTCAGCCTAAAAAACTTAAGAAGCCTTAATCCCTTAAGTATTATGGTAAACCTTTTATTAAAGTAGTGTAGATTAGTTAGTTTTAACGTAACTTTATTTTGTTATTATTGCAGTATTTTTATCGTAAAGAAATGGGATTGTTATGTAGAAAGATTCCCCACGCGCGTTTCACGTCCCAAGCCAATCGTGTAGTTATTGGATCTGAGCTTTTCCATTAAAATTAGTAAATTACTGGATCTAAGAGCATGATGTTAAAATATGAATTATTTGAGAGATCAACTAAATGGACAAATAACACCTACTTGTGTTTTTTTATGTTGAACAATCTTCTGGTTTGTCAACTACCTGTTGAACAATTTCTAAAAAACATTGTTTCTGTTCGATTAAATGGGGGAAAAAAAAAACATGATATATAATCTTAGAATCTAAGGAAACTTAACATTGAAATAAATAAGAAGTTGCTGAAAAGCTTTTTTTTGGGCATCTTTGGAACTCCCAAGTTTTAAACAATGGTGACTTTAGTTTTAACTAGATATTTGGCCAAATTAATAAACAAAATAATACGCATAACCGATTCACATATTTACTAATAGTGAAAAATTTAGAAAGTTTTATGAGCTTTTAAATTTTTGGAGTGTTTAATTACTTTTGAAAAATTATATATATATATATATTTATGATAACCGATTATATATAAAAAAATTAATCCAAAAATTAAACATGTTTGAAATATACAATAATCTCTTTATCAATTTTATTGGGTTGCCCCTAAAAAAGCCTGAAACCTATTACACAGCTCACGAGAGCATTCTTGATGTAAACCTTTGTCTTCCATTTTGGAGAAAACAAAAATACATTGAAATAATTGAATCCCTCAAATATTAAAAAAAAGTATTCAACTTTTTCTTTGACCCTCTCTCTCCTTCTTCCCTCTTTTCATGGTAGACCCAACTCTCTCTCTTCTCTTAACACACTCTCTTTCTATCCCCATTTCCATGGAAGCAAGCAGTGTTCATCTATCTCTTTCTCTCTCTACAGCCTTACATGAACAGTGACTTCTCTCTCTCTCCCCCCTTCCTTCTTCATCATCTCGAAAAGAGTATCTCGTGATCTTTATCGCTTAAAAATCTCAACTTTCAGGTAAGGATTTAATGGGTTTCTCTCTCTCTCTCTCTCTTTAAAGCTCTGTTCTTTTTTTCTCTTCTTTTTATTTTCTGATTCTTGTTAGATCCAAAAGTTCTTTATTTGGCTCTTCTTCTTACTTTAACTAGATCTGTTTTACCCTAAAGAGAAAGAAAAAAAATTCCACTTTATGCATGAACAGCTTTCGATTTGGTTTATACTGGTTTTGATTAGTTGAAGAGCTCCGATAGGTTTATGTTTATTACGATTCAATTGATTTGTCACTTAGATTTGAATTCAAGATCCCATAACAGCTCAACTTCGTTCTTGAGATTCATTTTATCTAATTTGGGGGAAAAGACAATTTTTGTGCATCTACTCAACTTTCATCTATAGTAAGATCCGTGATTGCTGATGTTCTCATGATTTTGAGTCCTCAAACCTGCTTTTAACTGATGCTATTGTTTTGTTTTGATGACTAGATCAGGTCACTCTTTGATGGTATCTGTGACAATATTGATTAGTAGAGTCAAGAGAAGTTCCTTAGATCTCAGAGAAGGAAGAATTGGCTTCTAAGAATCACAAATCAAGATTACTCTGTATTAGTTTTTTTTCCTTCATGATGGCCTCAAAAACTCCAGAAGTATCACTTACCAATTCCAGTCAAAGTATCTCAATCAACACTTTAGCAGATCAAGTATCTTCGAGTTTGTCTTTCGCAGATCCAAGTAGTGACAGCAAAACCGTTAATAGTAAGATCAACGAGCAAGGTGAGAGTGGAAAGAGTAGCACGTGTAGACCGAGCACAAGCAGCGATATAAGCGATGAGAGCACTTGTAGCAGCTTTAGTAGCAGTATCAACAAACCTCACAAGGCGAACGATGTGAGATGGGAAGCGATTCAAGCTGTTAGAACAAAACATGGCGGTTTGGGTTTGAATCATTTTAGGCTCTTGAAGAGGTTAGGATGTGGCGATATTGGAACTGTTCATCTTGCTGAGTTAAATGGAACAAGGTGTTATTTTGCGATGAAGGTTATGGATAAAACCGCTTTGGCTAGCCGGAAAAAGCTTCTTCGGGCTCAAACTGAAAGAGAGATATTGCAGTGTCTTGATCACCCGTTTCTCCCGACGTTGTATAGTCATTTCGAAACCGAGAAGTTCTCTTGTTTGGTTATGGAGTTTTGTCCTGGAGGTGATTTGCATACACTAAGACAGAGACAACCGGGGAAACGTTTCACCGAGCAAGCAGCAAAGTAAAAAATCATTCAAACTTTCTCCATCTAAGAAACCAGTTTTGTGCGTTTATATAACCGTACTAACTTACTGTTTTGCAGGTTTTATGTAGCAGAAGTGCTTCTTGCAATGGAATATCTACACATGCTTGGAATCATTTACCGTGATCTGAAACCGGAGAATGTTCTTGTTAGAGATGATGGACACGTGATGCTTTCGGATTTCGATCTCTCCCTAAGATGTACCGTTAGCCTCTCGATAGTCAGATCAGCCAATGTCGGATCCGAAGGCTTGTCAAAGAATTCAGTTTCTTGCTCGCAACAACCTGCATGCATCCAGCAACCATCTTGCATCTCAATGGCTCCAACATCTTGCTTCTCTCCTCGATTCTTCTCATCGAAATCCAAGAAAGACAAGAAACCGAAAACCGAAAACGGGAACCACCAAGTAACTCCGTTACCAGAACTCGTTGCAGAGCCCACAGGTGCCCGTTCAATGTCCTTTGTTGGTACACACGAGTACTTAGCTCCAGAGATCATTAAAGGTGAAGGACATGGAAGCCCAGTTGATTGGTGGACTTTTGGGATCTTTCTCTATGAACTATTGTTTGGTAAAACACCGTTTAAAGGGTCGGGAAATCGAGCAACGCTCTTCAATGTGGTTGGTCAGCCTCTGAGATTTCCGGAATCTCCGGTTGTTAGCTTTGCAGCTAGGGATTTGATAAGGAATTTGCTTGTGAAAGAACCACAACATAGATTAGCTTATAAGCGTGGAGCAACAGAGATAAAGCAACATCCTTTCTTTGAAGGAGTGAATTGGGCTCTGGTTCGGTGTGCCAGTCCACCGGAAATTCCTAAACCGGTAGATCTTGAACCGGTGAATCCTACCCCTACTGTAGCGGCTGCTGCATCTTCGAGTGTGAGATCTGATCAGAGTAATTATCTTGAGTTTGATTTCTTCTGAAGAAACTGTTTCCACAGTTGATGATTCTCCTATTGTTTCTTTGCAAATTCTGTTAGTGTTTTCGCAAAATGTGTTTTTTTCTTCCTTCTTTTTATATTTTTCACGTCTTGGAAAAAGTTATGAGATTTGTAATCATTCTTCAAAAATGTGAGACGGTCTCTGTACCATCTTCTTGAGTTTAATGTTAGACACGAACCATTGAGAATCGCTAATGCACCATATCAAAAGCCTCAAAGTTTTGCCTTTCATTGAACTTAACTCAAAAAACAGACCCGTAATTTCTTACAAAATGGATTATATTATATCAACAAACAGTTCTTACATAAAAGTTAAAACCCTCTTCTATATAAATCTATACAGACGAAGAGGAAAAATCTAGTCTAAAGACTGAGATATTTACCATTGCATAGACGCTGGATATAAAACACATTGCTTCATTTCAATTGTTTATAGCAGTTATAAGCAATAGCCACAGATGCAGCAGCACAAGCAACAGCTAAAGCAGCATATGTATCTTCTTTCTCCCAACTCTCCAACCACATTGACATCGCAGCACAAACCTTGAATCCACAAGAAGATTCATTCTTGATGCTACTTATCCGAAAAGATGCATTTTTTACAGAGGTTACTCTTTCCGAGGTATGTTTCTCTGTGTGATTCTCCTCCAAACAGTAAGAGTTCCCATTTTGTTGGCAACAACTACCATTAAGCTCTGGGACAGCTCGAGACTGGAAACAGAAACTATTATTGACTGATTCTTGTGTCAACTCTCTGTTGCTGATCTTGTCGCTGTTTAGTTGGAGCCTTTGTTCTTGAGTTTTCTTCTGATCTTCTTCTAACAGACCCATTTCGCCCCTGGAAAACAATTAATAAGTGTTGTTAAAGGCCGGAAAAATTTAGAGACTGTCTAAATCAAGAAGCTTTGATCTTATATACCTCCAAAGCCGGTCAACAATTACGCCATTGTTAATGTGTTGCTCCAACAAAAGAGGTACATCTTCTAGAGTCACACACCCATACCTAAGAGACAAGAATCAATTAAAATTTAAAACTCGGATAGAAGGGACACATATTATTCTCTTTTCTTAATTTTCGAGATACCAATTCGTTTAAGACTACGATTTATCATAAATTAACTCTTTATGGTTGCACATTTAAATCATTTACTCCAAAAATAGCCTTGTTTTACTTACCAGTGTCCTGTGACTTTCTGGTTGATGTTTAATCCATAGATGATAACATCTCCCGTGTATTTGTGACCACCGATGTGAGAACAAGGGCTGATCGAAACTTCATCTCGATGACCACACAATTCAATTTCTTCTCTGAATCGACTAACTAGAGACGGTCCACAAACCCCACATCGCCGGTCTCGGGATCCATGACAACATACAAAGACATATGAACCACTTAGAGACTCAGGATTTCCAGGCAACCACTCAACATCCTTCACAAGCACCTCTTCAACAAATGTGTCCACATCAAAATGAGTCAACCTTCTGCATTTTTTTTAAACTGCCAAAATGAGTTACCGTTTATAAAGAATCATCAAACACAATATCTACTGAGTAGTACCTGTATCTAATCATATCTGGAAATATCAGAACATCCCCATTTGATGTCTCTGTTCCATCATGTCCCTCACATATTGTGAGTAGAGTCTGCAATTCAACAGAGAGATAAAAAAAACCATCAGGAAGATATCTAAAAGACACAAAGAGATAGTTTATAACTGATGTGCAAGATCATACGAAGCCACATTGTAAGGTTTCCTTCAAAGACACTATAATTGTGTATTTTGAAACCTTATCTACAAACGAATCAACAAGTTCCGAAGTTGTAAAACATATAGTCTTAACAATATAAATCTGACTCAAGAAAAATCCCAAATATCCTCAGGAGAAACGACTCACTGAGATCTAAGAAACTCTTCACTATACAAAAACAAAGAAATGCCTTTTTTTTACTTATATTGCAGATTAGGGATGTTCACTGACGAAACCTTTGTTAGGGATTTACTCTAAGTCTCCCCTATGTTAGAATCACAAACAAATGTGGATCAAAATTACAGAAATTATCAGACCTAAGTCAGTAGATTCTGGAACTTTAAATTTTAAAAAGGACTCAACAAAAAAATCACCTCTTTCTTCATACTACTCTTCCTCGCCGATACAACGGAAGAGAGAAGCCTCGGTAATCGATCGAACTCAGACGCTTCGATCCTCGCAGGCCAAACGGAGGGTTTTTTGTAGCACAAGAAGACATGCCTCTCGTAGAACTGTACGGTCCCGGCGAGTTTCTCAAGTCCGAAATCAGCGTCGCTAATGCTCTCACCATCGCCTCCTCGGAAGCTCTCATTCTCGTAGCTTCCAGAGCGAGAGATCGATTCGCCGAGAAAGCTAGATTCGGTGATGGGAGACGACGAGGAAGGTGGGTTTCTAGTAAATGTTAAAGGGTCATCTAAATATCTTCCGCTTCCCATTCGATTCGACGGAAAGTTCAAATTTTTAGGAGATCGGAACTGAAAGTTTGGAGAAGAAGCAGAGGAGCGAGTAAAATTATATATTTTGCTGTTTGTTAATTAATAATAAAAGAAAAAGTCTGTATTTATGGATTTATGATGATGTCTTCCACCACCAGAGTTCGACACGTTTGGTATTCCAAATAGAAACAATTTGAAAAACAATATCAAAGTGAAATCGACTTCCATAAATAAATAACCTTTTTTTTTTTCTCATTTCTACATAACATTTATATTGAGATTCCACCCATTTCTATGCACATCACCGTGTCTTATTATTTCATGTCAACACACATTAATGCATAATCGTGCATTATTATATCTTTAACACTAAAAATGTCTCGTGCACAGATTGATTCTTTTATTTAAAAATTCAATATTATAATTTGTTTTTTATAAATTATAAATTAATAAGATAAATGCTCAATATATAAATATATATATATTATCAAAATTTTAGATAATATATTAGCAAAGATTTTATAGAACTTTTTTCATAAATATAAAATATTTTATAGAATATCTCCTATATATATGAGTTTTTTGTATCCATAAATATATGATTTTAATTAATTACCATAAATATATGATTTTAATTAGTTACCATAAATATTTGATTTTAATTAGTTACCATAAATATTTGATTTTAATTAAATGATCGCATAATAACTAATGGTTAAAATATTTTTAATTAGAAATTAAAATTTGTTTTTTGATGTAATGACAATATGATGTAAATATTTATACTTTTAATGTTTATTTATAAATGTACTTTCCAAATAATATATAATAAATTACTATCATTCATTAGCTTGGTACATAAAAAGATGTATATGGTAACTTCTATATGTTTACATAAAAAGAGTTTTAAGTTTTAACACACAAAATACGCATTACTATTGTCGTAAAAACAAAGTTACGGTTTACTGTTAAAACAGACCTAATTCATCAAGCCTAAGGGTAAAACTTCAGACACCATAATAACGATAGCAGAACATATCATCTCCAACTCTGCATTTCAATGGGTTTATCAAAGTCCATGTACGCCAGAAACCAACATATTACTGATCAACTCTAAAAATCTTTCTATTGAATATATTTGATTCAATATTAATAAAAAATAAATCAAAATACGAAGATATTAAACATCAAATTGAAACTATTGACAGGGAATTCTTAGTTTCTTACTAATATATATGAAAAAAAATGGGCCATTTTGGTTTGGTTCAATTTTGGTTTATTGAATCTAGGCCTGGGCATCCGGTTTAAATGGGTTATTCGGTTCGGTTTAATCGGGTTTTCGGTTTTTTTCAAATTTTGAAAAATTGGCCGAATTGAACCGAAAAAACATTCTGTTCGGATCGGTTCGATACTTGGATTATTGGGTTCGGTTAGTGGCAATTATATGTATTTTGAATTAAACCAAATTACATAAATATTTTGGTTATAAAACCTGAATTAAAAAAAACGATTAAAAACTTATTAAACCGAGTAAAAATCGAGTAAAAACCAATTATAAAAACCGATTTAAAAAAACCAAAATTGACTAAAATAAACCCGATTAAACCGAAGCAAAGCAAACCTGTTCAGTGTGTACAAGCATTCATAGTATGATTAGTTTCATACAAACAGAATCAAAGCAAAATGTCAATGTCTAGTTTCATACTAGACGAATACAAATATCAGAGTCATGACAATGAAGAAGGTGTTGAGTCCACAATCAAGGGCAAGCTTCTGACACCACACCTGAAACAAAGCAAAACACATCAAGTTACTCAAATGAAACTAAAATAATTAAAATCATATCTTATACGCATCAAATAAATCAAAGCAATATTGTCCCAAATTAATATTCTAAACAAGTTTTGTATTCTAAGATGAGAACACTTAAGCCACATACCTATATATAAAGTCATTCCATTCATGAACGAAATCCAAAAGAAGCACAACTTGAACAAGAAGAGTCTAATTGTTGATTCTTAAAGCAGACGAATCTCCCATGGATTAAACAATTGTTGATTCTCTGATCTCAAAAGCTAAACAACTTCCTAAACATGCCACTTACATGGATATAGATTTCTATATGCAGTAGAAGAGACATAATTTACAATATCTATACTTTACTATCTGTGATAGCCGATCATGTTTTATGAATAAAATACTAACATAGGAACAACATGTACCACATACCGGATAAAATGAAAATGCAATAACCAACAAACTATATGATATTCTAGAAAAAGGAAAACATATTATAATTGGTAAATATGTTGGACAATAATCTGATCGTACAAAAGTTTGAAGTTTAGGAGAAAGTTTGAAGCTTGCATTCTCCCAAAAGAGGAAAAAAAAAGAAAATGTTTGATGAGAAAGTTTGAAATTTGTATTTTCACTAAGACTTAAGAAGAAAATGTGTAGATGAGAGAAAACGTTTGGTTTTTATAGATAGGCTTGCTCTTTTTTTTTGTATTTCAATTTTTTTAAAATAAATTAGATATTTCTTTGTCTTGTTTGTTATGTTGATTGTATAGAAAGTATAACTTTTGATTAACATTAAATTTGTATTTACTTACACTAATTAGAATTACATTATTATTTCTTGTATTGTTATATTTTCTTCTAGCTTATGTTTAAAACTTTTGATTACTGTTGTGGTCACAACTATTAAAGATTTTGATTGGATATAGTTTTTTATTCATTAATACACTTTGTAAAATATTTTACAATAATGATTCTAAAAAACTTGAAAACTGAATTTGGATTCAGATCAAAATTCTTCCATCACTTAATTTTGTGGTTATTGATCTAAATTTGAAGTTTAGAGAGAAAGTTTGAGGTTTGCATTCTCCCAAAAGAGGAAAAAGAAAGTTTGAAACTTGTATTTTCACTAAGATCTAAGAAGAAACTATTTGCATTTTTACTGAGACCTAAGAAGAAAATATGTAGATGAGAGAAAACATTTAGTTTTTATAGATAGGTTTGCTCTTTTTTGTATATTTATTTTTAAATAAATGAGATATTTCATTGTCTTTTTCTTGTGTTGGTTGTATAAAAAATATATTTTTTTAGGTAACATTAAATTTGTATTTACTTACACCAATTAGAATTACATCATTATTTTTTATATCACTATATTTTCTTTTGTTTTATTCTTAAAATTTTTGGTTATTGTTGTGGTCACAACTGTTAAAGAACTTGATAGGATATAGTTTTTATCACTAATTTTTACAATGACAATTCTAAAAAACTTGAAAACTAAATTTGGATTCAGATCAAAATCCATCATTAAATTTGTGGTTATTGATCAAAGTTTGAAGTTTAGGGAGAAAGTTTGAAAATTGCATTCTCCCAAAAGAGGAATAAGAGAGAAAATATTTGATGAGAAAGTTTGAAGTTTGCATTTTTACTAAAAACTATGGAAAATAATATGTAGAGGAGATAAAACGTTTTGTTTTATATATAGATTTTTTTTTTTTCAATTTATTTTTTAATAAATTAGATATTTCCTTGTCTTGCATGTTGTGTTGGTTGTATAAAAAATATAATTTTTGAGTAATATAAAATTTGTATTTACTTATACCAATTAGAATTACATCATTATTTCTTGTATTGCTATATTTTCTATTTATGTTTAAAACTTTTGGTTATTGTTGTGGTCACAACTATTTAATTTTTTTAATTGATATAGTTTTTTATTCGTTAATACAGATTGTAAAATATTTTACAATGAAGATTCTAAAAAACTTGAAACTGAATTTGGATTCAAATCAAAATTCTTCCATTACTAAATTTTGTGGTTATTGATCAAAGTTTGAAGTTCAAGGAGAAATTTTGAGACTTGCATTCTCCCAAAAGAGGAAGAAGAGAGAAAATATTTAGTAAAAAAGTTTGAAACTTGCATTTTCACTAAGACCAAACGTTTGGTTTTTGTAGATGGGAGCAAACGTTTAGTTATTATAGATCAGTTGGCTATGTTTTTATGTATTTTCAATATTTTTTAAAAATAAAAAGATATCATTTTTGTTTTGTTAAATGTCGTGGTTGTATAAAAAATATAATTTTTTGAGTAACATTAAATTAATTTGTATTTACTTACACTAATTAGAATTATATTATTATTTTTTGTATTGCTACATTTTCTTAAGTTTTTTGCTTAAATTCTTTGGTTATTGTTTTGGTCACAACTTTTAAAGAACATGATTAAATATAGTTTTTTTATTCATTAATACACTTTGTATAATATTTTATAATAACGATTTCAAAAAACTTGAAAACTGAATTAATTCTTCCATCACTAAATTTTGTGGTTATTGATCAAAATCATATAGATTGAATCCTACTAGATACACTTTCTACTTTATTAGTGCATATTCTTAACGACAACCATGTTATAATAACGGTGTTTATATATAGTTATATCACCGAAAGAAATTTTATCTGACCCGCAGAATCTGGGTGTATTTATATAAAAACATGAATATGAATATTTGAGAGAGAATATCTTTATTTCTCTGTTTTCTTATGTTTCAAAATGATCTCAATACATTAAGCTGAAACTCATATTTATAAGTGTAATAGTTTAGCCATCGCACGCATAAGAAATGGGCTCCACCTATATACGTAAGGTAAAGAGTAAAATTGCTTCCTGCTCCTAACTTTTGACATTTACAACACTCTCTCGAGACAATGTCACTAAGGCTAGCTCGCTTGCCTTTTGTTGYCTCGTTAAAAATTCCTTATAGAAAACTCAGTKGGATAAAACCTCATAAGATAAAAAGAGTGCAACACGYAAGCTCCCTCGAATGAAGATTACRCCATCTCATATGTCTCGCTCTGACCGCATTCCAATGTTGTGGGACATGTTTCTCAACATCGAGGCGGGTAAAGTGACTCTTCGGAAGAGATTCAGTCATTGCCGCATTTATCCGACATATCTTACTTCAATGTCGTTATTCTTTCAAGTTTCGAGTGTAGCGAAACTTCGAGGGATATGTTTGGTTCTATCGCTTTTGATATATCTTTCTTTTGTCTGAGTGACACATACAACATTATCTTCATAAAGAATTGTTGGCTCCGTGTTAACGTGGATTCTGCTGTTTGATTGAATGTGTTGCGTGATCGATCTCAACCATACCTATTCTCTACTTGCTTCATGGAGAGCGATGATCTCAGCATGATTTGAAGAAGTAGCAACAAACGTTTGTTTCTGCGAACGCCATGATATAGTAGTGCCTCCGATCGTGAATACATATTCTGTTTGTCATCGAGCTTTGTGTGGATCCGATAAATATCCTGCATCTGCAAAACCAATCATTTGACCATTAGAATTGTTAGGATAAAATAACCCTAAATCAATTGACCCTTGAAGATATCAGAAAACATGTTTAATCTCATTCCAATGTCTTCGAGTAGGGGATCAACTATATCTTGCTAAAAGATTAATGGCAAATGATATGTCTGGTCTAGTGCAATTGGTTAGATACATAAGGGCTCCAATCACACTTAGATATGACACTTCTGGGCCAAGTATCTCTTCATTTTCCTCAGATTGTCGAAATGGATCATTATCAACATTCAGTGTTCTCACGACCATAGGGGTGCTGAGAGGAGTAGCCTTATCCATGTTAACTCCTTTTAACACTCTTTTGGTATATGTGGACTGATGTACAAATATACCCTTTTTAGATCTCTCAATTTGTAGGCCAAGACAATACTTTGTCTGTCCAAGATCTTTCATCTCAAATTCTCCTTCAAGGTAATTTGATGCTTCTTGTATTTCCTTTTGAGTTCCGATCATATTCAGATCATCAACATATATCGCAATTAATACAAATCCGGATGTTGTTTTCTTGATGAAAACACATGGGCATATAAGATTGTTCACATATCCTTCTTTCATCAAGTGTTCACTGAGGCGATTATACCACATACGCCCAGACCTTTTTAGTCCATATAATGATCTTTTCAATTTTATTGCACATAACTCTTTGGTTTAGAACTTAATGCTTCTGGCATTTTGAACCCATTAGGAATTTTCATATAGATATTAGTATCTAATGATTCATACAGGTAAGTTGTGACAACATCCATGAGACGCATTTCTAAATTTTCTTTAACTACTAGATTCATCAGGAATCTAAACGTTATTGCATCCATAACGGGAGAATATGTTTTCTCGTAATCAATTCGGGGTCTTTGAGAAAAACCTTGAACCACGAGACGAGCTTTATATATAATAATATCGTTTTTCTCATTTCGTTTTCTAACAAATACCCATTTACATCCGACCGGTTTCACATCTTTAGGTGTGAGTACAATAGGTCCGAATACTTTTCGCTTATTGAGCGAGTCAAGTTCGACTTGTATAACATCCTTTCATTTTTGCCGGTCATGTCTTTTCTGACATTCATATATAGACTTTGGCTCTAAATCATCATTTTTATCACATATTTCCTTTGCAATAAGGTATATGAAAACGTCATCGATGCTATCAACTTCATGTCGATTCCATGTTTTCCCATTTATTACGTAATTGATGGAAACCTCATGATTATCTTCAGGATTATGAGTTTCCATGTTATCATTAGTCTCATGGTTTGTTTCTTCCAAAATACATTATGTTATTTTGGGATCATTATATTTTCAGTTTTTTTTCTTTTTCTAGGATTTTTATCCTTAGAACCAATGGGTCTACCACGCTTCAGGCGTACTTTAGACTCACGTGTATCATCTGCTCTTCCTCCTTCATGTGATATTTCAATTATAGCAGAAACTTTTGCAGTTGGTATGTGTGATTTAGTTACCGTTTTGGTATCTGCAAAAATATCAGGTAGCTGATTTGCAATGTTCTGCAAATTTATAATCCGTCGAACTTCTAGTTCTGACTGCTTGGTAGGTGGATCAAGATGTGACAATGATGGTACACACCATTTGATATCTTTCTCTACTTGTTTATTTTCTCCCCTAGAGCAGGGAATGCTCGTCAAATATGATCGTGCGTCTAAAAACATTTCCAATATGTGGTTCTAGGTATCGTATAATTGATGGAGAATCACATCCAATATATATTCCAACCTTCTTTGTGATCCCATCTTTATACGTTGTGTTGGTGTTACATGTATGCACAAAATTCTTAGATGAAATATTTGGTTCTCGACCAAATGTTAAGCGTAATGGGAATGTTTATGGTATGCACTTGGTCTTATCCGAATTAGTGGCTCTGAATGCAAAATAGCATGTCTCCATACAGATGTTGGGAGTTTTGATCTCATTATCAATGGTATTGTAATTAATTGCAACCGTTTCAATGATTACTGATCCATTTTGCATATGTGAGGCTGATGTTCAACTTTAATTTCCATTACTGTAATCATTAAATGATTGGGATGTGAATTCACCATTGTCTCTCTCTCTTTTAATGGGATAATCTGGAAATTGTGCCTCGGTTTGATTATGAGTTAGAAATCTCATGAAATCTATATTGCGAGATGATAATGCAAAATGACCATTTGGATATCGTCATTGACCATGAAATAATAAAATGACATCAGATGTATGGGTCCAAAATATCGCCTTGAATTCTTTCAAGCAACTTTGGTGATTCTTTATCAACAGTGGCGATGGCCTTATGATTAATTTTCAACATGCGCAACCATGTCGTTTTATTTCCCATATCAATCTCCTGGATTTTTAGAGACCATGTGAATTCTCTATAATTCTCATTGTGTGCTGGATGACTGCTGGCGTAAATGTAATATGAAAACTTCGGATTTCATTTGAAATCTTCGATTTCTTTTTATCACAAGATGAGATTATTGCGTATATATGTTTGATCGAGGAAAGGAAGATTTGGTTATCTTTCCAAGATAATCTTTTTGCCATTTTTATCAGAAGTTATATACATAACCTTCTTTTTATTCTTAGTCCCAGACTGGGTATCATACCTTTGAAAGTAGATATCTTTAAAACTCAACAAATTCTTTTTTGAATTTGGAACATACAAGACATTATCAATGGAAAATTTTGTTCCATTTAGCGACAAAAGCATCTTTACCCAGGACTGATATTGTTTTGATAATAATTTTTTTCTTCTTTATATTTGAGAAATATATCCCATTCTTCAAAAAATGTACGTTGTTCCACTATATGCAATGGTATACATATTTCTTTTTCTTTGGATTTTGATCCACTTGGAATATCCATTTCTGTAATGAACATCAATAATCGTTAGCGAATTTCATAAATAAACACATCAATTGGCATATGCCACCATTTTTTTAAAATTAAAAATTATTAGAACGATTATTAAATCGATTACATATTAATAAACAAAACAATTACAAAGACAAATGTCCCGTAAAAAATTAAAGCAAAACTAAAGAAAAATTCTTCGGGGTAAAATCTCCAACGAAGATGCCATAAATACAAGCGATAATAAAAACTAAACAAAATACTAGAAATATGCGAATCATTTTACAAATGAAATCTAAGCAAATTTCTTATATGAATGAAATGAGATATGAATAAATGAGTGAATGAGAGAATGTATTTATAGATTGAAAAACACTGTTCCAGACCGTTGGAAAAGTATATGACCGTTGGTGATTTTGAAAAAATCGATCAGAAATTTTCTAACATGCGATCAATTAAATTTACCAGATTCAGATAAGCGATTTATGATTAATATAATAATATTAACAATAATATTATGATAACATGATTAAATTAATTATGCAGATTATAAGGAGGCTTAGCCATCCAATAATATTAATTAGTAATACTGAAACATAAGAATAAATTATTTGGCGGTTCGACTGTCCCGATAACATTGAATAAAATGTAAGGTAAATAATATAAGGCGGCATGGCCGAACAATAACATTAAATAAATTTTCTGGCGGCTTAGCCGTCCGGTAATATTAAATAGAACGTAATGCGTCTTTAGACGTCATTTGGAAATAAATAGTGGTGCGTTAAATAGCCACTTGTCAGTATTATTTTTCAGAGGCGCCAGTTCGCCTATAATATATTTTTATTTTATTGAACAAAGTAACTTACCTCTGGTATTAACCGGATTTCTTACCGTTTGATTTAATGAAATCGGCGATGAACAGTAATTTCGGCAGCGAATAGTAATTCCGGTGGTAAACAGTATATTCCGGTGGTGAACAGTATTTCTGGTATGAACAATACTCTCGGCGTGAATAGCTTCTCACGGTGGTAACGGTGATTTCTGGTGTGAATAGTAATTTCATCGTGAATAGTGAATTCTGATGTTAACGGTAACTCCTGTTGTGAATAGTAACCGGTGGTATCAGCGGTAATATAACGATCAGATCGTGCTGATAACGTGTTATAATAACGGTGTTTATATATAGTTATATTACCGAAATAAATTTTATCTGATCTGCAGAATCCGAGTGTATTTATATAAAATATAGAGAAAATATGACAGTAGACTCCACCAATATAGGTAAGGTATGACAAAAAAAGAGTAAAATTTTGCTGCCTCACTTTTTACATTTACTGCAAACCCCAATTCGCATGCATGCGCATGTGTGGTGGATATACTTATTCTATTGTGTAAAGAAAAAGAAGTGACAACTGACTTAATGTTCACAAAGTGGCAGATTAACATTTGCTTTCTACTGGAAACGCCTAGGCAGGTCCACAAGTTCTCCCGTTTTCATATACAACAGTTTTGTGTTGTATTTTCTATGTATAAATGTTTTCTTGGATAAGAGTCATAAGACCATGCATTTGGCCTTCATTACATAAGAAAATAAACTGTTGGACTGATTAAGAAAGAGTGTGTTTTAAAAAGTTTAATAAATAAGAAGTTATGTCTAGACTATTAATTATAGAAGCAGTAAAATAAATATTTGGACCAATTTAGAAAAAGTGTGTTTTAAAAGTTTAATGATTTCAATGAAAAAACACATAGTCAAAATCCTAAACTATTTTAGTGTTATATATGTATTTTACTAAAAGTGTTAAATTCGGGTTTTTGGATTCGATTTTTCGTGGTCTTTTAGATTTTCTGTTTATGAATATTGGTATCCAAATTAAAATATAATATAATAATAAATGGTTTGATATGTTTTGATTTGGTTCATTTTGGATAAATTGGTTTATTCGAATTGTACATGTCTACGCAATAATAATAAAAACTCTACTGTGTATGTTTGATAATCGATTGTGGTTTATAAATAAACAAAAAAAAAATCTTAGCTTAATGTTTCAAATCCCCTATATATTATTTGGAGAGTACACTTATAAATAAACCTTACAAAATATTAATAATTACATCACATTGCCATTATATCTAAGAACAAATTAAAATCTCTCATTAAGAGTATTTTAGTCAATTAATTATTATGTGATCATTTAATTAAATATTAAACTAATTATTTATATTAAACTAATTATATAATTTATTTATTTTAATTTTTAAAAAAATAAGTTAAAAATAGATTTTGTGAAGATTTTTTTTGATTTAATTAAACACACTAATAAAATTAAATTAAATGTTAATTTAATTTTCTAAAAATAAGAGATTTGATGTAGATTGCGATTTTTTGAAAGATTTTAAAGAAGAATTTTAACCGATTTAATTATGTTTTTAGCTGCTAACAAAGATTCGACATTATAAAAATTGATAATATAATTTTCATAAAGTTTTGGAAGAATTACAATTTTCTAATATTCTAATTTTATAATTTTTAAATATTTTTTTATAATTACAATTTGTCTATGCTATATCACGAGATATATTCTAGTTAAAGTATAATATTGCTAATTTACAAGGGTGAATTTACCCCAAAAAAAAACCTTCAAGATGATGAAATAAAAGGTAAAAGTTGTTGTGAAAAATATAATAATAATTATATATTATATATATATATGAGAGAGATGTGAGGACTTTTAGTGTGGAGAGAGGCTGAGATAAGGAAAGTTTAATTTCTCTTTTATTCTTGTAATTGTGTTATTCTTACAAACGTATGTGACCATATATATAGGGGGATTAGCCGACTTTAGTTATGTCGGTTTAGTAAAAAATCTAACTTTATAATATTAAATAATTATACTTGAAGATTAAATTTCAACACTCCCAATTATTTAATATGTCTGCGCCGTTAAACATTATGGAAAACCATGGAATAAACGATAAAGGAAAAGTCGATGCATATTCTCAAAATATTTTTCTTCATAAATCTCGTAGATGACGCATCCCGATGCTATGAACATGCTTTTTGAACATCGTGGTGGGTAGCGCTTTAAGGAATCTGTGTCGCGAGGAACGAGCATTATTGATATTGACTTCTTTCGAGTTCGAGTATAAGAGAAAAATCTTGGTGGAATATGCTTCGTTACGCTCTTGATATAATCTTCCTTAACTTGTGTAACAGCAGAATTATCTTCGAATATGGTTGTGGCTCTTTATTTACGGTTACCACTTCTTGAATATGCTTGATCATAGATCAGCCATACATTACAAGCTTCATGGAGTGCGATAATCTGCATAATTGGATGAAGTAGCAGTGTTTCTTCGTGAACTCCAGAAAATAGCAGTCCTCCTATAGTAAATATATATCCAGTTTGGGATTTTGCTTTATGTGGATCCGATGATAACTCGCAAAAACCAATAGACAMGATTTYGAATTTCTAGGATAATATAATCCTAAGTCTATTGTACCTTGAAGATAACGGAAAATATGTTTTATTCCTTCTAATGTAGCGTTGGGGAAGAATTATATCTTAAGATTAGTAGCATATCTGGTGTGCGGTTGCAAGATACATGAGTCAGCCAATAGGACTTCACATATAGATCTTGGGAAATGGATCTTTATACTTGTCATTAACCATTAAGTATCTGATGGAGTTGCTTTATCCATATTAAAACGCGTTTGAGGAGTTTTCTTGTATAATTTGATTGATGCACGAATATCCCATCTTGGAGTACTCTATCTGGAGCGACAAAACTTTGTCTTTCCAAGATCTTTCATTTCAAATTCTGATTTCATATCATTTTCTTCTTTCTTTTTGAGTTCCAATTATATTGTCGTCACATAAACATGATGATCACAAATCGTTCAAGTTTCTTTATAAAAGCATGGACATATCGTATTATTCATAACCTTTCTTTAAAAGATATTCAAACGCGATTATACCATGCGTCATTGTTTTAATCAGTAAAGTGATCGCTGTAATTTGACCAAACATATATCCGTAGACTTTGAACTCAATGCTTCAGCATTTTCATCCCCTCGGGATTTTCATATATATTTCATTATCGGATCCATATAGATGCATCTACATCCATAAGATACATTTCCAAATTTTGGGATCTGTCAAACTTATTAAATATCCGATAATTGCATCCATTACCGGAGAATATGTTTCTTCATAATCAATTTCCGGTCTTTGAGAAAAACCTTGAGCAACAAGTCGGGCTTTATATCTTGTAACTTCATTATTCTCATTTCGTTTTCTCACAAATACCCACTTGCACCCAACCGGTTTCACATCCTTAGGTGTAGTGACTACAGGTCCAAATACATTTCTCTTATTTAGGGAGATTAATTCATTTTGCATGGCCATCCTCCATTTCTCCCAGTCAGATCTTTTCCGACATTCTGATATGGACCTCGGTTCTGGATCATCATTTTCATTATCAATTTCTTTGGATACAGAAAATGAGAAAATTCCATCATCATCATCTATTTCATTTCTTTCCCATATCTTTTCATTTTGGGCATAATTTATGGACATCTCATATTTTTCTGTATCTTGTCCCTCTTCAGGGATATTTTCTTTTGGTAGTTCTCCATATTTCATTTAAATCTTGAACTTTCCTCATTTTGGGTTTCTTCCTCTTTATGTAATTTGATTCTTATAGCCTTTTTCTTCCGGGGAGTTTTGTCTTTAGAACCCATAGGTCTCCCCCTCTTTAGCTGAACTTTAGGCTCATTTATTTTATTAGCATCGATCTGTTCCTGCGGAACTTCAATTCTTGATGGAACATTTGCAGCCGGTATATATGATTTTGTCACCTTTCTTGTATCTACGAACCCGTCTGGTAATTCGTTTGCCATATTTTGTAAGTGTACTATTTTTTGTACTTCAAGTTCTCGTTTCTTCGTAGGAGGATCCAGAGGTATCAACGATGGTGTATACCATGCAATATCCCTTGGAATTTCTCGAATTCCTCCCCCTAACGATGGGAACTCGTTTTCATTAAAATGGCAATCAGCAAAACGAGCTGTAAACATATCACCAGTTTGAGGTTCGAGATAACGAATTATACTTGGTGACGTATAACCAACGTAAATACCCAATCTCCGTTGGGGTCCCATTTTTGTACGTTGAGGAGGTGCGATAAACGCTGCACATCCAAAACACGAGATGCGATATATTTGTGTGACGATCTTGTGTAATAGGGGAATATTTATTATATCGGTCGAATTTGAATCAGCTGCACATGCAAGATAGCATGTCCCCATACTGAAATTGGGAGTTTTGTTCTCATTATTARCGGTCTAGCAATTAATTGCAACCGTTTAATCAAAGATTCGGCCAAGCCATTTTGTGTATGAACGTGGGGCACTGGATGTTCAACATCGATTCCCAGTGACATACAATAATCATTAAAGGCTTGCGAAGTAAATTCACCAGCGTTATCAAGTCTTACTTTCTTGATAGTATAATCAGGAAATTGTGCTCTTAACCTGATTATTTGAGAAATAAATCTGGCAAATGCCATATTTCGTAAAAAACAACTGGGACCATCTACATCATCTCATCTAAAATATTGAAATGGTCCATGATGGGTGGATCGGTCCACATATATCACCATGTATTCTTTCTAAAAATTTTGGTGATTCATTTCCATTAATTTGGTGATGGCGATTATAAGTTTTCCTCGAGAACATGCATCACATAAAAATTCATTTGATTTAAAGATCTTCTGGTCTTTCAATGGATGGCCACTAGAATTTTCCACAATTTTTCTCATCATAATTGAACCAGGATGACCCAGTCTTTCATGCCATACTTTAAATATATCGATAAACTTCGGGTTTCTGTATATGATTCAATCATATTAATCTTTGTGGAATACGTCCAGGAAGAAAAAGTTCTTAATATATATTTCTCTCGAAATCATTTTGTGATGCGATATTCAATGCCATTTTTCTTGGTTTTCACATGATATCCATTTTTTCGGATATCTTTGAAACTTAACAAATTTCTGTATGAGGAGAATATAATGCCTCATTTATTTCAAACTTTGTTCCCTTGACATTGAGAAGGCTTGAACCCATAATAATTTTTGCATTTTCGATATAGTATTTACTCCACTTTTTCTTAATCTCGATCGGAGAAATATTTTTTATCTTTTAATATCGTGTGCGTCGTTGCTTCTGCGACATATATCTCCATCTCCGTTCACAAATTTTGACATCTTACGGTCAAAATAAATAGGAATACATTAAAACATGTTTAAAATATTAAAACAATATTTATTATCATATTATCCAAAAATTATTACAATTATTTATCTGAAACTTAAAATTTAACGATCACATATAAAATTTCAGATTGATTTTCAATTCATCACCAGTTTCTTCTCCAACGGTTATGATGAATTTTATTTTTTATTTTCAAAATATTTTACTCTTTTCAAGCAATAGTAATAGTATTTTTCAATCTATAAATACACTTTCATTCATTCATTTATTCACACAACAATCTCATCCCTTCATTCATTTAGTTTTAGTTTTGAAGATGTTTAGATTTTGTTTAATGCTTTGTTTAGTTTTAATTATTGTTTGTATTTATGTCTCTGTTGGTGAGTATACCCACGTTTATTATTCGTTTTATTATTTTATGTAATGGTGTTCTTTGTAATCGCTTGTATTATTAATAAAAATGGTTCATTTTAAATAATATTAAACATTATATTACAATATATAAAATATATTATACATTAAACTTTTATTTTATAGTCTTGAGACATTTATTATATTACATTGACCATATATTACATTATATTACATTATCCTACTCATCTATTACTTGTTTCGTTCAACGAGAAAATCCTTATATCAAGATGAGTGTTATCAAAAGGTCGGATTCATCGAGAGACAAAATTTGTTTCGCCATTTTTCTCTTTCGCCTTTTGGGATTCTTGGTACAATCGGATGTTTGGCGTCACGCAGTACGTGCCCAATGGCCTTTCATTCGCGTCTAACATATATTTTCCTTTTGATAGTTACGCTGCTTGTATTATCGTTTTTCTTGTTATTTTGTTGGCCTTTCGCGTTGTAACTATTATTGTTGAATCCCCTTCCTTGTCCTCTGCTCCGTCGCGACCACCGACCACGCACCTCCTCGCCCCCGATTATCATGTTTTGATGAGGATGCATTACCGAGGAATGTTCTTGTCCACCGACAGATCTTATAATTTAACATCACGAGTTCATTATTTTGCAACTAGGAGTGTATTCATTAACTCCGAATCGAGTATAACCTTTTGTATTGTTGTTGTAGTGATACATTCAGATGAAATGTTTGGAGAGTTTTCTCATATCATTATCGTTATTTTCTCCACACATCATCCAGTAATTCAACAGCGGTTATAATCACTACACTTTTATAATCCATAAACAGGAGGTTTAACCACTCATCAGCCTTTGGTAAGATCACATATTTTGGTGATCATATCTTTGGTGATTGCCGAAATCTTCTTTGTGATGTATTCATTTTTAAATTGTTGGAGGTGGTGGTAAAATATCATGGCCTTTTATCTTGGGACCATTTTTGTTAGTCATGGCGTCAGTTCTTTTAGATGCATCTGCTAATGCGTATAATTATTTCGGATATATCGAGGCGATATCGAACTTTCTAAATTTGACATGATATCTACAAATATATAATAATATAAATATTGGTAAATTATAAAAATAATATAAATTATAAAAAATGACGAAATAATTTGAACTAATTTAGGAGCATATATAAGTGAGGGAGGCCTATATAACTATAATAAAAATTTAAATTGATTCAATAAATTAAATCATACCTAGGTCGTTACTTAAATTAGAGAGAAATCGACTTAGATAGGATAATGGCTCATTGATAACGTCATTGTGAATAATATAATAATAATTATATATTATATATATATGAGAGAGATGTGACTTTAGTGTGAGAGAAATGAGATAAGAAAGTTTAATTTTCTTTTTTAAATTGTGTTATTACACAACGTGTGACCATATATATATGGGGATTAGCCGTTTGTCGGTTTAGTAAAAAAACCAACTTTATAATATTAAATAATTATACTTCTACAAGATTAAATTTCTAACAAAAGTGTGTATATGAAAAGAGAAGGAAAGTCCGCCGTTGTTGTACTGAAAAAGGTATCTGAATCTGAATATATGTTATGTGGACCACTTTCGATTGTTTATCTAATAAAGGAATGCTTTTTTTTACATGGGTTGTAAACAAGATAATAGTACGAAAAGAGAAGCAAATCCAAGAGAGCAGGGAATTAAAAAGTGAATCTCATCACATCATTGGGTTTGTATCCCTCTCCTTTGAGGGTTCTACAGAGCAGACACATGCGTCTCTGTTCCAACATTTTCTTTTGTTATTTATCGTTTTTATTTATTTAATGCTAAATTTAAAAGCTAGAGTTCCAACCAACTTCAAAGAGAGAATTTAACTCGTTGTTCAAACAAATTAAAGGGAGAGAGACAAAATATACTCTTACGCTTAGATCAATCCAGAAAATAATTTTAAAGGTAAACATATCAGAACATAAAATATCCTCACATAATCAATACACATGGACGTGAATAAACAAAATGGGATATGCAAATATAACCAGATAACCATGTCATATTCAAATAAACACAAAACTATATAATAGAAATAGCGCATATGTTTTTTTTTTGAAAAAAGGAAGAAAATAAATAGCACACGTGTATACATATAAACATGTGAAAGCCATAATTAATTAAAAAAAAAATTTTAATTAAGGGAGTTTCTATTAATTGAAGACATAAAGAAATAAAAAAAAATAACTCAAAACTCATCCCTGTTTGTTTTTGAAAAATCAGTTTAAACCTAACATAGTGGAATCAAAATGAACCAGCGATTGACTTAAAAACTGAAAGAAAGATTGAATTAATAGTTACCCAGAAATTGTCGAATAGTTACCAAAATTATCCAAATTGGATTTGTCCATGTATCTCTAAATCTATATACATTGTTCATACAGTATGAATATCTCATGGGTTGGCTCAACTTACACACTGTATCATTTTAGATATTTATATACGATCCCTAGATTTAATCCATCATAACTGAAATTTTGAATAACAACTCATATACACACAATCAAGTAAAAAAAAAAAAACTAGCTAATAATGGAATAGCAAAACCAATGGCATAGACAAGAGACTATTATTGTTCAATCCCGATGCGTTGAACATAGAAATTCCAAAAGATATTGTGTTGCTTAATTGGATGTAACGAAAGAAGAGAATGTTTTATCACCCAGAAAACAGAAAACTGAGCTGAGTGACTGAATTAGACCAGCAAAGCAAAAATGCGGAGAATCTCATCTAAAACGAATCCATTTTTCTTCGAGTCTGGTCTCATTATCGAGGCACGCTTAGGCCAAGCTCTGCAAGATTCATGATAAACATAGATTAGCACATGTGCCATCAAAACATATTTGTTTCACTTGTATTCTTCAATCAATAATACTACAAAAAAGTTCAAAGAAGAGAAGATGAAGAAAGAGCAGCACCAAAATGGCATCTTTTTTCATCTTCAAGCCAATACAAGTTTCTTATGCCAAAAACAATTCTTTCAAAAGCAAGAACCTATTTGTGTTTATGTGACCAACGAATCTATGTCCAAGCAAACACTAATAGTACACTAAACGGAAACTCTGAAAACCACAATACTCCGAATGAAACTGCACAATGTGAAAGGAATATAAAAGCAAGATCAAGACCAATGTGGAGCAGGACAAGTTTAAAACAGCGAAAAGTCCGAAATCTGTGGTAATTCTCTGAATTCAATGTCAATAGTCAGTTTTGCAAAGATGGGAATCAAATTTTCACATGTTAACATCCAACAAAAGCAATCTCCAATTCGGCCATAACTGCTACAGATTCTGAATTAAGAGAATCAAAGCTCTAATTTGAAACCAAGAGTAAACAACAACATGTAAGTTTGAAGCTATGCAACGATCAAAGAGTAAAAAAAAAGTTGCTTACAGATATACTAAATACAAAACATTTGGAAGAATATCAAACTCCTGGATTCGCACTGCAAAGCATACCCTGAGCTAATGACCTAGAATTCTGTGAATCGATACCAAGGCACGAAGTCAATCTAGCAGAAGCCACTGCACTATACAATGGAAGCAACGATTGAAGTGAGCCCAGCTGAGCAATCGGCCTAACAAAAGTCAAAAACAAACCCTTAACAAAAATACAAGAAACGGGAGCTCATGAATACGAATCTATGACTCAAATTTCAGGAAGAAAAAAAAACGATCAACAGCTGATTTACCTTGCAAGTCCAGGCGAAAGAGGGACGCCGAGAAATGATGACGCCGATTTGGGTCGAAGAGAGGGCTTGTTCATTGCAGATCTAAGCACAGAAAACGCTGGTTTAGACAAAGATCGACATCGAGAAGCCATTTTGCCGGATAACGAAACGAATGTGAAGCTGTGATTTTGATTTTAGGTTAACTGCGAACAAGAAAGAGGATTGGGTTTTTACGAGGTTTAAGTGTTTAACCCAAAACGAAAACGTTTCAAACAAAAGTCATGAAAAATAAATGGCATGCTGTGCCACAGTACTTCTATAAAACCACACGACGTCTAAATTTTAGATCAATTAAATTGGGACGTTGCCTTCCGTTTAACGCCGTCTTAGTGATGTCCTCCTACACGTCGCCGTTATTCGACAGATGTGACAACGTTTCATACAAAGAATCTCCAACTAAACACATGGCGTGTAAAAGTAACTGTACCTATATACTCAACATAAATATATATATCGCATAATCTCCAACAACAAATTGGTTAAACATGGGTTGTTTCGCGTACTGCTCCAGGAATGGCTCAGCTTCACTTAAGTATGTTGATGAAGATAGCTGATCATTCCAACACTTTCTTCTTATGTAAGCAGCCCTGTGCATTGTGAAGAGAAGAAGAGATGCTAATCCAGATTCAAAAAGCTGAAAAATTATTGGACAAAAGGAAGTTTCAGCAGAGAAGTTAGTTACCTCAAGGATTGAATAGAATGTCCAAATGATGCGAACAGGCTAAGGACTCAATAGAAAAAAATTAACAATCTACTTGATCCATTGTTTTCAATAATTCTAACGAGTACAGAACAAACATTAAGAGTCTAGATCTTACAAGAATAGAACCAGGAAGTAAGATAACGAGAAAGTCCCAAATCTCAAATGATAAAGAAAATCTCAAATGAGTTCGTATGTAAAATACATTGCTTGTTCTATGTAATCCCAAGTTTCCTTTTGATAGTATACCACAAGAGCATCACATCACAGTACGAAGCCAAATAGAAAATAGAACTTTTGTATATCCTTCACTTCAGTCTCCTTCAGGACAATCACAATTGTTTCTTTCTCTTCTCCAAGTATGAATGGCTTCTCTGGAAGTTCAATATAGCCCAGACCAAATGCCTCAGACCGATCTCAGGCCACAGAGCATCCGGAGAACAGAGCTGGGAATTACCTGTTTGCCATAAGAGAAAATTGCTCAACCTCGTCTCTCCTGAACTCCTGATGAGTATATCAGGATTCGGCGCCACACTCATCTGCATATTCTCCTCAATATCCACCAACTGGATCCTCTTCTCTTGGTTCTCCATATCCTTTCCTTCTATATCACTATCTGTATCCTCATGTTTATAATTACCAAACGCTTCAATATTATCTGACTTGTTAATACAAGATTTCTTGACAGCTTGTACGATCTCATCTGTCGAGTTATAGGCAATGCAGACGAGAAGCACTACCCGACTATTCTTAGCTGTGGCCTTCATGACTTTTTCTGCAGCAGCTCTCACTTGGTCATTTAAAAGCGCCAAGTTACCGATAAAATAGACCCGAATCCCATACTGATGCACGAGAGTCTCTTTCTCAAGCAAAGACTTTATCTTTTCCAGCATCAAATCCATTAGAGACTGAACCTCCTCAGGTTTTCTTCTAAAATTATCTATGCTAAATGCGTATATCGTTACATACTTGATACCCAGCTCATAGCAGTATTGTAGCATCGACATAAGCGCAGAAAACCCAGCTCTATGGCCAGACCTTTCTTCAAGACCACGCTTCTTTGCATATCTTCGATTTCCATCCATGATAAAGGCGAGATGATTAGGTATAGGACCCATAGATATGACCCGAAACAAACATCTTCTCGAAAACCCGCATATCTGCTCTAGCAGTTGACTAATTCCACCGCCCATACGTCTTATTTGACCCGGAAGTTCAGCCATTTGAGATTCCACCTTCCAATATCCTCAGCTGTCTCTAAGGGAATGCAAAACATTCAAAATTCTTGTCAGTAAAAGGCGTCAAGAAGATATATCAACAGCACACACGACAACCTATTCCATCGTTTCATAATGAAAAAAATCTGTTCTACACACCTTAACAGTACTTACTAGTTAACAAGTATAATCTTAAAACTATCTATATGTAACAAAGCAACAACAATAATGCCAAACCAAGATAATAAAAACTTCCCCTTTATTCATACTAATCTTTACACGTTGCAAATTCTAGGTTCATCATATCCCCTCTAAGTTCTACAACGAACTCCATAATGTTTCCCAATATTAGGTGAAGAATTCCAATTCCTTAATTCACAAAACCCCAAAAACTGGTAGCAACTCATGGAGTTAGTTAAAATATCCCTCAAATAGAAAACTAAAAAACACTCACTTGGAACATAACCAAGTCATGGTTTTAGCTTCGAAACCTAATACGGAAATAGAATCCGCACAAGATGAGCAGACAATCTGTGAATTTGCATGCTTTTGAATTTCGAAATAAACAGTGATTGATCAAACGAGTTAATCAACATATACCCAGGATAAGAAACAAAACTCCAATATTATAAATACCCAGAAACGCGAGAACTCTTGAAAAAAACCAAAAGCAAGTATATCCAGTAAAACTGGTAAAACAAGGTGTTATATTGTTAGCTCGATCCTACCTGAAAGATAGCGAGATCAAGCGCCTAGCTTGTAAAGGAAATCGAATTGGGGAAGAAAAAAAAAAAAGGAAGATTTCCAAACAAAAGCTCTCAACTCTTTGGATCGAAAACAGATGAAATCTATTCTTTACAAAAAGTTGACGGCGCGACCGAGATTCTCTGTTCAAGAGCTCTGACTGTGAAAGAGAAATGGCACAGAGAAGAGAGGAGAGGGGAATATTTTACTGTACAGGTTAAATCTGATTGATTTCCCCTCTTTTTCTTCAACTTCTGCTCGAGATCGTGCTCCTTATCCTTCCATCCACATAATAGACTTGTATCTCTCTTTTTCTTTTATACTCATGATGACCCTAGTATGCGTTTTGACTTCCTGGACAGCCTCGGCCACAATTTCTTCGATGAAGTCCTCCTCGGACATAGACTCCTTGCCCTTTCTTTTTATCATCTGATCAGAGTTGATCAAATATGTTATCTTAAATGTTGATGTTAGCGGATGAGAAAATATGTTAAAATATGTAATACTTAGTTGAGAAGATAGTATTATGGACTTCTACTTCTCGAGAGATGGAGACAGTCTTCAGTTTCTACATTTCAGTCATTCCAACAACTCACTCGAAACTGAAGACTGCATTAACCTCTTATTTGCTATCTAGCCTTCGTTAAACAAACATACATACAATTTCTATTTTACCCTTTATTCAATAATTTTTTTTTAATTATTGAATAAAATATCTTATACACAATGCGACTGAGAGGGTTTAAGAAAATATCCTATACACAATGACAATTTTGCCCCTGCGTCTCGCCATCTCTCTTCCTAACCGGTTTTTTTTGGCTCCGGTATTTTGTCTCCATCATACTTTGTAAGGTTTCCTTCAGAGACACTAGAATTGTGTATTTTAAAACCTTATCTACAAACGTATCAACAAGTTCCTAAGTTGTAAAACATAGAATCTTGACAATACAACTCTGACTCAAGAAAAATCCCAAATACCCTCTGCAGAAACGGCTCACTGAGATCTAAGAACCCTTCACTATACAAAAACAAAGAAATGCCTTTTTTACTCATATTGCAGATTAGGGATGTTCACTGACAAAACCTTTGTTAGGGATATACTCTAAGTCTCCCCTATGTTAGAATCACAAACAAATGTAGATCAAAATTACAGAAATTAACAGAACTAAGTCCACTTAAAATCACAGTAGATTCTGGAACTTTAAATTCAAAAAAGACTCAAAACAAAATCACCTCTTTCTTCATACTACTCTTCTTCATTAGTGAAAATTTCTACACCCAAGACCCCTTTCCATATTCCACCTCCAAATATGAACAACTAGCACGTTAGTTTTTATGTTTAAGCAGCAATCATTCCTATGTTTAATGTGTGCTGTTTCTTTTGAATCTGAACAAGTTACTTGAGTACTTCGGATCAGTTGATATGAAATATGAATGAACAAGAGGAACTCAAGGTTTCTATTGAAGTCTTCTACTCAAGGTTTCTATATATTGAAGTCTTCTAGTTATTCTTTAAGATGGTGATGACATTCTCGGAGAGAAGATTAGGCGATCAGTAGGGCGATTTTTAGTTAGATTTCTCCACGTAACCCGGTTGCATCGGATACAGAACCAAAACGCATTCCTCTTGGTGAAACTTTCTTAGTTAAGTGGTACAGGAAGGCCGTCTGGAGAGGTATGACGAAATTGAAAATAAAAGCTTTAATGGTATTCAAGCTAGATGACAAAGGAAATGCTGTATACACTCAAAAGACATTGGAGATCTCTGCATTTTCCTCTCAAAGTCTGAACCTTTTTGTGTCCCTCTTAGCTCCTTACCTGGCATGTTCTTCCCTAACACTGTTGAATACGTGGATGTCGGCTAAGCCGGATACTTCAATCAAGCCCGTTCCTTCATCGTTGGTGATAATACTACAATCCGGACAGCTCACTATATTCCACCTCAAAATATAGACAAGTAGTTTAGAATTGAGTTTGAGTCTAGAGTCCGTCATTTCTTTTTATATCTTGAAACATCAAACCTATTTTTATGTATTCTCTGCGAGATTGATATGCATATGCTCTTTTAAAAACTTTGCTATCATCTCTCATCAGTCTCTCCCAACTAATTATTTTAGCAGCAATCATTCATAGTACTTCAGTTATGGAGTTTGCAGGTTATTATCAAAGACTTTCCACGGACTTTGGATCACAAGTCCTCGGAAGATCTTTTACAAACTTTCCCCAGGTTATAGAACGAACATATACAACATATATATATATATATATATCGATGGTTATTATCAAAGATATCGTAAGCAAACCAAATTTTGAACATACCGAACCAAGCCAAATCGAGAAAATTTCGGTCTCAGTCGTAAGAGTTTAGGTACGACTTTCAAAGTGATAACTTTGATCTAATCCTAAAAGAGAGGAAAAAGAGAGTACTAGTCTACGAGTGCATGCAGTTCTTGCTTGATCATTTGCTCTCACTAGACCGACCACGAACACCATCAGCGGCTTCTTTTGCTTTCATTTCTCTGTGATTGGCTTTAGAACCGGGGAAAATGAGCATAATCTTAGCTCAGTGTAAGTCATTCAGTTTCCATATATTGTCATAAGTTAAAGCTTATGTAACAAAAATTAATAGCATTCACAATCACAACAAAGAGCCGAAATAAAACAACCACCTAAATAGGTTTGATCCAATTTACAGCAACAAACCAGTTTCTCACGTTAGACCAAAGCTGCAACTGCTTCTGATCTCAAACCACAAACCTTCTTTTAGCAAAAAGCACACAACTTTCTGGATTGTTCACAACAACAAAAAGTTCAATTCTTGAAAAAAGAAGAAATCATCAAAAGGGTTTCTCTCCAGGGAGATATGAAGGAGAACCCCATTCCACTTGATTCTTCTTTCTATTAAAGATTCCACTTAGATTCGGCAAAAGCACTTTCTTTGATACCACTGAAGTTTTTGTCTTCTCCAGTTTGTTATGGACAGGTTTCTGTTTCGGAGCTTTGTAATGTTGTTGCGGTGATGATTCAGTGGCCATCTTCATCTCAGCTTCTGCTAGAATCCTTGTCGCCGCTTCCTCTGCTTTCTTCTGATCTCTTTCGCGCCATCTCCTGAGTTCTCCTTCAACAGCTTTCTTAGCAGCATCCGCCATAGCTGCTTTCTTCAACGCCTCTTCTGTTGCAGTCTTGAGCTTCTCAATCTCCCCTTGTGTTGTCTCTAACTTCTTCAGTGTCTCGTTTTCGCTAGCTTTCACTGCTTCCACCTGAGCCAATGCAGCAGCCACTTTCATTTCCGCTAACTTATCGAATACCTCAGCTCTCTTGCTCAGTGACTTAAACTCCTCTTGAGACAGTGTGATGCTCTGAGATCCAGACTCAGATGAAGTCGAATTACGTGCAGCGTTGGTTTTTTCAGAAATTGACTTTATCTGTTCAAGCGCCTGTGTCTCGGCAGCTTTCGCTTCTTCAGCTTCATCTAAAGCGACCCTTAGAAGTAGCTCTGATTCTTCAAGCGCCAGATGCGCAGTCTCTGCTTCCTTCTTTAACTCATCAGCTTTGTTTCTCATTTCCTCAGCTTCTCGTCGAGCAGTTTCGGTCTCCGAAGATATCTGATTGATGGTTAACATCATGTCTTCCAAAGCGGCCTTTGCTTTAGATTCCTCTGCAACACATTCTTCTAGCTCACTCTTACTTCTGCTAAGCTTCAGATGAAGATCTCCAGCCACAGATTCAATTTCAGCCTCCTTCGCTTCAACTTCACTGTGCTCCGTCTTCACATTCTTCAATTCTGCTTTAAGAGATTCCACTAACTCTTGCAAAGACTTCTCTTCTTCCACAAGTTTCTCAAGTAAACCCTTAGCTTCATTCAACTCCAAACTCACACCATTAACGGAATCCATATCAGATGCTTTCGCAGTCTCCATTTGCTTCTGCAGTTCATCGATCTCGTTATATGTCTCCGTCAACTGCACTTCAAGCTTTTTCGCAAATTCAGGGTCAAACTCGTTCTTCAAAGCGAGCGATTTCTTGGCAGATTCTTCCATGCCAGCTTTATACGAGTGCTGCTGAATCTCCTTCTCTGCAAATATCTCAGATTGTTCTTTCCGGGCTTGAGAACACGCAAGCTTTGTCTGTTCAACTGATTCATTAACTGCTGCGATTTCATTTCTAAGCAACTCAATCTTCTCAGAATGAACTTTGGTCACTTCCTTAGCTTCCTCTACTTTACTTAAAGCAACAGTCTTTGTTTCCAAAATCTCATTCGAAACCTGACGGATTTTTCTCAGCTCTTGCTTCGCGGTATCAAGTTCTTTACATACCGCTTCATACTGTTCCATATCCCGAGTCTGAGCATCACTACTACTAGACACAGAAACATTTCCCGGTTTCGCTTCTTCGATTTGACTCTTAGCAGCTTCAGTCGCTTTATTTGCAGAATCTCTCGACTCATTTACTGCTTCAAGCTTACGAGAAAGTTCATCAACAGTTCTTTTAGCCCATTCAAGCTCACTCAACGCTTGCTCTCTGATAGTTTCAGCATTCTTAAGCTGTTCCTTCAACTTATTCAACTCTTTCTGAGCCAAGTGAAGCTCTGTTTGCTTCACCAAAACTTTCTGCAAACCACAAACACAATTCAGATTATAAACCTCTTAAACACAAATTGTTAATGAAACAAATCAAAATTACCTCAGCAGATTGAGGATTAGGTTTCCGAATGACCGGTTTCTCAGCAGAGAAAGCAGCTTCACCGAAAAGGTTAACCGCATCTTTAACAGATTGAAAAGGAGCACTGGTGTCAATCTCCCCAACCTCCACAACCGGAGAAGAATCTGAAGAATCTCTACGTCCCTTCTTAGCAACCATTTTGCATTTTCTTTCTTTATAGACTTAAGAATCAAGATTCTCTTCCTGATACAGAGAGAGAGACACACACAGACAGAGTTCAAAATCGGATTAACCATATCAAGCAATATCAAACAGAACAGTAAGGGGAATAAACCAAAACCCCAAGAACAGGTTATTAAGGGAAAGATTATTAATTAAACGAAGATCAAAAGCTATTACTTTTAATTGGTTCTGCTTAAACAAAATTAACAAGAAATGTTACAGATTCTATAAATCAAAGAAGCTAATCTAGAAAAAAGAAGCTTCTCTTCCATCGACGAAGAAATCTTCAAAATAAGCGATGGTGACAAAAAAATTTCGATTCGTACCTAATCTTTTCCGTTTGAAGTTATCGTTTTTTTCTGATTCGAAAACGAAAACCCAGAAACGTGAAATCGAAACCGCGCCAAGAAAATCAAGGAAATAATCTTAAAGGAGCGATTTTTTTTTTTCTCTGGGAGAGAAAAGACGATCAGAGAAAAAAAGAAACGTTAATTAGATGAAGATATCTCCGGTCTCGACGCCGATGAATATAAATCGAAACGGGGAAAAAAATATTTGAGCTTTGAAAGAGATGAAGTTATGAAATTTCTTCTGTAAATCAGAGAGAGCAAAGTCAGTGGCGAGGAGAGAGAAAGAAAGAGACAGAGAGGAGAGAGGGACATAGAGGAGAAGTGTATTTGGTCGACAAATGGCAGCTTCTTATTGGTCACCGGTAAACCTAATTGTTTGATTTATTTTTTTATTTTTTGACGGCAACTAAGTATTTATTTGGACGGTGAAACTTGTTAAAAATTCTTTTTACTTTTTTATGTTGCCATAATTCGTCATTAATAATGTATTGGGCCAGCCCAGATAATTACGAGAAACTTTCTGCAAATGCAGAAAAATTGTGTGGAGATTGAAATGGATGGGCTAAGAAAACTATTTGGCACGTGAACTAGACGACATGTAAGGCTAAAAAGACAGACCTGATTATTCATTTTGTTATGTATAGTTTGACTAGTCAAAATGGGCCAAGGTCTCCAAGGATGATCATATTGACAATGATTTGTAATTGTACTTGTGTATATCACATTTAATACGAAAAATATAAAATATCTCTCCTTTGTTGTAATTTTCCATGCGAACGAACATTAAATTACCCTCTCTGATTCTTATATCTTTCGTGGCTAAAATCATGTATGATGCTAAGGACAATGCTCATCTATATCATTTTCTGTAATATGATAATATATACGATTTCGATAAATCCATTCATATCAAAGAGCATTTCAAATAACTCTATATCAAAGAGCATTGTCAACAATGATAAATAACCAACTTTTGTATTAAAAAAAATAGGTGAAAATAATTAAACAAGGTTAAAATATTGATCTTTTGTGAGTCGTACACTAATGACTTTTAATATCGTTAAGATACTTTTAATGGCGATGACAGAGGCTGAACCCTCCTACTTGTTCAACAAATGCTTCGATTTCATCTTCTTCTTCAAACCCAAGCTGCAATAGTTTTCGTTTATCAACTTGATTCATACAGTATTGGAGTAATTCTTAAGAACAAAATTAATAAATACCTCATTGGGAGTTTAATTGGGGTTGATCCTAATTCCATCGAAGAGGAACCTTAAAGTAGACATTTGTTCTCCAACTTGCATCATCCTACGGAACTCAACGTCCTTCTTAATCCGGAAGTACACACATTTGTCATCCTGTTTTATTATATTTACAATAATTTTAACATGTTAATATATACGCATCTTAACTCATCTTAGTTTTTAGAGCGGTTAATTTTCAATCAACCATAGCAAGATTTATTCAAGTACCTGACTTTTGATCTTGACGGTAATATGAGACGACGGAACCAACGGTTTCTTGTCAGACGCCGACATCTTCACTTTCCCTTGTGACGGTTGAATTGTTCTTAACTGGTTAGTTACTAGCAATATATATATATATACACACAAAAACGTAAGCACATAAATAGCTGAAGATCTAGATACAGATGAATCATATCATTAAATTTTGATTTACACTAAAAAATTGGAGAAGCATTTTGAATTGAATCATATCATTAAATATTAAACCTTTTAGTTTTCTGTTCCCGTTTATGCACCCTTTCTGATTTTTGCTCACTTTGACTGAAAGAAACTAAAATCAACTTTATTTCAAAAGCGATTGAAAACATGATAAATATCTTACACTTCATACAAAACGTTCACATTATTGTTTTCAGATTCAGAGGATCACAGAACGGTCTCCAGTAGATTAAAGGATAAAGACTTAGCTATAATCCAGTATGGGCCTAGTAAAAGCCCATCAAGATTTCCAACTACAAAGTGTCATGTTTGCGTTTTGTATGCGATTGTGTAAAAGTTATCAAGTTCTTGTTTATTTTCATTTTTAATTAATTTTATAATATCTTTCATGGTTTTATTTTTATGATTTTTTATTTCCATTATCTATTTAATTATTGTTTACTCTGTTTCAATTTTGTTCATATGATACAATATTATTAATTGTGGTTCATTACGTTTCCAGTTTTAGTCAAATACTATATATCATTTCTACTTACATGTAAAAAGTTCAAAAAGTAATAATGTAACTTTTTTTATTTACTAAGTGGAAAACAAAAAGGAGCACAACATTTTTTCTTTTAGTGCAAATATAAAGAGCACAACATAATATAATTAAAATCAAGGAAAAAGACACCATAAAAATTAAAACCAAAAAGACACCATTACATATAAGATTATAGACACAGTAACTGTGTTTTTTTCTTTTTCTTTTTTTTTCTTCTGGTTTTCCAATAAAGTGGCAACACGATTTGACAGCATTTTTAGAAGAACAAACAACTTCAAAGAAGAAGGAATCATAATCGTGATACTAAAGGGGGGGAGCTCCAAATCATCTTAGGAACTTTTTTTTTTTTTGTGGGTAATTTCAAGGAAGACAATAAAACAAACATAAAAGAACATTGCTTTGGATGTGTAAGCAGTGTGACTTTTTTGGGCAGCAAGCAAATCCATCTTTGTGTCTGTCAAGAGTCCACAGCTGGAGATTGCATGCAGCAGAGCCATTTTTTCTGAAACCAAAGAAATAGCCCATTTTGTGTGACAATGGAACAATATTCAAGTTAAGGAGATAAAGAGGAAGAAGAAGAAACTTACAGGCTGAGGTTTACTAGAATCTCCTCCTCCAGACTTAACATGACCCTCAGTGGATTTACCTGGTGATCCGGGTTTGCCACCAGTCTTTTTCTCATCCCTAGCTTTGTTGAATATCACTGTGAAACCTTCTGCTGATGCTGGATCATTCACATCCCATTCACCAAATTTCGGCAAGGGACGACCTTTGTCCTGTTGTTCATATAAAAACCAAATGGTCAAACAAAAAATATCAAGAAACAAGTTCAATCTCAAACTCAATGTGTAACCCTTCGTCCCAATTATATATATTCACAGTGTCTATTCACATGTTGTTAAGTGTATGGCTTATCTAAAATGAGTCTAAACTCTAAACTACTGAAAAAAAGAAGAACGACATCCGATAAAAGAACGGATAACGGCTTAACCTTTCTTCATTGAAAGCAAAACAAGTCTTAGGTGGGAGCAAACACAGAAGAGAATAGGCAAAGATAAACCGAAAAAGGCATCAACCGAGTAAATACGAATGAGGACTTAACCTTTTATATCATCAAGTATCAGGATAATGGTTTGTACAGTTTGCCCAAACTAATCATATTTCCATTTTTTAGCAAACAATATACACCACAAGTCAAAAAGATTACCAAAACCAAACCAGAAGAAATTTTTTAAAGTTCCTATCAACTTTATTATCCATTTAATTAGGTGAGAAAATAATAAAACAAGTTTGAACTAGTGGCTTTCAATTTTGTCTCTAAATAAGCAAACAAATCCACAAGGCAAAAAGATCTTTTGCCTGTCCATAAACAATGCCACACAATATTCATGCCTCTTTCATATCAATGAATCAAAGAACAATCTGGGGAAAAAGATAAGCTAACACGAGACAACAACTTCTCTGTATCAACCCTTATTTCAACTCAAAGCCAAAATCAAAATCTAAGCTATAAGAGAAATCAATCCCTGAAAAAAAAAAAAAAATCTAAGCTTAAATAAATCAAATTCAGAAGAAGTACAAAAATTAAATAAAACCCGAGATCCAGAATAAGGATTATCAGATTCATTAAGAAGACAATATAGCTCATCAGAATCACAATATCACATCTGATTTTTTTTCTTAATCCACATATATAAGATTCAGCGGAATTAAAAGAAATAACAAAAACCCTCCAATCAAAATGAAACATAGCATCATCTAACTCACCAGAATGAAACTAAAATTCTCATAACCATACAAATCGAATTCAAAACTGTTCTCAAGCATATATATACCAAACATTAAAAAAAAATCTTAAAAAGTAAAAAAGAGAGGAGATTTAAAACGTACCGACATGGCGCCTGCAGAAAGGAAGAAGATTTATCCCAAGAAAAATGGAGAAAACGATTCGGAAAATAGGAGAAGAAACCGCCGAGAAAACCAAGGAAAGTGAGAGAAAATATTTTGATCGGAGAAGAAGAAGAAAAAGAAAAAGAGAGACTTTTTTTTTAATTTTTCTCTCTCTTTTTTTTTTTTTCTTTGCTTTCTAATTCTTTTTTGCTTCTTCTTTATTATCTCGGTGCGGTGTCTGTAACGTTTTATATAAACGGAGTTAGACCTCAATGACGTGAATGTCTTTGGTTTTTCAAACGGAAAGATGAGCTGGCTAACGGCTGTTAATAGAGAGAGCATATATGTTGGTTCAGACTTCAGACCGATGCAAAGCAAGTGACTTGCTGGCACTGTTTTGTCTTTTTGCATTAATTAATTCTCTTTTTATTTTCAGCTTAAAAAAAAATTATTATTATTTAATGGATTATAAATTTATAATCATACACAGATGTATATCAATTTGCTAACCTTTTTTTTTCAACTTCAGTTTTATAAAGATAATCTGAAACGATTTTTGGCAATTGATGAAACTAAGTTGTTCACTGTAATTTGAAATTAGACACTAATCAAGTGGCCTATTTATTTAATCAAATATGATGATTACTTTAAGTAAATTAATAGTCTTTTTCCTACAACGATTGTTGTTTGACAAAATTCTTAATCTAAAATGTCATCCGTCATCAGTGATCTACCAATTTTACCAAACTATGTATATACTTAATCCACTTGCCTGTATTAATTTTTTAAAATCTTCAATTATAAGTTATTACAATAAACAATACAGATTTGGTAAATTTAATAATTATTTTGCTGATTATCAGCTGCGACAATTTGTTCAAAAGTATTTCGTTTATTCCTAATAGGTGTAACCAAATTTTGTATAATAATGATCTAAACATGTTACATATTTGATGTAAAATAAAATTGTTAGCAGACTAACAGACAATCAACACATTTTAACCATATAATAATATTTGTGTTACAGGAAGCTCACGAGTGGGTACTGCAAAATGGAACAAATCCAGTGATGCAATCTGACGAAACTGTTAGATTCTGTCTGCATCAAGATCCCATCAGACACCATCCCAACACAACAACTATTTTCTCGTTGTTCCGATATATTCATCAAAAAGATTCTTCAAAGACACAGAAGACGCTTTTTTGCTTCCATGGCTCTGCATCATTTTCCCTGAACCATTATCTGAATTGGTTTTGGTGAAGTCCAGATTGATTACAGGTTAATTCAGCACATGAAATGACAACACAGCTCCAGCTATTAAGAGCTTGTTCCCCCTCCTGCTTTGTCTCTGTAAAGAAAAGAAAAATTGTAAGAAACGAGAACAAACAAACAAGATCTTTAATGCAAGTGGAGTAAAGACAGCGTTTATAAACCCACCTGGAAGTTATAGATTCAATTAAAGTCTCCTGATATTTTTTGAGTTGTATTTGTCAGAGAAAGATCCAGTAACGGTGCAGCTTCACTGTCTTGCTAGTCTTGTTCTGTATAACAGTACAAGTTTAAATGCTTAAGCTTCTGGAACTGACTGGCACTCACATCAAGAACTATCAATGAAACAACAGAAAACAAATAGTCACTATGATGCATAATTTACTGTCAATCAGAGAGGAGAAGAATGAGTAAGATGAATACTGTGAATCAGACAAAGTTCAAGGAGCTTTTAGCTGGTTCCTCTAGAGAACATTACTCTGCACATCCAGCTCTTCACGGTGATACACTGCAATATCATCTGGGAAGCAGAAAACACAATACATAAGAACAATTTAAAAGGATTTCAGAAAGAGTAACAAACATTAGGATTCAGAACGAACCGTACTACAGAGAAGCAGATGCTTAAGCTAAGCCTTAACACAATTTGCTTAGGGAAGTTGATTATATGATTACTCTTAAAGCTTGTCCTGATGTTATCCCTTCTTGTTACTTTGCACGGCCTTCAGCTTCTCCATGGCCATTGTCAAGGTTTTGTGTATATCTTGTGAAATGTTCATGGATGTTATGAATCCTCTTGCTAGTAAATCTTTCAGGATAATATCAGTCCCAGAGAATGCAATTCCTTGGGAAAGTATTCCACTGATGAGAGCTTTGTAAGTAGTCGCATTAGCTAAAAATCCATCTTGTTTCATCTCTTCATAGAGATCAAATGCAACTGTCATATCACCGTTAGCGCAAAGGCCAGTAATTAATACATTGTACGACACGAGATCAAGCTTCAGCCCACAATTGCTCATGACGACCCTCAATTCCAGGGCCTCTGTAACATCACCATTCTTGCAAAACATGTGCATTAGAGTAGTGAAACTAGCAATAGTCGGAACCAACTTCATTTTCAGCATAGACCGAAGAAGCAGCATAGCTTCGTCAGCCTTACTGCATTTTGCAAGCGCTCTTACCATTGCACTCTCAGCTACATTAGGCGGACATATCTTACGTGCTATCATCTCATCCTTCAGCACAAACGCAGTCTTTTTATCTCCCACTCTACAAAGACCGTTAAGCAGACCAATGTACTTTCGACACTCGGGAGATAGACCTTGCTTCGACATTTCGTGCAAAAACATGCGAGACTCCTGGAATCTGTGGTTCCTATTGAGGACACTTACGATGGCTTCACAAGTATTTTTGTCAGGGGAGATTCCCAGTAAGGCCATGACATTAACCAGATCAAATGCCCAGTTGATCTCTCCATTTGCACAACACTTGGAGATTAACATGTTGAACGTATACCTGTCAACTTCAAAATCTCGGCATATGAATGCTTTCAAAATTTTAAGACCAATCTCCAAGCTGTTGGATTCACAAAGCCCAAGAATAAGAGAATGGCATGTGAGCTTGTCAGGTAAAATGCCGTTCAGTATCATAGATCTATACAGCATAAAGCTTGTTGATACGTCTTTCCTCTTTGAATACCCATGTAAGAGAATATTGTAAGTAGTCAGATTAGGACCCCGGTTTTGGTTCCCCATTTCAGAAAGTAGGTAATTTGTCTTCTCTATTTTCCCTATCCTTGAGTAACCGTCAATCATTACATTTGTTGTAACAGCATCAGGGGTAAGGCCAAGTTTCTCCATTTGCTCCCGAAAATAAAACGCAGCTTTCCACTGGCCAGCCTTGAACATACCATCTACAAAACAGGTATATATCACCTTGTTGGGAAGTAAATTAGCTCGAGCCTCAGCTTCCTTAGCAAAGAGTATGGCAATAACAGTCTTCCCCTTCCTACACAACCCAGAAATAAGACTGGTATATGTATAACTATCAGGCAGAATGCTTCGCTGCACCATCTCGCTAAAAAGAGAGACAGCCTTGTCCAAGTTCCCTGATTTACTCATAGCAGTGAGTAGTGTATTGTACATTACACTATCAACAGCTGTAGGAACATCATGGAGGCTTTTCAGAAACTTCTCTGCCTCTCTCAAATGCCCACCTTTGCATAATCCCTTGAGCAGACTACCATATGTGAAGAACATTGGGTGATGACCTACTTTGGTCATCTCATCAAATATAGAGAACGCTTTTAGCCCTTCACCCGAGCTTCCATACCCATTGATAAGACAATCAAAGCTAACTGCGTTAGGAAGAATACCATCACTTGTCATGCAACGCATAAATTTTTCTGCCTCACCCACTTTACCAGCTTTACATAGCGAAGTGACCAGTACATTTATCGTGAAATGGTCTGGGGTATGGCCCTCGAGGATCATAGCTTCATAAATTCTTAATGCTTCCTTTAAGCATCCCATCCTGCAACAATTGTATATCAGGGTTGAGTAGATGATGCCATTTGGACTAAGACCAGCTCGGTAAATTCTACATACTATCTTCTTAGCAGTTTTAAATCTCCCCACCTTGCAAAATCCATTTATAAGAGCAGAGTATGTGACAATATCAGGATCAATACCATCTTTTCTCATTTCATTAAGCATAAGAACTGCTTCATCCAAAAACCCATTTTTGCATAACCCATCAATCATTCCAGTGTATGTTATTCGCCCAACAGAGACCCCATTTCTCTTCATTCTCATGTAAAAGCCTCTCGCTAGGTCAAACTCTGCATTCTTGCACAACCCATCTAAAAGTACACCATAGCTAACTTCAGTAGGTATAAGACCTTGTGCTTCCATCATATAAAACATCTTCAAAGCCTCTTTAAAGTTTCCCTCACTAATGTGTCCATCAATCAAAGCATTGAAAGTAACATGATTCGGGGAAAGTCCAAAGGTTAACATCTCGTTCAAAAGTTGATGAGCAATGAGCACCTTTCCTTCATTAGAAAAGCCATTAATAAGCGTATTGTACGTGACTTTGTTGGGGAAAATCATCCTCTTCCTCATATCCCTCAGCAACAAATAACCTTTGGCACTTCTATTGCTTCTGCACAAATTGTGGATAAGCATATTATATGTACAGACATCAGCATCGACCCCTTTCGACTTCATGTGATCTATAAGCTCAATAGCCGCTTTAAATCTTCCCTTTTTACAATACCAATGGAGCACAGTATTGTATGTAACTATAGTTGGGGCATAACCACTCTTCTCCATCTTTTCCATGAGATAACACGACTTTTTAAAGCTTCCTTCAGCACAGAGCACATTAATTAGTATATTGAAGGTAGCTACATCAGGACAAATCTTCCTCTTAAGCATTTCCTTCAAGAAAGACCAGACTGACATATCCCCATCACTCTTTACAATGGAACCTAGCATTGTATTACAAGTATATACAGAAGGGTTGAACCCGTAAAGACCCATCAAGCGAAATATTTCCAGAGAATCTTGAATCATTCCTTCTCTCAAATATACTCTAATCAAAATATCGAAAACCGAAGGGTTTGAATTGCAAAGCCGGTACGTGGTCATTAAAGCACCAAAAAGAAAGCTTGATTTACCACTCATCCAAGCTAACTCCTTCAAGATGTGCCTTGCAGGGTCATGCATTCTAGCTCTAACAAGTATATGTGTAGTAATACAAAACAGCTGAACAATATGGTCAGTCTCCAAACCGGGCTGCTTCACTACCCATTTAAGAAACTTCAAAGCCAGCTTCCCATGAACTGGTCTTAGACGAGCCTGTCTATAATCCATATGATTTAGAGAGCCCCAACGGTCAATTGTAAGAATGTTATATATGCTCTTCTCCATATCAAATCCTGTTTCATAGACCCCAAAAAGTTCAAATCTTTAGCAAAACCGATCTCGAAGATTCAGGAAAAAAAAACATTATAGGATTCAAAATTCAACAAAAGCCACCAAATGTTTCACTATAAGGTTCTAGCTAAACCACAACTCAGAATCCTACTATATACTATGCATGTCCAGCTTGAATTGATTTAGTATAACTCTGGAAACGCAATAAGAATCTGAAGCAATCAAATAAAGAAGAGAAACTCACCAGAGACACCACATGCTTGATGAGAAGTATAATCATCTCGTTTCGAATGTTTCACAGCGCCGCAAGAAAACCCAACTCGAGAGAAACATCCGAATTTCGAAAAACTGAGACGGAACAGAGAGATTGCTCCATTTCTGTGAGAAATTAAGCTCGAGAAACCTGACATGGCTGCTTCTTCAGTCAATTCAAAATGTTGCTCCTTCGCTATGTTACTCTCTCTCACCACAAGCTGGAAACGTAGTTGGGCCAGATGTTAGAAAGGCCCAATTTATATTAAATAGGCCTCTTAGTGTAAGCCGTAAGCCTATAACACTCAAATCGTGTCAATCTAAATCAACACGTGCCTAATTTGGACGTAACAACTGTGGCCTGTGGGTCCTGTAGCTAGCGAGATCTAATGTTAACGGACGGCTGAGATCTAACAGCAGGAGCGTAGGTGTGGTTGAGCTGTCGATGACGACTTAAAGTTTTGCCTTAGTTCATTTAGGTGAAAGCAACTTCCGTGTTTCACGCGTGCGAGATTTAATCCATTTTTTTAGCTCAATAATTTATTTATTAAATTTACACATTTCTTTTTGCTCAACCATTGCAAGAAACTTTAAAAATCGAATTGTATATTATACCTTTTAAAGCTTCAAAACAAAAACAAAAATTTCGGATTATATAATTTATTTTAGATTTAATGCAAGTGATATATCTAGTTTCTTATTCGCTTAACATATTATTAGAAATTGAAGAAATTCCTAAACTTATTGTATTTTTTTTTTATTTTTGCCATAAGATGAAATGAAAAAATTAAATGTGAAAGCGAAATGGTAAGAGAGTGAAAGGGAGAATATCTAATATTGTAGAAACTTCCAGATTCGTGACTCTAAGTAATCTCAGGACCATTCTCAGCTTCGTTTTTCAGTCACTCACACTAACCGGTCTCCACCTCTTATCACCGGTTGTAACCAGTAAACTCATTCTCCCACTATAAATGACAATCACAGATCCACCACCGTCACTGCTTACTTACGCCGCACGTCACACTCTTTTTTCTTCTTCTTCTTCTTCTTTCTCCCGGAGAAGAAGATGGAAAAATGTTGACAGAAGAAAGAGAGCACAACCCGGGATTAGTAAAAAGATAGTTTTGCCCTTGTCGGGAGTGTGCTCTCTTTCCTTCTGCCACCATCGTCGCGCATTGCGCATGTTATGTGACCGTGTCGTGAGCGTATATGTTATGTATAATCACTATATAGATACTCTGATTTCTTCAACAAAGTTTCTTCACTATCAAGTAAGGTACGTAACTTGATCAGTCTCTTTAATGATCTTGAAACTGGGTTTTTTGCTTTTGATTGCTCTGTAAATCATTCTCAAATTAGAAAATGAGCTTTTGTTCTAGATTCTGAGATGGGTTTATTATAAACCGTTTATATGAAAACAGAAACCTAATCGTTCAATATAAACTCATTGAACCAAAGGCCACAATGTGTGTTTTACAAAATCAAACAAATCAAATGAAAACTATCTATAAAGAAAGAATTAAAAGATATACTAAGATACAACGTACACGATGCTGTCTCCTTCTTCATCTTCTGAAACAATGTCTTCAAGACTTAACCCACAAGAGAAAGACAATGTAGGTTTCATCTTCGGAACAGGACTAGGCTCAACCTCATTGTTAAGTATCTGAAGAACACGTCTCATAGATGGTCTCTCGTTACTATCTGGATGAGCACATTTAAGCCCAACAAGCAACAGTTTCTTCATCATTTCTTCATCAAGCTCACCTTTCAATCTCTCATCCACAGCTTCAAGAACTCTTCCTTCACTGTGCAATCTCCATACCCAATCCACTAAATTCACTGTTTTCTGACTCTCTGGTTCTTTATCTATTGGCCTTCTCCCACAAGCAACCTCTAGAATCACCACTCCGTAGCTAAAAGCATCTGTTTTCTCAGTCGCAGTGCCGTACTGGAGATACTCTGGTGCCAGATAACCCATTGTACCAGCGGTCAAGGTTGAGACAGGACTTTTATCATGCTCGGTGAGCCTGGCCAGACCGAAATCTCCCAGCCTTGCGTTGAAGTTTATGTCAAGCATTATGTTGCTTGTCTTTATGTCTCTGTGAACCACTTGCTGCTCACATTCATGGTGAAGATAAGATAAAGCTGAAGCTAAACCAATAGCTATGTTCAGCCTATGTGACCAGTCGAGAGACACAGCTCCTGTTTCTGATTCTTGATACAGAATTTTATCAAGACTTCCATTAGGCATGAACTCATAGACGAGAAGCAATTCACCTTTCTCGTTACACCAACCCTGCAACTGAACAAGATTCTTGTGTCGCAAGCAAGCAATGATCGACAACTCTGCCAAAAACTCGGTTTTGCCTTCGGTTGAGTTATGTCTGGATCTTTTCACAGCAGAGATAGTCCCAGATGAAACAAACAGTCCTCTGTAAACATTCCCAAACGCTCCTCTCCCAATGACTCTACTCGAATGAAACCCTTTTGTAGCTGCGTAAAGCTCTCTGTAACTAAACTCTCTTAGACCTGTGATTAGCTCAGTCTTAAGCTCCTTCTCTGCTTTCACACTTTTCCATTTCTCCAAAGTGAAGTACCCAAACACCAAGAGAGCTAAACAGATTAAGATCGGACAAGAAATACCAAGTCCAATAGCAAGATTGTGTCTTTTCCGTCGCTTCTTACTCGGTATAGCCACAGGATCATTCACCACAGAACTATCTGAAACGTTGTGTAGATGATTAGATTTTGATCTCACCGGAAGAAACCCAGACGTCTTGAAACTCCAATTCTCGATCAGATGAATCTCTGTGCTTCCTTCCGTTGAACCAGAGAATCCTACATACATCTCACCGTTCAAGAACGGAGAAAGATCAATCTTCAGTGATAAAAGAGGCTTCTCTGGCTTCTTCGTCGTCGAAACTGGATCAGTATAACTCAAGAACACGTTCAATAAACGTAAATCGTTCTTGTAATCGATCCAAGAAGTGATCGATTTGCCAGATTTAAGATCAATCTGAGAAGAAATCGAAGGATCTGAGGTCGCGATTGAGTTCAAACTATCAACATCTAAACCAACGTGATTACCACTTGGATCGTTGAAATGAGGATCCAATTTGGTATCGAATTCGATAGCAACGAATCGATTCTTCATGGGCTGAGACGAATTAACGAGACCTAAGTAACCACCGGGACTTCCTAAAGTATCGTTGTCATGAGAGAGGAAGAAAGCGAGTCCGTCTCCGGCGGAGGTTGGATCTGGGTTTAAGTTTTGAACGGAGAAGGAGAAGTGAGTTGAGAAAGACGCCGTGGTGTTTGAATCCGGATCGTAAAAACGGATCGGAGTGTTGTAGATTACTGTACCGGAGCTTGTATCGGGAACACCTAGCTCTCTTGTGAGTCCAACGACGCCGTTTCGGAGATGTGAATCGCCGAGGAATGTGAGGTTTCGAATCGTGAAGGATTTGAATGTGAAATTCACGTTATCGGATGATACCAAGATTGGTTTCGCCATGGATAGAGCTGTTATCCATGTAAAGAAGAGAACAAGAAGCTTTCTTGAAAGAGACATTAGAGATAGAGTTTTTTTGGTATACTGTGGTGGGAAAATGGATTCGAATTGATTATGAAGAAGGTAAGGGTATTATTGTAATTTGAATGTAGCAACGGTTATTAATGGAGGGTTGTGAGAATACGATGTCGTTTTGAGAGCGGTGGTAACAAAAGTGGAGGAGCGGGTCGGGTGGGGTCTGGTACATGGACGCTAAAATCAAAACTGACCGTTTTAAAGTTGCTTTTAATGGCATCTATTTAGCGCCACCACGTGAATAGAAATATGGTGGAATTATTCTCATCTTTTACTTCATTTATTATTTTATCTGTCTATTATCATAACTCAATTTGACTCACCGACTAGTGTTGACTGTTGACTGTTGACTGTTTACTGTTTATAGCTCACAATACATAACAGTACTAATATAAGAGTGTTTCTGTGATTATACAAACTCTATTTATCACATTTTTAACATTTATACAAATTCTTCTTGGATCACAAGTGTATCTCAGTAAAAACATATTTTACAAGTTAAACAGCATTTTTCTAACCCTTTGAGTAACTATGAGTGAGTGCTAAGAGTCTTGAAACCCAAATCATATTCTACAATTGTGATTTGTGACTACTTTATTTAAGCTCTAATTTCGACAGTAATTAAATATAATTAAGCGATCGTGATCCAAAAAATGTTATTTTAACGAAACCGACATTTAAAAAGTATTGAGAATTTGGTTATATTGAAAAAGAACAAATCTCTTGCTTTCAGCACCTGGCTCTTCCCACTAAGGAAAATCAACAGAACCTATGAATATTTATATAATAAAAGTAGCCGTTACGTATGAACATAAGCGTCAATGGGGATGACTAATTAATTATTACATTACCCATTCACTGATACATAAGAAAGCAAAAAGGAATCTTGAGAGATTCGATTTGATAATAGGATAACTTGCTACAATAAGTAAAGAGAGAGAGAGAGAGAGAGAGAGAGAGAGATAGAGAGAATTCACAAACTAATTTAAGCTTCAAGCTACTAAGGTTTATGTTCCTCATTTCCAGCAAAAGATAAGAAACTTGAAACACATAGATTAAAACTATTTTGTGGTTTTAAGTTTTAATGTCACTGAGAATCTGACCTTTGGCTTCTCATAGTTTATGCTATCTCGATTGGAACTTTCGCGGCAAAAGAACTGAGAGATTCAAAACAAAACTTATCCATAAGTATGGTGAAAACTATGAAACTTTTTTCTATAAAGTGTAATCGAGAGATCTTACCTTTACTTATATCGCAGACACTTTTTGCAGGGAAGGTAATATTGGGATCAAGGTTTTGTTGGGAAATGACAGCGAGCAGGACATTGCTCTTGCTGTATAAATAAGAAGCTTTGGGGTAAACAAATGGTAATATGACTAATGAGAATTGAACATTAGAGAATGAGAGAGCAATTTAGAAATAAAACCTGGCCCAAGTAGGAACAAATTTTTTGTTTGACATGTCGTCATTCTCGTCTTCCTCTTCATCTTCATCATCTGAGCATTTGTATGGAGAGATGTCGTACGACTCTTCCATTTCTTCAATTCCCATGTTGGGTTCTTCAGACATTTTCCCTGGATTGCTTATCACCTATAAGCACAACAATTTTCATCTATTTAAGATTGGTTTCATCTCTAAAGTGTCAAAGATGAGACTTGTACCTTGAAATCATTATCTCTAGAGCTTCTTGAAGCACTGGTATCGTCACTGGAATTACTCTTTGATCTCGCCTCAGGGATCCTAGTATTCGCTTGTCCTTGGGTTTTCTCAGCATTACTTTGTACTTCTTTGAGTTCCTTCTGTGCTTTAATCCTCGCATCCTAAAATTTCATTTTTGATTTAGCAAAACTCCCACATCACAATAGTCAAACAAAGTTTCTAAGAACAGAAAAAGCGGAGGGCTCTTACCATAGCTTCTCTTTTCAATTCTTTTTCAGCTTGTAGTTTTTCATCAGCCACTCTTTGTTGTCTCTGAATTTCTGCAATGCGTTGTCTTTTAGCTTCCTTCAACTTTTTGTCTTCTTCTTCCCTCTGCCTTTTCCTATCAGCCATTTCAAACTCCTTTCTCTTCCGCTCTTCTTCTTTCTTTTTCTTTTCCATCTCCTGCTTCCAAGCCATTTCCGCCTCCTTTTTCTTTCGATCTTCTTCTTTCTTTTTCTTCTCTATCTCCTGCTTTCTCAGATTTTTATGTTCCTGTCTTGCCCGTTCAAGCTTCATAGCTTCCTTCTTCAGCTTACGATCATTCTCTTTCTGTTCAGCAATCCGTTTTGAAGCCTCAGCAGCCTCCAGGGCCTTTACTTTGACATCCCTCTTGCCTGGGGGAAACATAGATGGGGTCAAATCAGGTGTATAAGTAGCGCAAGATGGTAAAATGATACCTCCAATTAATTGGTATTAATTGGTAATTTCAAAAGCTTTATACTGGAAAGAAAAAACAATTACCTGTAATTAGTGCAGGTGCTGGTTTTTGCTGCTGCACAAGTGGAACGAACGAAGTGATGTTGGAGACAATGTTGTTGTGCCTAGGTTCTTTTTCTGGTAATCGCGGACCTATAGTTGTCAAACTCGAGTTGCAAGACAACTTAGGCTTACTGAACCTGCTACTAGGTGGTTTAACATTTCTTCTAGCACCTGCTCCACCTTGGTTCTCTTTACCTTTACCCGTGAATCTTCGGTTACTCATCTTTCCTACTTTACTTTTGACACTGTTGCACTTAGCGGAAAAGCTGAATGCAGTATTTACAGAGTCTAGACTCTGTCTATCAACAGGAATCATGGCTTCAGAAATAGATGGAAGAAACTTCATAGGGTCTTTATTAACATCACCAAGAGGTTTCCTTTCAGAACCAGATGCTTCATTGACAGCTTCAGATATCTCATCTATGTTTTCATTCTCCTCAGCTATACAAGGAAGGTCCGGGATTGGACTTCCTCGCTTCTCTGATCTCATAGACTTTGGAGTGTTCGTACATAAGTTCTCAGCCTCCTCTTCTACGTTCTCATTCTCTTCGCTAATGCAAGGTAGGTCTGGTGTCTGACTGCTTCGTTTCTCTGAACTGGAAGACTTTTGCAAACTTCTATACCACAACTTCTCAGTTGGTGACGTGCAAGGATTCCTAGCCTCAGCAGATGAGCCAGCACCAAACAGAGGCACAGATTCAGTGTACGATCTACCTGTATAATCATGGTTGATCCCCAAGTTATCAAAGACAGAACTACCCTCGAAATTCTGACTGAAAAACATGCCATCAAACAGCTCGGTTGAAATGGACTGATCCAAATCTAGTTTTCCATTGAACTTAAATGTTTTAGCCAGATGTAATGACGGAGTGGTCGTGCAAGCAGACTTGCAAATCTGCTCTATCATGGCTGCACTTTCTGCTGTAGTTCTTGGAAGTTGGAAACTGTCATGATTTAATTGGTTTTTGGAGCCGCTTTGATTTTCATTATCGGTTTGGATTATAAAGCCCTCCAAAACAGGGTGGCTTCCATCGTCTGAGCTTATCAAACCCAAGGGTGGTAAACAAGGAGAACCATCTGAATCGCGAACAGTGCTACTAGCTAATCCATGTGAGTTTTCTCCAGCATATGGCAAAAAGTTAATATTTTCTGATCCAACTCTGTGATCCGGAGCAATTTGACTCCTCTGTACACTTGGCTGTTCTGTTCTAAAGGAAAGCGAGGCAGGACTCATCAATCCAGCTTCCTTGAATAAGTAACTCTGTAAACATCCATTTTTCTGGTTAATTGCACATCATACCGAACAAGAGATATTATTATGAGACTAAGAGCTTGAGCTGTACTGCAGTTTAATCTCTTGGCAGACAATCAGTAGAGTCATAGAAACAAAGACATACAAAGAAGAGCACTACTAATCTGAGACTTAATTAGGATTTCAGGTTTTGGCCGATAACTTTTATGGAGCTTTTTATATGCATTTGTACCTTGAGAGGTGCTTAATACTACGACACTTAGGCCTAGAATGATATTTTCTCATTAAATAATTACAATACTACAGCTTTCAGTTGAAGTATAATTGTTTACTTCCCTTTTAGAGCATGGAATGAAGATATCTGTTTTTTAAAAAAATTTGAGCGGTTAAAACTTATTTTTCAAGGGAAAGAGATTACACTTTAGAAGAAATTAAACTTAAGAAAACAGAGAAATAATGCACACACCTCTTCAAATCGTAACTCAGCTGAAGATGCAGATCCAATCATCTTTTGTAACTCAACACCATAGTGATCTGAAGATGCAGATCCAATCATCTTCTGTAACTCAACGTCATAGTTGTGACATGCGGCTTCCTCCCTATGATGTACTTTTTCCCTAACAGAATCTGACTCGAGAATGTCTCCCTGCAACATATAAAAGCCCATGATTCAAAAAGCATCTTAAATATATTTGGAAGGAAGGAGCGGTTCAAGACTCTCATATATTGAGCAGTCACAAGACATAGGGAAAGAATATTCACCCCTGGGCTTGACGAAAGCACTCTACTAGTTGGTTTTTCCAGGGTTCTTCTCCGCTTATTCTGCAGCATGGAATTCTCCATGGAGGAACTAGAGCAGAAAAATTCCTGAATAGAGCTCTCTGAATCATGAGATTCACCTGTTTCTGTACATGTTACATCTCTTTTAATTGGGGAAACACCTTTCTCAGAGAAAGTTTCATGTTGCGGTCTCTTTGTCAATGCATCTATATGGCCAGTAAATGTATCTGACTCTGTAGGTTCATCCTCTCCCACTTTTAAGCCAGAGTGGCTTGCATGCGATTCCGTTTCTGGTACCATTTCTATCTTTAACCCATCGTGATCCTCAATGTCATTCATTTCATTGTCTGCCAAGAGATTTACTCCAGAAGCAGTGAAAGATGGGACATCAAACACCCTTGCAGCGGATGCTGGTGTGGGAACCTTCTCCATTGTAGTTTTTTCTCGACTATTCACTGGAACCTCATCGAAGTTGCGTTCTTCATTATCATCAAAATGGGGTGATACAGGCTTCACAAAAACAGAGCGATCAGGGGTTCTCAGCGATGGATTTCCTTCTTTAACTTCAAGCTGTTTTTCAGCCGATTTTTGATCTGGGACAACAGAAAGAGCCTTATATTCATTTGCTGATTCCTCTTCTACGGCTGAGCTTCTTGGCCTACTAATTCTTTCATGGCTTTGGCTACTCCCCGCTTTGGTTAATGAACCCAGTGGCTGCACTTCCTTGGACCCACAACTAATATCACATCTTTTAGAATGGTCAATCAAGTTTTCCTGCGTACCCCTTTCCTGAAGAATAGATTCAACCATCAATGGCTCAACTACCGTGATGTCAGGGTTTAAACTTCTAGATTTTGAAATACTGCTAATTTCAATTGATACACCATTGTTATCTTCCTTCACTAATAAAGCTTCACCAGTAACAGCGATGGGCTGCAACAATACACTTTCATCGTTTGATTGCATTACTGAGTGTCTTGACTGCGGTTCAACTGAAAAGGACTCAACAAAGCCAAAAAGCTTGGTCTTGGATATAGAGTCTTGGATTGCACCCGCACCTAAGGTCTCATCTGGGGAGATGCCAGTTTGGCTTACCCTTTCAGCACTTGAACATCTGTTAGTGTCAACACATTCACCCTTTTCTTTTGATTGATCGTTGCTGGTAGTATTGTCAACTGTTAAACCTTCAACATCAACAGCAGAGGGATTCAGTGACTCCTTTACATGGCCACCTTGCAGTAATATTGAATCTCTTGGCTTCATATCAATCGAAGAGGACTCAATAGAGCCTGAATGCTCAGTCTTGGATCTATCTCCTCGAGTATTACTTCTGGACCTTGAAATGATTTCAGAGTGAAAGACGCCCGTTCCAACATCTGTCACCATAGAAACATCATTAATCACAGGTATTACCTGAGATAATTCTACTTCATAATCTGCCCAGGGAGAGGGATTTGAATTTATTGACAGAAAGTTACCAGAAAAGGAGTTGCTTGATTTTTGATGTTTCCTCTTGGAGCTATCTTGACTTGAGCTTCTAGATCTTGTACTTCTATCGAGATTAGCTGTTTCATTGCAACTTCTGCTTTGGGGATCATCCACTTGCTCATCTACTTTGGCAGACACTTCATTAATTGTCTCAATGGACTTTAATATATCAATGTCATTCACATGACCAGACTCGAGTAGAGATTCTGGTACAATAGAAGCATAAGCGTTCCCACTCGAATATTTTTGCACCGAATCCACTTTCTGATGCAAGGTAAAAGACTCTGTAGTTAAACTAATTTTAATACACTGATCCCCTCCTTTACCTTGAGAATTACTTTTCTCTACTTCGTCTCGACACCCTTCATCATTCTCATCATGCTTAAATAACTTTATCTCACTAACACTGTCAGACCTTAAAGAAGCAATCTCAAGGCCTATATCTCCACCCGGAGAAGGTTTGAGCTCATTTCTACTGTTAGAACGGCTTTTCGACGCTTTGGCACTACTACGAAGCTCTAAAGCTTTTTGACGTGACCTTGATCTCTGCATCTTAGCAAGTGATAATCCAGGGTCAAGGCAAGTATTTGGTTCAGTTTCATCTTGACAATAACCAGGAGGTGATGGTTTCCGCTCACAACCAGTAGTTGAGACACTTTTGGGAACCCTTTTCCCTTGGCTACATCCAGGAAATGTAGCATCAAGATTAGTTTCAACTCTCTGATTCTGGGAGTGTTTGGGAGATGGAAAACTTTGATTCTCTCTGCAACCGTTTGAGACACTTTCTGGCAGTCTCTCTTTCTCATGGAAATCTCTAGGAGATGCAATATTAGCATCCTGCTCATGAGAATGATTCGAAACGTGTCTGACTAAGTTGTGTGAGAGATCGTGTTGTGGTTCCTCTTCAAGCAACTGCTCTTCTAAAGGGTTATTTACCACAGACGTCAGGTCCTGTCTTACGACGTTGTCAGCTAGAAAACTGACAGACTGTCGATATGAAAAGGGACGACTGCTAGGACAAATGATGGAAGGTCTTGATGGACGAAATAGAAGTTCTGATATAATCTCCTCCTTATTCAACTCTGTATACATACAAACAAATATCAAAGTAAGAATCGTGACCAGAAACTCCTCTATTCAATCGTAATTGAAACAGATATACAAGCGATGTAAGTTAATACTAGTCTTAAGTCGATAGTTTCAACTAGCTAGCCATTACTTATTCCCATGTAAGAAATGACAAAAATAAAATTCTGCAAAAAGGTTCTGTAAAATGAAAGAGCTCTACACTTTGATGAAAACTCAGCACAAACACTTGTTTATTAAATAGGAACAGCACGAGCTCCTAAAACCTATCACAAGAAATTCAACATCAAATTGTGCTTATGAACCGTAATACCATTTATATTCTTTCAATCCGTCTTATCAAACTAATTCAACAACAAATTATGCTTATACGCTTTATAAACTTTCAATCCATCTCCCGTAAAGTATCAAACAACTTCACAGCAACAATACCCAGTAAATGCGTTGACGAAAAGAAGAAATTTAAGAATAATGATCCGTAAAACCAAAGACTGCTATTAATTTGCTCCAATTAGCCAAACAAATCTACATTTACCACCACGGACAATGCTTCGAGAATCAACAAGAAATTGAGCACTATGTCAAAAAAAATTGGGCACTAAATCAGATTGAACAACTACCGGAAGTTTGCGAAGGTAGAGACGGAGACCAGAGCCACGACGGAGGAGATACTCCGGCAAGTAGGCACTTGGAGGCTAAATGCTGGTCATAGAGATCTACTTGTTGCTTAACCTGGTCGACGATTCGCCTCTTCCTCTCAAAGATCTGAACGAAAAGATTCTCCATCTTCACATTCGTCCTCCATCTCGGATTATCCCTGCCGGAAAACATCTCCGACGACCTTCTCTAGAGATTGAGCGAGAGAGACTATTAGCGCGGATTTGAATTTCAAAATTTTGGGGATAAAGATTTAGTTTTCACTTTCGTTTAAAGATTAAAAAACCTTCGCTGATTGCAAACGGTGCGTTTTAAAACTCGTTAAATTCTTCACCCTTTATACCCTCATACGATGTCGTTTCACTTCATCCTCTATTCTTTCACCGTCGTCGTCTTTTTCTCTCTCTCCTTGATCATTCGCCGGAGTGATCGTTAAGAGACTCAGATTCGATCATCAAATTTCAATGGATGTCCCCTTACCAGTCGAGAAATTATCTTATGGATCATACCCTGAGTAAATTTCGAAGCTTATTCTCGATTTTGATTCCCTTCATTTCAATTTTTGTGAAAATTCCGATTTTGTAAATTTGATCTACTTGGTTACTTATGATGATGAGATTTTCGACAGGTTTGCTGTAAATATCTGGGTGTTGACAATTTTAGATTGCTTGTCTGAATCAGGGACAAAACTTGTGTAGTGCTTGTGGCAACTGGGAGTTTCAATCCTCCTACTTTCATGCATCTACGCATGTTTGGTGAGTTTTTTTACCTTATCAGTTATAGAATTGAATGTTCTTATGTTTATCAATGTCGTTTCAGATTCGATCAATGCGAGAAATATGCACAATTCGAGGCATTATGATCTGTGTTTATAGTCTAAAGTAGCTTAGTTTATGCCTTGTTGTATCTGATTGTGTTAGCTTTGTATATTTTTGTTTATAAAACCAGGATATGACAAGAAAGGACAGCAGAACTTAGAGGTTTCTGGATTATTCATGTTAAACCAAAGTTTTCCACCATTGATGCTGCGACCGTTTGTTCAAATGTATATGTTTCTTTACATCAAACTGATCATTTCTCTTTTTCTTCTTTAGAGCTGGCGAGAGATGCATTACAATCAAAAGGGTATCATGTTCTTGGAGGCTATATGTCTCCTGTAAATGATGCATACAAGAAGAAGGTATAATAATTTTGGCATCTTGAGAATTTTAGTTTCTTTCAATAAATGACTCTTGTTTTTCTAAACCAATACTAATGGACATGTTACGTGTGATGAAACTAATTAAGAGCTTCTTTTTCTTTTTAGCTCCCAAGGTTCTTTTGTTTACTGTTCTGTGTAATGTCCTTTAGAAATAATATAATCATTAGATTCTTTGTAGGGCCTTTTGCCTGCAGAACATCGTTTAGAGATGTGTAATCTAGCCTGCAAAAGCTCTGACTTCGTAATGGTTGATCCATGGGAGGTACTTTCTCATCCCTCAAAAATCTTTTAATAAGTTCTCTTTAGAGGAAAAAACCGTTGTTTACAAAACTGTGGAAGCTGTTTCTACAGGCATCTCAAAGCAGCTATCAACGAACTTTGGCGGTTTTATCTAGGGTCAAGACTTTTTTAACAGAAAATGGACGTGTACCTGAGGGTAAGAGAACTGCCAAAAAAATGTCCTATGTGACCTTTAGCATCTTTTCTACTCACAGTTCATCTCACTTACATTTTTGGGTAATTGCTGGATCGTCGCAATGGGATTGCTATGTTTCATCATACGTGCTAGCTACTACGTAGATGACAAGCTCAAATTTATAGTTTGTGGTTTCTAATGCTAGAATATCTCAAAGTCATGCTACTATGTGGCTCGGATTTACTGCAATCTTTCTGCTTTCCTGGTGTTTGGATCCCTGAACAGGTAAACCAAGGCAGCATTGTTATATAAACGGAGATGTCTTTTATCGATTTTACTCACAATTATGCTCTTTTTTAAATATTGGGTTTTTGAAGGTAAGAACTATTTGTAAAGACTATGGCATTGCGTGCATCCGTAGAGAAGAACAAGATGTTGAAAATATGATCTCTGGTGACGGAATCTTAAATGAAAACCGTGTAAGTATTACCAGGTTTCTTTTCTGATTCTGCTGTTTCAGTCCGTGATTGTACACGGGTTTTACTGAATGGTGCTACCTCGGTTTCTTTCGCAGGCTAACATCAAAATCATTGACAATATTGTTCCTAATCAGATCAGTTCGAGTAGATTAAGGTAGTGTGAGATTTGTCCTTCTCAAGAACATTTGATCTACACTAAAAAATGATTTCTCTTGCTCATTCCTCTGCTTCTTTCAGGCAATGCATTTTGCGGAGGTTATCCGTTAAGTACTTGACTGCAGATGGAGTAATAGACTATATCAGACAACATCAACTTTACACTGAGCTCACATGACAAAAGCTGAGAGGATTATTATACTTCATCAGATCAAATATTACTACACAACCCATCAAATAATCGCGGTAAACAGATGTAATCAGATCAGATACATTTATTGAATCTCTGTAATTTTAAGATTGTTATTCATCAAACTTCTGTATCATACTACCCAAATCTACAACAAAGATGAAGAAAGAAACAAAAGAGACGAGATAAATTGGAAAATGTAAACAATGAAGAATAAAAGAAAAAACACTCTCATGTCTCTTCCGTTTTTCTTTCTCTTCACGAAAGAAAGAAATATCAAATTTTATAAAACGAAATTTCATTTTGTTCTCTTTTAACAGAATTTTAAGTTACAATATTTTGTTTCTTGTAATACTATATAGTTAATTGCGGCCAAAATTCAAGGAAATGAAAATACAAAGTATATAAAACATTTTAATAAAAAAGTAGAAAGTTACATATTACAATGAAAACTAAGAAATACAACAGAGTCGAAAACTAAACTCCCATACCAATACAAAAAACAAAATATTGTGTTGTGGCCTTTGAAAAATATTGGGAATGAACAACGACACTTGCATTCAGTTCAAACTGGCCAGGTGATAGAACTGTTGAGAAGAACCTAAACATTTGTCCATACTGTACCCTCAGTTTTTATAAATGGGAACAGAAATGTAGTCTTTTACAGTTTCACCAGGTTTCTTGTTCATGTCTTTCCTAATTAAACATTCAAAATGAAGAGTGGTGTTGCAGTCATCACATTTCTATAATCGCCTTTCTTTAATATCATCCCACCAATGATCTCTTTTTTTTTACTTCTTGTATTTTGCCTTCGCAAACCTCACACCAGTCTGGTTGATCACTTGCCTCTTTTCCATCGAAAATTGTCATAAAATGACCGTCATGCTTATACCTTGTTTTGTATGGTAAGGTATCACAATTAAAACATATAGAATAATCGCATTCCATGCAAATTAGCTTTAAATCGCCTTTTTCGTATTTGCATATTTGACATCGTGTATCTTTCTCTGTGTCCCAGGAGAAGAATAAGGGATGTTCGTGGCCTTGATATTCAAATGGTTTAATAATCGAGGCACACCATAAGTCTAGCTTGAAGTGTTTGTTTCCTATATGATGCTCATAGAAGATGGTTTAACTTATTTTTGTCAAAAGCTTTGCCGATTTCAAGTCGCAGAAACTATGAAAAATGATGGGAGTATTGTTCCATCAGCTATTCTCTTAAATGGCTCACCATCGTCTATTATAAAATCTTCTTTTGGTATGTTTTCGAGTATTTTTCCATCCCACACCTTTGGATGTATGCACATTTTGAATGAACAAAATAAGCATCACATTTACTGCAAGAGTATGCACCATAATTTTGGTCAACTTGTTGACGACAGACTCCGCAAGACAACATTCCAGATGGAAGAGATGAGGTAAAAGAGATACGGTGGTGGTGACGAGATATTCTTATGACATGTGGGAATCTTATACAACCTTTATGGACAGAGTCCAAGCGAGCGAGAGAAGCTTGCGGCCTTAAAATAGTTATATAATTTTTAGTCTAGTGGTTAGTGGTTGAGGAAATGTTCTTGTGGTGAAGTGTTCAATCCCTTCTACCACCAACTCTGTTTTTTTTTCCCCCTAACATCGACCCTAAATTTTTATGCCTTGTGACGTTTACTAGTTCAGGACCGACTCTCTTTATGGATTACGAAGATACATTGGATACAGATGTCTGTGGGATCAAGCTTCTTAATCAAACTAGAGAAGCTTGTGCAGGGAAAAAGGTGAGAGGGTGGGGATGGCCTTTTGGGATGGTCGAAAACAATGGGTACGGGCATCATCTCACAGACCGAATCCATACTCAAGTCGCAGGTAAAACACCGATAAATGTCTTCTTTTTTTTTGTAAATTAGTTGATTATGGCTAAAATTCAAAGAAATGAAAATACAAAGTACATAAAAGTTTTTTTTAAAAAATATATAGAAAGTTACAAATCACAATGAAAATTCGAAATACAACAGAGCCGACTGTTGAAGATAAATGATTACTACTTTCTAACTGTATTATAATACAATAAACTCTAAAATCTAATTTATAATTGTGATTCTAAACAATAGCTTAGGTGGCTTGTGCCACGGACAAAACTTTGTTTTTTTTTTTTATGCAAGTCTATGCGAAGTTCATGAATCGAATTAGTAATTCTTTTTTTCTTTTATACTAGAAATCTAGAAAACCATGGAATAATCAAAGCTGTTCTTTTTCTGTAAATAATCGAAATGACAATGTGCCAAATGAAAATCAATTTCCTAGGATTGAAATCAATCCTAATATTGTAATGGAAAAAATGTTTTTATATACACAATTTTAGTTATAGATCAAATCGTTAAACATACAAAATATATAATTTTCACAAAAAAAAATCTGGCATCGCTGGACCATCTTGTAATTTTTATAATAATATTTCGAATGCAAACCGATTACGTAAGTTGAAGCTACAATAGCTTCTACAAAAGTTTGACCGATACTGAACCAAACCGAACCAAGATTATACCCTTCAATTCCTTGTTAACTTTTGTTTTAAGAGAACCGAGTGTGGACCAAAAACAAAATTCACTCAGCCCTCAAAACGCCAATAACTTCCATATTCCCTATTCCGGTTAGACTAGTGTTTGTTTATATACACCAAAAGCTCTCTTCTCTTCTTCCTATGCCTTCGATTCTTCTTCCTGTGCCTTCGATTTTCGTTTGCCGGTTCTAGAACGTTTACGGGACGCTCCAGAACCTTCCAGCTTCCATTTGAGTTCTCCATTAGCAAGCAGAGATTGTTGACAATGGAAAGTCCTGAGACTGGTAACAGTAGCATACACAATAGCCTCACTTCTCGGTTCAGAAACCGCTCTTCTCTCAACCACACCGCTTTGCCCACAACTGGATTCTGCAACCGCTTTCTCTCTCAAGCTTTGTTGCACAGCCTCCTTGTCAATAATCTCTCCATTCTCTTCCGTTGAAACCTACATAGGTTATATGAAGATGTTGTGAAAAGAATGCTCATGAGTCAAGTTTTTAAAGTGCTTTTATCGATAGTATTAGTCTTAATAAACCTTGAATTCAAATGGGAGGTTAAGTTGAGTGGAGACACAGTCACAACCGTCACTGTAGTTAACTGTCAAGAATATATCAAAAGCTTCGTTTCGTGTTGTTCTCCTGTAATAGGATGAGAATACATAAGCGTAAGAAATAGGACAAGAACTGACTTCTAAGAAAGTGTTAGTTTTACCTTTTCATAAGAAAAGGCTGCTTATCGAGAACTGCGTCTTTGTACTTCTGGTTATCTGAGAAAGAAACCTGGATTGCTTGCAAATGAAAACGATCAGAAAGGACTTTGACTATTTTGGCATTGGTGTAGTAGTTTCTAGAGATTACCTCGATAGATTCGATGAATGGTAACTGAGAAGTCAATCCATGAACACTTGCAACACGCAGGGTCCAATTAATGTACCTCTGATCTGTAACAGAAATGAAATGATGTGAATGAGACTAGCCTAACATCGAAAAACAGTTTCACACACCCAATTATAGTGCAGGACAAAACATATGTTGCATAAAAACCATGAAACGTTCAGGAAGAGCTACCTCCACTTAAGGATTGAGTTAGGATTATCTGGAAAAGATCGATTCTGACATATGGAGGAATCTGCATGTTAAGAGATTCCATGACCCCTGCAACCACCTGCACATCAGAATAATGAAGGGAAAAAATCTATAAGACTCAATTTGGGAACAGTGCTGAAGGTAATCTGTTAAACATCATATGTTTTGTCCACAGTTTTTGACAACAACAAAAGGTAAGTCTTACCTTATCAACAAGACCATGAATCACTACATTTGCTTTCTTGTCCTTTGGGGTTTTCTGAAAGGGCAAATACAATCAGTTAACAGTTCCCGACGAAAAACTACACAGTCCAGAAAACACATTCTGCCATATACATTCCAAAGAAAATATCAAGGCTTATAGCAAACAAAGAGGTATGTCTAGAGAACCCATTATATACATATGATCATCTACATATATGACGTGCATTAAATCTCGTGCACATGAACAAAATAGACAATTACCTGAAGATTAACTATGACGATCTTGCCTCCACCTCTGAGACACTTGAGAGGCAAATTGCAAGCAGGGGTTATCTGCAAACTGCATAAAGAGGTTAGGCACATATAACAAACAAAATGCAACATATTCTAGAGAAGAATGATCAAAAGTGTTAAGGAAACAAACATGGGAGTTCTTATGAGTCATTAGTTACCTGGTACCCAAACAGAGTACAAGATCAGCCATTTTGCAGTGCTTCTCTGCAGGATCAATCTCTTTCGGAGGCAAAGCATCCTGCCATGGAAAGAAAACAGCATAAGAGACATACAGAGATTCATTTATTACATTTCTCAAATTCTTAAAACTACATATAAAAAAGTAAAACCAGTAGACTCTGATTCAACAGCAACGCTTTCGTATCAGAACAGCAAAGAAAATTCACCTCCCAATCTAGGACCGTATCTTTAAGTTTAGCTCCACACTTTTCAACAGAACACCTTCTTGATGTTTCCTTTAATCCAATAGTTTCCACCTCGAAATCACGCAGGTACCTTCGAAATTTCAAGAAAGGTTGTTACCATTTATGTTCCAATGATCATAGGGATAGATAATGACAGCTCTCATCACAAGGGTTCACAATGTAAGAGAAAGGCAATAATATATATATTTGCCTTACTCTGCTCCACATGATGGGCACATCTCCATAAAAGAGTCTCCATGCAGTTCAGAAAGCTTCTCTCTTGGAATTCCAGATCGAAGATGTAAGCCATCCACATTCTGATCATTTACGAAGCAGCATATAAGTGAAAATTAGAGGTGTAAACATGGAGACAAGATCCTATCAGTGATCAAGCACAGTAAAAGTAATTCTGTGGGAAAAAGAGGATTACCTGACTGATGACAAATTTTAAAATGCCAGCTCTTTCTAATTCAACTAAAGCCATATGGGTCATGCTCGGCATTGCACGATGAAACGGCAGAGAAGCTTTGGGTAAATCTTTGCCCTCGCGCTGAAACCATTAAACACGGGTCACAAGTGTTAACTTTCAGGAGATGATGCTTTAAAAAAGACAGCTGTATAGCCAGACAGTCCAAGGAAGTGCCATCAAGTCAAGCAATAATGATAACAAACCAAATATTGAAAATACAGGCCAATCAATGACAGAATTCAAAATGAAATCACTCGAGCAGATAGTCAGAGAAAAGAGGATTAAAAAGCCTTAGCTCACACCTGTAACGTCCAAATTCCTTTGGGGCCTCGGAAATCAGGAATTCCACATGACGTTGAAATGCCAGCACCTGTAAAGACTACTAGATGCTTACTCTGCAAACATAAACCAGCTTCTTCAAGATACTTAAATAGGACAAGAAACAAAAAAAAAAAAAGGCAAAAGCATCAAGAAGAATATGAAAAGAGGGCAAAGATCCAAACCTTTTGAATCATCTTAGCAAGTTCTTCGATCTGCAGTTCCAAAAATAAAATCAGACAAACACCAGAGTTAGCACAATAGTGAAATAGACAATAAACACGCCAAGATCTAGCAAGAAAATCCTTTATCAGACCTCATTTTCCAAACCTTTGGCTTATTAGATAAAACAATGATAAACAAGAAGAGGTACTTTCAATACGCAAACAGTCAAATTCTCAACACAAATCTGATTTCAGACAACGGCTTCTGCATAATCAGTAAATAAAGATCAATCACAGTGTCCATGGATTATGTTTTTTAAGAGACCCACAAGGAGAGAACCATCTCAAGATGCTTGTTATAACCCAATTTCATTCTTCAATTAACACAATGCAAGTCCAAAAACAGGTACTGTAAAACCTAAAACTATATTATATGAATCATTACGTACTACTCATTGTCCAACTCTTCAATAACCCTTCACGACCATCCAAAACACAAATAAAAGCGTAAAGGCTTAATATGAACCTACGATCAAAATCAAACACTACGACAGAACACACGAAGGATCAACTCTAAAATCTAAGCTACTTTGCGATCAATCCGAAGACAACAATCAACGAGACGTGAAATCACATAGAATCTGGAGAAAAATCCGAGTAAACCCATAAAAAACCCCCAGGAGGAGAAGGAAACAAAAACAAAAAGTAGAAACCCCAGAAACCTTGCATTGTAGAACATGAGATGGGTCGAAGAATTCGGCCATGCCGACTTGACCAACATCTTCAATGAAAGACAATTTCTCTGCGTAACCTAAAGACATTAGATTTGGCAAGAACACCTTCTCTGCCTCTCGATGTATAAAAACGCAGAGGGGATCTCTTATAGACTTGGACTGTGACTTCTATTTAAGACGAATCAATATATTTCCTTATTTTTAAAATATTTTTACTATATTATATACCAGACAGCTTATTTTTTTTTAGATTTAAGTTTTATTCTAAAATTTTGAGTTAGAATATTGTAATAATTTTAATATTTAAATAAAAAATGTAAATTAGTTTATTATTTATCATTCAATAAATTAAATTTTATTTTTATAACTGTACTTTCCAAATAATAGTAAGAAAATATAAACTTTAACTATTTGAGTTCATTTAAAAAAACGTATTAGTATTAAATATATATCATTTTTATACTAATTTCATAATGTGTTATTATTATATGATAAAAAAAACTATGAGTATAAAAATCTATTTCATAAATTTTTGATTTTATTTAAAAATATTCATTTAATCTTTCAAAAAAATAATAGATTCATATGAATGTTTTGAATTGTAAATTAATATCTTTTATGTTTGTAAAACAAAAGATTTTGTTGATTTACTATTGTAATTTATGTCTAATTTTTAGTAAAGTTTAATTACGTAATTATGTATGGTTGTATGGGTAGTAGATAGATAGATATTAGATTATTTTGGTTATAAAGATAAATAATAAAATACTAACACATTTTTATCCTTAATGATTTTTTCTTGGTTGCTTTTAAAATCAATAATATTGTATGTAATTGTTTACACTTTAAATGTTTGTTTATAATGTGTAGTTCCCAATTAAAAGTATTAGATATATATTATATTATTTTTAAATTAATTTTAAATAGTAATACTGTAGTGGAAATTTGACAAATTTGTTAATAATTTTATTTATTATTTATTTTTGAATCTATAAATTAGTTATTATTAATTTATATATTTATTATTTTAAAAATTAAATTTTCGTTTCACTAATTGATTTATTTAAGAAAATTTGAATAAAATTGAAAATAGATTTTATGAAGATTTTATTTCAAATATGTATTTTTAATAGTAAAAATTTAAGTGTAATCTGAATAAAATTGAAGATAGATTTTGTGAAGATTTTATTTTTAAATATGTATTTTTAATAGTAAAATTAGATTAAGTATTTAAACATTTTTATTCATAATGATTTTTTTTGTTAGTTCTTAAATCTAATGGCATTGTATGTAATTTTTTAGAATTTAAATGTAATTTTCAAATGGGTACTCCCCAAGTATTAGTAAGGAGATTATTGTAATCTCGAATATTTTTTGGACAATTTTCAGAAATACCTTTTTTAACAATATAAAAGACTTAAGATTTTTAAGTTTTACTAAAATTTTATGAACCCTTGATAAACCTAAAGTTTGTGATATTAAAAAAAACAAAATTAAGGTATATTTGGATTTAAAACTTGTGTTTATGGTATTTTTATATCTCAAATTTATTTGGGCTAAACACAAGATTTGATCTAAGAAAAAAAAAAAGTATAATCATTAGCCTAAAACAGCATAGCTAAATTAAGTTGATGTTATCATTGCAACTTTTTTACATTTCACCAATTTTTTTTTATATCTAATTTTTTTCTTTTTAAAAAAAAATGTAATCAAGAAATTCTGAAGCGGTGATCCACAATCTCTTTAGTTCCAGGATTTAGAATTTGATAATATATGTGTCAAGTTCACAGTCGTAAACCATATTTCTAGTTATATAGTACAAAACTTGAACTCGGGTCCGGTCAGTATCATTGTTTCATTGTAACAACATTCATCTAACTGGTTATGCCAAAATATTATGAGTATAAAATAAGTAAAATTTATCTTCTTTTTATTATTTAAAATATATATAGGTGAATATCAACCCATTGAAGATAGGACCCATTTGAGAAAATGGATTGTGATTTGTACAAATACTAAACCATGATAGATTGATCTATGTATGCTGATACCAGTTTATACTAGATTAAAAGTCTGGTTCGACCGGCGCGGATTGAAACTCACCGGTCAAAACCAGTTTGATACATATTTACAAGTCGATTGGTTTGGGATTTGAATTTGGTTAGCACTATATATATAAGACTTTATTATCCCTAATTGTAAAGTTGTCAAAAACTAGGGTGATGATGGATTGATCCAGTTTAACCCATTTATTGGTGAAATGTGTTGGGCGTTTTTAAACACATTCGGTAAAGATAAAATAAATGTGATGATGGGAAGGGGTTTTTTTTATTTAATTGTTGCCTATTTATGCTTGCAATGATGTGACTTCGAGTGATTCTATTATTGCATTTTTTTTCAAGGCACGTTGAATATTATGTACCCAACTAATTACCGATCATTATTTACAGATCTATATTAACTTCGACGTGTAGAACATCAAGGAAATTTAACAAAATAGATGGTTAAACCCAAGTTTGTCAAAAAAAAAAAAAAAAAAAGGACAAAACAGTAAGATCTTTCTTCAACGTTAAGATGGGTCTTCTTTATTCGATTACTTAAACAGTTGATCTATAGTTCTTCATCTTTCCCATAACAAAAGATTCAGACTTAATTTTTACACTCATCTTGAAAGTTGAAACTCATGTTACCCATAACACATCTTCTTTAGACTTTAGGACATCTTTTGATGAGTATGGTACCGCTATATGAATTCCAAAGTAATACAAATGCGTTTTAATCTGTCATTACATGACAAAATTTTGTCGACATCCGTTAAAAGACACAAACGTTTTCTTCAGAAATTCTCCAACACTTCCGACATGTGTTATGCCATGCGGCAGATAATACGAAACCCAGGAAAAAATTCATCTCTTTTTATTATAAATCTCAAAACCAAAGACCAAACGCATCATCTTCTCTAAGTCATCATCATGTTGTCTCTTCAAGGTTCTCTCTATATTCCTCTTATCACCTTTTATCTGTCACTTCTCAACTGTGTCAATCTAAACTCAGCTTTGGATTCAAACGCTGGTTTTTGCACTCCTTACCCATGTAACCAACCGCCTCAACCGCCTTCTTCTACAGGGTACTCTCCATACGGTAATCCTCCTCCACTGCCTTCACCGTCTTCACCACCTCCACCGCCACGTTCTCACTGCCCTCCTGTTCCGACGACAGGCTGTTGCAACCAACCACCACCTTCCACGACGTATTCTCCTCCGTATCCTTACTTTTATACTCCTCCTTATCCTTACGGTACTCTCGGCGGAGGAGGATCTGGTGGTGGCCAAGGAACCGAAGGATCTGGTGGTGGCCAAGGAACCGGAGCGGCGGCGTCTTACTATTCCTCTTCCGTGCCGGTTTATGTTTTGATGTTTGTGTTATCTTATGCTTTTGTTGTCCTTTAGGGCATGCATAGAGCTTGGAAAAATATTACCTTTTTCTGTTTCTGTTTTTATCTCAAATTTTTTGTTTGTGTAATTAATATATATATACATATACATATATATATATATATATATATATCTTCATCGTTATTTGTTCAAAAGAATCACTCAGGACTCAGGAGGAATACCAATTCGGTTTAGTTCGAACTTCGAACTTAATAAAAATTGACTTGTAGATCAAAACGGAAAAGACCACACCACTTTCCTCTAAACTTTCTTATTTCTTTAAACAAAACAAAAATAAAAACCTTTCTTATCTCCAAAAATATTTGACCAACACCAACAACAAAGAACTAGTGCAACCTAATTTGAACGTAAAACTAGAAATGTTATAAGATTTTTTTTTTTAAGATTTGCTATTATAAATTTTTATTTAGATTATAAATTAATAAGATAAATGATAAATATATATAAATAAGATTCGATATTATAAATTTTTATTTAGATTATAAAATAATAAGATAAATGCTAAATATATATAAATATTATCAAAATTTTGGACAATATATTAGCAAAGATTTTATGGAACTTTTTTCATAAATATAAAATATTATATAGAATATTCCCTATAAATATGAATTTTTTGTATCCATAAATATATGATTTTAATTAGTTACCATAAATATAGAATTTTAATTAGCTACCATAAATATTTGATTTTAATTAGTTACCATAAATATTGATTTTAATTAAATGATGACATAATAACTAATGACTAAAATATTTTTAATGAGAGATTAAAAATTGTTCTTTAATGTAATGGTAATGTGATGTAAATATTTACGCTTTTTAATGTTTATTTATAACTGTAGATTAATGTTAATTAAAACAAATTTTGCGAAACGGTCACATTTAGATAAAAGTAGACAAAATGATAATTAGTTTTTATTATTTCATAGATCCAAAAATCTAAAAGCAAACCAACGACTAAACCGACTACCGAGATCATATCGAAAACCGGTTGGATGGAACACATAAGAATCGCGAATTGTAGAACCAACCCATGCAACGATCGGTTCAAATATGAGTTGAGCAACAGATCACAACCGTCCACGTGGTAAGTCTTTGCCACAAGACAAAAAAAAAATCTATCAAGACTACGGAAATAAGTCAAGAGAGATAATAAATAAATAAATAAAATAATTAATTACTGAGGATTCGAAAAAACTATTGTTATCTTCAGAGACGTTATCAGAGAGGCATGAATGGCTTCTCTTCCTTTCAAGAATATCCCGATTAAACTTCCATATTCAGTATCAACAAAGCCTTCTTCTAAACATCACGATGATCAAGCTCTTAATCCTTCTTCCACATCGTACTTTCATCGCGTTTCGTCTCTATGTAAGAACGGTGAGATCAAAGAAGCTCTGAGTTTAGTTACAGAGATGGATTTCAGAAACCTACGCATTGGTCCCGAGATATACGGTGAAATCCTCCAAGGATGCGTTTACGAGAGAGATTTATGCACAGGGAAGCAAATTCATGCTCGGATTTTGAAGAACGGTGATTTCTACGCTAGAAACGAGTACATCGAGACCAAATTGGTGATATTCTACGCGAAGTGCGATGCTCTGGAGATTGCTGAAGTTCTTTTCTCGAAACTGAGGGTTCGTAATGTTTTCTCTTGGGCGGCTATTATTGGTGTGAAATGTAGGATTGGATTATGTGAAGGAGCTTTAATGGGTTTTGTTGAGATGCTTGAAAATGAGATTTTTCCAGATAATTTCGTGGTTCCCAATGTTTGTAAGGCGTGTGGTGCGTTGCAGTGGAGTCGATTTGGGAGAGGGGTTCATGGGTATGTGGTAAAAGCTGGTCTTGAAGATTGTGTGTTTGTGGCTAGTAGTTTAGCTGATATGTATGGGAAAAGTGGTGTTTTGGATGATGCGAGGAAGGTTTTTGATGAAATTCCTGAGAGAAATGTGGTAGCTTGGAATGCGTTGATGGTGGGTTATGTACAAAATGGTATGAACGAGGAAGCGATTCGGCTTTTATTTGATATGAGGAAGGAAGGTGTTGAGCCTACTCGTGTCACTGTCTCAACTTGCTTATCTGCTTCTGCCAATATGGGCGGGGTTGAAGAGGGGAAACAGTCTCATGCCATTGCTATTGTAAATGGACTGGAGCTGGATAATATCCTGGGGACATCTTTATTGAACTTCTATTGCAAAGTTGGTTTGATAGAGTATGCTGAGATGATTTTTGATCGGATGATTGAAAAAGATGTGGTAACATGGAATCTGCTTATATCCGGCTATGTTCAACAAGGTCTAGTTGAAGATGCTATCTACATGTGCCAATTAATGAGACTAGAGAATCTGAAATATGATTGTGTCACTTTAGCGACATTAATGTCGGCAGCTGCACATACTCATAATCTAAACCTTGGGAAAGAGGTGCAGTGTTATTGCATTAGACACAGTCTTGAAGCTGATATCGTCTTAGCCAGCACCGCGATGGATATGTATGCCAAGTGTGGCAGCATTGTTGATGCTAAGAAAGTGTTTGATTCCACAGTAGAGAAAGACTTGATACTGTGGAATACATTACTTGCAGCCTATGCAGAGTCTGGTCTTAGTGGAGAGGCTTTGAGATTGTTTTATGAGATGCAGCTAGAAAGTGTACCACCAAATGTGATAACATGGAATTTGATCATTCTAAGTCTTCTAAGGAATGGTGAGGTAAATGAGGCCAAGGAAATGTTCTTGCAGATGCAGTCCTCAGGCATATTTCCAAATCTAATCTCGTGGACGACTATGATGAATGGTATGGTTCAAAATGGTTGCAGTGAGGAGGCAATTCTTTTTCTCAGAAAGATGCAAGAATCCGGCCTGAGACCAAATGCATTTAGCATCACTGTTGCTATCTCTGCTTGCGCACATCTAGCATCATTGCATATCGGAAGATCAATCCATGGATACATCATAAGAAATCAACAGCATTTCTCTTCAGTTTCGATTGAAACTTCTTTGGTTGACATGTATGCTAAATGTGGAGATATAAACAAAGCAGAGAGGGTTTTTGGAAGTAAGTTATACAGCGAGTTGCCCCTCTACAATGCCATGATCTCGGCGTATGCATTATATGGTAACGTGAAAGAAGCAATCGCTCTATACAGAAGCTTGGAAGATATGGGCAAAAAACCAGACAATACAACATTCACAAGCCTCTTATCAGCATGTAACCACGTCGGGGATATGAACCAAGCTATAGAGATTTTCACTGATATGGTTTCAAAACATGGCGTGAAACCATGCTTGGAACATTATGGACTATTGGTAGATCTTCTTGCATCAGCTGGAGAAACAGACAAGGCCTTAAGGTTAATCGAGGAAATGCCATACAAGCCAGATGCACGAATGATCCAATCTTTGGTTGCTTCTTGCAACAAGCAGCATAAGACTGAGCTTGCAGAGTACTTATCAAGGCATTTGTTAGAATCAGAGCCTGAAAACTCAGGTAACTATGTCACGATATCGAATGCTTATGCAGTCGAAGGAAGTTGGGATGAAGTTGTGAAGATAAGAGAGATGATGAAAGCCAAAGGTTTGAAGAAAAAACCAGGATGTAGTTGGATTCAGATTAAAGGAGAAGAAGGAGTCCATGTGTTTCTTGCGAATGATAAGACACATATTAGGAAGGATGAGATACAAAGGATTTTAGCATTGTTACTATATGATATGTGTTCAGATTTCACATGATATTATGTGTATGAAATATTATAAATTAGAACATATATTCACAATCTCAAGAATCGAGAAGCTTGGTGATTACTGGTGTTTAGTATTATCATCGTACACTCTAAAATACTACGAAACAAACAACCACAGTATCTTAAGTGACAAGGGACAACAAACCGTTGCGTCAGAGCTTCAGACAACTAGTTTACTTTAACTATCAGTACTACTATCCAGCTAGTACACGGACCGACCGATTGTCGGTGGAGAATCTGAAAACAGATCTCAACCATCCACGTGGCATGTATGTAAGTTTGATACCTTGGGCCCTGCACCACCAGTTCCAGGCCTCATCTCTGGTTTTCGCTGACCGTAACGATCACGCATTCATGCGTTTTAAGCTTTTGCTTTGTCTTCACCGACACTTAGTACGTAGCCACAGTCAAAGACTCAGTTTCCGTATAATCAAACTTTTAAGGAACAAACAAAATATTTTGTTAACAAAATTATTACAAGTTTACTATAATACTTAGGTTTCTAAATGATCATTCGTCAATGAATAAATTAAAGGAAATAGAAGAAGATTCTATGCTTCTGAAATGGGCTCAAATTTACCAATAACGGAGTAATGAGTTTCTGATACCTTAATTTATGAGGAGGAGATACTCTTCCAACTCCCACGTGACATGTTTGATTTTTTAATTTTATTTTGTGGACGTGACATGTTTGATTTTTTCATAAATAATAATAAATTTTTGTATATTTTTCTAGACTAAAAAAGTATTTCTATTTTTAGCTACACATACAAGTGAACACCATCTTAAATCTTAATCACATGATTGTTGTGATCTTCTCAACAAAGGTGAAGAAATCATAAATATTGTTAGCCAAATGTAATGTGATATTTAAACACTCTTTATTAGATGTAGGTTAGATAAGTTGGGGCCATGTTCCACCAATTAATTTCGTAAGGCTGTTATAATTTGCTAACGCTCAAATGCGTTGTCCCAATTCATAATTTTTTAAAAATTTCCCCCATACCTTTCTTTAACTTGAATTCTCGATCTACATTTTATCTACTTTACATCCAAAATTTTGTGTAAAAGTTAATCCATTCTCTTCATATAATCTGTAAGTTTGCATTAGACCACAAGTCACAAGAATAGAAATGTATATCAATTTCTGAATCATAGAAACTTAATATCAATTTTCGCTTTAGAGTTTAGATCATCATTATGTGTCACTTGTTCCATATAATATTAAATTTATGTAAACATATATAAAATTTCTAGTTCCTACATAAAAAAATCAGTCTCTAAAAAAGTCTTACAATAATATAATAATTTCTAAAATAGTAGTAGGTGGAACCGTGGAAGGCTGGAAAGAACAGCATATGATATGATTATGAATTTATGATCACAAACTTACAAAACCCATAAGCTTAAATTCGCAATAAATACATTAAATAATGTCACCACAATAAATAAATACTCAATGGCACAATCGTAATTTCAACCAGAATCCACGTCCATTTAACTAAACACCATCTTCTTCTTCTCCTCCTCGCTTTAAGCTCTTCTTCGCTCACCTCTCTCTCAAAAGACCCCAAACCAACTCTTCACTCTCTCTCTCTCTCTCATTACATTCCCAACAATGGCGAAGAAGATGACTTCTCTCATCATCTTCAACATTCTCCTCCTCCTCACAATCCAATCCCACGCGCACAACGTCACGCGCCTCCTAGCAAACCACCCATCATTCTCCTCCTTCAGCCATTTCTTAACACAAACTCACCTCGCCGACGAAATCAACCGGAGAACAACCATAACCGTATGCGCCGTCGATAACGCCGCCATGTCAGCACTAACCTCAAAAGGCTATACAATCTCAACTCTCAAAAACATTCTCTCACTCCACGTCCTTCTTGATTACTTCGGAGCCAAAAAACTCCACCAGATCCGTGACGGTTCTGCTCTCGCCGCTACTCTGTTCCAAGCCACCGGAGGTGCTCCTGGAACAACCGGATTCGTTAATATAACGGATCTGAGAGGTGGTAAAGTTGGATTTGGTCCTAAGGGTGGAGATCTGTCGTCTTTCTTTGTTAAATCTATTGAAGAAGTTCCGTATAACATCTCCATTATTCAGATTAGTAGAGTTTTACCGTCGGAGACTGCGTCGGCTCCGACTCCGGCTCCGGCCGAGATGAATCTTACTGGAATAATGTCGGCTCATGGCTGCAAAGTCTTTGCTGAGACTCTTCTCACTAACCCTGGAGCTTCAAAAACCTATCAGGTACTTTACTAAACCCTCATTACTAACTAAATTACACGTAATTATAAAAATAATATCCGTTTTTCCAATTAAATTTTTAATTAATCAATAAAGTGATGCATGTTGATGTATACATGTAGAAATTAATTAAATAAATAGACGCAGCTACTTTACACCACTAAACCCTGATTTTAGTAACTAATCGATTGGAAACCGAAATATAGTGACAGTAATTACTAATTAGTACTGTTGTAACTTTCTGTTTTCGAATTATAAATTAGTTAATCGATTAATAGATGCATGTGGCTGTATAAATGTAAAAATTAGTTAAACAAAAATACTCAGTTACTTACACTAATTAACCCCTGATTAGTGAGCTATGTATACTCCATCTAGAAACAATAATTAGTAATGTATTACTAATTTCAGTTGTTAAATTCAAAATTAATTAATCAGAAAGATGCATGTGATTGTTCTGTTGGCTTGTAGCCACTAGCCATTGGCTTTGAAACAAAAAAAAAAACATGTCAAAAGGTGTTGACTGTTACGTAACTCTAATGACTAATGGGCAAATATAGTCAAACACCACAGACTTGATTACCTCAATTATCGGAACATTATTGATTACTTTTCCAATTCATTTCAAATTATGATACCTAATTCTATAAACTATATATATATATATATATATTTTTTTTTAAATGGTTCATCTTTTCAAATATGAAAAGTAGCAATAATTTGTCCTACTAACTCACTAGCCAATATAATTGAGTAGCTACAAAAGTTTCAACTTCACTATCTTAACTGCAACTTCAAGATCCGAAATCTCACATGATTCATCAGGTAGAAAAAAATGACTTGGAGAGATTCAAAATGGGTTTTGGGTTGTGTTTATGTTGTTAACAGGAGAGTTTAGAAGGAGGCATGACAGTGTTCTGTCCAGGAGATGACGCCATGAAAGGATTCTTGCCCAAATACAAGAACTTGACAGCTCCAAAGAAAGAAGATTTCCTCGATTTCCTTGCCGTCCCGACATATTACTCAATGGCTATGCTCAAATCCAATAATGGACCGATGAACACACTCGCGACAGATGGAGCTAACAAGTTCGAGCTTACTGTACAGAACGATGGAGAGAAAATTACGCTCAAGACAAGGATCAACACTGTCAAGATCGTTGATACTCTCATTGACGAGCAGCCTTTGGCTATTTATGCGACGGATAAGATTTTGTTGCCTAAAGAGTTGTTTAAGGCTTCGGCTGTTGAAGCTCCGGCTCCTGCTCCGGCACCAGAGGACGGTGATGTTGCGGATTCTCCAAAACCAGCTAAAGGTAAAGCGAAAGGGAAGAAGAAGAAGGCTGCACCGTCGCCGGATGCTTCTTTTGGTGACTCGGATTCGCCTGCGGAAGGGCCTGATGGAGTGGCGGATGATGCGACCGCTGATGATGCTGGTGCGGTTAGGATCATCGGAGGAGCTAAGGCTGGTTTGGTGGTGAGCTTGCTCTGCTTGTTTGCTTCTTCTTGGCTTCTATAGTTCACTTCTTGTTTCTTCTATTCTTCTATGTTTTTGTTCGTTTTTTTGTGAATCCTTATTTATGGCTTTTGGGGGAAAGTAAATGAGGATTATTTATTTCCCCCTATGATTGAGGTTTTTTTTTTAATTTAAAATTTGGTTGTCGAATTAATTAGTCGGTAGTATATATATATATATATATATATATATATTTGTGTGTTCTTGTTTCACGTGTTTGTTTAGTTGATGGCGTAACGAACGGGTGTTGGGAAAACTAGATACTATATAGTAAAAATCTGAGCACTTGCAAGATTCTAGTTTATAGTTAACTTCGGTATTTGCCGTAACATAATACTCCACCTTCTATTATGGTATTTTTAGAGGATATAATACATAAAACAAAATAATCTAGATTGATACTCTCTTTTGGAATTCTAATTTGGATGTCTCACATTCCCTCCTATAATGTAATATGTCTGCAACTTTTGCCTTACTCCATTGAAGATTTGATCTTGTAAAAATGGGGAAACCAAACTTTATTCAATTATAAAAGATTGCAAATTCGCTCCCAGCAATTCATTAATCCGAAAAACCTTTTTCTTTTTCAAAATTGAATATCTAGTCCTGATTTGGGTGTTCTTGTCATATTTTTCTTGTTTTTGTTTTGTCGAAATGATTTTCACATAATGAGCCCACAAATAAATTCCGATCATCACAAATCAGAAATTTAAAAGGTAACGAAATTTATTATTAAATCAAAGCAAAAGGCCTTAAATGTATACAATACAAATAAAACTAGCTAGCTACGAAATTAGGTCTTTAAGCGACGTTACTAAACACTATTATATATTAAACTAAATCAGAACCCGTGTGATACACGGGCTTTGATATCGTTCTACATCCATATTTGAATATAAAACTTTAAATTCAATTTCAAAACTAAAATCACTTTTTTTTTGCTGTAAAAAGGTAAAGTCATAAATTTTGGTCTTTGAAAAATTATATAAAATTATCTTAACAACTTATTTATTATAAAGTTGGTTGTACAACTTAAATTCTAAACTATAGCAAAAAAAATCCACATATCAAATTCTTTAATAAAGTTCATAAATCTACGACCACAACCAATCAGATCTATAGTTTCACAGCTTTGAACCCTTTTAATCGTGTTTCCACTCTAATTTCTCATAATAAATTTAGTAAATGTTAACTCAAACCCACCTAGAGGACTCGCATGGGCTACAAAAAGGGCAAGTGGCCCCTGCTTAACACATTTTCCTATTAATGTCACTCGAGATTTTAGTAAAAAACACTACGAACTCAACAATTTTGTTACTCTGCGATGATTAATTGTTAAACTAATATTTGTAAATATTACCATGTTTTTATTATTATCATTGTTGTTGAATGCAAACGTATCTTTTATATAGTCATAAAATTCCTAGCATATCTATGTGTTATATTGATGATCAAAATTGTAAAAATTGGATTCTCACAAATAATTATAAGAACAAAAATAGAAACAAAGGACGAGTTTCTTTATTGAGTTTCAACAAAGACTCAAGAATTACAAAAGAATTACAAGGATTTCCAGCTTATTTGATTAACAAGCTAGGGATTTGCCTTAAGAACAATTGAGTCTATGTCTTTTTATGTGAAAGTTGCGGAGGAAACTGGGATGTTCGGGAAGGAAACTCAGATTCTTGGATTTGGAGGAAACTGCTCAAGCTCAGGCCTTTAGCGGCATCTTTCGTTCGCAAGGAAGTTAAGGATGGAACCTCCACTTTTTTCTGGTTTGATAATTGGCTGAAATGTGGTCGTTTGATTGACATCGTAGGTGACACAGGTACTCTCCGGCTAGGACTCCATCGTGGTGCCTTAGTAGCGGATGCGGTGGTTAATGGTACCTGGGCAGTTCGTCGCGGCAGGGGAACCCTTTTTAGTGACTGTTTTCAGCGGCTGGATTTGCATGGCATCCCTGCGACAGACTTTGGACCTGATGTTCAACTCGAAGAAAACTTGGGATCAGATACGAACTCCTCGTCCTTGAGTCAGCTGGTACTGGGTTGTCTGGTTTCCTCATGCTATTCCTCGCCAATCTTTCATCTTGTGGTTAACTATAAAGAACCGTCTTTCATGGGGGACCGTATGCGTGCTTGGGGTCAATACCAAGCTTGTACGCTTTGTGGAGAGTGTGATGAAACCCGGGACCACTTGTTCTTTGTCTGCCCGTTCTCATTCACAACTTGGATGGGGAATGCTTCTCACCTCTTGGGCCGAAGGATTAATCCAGATTAGACCATTACTTTGAATACTCTCATATTACCTCAGCGTAATTACTCAAAAACGATTCTTCTTAGACTAATCTTTCAGGCCACATTGTATAACATTTGGACGGAGCGTAACAAGAGAATTCATAGCCAAGCTCCTCGAACTGTCGTTGTCATCTCCTGCCAGATTGCTGCTATCGTCTCAGCCAAATTAGCTTCTATTGACGTCACTCAGGGAAGCAAGCTTTTAGATATTACAACACTTTGGGGCCAGCGTAGGAACTAATCCTACCATCTTAGCTCCTTCCAAATATCCTTTGTTCCTGATCAGAATGCTACTCATTGTGGTTCTGTGTGTTTTTTTTTTCTAGGAAGTGGTCCATCTATTGTTCCCGCTCGGATGCACTTTCAAGCTGTATGGCCCTACGGAAGATGGCACGATGGTCTTAGTGCAGCTGCCCGATCATTCCAATCACCATCATCTTCTTTCTGTGGGACACAACTTGCCGGTTTCCTACCCTTGTTTACCCCTCATGAGCTATCTGACGATCGCTGCTGTCTTTTGGCTTCGTCGTCTGTTTTTTCGCGATTGTGCACACTGCATGATCGGCCCAAAGCCGCTGCAAAAAACTGTATTGTTTTTTATCATCTCGGTTTTGTCCCAACTGGATTTTCCGAATGAGGTTTTAACGAGGCAGCAACTTTGCAGCGCATTTTCTTTCGAGTTTGGTCTAGTTAGTCATCTATCCTTTTTTTTACACGAAACTCTGATCCAAAAACTCTTGTACATATTTTTGTTTCATTTTATATATCAATATCACATTTCATCAAAAAAAAAAAAAGTTGCGGAGTCTTGCTTGAAGGGGTAGTCGGCTTGTGATATGTACTATTTCCTTGTTTATCGAGCGAGTATCCTTTTTTATTGTTCTTTTTTATCTCCGTAACTTTAACCATATATTTTTCTTTTCTCTTCGTAAGTCCGTGCCGAGCTCGTCGGGTTTCTCTTCGTGGGCCGATCTATATTTTAATTAGAAAATTCTAGCTTACCATGGACTAATTGGAAGGTGCGCAGTCCATCTCTAACATGAATGTAAATTAATTAAGAAAATTATTATAAAATAATTAGGAAAATTAACTTAAATTGAAAATTTAAAATATAACTTTTATAAAACACTATTTTGGCTCAAACATCTTTTATTATAAATTTGAAGGCGTACGAAATTATTAATGGTGACCGTCAATCTTAGTCTAGTTCGATGGAAATTGTAAGGTTGGTAAGTAGTTTTTATGTATTTATAAAAAACATCTGACGAAACCTAACATTTAGTGACTCCTAATTGAAATTTTTGGTAAAATTTGACAATGAGAAATTGTTGTTTGGGTCTATGATCATCGCATTCAATACAAATCCTATGTGCTATAACAATAACCACAACAAGAAGAAGAGAAAAAAAAAAGGGACAATACTAGATTTGGTCACAACCTTATGTTAGTGTTTTAACAAGGTTGGTCAATTTCGCAACTAAGAACACCTACTGATGGATGTGTGGTCTTGAGAAGTGAAGCTGGTCGAGCTACCATACTTGACATTTTTGCATAGCTCGGAGAATCCTCTTCCCCTGATGGTGTAAAGAAAGCTCCGTTAAGCATTTCATCTCCTTCTGATTTCCAATTCCATTCCTTCCATTCATCTCCATCTGCAGTTTCTCGCTTTGTAACCTGCGTATAGGGCATGCGAGTTTTAGAAGTATGGATTTCGGTCTAGAATCTAATCCATATGGTTAAAAAAAAAACACACATAAAATCAAATTAATTTTGGATCGAGTTATGAGTTCGGTTTAAATTTTAGTTTGGTGTTAGATCACAAAAGGTCATATATAATTTGTATGTTCTTTACATCTCAATATTTTTGGTTTGATTCAATTTAATTTCGTGAAGCTTGGTTTGAAAGAAAACTCATTAAACCAAAACAAATTCTCATATCGGTTCTGATTGTTTGTTTCAGTTCGATATTGCCTACTCTAATCAGAAAGGGAAGATCAAGGTAGATTTGGTGATAATCAAAGCAAAAAGGTTAAATTGTACTAATTGTTAGGTTAAATCGGTCTTAGTTTTGTGGACCACAAGTCACGAACGTACCTCCTTGGTGAACTGATTATTGGAAGCTATGAAAACATTTCCTTGGCTAAAGATCGTTGGATTAGCACTTCCACCAATAGCATACATCTTCCACTCTCTATAAATGTTATTCACTATGTGAAAATATCCATGCCTGCATCTACACATAGTTCCATTAAATTTTACAATTAGTATTTATACACATTGGTAATTAATCTAAACACCAATATTTACGTTTTTACATATAAAAAATAATGTACATTTTTTCTAAAATACAGAACCTTGTAATCGTAAAGTATTATGAGTTGATATGAAGAAAAAACACATTAAAAATAAAATAAAAAACCTCATAATCTGACCTAAAGTATGGATAATCAACCTCATGCTCATAATAAAACAATCATCTTTTTGTTAATGTATAAGATTATTGTAGTTACCTTGGCATTCTCTGGACAAGTCCTTGACCAAAATAGTTAAAGGCGATGGTAACTCGCATATCCCGATCACCGGAATAGTCATCACTATGACCCAAAAGCATGACTTCATTATGATTCAACATGTAACTATTCGAAATCGTAATATCCGTCGATCCATTCACCGCATCAATAAGCCCATCGTAACATCTCTCTAACGTACAATGATCAATCCAAATATGTCGAGACTCGAATATGGAGATCCCATCTCCATCGGAGTATCCTCCCAAGGACGATAATGCATTCCGTTTCGCAGGAACACAATCGTGAATATATAGATTGTTTATAATTATATTACTTACTTTATATAAAGTTAAACACGGCCCATACGCTATTTGTACGTTATTTCCCCTACCATCAATGGTTTTATATGACGCTACTTGGAGATCTTGTTTTAGTTTTATTACCATGTCTCGATCAAAAGTAATCCACAGAGGTTGATCTTGTGTTGCACCGTACCTTAGCGTACCTGGAGATGGGTTTTGAGGATTGTCGTCTCCTGAATCAGTTACCGTGTAGAACTCGCCAGCTCTACCGCCATTTGAGTCGCGTCCGAATCCAACCGCACAATCCGCGAGGTTTTTGCGGTTGTCCTTCCACTTTTCATCGCATCTCCAGCACTCGTCGATTGGGTTTCCATTTGCTGAACAAGACGCTGTTGAATTTGGTGTCACTGATGTTGATAGTTGCCTTACGATTGGCGGTTTAGGAACCGCAATCGCAAACGCAGAGGAAGCGTTTAAGAGAAACAAGAAAAAAGTACACATAATTGACATTATGTTGTCTTAAAAAAAGAGGTTAAAACTTAAAACTAACTAACAATTTCACTATGAACATAATGTTTATAATTTGTTCAATATATATATGCAAGAGACATTAAGTGCGCTCAAAAATAAATACGGAGGTAATTAAATTAGGTGAAAATTGAAAGAATTTGGTCCACTACAAAGACATTACGCCGTCTTATACTGGTGGATTTGATTTTAAAAAACAAAAAAAACAATAACAATAACAGAGGCTATTTAATTATTACCTCACTTGGAATAACTACGTGCCGTTTTAAAGAATAGTTAACATGTCATGTAGTTTAAGTCTCCGTATCCTTGAACAGCACCCATGTTTCTTCATCGAGCGTTTGCTTCGTTCGTTAAAGGACTGTGTGCCGTATAAAAGGTAAGAAGACGACACATTTAAGCCAAAGTTGTAAAACAGCGTGGAGTTTAGTTTATTATCCTCTCAATTCTCATCATGTGTGAAGTGAAACAGAAACAGAAACAGAAACAGAGCAAAATGGCAATATCTCAGCTTTTTGCTCCATTACCATCTCTCACCGGAACTCTAACCCTAACCGGTCGTTCTTTTCTCCCTCTAAACCTTAATACCCAATTCCCAAAACCTAGACTTTCCAGAGAAAGAGCCGCCACATTAGTAGTCCAATCCAAGGGTGATGATTCCGTCGACGCATCAGATCGGATAATCTCAGCCGTCTGTTACTTCTACCCATTCTTCGATGGGATTCAATACGGTAAATTCATCATCACACAGTACCAACCTTTCCAGATTCTCATCCAACCTTTGTTTCCAGCCATCAGGGCTTTCAAGAGCTTCCCTTTTAATGGGTTTCTTATCTTCATCACTCTCTACTTCGTCGTCGTGAGGAACCCTAATTTCAGCAGGTACGTTAGGTTCAACACGATGCAGGCGATTGTGCTTGATGTGTTGTTAATTTTCCCGGATTTGCTTGAGAGGAGCTTCAATCCAAGAGATGGGTTTGGTTTAGATGTGGTGATGAGTTTGGACAGCACTGTGTTCCTCTTCTTGCTTGTTTCTTTGATCTATGGATTCTCTGCTTGCTTGTTTGGTCTGATCCCGAGGTTGCCCCTTGTTGCTGAGGCTGCTGATAGGCAAGTCCTTTGATGCAAAGAACAATTAATACGTTTGTATGTAACACATGTGCTGTGATTGTAACTTTCTCTGTATTGGATCTGTTTCTGATAATCAAAACATACAATGTAACCTTTTTGATCCATTGAAAAAGGTTTCTGCAGACTTTTGCAATAAGAGGTTAAGAACAGGAAAGTTGACAAATGAAGAATAGAAAGAAAGAGAGAGTAAGAGAGAGATATATCATATAACAATTCTTGATTTGATTAGTTCTCCTCATCACATATCTGAAAAAGCAATATGGTGAGGAAAGATCAATTCTGTAACAAAAGACAAACACAACACTGGTGAGTGTTTTTACATATCTGCACTCATCTGTCTAATGAAAGGGACAAAGTTGTTCCAGTTCTCGACCCTAAAGATCTTCTCATTCATTCTGCAAAATGTAAACGATCTTAGAGTGTCGCCATTCGGTTGCACACAGTTCTCTTGTATTTGCCTTAGTCCCATCTGTAGCGGAATTCATATATAAACGGTTAATAACCAACACTTTGACCTCATCGTATAAGGACTATAGAATGTGCAAATCTCTCACCACATCAAATCTTTCGCTTGTGTTTCTGCCAGTCACATGTATTGTCCACTTCTTTGAAACATCGTGTATCTAGCAGAAAAAAGAAGTGACAATGTTGATTTGTTCATGTTCGTAATGCATGATTGTCTCAATGGGAAGAAGCTAATATTGCAGCATAGATAGAACAGAGAAACTAGACCAGTTTGAAGTGTGTATCAATGGAAGTAAATAGTGCCACATCACTGACCGGTCTAAATACAAGTAACATACATAAATCTTCATATGAACAATTGAACATAATTGAATTCTAGATCAAAAGTTTACGAAAGAAAGTACCTGTCTACGCAATCCTTCAGGGCTGCAAAGATATTTCTCAGGTGTTTCACTGTCTGCCATATCTAAACAGCTGGAAAAGATATGAGAGATTCATCTCGTTAGTAACACAAAACCATGCAGCTTCGATGAATTATGTAATTAGTAAAAGAAAACTTAAGAAGAAGGCTCTTACGGGATATGCAGAGCAGCACCATGGCGAGACAAGACAGAAGCTACAGGATCATAACCATCCCTGAGGGCGGTATTGTAATAACCTGCAGTTAGTTCAGCAGGATGTGAAGATGTCTTATACCACCAATAGATTCCACCAATTTTTGCAACCAGCATTACAGAGCTTTTCTCTTCTTCCTGATGTCTCCGCAAAACATCGGTTGCCTTTGCAAGTATAGCATCAGCATGACAAATCAACTTCCCACTGTACCATTCCTACAATGAAAAGCAGCTCAACTGTTAATTTATAATCCAACCTACTAGCCACTTTTGCTGAACACTACTCAAGATCATAATAATGCGGATATTATAACAGAGTTGCCAAAATATGATATGAGAACATACTAGAAAGAAACGACCATAGTCAGAGAGAAAGCTATCATTGCCCTCCTCAAAAAACGGAACACCAGATGGAAAGCTGTTATAGCAGCCAGTATCTGGAGGATCTCTGCATCCCCATTGAGGTTTGCCTTCTTGGGATGCCACTGCCATCAAGTCTTCCATCCTAAACCAAGTAGTATAGTTCGCCATCTGTAAGTAATTCGCACAGACAAATAAATTTTTTTGAATAAATAGTCACTCACATGTACTTGTCATGACATTGGAATTCACCAATTCCAGGGAATTTCCATCTCCCATCTCCAGAAGGATGTGCAGGATATCTGCCACAGATTCCATGTAAGAAATTCTATTATAGCTATTGTGGCTTATGTAAGGTAGTCCACAGAAAATAAGAAGTACCTAAGCTCCCCCGATGGACCAAGACCTATACTTATTTCTTCAATCACATTCCCAAAATATGGTTCAAAGTTTGTAGAAAAACTGAGCATAAAATCCTCATAGCATTGGACAGCAGTACGGCCACCGAACAAAGGAAGTTGATCGACTCCAAGTGTGAGATAGTCATTGTTGGAAAATCCATTTTTATCTCGGTAGTATATATCCTTATTGACGTCTCCAATCTGGAAATTATCAGCAGAAAATCTGCTGAGTGAAACTATATTACTAATGCAGATGTACAAGTTCTTAACAACGGAAAGCATTCCCAACGACAATATAATCAAGTAAGCATCCATGATTATGCAACAGAAGTTTAGATTCTCCATGATTTCACCATAAAAAAACAGCTATCAGTTCTCAACCTCAAAAATATTCAAAGGAAGAAGCAAAATCCGGATCAGGCAACCTTTGCTATGTTTACCGCAGACAAATAACTAAATACCTGTAATTATAACAATACAAACCTCTCGGATCCAAAGTGGAAGACTGATGCCTCCTTTCCCACCAAACAAGTGCATATTTGAATGAAAACAAAGAGCAACATGTAACTTCAGTCCTGCCTCAGAAATCAGTCTAAAGAGCTCTTCATACAGTGACCATTTAAACTCAAGAGGACAGAAACGCTCTACAATCCCCCACCAAACCTCAACTGCGATTCCATGAACACCAGCTAACTTGAGTGCCTTAAGAGAAACAGTTAAAGCCTTGGGCCTGAAACAAGAACAGATAGAAAACTTCATTACCAGATTGTCAAGAGAATGAAAAAAAAATAAGGAACCAAAAGAAGAAACTACACTTGTCTTGTTCTGAAAATGGAATTATACTATATTTCATACCATGTAAGTTTATATAAATCGGGTACATTAAAACATTTCAAGAAACTTAACCTTTTAATCTTTGGGCACCCAGAAGCATCAATTCCAAATGTATCAATTGGCATCATCACAAAAACTGGAACTCTCTTGTGCCTTGATGATACCAACACAAACGATCGTGATTTCTCTCGAGCATCCATGCTATTAATCATGTTCATCAACAACAACAACAAAAAAAATCGATTAATTCCAATCCAATTTTACTCGAGACAACTAATTTCTCCCAGTATTCCCCAAATTGATTCCACTAAAGAAGCGTCGACGAACAGACGAAAAATGTTCTAATCGCTTCCCATTTTCTTGAATTTAGCAGCGAGAGAGAAACTAATTACCTAAAGATTCGGCTGTTTCCGGCGACGGAACGCCCCTTAGTGATGAAACGGCCGCGTTTGAAAGGAGGAATCATAGAAACGCTTCGGAAAAAGTTACGATTACGCTTTGTTCTCTGCTCGAGGAAACAAGATTTCAAAGAAAATCCTCCGGGATGGAAGAAATTACCGCCGGAAACTCCGCGACAGCCACATCCAATAACTCCAATCTCCGCCATTTTCGTTTCTTCTCCTTCGTCGGAGATATTTCTCGGATGGTTTTAGATGCGGAGGAAAAGAGACGGAGATGGAGTACTTGAAACGCAAAATTTTATTTCTCTTTTTTCTTTTCTTTTTTTAACGACCCAAAATTTATTTGGGGTATTTTTTTTTTAACATATATACTGAATTTTAAATCCAGAAAATTATCAACTTTATACTTCCTATTTTACCCTCTACTTTTTCTTTTATTGCATATCTTTTCTAGTTTTTGCCCATATATTTTTAAAGTTTCTAAAATTGACCCTAACTTTTGTTTTGTGCCTCTTTATTAAATAATCGTATAGGTGTTTGTATGTAATAAATAACCTTTTATTTTGTTCAAAATTCAGTTTCAGTAGATGAAATTATTTTTATTTTATTATAAAAACCAGAGCTGTTTTTTTCAAAATCGTGTTTAATGTGTGACATCTCGATCCTTAGTGGATAAGCATGTAAATTATCCATTTGAACATTATCCCATACTACTCACAATCATCAACACTGCTTACCCATTTGTGGTATGTTTTGGGGCTTTTTGGTAATCACTAGTATACGAAAAATGTCTTCACACATATTATTTTCGTATGCATTGTCATATATATATATTAGATCAAATTAAATGATGGGTCCACCGTCCACGATATGTCACGTTTCAATCATCAAGTGGCAAAACTATGTTTACTAAACATTATGATGTTTGAATGAGTTAAAAAGACAGTGAAATTTTGGTATACAAGTCTTGGGTATTTTGGAAACATGGGTTGGCTCAGTCAAGCATGCAAAAACCAAAATTAAACATAACATCTTAATATATCGAACAATTACTTACGTATATATGTAGGTGATTTTACTTAGTTTGTACTTCGTCGAATTACAAATGCATGGGACATTTTTCAGTTGCTAGCCACTTTAATTTTGTTGTGTTCTTGTATGCACGTTTCAGTATGAGCACATGGTCATGGCGTGAATATATATTTGATAAAAGAAAATATTGTTAAGATCAATAGAACATCGTAGCGAACGGATTTAGAAGCCGATTTATTTCCGGCATGAACCTCAGCCGTCTGCGGCGCCAACTTCCCGCAAAAATATTAATAAAATTTTAACTTTAAAGCTAAAAATAGAATATTTAAGAAAACTAATTAATTGGCCCAAATCACAAAAATAGAATCCTCTTTCTTGATCATTGCTATAATTATAAGGTTTTCCTTTTATTGAACTCTTATCCCTTGTGTGAACATAGAAACTAAAGATTTGTATAGCCTCATCCTCTTTAATACTACTTGGAAACATGGAAAGAAATATAATATCAGCATTGCTACCGTAATTTAGGGGAGGAAACAATATTTGAGAATAAACCATATACTCTTTTTTTGTGTGTGTAATATATAAACACAGAAAGAGGAACTCCATTGTTAAATCAAGAAACTTCAGAAAGTATTCGAGAAGGTATTATACGTTCTTTTTATTTTTTAAAAATCCACTTTGCCTTTATTTTATATTAATATAGCTATGAGCTCATGTTTCCTTATAATTCTATTTTATTATACATGTTTAGCGTATTTGGATTTGGAATTAACCACAGAAAGCTTTAACGAAACGAAAAATTATGCACTAAAAGTTTTGAGGGCTCTGATTGTTCTATATGCTGTGTTATTACTCCGATTTTGATTGATTCACGTAGTACAACACATATTTATATGGCGTTCCTCACAATGGCGTTCTTCACATACGCCAAACTTATTATTCCGAACACGAGGTAAAATAATTGCTTATAAGAGAATTTCTAGAAATTTGAAACTGCCAAGTTTAATTTTATGCTGTTATCACTTATCTTATTCACATGATAGTATGTTACTGTAAAGTTTCAAATGCCTATTTAGCGAAAATTCTGAGAACAAAAATGATGATATGAATCTTTCTTCACAACTATACATGTAAGTCCGACACTGCTATGAAATGTTAATATGTAAATCTAGAAGCTATGAGTTACACTTTTATAGTTGACAACAAATGTTTACTATTCTTGTATTAGTGGTTTGTACTAGTACTTTCTCATTGCAAATGTTTACTATTTTGTATGTTTTTGGTAGCTTATCGCTACATCCGAATGATGATATTAGTATTTCAATTTTCATGATTATGAGCTATTGTTGTTTATATTCTTTTTTTCTTGCTTTAGATTGAAACCAAGGTATCTGGATGGGTCGAAAGATGGTAAAGATGGCGAAGATAATGAACGAGAAAACGAGGATAACGACTTACAAGAAGAGGAAAGCATGTTTGTATAAGAAAGCCAGTGAGTTCTCAACACTCTGCGGCGTGGACACTTGTCTCATTGTGTACGGCCCGAGCAGAGCAGGGGACGAGATGGTCGCGGAGCCCGAGTTATGGCCAAAGGATGAGAGCAAAGTCCGTGAAATCATAACCAAGTACAGGGACACTGCGTCAAGCCGCTGCACCAAGACCTACACCATGCAAGAATGCTTGGAGAAAAACAACACTAAGGTGGAGAAATCGAAGAATGCGACGAAGTATCATCCATGGGACAAAAAGCTCGACAAGTGTTCTTTAAATGAGCTCTATGCGGTTTTCATGGCAGTAGAAAACAAGATTCAGGAGGCTACGAATAGGAATCAAACATTTCCTGACAGTACTTCTTGGTCTAATGACCAACTTGGTTTATCCGGTTACAATCAGCATTGTCTTCAGCAGTATCAGTTGTTTCCTCTGCCTACTATGGAGCACAACGGGTACTCTTTTTTCCCTTTTAATAACCAGATGACCTCAAATACCACGGAAGTGGTTTCCTTCTCAAATGCGACAGAGCCGATGATAGTGAACGGGCCAACCTTCTTTTCCGGGAGTTGTTCGGAAGGTCCATATGGTCCAGTGGTACAGAGGACAGCTTATATGGAGCCAATACAATGGGGTTTAGGAAACAGTATGTTCAACAACGTGAAGCAGTTCCCAGATTATCCCTTCAGGTTTGCACAAGTGAATGAATTGGAGGATTCAAGTAAACTTCCTATGTGAGACATGTCATTTGTTTCTTTCGTTTAAATGTTAGTTATTTCAAGAGCTTTATGAACATTTTTATTTTAGTTTCTCTTAGTTTGTGGATCTTCAATAATTATTTCATGGAAAAAGAAAGTTTTTTATGAAAAATTTATTGTGCTATTCTACCAACATCAGTAAACTATATAATATCAATAAAACAAATAATTATCTAAATTTTTTAACTAGAATTACAAAATATAATGAAGAATCTAGTACTCTGACAAAAAGTTAATTTGCTTGTAGAACCAAAGTGGCTCCTACGATCAGCAATGTGCATAGAAGATCGTGTTGAACGGATTTAGAAGCCGACTTCTCTCCGGTGGGAACCTCAGCAGTCACTGGCGCCAAATTCGCCGTCGCCGCTGCAGAACTACTTACCGGACCTCGTCCATAAGGAAATATATCCGGCGTATTCGCTGGAGTTGAAGGAATACCAGGGGTTGTTACCGGCGACATCGCTGCCATCTCTGGAGCATCGGAGGAGACTGGTGGTTGGTTTGATGGGGCGGTGGCAGGCGATTCTATGGAGGTGGTGGGACTCATTGTCGGAGCAGAGATTGGAGACTTCACTGGACTTGTAATGGGAGGGGAACCAGGGGAAGTTGCAGGAGTAGAGATAGGTGTCGTGGCGGTAGTCGGAGTAGAAACAGGGGAAGTCGCCGGAGAGAAAACAGGGGATTTCAAAGGAGACGAAATGGTTCGAGATGTAACAGGGGAAGTCGCCGGAGATGAAACAGGGGATTTCAAAGGAGTCGCAATGGTCCGAGATGAAACAGGGGACGTCGCCGGAGTAAAAACTGGGGATTTCGATGGAGATGGGGAATTCGCCGGAGTAAAAACAGGGGATTTCAAAGGAGACGCAGTGGTCCGAGATGGGGAAGTCATCGGAGTAAAAACAGGGGATTTTAACGGAGACCCAATGGTCAGAGATGTAACAGGAGAAGTTGCCGGAGTAAAAACAGAGGATTTCGAAGGAGTCGCAGAGGTCGGAGTAAAAACAGGCGATTTCTCCGGAGATTTCGTAGGCGAGGTTTGCTTCGTTGGAGATTGCGCCTCTGGAGAGTTTTGGATCACCGGAGGATGTAAAGTAGGCGTTTGAGAAGACTTCGATGGAGAGATAAAGCGATGAGATTTCGACGGAGGATGTTGTTTCACGGCGAGTCTCGGCGATTGAGCGGGTGCATAGTCCGCTTGTACATTACCAGAAATAGAAATTAAGAAGACAAAAATGGAATTTATAACAAACCGATGCATCGTTTTTCTTGTTTTGTTTGATTCTGGGAAAGAAAACAAAAAATCCAAAATGTTGTGTTTTGATTCTCTGTTCTTAGTAAATTAGTATTCGCAGTTTCGGTTAATGGATTTATAAGAGAGAGGATTAAAAAAAACAAAAAAAAAAAAGCGAAACGTTGAGAATTGTGAAATTCGAGATATATGACCGTTGGTGGCGCCTGTGTATTTATTACCGACTGTAGGACGACAGGAAGTTTAGTTAAGAGAAAATCAGACTACGTGATGTTTGATAGGTTTTCGAAAGTCTAAACGACAGGTAGTTCACACTGGTCGTAAGTGAGCCCATTCAAAAGATAGCCCATTAAACCACGCGTCCTGGATTGTTTAGTTCTCGTAAATTCGTAATACACGTGTTTTCTTCATTTATAAAGGGCTCTAAAATGCGCGATGCGCACGGTGTACGTTAGCAAAATTAGTTGGATTCCATCGAGAAAAAATATATTTTAATTGTAAAAGAGAAAAATAATCAAATAAGAAAATCCTAGAAATTTCACAAATCTGCCGGATTAGGGTTTCTAGCCTTTTCTCGGCTTCTTGCTTCTAGGAACAAAATTTCTGCAAAATCTCGTGTTCTTGAGATTGTTCATGTTCGAGTGAGAGCGTAAGCTTGTGGTATTCTGATTTGAGAATACGATTGAAAGAAAGGAGCTTTCTTTATCACAAGAAAGAGTCTTTAAGATGGATGAGGGAGATGGGAGACATCAGATGGATCAATTCCATCAAAACGAGGCGATATCTGCCGTAGCTGACGACGGGTTTATGGCGGAGGAAGAGGATGATGATTATGAGGATCTTTATAACGACGTTAATGTTGGAGAAGGGTTTCTTCAGTCTATGAAAAAGAACGACGAAGCGGGATTGAGAAACGAGGATAAGGAGAAGGTTAACATCGAGGGGGAAGATAGGGTAGAACCAGTTTTAGGTACGTCGGAAGCTGAGGTTTCGATACCTGGTTTGGTTGGTGAGAGCGTTGCTAAAAAAGGAGAAGCAGAAGGGGGAGGGGGAGGAGGAGGAGGAATTGGTGCTGATGTGGTAGTTGCTTCTAGTGGATATGGAGCTCAAGAGGTTAAGAGGAGCGATGTTGGCCAGGAGATTCCTGGTGGAATTGGTGCTGGTACTGGAGGCGGGCTTAGAGTTGAGCTAGGGCAAGCTGCTAATCGGGCAAATGATCTCGAGGCTCCTACAGGAAATAATATTACGCAGGGTCTCTTGCCACCACCGCATGTCTTGGGGAATAACGAGAATTTGATGAGACCTGTGATGGGTAATGTTAATGGACGCCTCCTGGACCTGGTAGTAACATGGTTGGGAACGGAGCTAATATAGCTATGCCTGGTGTTGTTGGCGGGGGAACAGGTGGTGGAGGAGGCGGTGGAACTTTTCTTTTCGTTGGGGATTTGCATTGGTGGACAACTGATGCTGAGCTTGAGGCAGAGTTGTGCAAGTATGGTGCTGTGAAGGAGGTTAAGTTCTTCGATGAGAAAGCTAGTGGGAAGTCGAAAGGGTATTGTCAAGTAGAGTTCTATGATCCTATGGCAGCTACGGCTTGCAAAGAAGGGATGAATGGTTATGCATTCAACGGTAGACCTTGTGTTGTTGAGTATGCGTCTCCGTATTCGGTCAAGAGAATGGGAGAGGCACAGGTGAATAGGAGCCAACAGGCGCAATCTGTAATTGCACAAGCTAAGAGAGGAGGGCCTGCTGATCTTCCGAGTAAACCTGTCGTGACCAACAACAACGCCGCCATTGGTGGGAATTTCCAAGGTGGGGAAAATAGAGGATTTGGTAGAGGTAATTGGGGTAGAGGCAATGCTCAAGGAATGGGTGGTAGAGGGCCAGGTGGTCCAATGAGGAATAGGCCTGGTGGGATGGGTGGAAGAGGTTTGATGGGTAATGGTGGAGGTGGGTTTGGTCAGGGCATGGGTACAGGGCCTCCTATGAATATGATGCATCAACCAATGATGGGGCAAGGGTTTGAACAAGCTTTTGGTGGACCGATGGCGAGAATGGGAGGCTATGGAGGATTCCCTGGGGCTCCGGGTCCACCGTTTCCTGGGCTTTTGTCTTCATTCCCTCCTGTAGGAGGAGTTGGTTTACCTGGAGTGGCACCTCATGTGAATCCAGCGTTTTTTGGACGGGGGATGCCGATGAATGGAATGGGAATGATGCCTAATGCTGGTGTTGATGGAGCGCATAATATGGGAATGTGGGATCCTAATAGTGGAGGATGGGGTGGTGGTGAAGATTTGGGTGGTGGAAGAGCTGCGGAATCGAGTTATGGGGAGGAAGCTGCATCTGATCATCAGTATGGAGAGGTTAATCACGATAGAGGGGCTCGTCCGAATCCTGTGAAGGATAAAGAAAGAGCTTCAGAAAGGGAATGGTCTGGTTCATCTGATAGAAGGATTCGTGAGGATAAAGATGCTGGTTATGAAAGGGACATATCGAGGGAGAAAGATGTTGGTCATGGTTATGAGATGCCAGAGAGAAGGCATCGTGATGATAGAGACACTGGTCGTGAACGTGAGAGGGAACATCATCATAAGGATCGTGAACGCTCCAGAGATCGTGAGCGAGAACGTGATCGTGACAGGGAGAGGGATCGTCATAGAGAAGAACGAGAACGATATGGTGGTGACCATCGTACTAGACACAGGGACGAACCTGAGCATGATGATGAATGGAACAGAGGTCGATCATCCAGAGGACACAGCAAATCACGGTTGTCTCGGGAGGATAACCATCGCTCAAGATCAAGGGATGCTGATTATGGGAAAAGAAGGCGGCTTACTACTGAATAAAATATCGGGTAAAAGTAAGTAGTTGAATCTAATTGTATCTTGCGTTCCTCATGTATCGTAAATTCTACCATTCTTTGTTGAAGTTTTGCTTTAAGTTTTCCTGACTAAAAGTTAGCTTCCTTGAAGGACATATTATTGTCTCATTGTCTAAACTGTGTATACTCTCGTAGATCAATGATTTTACTATCATTGTGGTTTATACTTTCGGCCTTCTCTTTGCTGACCAAGGTTTCTGTTGTCTTCTTAAATTCATACGTTATGGGTAGATTGACTTTGAGAGCTCCTGCAAAACTATAATGGAAGAAAAGGAAGAAGAGGAAGAAGAGGAAGAAGAAAGAAGACCTCAGAGAAAGGCAGACTCTTGTCACAGAAAGAAGTCTCTCACTGGTGAAATCTCTTCTTCAACTCAGCTTAATTACCTAGAAGTGGAAAGAAACGTTTGCCTTCTTTAAGTTATTAGACACCTTACCTTTTGCCATTTTTATGTGAAACTTCTTAGTCTTCTTAAGACCAGTGTGTTGTGGTGATGTTTTGGCCTTTCAGGTTTCCATCCATTTGTGTTTAGATGTTCTTCTTTTAACTGTTTCTGAACTGGTTATTGTGTAGTTGTATTAGTTGCAGCCAAATAGTTAGCCTGGCCAGTGTTACTGATCTTGTTTCTCCATGTTTTAGCCATTTGGGCTGTATTGTATGTATATATCATATTGTAAGCCCTTCATCTGCCTTAGGATCTTCAGAGGTCATGAGACATGACAAATGTAACAGCATGTGCATCCTTTGGGATTGTGTTTTTGTGATTTCCAAAAGTGATGTAATAGATCATTTTTTTTTTCTGTAGAGGAAATCTGGTTGCTCCTTGTTCAAGTGTGTACATAATAGAAAGTCATATTTTTCCATAATCATGTTTTTTGTTTAAGTTTCTGTAGCTATGAACACATCCTCATCAATGGCATACAGATCCTATTTTCTTCGTTAGCACTGGCCAAGTTGATTCTTCCTTGTTCTGTTGTGCTCTTTAGACATTGCTTGATTTCATTATAATAGGTTTCTTTTGAGTTTGCTTTCTTAATGTTTGTTTGGATGAATTATCTATCCTCTTGGGTCCCTTCTTTCTTGGCAATCTATCTAAGTGGCACAACTCGAGCTTGGTCTTGTTTGATTGAAAAGATCATTAATGTCAACATCAATGGCCTCTCTTACTCAAAAGGAAACCCAAAATCAAAAGGCTGTTTAAATGGGGCATAAATCCTAAAGGCGCTTATGTTTAATCGTATACACAAACAAAGCTGCTTATCTGAAAACTACTAACTTCTCGTCTTCCTCTCTCAGACTCTACAGAAAGTTGAAAAACCTGCTTGTAGCACAATTCAAGACCAAAAACAACCAACAAATTACATTCTCTGATATATTTGCCTAATGACTGACGATAGGCAATGGATGAGAGAGACCCTTTGAAGATTAAAATAGTAGCTAGACCTCCTCTCCACCACCAGATTTATGTGCTTTGTGATCAGGCTTTAACCTCCTCTCCACCACCAGATCCTCCAGCTTTCTCTTTCACTTTCTCTTCTTCTTCCTCATTCTCAGCATCCTCTTCTTCTCCTTCCTCATCCTCGGCTTCCTCTGCTAGCTTAGTGAGCTCATCTTGGATCATCAGCTTAATAGATGATTTTTTTGAGGTGAGATCGACTTTTTTGAACTTCACATCTGAAAGACAGGTGAAAACAATGCATGTTAATCAAACAAAACAGCAACCATATGCAAGACCATCAGTGAAGAAAACAAATGCCAGGAAACAATCTCATCTGCTCTTACCTAGTCGCTTGAGGATGTCAGTGAATGTAGCCTGTCAGAAAATGATAAAGCATTTGTTAGATATCTATCTTCTAAACTCAGTTAGTATAATTTCATGACAAAGATGTTTCATGGTTCAAAATCCTCACCGTGTTGAAGTCCACCCCTTTCAAGATATCAATAATTGCATTTTTCAACTCTTCATCACCAGGCTCCTTGGTTTTGTCTTTCCCTTTTCCACCTCTTTTTCCTATTAGCAGATAAACAAGAGTGACAAACACGGATTAAACATAGTGTCAGAAAAAAAAAAATAAGAGGCTGCAAAATATTGGTTTAACTTCTGCAGTATAAGACCAAGGATTAAGATTTCTCACATAAGCTTCATTATTAATGAGAGATATTTAAAAAAGTATGGTATGACCAAACCTGGTTTCTCTTTTGATGCAGATTTTGAAGGAGCCAAGGACAGCTCCTTGGCCGGTTTTTCAGTCTTCTTCCTCTTTGAGGATGCCTTTGGACTTGTATCACTGTCGTCATCACTCTTTATCCGTTTACCTGCTGAGCGCTTCTGAGTAGCTTTCTTTGGTGGACTGGATTTCGCAGAGACTGCAGTCTTCTTGCTTCTCGATTTCCCTGATGATTCTTTCTTTTTAGATGGAGTCCTAGAACCACGTTTCTTCTTTTTAGTTTCTTCCTCTGACTCCTCCTCAGATTCAACTTTCTCCTCGCTTTCAGAAGGCTGAGGCGCCTCGTCCTCAGATTTATCAGGAATCCCATTTTCATTCTCCTCCTCTTCATTCTTTTCTTCTTCCTCCTCTACCTCCTGCTCTTTCTCTTCTTCTTCTTCTTCCTCTTTCTCTTCTTCAGACTCATCATCAGAATGAGGTAAACTCTTGTTCTTAGTCCTTGTTGCTTCATCGGTCTTTTTTTGGCTCTGTAAAGAACACAAAGAAACTAATCAGATTTCAGGTACTTGGACCAGACACCAGGACGCAGGGAAATGAAAAACAGCTACACATGCATCAACCCAATACACACATTCTCTTCACAGTTTCTAACACAAGGATTTAAACCTCCAGTTTTAAGCTATTGCGTGATACCTTTGCTGATCGTTTTGAAGATGAGCTTCCAGCTGCAGGTGAACTTTTCTTAGGAGTTCTTTTGCGCTTCACTCCCTTTTCAGTAGAAAAAAAAATTAAAGTTTTAATATGCACAATAAATTTTCAGGCTCAACTGCTGAACAGAAAGCGTTTTCAACACCAAAGTTACCTTCTCTTTCTCCTTAAGAGGAACATCACTTGTCGCATGAGGTTTCTCCAAAAACTCAACCAGCTTTGTAACAATATCTTCCTATATTGGAGGAAAAGTACCAGACAGTCAGTTGCCAAGTTGATTACATCGGGGAAAATACAGAGGCATTGACCCCTAACATGATCTCATTCATTCATGACAGTAAAAGAAACTCCAAAGAACGAAACTTAAAAATGAGTAGCCATAATAACCTTCTTTGTTGTAGCCTTAGCAACTGATATGTCAAATATTTCGCAAAACTCCAGCAATTTTTCTTTGTTGATTTTGTCAAACTTCTCTTTTACTTTCAATTTTGCCTTTTCCTGCCAAATATCATTTGAGAAAATTATGTAAGAAATATGAGACGAGCCTATGTAGAACAATCTTAATGTGTTGTCTCGCCTACCTCATCCCCTTGCCATTTGTAACCAGAAAAGCGCAATATGTTCACCTTGAGCTGAGTAGCCTGTCAAAGCAAGAAAATCGATTCACATATAAACATGATTAGCAGACTCTCTGTAATCTTAAGGATACCATGATGCAATCCTAAAAACTTCAAATTTCACTGGAACCTCACAAGTATACATATGATTGACAGTTTATTAAATTGTCTAATGGAGTGGCAAAATATGAAAGAGATGCTCACTTTTCCTCTCCTCCCACTGAATAGAATTGTGTGTAGCAGCTTGAAAACTTCATCAGACTTCTTCCTTGATATCTTGTACGCAACTGCAGATATAAATACAAGTTATCAATTTCATTTCAAGTGCAGATGAGAATATCTAGTCACTAAAACCAAAACAAAAACAGCTCACAAAAAAAGGAGTGACAAAGCCAGAAAACAAAAATATAGAGATAAGAAAATCAAGCCTACACAGTCAGAAAGAGCAATCCAGTATTAGTAAAGGACTATGTATTCGAGCAAATCCTAAGAAAAGCTAAAGCCAAAAAGACTGTTCAACACAATAACTAAATTAGGCTGAGAGGAACTTTAAAGATAAATATTTAGAATATTAAAATACCATTGGGGATATCTTTGAGAGGTGTCCCTTTTCCCTGTATTATCCAAAAGCAAATTATAAACAGATCAAACAATGAAACACTATATACAAACCAAACAAAGGAAACTATTGGCAAACCTTTTCAACATGGAAATCCTTTGAAGAATCTTTATCAATCACTGCAACAAGCCTTTCAACAGATTTTCGCTCCCGAACAGGGCGATCAGAGAAAGGAGTCCTAGGTTCTATATCCTTCTTTTCTTCTTCACTCTTTGTCTTCCCGCGAGCCTTCTCAGTCTTCCCTTTCCCTTGCTTGTTAGACTTCTTGATATCTTCCTTATCATCCATACTCTCTTCTTTTTCATCTTCCTTCTCATCCTTGCGGTCATTTATCTCATTTTCATTCTCGTTCTCACTCTCTGTTTTTTTGTCTTCCACGTTTGGCTCATCGACTTCAGTGTCTGCCTCCACTTTCTCTTCTTTGTTTGCTTCCTTCACTTCCTCTCCTTTATTTGTTTCCTCCTCTTTCCCCTCTTCAGCCAGTTCGCCCGCAGTCTCTTCCTTCGGTGCCTCTTCTTTGTTATTTTTATCCACATTCTCCACCTTTTCATCCTCATCGACATCGTCCCCCTTGTCTCCACCGACCAAGTTTTCTTCCTCTTTGATGTCTTCCTTATTCCCTTGTTCGTTTCCATTTACTTGCCCTCCTTCTAGTCTATCCTCCTTTGATTCTTTCTCAGCTTTCTCTTGGTCTCCTTCAGTAGTATCTATCTTCATCTTTTGATTTTCGGTGTCTTTCATATCTTTCTTGTCATCGGACTCCACATTTTCCTTCATTACAGTATCTTCCTCAGTAGCACCTCCAGAAACACCATCATCAGCGTTCAACTTCTTGTCATCTGTGTCTTCATCCATTTTATCAGCTTCTGGTTGTCCTTTGTCTTCGTCCATTTTAGCCGTCACTACTTGTTCCTTGTTTTCGTTGACATCTTTCTCTTCTGATTTCTCAGTCTCAACTTTCTTATCTTTTCCCGTAACCTCCGCCCCTTTATCTTCCGTCTCACTTTTTCCTTCATGTTGCTTAATCTCATCATCTATCTCCATTTTCTCAGGTCCAGCATCCTCATCTTTCTTATCTTCCTGTGTTTCCTTGCCACTAGCTTTCACCTGCACTTCTTTTCCACTGATTGCATCTGATGTCTTCTGAAGAGAACTAGTCCCATTTGCTGTTGGCTCCACAGTGACTTTTCTATCTTCTTCCCCCATTGCTAACCCAGTGTTCAATAGATCTTAAAGCCAGAAACACCAGAACGCTGTGGAAAATATAAGTTTACTGTTAAAAACTTACACGGGCCAGATGGTATAATTTCTGTTGACACAATTTCGGAAGTTCATCAAAAAAAAGTCAAGCAAAGAAGGGTTACATAACCCAAAACAGGTTTCACCAGCAAAGAAACTGAATGTGCAAGAATAACTAAAGAATTCAAAGAAGGAACAAACTCATAGCAACATGTACAACTTCATTGCATCCCAACTTTCTACATACAACTGAATAAAACTTCAATGGGCTCTCTAAGCTCTAACAAGAGGAATTGAAAGAAAAAAAGATTAAATTTTTAAAGAATATAGACATCAGGTAAGTTCTTAATGATTCAGTCCAAATCTAAAAAGAAGGGTAACCAAAATTATCCTCAATTTGTAAACTTTCTGGGAAAAACATACATTTAGATCCAAACCACAACCACGATGTAACTCAAGAAGAATCCAAGAGCTCATAAAGAAATCAAGATTAGTCCCTCTCGAACCTCAAATTCGTACGTTTCTCAACTAAACTAACACAAATTCACAAATCAAAAAGAACGTCAAAACAAACCCTAAACGCGACTTCAAGAAGCAAGACAACATTCAAAACCAAAAACCCACATGCGAATATAAACGAAGCTCGAAAGATTCAACCGCTAAAACAAACAAAACAAGCTCACAGTGTTCAAAGGGACTCGAAAGGAGAAGACTTTGGAATCTCACCTCGCTATCCAAAGGCTTCAAAGCAGTGAGCTTTTTTTTTTTGGTTTTTTATTCCGTTCGAATCAGAACAAATAAAACCAACGCTCCGATTTCTATAAGTGATTCGGACGCAAAACCGGATTTTAAATACAGTTAATTGCCACGTCGGACATGTTGAACGGTTCAGATTTCGTGTTTAATACTCTCGTGGATCGGTGACGGTAGACACATCCAGCTTCCGGCACTGTTACTTACCGTGGAAAATAAAAATCTTTATTTGAGATTTATCCTTATTAGATTAGAGAGATCTAAAAGTCATGATCGATATTAAAATAATGTTAAGTAATTTTTAGTCATACTATGTTTGACAATTTTTTCCACGTACAATACTGTTTTTTTTTTTATGATGAAATTAATTTTAATATTTATTAATAGTATAAAATAAAGAAATTTATTTATAATATCCTCATTAGATATAAATAATATTTAAGGAAGTTATGATCGATATTTAATACTGTAGAATAATTTTTAGCCGGTGTTTGACAGTTTTTCCATGTATAATATTGTATTTTTTAGTCGTACTGTGTTTAACAGTTTTTTTTTTTTTTTTAACATAGTATTATACAGTTTTCTATGTATACTATGTACCAAACTTTCTTGTTAATCATATACGGCTTCATTATCTTCTCCCTTTGCAACATTGTCTCGATTCACAAGATCAACAAACTCTCAAATTTCGAATCAAGATTTAGATTGTAGATGATTGCTATTTGGTAGGTTACCTACCGTAGGTATAACAGATTAGAAAGGATGTAGAGTGACAACAAAGTGCATAATGAAGGTAAGAGTGAATGAATCAAGAGCAAGGAAGTAAAGGGTGTACTGGTGGATGATTTTATCATGTTATGCTTGTTGATTCGGAAAGTTATGGAAAAGTGTTTTTAGAAATCTAGTATTTTGTACCAAATGAATTTTTAAAATTTTATATGTTTATATAAGAATAGTGAAGAAGAAGAAAAATATAAAGAGAAAGACATAGTGTTGCAGAAAGAGGTTCTAGGCATAGAAGAGAAGTTAAAAAGAGTCTGGGGAATGCTCGGAGAGTTATGAAGAAATTACAAGTCGTTTTTTTTGCTTTATCATCTGATATAACTTTGTCTCCATAAACATTGTTAAATCCATTTTCCCAAATATCCGAATCACACACACATTAAATAACCCGCACCACACAAATGTGGACCAAACTTAACTTTATAAGAGTGTTCAGGTCTATTACACATTTACACCTGTAAGCACAATCTTATTGCAAAAGAATTACCACAGTTAGTTAGTACTACTATATATATATCCATCAGTAAAAAGATAATCTAAAACCCTAAACCCTAATCACCAAATATCTAGAACACTAATATATTTTAAAAATGTTGGATTTCCTTTGTACATTTGAAATGGAAATTAAAAACACCGGAAACGATGGTGTGATCATGAGATGTATCAAATTAAATTACATTCGTCTTTTAATAGATCCAATGGAAATATCAATCTCAATAAGATTATCTTCTTCCATATTCACATCATCAATCTCTTCTTCTTGATCATCATCAGTCCTAAGTCTCTGTCGATTTTGATTAATGTTTCTCATTGCCTCTATAGTCTCTGCTTCTTCACTCACAAGAGCAATCTCAATGAGACCATCCTCATCTTCATCCTCGTCCTCATCCTCATCATCATAGCCTTCTTCTTGGGATCTCTCAGCCAGCCATAGTTTTGTCTTTTTCTTACAGGATCTTAGAAAGAAAACAGAAGTGGAGACGAACAAGATTGCCATGGTTATTAGGAGAGAGGAGAACCCATGAGAGCTTAAGAAACAGAGTAAAGCTGCAGATGAAATGAGGGTTACAAGAAAAAACAGCAATAACAGCTGTAAAAGCAAGCAACACCAAGAAAAATGCTTTTCAACATCAGATTTTTCCACCATTTTGGACACTTAATTTAAAAGTTAAAACAAAACAAAACAGAGCTAGTTAAAGAGCTCGTTATCCATTGATGTTAATGGATGTTTGAGTTATGTCTGATTCAAATTTTTAAACCAAGCTTGGCTCTGTTTGGATCTTGGTTTAAGAGGATAGATTATAAAGACGAATCTGAGTTCTTGAAAAGTTTCAGACAAGTCTGAGAGAGAGAGAGAGAAATCAGAAAAGTCAGAGGGACCAAACAAGAAAGCTTTAAATGTTTTCTCACTCTTACATAATTACACCTGCAAATAATTTTTTCGAGAAAAGGAAAAGCCTTGGTTTTTGCATGTACGTATTTGAAAAATTAAACATTTTGAAAAATCTATAAAAAGCTTTGGAAACTGGTAAATCCATGTGAAGCCCACTAATTAAGGATGATTATTTATTAAATAGTTAAAAGCTTTAAGAACAATTATTAACCTATGAGAAACAAAAGGAAGTAAAACAAACGACAATTCACAACTTCCAACATCATACGAACACTATGTGGTTAAACCAAAAAAAAATGTGGTTAAACCTAATTCATACAGAGAACCGAACTAGTCGAGTACGAGGGAAGTTGTGTGTAGGTTTGGTTGTTCAGCTTATTTGATTTTGATAGTGAGTAAGATTTTTTTTTTTTTTTTTAGTAGTAGTTTCTAACTTAAACCTAAGTTGTCGTAAATCGATACAAGTTTTTTTGTATATTATTATTTCAATTTAAAATTTCTAAAATTTAATTAAAGTAAATTGACTTAATAATTACATATTTTGAAATATCTAAACAGTTAGAGGAGGATACCAAACCAAGTTTCATTTATTTATTAAATATGGTTTAATCTTGAGTTGTCCGAGTAGTAAATGCTAAATAGTTAGAGGAGAATACCAAACCAGGTTTGATTGAAAAATATTGTTTAATCTTTCTCTAGAAGTTACCCCCTTCATAAGTTTGTCGTGTTTTTGGTTTTTTTGGCTGTCAACTAGGATTTTCGATTTGATATTATAGGTGGCTGAAGATATTCAACACATGAAATGATTATTATTTTTTCCTCTGTTTGTTTTAAGAAATTAGGGAATTGTCACTTTATATCCTTTTAGGAACCTACCTTTGTCTCATAAATAAAAGACCCCATCAATATTGCGGTTGTTTTCAATGGTAATCATGAGATGGTTAATGATATGATATACTAACAAAAAAATATATAAGATAATGATGTTATTAATTACTCATAAGATTGTGAAACGTTTTTAGCGATTAATTAAACGGCTAAAGAAAATCAGATTTAAAATTTACGTTGACAACAAAATAAATTGGCGGTGTAAAGGTTTTGATAATCAAATTTCGATAATTTTAAAAATGTTTGCTGGAAAAAAAAAGTGTTTTGGTATTGTGTGTTTTCAGTTGGAGATAAGACGCATTCTTTTTGACAATTTTAGTTGTAGTGACTTCTGCTGCTGTTACGGTGAAAATCCAAATTCTTTCGATACAATGTGTTGTCGAATCAAACGATTTCGTATTATAGATTTTGTTTTAGTTGTCCTTGTGCTTCCCTGAAATCATTGATGTGAAAAAGTGATTTGATTGCTTATATCTTAAAAGTAAATAAGAAAATATTTTATTGTTTTTCACAAGTCATAGTATTTTTGTAGTGATTGCATATATATATATATATATATATCTTCTAACTACAAAATGATATGGCATACTGCATTTGTGAAAATATGAAAGATAAAGAGAACAAGCAAAAGCAATAAAACAAAACCAAACCTTGTTGTATTTCTTACATAACCAAACACATATAGTTTTGTTTCACAGCACACAAAGCAACATCTCATTAATTAAACGAAAATCGTCGAGGATTTTCACGTTATGATAGACGAAAAAATTATTTACATTAAAAGAGTTTAGTTGGTGGTTTTAATCCATACAAAATTAGTGGATGAGTTTAAAGTGAATTGGATGATAGTTGAGGGATGCTACTCTAATGAAACTTAGATCCATTATGCTTTTAGGTACTATTAATTTACAGTTACAAGCATTGTTAAATATTTGGTACATTGAAATTTCTAACAAGAAATCAGTTAATACTTAATCCTATATATAAAAAATGAGGTCTTACTAATAAAAATTCCACGAATGAATAAGTGACACGTGACTGAATACCGTCCATTGATGTAAATTCCAAAAAAGGCCCTAACATCTCCTTCTCCGCCTTGTCAATTGCAAATAATCGAAATCGGATCCGATCCGATTCGCCTCAGACACCATCATCAAATTTTTCCCTTTTTCCAAGCTCTAACATTTAGGGTTTCGCGAAAATCAATCAGGTGAATATAATCGAATTATTGAAGGTGAAATAAATTCACATTCAAAAGTCAGAGAGCTGAGAAATCAAAATTATACTGTGTAACTTGTTGGCTCTTCTGTGAATCCATGAACGTTGGTCTTCAATGGATACTTCTATAATGCAGACGACTCTTCCGAACGAAGACGACGATGATGAATGGGGTAAGTAAGTCGCTTTCTCTGTTAATTTTTATTTTTCCCGGGAAATTTTGAGTTTTTTTCTTTTCTCAGTGTTTTAAATTGATTCAATTGCTTTTGTTCATCTCAAATTTTGGCGGTTATTGAAATTAGCGTTATTTGTGTTTCTGTGATCGGATAAATGTTCAAGGTGTTCTTGATTCAATCTTCAAGCATTATAACCCTAAAATTCTATAATCGGAGTGTTATCAATCTTCAGAGTTCGCTCTATTCCTTCGTTCCCCTGTGATTCTGCATTAAGATAACAGAACATTGTTGCAAATCTCTGTATCTTCTTGGTTAATTGCACATCTTGATTTAATCATTTTGATTGGTGCCAGACACTGATGGGTTTGTGATTCCAAGCTTGGAGATTGAAGAAGAGAATGTTACTAATGATTCAGAAGTTCAAACATCAAAACCTTCTTCTCCTAAGGTCAGTGATTGATTTCTTCTTCTGTTTACTAAAAAAAATCGATAGAGGAGCTTGTTGTTAACTCGATCTCTCATTCTATATTTCTAGATTAAAGCTGAAGAAAATATCTACTTAGGACCACATGGAGCTCCTCCTTCGCAGCTACAAGATGGTAACACAACGAGCCGCAAGCAGCGGTTTAAGCAGAAGCTCAAGGAAGCAGACCAGAAGATGAGTGTCTCTGGTCGAGAAAACAAATTGGCCAACTTAAGAGAGCTTGTAGGCGGAGGCGTTGAGAAAGGAACTAACTACATGGCAAAAGGTGTTTCAAGAGACTGGCTTGATCCACATTGCCATGAATCTCAGTTCGAGAAACGACAACATCTCTAACACCCTTTTTTACTGTGCTTACCGGGAAAAGGGAACCGCTCCCTTTTGAAAATGCTATGTATCAATCAAAATACCGGAAATTTCAGAGCAATAAAACAATCTTCATATCATGTCCTTTGATAGAATCAATCATGAATTCTTGGTACTCGAGAGTACTCTAGAGGAATGCTAGTATGACTTCCAGGACTTTAGTTTTGGGGGAACTTTTCATATCAGATCAATAGCAAGATTCAGTTTGTTAAGAAAAAATATTCGTGTAAATTCATATGTATAGATATAGATGTATGTAAAAATTAAAATTATACACTCAGCATCAAGAAACAATCATAGAGGGAGTCTCTCATAACATTACAAACACACAAAAAGAAACAAACAAAATTTCCAAAAAACTCTTCACTGTCTTTGCTTTTCGTGTTGTGTGCAAATAGCTCAACAAAGATTCTGATTCGTCTTCGCAACATGATGATGATAATGACGCTTACCTTTGAATCTGAGACGTCGTCTGAGCTAGAACGATGTCAGAAGTTGTTAGAGTTCCCGATTCATCGTAATCGAGTTGCTCGAACTCTTCCATTATCCCAGAAATATCTTTCTCATCAATCTTACCCATTTCTTTCAGTTTATATACAATAAACTCTGCAGCTCTGCAACACACAAAAGACAAAGATAAGAAGAAGAAGGAGACAGAAGAGTGAATATGTCAGATGTCTTACCCGACGACTCCATCTTCATCGAGATCAGCTGCTTCAAGATCATTGTTTGTGATTCTTCGTGTTAAAACCCATTTCACTAATGCCCTCTGTTTGTTTTCTGTATTTAGCTCAGCTACATAGAGGAAAAACTGAGCCAAACATATGGTGCTCGTCAAGATCCAAAACACAGCAAAAAGGCGTCCGGTTCCCGAGTTAAAGCTCTTATCGCCATAACCCAATGTCGTAACCGTGGAACAAACGCAGTAGAAAGCTTCGATAACCGGCATTTTCTCAACCATTACAAGGAAAATCGTACCAACAAGGAAGAGGACTACAAGGACAAGGCATGTAGCATAGCATTTGTATCTCAACTTGTTAGTATGCAGTTCCTTGAGAATGTCTGTTGGACCGAAGCTTTGACGCAAATGGAAAGCCCTAACGAGCAAAGTCTCTTGCTTCTCCACTAGATAATCCGCTGCTCGACTTAAAAGGTGTCCAACTAGGACCATTCCAGAGAAGACAAAGGCACAAGCAAGTAGCCTTGAGGCAGAACTATTAGGGACAAGGTCACCGTATCCAACGGTTGTCATCGTTACTATACAGAAATACACAGCATCTAACACACCATTGGTCTTATGACCGGAGATCTGGTCTCTCACGAGGTAGAAACAGAGAGTACCAATGGTTAAATATAAAGCCAAGAACATGATCACTCGCCTGAGGTTCGGATTTAGGTCACTGAACATTGGGATTTTACTCGGATGAGGAGGTGGTTCCTCGATTTTAACATCATCATTGTACACACAATCACCACGAGGAGCGCTTTTAGAGCGACGCAGTCTTCTTTTTCTTGAAGTAGTTCTTGAGTTTTGGTTGAAGTCTTGAGCCATGGGATCTAACTTCTCAGTCGGTAACAATGGCGTACGAGCTGAATCGTTTGACATTTATACAATCAAACCAGGTAACTATAAGATTTGCAGTAACTTGTGAGATCTGCAGATCAATAAAATCTCTTGTAAATTCTCAATTCTAAACCTAAAAATTGCAGACATCAAAATCATTCACAGAAATTGAAACTGTAGGAGATACACCATTTGTCAAATTATGAACACGGATCGAGAATTTGAAACTGTAAGCAACCATGAATCAGTGAAAACCTTATTCCAACATCTCAATTTCTCTAAGTTGATACAAAACTTAACATCTTTTGTTTAAAATCCTGTTCTGAGAAGTCAACATATGGACCAAAGATTATGAATTTCGAAACAGAATCTTCTGAGAATTTAGAAACAGATTCTGAGTTACAGCTAAAGATTGGACCTTTAACAATTAAAAGATAAAGTTGTGTGGGGTGGGAAGAGTAATCAATCAGACATGGAATCTGAAACTCAAAGAAGATGAGGAATTGAGACATACCCAGAACTAAGATCGAAATCGGAATAAGCAGTGTGGTCGGATCGCGCAATTGTTCTTCATTGATGTTTCTCAGTTCTGACAGTTGGCCAATTCTCTTCGGTGCTTACTTTCTAGTTTTTTTTTCCCTCTTTAATTATTATTTTTGTTTTTGATGAATTATTTTTTAATTTTTATTATCCTCTTCTAATTTCACATTTTCTAATCCGATAATTTTTTTTTTTGTCTTCTTCGCAATATTGGATTTTGATTGATTTATTCATTTTTTTTTTGTAAACGATTTATTCATTAATATCGATATCGTTGTAAAAATGCATTTCTTTTTCATATAGAAGAATTTATTTTATTTCTTAATTTTTCTAGTTGGTTATACACTTACGACCACGAGTAATGTACAAGCCAATAAGTCAAATACCCAACATGCCGTCATGCTTAATCTATTAGCATAGAATAATATATTTTTTTTATTGTTAATGTCATTCCACTCTGAGGTGATAAATAATATAATTATATAAAAAATACCATTTTAATTGTTTTTTATGGCACTACCATCGCTTAACGTGCCATAATCTTGTACCAATCGAATCTTAACGAACCGCCGTCTCTTAACGAACCTCCATCATTTATCACCGTCCATTTTTTGGTACCATGTACCACTACTGTTTACCGTAAATACCATCTTGTGTAATTAGTCGAACCCTTAAGTAAAACAAGATATATCAAATACGCTTTGTAACGGTTGCAATTAGTATATTATATTTGTAATAAAACAGTATATACAGTTTTTGGCGTTTGCCTCTGATTATTCAACTCAACTATTGCGTTAAGGAAAAAAGATTCCCCATATCTATAATATAGTGAACTACCGTAACATTTTTTAATCTCCGGGTCTTGATCTCTCCTGCATTTACATTTGACTATATTATAATAATATTCATGTGAGTACTAGTAATCCATGAAAGTACCTATCCGAGTTTAGTTCTATTTCACCGATTTCTAAAAGAGGAAGAGAGATTATTAGAAGGCTATAAGTCGAGTGATCACATTTTTTTTTAATGTTATACATAATACATCAAAGATGTTACTGATGCACTCATGATGATACATATGTTGCTTACTTCAAAACTTCCCCAAACACAAATAAATATAACACACAAACTTGATCAATAAGTGATTAATATACATAGTAATTTGATATACTTCTAAAACATTCAATTATCTTGTAGGCTCACTGATAAGAGGTCCGGTGGAGAGAGATATGAGATAATTCAACACCAACATAAACTCTAAAGCTGATCAGGCCAGAGAAATGATTCAATTGCAAAAACCCTCTTGTCTTCAAGACTTCCTTCGAAGGAGAATCCATATTGTTTGAGGAGAGAGTCAAGGCTGAGATTATCCATGGCTTCATAATCAGACTTGGAGTATTTAGGGTAGTGAAGAGGAACTTGGAATCCACTTGGGAATTCTTCTTTCTTCATCATCTTTATAATTTTGTTGCGGGTGCTTTGGCAGTTGCTGGTTTGATCCATATGGTTTGAGCCGAACATTTGAGTGAAAGCCGAGGTAAAGAGAAATTTCATTTCCATTGTCTTGGTTGATATCAAGATTTTACAATATAAGGAAGAAAAATAAGAGATAACGAGTAGAGGAGGAGGAGGAGAAGAAGAAGAAGAAGAAGCAAACAAGCTTAGGACAAAAACCAAAAAAGAAGCTTAAGACAAGCTCAAACTCAAAGGCAAGCGTTGAGTAGTAAAGGCGACCAAAGACTAGTCCATATATATAGGGCGAGGCGTAAGACATGGATTTTTTCCGAAAAATAAATTAATATATATATATATATTTCGTCATATAATCGTCATTTAAGTTATTATTTTTCTAATCATCAAAACTATAGTAAGTAATTTTGTTCTAAACCAAACCTTTTTTTCCTTTTTGTTCTAAACAAAATTTTCTATTTTTTTATTTTTCCTTGTTTCACAAAATTTGATTTTCTATATTTTTTCTAATTTTTATTATTGAATTGTGCATTTCAAAAAACATTAACTGAAAACAATTAAATTTATACAAATATTATTGGTTCATAGTTATTGGAAATTGTTAATATTAGAAAATAAATGTAAACATAACTAAACAATTTTTTTTTTAATATATGTGAAAACTCTAAAAAAATATTTATTTAGGAACAAAGTGAATAACAAAGATTTCATGATTTATTAGCTGGAAAACTAGTTGCGGTAGTTTTACCTATATAAATGCTATTACATTATGCTAATAAAAGAAGGTTCGGGAGGTCTCATGGTCAATGATGATTTTTTCTCTTCGACAACCGCATCTCTATGATTGATCAACCGAACACATGTACTGTATTAACAGCTAACTAATATGTAGCACAAGTCATTACAAATATAAAAAAATGAAGAGTTTTTTTTAATACTGATCTCTAGGACGAGAAAGTCTGTCCTAATCTAGAAAATAATGATTCATCGACTTACATTTTGTCAGTTTAACAACAAAAACCAACCATTATTTTCGATCGTGAGATCATTATACACGAACTAAATCCAAAAAAATCCGTCACAAAAATGTGAGAAAGACGGTGGTGTTACATGCACTAGACGATCGCATCGGCTAATGATGATTCATGCACCGATTTTCAATGTGGGGTTAAAAACAAAACGGTTGGAGTCTATTTTGTGGCTTGGTGTGGTGTGCAAGAAGGAAGTAGGTGTAAGCATTTAATATTTTATATTAAAGAGGGAGACCCATTTTCTAACTAAGACAATCGAATTATTTGGAGCCATTCATATGAGTTTCGTGTTTGTGTGGTGGTATTGATGATGTGTCTCTCTCTTTACCGTCTCATTACAATTGAAAATATCCCTCTTTTTTTCAGCAATGATCATCGTTTTTACTTTTTAGAGATTTTTAGGTGTAGATTTATTCGGATGTTTTTTTTTTAAAGAGTGTATTAAAAATTTGAGAAATTTCGAAGAAGTTACATCGTTTGCAAAGTATATAAGAGTTCTTTTTTTCACTTCCAAAAATGTTCCTAGATAGGAATGACGCCTAAGTAGACAATAAGGCAGAAATGCATGCTTGTGTGAAATAAGCCTTCACAATATCGTTTCGAGTTTTGTCTAGCTGAGACTTGAGGCCTATTCTGTCCGATTTCCTCAACCCAAACTAACCCAAATCCAAAACTGATCCCCAAACCCAAAATAAGCCTAATTGCAGTCCAAAAGACATTCAAATTAAATCCGATATGATAACTTTAGTTGAATCGAACTATAAACCAAACAAGACCCCACAACTCAGTTAGGTTTTTTACTTTGGCTGCTAAAGTAGGTTTTTGGTTTAGTTGAACCAAATTGGACAAACGTGCTTCAAATACTAATATTTTCTTCCGAGCATTCTTTCACTTTTGCATAAGAGAATAACATGTTCACAAAAATCAATACTTACAAAAGTAAAAGTGAAGAAAAATCTCAGATCCAAAACTAAAAATCCAGTGAAAATAAATACCTGACTTATTGTGAATGTTGTCAAAAAGTAGGTAGATTTTGAGAATCACTTGAGTGCATTAATCAATGTTTTAAAGGTTTCAGTGAAGACAATAAGAAAATTTCAGAAACAAAAACAAGCTCTATGATTTCACTTGGATCATCAAGTAGAAGAATTCAATTTCCACAAAGGGACTTAACGATCAGCTTGAAGAGTCTTCTGCAGGCAAAACGAAACAACCATCGGACCAGCAAAGTCCCCCAGCGCGCAGCCTGCATTAAAGAAAACCATCAACATCAATGTTCCACAAAGTGAAAATTCTATCGAATTATCTGTGCGGTTCCAAACAACAGGTGAGGTGAGCTTACCGATCCATTGGCCCGTGGAGGGACGGATAAGGCAAGAGCATATACCAGCTCCAATGGCAGCAAACACTAAGGAAGCCCCGCATCGTACTGTGATACCCACAACTTTGTTCCCGAGTTCCTTGGCTTGCTCTGATATCTCGACTGGTTCCTCTTCTTCTCCCTCGGGTTTAACATTCGGGAACACACATCTGTAGATTTCAATGCCTACTTGAACTGCCCATGATGCTGCAGTTCCGAGGAAGTGTCCTGCATAAAAACAGCCAAAGAAAGAACATGCATGTATAGGCTACAGGAGAACTAAACAATGTCTGATTTGAAAAAGAAGGAGCATTTGATGGGAAGGTCACAAAGAGTAGAAAACCAAATATTTGTTATTATACCTCTAAGAGTTGTCTGGCTGACTTTAAAGATGTATATATGTGTGGGCAAGCCTCTCTGAGCCTTGCGTAAAGCCGACTGAGGCACATCTGCATATATATATTTATTTATCCGCTTGATTAGTTCACCGAGGTAAATATGTTTACTAACTTTTATTATAACGCAAGTTTGTTGTCAAAGCAAAGTAATGGAAGATGATGTTACCCTTTAGAAGTTTCCATGCCATGCGCTGTGAGACATAACTCATAGCCAGCCTTTCAAGGAGTCTTCGAGTGGTCACAACTGTAGTCTGGATCATAATACCGAAATTAGCAGTTTAAACCATGACATCACGAAGCAACTAGAGATTGTAAGAACCTTTAAATACGAACCTCGCGGGCAATTTGCTTTGCTGACTTTTTAAGAGGAACAATCAAGTCCGTGCGGCGGCTTTCTTCTGAAGCATTGTTTAGGAAATCATCATCGTCTTCTGAAGCTGTTTTAGGCTCCAAAAGAGGCAAATAGAACATCAGGAGGGATCTCACTGTAGTCATTGCAAGTGCCCTTAACTCAAAGGCCGAGAAAAGTGGTTTTGGCTGGATATTGTATTCCTTGGAAGTAGAAATATATGCAAGCGGTTCACGCTGCAAAACATCTGCAGACATTTTTCGTATAGCACCAAGGTAGTCATCATCTATTCCAGCAGCGGCATCACAATACGCAACTCGAGGCTCAAAAGAACTATAACATGAACAATTTGAGTCATTGATAGGTTGAAACCGAAGCACGCAATCAATGCCACAACACAACCAATTATGCCAATGATGGAAGCAGAAAGCAGACACATGACTAGTCCTCTATGAAGTGCTAATCACACATGAATGAAATCTATCAAGATATCTATATAAATTACAAACAGAGCTCGGGAAGCCCTAAACGCCCTGACATCAAAAACCATATATAGGACTATTCATTGATATTGTAATCTCAACACAAAAACCTATACTAAAAACTGGATTGCAAAATATGATCTTTACTAGTAATTGATATAGCCTTGGATTAGTGTGACACTTCTGCTCAATTAAAACTATAAATCTGCAACCTTTCTTATTCAATCGCGCGGCTAGAAAATGATCAATTGTGAATAAGGCTTTCCTAACCCTAATCCAGAACAAAATCACTAAAACTAGTAAACAATCCAATAACCCTATCGACCACGATCCAGTGAAACAGAGAAAGTCAAACAAATCCAAAACCGATACAGAGAGAGACAATACATACCCGAAGAGAAACCTAGAAGCGAAAGGAGCAGTGGCGGCAGCAGAAACGGCGGCGGCGGAGGCGGAACAAATCGAAGATGAGTGGAAACTGTGTTTGGATTGAGATTTCTTCAGTAGATCTAAAACTATAGCTATTCCCGCCATTACTAACAAGACAAACTTATCGATTAAATTCGATCGAATAATCTCTCAATTTGAGTAATCTTCGCTTCTACTATTCAACTTGTAGATTTTCTCATCCAGCTTCCTCCTCTTTCAATTAAAAAAATAATTTTTCTTGAGAAAAGTAATGATTTTCAGCGTTTCTCACTTCTCTGTTTCTCGGGTAGCCAGAGAGACGAGAGAGAAAGGAAAAAGAGAGAGAAAGAGATCTGTTTGACTTCTCGTTAAATATATTTATTTTCATTTACGGCCTTGGCCATTAAAGGCCCATTAAAGGCCCAAAAAAATCCTGATATTTTCGTTATTTCATAGTAAATGCATAATTTTCTCTTCTCTCTCTTCCATCACCAAAGCAGCTGCTTTTGCCAAACCCCTGTAACTTTGAGAGAGAAAGAGAGAGCATCCACGGGAATACCTTGTTTTCTTCAAGTTTACCTTAATCAGAACTCATTTTCTTCCTCTTCGTCTCCGGTTTTCAGCTTTCCCTTCTTCAAATCTTCGAAATCAATCGTCAATTTTGTGTTTTCGCCGCTATTCTAAGCTTCTAAAGTTCCCTTTTTTTTTTTTCCTGAATCATTTGTTTGTTCTGTACAAACCTTAGAGGAATCGGTGCAAAATCATCTTTCTTCTTTACTGAAAAAATTTGAGATGCCCATTTCGTCTTCGTCATGCTTAAGCTGATTACCGCAGTCAAAGTCGTATCTTGGTGTTTGGCGACGCTCTCGAGCTTAGATCACTGTTTCCACGGATTAGTCTCTGATCTTTCGACAGATCTTCCGAATTTTCCGCTCACTGGGTTCTTCTCCGCTTTCTCTAATCCCAACTTCTTCTTCGTTCGGATCATTTGACTTCGACGATTTAGCTGTTTCGTAGGAAGCTGGAAAGGATGTTAATCAGAGTTATGCATTAGAGTGATTTGCTGTAGGGTTTTCACGGCACAGGGGATTTTAGTGGTATTGTTTGGTCATTAAAGTTTAGGTTTTTAGGGGTTTCCACGGTCATTGGTTATATAGAGATTGTTTTATAAAGTGGTTTTTAGGGGTTGCTTTAGAACTTGATCTGAGATACAAGACTATGATTATGAACTGGCATCCACACCTGTTATCTTTCAGTAGTTAGTTCTTTATCTGATGTAAAGAAGGGTACGGTGCGTTTGATGCTTGCCGGATCATTTTCATATTGAAAAATGTGCGAGAATGATCATCATTTTGTCGAATGGAAAGAGCATTTTGTCTCACAAGAGCGAGGGAACCGTGTTGTTCATTACTTCTTGAAGGATTCTGCCGGTGAATCCATCCTAGCTGTGGTTGGTACAGAGAGAAGTGTTAGACACATGTTCTATGTTGTCTCTGAGGAGTTTGTGCGTATTCATGGTTCCGAGAATTCAATTCATGCTGGCTTCAAATGGAGGTCAAGAAGAGAGGTTGTAGATTGGCTCACTTCAAAGCTGTCTAAGCAAAATACACAAGGAAACTGGTCGAGTACGCATTTATCTTTATCTTGTACCGTATGTGACCATTTTGTCTGTTGAGTGGAGAATTAATGAATTCTTCCTTTATATGGGTCTCTTGTAGCTTTATAACCGATTATTTTAACACACTTGTTTATTGTCAATTTATAGAGTCACCAAAATGTGAGTCAGGCGAATCCAATGGATCTCTCGAATTTCCAAGCAATGGATTTGCTGCTCAGCGAGCTCAAGCAACTGAAGAGGTGATGTTTAGCTTCTTGTTGCTCCATACAATTGTCACTGCATCTTACTCTCCTGTAATATTGATAGGAAATTCTCTCTCACAGGTCCGGCCTCCCATAAACTTGAGTGTTCACAGTTGGGAGATTATGTGGTCGGGAGCTTCTTGGATGTGTGCTAAACAGCTCAAACATTACCCATCATTTTGCAGGAATGGGACAACAATAGGGGTAAGTTGAAAACTTGGCATCGGTGAACTTTTGAGAATATCCTTTCCCTGGAGGTGTAGTGCATGCATTATTCAATATATGTTGATTTTTCTTGTTGTTTGGATCTGTTAAGATCTTGATCATGGATGGGACTACTCACTCGAAGTCGTATTTTTCTTCTTTTAAATTTTCAGGTTCAATCTTTTGTCTTTGTCATGAGCAAAGGTGAGGATCGGTACGTTGCATATCTGGAAGATATGTATGAGGACAAGCGTGGCCTAAAAAAGGTCAAAGTGAGGTGGTTTCACTACACAAAAGAAGTGAAGAGTGCAGTTGCTCTCAAAAAACCAAACCCAAAAGAGGTTTTCATCACCCCTCATTCACAGGTCATCAGTGCAGAATGTGTTGATGGTCCTGCCACTGTCTTGACTCGTGAGCATTATGAGGAGTGTGTGTCTTCCTTTCCTAATTCTTTATTGGCAAGGGTACACATGTGCTATCGGCAACTCAGGAACAACAAAGTTAAACCGTTTGACTTGAGTAAATTGCGCGGATATTTGGACCAACCGATTATGTCTTGCTTAAGTTCTATGGAGGCTGGTCCTGTAGACTGTGCGATGAATATAGAGGAAGATGAAGAATGGAGTGAGGGTGAGAATGGGATGGTTGGTGCTGAGAGGAGCAAGAGAAAACGAGCAGGAATGATCTCTGACCATCTGTTAACAACTTATGAATCTTCATGTAAGAGACTCAAACTTAATGCCTCAGGCAAACGATTTCCTTCGCCAACCGATGTTCAGAAACATCCTTGTTACAATGGAGTGATTAAGGCAGATGCAAAAATAGAGTTTCTGTGTCAAGATAGTGGTATTAGAGGCTGCTGGTTTAGATGCACTGTCCTGGAAGTATCAAGGAAACAGGTAAAACTCCAGTATGATGATATAGAGGATGAGGATGGATATGGAAACCTTGAGGTATTTAGTTGCTTCCTCAGCCATTGGCTATTTAAAATTTGTTTCTGGATGGAATCTATTACAATCTTATGTTTGTCACCTACTTATTATTTTTCTTTATCATTGTTTTGAGTAGGAATGGGTGCCGGCTTTTAAATCTGCTATGCCTGATAAGCTTGGCATGAGGTCGTCCAACCGGCCAACGATTCGGCCTGCTCCTCCTGATGCTAAAACAGTAGACTTTGATCCTACAATTGGTGAAGCTGTTGATGCATGGTGGAATGATGGTTGGTGGGAAGGTGTTGTGATTGCCACTGAAAAACCGGAAGCTGAGGACTTGCAAATATATATCCCTGGTATGATTTAGTGTGTTCCTATTTTCATCTTCTATTCTACTCTCTAGTTGCCTCCACTTTCTCCATCTTTCCCTTAGGATTGACATGTGTTTTTTTTTCATGATGTTAGGGGAGAACTTATGCCTAACGGTGCTCAGGAAGGATATTCGGATTTCCAGAGACTGGGTGGGAGACAGCTGGGTTGATATCGATCCTAAACCCGAAATACTCGCCATTGTATCTTCTGATATTAATCTGGAAATCAAGCTCTCCATGTCTTCCACTCTTGCAAAAGATGCCAAGGCTAATCCCATTGCTATGCCAGATATTGTTGAGGAGGCAATACCTGAAGGCGATAAAGCGGAAAATTCCCTTTTAGGAGAACAGAACAAAGAGCATAAAGATGATGGGGTTGTTAAGGAGGATGATGAAAGCAGACTTTCAAATGAAGAGAACAAAGAGGTTGGAAGTAACCAAACTAAAACCTATGTCAACCATGAAAATACCGTGCAGGACCACAAAGAAGATGATGTTACCCTTAATGATGAGAAGGCCCGCAAATCAGAATCAGTCTTCACCCTATCAAAAACTACTACCACGCTGGTGACAACGTAAAGATGCTTTCTTGAAGTCATATATAATGATGGTAATTCTGGTACGTGCCATATCTCTGGAAACTTTGATGTTTTATGTATATATAAATTGACATAGTTTGCAGAAAAAGTGATTCTGGGTTTGACTTGGTTGGTGCTGAGGAGAGAGGAGTAGGTAAAGGTTGTATAGAAAATTGAAGAGGCATGATTTTGGTGGTTGCATTTGTTTTAACCGATCATCTAAGCATAGGATTATTTAGTACTGGTTATTTTAGGTTTATTTATGCAGTGTTATTAGGAGAAAAGGAGATCCATTTGTATTTTGCATATTGTCACAAAACTCCTTGTAAACCACTTTGTATCAGCTTGTAAGAAATTTAGTTTATCTAAAACCAAAACCTGGGTTTCATTTACTTTTGTATTTGTTAAAACATGCAGATTCGATTTCCCTCTGCTCAGATTCAAACTAATTACTTATGTATTAAGAGTATAATTAGGTCATCATCTCCTGTTAGCTAGCTGGACCACTGTGACTTTTTATGTCCGGTTAAAAAAGGATTTAGAGTCTCAGCCATTGATCTCCATATATGAACTCTCTGCCCAGAAAAGGCTTCACTTCATCTCTGGTAAGAGTCTTCGACCACGGTACCCGGCCTCCTCTCTGTGCCCCTCTTCCCCTGCAATTGTACTCCCCAAACATCACCTTCCTGCAAAAAATGATTAATCGTTTTATGTTGTTTTCAGACAGAAATGCTGTAGTTTCAGAAATGACTTTTCAGTTTCAAGATCCTTTTTTTTTTTTTACCTTTGCCTCTCAGGGTCTTTCCAGTCACTCCAGCCCACAGGAGTGATAATATCAGCTATGAAACAGTTTGAATAAACAGTTCTCGAGTAGTTTCCCCAAGCTCTTCCCAGATAAACCTTCCCAGTACCATTGATGTCACAGTTCACAAACGAGAACCCGGTAGCTTCAGTCTCTGAGTCTCTATGATGAGCTGCGATTGCACCATATCTCGTTGCGGTTGAGTGGATATCACAGTCCTGTGGTTACCAAACACCAAAACCCAGATCAAAATTTTACAAATGGATTTCGATACAGAGGATTTAAGAAGAAGAAGGAGCGGAATGGGTTTTGCCTGGTAAAGCGATTTCCCGTTGCCAAAGATGAAATCTACATTTCCTTGGATATAGCATTGGTAAAAGTAGTGAGATCCATTGTCATCAAACAGAGTGTCTTGTGATCCCAAAACCCTAACTTTATAGAACACTGCTTTGTCCCCTATAATTCTCAACGCCACTGCTTGCTTCCCTTTTTCTCCCGCCTCTGCCACCACCGTGTTCTGCCTCAATCCGAAAATTACAAACAATTCAAAAATATAGAAGAAACACAACGCATAAAGAAAAAGGACACAAAGAATAGGAAGAGAGGGTTTTAGGACCTCAAAAGTGATGGCAGTAGCGCAGAAGAAATCAGATTCAATGGAAACAGAGGCGGTTCGGTAAGTGCCGAGTTCTTTACCATAGCTATCGAGGTCTGAAGCTTTATCGCTCCAACTAATAACTGTATCTCCCGCATAACTCTCATTACCTATGAACGAAATGTACGGTTTTGATTTCGGCACAATCACCTTCTCCCTGCAACAACAAAGACAAAATGTATAATTAGCACATACCAAAGATTATAAGAAAACAGAGTATAACACAGACAAAGATTCTGAAAAAAACAGAGTATAACAGAAAGATTCTTATTTTATCGTTTTAAGGACAAAGATTCTTGAGACCCACGGTTTAATAAAATCATCTGAAAATAAAATCTTGGAAAGATGTAGAGAGAGAGAGAGAGAGAGAGAGAGCTGTAATACAAAAACTACCCACGTAGATTATCCCACTAACCCAAGAATTTAGCTTCAACTGCTTTCATTAAAAAAACTCTAATAAATTTACAAAAATGGAAAGACGAGATCTTCGGAAAACAAAACCCCACAGTCTCAGACGTTTCTCAAGATTAAAAACAAACAAAAAAACAATCACGGTTTATGTCTTAAATCATAATCTTTTTTTTTAAGTTACCTGTAAATCCCAGGAAGAATGAAGATTTTAACTCTTTGTGAATTGGAATCAGGAACCATATCAACAGCTCCTTGAACTGTAACAGAGTCTCCTTCTCCGTTTTTATCAACCACAATCACTCTGCTCACGTTCGTCGTGTTTGCGTTTGCTTTAACGTTTGTGGTTACCCAATTACTATTCTCCTTAATGCTAAAACTTGTCTCTGTTCTTCCATCTTCCACAACTCTCAAATCTTCCCAACTTATGTAATTCCTCAACTCATTACCTATCTGCAACGCACACGAACTCTTTAAACCAAACATTGCTCCAAAACAGAGGAATAAAACGGCGGGAATAAAAGCTTCGACTTTCATGGGGAATGTGTTCTGTTCTGCAAAAAAGTTGAAATCAGAAGAAAAAAGTTAAGTGTGGTGGGGAGTTTTTTCGTGTTCTGAAAAAAACGTTTTAAGGTTTCTTCTCCCTCTTTCGTGGGAGTGAGTTAAAGAAAAAAAAAACTTGGCAAAGTTTACGTTTTTATGTTTTTTATTTTGATTTTATGTTGGGAGTCTTTGGAGGTGAAAGGTCGTGTGAGAAAGATGAGTTTAATAAATACTTGGAGCCTCTCTATGTATGTAGTAGTTCTACTCAAATCCCTCAAAGATTTGCCATCATCTTAATTATATATATCGTATTTATCAAAAAAACAAATTATATATATCCTCGCCTCGCTGTCAAAAAAAAAGTTATATATATCCTCAAATTAAATTAAGTTTGTGCGTTTTAACCAAAAATTAATATTTTTCATAATTGTATCTCTTTTGTTTGTAATTATCCTATTATAAATTAATATTTTTTGGTAACAATTGTAAGTATCAAAAATCTCAGAGAAATATTGTATTTAATCAATTCATAATTTAGATACAAGAACGAATTTCGAACACTTCAATCTCCATTGAATAACATATGTTTATTTTTGATTTTTTTTTTTCTGATGATAATGTTGTTTTTAATTAAAAGGATAATTCTAGTCGACTATTTGTGGGATCTAATTTTATTAGGATAAGTTTAAACATATATTCTTGCAATTATTGATCATTACTAAGATTAAACTAAGTATTCTGGAAAAAAATTAATACTAAGTCGTAGTTATGATTTTGTGTTTATTTAAAATAATATTTCTCCAGATCTTATACACAAGTACAAAGGATATTTAAACCTAAAATCCAACACTATTTATGTTAATGTTTATCAATAAAAGTGGTAGTATCTCTAGATATATATTTTAGTTAGTAAATATATTTATCAGAAAAAAAAGATTCTGTAATTAGTTAGGGAACATTAATATATTTTAATGATTAATATGATTCTTTTGTAGAAACTTCTTTTCTGTGGAAAATTTTATTGTGCTCCATGTGTTATATGTATGTACTTGAGTGTCTGACATGTCATAGACTCATAGTTATAGTATCGCGTTTAGTCCTGGGCATAAAATCCAAATCCAAAAATCTAATCCGAATCTGATCCGAAAAAACCGAAACCATCAGTATTCGGATTAGGTTTAAAACCCGAACAGATTTTGAGTTTGTTGTAATCCGGTTTCGGATACAATCCGATCCGATCCGAAACCCGAGTAGTATATCCGAAAAAATACATACAGTAATATAAAATATAAATTATAATTCGGTTTTTGGGTTTTCTCGGTTTTTTGTAATTCGGTTTTTAGATTTTTTTTGGGATTTTCGGATTAAAATCCGTTTAAAAAAAAAATGAAATCCGATCCGAATCCGACTAAATCCTAAATAGATTCGGATTCTATTCGGTTTTCATATGACCCTATCCGAATAATCTGATCCGAAATCCAAATGCCCAGGGCTAATCGCGTTATTATTTAGTTAGAGATTATTAGGATAATTAACATAAATCTTATGGTTATATTCCAAAGATATTAAGTACATGTATGGATAATTTCAACTTTCTAGGTTTACTAAGTAGATTAGATTAGTAGTTGGTCTCCTCTTTGTATAAATACACGATTAATCTAATGAGAATGATAAGTCGATTTAAGCAATTCCCAATTTGTCAGTATAGTCCAGATTACAGGTTAATATTGGTTTGAATACTTTTAAGTAATCAATTGAAGTAGATATCTTTTTAAGATACTACTATGCATTGACTATTCCCTATTGTCTAATTGTTAAACAAGAATATATTTGTATGCAAAAGATTATATAAAGGAACTTATGGGATAAATTAAGTACGTATGGAGCATGAGTATATGATAATACGGAAATATAAATATTAAAGATGGAGTCATTGCAAGTTCTTATAGTAACTAGAAAACAAGCTTTATTGGATTAGATTAACAATCATGAATCATCACCATCTTTTTCTTCAGTGCACAGAAAAGTAATAACCGATTGAAAATGAAAAGATGAAGGCAAATTAGAAGAGAATTAACTAGAGGTGTGATTATAGAAGAATAAAATTACAAACATGATTTATTGGAGGGGTTTGGCAATTATTGTTAATCATTTCTTAGAGTTACGTTTACTCATAAGACTTACGTGTTCATTTGCAAACGCAAAGATGGTTTATTTGGTAAAATTTCAACTCCTCTATATAGATACCTTTCAAAATAAATAAAAGAAGTGGTTTTACATTTTTATTCAACCAAAATTTTTCACTAGTAATTATTTGAAAAACAAGGGATTGATATGTTGTATGTAATTTTGTATTCATTTAAAGTAAAAAAACAAATAAATGGCTTTACATTTACGGTTTAAACATTCAACCAAGACATAATCTTTTTTTTGTTTGGCACAATAACTATAGTTCACACTTTTAGAAGTTATGTTTAAATCTAATTATTCATATTCATATTGAGTAATTTGGAAAAAAAAAATATCAACTAAACCTTAACCAAAAATTATGTGAAAGAATTTAAAGTAAATGTGGAATGTGATACGTATTTTTAACAACAGAGGTCGACTGATAATGTTTTTATATGGGCTTCTCTTCTCGCATTGGCTTGGATCACTGCCTTATTGAGCTTTAAAACATTAACATGAAACGACGCCGTCATCACAAACGAAGATCACGTAAATTATACTTCTCTGCCCTTTCCAGATTACAGTATATCATTACAAAAATATCTAAAGGAAAGTTTAAATTATTATTAACGATATAAAGTAGAAGTAAGAAAACACTGTGAAACTCAATCTACATCACTTGAATCTTTCGTTCAACCTCTTGTTTGCAGAAGGATAAAACATAACAATACTTTATAAGATGTTCTGAGTATTAACTATATATATATACTAGGCCAAAGAATATACCACACATAGATTGTGTTTCTCTTCTCGATGATTCACTAGAAAGAAGAGGAGAAAAAAGAGAGTAAAACTGTACCACAAAACATTGCAGAACTTGAAATGTAGACAAAACCCGGAAAAGATTGTGGAAATTCTCATCTGGTAAACAAATATGATGTCTGTTGCCATGCCGGGTTCTCTGGATTTTCTTTTCCTGAAAATGTTTCAATCTAGCAGAAACTGTATATTGCGTTTCACCAGAAGTTAGTGGTCATTCACAGGTTCTGCTTATGAACCTCTTTAACCGGATTTGAAGCAAGTACGTAGCTAAACTGTTGACTCGTTGTCGGTAATCAGGAACAAGAGATTTCCATCATCATCATCTTCTCTTCTCATACTTGTTTGCAAACTCCTTGAGTAACAGCCTCTGGCGAAAGGCAAGATACTTATCTACACTAGTTCCAGCCCATTGCTGACAAAAGCTTTCATCATTTGGAACTAATGAGCTAAGAGGGAATGGCCCTTTCCGCACTTTCTTTAACTCAACCAAGAAGCGGTGGCGCGGACGTATCCTTTGATCTAAGGACAAGCTCAAGTACATTGGGTATTTGGTCAGAATGTGCACTTCATTGTTGAGCTCATTGACCAAATACATGTACTTAGGCTTTAGATTATCTTCTAGTGAGAGAGACAAAACCTATTAAGACCAATTTGAGTAGTGTTATGAGAACATGTATTGTAAACCTGGAGATTAAGTTTGGAGAAGTCTCAAGCAATATACTAACCTGTGTAAGGCTAGTCAAGACTTTCAGTATATCAGAATTGCACATCCCAATGCTCCTAAGGAAGTTGATTCGAGGCAAGAAACCGTCATCGATACTGTAGTGAAGAAGCTGCGGATGTTTCTTCACCATCTTCACTACGCTGTCTCTAGGTGCTCCTAACTCCTTAGAGAGGAACATGTAGCGAGTGTTCCATGTTATGTCGAGTCGCTGAACCAGAATCTGAGGGCTAAGTTGCACGACTTTTCCAACATCGGTTTCGTTTATCCCAACCTCTTCGATCAGATACCTTATCGTGGGTCTCAGTGAATTCTCTACACTGTAAGAGAACAGAGACGGGGTTGCAGCAACTATCTGTCCAATTTTGGAATTGGGAATTCCAAGACCCATCAGAAAGGAAATGTGAGCTTTGAGATTGTTCTCAACTGTGTATTGAAGTATCTGTGGTTGTCTCAAGAGCATTCTCTTGATATCTCTGTGTTTAACACCAACACTCAACAAGTAATCGAGTCTCTCTTGTGCTGATAACACATTAATCTGAAGGGATGGCATGTGTCTCTCGTACATTTGAACAAAGTGTGATTCTTTCAGACCAAATGTGCCCAAGTAATCCAGAAGTGGTACCCATTTTGGATCTATATCAATCTCTTCTGAGAGTCGAGGGTATAATTTCTCCACATATTTCCTCGAACTCACCTAATGAAAATACAAAAAAAGTAACAACAATTAAGTTCCTTTCAACTCTATATTTGTCTTTAACACCAGAGGAATTTAAGCAAATCTTTTACCTTTCCTCGACCATCTGAACCCCAAGACTCCTTCTCCTTCTTCTTCTTCTCAGAAGAGGCATTTCGACTAATGCCTATATCAAGATCGTCTTCATCAGTCTCGCTTTCTTCAGGTTTTTCCCAACTTTTGACGATCCCTTTCTTCCCACCTTCACAAAAAAACCCTCATCTTAGCAAATCTAAATCAATATGAAAACTCAAGTCTTCTTTTCTGCATAAGCAGATTCAAATCAATCTCAAACAATATGTCAAGATCTATAATGAAAGCTTTCAAGAATACACAAACCTTTCTTAGCAATGGTTTGCTTCTGTGACTTTGGCTTCTTCTTTTCATACTCTGTGACCTCAGCAAAATCATCCTAAAGAAACATGAAGAAAAAAACAAAACCCAAAACTTCACTCTTCTAAAGAAGTTCCACTAATCACACACATCCTTAAAGAGCCACAAAACCTTGAATTCAAGAAAGAACCAAAGCTAAAAATGTGCTAAATTCCCAAACCCCCTAATCTCATAATCACACAAATCTCATAAATTCATGAATAGAAGAGAAAAAGGAAACTAACATTAAGTAACCAGTCATCATCATCTTCATCACTCTCATCATCTAGCTCTTCATCTTCATCACTGTCATATGGAGATAACGTCTGCCCATACCTCGACTTCTTCTTCGGATTAATTATCTTCGGGTTAGAGTGCGCGTACGATACGACGAACCCACGAGTCTTTCTACCTCGCAGTCTCGTCGCCGGCGAACATTTATCAGAACCCAAAACAAAGAGAGGTGACTCCGACGGAAGAGTAAAGAGAAATCGAGGGTTTATAAAACAGTACAATGAGAAACCCGCCATTTTCGGCAGAAACGAAAAGAAGATAATGTTAACAGAGTAGAATTATCCAATTAGGTCGATAGCGAATATACCCTAAAACCCTGAATCCAAAAATAAAAAATATAAAAAGGTTTTGTTTTTCTTTTTCAAAGATGAAAACTTTGGGTACGATTGTTGTGATTTTATTTTGGTTGCGATCATTGTATTTTCAATTTTAGGATTATGGTAGAATTTTGCGATTTTTAGGTTTATCTCTTTGGGCTAAAATTAAATAAAAAAATGATTGGTAAACATGGATGTGACTTTTAAAATATCTAAACATTTGATGAATATTAGTGTTTATTATATATTAATATTTTATCTATACATTAATAAGTAAAAAATAAATTTATTAAAAATTCATTTAACTAAAATAAATGATAAATTAAAATCTAAAATAACCAACTAAAACTTAAATAAAATAAATATGATGAAAAATCATATATCTTTATTAACATGTAAAATGATTTTTTCAGATAAAAAGTCATATCTACATATATATATATATAGGATTTATCAAATTTTTTTAAGTAAAATTTCAATAAAAAATAATAAAAATTTTCCTATTTTCTAGTGACTACACGACAATCATGTACATATATATATATAGGATTTATCAATTTGTTTTAAGTAAAATTTATTTTAAAAAAATAATGAAAAATTTTCTATTTTCTAACGACTACACGACAATTATGTACATATATATAGGATTTATCAATTTGTTTAATAATTTCTTTAAAAATAATAAAGAAAACACACGACAATAAAAAATAATAATTTGTTTTCTATTTCCTATTTTTTATCAAATCAGAACATGTATAAATGAAAAGGTAAAGAAAATATTCCAAAACTCAAAATTTATGGCTTTATACTTTTATTCCAAAAAAAAAAAAAACCATAAAAGTGGTTTTAGGTTTTTAAAAGTGGCTTTGGCTTTGGAAAATATTTATAAAGCATGATTGCTTTCGATTTAGATTTTTAGACCAAAATATGGCTTTAGAAAAAATCCCGACCAAATCCCTTTTATTTCACAAGACATTAATGGCGTTCTTGTGGGCAAAATATCCGAACATCGAATCGAGCAACAGAATCCGATTTTGCAAAATATCGAATGGATCTTATGTTTACGGTAGTTCGGGTTCGAGTTCAGATACCAGTACATCCAGAAAGAATCGTATATAAACCTAACTTGTAACTAGTTCCTTTCTTTCCTTTCCTTCTTCGGCTTCGAAAAAAATAAAACACGACGATAGAACTTCTAAATCTAATTCTGGATCGATTAAATCTTCAAATTGTCACTCTCCTCTGAAATCGCTCGGAGATATGAATTTTCTTTCCTTCATCAACGGTTTTACATGTTTCGTTTGGGTTGAAAGCTTAGATATTTACATCTTGTCTTCTGTTTTCTTTCTTTCAATTTAGAATCAATTGCTGATAATAGAATGAATTCGTGCTTTTATCTATTGGTTTTATAACGTTGTTGTTAACGTTGTTGTTAACGTTGTTGTTATTTCTATTCTAACATTTTGTGTTGTTTATATTCTTATTTGTTTATTAGGATGTTATTTTAAGTGTTTGGAACGTCGTTGTTTATTTTTCTAGATGAGAACTGGATAATATGATTTTGTTTAACCTTGGTTTTTGGGTGTAAAATCCATATCATTATGATGTGTATGGTTCTGTTATTTGTAAAATACGAAACGAATCCGATGAACCAACCGAACCAACAAACCCAAGATCCGAACCGAAATTGTCAAATATCTGAATGGGGGCTAGGAGCCTAAATCCGAAAACCTGAAAAACTAAAAAACCCGAACCGAACCCGAATGGCCCCCGAACGCCCAACCCTACAGTAGTGTCTCCCCGATGAAACGGCGTCGTTTTGAGATTTTTTTTCCAATTAAGCCACATGATGGTTTTTGTGGTTGGCGCGAACCCGACCCGAAATACGTCGACGTGGAACGATTTAAACGGGTCGTTTTACATTTTCATCGGAGAATTCGATTTCTGAGTCATAATGACGACAATGGAGGCTTCTGCTTCTTCATCACTGTGTCGAGTTCCGTCTCTGTGGACCGTTGGATCAAGACCACGTCAGATAAAATCTACGGCTAGTTTCGTATCTCCGGGAACAAGAAGAAGCCACGGCTTGATGATAAGTACTCGACGGTTCAGAACGACGTCGGCGCTCAGTGAACTCGCTGACACGGTGGCGGAGACGGGCAAATCGGAGATTACGTGGCAGATTATAGTTGGAACTATTGGTAATTAACTGATTAGTGATGTGATTAATAAATTAAAATGTGTTTTTCTTATGCTTAATCAATGGATCTTGCAGCTGGAATCATACCATTCGTTGTTGCAGGTGTCGAATTCAGCAAAAGAATAGTATGTGACTAAACTAAAGATATTGTATATATGTATTACACAGATATATATATATATATATATATTTGATAGTGTCCATTGAAATGAGTTTTGGTTTCAGATTGCACAGAAAAGATGTGAAGAATGTGGAGGAACAGGACTTGTTTTTAGAGACAAAAAATATTTCCGTTGTCCTGAGTGTGGTAACTTCGATCTCTCTCTCTCTCTTTTTACATTATTGAAAAATATAAAATTTAGACAAGAAGCTTTAGTGTTTGTTTGTGTTTTGTTTGCAGGTGGGTTTCTTCCATGGCAGTCATGGAGAAGATTCTTTACAGGCTGACGATGATCTCTGCAATATTATAATCTGAAAGCAGGAGGAGAAAAGGAGGAGATTTTCTTGAATACATTTAAATATTTGTGTATTTTTACAACACATTTTGGAATTCAAAAAAAAAACAAACAAATATGTTGGGAGTTAAGACCAGCATCTCTATCTCTCACCCTCTATCTTAGTGTGTCACGATATACATACATACATACATACATACATATATATATATAGATAGATCATAGATTACAGAGAACAATGTTATTCCATTCCTAACCTAAGAAGAATCGAGATGAAGAATGGAATTAAAGAGCCTTTGTTACTATGGTTGGCTTGTGGAGACCATCCTCCTCTAGGGACCAGATTGTATTCTCCCTATGTTATGTGGATATGGGTAAGAGGAAGAAATGTCACCTGTTTGAGCCTCGTGTGCAATTTCTCTTGAACCGTTATATTGATGATTTATACCGGCGTTTAAGCTATTGCCATAGTAGGATCCCATGGGAGGTCCATGAACAAACCTGAATCCAGCAGCTCCATTGGTTTGAGTTTGGTGTATAAATTCAGAACGAATATGTTGTTGTTGCTGATGCGGATGTGGATGCTCGTTTGATGTATGGTCAGGACCGACAGATGCGATTCCAACACCTAAGTCGAGGCTGATTGTGTCAGTGGTCTCTTCTGGTCTGAATCTGGGCACTGAAATGTCATGATTGTTGTTGTTGTGGTTGTTCGACCTTGTTGTTGGTACATCGTGATTGTGTTTGCCTTCGTATGTGGTTATAACAGCTTTTGGATCGTGTGACGCTCTCTCCACATGTTTTCTCACTGGACATCCAGTAGCCGTGCATTTGTAATAGCTCCTGCATTAGCCCAATCAACGATACATGAAAACTCCAACCGTCATACATTAACACATTTGAGCAGAATCAGCTTGACCATCGTGATATATGAGCACGTGACTTTCATGTTCTAACCAAAACTGTATGTTGCTAAAATAGAATTTTGCATAGATAGACATTATATTCAACTAGAGATACAGAGACTCAATTAGTCTAGCTCTAGTTCTTAGAATCATGCATGCAAATGTGTATTCGAGCAGAAAGCGAGAAGTTAAGTTATAAGTTTCTTGGTTCTTTTGAAATTGCTCTGTACAAACCTTGGATTAGGGTTGCCTCTTACAACTTTCTGGCCGTATTTACGCCACCTATACCCATCATCCAATATGTCAACTTCACTCAGAGTTTGAACAACAACGCGAGGTTCTCTTATTGGTTTCACAAGTGGAGTTATTTCCATTGCCCCATCCAACCTCCTGCATTAAAGTCACAAGAAAGCATCCAGTGTGTCAAACACATTTTCAAAGCAAGTAACCTGAAACCTTTGTTATGATTCTAATACCTTCGTTTTGAGAATGGATCATTGTCATCCATGTCATCGTTGTTCCTATTTGACATTGCAACGTCTCCACCATCGTCATTTGCAGAGACAGGAGATACATCTGGATTACCGTTTTGCTCAACAGGAGGAGACAAGTTGTAGAAGCTAGATCCCTTCTCTGTAGAGTAGAAGGAACAAATGAAGTTATACACGCCGAAGGAAAACAATACAAAGGTGTCTTTAGTTTTATGTATTTTTACCATCTGGGGCGTTTAAAGAAGAATACTTGTCCAATCTTTCTTCTTGTGCAGGCAAAACAAGACCACCCGAGTTCCGCCGACTAGGTTGAGGTTTAGGATGGTCATGTGTTCCCTTGTATATAATCTCGGTTATTAGTCCATCGTGAGACCTTTCGAATAGCTTTTTCACTTCACAATTAGGATGTGTGCACTTATAATAGCTCCGTGGAAATTCACTTCCTTTCACATGTTTTTGACCGTATTTTCTCCAGTTATAGCCATCATCAGCCAAGATCGACGGAGCACTTCCTCTGGAATCGTTTTGGGATTGCTGGACTGATTCATCTGGATCAGATCTCTCGGGAATATCAGACACCGATGGTGTTGTCTGTTGAGGAACAGTTTGTCGGCTTATCTCAGTTGAGGAAGCTGCAGCCTGAGTGAGTGAAGATGGTGAGTATTTCAAACTATGGCCTTGGCTTTGAAACTGGAGTGGCGATTCACTTCTATGCTTGTCTAGCTCTGCATAGAACTTGAAATCAATAAAGCTTTTTTAGACAACCACATACCAAACAACGAAACAGAATGATTCAAATGTGTTAAGCAACTAGAAATCGAAAAGTTCAAATTCCACGGAGCATTTCTTTAGACATGTACCATATTGGATGCAGGAGGTCTAAACTCAAATTCGCTAGACTTTTGGTCTTCAAAGATATTCTGATGAATTGTTCTTCCTGTATAAGAACTCGAATTAGCATGAACTGCTTGAGGCTTGAACAGTGAACCAGTAGTAGGAGAAGGTTCTGCCTGAAAAATTAAAGAAAATTGTCACATTATCCAAACTTCCATCAGCAACACAAGAATACAAGATTAAAGAACATTATCAAACACTAAACCTTAATCCAACATCAATGGAAGAAGAGAGACAAGGGTTTATTCTGGAGAACAATCTAAACGAACAGAGAAGTGGCAATGCAGAGTTTAGGAAGAATCTGAATCTGAAGGTAAAGTTGTGAAACATGAGTAACAAATCAGAGTTCTTCTCATCTCTAAATGATAAAGAAACATATATCAATGCTTTACTTAGTGGGAAAAAGCAAAAAAAAAAAAGAATCGTAAAGCTCCAAGATTAAGACACACACGGGACGAGAGTACACTAAAACAGAATGAAGAATCTAAATCGAAACGACCAAAAGAAACAATCGAATTCTTCACTTAAAAACCCTTAGATGTTAAAATGGCATTCACAATAAACCTAATCAACTTCTCAAAGTGAGAGAAAGAGAGAGAGAGAGAGAGAGTAAGTAAAGAACACTAAAACTAACCTTAATGTTGGAGAGAAGAACAGGAGACTCCAGAAACGAAGTTGGACTTAACCCAGGAGGAATAGTGATACAAGTCGATCTTGAGATCGGAAGTTTCGCCGGAGACATCAGCTTATACCTCGCACCACCACCACCAGCACCACAATCGGCTGAATCGCGTCTGGTTTCAGGATCAACCCGAAACTCCTTGAGATTAGAAACATCTGGGTCCATTTCAGACAAGAGTTAGAAATCAAAGAATGGAGAAAGTTTGGTCTCTGTGTGAAGATATTGTCAGTGAGAGAAACTAAAGAAGTTGACTTGGTGACATCTGAATCTAAAGGACCATTCTCTGCTGCTTTCTCTACTTCATCTTCTTTTTTTTTTCTTTTTCTTTCTCAATCTCATTTATGTATTTTTATTATTATTTCTATTTTGTCATGATTTTTTTTTTAATATTGAGGACCTCCACAAACGACAAAAAGTTAGTATTGTCGCTAACTTTAATTTTTTTAAAATAAATGGACGGAGATTTTTATGGTATTGGACTACGTTGGTATAAAAAGACAGGCTAATTATTGACCAGCTAATGATTTAAAGATTTGGGAATATGATTTAACTGGTTCTAATCATATTTGCCAGTCAATTTTTTTTGATTAAAAAATTATACAAATAATTACCTAGTTATGTTTATTTATCATGTTTTTAGATATCACTACATGGTACTAAAAATAAAAATAAAAAAACATATTATCTAATTAATAATATGTTTAATATGACTGAGGAAGACGATGAATGAGTGATTGCCAATCTCATGTACCCATCAATAGCTAATATTCCATTTCCACTAGGCATAGAAAAAACAACAACAAATTTGAAATGAATTCGGCTGTATCGGGTCCATTTTGAAACAGTTCTCAACCAAGCCTTTTTATATTGGGCCAATTTTTATCAACTCAAACAATCCAAATTAGTTGGTTTGATTCGACTCGACTTCATATAGTTCTATTTTATCAACGAACCGGTTCCATTTTCAACTGATAATCCAATTTCTTCAAGAATCAAAATTCAAAAACCATTCAATTTCTACAAATTGAAACGAAACAAAATTATTCCTTTTTATTTATATTGTTTCTTAGATCTCTAAATCGAAACCAAAACTGCAAAACCTGGTATTGTTATTATCTTATTATTATGATATATTTACTACCTTGCATATATAATGTGGATCAAGATCAAAGCTTGTAGGCAACATAAACCTAATTATTGAACTAAAACTTACCGTAAGTTTAAGAGTATTGCACATAAATATTTTTCTTTTTCTTTTAAAAGTTAACTAATATACCAATCAAATGATCAACTAGAAATTTCCAAAACTCAAATCTAAACATTTTGTGTTAAAGTTAGAATTCTACAAAAAAAAAAAAAAAAATTCTATTGAGGATGATTTTTCTATCACCAATTTATACACTAAAACCCTCGTGTGTCACTCTGTTTTATTCGGTCTTCTTACTCTATTTCTAAATTCTTAAACAACCTCAAACCAAATCTCCATTTTTCTTCCCAATGACCATCATGACGATGTTATTTTCGTTTATTTTTGGTTAAACTTGTCCATTTACTTGTCACTTTTACAATAAGTTATTTTCACAATGTTATACTGGAAATTCTAGTATTTCGTTTCCTGATGTGTCAACCAATGATATTGTTATAAAACCAAATTAAACACCCGTTTCCTCAAAAACACTCTTGTTGCACACACTCACACACTTTCACGTTTGTCACTCGTTTCTAAGAACACGAAACAGAACATGAAAAGTAAAGACACGAGCAAATGTTAACCGGGATCGACTTATCGGTGTGATAAACTCTACATCCGGGACCGGATCAGTCCAGGCAATATATTGATTCAGAAACACAGAGATACTACTCAAATGTCAAGAAAACAACTCAAGCTATATTCATTCTCTCAAGGTTCTGCAACTCGGTAATGAAGACGAACAGACAGAGTATTTATATTCACTATAGGCAAAGACTTTGTCGCGATCAAAGGCTTTGCTTTTACTCTTCTCTTCTCCAAAACGCAGTGTTTCGTACAAAGCTAAACCAACTTCAATCACAGCATAACCAACTCATCTCAATCTCGGTTTAAAAGTCAAACTAACCTCCAAAACTGAAATTGAATCATCAGGGGCTACACTCACAGATATCATAAACATAATGAGTACTTGCTGAGTGGGTCGATAAATTAAATGAATAATTTGCAAAATAGTTGCTTACTTTATTTGATACATTAATATTATTTCTTAGAATTTGATTCAATTAATCTGCAATGTTCCTGGGCGTTGTCGGAATCAGCTTTCTTGCCACTTTTTAGTTGTCACGAATATGGAAAAAAGGAGAAAGTTTAAATGCAAACATCATCATTCGATTTCGTGTATTCTACTCCACTTCTCATTTAAATACAGATTTAACTTATTATTCCTTTATATCAAAAGATTTTAAGAAGATGTAATCGTACTATAACATAAATTGGATAGTAGTTTGCAAGATGGTCTGAATCTTATGTGAAATATTAGAAATGATTAATTTGATTAACTGAATTAAAACAAATATTTTGGGAAACTTGAATTTGATTACTTTTCTCTCGATAACACATCAGTTTGAGGCAGTTTTATTTTGTGGAGTTAAAAGAAAATTAGAACGAAGATGATGATCTAAAATTTGACTTTTCACCATTTAATATCTATTTTAAGTTACTGTAAATTTATTTAAAGTTAATGTATTAGTTCTGTGTGCTTTTTTTCTTTCTAGTATGGTTTGGTGTTTAATGTTTTATTATATATAGCTGTAATGCTTTCCATATATATAAATCCGTTTCCTAATTTTTTATAAAATCTACTTCGTGCTTTCTAACACTTCGTTATGAATATGATTTTTTGCAATTTAGTGTAGACTAATCATGAAAAATATATTTTAAAAATATGAAAATGCATTAAAAATATATTGTTTGGTAAAAAAAATCTGACATAATTTGATTTGTTCACATGCAAACAAATAAATAATATACATGCATTTGAAATAAATAGAAGAAAGATAACAAGTTGGCCAAAACCTTTAATATGTATGTGAGTTAACGTGAACCGAAGAAGATAACAGCTTCACAGTTCACATGCATCATTGCTCTTTTTATAAACTAAGTCACAGAAATCACTTAGGCTATAAACTAAGTCACAGAAATCACTTAGGCTTATAACTTATAAGGGGAGCCTATAAGGCAGAGGCCACGTTTTCCAGGCAAAGTCATTCGAATTAAATGTACATTTTGTTATAAGAATAAACTAAATGTATAAACTACATTGCATAAAATTCATCAAGTGTGTTAGTTAAGCTTATAAACAATACAAAATTTTGGAGAAACAAAATACGAAATTTCAAAATATTAATCGGTCATTAACATAATTTATGCATCTTGCTAATTTTATGCATCTAAATATTATTATGTTGTAACTACATTTTAAGAATTTACAATGTAAGGAACTAGAAGTGTTTAATTATTGAATCTGAAATTTTATGATTCTAAAAGATTAGTAATTACTAATTACCCTTTAACAAAAAGAAAATAGCTGCAAACAAAAAAAAGATGTTGATAAAAACATAACAATAAAATAAAAAATAACAGATTAGTTTACAGAAACCAAAGTGAAAAAATCAAAAAATCTAACATGGATATTTTGGTACGATTTGATTTTGGGCAGATATATATATATATATATTAGATATCGTTTTCAATAAATAAAAAATAGAAAAATTAAAAGTTCATCTAAAGCCGTTTCTTACGGAAAAGAAAAGATTTAGAACATTTTTTTCGGAAATTTACCTAATTTTCAGTGTTGATATATTTACGATATCCTTTTGAAAATAACCAAAATTTAAATATTCTAATCCACATAGATTCATCTCATCTAATATCATGAAATTATGAGGGAGGAAAACAAAATTCATTTCCAATTAAAATTGTATATGTTTTCTTTGTAAATTTAAATATTTACAATAAAAAGTCAAACATGCGTCGGTCCCATGACTCTAGAGCCGCCTTCGTGCTTTTAATAAATTGAGAACCCTACAAAATTCTCTAAATTAATCTTGATCGTCCTAGTGACGAACAAAAACACTCCTGATAAAAAACGACGGTGTAGATCGTTTTACTTCTTCACGCGCCGAAAGTTTGACTGGTAATTATGTAAAGTCTACGACATATATTGTTATTAATTGACTATAGTATAAGTTTATGAGTTTTAAGTTCTGACACACAAATTTGACCCCATAAAGAAAATTTTTAAACACAAATGACAAAATCTATTTTAATTACGTTTACAATTTAACTTCTAAACTTTTTTTTCCCGTGTTAAACAGGAAATAATAACTCCAATGGTAATTTCTATAATTTGGTATCAAATTTTATCATGTTAATATTTTCCCTGATAAATTTGGTGTCAACGATTTGGTAAAACCCTTGAAGAGTCCAATTCCAAATACGCATACAAACAAAATATATTTTTTATTTTATATAAAAAAAATATTTACTATAAATTAAAATCACACACAATCTCTTCCGCTTCTTTGGTCTTCAAAATCCCTAATCTAACACGCTCCGTTACGTTTTCTCCTATACAAAGCCAAAGCGAAAAGCTCAGCAAAAGCTAAGAAAGGACTTCGACTATTCTCTCCGATTCAAGCGATTTTAATGGTATGTTCTTCAATCTCTTAATGTATATATGTTATGTTCCAAACCGATTTTTGAAGGTTTTTGCCTACCCATGTTGGTTTTTTTGGTTAGAGTTTTTTCCGTTTATTAGGGTTCTTGTATATGTTACCGATCTATTTTTTTTTCTTGTATCTTCGGTTTGATACTACTACATGCAAAACTGAATTTCTAAGAGAAATCTAGGTTTTATCTTCGTTTAAATATTGCATTATTCTGAAATTTTATGATAAATCGTTTAATTTTGAGTACTAAAACCCGTGAAATCTTTGCCGTTGTGAATTCTGGTTAGTCGTTTAATCAGAATTTCACTCTGTTTTACTAACAGATGACTTGTGCGAGCTCCGATCCTTTAGACAAGGACAAGGACTCGGAGTCTTTCCTGGAGGTCGATCCGACTGGTAGATACGGTCGGTACGGCGAACTTCTCGGCTCAGGCGCCGTCAAGAAAGTCTACAGGGCCTTTGACCAAGAAGAAGGCATCGAAGTGGCCTGGAACCAAGTTAAACTGAGATGTTTTTCCGACGATCCAGCCATGACCGAAAGGCTTTACTCGGAGGTCAGGTTGCTTAAGAACCTTAAGAACAGTAACATCATCACCCTTTATAAGGTGTGGAGAGACGAGAGAAACAACACCTTGAACTTCATCACCGAGATCTGTACCTCCGGGAACCTGAGAGAGTACCGGAAGAAGCATAGACACGTCTCGATGAGAGCTTTGAAGAAGTGGTCAAAACAGATTCTCAAAGGCTTGGATTATCTCCACACACACGAGCCTTGCATCATCCACAGAGACCTCAACTGCAGCAATATCTTCGTCAATGGCAACATCGGCCAGGTGTGTATACAAAAACCTCAATACTTTTGCTAAATTTGTAGTCTATTGTTTGTTGGGTAGTGATTGAGTTTTGTGTCTTGATTGGAAACCAGGTCAAGATTGGTGATCTGGGTTTAGCTGCAATTGTGGGGAAGAACCATTTAGCTCACTCGATCCTCGGGACACCAGAGTTCATGGCTCCTGAGCTATACGAGGAGAACTACACAGAGATGGTTGACATATACTCGTATGGAATGTGCGTTTTGGAGCTTGTGACACTCGAGATTCCATATAGCGAATGTGATAGCGTCGCCAAAATATATAAAAGGGTGAGCAATGGCCAAAAACCAGAGGCTCTGAACAAAGTAAATGATCCAGAAGCTAAGGCCTTTATTGAAAAATGCATCGCGCAGCCGAGAGCTAGACCTTCTGCAGCTGAGCTCCTCTGTGACCGGTTCTTTGATGGGATAGTAGATGATGACGACGAAGACAATGACAATAATGGAGCTGGTCGTATTTTTTCTTGATGATTGTATACAATGACCCTTTGTTATTGTCTTATGGTTTGAGCTATATTTTTACATTTAAGCATTGTCTCGTTTTATTTCCTTTCAACTTTTCTTTTTGTTGTACATATAATTTTTGATTCGACATGGAAATTACGTATACAGTTTTTCCTTTTAGTTTCTAACTGATTCCAACCATGAGAGACAACGGAGTCTGTAATTTAATTTTAATCTTTGAGAAAGTTTTGTAAAATTATATTGTTTTATGTTTTGCCTTTTACAAAAAATATGTTTGGATTTAATAACTTGCAAACTTTCTTAGGCCCGAAATTTTATACATGAAAGTATGGTGTTATGGCTGTTTTTACTTCTTTTTTTTCCAAAAAACAATTGGAAATTTTCGGACCAATTCCCGTAGGATCTCGAGCTTTATTATGGCCTTGGTTTTATTAAATTTGAATACGGTATCTATTGTTTGGAGTCAATTCAGGTCAGAGAATGGACAGGTCCCATTAGTACAATTTTTTCCTTTTTTGTCAACAAACTTATATCACTTTAAAAAAGCGATTACAATCCAAAAGAACCGGGTACTCGATGCCAAGTAGTCCGGGATTAAGACACAACTAACATACACAACATACGATATCTAATATAGTAGGTTAACATCAAAGATAATAACCAAATGCTCATTCAAAAGGGTTTAGACTTTTAGTTCTTTTGTCAATAAAAGCGAGCGAACAAGGCATTTAGCTCGTAATGTCTTCTAGGCCGAGCGTTTAAACACGTTCTCCACAAAAAAAAAAAGAATAATGTGGAATGGTTCTCTCCGTATCGGAGGAAAATGATAAAGGCGATCTCTAAAACGTAATGCCTTCAAAGCCAAGCGTTGGAACAGATCTCCGGAAAGCAACGTGAGCCGAACGGTGGCGGCATTAGTAAAAGGACCGGAGATGCTAATGGTTCTGGTAAAAGGACCAGTGGCGGAGGATGGGTCGGTAGCTTCTCGAGTAGTTCAACACGGGAATGTGAGAGCAAATATTGATGTCCGAAACAATTAAAACTCAAATCGTTTGTAATGTTTTAAAGATAATGTTTTTATTAATATCTAATTAAATCTAAAATATGCATTTTAATTAAAATGATTAAATTGTCTCTTACTCATTGATCACAACTCTATTAGAAATAACACAAGAAAAAAGTAAGATTCATCCAGATTGTAGTGTTGGAAAATAACTCCTGGATTTCAACAATTAAGAAAAATAAAAGGAATAAAGTTAACATGAGTTCGGAAAATGCCTCCTGAGCCGCAAGACTCTTTTATTAAGGAGAAAATTACAACGTATTATACAGATCCCAAATAATTAAACCCAGAAAATAATATTTTTTCTAAATATTATTTCTCTCTTCTCTCACTCACGCTTTCTCAATTTTGGGATGATTTACAACATGAGAGCATACTCCTTTTATAGGAAGAGATGGGGGGTGGCACTCATGGTGGTTGGTGGCATGAGGTTGGTGGCATGAGGTTGGTGGCACATTTCTCCTCATGTTTTTCTGACTAACAATTCTACATCCCAAAATTGAAAGCGTGAGGAGGAAGAGGAGAGGGAGAGAGAGAGATAATATTTAGAGAAAAATATTATTTTCTCGTGTTTAATTATTTGGGATCGGGGTTATCATAATTTTCTCCTTAATAAAACAAGTCCAGCTGAGACGTAGGCATTTTGCCGAACTCCGTTATCAATTTTCGGTGTCGCTTTATTCATTTTACTTTCCGATTATGGTCGCTGGAAATACCGGAGTTATTTCCCAACAACCGGTATCAGAGCTCGGATCACTATTCCGACGGTGGTTACTATTCACGACGGGTACTATTCACGGCGGTTAGTCCACGGTGGTATTGCTCACGGTAGGTACTGTTCACGGTAGTTACTATTCATATCAGAAAGTACTATTCATACCAGAAAATACTATTCACGTGAATAGTGAAAATTTTTCGGCAGCTTCGGGGTTTGTCGATAAAGGCGTTATAATACGCGGAAGTTCGTGAAATAGTTATAAACGATCCGTAGAAGACCAGACGAAGTGATGGCTACAGAAGACGAAAAGGTGAAAATTGAGAAGTTCGATGTCATGACTTGCTGGAAGATGATTGAAGATTGTACTGTAAAAAATATCTATCTCTCTTAGGAAAGAAACTGAAGGATGATCGATGGACTCTCCTCGACCGCAAGCCTCGGAGTCATTCGGTTGACGTAAATGTTGCATTTACATTGCAAAAGAAAAAGATACGGATCTTATGAAGACTCTCGAATATGTATGAGAAACCATCAGCCTCAAACAAAGTCCATTTGATGACGGTTGTTTAACTACGGATGGGAGAAGGAGCTGGCGCAATCTCGAACGAGCTCAACACAATCACAACCTAGTTCTTGGACTCGATCAAGATGAAGTTCAGTTGATTCTCTTATCATCATTGCCGACAGCTGGAATGCTACGTTAAGACTCTAGTTCATCGGGAACTACAAAGCTAAAGTTCAATGATGTTCAGACCTCATATTGAATGAGGAAATACGACGGAGAGAATCGTGAGAAGCGCCAAGCTCCTCGCTTTGCATGAAGTCTGAGAACTTCAGAAGAAGTTCGAGTCGTAGCAGATCGGTGTCAAGAAAAGGAAAATCAAGATCTGGGAAGAAAGATTTCACCTGTTACAAGGCAAGAAGGGTCACTTTAAAAGAGATTGCCGAGCACCAAAGAAAATGTCAGCTCACAGAATGAATGCATGGAAATATAGGCTACTATGATTCTAAGCGCCATACCAATTGAATCTTGGATCTTTGATCGAGCCTCCTTTCATGCCACCCCATGCAGAGAAATCATGGAGAACTCAGTGGTGATTTCGGGAAGGTTCATCTAGCGATGATGAAACCTTAAAGATCGTGGGGCAAGGGGACATCCGATTGAAGTTCAAACCAAACTATATGGAAGCTGCAGTGGTGATACCTGGCCTTAAAAGGAATTTGATCTCAGGCACTTGATAGTGAAGGTTACTRTACAACCTTCTCAGAACAAAAATGGCGGATTACCAAAGGAGCACTCGTCATCGCTCGTGGTAAGAAGAATGGTACTCTCTATATGACCTCAAACCAGGAGAACACTATCATAGTGGGAGACGCTGATGAAAAAATCAAATCAGGGCAAAGGCTCGCCATACGAAATGAGAAAGGGACGAAGACCCTTATGTCAAAGGAAAGTTGCCGGATCTAAAAGAAGTAAATGTCGGCTTATGTGAAGATTGCATCTTTGGAAAACAAAAGAAGGTTAGTTTTACAAAGATCGGCAGCAAGACACCCCAGGAAGAAAAGTGGAATTGGTTCATACTGATGTTTGGGGACCATCTCCAGTTCCATCCTCGCAGCTCATTGTACTATATCACCTTCATTGATGATTGTACAAGGAAGGTGGGTTTATTTCCTGAAGAAGAAATCAGAAGTCTTTGATACCTTCTGAAAATGGAAGATGTGGAAACGAAACTGGTTTATGAAGCCTAAGGTCTAACAATGGGAGAGAGTATACGGACAAAAGATTCAGAGAATTTTGCGCAAGTAATGGGATCAAGATGGAGAAAAAAGTTCCCATGACGCCGCAGCAGAATGGCGTAGCAGAGCGCATGAATGTAACTCTGAATGAACGTGCAAGATGAAGATACGCCGGTTTACCTAAGATGGGCAGACACACGCGGTTTTGATCAATCGTGGCCCTCGCCTTTGGATGGTGGAATACCCGAGGTGTGGAGCGGAAAAGAGGTAAACCTATCACACTTGAAAATATTTGGATGTATCTCATACGCATATACGATTCGAAGAGAACTGAATAAGTCCAACAAATGTGCCTTGTTGGATATGAATTGCCAGGTTTGGATTATGAAAACCTAAAATCATGAGACGCTATATTCAACGAAAATGTGATGTACAAAGACAGATCGCAGAATCGGACACCGAATATAAGCCGAAAAAGAAGGAATTTGTCGAGTTCGAGGAAAATTCTAAAAGTTGTTGAGAGCAGTCCTAAGTAGCTCATGAAGAGTCCACACCGAACTCAGGCGCTTCCAAATCTTCTAAACCAACACAACGTTATTCTCGCCTTGCATTATTATTTGTTGTTAAATGCACAACGGAAAACCAAGTGGAGGTGGAAGATTTCAAGTGGGAGTCTGCCATGGAAGATGAGATGGACTTGCATGTCAAACAAGACATGGGAGTTATGCGAATTACCACCAGACAAAGCTACACATAACAAGTGGGTTTGAGAATCGAAAGAACATGATGGGAATAAACGTTACAAGGCAAGATTGGTTGTTAAAGGGTTTCAGCGAAAGTATTGACTTCTAATGAAATTTTTCTCCAGTCGTGAAACTAACGACAATCAGTGTGTTAAAAATTGTGGCGAAAAATTTACATCTTGGCGATTAGATGTAAGTCAGCATTCCTTCATGGTGATTTGGAGGAAGAAATATATATGAGGCAACGAGAAGGCTTCATAGATGAAGGAAAGAAAGACTGTATGCAAATTGAAGAAGAGCTTGTATGGGTTAAAACAAGCGATAATACGAAGTTTGATAACTTCATGAGCGGCAGCGGTTTCACAAGATGTCAGCGGATCATTGTTCTACATCAAAGGTTCGCAAGCAGCTTCATTATTCTTATTGTATGTGGACAACATGCTTGTTCTGGTTCAAACATGCAAGATTAATAATTTGAAGAAGGCTGTCGAAGGAATTTGCAATGAAAGATCTGGGCCTGGCAAATTCTTGGAATGAGGATCAGAGAGATCAAAGTCAAGAACCTTGATGTTATCGCAGGAAGAGTACATCAATAAAGTACTCTCGAGATTCAACATCAAGATGTTAAACCAGTGAGTACACGTTTGGGTATTCATTTCACTCGAAAGAATAGTCACCAAAGCGGAGGAGGAGCGTCAAACATGAAGAAGGTTCCGTGCCGCAGTTGGAAGTCTGTATGTCATGGTTTGTACCAGACAGACATTCGGCAGATGGGAGTTGTTAGTAGGTACATGAATGATCCGAGCGAGGAGCGAGGAAGTAGTCAAATGGATCCTCGATATTTGCGGGTACCACAAAGAAGGCACTATGTTTTGAAGGTGGAGATCGATATTGACATGTGGCGCTGACTTGCGGAATGTTGATCTGAAAAGAGCACTACAGTGCGTTTTCACTCGGGAGATGCTGCAGTGAGTTGGGTTTCTCAATTGCGAGAAGATAGTTGCTCTCTCCACGAAGCGAATATGTCGCAATAACGGAAGCCATAAAGAAATGGTGTCTAAGTTTCTTGGAAGAATTAGGCAAGACAGGGAGACAATGTCTTGTATTGCGGACAGTCTATCCATCGGAATCAATCTTTCCATTCTAGAATGAAGCATATCTGCGATATCATTTTATCCGGTCACTTAGAAGATGGAATTTTGAAACTTGAGAAGATCGGTGGAGCTCAAAATCCGGCAGATATCTTGAAGACGGTGGCGAAAAATTGAAGTTGTGTTCCAGTTGGCTCCACTAACGAAGGAGGAGAGACCGTAGATCGAGGTGTGAAGGCAGTTGAAATCGGTCTTGAGTGGGAGATTGTTAGTCAAATAAAACATGAGGAGAAATGTGCCACCATCATGTCACCACCTCATGCCACCAACCTCATGACCAACCACCATGAGGAGTGCCACCATCTCTTCTTATAAAGGGAGTATGCTCTCATGTTGTAAATCATCCCAAAATTGAGAAAGCGTGAGTGAGAGAAGAGAGAGAGAGAAATAATATTTAGAGAAAAATATTATTTTCTCGGGTTTAATTATTTGTGATCGGGTGTTATAAACACGTTGTAATTTTCTCCTTAATAAAAACGAGTCTTGCAGCGGCTCCGGAGACGTAGGCATTTTGCCGAACTCCGTTATCAATTTTGTTGCTTTTTCGCTTTTTATTTTCTTGATTAATCGCGGAAAATATCGGAGTTATTTCCCAACATGTAGTAAGAGAAGGCTAAGCAAGCTAGCACAGCCTGGGACCTGTGATAAACTTGATGGTTCCAAATCCTGCAAACGGATTTGCTCATCAGATGAAGGAATGGCCTTCGGAAAGTGTGTAGGAAAGTCTTGCATCTGCGCACATTGCATATTCTAAGACACATTTTCTAGAAAATTATGGTTTCATAAAATAATGAAAATTGAGGAATAATTTTGCGAAATTGTAAAAATTTAGAAATTTAATGGTCGTTTTCCCGACTAATTCAATACATTGTTTAGTTTCCCGACTAGCTCTCGCTTTTCATGGGCTATGTCCATGTTCACACCAAACTTCTTATATATATAATTATATATTAATATATGTTTTTCCTTATTTATTTTAGTCCCCTATATATTTGTGTTTCTAAAATTTTACGTTGGCAGCAGACCAGTTGATGTATGAATAATGAAGTGCAATACTGATAAAGCTTAAGTTATGATTCAATCAAATACTCTGAAAACTTTTTGATGACAAAGTTGTTGCTTGTCTAATTTCGGTTGCCAACTAATCTTTGTGTCCATCTAATCCATACATTAGGTTTCCGACATGGATCTGGATAAATGTGATCCACAAATGACCTGATAATATAGATACAACAATACCGTAACATTATATTAAATACAGAGAAGTTGTATTAATTTTATTCAAATTTGAATACGATACCATGTGAACGTATAAAAATTGTTGGAACAAAGTCTATTGGATCATATCCAAAATTAAAACTTTGATACGAAATTAACGTTTTGAGCGAAATGAAACGGGGCATAAAGAATTGAGCTGGTTATGTTGACGATATTAACCAAGATTTAGATGAGCTAAACTAAATACAAGAGGGTTATTGGGTTATTGGTTTATTGTATCAGTATAAATACAAGAGAAAAAAAAAGTTTATGTTATGGCTAAGCTGAAATAATCGATCAAGATAGAAACTCTTTTCTATTCAGTTTCTAATTCTATTAGCGAATACGGGCTTTCTCATTGGAACACAATTGTATGTGTTGAAACATGCGTGTGTCATTCAAAAATAAAGTTTTTAAGATTAAGTACGGAAATGAAAGAAACCCCTAGAGCCTAGACTTCTAGTTCTGGGATCTGAGTGTGTGTCTTATAACTTATTTAAGTGTTAAAAGATTTGATTAGTGTGATCACGTTAAGATAGGTTTAAATGTTTTCAGTTAGACATTATTGTTTTTAAAGACTATCTAAGTAACTTTAAATTGATGTTTTGAAGATTAGTCGTGTTACAAAACCTTAGTGAATTTGTGTTTCTGTTTCACTGTTCTTGTTTTTACACAATGGTTCATATGAATAATTTACATATGTGAAATTTCATAAGTATTATTAATTTGGTTAGAAAATATGAAGATGTGTGAAAATATTGAATTTCCGATTATAAATGTATTTTGTATTATAATCATAAAACGATCAAAGCTGGACGGTATGAAAATATGTATGGTGTGTCATAACAAAATTAGGTAAGAAGAAAAACCTTGAATAATCTAATAAAGCTGTCCTTGCAAGTTGATAAAGCATGAAAATTTAAAATTTCAAAAAGTTGGTGTTTCGCATAATCACTCCAACACACCACCCCCATCATGTTACACCAAGAAAACAGTTGTTTCAATATAATATTAATCATATAAAAATTCTAATTTAATAAAATACTTTTCTATAAATATTTAGACCGTTCTTCTTCTCTCTCGTTTTCTCAAATCTATCCGTCGCTTCGAGACTTCTTTTACCCACAAAAAAAAAAAAGGCTATACTCAAGTTGTTGTAATTAACTGATAAATTCCACAATTATCGTGCCCATGCCATAATTTGAAGAATTAATGTGCCCATGCCATAATTTGGAAATTGATATGTTAATTGTAATAACTTGAAGAATTATCTGAACATTTTCCCATAAGTTTCCTATAAAATTGTGATTTTATATCAATATATTTAATTTTATTTTGATGGAAATGCACTGTCATGAACTCAAATAATTTTGAAAATTTCCTGATGAATGAATTACAGAAAAGCACTTATTTCATAGGTTATTGTCAATATAGGCACTTCCGTCGAGTGCTTACAAGATTAGGCACTTTTATTATACCAAAAGACAAATTTACCCTTCTCACAAAATAAGGATCTCGATTCTAAGTCTTTCACGTCACCTTCTCCATTTTCACCAACACAAAATCAAACAAAAGTTCGTCACTACTATCTCTGTAGTTCACATTAAGCAACCTGATAAAGGAGATGCTTTGAAAGTATCTGAGATAGCAAAGATCTTTTGAAATTATATGTTTCGTCTAGTTCAAAGAACATAAGTCTTTCTGGAGGTTATTTTGTCTCAAAAGAATGTGAGGAAAAGGATGTCAAGAAGGGCGCTAAAATGTATTGTGATCTTGTGAATAAGATGGAAGATCGATGTTTCGTTGTCTTGCTAGGAGTCTGTGTCTTCTACAAGTGATAAGAAGGTTGAGCTTTATAGTGTTAAAGATCAGAATAATGCTCACAAGTCTGGTGATGCATGCAGGGAACTCTTCAAGTGAAAGCAGCACGAGACCTTTTGATCTCCTTCTAAAAAAAAAAGGAATAATTCTAAAACCCTCTCTGAACTGAACAGAGAAAAGAGGAAAGCAACTAATTAAGGGATACACTGTAATTGTTATTAGACCTATAATAGTACTTCTCAAGAACTACTTGTCAATCAATGATCATTTAATTTTTTTTGCTTGGGTTCCCCTTTCAATAGTTCTTAGGGTTTAGTTTTCATTCTATATCAATGCCCGTTTCATTTTGTTGCTCGGATTCCCCTTTTAATAATAATCATTAGGGATTAGTTTCAAACATTTGCTTTTTTTTTTTCTCACGAACTCTCTCTCATGTGATGATATAGATGAGTGACCATATTGTTCTTGAGATTTAGTTGGTTGTTAATAATTTTGTGGATATATAAAGTGATCATCCTACTCTTAGGACGTGGATATATTGGCCTCCGTACATAAAGTTTTGATATGTTGTCGATATAGAAAAAATGTCCCATTTTTTATCAAGGGCAAAATAGTCCGAAAATGAAAGAGAAGTGCCTATTCTCGTAAGCTTAATTTGAAAGTGCTTAAAATCAAAGATTTTTGTCCAAAAGTGCCTATTTCCGTAATAAGCCATTTCCTCATTTATTCACAACATATAATAATAATTTGAGATATATAAGGAAAAGATAACTAAAAGTGAGTCGTCTATAAAATTACCAAAGTACTCCATTTTTTGTTGATGTAAGCATCTCCGACACATTTCTTCATTTTTTACTCCAAAATGAAGTAACTCTAGAGTTGTGTTTTTCTCCAACTCAATTCCAAATGGAGTCATGACTTCAAAATTTCCAAATATGGAATTTTTTTTGGCGATCTTTATAAAATTTGAAGATCTACTCTATTTTGCAGTTAAAATTAGAGTAGATTTGGAGAAATTTCACTCCAAAATAGAGTTTGAAGATAAATATGATATAGGGTCGGAGATGGTCTCCACACAGTAATCCAAAATCCAAATGTTTCAACTTTCAAGAGTTGATTATTGTTTACAATGCATCATTAAATATTCCATAAACATCATTATGCCAAAAAGATCTTTTAGGCTAGAATATGCCTACACACAAGACAAGTTGTATATAGGTCCCTATATTCTCCCTCCAATGAACGATTATTTTTTATATTATACTCTATTACAATTTTAATTATTTTATTTTAAATTGCAGCAAAGTTTAAATTTTAAGATGTCAGGATACAATTCAGAATCTCTCTGACCACTAAGTTAGATTAAGGTGCCCAAGTTTTACATTTGGTTTACTCACAATTATATATACTCAGACGATATATATATACACTATTTTTTAATATAAAAATGATAGAATGGTAATGTTACAAAAACATTGTTTACGAAAAGCAAAAAAAAAATGAAAGAAAAAAATGCATAGAGTTTGTAAAAAAAAATATATATATATATTTGGTCATCGTCTCATTTCAGTAGAGTTAGAATTGGTGTTCCGTAATACACTGTTTAAATATATACATATTTATTGGATAAATACACTGTTTATACATTGGAAAGAGTTCGTCCAAGAATAAAAATCACACAACTTTAAACAATATTGTAAACTGTAAAGTGTTTTTAAAAAACAAATAAAATAAAGTCTAACAGTTTTCTATTATTTGAAAATTTAGGTAGCATATGATGATAGGGATATTATGGGTCTCCATGATCAATGATAGTAATAGTCTAGTCTTCATTCAAAAATTATATTTAATTTCAACTATCTCAATTGCAACATTATAAAATTTTTTTGTAACATATTAAATTTTGCAACGATATTTTGTGTTTTATATATTTTTAGATTTGAAAATGTTAATAATCTTTTTAAAAAAAGAGGTCGTCATCATCTTCTGTCATTTTCTCTTTTAGGACCTCTCTCTTACAAAATCCTTCCCCAAAAAAGATGCTTAAACCATAAGAAAGCCAAATCTCAAATCTTTTGCCCTATTATTATATGAGAGACTACTATTGTTCTCTATCTCTCTCTCTCTCTCTTTTTTAATTATCAAAGAAAGAACTCTTCTTAATGGGATTATTAAAGGAAACCATTTACAGATACGACTAAAAGGAAAGGTTTTTAATAAGCCTTAGGGGCCCTAGAGAGAGAGAGAGAGAGAGAGAGAGAAGATGTTGTTTATTATAGGATGAACAAAACATCCTCTGTTTTCTATTCATCTTTTTCTCTACATTTCCTCATCTGGGTCATCTCCAAATATGGTATATTTTTTTTTTTACTTTCTCGTCTTAATAATTCTTCACGTTTCTGGGTTTTGGTTTTGTGATTTGATGATGCGTTTTTTTTCTTCCAGATTTGAAGATTACCCAAATTCGTTATTTGCTTAGGACAACAACAAAATTTATCTGATTCCGTCTTAGATTTGCAGACAACAAAAGTATGTTGTTTCAAGTCTTTGATTTTTCAATTTCATCTCTCGCTGTGATTCTCACCTTAATCGATTGTTTTTTTTTTGGTTTGTTCTGAATTGGAGTAGGAGCCAAAAAAAAAAGAGAAGAAGATGGAATCGGATCTGGGGAAGCTCTTCATTGGTGGGATTTCGTGGGATACAGATGAAGAAAGGTTAAGAGACTATTTTAGCAACTATGGTGATGTTGTTGAAGCTGTGATCATGAGAGATCGTGCCACAGGACGTGCACGTGGCTTTGGATTCATTGTTTTTGCAGATCCTTGTGTTGCAGAGAGAGTGATCATGGAGAAACACATCATCGATGGCCGCACGGTTAGTGATTGGAATCATCTCTAAATTCTTTTCAATCTTTGAGCAGAAAAGTTCAGATCTTGGAGATCTTTTTGGAACTTTCTCAATAAGCTAGCTGCATTTGCGTTTTGAATGATTCTGTTTTGGTTTAGTTTGTGGCAATGTTTTTTTGAAAGTGTTAAAGATCAATTGGTTTTCCAGGTTGAGGCGAAGAAGGCCGTGCCTCGAGATGATCAGCAGGTGCTAAAACGACACGCTAGTCCTATCCACCTTATGTCACCTGTCCATGGTGGTGGTGGTGGTGGTGGTGGTGGAAGGACAAAGAAGATCTTTGTTGGAGGTTTACCGTCTAGCATCACCGAGGAGGAATTCAAGAACTACTTTGATCAGTTTGGTACAATTGCTGATGTTGTGGTAATGTATGATCATAACACGCAGAGGCCAAGAGGATTTGGCTTTATCACTTTTGATTCAGATGATGCTGTTGATAGAGTTCTTCACAAGACCTTTCATGAGCTCAATGGGAAACTAGTCGAGGTCAAAAGAGCTGTACCTAAGGAGATTTCGCCTGCCTCTAATAACCGAAGCCCGCTTCCTGGCGGTGTTAACTATGGAGGCGGGTCTAATAGGATGTCTGCTAATAGCTACTTTAATAACTTTGCTCCTGGTCCTGGTTTTTATAACAATCTAGGCTCTGTTGGTGGTCGGTTTAGCCCTATTATTGGTAGTGGTAGAAATGCGGTTTCTGCTTTCGGCCTCGGTTTGAATCATGAATTGAGTTTGAATTTAAATCCAAGCTATGATGGGACAACTTCTACATTTGGGTATAACCGGATTCCAAGCAACCCTTACGTCAACGGTGCTTCCCCAAACCGTTACACCTCTCCAATCGGGCACAATAGAACTGAGTCTCCTTACAATTCGAACAATAGAGACTTGTGGGGAAACAGAACCGACGCTGCAGGTCCCGGGTGGAACTTGAATGTCTCAAATGGAAACAACAGAGGAAATTGGGGACTTCCTTCTTCTGCTCTTGGTAATGATAACAATGGCTACGGAAGAAACTTTGGGACGGGTTCTGGACTTTCCGCGTCCCCATTTAACAGTTTTGAAGGTTCAATAGGGGAATTGTACAGAGGCAGCTCAGTTTACAGCGACTCAATGTGGCAGCAACAGCAGCAGCAGCTACCATCTCAGTCTTCTCACGAGCTAGACAATTTGTCTCGCTCTTACGGTTATGACATTGACAATGTAGGTTCAGACCCATCTGCAAATGACTCAGAAGGTTACAATGGAAGCTACAATGTTGGAAATAGACAAACTAATAGAGGTAACAAAAGAACTTAACTTTATTGTTCTCAATAAAACTTTTAACTTTGATACATTTTGATCAGTATCGAAATGTTCGGATCTGTGTTTTGTTTACTTGTTTAGGTATTGCGGCATAGGTTATCAAAAACCAAGAAAACAAAAAAAAAAGTTGAGAGATTTGTAGATTGAAAGCAACCAATTTCAGTTGCAGAGTTTGAAGAGGTTCTTCTCATGACAAAGAAACCAACTTTGTTGATCACAGTGTGAGTCTTTGCCAAAGATTCTGGTTTGCTTTCTCTTTGTTAATTGTTAGACCAAAAAACCAAAAGAAAAAACAAAGAACAGTTTTTTTTTTTTCTTCTTACATAAAGATCAGATCGTAGCAGCCAAAGATACTACAAGATGGATGAAGATTTGCTTTCAAAGTTCTTCTCAAAAACTTTTTTTTTTCTTTCATAGAAATAACCAAACAAAGGATCGCAGAATTTTCGATCAAAGATTCTTCAGAGTTCTGTGCTCTGTTTTGTAATTTTACTTCCTTTTTTTTTCTTATTTACAAATCAAATTGTTCATGAAAACTTTGATTTCTTTTTTTTTTAATTAGCGTGGGAGAAAATATTTTGTAAGAGAGGGATATAACTATTTTGTTGCATGTATCCCTAATGAGATATATTTACCTTTTTTTAAAAAGCTATTTTTATGTTTATTATTTGTGCCTTTGTGGAAGAAGAATTTGTGAAAACTCTTTTTATATTTAGATCTTTCAGGTAAGTAAACATTAATATTCCATACTCTATTTGGAAATAAACTAAAACAAATATAACTAGGTCATAGAATCCGTAGAATTGACTAAAATATGTTTTGAGAAGTTTAATAAAAGTATAAACAAATTATAGTTAGTGACTTTTAAAAGTTATCCTGCTTATTTTACTAAATTATGAAATTGAGAAAATTACCAGCATTAGTTGTCAAAAAAAAAAGAAGAGAAAATTACCAGCATTTTGTCTTTCTTCTTTGGTAAACAACAATTTTTGGTTTGATACAATGTACATCTTTGATCGATATTTGATTAATCTATGTTTCAGTTCCAAATATTTGCTTATAACGAAACTTTATTTATTTAATTTTCAAATTCAACAATAAAAAAGTTTTTTCAATTATTTTTAAATTAGTAAACAATGAAATCAATATTATCACAGAACATGCAGTAGAAACATCTAGGTCCCATTAACAAGAGTCGGTCCAAAACTTTTGCGACTTTTAGGCCTCCTTCTTGTAAAAGATTTGTACGTGAAAATTTTATTTTCAACTCCAATAAACTAAAAATTTCCACATATACGTGAAAATATCTTTAGCAAATTTAGGTCAACATATTTTTTTGATGATAAGGCATTTGTGGATTTGTTTCTTATATACGCACACTATCTATACCATATTCTAAGAAATATAAAATATTATTTCTTTATAATTATGTCAAAAACAACTTACATATTTATATCTTTTTAAGTTCTAGCTATTTTTAAACTAGTTTTAATTTATTTAAGTTTCATCATAATGTAATTGATATGTAATTATCGAAACATTACAAGAGAACTACTTGTCAAATTCTTATAAAACACTGGATTAATATTTATTGATAAGTCAATAATTTAGTCAATATTACAGTTCCCCCAAGGCCCCAACTAGTAAAAATAAAAGTCACCCAAATGTTTCAAAATCATCAATATCGAGATTGTGTATTAAGTTTTCAAAAAATTATACACACCGATAAAGAAACAAAATCCCCTACTTTACCTTTCTTCTCTCTTTCTCTCTGCCTAAAGATGGAGTCAGAGCCAGACCAAAGCTTCAAAAACCTCTCATGGTTTCTTCAAGCAATCAAAGACCCACAACAAACTTGCTTCAATATTCAAACCCTATCTTTCTCCTCTTCCGGAAAAACCACGTATTGTCAGCTAATAACAGAGAGCTCCATGAACATCAACGTCACCAGAGACAACCTCACTTCACTTTCCCAGATCTTCATCGAGCTAGCAACATCCTTAGAGACGCAGACATCGCTCAGGAATTTGGAATTCGAAGGAATCTCGTGGGAAATCGAGCTATTGCAGAGCCTGGGTTTGTTGTTAGACAACACCTCGAAGATAAAGCAGCTTGCTTTCAGAAAGAACAGGTTCAGTGAACAATGTCTGAACGAGCTCTCAGAGATTTTGAAAAGAAACAGTTGTATGAAAGAGATTATGTTCGTAGAGTCGAGAATTGGATACAGAGGAGCTACGCTTCTCGGTTCGGCTCTTCAAGTTAACGATTCGTTAGAGGAATTGCAGATTTGGGAAGAATCAATTGGGTCAAAAGGAGCTGAAGAGCTCTCGAAGATGATTGAAACCAACTCAAGTTTGAAACTTTTCTCCATTTTCGACTCGAGTCCTTTCACTGCGACCCCATTGATATCTGCTGTTTTGGGTATGAACAGAGAAATGGAGGTTCATGTGTGGAGTGGAGATCACAAACGAGACAGAAGCTCAAAGGTCGTTGAGTTCTTTCCTGAGAGCAACACTCTGAGGATTTACCAGATTGACATTTCTGGTTCTTGCAGAGTCGCTGCAGCGTTGGGGATGAACACAACCGTGAGGTCTCTTGATATGACGGGCGCGAAGCTAAATTCGCGGTGGGCGAAAGAGTTTAGATGGGTTTTGGAACAGAACAAGACTCTTAGAGAAGTGAAACTTTCGAAAACCGGTCTTAAAGACAAAGCGGTGGTTTATGTTGCAGCTGGACTTTTTAAGAACAAGAGCTTGCAGAGTTTGTATGTTGATGGAAATCGGTTTGGGAGCGTTGGTGTCGAGGATTTGCTTTGTCCATTGAGTAGATTCTCTGCTCTGCAATTACAAGCTAACATCACATTGAGGTCAATTGTGTTTGGAGGTTCCAAGACAAAGATTGGAAGAGATGGACTTACCGCGGTTTTAAAGATGGTGACAACAAATGAGACTGTGGTTCATCTCGGTATTCACGACGATGCGAGTCTGGGTCCTGATGATTTCATACATATCTTCAAGAGCTTGCAGAAGAACGGGTCTTTAAGACGGTTTTCGTTACAAGGCTGCAAAGGGGTAAGAGGTGATAGAGTACTGGAGGCAATTACAGAGACATTACAGATTAATCCATTAATTGAGGAAATTGACTTAGCGAGAACTCCACTTCAAGATTCAGGGAAAGCGGATGAGATTTATCAGAAGCTGGGACATAATGGTAGGAAGATAGACGAAGCAGAGACGGATGATTCACTCAAGGATATGCCACTTTCTGAGCCAAAGAGCATTAGAGCTTTCCTCTGTGGACAAGACTATGCAGGAAAGACAACACTATGCAACTCTATACTGCAAAGTTCCTCTTCTTCCGGTTTTCCTTATGCGGAGAATGTGAGAACTTTGATGAATCCTGTGGAGCAAGCGGTTAAAACAGTTGGTGGGATGAAAATAAAGACATTCAAGGACGAGGAGACAAAGATCTCGATGTGGAATCTCGCGGGGCAGCACGAGTTCTTTGCTCTTCATGATCTTATGTTCCCAAGCCCAGGCCTCTTCTTGATCATATTGAGCTTGTTTAGGAAACCGAGCAATAAAGAACCCAAAACACCAGCAGAAGTAGAAGAAGAGCTTCAATACTGGCTTAGATTCATCGTTTCCAACTCGAGAAAAGCGGTCCAACAATGCATGAAACCGAATGTCACAATTGTTCTCACGCATGCCGACAAAATCAATCAGCATTCTGAAAGCTTTCAGGCAACTGTGGGTTGCATTCAGAGACTGAGAGATAAGTTTCAAGCTTTAGTGGAATTTTATCCGACTGTATTCACAGTTGATGCAAGATCATCTCCTTCGGTTAGTAAACTCACACATCATATTCGGATGACTAGCAAAGCCATCCTTCAAAGAGTTCCTCGGGTTTATCAGCTCTGTAATGATATGGTACAGCTCTTATCAGACTGGAGATCAGAGAATTCAAACAAACCTATTATGAGATGGAAAGCCTTTGCAGATCTCTGCCAGTTTAAGGTTCCTTCCCTGAGAATAAAGTCTCGCAACGAGAACATTGAGATTGTGGAGACAAGACGGCAAGCTATAGCCACATGCCTCCACCAAATAGGAGAGGTGATTTACTTTGATGAGTTTGGCTTTTTGATACTAGACTACGAATGGTTTTGTGGTGAGGTTCTTGCTCAGTTGATAAAGCTTGATGTAAGAAAGCAAAGCACCGGGGAAAGAAATGGATTTGTTAGCAGGAAAGAGCTAGAGAAGATTTTGAGAAGTAGTTTACAGAGTCCAATTCCAGGGATGACCTCAAAGGTACTTGAGCACTTTGATGCGTGTGACCTTGTGAAGATGATGAAGAAAGTAGAACTTTGCTATGAACAAGACCCTTCCAGTCCAGACTCTTCATTGTTAGTCCCATCGATTCTAGAAGAAGGCAGAGGAAAGCCTCAGAAATGGCAGATAAACACACACGACTGTGTTTATTCAGGCCGGCATCTCCAGTGCGATGATTCTAGTCACATGTTCCTCACAGCTGGATTCTTCCCTCGTTTACAGGCAAGGGTCAAAAGTAATTTTCTGTTTCTTTCATCTCTTTAACTCAAACCTTACCAATATCGTTCATATTGCCTACACAGGTGCAACTTCACAACAGAATCATGGAAGTGAAGAACCAACACGGGGCGACTTATAGTCTTGAGAAGTACCTCATCGCTATAACGATCCATGGCATTAACATTAGAGTGGAGCTTGGAGGACAGTTGGGAAATTACATTGATGTTCTTGCTTGTTCAACAAAGAGCTTGACAGAAACTCTGAGGCTCATTAACCAGCTAATCATTCCGGCTATCCAGAGCAGCTGCCAAGGTGTAATTCTCCTTGAGCACATCATAAGACCACAATGCGTCCAGGACTTGACTCCACCGCGATTCCGACAAAGTCAGTTTGTTTCCCTCCAGAGAATAAAAGAAGCATTATCATCAGTACCCGCAGAGACTATGTATGACTATCAACACACATGGGACTCTGTTCTAGATTCAGGTAAGACTGTTCTAAGAGCCGGATTTGATTTAGCCCGCAATCTCCTCTCTGATGATGATTTCAGAGAAGTATTGCAAAGAAGGTACCATGATCTGCACAACTTAGCCCAAGAACTACAAGTTCCCACCGATGAAAACCCCGAAGCAGATAATCATGTACCGGTGACCAATGAGCTGGAAAAAGTTGATCCTAGCTTCGGTGGAATCGCTAAGGGAGTAGAAGCAGTACTTCAGAGACTGAAGATTATCGAGCAAGAGATACGAGACCTGAAACAAGAGATCCAAGGACTGAGATACTATGAGCACAGACTTCTGATCCAGCTTCATCACAAAGTGAATTACCTTGTCAACTATAATGTCCAGATGGATGAAAGAAAAGTTCCAAACATGTTTTACTTCATCAGAGCAGAGAACTACGGGAGAAGACTGATCACATCTATGGTTCCTGGCATGGTTGCTCTAAGGATACACATGTTATGCGAATTTAGACGGGAAATGCACGTAGTAGAAGATCAACTTGGGTGTGACGTGATGCAGATAGATAACCAAGCTGTGAAGTGTTTGGCTCCATACATGACAAACTTCATGAAACTGGTGACTTTTGCATTGAGGATAGGAGCAAACTGGGCAGCTGGGATGGGACACATGATACCTGACTTGGGCCACGCTATCGCTCACCTAGCCAACCCAGCTGTCATGACTGGAGCGGCCGGAGCTGCAGGAGCCATAGGGGTCGCTGCTGCATTGGGTAGGAACCGAGGCAGAGATAGAGATATTCAGGAACAAGACCAAAGAGCAGCTCATCAATGGCTTATCGATTACTTGAGGGAACAGAATTGCTCAACTGGGAGGGATATAGCAGAAAAGTTTGGCCTGTGGCGAGTTAGATACAGAGACGATGGGTCCATCGCCTGGATCTGCAAACGGCATATGATCACCAGAGCCAATGAAGTGATCCAAGTTCCTCTCTAATTGTTGCTAGCTAGCTACAAATAAACAGTAAGAGAAAGTAGTTTAATTAGGCAAATCCATTTTCATTAAATTATGTTGCCTTTTGATAATGCTTTGAATCTTTACTTATTTACTGTTGGATCCCTTATCTTTATTACCACATGGTATAAAGACCGAAAGCAACCTCAAGATCCAGTGAAAAAGATACTTCAACTAACCAAAGAACATCCAAACATTTGTTCTCAAGATTTTTTTCAGAAAGCTGAATCATTGGATCCTTCGCCTCTCTCTCCCCACCTATGGGACCTCCTCTTTGGTGGTCACAAAGAAAAAGTGGGTCCAGAGAGTGACAATCACACCATATGATAATTGTACGAATAATTAAGCAATCTTAGCATTGATCACTTCGCTTCAAAGATTCTTCTGGATGTAAAAATCAGTAACTCAGAAAAGCAGAAGTTCATATAATGCGGACATAGTTCTAATAGAGTAAAGGATAGTGATACATAATAATAACTCACATCAACTAAAGCATCAAGCTGACCAGATGGGAGATACAACATCAAATAGTACATTATAAAATTACATCATTAGGATTAGTCTTTCTTCATTAGAAAAGTCTACGAGTGACCTGCGTTCTTCCTCTGAAGTTGGTAAAACAGATGCTCAGAAGAAAGGCCTGCTCCCATAGAACACACGGGATCCGTTGTTGCTCTTTGGTGTTGGCAGCTTCTGAGAATCAGAGCTTGAATTCTCTGATTTTGTTGGGCTATCAACGTCCAGAGGAAGCTTCATCTTAGCCAGTGAATCAGTAAACTGTTGCATGCTTTTCATGTACATGTCGACTATATCCTGCTGCACCACCTTTGACTCTGGCTCAACCTTCACAGTGAGGACGGATTTCACAATCTTCTCCTCGGATGTCTCACCTGAAGCCTCGCTCCCTGACTCCTGGGAACTCGCTTTGGAGTTCACGACAGAGAGATGTTCATGGTTTGGTGTTTCTGTGGCGGAGTGAGCTGAAGCGTGAGGAGAAGCAGCTCCATTTGTTGCATTGCTGCTCTCAGGTGAATCTTGCTTCAGTATAGAAGTGACAGAATTGGTCACATGATTCTCAGCATCGGAAGTAACCAAGCTGTCAGAAGTTTCAGAGTCAATAGTGGAACAGGAGATCCCAAAATACTCGGAAACCATCTTCTCATTTTCATTCGCGACATTAGGATCTGGAAACTCTATCTTATCCAACTCACCCGGAACTGATTCAGACCCTTCTGGATCCTTGGTAGTTTCATCAACAGAAATAGACGAAGGCATAGAGGGAATAGCCATCACTTCAGGGTAGGATCCATTGTAGGAGAGTGACAATTGAACAAAACCAGCTGGCGAATGGTACAGATCAGTGGAAGAAAGAGAGAACTCTTTCTCGAGTTTCCCATTCTTGAAGAGCAGTTCCGACATAGGAACCAGAGTAAAACCAAGCAGCTGGTCTTCAAGATAATTCTTCACCCTGCTCATCATGTAAATCTCACATTTGAGGGAAGTGTCCAGAACCCTGACATCAAGCTTAACATTGTCATCAAAAACCGGATTCCTCCCACCACCATTGATGATTTTGGTCGAGACAGACTTTTCAGGATCACTTGTAAGGCAAAGCTTGGCATAAACGTCTTGCTTGTGATATATACAAACGTTATGGATATCCCTTGCCTGATGGACATAAACCTCAAGAGTACCAACAGGGTCTAGCCGGCCACAACTTTTAGAATCTTTCCCATTGGAATTTATGCCATTCGATCGGTTTCCAGAGCTCTGCACAGAATTTGATTTCTCATTCTCTGACTCAGCAATCTTGAATGGTGAAACAACAGATTGTGGGGAGTCCATTGCAAAACCTAAGAAACAATCCTGCAAAAGATGAAGGCCTATTAGTATCAGTACATGTAGATGGAGTCTGTTCTTGGCAACTTGCACATCCAGAAGAGACATGACTCTGAAAAGTGAACTCTGTGTCCATGATAAGTACAACACCAAGCTGAGCAATTTAATCACCATACCATGGTGTTTGAATATTTCTTTAGCATTCAAAGGGCTATTCTATAATTATTATTGCGCATATAAATGCAAAACAAAAAGTGTCGTGCTTTGCTCAAATGCGTCTAACAGCCTCAGCAGATAAAGACTGAACCCAGAAAGAACGTGTTTACGGGATCTTGTGAAAATATATCAGAATGTAATGTAAACCGAAAGATCCAGTTTTAAAATAAAGATTTGGGAACGAAAAAAAACTAGGATAAACCCCTGAAGTTTAACTAAACATAATTAAAACTCAAACAATGTAAATTAACAGTTCTGAAAACCATATTTAAGAGAAATGTTGATTAATTTGACAACAGAAAGATATCCTGGAAAAGAACCCAAACTTAAAAATCAAACACCAACCAAAAGGACAGTTTGATGTCAAAATCAGAGTTGAGAACTTGGAAGAGTTCTCTTTTAGGCTATAAGCCTAAAATAAGCAGAGCAGAGCAGAGCTATAGAGGGAATCTCAAGAACAATGGAACGAACTCTCCTCCCTGAGATTCCAACTCACAATAAAGTCACTCGTAATTCAAGATGGATGCATCAACAATCAACACAGCCAAAATCCACAGATCAAGTTCAGACAACAATTCACAAGCTAATCTCACCATAGATAACACATTCAACAATAAAGAAATTTCGAAACCAGTCTAACTAGAGTCATGTTTAGGTGAAACAAGTCTTTAAATTCAAACTCTAACCAAGTCAAACAATTCATGAGCAGTTTAGTACAATAAAGGAATCGATTCTGTCTTAATGACAACAACGCATAACCTAACTGAAAGCTTCAAAATTTCTTCCTCGATCCAATCATAAAAGAAACTCAAAAATTCTGCCACAGCTCGCAATCAACACAAGCAACAAAAGTGGTAATTACTATTAAATACTTGCCTAAACCCGAAACCAAGCTCTGATCCGCAACTTGAAAACCAAGGTAAGAAGAGAAGGCAGCTGATTTCTTTAACAGCAACCCACAAAGAGAGAAACTTAAAACAAAAAACAAAAAAGGGTTAAAAAGACAAGTCTTAGTCGTGTAAGAAGATGATTGAAAGAACAACAAGCATGTGGGTGGGTTACATAAAGAAAGTTAGAAACCAACAAGACAATTTTCAAAGAGAGTTTTAAATGCAAACTGTTAGTAAGTTGAAAAAAAGATCGGAAATTTTTGAGGGTCGGCGGAAAGAAAGAGAGATAAGATTAGGGTTTAGCACAGTCACTTCAATGGCGGACCACTAAGAAGGTGGGACATAGTCATATAGACCAAAATTTCAACTGTTTCGGCTGTGAAAAAAGTAGATTGAAAGCTATAAAAAGAAAGGATCGCAAAGCTTTACAATAATACTTCACGCGGATGAAATAACTTACAAAGGTGTTCTGTTTGGAAGATGGAAAGCTGTGAGCTTTTTTTTTGTGGCTGGCAAAAGCGTTAATGGAGTCTTGTTGGTTCTTTTTGTAAATTTGCAAAATTATTGGGAAAGATAAAGAAGAAGAAGAAGAAGAAGAAGAGCGTTTTCATTTCAATTTCAATTTCTTTTTTAACTTTTTCTTATTCTGAGCTAATGGGCTTTGGGGCCCACACATCAGTTTCTGGTAAAGCATATCAAGTGATTATCACATGATCTTTATTTATACTTGTGTGTTTTTTTTTTTTAATATATGGGTTAATATTTGTAGATGTAAATGGAAATTAAATAAATAAAATGATGTTTTATTGCTAATTTTCTATAAAGTAGTCTACATTTTTTAAAAATTTTAATTTTAACGTTTGAATGTATCTCTAATGAAGGAATTAACTTATATCTAACATAAGTTACATAACAAATTAACAAGTTATAATATAGAGTTATAAAATAATATATCACGCATTTATACGAAGGAAAATATAAATTAAATGTCTACATCAATAATATGGTGTTGGGGAATCACATAATTAGCTCACAAAATTTAGACGTAAGCATCTTCATTAGGAGTATCTAATTTATACTCTTTATTAAAATAATGATAAAAAAATGTAAGAGAGAAAAATAAGTTAAGGTTCTTATTTTAAAAACCTTTGAGATCTTAATAAGAAGTTCTCTTCACATTTGCCATTTTATCATTAGTTGTTTTTTGTTTTAAAATTAAAATTTAATTGTATAATCAAACTAAATTAAAATATTAATATTTTAATACTTAGATACCCAAAGAAGGTTCTAAACTATTGTAGATGCTCTAAGAAACAGCACGTTACATAAAAATATGATTCTTTATGTAACAATTATATAATGGATAAAATCGTCCGACTTTTCCCACCAGAGTTTGACTCCTTGTAACTGCATATTTGCATTTGTTGGAAAAAAAAATCGTCCAAAAACTATTTATATTATCCCATTGTTATTTTTAAGTTTTTATATTTTTTTTGCTACTAATGTGTCTGTCGTTTTATCAGTTTTAACTGTGTTATATTTGTAACTTGAATCTTTAATAAAAACAAGATGTTTTCGTACTATTTATTATATTTTCAGATTTTAAGACGTTTGGGGTGAAAAGTAGAGTCTATGGATCATTTTGGATGCTTAAGGACGTATAGATGTGAAAACAGAAGCTCAGAACCGATTGGTCTCCATTTTAGATCGATCGGTCCCAAAAAATTACCAGAGACGACCACAAAGGCATGGACCGACCGGTCCCTTACCCGATTCGAGATTTCCTTTTTTATTCACAACGGTTTTTAGGGATTTATTTTGTTATTTAAGATAGATGTTCGACTTCCAGAGATCTCACCTTTATTTTCTGACTTATTTTGCTATTGTAAGCTTGAGAGGCAATTTATACTCTCAAACCTTTTTGGAGAAGATTTCTGAATCGAGTTATCTCTTTATTACAATTCAATTATGTTTTTTCATCTTTGATTTGCTTGTTCTATGTTTCCGTGTCTGAGTAGATTTTTAATTGGGTTTAGGGTTCAAAGTGATTTTTATGATTAATCGATGTGGGGTTGTTAGATTGAGGATTGATCTTATTGTTCTTCATCTATTGTTACTCTTAATGTTGAATCTATATTGACCATCTAGATTCATAACTTAGGTTAATTCATCAACACACCAAAAGTGTTGTTGAGTTGTTTGAAAAGAACATAGGTGAACAAAGTGTCCTTAGCCAACGAGAGTTGAAGTTAATGCATTTTGTGAACAAATCAAATTTGGACTCTTAATGCTTGCTTGATTTACCAAATTCAAATCAGAGTTTAGAGTTTAAGAAATTCATTGGTAGATCGTTAACGATGCGAGAGCGGATTAACTTTACATATATGATTTGAGTTCAAGAACGGTCTTTAACGCATTTTTCATTTAATTGCATGCATTTTATTTTCTGTTTTCATTTAGTTTCATCAATTCACTACTTCGATTTGTCTTTAGCTTTACTTATTCTTCATAATCTCATAGAGTGATTGCTTGGTCTATGTGGATTTAACCCCTTACTATGCTATCACGTGTTTCTGTGTACTTGCAGTAATCAAATAAAGTTTAAAACTAGCGATAACAGCTACAAAATGCAAATACTTTTAAGTTATAAATAAAAATAGAACTGTAACTATTTTTTCAACCATATAAAGTTATAAATAAATTATTATTTTCCAAAACAACGAGTGGATATGAATGCATGAGTACACAATTTTTTTGCCCAAAAGAAAAAGAGTACACAAATTAAAGTTAGATATGATAATTTAAAAGTATGAAAAATATTGAAGATGTGTAGAACCCACAAGAAAGCTAAAATAATAAAAAGATCCAAAAAGTGCTGATTTTTAATTTTATAAATTGTCACTATTCATGTGTAAATTAAATATTATTATTTTTTAATTCTTTTGATAATTTTTTAATTTTCAAACTATAATTGCTGACATTATAACATTAAAAAAAAATGCCACTATCATCTCGATGCCTACTCTTTCCCTTTAGTTGCTTAAAATCTTATATTCCATTTATTTAACGTACAAATCAACTTTTTTCCCAGTCCCAAATTATTGTTTAATTATTCTCCCCCACAAAATTCTCATCTATCACCAAAAAAAAAAAAAAACCCCGACTATTTACTTGTAATCATAGAAATCGTTATTATTAGAAATAACACAGAAAGTGATTTTGTACACGGATGGTAATTTTTTGGGTCAACATGGATGATGCAGCTCATGTGTATGTATAATGAAATCAATTATATGACTGCTAATTTATTAAATACATATTTACAGTAAGAAAAAAAAAAACTGTGTTATCATAAATTCTTATTTGGAATCCGGAAATAAATTTCGAAACTGTGATAGCCCTTTTACGTAACGGAAGTAAAATACCCATTAAAAAGCCCAACTCCTGAAGCCCATTTCCAAAACGACTTTACGCATGTCCCATTACACTCTTTTGTATTTTTCTTTTTTTTTTGAAAAATAAAGAAATGTTAAAAAACAAATATTTCGAACTCCAACGGTCGAAAATTCAAAAAATCGCAGCCTTTATCGTCTTCCTCTGTCTCTCTCACACACATAACGTTCAAATCCTCTCTCTCTCTCTCTCTCCTCTGTTCTCTCTAAATCTAAAAATCTCTTCCTTTCTCAATCTCTGTTATGAAAACGATGAAGTCACCTGCGAAGATAGGAGAGAATCAGTTCTTAGGAAACATTTCGACTTCTTCTATCCGAAATTTGCTACCCAGATCCATCTACGCGAAGCAGAAATCAATTCAAAATTCAGATACTAAGATTTTCAGATCCAACGACGAGAACGCTCCTCCTTGTGACCCAAACATACAGACTAATCATCATCTCAACAACAACAACAACAACAACAACAACAATGATCTTCAGTTGAAGAAAAAATCGCCTCAGAAAGTGTTTCCTTCTGCGACTCATCAGATTCTCCCTGAAGAATCAACTCAGGTAGATCCATAACTTAAGAGCTTTCTATAATTAGGTTTTGATTCCAGTTTGATACATTTCAGATTACATTGAGTTTGGATTTGAAGTTATTGTTACAGTCTCTGAGTTTTCAATTGAATTGCAACAGTTTGAAGCGAAGAGCGTACTAGCCACAAGAACTAAGTCGATGACTAATGAGATTACAGAGGAAGAAGACTCATTGGGTGACCAGATTCGTGAACTAAAGGTTTTTTTCTTTTTCTTTTTTTTTCTGGTCACATATTGGCTGCGTATTTGTTTGTAGTGTTGTGTGTTTGCATAATGTTGTTTGTGTATAATGTTGGTTTTGTGATATATAGGAGGAACTAATAAGAACCAAGTCTGATGGGTACAAACCTGATGGAAGCAAAAATGGGTACTTTATGAGGGAGAGTTTGAGTCAACTGAGAAACAGCATCAACAAGTCTTTAGTCATGTCGTGTGTGAACAAAGAAGGTTCAGAAAAGGAAACAATGTATGAAGAGGAGAACAATGATGATGTAATGGGACTGAGTAAACATATTAACAAGTTTCACAGTTACTGTGAAACTGATGACTTGAGGGATTCTATTCAATCCTCCTTTGCAAGTGCTTCAGGCTGTGAAGCAGAGTCAATGAGTGAAGATGAGATTTGCTCTGTTGATAAACACAAGGATCACAAAGATTGTGCCTTGGCTGATTCTGATCCAAGCACTCTGGGTATTTCAATCACTTTACCACATCAAACACGTATCCTTGAAGAGCCACCATTGTCAGAATCTCCTAAGATAAGGAATTTTAAGAAGAGCGTGGCTGCGTCGACAAAGTTTCAGGCAAGTCCTAGGAATGTAACCGAGAGCTCTAACATTGAAAACAAAAACGTCGAACAATTTGGCCCTTCTATGTCCAAGAAGCATTTAAGTCCTACAGATTCTCTAGCTGCAAGTCTCCAGAGAGGACTGCATATTATAGACTGTCACCAACGGAGCTCGCTGTCAAACAGATCTTCTGTTTCCTTCTCCTTTGGGCATCTCTCTCTGAAGCCTTGCGATGAAGCCGATAATCTTAGTGCTTCGGTTAAATTGTTACAGGAAGATAGACCAAAAGAAGGTGGATCGTCGATTCTCCTCTGTCTTTCTTGCAGACAGAAACTTGACCAAGAAGCTGAAGTATGTCTAGAAACCCTGAGATGCATTTTCTTCCATTCACTTCAGTTTTTAGTGGGCTATTCGTTTTGACTACTTGTATTTTTTTATTATCAGGGAGGATATAAGGCTATAGAAGAAGCTTGCGCGGACGAGAAGCATCTCAAGAACATTTGTGTGGAGCAGGCTACCAAAATTGAGCAACTTACTTGTCTGGTAAATTAACTTATAAACTTATGGTGAGACTGTTGAGTGTTAAATGTTGAATTTGAGTTTGCTGACAATTTGTTTCAATAATTCTTCAGTTAGACCAATACAAAAAGAACACTGTGCAGGAGTCAAGTAAGGTAAGCCAACAAGTTACATTTCAAAGAAACAAGCACATTAGTAAATTGTTTGCAAGACATGGGTAATCAACTTTAGCTATGCTTATCTGCTTGTGCAGCTAATGAAATCCGATGATGGAGAAGATGAGACAGAGGTCGTGAAGGAAACATATGAGACAAATCAACGTAGTGAAGAGTTTGTGAAGGTAAGGATTGATCTCAGTGAAAAGGAAGCTCTTTTAAAGGAGATTGCAGAGCTCAAAAGCAAGCTGCAGCCTACAAAATCAACTGATAATCTGAGATCCTCTTTGCTGTTACGGTCCTTTCAAATGAGGAAGAGCACTGATTTTACCAAGAACACTGAGAACAACAACGATGTGCTAGAAGAAGAACGTGAAAGGTGGACAGAAATGGAGAGTGAATGGATATCTTTAACAGATGATCTAAGGATGGATATTGATAGCCATCGAAGACACGCAGAGGATCTAGAGATAGAGCTCAAAAAGGAGAAAATGGCTACAGAGGAGTTAAATGACGCTCTTAGTAGAGCTATGCTTGGTCACAGTAGATTCATCGAGCAGTACACAGAACTGCAGGAGAAGTATGATGAATTAGCTGAGAGGCATAGTGTGACGATGGCAGGAATAGTTGATGTGAAGAAAGCAGCGGCTAAAGCTGCTGTAAAAGGTCGTCATGGGAAGCGTTTTGCAAAAGCATTTTCAGCAGAGCTTACTGCCATTAGAGCTGAGAAGGAGAAAGAAAGAGAGTTCTTGAAAAAGGAGAACAAGGCCCTTAAAATTCAGCTGCGAGATACTGCTGAAGCTGTCCAAGCTGCTGGAGAATTACTTGTCAGACTCCGAGAAGCTGAGCAAGCTGTACAATCCTCTGAGGTAACTTTTATTTTTCACCAACTAAAAAAAAAAGCCTTTTAGATACTTAGATTCTGCATTATAGGTTCCCACAAGGCATGAACCAAACCTCAATAATACCTGAACTATTTGATTGTGAATTTGACATGCTGATTCCTAAAACCATAATTGCAGGAACGTTTGAGCTTAATAGAAGAGGAGAATGACAAGTTGAAGAAGCAAATGGAGAAGTTAAAGAGTAAGCACAAAACAGAAATGAGCACAATGAAGCAATACCTTGCAGAAAGCAAATTACCAGGGTCTGCATTAGAGCCATGGTTCAAGGAGAATGAGCAAGAGGAAGAAGAATATGTATCATCAGAACACAGAACGGGTGCGGTGAGCTATGACGATTATACAGACGATCAGGCATGGAGAGCTGAGTTTGGAGCCATATATCAAGACCATGACCATTACTGATTGATGTCGAATTGATCATTTCATTTCAAGAACAAAAAACTTCTTTAGTCATGTCGATGTACCAGACAACCCCATCTTGGGATGTGCCTACATTTAAAAAAAAAAAATTCTATATATATATATTTCGGTATATAACTGCGACCACATAAGGGTTCTATAGAGCAATAAGGAAAGAATATAATCTAATCTCCTTGACACAAGCATATCCCTGCAATTTATCAGTCAATAAAACACATCATCAATTCAATAACATTCTATATGGTATCAGAGCACAAAAGATACCTAGAGACCTAAATTTTTTTTTTTCTCTTCTTTTCACGTCTTCTCTCAGCCACCTYGATCTCTCGTCACTCTCTTCTTCCTCATGGCTTCTTCTAATGCTGAAACACTTTCTCTCTCCGGTGCCTCCACCATTCTCAACGTTAATATGATGAATGTCACCAAACTCACTGCTGACAACTTTCTCATGTGGAGCCGTCAGGTTCACGCTCTCCTTGATGGTTATGATCTTGCTGGACATCTTGATGGCTCCGGCTTGATCCCGGCTGCAACCATCACCACCGACGGTGTTGTTTCTGACAACCCGGACTACAAGACATGGAGACGCCAAGATAAGCTGCTATATAGTGCTCTTCTAGGCGCAATCTCGGTCTCCGTTCAGCCACTCGTGTCCAAAGCAACCACTGCTCATCAGATTTGGAGCATCCTCAAAGATACCTATGCTAACCCGAGCCGTGGTCACATCGGTCAACTGAGAACCCAACTCAAAACATGGACTAAGGGCAGCAAAACCATTGATGAATACGTTCAAGGCTTCACCACCCGCTTTGACAAACTTGCTTTCCTCGGTAAAGCTGTCGAACATGATGATCAGATTGAGTTCATCCTGACGGGCCTTCCTGACGATTACAAGCCGCTCATCTCTCAGATTGAGAGCCGTGACTCTACTCCTTCCATCACGGAGGTGCATGAAAAACTCATTAACTATGAGTTAAAACTTCTGACCCTTGCAGCTGCGTCTCCGTCACTTCCAATCGCGGCGAATGCAGTCACYTACAACCGACATTCTAGCAGCAACCCGAATGCTTCACGAAGCCAGAATCGCTCCAACACGCGTGGTAACCAAACTTGGCAGCAACCACAACAGTCTTCTTCTACAAAACCAGACCACCGACAAGGGCGTGGCTATCAAGGCCGCTGTCAGCTATGTGGTGTCCAAGGACACAGTGCCAAACGTTGTTCTCAGCTCCAACAATTCACTGGCTCGTCTCATCAGACACCTTGGCAGCCGCGAGCTAATCTGGCTGCTGCTCCTGCTTACAATGCTGGAAATTGGGTTCTTGACAGTGGCGCTACACATCACTTAACCACTGATCTCTCCAACCTCTCAGTTCATCAGCCCTACAATGGTGGCGAGGAGGTTACCATAGCTGATGGTTCGGGTCTCCCCATCTCACATACTGGTTCTGGTTTACTTCTTACACCATCTCGCTCCCTAGCTCTTACTGATGTTCTATATGTTCCTGATGTTCGGAAAAATCTCGTCTCGGTCTATCGGTTGTGCAATACTAACCGTGTGTCTGTGGAATTTTTCCCTGCTCATTTTCAGGTGAAGGATCTCAGCACGGGGGCGCGATTACTCCAAGGCAGGACTAGAAATCAGCTATACGAGTGGCCGGTTAATATTGCGAACATCACTGCTTCTTTTGCTTCACCATCGCCAAAAACCGATCTCTCTTCTTGGCATTTACGACTTGGTCATCCGTCTCTGCCCATCTTAAAAAGAGTTGTTGCAACTTTTTCATTACCTCTATCAAATTCTCTACAAAAACAGTTTTCTTGTTCAGACTGTTTAATCAATAAAAGCCATAAATTGCCGTTCTCTACAAACACAATTGTCTCATACCACCCTCTTGAGTACCTCTATACTGATGTCTTGACATCTCCTCTGTTATCCTTTGACTCTTGCAAATACTATCTTGTCATAGTCGATCACTACACAAGATATACCTGGCTCTATCCATTGAAGCATAAGTCACAAGTCAAAGACACATTCATAGCGCTCAGCTGGAGAACCGATTTCAACAAAAATTCGGACCTTGTATTTTGATAATGGAGGCGAGTTCGTTGCACTCCGACAGTTTTTATCAACTCATGGCATCTCTCATCTCACAACTCCACCTCACACGCCTGAGCTCAATGGAATATCTGAGAGGAAACATCGTCACATTGTTGAAACTGGATTAACATTGCTAAGTCAAGCTTCCGTTCCAAAGAAATATTGGACATATGCCTTTGCAACAGCCGTGTACCTGATCAATCGGATGCCTACAACAATCTTAAACGGAGACTCACCATTCTTCAAGCTCTTTCAACAGCCACCGAATTATCTGAAACTACGCATCTTTGGGTGTCTATGTTTTCCCTGGCTGCGACCATACACTGCAAACAAGCTGGAAAATCGATCAGCCCCTTGTGTTTTCCTCGGGTATTCACTCACACAGAGTGCTTACCTTTGCTTAGACAAGTAATCGGGCCGGCTCTACACATCCAAACACGTCCAATTTGTGGAGAATACTTTTCCTTTTGCCACAGGAATTGATTCAAAGACACCACAACTCGACGTGTCTCATTCGCCTCAAGGTTTTCACACACCGCCTGTTGAAATTGCCATCCAATCAAAGCCACTCGTTTYAGCTYTGCCGCTGCCGCCTGCCTCGACTTCGCCGCCCCCGTCGGTGCAACCAGCTCCGCCTCTCCGGGTTTACACCAGACGCAACCCCCAGTCCGCTCCCGTTATAGTTTCTCTTCAACAGGTGCACAACTCGTCAGCCACGTCACCACCGCCGCCGCTGCCACCGCTGCCCGCGTCATCCACAACGCCCGATTCGCCCCCGTCTCGTCCCCATCGCGATGACCAAGTTCTCTCTCACGACTTGTCTCAACAACCTCCATCCAAACCCAAAAGCCCATTAACAGATCAAAGCCCAACACCAAAAACAAACCCAAATATACCTAACCTAAACCSAACAGAAACAGGCCCAAACCAAACTTCTCCTACTCTTCCCTCTTCACGATCGTCACCACCAAACACCACGCAACTCACCTATCCTCCACACGAACCACAAGCTCAAAATCTTCACCCTATGCAAACTAGATCAAAAACCCACACCACCAAACCCAACCCCAAATATACACTCACCATCACCAAAGTTAACCACCCGATAATACCAACCACGGCGAATCAGGCGCTAAAAGATCCAAATTGGCGTAATGCCATGGCTGACGAATTCAATGCACAAATACGTAATCGGACTTGGGATTTGGTTCCACCAGCAGCAAGTCAACATCTAATCAGCTATAAGTGGATTTTTACTCTCAAATATCTCCCTGATGGTTCCATTGATAGGTATAAAGCACGCCTTGTCGCCCGCGGTTTCAATCAACAATATGGAGTTGATTACTCCGAAACATTCAGCCCTGTGATCAAATCGACAACAATCCGGCTTGTCCTTGGGATAGCAGTTCAATGTTCATGGCAAATTCGTCAACTAGACATCAACAACGCATTCCTCCAAGGAACTCTCACTGACGAGGTGTACGTTTCACAGCCGCCGGGTTTTGTTGATGCAGACCGTCCTAATCATGTCTGTCACTTGAAGAAAGCCCTTTACGGTCTTAAACAAGCACCTCGTGCATGGTATACTGAACTTCGGAATTTTCTCCTTCACGCTGGGTTCACCAATTCTTTGGCTGATGCTTCCCTGTTCATCTACCACACTGGCACTAAGTCTCTCTATGTACTTGTGTACGTTGATGATATCATTGTCACTGGAGATTCTGACCTTATTACCATGTGTATTTCATCTCTCGCCAACAGGTTCTCTCTGAAAGATCAAGGCGAGTTAAGTTACTTCTTGGGGATGGAAGCAACAAGAACGTCAAAAGGCCTCCACTTGATGCAACGGAAATATATCGTCGACCTGCTTACAAAGACCAGAATGATTGATGCAAAGCCAGTTACTACCCCAATGTCAACAACCCCAAGTCTTTCTCACAGAAGTCTTAGATGATGCAACTGAATATCGAACCGTCCTTGGCAGTCCAATACCTAGCCTTCACAAGACCGATATTGCGCGGTGAATCGCTTATCACAGCTTTATGCATCGACCGACATTCATTGGCAATAGTCACGATATCTCGGAACAATATCAAATGGAATATTTTCAGCTCCTCCGCTCTCCTACGGTTCACGCCTACTCATGCAGATTGGGCCGGAGATGCAGATGATTTTGTCTCAACCAATGCGCATTATCTACCTAGGGAGCAGTCCCATATCGTGGTCATCCAAGAAACAACGAAGCGTGGCGCGTTCTTCCACCGAAGCGGAATATAGAGCTGTAGCAAACACAGCTTCAGAACTCAGGTGGATCTGTTCTTTACTCTCAGAGTTGGGCATCAAGTTATCAACGGCACCAGTAATTTACTGCGACAACGTCGGAGCCACCTATCTATGTGCAAATCCTGTCTTCCATTCAAGGATGAAACACATAGCATTGGATTCTCACTTTGTCCGAGGCAACATCCAAACAGGTGCCCTCCGTGTCACTCACGTATCCACCAAGGACCAACTCGCAGACAGTCTCACCAAACCTCTCCCACGTTCGCGTTTTATCGAGCTCAAAGACAAGATTGGAGTCACTGATCTGCCTCCATTTTGAGGGGGCGTATAGAGCAATAAGGAAAGAATATAATCTAATCTCTTTGACACAAGCATATCCCTGCAATTTATCTATTCCCTGCAATTTCTCTATTCTAATTGATTCAATAATTAAGTAGAATAAGCTCTCTCTTCTTGTATATAAACTGTACGTATCAGTCAATAAAACACATCATCAATTCAATAACATTCTATAGGTTTCATCTCATATTTTTATGTAGCCTTAAAATTTCTTAATTGTTTTGTTATTCTTGTTGTCTTTACATCTTTCATTGTTGTAGTGTCTGTAGTCAGTTTCTTGTAACCTCAGTATTATTAATTCACCAAATGATTCATTATCTTTTTTCTGTTTTCAAAATTTAGATTCAAAACTTATGTTTTCGTTCTGAAAATTTTGGTTAAACTAATCACACATAAGAAGTTGCATACATATGAATATACTAGACATCCATCATGTTAATGCATTCAATAAATGTTTAGATTATCCTGATAATGTAATTTTTTCATTTGAATTTAGTTACATACACAACGGCTTTAACATTAATATATTACAATCGCATTTGATTTAAACTTAAAATTCTTTATAATATATTAACATCTAGCTTTTTATTTTTTCTTCTTCGTGCTCAATATCTGTTGTTTTAGTTCGGATTTGATCTCGTATATAAAAATATGAATCGGATTGAAACCATAAAGTGTTTAGGGTTAGAATTATAAAATCAATAAAATAGAGAGAGGCTTGTAAACAAATATTAGAACTTCTCGTCTAGTGGGCTTACTCTTGAAAAGCAAGCGGGCCAAAATTGAGGCCCATTTTCAATATACTGTTTCGCTACAGGTAAAAGATCAAACCAGAAGACGAGAAAACAAAAATCTGTTTTTAATTTTTGAAGATTAGGTACAAAACGAAAGTATCTTTTTAGCTTCTTCAAAGAGGTCATCAGCTATGGCGGCCGAGAATTCTTCAAACGCCATTGACGTCGACACGAGTCTCGATTTCGATTCAAAGCCTAACCATGAAACTAATGATGTTACTAATCATGACTCTTCCAAAGCATTGGTAATCCCTTCTCCCGCCGTTTGTCTCGTACGTTTCGCCGGAGATGCTGCTAGCGGCGCCGTCATGGGCTCTATATTTGGATATGGTGATGATTTCAATTTCTCTTCAATTGTTTTCGTATTATCTCCGTTGATTCTTTGCTGTTCTTCCTCGCGAGTGAGATTTATTTGATTTCAACCAGAATACTTGAATTTAGAGGTTGAGCAATCGTAGATGTTCGTAGTTAACGACTTAGCTTTAAAGTTTCTAGGAAAGTCTTGATTCATGAAGTTTCTGTTTAGACTTTTTTAACGACTGGAGGAAGAACTTGATTACTTGAGTTGAGGATTGATCAAACATCGAGTTATTGCCCAACATTTCTCTATAAACTTAAGAATGGTATGTGTTGACTTCATTGGTGTAGCTTTTATAGAAAAGAGCATTTCCTCAAGTTTGGTTTTGTTTTGCAGTCAATTTAGCTTTAGCTTTTTAGTGTTGACGACTGGAGAATCAGTTTATGTGCTTGTTTTGTATGATCGAACCATATATCTAACGGATATAAGTTGGGGTTCAGGTTCTGGATTGTTTAAGAAGAAAGGGTTTAAAGGATCATTTGTGGATGCGGGCCAGTCTGCAAAGGTGCCTAAATCTTAAATCTTGTGAATTGGTTATATTCATTGAAACTGTGTAGGTTATTATTTCCTGTAAGCTAATCATCCAAAGGCAACTGAATAAATTGTGGTTTCTTTTTAGACTTTTGCGGTTTTATCTGGAGTACACAGTTTAGTTGTTTGTCTTCTGAAGCAAATACGAGGGAAAGATGACGGTGAGGCTCTTTAATAGCACTCCCTCTTATCCGTTCTCACTCCTACGATATAATATTCAACTCGTAGCATGACTTTGCTTATATGTTCAAATATCCTCCATTCTGTAGCCATTAATGTTGGAGTTGCTGGGTGCTGTACTGGCCTTGCTCTTAGCTTTCCCGGTAATTACTGAATTCATATCCCCGCATTTGCAAGTATTTGATCGGCACTATTCCTTTACAATTGAGATGATGAGCTATTTACGTTTAAAAGAGGTCTCTAGGAATCTGATGATGAACATATTCACATTTATTTTGGCCGAGCTAAACAACTCCCAATGATTCTGTGTTTGCAGGTGCACCACAAGCAATGCTACAAAGCTGTCTCACTTTTGGTGCCTTCTCCTTCATCCTTGAAGGACTTAACAAAAGGCAAACGGCTTTGGCTCACTCTGTCTCGTTGAGACACCAAACCAGAAGTCTCCAACATGATTTACCGCTCTCGTTGGCTTTCCCAATCCCTGATGAAATCAAAGGAGCTTTCTTTTCTTTCTGCAACTCCTTAACGAAACCCAAGAAGCTCGAATTTCCTCGTGCTCGTTGATTTTTTCCTACTTCTTGTTCTTGTGCCTTTTGTAGATGTTGAAAACAGATGAAAATGGTTTTGCTGCATGAGCCAATGAGAAAAAAGAGGTGTGTATCTCTATTTGTTTTCATAACAAAGTTTCTAGGACTAAGTCCAGAACTAATTTTGGAAATGTTAGTTGAAAAATCCTGGGCATTCGGTTCGGTTTAATCGGTTTTTGGTTTTTTCGGTTTTTAGAAAATTGGCCGAATTGAACCGAAGAAACATTCGGTTCGGTATTCGGGTTAATCGGTTCGGGGTTACAAAATTTTAATGCATTCGAAGTAAACCGATTACAAATGTTAATCGGTTTATTTGCACCGATTAAACTAATCAAAACAATAACTAAACCGAATCCGAATAGACTGAATAAATCGAAATCGACAAAAGAAACTGAATTTTAGCTAGGGTTTGAACATAACAATCAATCACTTGCTGCTTCGTCGCGTTTTCGCCTCCAGGTTTGTCCATTACAATCAGTCAGTGCTCATAATCACAGCCAGGAAACTAGCTCTGGGCGTTCGGGGTCCCGTTCGGGTTCGGGTCGGGTCTATTTGGGTTTTGGGTTTAGAGGTTGAGGACCCATTCGAGTATTTATAAAAATCGGGTCGGGTTCGGTTCGGTTCTTTGTGGGTTCGGGTCGGGTATATACTTAATATTGATATTCGATAAATACCCGAAAATTTTCGGTTTCTAGTTCGGGTTCGAGTATTTTTATCTAAATGTACCAAAATCTACTCGAATTACCCAAAAATATCCGTAATACCAGGAAAAAACTAAAACATCGGTTAGTTTTTATCCAAATCTACCCGAATTATCCAAAAATAATCAAAATATCTGGAAAAAAAACTAAAACATTAGATACTTTTTATCCTAATATATCCGAAAATATCCAAATAACCCAATATATATAATATATTTATATATATACACTTATGTTTCGGGTATTTTTGGGTACCCACAGATTTCAGGTTCGGTTCGGGTTCGGGTCAGGTTTTCGAATACTTTAAAACATTACCCGTTCGGGTATTTCTATAATGGCGGTTCGGGTTCGGTTCGGATTTTTCGGGTAGGGTTTTCGGGTCCGGTTAATATGCCCAGGGCTACAGGAAACAACGGCGCCATCTCAGTGGGTGGTCGATCGCTGAAATTCGAACCGAATTTGGGCGGAGAGTATGATCCACCGGACCTGTCCATGCGAGTTCGAATAGTAGGGAAACGATTTAAGGAAGCGATGAATCCAACGGCATGGGAGATCGCCGGAGTATGGCTCCGGAGGTAGAGAAGAAGCGGTGGCTCCGGAGGTGGAAAAGAAGCGCTTAGTGACGCGTGACGCGGTGGAGCGAGCTAAGGTTTTCGCCATTGAAGAGGTGGCTCCGGAGGTCAGAGTCTTAGAAATGACTAGACTAGGGTTTACGAGAAAACGAGCTAAATAAATCTGATGGTTCTTTAATTAATGGGGCAATGGGCCGAGTTTTTACCATAAGTAAAATAAAGTCATTAAAATTGATTTTGGTTTAGGTTATACCGATCGAAGACCGAATTCCGAACCGAATCGAATACCGATTGAAATCATCAGTTACTTAGCTTGCTTCGGTCGGTTTCAAAAACCGAATTAATCGGTTCGGTTGGGTCGGTTTTATCGGTTTATGTCGAAAGCCCATGTCTAGTGGAAACACTCACTTTTCTTTTTTATATATTTTTTTCAACTGATTTTATAGTAATGGCCATATAGCTATGCTATTAATTCATTAATAATTCTCATTTTAGTTGTCACTGAACAACATTTTGTCATCATGATTTGCTCGGATGAACTTATTTATGAAAAGTGAGTGAATACATAGTTTTAGCCGGATCAAATTTTCCTATAATCTCAATTGGGAATGACTATGCTCAAATAACTTACTTTTTCATTTTTCTTTTTTCTTTTAAAATAAAAAATGATAAAATTATTATTTTACTTTTTAATGAGGTTTGAATTTCGACCAAATGGGGTTATATAGTTTTATCTGACTTTTAATGAGGTTTGAATTTCGACCAAATAGGATTATATAGTTTTATCTGAGAGTTATACCAACAAAACACAACAGCTCAGATGGTTCAGATCCGATATTATTGTGGCGCGCCCCCTGGGTTACATCTGGTACAAGTAGTATCCTAGTTGTACTAGGTGTACCACAATTATATTACTGAAGTAGAATTAGTCTCGTGCTACAGCACGAGTTAATATATATTTTTAAAATTTGAAATTATAAATTTATATTTATATTTATTCTGAAATCTTATACACGCTAAGATGAGTTTTCGTTAAGATTTTATTATAATTAGAGAATATTTTTCTCTGTTAAGATTAAGTAATCGTAATCTATAATATAAATAATATTGATGACATATAAGATTTATAATCGTTATCTATAAATCAATAAATGAACAAAATCGTAATCTAGTTTTTCTTAGTAGTGGTTAGAATTAATCGTGTGTTTTAGGTTTTATTTTGGTTTTTTTTTTTTGAAAAGATAAACATCTAATGTAGGTTTTAGGTTTTGCAAAATAAAATTTGTGAGAATTTTTACATGTTTATTGAGATTATAGATTATAATATCTTTTTTTGTAGTAAGATTATGATTAATTTTAAAAACAAAAAAAAAAACAGAAAAATATTTAAAATTTTATGCACTACATGTTATTTTGAAATTTCTTATTTATTAGAAGTGATTTTTCCCCTAAAATCTCGATAATAATTATAGAAGATTCAGTAAGTGGTTTAAGTAAATAAGTAATGAGATATTGAAAGAAATATCGATATTTAAGGATATTTAGGTAAATCTTGATATATTTGATTTAATTTTTTTAAATAATATTTGATTTTAATTAAATGATCACATAATAACTAATGACTAAAATACCCTTAATCAGAGATTAAAATTTATTTTTTGCTGTAATGGCAATATGATGTAAATATTTATACTTTTTAATGTTTTTTTATAAGTGTACTCCCCAAATAATATATAAACTATGTGCTGAAATGAGAATAAATTTTGATCAATTTAAATTTTGAATGAAGGATATTTTTGAGTTTTTACAAGTGTTGTAAATTTGAAAGTTATGTAGAATAGGAATAACAAATTAGGTTTAAGGTCATTCAAGCATTGGGTCTGTTTTAGCCTGACTAGGTTTCGGACATCGTAGAAGCTTAGTCCAAATAGAATCAACTCTGTCAATGTTGGACTTGGATTTAGATTCGTCAAATATGACGTTTGTTTATTTTATATATGACGATTAATCGTAGTCTTATAATTCGTAGCATATAACAGTTAAATCATAAAAGAAATTGTGAGTAAATAAATACTTGTTAGACCGGTGAACCTGCCCACAGACAATCTCATTGATTGACGATTCGTATTAACTGTAACTGTAGTTAAGTTTTGTAAGAGACATTATAAATTGCTGACAAAAAAAAAAATATATATTGTAAGAGACAGTTAACGGAAACTCTAAAATTTTGGAAATATGACATGAATTCTTTACACTGTTAAGATATTCTCTACATGGAGTAACTTTTTAAAACGAAAATTATTGAATTAATCACGATTTATGGTTAATATTAATGAATGCAAGTTCATGAAATTTAGCATTTTTTATTTATTTATTACCGTGCATCAAATCAAGGTCACCAGTATAAAGACTCCAATATTCAGTTACTGTATTAATACTCGAAAATATAGACTAATCATAATGTATAAAATGAGTATATTATTTCATGATCATGATTCATGATTCATGAACATAAAAACATGAACAGGTTGTGTGACTTGACTTTTTAGTTTTTACACTATAAGATTGGCAAAACAGTAAATGAAGTAAACATTCTCTCGTGTTATTACATCGGTGAGTTGAGTGAGACATTATAGACCTTCTTTAGATTCATATGCACGAAAATGTCTTCTTAGAAAATAAAAACAAACATTTTTGTTTTCTCACTATTTTATAATATTATCTCATTTAATTATTCAACTGTATATCATATCTTCTTCATAAGACAAATTCACTTGCCTATTTTGCTTCTTCTTCTTCTTCAATATTTTATTAATATTTATTATAGTACCACTTCCAAAAAAATCCCAATTTTATATCAGAAGAAGATAGAGATAGATATCAAACAACAACAATGGAAGTTTCGAGCAGAAAAACCGAAGAACAAGAACAAAACCAAGAACAACATCCAACTGTTTGGTTCTCACTCAAGAAATCTCTCCACTGTAAATCCGAACCATCTGATGTCCACGACCCTAAATCCACAACTAAACAACACCTCTCCACCATCTCCACCAAAAGAAACTCCAGTATCAATTCATTTCCAAAACTACTAGTCTATATTTTGAGGTGGAATATGGTAAGGGGCTTCGACTGTAGAATTTCTACTAACGATGGAGGAATCAAGCAGATAAACAGTGCTAAATTCGTCAACATCCAAGATTTTGATGCAGTTTCCGTATAGGCCGGGAAAGGAGCTAGCCTGGACAGCGAACGGTTCAGACTTCGAGAGGAAAATGCAGAGATCTCCAATGTCATTAGTGTAAACTGCGTTTCCTTCTTCGTCTAGTTTGAACACCATTAAAGCTCTTGTTTTCATGTTTATATTACCACTGGGGGTGGTCTTCTTGTACCACTTAACCAAGAAAGTTTCACCGGTAGTTCTTGACTCCACCAAGTGTTCGCTCCTGCAGCACGAACCAAGAAGCTCCCGGTTGGTCTTTGTCAGCTCGGGAAGGTTTTTAAATCGCAACCTCTGAATCATGGGTTTGTGCCTGTGTTTGTGGAGATCCCATGATCCGATGAGGTGGCCTCCAGATCCGGGAATGCGAAACATGTCATCTTTCTTGGAAAACATAACAGGGGAGGAGAAGAAGCAGGGGTTTCGGATTTTGATGTTGATCCACTCGGAGTTAGTTTGAGCGGGTCTGTAAAAGCTGAGTTGAGGTCCCAAGATCTTGATAGCCACAACACAGTCCTCTTCCTCTGGAGAAGATGACGACATTGCTATGTTGGTGACGATTTGGGTTTGACAATGAGGCAGAGTTACCAGAGGAGGCAGCGAGATGCGTTTTGGGTATGTATCCGATGCAACCTGGTTTAGATCGTCTTGGAGACACACTATTCCATCATCCTTCAAAGTAGCTACCCAGCCATGAGATGACCCGATCGTTCCCATTTCCTCCATCAAATCCAGAGGCACCTTCTTTTCCAATTCAGTGCAGAAAGTTTCATTACGATTCATAATCACGAGTTTTCCGAGATCCTCTCCACAAGGATAAGCGCAGATAATGGAGCAAGGAGGGGTTTGCAGCAATGAAGATGAGAAGCCATTAGAGAGAAGAAGAAGAGAGGATCTTATCAACACAGGTTTCCCATAGCCTGGAGAGCCGGCTGAGAAGCAGAGACATGAGAATATAATGTTTTTGTCTTGTGGCAAAGACTTACCACGTGGACGGTTGTGATCTGTTGTTGCTCAACTCATATTTGAGCCGATCGTTGGTTGGCTTTTAGATTTTGTCTATGACTATATCATTACTCTGATCAAAATTTGACCATTTCGCAAAAGCGATGATTTTTTTCCTAGGTTTCGTATTATCTGCCGCATGGCATAACACATGTCGGAATTAAGTGTTGGAGAATTTCTGAAGAAAACGTTTGTGTCTCTTAACAGATGTAGACAAAATTCTGTCATGTAATGACAAATTAAAACGCATTTGTATTACTTTGGAATTCATATAGCGGACCATACTCATCAAAAGATGTCCTAAAGAAGATGTGTTATGGGTAACATGAGTTTCAAGATGAGTATAAAAATTAAGTCTGAATCTTTTGTTATGGGAAAGATGAAGAACTATGGATCGACTGTTTAAGTAATCGAATAAAGAATACCCATCTTAACGTTGAAGAAAGATCTTACTGTTTTGTCTTTTATTTTTTATTTTTATTATTATTTTTTTTTGTTGACAAACTTGGGTTTAACCATCTATATATTATGAATAGAAGAATCTACCTAACTATACTTACCACGACCAATATTGAGAGGCTAACAATTTATTTTGATACAAGTATAATTATAATTTATAAATACTAATATTTCTTATATTTATAATTATTACAAATACTAATATGAAGATATTTGTATGGTTTGCGACGTGACAGATGGATCGCAATCAATGATTTTCGAAGAATTTATTGGAAGATGATAGCCGAACAAGAAGAACAGCTCAATTGAAGACAAGAGGATCAAGGAAAATAAAACAAAATTGTTAGTCTGTTAGCGTGTAATTCTTACCTACGAAATGACGCATCGTCTAATTTCACTTTTTCGATTATCTCGTTTTACCTTGTTGTATATATATGCTCATTGATATCTATGTAATTCCTGATTCAAGTTAATAAAGTTAGATGTTAAAAAAAAAATTCTATAATAATTTGATTAAAAAGGGTAAAAAAATGTTTGTGTTAATTATTGATCATGACATATAATCTAGTTGTTTGTGTTATTATCGTTGATGTGTCAAACCCATGTTTATATCTGCATGATGCATGTTGTTAAAAAAAAAAAATACTCATGTAAAATTATGTGTGATTTATGTTAATTTCGATAAATAACATTAATTGATGATAATAATAATTAATTTATTAACTTTTAAGAGATGTTAATTAAGTTTTAATAAAACTTTGTTAATTTACTTTAGAATTTAGTGATATCATCACATGTTAATTATGGTATAAACTTTTAAAATTTTAAGAAGATTGTTGGATTATTAATTTTTATTATTTTAAGATGTGCAGGAATTTGGATTTCGTCTGGGTCCGTTCCTTAGCATTCTCGGGAGACGACTGTTAGGGACTAGGGAGTAAATAAACGACAATAGCTCATAATCATGAATATTGAAATACTAATATCATCATTCGGACGTAGCGATAAGCTACCAAAAACATACAAAATAGTAAACATTTGCAATGAGAGAACACTAGTACAAACCACGTATACAAGAATAGTAAACATTTGTTGTCAACTACAAATTTGTAACTCATAGCTTCTAGATTTACATATTAACATTTCATAGCAGTGTCGGACTTACATGTATAGTTGTGAAGAAAGATTCATATCTTTTTTTGTTCTCAAAATATGTGTTAAACTACGTAATTGAATCAATCAAAACAAAACAGCAAATAAAACAATCAGAGCCCTCAAAACTTTTAGTGCATAATTTGTTTTCGTTTCGTTAAAGCTTTCTGTGCTTAATTCCAAATCCAAATACTCTAAACACGTATAATAAAATAGAATTATAAGGAAACATGAGCTCATAGCTACCTATATTAATATAAATTAAAGGCAAAGTGGATTTAAAAATAAAATAAAAAGAGCGTATAAAACCTTCTCGAATACTTTCTGAAGTTTCTTGATTTAACAATGGAGTTCCTCTTTCTGTGTTTATATATTACACACACAAAAAAAGAGTATATGGTTTATTCTCAAATATTGTTTCCTCCCCTAAATTACGGTAGCAATGCTGATATTATATTTCTTTCCATGTTTCCAAGTAGTATTAAAGAGGATGAGGCTATACAAATCTTTAGTTTCTATGTTCACACAAGGGATAAGAGTTCAATAAAAGGAAAACCTTATAATTATAGCAATGATCAAGAAAGAGGATTTTATTTTTGTGATTTGGGCCAATTAATTAGTTTTCTTAAATATTCTATTTTTAGCTTTAAAGTTAAAATTTTATTAATATTTTTGCGGGAAGTTGGCGCCGCAGACGGCTGAGGTTCATGCCGGAGATAAATCGGCTTCTAAATTCGTTCGCTACGATGTTCTATTGATCATCTTAACAATATTTTTTTCTCAAATATATATTCACCAAAAAAGAGACATATCTTGTATATTTAGATATGATGGTGAATAATGGTGAAGTGCAGAATTCGAAAAAAACTTTCCTTAAGGTCGCAGATATAACAATATTCTTGCGGGAAGTTGGTGCCGCAGACGGCTGAGATTCATGCCGGAGATAAATCGGCTTCTAAATCCGTTCGCTACGATGTTCTATTGATCATCTTAACAATATTTTTTTCTCAAATATATATTCACCAAGAAAGAGACATATCTCGTATATTTAGATATGATGGTGAATAATGGTGAAGTGCAGAATTCGAAAAAAACTTTCCTTAAGGTCAGTTTCGATTCTGACCCAATCCTTACATCAAAACAGAAAAAACTCATTGATCTTAACAATATTTTTTTTTCTCAAATATATATTCCCAAGAAAGAGACATATTTCGTATATTTAGATATGTACGTAGCGCCATGAGTATACGATTATATAATAGAGAGAGAGAGAAAGTATTCTACGTCCCGTGTTGTAATCAGAGTGAAGAAGACGAAGAATTTGAAAAAAAAACTTTTTTAAGGTCAAATTCTGATTTTGACCAAATGTATACCTAAGAATAGAAAAAAGAAAACTCATTACAAACGCAGTGAAAAATTTATAGAGCGCAGAGAAAAAACATCGATGTATATAATGTATCACTCTTTCCCGGACACTCACCCACACACAAAAAAAAAAAATGTTCAAACCGATAATGAACGTCTTCAAAAATGGTGTTAGATTCTTGTCTTCGAAGAAAACGAAGAAAGCTGCGTGAGCCAAAGCTGAGACTGAAGCTGCTCGGAGGAAGCGAGAGAGAGAGCTGCAAAACTTAAAAAGACAAGCAAGTTGAGAAGTTTTCCGCTCAGAAGAAGAAGAAGAAGAAGGATGAAAAGAGGAATGAGAAGTTTTGTACAAAGATTGTATTGTTGGTTTAAAAATATTGGAAATTGATTTCAATTATGCATCAGTGAGACCTAATATTACTAAGATGGTGTGTATATATTGTCATATGTAAACAAAGTGAGAAATGTTCAATTTTAACGGAATTCATATTTATAGACTTGAATATCAAATTTATAGTGGAGTATCAAAATTTATGGATTTGAGTATCAAAAGAAATCATATTTCTTTGAGGATTTGCAAAAGAAACCGACTTTGGATCATTTACCATTTTCCTCTTCGATCCTGTTGCAGAAGGAACCGACTTCAAATCTATTGCTTTACCATCCTTTCCCGATTTGCATTTCTTGATTTTTTTTTAAACGTTTCTTTCTGTTTTCAAAACTTTGCACCATGATGAAACCTCTTGATGAGACGAACAACAACCACCACAAGAAACACGACCAATAACCACATTAAGAACATTGTCCCGCCGCGATAAAAAATATGCAATCACTTTATAGGTTTACTGCTGACAATCAAAACATCAAAAGTTAATATACATATATTTATGTTGAAGCTAAATCAAACTGAGCTTAGAAACAAATCAGCCGGACCCTACATAATTAATTCAACTAACTACACCATATTCTTTGTTTTCAAACTCTGAACATAGAATTCAGGTTAAGTCTCACATTCTCTTAGAAAGCTTGTATAGATAAGTGAGTCTAGCCACCAAAAATTACCAAACCTAATCAATGATTCATGACATTTCAATTTCTAACAATACCTAAAACTCTCACCAAAATCACATACTAAGTCTTTCAAAAGAGGAGGGTGTACAGAAAAACTAACAAATAATGCAAGAGCGATATGCTGGCAAGGACCAAAGTTTGAACTACCTGTTGTTTTCGCAGAGGATTACCATTGCAAAAATCAAAGAACATGATTGGTTCAGGATGACCTACAAAATACGACTTGGTGTGAAAACTAAAAAAGAGTGTCTCCAAACCGTTGACGATATTAGGAAGATAGTGGGTGCTGTCAAAATGCCTCCTTATGTTTCTCCATCTATTGGAGGTTTTGGCTTGGGAGGAAAGGTAGCTGCATAGTCAGGGGGGGAATGATGTGGAGGAAGACGAAGAAAATGAATACATACGAGAAAACTAAAAAAAGAGAAGTCAGAATCAGTCGAAGTTTTGTAACATGTTTAAGAAAAATATTCTCGATGATTTGTTAAAATTTAAAGTGTGAACATATGCATTATATAAATTACATATGACAATAAGAAAAAACACAAAATTCGGAGTGAGACAAACTTTAATACTTTGGAATTTTTGTTGGCTTGTAATACGGTCTTAAAATATTTTAAGAACAAAATCTCGAAATTCTTGTGAAACAAGGACATGAAAGTATTGAAACCAAAAGAAAGGGTGAGAGTCGGACTTATGAGAGAACTGCGTCTTTTATTAAAAAAAAAGTTAACTCTTAAGATTTACTTAACTATAGCTTTTAACCAATTTTTAATTATTAACAGGGTTTTATTGAGACTTTTCGTTAGTCCAAGAAAACATTTAATGGGCCTATTTGTTGGCCCATTAGCACCTAACCTATCTTTTCTGTATCTCACATGTCTTCCCTCCTTCCTCTTACGCTCACATCGGAGAAAATCAGGGTTTTATGGAGATTCTAGATCTGTTTAGTAGCTGAAGATTTGCTTGTGAGAATGTGAGGTTTATAGGAGAAGTGTAGACGAATTTAGCTTCCAATACTCTGTTCTTAATACGTCTTTGGTCATTCCATTATGCTTTTGCTAATGAACATATTGTCAGCTTTGTTCTTTGAGAAACAAATTGGTGTCAGATCAAATGTAAATCTGTTTGATTGAATTGACTTACATCTGGAACCTATCTAATCTTTAATAAATATATCACTGCATAGTCACATCACTCAACGATTTATCATGTCCGATTTAAACTCTGTAGAAACTTCATTTAAGCATTCAAGTTTGTCTATTTATAAAATATGTTTGCAAAGATACATTGACTAAGAAGACTTTAAAACATATACGGTGAATGTGGGTATTTCACTAGTTAATTAAAAGCTCAAACATACGTTGATCAGTTGATTCAATCTTTGGGACACTCCTAGCAAATACAAAACCAAAAAAAACAACAACATAGGAAATAACTTGTGTTTCTTCCTTTCTGCGCCGCAGGATTGGGGTGTACTTTGGGTTTTGGTTTCACTTCGATTTCGTTCACGCTTCTTACAAAGATGGCCTCCGGTTCGTGCCTGCAAAACCTCACACACAGAGACCCAATCAAAGAGAATTCTAACTCAGAAACCAAATACAAAGAGATTAATATTTTTAAGTGTGCGGTTATGTGACAAAAACAAAAAGGGTGCGTTTAAAGCATTAAATTGTTAATTTGTAAGATTAAGGCACAGGGTATAAACGTCATATAGATCAGATCTGAAGTTTATATTCTCTAATGTAGCAATATATTTCTATGCTATGTTATTCTCTATAAGCAACCAACCAAACCAATGCCCAAATCATCAGAGATTTCAAAGGCACACTATTCTAAAACTTCAAAGGATTAGAAAGGGAACAAGATACTTACGATTTCTCCCCCTCTTCAAAAGTGTAACTTGAAGCAACAGCCAGTAGCTGACCATCTCGACTGAATGACAGTGCTGAGATACTTGTTGGATACTTTGAGTACTACAAAAGGAACAAGGAGCAGATAAATTTTGTGCCACACTTAACACTCAGAGAATAATGATCTTGCCCATTACTAACCTCATATAGCCTCTTCTTGTTGTTACCATCCCAAATGTTTACGAAACCATCACAACCTCCAGTTGCAAAGGTGCCATAACTGCATTTAAAAATCTCAGATGATTATACAGGAAAGTAGCTATACAGGAGAGATTTCTCAGCATTATAATGTTTCCCATTAGTTCTCAGACCAAGAATGAGTTAACATATTGTCTAATTAATATTAGACTCAAAAATAAATTGGTTACAGAAACTGTTTACACACACAGCATATTAGCATCCAAGCAGCTGTAATTTCAAAGTCCTTATTTAGTTGAACTATTATTTTAACCTTCTTGTGTTCTGTAAGAAGTAGTAAATCTAGAAATCTATGAAACAGTTGGACTCCATCTAAGATAAGAACTCACATTGGATGGAAGGCTATGGAATTTACAGGGTAAACAATGTCCCTTCCAGCCTCTGATTTCCGATGACATTTGAAAGCATATCTGAGAACAAGTTCAAATGCATCTGTAAGTCAAAGTTGTGGAAAAGAGAAAGAAAGAAGAAAAACACAAGGCAAATACTTTTTAGCTTGAGCAACCTCTGATAGATCAAAAAACTCCATTGCAACCCTTCCTTCGACAGAGCTAAGAGCATATCCTGTAAATTTTCAATTTCAGAATTCAATTCAATAATGTGGAAGAAGAGGAACTGAAAGTAAGGTATACTGTGGAATTGGAAGAAATTAGCAACTCCGGATACTGCCATCAACCCCAGAAACAATATGTCATACTTGTCAGTCATCTAACCTGTTCCCTTAGGATAACAACGCGCACATCTTGTCTGGTATTTCAGTGAAGACTCCCTTCTTTGCTCAGGCTGAGACATATTTCTAAGATCATAGATGTTTACATGCCTTCCTGCTGTTGCCACTACCAAACGATGTCCAACAAGAGACATAGAGTAAACACGCTCTGGTTGCAAATATGTTCCCACCTGGGTGCGTTCAGGCCCACTTGCACCTCTTGGATCCCAACATTTAACTGTTTTATCCCAAGATCCAGTGATCACTTGCTCAGAAGAAGAAGAAGGATGAAAAGAGGAATGAGAAGACAGCCAAGAAACGCCGCCGCAGACGACGCAGCCGCAGACGCCGTCTCAGATGCCTCCGCCGCAGCATGAAATGTGGAACGCTCGGAAGTCCTGTTCTTGGTGAGATTACTCGGAAGTCATGTTCTTTTGTTTGTGCTTTTTATCTTTTGTTTTGAATCGGATTATAATCGATTGATCATAATGGACTTGCCTGTTTCATCTCCGGCGACTTCCCCTGTTACATGTCGAACCATTTCGTCTCTTTTGAAATCTCCTGTTTTATCTCCGGCGACTTCCCCTGTTTCTACTCCAACTACCGCCGCGACACCTGTCTCTACTCCTGCAACTTCCCCTGGTTCCCCTCCCATTAAAACAAGGGTTATAAAACTAAATTAATTAAATGTATTAAAATACGTTCAATTTTCTAAAATATTGACTAAAAATATTAATGTCAATTTAGTAATTTGGGTTATTCTAAGTTTCATATCTAAAAGAATTGCGAAACCAATTCTAGTCTAGTGAAAGTGAAAGAGAAAGCTGGAGGATCTGTTGGTGAAGAGGAGGTTAAAGCCTGATCACAAAGCACATAAATCTAGTCTAGCTAATATTTTAATATTCAAAGGGTCTCTCTCCTCCATTGCCTATCGTCAGTCATTAGGCAAGTATATCAGAGAATGTAATTTGTTGGTTGTTTTTGTTCCTGAATTGTGCTACAAGCAGGTTTTTTAAAGTTTTGGTAGAGTCGGAGAGAGGAAGACGAGAAGTTAGTTTTCTGATAAGCAGCTTTGTCTGTGTATACGATTAAAACATAAGCGCCTTTAGGATTCATTCCCCATTTAAACAGCCTTTTGATTTTGGGTTTCCTTTTTAAGAGTAAGAGAGAGCCATAGATGTTGACATTAATTAATGATCTTTTCAATCAAACAAGACCAAGCTCGAGTGTGCCACATAGATAGATTGCCGAGAAAGAAGGGACCCAAGAGTATAATTCATCCAAACAAACATTAAGAAAGCAAACTCAAAAGAAACCTATTCTAATGAAATCAAGCAATGTCTAAAGAGCACAACAGAACAAGGAAGAATCAACTTGGCCAGTGCTAATGAAGAAAATAGGATCCGTATGCCATTGATGAGGATGCTGCGTTCATAACAAAAAAACATGAATATGGAGAAATATGACTTTCTATTATTACACACTTGAACAAGGAGCTACCAGATTTCCTCTACAACAACAAAAAAAATGATCTACTACATCACTTTTGGAAATCACAAAATCACAATCCCAAAGGGTGCACATGCTGTTACATTTGTCATGTTAAATTTTCGTGTTTCTTTTTCTGTTTTTTACCCTTTTATTATTAATAAAGTTTCTTACCCTTTCTTAATGTGATTTAAATTTAGTGTGATGGTGAATCGTTGATTAAGAATTATCATTAGTATATCATGATAAGAAAAGGGAAATCGGTTTCAATTATATAATTTAGATGATTAAATATGTCGAATTTAAATTTTATCTTATTTTGTTTTTGCTGCCCAATATGACTTTTGAAGCTGAACCACTATATAATTCTGGGCAATTGCTCGTTGTAAACTGTTCCAATAAAACGGGGATGTACCTCAGTTGGTAGAGCGCTCGCTTAGCATGCCAGAGGTACCGGGATCGATGCCCCGCATCTCCATTTTTTCCTCTGTATACATTTTTCTTTTGTCATCCATCCCTTTATTTTCGTTTCAATGTGATCTGAATGTCAATCTCTGTTTCGTTTTCCCTCCAGAGTGTATTTAAACATATATTTTCTATAAATAATATGAGTTTGATTTTCTATATTTTAATGAAAAATTAGGATAAAACCATGTATCATTCTTGTTCATTCAATATGCAAAAATGTATTTAAAATAATAATAATAAATAAATAACCATTAGTTGACAAAAAAATAAAATAAAAATAAATAACCATTAGAAAAGCCTGTTTAGTACAAAAAGCAAAACCAATTTACAAGTCACCATTTAAACAATGATACAAATAAAAGTGTAAAAATATTCCAAACTCACCGGCCACCGGAGATTCGAACTCACTCACTATCCCGAATTCTTGTTTTTAGCATCCAAGGCTCTTCATGATCTCCTTTAGCTTCTCAATCACAGACGTTGGATCCGCTCGTGAGTTCGCCAGATGCATCGCATGATACTCCAAACCTTTCCATTTAGCTATTAGCTCGAAATGAGGTCTCCGAAACTCGACGCTCACAATCTCAAATATCGTTGTGTTTGGTGTTGCAGACACAATGTGAGTGAGGCCTGCTCCATGAGCTCCTATGATCACAGAAGCGTCTTGAATGGCTCGGACTTGATCTTTCATCGACATGTGTGCAAGCAAGCCATTCACAAGATTAATCCCGCATTTGGTCAGACCGGTGGAGCCAGACGCAACCCAATGGACCAACGAGTCGAACACTTCTTCCTCGTTGATGAGCCGAGACTGGACTTTACCGCCGTGACGAGGATGGGCTAAGTAATCTTCACGGCGGACAAAGAGAATATTATGAACAGAAGATGATGATGATGATGGCGGTCTTTCTAATGAGCGGTGTCTGTTGACAGGAAACCCGAAAGCTGCTCTGATCATTTCGCCAAACTCTGATATCCTAGCGGTCCTTTTATCGTCCGGGTTTTGCCACAGATTGTGAGCTGATTCTCCCTTGCAGTCTATTTCTCCAGTCAAGCCCTTGAAAAGCGCGGTTTCATATCCCAATGGTGAAAGAATTGCGTGGCGGAAACAAACCGGCTTGGTGAAATTCTTTGCGTATCTGATGCCGGAAAACAAAGCTGTCCATGTTTCTTCTAGCTGCGTCTGCAAAAAAGTTCACAACATGGACATGAAACTCCTACTAGATTCATTTTTATTCATCAATGCAGTAAAACTAGAACCATAAACACACAAAAAAAATCCATATCCTAAAACCAAGAGCAACTGCAAGTCTAAAGATAATTGGAGCAAATGAAACTGGACTTTCCCTGCTCATGAAAGGATCATGACCATGAACAAGAAGAGGAGCATACCGTACAGTGTCCATCAACGAAAACAATGTGTGGTCGATTAGGCAAACCGGTGACTCTAGAGGAAACATAAGCGCTATACCAATCTGTCACGGTATGGAAGAGATTTGCGTACTCGAAACGAGTAACAAGCAAGGTTGGTTCCTCCACCCACTGAGGCCAAGCAAAAAGCAAACCAAACATCAATCAAGAAGATATAACAACCACAAATTACTACATAAGTTTCAAGAATCTCACAAAATCACAACCTAATATGAACAGTGAAAATCTCAAATTCTCAATCCCATCACAGAAAGATCTCGATATCAGTTATTTATTGCTGCATATCTTGTATGAAAATTTCATCTTCCAAATTCAAAGTTTCCAATTATGCATCAATTCACCAAAAACACAATCTAATTAAGCAGATCAAACAGTAAAAGATGTGCACAAACCTCTTCACAAACGAAATCTTTGGTATCAACAGCACGAATCGAAGCAACCAAATCCCTCATTGTATGTCTATCAATTCCACCTTCTTGAATATATTCATTCAGCATCTCATCATTCACCAGCCGCCGAGAAATCACACCACCTCCACCAATACGACGGTGTCTCTTAAAACCTAACCGTGAAGAAACCTCTTCCGCCACCTCAAAGGAACCTTCTCGAAACTCAGGAAGCTCCTCCTCCTCTTTCCTCCCCATAACTTCCTCTAACTTCTCACCTCCTCTCGACATAACAATCCGATCCGGAACCATTCTCAGATTCCTTCCTTCACAAATCGAACTCTGTAACGTCTCACTATAAAAACATCGAAACCAGCTTCTTTCTCCTTCTCCTCCACCTCCTATCCTCGGTTTAAGGAAGTCAACTCTCTTTGTAAATCCATTCCCGAAGTAGCCTTCGCAGGAGCCAGTTGGTAAATTCTTCTGCGGCGGCGTCCATGGGAGGTAAGAAGGTAAGATCGGCCACGGTTTCTGAATCGCCGATTGATTATTCACTGAAACGTGAAATCGCAAAGGTAAATGAGGATTTGGCTGCTCCAGTGATGAAGAAGACGACGATGAGTGAAAAATGAAGTAGATGATGAGAAAGAGAGAGTTGAGAAGTAACATATACAAGAAAATCTTCAGAATCTTGGGATTCCGTTTACTCATCTCTCTCTCGTCTCCTTGATTTGCGGTTTTGAAGAGAGAGCGAGAATTTGAAATATATTTCTAATTATAGATTTCCATCGATTTCTTCTGACTAGATTCTGAGATAAAAACAATCGCCGGTGAAAGATACAGATTCAGGCGAGACTTCATCGGCTGTTTCGCCGGAAAATTCTTTTTCGAGGTGAAAAAAAAACGTGGAGATGAATCGGAATTTTGAGAGTCTGCAGATTTATTAAAGCAGAAGATTCCATCATTCGCCTCTATCTCTGTGGTGTTTGGCATTTTGCTTTTGACTAAAAATATTATACCATTGAACCAATTAAACCGAACCGGACCGAAATTAAAGCAAAATCAAACCGGGAAGTAAACCAAACTTTTCCATCTTTTTGTCAAACACGTTCAAGTTACTTTTTAATATCCTTTTCTCACTTTCAGATCGAATTCGTATTAATGTTAATGATTCTAAAATCAAAGGTAATTCCGTGATGGATTGGTTTCGATTAAAGATAATAGAATATGGATGTATTGATAACTCTCATCTCTTACCTCATTAAATAATATAAGAATCTTGATTATTGGTTTATACGTGTATATATATATATATATGCATATTAAGATATGGTGGTTAAAAATTAATGACCATAAAAGATGCAATATGTATATTCATCTTATGTGTAAGTTGGCGGTTATTAAAGTGAATGATCATGACTTTTGATTGTGATATAAATAATCACAATTACAGAAGAGAAATGGCATGAGACAAAAACGTACACAGAAAGATCATTAAAGAGAAGATTTGAGATTCCTTCTCTATAACAAAGAGGAATCGATTAAAGTGAAAGGTTTCAAAGGAAGGAGAAATCATTTGAAGGCTTGGATTCATTTTGAGACCAATTTACTATGGATCAAGGTTAGTGTTTCTTCTTATAATAGAAATTGTTCGGGTTTGAATTAAAACTAATCTAGAACATCGTGGGATAGATTTCATGAATGATTAGAAATTATTAAGGATTAACTTACATTTGGTAGCAGAGCAAACTAGATTTGTTTCATTCACCATTAATAAAATGTATCCCATAAAACAATTTGTTTTTCGATCATAAAAGAAACGATTATGCATGAAAATCGATTATGTTGAATGTGTTGCATGCATGAATATGTGGATTTCATTAATGTTAGTGCATGGGATCCTTAAGAGCATGAATCGATCGTGAGTGCATGAAACATTTTTTTTTGTAAAAGCATAATTAAGGGATGTGACTAGGTAGTGGATTCGTGACTGGAATCCGAAGTTGTTAGAATGGCCTTAACCGCCGTTTTGGTTGGCATGGTTTAGTGTCTTATTTGGTGTTAAGGCCATATGATATTTTAATGGTTTACGATATATTGAAATTAAGTGCTTCAATCTAAAATGCTTCCGCTGCATTTTAATAAATGTGATAATTGTGTTATGAAATACTAACACAATTAAAAGATATTATACCCATTAAAATTTTAATGTTTATATTGTATATAACTTGTTAGTCACTAAAGTGGCCTTGTTATACTACATATAAACATTGAAAAAATAAAATTTATTAATTGATCATGATTAAAGTGATGTGGAAAAATGAACGTCCCCACAAGAACTCTGTCTTCAAGTTTTTTTTCCTTATAGTTCTCAAGATTATTGACTTGATTATAAAAAAAGATGGGTTAAACTAATTATGTCAAATAACCGGCGTAAACCATATTTTCTTGATCAAATCCATAATCTTGAAAACCATAAGGATGAAAAGCTGCTTGGAGTTTGGCATTTTGCTTTTGACTAAAAATCTTTTACCATTAAACCAATTAAATTGAATCGAATCAACATTATATCAAAATCAAACCGGGAAGTAAACCAAACGTTCGCGAAACGTTTCCATCTTTTTGTCAAACACGTGCAAGTTACTTTTTAATATCCTTTTCTCACTTTCATCCTAATCACCGACTTAAAAAAAAAAAAAAATCTGCAATTCTTCTCTTTTCTGGTAAGCATAGCTTAGTTTCTAATCCTAAGACTATTAATCTCAGAAAACGAAAAACATAGTGGATACAGATTGTTCCTTATTTTAGAAATATTTTTCTGTAAATTCTGAACGAAGATTTTTAATGGGTTTTATTTTCTTCCTTTTCAATCTGCAACTTGATTTGTTAATAAACTTTTTTTACTTTTTAAACTTTATTAATGACGACGATACCCAACAAGAGAAAACATCCATTTATCTAATTGGAAGTTCCAAGGGGCTTCCTTTTCTTGTGCTCCAAGTTTTCTTATATATATACAAAAATTTCAGAACGTAATGTTCCGTCTCTTTTGTTATTTGTAGGTGATTACACATCTCCTCGAGAAGAATAAGATCAAAAGAGAAAAAACACTAAAGACTCGATTAAATGGATCGTTTGGGCAGAAGATTTTTTCTGTCTCTATTGATCATACTTTTAGATTTTCCATTAACATGCCACAGCTGGGGATGGTTCTCTTCTTCTTCTTCTTCTTCAGCAGAAAATACATTCTCTTCTTCTTTCTCTCGGTCTCATAGATCCAACCCCGAGTTCTCCATTGAAGTTTTCAATGACCAGAAGGCAGTTCGAGTCCTTGAAGATGCCAAAAACAAGCTTGTTGGTCCAAACAGTTGCTGGCAAAATGCTTATAATTACCTCTTCTCTGGCTGCAAAGACACGGTTGCCACAGAAGAAAAGAGAAAGAGATTTGCTTGGTATTTGAGCGATTGCTTCCTCAAAGACTCAGGAAGACCGGCTTTTCCAACTTGTAATGATGAATCAACTATGATGAGTTGCCTCAAGAAGCTTGATGATCATGAGCATAAGATATATCTTGAATTCATGCTTGAAACCAACACCATCTGCCAACAATTACAGTAAAAAAAAAAAAATCTTTAACATGAATATTTTCCGAGCTTTTATTACTTTTGTTTCGAAATGGATTCTCAATTTGCTTTTTTTTTTTTGTATGGCAGGAGTTATGCGTTCAAGAATGAGATAGAGAGGCTTGTGAATGAGCTGAAGAGGTCAGCTCAAAATACAGAAGAGAAATTGGATATCTTAGAGAGTAAATCTGATTCTTTAATGCAGACCTCGAGCATGATTCATGATTCTTTAGGGTCAATAGATGTTCGGGTTCAAAACGTGGCTCATGTGACAAACACCATAGAAACTCGTATGAGTGGACTGTCTCAACAAACTGTAGAAATATATCAAGAACAAAAGAGCATTGCAGAATCACAGCTGGCGTTAATGGACGGTCAACTGAAGATGAGAAAAACGTTGAAAGATGGAATGGAGATATTCAGTGATGCGTATACTAACATCCAGGAAGGAGTAGATAAGTTGAAAAGCGATACAAAGCAGATTGAGGGGGAAATAAGTGTACTTGGAAATAACCTATCAACAAAAATTAATGATTTGCAGAGTAAAACCGATGACATCGGAGCTAAGGCTGGTAGTTCGTTGGATAAACAACAGAAGCTTTTAGACGGGCAATCCGTGGCCCTTGACGGTATTCAGTTTCTTACCCGGTTTCAGTCTGAGGCACTGCAAGAGAGTAGGTAAGTTTCAAATACATTAGAGCAGTTTAAGTTCAAAGGCAAGAGCTAACTGTGTTCTTTTTTTGCTGCAACTTTGTAGGAATACATTGCAACGCTTGAAGGAATTTAGTCAGGAGCAACAGGAAGATCTTGCAAAGCGGCAAGAAAAGCTTCAGCAGGTTCATGATCACCTGTTTGAAAATTCAAAATCAATGTTGGAAGCTCAGGTCAGTCCTCTAAACCTTAACAATTTTTCAAACGCAGCAGAAGCAAAGATCACATAAATCAATTATTTTAAACACTCTGTTTTTGCAGGAAGCGTTTGAGGCGAAACAGGCAAACATGTTTGTGGCTTTGGATAAGTTGTTTACTTTGCACAATGCTATGCTTCTCGAGTCACGAGTGATAAAAGCCTTCTTCATCTACTTCTTGTCAATCTTTGTCATCTACATGTTTACAAGTACAAAACAAACTTATATCATAAGGCCAAGGCTTTACATTGGTAAGTAGCACATTCCAAATTTCTTTCACTACCATATTTATAACAGTGGAATTCATCAGTTTAACAGACCTTTTCCATTTCGCTGATGCAGGTTTGTGCGTTACCTTAGCATTAGAAGTGGCAAGTTTACGCTACGTGAATGATGCAGAACACCAAGCATGGATTATAAACCTTGTCAGGTCTTTATTCGCTGTTCTTGCTTCAGCTCAGCTTCTTCATGCTGCTTTTACATACAGGTATGACCAAAATGCAAAAATAGGATATGTTTTGACAAACCAAAACTCAGAAGCTGATCTATACTCTTGTCTGAATTGCAGGGACTATGACGTACTAAACCACCAGATCCTGTTGGGATTAGTTGACAAGGTTAATGACATGCAAAGCAAGAGAAAGATCTCGTGGGATGAAGATACAGAGAGCGAGGTAGATTGGACATCTTGGATTGATACAGATCTAACTGATGATGATGACAATCTTGGAGATCCTGATTACAAAATTCCACTAGAGATCAAGGACAATCCGGTTATTACTTCATCGATGACTAGAAGATTGTATAATTTCCGTCCGCGATAGATAGCCTGCAAGTCTTTGTATAATTTCTCTGGATCACTGCACACCACAAAATGATAGTTCAGAGTATACCAGCCATAAAAGCATATCAATCCACAAAGCAACATTGTTTTCACTTGTAAAAGCATTACAAGATTCGATTCCAGCCGTAAGCGATATGACAAGATAAGCTTCTCTTGCCGAAATAATCAACAATGGTTTTTGTCTCAACCCGAAAACAAAATATAAGTTCATTGTCCTAGTGAAACGAAATAAGAAATCATATATCAAGAAATAAAAAAAGAAGTTTGTGCAATTTGGAAGATTATATTGAAAATAACAAGTTACTCAGTGCAATACATTTCAAAGAAGCTCTTCATCTGTATACACTATACTAATAATATATTTACACAAAGCACTAATTTTTGCAGTAATCACCGAAATTAAACAATCTAATTTGATCCGTATACATAAATCTAATTTGTTACCCAATTCAAGAGAGAGTGAAATTGAACTCACAAATAGATCCTCAAAAATGATGATCGATGGATTATTTCAGATCAGGCGTGCTTGAAGAGCTTCATGCTAAGCCAATAAAAATGGACAGCAACCATTATAACCGGTAGGGTCAAGGGAACCAAGAAGCAGTAGTGCCTATCATTCGACACCATGGCTGCAAAGACAAATCCGAAGAAGGAAACAAAACCATTGATCACGAAGAAACATCCCCACAAGAACTCTGTCTTCGTTGTTAAACCCAGTCCCGAGAGCTTCATCGGAGGATCTGAAGAAATGCGTTGAATTAGTTCAAATTTTCACCTATTTGGGTTTTAGACTAAAGCCCATTTTATTCTATATGGATCCATAACTAGTCTGGAGTAAAAGCCCAATTATTACGATTAGAAGACACCATTTAAGAATCTTCATATACTTTTAAGAGTATTCAAACATTTTGTTTTTAACTAATAAATCTTGAGAAACTTCCATGGCACAGAAGATGTAAAAGAATGAACTCCCAATTATAGTTATTGAAAGCCTCTGAGAATCAATTTGAATCGTATTTTGAGACAAGCTTTGAGGATGTTCACACAGTTAAATGTCATTGCATCTCTACTTTCAGCATATCCAACATGTCGATGATTTGTATAATGACATGGATCTTAATCCTTTGGGTAAAGCCAACTTGTTCCTTAAAGCTTTTCTTCCTTATAGTTCTCAAGATTATCGACTTGATTAAAAAAAAAATGGGTTAAACTAATTATGTCAAATAACCGGCGTAAACCATATTTTCTTGATCAAATTCATAATCTTGAAAACCATAAGGATGACAAACTTCTCGGAAGTAGGCTTTACTCCAAAGTCTAAGACCCTCCACTACACTAACCATCAACATGTTGATTGCTGAATGTCGAAAGTAGAGATGGAATGAATTTTACAGAATCCGCTCGAGATCTTCTCGTAACTTCCATTTCTTTTTAAAAATGTTCCAAATTAAATCTTCTCTTTGCCCGGTAATTTGAATTTACGCGTCCACAAGCCAGCTTAGCTACATCGACATGTAGCTCTGATGTGTGAAGGATCGAGTTGCTTTGGACTTATCCCTCGAGACGCATGTTTCCCTGAAATTTAATTAAATTAGTTTCGTTATTATATAAAGCAACGGTCCAATTTCATATGAGTATATATAGGCTTGAACTCGTAATAAGAACATAGCCTTGAACTCGTATTAAAGGATTAATTAGAGTTTTATCATTCATAAATCCGCTGATTTTTTCATATGAGTATAAGAATCTACTGATTTTTATGAAAACTATAGCGTGGCTCGTGGCTGTCTTTAGGTGTGTAACTGATGCATGTTAAAATAATTTTCAGTTTTAAAGTAATAAGTAATGTTATGGCTTACATGGTCTCGTCCTGTCTTGGGGTGACGTACGGGCCTACGGACCCTGAAACTCTTAGTCATAAAAAAAAAAAATAGTAATGTTATGGCACGGTGAAGGAGTTCATTGAACATTACTTTGGCTACAAGCCAGACATGATCGGTGTATCTGCCGCTGTTCTTGTCTGTTTTTGCGCTCTCTTCTTCTCTTGCTTTGCACTTTCAGTCAAATACCTCAATTTCCAGAGAAGATAGAAGTCCTATGTTATATCACTGACGTGATTAAATGTCGCCACCATTGTGCTTGTGCATGCTTTCCCTTCTTCTCCTACAAAAATGTCAACATTTTATTTAGTTTATAATACTTTTAACTTCAAAACTTGTTACATGATTGATCAAAATGGGATTATATAATCTGGTCGGTGATTACAAAACTTGTGAGCAACTATTTTATTGTTCGAATAACGGTCCAGTCCAACCGAAAAAAAAAATATAGAAAGAAAATTATTGCTTTAAATATATCTTTTTGTAACCCAATGGTTTCTTCTCGTAATAAGAAAAAGAATGAGAACATATAAATATTTATGTATACCTAGATTGGCTAAAGCAGACTCTAAAGCCAAACCAATGACGCTGACTTCTTCTTTCTCTAATCGATCCGGTGCTTTCTTCGCCATATTTTCCCGTGCACAATACCACGAACTCAAATGCATACCACTGCACACACAAACACACAATACTATAGAAAAAAAAATCATACAATAATTCATAAATATAGGTAAGCTTTGATTAATGATGCATGCAATAGTATAGTTTTCAAACTATTTGAAAGTTATAAAAGAAAAAAAATGAAAGTTCTCTAAAACAAATTTGAGGTTGCATAGAAAGTAAAAACTACGATTCATATATATCCAACAAATTCCTACAACCACTACATAATTTATATGACAGTAGTTTTTGAGATATGGCGTGAGTGTCAATATTATAAGAAAAAAAAAGTTGTTAAACTAAATGAATTTAAAATTAAAGGTTTACGGTTATATGCAAATGCACCATTTACACGGATCTGCATGCAACCATACATTAAGCATGAGATCCAAACATGTAAAGAATTACCTGATTATCTCCAAAACCTCCGTTCTCAACGGCTACTTCCCATACAGGCTTTCTGGGAAACAAGTCGACCATATTCAAGTCAAATTTTATTAACTGAGAAGATCAAAATTCAAAATGCTTAGCATAAGATTCCAAGTATTATTTATTCAAACAAACAAACAAAAAAAACTGATAAAGATTCCAACTCTTTTGATCTTCTCATAATACAGTTTAACTCTATAGTCCACTACAAGAAAATGGTCAAATTGCCACGGCCATTGTGACGTAACCGGTGTCGTTGCAAAGTTTCCACAACTTTTAGACGAGAAAGCGAGATAAACAACGGTTGTCGCAAAATTGTCGCCGAACATGGAATTTTGCAACAACAGACTGGCCATCCGTCTGGGGTTGGAACATAACGACCACATTACGATGACTTAAAAAATGTTTTAAAAGTTTGACACAATATTTCGACAACTTTAACATAGCGACCACGTTTAGACATCGTTAATTTTAAAAGTTTGCCACCACTTTTATACAACCTAAGAATAGCGACCACTTTCTCATTTGTCTAGATTCATTTGCTAAAACTAACGAACTTGGGTAATTTGTTAAACATGTCTTGTTTTTTCATTTGTTAGTTTGGTTGATTTAGTTTGATTAAGAACATGGGTAATTTGCAAGTTGTAATTTGTTAGTTTGTAATTTGTAATTATGGGTAATTTAATTATTGGTAACTTTATGAACATGGATTTGGATTTGAAATTGTAAATGATATTTAAATTGGAATTGGAATTGGATTTGGAATTGAAATTGGAATTGGATTTAGAATTGTTATTGGTATTAAAATTGGAATTGGATTTAGAATTGTTATTGTTATTAAAATTGGAATTGTAATTGTGGAATTGGAAATAAAATTGGAATTGTAATTGTGAATTGGTTTGTGAATTGGATTTGGGTTGTGAATTGGCATTGATTTGTGATTTGGAATTGATTTGTGAATTTGTTTGTGAATTGGAATTGATTTTTTTTTTTTAACGTGATTTGTTTTATTAACAATTGCAACTTAGTATATTATTACAATTGTAAAAGTGATAATGTATGATTTCTTTGACAAATTATTTGATACGCTGTTTTTCTAGGTCTTATGCCGACTATCTCTCACAAGTCAGAGGTAGTACTCTTACAACGCCAACAATGCTTTCCGAGTCACAGGACGCCGATGCTAGTCGGGCACAAACCCACTTGACCATCGACGAGCTTATCCGCCAACCGGGACATGATGGCTTGCCTGTCCTTCATCCAAAACATTTACCCGGCACATGGTGGTACGTAGTATTTATTAATTTTATAATAATAAATACTAGTTTTTACAAAAATATATTGTGTTTTTTTATATGTAGGTTTCGTCATAGCAGCCACATCAACAGGACAATTTTACACCTTCTCCATTATTAGCCGATGTTGAGCCATTTTAGTAGGCTGACCAAGACAGTCCGAAACAGGCATATCCACCATGAGCCTCCTGCTACTTAGCGCTCATGGTGGATACGCACACCAATAAGAAAACCGGCATCATTCAAGACAAACAAATTGCCCTCATTGTGGATAAGGCGGAGAAGAAGAAGTCGGACCGTCTTGGTCAGCTATCGCAAGAAGACAATGGCTCAACATCGGGATCGAACCATATGTCTCAAGATGATATTAACCGACTAGTCCTTGAAGTAAGAATATTACTAATTTAACTATACATAGTTATGTTTTAAGATATAACACAAATTTTTTTTTATATGTGTACGAAACACCGGTTCTTAAGGGCCGATATTATGGGTTAGGTCGGGTTGTAGATGCTGAAATCTCAGCCTCTCTTGCAAACTTTCGCTATCTGGAACTAGTTGAAGAAATGCAAGGCATGCGGGAAGAACTTATTCAGAAAGATGCTGCTATTGCAAAACTCGAGAAAGACGTTGAGTTCCTCAAGACGGTCGTGCCGCAGAACTATCCACCTTCTCAGTAATAGCGGGACTTTAGTATTTTCGTCTAGAACATTGACGTTTATGTTTCATTTTGTTATGACTTTAATTTCAGTTTTTCGTTAGACAATTACGTTTCGTTTAAAACCTTAATAATGTTATCGTTTTGACTTTAATTTCAGTTCTTTTTTTAATTTTAATTTTTATTTAATTTTAAAATTTAATTAGAAAAAATCGTAGCAATCCGATGAAATGGAAATTAAAATTTGCGACTGTGTGTCCTCCCACAAAATCTCTCACAATGGTGTCGCTAATTTTCCGTCTGTAAGTCGTGGCTAAAAAACCGTTGCTAAGATAACATCGATAAGTCGCAGAAAAAGGGAATTTAAATGTTGTCGTAGTTTTGCGACAATTTTTGCTACCACATGAACAGTAACGACAACTTGCTCCAACGAACCCAAAACGGTCGCAATTTTTAGTAAAGTGATTGCGACGTTTTCGGCCATGGTAATTTGGGCATTTTCATCAAAGTGGTTTTGATGAAGAGATAGATTTGATGAAGAGTGTTTTGAGTTATTTGTGTGAATCATGGGGTATATTTATATGGTGTATTCGGGTCGGGTCGTGAATAGTCAGGTCGGGTATGGGTATTATTGGAGAGCACATGAAAATTGCAATGTTTGGTTTAGTTTCGAGTAGGTTTAAAATATCTGAAGAATGGTTTTACGCTGTGACGATTGGTGGTTACTGTGAAGAATTTCTGCGAAGACTTTTTGTATTTGTTCGTGTTAAATTTTAATTACTTTCAAGAAATCTAATGGATTTTTTTGCTTTAACTTTTTTATTGTTTTCTCAAATTTGATTAAAGGCTCCTTAGTCTATGCCTCTATTGATTGACTATCTTTTTAATATAAATACATTCGATACCAACTAATTTTATAATAACAACTCTACTTTAACAATTGAGACTGAAATATGCATGAAATTACGAGTTGAAGTATTAGTATAAAATTAAAAAGACTATAGAGATTAAATTTTTACAGTTTGCACTCTTTTTCTTTAACACTAAATTCAACTTTGCAATGCTAATTATTCCTGTTATATATATTGCCAATGTGGCAAGAGGATCTGGAGCTTGGATTTATTCTTTAAGCAAGTTTCATCCGGACAAAGTGTGTCGTTGAGTTATAAAGACCAAAATTAAAAAGTTGGGTCAAGCTTTAAATGCTTTTGCCCTGTTTAGACTAGCCTTACCACATCATGTACAATATCCAATTATTGTACCCGATTCTTTAATATACAACTTCATGTGAATGCGGGCAACAGGAACTGTACCAGTGCTTTCGATGTTCGTCCTCATGTGCTACGTGTCTGATTACGATCGGTAAGATTAGATTATGTATGTTACATGAGTACGTCATGTCACATGTGATATATAATGTTTTTGCATTCTCTTACATATTGTAAAAACATCCGTCCAGATTAAAATAGTTTAATGTATTCAAAGAACATAAAGTCTCATAAATACTACCAAGTACACACATACAACGAGTTTAAAAAGAACATTACAGAGACTAATGTTACAACAACCAATGAACCCCCATTGATTCAAATTTACGTCCAAGAATTTACCTCTTTGTTAATTTTTTCTTTGGCCAGAAATTAACGAAGAATATGAACAGACAAAAACCCAACAGAAACTCATCACTGCAAAGAATCCCAAGAAGCCAAGAACTGTTAGGAGAAAATAATTTCTGAGGACTCAGTCAATCTCACAAAGAAATCCTAGCGGTGCTGCAAGTGATCACATCAATGTGATCACATAAGTAGAAGAGAGGCGATAACCGTAGCAATTGCAGAGAGAAGAAAAGATAGAGCGACTCGGGTTTGTCCGTTGGGAGTTTTTTCACCTGTTGATTGAGGTCCACGGGTGGTAGTTGGGGCTCTGGCTGTGACCGGAGGTAATGGTGGTTCGGTGACATCAGCATCTGTGAAAACTGGGTTTGGTGCTTCGGCTGGAGGTAAAGAAGTAGGACTCACGATGGTTAAGAGGCCAGCAGGCTGAACTGGGATCATGTAAGGAGGCGGGTCTTTACGGGTCAAGCACGAGTTCCCTGAGAAAGAACATCAAAAACAATCAAAATTCTAAAATGTTATGAAAACATAAAACCTTTTGAGCCATTCTTTTGGTTTCCACTTTACTTTTGTATCTCGCGGCTGTGAGAGGGAAATCAGTGATGGTTCCATTGATACCAGCTCCAGTAACATGCGAGTTTATCTCGACGGTTGCATCAGAAAAGAAATCCCATGGTTGAGAAACAAACTCGTTCCGGAAAACTTCAACGTAAACGGGAAGCTGAAACTTCTGCAGCCTCTCCACTAGATTGGTTTGTCCAGTGGTGAAACTTTCGCTGGTGGGGAAGACTGATTGTTTTGAGATGACAACAGCGTTCGCAAATTTCTTAATGTCTTCAATTGCTGAGTCGAGGATATCACGGATGGCTTCTTCGACTTTGTATACTGTTTCGTACTGGCTCTGTTTCTTGAAGTCGACTAAGACTGAGCTGTTAGTTGACTGAATCATAACCCTTGTGGTTGTTGTCTTGTTGCCGTAACCAGCTTCTGTGAGTGTATCGAGAACTTCTTTAACAACATCGAGCCCTTGCTTCTCTCTCAGGTATGATGCATTCTGAAAGAAACAAATCATAGTTGTTGTAACCGAATATCACATTTATACTATTGATCGATAAAAGTCTAAAAGTGATTGTAGAACTTACCTCCACGCTGATCAAAACACCAGAGAGAGAGCTGGAATTTTTTGCCAAGTTCAAGAAATCAGAAAGTGAAACAAGCTTTCCGGAACTTCTCTCCTTTGGATTCCTAAACAATTTGAAACCCTTATTGTAGGGGTTTTCAATAGCAGCTGCAAGAGAATGGGGGAAAAGCATATTCAGTGACATTCTAATAGATAAAACAGGTTTTGAGATAAATGCATATACATAAAAAAAATTATCAAAAGACATATTACATTTTTCTATCAAGGGCATATGAAATTGCAACAAGACGATATTTTGCATCTATTAGCAAACCTCTAAATAACCAGAAGTAGAATAAGAATCCGTCGTGTACACCGTGAAAGAAGTATCAGCTAACTCGGTTATCCTAAGAATACTTTTGGAGCTCTAAATCCTTATAATCATGTATAATAGGAGCATAAGTGTTCAAATATTAAGGGGCCGTTATTGGTTCTATAAATCCATATAGAATTTAGAAACCCTTATTGATTTTGAAATCAGACATATGGATTTTAAAATAACATGGTTTACCCACGGATTTGAATCCTTTTTCACTTTCAAATCCATTTAAAATCTAATGTGGATTTACCAGCAAAGCACACTGTCTAGAGTAGGATTGTAGGAATGCCAAAAGAAGAAGACAGTCTTAGAAAATTATGTGGAAAACTTACGTCTCAAGGTCTGAATCTCAGACCATGCCAGACTAAAGCTGTATGTTCTAGGAAGTGGGCCGATCTCAGGAACAGTAGAAGAACGGTTTCTGAAAGGACTTTGGACAACGTTCGTGCTCTCCCCAAGATCAATTGAACTTAAGCAAAACGGAATCCCGTCTGATGACATTTGAATAGAACAATCGATAACATCAGCACCATCTTTGATAGCCTTTGAATAGGCCAAGTCAGTACAGCCAGGGTAGTCTCCACTTGCTCCATTGTTGGATATAACAAGAAAATCTACTGTTACATGAACCATAGAGAAGATGAAAAATATACACCGTTAGTTATGTTGACATGGCATTAATAATGTAGCCAGTAAAACGCATATGAATAACTCACATACCTTGTGTTGAAGCATTACTTCCAAGATGGGAGAAGCAGTCTGAGGAATAAGAAAAGTTCAAAGGAAAAGTGAAAATTCGTTTCACTTGTGTGGTTGTAGTTTCTCTAGCAGTATTTAGAAGAAATATGTGAAATGTAGATGTGATACAGAAGAGGAGATTCACTTACCAACGGCCGAAGATGCGGTTAGAGGAAAATCAGATAGCACGCCATCCACGGAGAAATCCCCATTGTCGATGAAAGATAAGTACTCGGCCAATGGATCAAAACTGTAGTTGTATGCAATATCAAAATCGTTTGCAAAACCTGATGCATATACTTCTAATCCGGCTTTGTGAGCATCTTGAACAAAGGATGTACGAGGAAGCAAGTATTGGCTTTCGACAGGCCATATGTAAGACTTGGGAACAAGAATTCCTGACGCAAACGTCTTGACGAAAGTTAGGTTTCCCGCAAGAGATTCATAGGTTTGGTTAGTTGACACCTCAACATCATCTTTCTCGAGAAACCGGAACACAAACTTTGGGCCATTACGTCCAAACCGGCTACCAATATTCCGAAAGAAATTCACCTCAGGGGAAGAGAGATAGTCAATAATCACAGTTTTGGAAACTGACAGCAGAAAGCTGCTCATGCTCATATTGTGTTGCGCATAGAATGCGTCGTGCTGAATAAAAAGTAGCCGTATTAGAGTGAGCTGAGATCTTTCACAGAGACAAAAAAGGGAAAATAGTAAGAAACTTACTGACATAAGAATTACCTGAACATTTAACCAAAAACCCATGAGTTTCAACTGCGTAGCTATATTTTGAACCGTTGATATTCCGTAACTGTTGCCATCGAATGCATTTGACCGTGAGAATATTCCTTGGATCACTGCACAGGTGAAAATGATTTCTATGAAAATACAAGCAAGTTGAAACTTAATGAACAGCAGCAAGCAATTCTAACTATAGTCAATTGTACTCAAATTCAATCTATATATATTGGATCAAATGTGCAGAAAATTACCCCTAAAACATAAACATATGATCTTTCTAGAACTAGGATCCAATAGTCCAGTGGATTAGAATGTACACTCAAGATAAAAAAGATGCACGCTAGTAGGCTTGAACTTACAGAAAACGCTTTTCAGATCCTTCAAGTTGAAATCAATGGTGAACCAATCTTGAGTAGGGACTCCATCAAGCAAGTAAGAATTTTTTCGTTTAGGGTAAACAACTTGAATATTGGAAGCATTCATCATTTTCACATCAGGGAAGCAAATCCCAATAGCATCTTTCGTTAGTTGCACATCACACCACAGAACAGCATCGGGCATACTAGTCTGCCCTACAAAACTGTAAGCATCGAGACTTGAATCTGGAAACAACCCAGAAAACCCACCACGAGCAATTATACGAGGAGCATCTCCTACAAAAAATGACAATCAAGAAAGGATTCAACAATAGAAACAAAATCTGATGAAAGGAAACTTTCCTTAAATGGCAAAACCCCTGAAAACAAAAACACACAACATAGTTAAAAAACCTTCGATTTTTCTTAAGATGAAACTCAGAAAAACCCCAAATTTCTCTTTTGATTTCTATGATTACCCCCAAATGTGACGAATCGAAGTGAGTGACAAAGGAAACACCTTTTGTTCTGTTTTCTTCAATTCACAGTGAAAGGTATTGGAAAAAATAGAAGGAGATGAAGATAGAAGAGAACTTACCAGTGAGTGTCTGCCATGGGCTTTTAGATCTTTGAGCAACGAGTTGAGTAGATAGCAACTGGATCAAAATGAGAGCTAAAAGTAGAAACTTTGAAGCTTGTAACCCATGCATTGCTGGATTATCTCGCATGTATGTCATATCGGTACACCTGAGTTGTCCCGGCGGCGACTTCACCAACTTCGACCGAACGAGATTTACTCAGAGAGAGAGAGAGAGAGAGAGCTCTTGGTTTGTGGGATTCGAATTTATATATGATCGTTGAGTATTTTAAAAAGGAAAACAAAAAGACCTTTACACTTTTCATTTTTGACATGTTGGTTTGAATAAAAATAAAATATCAACTAAAATGTTTTTTCAATAAATAAATCTCTAATTAGTTGGAAAAAATAATATTATAATCTCTATTTAGTATTTATATATATATATACATATATATGTTTTCGGGGAAAAATATATGTCTTCATATAAATTATTCAGACAAAAAATGTTGAGAGTGAGAAACTCTGAGGTTCTACTTGAAAGAGTTTAAATTTCATGCAACTATTTAATAAGGTTTTTTTAATTTTACTTCACGATTAAATTAGAAAATAAATTTTTTGATTGGTTGTAAGAAACCGAAAGATTATTATTCCCAATATATTAGGCATACAGTGTTATCTGGATTTTTAAAAATATATAGATATACGTTCAACATTAATTACGACCATCCACTTTTTTTTTTTTCATTACTACGACCTACTAATTTCCAGAACCAGCTATAATCAACAAGCATGTACACACTATCATATAATACATGAAATTGCGATACACCTGTGTCAACTTTTGTGTTGTTATAATTTACAAGGGGGTGTTGAAAAGGATGGCTACTGTTTACAAACAATTGGCTTGATTCAAACCTGAACGTACTTATATATAGAATATGAGGGATAAATAAAAAATTCTTTTTGAGGCCAAGTTATATATATAGAATAGTGAATTTTCTCTTGGTGCTGATGGCGGTGGAATGGATGATCGATTGGAAGTAAGGTAGGTTCCACAAGATCACACGTGGCGATATTGGTCACCGAGTCATGACTCATTACATTTACATCATCCAAACGAAACGGTCACGTTCTGCGTGTATAACCAACCAGTCTTGGCTGTAGCAAACCAGAGACAGTTTATACAGTATACTAGTCCTGGTCAAAATATCCAAACCAAATGAACCAAAACGGAACCGAACCGAAAAGAGAGGAACCAAAACCGAACCAAAAATGACAAAAGAACCGAATGGATCATAAATTTGAGAACCAGTACCGAACCAAAAACCGAAAAGATATCCGAAATACCCAAAATATTAATTATATTTAGACTTGATATAACTCAATTATCCAAAATTATAATTATAAACCCGAAGATATTGTTATTTTTAAATTGAAATAACCAAAATACTCAAAATAATTTTTATATATACAAGTTCATAGTTATATTTTTCAAAATTTAACTAAATTTTATTCAAATTTAATCATTTAAAAAAAATGATAATTCGGATACCTGGAACCGAACCGAACCAAATAAAATCTTTAGAATGGATCACAAATCTTAGAGCCAGAGATGGGCAGGAGCTGAATGGATCTTGTCAGGAGCGAGCCAGAATATCAGAATCTACGTATACCATGATCTTGTAATGAATCGCAATTGGCTATGCTTTTAATTTAGAATTATTCGAGTTTTTAAAGAATTAATAATTCTTTGTAATAAATAGCGATGTTTTCAAGTTTCAATTTAATTTTAAAATTTAACCAAAAAAAAAAACACAAGAGGAAGCAAGTTAAGAAAAAAAGGCTCCTATTTATATTATTGGAAAAGTATAAATTTAGCATCAATGTAATCGAATTAGATTCAACATTAGTCAAATTTTATATCTTCTAACAAAATGTTAAGTTTGATTAGTCCTTTAGCATAAGCAATTGAAGTATTCGAACAAAACTTTATTCAACAAAAAATTTCAGACTTAGACATGATAAGCGATTAATCAGTTTTGTTTTACTCTTTTCTTTGATTAACTGAAACGATACATTTTGTATATTTAACTGAAATACAGTGATTTAGCATATTTTTGGAAAATCGTTATTGAGTCGATTCAAATTCGGTATATTGAAAGAAAAAAAGAACCTGATGAATATTGCAAAATTTAAATTACAACGTTTAGTTTTAGGCCTTACAAAAGCCCACGATGCAGTATAATTCCAAAGAGCCTCACGTTTACTCAGTCTGGTGACATTGGAAACATGCCACGTGTCCTTCGTCTCCTCGCCACCTGTAACCACCGCCTTCTTCATCGCAGTTCAAATCTCTCTCTCTCTCTCTATCGTTCTTGCCTACTTTGGTTTGTTAACGTTTCAAAATCGACGAAGTTCTCGAGATTTGGTGAAAATGGGTGTTGGAATTGAGGAGTTTTTGACAAATCGGCTCGCAGCTGAACATCCTCAGGTGATACCAATCTCAGTGTTCATAGCCATTCTCTGTCTCTGTTTAGTTATCGGCCACTTGCTTGAGGAGAATCGGTGGGTTAATGAATCCATTACCGCCATTTTAGTCGTAAGTTTCTTCAAAATTTTGGTTTTTTATGTTTGAGCTTTCACAAAGTTTTGAGCTTTTCGGCTCGTACAAGAACAATTTTGTCACTATTTTGATTGTAACCAGGGAGCAGTATCAGGAACAGTGATCTTGCTTACTAGTAAAGGAAAAAATTCTCACATTTTGGTGTTTGATGAAGAACTCTTCTTCATTTACCTTCTTCCTCCAATAATTTTCAATGCTGGGTAAGCTTACTCTGGTTTTGGTAACTATGTTGTGTTGATGGGTTACACTATCATGGAGACTTGAGTTAGGAATTTTTGATTTGTGGCAGATTCCAAGTCAAGAAAAAGAAGTTTTTTCACAACTTTTTAACCATCATGTCCTTTGGGGTGATTGGAGTTTTCATCTCCACTGTCATTATTTCGTTTGGTAAAATTTCTTACAGTAATTAATCTTTGGTGCACAAAAAAAAAAAAAACTTGACCGTATGATTCAAAGTTAAAAATTTCTGAGTTGTTAACAATTTCTATTTTTTTTGTTCTTTTATAATCTGAACCAGGGACTTGGTGGCTGTTTCCCAAGTTGGGATTTAAGGGATTGAGTGCTAGAGACTATCTTGGTAACATTTCTCACTGAACTATGTTTCTTTTCATCTTTTGTTAAGATGGTTATTATTTGCCAGTTTATGAGTGAATGATTTCTTGTCTTGTTTCAGCCATCGGAACGATCTTCTCGTCCACTGATACTGTTTGCACTCTACAGGTTCTTGATTTAAAAGATTATTTGTCTTACCACTCCTTTTAAAGCTTGTTTATATAAATATATTTTTACATTGCATCTTAACCTTACAGATTCTTCATCAAGATGAAACTCCTTTGCTATACAGCCTAGTCTTTGGAGAAGGAGTGGTGAATGATGCAACTTCAGTTTGTTCAGCCGTTGGACGGCTCTGCAAGTATTTGGAAACTTTTTGTACCTCTTCTCCACAAGCACAATTCTCGGAATTGCTGTAAGCTATTGAGTAGGCATATATTTTTTACTCTGTTTGAAGCATGTCATGAGTTCTCTTAGAAACGTTAATGTCTTGCAGGTGGGGCTATTAACGTCTTTTATCCTTAAAACCTTGTATTTTGGAAGGTAAAAGTACACTAAACTTGCAAATTTTTCATTTAACCTTAAGTTTATTGCTGTCAATAAGTTCAGTTGCATGCTAAATGTGCCTTTATATTGATCTCGTTAATTATATGGTTGCTCACAGACATTCAACTACACGCGAACTCGCGATCATGGTTCTAATGGCTTACCTTTCATATATGTTGGCTGAGGTAATACTGCATTACTGCAATAGACCACTAGTTAAATCCAGCTTGAATCAAACACTGGTCTCATACTTTTTAGTGTTCATTCGGAATTTAAATGCAGCATTTATACGTTTTAACTCTTATGTTGTTGTTCTCTTGCAGCTCTTCTCATTAAGTGGGATTCTCACTGTTTTCTTCTGTGGTGTTTTGATGTCGCATTATGCATCATATAACGTAACAGAGAGTTCAAGAATCACTTCCAGGCAATGTTTCAGACAATTATTTATTTCTCTGAGTGTCAATTGCAGGAATTGCTTTTGTCTGACTGTTCATCTCTATTTTTCAGGCATGTATTTGCGATGATGTCCTTTATTGCGGAGACATTCATATTTCTGTACGTTGGAACAGATGCTCTTGATGTTACAAAGTGGAAGACAAGCAGCTTAAGGTATACAGTCGTATCCGAATATCAGGTAGGGCGTTTAGGACGTTCTGTCAAAACAAAACACAGCATTATGATATGAACATTGTCTATTTCTTCATGTTGCTTAAGCTGTGGTGATGACCTGCACTTGCTGAAATCTCTTCCTTATGAAGACTTATAACATTAATAATCTTCTTGCAGTGTTGGGGGTACTCTGGGTGTCTCTAGTGTCATAACTGCATTAGTATTGCTTGGACGAGCAGCGTTTGTGTTTCCGCTCTCAGTCTTAACAAATTTCATGAATAGACACACTGAAAGAAACGAGTCTATCACATTTAAGCACCAGGTTTAAGCCTTTGCTTTTTCAGTCACATTATTAGAAGCACTACAGCTTGACTCAAAACTTTAAAATTAATGTTCGAAGGGTGGCAAAGTTTCTGTTGTGAAGTTCTCCTTCTGTATGCTTTATTAGGTGATCATTTGGTGGGCTGGGCTTATGAGAGGTGCTGTCTCAATTGCTCTGGCTTTCAAGCAGGTTTTTCTCTTTGCACATTCATACTGTGTCTACATGATGCTTTTACATTGGATTAGTGATATTTTCCATTATATCTCATTTCGTATATGGTTGATGTGCCAAGTTCACATACTCCGGAGTTACATTGGATCCTGTGAATGCTGCCATGGTTACCAACACCACTATTGTTGTCCTCTTTACTACTCTGGTAAAACAAATACTACTTCCTTAGTATGTGGCCCTGCTTGTAGGTTTCTGTATTAAGATCAAAAGACTGTTTTCTTTGTCATGTAACAAAACAGGTCTTTGGTTTTTTTACAAAACCACTTGTGAACTATCTGCTTCCTCATGATGCAAGTCACAATGACACAGGAAATAGAGGTAAACGCACTGCGCCAGGTTCCCCGAAGGAAGATGCGACGCTTCCTCTTCTTTCCTTTGACGAGTCTGCTTCCACCAACTTCAATAGAGCTAAAGATAGTATTTCTCTTCTGATGGAGCAACCTGTGTACACCATCCACCGCTACTGGAGAAAGTTTGACGATACATACATGAGGCCTATCTTCGGTGGACCTCGTCGAGAAAACCAACCAGAATGCTAGGTATACCCTTCATTATTACCACAAGTTACTACTCAAATACATATATTTTGCAACAACCGCACCTCAGATGATCAAGAATGTGTAACCGGATTTATAAGTAAATTCGGGGCAGAGGTGCCTACAATATTCATCATGATAAGCGAACGAGTTTCTGTTTTTCTTTTGCAGAGTTGATTTGGGTTCTCCACGGGGAAGACATGATGAGTTAGTTTTTTGGATAATCAAGAAAGTAGGATAGTTGATGTAGCTTAAAAAAAATAGTATTTTAACGTTTTCCTTAAATGTAAGAACATGGTTCTTCTATATACACAAGTTGATCGAAGATCATTACAAGTTTGTGATTTATTTGGATCATAACACTAAGATATATTGTAATTCTGAGACTTTAGATCAGTTGCAGGACAAGATCAAGAGAAGTCTGCAGTAGAGCGGTCTGTCTCCAGCTCAGTTCTTCAAAGCTGCGCTTACAGAAAGAACAGCAAAATAAACGTAAGTCTTTCTTTACTTAATATCCGGATCCTACTAATCTACCAGTTTCCAATATTTCTATGGTACTTTGATTTTACCTTGGCAAGCAGGAGGGATTGTTGTAACGCCACATGTTCTCAGAAGAGCCTGGACTTTAGATGGGTAAAACGCTAAAACGGGGAGAGAAGATTTGAATTTGCAGACGCATTCCAGATTAGCAGCTTGGAGGACTACACAGCATTCTTTGCCTGGAGACGGCGGGTTGTCTCCAGTGACGGCTGGACGACATTTCTCCAAAAGGTTTGCGTTGATGTTACAGACGGGAATGCTTGTAGGTTCTTCCATCAACACCAGGGCGGCGAAAGCTATTGCAAGAACTGCAAATTTCACAAGGGATCTGGTATTATTCCTATCCATTTTCTTTTTATGTCTACTTCTCTATTGACTATACCATGGAACCCTTTAATTTAATAGCTTATTATAAACAAGTTAATGCTAAAGTGGAAGCTAGAAAGAGCGTATGATATGGGTTGAAGACTCTCTAGTCTTTGTAGTCAAGTCCTCTTTTGAGTTGACATATGTGCAAATTGCAAACAGACACATGTGGGAGCTTATGGTAATTATTATTGGAAAAACGGTCAAAACAACCTGTATACGTTATTACTTTGACCACAAAAACCTCTTTTTATTAAGAAATTACACCAAAAAATCGACTTAATTTAACGGATGTTAAAAGCAAATGTCTCCATCTCTTAAACCTGTGAATCCCTAATTTTCTCGATCCCAAATCAATTTCTCTCCATTGATCCACTAAAAGATTGAACGGAGTATAGATCCGCCGGACCATCGTTAACGCCATTGTTAACTCCATCTCTTTGAACCTCTGGGAGTCGAACCGAGACTATAGATCTCAGCTCCGGTGAGATTCGATGGTCGACGAGTCATCATCCTCGATGTGTTTGATTTCCTCACTGTAACGTGAAGCTTACCGGCGGCGATGAAGCGGAGATTCAATGGCCGAGGGGGATTTTGGTGGACGTTGGTTACGGCGGAGAAGGGGTTGAAACAGCCGGTGGAGAAGAATACGAAGGTGGAGGTGGAGTGGCTGTTAATGGAGGCAGAATCGAAGGCCAAGGAGGAACCTTTGAATCGTGAGGAGGAGGCGACGATCCTTCTTCCCGATTTGTAATCAAGCACTCAAAATTGATCAATAAGACCTGATCCTCCTTGGCCTCCACCTCCGCCGCCACTTCCTCCTCGGCTACATGTTATAGCTCTAGTATAGATTTTCTTTCAGTCCGACAAGAGAGTGTGAGCTTTACTCCGTCCCATGGCTGATTTCATATCTTCTATACTTGTTTCTCATCTCCATTGAATCTCAAATCACCATTAAATTCAGCAAATCAAGAATCTTTCTTCCTTAATCCCTAAAAATCCTTCTTTCGATTCTGATTTTACTCGGGCTTTCTCAATTTCTCTTTCACACAATGAATCTCACAACTTCCAATTTCTCTCTAGTCGATTTGGTGTTAGTATAAATGGACTTGAAGAAGTTAATGGGATCTCGAATCCCATCTCTCTCTATCCTTGGAAACATTAAAGTTATTAGGGATTCGCAGGTTTAGGAGATGTAGTTAACGATGGCGTTAACACCGTTTTAACATCCGTTAAACGGAAGTTAAGTTTGACTTTTTGGTGTCAATTTCGGTGAGAGCAATTTTTTTGGCGAATCTGAAGTTTGTGGTTAGAAGCGGCAATGCGTTTTTTTACCGTTTTCCCAATTATTATTGGCTTTTTTTTGCTCTCTCTCTCTCTTCATAAATTAAAATTGAATAAAAATGTAAGAAGATTGATTGTTATGAATTTGTATTTTTTATTGATTGAAAAAAACAGAGTACATTTCTCACATTGCTAGGAATGATTAAGACAACATTAGATTTAAAGAGTAATGTTAAGATGCTATCATATTGTGTACAGTCACTTCCCAAATATTCTCGACTACAAATGCGTCGTTACTTTGTTATTTGTCAAAATGTATTGCTTTTTTTCAATGAAAATATTGAATTATTTTACATTTCTTAATATTATGATTTGGTTTCTTTGCTGGGAAGATGCATAAGGAGTCAATTTTCTAGATAATCAAGAAAGTAGAACATAAGGATTTCGCAAAAAGACAGTACTTTATTCTTTTCATTAATATATAGAACATGGTTCGTCTATGTAGTAGATAAGGTGATTGAAAAATCATTGCAAAGTTGATAATTTATTCGAATCAGAACAGTACAAGACATATGATATCTTAGAGACTTCAGGCCAAGCCAAAGTCTGAGGCAGACCGGCCTGTCTTCAGCTCAGTTCTTCAAGCTGCATGTTACAGAATGAACAACAAAACAAACGTTAGATTTTCTCTCTTTACTGAAAGAACAGCAAAATCCTGCGGTCACTTTGATTTCTTACCTTAGACACAGGAGGGAGGTCTGTTTATACCACACTTGGCTAGAACAGGCCTGACTCTAGATGGGGAAATCCCGAAAGTGGTGAGATAAGGCTTGTACCGGCAGAGGCATTGTAGATTAGCGGCTTTGGCCACTGCGCAGCAGTCCGGTCCCGGAGGTGGAGGGTGGTTCCCAGTGGCGGCTGGACGGCATTTCTCCAAGTCGTTTGTATCGATGTTACAAATGATAATGCTTGTAACTTCTTTCACCATTATTGCAGCGGTTAAAACTATTGCGAGAACTGCAAATTGCATGAAGATTCTGGTGGTGTTCTTACCCATTCTCTCTTTTTCTTATCTTCACTCTCTCTCTCTCAACTCTATTGTGATTTGTGAAACTCTTGAATGTAATGAGCTTATTATATAGCAACGTTAATGATAAGTGAGAGCTAGAAAAGGCGTAGACTCACGGGTCTTTTTAGTCAAGTCGTCTTGTGTTAAATGTGTAAACAAACAGACAAATAAGGGAGACTTTAAGTCTCCGGTTGGTAACCAGATATATTTAAAAAATATTTAACATAAAGATTATTTTATAAAAAGATTCATTTAGTGAAGTTTATAAATTTTATTTAAAATTAATATTTTATATTAATTTAAAATAAAATGGTAGTTGAAATTTGAATATTTTATTAAAAATATATAAATTTCACTTGCAAGTATTTTTTATTTTTATTTAAGTATCAATACTAATTTAAAATAAAATCTAATCATTCAATTAAAGTAAAACTTTTGATGAAATATATATATATCTTTATAATAAATAATACGATAAGTATTTATCTATAAAATGTAAATATTATCAAAAAAACTATTTAAATAATTTAATAATAAAAACGAAAATTTTAATTTTTTGTTCCTCATTGTTTCTCTACAATTTTGGAGAGAAACATTTTTTCTATCATCTTTTTTTTTATGAAGAACGAAGAGAAAAAAATATAGGACTCACATGTCTAAAAATTGAAAAAAAATCTTTGTAAATGTTAAAAAAAGTTGAGAAACAAAGAGGAACATAACATTCCTCAAAAGTGGTCACCAATTAGAGCCATTGTGTTATAGTCACTTTTCAAATATTCTCGACTACAAATGCGTCGTTATTTTGTTATTTGTCAAAAATGTATTGCTTTTTTTCAATGAAAATATTGAATTATTTTACATTTCTTAATATTATGATTTGGTTTCTTTGCTGAGAAGATGCATAAGGAGTCAATTTTGTAGATAATCAAGAAAGTAGAACATAAGGATTTCGCAAAAAGACAGTACTTTATTCTTTTCATTAATATATAGAACATGGTTCGTCTATGTAGTAGATAAGGTGATTGAAAAATCATTGCAAAGTTGATAATTTATTCGAATCAGAACAGTACAAGACATATGATATCTTAGAGACTTCAGGCCAAGACAAAGTCTGAGGTAGACCGGCCTGTCTTCAGCTCAGTTCTTCAAGCTGCATGTTACAGAATGAACAACAAAACAAACGTAAGATTTTCTCTCTTTACAGAAAGAACAGCAAAATTCTGCGGTTACTTTGATTTCTTACCTTAGATACAGGAGGGAGGACTGTTTATACCACACTGGACTAGAACAGGCCTGACTTTAGATGGGGAAATCCCGTAAAAGGTGAGATAAGGCTTGTACCCGCAGAGGCATTGTAGATTAGCAGCTTTGGCCACTGCGCAGCAATCCGGTCCCGGAGGCGGAGGGTTGTTCCCAGTGGCGGCTGGACGACATTTTTCCAAGTCGTTTGTGTCGATGTTGCAAATGATACTGCTTGTAACTTCTTTCACCATTATTGCAGCGGTTAAAACTATCGCGAGAACTGCAAATTGCATGAGGATTCTGGTGTTTTTCTTACCCATTCTCTCTTTTTCTTATCTTCACTCTCTCTCTCAACTCTATTGTGATTTGTGAAACTCTTGAATGTAATTAGCTAATTATATAGCAACGTTAATGATAAGTGAGAGCTAGTAAAAGCGTACACTCACGGGTCCTTTTGGACAAGTCTTTGTGTTAAATGTGTAAACAAACAGACAAATGTGGGAGACTTTAAGTCTCCGGTTGGTGAAATACAGGACTTGCTCCTTTTGCGTGACTTATGGCTTTTTAGGTCGTTGTATCTTGTTTTGTCCTTGTCAAGTCGTGTAGTTTTCTATGTTAATATCAAAAGACTGTCTTCTTGTCATGTAAATACAGATCTATGAAGCAAGTCACAACACCAGAAACAGAAACAGAGCTTCCTCTTCTCTCCTTTGACTGATTCTACTTCAACCAACTTTAACAGAGTTAAAAGAAAGCTTGTGTAACACTATCAACTGCTAGCTACTGGAGAGAATTCTTTATTATCTATTACTACAAGTTGGCAATCAGATTTCAAACCCAGAATTATGATTCATAATCATGACAAGTGAACCGTTCTCTGATTTTTCGTTGTTTTGTGAGTTCGGTTCTTCATGGGGAAAGGATGGTGAGTTAGGTTTCCGATTGTCGAGGACACAAAAATAGTACTTAACCGTTTTCATTAACGAATAGAACACGGTTCTTCTACATACACAAGGTGAATCTAAAATCATTAAAAGTGTGTGGTTTATTTGGAACAGAACACTAAAAAACATTGTAAATTCACTTTAACGAAAAAAAACATTGTAAATTCAGATGCAAGACAAGATCCAGCGAAGTCTACAGCACCGTAGAGACCTGTCTCAGCTCAGTTCTTCAAACTGCGTAAATACAAAACGTTACACTCTTTCTTTACTTTCGAGATCTTACTACAAATTCAATAATCAACATGTAGAACGAGGACTGTTGTAACTGCACATTTGGCTCAAGAGATAAGACTTAGATGCCAGAGGCATTCCAGATTAGCGGCTCGAACCACTACGCAGCACTCGTTGACCGGAGGCGGCGGGTTGTTTCCAGTGACGGCTGGACGACATTTCTGCATATCGTTTGTGTCCATGTTGCAAATGGACATGCTTGTAGCTTCTTTCACCATTGTTGCAACGGTTAAAACCATTGCAAAAGCTGCAAATTGCATAAGGATTCTGCTATTGTTCCTACCCATTCTCTCTTTCTCTAGACTCTACGTGTGAATCCCTTTAAATTTATGATCATGAGCTTGTTATATAAATAAGTTAGAATGCCAACTGAAAGGTAGTAAGTAATTAAGAGCGTAACGTAAAGATAAGTGTGGGTGATGTAATGAGGAGTGTTTTGAGTTGAGATGTGTAAACAAAGGGACAAATGGGTGAAAGACTTAGTTGCATTGCATGCCATAGGTTCTGGGCGGTGAATGACAAAGAGTTTTTAACTCTTTGCGTGACCAATGTGGCGCCGTCTTGTCCTTTTTGATATTTTAGATGTGGATCATTAGCACTGCTGACATGCATTTGGTAATTATTGGTTTTTATAAATAAAAAAGTTTGTTGTTTATCATAAATATAGTATTCAAACCTAAACTGCATGGAATCGGATACGCTGAAGTTGTTTAAGAAATATTTTTAAAATTAAAGTGACGTTAGAAGCGTATATATATATATATACTATATCATAAAATATCAAATATAAAATCATATTAAAATAAAATATTTTAAACAACAAAATTCAATATATTATTTAAATAATGTAACTCATTTTAAGGTAAAGGGTTCTTAGTTGATTTATTAATTAGGTTTTAGTTGATTTATTAATTAAGTTTTAACTTTTAATGTGACCATAAACAAATAATTAAGTTCCAAATCTATGATTCTATTCACATCTCCGCTAATCTACCTCACGGCTAGAATCTAATCTGCTTCCACTGCTATTCTTAAAAGACTCTACCTCTTGAAATCGTGATTCCAAGAGCATTCTCGATTCAGGCGATTCCGCTAAAGCTCCGAATCCAAAGCAAGAATCGACACATCCTCGACGATTCCGTGCTACATAATTTCAAACGTTTTATTATCACTTGTTAAATAAAGTTTGATTTTTACTGATTTTATATTTATGGAAAACTATGAATACACAACTAGTTGGTTGATTTAATGTTGTTTTGCTCTTCTTAACAAAGCAAATATCTTTATTTTAATAAGGTTTGGACTATTCTTATTTTGTAATACTAATTTATATCTGGAAGTCTGCAAGAATAAGATATAGGATTATTGAGATTTGCGTTCTAATGAACCTACAAAATATTAAACTCAACATCACATAGAATGAGGTTATTATAACAATTGTAGGCCGTCGTGCGTAGCACACATGGGGTTAAAAAAAAAATCCGCAAAATATAGAAAACGTCGGTGGAGAAAATCTTTGTTTCCTTCATAAAATCTAAATCTTCCCAAAAATAAGTAAACAAAAAATTTGGTTATTTGCCACAAATTTTTGACCAATTTGAGAATATCTTCCATAAATCATTCATTCAGCTATGTATGGTTAGTGTCATTTCTATTTATGTAACAAAGTAAATAGAGAAAACATTTAATTTAGTATCCAAAAGCAGACAAAAAATGTAGTCTTCCCCATTTAGAAATGACACCTACACAAGTCGTTAAACCGTGAGGTCCACCGTTTCTTCCACATGTCGTCATCAAACAGCGAGTATAAAATAAAATTAATAAAACCAAAAACCCTACTCGCGATTCTGACGAAACATTCAATTTCGCAACCATAAACTCGTTTTCTCCTTGTCTCTCTCTCTCTCCTCTTCATCGCTTTGCTCTCACACGAAGCAAATAACGATCCCCTCTCTCTATCTTCCGTATCATCTTCTTCTTGTTCACATTGCGGTTCGTTTCTTGCTTCCTAGTTTCCTGGAAGAAAGCAACATTATATTATAGATAAAATACACACATAGAAGAACTTGGATTGATTCAAAGCAGAGAATCTCATTTCGATACATTGGGGTTTGTTTTTTAAAAAATTATTCTCCTAGATTTCTGGAATTTGTGTAATCGAAGTCACGTTGTTTCCTAATCTATCTGGAAAACTGTTTAAAGTATCCAGCTTTGAATCTTGCTGCAATGTGTTTTTGATTAGCTAATTAACGACATTGCTATTTTAAGTATCAATCTTTGGATCGGTAAAATAGGTTTCTTTTCGTTTAATCCCAAAGTTTTGATTTTTCTGAAGCTTCTTACATTGATTCGTTTTGTAGGGAGAGGTTTCTACATTGGTTTGATTTTTGAAGAGATTGTTTTTTTCTTCAGATTTTCTTCCCCGTGAATTGTTACGGGGGAGATGTCTGGTTTTGTGGGTATTATTGTTTCGGATCCATGGTTACAAAGTCAGCTCACACAAGTCGAGCTTCGGAGTCTTAATTCCAAGGTAAAGTGTAAAGTTACTCTCTTTCTCATTGTTTCAACTTCCATAGATGCAATCTAAGAGAAGCTTGTTTTGATCTGGATATAAAATTTTGGATTTTTAGTTTGTTTCGTTGAAGAATCAGACTGGTAAGGTTACATTAGAGGATCTTCCGTCTGTATTGGTCAAGGTGAAGTCACTTAGTTCAGCTTTTAAGGAGAAAGAAATCAGAGAAATCTTGGCAGATTTGGATTCTGATTATGAAAGCGATGATCTTGATTTCGAATCGTTTCTCAAGGTCAGTTTGATCTTTCTGTGCTGTGTTGTGTTTTGTTTATTCTTGTGAATCTCTTTGATAGATGTGAGACGTGTAATGTGGTTTTTGGATTGATACAACAAAATGTGTGCAGATATATCTAAACCTGCGAGATAAAGCTGCTGATAAATCTGGTGGTCATAAGCACTCATCTTCATTTCTTAAAGCCGGCACAACGACTCTTCATACCATTAACCAGTCAGAGAAGGGTTCTTTTGTTCTTCACATCAACAGATATCTAGGGGATGACCCGTTTTTGATGCAGTTTCTTCCTTTAGATCCGGATTCGAATGATTTGTATGAACTTGTGAAAGATGGTGTACTTCTATGGTAATGTGCAAATTTGTGCTTTGGATCTCTATCTCAGCATTAGTACATTTGGTTTCTGGGATTTGACTTGTTCTCCCTTTTTCCTTTCTTGGTACAGTAAGCTTATAAATGTAGCAGTTCCTGGGACAATAGATGAACGAGCGATCAACACGAAAAGGGTACTTAACCCATGGGAGAGAAATGAGAATCACACGCTCTGTCTCAACTCTGCGAAAGCTGTTGGCTGCAGTGTGGTTAATATTGGGACTCAGGACCTGGCTGAAGGACGAGTATGTTTTTCTTGCTTAGTTTTCAGTAAATCATAATATATTGGAGACAAATATCGAAGATTCTGACCACAGAGGTTTTGTTGTTTTTGCAGCCTCATCTGGTGCTTGGATTGATCTCACAACTCATAAAGGTCCACACTTGTTTGCTATGTGCATCTGCCTTTGTCTTTGTGCTTGAATTTTTACTAACTAATGTTGGAAACTGCAGATTCAACTGCTCGCTGACCTTAGTTTGAAGAAGATGCCTCAACTTGTTGAGTTGGTGGAAGACAGCGAGGTAATGACCTGCTAATCTCTTTGTGAATTTCTGACCAAACTATAAGCATGTCGTAAATAATAATTACGAGTTTCTTTCTGTTGCAGGATATAGAAGAATTTCTGAGATTACCCCCCGAGAAAGTCTTACTCAAATGGATGAACTTCCATCTCAAGAAAGGTGGTTACAAAAAAACTGTTGGAAATTTTTCTTCGGATCTGAAGGTATTTGGCTTTCCAAGTAGCAATTCTTGGAACTACTCTCCTTTCTGTCCCTTCAAAAGCTTCATTCAAGATAATTATAGATTCATCAAGTTTTATTAAAGCGTAGTTCTCTCCAACACGCTGAAGCAAATATCAGTTTGAATAGGAAAAACAAAAGCTCACCTTAAGCTATGAAAATGTTTGATACTTTTTTCTTAATCTTGATGGTTGAGATTGCTGAATATGCAGGACGCACAGGCCTATGCTTACCTGCTCAATGTTCTCGCACCAGAGCACTGCGATCCAGCTACTCTAAATGCAGAGGATGATCTTGAAAGGGCTAACATGGTCCTCGAACATGCAGAGAGAATGAACTGCAAACGATATTTGACTGCAGAGGAGATAGTTGAGGGGTCTTCGTATTTGAATCTAGCATTTGTGGCACAGATATTTCACGAAAGGTCGGTAAAGATCATTAATAATAGGTTATTCTCTAATGCACTGGTTCTTACACACTAGCTTCTCTGTGCCTGCAGGAATGGCCTTAGCACTGATGGTAGGTTCTCCTTTGCGGAGATGATGACTGAGGATTTACAGACTTGCAGAGATGAAAGATGTTACCGCTTATGGATTAACAGCCTCGGGATTGAGAGTTACGTCAATAATGTGTTTGAAGATGTTAGAAACGGGTAAGCATTTGGTATGGAAATTAATTTATAAGCTTTTGGTCCTGAAACGTATCATAAGTTTTTTAATATTTAATATTTCTGATGCAGATGGATTCTTCTGGAAGTTGTCGACAAGGTCTATCCAGACTCAGTTAACTGGAAGCATGCTTCAAAACCACCAATTAAAATGCCGTTTAGAAAAGTAGAGAATTGCAATCAAGTCGTGAAGATTGGGAAAGAGAAGAGATTCTCGCTCGTAAATGTAGCTGGAAATGACATAGTTCAAGGGAATAAGAAGCTTATCCTCGGTAATTACTCCGCTTAGCTAACTACAAGTTTTTTATTTTGATAAGATGCTCGACACTCTTACTCTTAGAAATTGTATAACACTGGACGTGTATATATATATGTATCAGGCTTCTTATGGCAGTTGATGAGAACCCATATGCTCCAACTTCTAAAAAATCTCAGATCTCGAACACGAGGAAAAGACATGAGCGACTCAGAAATCCTGAGCTGGGCAAACAGGAAAGTCAGAATCATGGGGCGGAAATCGCAGATCGAAAGCTTCAAGGTTTCATCTGTTACTTTCATCAAAACTCAAAACAATCAACTGAAAAAGCTTATGTTGAATCAAATCTGTATTGCTAAACTTAAATAGGATAAGACTCTATCGAGCGGATTATTCTTCCTCGATCTTCTATGGGCGGTTGAGCCAAGAGTTGTTAACTGGAATCTTGTCACTAAGGGTGAATCAGGTCCATTACTCTCTCTAACTAGACTTAGAACCACTTCAGTCTCTCTCTACCCTCTGCTTAAATCGTACTTTTTGGCTATGGGAACTTTTACAGACGATGAGAAGAGATTGAATGCTACATATATTGTCAGCGTAGCAAGGAAGCTTGGTTGCTCGGTTTTCTTGTTGCCGGAAGATATCGTGGATGTAACGAACAGAATCTAAATCTTCGGAAACCGCTGACTTTCGGACACAACATACATTAAATGTAAATCTGAGGTTTTACATGTCTTTGGTTGCAGGTGAATCAAAAGATGATATTAATATTAACGGCAAGTATAATGTATTGGAGCCTTCAGCAACAATCATCATCGTCAGAGAGTTCAAGTTCGAGTTTGGATTCATCATCGACTCATAGCACGACCACGACATGCACAAGCACATGCACGAGCACTGATGCTTCACCAGCTCCATCTGTCAACGGAGAAGACGAAGTCTCTTCTTTAAACGGCGAAGTCTCGAGCCTAACCATAGAAGAAGATAATGACGCAGACATTTTGTCTGATATCACCTCCGTCTCAGAGGAAGCAGCCATTGTATAGAGTAACAAGACTGAACTATCTTTGCCGGAACAGAGTTGCTTTGTAATATTTTCACATCTACTCTGTCTGTGTGATAATAATAAAAATTATATTTGTTACAACTATAAAAAGGAAACATTAAAGATAAAAAAAGAAAGGAAAACATTTGGTGAAGTACACTAAAATGTCAACTGTGTTTAATTTCATAAAAGAGGATATTCATTTTAAAATTATAATTGCGCTCATTACTGATGTTAAAACTGAAAAGTTTACTGAAATTCTTCTCTAGTAGTAGACAGAGCCTCGGTGGTAGACAGCCTTTCTTCTCTAGCAGTGATAAGCCGTGGAGGATCCGTGGTTCGAGACGAGCGGTGGCGAGTTACCAGCGACGGGATATGTGGTGCACTTACTCGTCGGGTCAGTACTAGCTGGTAGAGGACGTCGGTGGACCAGGGAAGAGGAAATCGCGGCGGGTCGAGGTGGTCTCTAGCTGCGGCTCGCGGTGGAAATCAAATGGTGGATCGGTGGGTTTCACTGCATGTCAACGACGATTAACGGTGGATCTCCTTTGGTCTGCGGCGGCTACGATTCTGGATGAGAATCCGGTAAGTGGTTTTCGTCTTGACCGGCTCGAAGCTAGGTTTGGTCTCGGTGGTGAGTCTTGGATGGCGAGGAGGCGGCAAGGATTAGGGTTGAAGATTTGTGTTCCTTCTTTTTGCTTGGTCTGGGAATCGAAGGTCCTTTTAGCACAGGGAAATGGCTGACCGTTCCTCTCATCTCCGGGAGATCGTTGCGGGTCTGGTAATATGTCATCGTCGATTCGGACGGCAGGATCCGAAAACTCCGACTTGAGGGTTCAATTTAGTAGACGTTGCCGCAAAGCTTCTTTCTTCTAATCGCTGGATTTGTGTTTGTGTTGGTCGGTTCAGCTTTTTTTGTCACTCTTTGCCGGGAAGTCTTTTTCTGTTTTTTTTTGTAACCTGTTGGGTCTTGGTCCATTACCAAAAGCCAAAATATTTCGAGTAGAAATTAATATGTTATCGTTAAAAAACAAAAAAAGGTGATAAATGGAAAACGAATTATTTGAGAATTTTTGCCATTATTTTTTTAAAAAGGAAATTATCGTCATAGCACACACTTCTCGGCGTGCACACGTGCCGCTAATATATAAACATGAAAAATTCTCAACCAGTTCGCATTATGACGACGACGATTCTTACTCTCTTTTGATTCAATCCATCCACACACAGAGACGAGAATTCTCAAAGGTTTTTTTACTTCTCTTCTTCTTCTTCTTCTTCTTCTTCTTCGTGATCATTCATTCATTCGTTTACTTCTTCAATTCCGTTGTCTCAATTTTTCTAAATTTTTGGGTTTACGAATCTTTTGGGACTTATATCTCCTGGCTTTTCGTCATCTGCATTCTTCTGTTTCTCGGATTTTGAGGCTTCTATCTCCAGTTCATGTTTGTTGGTCTCCTAAGACGAACCCTATTTGCTTTAGGGTTAAGGAGAAAGTTGTAATTTTGGAATTCCCCATTGATCGTGTGTGTGTTTAAACGTTTTTAGGTTAAGGAATTTGGGAATTGATGGCGTTCGTTGACGACGATGAAGAGGAAGACTACTCTGTTCCTCAATCAGCTTCGAATTATTATTTTGAAGATGATGATAAGGAGCCTGTGTCGTTTGCGCGTTTGCCAATTCAATGGAGCGGGAAGGATAAAGTTGATGGAAGTGCGTTAGGTTTCTACCTGAGAGGAAGATCTGATAATGGGCTTTTGCCTCTGCATAAGCTTGTTAAGGCTTGGAGATTCGACCTTTCTAACTTCAGGCCTGAGATTTCTGTTCTTACAAAGGATAATATCTGGATTAAGCTTGAGGAACCGAGGAAAAGCTATGCGGAATTGATAAGAACTGTTTTGGTTACCTTGTATTCCATTCAGTTTCTTAGGAGGAATCCCCAAGCGTCGGAGAAATCTCTCTGGGAGAAATTAACTAGAAGTTTGAGGTGACTGGTGCTTTTCAGGTCTTTTGTTCTTCTCTCTGGGAATTTTCATTCTTTTCGTTTTAACTCCTGTGGTTGGATGTTGTGTGTAGGTCATATGACGTGAAGCCATCGCAGAATGATTTGGTGGATCACATTGACTTAATCGCTGAAGCTGCTAAAAGAGATGTCAATTTGGCGAAATCAAAGGTTAGTATGGAGAATTTTCTTTATGGTCTGTGAGATGTTTGATTTAGAAGAGGCTCTTATAGGTGTTATAGCTTCTGTTTCTTGAGAGCTTGTGATGCCCATATTTGTTATCTAGATTCAAGAGTTTAGTTCGCTTTCTGGCTTGAATGTTTTCTGTATATGCAATTATGTATCATCTTCTTACCCTGATTCTCTCCTAATTTTTTTGAGTTTTTCTTTCTTGTGTGACTAGTTTATACTCTGAGATACACTTGAGTACTTTTTTCCTAATGTGGTTTTTCCCTCTTTTTCCTTACTTTCACACGGTCTTAATTTCTGCTACGAACTTGCTATTACTTATTAGGACAATGCAAAGGATGATTTCATAGTAGGAGATGACGACACTTATGTAGCTTCCGATGAAGATGGATTGGATGATGAAGACGATGATTTTTTTGAGTCTGTTTGTGCAATATGTGACAATGGTGGCGAGCTTTTGTGGTATGTTTCCTTGCTGGATATTGATCTTGTAGTTTGATTTTTTCTGGAAGTTTTTTGCAGAATTAGTCTTCCACCTTTTACTTTCTTTGTTAGAATAAGGCCTTCATTATTTGTCTTAAACAAATTCCTTTGTTAATTTTAAACTCATGCGTACTACCTTCCGTTTTTGTTTGGCATTTGCAAAAATATTTTATGAAAAACTGAAAATGTTTTAACAACGTGAAACATGCAAAAAGCAAATGCAGTGTTTGAGGCGACTGAGGCCTTAATAGGTTTCTGAAGATCCACTGTTTTTAGTCCATATTGTGAGTTGCTATTTCACTGAACCAGATGTATAAGTCTTGTGTTCTGCTTTCTGCAGTTGTGAAGGAAGCTGCCTGAGATCTTTTCATGCTACCAAAAAAGATGGTGAAGATTCACTTTGTGATTCTCTTGGCTTAACCAAGATGCAAGTGGAAGTATGTAACATATTATTTTCTCATTAGTTCTGAATATTTCTGAGCGTCTTGGTTTTCTTGAGTAGGCATGGGGTTAATGTTAATGTTGTTTATGGACTTTTTCCCAGGCAATTCAGAAATTCTTTTGCCCAAACTGTGAGCATAAGATACATCAATGCTTCATTTGCAAGACTCTTGGCTCTTCTGATAATTCTGCTGGGGCAGCAGAGGTATGAAATTATTGATCTCTAATGTTGAATTCTGTTCAGACGTGTTTTGTTGATAATGGTGACTGTCAACTAATTGGATGAGCTTTGCGTTTTAAACGTGTTCTTAGGTTTTCCAATGCGTGTCAGCCACCTGCGGCTACTTTTACCATCCTCGTTGTGTCACAAGACGGCTACGTTTAGGAAACAAAGAAGAGTCTGAAGCACTAGAGAGACAAATCATTGCAGGAGAGTTTACATGCCCATTGCACAAATGCAGTGTCTGTGAAAACGGAGAGGTTAAGACAGACTCTAACTTGCAATTTGCTGTTTGCCGGCGTTGTCCAAACTCCTACCACCGAAAATGCCTGCCACGGTATACCTTCATTCACTTGCCATTCATTTTCTATTGCTATCTCAGAACTCTATTTGAATTACTGTCTTGTTGGTTTCTAGGGAAATTTCTTTTGAAGATATTGAGGACGAGGATATAGTTACTAGGGCATGGGATGGACTCTTGCACAACCGAGTACTCATATATTGCCAGTAAGATTTGTATATGGTGTATCTTTCTGTGTAAACTATAATTATACTTACCTTGAGACACTTATTTGAATAATTTCCCTTGCCTAGAGAACATGAGATAGATGAAGAACTCCTGACACCAGTTAGAGACCATGTTAAGTTTCCTTTCACTGAAGAAAAGAAGGCCTTCATGAAAGAAAAAAGAAGGATACTGGAATCACATGTGGGACGAGATAAAGCGAGACCTAAGGTTAAGGATCCTGCCTTACAAGATACTTGTGGAAAAGCTTCTGTTAAATCCTTTAGAAGTTCGTTTCCTTCTTCAAAAGATGGTGTCTCAACAAAGAAGCATGCATTAGTTTCATCTGTACCAGACCATGTGAGGAAACGAAAGTATGTTGATCCATCCATAAAATATAAAGTGGTTCCACAAAAATCCCAGAAGATGATGGAAGAATCCCGTGAAGCTGGCAAAAACAAGCTGGGAGTGAAAGAGGCACGTGAAGCTGGTAAAAGCAAGGTTTCACTGGGTGAGAGGTTTTTTAATTACATCCAGGAACCTAACCTAGCAAAGCCTGGGCGCGTGATTCCAGGTAATAGCAAGCACAATAAGACTGACTCAATTGCCTCCAAGGAGCCAGGAAGTGAAATTCCTGCATTAGACAACGACTCTCAAAGGAGGTTAGTATTTTTATTGTTTAAGATTTCAGTTTCCCTTAAAATCTGTTTAGGACCTATTAGTAAATTTCTTCCATCGTATCTACTTTTGCCAATGTAGGCTCTTGGCGATAATGAAAAGAGCTACAGAAGAAATAACTATGGGTACTATGTTAAAGAAATTCAAAGTTCAGTCTAGTATGCATACAAACTCCACAAGGAATGTTGTGGACAAGACGATCACTATGGGGAAGGTAGTGGGCTCAGTTCAGGTGGGCTAAAAATCTGAACCCGATCGCTTTTTGGCGTCTCTTAGCTCTATTGCTGACTTTAAATTTTGTTTCTTCAGGCTGTCAGAACAGCACTAAAAAAGCTTGAGGAAGGAGGAAACATTGAGGATGCAAAAGCAGTTTGTGAGCCAGAGGTTCTGAGCCAAATCCTCAAGTGGAAGGTCCTATGCTTAGCTTTTTCTGCATCCTTTTTATTTATCTTTGCTTGCAACTAGTATTTTTTGCTAATCCTCTAGATGTTTATTTCTTTTGCTTCAGGATAAGCTCAAAGTTTATCTTGCTCCTTTTCTCCATGGTGCACGCTATAGCTCCTTTGGTCGTCATTTTACTAATCCTGAAAAACTTCAACAGGTAATCTATCCTCTTAAAAGCATAAATAAGATTAAGGCCTAAGCATCCTGAAAGTTACAAGGATTTTCGGTTCACACTTACGTCAACAAGTGAGAAAGAACAATTGTCAAGGAGAAATTACTCTGAACATGTAGGCTGTTTATGTCATTTCAATTAGCTTACTTAATCTGTCTTCTGTGAGGATTATTATGCTGTTGGCTTACACTTTCTATCACCTGCGTGAGTAATGACTATCACCTGGTGTTTACACACTCTGTCAAATTCTAGCTCTTGTATCTGAAGCTTGATGCCTGATCGGACCTTATTACTTTGTCATGCAGATTGTTGATAGGCTCCATTGGTATGCAGAAGATGGTGATATGGTGAGATTTGCTCGCAAACGTTATCTGTTATGGTTTAATTTTTTGTTTACTTATCTTAATTTTTTAATTCGGAAGTATGATCTTGTTAGTATAATGATCAATTTCTTGTGCATAAACAATGATGTCTGGTTTCTGGTATCTCTTCCAACAGATTGTCGACTTCTGTTGTGGTGCTAATGACTTTAGCTGTTTGATGAAAACGAAGCTTGAAGAAACGGGGAAGAAGTGTTTATATAAAAATTACGATCTTATTCAAGCGAAGGTAATGACTTGTGTGTGTGTGCCTGCTATTGTCGTAAGTTGTAAAGTCTTATCACTGACACGGAAGCAACATATACTGGATCGTGGTGTGTTCTATTCATCAGTATTTTAGAATTACTCATTGAATTATTTATCTTACTTTCAGAATAATTTCAATTTTGAGAGAAAGGATTGGATGACTGTACGCAAAGATGAGTTGGAACCAGGTTCAAAGCTGGTAAGATACAAATTTCCTTTTAATCTGAACTTTGTGTAAGCTCCCGTGACATTGAAATAGTTTGAGTAGTATCTGACTATTTATATTTTTGGCATTATGAGTAGATTATGGGGCTAAACCCACCATTTGGAGTCAATGCTTCTCTTGCAAACAAGTTTATTACTAAGGCTCTTGAGTTTCGCCCAAAGATTCTCATCCTCATTGTTCCTCCCGAGACTGAAAGGTTTCAGTTTCCATCTATCTCATCTGCTCTGTACCATTCCATAACACTATAATAACGACTCCTCTCTCCCTCTCTTGTTAAATCTGTCACATTTTTTTAACAGGTTAGATAAAAAGAAGTCATCTTATGTGCTTATATGGGAGGATAAGACGTTCCTATCTGGAAATGTAAATCATTCTCTTCTTTTAGTTTGCCCCTTCTTGATCTTGCTTTCTGAGGGATTGAGCCTTTCTTGAGTTTCAATTAAATGCTTTGCTTCTTGTCTATTCCTTTCAGTCATTTTACCTGCCTGGTTCTGTCAATGACGAAGACAAACAATTGGAAGACTGGAATAATGTTCCTCCGCCACTTTCTCTCTGGAGTCGGTCCGACTTTGCAGCCAAGCACAAGAAAATAGCAGAAAAGCATTACCATTTGTTTAGAGATGTGGGGAGCTCAAATTTAAAGAAAGTTGAAGAAGAAGCAAACGCATCTTTGCATCCACTTGGAGCTTCTGATGGCATGTGTGATGATAATACTATGCCTAGAGATAGTCCTTTTGAAATTAGTGAGAATTTCACATTGGACGACGAAGATGTTCCTATGGAAAAGGATGAACTTGAGGTAGCTGAATGTGTTAATAACATTTTACTCTCTGAGAAAATCGAAGCACGGGAAACTATAGCACGTGTACATCAGTCAGGTCACTTGTCAAGGAGAAGTCAGCTGAAAAAGGAGGAAAAGACCAAAGACTACTCTGGTAGGAAGCTTGGGAAGTCGGTGGATTCTAATAATGTGGATTGGAAGAGCAATGACATGGAAGAGGATCGAGGAAAGTTGAATAGAGCACCGGAGAGCATCAAAGTAAAAATTCCCGAAATGTCATCTGATTGGCAGAGCCCTGTTAGGTCTTCCCCAGATGATATATATGCTGTCTGCACATCAATTTCCAATACAACACCTCAAAGACCTCACGAGTCTGTAGAAGTAACTCTGCCTGCAATAACAATGACAAAAAGTAACTTGGGAAAGAATATTACAGAACCTGATGGTAAAGTGCAGGGCATTGGAAAACCTGAAGCGACACGGAATAGGCCAAGCTCTGTAAGGTCTTCTAGAGAGGACATCTACACTGTTCGTCCATTGCCAGCAAATATGGGTCAGAAACCATTTGAAGCTTTTGAACCATCTTATGGTGTAAGTTTATCCCATTTCGACGATGGTCTTGCTGCTAGGTATGGTTTTGGTGGAGGCTACAGAATGCCAGATCCTCCTTTCATACCGGATCAATTTCCATTGGCACCATCTATGAGAAATGGTCCTAGTGAGATGTTTGATTTTCGAGGATCTTCAGACCTCAATAGAGGGGTTGGTCCAAGAGAGTATTCACAGCAGTACGTTGGGCACCTGGACCCCATGTTAGCTCCTCCTCCTCCAAATCTGGACAATGCATTCCCATTGCAACAACGTTATGCGCCTCACTTCGATCAGATGAATTACCAGAGGATGAGCTCTTTCCCACCTCAGCCTCCAATGCAACCTAGTGGACACAATCTCTTTGATCCTCATGGCTTTCCACTGCAACCGCCACCACCTAGTGACTTCGAAATGAGTCCAAGGGGTTTTGCCCCTGGCCCGAACCCAAACTACCCTTATATTAGTCGATCTGGCGGTTGGATTAATGACTAGGCCAGCACTCATTATCCTTGTAGTTGCAACATTAGTAGTTTGATCGATCTTTTGTGTCTCACTCTCTGAAATTGTAGGAAGAATAGAAGAAATCTAGAACTTTTCTCTGCCACTCATTTCTAGCTAGTGGGCCTTTTGGCTGTTTAATAATATTAAAAAAAGGAAGCCAGCTTCTATTGTCGTTAAACTTTTAAGGCATATTTTGTGGTAATTCTTTAATACAGGACCACGTCAAACTCTGGTGCTTCCTCAGAATTAGCAAACGATAGATCTGAGAAATGGAAGAAAAGTTTAGAAACTTAATCGAGGTATGGATCTTTGCTTTAATATCCTTATCTTACTGTTATTGCATATCATCTAAAATCTCCAAAGGTGTTCTTCGTCTCCTCTCTATCCTTCCAATCTGCATTCTGTTTCTTCTTCTTCCTCTGTTCCTCTCTTGTGTGCACTTTTGCGCCATTTCAGCTCTTTTTCTCTCATGGCTCGCAAACTTCAAACTTCTTCTTTTTGCCTTTGATCAAGGACCTTTGTGCCCACTTCCCCCTAAACTCTCCCGTTTCATCTGCTTTGCTTGTTTTCCCATCAAAATCAGACCAAACCCTTCTCCAGATGCGATCACAAATCTACGTCGTAAGAATGAATCTATGCCTAAATGGGTTTTGGCTGTCAAAATTTTGGTCTTTGGCGTCTTGTTACATGTCTATGAATACAGGGACGGTTTGCCTCGGTTCGTTGTCTTGGCTCTTTATTGTCTCCATATTTACCTTGAGGTGGAACTTGTCTTGGTGTTTGTTGGGGCCGTAGTATCTTCTCTTCTTGGGTGTGACATCGAGCCAGTGTTCAATGAGCCCTACCTAGCCACCTCTTTACAGGACTTCTGGAGCCGCCGATGGAACCTTATGGTTTCAGCCGTCCTACGCTCAACCGTACACATCCCCGTTCAGCGTTTTTTGAAACACTTACTCGGTCCAGACGGGGCTATGTTTGCTGGGGTCATGGCCTCGTTCTTTGTCTCGGGCTTGATGCATGAACTGCTCTACTTTTACATGATCCGTCAGCCTCCAACTTGGGAAGTCACTTGTTTCTTTGTGTTGCACGGTGCTGCCACTGCCACTGAGATAGCGGTGAAGAGAACACAATGGTGGAGGCCACCTCACCGGGCTGTCTCTGGTCTTGCAGTTCTGACGTTTGTGAGTGTGACGGGCGTTTGGATATTCCTCTCTCAAGTGCTGAGAAACAATGTCCATGAGAAAGCGATTGATGAATGTTTATTGGTTATTGACTTTGCCAAACGCAAGTTATTCACTTCTTCATGATTTTTTATGTTTTTTCATATAAAGGCTGAGAGCAGAGCAACCAAACTTAGTTTCCCTTTAATGTGTGAAAACGTATATAGAAGTGTGAGACACGTTGTCTAGTATGAAGCATTCTTAACTTGAGATTCAATTGAATCAAGCGCAACAAATTTAATAATATGGCTTGCAGAGTTTTAAGAAACTTCATGAAGTCAAGTACATGTAAACCTCAAAAGATTGAAACGTAGCATTATTATTTTTTTTCATACGCCTGCATAAGTTCGCCAGAAATGTGTCGAATTTTTTTTTTTAACACCTCCATCCATTAAGAGACTCAAGTGAGTTTCTTAACAAGAAAATATTAATATTTTGATATAATTTAGTTATTAAATTAAATTTTAATGTTTTTAAAAAAATGAATCATTCATATGAGTTTTATGAGTTTCTTAAAATAAACCCATTTCACTCTCTCTCTTCTTCTACAATTATTTTTCATTTTTTTATTATACGAAACTCATATAATAATACCTCCAATGGAGGTAGGTGTTTTTAGAACTTAGAAGAATTTAAAAGAAAACATACTCTACCAAAAATATCTGACGCAAGTCCTCTATTATCTTACTTTAGTCATGCCGCCTCCTTTGTCTGGATTTGTCATACGGACATTGCAAATCTACTTGGATTTCTTAGATTTTATAATGTAAAAAGAAAAATGAAATATTGATTTTAAAATACGAAAGAGTTATGTCTAAGAATTTTTTAGTTTAAAAAATTTGTTATCTTATTTATTACTGTTATCTTTTAAAATTACTTGAGGAATTCTTGAAAATTTGTTAAAATCCTTATATGCTATTTCAAAATCATTAATTATTTGAAAAATCAAGATTTAACATAAGATTACAAATCTATTAAAATACACGATACAATAAACCCTCAAACTTTTAAGTTTATCCTTTTATCTCTTTTACAAAAATTGAAACATTTTTTGGATAATCCAAAATAAAAAATGACGCAATCTTGACAAATGTGAAATGTATTACCATTTATGGATTTTGACATTATTCATGTTCTTTGTAGTTGTGGATAACGTTATTTAAGTCGCATCCTTAACTCAATTAGCAACCAACATAACCAAGAGAGAAAGAGTGAGAGAGAGGGAGATGGAAGAAGAGTTGAGAAACCTAATCAAGGTATGGATCTCTGCCATAATCTCCATATCTTACTGTTACTACATATCTTCAAAACTCTCCAAGGGTTTTACTCGTCTCCTCTCTCTTCTTCCCATCTTCATCATCTTCTTTCTTCTTCCTCTCTTCCTCTCTTCTGTTCACTTCTGCGTCATCTTAGCTTTCTTCCTCTCATGGCTCGCAAACTTCAAGCTCCTTCTCTTCGCTTTTGATCAAGAACCTTTAAGCCCACTTCCCTCAAATCTCTCCCGTTTCTTCTGCTTCGCTTGTTTCCTAATCAAAACCAGTCAGAAGCCTTCTTCAAATCGAATCTACAACAAACATATGTCTAAATGGGTTCTTGCTTTCAAAGTTTTGATCTTTTCCGTCTTATTACATGTATACTTTAATAATTATCAAAACCGTTTACCTCGGTTTGCTTTCTTGGCTATCTTTATTATCCATGTTCACCTTGAGATAGAACTTATCTTAGTCTTCGTTGGTGCCTTGCTCTCTACGCTTCTTGGTTGTGAAATCGAGCCGGTCTTCAATGAACCTTACTTAGCCACTTCTTTACAAGACTTTTGGAGCCGTAAATGGAACCCCATGGTCCCAGCCATACTCCGTCCAACAGTTCACATCCTGGTTCAGCGATTTTCCGCATCATTACTCGTCCACACCGGGCTTTTTATGCTGGAGTGTTGGCCACGTTTCTTGTCTCGGGGTTAATGCATGAGCTGATTTACTTCTACACGATCCGTAAAACTCCAACTTGGGATGTCACTTGTCATTCACTTATCACTCTCTTATCCACGTCATTTCTCAACACTTGAGGGTAAAATAACCAACCAGCCGTAATTAGCACAAACGCCGTAACCGCAAGACCTGAGTTTAGGCCATAGACTCGGGAAGTAGAGACAGTACAAAGCTGGGGCTGGAAGATAGACCTTTGTCATGCGTTACAAATTTGGACACTCCGATCTATATAAAAAATGGTTTTATTCGAATACATATCAAGATTGATAAGAATTAAATATGGCAATGTTGTGTTGAAGGGATAACAATTTAATATTTTTTTTCGTTTTCTAATTGATATTTCTTTCCTGTTTTCCTACATCACAATCCGTTTCACAAATAATTTTTCAGATGCAGAGAGAGGCAAAACTAGTTTATTAATTGTCCGACTCTGTTAGCAATGTGTAGCTGTCATATCATATTTACACAATTTTCTATTCTGAACGTGTTTGATTCAATCTTATAATTTTAAAATACACATCTTATGAAGTCAAACCCTCGGTGATTGGGGAAAAAAAAAAAAGAAGATCTAGAGACATGGAGGAAGGATTCAAGAACTTCATCAAGGTTTGGATTTCAGCAATAATATGTATAGCTTATTGTTACCACTTATCAACCAGAATCAAAGCTGGTGTTTTTCGATTACTCTCTGTTCTTCCTGTTTGTGCTCTGTTTCTTGTTCTTCCTCTGTTTTTTTCCTCTGTTCACTTCTCTGAATCCACAGCATTTTTCCTCACATGGCTCGCAAATTTCAAACTCATCCTCTTCTGCTTCGATCAAGGTCCCCTCGTCCCACTTCCCTCAAATCTCTCCCGGTTCATCTGCTTCACTTGCTTACCTATCAAGCCTCAACAAAACCATAATCCTCAAAATCAAATCCCCAAATGGGTATTTGCCATTAAAGTTGCCATGTTTGGTGCGTTGTTACATATGTATGAATACAAACAATATATGTCTCCGACTGTGCTATTGGTTCTCTATTCTCTGCATATCTACTTGGAGCTTGAGTTTGTCTTAATGCTCGTCAAAGTATTGGTCTTTATAACTCTTGGGTGCGATCTAGAGCCACAGTCCAATGAACCGTACTTAGCCACCTCACTTCAAGACTTCTGGGGCCGCCGGTGGAATCTTATGGTCCCCGCGATCCTCCGGCCAGCCGTTTACACCCCGGTCCGGCGACTTGCCGAACGGAAAATGAACTCCGATCAGGCTTTGTTCTTGGGAGTTTTTGCAGCGTTCCTCGTCTCCGGTGCGGTTCACGAACTGATCTTCTTATATATAACGCGTGAGATGCCTACAGGGGAAGTCACTTGGTTCTTTGTGTTACATGGAGTTTGCACTGCCACAGAAGTGGCGGTGAAGAGGACGAGTTTGGTGCAGCGGTGGTGGAGAGTGAGTCCTATGGTGTCACGGCTTCTCACGGTGGGGTTTGTGGTTGTGACGAGTGGTTGGTTGTTTTTTCCTCCTCTTATAAGGAGTGGCATGATCGAGAGACTCTCTAACGAAGCCTTTTTGTCCATTGATTTCGTCAAGCACAAGCTTTTTACTTTTATGAGATAAATCGCTAAATCATTATTCAAGTGTGGTTCTGTTTCTATGGCTTGATTATCAAATCATATTACTTTGTAGAATTTCAGAATAACACTAAAGAAAGGTTATGTGATTCGTGGGTTTAGTGTACAATGATGAAATTGATTGTGTTGATGTTATTGAGTTTAAGAGTAAAGGTTTAAATAGAAAGAAGACAACAATATAGATCCTAAAAATATGGGTAGTTGAGTAGTTGCTATATACACGATTTGCCTGAAGACTAGGAGTGATGGACCGAGTTGCAGAGACTGAGTCCTCCTCTTGATACGCCCCCTCAAGATGGACTTGATAACTGAGAGAGTCCAATCTTGAAACAGATTTGCTGAAACGATGATCAGCTCAATGGTTTGGTTAGCATGTCGGCTAACTGATCTTGGGAAGTGACATGAGAAACACGCAGCTTGTTAGCTTGAACTAAGTCACGAATAAAATGGAAGTTGACAGCCACATGTTTAATCCTTGAATGAAAAACTGGATTGGCACATAGATAAGTTGATCCCACATTGTCACAGAAAATGGTGGGAACATCATGCACATGAATGACAAGTTCCTGCAATAACGAAAGAATCCATTGTAGCTCTGATGCCGTGTCTGCAACAGATTTGTACTCGGCTTCGGTAGAAGACCTTGCAACTGACTTTTGCTTTTTAGATGACCAAGAAACAAGATTATCTCCCACATACACTAAGAGAGCTCCTGTAGATGTGTAATCATCCCGATTACCTGCCCAATCCGCGTCGGAGAAAGCTCTAACTTTGTTTCCAGATGATGACGCAGACAAGAATAAGCCAACATGAACTGAACCACATAATTATCGGAGTACACGTTTTGCCGCCGCTAAATGAAGTGTTGTTGGGCGCTGAAGAAATTGAGACAAACGATTTACCGCAAATGCAATGTCCGGCCTAGTGAGGAGCAGATATTGAAGTGAGCCAATGATCATTCTGAATTCTTTTGGATCTGTAAGGGAGACACCATCATTTATAGATATTGAGGTAGAGGAACACATGTGTGTTTCTTCTTTTGTTTTTAGAACTTACAAGAATCCCCTATATTTCCCTATATATTATTTGGAGAGTACACTTATAAATAAACCTTACAAACTGTTAATAATTATTTCACATTGCCATTACATCTAAGAAAAAATTAAAATCTCTCATTAAGGGTATTTTAGTCAACTAATTATTATGTGATCATTTAATTAAATATTAAATTAATTATTTATAATTTTCGTTTAATATAATTTATTTATTTTAATTTTTTGAAAAGAATTTTAAAATAGATTTTGTAAAGATTTTGTTGTTTAATTAAACACACTAATTAAATTAAATTAAATGTTGATTTAATTTTTAAAATAAGAGATTTGATGTAAATTGCGATTTTTGAAAGATTTTAAGAAAGAACTTAAACAGATTTAATTCTGGTTTTAGTTGCTAACAAAGATTCGATATTATAAAAATTGATATTATAATTTTTATAAAATTTTGGAAAAATTACAATTTTCTAATATCTTGATTTTATAATTTTTGGATATTTTTTTATAATTGTAATTTGTCCGTGCTAAAGCACCGGATATATCTTAGTTTAAAAGAAAACATACTCTACCAAAAATATATGACTTAAGTCCTCTATTATCTTATTTTAGTCATGCCGCCTCGTTTGTCTGGATTTGTCATACGGACATTGCAAATCTATTTGGATTTCTTAGATTTTAATATTTTATAATGTAAAAGAAAATGAAATATAGATTTCTAAGATTTTTGTTATTTTAAAAAATTTGGCATCTTATTTATTTACTGTGATCTTTTAAAATTACTTGAGGAATTCTTGAAAATTTGTTAAAATCCTTATATGCTATTTCAAAATCATTAATTATTTGAATAATACAAGATTTAACATAAGATTACAAATCAATTAAAATACACGATACAATAAACCCTCTAACGTATTATACCATTTATGGATTTTGACATTATGCATGTTCTTGTAGTTGTGGATAAAATTATTTAAGTCGCATCCTTAACTCAATTAGCAACCAACATAACCAAGAGAGAAAGAGTGAGAGATAGGGAGATGGAAGAAGAGTTGAGAAACCTAATCAAGGTATGGATCTCTGCCTTAATCTCCATATCTTACTGTTACTACATATCTTCAAAACTCTCCAAGGGTTATTACTCGTCTCCTCTCTCTTCTTCACATCTTCATCATCTTCCTTCTTCTTCTTCTCTTCCTCTCTTCCTCTCTTCTGTTCACTTCTGCGTCATCTCAGCTTTCTTCCTCTCAATCTCTCATGGCTCGCAAACTTCAAGCTCCTTCTCTTCGCTTTTGATCAAGAACCTTTAAGCCCACTTCCCTCAAATCTCTCCCATTTCTTCTGCTTCGCTTGTTTCCCAATCAAAACCAGTCAAAAGCCTTCTTCAAATCGAATCTACAACAAACATATGTCTAGATGGGTTCTTGCTTTCAAAGTTTTGATCTTTTCCGTCTTATTACATGTATACTTTAATAATTATCATAACCGTTTACCTCGGTTTGCTTTCTTGGCTATCTTTATTATCCATGTTCACCTTGAGATAGAACTTATCTTAGTCTTCGTTGGTGCCTTGCTCTCTACGCTTCTTGGTTATGAAATCGAACCGGTCTTCAATGAACCTTACTTAGCCACTTCTTTACAAGACTTTTGGAGCCGTAGATGGAACCCCATTGTCCCAGCCATACTCCGTCCAACAGTTCACATCCCGGTTCAGCGATTTTCCGCATCATTACTCGTCCACACCGGGCTTTTTATGCTGGAGTGTTGGCCATGAAATTTGGTATTGAGATCTAGATATTAGGATGATCCAATTCGGTTTAATTCAACCAGATTCAAATCAAAATTGTGGATGTTAAAATCAAAATTATTCCTGGGCATAAAATCTGAATCCGAAAATCCAATTCAAACCCAATCTGAGAAAACCGAAACCGAACTGATCCGAAATAGCTTCGGATTATATTCGGATTCTATATGATCCTATCCGAATAATCCGAAATCCGAATGCCTAGGACTAATCAAAATTGTGGCTTTGATTTGCCGTTGCATTTGTCAAACAGTATTAATTAATGGAATAGTATTTCAATGTCAAAAATTTTTAAAAAATCCTTTCTAGAGATCTGTCAAAAGAAAGAAAAAAAAATGTTCAAAAAAAAAAAATTGCTATGGAGATATTTTTTCCTCTGTTCACTTCTCTGGTTCCACAGCATTTTTCCTCACAGGGCTCGCATTTTTTAAACGCATCCCCTTCTGCTTCGATCAAGGCCCCCTCGTCCCACATCCCTCAAATCTCTCCCGATTCTTCTGCTTCACTTGCTTACCTATCAAGCCTCAACAAAACCGTAATCCTCAATATCAAATCCCCAAATGGGTATTTGCCATTAAAGTTGTCATACTTGGTGCGTTGTTACATATGTATGAATACAAACAATATATGTCTCCGACTGTGCTATTGGTTCTCTATTCTCTGCATATATACTTGAGCTTGAGTTTGTCTTAATGCTCGTCAAAGTATTGGTCTTTATAAATCTTGGGTGGGATCTAGAGCCACAGTTCAATGAACCATACTTAGCCACCTCTCTTCAAGACTTCTGGGGCCGCCGGTGGAATCTTCTGGTCCCCGCGATCCTCCGGCCGGTCGTTTACACCCCGGTCCGGCGACTTGCCAAACGGAAAATGAACTCCAATCAGGCTTTGTTCTTGGGAATTTTTGCAGCGTTCCTCGTCTCCGGTACAGTTCACCAGCTGTGTTGGTTATCCTCCTAGTGGGGAAACCAATTTGGGTTTGCTTAATTGAACCAAATTTGGGTCATATAATTATCCATGAGATTCTTATTGGGCTTAGGGTTAATGAGGATCATGTTTCTTAACCTAGTTATGAAAGGGGGACAAGAGAAAGAAGAGAAAAGAGAGAAGATGTGATTTTCGGATCTAAGGAGGAGAAGAAAAACAGAACTGCCAGGTTCTGTTGTTTATGACGTTTGGACACTCAAACGAACTCCGATGTTGCTTATTTTTGGAGGGTAGCTTTGTGACTCAGTGGTCTTCCGATTCAACGGTGGGATTCAAAGTTTCTCATACCAAGCACATGCATTCGTTTTCTATTGGGAACTGCATGTGCCATGAAATTCAAACTGTCACAAATGGATGTTAAGAGTGCATTTCTGAATGGGTACATATAAGAAGAAGTATATGTTGAGCATCCTAAGAGTTTTGAGGATTCAAAGTTTCCAAATCATGTCTATAAACTTGAAAAGGCATTGTATGGACTGAAGCAAGCTCCACGTGCTTGGTATGAGAGACTAACTACATTCTTGATTGACCAAGGATATATCCGAGGAGGTGTGGATCAAACTCTGTTTGTCAAGGAAGACATAAGCGGGATGATCATCATACAAATCTATGTGGATGATATTGTGTTTGGAGGAACATCAGACAAATTGGTCAAGATATTTGTGGAAGCAATGACAACTGAATTCAGAATGAGCATGGTGGGAGAGCTGAAATACTTTCTGGGTTTACAAGTAACGCAAACAGATGAAGGAATATCAATTTCTCAAAGTAACTATGCTCATAATTTGATAAAACGGTTTGGTCTCTCTTCTGGCAAAACAACAAAAACACTAATGAGCACTACTCTGAAACTTTCTAAGGATGATGCATGAGAGAAGGTTGATGAGAAAATGTATTGTGGGATGATAGGAAGTCTTTTTTATCTGACAGCAAGCAGACCTGATCTATGTTTCAGTGTGGGGTTGTGTGCTCGATACAATGCCAATCCAAAGGCGTCTCATCTGGCAGCTGTTAAACGAATCATTAAGTATGTGAAAGGGACAATAAACTTTGGTCTTCACTACAACAAGGACACAAACCTAAACTTGGCTGGTTACTGCGATGCGGATTGGACTGGTAGTGTGGATGACAGAAAGAGTACCACTAGAGGTTGTTTCCTTCTTGGTAATAATCTCATTTCCTAGCACAGCAAGAAGCCGAACTGCATATCACTGTCAACTGCCGAAGCTGAGTACATTTCCTTGGGAAGCTGATGTACACAACTCCTGTGGATGAGACAAATGGCAACCGATTATGGTACAACTTCTCTTGAACCTTTACTTGTTAAATATGATAACAAAAGTGCAATTGACATCTCTAAGAATCTTGTGCAACATTCTAGAATTAAACATATTGATATTAGGCATCACTTTGTTAGAGAGCTAGTTCAACAAAAACAAGTAGTGATAGAACATATCCTTATTGAGTTACAGCTTGCTCATATTTTCACTAAACCCTTGGACCATACAATGTTTGTTAATTTGCAAAAATATCTGGGTATTTGTGAACTCTGACTATCTTCTTGATGAGTGTTTTGGGCTAGAAAACAGGGATGATTGTACAGTGCAAAGTATCTCTTTCAAAAATTATTTTCTGAAGGACTAATTAAAAGAAAAGAGTTTTGACAAAACTTCTAAGCTGTATAATTCGACATGAGAAAGAGCTACCCTTCATGACTTAGAGCTGCAAATGGATAAAAAGATGCCAGACAAAAGTGTGTAGATGACTGAAGAAGGGGTGAAATGCAGAAAGGAGCAGTAAGATACACTTCACTTCATAAGAGGAAACATGAGTTTCTCTAAGTTACGGGAGACAAAAGAGTAATCTTGTCACTAACCCGAGGGAACAGAAGAGAAACCCTGTTCACCAATCGATGGGAGGAGCTAATTCATAATAAGGGGAGACAAAAACAACAACAAAGAAAGACGTACTCCTAAAATTTCGTGAAAAACAAAGCATATGACAATCTAATCCTCCCAATGCAGAAAGGAGCAGTAAGAAGCACACTTTCAAGGTCTGAAAAAACTTACTAGCCTTGTTGATTATAGCCTTAGTCTTGCTACACAGTCTGGTCATACTCCTTTTTCAAGGACCTATTTGCCCTCTGGGATATAAAGGAGTGAAGACTACTCATGAAGAATCAACATAAACACGATGTTAAATCAGCAAGATGGTGTTTTATATCTCGATCTATAAAAAAATTCGATATTGAGTACTGTACAGTTACCTCTAGATCTGCTCAAGCTTTAAAAGGGAAGAGATGGTTGTCTCTACATAAGCCAAGGAGAGATAAAAGCAATTCTGGGAACTACTTTCATGAAAAATTAGTCCACATAAAGGGTAAGGATATTTGAGCTGAACTCACTGGTATATTTATTATCTCTATCTTGTAAATGTCAGTGAATTATTTTTGTGTTGCAGAAGAAGAATACTTGACAGGTTGATGAATTAATCAGATATTTTCATAATTGTTGTCGGTCATGGACCGACTGAGTTTAATGATTTCTCTTTGAGTTCTTCTAAAAGCCTTTGCAGATGTCGGCCCATTTGGTTTCATGGTCTATACAAAAGGAAAGGTGAAAAAAGGCCCATCCCGAATCGCAACCCTAATTTTTTTTTCTTCTTCGTCGGCGACTATCATTTCACCCTTGTCCGCTGTCGCCAAATCGTCGCTGTCTTGCTATTTCGGTCATCATGCCAACAACACAGAGCCGAGCCAAGCATCGTCGCTCTGATCATCTCGAGCTTCACGACTCTGACATTTCAATTGAGGAGGCTCCGATTCTTTCCAATCAAAAATCATCACCGTCGACTTAGCCGTCTCGGAGAGCACCGCCACAGCCTTGTTACGCACCGCAAGATCCGCCGCATGTCTCCCCGTCTGCATCTCAGCAAGTCCCGCCGTCAACCCCTTCAACAGCTTCGTCGCCTCCGCCTTCAACAGCTCCGCCGCCTCCGCCTCAGTCAGCTCTAGTGAACTATCAGGCTCCGGAGACTGAAGCCGATCCTGATGCTCCCCAAACGGCGTGTAATAGCTCTGAATTCGTTCGACACACTTTCTATCGCCCACAATCAAACAAAGCAAGTTCGTCTATTCCAAGCAACGATCCAGCGCCTGATCATATTCAAGACTACATAAAAGCTCATGGACGTCCTCCATATGATCCATTTGATCGATGCAACATTAATTGTGATCATCAAGCGAAGAAGGATGCTGCAAATCCATCGATTTGGAAGCCCTGGTACAAAGCCCTAGATCTACATTTTATGACATCTCAAGGGGAGTTCAAGTACAAAGACTTCAAGTTGCGTGAATTATTTGATCAAAGATATATTCCTTTTGGTCATGTTGATAATGTTGAGGTATTGGAAGTGAATTCTGAGAATCACATGATGGATACAATCACTGATTTCGATCCGTATGTCAAAAAAGTTGTTTGGGAATTCTACGCTAACTTTCATGTGTATGATGATGTGAAGAACAGACTAAAGTCTTCGTTCGAAACAAGATGTACGAATTTCCTCCTCAGATGATCAACAAGGTGTTTCGTACTCCAACTATTCAGTGGCATGACAAGTGTGAGATTGATTGTGCAGATATTACCAAAAACACCTTGGCCAGCTATCTGTCAAGAGGAAAGATTTTCCACTGGAAGGATTTGAAGACATCCTCCATGCCCACTTACTTGATTGGGTTGTATCTGATCTGCTGCTTGAACTGGATTCCTGCTAAGAACAACTCCAATGTCACTGTTGATCGGACAAAGCTGTTGTATCTCCTTGATAAAAGGATTCCTTTCAACTTCGGCAAGCTGGTGTATGATCAGGTGGAGAAGGCAGCGAAGAATCCGAAACAGCGTCAACATATCCTGCCATTTCCCAATCTCATCTACAGGGTTCTCTTCTTCCAGCGGACTACTAGACTACTAGACCATGAGACTCCAGAACCAACACCTAAGCGATTCAAGCCTGAAGTGAGGGGAGGAACAGGATATGTGAGAAAACATCCAGGTGACTTTGATTTTGGGAGGTCTGTGACTGATGATCTCCGATACATTGCTTCCTTGCTTACAAATGTTGCTAATCGAATCGAAGGTATGTTATTATTCTTCACCATTTTGTGCTTGTTGCTTTGTTTATTCTCATAGGTTGCTTAGTTTGGTTTTTTGTTCCAATTGTGCCACTCAAGCAGGGGGAGATTATAACCATGCAAATGGAAATGATCAAACTCGGAATGCTGACAGTGAGCCGCCTCTTTATGAACCTGAAGCTACTGGGAATTCGCCTAGAACTCAATCTGGAATCTTTAGAGGTGAAACTGATAATCGTTTTTGAGTGCGAAGGAGAACACATCATTTGAACCTGAATATAATGCTGATGAGGGTTATGAGAATGTTGAGGATGTTTAGAATTCAGGGGGAGTAGTCATAAGTTGTCTTTTTCAGTTGTGTTTCTTAGTCTACCTTTATCGTTTTGTTGGTTAGATTTCGGATGGTTGAATTCTCTGTGAACTATGCTTTATGAAATGGATATTATGAATCTCTAGAATCTCATTTTGTTTGGAGCAATTAATATTTTTTCTATGATATGATGGGTGCTTGTGAAATCTAGAAAGGTATATTTGCAGGAGAGTTGAATTATCAAATTGAAACAAAAACGGGGAGATTTTAAGTGCAGGAAAACTGCACATGTTGTTGGAACAAGTTGCAAACTGTTTCAGTCAGATGAATCACCAAGGAGAGCAGCTGACGTGGACAACTAGAGTTACTGAGTTGGTGATGTGGATAAAATAACTGTTTAATTCGGTTATACAAAGAGAATATTCATCTAAGATTTGGTAGTTACCAAGATAGAGATGAAGTGAAGATTTGGGATAAAGATTATCTCATCCAACAACCTAGAAGACTTCACGAGCCCTATGAATATAAAAAGGTGTGCTTGGTGGAGCTTTGAGGTTAGCCGTTTTTGAGAGAACAAAAAGAGAGAAATAGTTAGATTATAATCAAGTATTGTCTTTGCTTTTTGTCGAGAGAGAAATCGAGTTTAGAATACAATCTAAGAGAGAATTCATTAGTGTTGTAATAAACCTATTGTGATTTCTAATAAAAAAAATACTTGACATGGTTGAATATTTGGAGAATACGGTTCTAGATCCATCCGTTTTTTCACCACTCTTTTATCGATATTGTTATCAACGAGAACAGTTTAGGCCACACACTTGGGAAGTAAAGACTGACAAAACAAAATAACAACTTGGGAAGTAGAGACAGTACGAAGCTGGGGCTAGAAGATATATAGACCTTTGTCATGCGTTACACATTTGGACACTCCGATCTATATAAAAAATGGTTTTATTTGAATATATGTCTGGGTTGGTAACAATTATAAAATCATGAAAAATGAAATAAAAGAACCAAAATGGCATAACATGATCGTCAAAGCAATTAATTCAACTAAAAGCTCTCAAAATAATGTAAATCATTTTATCTTCGTAATCAAAGCTGTGTAATTAAAATATTAACTGTTATTTCACAAAATTACATGTTTAATAAAAACATCCACGGAATCATAAATCAAAATTCTTTTTTTTACATCAAATGAAATCTATAATTTTCGAAAATTACTCTTTATATTTGTTGAGGTGTATGTGCTAAGATATATTTATTTAATTAAAGATTATTCGTAAAAACATGAAGGAAATAGAAAAATATATTTCTTTAATAATGTTATTAATAAAAAACATGAAGTAAATATTTATTTTAAATCGTTTTCCAATTAATATTTCTTTGCTGTTTGTTTTTTTTTGTTTTTGGACATCACAAGTCGTTTCAATCAGACCAACTCCTAGATAGAGGCAAAAACTGGTTTATTTGTCTGAATCTGCTAACACTGTGAAAGCTGTCAAATCATATTTACCTAATTTTCTATTCGGAACGTGTTTTGATTCATTCGATTAAATTAATACATATATAACAATAGTATTAAGGCCTCGGTGATTGGAAAACAAGAAAAAAAGAGGATCTCGAGAGATGGAAGATGAACTCAAGAGCTTACTGAAAGTATGGGTTTCAGCAATAATATCCACATCGTATTGTTACTACATATCAACCAGAATCAAAGCTGGTGTTTTTCGATTACTCACTCTTCTTCCCGTATGTGCTCTGTTTCTTCTTCTTCCTCTGTTTTTCTCCTCTGTTCACTTCTCTGGTTCCACAGCATTTTTCCTCACATGGCTCGCCAGTTTCAAACTCATACTCTTCTCCTTCGATCAAGGTCCTCTTTTCCCTATTCCCCCTAATATATTTCAATTCATCTGCTTCACTTGCTTCCCCATCAAGCCTCAACAAAACCCTAATCCTCAAAATCAAATCCCCAAATGGGTTTTCGCCATTAAAGTTGCCGTCTTTGGTTTGCTGTTACAAATGTATGAATACAAACAATACATGTCTCCAGATGTGCTATTGGTTCTCTATTCTCTGCATATATACTTGGAGTATGAGATTCTCTTAGCTCCTCTGAAACTTCTGCTTAGTATCTCTCTTGGGTGCGACCTCGAGCCACAGTTCAATGAACCATACTTAGCCACCTCTCTTCAAGACTTCTGGGGTCGTCGTTGGAACCTCATGGTCCCCGCGATTCTCCGGCCGGCCGTCTATTTCCCGGTGCGACGAATGGCCGGTCGGAAAATGAACTCTGATCAAGCATTGTTCTTGGGGGTTTTTGCGTCGTTCCTCGTCTCTGGTGCAGTTCACGAGCTGATATTCTTCTATTTTACACGTGAATCGCCTACAGGAGAAGTCACTTGGTTCTTTGTATTACATGGAGTTTGCACTGCCGCGGAAGGAGCGGCCAAGAGGACGAGCTTGGTGCGGCGGTGGAAGATGTGTCCGATGATTTCACGGCTACTCACGGTGGGTTTTGTGGTTGTGACCGGAGGTTGGTTGTTTTTCCCTCAGCTTATAAGGAGTGGCATGATCGAGAGACTCGCTGATGAAGCCTTTTTGTCCATTGATTTCGTCGAACACAAGTTTTTCTACCTTTGGAGAAATAAATCGCTAAAGTCGTAGATTTATGTTTTCTATAGCTAATTTTATCAATCATATTACTCTTCATGGATTTAGGAAGAAAACTAAATAGAGATTCTGTGATTAAATGTGTTTGGTAAAATGTCAAATCGTGGAAACGTGACAAACGTCATTGTTTGTTTCTACGCTTACGTCTGGAAATATTTGATTACTTGCAAATTAATTATTGATTTTAAAACCAACTACGTTTTCTAAATTGATTGGTTTAGCGCAGAGCTATAAAAAAAATTACATTATTCTTATCCCCTCACTCTCTTATCGAGATATGATTTCAGGATTCAGAATCTCGTTATGAAAATTAGGGTCTATAATACAATGCAGTAACTATGAATAAATATACTCTATTTCGTGACGTAAATGAAATTTTTTTGAACCAGCGATTAGGGTTCTGAACACATCCGATCCGTACGAAAACCCGCCTTGGCGATTCCATTGCCGTCAAATGGCTCCAAGGTGCTATCTTCGAACCATAAAATCCCACCGTCGATCTCTTCGTCCCGGACAGGCCAGCTCATCTCACCAACGTAAATCGGTGTCATCACCGAGTTTGATAAGAGTTGGTAGCTTTCAGAGCAGGCCAGCAAATTGTTCATATTCCTGTTCATACTGAAGGAGGCATGTGTACGCCTTTTTATATTTGATCATGTTGTGGGTTTAGGTCTAAAATTATTGTAAAATCGATTCCTGATTTTGGACAGGCTTTTGTGTAGTGGAATGTGGTATTGTGAATTGTCACTTGTCTTAAATGTGTTTTCTCTTTTGCTTGAGTGTGAAACATTGCATTTGATGATTATGTCAGTGCAATTAAACTAATATCTGCTCTCTGATCCAACTATACGTAATAAGGAGTATAAGTAAATCCAACCACAGATTCAACTACTGTACGATATTATAAATAGAGGGAGAGAGATCTAATACTTGGCCATTAGTATTTTCATCTCCTGAACTTGCCAGTCTTTGTTATAGGTTAGTAAACATTCCCATTTTTTGGCTTTTGCTACTTCGAAATCTTCATTTTCACAGCTCGTCTCCATGAATTTAAATTTTAATTATTAAAAAAATTACTTACTAATATGGCAAGATCGATATATTGTGTCAACTGTCATAAATGAAATATTTATTGGTGATAGAATATAAAATACTGACATACAAACGGGAAAGAAAAAAACGATGCATTAACTTTTGTGCTATATGACCAAAAGTTCGGACAGGATTGATTCTTTACCTTCTTCTGTTGATTGGACTAAACCAAATTTTGTCCGCATTGATTATTTACTATTAGAAATTGAATTTTTAGAGTCATTCCTACTGTTGCATTATTTGGTGTAGTTAGTAATTAGTAATTAAAAATCATTGCTTTTGATTTAATTAGGAAATGTCACACGCGTTGCGTGAATTTGAAATTTATGTTATAAAATATAAAATACTTTGTAAAAACTTATATATTGTAATATTTTAGCTATTTTTAAAACAAATTCAGTATTTTGTATCTTATATTACAGAAATTTGTTGTTTATAGTAAATGATGTATATACTTTCCAAGACTAAATGTTCGAACTAAACTATTCTACATGTAATGTGGAAGATCATTTTTAATAGTTGGAATTACCATCAATTTGAGGTAGCAAATTTTCTTTTTATATAAAATTTTAGTTTCATTAATGGAATGCAGTTATATTATTAATTACTCTTCTACAACATGAATAGCTTGAAAATAAGTGTAATATGTTTTGTTGATTTTATATACTATATTTCTTACATTGAATATATATTTCTTACATAGACTTTTGTTATAGTATTTATTAATTGATGTGGTGTAAAACACTAATTATTTTTAAATATATAAATAAGGTTTCAATTAGCATGTCAATACGATGACATCGCGTTTTTGCATTCACAATAAATAATATATATTCAAGAACAATATTTCTATTTTATATTTTAAAAAATGGACATTCGGTAATTTTGCTTTTCAAAATCAACTCGCAACTGTTTACTTATTGAAAAATATAAGATTACTCCAGCGCTTCCGAATAATATTATTGTTATAACTTTCAAATTGCTCGCTCGCATTGTTAAGCAATTGGAAATAAATGGTAGTTTGCCCCACAACAACGTCACCATCTGTCCCGACTATAATCCAGAAGATAGTGGTCCATGCCACAACATATTACATATGGTTTGAGAGGAATACAAGATTTTACCAAACCACTGCCTCTACAACCAATATCCTTTTTATGAAACTCGACAAAGTCATCTGAAATATAATCAACTCGAACTCAAGTACACCACTCTACGTTGATCTAATGTGTTATTGTATATAAAATATTTTTAAAAAAATTCTGCTGAAAACATTATTATTCTTTTTGTAAATCTTGCTTTAATGAAATTAACATTTTATCCAAAGTATGAAATGATTCACAAAAGATAATACAAAATCTGGGAGCTGATCTCATTTCTAAGAGGATAATTTAGAATCAAACTCTTAATTGATTTTTTCAACTCATGTAAGAACATAAAAATAAAATAATCTTAATAACTAAGATATGGTGGAAGATAATGAGAGAATGACTATTTATAGAGTGGAAAGTGGTGAAAGTTACATTTTAAAAAACAAATTACAATATTTTAAATTTTTAACATGATTTAATTGATTATTATAAATTGAATTATGAAAATGCAATGCATAAGTTAATGAGATATATTTCAATTGTCAACATTTAATGTGAATTACGCAGAGATGAGCCATGTCGCAAGAAAAATAAGCATATGTCATTATCAGAGATTTGTTTTGAAGAAAATCTTACTTTATTTAGTAATTTTGTATTATATTTTTTTGGTAAATATATAGTTTTAGTTTAAAGTATGATGTTGAGAAAAAAAATAAATTTATAAAGTGATTTAATGTTAAATTTTTACTTTAAATGATGGTGTCTCTATCTAAATTTATTTTTTAATATAAATAATTAAATTTAATTTAAAATAATTATGGTGTATTTAGATTTGAAGCCAATAAAAGTGGAGATAAATGATACATGTCAAACAGAGAGATGACATATGTCGAAAGAAGAGAAGTCACGTGTCATCATCTCATAAAATGTTATTAAGTTTCAACTTATTTTTACGAGCATTAAACAGTATGAAATAATTCATAAAAGATGAATACAAAACCTAGGAGATAATCTCATTTCTTAAAGAAAATTTAGAATAAACAAAAAGACGTTCGATTCCTGACAGATGCTCAGAATTAGTAAATATGGTGAATTCTTTAATGGACTGGCCGGCTTTCGAGACGTACCTAGATAATTTCCAGACGCTGAAAGAGTTTCTTCCCAATTTCTCCATATCTCACATCCCACGATGCTCAAACGTAAAAGCAAATAATTTGGCTAGAAGTACAAGATCTCTCCCACATTATGAATATTATGTAAACTCAGTTACTCCGGTTTGGGTTAACAAACTGATTTAATTTTTTAATATAAATCTGTTGCCAAAAAAAAAAAAAATTAGAATCAAACTATCAATCGATTTTTCAACTCATGCAAAAACATAAAAACAAAGTAATTTTAAAAATTAAGATATGGTGGAAAATGATGAGAAAATTAATATTTATAGGATTTAAAATGGTGGAAGTCACATTTAAAAAAAAATACAATACTTTAATGTTATATTCATGATTTAATTAACCCGTACAAATTGAATTATGAAAATTCGATGCATAAAAGTTAATGAGATAAATTTCAATATGGTGGAGAGATAACTGTCATTGGTCGGAGTTCTGGTGGGAAGATGGGTGGTTCGGTGGTAGAGAGAAATTGAAAGAAACTCTCAATGTGGTTTACTACTTGCTACTTTGCCAAAAGCTACAACGAGAAACTGAATAAAATACTTACTATAGTAGTTCATTACTTATTGCTTTTTGGTGATGTCGTAGAGCTACGTTTTGTGGAATTAGTGGAATCGATAACTCGAAAATGACAAAGATATATGGATAAAAATTCTATTTTGCAAAACTTATCGATAAGAACATAAGAAATCAAATCAGCTCCCTCCGTAATCAAGGAAACTATACCTACAACGAGAGATTCACCTTATGGTTTGCTATTCGCCTTCTATAGTCTTTAGACAACAAGTATTAGATTTGTTTGTTTCAATCTCTATTCTAAACTTTAAATTGCCTCAGCTTTAAAGTCACATTCATTGTAAATACAGAATTTGGTTTGAATAAATTTTACATTCAATTCAAAAAAAAAAAATTATATTTTAGTTATGGTAAATTTCCATTTTTCAATATAAATAATTAAATTAAATTTAAAATAATTATGGTATATTTAGATTTGGAGTTAATAAAAATATAGAGAAATGATAGATGTCAAAGAGAGAGATGACACATGTCGAAAGAAGAGAAACCACGTGTTATCGTCTGAGAATTCTTAAGGAATTTTTGCTAAGGAGATATATTACTTTATTATATAAGATATCTTAAATTTGGACCTATAACTTCTACTTTTTTGTTAGTCTTTTATTTTCCTTTTGTTTTGATTATGTTTTGCTTATATTTTGTTTAATTTTGTAGAATTATTGGAAAACTTGGTTACAAAAGTTATAATCATGAACATTCTGATGATGAACATCAAGCAGTGCAGTTAGTTCCTGTGCTTAATCTCACTGCGAGAGAAGATTTCGTATTTATGTATGAAAACGAATGTAGTATTTGTTTAGGAGAGTTTGAAACCAATATTTCAATGGCGGATACAGTATGTGGACACGCATTCCACTTACACTGTTTAAGTCAATAAAATGCAAACACTTGTCCTAAGTGTAGAAACATTTTAGGATGGTATCGGTGATGTTATTGTCTTTAAATATGTGATGTACGAGTAAATGGAATAATATCGATTAAAAATCCAAGGATGAAAATTTCTATAATGCATTAATCTTCTACCGCATATCATTTTAGTTAGACTTATTTCCGAACGCTGTTATAAAACTAACAACGATACTTATCTTTCTCACGCGACCAAGATAATGTTGCACGATATTACAACCATTTACTACTCAACACTCAACGACTACTAAGCCTGGGCATCAGGACTCGTTACCCGTCGGATTCGCTGGACTCGTCCCAGACCTGTTCCGTAAAAGCGGGTACCCGCCTTGTATCAAGCCAAGTCCAAGATATGTTTTTAAAATACTTGCAAGTCCAAGTCCAAGTCTAAGTCCGAAATTTTTTTCCACTACTTGCCCCGTTACCCGTCTTGAAACTCATTATCCGCCTTGTTACTCGTTACCCGCTAAAAAAATACACATTATCCGCTAAAAAATACCCGTTATCCATAAATAATACTCGTTATCCGTAAAATATACTCGTTACCCGCAAAATATACTCGTTATCCGTCCAACAAATACTCGTTACCCGCCAAAAATACTCGTTACTCGCAAAATTACCCGTTATTCGCGGATCCAAGTAGCAGAACAAATACCTCACAAGTAATGGATTTTAGGGCGGTACCCGTCCAAACGGGTACCCGTTTTGGACGAGTCTAAGTCTAAGTCCGAAAATCGTATTACTCGCATGGAGCAGGTTCAAGTCCAAGTCCGGCGAAAATGGCGGGTACCCGCCCCGTGTCAAGACATAACGACTACCCAAGGACTCGATATTAATGCTCGTCTTTGTATTTAATCTACATCTCACCTACTTTATGTAACAATTTAACTACAGTTTTCCCATTTAAAGACAAAAATAAAATAAAAAATAGCAAAGTTAAAAAACCTCAGTGATTGCCAGAAAAAACAATGGATGAAGAACTTAAGAACTTGATCAAAGTATGGTTTTCTGCAATAATATCGATATCTTATTGTTACTACATACCACCTAGAATCAAATCTGGTGTTCCTCGATTACTCTCTGTTTCCCCTGTCCTTGCTCTGTTTCTTGTTCTTCCTCTGTTTTTCTCTTCTCTGCATTTATCTTTAATCACAGCATTTTTTCTCACATGGCTCGCTAATTTCAAACTCATCCTCTTCTCCTTCGACAAAGGTCCTTTAATCCCAATCCCCGCAAATCTCCCTCGATTCTTCTGCTTCACTTGCTTTCCCATCAAGGCTCAGCAAAACCCTAAATCACAAAACCATTTGCCCAAATTGGTTTTCGCCATTAAAATCGCCATCTTTGGTGTGCTATTACATTTGTATGGTTACAGACAAAATCTGCATCCGATTGTACTATGGGGTCTCTATTTTGTGCATCTCTACTTAGAGATTGAGATTATTTTAACGTTCGTCAAAGTTCTTGTTTTTATCTCTCTTGGCTGCGATCTTGAGCCACAGTCCAATAAACCATACTTAGCCACATCTCTACAAGACTTCTGGGGTCGCCGGTGGAATCTCATGGTTCCCGCGATTCTCCGGCCAGCCGTTTACGCTCCAATGCGGCGAGTCTCTGAACGTCGAATGAGTTCCGGTTGGGCTCTGTTTCCGGGGATTTTGGTGGCTTTCATCGTCTCCGGTTTGGTTCATGAATTGCTCTTCTTCTATATGATACGTGAGATGCCTACAGGAGAAGTTACTCTGTTCTTTGTGTTACATGGCGTTTGCACTGCGGCTGAGTTGGCGGTGAAGAAGAATACCACGGTGATGCAGCGGTGGCGGTTGAGTCCGGCGGTTTCGCGGCTGCTCACGCTGGGGTTCGTGTTTGTGACTGGTGTTTGGTTGTTTACACCTCAGCTTAAAAGGAGCGGCGTGATGGAGAGATTCACATATGAAGATGTGTTGATCGTTGATTTCGTTAAGCAGAATTTAATTACTTTGTTGGGAATATCTATGGCGAGTGTTAAATAAGCACAAGTTAACGTTATTTAGTTAGTTCAGTTTGTTGAACCAAAAAAAACAAAAAAAAAGTTATTTCAGCTTTAAATCGATTTTAGAAAGAAGAAAAACTTTGATTTTGTTATAGGTTAGTTTTTGGTATGGTTTTATTACGGATTCGGTTCTTCGATCAAATTTATGTTTTATCAAAAGAGTTTGAATTTTTGTTTGCGTTTTTGTCTAATACATTTTTGTTTGTTTGTTTAGGTTAAGTAGAGTTGATCTCATTGCATGGCTTTTTCTTTTCCCATCGGTTCCATTCTAAATTTGTTTATTCCGTTATGCAGCTTATATATTGTTAAGAATCAGCACCGAGTCTAGATATTTCGAGTTATAGACAACGGTGGTGTTAGCCTCTATTTGATACAAGCGTAAAGCTAAAAACCCTAGCTCTATACACAAAATTAGTACTATATATTCATGATATTCATTTATTTCCATGTACCCTCAATAATGGGGCATAAAACTCCGTAAATGGTCAACTTATCTTTAAATGTATCGAACTTCCAATTACCCAATGTATAAACCCTAGAAAAACTGAGTTGAATGGTGGTGCGTACTTGACGATATGTTTTTAAGTGGAACAAAAAAATGAAATATTAGTATTCTGTTATATCGCATATTCCACTAATCCCATTGAAAACCAGCCTCATTAGACAGAACGTAGAAGTAAACTTGGTTCGTTGTCTACAGCACATGCCTTAACTTTATATTTTTGATTTAGGGTTTAGTTCATTCCCATTACTTACTATACACGCAACAATTAACTTAAAAACCTTACAAGAAAACTCAGAAACACAAATATAAGAACAAATCTGAGAGATAGTTACTAATTATCCACGCAACAACCAATTTAAATCTTAGCTCGGTGATTGCAAAAATCCATTAACGTAAAAACAAAAAAAAATATCTGAGAGAGATGGAAGAAGAGCTCAAAAGCTTCATCAAAGCTTGGGCTTCTGCAATATTCTCAGTATCTTATTGTTACTACATATCACAAAATATCAAAGCTGGTGTTTTTAGATTAATCTCTGTTCTTCCCGTATGTGCTCTGTTTTTTGTTCTTCCTCTGTTTTTCTCATCTGCGCATTTCTCTCTCATCACATCTGGTTTCTTCACATGGCAAGCCAATTTAAAGCTCATACTCTTTGCTTTTGATAAAAGTCATCTTTTCATAACTCCCCCAAATCTCATCCAATTCCTCTGCTTCATTTGTCTACCCATCCATCCGCAACGAAACCCTAAATCGCAAGATCATTTCCCCAAATGGGTTTTTGCCGTTAAAGTCTTAGTCTTTGGTGTTGTTCTACATGTGTATAATCACATAGAAAATTTGCACCCGATTCTGATATTGGGTCTCTATCCTCTGCATTTATACCTGTCACTTGAGATTCCCTTAACGCTCCTCAAAGATTTGCTCACTATCACTCTTGGGTTCGACCTTGAGCCATTTTTCAAGGAGCCATATTTAGCCACCTCTCTTCAAGACTTTTGGGGTCGCCGGTGGAATCTCCCTGTCTCAGCTATTCTCCGGTCAAGCGTCTTCATCCCTGTGCGGCGAGTATGCAGCCACTTAATGAACTCCGAGCGGGCTACAATCATCGGTGTTTTGGCCTCGTTTCTCGTCTCCGGTTTGCTTCATGAGCTGATTTTCTTCTATGTAACCCGTGAAGCGCCTACATGGGAGGTTACTTGGTACTTTGTGTTACATGGGGTTTGCACGGTGGCTGAAGTTATTGTGAAGAGGAAGACGTTCATGGGGCGATGGATGGTGAGACCGGCTGTTTCACGACTGCTGACGGTGGGGTTTGTGGTTTTGAGTGGTAGTTGGTTGTTTTTCCCTCAGTTCAAACGGAGTGGCGTGATGGAGAGATTCGCCGGTGAATCTTTGTTGTTCACTGATTTCAAGCATGACTTATTTATTTTCTTGGGAGTAGTGGAATCCTGATATTGTGGAAATTAATAAACATGCAGAATGAAACAAAATAATAAATTGCAATAAAAATATTAAAAATTTGAGTAACAAAAAAAAATATGTTACAAAATCACCAATATAGACATACTGTACGTCTCCTATTCAATGTACGTTTACTATTCAATGTGTATGTTTAATAACAAAACAGAACCCAAAAAAAAGAAAGAGACGATGATGTATTTTCAGTAGTATAAGGTCAATTTCGTCTATTTGGACTCTAAATAATCAGTTCTTTTACTTTGGAGTTTGGATATTAGTTTGCTATATTATTATTTTTTGTACACATTTGGTTATTCAGCTAATTCACTCTATATTAAATCATAATGAGGCTTTTACAGAGATGCGTTTGAAGAGTTCTGAGTTATCAACAAAACCCTAAATCTCAAAATCATTTGTCTACGTATGTTTTCGCCGTTAAAGTCGCAATCTTTGTTGTGTTGTTATATGTGCATAACGACATGCCAAATCTCCCTCCCAGTATGCTACTGTGTCTCCATCCATTGTATGTATATTTGTTACTTGAGATTCTCTTAACGCTCCTCAGAATTCTAATGACCATCATTCTTGGTTGCAACCTAGAGCCACATTTTCACAAACCATACTTAGCCACATCTCTTCAAGACTTCTGGGGTCGCCGGTGGAACCTCATAGTCTCGGCGACTCTTAGGGCATGCGTTTACACTCCTCTGCGGGGTGCTTGCCAACGCGTAATGAGCTCTGATTATGCAATGTTGATTGGTGTTTTTGCTACGTTCGTAGTCTCTGGTGTGGCTCACGAAGTGGTTTTCTTTTATATAACACGTGAGATGCCTACAGGAGAAGTCGCTTTGTTCTTTGTGTTACATAGAGTTTTAATATGTATCTCATTTTGTAAGTCAATATTACAAAACTTAAATTTGCATTACAAGACACTTAAATAGGACCACTGTAGAAGCAAAAGCTGGTTCTCTGAATCTTCTTCCGCTATCTACCTGTAAAACCACATGCCTTAATTTCATTATAATTCTTGTTTATAAACGCAACGATCAAGTTATAACCTTGGTGATTTCGAAAACAGCAACGCGAAAAAAGAAAAGTTCCCAAGAGATGGAGGAAGAAGTCAAGACCTTAATTCTAGTGTGGCTATCTGCAATAATCTTAGTATCATACTGTTACTAAATCAAAGCTGGTGTTTTTCGATTGCTATCAGTTCTTCCCGTATGTGCTCTGTTCCTTGTTCTTCCTCTGTTTTTCTCCTCTGTGACTTTTTGTTTATACACAGCGTTTTATCTGTCAGTTGCAAGTTTAAAGCTTATACAATTTTCCTTCGATCAAGGCGTTCTTTTCCCACTTCCTTCAAATCTCTTCCAATTCATTTCCTTCACTTGCTTCCCCATCAAGCTTCAACAAAACCCTAAATCCCTAAACCATTTCCCCAAATGGTTTTTTGCAGTTAAAGTTGCAATCTTTGGTGTGATGTTACATGTGTATAAGTACATACAATATCTCCCTCCGATTCTAATATTAGGTCTCTATCCTCTCCATACATACTTAGAGCTTGAGATTCTATTGATCCTTCTCAAATCTCTGGTCACCATCACTCTTGGTTGCAAGCTCGAACCTCAATTCAACGAACCATACTTAGCCACCTCTCTTCAAGACTTTTGGGGTCTCCGGTGGAAGAAGAAGACTTTTGTTGGGCGGTGGTCGGTTAGAGCAGTTGTGTCGAGGTTGCTAACGGTGGTATTTGTGTCTGACTGGTGGTTGGCTGTTTTTCCCTCAGCTTAAACGAAGCAGCATGATGGAGAGACGTGTTAGTGAAGCCTTGTTGTTCGTTGATTTCTTCAAGCGCAAGTTTTTGTTTTCTTGGTGTTGATATTTATAGCCACGGAAAACTTGGAATTACCGTTTTCAAAACTTGATTCCACCTAGTCATTACTCGTTTCTTTCCAACATATCACATATTTAAATGTCTCCTGGGATCTTGGAATAAAATAAAATAAAAAGGACACATAAACTTTAATTTGATTAAAATGGTGTTAGATATATAGGAAAATAATCAAATTCGAATCCAAAAGGAACTAAAAAAAAAAAATGCGAACTGCGGATAACGAAACATGATTTTAAAAAAAGTTATATTCGATTAAAAACCAACCTCAAACTATATAAACCATTCAATATATTTGATTACATTATTTTGTTAAATTAAACCTCAAATTTTTGGAAACTGAAGCACAAAAGCTAAACCTACATTTCTTATTTTGTTCACCCGCGGTAAGTATTTATTAAAAAAAGGTTGATTATGATTCATGAATCATGAGTATAAGAAGAATATTGGACAAAAGCACTCAATTACTTTTATTTGGAGGAAACATGTTCTTTGATCATGGCTATATGAAAGCACTATTTTCCCGGGAATCCTATATCAAAATCCAAACTATCTTTCAGAGTCTATTATGAAAATAGAATATTGATATTCTATTTCTTATCATTTAATATGTTTATAGTGGCTAACCATAATTAAAATCGTAGTAGAAAGATTTGAACCAACCCATGATAAATTATTCAATATAGCTGGACTACTATATAGAACGAAAATGTAGAACTGATTTTGGGGTGAACGTCTCATTGACAAAACACTAGAATACTACCACCGTTAGTCTAACAACTACGAGTGTTTAACGATCCAGGTTAATTTGATTTATGTTTGTATATATATAAGTAACCAAATAAAATCCTACGGGCTCCATTTAAATTATTATATAACACAATTTTTACAAACAAATAAAGTTTTGGACTACATCGATTGGGGTTATCCAAATTAAAAACCCTAGTAACAACAACAAAATATAAATTTCATTTGATTTAGACATGGATCGTTTGCCTCCTAAGAACAAGATATTAGATACCGCATTTTAACCTCTTAACAGAACCTTAGTCCCAGATGGCCAGATGAGTTGGCAACCTTGAAGGAAACCACCACTCGTAATATGACTTGGAACTCAAGAACGAAATTATAGTTTTTTTTTTGTTATGTTTTCTTTTATCGTAAATATTGTACTGATTCCATTAAATTGGGTAAGAGGGAGAGAGAGGCAAATCGGAGGCAAACTCAGAAGAGAGAACGTAGAACCAAAGCTGGTTCGTTGTCCGAATCTTCTTCTGATCGATTGTGTAGCTGTACGAGAGCACATGCCCTAATTTTTTATTTATTCAAATGTTATCATTTGACATTGATTCCGATTACTTAGTACACACGCAACAACAAAGTTATAACCTAGCTAGCTTGGTAATTGAAAAATTCCAGAAACGTAAAAAAAATAAAAGGTGAAAGTCTGACTGATGGAGGAAGAACTCAAGACCTTGATCAAAGTATGGGCTTTTGCAGTGATCTGCATATCTTACTGTTACTATTTACCTTCAAGAATCAAAACTGGTGTTCCTCGATTATTCTTTGTTCTTCCCATTTCTGCTATGTTTCTTATTCTTCCTCTGTTTCTCTCCTCTATCCACTTCACTGGTTCCACTGCCCTTTTCTTTTCAGGGGTTGGCAATTTAAAGCTAATTCTCTTCTGCTTTGATCAAGGTCCTCTTTACCCACTTCCTTCAAATATCCTCAAATTCATCTGCTTCACTTGCTTTCCAATCAAGCATCAACAAAACCCTAAATCTCCAAATCATTTCCCCAAATGGTTTTTTGCCGTTAAAGTTGCAATGTTTGGTGTTCTGCTACATGCGTATGATTACAAAAAAAATCTGCCTCCAATTCTGCTATTGGCTCTCCACCCTTTGCATCTATACTTGGAGCTTGAAGTTCTTTTAACACTCCTCAAAGTTTTGGTCACCATCACTCTTGGTTGTGATCTCGAGCCACAATTCAACGAACCATACTTAGCCACATCTCTTCAAGACTTCTGGGGTCGCCGTTGGAACCTCATGGTCTCGGCCATTCTCCGGTCAGGAGTCTACAATCCTGTGAGGCGAGTTTGCGAATACTTCATGAGCTCTGATTATGCTACGTTGATTGGCATTCTCGCAACGTTTTTAGTCTCCGGTGTGGCTCACCAGGTGGTTTTCTTCTATATAACCCTTGAGATGCCTACAGGTGAAGTCACTTTGTTTTTTGTGTTACATTGAGTTTTCACGGCGATGGAAGTGGCGGTGAAGAGGACAGGGTTTGCGAGGCGGTGGGTGGTGAGTGTGGCGATGTCACGGTTGCTCACGGTGGGGTTTATAGTTGTGACTAGTGGTTGGTTGTTTTTCCCTCAGTTTATAAGAAACGGTGTGATGGAGAGACGCGCCAATGAAATCTTGTTGCTCATTGATTTGGTGACAACGCAAGTTTTTCGTTTTCTTTGATCAAAGCTATATTTGGTGACAACGCAAGTTTTTTCGTTTTCTTTGTTTCATTACACTTAAAAAGCCAAAGAGAAGTCTATCGATTCACAATAGTAATATATATATTTAAAATAATATAACCTGAGCAATCTGAGTAAATAGAGCAAAAAATAGGATTTCTTAATGAACAAATTTTTTATCGAAACCGTTAGAGAGAGGGTTGTTTTGGACACAGAAGGAGCAGAAGAAGGAACACACAAAAAGTCAATTATTTGACAACATTTAAGTAACCTGAAGATTTCATCTTTATTTAAAAATTTGTCTTTTTTTAACCAACCATGATATTCTATTGATTGAGAAGTCGCCCTACTGGACCCGAGATTCGAGTCCCTGCCATTGTGCTTTCATGTTGGTCCCTGACAACAGAACTCAGTTTTATAGGTTTGAGATTAGTTTGGACTTAATTCGGTTCACGATTTACCCAATTATGAAAAAAAAATTCTGTAATTTAAACAAATCTTAGATAATAAGAATAAGCCTGGTTCTTCATTGTCTACTACCTGTAAACCCACATGCCCTAATCTTCTATATAGTTTAATTACTTTTTGTCCAGGCATCAACGAAGTTAAACACACATGTTATACACATCGGCTATTCCAATTTCCAAAGACTTAGCAAGACAGAAAAAAATATACAAGAGATGGAGCAAGAACTCAAAAGCCTCATCAAAGTGGTCTAGACCCGAGATTCTTCACTGTAACCTTTGAGATGCCTACAGGGGAAGTCACTTGGTTCTTTCTGTTACATGGAATCTGCATTGCCACGGAAGTAGCGATGAAGAGGACGAGTTTGGTGCAGCGGTGGAGGATGAGTCCGATGGTTTCACAGCTACTCACGGTGGGGTTTGTGGTCATGACCGGTGGTTTGTTCTTTTTTCCTCAGCTTACAAGGACTGGCGTCATGGAGAGACGAGCTAATGAAACTTTGTTGTTCATTGATTTCTTCAAGTGCAAGTTTTGTTCCTTTAGGTGATAATCTTTTTTTTTCTAACGTGAAACAAATATACACATGTATCGATCTGTATTTCAAAATTAGATTCAATTTAAAAACAGCAAACCACAGACTCTGCCCTATTATGTGAGTAGTAACTATTAAAAGAGTTGAAAGAATTAAACGAAATAGCTTACAAATTGAAGTGATTGGCATCAATCAATGTATTCAACGCTATATGTCGACTATAAGAAGTAAGGATTGCTTGTAAGCGCTATGTCGTTTAAGTGGACTTATGTCTTGTAATCATATTTATGGTTATAGTGTACAATAATAAAGTTCAAGTATTTAAATTATTAAAACTCACAAGGTCGTGGCAGATTGTGGTATGTATGTCAATATAATTTGACATATTCATTATCATTAAATTCTACAACAGTATGCAAATTTGATATATTTATTATTTTGTCATTGTTTTTGGATGATAAATGGCTATTTTAAAATTTACAAATGAATAAATTTCAAAAACATTGTCAAGTTTTTAATTATAAAAATTAAATGGGGGAAATTTCAGATTTTTAACTTGTAAATTAAAATTTAAAATTTTAAACAATATCTATATAATATTTTAATATAGGAACTCAAAATTGGAAATTTTAAATAAAAGCTATATTTTACTAATTAAAATTTTAGATAAGATTTGAAATTGGAATATAAATAAGAAAATTTATTATTACTATTGACACATGCAATATCTCAAGTTCTCAACAGTTGTTGATACATGCATCCAACTCAATAAAATAAAATCACACTTTTTTCCTAAATATAAAATATTAAAAATTGGACAGTTAGAACATGTCTTCCTTTTTTTCGAAAACAGTTCATGGATCTCTCAAAGTGGGCCTTCATTTAGGAAAATAATCCCAATCCTCCTAAGATGGCGTCGTGTAAGGAATAAAGTCAAGGGGTCAAGACTCGCTGACCCATCCAGAGTCTTTCGTTAACTTAGCCTCTACAACACAAAAAACGGACAGAAATCGAAGGCAGGTAAGAAATCCGTGGGGCGTGTCCTGAGATTCATATCTGCTTCATCGCCGATTTCATTGTGGCCTAAGGTAGTTGCATCAAATTCGATAATCTACATCCAGATTTTGACTGAATTTGAGCTCAATTTACAAATTCATGTTTGATTTCAATGTTAGGGTTTCTCGTTCCAATTTGGGGATTCGAGTTTTCAGTTGTACAAATGAGAGCTTCAGTTATATCATTCTTTGTTCGTATGGTATTCAATTCATTGACATATCAGATTTCTGAATTTTGACCCGATTGATTTGATTTTTTTATGTTATGGGATTAAAATTGAGATGTTGAAGTTCCCTTCGGACCATTGAAATGTCTTGATGCTTATCTTGGTTTTGTTAAGTATGTTAATGTATTAATTCATTTTTGGTGCAATTCTAGAAATATAAATATCTTTCCTTTTTGATTTTGTTGATCAACAGTTGATTGTGAATAACTTGCCTTGTTGGGTATGGCCACTGAGGCGATTGTGAAACCCGTTGTGCCAAATGGTCATGACGGATACGACGATGACGATGAAGATGACATTCCTTTGGTTTTTAAGAGAACCAGTAATACAGCAGCTACAACAAATCGTTCAAGGCCTAATAATGTTATGAAAAACTCGGCTATTGGTTCCACCAAGTCCCCACCACCAATGAGGTCTCCTTTAACAAGCCCGAATAGATCAGCTTCATCCGCTAGAAGTTCAATGATGAAACCAACATTACCGTCATCTTCATCTGTTCAACGTTCGACTGTGAAGCCACCATTGCAGGATGATAGATCCATTGTTGCTAAGGAGAGGAACGGTTTGGGAAAAGCACCATCTGTGTCCAAAATTGATGATGAGGATTCTGAGGATGATAAACCTTTGAGTGCCAGACTTAAAATGGATTCTAAGGAGCTTACCAAACAGCCGAGCTCTTCTGGGTGTGGTAGTTCGCAGCTACCTGTACAAAAGAGCAACATGAGGCCTCAGGGAGTGAATGATAACACTAAAAAGAAAGTTTTGGATGAGAAAGTTCCCACGTCCTCAACTGCTCAGACAAAGACCAATGTGGGTACATCAATTAGTAAGCCTGTTCATAATGAACAGAAGAGACCTTCGGTTAACAATATCAATCGGAATGGATTAAAACCTAAGGTTGACGGGCACAGTTCTCAGGCACCTGCTAAGAGACCTCTTGAGAAGGGAAGTTCTTCAAATCAATCTTCTGTTAAGAGGCCCAAGCTGTCAGAGCCAGCTAGACCAGTGAAAATGGAGCAAGGTTCACATAATGCAGCTACGCCAGATGCCAAAGGAAAGAATCTGGATTTATCAAAGCCGTTGAGAGCTAACCAAGCAACTGTTAAAGAAGATAAATCAGATGATGATGATCATGTTCCTATTGCCTCAAGGATGAGGTCAGATTCCTCAAATAATAAATCCTCCTCCGCGAAGCCAAATTCTAGTAAAATGATAGCTTCTTCATCCAGAACAATAGCTAAAAAGCCCAACAAATGGGTGAAAGATTCTAAATATTCGAAATCTTCAAAATCATTACCTTCTGGAGATGGGCAAACGAAATGGAAAACTCTAGAGCACAATGGTGTTATTTTTCCACCTCCATATAAGCGTCATGGGGTTAAGATATTGTATCAGGGAAAGCCTGTTGACTTAACTCCTGAACAAGAAGAGGTCATTTCTCTGTCTTTTTATCTGCGCCTCTGTCCCATGATAGTTTTTTTTTTGCTTGCTCTCTGCAGCCGTTGACTTTCATCTCATTTCCCAGGGTGTTTTTGTATGCTTTCTCATAGTCGTGAGCGGTGAGCTGATAATATCGTTATTTCTATCTGCAGGTTGCAACTATGTTTGCGGTGATGAGGGAAACAGAATATTACAATAAATCAAAGTTCAGAGAGAATTTCTGGAATGATTGGCGGAAACTACTTGGAAAGAACCATGTGATTAGAAATTTAGATGATTGTGACTTCACTCCCATATACGAATGGTATATGCAGGAGAAGGAGACAAAGAAACAAATGACTGCAGAAGTAAATAAACAGTTTCTATAAGATAAAGTTCATTAGTATGCTATTCTGATGAAGCTGTTGTTGATAAATGTTATAATGCTAATGATGTACAGGAGAAAAGGATTTTGAAAGAGGAAAAATTAAAGCAGGAGGAGAAATACATGTGGGCTGTTCTAGATGGTGTCAGGGAGAGGGTAATTTTTTTTTTTTTTTTTGTTGATAGAAATCTATTTCCAGCTTCTTAAAATTTGCTAACCATAATTTGCAACAATCCAGATTGGAAATTTCAGAGTTGAGCCCCCTGGGTTGTTTCGAGGCCGGGGAGAACATCCTAAGGTATATTTTTGCTGCAATTTTTTACATTATCTTTAAACTATATTATTCTGTTGTATGCTGTAATCCATATCACAATTAGAACATTTTTCTTCCTTGTTCCCCCAATTTCCATAGTTATTTCTTATTTTAGTAATCTTCTCTTCCATGTCATTATGTTCCAGATGGGGAAACTGAAAAAGCGGATTCGTCCTTGTGATGTTACAATCAACATCGGTAAAGAGGCGCCTATTCCAGAATGCCCTATCGCTGGTGAAAGGTCCTTTTCTTTTTATGTGCTTCCCTTTGAGAAAGACACGTTATTTTTTTCTTTCTATGATCTGATTCTAAGACTGCTGATTTTTTTTCAGATGGAAGGAAGTTAAGCATGACAACACTGTTACCTGGCTTGCTTTTTGGAATGATCCTATCGATCCAAAAGATTTCAAGTATGTATGGTTGGCAGCTAGCAGTTCGTTAAAGGGACAAAGCGACAAGGAGAAGTATGAGAAGGCGAGGAAGCTACATGTAATGAGCTTTTGATTCTGCTAAAGCTTTTTCGTAAACCATCCTGCTTTCCCTTTTCTTATCTAGCAACCTACCATTTGTTTGCAGAACTATATAGGGAGTATTAGAGCAGCATACACCAAAGATTTTAATAACAAGGATGTAACAAAGCGGCAAATAGCAGTTGCTACATATCTCATCGATAAGCTAGCCCTTAGGGCTGGAAACGAGAAGGTAATTTAACAATGATACATTTATAATGAAAGAGATCCTTTTTCTTATTCAGTTTATCCTTGTTTTTGGCTTATAAGAGATCATTACCCCATAAAACTTGCTTCTTATTCATAGAACATGTTTCTGAATTTTAAGCAATTTTCTTTTCTTGTTCTTCATATTTTTATTGTATAGGACGATGATGAGGCAGATACTGTTGGTTGTTGTACATTGAAAGTAGGAAACGTGGAGTGTATTCCTCCAAATAAGTTAAAGGTATATACTTGATCTCAACATGAACAATATTGACTTCAGAATATATCTGTGAGAGTACTAGAATGCCTGGCTTATTGATTGTTTTTTGTTCAACAAGGCTTTTTTGTTGCATATTATAGTGACTTATGGTATCCGCTTTGGCATTTTCAGTTTGACTTCCTTGGTAAGGACTCTATTCAGTATGTAAACACAGTTGAGGTTGAGCCTCTGGTTTATAAGGCAATTGGGCAGTTCCAAGCGGGTTAGTTAATAATTAAATTGGTTATCTAATCTTATAGTTGACCTTTGGAAACTGGATAAATGACTTTTGGTTTTGTCTTCTATCCAGGAAAATCGAAAACCGATGATCTCTTTGATGAGCTTGATACTTCAAAACTCAATGCTCATCTTAAGGAGCTTATGGCTGGTCTCACAGCCAAAGTCTTCCGTACGTATAATGCATCCATTACATTGGATTCAATGGTATGTTGTCAATCTTTTTGTACCCTTTTTAAAAATTGTATAAATTAATCAATTGCCACAACCTAATGGTATATAGGTTTTCTTTTCCATTTTCTTTAGTAACTTTTTTTGTAATCCGTTTGCGGTTGGATGTTATGACAGTTGAGTAAAGACACCAGAGATGGTGACGTTCCTGAAAAAGTCGTGGTTTATCAGCAAGCAAACAAGGAGGTAATGGCAATTAATCTCTCTGCTATTTTCATAGAAAATTAAGAGAATATGATTATCTTATATTTTTGGTTAGGTCGCTATCATTTGCAACCATCAACGTACTGTCTCAAAATCTCACGGAGCACAAGTCGAGAAGCTGGCTGTGAAAATAGAAGAACTAAGGGTAAGATATAAGCAAATCCTAATTAGCTTTGATCAAAATACAGTTTCAACTTTCTCAGTCCCATGATCTTTGTATTTCTCTGCAGGAGCAAATAAAAGAGCTGAATATTGATCTGGACAGGGCAAAGAAAGGAAGAACACCATTAATGGGATCTGATGGAAAGAGAAAGAGGAACTTAACACCTGAAGCGTAATATCTGAACCTCTCTTCACGTGCATTATTTATCGCATAATAAGCATCTCCTTTAAAACATCCTCTTCTTTGGAAAACAGATTGGAGAAGAAGATAATGCAAACGCAAGGTAAGATCGAGAAGATGGAAAGAGATATGCAAACAAAGGAAGATATGAAAACCGTCGCATTGGGCACATCTAAGATCAATTACATGGATCCTAGGATCTCTGTCGCGTGGTGCAAACGACACGATGTCCCCATTGAGAAGGTAATATAAGAAGCTTCAACATAATCACAGATTTGCAACACTTGAAATTTACTTGTTTTTCTTTTGCAGATATTTAACAAGTCTCTTCTGGCTAAGTTCGCTTGGGCAATGGACGTTGATCCTGAGTTCAGATTCTGTTTAAGCAACGATGAATAAATACATCTTGGTTGAAGCCAGTTTCACCTAACCAACCATTCACCATACATTTACTGAGATATATAGAGAGAGAGAAAGAGAATTAGAAAGAGTTGAAGAAAGAAAACAAAATCTGTAAAAGAGGTTTCTTCTCTCTTAAAAAGTAAACCAAAGACTAATCTGTGGGATGTTTTATAAAAAAACAGTTACAATTTTTTATTCAATAAATAATTCAGGTTAATAATATTATAATGATACATAAAAAAAAATACAGTACCTTTCTCTAATTTATACTAATGGATGATTAATAGGTTTATGGCTTTATGCACTGAGTAACTAAATTTTAAAAGTTTATTTACAAAAATCACGTTAACCTTTTTTAGTAATTAAAATAACTTCAAGGTGACTTTCAAATGATTAAAAAAAAAAATTGTTTTAAACAAATAACATGTTATTTTATCCGAAAAATATTTTATTTATTTAATGCTATGTTATTAATCAAGACACGGTGTTTTGTTTTATCTAACTGATATCCAAATACTAAATATCCGAAAACATTGGATTTTTTTAATTTGTAATTTTATCACCAATATTATTTACTTAAATATGCTTCAAAGTTTAGCAAATTAACCGATGAGGCGATGATTAATCAATTTCTCAATCTTATACCCAACATTTTAATGGGATTTTGGCAATTAAAAAAAAAAAAAGTCTCTGGCGCTAAGATTAAACGATTTGCCGCGACTTAATACGACGTCGGGGAGAAAGCAAAACCCTCCCCCAAACGGTAGAACTCTCTAACCTATAGAGAGTCTCCGCATGCTTTAGTCTCCTCGTCGTTAAAACGAGAGAAACCATCAGAGCAGAAGAGAAGAGAGAACAGAGAGACGGAGGAGAGATAGGCTTCGCTCGAAGATTTCTTCAATCTCTGGAAGAAGCTATCCGACGTTATCTCTTTGAAATTTGATTGGAGTAAGCTCAGTTTGCATCATTACCCAGTTATAGCACAAATTAGGGTTTCACGTACTGATTTGGGGATTTGGTATTCCCATTGCACCAGATTCTTCAATTTGTCTGGTTATCCAATTATGTATTCATCTAATCACGATGTAGTCTTTTTTAGTGGGTCTTACTTACGTATAGAAGCTTTTACGTTAAATTCTCTGTAATGCGTAAATATATATGTCAATGTGTTGATTCTTGGGTTTAAGGATTTCATCTCCATGAATCCCAGTACTCATTCTCTGTAGTGTAATCATTTTGCTGCTCGTAGTCGTAATGGTGTTTGTTTGCCTTTCTTTTGGAAGCTCTGACATTTCTTTGTGGTTTGTTTTTTTTGCATCGTTTGCCTTTTGGTCAGAAGTTGGTTTGAGTCCTTGTCAACGTTGTTCCATCGGGTATGGGCACTGAAACTGTTTCAAAACCTGCGATGGATAATGGGTATGAAGACAGCGATGATGACAAACCTTTAGTGTTCAAGAGGAAAAGCACTGTTGCTTCTAATTCGAATCAATCGAAATCCAATCCCCAGAGAAGCAAGGCAGTTCCTTCCACCAAGTTATCACCTATGAGATCACCTGTGACTAGCCCAAATGGAACCACTCCTTCGAATAGAACTTTGACAGTGAAATCCTCTATGCCATCATGTTCTTCTAAGGCTTCACCAGCAAAGTCACCATTGCGGATTGATACGCCCTCTACTGTTAAATATAGGAGCCAGTCACATAAAGATCAGTCTGAATGTAAAAGTGAGCATGAGGATTCTGGGGATAATAGACCTTTAAGTTCCATACTATCTGGAAATTCCAGTCGGCCAAATAAAGGGCCAACCTCTTCGCGGCAGGTTTCTTCACCCCAGCCAGAAAAAAAGAATAGTGGTGATCAACCTCTTGATAGAGCAAACAGAATCATAAAAGATGAGTCAGATGATGAAACTCCAATCTCGTCAATGTTTCGGAAGAAGATTGATAGTGGGATGTCAGGGGGAAAACAGGTCTCTAATGATGAAAAGAAACCTTTGGCTAAAAAGTTGCATCAGAATGGTTCCGCACTTAAGAATGAAGTGCCGAACTGTAAGGTATTAGGTAAGAGGCCTGTGGACAAGAATAGTTCTGCTGATCAATCTTCCTTGAAGAAGGTCAAGGTATCAGCTTCACCTACTTTGGTGAAAATGAAACAAGATTCTGTCAAAAAAGAGTCAGATGATAAGGAAAGGGTTTTGGTTTCACCTAAACGAATGAAAGCTAAACAGTTATCTACCAGAGAAGATGGAACTGATGATGATGATGATGATGTTCCGATATCCAAGAGATTCAAATCAGATTCTTCCAACAGTAAAACATCATCTGCAAACCCTAAAGCAGTAAAACTAAATTCTACTTCACCAGCTGCAAAGCCAAAAGTGACAAGAGTTGTTTCTCCTCGGTCAAGAACAATGACCAAAAACTCTAAGAAAGTAAAGAAGGACTCAAAATATTCCACGTCTTCGAAATCGTTACCTTCCTCTGGAGATGGGCAGAAGAAATGGACTACCTTGGTGCACAACGGTGTAATATTTCCACCACCATACAAGCCTCACGGCATTAAGATTCTGTACAAGGGGAAGCCTGTTGACCTAACTACTGAACAAGAAGAGGTTGTCCTCTCCATCCACGTCCTCAATCTTACTGATAAATGTTATATACCAGTTTCTTAATTGATTTTTGCTCCATCTCAATATCCAGAGTGCTTTCTTATGTTATTCCAAGAAAGCATTATTATCCATACTGATGCGATGCTGATGATATACAGGTTGCGACTATGTTTGCAGTGATGAGAGAGACGGATTATTATAATAAACCTCAATTTAGGGAGAATTTCTGGAATGACTGGCGAGCACTGCTTGGCAAGAAACATGTGATTCAGAATTTAGATGATTGTGACTTTACTCCCATCTATGAGTGGCATTTGGAAGAGAAAGAGAAGAAGAAACAAATGAGCACAGAGGTAATTAAAAAATAGAATTTCAAGTGTAATGGCTGATTACATCAGTACATTGGTGTCCCAGACCTGTTTTTCTTATTGCTAAAATTTTTCAAGATGAGACAGTATATCATAATTTAATTGACATGGTACAGGAGAAAAAAGCTTTGAAAGAGGAGAAACTAAAGCAAGAGGAGAAATATATGTGGGCTGTTGTTGACGGTGTCAAAGAGAAGGTAAATCTTCCCATAGCGTTGTCATTTCCCCAAAACAGAGTTCCTCACTCAAACTTCTGTTTATCTTTCAGGTTGGTAATTTCAGAGTTGAACCGCCTGGGCTTTTCAGAGGCCGTGGAGAGCATCCCAAGGTTAGTCCTGTCTCTCAGAGACTAATTTTTATAAACAACATACCTTGACGTTGCGGGTTTGGGTGGCTTCAGTTAAGGCATGGTCTATTCTGTTCTCTCTTTCAAAACCATTTACTGTCTGTTTTTCAGATGGGAAAACTAAAGAAGCGTATCCGTCCATGCGAGATCACCTTAAATATCGGGAAAGGTGCTCCTGTTCCAGAATGTCCAATCCCTGGCGAAAGGTCTTGTTTTTCCATGGGTTTTCTCCAAAATTGGAAAGCATGATATAATGATCTTACTAAGCCATTGAGAGCTGTGTGACTTTGCAGCTGGAAAGAAGTAAAGCATGATAACACAGTCACCTGGCTAGCTTTCTGGATTGATCCTATTAACCAGAGAGAATTCAAGTATGTCTTTTTGGCAGCTAGCAGTGCTCTGAAAGGGCTGAGCGACAAAGAGAAATACGAGAAAGCTAGGAATCTTACGGTAAGCAGCTTTCATTTTTATGAATCGTACTTACTCCTTCATTGTTTCTCCTTTTTAGCAATAGATTTGTTTTGACTGCAGGACCATATAGATAATATAAGAACAACATACACCAAGAATTTTACCGCCAAGGATGTTAAAACGAGGCAAATTGCTGTGGCGACATATCTCATTGATAAATTGGCGCTTAGAGCTGGAAATGAGAAGGTAGTTTTGAACTAGTATTTTGCAAGTTTAATGTAAAAGCAAATGATTTCTAACAAGTAATTGGCGCGTAAACAGAAAAGTTTCCTAAAGAAATGTCATATTTTCTTTTTTGATTGGTAGGATGATGATGAGGCGGACACTGTTGGTTGTTGTACTTTAAAAGTTGGAAATGTGGAGTGTATTCCTCCAAATAAAATAAAGGTATTAATTTGATCCTAGAAGTTTTACACTAGTTTCATATAACGAGTACACTTGTGAAAGTGGATAACATGTATTTAATCCTGGGCAGAAGACTTATAATCTCACACATTTCCATCTTTCTTCATATGTACCCAGTTTGACTTTCTTGGTAAGGATTCAATCCAGTATGTGAACACAGTCGAGGTTGAGCCTCTTGTTTACAAGGCCATTGGACAGTTTCAGGCGGGTGAGATATCGGCTTGACATTTTATATCACATGTTATTTTATTCTTGTGACTGATTCAAATAACTTGCTTGCTTTTCTGCCCCATTCAGGAAAATCCAAAACAGATGATCTTTTTGATGAGTTAGACACAAGTAAACTGAATGCTCATCTGAAGGAACTTGTGCCTGGTCTCACAGCTAAAGTGTTCCGTACATATAATGCTTCTATCACTCTGGATGCAATGGTATGTTCAAAATCTTGGATCTTTTGGGTTTACATTGGATTTATGCTGCTATACAATTTAGTCATAGAAACCCAATTACAAGTATACATATTTCTTTATTGTCTTCCTTTACATTTTTCACAACTATGTTCCGTTTTGATGTCTGTGACAGTTGAGTCAAGAAACCAAAGATGGCGATGTTAATCAGAAAATAGTAGTTTATCAGAAAGCAAACAAGGAGGTAAAAGATTTGTTCGTTCTCCTGGTGATTTCTTGTTCGGTGCATAACCCATGTGTCAGATTCATGAAATACTGGTTCACACTGTCTCAGGTTGCCATAATCTGTAATCATCAGCGTACTGTTTCAAAGACACATGGTGCGCAAATTGAAAAATTGGCTGTGAGAATAGAAGAACTCAGGGTACAAATCTCCTATAAAGTTCTCTTGATAACTTTTTGAAGTTCTCAGCTTTTCTTCTGGATTCATTATATGCCTTCCATTTGTTTGTTTTTTATAATTATGTAGGAGGGTCTTAAAGAGCTCAAAACTAATCTTGACCGGGCTAAAAAGGGAAAACCACCATTGGAAGGTTCCGATGGAAAGAAGATTAGAAACTTAGAACCAAACGCGTAACATAAATTTCCCTCTTCTTCTCTAGATATCTATTCATCTCGTCTTCAACATTTACATCATTTGAATGTTTTATTGCAGGTGGGAGAAGAAGATTGCTCAACAGAACGTTAAGATCGAGAAAATGGAACGAGATATGCATACAAAAGAGGATTTGAAAACCGTGGCACTGGGCACATCTAAGATCAATTATCTGGATCCTAGGATCACAGTTGCATGGTGCAAACGTCATGAAGTGCCAATCGAAAAGGTAAAAGCTTTTTTCAGAAACAAACTGTCAGGATGGTGTTCTCTACTGAACAAAAGAAACAAGTTTTTCTTACAAACTCAAAAAATGTTTTATGTTTCTTGTTCTAGATATTCACCAAGTCTCTTTTGGAGAAGTTTGCGTGGGCGATGGATGTAGAACCCGACTTCAGATTCTCTCGCCGAGTGGTATAGAGAAGCTTTCTCAGATGGAGAAAGTATTGGAGAGCAAATGAGCTTGAATAAGATAAGAGCAAAGAGAAAACCGGCCTTTCTTTTCATCTTCCTCCTTTGTCTAGAATTTTTTTACCTTAGTGAGTAAAAAAATTTCAAGCTGTTTCATTAGTTATTTAACCATTTGTCTCTTTTCTTTTAAACATTACTATGACTTAAATGCTATGTTATTTTTCACATGATTAAAGAAATAGAATATCGGAAGAACAAAAACACTATTATTCCCTCTGATGTTTTAGTAAAAAAAATGTGCGCAAATGTGTGTAGTATTTTAAAATAAGATTCTAATTCATTTTGTATATATTTTCTTAATTATTTCTTTTATCATTCATTGATTACAAAGTGCATAATTATTCAATTGTAAACAATATAGATGTGAAATTAGAAGCTTATTTTCAAGTTTAAATGTAATTAAGCCCAAAGTAAATAATTAGTGTGTTTGACTTTGACCTAACATTTGAAGATAGGTTTGATTTGCCTATTTTGCCCTCACAAAAATCTCAAAATTCGCACGGATCCAAAATTCAGATTCACCGAATTCGCACGAAGAACATCATCGTCCTCTTCCAAAGAGGAGCTTTCATTTCAAATCTGTGAGATCTCAGACACTTTCTCCTCTCCCGTCATTTTTACTTTTTTTCGATCGCGTTGAGTTTATTCATTGTACCCTGAATCACGACGTGTAATACTTGTCGTCGCAGGAATTCTCTGTCAGATCAGGATCAAACATGGGTTTCCTTATAACAACCCTAATATTCGTCGTCGTTGGGATCATTGCTTCCTTATGCGCTAGAATCTGCTGCAACAGAGGTCCCTCCACGAATCTGTATGTTTCCTTGGCGACCCTTGCTTTTCAAATTTGATATATTTTGATTTGATTTCTTAATCCTAGGTATTAATTGACAATGTTAGTGAGGGTAAGGTTAATTACTAGGGATTCAATGGAGTTTGAATCTCTCTAATCTCCCCAGAAGATTGAATTGCTGGAATCAAGAGTTACCCTCTTGAGAATTGATAACTTTAACATAATGGTTCAATACAAATTCTTTGAATTGGTTGCTTCTTGTTGTAATATATTCAATGAGCTTGGGTGATGTAGAAATACTACTGTTGTCACGGTTTTGTTTCTTGTGCTCTGAAAGTTCATGGATGTGTTATTCTCATAAGTTGTTTTGTATCATTCATCAAGGTTCAAGCTTTGTTAATTTAATCTGTCTTCCTTGTTTCTTGACTGGTTTTGCTTTGACTCTCTTTCTGTAACCATGTAATGGAGTAAAATATCTCATCTTTATTTCTCTGATCACAGGCTACATCTTACCTTGGTCATTACTGCCACGGTCTGCTGTTGGATGATGTAAGTTTATGTTTGATCATATACTATTTCCGTTGCTTTCTAGCCATTGGCTTACATTTACAGCCTATTGATTGTTCCTTCTTTGCATTTTCTTCGTCTTCAATTTTGCTTTGTGTTAAAAGACCTGTTATTGTTTCCTCACTGTTCTCCATAAACAATCAAAATGCAAATCCCACACGCTAAGATATCTAGAACAAAGTTTCCAGTCTTAGTTGAACTTGCTGAAAGTTTCATTATTGAACTCATGAACATTGTCAAAGGTTCTTTGCGTGTCTGTATATCGAGTTTGATTCTATGTTGCTTTGGTCACAGTTTCTTACTTTTTTTTTGTCTCTTGACTATTGTAGGTGGGCAATTGTATATATTGCACAGATGAATCCTCTGATTGTCCCCATACTAAGCGAAACAGAGTAGAATCCACTACTCAGACAAGAACCCCAAACTAGAAAAAGCATGCGCAAAGTCAGTCGAGTAATCCAATCCTTCTGTATCTTCAATCTTTGAACAGTTTTCGTGTTTGTAATTCTTATCTTGGTGTGAACAAATCAAAACCTTTTGGCCTCTTTACTATTTTGAGATTTTCTTGTATTCACATCTCATTCATTCCCCAAAACAAAGCTGAATCTCCCTTTTGAGATTAGTCCAAACCCTCCCACAATGTATTATTGTTGATTAAATAAGCTTTTGAATAATTACCGCCTATTTTCATATTCTCTACTGATGGAAATTATTGATCTCTATTGTATCTCGAATCTTGATATGAGATAATTTTAGTTCTGAATTGTTATGCATCAATGCGAAACGTTGTCGTTTATTTGAGTCAGAGCCTCCGAGGGTCCACTCGATCTCTTCACCTTTCCTTTGTTAGACGACAAACACTGAACTTATGATATTTTCTTCGTCGACACTAAAACCCTAAAAAAACCATGTTTTTGTCTCTCTTTGTTTTCTGAAAGCAGAGGAAGTAAACAATGGCGATAATTCCGTTAGCGCAGCTTAATGAGCTAACGATGTCTTCTTCATTTCTTGCGAAATCGATATCTCATTCGTTGCATAGTAGCTGCGTTTGCGCAAGTACCAGAATCAGTAAATTCGGTGGCGGCTTCTCTAAACGAAGAAGCGATTCAACAAGGTCTAAGTCGATGGGGTTGAGATGCTCCTTCTCTTCGATGGAGTCTGCGAGAATTAAGGTGGTTGGTGTCGGCGGTGGTGGTAACAATGCCGTCAATCGAATGATTTCCAGCGGATTACAGGTCACATTTTCAATCTCTTGCTCTCCTCGAAGAAAAAAGACAATGAACTTCATGTTTTTGCTTCGATTTTGATATGAAAATTCTCATTTTGGGTTATGATTGATTTCTTCTGTTTCCAGAGTGTTGATTTCTATGCGATAAACACAGACTCTCAAGCTCTGTTACAGTCTTCTGCTGAGCACCCACTTCAAATTGGAGATCTTTTAACTCGTGGGCTTGGTTAGTAAAGTTATACTTGTTTGTAAAGATGTTGTGTGAGTTTTGGCACTCAAAGCAACAAACTTGCGTCTCTGTTACTTGATCTAACAGGTACTGGTGGAAACCCGCTTCTCGGAGAACAAGCTGCAGAAGAATCAAAAGATGCAATTGCCAATGCTCTTAAAGGATCAGACCTTGTTTTCATAACTGCTGGTATGGGTGGTGGCACAGGGTCTGGTGCTGCACCTGTGGTAGCTCAGATATCAAAGGATGCCGGTTATTTGACTGTTGGTGTTGTTACCTATCCTTTTAGCTTTGAAGGACGTAAAAGATCCTTGCAGGTAGTGTTGACAATGTTTTAAGTTGAATTGGTTTAAGTCTCAAGTCTTGTTATGGATCCGTGGCTAATTTGGTTATTTCTCTAGGCACTGGAAGCTATTGAAAAGCTGCAAAAGAACGTCGATACCCTTATTGTAATTCCAAATGATCGTCTGCTAGATATTGCTGATGAACAGACACCTCTTCAGGACGCTTTTCTTCTTGCAGATGATGTTTTACGCCAAGGAGTACAAGGAATCTCAGATATTATTACTGTAAGTTTGTGTATTGTAAAGCACTAAAGCTTAACAAGTTGATTGATGAATGCTCACTGATCGATCCCGAAAGAAAGATCCTGAGGAAACAGTATCTTTTGTTCTTTTTCAGATACCTGGACTGGTCAATGTAGATTTTGCGGATGTGAAGGCGGTTATGAAAGATTCTGGAACTGCAATGCTTGGGGTAGGCGTTTCTTCTAGCAAGAACCGAGCAGAAGAAGCAGCTGAACAAGCGACTTTGGCTCCATTGATCGGATCATCCATACAGTCAGCTACTGGTGTCGTCTACAACATCACTGGTGGAAAAGACATAACCTTGCAGGAAGTAAACCGAGTATCACAGGTGCGGTATTTTTGTCTTGGTTTACTCGGCTTTGCTTCAATTGGGTATATACCATATTATAATGCAGTCTTCTCATGTTTTGGGTTTTTTTTTGCAGGTCGTGACAAGTTTGGCAGACCCATCGGCCAACATCATATTTGGAGCTGTTGTGGATGATCGCTACACCGGAGAGATTCATGTAACGATAATCGCCACGGGCTTCTCACAGTCATTCCAGAAGACACTTCTGACTGATCCAAGAGCAGCTAAACTCCTCGACAAAATGGGATCATCAGGTCAACAAGAGAACAAAGGAATGTCTCTGCCTCACCAGAAGCAGTCTCCAGCAACTATCTCTACCAAATCATCACCTCCCCGGAGACTTTTCTTTTAGTTTTCTTTTTGCCTTTTCGTTTTTAAGCATAAAAAATGTAACGATCTTCAGGCTCAAATATCAACTACATTTGATTTTTCTCCAAAATGTCTCTAAATCAAAACTAACACTTCCCGTCATTATGCTATCTGTAAATCCCAAAAAGTCATTTGGTAAACATGAGATGACAAAGTCACAGACCCAAAACTCAATTTCAAACTACTAGTCTATATTTTGAGGTGGAATATGGTAACCGGGCCCGATTCTAGGATTATGACCAGAGATATAGGTATCAGCCAGATGGACAGATCCGGTTTCACCGGCATCCGCGAGTTCGAAGTGGTTAGGGAACATCATGTCGGGAAGGGAGCTAACAGGTACACAAAATAGTTAAGACTTATGAGAGGAAAATGCAGAGATCTCCAATATCTTGAGTGTAAACAGCGTTTCCATTGTCGTCTACCATGAACACCATTAAAGCTTTTGTTTTCAATTTCGACATCTCTCCAGACGGCCTTCCTATACCACTTAACTAAGAAAGTTTCACCGGCGGATCTTGACTCCCCAAGTGTTCGCTTTTGTAGCACGAATCTATAAGCTCTCGTTTGGTCTTTGTCAGCTTGGGAAGGTTTCGGAACCGCAACCTCTGAAACTTGGGATTTTGCTTGTGTGTGTGGAGATCCCATGATCCAAATGATATGGCCTCCAGATCCGAGTATGCGAAACATCTCATCTTTCTTCGAAAACATGACACGAGAGAAGTAGAAGCAGGGGTTTGCGATTCAGATGTTGATCCACTCGGAGTTACTTCGAGCGGGTCTGCAAAAGCTGAGTTGAGGTCCCAAGAACTTGACAGCCACAACACAGTCCTCATCATCAGGAGAAGATGAGGGCATTGACACAATGGTGATGATTTGAGTTTGGCAATGAGGCAGAGTTACAAGAGGAGGCAATGGAATGCGTTTTGGTTCTGTATACGATGCATTTGGGTTTAGATCATCTTGGAGACGCAGTATTCCGTCTTCCTTCAAATTAGCTACCCAGCCATGGGTATGACCCCATCGTTACCATTGGATTATCCACCAACTCCATAGGCACCTTCTTTTCCAAATCACTTAATAGAGTTTCATTATGATAGTAAATGACGAGTTTTCCGAGACCCCTTCCACAAGGATCAGCGTCAAAATGATGGTACAAGGAGGGGTTTGCAAATTGCAACAAGGAAGTTGAGAAGCCATTAGAGAGAAGAGGAGAGGATCTTACTACCACAGGTTTGGTTTACTCCGAAAGCATAGCTTCAAGGGCTTGTTGAGAAGTAGAGACATGAATAATGTTCTTTGGCGAAAAGCAAGAGATTAAAAAAGAAAAAACCCTAATTGAAGAAATGGTGATCTTCTCCACCTAAAACCCTACATCGTACAGAGGAAGGGACTTGCCCACCTAAGTTTCCCACCTCCAAATTAATTATGGTCAGACACAATCTTAATTGGAATTCATTTCAAAAATGGTCAAACCCTCCATTAATCTCTTAATTGGGCTTTGCACACCAGGTTTTCTCCAAAATGTCTCTAAAGCAAAACTATCATTTCAATCTCATATTATGCTAACCAAAGGCAAAAAAAACCCAAAAAGTCATTTGGTAAACCAAATTGCACACATTCTCTAGCTGGACATGACTGTGGTCACAGAAACAACTTGGAACTCGGCTTCAATGACTATAGCATGATTGATCACGGAGATCTTCTAGAGATATAAAAACTTGGGCAAACCTCTTCCTCCTGTACTGGGGCAATGAAACCAATAGTTAACTGCATTGAGACCGAAAACAAAGACAAGACAGTGTGTTAGTGGTTAGAGATGATCACTAAATTTGTAAGCAAAACAAAGTATTCTCCGAGTTAATTAATTACCTTTGTGATGGTGGTCTGATCCTTTTCGTTGGTTCAATAACCGTAAATTGATTTCTGCATAGGTGGTTGCTTCGGAAACATTTGGAAGATGACTTTGACCATGAATGAATATGAAAAAACATGTGCAAGATCTATATGTTTGTATGTTGAGAGATCATAACGAATTGGTACGCGCGTAAAGTAAAGAGGAGACACAAAGATTTGTTAATGGGGTTCGGTTAACCTACATCCCCGAGACCTAGTCCAGAAACAATTCACTAGCATAAGAACGCAAAAAATAATTGCCAATAATACCCAACACACATCCGTGCCTATCACTCTTATCTAGATGAATTAAGGAGACTACCACTCATTGTTTTTTCCGACGAGTGTAGCTCCATAACAACCACCAACAGAACACGTCTTGTCTGGTGGGACGACACCATACACACATGTGTGCCTCTCACAATAGAACCCTAGATGCGTGAGTTTTTCTGTCACCACCTAGTTCTATTTATACTCTCCAAGATCAAAACCCTAGTTTAGATCCACGAGCCTTTCAAGGCCCATCAGTTGTAACCTCCACGTCACTAATTTAGTTAGCTCTGGAGTCCACATCAACTACTATCATTCGCTGATAATTCTTCCGACTAGAACAGCTTTCAGCTTGTTCCAGCAACATCATGCATCTTTCCCATACCAAGTAAAACATGCACTCTCAGAACCACATAAATTCTTCACTAATGTGTCTTGGTCTTTCTTCTCAGTTCCACTTTATTGCCCTCAACACAACTCTTGGTCAACATCAACATCAGCTCATAATATGTGCTCTGACAATCTCTCCTTTTTTATGTTTGTCAACTCAAGCTTTGTAGACATCTGCAAAAACCACAACTTCACAACAGATAACACTCCCCTACATCAATGCATTAACAATCTCTCCCTCCTTGAGTGCATACTCACATCAAAACAACAACACACATATTATGTTACACTCAAGATCTCTTCTTCCCCTTGTTGTTTATGTGTTCCAATCAAGCACCTCTTTAACGTGGACTTCATACCAGTCGTAATGTTCTTCTATAATCTCCACACTCTCTCATTCTCTCCCTTTTGATTGAATTTGACAACTCAAGATAATTTCTTCACAATGATGCTTATTGTACTCGATGAAGGTAGGAAGGTAATTACTCTGAAAAAATCTATGCTTCTTCCCTATAATTCGAAACCTTCTCTTCAGCTTGAGACATTCAGTCGAGACCTTCCAACTATGCTCCTCCTTTAATAATCTCCCCCTACTTGATTGACACAATTCATTCAAAAAACAAACACCTCCATGGTGTTGAGATCAACAACTCACATTCTGGTCATGACAAAGGATATTCCATCTTGCTTCTTCATGATTTTATCCATTTTATACCACCAAAACATACTGCTATTATCCTTTGCAAGCTTCAGATATTGAAACTAGGAGAGATACAATTGATAAGTAATTCTCAATAATGATAACCCAACATCTACAAGTCACTTAAGCTAACCATGTTACGCTTAATCGGAGTTACTCAACTCTAAACATATCTTAGATTGATCCCGACCAACTTCTCATCTAGAGTGAATCGTCACGTAAGATTTTCCTTCCCAACTGCTTTTCCAGGACAATTGATAAGTAATTCTCAATAATAATAACCCAATATCTACAAGTCACTTAAGCTAACCACGTTACGCTTAATCGGAGTTACTCAACTCTAAGCATATCTTAGATTGATCCCGACCAACTTCTCATCTAGAGTGAATCATCAAGTAGGATTCTCTTTCCCAATTGCTTTTCCTTCTTGGCTTTCTCTCAGCAGTACACAGACACCCAACCAACAAAAATATACTTCCAACCTTTCTTAAATTCCCACATTTGTCAGTTGTGATCTCTTTTATATCTAATCATGAACACCTCTTCCTTGATATATGCTTAATGCCACTGTTCATCAATGATCCCGGACACTGAATTCAATGCCTTTTTACCAGAATCTAGCCACATCTTATTCCGAGTTCGTTTGATAGCTCGTTTGATGTCTCCACAACTACTTGTCAAATATGATACTTCGGATTGCATGTGCCCGAAACAGACTGAAAACGCTAGAGTAAGTCGCAATTCAACTGTCCAAAATTAAATCCCACCGTTGAATCTCAAGCCACTAATAACACGAAGCTCTCCATAAAGTTTATGCTCAATTAGATTACTTTTAGATCTCCAGACGCTGCCTTGACAAAGCTATCTCGAACTAATTTCTGCATTATGCTCTTGATCTGAAAATTACTATTCTCTCTTTTCGAACTGTAATTCAGATCTCCTTTGCCTTCACTCTAGTATGAACAATAACCCTTAGGCACATAGATTCCATTCATCACCATGAACTTGCAATAACGTGAAACACACATTGTTTCCTTTTCCAAAGATCTCTCGTAGTGAAGTTACTTCGTCCGTCTTGATGCAGAGCACAAACAGAGCAGCAAACCAACCCAGAAAATTATGAAACTTGGTGGCAAAATCAGAAACAGTCATACGAAGCCATAGGAAAAAACAGATCAAGACTTGGGTTTACTGTTTGAAAGTTATGACCAATCTCCCAAAACTAATCTAGAATGATACACACCCGCGATGAGCCATCTTCGGGTGCAATTTCCCATCAACCCACATAAAACCAGGAGACATTATTTATATCATTGGAAAGATCTCACTTTCAAGTTTTCAGAACATCTTTCAGAGCTAAAATTCGAGATATGTAGCTCACGAAATCGAAGAGACAAGAAGCACGGTAAGTATAGAACATAATGATTTGCAGCGGATCAAACTTTAATATCTTCAAATATCTGAACATGTGGTCTTCCATCGCCTTTCAAATTATCACTAGACTCGTCACTTTCTCTTGTTTGATTTCTTCACACTATCCTTAGCTTCAGAATCAATCCTTTGTTTATCGATCATTCTTCATAACTTAAGCGACATTACTTATCAAATCTTGAGATTGTGATAACGCTTTCAGCTATAAACCCAAACTTTACTCACAACAATCTCTGATTTTCTTTGTATCACAGTTTAGTTTGACCTTGCAAAACACTCTTAGTTACCCTTAGCTTCCCTGTCTTATGCAATCACATCCAGATTCTCTAATGTCAGACACTCCACTTGTCAAAATAACTCATCTTGAAAAATAAAAACTCAAGATTTTTCAGCGTACACTTAAGCTCATGCCATATGAGTTTCACCTTCTCCTCCAATAAAAAAGAAACCTTAGACTGGTCAAACTTAGCTACCTCATCTCATTTCCACTGAAACTGCTTTGCGCCTACATGTAGTAAGATGAATTTCTTTAGACCTTGATCACAACCCTTGAATTTACCAGCAAATTTTCCATGATCCAGCAGCTCATTAACAACAAACCTTACTCCCCAACAAGCTTCATTCTCTTAAAATCAATTCTCTGATGTGAAATCACATTCTTCTCTAATCTGAAACTTAAACCTTCACATACATTGCAACAACCTGTAAACAATGTAAAGCTTGAACAAATCCATGTTCACTCTCTGTTAAAATCGAACTCCACTAGCAGCTTTGACATACTATAGATCACTATTTTTCGCTGACATCCTCAAAAATAACCTCACAATCTACACCTGTCAAATTTTCAGGACCCTGAAATATACCTCATAGACTGATCTTGCTGACAAAATCTTCTCAATCATCTTCTTTATCTGCAATTCCCTTCTAGAATACCAAAAGCTTAACACAAAGGAAAGTCCCTTCTGAGGCGTCCATAGTCATAAGAATTCTGTGAACCACCAGTTGAGTTAACAACATCGTGTAATTTCTTTTACGCTGAAGCATTTTACTAATTCTAAATCACGCAGAAATAGAAAAATTCTGAAGAGGAGTACTAATAATCTTGACCTTTCTCTTGCATATTCTACTCACACAGTCCCATGTGCAAGAATATCAATCTCCTACTATTGCTATAACGCCAGGAATTGAGTTGCATTTTGCTTCCCTTTTTTTTCAAAACTATATGTCGCATTCACCGAAAAGCTTTACCAATTAAGGCATTTCTTCATTCACCTCCTGCAACTTCTTCTTTCAGATTTGTGATGTCTCCTTGAACTTGCCATGTCAGATTAAGACCATTAATCCTTATTGCAACGCCTTCAAGAATTATTCTTACACACTCTTTATTCCACGATTCCTTAACTGTCAATTTGCTTCATCTTCCGAGTTTCAAAAAACACAAGCCAACAATCCTTCGCCCAGAGAACATCTCAAAAAAAACTTCAGACCTCCCTCTCTCCTCTGTGTTCATGCTTTCGTTGGCTCTGTTTCTCAAGCCTCTTTTCAAAATCATGAACTTCATTTCGATGAAATTGTGATCCTTTAGATCAAGAAGCTTCATCTTTCTTCCCCACAGTGAGACCCAAACTCTGTTTCTCCAGTTTTGTTACGACAACTACAACTTCGGTGAATTCTCTTCGTCAATAACCAAGATATATGTCAAGCCTTAAGCCGAAATTATCTGATTTCTGGACTTTGGAAACAATAAAAGCATTGTCTCCTTTTCTCTAGTTTTTCTATGAAGCTCTTTTGGTTTCAACATTCTTCTCCCCTTTGTTGATTGTGTGTCTCAAAAATCTAATCCATGACACCCATAACAACAACAACTCCAAGAAAATAAACACCGCCTCTAAGCTTCATATAAACCTCAAATCAATGTCGTAGAGTAGAGCATCAATTTTGTCAACACCATTAATAGTCAAAGCTTCTCTGTGAGCATAACCCAAAAGCCCCAAGCCCATGTTATCTCTCTCTCTTAATGAGCGTTGCTTCAAAGACAACTAATACAACCAGTCATTTGGTTATCTCCTGATTCACTTTCATCAAACAGACTTCAATCCAATAACCATCATAACATCATGAAAACCCATGAACTCATAAACTTCATGAACAAGCAATTGAAGAACTCACCCAGCTTAATATGAGAAACCAATTACGCAGAACCCTTGAATCAACTCAGCTGAGAAGTGAGAACGTCATATACTTATATCCCTAAAGCTTCAAACCAAACTTCTAAAAACATCCGACTCTTGTCATTCTAAATTAGACATCAAAACTAACTCCACTTTTTGACTTAGGGAATGAGTAGAAGGATATCGACTTCACTTCTGTGATTCACAGCAAGGAATCCTTTCAATATCAATCTCAACTTTAAGATGGACGAAGCTCATCTTTTTCTAAGCATTGTGACGCGACATCAGCCAACTTCTTTGGTAAAGAAAAAACTCATCCTTCAATATTTTTTCTGCAGATTTCCGATGATAGTCTAATCTTTCCGACGATTCCTCAACTTCGGCGAAACCGACCACAACCTCCACCTCTCAAAATTTCAACCTCAGATGTGGCCATCTGAGCTTGTGTTGTGCCCGTCACAAACTCAAAATCATGTTAATTTTGAGAAACCCAGAATCTGAAATTGCCTTTACAGGCATGTTTCTCCGCCGTGAATCATCTCTCTTATTTTCAAGTCGACAACCGAAGAGAAGAAGACTCTCGGTGTCTCTTTCTACCTTTCACAATCAGGTTCACACGTATGATATCACACGTGCCTATCATCTTCCAAAATTTTTTTTGAAACCCTTTATTTTGCTTAGAAGCTTTAATATACGTTTATTTTCAATCATCTTCTCACAATAGATTTTTCTAGGGATTAATTAAATTAGACATTGGCCCCAAATTCCCAAACCATGTAAAAAAAATTACCTCTCTTCCGCGATGGTTTCTTTTCCCGACGACAAACAACGACTCATCACCTCTTTCATCTTCGTCTTTTTCTAAAATACTCGTTGAACCATAAATCTCCCTTTTGCTATGTTTCCTCAACTCCACATAACTAAACACACGTCTTCATCCTCATCCGCTTCTAGCCACATAACCAGGAACATACCCAAAACGAGAACAAATCTCTGTGGAGAGCCCGCTTTGATACCAACTGAAAAACATATGTGTGCAAGATCTATACGTTTGTATGTTGAGAGATCATAACGAATTGGTACGTGCGTAAAGTAAAGAGGAGACACAGTGATTTGTTAACGGAGTTCGGTTAACCTACATTCCCGAGACCTAGTCTAGAAACAATTCACTAGCATATGAACGCAAAATACAATGCCAATGATACACAGCACACACACGTGCCTACTACTGATTGTCTTTTCCGACGACTGTAACTCCACAACCACCACCGCATGGAATATTTACGTCCATATTGATTTCCAAGTTATGTAACTAAATAATCCGCATGGAAAGATAATATCTAAATTTTAGATATTGGATTTTTAATTACGATCATATAAACTTAAATTTCAATTTTTACCACAGCCAAATCAAAACGAAATTTTGTTTGATCATCTTCTTTTGTGTATCAATCAGAAGGATTTCAGATGATCCATGGGAGGCTCTTCTTTCACAATTTTTCTTTTTCTTTCTGTAAAAGTAGCATTACACACAAAAGAGAAAGAAACAAGAAGCTTTTTAAGACAAAAGATTCTATTCAAACGGACCCTTTAAAAGGAGTGTGTACAGATCTCTATGGCGCAACACATAGATTGTAGATTCTTCTGCATTTTACAACAACCTAAACACCGATGATTTTGGGAAGTTTTCTTGCTCTGAAATGGAGAAGAAAGTACCAATTTCTGAGTTCCAGTTTCTGTTTTCACTGTTTTTTGCGTCTCACAGGAAATAATCAGGTGCAGGTTTCTTGGATGGAGCTCCTCTCGATTCCTGTATCCATAGTCATATTATGTCTGACAAATCAAACCAGAATTTGAAAAGGAAATTAGATAAATGAGGCTCTTACTTGTGGGGCCGCATCGAAGACACGAAACTCCTTATTTAGATTCTCATCGAGCTCTAGAATTGCGGCTACATTACCGCATCTGGAGCACATTCAAACAAAAATAACATGAACATTCAAGGCAAAGGAAAAAGATCATATGTGTAAGATCCTGAGCATCTAATTACCTATAACAGTAATTTGGGGCAGACCAAACAGTGACTATCTGGCTATTGAACATCCATTTGTAACCTTCCATAACTAGCTGATGAGCTCGACATATGTAATCAATGTTGTTTGAGTGGTTAAAAGACGTAACAACACTGCCGCCAAAAAGGAATCCGGCACCACGGGGACTCAATCCCCAACCATCCACAATATCTTCTGGATCAGACCATAAAAGATCACACATGGCACCATCATGTGGTACTTCTTGCTTTCGATCAATAGCCCTGATCTGCCAAAAGAAATGTATTAACGGACTAGTCAATTATATCCTCATACCTAAAACCTTCTGATTATATCAGCCTCAACCTGGTCTAGAGTCATAATAGCTGGAGACAGACCTCCATGAACACAAAATATCTTGTTCTCGACAAGAGCTGAAAGGCTTGGACATATAAAAGATAGGAAGTTTCCGTTACATTAAGCGAAATAACATCTACTCGGAACTCCAAAAAAAAGCCGAAAAGGGGTGTGTACCTCAAGTAGTCAAAGATATCTGTGCAGTATCTCCAGACATTTACGGAGCCATATTTACGCAGGCACTCGTCATAAAATCCATATACCTACTAAAGGCAGACTCTTAAATAGTCTGAAAATACACTTACGCATCAAAGTTTTCTTAAAAAACCTGAACTCACCTGTGTAATTTGCCGGCTCTCGTGGTTCCCTCTAATGAGAGTTATACGGTCTGGATATCTAACCTGAGAATATAAAAAGTAACTAACTTAGGGGATTTTAGAACCCACAGGGAGAGAAGACAATCCAAATAATTCATATATTTGAGCAAACCAAAGTAAAACTCTGTTGGGCTATTTATTACCTTGAGAGCTAGAAGAAGTAGAAATGTCTCAACTGAATAAAAACCTCGGTCAACAAAATCTCCAAGAAACAAATAATTCGTCTTAGGGCAATCACCCCCGACTTTAAAAAGCTCTTTCATGTCATAGAATTGCCCATGAATGTCGCCACATATCTAATCCATCAAAACGAAACAAAACAAAATCTAAGGATAAATCAACTAGCAAGACACTGTCCATGGAATCTTCAGACTTGTAAAGATAGTCAACAGAGAGAGTTTCATCCACTCTATCCTAAAAATTATCACTCCATTCCAAAGAAACAATTGTTGCAGTCTTTAGTTATCATCGAATCCCTAAAACATAGGAACCAAAACTCCTACACAAGTTCAAAAACCAATATCTAGTAAACCATCAACAAAAACCCCTACTTTAAACCATATCATTTCTAATTCCGAATCAAAACTAACTACAACTGTTCTGAGTCACAATTATGCCCAAAATAAATAAATAAAAAAAAACCCAATTTCAATTTTGTCAGATTCCTCAACTCACAAGCTTTGACTTTCATGGGTTCTCTCCAAAACTCAATCTTCAAACATAAATAGGGATAAATTCTGAAGCTTGAATCGAGAAAAAAAAAAAACTTACAGTGACAGGAGCATCGACTCTTTGAACATTGCTCTCTTCAACTAGAATTTCCATAGCTTTAAGACAAAGAGCCTTCACTTCTGATTCCTTCAAAGGTTCACAGCGTTTAAGCTGCTCTATCTGTTGGTCTAGGTCTGACATTTTCTCTGTTCCTTTCTCTCTTTTTTTCTTCTTCTTCCACCTTTCTTCACAGACAACTAATGAAAAAAAAACCCTAATTTCGATAATCAGACGAAAATTCACGAAATCCTTGTCAAAATTTAGATTAAAAAAGAGAATAAAGAAGAATAAATCGTGTTCTTCTTCTTCTTCCCCAGGAGAGGCTTTGCTCCTCTCCGAAGGGGTGTTTTCTTCCCCAACTCTCTCTTTCTTTTTCTCGTATCAATTTCTAATATACTCATCCCATTCAAACCCATTTCTAAAATACTCCTCCTATTTCTAAAATACTCTTATGTGGAGCCCACATCAAATTTTAAAACAAAAATTCATAAACTACCATCACACGCTCACACACTTCCCTTTCAAATTAAATAATATTAAACAATTAAATTTTTAAATAAAACACACACTCTACCACATCATCTTCTTCATTAACAACCTCGTACGGACAAGCCTTCATTTTCACGAGCGGAAAGCGAAAAAATTCGAGTTTTTTCCGTCTGCCATCGAGCTTATGTCCGCTGGCCGACATTGGAGCTACAGAACGAGCTGAGATTCCGCCATTGGAACTGCGTTTGAAGGTAGTTTTGCGTTTGAAGAGGGCCACAAAACTGATTTGAGCTCGGATTAGATTCGGAGCTCGATTGAATCTCGTTTTAGCTGATTGAAACTCGTTTCAGGTAATGTGCGGTATATTGTTATGGGTTAGTGATAGGTCCGGTGATTCGTAGCTCGATATTGTGTAGTATCCATATTCTGGGTATTATTGATACAACTAGTATTACTAAGAAAATCTGTATTACTGATAGAAATGATATTATTAAGAAATTGTCTAATGTTGAATTTTATTATTTTCAAAGTACAATGAATAAAAAATAGCGGACTATCATACATTTTAATTATGGAGATGAATTAGTATGGATTAGGGGTAAACATTCGGTAAAACGGTACGGTTCGGTTTGGAAAATTTGGGATTCGGGAAATTCGGTAATATGAATATTAGCTCCGAATAAAAATCAAACTTAATTCGGTTCGGTTCGGTTTGGTTCAGGATTTTCTAACAAATTCCAAATGAAATTAATATAATTTCTGGTTATTTCGAGTTATTCGGTTGTTTCAGGTTATTCGGTTATTCTAGTTATGAATATTTTTTGTTTTTGAGTTATAAGATTATTTTGGGTTATTCAGATTATGAGATGAATATTTGATTATTATTTTATTTTTTTAACATAATGTAAGTTAATTAAGTTAATTTAAGTTAACTATATTTAAATTTTAATTTCAGTTTATCGATTAACCAATCGGGTTCCGGTAAATATATCGAATGGAACCAAATACCAAATTAATTTAAAAATATTTCCGATTGGGTTCTTATATGTTTTAGTTTGGTTCGATAAATTACCGTTCGATTTGGTTTGGTAAATTACCATTCGGTTCGGTAATTTTGCACACTCTTAATATGGATTTTAAGAGAAAATGTTCATCACGCGCTTTTGATGAAAAAAAATCGAGTGAAGAAGTCACTTATACGTTATAATTTATGTGTTGATTTAATCTGTTTGTATTTTGTTATGAAAACTTTGTATTATCACTTGTTTGTCTAATGTTAATATGAGTACAACCAAGTATTAATGATACAACTAGGTGTTACTGATATAACTATATATTGAAATACAATTGGGTATTACTAATACAACTATTACAAAGGTATCTTACACTCATATGATTATTTTAAAGGTATATTACACTCATACTGATATATAGGGTTAATGAAACCACTAACATCGAAGTAATTATTATATCTAATATATTACAAAAAAATGAAAATGTCTTGTTGTGATCTTAAAATATCTTAGACATGTATGGGTATTTTATAAATACTTAGACCATTATGATGTGAATCATAGAAAATTTGTAATTTGACAAATGTTTTTCTATGAAAGTTTACTAACATTAATTTTATTTACCTATTGTAAATTGTACAACTAGAAAAAATGCATAAAATTACTGATACAACTAGTTAAACCTTAAAACAACAATTTTACAACTATGTGTAGATGATACTTCAGTTTACAACTACAGTGTGAACGCATGTATTTAATAATATTTTATTGTAATGTGAACGCATATGTTAAATAATATTTTATTATTTTTATAATATTTTAATATTTTTTTAGTTTAATAATATTTAATTTTTAGTTTAATAATATTTTAATATTTTTTATTATAATATATTGGTAAATTTTTTAATTTAATCTAATAATTAAATGAGCATAGTTGTAACTAGTAATACCCAGTAGTACGATCGTAGTTGTACCTAGTAATTTAGCGTAAGAAAAAATAGGAATACATCGTAAACAGAAAGAGTTCCTCACGGTCAGAAACTTGAGAAGCAAAGTTAGATGTTGGACAAAACAAACAAGAATCATATCCCAAAAATGTTGTTTTGTACATGGAGATAATGTGATCAAGGAGACTTAATCCAGGACACAAAGAACAAAAGAGTCTGATTCCCTGCAAGAAAAGAATACATAAAAGGTAATTTTACATCATATTCTTTTTCTTTCTTCTTCTTCATCTTAATACCTTAATTTGCATAAGCTCTACTTCAGCTACATATCTTAATTTGCATGCTTCAGCTAACTCAACTCCAGTCAGCTCACTTGAACAACCAGGCTTTCCAAGAAAAAAGATTAAAGAAATAAGTTAGAGAGCAACAATATCTGAATATCTATGCAAAGCAATCATCCACGATAGTAGAATACTACTGAAAACACAATCATTCTTCACCAAGAAAACAATGAATTGATGATAAACGAGCTTAAGCTTCTTTGAGTTATTTTCTATTTAAGTCTTTTCAACTTCAACTCAAAAGAAAGCAAACATGCACTTCTAGTTCAAGCAAGAGACTCATACGCATGAACCAAAAATACCAAATATCGTAATGTATTGGACAGAAGATGAACAAACCAGAGGAAATTCCAGAAGCTGAGCCAGCAGCAAGAAGTGAGAGCCCAGTCTGAGGACTTTTATTGAATAGAGAATTCACTCCTTTTGCGATTGACGCTCCAATTTCAACACTAGGACCTTCCAGCCCCAGAGAATTTCCAGTTCCAAGAGTAACACATGCGGCAACAGTCTTAAGGATAGAACGCAAGACTGCCTTAACACGATCAAGACTAGAATCACAATCTGCGGCGGAATCTCCGGCAGATTCTCGAAGCTGATTGAGGACGCTCACCACCAAACCGCCGATAGTCGGAACAAGGATAACACGCAACCAATTAGAACCGATCGGTGCCTCTCTAAGCCACAAAGCTCCACGATCAGGAATCCCATCCCATGAGAAGTCTTGAAGCAAGTGAACGCAATTGTTGATTAAAACCACACTGATTCCGGTGAGAATCCCATCCCATGAGAAGTCTCATGCTCAATTTACACGAAGAATTATCAACAATTATCAAGGGTTCTAACAATCTGACTTTTCATCTGGATCTATCATACTCAAATCAAAACACTTTGAAGCATTACACAAGGGTAAGAAAATTAGAATCAGATTGGGAAGAGAGCAAAGATGAAGAAAAATCAGATCAGGAAGAGAGAAAAGATGAAGAGAAATCCATCACAGATCATGGAATTTAGGGATTAGGGTTTGTCAATTGGAGGATTTCGGGAGATGCCCTTGTCGTCAATGTAAGAGATGGGTTGAGAATTGAGCTTCGATATTTTGGTTTCTTTTTTTTTTCTCGGACAGTCACCATTTGAGAGACAAGAGCGAGGGATTGAATTTAATTCAACCCGATGGAAGCTGGGTTATGGGTAATTGGATGGGTCGAAATAGATTGGGTTGGTAAATAAGAAGGAAAGGCTTGGACAATTCTGTCTTTTAATCGTTTTCCCATTAAAAAAAAATACAAAAGAAATTGTATTTGAAGTGAGGAGTATCTCAGCAATACTTTTTAATTGGGTGAGTATATGAGTAATTGATGCCTTTTTCTCTTTCTCAGTCTCTCTCCTTCGCTCTGTTTTAATATTTTGTTTTTGAATCCGGTCCTTCTCTTTTCATGTAATTCCAAATTTGCCGGGGATGTTTTCAGATAACATTCTTAGCACAAATCCCTTAATTTGGGCCAGATTCTTTAAGATTGGACTATTGGCCCATATATAACAAAGTAATTAGGCTCATTTAGACTCGGACTTCAGAAATATCCACACGTGCCAAGGATGTCAAAATTCACTTAAGGCAGATTTAAAGCTTGTGCGACACGAAAAAAGACAAAGTTCTTAATTGGTTAAATAAGTTAATTCGGTTGACAATATATAAGTTAGTTAAAGTGCAAACAGAAATGAAGTAGATCGCTTAATTTACGTATTTTGATTAGAATCGGATGTTTGGATTATGGTAGCGTCCCACTAAGCTAGGAATAAACAATTTTTTTGGTAAGAGTTTTCCGTATATATCTATCACGAGTGTCCAAAACATTACATTGTAACAACCAACTAACTTCTAAGATGAGCGTGTTATTTGGCAGGAGTTTTTACGGGTGAAACACCGAAGCCAAAATCTAAGAGTCCAAAATGGCCTAATCAGGTTATGTTAAATTAAAATAGTGTGTGACACTACTAGAAAGAAAATCGTATACCCACGAAAAAACGTGGGTATTTAAGTACAAGATCCGTAGTAAAACGTGGAAAATGCCATTTAATATTTCAAAAGAAACATCATTCCCTTCTGACACAAATCATTCACCCAAAAAAAAATAATAGGTCTCGTGGGTATTTGGGTTTTCGTGGGTAATTAGTAGATATTGATCGAACGGTTGTAAATACATGAAATCCAATGGACGGCTTAAATATGTTTATTTAGATTACTTTATCCTTATAATCAGTAATAATAATATCTATATAACCTACATTACGATTGTTAGAATTGCAAACACATTACAATACAATATTATTTAAAAATGTCAAAAAAAAAAATAACACAAAGCGTAAAAGACCAAATCATCGCCACTTTTCTTGATTCCATCGAATTATCAAAACCAAAAGCTCATGTTTATGAGGGTCAATCATCTGCGGCACTAACTCATCAACATACTACTACAAAACTTTCTCAGATTAATTAGGCTCAACCCCCAACGACATTACCAAACGGTCGTCCAGTCAATCCGCATGCTTCTGGCACCCGACTCAACTAGATTGAGTTTGAAGACTTTGACGAACCACTCTATAAACCATATAAATGTCCACGTGATTATGAAGGATGTTGCGACAAGCAACTCAGGGAGTGCTAACACTGAAAATTTTAATTTTGTAACTCTATCTGAATAATTAGTGTTTTATATATAATTGTATTATAATTATTGTATAATTATAATTATTGTATAACTATAATTATTGTATAACTATTGTATAATTATAATTATTGTATGATTATTCTATTTAATATATATGTATGTTGTAATGTTTTTTATATCTTCTTTGAATAAAATTTTGTAATAAAATACGTTTTATTATATGTGTTGTGCTGAATAATAAATATATTAATAATAGTAATATAATCTTATAGTTATTAATTATTTTTAGAAATAATCTAATTCCCACGATTTACTACTATTTAAATAGTGGGTATCAAGACAAACCACAAAATGCCACTATTACTGTCGTGGGTGTAATTACCCATGAATTATTCGTAGTATTTAGTAACATATTGTCTTTTCATTGGAAAATCCACGCAGTTATGCATGGTAAATCGTGATAAATATTACCCACGTTTGTTTACGTGGGTTTTTGTGAGAAATTTTACCCACTTGTTTGCCTCCTCTTCCCACATTCTTTAAATTTTTGTGGCAAACATCTCACGCCTGATATTTCGTGATAAAACGTGGCATTTTTGTCATACCCACGAAATTATTTGTGTGAATTTTGTGGGTATATGGATTTTTTCTAGTAATGTGACGAATACAATGCCAGGTTTGTGAGAGGTAAATTTACTTTTTGTGAAGTTGTTATATACGGTACTTTAGTACTTACATGTATGAACAAAAAAGAAATAAGAGACAATTGCCTAAAACAACATATATCTTATATCATATTACTAGAACAATCTCATGAATTCCAAACTTTTGAAGAGTTGGTAAAAATAAATAAAAAAAACCAGTCTTTTGAGTTTTTAATTACAGGATTGCCATTAATTTTTTTTAAAAAAAAACAGAAAGCGTCGGCGACGCTGTGGAGATTTCCCCCATCGCGTCGCCGACGCTACCGTTGAGGAAGACGACGCCGAACCTTACGTCGACGTCGATACCCGAAGTTTGAGTATGACCACGAAAGATAATTGATCGGAAAAATTGATGAGGAAGATGAAGTTGACCTTTTGGCTTCGTCGTCGCGACATGAGTTGGTAATATCGACACAGTAGACTTAATATGAGAGAGAGACGGTAGACTTAATATATCGATACGGTAGACTTTGAGAGATGTAATAGCGGTAGACTTTGAGATATAACATAACAGTAGACTTAAAAGATATCGAGACGGTAGACTATAATAATAGTCATGGTAGAGTTAGTGACATTTGAAGGAAAAACGATTGAAAACGGTTCAATTTTTCCGGTTAGGTTACTAGGGTTTTATTTAAGACACGGTAGAGTTGACAAAAGAAACGGTAGAGTTTAACAACGACTGAGTAGACATAAAATAAAAGTTACTATTACACTTACTGTTGCAGTTATAGAAATATAATTTTGGGGGGAAATTAAAAGGATCTTTCATCTTCATTTGTCTCAAAAATCTAAATATCGATTTTTTCTAAAATTTTCTGCCGGCGATTTTTCTGAAACTTCGCCGTCTTCCCCGTCTTTGTCGTCTTCACCGTCTTTCCTGTCTTCGCCGTCTTCGCTGTCTTCGTTGTCTTCGCCATCTTCGTCTTCTTGCGTAAGATTCTCTTGCGTGTTCACCCGCGTCTTCGCCATCTTCGACTTCTCGTCTTCTCGTATTCGCGGCGTCTTCTCGTTTCCGCGTCTTTTTGGCAACTTCGTGTCTTCTCCGGCATATTCTCTGTTCTCCGGCGTCTAAGTCGTCTTCTCTGAAGTCTTCTCGTCTTCGCCGGCGTCTTTTCATCTTCTCCGGCATCTTTTTCCTCAAGTCGCCTGCCTTCTTCGTGCCTTCGTTTCTCCGGCCTTATGCCCGCTTCTAACGTCTTCTTTGACAATAGGATGTAAAAAAAAATTACGTAATCTATATTCGTCTCTCTTTGTTTATGAAATTTTGATATTGGATTTGGATTCTCTGTGATTTTTGTTGCAATCGAGAAAAAAAAACAGAGGAAAATGATTCATATGTTATGGTAGACTTTACTGTATGTCTTGGTAGACTTAATAATTATTCTATTTGATATGGTAGACTTTACTTTATGTTTCGGTAGACTTAATAATTCTTCTTCTTCGTAGACTTTACTTTATGTCTCGGTGAACAAAAAAAAAAAAAAATTTCTTCGTCTTCTCTGGGAATAGGGTTTTACCTTCGTCATTTTTGGCATAGGAATATAGACACTCGTCAAACTTCCACCACCGACATACGACCACCGATTTTACTGTAAGTTACTCTTCTTCGTCTTCTTCGTCTGTTTCGCCTTCTTCGTCTTCTTCGTCCACTTCTTATTCTTCTTTGTCTTCTTCGTCTCCTTCATCTTCTTCGACTTCTTCGTCTTCGTCTTCTTCGTCGTCGTCTTCTTTACTTTTGGTAGACTTAACTTCATGTTATGGTAGAGTTAAACGGGTATCATGGTAGACTTTCCTGTATATCATAGTAGACTTAATTGTATGATAGACTTACAAGACTCTATGATGACAGACTCTTTCGAGGAAAGAAGCGGAAAGAAGATCGACAACCTCATTCCGAGGTTTAACACAGGATAGGGCTAGGACGAAGTGGGTAGTGAGTACCTTAACGATGTTTTTGTGGTGAAAAGCATTCATCACAACCTCATACACCGCAACGAATCCGGGTAGAAGATTCTACACTTGCAAGAGGGTCGATGTAAGCAAAAGCAAAATTCAGCTTTATGTTGTTCTTTGTTTTTTATGAGTATTGTGTTCTTGTGATCTTCTTGTTTAGGAAATTGCCATATAGAGAAATGATGAGTTCCGTGACATGAAACAAGAAATTTTGGAACTAGAGGATCGGCTCAGATACTTGACTCTTGGAAGAGACAATCTCCAACGTCATCGAGACGAGATATCTTATTTCAAAAAATTGTTCCAGGCTGTTGATGAAAATTACAATGCGCTTAACGCGCTTGTTGACACAATACGTGAAGGAAATGACAATGAGATGAAGCTTATGTCCGGTCTTGGTATTGCTGTGATTATTGTGGCCGTCTTTGTCTATTTGTTTATTGTTAAAGTAGATAATGTTGTTATGTTATGTTTGTTGTTTTTTGTTGTTGGTATTTCTATGCTATGTAAGGAACCTTAATGACTTTTTAAATGAAAAATTTCTAAGTACATGACTACCAAAGGTGCAAAGTTCTAGTAAACTCATAAGTTCTAGCAATGAATAAACACACAGTAAGGTCTCTACTCATAGTCACGAATAAGGTTCTCTTAAATTCTAAACCCTAAACCCTACACCCTAAGTCCTCTCAACAATTCAAAGATGAGGTTGACTGACTTATGTTAAGTAATAATTTTTCATTCATGAGTTGTAAGGAAAACAAATCTTGGATTCAAAAGTTCAAGAGTATTAAGGTAGAAAAGTCTACCAACAAAGTCTACTGTATTTCAAATTATAATCTACCCCATCGGAAATATAAAGTCTACAAAAATCCGGAAATCTACCAAATTAAGTCTTCCATTATGTGACAAAGTCTACCAAAACAGACTAAATTTACCGTGTGAGGCAAAAGTCTACCATAACCAAAACAGACAAAATCTACCGTCAAAGTGACGTAAGTCTACCAAAAAATATAAAGTCTACCATAACAACTTAGCATAGGTCTACCATGAAAAGCGAGATAAATCTACAACGGGTTACAAAATCTACCGTCAAGTGACGTAAGTCTACCAAAAAATATAAAGTCTACCAAAAAAAGTCAACAGGTCAACGCTGATTTAAAATCTACCATCAAACAACAATTAAATCTACCGTAACATGAAAACGTAAGTCTACCATCTCTTCCAGTTAGCTCTACCGTAACAATGGTAGACTTCTCCGAGTAAATCTACCATAACTAAGAAAGCAAAGTCTACCGTAACATAGAAGAATAAAATCTACCGTCTCGTTTAAAATAAGTCTACCGTAAAATGTGGTAGACTTTTCCAATTAAGTTTACCACTTCATGCAAAACGTAAGTCTACCGTCATAGCTCTGGTAGAGTTTACCGTCCGAGCTATAAAGTCTACCGTCATAGCTCTGGTAGACTTAAGTTTTCGCGCGCTTACGTAGCAGAAATTCATTAATGGCATTTTCATAATTAAAAATGCCATTAAAGGGAGCAAGCCCGTTCGTTATTTTTTGTCACCAAACGAACTGAGGATAAAACAGCCATTAAAAATAGAATTAGGTCGATCTAGTAATATCCAAATATTAAGGTCATTTTAGTTATAAAATTTAAAAATATAGGTTGTTTTAGCTAATCTTCCACGAAATAATGATCGAAAACTATAAAACTCAGAGATATTAACAGAAAGAAAAGTAGATCAAGAATGACATTTATAAACAAGTCAAACAATGGTAGTAAAATTGATTATCTATGTTTTAACAATTGGAGAAAGAAAGTAAATTATAGGTCAAAGTCAAAAAAGCAAAAGCATAAAGGGAATGTTGAGGATCGAAGAAAAAGACTCTTTGCTTTTTAACCTAATTAAAAAGACTTACTATTTGTTTTATTTTAAAATTGCATTGGAAAACCACAGTTTTCTTAAAGTTTGGTGAGCAAGTAATTTTCAGTTAAGAGTAAAAACAAAGAAAGATAAATCGTAATAGGCAGGAAGATAAGCCATACACAATCTGTGGTCCATGTCTTCTGGTAAGAAATATAGTATTTTATGTGTGTGTTAAACTTCGAATTAATAAAATAATCAACGTCTGCAACCTTCAAAAACTCTCAATTGTCATGAAACAATTGAACCATCTTGTTTTAACCGGACACTAACAGTAGATGCTGCGATCGAAACCTTTAAACAAGACTAGAGAACATATAAGTTTAACTCCTTAGCCCTTATGATGATGTTTAGGTGAAAGCCTCATCCCCTCAAGAAGGAAACCAAAAAAAAATACTAGTATTATTAATTTAGTGCAAAGACTTTTAATTGAATTTTAAGTCGAGAGGTAGGTAATCTAGTACTCTCTTCTCCCCTAAATAATGGTTAATCGTTTTGTTGTCTAATAACGAGCAAGAGTCCATTACAAATAAATTGGCCAATAATCACAAGCCGACATAGACTATAATTAATATAGATTGATGCTCTTTTAGCATTTGAAACATTATTATTTTCATAACTTATCATCAAACCTTGATGTCAAATAGAATAGTTAATGTTCTAGGAGATGGTTTTAAAGTTGTGGATTGATTAAATTTGGATACTTCCTTGCTACAAAAATATGTTGGATTTCGTGATCACTTTCTCTATTTTTTTTTTTTTGTTTTGTTTTCTAAACTAATATTTGAACTCTATATAGAAATATGTCGATATGATCTTAATTATATGCTACTAATATTTATATGATTCACTTTCTTGAAAATTAATTAATAAATTTCTCAAAATTAATAAACTCAATAGACATGTCGGTTATTGGGTTAGTCTAATTTGAAAGTTAAACATCATACATATGCAATTAAATTAAAGACTAAAATAATTAAAGAGCATATATTGGGGCCTAGTGTTACGTGAAACAGCGAGGATCACGGTAACTATATGTGAAAAGACTCGAAAACTATTTAATAAAACAGACTTCCCGGTCTTCTGGTTATTAATCCAATTTGGTTTCCACGTTAGGGACATTATAAATTACACACTATATTTGCATGAGAATAGAAAAAATCTGAGTAACTAAGTAAATAACAAAACATTTGTTTTGTCCAAACGAAGAAAAATGATTTTTGAGTATTTTAGATGATTTTATCCATTTTCTTTAACTGTTATTTGACAAGTAGTTTCACATAGCGTGTCATATATTTATATAAACATCTAATTTATTAAATAGAGTTTTTATGCGGTTTATTTATAAATCCAAATGTTGTAGAACGTATGATTTTTTCATGTACCATGCTATTTTGTTGTAAATATCTATTTTATGGAGTGATTTATATTTTCGTCATGGCAATTTTTGTTGTAGTTGGTTTAAACTTGCAAACAAAAAGTATTAGTTTTTCAGTTAGTGGTTGTGGCAGAATTAGGTACACACGAGAAACCATGGTTTCATCTGAGAATTATTAAATCATATTAACGATAATAACTAACGGTAAAAATTGTTACATGAGTACCTGATCTAAGTTTACGTGCCTATTGCCTAGTGAACAGGTTGAGTATTTCTTTAACTTTCATTGATTGGTCTATATGCAATATAATTAATTATTTAAATTCAAAATCATCTGGTTTCATCCATGTCTCAAATCAATCTCATTTGAGCTAGCTGTATTGATTAAAGATATCCTAAACTTTTTTTTTTAATTGATTTGATACATAGTACTACTTTGTAGTAAAATTTTGAACATATGTATCTTTAATTAACACCATTAATTATTGATTAAAGGTCTTTAAAGTTAGATCTCCAAAAAAGGTAATTATGATAATAATCAGTAAGATTAAATTGATTTTATATTGGTTGAGGAAATTATTCATGTAGGAATATTAAATTCGTGACCAACGCGTATAATTGTGACACTCGTTACTTGAAAGTTTGTAGTCATTGATAAATCCATATTCCAATTAAGTATACATCACATATCATTAGTCAATAATCTCCTCTCCCTTCTCATTGCCCTTTGTAGCTCATTTTATAATTGTTGAAATGTGCTGAAAAGAAAGATGAGTTTGTTACGTAATTAATTAGTTAGAGATAAGAATACATAAACAAATATAGCAAGAAGATAGAGATAACAAGGGCATGAAAAACGATAAAAACCTAAGAAGCCAAATCTAATCATAACAACAACAAAAGAAGAGGTTAAAACACCGAATTTAAATGGCAAAAATATAATGAATGTGGATTTAGTGAAACAAGAATGACAAGAGCCAAAAGATATTAAAAAATTTCAACAATGTTACATCTGAATAAAATATAAAATGGAAAATGTACCGCAAGCTTCGGCTAACTAAAAAAAAAATAGTAACACTCAAAAACTGATGTTTGTGATTTTATAAAATTTCTAAATTTGGTGGTTATTGTGGAAATTGAACATTAAATGTAGCACTTTTTATAAATTAGAATTACACAAAGAAAAATGCATTAATTAGAAAACAGAAGTATAGAAACAGTAGGACTTTCTTTTCACGACTCTTGTGGCATGCTAGTGAAAATTTGGTTGTTGGCTTAATATAAGATATATTGGACCCACTTGTATCTTTTATTCTTTTTATACCTTTTGCTAATTATTCTTTTTTTTTTTTTATCTAACATCATATTACCAATGAAATTAATGTAATACCTATCCATGTGTCTACTAACAATCGCCTTACTCAAGTGACATTTTCCCATTTTTTGAAAGATCCGTTAATTATAGTTCAATTAAATGAATAAAGAACCCTTCAAGTTATTAATGACCCTATCTTTACCCTGCACTTTCACCACAGGAGCACTGCGTCTTACAATTGGGTTCACAAAGCGTTATTTTCTCGGTGCTGTAAATTAAGGATATCAAATTATATTGTTATGGTTTTTTTTGGGGTTGCCAAAAGACTATTAATTAAACTAATTAGTACACGACAACAGGGATGATCAATCGGGCTCGTTTCGGTTGTCTTGAAATTATGTATGGATATTCAGAAGATTGACTACAAATACAGGTAGCTATTTTCATGTTTTATGTACAAATAATGTTGTTATACATATATAGTTTTATAATTTAATACTATTGTTGGATAATTTATATCAGATATTTAGATTTTTCTGAGATATGTGAAATATTCATGTCAAATAAGGGTAACGAGATTCGAATACATATATCACAATTTTCTGAAATATTTGATATTCATCTACCCCTAAAACTATAAACTCAATATATATAAAAGAATATTAAATTTATTTCTATGTTTTTGTCTTTGTGGATTTACATTTACAATGAACCTTAGAAAGTTGAATCATTGGTATGAAAAACATGACCCCTAACATTAAATTAAAGACGGATACCAATTCTATGCATGTTACATGGTTGTGTTCTAGCTATTATGATGAACTGAACAGAGGGAGTGTTGGAAGATATCAATCCCGTATCTTTACGGATCCTAACTGATTTATACAACATTGTAATATTCCTCCAATGTTTTAAGGAAAGTGAGTTTGATTTGAGGAGATAGTTTTTGTTTTACAGGGCAGTTCTTCTTCCGCTGTGCCGAATTATCAAGGATATAGTTTTTGGTTTACATAGCACTTTTAAGAGCATAAAGAAATGTGTTTACCGAATTTTACGACAATGAAATCTGAATCTAATATTTCCAACCCAAAAGTGCAACATGCAAAGGAAATCCAAAATCAACAATTAGTATAAGAATAAACCCGTCTCAACCTCAAGAGACCTCAAATCTAAAACTTGTGAAAAACATATAGGATGCCAATTCGAAATTATGTTTGGGGGAAAATAAGAAAATAATAACATCTAGTTTTAGGATAGGGATGATGAAAATGTAGAGAAATGGATAGAGAGTTAAAAAAAACCGGCAAAATGATGAAGAAACTACTCTCTTTTGCTATGTTGCTTCCACTCTCTCTGTTCCATTGGATTCCATGAATTTTCGGCGTCAATCTCGTGCCTTACCCACTCTTATTCCCATAAGCTACTTTTACATTTCCTCATGCATATAAAGGACAAAAATAATTTATTTATGTTATTACGCAATAAATCAACTATTTACCAAGATTTAAACCTTAAATGATAATAAAAATTTTAAAAAGTGATATTTAAGCCAGTTGATGTGTCCAGTTTCGTGTACGGATGAATATGCCATGTAAAAACAACAAATTAATTACGGATAGGTTGGTATATATTGACAAGTGTTCTTAAATTTGCTCGTAATTTTTTAGATTTAAATTTTAATTATACATTACCTCTAAATAGCATCTTTTTAGATCACCTGACCTTACGTACCTTCGATCGATTAAATTATTTAAATATACATTAAATATAATCGACTGTTTCATTGCACAAAACCAGGTGTCGCAATACTAAAAAACGAAAATTTTAATGACATCGTCTAACCACATTTTTGGGCTAGTTGATAAAGATTAGCTGACAATCGTTAGGACCAATACTTGGGATATAAATGATAAGATATTGGATAGAAAAGCAATGGATGAAGAATGTTTGAAATATGCATGAATCTAACTAAGATCGTATCATAGCTTTAATACTCCTGATGTTCCCTCGGGTAGTATCATATGGAAACACATTCATTTTCCTTTTGATTTTTCTCATCATGAATATCTAAAGCCAACCAATAAGTTCTTACTCTTAAGACTCATGAAACAACTCTAATTAACCTTATAGTTATAGTCCTCTTACTATTTTATAACCAACATATTTTTTGTACCATATTTGTTTTATCATCATTCGTCATAGTCATTACAGATCTTAACATATTACAATACGATATCGATTAAGGAACTACCATCCACTGAAGTTTCAAAAAAAAAAAAAAATACCATCTACTGATCTAATTATACGCTGAGTCAACAAACAACACGTTGAAATTATTCAAAATTTTGCATTCACAATATACGAGTATCGCATTCAAATTGGAATCCAGGGCATGATGAAGAAATAACCAACTCTTAAACCATAAAATATTTCCACAACTGAAAACACACAATAATCAACTATTATATATATCCAATAAACATCTTAATCAACAGAAACAAATTAATTACTACAGCTACATTAAAATGACTTTAAAAAATAGAACCCTTCCAAAATTATATAATTACCACGAAAAACACCACATTTTGCTAATCTAAAAATAGTTGTTCGTAGATTTGTTCAGGATATTCAAATTTAATGTACTTATGTAGATATATGCGAAGAAATGCTATTTTTGATATTAAAACAAATAATAACAATTTGCAACAAAAAAATTCATGTTTAGAAATTTTCAGTTTAAATCACAACCGCAAAAATACTTGACAAAAAAAATATCACATTAGATATTTAAAATTATACGTGTACCTCATATATTGATTATTGTGTACATCATATATATATATATATATATATGACCACCATATATTGTTCTACTCTTTACTCCAATTAGCCCTACACAAAATGTGGTTGACAAAAAAAATATAACCTACAGTGCACAAAATGACAAACCATGTATATATACTATATCATGTGACACAAGTACACCACATAATTATATTTTGTTTTTTGGGAAACAAACATAATGATGCGTTGTTTTTGCATGAATAATCAGTACATATACGCAATGGCACATTTAATAATATGTTTCCTCATTCAACTAAATTCATACATTTATGATTTATCATTTCCTCTTTTTCTATAAATATGTGTCGTCTCTTCGAGCTTGTCTCATTCACAAACAGAAGGTGCAGAGAAAGATAGAGGGAGAGAGATCGAGAAGGAGAGATCCAGAGAGAGAGAGATAGAAAGAGAATGGGTTCTAAGGGAGACAACGTTGCTGTATGTAACATGAAGCTCGAGAGGCTTCTCAGCATGAAAGGTGGCAAAGGACAAGACAGCTATGCCAATAACTCTCAAGCTCAGGTCTCTACATCTTATTTTTTGTTCTAATTAATTACTTAAAAATTCCATTAAAAAAAAACTTCTAATTATTCAATTTTTTTATCTCGAGTGATAAATTTGGAAATTCAAGAGAAGATATTATGTTTTAAGCGAGGTGTGCCCAAGTTTAGCAAGACCTACTCTTAAAATCAATTTTGCTTAGGTGTATTTCCGTTTCAATTCGGTTTAGTTTTCAATTATTTACGGTTTCGTTGAATATCAAATAACTCAACAATCGGTTTATTTACTCTTTTATTTCGTTTCTTGGATTAATAATTCTGATTTGATTTGGTTTGGTTTATATATATAGTAGGCTACATCGGATTTGACTCGTGCTATTGATTTGCTAAATAATAAATCGTTAGATAAATTAAGCTTTATATTAAAACAAAATGCGTATAATGTTGAGACAAATAAGAGCCAGAGTCTACGTGCATGGAAATGTATATATTTAGTAAATCACGAGAGAAAAAATAGATACCGACAATTTAAATTCACGAAAACTTAAAAAGTTTAATATATGCAGGCCATGCATGCACGGTCCATGCTTCACCTCTTAGAGGAAACACTTGACAATGTCCACCTAAACTCCTCCGCCAGTCCGCCACCGTTCACGACGGTAGATCTTGGCTGCTCCTCCGGCGCAAACACTGTCCACATAATCGATTTCATAGTCAAACACATCTCTAAGCGGTTTGATTCCGCCGGAATCGACCCGCCGGAGTTCACAGCTTTCTTCTCCGATCTCCCAAGCAACGACTTCAACACACTTTTTCAGCTTCTTCCACCACTTGTCTCTAACTCTTGCATGGAGGAGTGCCTTGCTGCCGATGGAAACCGCTCCTACTTCGTCGCTGGTGTTCCCGGATCGTTTTACCGGCGACTTTTTCCGGCGAGAACCATTGACTTTTTCCACTCTGCCTTCTCCTTACATTGGCTCTCGCAGGTACACATTCTACGTAACGTTTGCTAGGTCACTTTTATTACACGTGTCATGGTGTTATGTTTTTCTGCTATAAGCTTTAACGGTTAATTAATTAATGTCAAAATACGGGACGTTTGAAATACGCTTAGAGCATAAATCCAGACTTATTATTTCTACTGGACTAGGGCTATCAAAAAATTCGGGACTCAGAAGTTTTTGTTATGTCAACATTATTTTTTCTTCGTGAATTTATATAAAAAAATTTCTTTGAATTAATATTAATAAAAAATCCCAAGAAACACTTGTGATAAATATGTTAAGAAAGGGAAAATATGGTAGGTGCCGGAAAGTGTGACGGATAGGAGATCCGCGGCGTACAATAGAGGGAGAGTTTTCATACATGGCGCTGGAGAGAACACAGCGACGGCTTACAAGCGGCAGTTTCAGGCGGACTTGGCGGAGTTTTTGAGGGCAAGAGCGGCGGAGGTTAAGAGAGGTGGGGCCATGTTTCTGGTTTGTCTCGGTCGTACCTCTGTGGACCCCACCGACCAGGGTGGTGCCGGTCTACTCTTCGGCACTCATTTTCAGGACGCTTGGGACGACCTTGTCCGCGAGGTACGACCTTTATTTATCTTACTCTTTCCCCCAAGTAATTAGTTAAACTTACAACTCTAAATTACTAACCTCGAGTTCTTAACTTATACTACTATTAACCCATGCCCTTTTGGCTTTTATGAATAAACGCTAGAAATGAGGAAAACAACTTATTTATAACACTAGGATAGATATCTATATTTGACACAATTTAGATATTTCCTTGGAAATGTCGCTAACCTTTTTCTAAAAAACTCACAGCAGTACCGAATCTCAGAGTAAAACTCGTAGAGTCATCAAACCTAGTATACTAGTTCTGTATATAGTATCAAATGTTATCCACAAAGTTCTTGAAAATAAGCTTTTCTTAACAAGACTATATATATATATATATATTTTGTTTGTCAACTCTTAACAAGACTATATATTTGAAAGAAAGAGAAAAATCAAACCTAGTATACTATAGTTACGTATATACAGGACCTGAGGACCACATGTTATCCATACGTTTCTTAAAATTAAGTTAAATGACAAAAATATTTCTTTTAAAAATTGTCAAACGTAGTATTGTAGTTTTGTATATATGTTTAAATGTTATCCACAAGTTTCTTGAAATTAAGTTTAACGACAAAATATTTGTTTCTTAACAAAATATTTGTTTCTTAACAAATTATTATGTGTAAATCCATATACAACGAAACAGAAGCAAATGATCGTGGTGGCTTTAAGACCACGTTAGTGTACACTCTCACCACTCCTCGTTTTAGATGTAACAATCAATCCTACCCGTGGGATTGTCCTCATCGATCCTAAATGAATCTGAACCATCCATCTCTACGATCATTTATGCGTCAGACTAAAATTGACATAATGACCTTGTAGAGACAAAATCGGCAGGCCATATTATTGGAGTACGGTAGGAAAAGAAGACATTCAAAAAATTTCAACAAGAATTGTTACGTTGCTTTCTAACATAATCATTTTAGTCCATTAGATCAAATAGTATATAACACTACGTACCAAAAAGTAAAGATTACATGTGTTTTAAGTCATTATTAATTTATAACCTATAGTCAGATAATCATATATATATAAGTTAGTGAATCAAAGTACATATATAATTCAATTTATTTTTAAATACTTCAGTATATATAAATTCACATATTGAATTATACTAAAAACATATATAGTCCTTGAGGCTCATCATAAAATGAGTCCAACATTTTTTTTTTTTTTCGCATTCAATGGAATCGACGTAATTGACATTGGTTCAACTGGTTAAAATTCCTGAATTTTTTAGAATTTCGGTTCAAAATTGTTATCTGAATATATGATAAACGAGAAATGACATTTTATTTTTAGGGTTTGGTAGCGGCAGAGAAACGGGACGGATTCAATATCCCAGTGTACGCACCAAGCTTGCAAGATTTCAAGGAAGTAGTTGATGCCAATGGCTCATTCGCAATTGAGAAACTGGTGGTTTACAAAGGAGGGAGTCCGCTTGTGGTGAGCGAGCCGGACGATGCATCTGAGGTCGGTCGTGCCTTCGCTAGTAGTTGTCGGAGCGTGGCCGGAGTGCTTGTGGAAGCTCACATAGGCGAAGAGCTAAGCAATGAGCTGTTCTCACGACTTAAACGCCGAGCCACTAGCCATGCCAAAGATGTCTTGGTGAATTTGCAGTTCTTCCACATCGTCGCCTCTTTATCTTTTACTTAGTACCAAATAGTATGAAAAAGACTAATTAAAAGAAACATGTTCGTGTGCTCTTACTTTTATTTTTCTTAATTAGGGCCTCTTTTTAATTTGATCTATAGTTCTTATCTTCTTTATAATGGGGTTTTCATCATGTAAACTAAATATAGTCAGAAGTCTTTTGTACCAAAAAAAAACGTTATTAAAAAGGAAGCCTTTTATTCCAATCTATGCAGGGTTTCTAACCAAAATCAACCGAACCAAACTGGAATCATAGTAAAACCACTCGAGTTTACTATAGTTCTTTAATGTAAATTGTCAAATTGACTTTATAAGTTAAAGAATCCGGATTCGAATCTTTTCGTTACATTTTTAATTACGCTTGAAAACCACTGTAAATGTTTTAAATAAAATACGCAGTTTTTATAAATCCTTTTATCCATATGCCCATATGTATCGTAATCGAAAAAAAAACGTTAAAACTGACTGTAGCTTCATGTATACTTGTAAGTGATAAAGATCAAACGACAGACAAGGCCATAGGGTCGACGGATCCTTTCAAATCAGTTAAAGAAAAGGCAGGTAAATATTATATTGAATAAACCAGTATTGATTTTTTTTTATATATGCATACTAAACGAACACACCATACACCTTATTGCTTCATAACATAACCACGTACTATTGAATTAATTTAAGTGCTTTCGACACTAGTTCAAGTGATGATGATCAGTAGTACGTATTGTACTCCTTGATCTCAGCGTAGTTATTGGCACAATACTCAAACAAGCTTCCATCGAAGCACCGCCTTATGGCTTCTTTAGACAAGAATCCTTCTTCATCACTCGCTAACACATACAATACTCCCCATTCCACCTTGCTCGCTAGCCTACAGACCAATTAATACACTTCTTCACAAACCAAAAATCCGTTAATTATAAAGGGAACATCACCACATTTGAGCATTGTAACAAGTATATACCATCCAAAAAAGTCAAAGGCATCGCGATTTCCTTCGGTCACGTCCCATAGTTCTCCAAGACTCAACTTATCTGGCACTGTCCTCGCGTATTTGCTAAACATCAACTCAAGATTCGCTGGTGTATACCTTCCCGAAATATAGAAACATATATACAGCTAAATATCGGTGTATCACATTCCTATATTTATAGAAATATGGGCCGTGGTTATGCGGTTACTAACCTTCCTTCATTGTCATATGTTTTAGAGTCGCTTCCGTGCTTTGCCTTGTGAATGTTGTGTATATATATAGGGAAGAATGGAGACGGTAACCATCCCTGTTCATCAATCATAAATGTACCAATCATAACCAGGTCCGGCTCAGTAAGCTAAATTAAGTTAAACTGAAATATATGTACTGTACCGGGAGAGTAGCATAGCTAAGGGCTATGTGGATACCAGCAGTTAAGATAAGCGACGCAAGTAAATTGAAACCGAGTAACTGGAACCCTGGTGTAACCGATTTCGTATATGTATACAAAAACCAGTAAATGTATAAACCGTATATGTACATATATAACTCATTAACTCTATATCTGGAGAGGTTTAAGGGTGTACCAGAGAAGGTTTCATAGGGATAAATGATGCCATTATCATCCAAATCGAAGAAAGCGACATGTTGCTGAAGAACACTAAGGCCATTATGCCTATGCTCTGGTGTTCCGTGCGGGTGTTCCATGTCTGGTGCTTGTAGTGCTCTCGGCAAATCTAAATAATAAAAAACGGTTATGTAGCGTACGAGTCACGCATCATTGGCGGATCTAGAAATACTTTTTAGTGGGGGCATATAATATTATGTATATATTTTGTATATATATTATATATTAATTAATATTTAATATTAAAAATCTAAAATGTGTAAATTTTCATAAATAAATTATGTAAATGATTAATAAATGAAATATATCAAAAATAACACTTTCAAACTTTCATATGTTCTAATTATTTAAATTTCAAAGATACATCAAAAAATTAGTTAAGAATTAAAATAAAAAATTAAAGAAACACTCTTACGTATACATAAGTGTTTTGGAAAATGAATGTAATTTTGTTCAAACACATGAAAAAATGAAAAAACTATCAATTATGTCATAAATAAATATTGTAATTATGGAGAATAGGGGAGAAAAGAAAGAAAACTAAGGAAAAATAATAAGTGGTAACACTAAAAAGAATTGAAAGTGAGAATAGTGGGGGCATGATTGATATTTTACCAATTTAGCTAATAAATTTACCCTCAAACAAAATATTTTTTAAAAATTACTGGGGGCAGCTGCCCCCATATTCTTCTTCCTGCGTCCGCCCCTGATATTCATGTATATATTTGAACATTTATAGATGGGTTAGGAGAAGTACAAGGTTTAGGAAGTGTGTCATCCAAGTCACCACCAACACGGCGGTGATAAGTGACCGGAGCATAGGGAGCCACCGACTCCATTGCGTCTCTCTCCATCCTCTCCATTGTCGTCATTGCTCTCTCTCTCTCTCTCTCTCTACAGCGAGAAGTGAAATGAACAATTAGGAAGAAGAGAAGACCGAAACAATTTGATGCTCCGTGGCGGACATGCACGCGCGACATTGCCACCGTTTGCCATCTCTCCTAATTTCACCCTTCACACGAGTCAATGACACTTGTCACTTAAAAGTGGATATAGAAACCAGAACAAGCTTTTCTAAACCGAACCATAACAATGCCTTTACACTTGAGAAAAACTTAATAGAACCTTACCTACATAACCAAGCATAATTGTAATGAATAAAACCAAACTAAACTTAACCGACAAAAATAATAAAACTTTATAAGAAAAAGAAATCCACAAAAAGAAAAGCTGAATATATGGATTTTAGAGAACCGAAACCAAATCAAATCAAATTAATTTCGGTTTTGGTTGGAATACACTTTCCATAACATTGATATATTTTTCATAGAACTGGGTAACCAAAACGATCATGCTATAGGTTTTTATGGGCTTTCCATCTTAAGGCCCATATAAATCCTTGATTCTTAACACCAATAAGCGCGGTGTCACACAGACACAATGTACCGTTGTAAGAAAGTTGTGATTTTGGCCAGGCTTGCATTTACTCCCATAATCCCTAGATAAGCCATTTGCAGGTAAAAAGGTTGTTTTTTTGACTCAAGATGATACCGTACCAACTATCAAAACAACACTAACAAAACACACGCACACATACACATTCTAGTACACCATTCTACTCTCAAATGTCTTTTTGCCTTCTTTCAGGTGTTTCATAGAGCCTTTTCTCCCTAAAACAAACTCAAACACTGAAAACTACAGATCTTTTCCTTTCTTTTTATCATCATGGTGAAGCTGGAACTTGATGATCTGCAGCACCAGAAACTGGAGATGAAGCAGCTTCCTCTTTCGAAATGGCAACGTAGTTTGTCGGAGCAGCCGGCCTGTTGAGACTCTCCCTTCTCCCTCCTTCTTTTGCAGTAGACCTGCTACCGTTCTGGTTTGCGTTCAATGATAAACGCCGGTTTGGAGCTCCATTGGCTCCTCCGTTGTTAGCTCGTAGCCCCACCGGTTTCTTAGCACTGACTGGTCTTGCAGGGCTTGGCCTGGTGCTAAAGGCAGAGTCTTGCTCTATGTGTGGCTGTTCTTGAACCTTCTTTTGTTCCTGTTCATTAAGACAAGAGGAGTTCAGGTAGTGACTGACATTTTTTTCGCCTTATTAGAAAAGAAGAGCTTACCCTCAGCCTCCGTTTCTCCTCTTCTCGTTCTTGCCTAAGCATACCGTACTCATCTAACATAGCTAGTAGAGGAACGCCATCGTAGGCAAAGGACATGCTGTGTTCCTCTTCCCAAGCCCGGGTCTTGGCAACCAATGTGTCAACCATGGCTTTGCACAAAACAAATAGCCAAAATGTATAAGATATGAATACATAAGAAAAGTTGACAAGTATATCTTAGTTATCTACACATACCAGGAATCTTGCTAACCAGAATCCGAGCTTTCTCAGCTCTCTTGAGATTCAAGTGTGCGCCTCTGCTTGCGCTGTACCTGTTCTGATCCTGTTCTCAGAAAACGAAACCATTGAAATGCTCAAGATCCAATTTAAAGTCAATGTGCTATGATGTATCATAGTGTCTGACTGGGAGAAATTATGCATTACCCGATTGTAGTCTTCTAGCCAGCTCTCTTCCTCACAAGCTGACATCCATTTCTCGACTCGGTCTAATATATCTTTTCTACTAAAGGCTTCTTCTTTAGCCTTTGCTATCTGGCTATCCATGTCTGCCAATAACTCAGTAGGCTCAACATTTCCAGAATCAATCAGCGACATAATTCTCTCACGAGCAGATTCTGGGTTTATTTCTACATGGGCACGAGCATATATCTCCTCGAGCTCAGATTGCTTCTTGAATGCAATTTCCTTCATTCGGCTAGCTTTCAGCTGGTCAAGCCTATCCACTTCCACCTCGGCCTTCGCGAGTTTTACATGAAAATTTAGCAAGCAGTAACTGATTCTTCAGGCCACAAAAGAAAAGTTATCAAGGCAATATAAAATACCTGCTCAATCAAATCACGTGCAAGAGCACCTGGCAAAGTGACCTCATCAACTGAAGCTGAAATGTTACGGGTAACATGATCAAAAAGCTCCCTTTCCTCATCAGGAGTATCCATCAGATTCCACAGATCAATTAGCTGAGTGGCCAGCTCTTGAAGCTGCAACAACAAAAAAAAACAAAGATTACTTGATGAATCTCATGATCTTAGCATGTTTTGGCTAAGATAATATAACTTTAAATATCTCCCAACAATCTGATATACAACCGTTGTATTTTATCGAAACAAGTTAAGATGAAGAGTGTCTTTACCTTTTGAAGTCTTTGCTTCTTATCTTCTTTAAGAGTCAAGACGGTTTTAGCCAACCTTGAAAGTGTATCATTGCTGATGCTCTTAGACTGGACGCCGGTTTCTTCATCTAAGCTCGGATGAACTTCGGTGACAGTACTTAAGAAATCCAAACCAAGTACAGCACATAGATCATGGACAGTACTCACAAACTCTAGCACCTTGTGCAGCCTGTCACTCTGCCAAAACAAAGCAGTCAGTAAGGAAAACAAAAGCAACATATCACGATATCCGGAGATTCCTAACTTAAATTTTACCTTCTCTTTCTGGAGATCTTGGAGTTGGCTCTGGAAATCGTCTAATTTCTTCAGTGACAAATCAGACTCATCGACTATAGGAACCTCATTGCTCAAACCCCCAGCAATCTCTCCACATATCTTCTGAATTTGTGATTGTACATCAGAGAACTCTCTGACTCTCTCCTCTTTCTGTTGCCACAGTTGTTCAAGAGCCGGTGCTATGGATGCAAGTTGTTTTTTAATCGTTCCTGAAGACTTATCCGGCTGCAACAACAAATGTAACAAAAGACATATATCACTTTTAAAAAAAATATTTCGACTACATTTTCCACTTCTAAACATGGGACAAAACTTACAATGCCAACTAAGCTTTTTTCTCCGAGAGATGTTGTGAGGCTGGAAAGTTCAGCATTAGCATCTGACAAGGTTTGAAGAAGCTCAGCTCGGGATTTCGCAGCCTGCTCAACTTTTCTCTTGTAAACATCAAGACACTCTTGCTCTATCTGAAGAAGCAGTTTGTCTCTTTCCTCATCACTCTCACCAACTTCATCCCAGATTTCCTAATAAAAAGGTTTGTAAAAAGTTGACGTTACACAAGATTGTGTAAAAAGCCCTGAAACTTAGATAAAGACGGTTGCAAGATTTTACCTGCAGCTTCTGCAGTAAGGTACCACAAGTAATTTCCCCAAGAAGAGGACTTTCAGCATCTGTGACCGCCATAGTCGCGATATCAGAAGGTTTTTCCTACGGAAACAATCAAAAACAGATACCAATTAGAAACGATAACTAGACTAAGAATGTAGCACACAGAGAACTCCAATGTGAGTAATGGACATCGCTCAAATCAGTTGTACTGGATCTTATTTATGCATCAAAATTGCAATAAAATCGAACTAAGATTACGAAGCTAGGAACAAAAAAATAACAAACACCAAAAGAAACTGTAGATTTTTCTCAATCAAAGTTATAATCTTTTTTCGGAATCCAAAACCCTTCAATCACTCAACTCCACAGACCATACATTCAAAAGAACCCTATGAATTGGAAACAGAAATCTTAAAACTTCCAAAGCTCAAAAACCCTTTCTTCACCATGACCCAGAAAACAAACAAAGTCAAAGCCTAAAATCCGATCAAGCAGAGGTAAAAGCACGAGAAAAGAAGAAGATCTCTGTATATAAAAAAAAAAAAAAAACAAGAACTTCAAGAGACTCAAACAGCATTGGTGATAAAACCAAAGCAATCAAAAACTGAAGACTTCAAATTGATCAAATCTAACAGTAAAAAGAGAACAAACAACAACATTTTATTACCGAGATTGACACTGGAATTCTAGGGTTTTAAATGGGTTTCTCCACACACACACACACACTTCTTCTTCTACTTCTAGATCTGAAGCTCTATGACAAAACTCAAACTATTGAGAGTGAGAGATAAAATCATTTTAGCAAAGGAAGGAAAAAAAAATAATCAATCTATGGAGGTGGAAGAGACGGAGAGGTGGGGGATGGGACCCACACTTTTTGTAGTACGATGGTAACTCCAATTAACAAACACCAAAATATTCACCCCTAGTTTTCTGCTTTATTACAAACATGACACTGTTCACAGACAGACTTGTGTCTTTTTAGTGTTTTTTTTTTTTTTTAACTTCTCCTTGGTGCTTTACTTGTTTGACTACACAAGTTATTTACTTTTTCTTTTCTTTCTTTTTTTTTTTTGGTTACAGGATGTCAGGAACAATAATATTGTTACACCACTAGATTCTCGGAAGTAAATATATGCTTCAATAGTTTTTGGTTTTCTAACCAAGTTAACTTATGGTTATTAAAGCTGTAAATGTTGATGTCCAAAAAAAAAAAAAGCTGTAAATGTTATCTGTATTGTAGCTCAACAAAAACAATTACAACCAAAGTTGTTGACCAATTATGTTTTAGGGACCATAAAATAAGATCACTAGATTTATAGCATTTACAGTAGGAAGTTTTGCATGTATTTATTACATATATATAAATTATAATAATATAATTATGTCTTCACCACCATTATCATTCACCATATCACCACCGCTATTACTACCACGACCGCCATCATCAACATCGTCGCATCGGACACTATCACAGTCACCACTACCGGCATTATCACCGCCGCCGAAATCACAATCGTCGTCGACACCACCACCGCCACCAGCACTATCACTACCGCGAGAACCACCACCACTACCATTACCATCATCATTAATTATTTTATATACCTCTTATGTGATTTACCTAATTAATATGTATAGTAGGCCCTAATGTATAGTATGCTATATTCTTAATTTTTTAGTAGAAAATGATATTTTTGCAAATGACCCTTTATGGTATAGTCCATTTCTGTCAAAACAAAATCCAGTATACTCCAGTTTTTTGGTTTGATTTTACTACACCTATTATTATAAAATTTTGTAGGCTATAAATATCTATTATGGCAAGCAAGCGAAATATATATTAAACAAAATAAAGTATTATGCAAGAGGATAAAACATTTGAAGAATTCAGAACAATCTTTTATTATATTTAATTAATAAAATAAACTTGACAAAGAAAAAACCTTAGGCGTATGTAAGAAACTAAAAGTAGTCATGAATGTAGAAACCTTCTAGACAAAGACATAAATTATTTATCCAAAATTATTTAAATAAAATAATTATAAATGTAGTTTGAAAAACTCAAGACAAATGGTGACATCTTTGACAGTATAATTCTTACATTAAAAAAAATGAATATTCATTACATATAATTGTTTCTTCAAATTAGAAGTATCTTCAATTTTATTTTTAAAACTCTGAATGGTAACGTGCAGAATAACTACGGTGCGGTTTTAATAATATCAAAAATATATACATGCATATGTATATAAAAATATTTTTATTATGTAATTCCGTCTCCATCCATTGGGAGCCTAAATAACTATATCACTAGTTAGTTAAATTGTTTATAATTAGTTGGATAAATGGTGCAAGTACATGGTTGGTGAAATTTAATTTACTTTTAGGCTTTAACATGGATCATGAGGGGGTTGTTCGTAAATACAGCTAAGAAAAGTAGCAAAAGTGGTGAGGTCGGAGGGAAAATTAGTCAAGCGTCCATATAAAACCAAACTAGAAACAAAGAAGAGATGTGACAAATAAAAAACAAGTCATAGTCAATGTTAGGTGGCAAATTCAATATGAAATCGACGTAAATACTTATATCTATACCATCTGTATCAATAAAACACATTGGTTATAAATTCAAAAAGTGAACCAAATTACAAAATAAAAAGCAGTGTTTTTGGAAATAATTTATTGCACCTATTAATCTTACAAACAATCATCAAATACAGTAAAAGTTCTCTTCTTATGACAAAATAATCATAATTCAAAAGACAAATTGCTCATACAAAAACAGAACATGCCAATCATACACATACACACACCTATATGCTAATCAACGAGTGATGTATTGAATCTCGGCTCGTTCTTTCAACCATTCAAGCACTTTTGCTCCTTCTAAAATCTCTTGTACCTAACCACCAGTTCAAGAAGAACCTCTCTCTTTCAGTTATTGTACATAGTTCAAGAAAATTATAATACTTAGATTCACACGAGAACTAACCTGATCTTTCACACGCTCCTCGTCATAGTCTTGTTTATGTTTCTTGAATTCTGAGATCGAGTTCTCAACCTCTTTAACTAGTTCATCTGTTGAGAACTGCATTCAAGGATTTGACAAAGTTTTGTTACTAATTTTTGTTTTGTTCCTTTCTCTGAGACAAGAGTATTAAGCATATAAAATACCTCTAAGTTTTCGCGCTTGAAGATATCTCCAACAGCCAAATTCTGCTTGATTATGTTGGTAATGCTCTCTCTTTGTGTTTCTAGAAACTCATTTACTGCTTTTTGACTTGAAAGAGAAGCCAATTGTTCTTCGGTGAGCTTCATGTTTCCCTGCAGCACCATGTCATTGATCTTTAAGAATCTGAGTGACAATAAAAGAGAGTAAGAAATAAAGATCAATAACAGTCATCGAAAATGCTTGCCTGAATCTCTAGAAGCCTAGCTCCATAAAACTGTCTTCCTTGTTCCTCAAATAAAGATTGAGGAATCTCTACTTCAACCATCTAAAAGAAAGATGCAAAGGATGTTTTGTATCACATAGATCAATGATGTTACTGCTTCAAATGATATATGGAATTAGATGATCACCTTTCGAATCTGGTCAAGGATAGCGTTATCCGTTGCTTGCTCCTTAGCTTCCTGTTCCATTTCTTGGCATCTTTTAGCCAGAGTTTCTTCAACCTGTTTACTTGTTTCATCAGAGAATTACAGTGAGAGAAGACAACTTTTTTCGTAAAACTTGTTGAAAACAAAATCCATCTGATCATTACCTCCTTTAAAGTGGTGCATCCAGGGAGCAATTTATCAGCAAGTGAATCATCTAACGTTGGTAAATCTCTGTAGAAAAGTTCCTTGCAGTCGACCTGAAGGAAACAGACACGATTAGCTTACCAAATTATGATATCTTTGTTATCATCTTTTTCTTCATGTCTGGTGTATGAAGAAGAGCTCACTGACAGTGAACTGAGCACGTTGGCCACGGAGATTTTCTTGTTTCCATGATTCAGGAAACACAAGCGTGAATGACTTTGATTCGCCTGCTCGAATTCCTGTGATTGATTCTAAGAATCCAGGAAGTAATCTATTCCCTTCTTCAGTGTCGAAGTGAAATCCTGTACACATAACCGCATATCTCAGCATTCCTTGGCAAACGGGAACGACATTTCAATGGAGTAAGAGATATGACTGTTGAAATATAACAGTTCTAAAACCTTTGCTTTCAGCATCTGGAATCGCTTGACCCGTTGACCCGTCCTCATCTATAGTTGTAGCAGAAATATCAACAACTGCAAGATCTCCCACCTACACGGTTTTAGGATATAATGAAAAAGCATTTCTAGCAACTATATCATCTTTGCAGAGTTAAGTACGAATTAATGCAGCCAGATTCATAACCAAATTAAAAAAAGCTTACATCTGTATTCTAATAAGCTCTAGTGGCTGATCTTAACTGTAACGAGGTAAAAGGTCGGTCATATTTTCAACTGAGCATTTAGCAACCTTCAATGATTTCAAATGAACCGCAAAAGAAAACCGCGATAGTTGCAGAAAAACAATGCAAGGACATGGAAGTTCTGCATTCATTTACCTGTAGTCCTCGGTCAATTACAATCTTCAACGCACCAAGGGACTTGTATTTCTGTCTTAGTTGTCTTTCACAAGCTTTTTTTGCATCTATCTCATCGCCTAATTCTACAACGACCTTCATATTCTTATACCCATCTTCAGGATTCCATCTTAGTTCAGGCACAACATCAACAACCACCTCATAACTGAGGAACAAGAGAAAATCAGAATTTCATGAAAAGTTAGTTAGCAAGCAGCAGTCGTGAGCTGTTGTTCAGATTTTTGCATATGTGAAGATTAAACATAAACCTAAGAGTCTTGAGCTGAGAATAAGCCTTCTCCATCTCTGGAAAGCTGCTTACAATCTGTATCGAGTCTTTTAGAGCCCTTCCAGTCACCTACAAAGCCAAAATCTCATATGAAAAATGTTCCAAGACAACAAAGACCGAATTTAGTTAGAAACATCACAAGACTTATTCTCACAAATCATCCTCTCAAACCATGGAAGATTGAAAACATAATCAAACTAATATAAACATAAGAAAATTTACCGACTCCATGGCGTGAGGAAGTGTTCTCTTCAAGATAGATTCAACAGTTGCTCTCAAAACGTATTGCCTCCCAACGAAACCAACAATAATATTCTCTGGAACTCTCGTTTTAGGACGAAATCCAGGAACCTAAGTTAAAAAAAAAAAAAAAATCAAGTAAAACCAATTAACAACAAGCATATTACACTATACGATATCAAACCAAGTAAATTACAATCAACAGCAAGCATTACATAGCTCAAGTTCGGCTATGAATCGAAAATTTAAAACGATTTCAATCGTAGTTTCGTCATTTCGTCTTGATGTAAGATGAAAAATCAATTTACCTTTGAGAGCTTCATGAACTCGGTTAGAACTCGTTGGTAACAATCTTCACATACAATTGCTGGAACTTCCACACTCAATTTCACCTAAATCAAATTTCAAGTCAGAATAAACTCAATGCCACACATATTTTCCAGCAAATAGACAAATAGATTTGAAATCCCTTACACTTGAATTCGCCTGTACAGTCTCGGTGACCTTAAGATCAGCTGGAAGCTTGTCTTCCTTTACGCTGGTTTCAACCGCCGGAGAAGCCGCCGCGAATCGCTTGAAATCACCACCGTGAGACATAGAATCTCCGAGAAATCCAAATTTTCTGGAGACACAAGACATCTCCAAGGGGCTGCTAATTGGTTTTTTCAGCCTCCCACCAAACTGTAACACACTATCTTTTTGGAACAAACGGGAGCTAACACGACGTGTAATGGAAGGAAGAAACGGATTAATCGCCGTCGTCGTGCTGATAACACAGAGCTCCATCTTCGCTCTCTCTTCTTGCTTATACTGAAGAGCTTATGAATGAAGCGCCACTTCTTCTGTAGCTACTTCTTTTAGATAAAGCAAGCAATGTGCTTTACATATACCCCTCCCTCAAAACGCTGCGTTTTTAAACTAATAAAGAATTATCTCCTTAAAACGCAGCGTTTTCAAGCTATATCTCACTGTATCTCCTTTGAACGCTGCGTTTTTAAGCTGAAAGATAAAGCAACTATTTTTATCCGGCGAGTGAGAGGGAGAGAGAGAAGAGAGAGATTAATGGAAGGTGTAGGATCGAGATTGAGCAGGACGTCATCGAGATACAGTGGTCCGGCGGCGACGGCGGTTTTTAGTGGCCGTGTAAGGAAGTGGAAGAAGAAGTGGGTACGTGTCTCAACCTCATCCGTCGGTGTTTTCCGAGCATCTAAATCCAACGGTCGTAACAACAACAATAATAGTAACTCACCTCACCATCTACTTCTCCATAAGTGGACTCCTCTTACCTCGTCGACGGTTACTGCCTCCGACACTAATGGTTCCGGTGAGACGGAGGAGCCACCTAAGCGAAGATTCAGATACGCTCCAGTAAGTTTTTTAACCCAAATTTGGAAAAAAAATTCATTAAATTAGGGTTTTTGTTGTTATTGTTGTGTGGGATTAGTTGAAATGATTGATTGCTTTTGATTTGTGTAGATTGCGATGCTTGAGCATAGAGAAAAAGTGGTTTCTAAGGATTCTGAAATTGAAGAGACTGAAGAATTCGACACTGAATCGCCATTATTGCCTAAAGCTGTTGAGCTTGATATGAACATAACAGACTCGGACCAACCTAAGGTAAACTTCATTCAAATTCAGCGATCTAATGAAAGTGTTGAGTTTTGTTCATACTTGTGTTTATACGTACTCTGCAGGTAGCAAAAACTGGTAATTTGAATCTGGGACTGTGTCTGAATTCTGAAGGGACTGAAGAATGAAGAGGATCATATTGGATTAGCATGAAGCAACAATAAAGGTGTTCTGCTTTTGGTATTATTGTAGCGATGACGATGTCTCATGTTGTAACTTACTCTAGGCGTTTATTGCACTTTGATGTCTTCTAGATCTGTATGTAGTGTGTCTGTAAGATAGAAGAAGCTATATATGTGTAAGATTTGAAGCTATCGGCTCCATCAGAATTCAGTTTATAGAATCTGTATGGATTTGATTCCATTTTTATAACTTCATGAGATTTTGTGAAAAGGTACAGAACCACCAGGGCTTCTATAAACTGCTAGTTTATGGGAACCATCACCCAGGGGCAAATGAATATGCAAGAAAGAGAGAACTAATGAAGATGTTAAAACAAAGCTTTAACTCTCGTTGTTTGTGTTTCTCAAGCTTCAGACTCTTTCTCGTCTTTTTGATTCTCCACTGCGCAAGTAACACCAACCTCAGCTGGCCTTATAACTCGATCATACAACGAGTATCCAGACTGCAAATATGGAAACAACCCGTTACTAAAAGGTTACAAAAGGCTGCAAAGGCTATAATATGCTTAAGAGTTATCAAAGCAAGAAAGAGAGCAATCCTTTGAATAGTTTAGTACCTTTAGGACATGAGCAATTGTGCCTTCTGGCTTGGAAGCATCTGGGACTTGGAACACTGCGTTATGTCTGTTTGGATCAAACGGTTCATTTAAAGGATCTTCTTTCACCAAACCAGATTTTCTAAATACCTGCGGTTTTACGTATATAAAAGCGCATTCTCAGCACCAGTCTCATCTTATCTTTGTTTACCTCAATGAACATATATATATATATATATAATGGAGGTTTTTACCTCTGCTAATTGTTTCTCAGTCATCTCCACTCCTTCTAATAGGTTTTTTAACAGTGGGGCAGCACCAGCCGAATCTTTTGAAGTGTCGATCTTCGAAAAACTCTCTTTGACAACTGAAGAAGCTCTTCCAAGATTATCCGCGACATCCAAAAGGCTCGTTGCAAAGTTCTGCAGCACAACAAACATATTCAGTACTGGCTTATATATGAAGCAAAGACGAGTTAATTCGAGAAGAACAAAAAGGAGTCGCGGAAAGGTAAACCTGCACAGCGAACTTTTTGGCGTTTTCAGCATTACGTTTCGTCCTGTCCATTAGATTCTGCATCTCTGCATAACTGCGAAGAAAATTATCTTTCATTTCCTTTATGTCTTCCTGCTGAACCTTCAAAAGATCTTCCTTCTCATACACAAGCTTCACCAAATCATCCCTTGACAAATCCTCAAAATCAGTCTCTGAATCTGGAAATCAGAAACCGCAATTCGTTTAGTAACACATCAAACTTCTATCCCTCTCTCTATATGTCGAGCCGATTTTGCTCACCTGTTACTTTCCCCGCCTCCACATCCTCAGAAGCTTTACCGGTCTTTGGAACCTCGGTGTTACTCTCATTTTCCTTCGATTCAGCTGAGGAAGACGAAAAAAAGCCGAACCTTTGTAGGACATTCAAATCTAGAGTGGCATGGTTTAGGAGCGACACTGGAATTGCAACAAGCTGCCATTTAAAAGGATTCAAATTAAGTAAATTCACTGTTCAATATTCATAGAATGAGCTGCTACACCCAATAGAAAAGTTTCTAATTTTCAGGATGAAAATTCACAAAGATTGCCAGAAGTTCAGAAACTAATTTGTATCATCAAGAGAAACTCATAAAAGAGGAATCAAAACATTTACATTCAGACAAATACACCTAAACTCGTGACACTGTAATATAGAAGACCAGAGCAATAGAATCAGAACATAACAATCATTTTACTTAAGACGTTCAATTTCCAAACGAAATATATGTTTGAACAAAACCCTTTAAACCCTAGCAAAACCCAAGGATGAAATATCAGAGCGAATTAGAACCACAATCGACTTAAAAACCTAACCTTGTTGGGAGTTCCGTGAACGAAGGAGTGAAATCGGCTGGAAACAATCGGAATCTGATTCCTCGTCGGATTAGCGACGGAGGAGAAAGAGGAGCGTAAGCCCGCGCTGCGAGAAACTCTGGACAAAACCCTAGACACCAACATCACGGAAGATTCGCAATGAATCGAAGAAGAAAAGCAAAATCGAAACTTTTTTTTTGTTTAGTTTATGACTCTGACTAGCCCGATGGAAGGAGAAAGGGGCAACAACGTTCTTCTTGGGGAGGAAGCAAAATTCGTTGGGGGTTATATACCAATTTACGAAAATACCCTTACTGTTGTGGTACATACTTACATTTATCTTTTATCCGCTTTCACGAGGGTTTGAAAAGGCAAATTTAGTGCCATTCCAAGAACTGAAGATCTTAGAAGCAAACTTTTTACCCTACAATTATATCAATGATCCGTTTTGTTTTATCAAGTTCGATAATTTGTTCTGTTTCGTATCTCTATTAAAAAGAAACATTTTTGCAAAATATGATTATATTAATATATATGTCACTATAGAATCTTTTCATTGGTTCTTTCTTCTTTCACTGGTTTAATATTCGAACGTGGAACATATTCTAGATTCTAAATATAAACATTTAGAAATTGTTTCAAACTTAAAAGGACTAATATGGGCGATCGCAAGTGACAGGTAGTTCACGCTTGTCTTATAAGTGAGCCCATTAAAAAGCTGGCCCATATGTATGTAATTAGCGTATTGCTCGTCAACCGTTTGACTTTATCAACCTATGAGAATTATAATCATTGACTGGTTTAGTTTGACATTAAAATTCCAGTTTTGATCTTGGTTTAATAGTCTAACTTGGTTAGATTCGATAATCCAACTTCTTAAACCCAAACCAAAAAAAAAACAAGTCATAACTATAACTAGCCCTTGTTGGTCTACTTGAACAAGTTTGAGCTGGTTTAACTTTGGCTATAACTAGCCTTGGACTCAATACGACGGATTGTAGCTGGTTAGAGAAGTGATGGGTTTAAAAACAGGCCGCAGTCAGATTGTTTTGGTTGTGTAGGATTCAAAACTGTTGCAATAAGTTAACAAAGATTCTCATCAGTTTCTTAAATGTGTATTGCAGGAGCGGTATTCAATCTGGCAATCTGCTACTAGAGGATGGGAGGGATAAAGAAATGAGGGAAAAGATCCTGAAGCACTTTGAGAGATTTTCGAAAGACATAACTTTGTGGCTATATGTAATATGTATCTTAAAAGTTTATCAAAACAGAATGTCAAATGATTTTGGATAAATTTTGGTTTAGATATAGTCTTGGAGGAAGATGATTTTATCTCTTTTGTTTTCTAGATATTGCTGAGGGCAAATATGCTAAAAATAAACTTGTTAGTAATATATTTGAGATTTCAGACTTTGTATCTTTTTATAGTGTACGAAGCGTTATGGTTTCAATTGATAGTTGAGGTTTTAGCAGCAAGATGAATCAGTGCTCGATGATGATACGTGGTACGGACAAATGCTGGTGTATCTATCCTTCTCTGTTGCAGGGCTTTAGATTCTTTATCCACCTGATTCATCTTTTTTTTTTTTGTTAAATGGTTAATCAATTGAAATGCAAAAAGAGGTTACACGTCTATGACTTTATGGTCATAGAGATGGATAAAGTAGTGTAAGTGGGTAGCTTAAGCACACAATTTGCTAGCTTTTGAGCACATCAAAACTAAATAGATTAGAGTAGAAGCTAGTGAATGGCTCACTAAAAATCCCTAGTTGTGTGGTCTTCGACCGCTACAACTTCTACGACCACGGTTCTTGGGTAGACTGTTCCATTTGTCTACGAGCTTTAATCTGATGGCACAGAAACAAAGAACAAAACAGTTAACGTACGAGATTTTACTGTGAAAGCCTTTTGGACATATCAAACAATATATATGTCTAAACTAGAAAGTGGATAAAATTTTATATAAATACAACACCGAGAATATTTTCAATGCATAAGCCATAACTGATGAAGCTACATACTTACAAATATAGATAGTACTCGTTATCCAGAAACAAGGACTGGTTTTGAGACTTCAGTCATTCTAAATTTTTTGACCTGGTCAAGTGAGAGGATAATTGTTGATACGCATCTTTGTCAACACTAAAGAGATGAAATTAAAGTTGGTCAAGCGATGAAATAAGTAGAACTCTTGATTGAATTATGATGATGCTTGTTTGGCGCCGTGACTAGTTGTAATTTGATTCATATGAAAAAACTAGCCCTGGGCATTCGGAGGTTAACCGAACAAACCGAATTAATTCTATTTTCGATTGCTTTGAGTTTAATCGGGTTTACCTCCACTCGGATCACTAAACCCACATTACTAAGTTCGACGTGAAACACTGAAAGCTTAACTTATTTATACAAGAGAAAAATGTTGTTTCTTTCCGATGGACTTTGTTTCTCCATTTTCTTACCAAATATCAGAATTGGACTTCCAAACCCAAACATTTATAAGCCCAATTTTTGTTGTTAACAGATATCATTGAATCAAATGACTCATTCCATCGATCCCAAACCTCAACAAAACAAACCCTAAATCTCAAATTCTCAATCTCCTATCACTCTCTCGAAACCAAACGCTCGAATCGATTTCACCAAGTCGTCACCAACTCTCTAATTGATTTCAGGTAACGCTCATCTTCTTCTTCTTCCTTCTTCTTTTTCGCAGTGTTCTCATAATATGATTGTTTGGATTGTTGACTGTTTGGATTTTAGGTCAATCAATTCGCAAAGTGTTCTCAAAATTTCATTTTCTTCTTCTTCATTCTTCTTCTTCTTGTTAACAATGGTATTTTTACTTGGAGTCGCGTTTCTGAGATCTTGTGCAATCGAATTAGAATTTTTAGGATTACGCTTTTGTGGGTTTTTTTTTTGATTGTGTATTTCTTCGTTCATTCAGATCTGAGATAAATTGAGTATATGGTTGGTTGGTTTGTGTGGTTAAACTTACGGAGTTTAGATTTAGTGGTGTACTAGGAGTTTAGACATTGCGAAAATTTTTAAATTATTTCCTTTGTCATCTTTACAGGTTCTTAAACTCAACTTTGGGTTTGCAAAGCGAAGAAGAAGAGTCAACAAAAAGGAAGCAAAGTCAACATAATAAGAAGATAGGCTTTGTGTCGTTTTGTCTTAAGGAGACCATTGGGCCATTAGATTAATTAGGCCTAATGAGTAAGTGTGTTGTGTAAGTTAATGTCTAGTTAAGAAAGGTTTTGTAATTGGGTTATTTCGGTTTTGTCGGTTTTATTTTTTTGTAATTGGGTTATTTCGGTTTTTTGTAATTCGGTTATTTCGAAATACTTAAGTAATTCGGTTTAATTTGGATTAACCGAACCAACCCGAACCGAATCTTAATTCGGTTCAATTCGTCAATTCGGCATATTTTTTCCCAACCGAACAATCCGAAAAACCGAACAAACCGAATGTCTAGGGCTAGAAAAAACATATGAGATTGTGAGCATGTAAGTTATATAATGATTTGGTTATGTGGTCCCACTGATGATATAGTAAAGTGGAAAAAAGAAGAGGAATGAATGATTAACCTCATACCAAAGGTGTTAAGGAATTAATGATGACTGATGAGAGCTCATGAGTACATTTGATTCAACAAGTTTTAAGAATTAGACTGTAAAACTTAAGTAGAATTGAGCTGACTATCTTTGGAGATCAAAATCTTCCTTCTTAGTGATTAGAGCTTATCTGGTGAAATAAGATTTTTGGATTCTGCAACAGATGATAGGTTCAGGGAATATGTATTATGGAGGTCACTTAGACTCTTCAAATCAAATTTCTACGCCCTCCATTGCGTGACTCTTCAATTCATTTTCTGCGTCCTCCATAATGATCAACTAACTTCATATATAGGAAACTGAGTCTCTTCAGTAATCTACACGACTAAAATGTAGATACGTGGAGGTATTCTGCTTAATAATTTATACGAACTTTTGACTTATAATCAAAAAGGTTTTCACTTTCATAGAGACGGTGAAAAACTTAAATAGAAAATTTACTAATGTCATGGATTCATGTATCGAAAAGTAACAACACATAAAAATAGCACCATGAAAATAAAAGTTTCAGACAAGCCCTAACACGGGTAATCAGTGATGGATCTCATATCTCCCTCTCTCTCTACTCAAAGGTGTCATCATCGTCATCAGGAAGTGGCTGACTTGCTGCTGCTGCGAGCTCCGCCTCATGCCTACAAATATATAATCATTACTTGAAGTAAAACTCAAACATCAAAAACTTCGCAACAAATTAAAACAAAATTAGTTTAGAGAACTTACTGCTGCTGAGCAGCCATGTCGATTTGAACTTCCGGGGGAGCAAGGGCAGGTGATTCCACAAAGTGAAGATTAGCGTCCCTGAGACAAGCAAGCAACATTGTCAAATTTTCATCTTTTTTAGTTGTTTCCCAATACTACAATGAGGGTTGAATTGAATTGTTGCTTACCCGGCAAGCTTTCTAGCAAGGTACAAGAATGGCTTCTCGAAGTTGTAGTTGCTCTTGGCAGATATTTCGTAATACTGGAGATTCTTCTTCCTGTGGAACGTTACCTGCTTGGCCTTCACTTGCCTGTTCTTCACATCAACTTTATTTCCACAAAGAACAATTGGGATGTTTTCACAGACCCTGCAACATGAAATTTGATGACATTTTTGTTTAGCAATTTGCAACATACAACAAAGTCTAGCTTCTGTGTGTGAGTTCATACCTGCAAAGATCACGGTGCCATGTTGGAACATTCTTGTATGTCAGACGCGCTGTAACATCGAACATGATGATGGCACATTGTCCATGGATGCTGCAACAAAACAAAACACATTTCTGTATCAAAAAACTATTTGCAACAATAACCCTATAACAGCTTTTCATGTTGCTAGCTACAATCATGTTACTAAGCTACCAACACCGGAAGATTCTAGATTATGTATACAGAGATTAAGCAGGTAGGTATTACTACTGATTCGTATGACACTAGATAGATAACAAAAAAAAAATAGTCTTCTCAGAAGAGAATACTCACTAGTATCCATCCCTAAGACCACCAAATTTCTCTTGGCCAGCAGTATCCCAACAGTAAAACCGGATCTTGCCACAGTTAGTGAAGAAATCTAGAGGATGAACCTCAACACCAATAGTGGCTGCAAAAACAAGAAAATGTCAGAATCTGTGAACTCGTGAATAAAAGGTTATTACAATGTTTCAGGAGGGCTTGCAAGTACTTACGTTCATACTTCTTCTCAAACTCTCCAGTAAGATGTCTCTTTACAAATGTGGTTTTCCCTGTTCACACCCACCAATATCAATCAGAAAATGCATTCAACCACTGAAACCAGCTCAGAATTGAACCGAGACAGATCAAGATTACTCATACAAACATATTTTTAGCATGAATAAGTAACAAAAATGGTAACAACACAAACTATGTCGAAACAGCAAACTCTAGAATCGTGTTTGTTTCTAATCAAAACTGAACGCAAGATCTATACAAACATATTATAAGCATGGATAAGTAACAAAATCAAGTTCTAAGCAGACGAACTATATCGAAACATCATAATCCAAAATCGAGTTTCTGAAATTGAAGTAATAAATCCTATGTATATATTTGTAAAACAAAAGAAAGATGAAGCTGAGATGGTGGTACCTGTGCCTCCATCACCAACGATAACGAGCTTGAAGCTAGGGTAATCAACGGTTTGCTGGTTAGGTAAAGCCTGACAATTAAGTAAAAAAAAAAAAACGATGAGAAAAATCAACAGATCACGCGAAATCGAAGAAAGTGTAAACCCTAGAAATCAAAAACAGGATCGAGAGAGACTAAAATCAAGGCAAAGACGAAGAGATAATTTTACCATCGACGAAACTGAAGCTACGCGAAGAGTGTCAAGAGGAAGGCGGCGAGAGAGAGAGAGAAAGATAGGTTTTTTAAACAGAGTTTGTGAGATTCCTGACGCAAATACTCAAACCCGGTAATCCAAACTGGATCCGGGTTCAGATCCGAATCCGGCCCAAAATACCCTCCTGATCTGTACGTAGGCCTTGTCATACTCATTGCTACTACTTACTCTACCTTTGACGCAAAATCTTCAATAAGATAATTTGAGTTTTGTAGTGGAGAGGAGTTGGGTATGATTTTTTTGGTTCAATGGTTCATGAAGAAAAGAGAAGATGTTTTTAGATATCTTTATATGTAAAGAATTGTCTATTTGTTTGTATATCAGAAGTTGAAGTTGAAGTTGGTGATAGTTGAAGAAAAGTCACAGTCCATCTACGAATATGAATTAGTGAATTTTTTGTTCCGTATATGTGGTCTTGGGATGGTAATCAAATATACGGTTTTGTTTTAAACGTATCGGTTTTTAAAAATTTGAAACCACATACAAGGTGTTTCTACATTGGATTGATTATGTTTTTGGTTTGATGTAATTTAGTTTGCTTCACATTCGGCTTGGTATTAAACTGAATTACCACAGCGTTTTGCGAGTAAACAATCTCAATAAAGCAAAGGGAAGGAAGCCCGATTAGCACCACACGATACTTATCAGCCAAAATCTTAAGCTTTTAATTACATCAACCACATTTTTGTTCTTTGGGACCTAACAAATGCCATTTAGTCAGAAGAATTATTCTTGGCCGATATAAAAGGTAAAAATAATGTTCTAATCTAGCTAAATTACTCATATATCATATTTAATGTCATTTTCTAACTTGAATGTTGTTGGTTTTTATATAAGACTAGTACACCCGAAACGAGTCAGAAGGATCTTTTGAGACTGCCCAATGAACTCTTGTCGGGTAGATAGAATATTCACAAGGTCAGTCATTCCCCATCATCTAAGATGTTGGAAAATACTTACTACTGACTGTGGCAAATTAGTAACTTATAGCAATAAGAGTGTCCAATTCAACTCATTGTATCAAAATTGTGTTGGAAAATTGATTTAAAATGGAATCGAAAAGTCGGATATTCTTGTTATTTAAATAACTACAGTGACTCATCTAACATGTTAGAGATTTCTGGAGGAGAATACAAATCTTATTATATAAAGCTGAACGCGTTTAACGTGAATGTGACACGTGTCAAAGGGATAAGTCATTAGATTTTGACATGTGTCATCGCTAATCTTAGTTTGTGACACGTGTCAAAGAGATAACTAATAAGAATTTTACACATGTCAACTTTCTAGTAATGGTAATTTTCTATATAAAAATGTAGAATAAATAATTAATTAAGATTTTTGACAGTTTAACCAAAAATTTCAATAGCAGAAAGTTTGGTAATTTTTAAATTTCTGTTAATGGTAATTTTATATATAAACATGTAAAATAAATAATTAATTAAGATTTTTGTCAGTTTAAGAAAAATGTAAATAACAGAAAAATTGAAAATAATAGAAAAGATAATTTACCGATAATGTCTCATCAGAAACTACAATTGTCAGTTTTAGCGATGACACGTGTCATCGCTAATCTTAAATTGTGACACGTGTCAAAAAGATAACTAATAAGAATTTCACATGTATCAACTTTTTGGTAATGGTAATTTTCTATATAAAAATGTAGAATAAATAATTAGTTAAGATTTTTGTCAGTTTAACCAAAAATTTTAATAGCAGAAAGTTTGGTAATTTTTAACTTTCTGGTAATGGTAATTTTATATATAGACATGTAGAGTAAATAATCTTTGTCAGTTTACAAAAAAATGTAAATAACAGAAAAATTGAAAATAATAGAAAAGACAACATACCATTAATGTCTCATCAGAAACTACAATTGTCAGTTTTAGGAAAATATTTAATATTTAATATTTTACATCATGTATATGGTTATTCACCGAAAATACAAATCAAGGTTTTGTACATCATTATCTTCTTCAAAAATTTGGCGATTAATATATTTATAAAACATTTTTTTGATAAAATATATTTTCATATAAATTTAGATAAAATATAATATTATATTATTTTCGGTGTTATAGCACCGGGGTATAATACTAGTTCATTAATAAAAAATAACATACTTTTTAACTATAAAAGAATTAAAGCTATTCTTGGTTCTGAAGATTCCATATCAAAGGACTTGATGAGCTCTTCCGTAGTATCGGTTAATGAAAGGAGTTCTCTGCACACAAAAACAAAAAGCAAAAAGAAGGTGATTCACATATTGAGATCTTTGTAACAAACAATAACTCAACGCTTTTTTCTTGAGTTACATGTTTGTTATATGATCATCTTAAAAACAATATTAAACTAGTTGGAGAAGGCGGGATTTTCTTTTTCTTTTGTTCTTACCGTCTCGAATCTAGGGACGTCTGGTGAAGGCCGAGGGTAGAATTTGTAGAACTTGATGCTTTGAAAGGCTCGCCTAGTATCTCCACTCATTTCTTCTATTGCTTTCCTTCGAGCATCTCTTCCCTGCAAGAAATATACCGTATTTAGCAAACAGTTTCATTGAATGTAGCTCAAAGTTACATTTTTACCTCCCGATTAGCTTTCTTTGCTGCTCGAACACGCTCTTTGACAAATTCCTAAGAAAATTAATAAGCAAAAGTACAAGTGGTGATTAGGGATATACTCGAGCATCATGACCTGACAAATTGTGCTTAAGCTCAAACTCACTTTGAATTCATCCTTTTGTTCCGCAGATAAGTTTCCATCTTTAATCAGATTATCAACAAATTCCTGAGATAGATGCACAAACAGCCATCTCAAGATTCAGCATACAATGAATGCAATTTGAACACACAAGGAAGGAGCAGTGCGAAGATAACAACGCTCTTGAACCAAATGAAGAAGTAATTTAAGTCTTTATGGTTACAGAGAAAGCCAAACGCACACCTGAAGATCGTCAAGCTCCCAGTCAAAATCACATAGCTGGCACGAACAAAAAAAGTTAAAGCTTGATTACAAAAAAATATAACCAAACAATGTGTCAAACCATTTCATGTAGACTTGCCACTTCCAACATATCATTCATTGCATGCCAGAAATCTTACCGGCGTTTCAGAGGTGAAATCTATGTTGACCACAGTACTCTGTTCAAGTTCATCTTCTGCAAATGGGTTATAGAAATCTGCAAAGCAAAAAAAGATAAAATATATAGAAATGTACAAAGCTAAATTAGATTTTGTTGTTGTGTGCCACATACATAAAAACAAGAAACAGCCTGCCATGTGCTATGAGGAATAAACTCACAAGGAAGGCAATACTCGAACTTCTTAACACGATATTCATTCATATGTCTACGAGCAGATCTGCAAAATAATGTACAAAGCTAAATTTAGTACACCAGAACTGGTAGATTATAGTATCCGTATAAGACTACAGATTTGCAATGGCGAAGACCCATACATGCACCTTAAAGAAAAATCAATATGCAAAAATAAAGGAACAAATAATGCAACCCAACTCATCACACTATCAAGTAGTAGATACGTGATGCCATGTTCCATGTTCTTACCTCCTCTGCGTACAGCCCAAGATAAAAATTTGAAAGTTCATCCTATCAACTTGCTTATCTCTACAAGAAGAAGAACAAAAACAAAAGTAATTAGCAACTCCTGGTAAACAAAAGTAAGAATAGCCAGTGGCATAATCTCCATCCTAACAAATATGTAACATATGCAAGTGGAAACTTATGATACCTTTTCTCAAATGGAATGTAAGGAACCCAGTCCATTTTCATCTGCTTCATTGGAATGGTTTCCTCCATTGCACCCTGAATCGATGTGATTGCTATCTTATCAGAAGGTGGAAAGGGTGATTCAACCTGCATATATAGAATATTAGACATAGAAATGAGATAATATAAGATCAATGATAGCAAGCAAACCTTTGATAGAGATTTAAATAATAACTTACAGCAACAACTGTTGGGATATCGCCAACCTTGATTGTACCTTCGTAGGAGAGCAACTGAGCTGTAAATATAGAAGCAAATGTTAAAGAAAAAGAAGAGAGCATACTTAAATAAATTAGAAAGAACCACAAGTGCCAAAGATGATTTGAACAAGTTAAAAAGATAAGGAGACACTAAAAAAAAGCTTGAGAAATAGCTTACGTTCTGCAGAGAGAAAAACAAAGACTTTTTTCCCATAGAGCATTCCTCCTTCCTCTAATGCTTCCTTATACACAGACGAAGAAACATAAATACCAAAATCTCGTCAACCCTGAAAGTTCTGTTGATTTAACAATAGACTACGAATAATGGAGAATATAATCCAAACAACTTACTTCGAGATTTTTGAAATTCCAATTGAATTTATAAAATGCATCATATTTGTCCCACTGCCATCACAATTTAACAACCATGATCAAAGTAACTACGGTGTTGAAGCCAAATAAATTTCTCGAAACCAATATACCTCAATTCCCACTGGAAATGCAACCTTCCACAAATCTTCCTGAAAACACACACAAACAAGCGCACGTTGTAAATTTGCCACTCACAAAGAAGCAATAAGTAAATAAAGTCAAAATATATGAAAATGAGATACACACCATGACAGGGCACAAGAAGTAGAATGGCATACAAATTTTCTCATAGAAATAAACCCACCAAACCATTCTGATACCACCAAAATAGTTTCTTGCAACCAAGAACTCTTAAACGTCCCCCACAAAAAAAAATGAACAAATTCCTAATTCAGGTCTAAAACGTATCTCATCATAGTTGCTTTCACAGCGTATTTGGGTTATCATATAAAAACCGAAACAACACATGTACAGCACAAGACCCAAATTGCAATAAATACAAGTGATGAATCTTAAGTAGTATTACATGATTATATCTTTAGACTAAGGTTAACAGAAGCGGCGAGAGGAGAAATTAGGTTTAAAAGAGAAGGTTTTCGCTTAGGTTCACGCTACTCTTAAGTTCTGAACGTTAGATTATTCCCTGGTTAGGAGAATAAGTAATACAGAAAAAAATCAAACAGATCACGCGAGGCGTAAACCCTAAAATAAAAAAACAGGATCCAGCGTAGGGAAGACGGAGAGATATTTTACCATTGAGGTAAAGATCGAAACAAGGCGACGAGAGAGAGAGAAAACGAGAGAGGTTTTTAAAACAGAGTTGTAAGGCTTTTACCGCTTAGGATCGACGCTATTACTGAAACCCGGTCATCCAGAACCTGGTCCGGTTATTGAATCAAAATTGTTTTGGAAAATCGAACCAAAACAGAAGACACACCAGTCTGGTTAACAAATTGTAACCGAAACACAATTAATCATAAAATCGTAAAATTAGCTGACAAATTTTACGAAGAAAAATCGATTTGAGAATATCAAACCTAACACAGTAAAACTCGAATTTTGTTTTTAAAAAATTTCATCATCTTTGTATAGAAAATATCATATACCCATTTACTTGTTTGTAGAAGAACATTAAATATTTCGGTAATGGATTAAAAATAAAACTAAGTACTGTATGTAGAGGTCGCTATAACCGTAAGATGAAAGATAGACATCAAACGAAGCATATATTCGAGTGTTAGATTAATTTAATGATTTTTTTTGTCTTTTAACGTTATTAATTAAATGGCACGCAACTGGCTTATGTTATGTATGAGATTTGATTGGATGTAAAAACGCAAATGGGAAGAAGTTAAGAACAAAAACTGAGATTATAATATTATACGACGAAACCAACCAATATACAATAATCAAATAAATCTACGGATATGAATAATCATATACTCGAATGACAAAACAAATGTATTAAATAAAAAACGTAAAAAATGCTACTAAATAAATCCGTCTGATCCGATCCCTTCTTCTCCATATCCATCCATTTCAATGCCCTGTTGGAAACTCGCATTTCCCATACCCTACAAAAACAAAAAGAACAAAAAAATAATTAATTTAGTTTATGTTTCCGTTTAAAGTTTAAACACTAATGGTGAGCAAACATAGCATATGTTGTTGAACTATCCCAACCTCCATAATTATTATCAAACCCATCTTTAAAAAATATATGGATAACTGAAAATGTAAAATAATTATGAATTAAATGATAAAATTAGAGAAAGGATAGAGTACGTACTAGGAGGTTGCGAGACCACGTACGCTGCACCTTCAAAATCACACGTGCCAACACCACGTGCGTTCTTCTGATAGTAACTGTTGAACGCGTATGAAGCGTGAGCCTCTAACGATTCAGGATTATAACACGTGGCACCCGGTTGAATCGGACGGCAATCAGCACCTCCTTCGCCGCAAGCGTAGTCGAGACCTTCCTGAAGCTTCTCCTTGGTCGTTTTCCCATTCGCCACACACCACGTCTGTCCCACTTGCGACGGCTTCACCGGAACCGGAACCTTCTCTTTGTTATCGTTCACCGGCGTTGATTTACCGGAAAGCGAAACGTCATACACTTTGTCCTCGTTTGGGTAAAACAACCCGTAGTTTCTCTCCGAAGTCGGACCCGTTTTCTGATTCTCGTTAAACAGAGCGAACAGATACACGTTAAGTGGCTCCTTTGGTTTTAACGGCGTTCCGTTTCCCGTTAACACTCTCTTCACTAAACCACCGTTATACGCCGCCGCGTTAGCCGAACCAGCACCGATCTCGTTCTCATCTCCGGCAGAAGGCCAGCCTGTCTCCGTCACCACGACCTTAACGTCGTTGAATCCAACGGCGGACATAGCGGCAAAAACGGCGTCGATTTGAGCGTCTAAGAGACTGTTATACTTTAATCCGTTACCGGAATCTACATTTCCGGCGTTCTCTTTAAACAAAGCGTAATCCAACGAGATCTTATCGGCGTTAGCTGCGTAGGCGAAGAACGGATAAGCATTCACCATAAGATGCGAAGACGTTTTGCGAAGCAGATCAAGCATCGGTTTAATCACCGGTTCGATTAAATCCGGTTTGAAAGAACCAGCCGACGGTGGATACGAATTCGCCAACGCGCTTAAAGCAATCGGCGACGAGATCTTAATGGATTTGTCGAGACTGAACTTAACGAGAGAGCTTTGAACATTCTTCATAGCTGGAACGAGATACGTCGTCGTGTTCCTTGGGTCGACGAACACTTCGTTCCCGACGGCTATTGCTTCGATATCCGTCCCCGGTATGTATTTCTTTATGTTTTCCTGAACCCAATCGTCGGTATACTTCTGATCTGCGGCGGCGGAAGCGAGGTTTTCGTTGGGGAGAGAGACAACGACTTTGATTCCGGAGTTGGCGAGTGCGGTTAGTACTGATTTATCGGTGTCGTAAAGCTTGACTCGATTGATTCCTTGTGATTTCAGTAGCTCGACTACTTTCTCCGGTGCGGGAAGATTATTAGCTATACGGCCGTAATTTACTCCGATCAATCCAGAATCTGTTAAGAAACAAAAACAAAGACATCAGAATCAAACAAGCGAAATTCGAAATTAGATATACACACTCGTATAATGAAATGAGATTAACCTGCATATGTGAAAGGAATGGCGGAGAAAGATGAGAGTATGAGAAGAAGAGATAAAACAAAGACCGCCATTGTTGTATAGAGAGAAAGGTTTTGTATTCCGTTGAAGGAGGAAGCTAGAGATGTTGTTTATATAGAGGACGAAGAAGGAGGAGACTAGGGAGGTGGAGGTAATGGTTAGGACCCACGTAAGATTTTGGGGATGACTTTTTTGTTTGTTTTTTTTTTTTTTAACTGTAGGTTTTTTGTGATGTAAATATTTCAACTCATTTACACAATGACGTGTTAAAGTAATATTAGTTTAGCAAAAAAAAGAATTAAATATTATTTTAAATTGTTAAATATGACCGTTTCAATCGTGTACTGATTGGAGACCGTACCAAATGTTGTCAAAGCTGGTGGGTACGTGCCAAAATTAGCATTAATGTTTTTTTAGTTAGTGTTGATTTTACTGCAGCTTTTTGGGGCTTTTTTTTTTTTTTTGAAACTGGTTTAACGTTTACAAAGAGTTACAACGAATCCTATATGAAGAAGACAATGAAAAAAAGCAGAAAATTCAGCGCTTTAATGAAAATTAAAAAGCAAATTTCAATATTTCGGATCCGATTGTAAATTTGAAATCTTAAGTGAAAATGAATTCAATCAAATCCATCGGTGTCTTACCTGTTACAATTGTGCCTTCACCCAACGTAAATTGTGACACTTCTTACAATTCACACATACACATATACGTATATACAAATATATCATACTTTAAGTTTAATAGTTGTACGTATGCAGCAGCGTTAGACTATACCAAGTCAATATGTTCCCTAGTTATTGGGCACTGAGTACTAGAATTTGATGGTAATAAATAAATGGTATTAATCACTTGTTGGAAACAGCTAACATAACCCGTTAACGTTAGAAGAACTATATAGGCGAAAACTGGTCCGCAGAGTGATAATTAATACGGTGATGTGATGCATTACTTGGTCTAACTAGTGGAAATTGGGCCTCGTCAGAAATGAAGAATCTACATATGGGGCCATGTGCCATTGTTCTATCTCCTAAAATTTGAACGTTAGAGCTCTCTGTTCTCCAACGTCTCTTTTTTCCTACGGCCAATCATTTAGGGAATTCCCAAATATTTTATCCTTTTTACCTCTTTGGAGTTATTACATCAATAATGGTGTTTCAGATATGTTTTGATAAATTTATAAATCCAAGGATTAGATAGTACATAGTAGTACATAGGTTTATTTACAAGTTGATTGTAACTAATATTTTGACTTAGCCTTGGGCTAATAATGTACATAGGTTTATTTACAAGTTGGTTGTAACTAATATTTTGACTTAGCCTTGGGCTATTGAACGCGTTTAGATGTGTGGAGGCAAAATGAATCTTGTAAGGTTAGCTAAGCAAACACCTCAACTAGTTTTTCAATAGTATAATAATGAATCTAAATGGTCCAGATATTAGGTTTCCGTCCACGGAAATAAACAATATTTGTAGAGTTTGGTTGTCCTACACAAATTGAACTCCAATGCTACCTATTAATGTCTCCTTCTAATAAAAAAGCAAGAATTTTGGATGAAATTTACGATGTTTCAGAGTTATGTGTTTTCTTTTGGTATAATATGCAATTCTTATTGCATAAAACTTATTTGATCGTTATTCAGTGATTAATAATCATGGCTGAAAATTAACTTTTATGCACCTACTGTATGCTCAAAAAGTCAATACACATGATAACTACTACAATTTAAAATTTAAATTGATCTTCGGTAATAAACAAAAAAAACATTATGTCTTCATATGTCGATATATTTTTTTTATAATGATTATATGTAATTGTGTTTGTATCAACTTGTTCAAATGGTGGTGATATTATAATCAGTGCATGCTGGTTTACATATACATACCAATATAGTTTTTGGATTATGAAAGTAACTATTTTATATTATATTTATGGATTCGTCGACATCGTACGGTATGTTTCGTCTAGGCTCTTAAGTCTTAAGTCGGTTCAAGGAATTGAAATGAAACACAATGACAAGTCCATGAAAATTGAAAACAATATATTATCCAGAGAGGTGTCACCTTCAGATTGACTTATTTGTAACTATTATGACCCTATTCTAAATATGAACGTAACGTTAACTAATATATTGATATGTATATAAACATCATCATTATTAGTTTCTTATCAACCAAGAGAAAGAATTCAATGTGGTAGGTCACTTGAATGCTGTCCACCAAGTTGAGATATAGATAGGAATGTTAGCCTTCTCCTTGATCTTTACGTTTAGGATAAAATGCTATATATATTAAATAATAAACAACTGAATATATATATATATATATATATATTATAATGTCGGGCCGAAATAATAATAGTCGTCACGAAACATAGATCAACCATTCACACACAACGACGTACATCATTATTTAAAAATTAATTAATAAACATGCATGCATTAGAGCATCAATAAAAATATAAATCTTATGAAGAGAGCTACCCTAAAATTTGTCAAAAAAAAAAGGTCTATAAATATCACAATTTTGAGTTTCTTTTTTAAAATACCAGAAAAATTATGTTTGATAAGGGTTTTTAAAAGTTTTTAACTATATTATTTTTTACATTATTAGATTACAGTGGTACTTAAAATAAAATAAATATGATATATCGGTTCACGAAAATGGGTTAAAATAGAGTAACTAAGCCCACATCTGAGCTTATTTGATCAAAATCAGCCCATTACGAATGCTTGATCAAAACGACACTATTTTAAAGTACGGATTCTATGCTCTCCCAGCCGTCAGATGATAAACGACAAGTGATTATGAACCGTTCGATAGACACCACAAGAATCCGATACGACCAAGATCTGCTGGTTTCAGTCATTTTATTCTCTAGTCTTCTCAAAAGTCAACCCCTCATTCTGCAATCGTGCGTATCTCTCTCTTAGGCCTTCGCCTTTCTCGCAGATCGGACTTTTTTGTTCCCATCGCCGGACGGAGGATCTGATAAAAGAAAGATGTCTAATCTTCAAGAAGAAGACAAGAAGCCCGAAGACCAAGAAACTCAAATCAATTTCAAGGTCAAGAGTTATCAGGTTTTGTCACTGTGTTCATTTTTCTCATTCTTTTCTATTCCTTGCAATTTTCGTAGGTGCTTGGTTAGTGATACTATACAGTTTCTTAGACGAAAATAAAACTCTTATGTGATGATTTGAAGAAAAGTAGGAATCACTCATCTTTTTTTTTTTTTTCCTTTCTTGATTGGGACCCAACTTAGGATGGAGATGAAGTCTTATATAGAATCAAGAAAAGTACTCAGCTGAAAAGGTTGATGTACGCTTACTGCGACCGCCGAGCTGTGAAATTGGACGCATTCCGTTTCATTTGGGATGGGCGTCGTATCCGTCCTGAGCAGACTCCAGATGAGGTAATAAATATATCACTCTCTTGCTTTTTCCCTTTTACAATATTCGTTTTTTCCAATTGTATAATTTCCTAAAAACCCAGAATCTAAAATTATACAGCTTGATATGGAAGATGGAGATGTTATCTATGCGTGCCGACCTATGGGTGGTGGTCTACGACTAAATCAGCTTCAGTGGTCTTATATGATTTTCGATCATAATCAGCTTTAGGGATGGGTAATTTGTCAGGCTTTGTTTTACTTTGACCAGTTTCCTTTGAAACTACTTTACTGGTCATTATTGTCTATTTAAATCATCAAGTTATTGGATTCTTTAATATTAATGGGATCGTTTATGGATTTTTAGAATCGTTATAGACTTAAGAAGTAGCTTAAACTAAAAGCAGGTTTTGCTTAAGTATATGGGTATTTGGCAAAACTTGCTCCTTACGTTTTTACCGGCTTTATAATAAACGATTCTCTTCTTACTTTACAAGCTAAGACAGTTTTATTTGTACCTCAACTCAATGATGGTGGGTTTCTTCTTATTCTTCTTCATCATGGTTGGATTTTACTTCCGTATATTCTCGACGCTGTATTCAACAGCCTAAGTTTCATGTTCCCCCAAAGATTAAACATTTCTGGTGGAGAGTTCTTCAATGTTCTACCGGACGAACGAAGGAGAACAACAACAACAAGAGCTTTTATAAATTCAGCAATTGAGCGTACACGTATTTATAGATGAGACTATATAATAGCAATTGACGGTCAAGATATATATCATCAGCTTAATTTCAGCGGTCGAATAAGATCGTATTGTATAGGTTCCACATCTTAACACACTTTGCTTACAAGGAATTCAAATTCGCCATCAGTTTTTAATTTAGGGATAAGAAATTTTCATCAAATTTTGTTAGGAAAAGTTCATGTTCATTTCTTTTATTTTTGTAACCCTGTTGAATTTTTTTGGTATGGTCAAAATCGCAAGAACGTTGGCTCGATTTGAATTAGGGTTACTACTAATTAGTAGGAGGTTTGAAACAGAACAAAGTTGGTGTTTTTTTTACTTTTGCTTGTTATGAAGATGTTTCTTACAAGTAGGTTTGATTTAGTGAATTTGAATTGTTTTGGATGTTGTTCTTGTATTTGCCCGAAAATAGAACAAAGTTGTGGTTTTTCTTTTGCTTGTTACAAAGATGTTTCTTATAACTAGGTTTGATTTTGCAAATTTGAATTTTTCTTGTTATTTCCGGGAAACATAATGTTTTTTTTGTTTGTTACCGAAGTTATTTCTTGTTCCAGTCTTTCGAAGTTATTTCTTGTTCCAGTCTTTCGTACTATAGATCTGGTGAGAAACTATGGTCAAAAAGATGTTCTTGTTTCTTGAATCAAAGTTAGATGTTTTTTGTTGTTGTTGTTGCAATCTCTTCTTCTCTTGTCCGAAACAGGAACCAAAGTTGATGTTTTTTGTTGTTGTTGTTGCAATCTTTTCTTACGGTAGATAGATCTTTTTAGAAACAATGGTTAATTCGGCGAATCCTCTAGATAATGGATACGATTCCTACAATTTGGTGCTTATCAACAAGCCCTAAAGGTTCGAGGATTTCAACCTCTTACCCGCCGAGTTAATCGAAGCCTTGTATGTGGAGACGAGGTTTGAAAAGCCTAGTGAGATCCAAGCGACTGCGTTGTCCTTAATTAGATCCAAGAAATTGGCAACTTTTTTTTTTCCGGGTATTAAATTTTTTTTTTTTTTTGATATTCTTCAGTAGGTTCACACAAATGGGTTTAAACTTTATCAATACGTAACTAGCCCATTTGATAAAATGAGCCCATTATGAATGCTGGGAACTAAAACGACAGCGTTTTGAGTTAAGGATTCTACGCTCTCCCAGCCGTGGGATGATAGACGATCAATGATTATGAACCGTTGGATAGACACAACAAGAATCCGATGCGACCAAGTCTAGTGGTTTCAGTCCTCTTTTTATTCTCTGCCGAATCTCTCTCTCAAACCCTCAATTCTGCAACCCCGCGAATCTCTCTTAGGGCTTCGTCTATATCGCAGATCGGAGTTTTTTTGTTTCCATCGCCGACCGTATAATTTGATAATAGTAAGATGTCTGCTACTCAGGAAGAAGACAAGAAGCCCGACCAAGGAGCTCACATCAATCTCAAAGTCAAGGGACAGGTTTTGTATTCTCACTCTCTCTCTCTCTCTCCCTCCCTCCCTCTTTCTTCTTCTTCTTCTTTCATTTTGTAACGATTCGTTGTCTGGTTAAAGATTTGAGTGTGTGTGATTAGGGTTTTTAGCTTCTGATTGCCTTCAATTCTAGGGTTTGTGTTTATCTGCGTTCCCCTTTCTTAATTTCGTTAAATTCGTAAGCTTGGGTATGAGTTGTTTATAGAGGCAGTGACTATTGTGTAAGCGTGACTTTTAATTGGCTTAAATTGAAAAATTTTAAACAAAAATTAAGTTAAATGAGAGTTGTGAATTATGTTTTTTTCATAATTGTAGCTAACAGAACTTGTTTGTACATAATGTATCTGTGTTATTAGTGACATAGTAATGATCTATCTGTGTGTGTAGTTTCTAAAATTGTTGTAGTGTTGTGTCTAAGGCTCTAAGCTAAGCAAATTATAACCATGAACTCTCATTAAAGCTTTTTGTTGTTATGCATTTGATTATTGAGCATTTGTTTCATGAAAGCTTTTCTTTGCAATGGAATTGTACTGTTGTGTGATCATATTTGTTCTTATTTGAGTATCAAGTGTTAGGCATTGTCCATTGTTGGTGCTTGGTTGGTTACTCTTCTTGAAGTAACAATCATTAATGTTTTTCTTGTGATACTTCATACTTAGGATGGAAACGAAGTCTTCTTTAGGATCAAGAGAAGCACTCAGCTGAAAAAGCTGATGAACGCTTACTGTGACCGCCAATCTGTGGATTTCAACTCAATTGCTTTCTTGTTTGATGGGCGTCGTCTCCGTGCCGAGCAGACTCCAGATGAGGTAAAATCACTCTCTGTACCCCTTTCCCTTTCACCATTTTCCGTTTCTCAAAATTGTATAATTTCCTAAACCGAGAATATTCAATTTTACAGCTTGATATGGAAGATGGAGATGAGATCGATGCAATGCTCCATCAGACCGGTGGTGGTGCAAATGGCCTGAAGCTGTTCTGCTTTTAGGGGCCTTTTTTTAATGGGTTTCGATAAGAATGTGTGATATTAATGGATTTCATGAATCGGCTTTAGATAAAATTTGGCAGGCTTTGTTATACTTTGACCCGTTTCTTTAGAAACTACATTACCGGTCAAAGTCTATGTGAATCATAAACTTATTGGATATTAAAATATTAATGGGCTTGTTTATGGATTTTTGGACTCTTTCTATAGGGTTTAGCTTCAACTAAACGCAAGTTGCCGACTATGAAATAGGTCAAACTTGCTCCCCACGATTGCTTGGACCCCAAGTTTCTACCGACTTTATAAGAACGCTTCTCTTCATCTTATTCACAAGCTCCGGTTTCTGTGCCCTAATAATAATGGCTGTATCTTCTTCGTCATGGTCAGAGTTTCTTCCGGAGCTTCTCAACGCCATATTCCACAGCCTAAACGACGCCAGAGACATTCTGAACTGTGCCACCGTCTGTTCTTCTTGGAGGGATTCTTCTTCTGCCGTATACAGTCGCAAGTTTGTTCCTTTTCTCTTTGTTTCCCATCTCTCTTCCGATGAAGAAATTCGATACTCCGATCAATTTAGGGTTTTGTCTCCGGGAAAGTTGGGTTTCTCAGGGAACCAACAAGCGTGGGTTTGTGGCAGTACAATAGGGTTTTTGTTGATGGTCAATGCTTCTTTCCCGTTTGAGGTTCATTTAAGAAACACGTTTACCAACAGCGTTACTTCTCTGCCACCTTTGATATCTTTTGAGGATGTTCAGCAGTTGCTTCAGTCCCAAGCAATCTTTCTAGACTCTGAAGCCCTAAAATACTTTGTCAAGAAAGCAGTCTCTTCAGCAAGTTTATTAGACGCTGATTGGGCTGTGCTTGTAATCTACAACACTGATAGGAAACTAGCGTTCTGCAGACGTGGAGATAAACAATGGACAGATTTGGAATCTGTTGCCTCTTCTGTCGATGACATTGTGTTCTGCAATGGCGTCTTCTTCGCCATCGATAGATTCGGAGAGATATATAACTGTGAGCTTAGTCGTGACAATCCAAATCCAAAAGCTATTCCTTTATGCAGCCCCTCGCCGTTTCGGTTCGACCCTTGCAAGAAATACTTTGCAGATTACGATGAACTGTGGGTGGTTCTAAAGAAGCTAGAGCTTAACGACGATTGTGATTTCACAACCTATTTCGAGATCTACGAATTCAATTCGGAGACTAACGAATGGACAACGGTGATAAGCTTGAGAGGAAAAGCTTTGTTCTTGAGCCCTCAAGGTAGATGTATAGTGGTTTTAGCAGGTGAAAGCAGATCTAGAGGATTCATCAAAGACAACTCAGTTTATTTCATTGATGGCAATGATCCGAGTATAGGAGGACTAGAGCCACAGAATCTGAGCGTTTTTGAGTGGGAGAGTAAGCAAATAATGAAAATTTACCAGCCAAGATCTTGGAATTGTCAAATGTTTTGGGTCACATCTACAGATGTTCTTAAGGATGAATGACTGATGATGCATCTTAGGATTAATAGTTTGCATAATGTATCAAAAAGTTTTTTGTATTTCTATTTAAATTTTGTAGTTTGCATAGAGCGTACAAAAGGATTTGTATTTCAAATTTTGATTCTTGGTACATTACATTAAGGGTTCTTTTTTTTGTAACAAATATATTAAGTTATGACTATTTCAGCATCCATCTTTCTCTCAATACTTTCCTTTAATCAAATTGAAAGGTAACTTCAACGGAACAATCTTGTTAACCTAATCAAAAATTCGTTCATCGCGAGACTGCCTATTTTGTTAACCTAATCACCATTTTTACTAACCAATCTGGGACTAAATTAGATAAATTTCCCCCTTCCAAATCTTGAAACACTGCCCACAAAATATAACCAAACCGATAGATTTTGAGATCGCAGAAAATGAGAGCAAACATACATAAGGATCCAGTGTATAGAAAAACATATGAGGCCCCATACATACTGATACCAACATTTCTTATCAAGCATCTAGGACTAGTTACTTTATGACTTCCTGGACATCTTACCGAGAACATAAACTTAAGGCCCTACAAAATCAAGCGGATCTTATCAAACTGACGGTAGAAGAGCTTACCACCTTATAAATGTACTCAAGACATGGTGGATGAATCTGTTGCAGGGCTCGAATGACTGACAACAAGAGGCGGGCGCAAAGCTTTGTGGTTGGCTTCTGCTTCTTTACGAGCATTGTACATCTCTTCTGTTTCAACAACAACCATCCTTTTAACCTACGTAGAGACATTAACAAAAAAAAAAAAAATCACATTTTTAAACTCAACATTATCCCTAGAAGAGTAATATGACAAATGAGAAATATGATAAAACATAAAGAAAGAGAACCTGTTGAATCATTCCCCTAATGGATGAAGTGTTTGAGTGCAAAACAGTACGATGGCATCTACGAAGTCCCATAGCTTCAAGTGTTCGCCTGTGAAGCTTCCTCGTTCCAGGGAGACCCCTCACTAAGGTTATGTATAAGCTCTGGCTCCATTCGATGGGGACTTGTGCTTTAAAAGCTCTAAAACCACTCATCCTATTTGTCTCTTTTATAACTCAAGACTCTGTAACCATAGCAAAATCATAATCACAAACACAAATATTACAGTATAGATAAATCAAAAGATACATCAAAGAAACACTAATCTAACTTCTCGAAAATCATATCCATATTTGTGACAAGGGATCAATCAAGCAAGCAGCTTCAGTTTTCAAACAAAAATTGAATCAAATTAGGAGGAAAAAACGTAGTGTTAAGTCAATAGATCAAAAATAAATCACTCACTCACGATAAAAACACAAGAATCCAGATAATGAATCACGAATTAAAAATCTAGTCAGATCGATCATCTGAAAAGATTGCATAACGCGAGATGTAAAAAGAGGAATTCAGAGAATTAGGTGTTTGAATCGAAATGGATAGTTTCGAGTACCTGGACGAAAGAGAGGCGATAAGTCCGGTGAAAGAGATCGTCGAGGAGTACTCAAAAGACGGCGACAGGGCTCGGAAAATCTTTCAGATTCGTGTTTGGCCAAAGGGTTTTAGGCTTTTAGCAGAACAGTGCTTAAACGACAACGTTTTCTAGTACATCTTCATATTTTTGGGCTTTATATGGGCCCATTAAGTAATCATCCCAATATGGATTTTATTGTGTACATTAGATCGTATTAACAATAACAATTTGATGAGAGTGGGGTTGGATGAGATAATATCAATTATTATATTTGAATATATGTTGTTAATTCTTATACTCCAGAGTACATATAAAATAAGAGATCAATCATTCATGATCGGACTGAAGATGGGAGGATGAATATTATTACGGCAGCAACAATAATATGCAACGGTCAATAGTTTCCAGACTATATATCGTTTACAACTCCCTCCGCCGTGAAGCCTGCATTTTTTATTGCATTCTGGTGTGCTTTTACATCCCAATGTACATCGGCCCAGAAATTGTCCTATTTGGTTCATTAACAAATTCATCAACAAAATTTTAAAAACAAAAATGGCCAATTTAATATTTTTAAGTGTAAATTGTAAATATTAACACATTTGTTTTTGGTTTAGTCTCAACCAATAAAAGAATCTCAAATTTTTAAGATAATTTAAAAAAAAAATTTGTGAAAAATATAATATATAACAAATAAATGTGTTACCAGAAATCATGGGTATGATGATGAAAACAAACACCATAAGCGAAAGTAATCGATGAGATGATAACACTTTGGTTGTCATTAGTTATTTTTCTGGAAGATTCAATAACTTTTTCTTAGAATATATCTTTAAGTCATACTAGAAAGCAAAATCTATTAAAAATAATTCAAAATTATTGTTAAAAAAAAATATAATTAGTATAAGAGGAACATATATCTAGTACTTATCTACTTGAGTAAAACAAAATTCTAAATATTTATAATTGACTTACCTGTTGTCTTTGTAATATTTTAATACTTAATGAGAACGATTTGTGGTGGTCCTGTTTGTACATTTATATAGGCATACATATATGAATAATAAATATTCCATATTATTTAATGAAGTTCCCATAACATATATTCGTTTTTATAGTTTTATTTGGTTAGATAATGATATTAGTCAAAAGGTATTATTATTTATTTATTTGCCATTTGGGTTTGTGTTCATTTAAAGACATCCAAATTTAGTTTATATTATCACGTATCTTTGTATATAGTAAACATTAGTACACATCAGATTATTTTATATACCAACGTACGGAGGCAACATGTCTCCGCCCTATCCCATAAACAATCTTCAGCCTGTGGAGGAGAAACATGAGGTTTTAATTTGTTTAAAACCCAGACACGTTGATGGAACAAACGGAACGATGTTCCAGCAATTCTGAGAAAACTAAAACAAACGAAAAAACAAAGTACACCCACACGTTTAAACTCAAGAAATATAAGAACAATTTTTTTATTTATATTTAGGAAAATTCTCAAAACCTAAACATATATTTTCTTAAGTTTTATGGTGTGTTTTGTGTTGTGTCGTGATAATCTCTTACATTACAACCTTCACTTATTTATACTACATACTTAGTATTTATTTATTACACCCTCCACATGTGTAGTGCCTATTCTATTAGTTAATGGATCCTTTACTGGTGTAGTGCATATACCATTAGCGTAATGGGATAATTAGGTCTCCACCTCCTCACACTAAACTCCACTAACTTAGGCACCAAGCTGGAATTATCCAACAAAACATAATATTTTGATTGGATCCATAATAACATAGTTGGAGCAATTTTAGGATTTTGCTACAAAGATTATTGCAACCGCCAACCAGGAGACTTAGTTTTTTTTCTTCCCTTTTTATTTTCAATTAATTCTCCAAATAGTTAACTAAATTAGTTATATTTTTTTGAGATATTTTTTTTGATCGCCCTCTTTCTCTAAATGTCGATATTTAATTTTTATTTTATTTTTTATTTATCTTGAATTAATTAAAAAATAATTTTTGTATGCATTTAATATAAAATAATATATATATTAAATATTTAAATAAAAGTTGTATTAAAAAATAGTGTGCCGAATATAAAAAAGAAATTATGAATCCGCCACCCATTGCAACCACTAGTTCTTAGTTTTGTCTGCCCAAAAAATGTTCGATATATTGATATGTGACGGAGACTTGTGTTTCATGTTTATCGTTCCCAACTTATAATAGGTCCAAGTGTACTCTAATCAATGAACATCATCAGCCTCTAAATCATTTTGTTGGAAAACCAAATTACCTCTTGATGCCTCCGTTACAAAAAGAAGACAGGATTATGCGTCACTAGAGCTGCCACTTTCAATCACTTCAATGGGACTGAACAAATCTTGAACTAAATACTGCATATGTAGTATTTAGCGACTAAAACATCGAACTAAGTTATTAACTTCACCTTCTTCAAAAAAAGTAATTAGAAATATTTTTTTAATCCAACACATGAAATATGTTTTTGACGGTCTTTTTGGTCCAATTAAAAAATTCTGTATTAAAACCCAACCCGGCCACCAAATTTGGTTCGCGGTTAAATCCGGTTTAGAAATAGTCAACGTATTGTCCGTTGACTTACGTCGTCCTCTTTGCTGCTTTAACCTCTAGGGTTCTTCTATCGGTGTCTCTAACATTGCCGTCATGGAGTCGAACGGTGGAGATTCGTCGGAAATTTACCGGGAATTGGAAGAGTTAAAGCTCAAAAAAGCCGAACTAGAGAACCGTATATCGACCCTCGAGGCAAAGCTCCAAGAGACGCCGGCGGTTGAACGGTGCGACGCCGTATCTAATGGTTACTGTTATCCAACGGCGCCGGAGCTTGAACACGGATTGTCTCCGGATCATATTTACCGTTATAGTCGCCAACTGTTACTCCCTTCGTTTGCTGTTGAAGGTACTTTGCTCAAACACCGAAATACTAACTCTTTTCGCGTTCTAGTTTCTGATTGAATTGATTTTAATTTGAATTTAGCCAATAGGAAGATAATATGAGATGGATGATTCTGGGGTAGTGATGATAGAGCTGAAAGATGAAAACTTTGCATTGGGTTTCTTTTGTAATCCTTTGGTTGATTTGATTACTGATGTATGAGAAATTTGACTGCTTTTGTTACTATATCGACTCTGGTTTATAATGTTAAGACAATCCAACATGTTGCCTCTCTGATAAACTGCATCTGTTTGAAATCTGGATTGGTTGTTTCCTCTGCTAGTGTCTTCAATATATTGATTCTTCCGTTCTGTTCTATGTTTGTGTGTGTTTAATTTTAGGGCAGTCAAATCTTTTGAAGTCTTCAGTATTAGTCATTGGAGCTGGAGGACTGGGTTCACCTGCCTTATTGTATCTTGCAGCATGTGGTGTTGGTATGGTTTCAAGACTTTTACCTCAAATCTATCTACGGATATCGATAGAATAGTCTCTATATACTTTTCTTTCTCCAGAAACTATTGGTTTTCCCTTTGATTATGATGTTCTGGTCATCTCTTCGATTGTATTCATTTAGGTCGGTTGGGTATTATCGATCATGATGTTGTAGAGCTCAACAATATGCACAGGCAGGTACGACTTGGAAAAATCTGCTGTGGCAACTCTTTCTTTTTCTTGGCTCTAAATCTACTAATCTAGTATGTGGTTGGGGACTGAACCAAAGATACTACTACCTTTGGCTGATTTCTTTCTCTTTTGATTTGTGCTTTATCCAGATTATACACACAGAAGCATTTATTGGTCATCCCAAAGTGAAATCTGCTGCTGCTGCTTGTCGCTCGTAATTCAAACTCCCTGAAGATTAATATTATTTGATATAAAATTATGCCCACCTCTACTCTTTTAGTCTAATCACTTTATTTCCAGAATAAATTCGACGATCAAAATTGATGAATATGTGGAAGCTCTTCGCACATCCAATGCTTCAGAAATCCTCAGCCAGTATCCTTAGATATGTTTTGTTAAAGTGTCATAGGATGTATCATCTTTCTGTACTTCTATTAGTCTCATCAAAGTAAAGCATTGAATGGTTTTTGTTTCCATAACTGCATAAATTAGATATGATATCATAGTAGATGCGACCGATAATCCTCCAAGCCGTTACATGATAAGCGATTGTTGTGTCCTGTTAGGGAAGGTGAATCATCTTCTGAACTCTCTGTCTATACGAAAATGATGGAGTTATCTGAGTACTTTAAGTAGAAACTACCACCCATAATGATGTCCATGTTTATACGAAGTCAGTTATATAGACGACTGGTGTTGACTGAACCTTTGTATTTTTGTATACAGCCTTTGGTGTCGGGTGCTGCGCTTGGGATGGAAGGGCAGGTATGTGATATGACAATCGACATTATTGTGTTCTCCTTATAGATGTTAAGCCACACATTAAACGCTTAACTGTTATTTTATTTTTTGTATTCAAGCTTACGGTCTATAATCACAACGGAGGCCCGTGCTACCGGTGTCTTTTTCCTACTCCTCCACCTACCACAGCGTGCCAAAGATGTTCTGATAGTGGAGTTCTTGGAGTAGGTACGGGTTTTTTTCTACTGCAAGCAAATCTCTACCAATTGCTTCATCTTTGAAGGATCTTTTCCACATTATTTTTTTATCAGTTCCGGGTGTTATCGGTTGTCTACAAGCATTAGAGACAATTAAACTCGCGAGCATGGTGGGCGACCCACTCTCTGAACGGATGCTTCTTTTTGATGCATTATCCGCAAGGATCCGCATTGTAAAGTTTACTGATTCCCTTTCTGTTCATCATTACCCGCAATTGGGTTTCCATCTGCATAAACTGATTTAATAGTGTTTGCTTAGGTCAAGATCAGAGGCAGGTCATCCCAGTGCACAGTTTGTGGAGACAATTCATCTTTTGATAAGCAAAAGTTTAAAGATTTTGACTATGAGGACTTCACCCAATTTCCTTTATTTGCGGTGTTATTCTCTGTTTTTCCCTTATCTCGAATCCAATAGTTGTTTTCAGCAACGGTCTCATTTAGAAAGTTTACCTGCATCGGTTTTGATCACAGGGCCCGTTGAACCTGCTTCCTGCAGAATCAAGAATTAGCAGCAAGGAGTTCAAAGAAATCCTTCAAAAGAAGGAACGCCATATTCTTCTCGATGTTCGACCTTCTCATCACTATAAGATTGTCTCTCTCCCGGAATCACTCAACATCCCTCTTGCAAACTTAGAGGCTCGGTTAAACGAGCTTACTTCAGCTCTTAAAGAAAAGGAAGATGGCCATGTTAACACTGGATCTTGCACAAATGCTAGTGTCTTCGTTGTTTGCAGACGTGGGAATGATTCACAGAGAGCTGTTCAGTATCTTCGTGATTCAGGTTTCAATTCAGCTAAGGATATAATCGGAGGACTGGAAGCTTGGGCAGCCGATGTCAACCCCAACTTCCCCACCTATTAGAGGGAAACTTTTTTGCACCAGCTTGGTAAAATCCATAGCCCAAAATGTCTGAAGTAGAAACATGTATTATTTAGTTATGTCATGTAACAATACTTTATCAAATCCATGTTGAAACCCCGTCTGAATCACAGAGTGAGTTCTAAGATGTTATGATACCTTGTACCAGTATGATTCAATTATATGAAACAAAGAGTGAGTGATTCAATCTTCATAGATGATAAATCAATGTATGACATCCATGGCCAAGAAGGGAACAATATAAGTTCTTTATTGACGAAACAGAGAGATTTAAGAACTCTGAAAATGAATCATTTGAAGCAAAGCAAAAGATTCATAGCTGCCTTAAGTAAATGAATAGTCTAAAGCTTTTTCGGATTGGTTTTTGAGGAAAGGTAAGGGGAGGGGATAAAAATAGTTGGACTACAGCTACTTCTTCTGATTCTCGTTGTTATTCTCTTCGGCCGCTTCTGCCTCTTGCTCGTTAAACCTACGCTTGAATTTGGCAATCTGACCAATGCTTTGAGCCATCTGACGCTTAGCTCCAAAGTGATAGACTTTGCCAACATGGTGGATTCTTGTCATCATCACGTGCATCAATCTACCGCTCTGTGTTACATAAGAGATCCATTGCATCTGTGGGTGCAATCCTTTCTTCATTTTCCAACGACTCTACAAAACGAAAATAAAAAACCATTTCTTGTACAGTTTTCGTTTAGATCCATATGTAGCCTTTAAAAGCATTCGATGAATCTCTAAATGAACAGAACAAATATATGAACATTGTTGAGGCTTATCAAAGATTCATAAACCAAGCAATGTCCATATATAAATGATTACCGAAATGTAATTTGAAGGTGTTAGCAAAGGATAATCCCATATTACAAACTTTGTATCACTATCATGATCTATCTTACAAAATTTGCTTAACGAGGATCCGATAACTACACCCTATAGCTACAGAAACACAAAAACTTGAATTTAATTAAAAATCTCCACAGTGGTAAACAGCTGGTTTCTAATTGGCATTTTATCGAACACCTTCTACGCGTCTCCTTACTCAATAAAACAGATGCACAACCTCGACGGATTAAAACCCAACAGAACCCATAAAACAGAATTAGTTTTTTGGTCATCGAGATGAGTGGTTAACTTAAAATCGAACGAGCCAAAGAGAAAAAGAAAACAACTTTGAGAAAACATATAAAGAATGAAAAGCAAAAGTTGAACCGAGATCAGTGAAATGAAGACGACAGACAAATGCATATACATATATAGAGAGACAGAGAGGTGAAGAAGCGCTTACGCGAGTAAAGCTAAAAGCTAGAGAGATATGGAGTTTTTGAAGTCTCAGAGCTCCGGTGATGGTAGAGGAAAGTGTCGATCTGATTAAAGCCAAAAACTAAGGTTACAAAACCTTCTTCTTCGTCAGAGGGTTTGAAGGAAGAGGGTTCCCAAATAATAATAAAGAAGTTTTATGAAATTTATTAACAAATAAATGTGAGAAGAAAATTCGTTTTCTTTAAGGCTATTGTATATTAATTTGTAATTTTGTTGTTTCTTCTCTTTGTTTATCTTTAAGAGTAACTAGTTTTCATGAATTTATTGAACAACATTTTTGCTATTTTATGTTGAAGCGAAGGCCTTATATATGATCATGACGAGTCACGACCAAAGCTTAACAAAGCCAATAAGAAAAGAAAAGAGTAAATAAAATAATCATTAACCAACAAAACCGTAAATGTCAAACACAAGTTATGCAAATTACGAACAGAGTTTTGTTTTGCTTAGTTAAAAAGCGCCACAATTAGATACAGCCTCTTCTTTCACTGAAGGACAATGCACTCTTATGAAGCCACTATTCATCGAAGTCTGCTCTTCAAGCTCTTCTTCTTCAGCTTCTTCATGACTACTTAAACCGATTGCCTCAAAGATCATAGTGTTAACTTCTTTGAATCTCTCTTCTGATAAAGAAACTTCAGCTAGTAAACTCCATGCTTTCTCTTCTGAAGCTTCTTCGTAGTCTTCTTTCCTCTTCAACACCATGTGTCCACTCATCTCCCAAACCGCTGGATTCACTTGTGTATCCAATAACTTCGAGCTAACTTCCCCTAAAGCCTGTTTCTCTGCGTAACACTGCAAAATCAAGCAATTGTTAAAAAGCTCTTCCTTTGACAGTCAATATTGAGTTTTTTTTTTTAAAATGTTTTGAAGATTTAACCTGAGGGAGAAGGAAGATCTGTTTTCCAGAATCAGAGATGAGAATGTTGAAAGGAGCGTTGTTGTTTTGAAGACAAATGGATGCATCTGATACAGTATCAGAGAGATCTTTAATGGAGTGTCCACCTTCAAAGCGAAGACCTCTCACAGGGTAATTCAAGATTTTTGAGATTTTGACGCCGTTATTGGTGGTTGTGATCTTCAAGGAAGGAGCTTTCTCGATCGGAAATTGCATTGCCAAATAGTAAGCCTGTTCCAGAAAAAAAAATCTCCATAAATATCACAATAATATAAGGTTGAGCCAATCTATTATTTGCTTACCCTTAAACCGGTTAGTTATAAACCAATTGCGATTCGATATGATTTGGTTTACCTGAAAGTGAAGATGGTTGATGGTAGCAAAGGCGCCTAAACTGTTGTACCCAAGTCGGAAATACTGGTTAGCGGCTTCAGTAGCCATTTGAAGAGCAAGCAAAAGGCTTTTGTGATCAATCCTTTGAGGCAAGGAATCAAGAACACGAGGAATCAGCAGTACATGTCCATACTCAATCGGACTCACCTGTTTTAAAAAATTTCGATTTCAATGTTTAGACAACTAATCAGCAAAAAAGAAACGACTTCTAAAAGCAACAATTCCTTACATTGATTGCAACGACGCTTGGAGAATTATCCGCATCTAGAGGCGTACTCGGGAAGAACTGGATTCTGCTATCATCGTCATCATTGCTAGCTTCAAAATGGAAAAGCAACTCTTCTTGACCAACTTTAGTGAAATTGAATTTGTTTCCATCAAATGGTTGAAGAACTTTATCAACACGGAACTCGGTTGGTCTCTTCTTGAGATGACGACCTTCGTTTAGCTGCGCAATGAAACCATACTTCCCCGGTATAACCTATTATTGCCAAATTAAAAGCAACCCATCAAACGTCAACAATGTGAACCAGAAACTTGATTCTTCAGCTCAAGTAAACATCAACAGTGTGAAATTAACACTTAATGCTACAGCTCAAGTAAACATCAAACCGATTTGGCTCTAAAAGTAAATCAATCAACCATAAAGCAAAGAAAAAAAATGATAACCTTAGTTTCGCAGGCGGTGACATCGTAGCGAAAAAGGCCTCTTTGGAAACGATCTTCCCACTAGAAAACATAAGGCATTAGATACATTACCCAAACAATAAACAATAAAACTGAGAGCTTTTACCATGTATCTAAAACTATTACCTCTCCAAGAACAAGGGATTCGAGGAACGTCACCGAAGATTCTAACTTCTCTCCGACAGATTTATCAAGATTCTTGCAGGTATACAAAGGAAGTCTTACCCCTAAAAACAAACAAAGGTCGAGATTTTGTTTTCAACAATCGATTCATTCAAATTCAAACAAAAGAAGCATTGTTCCAGCTCTAAAATGTACCACTGATGCAACACTTGTTCAAGCAGCTCCGACCACATCCACCTTCTTCCACCGTCTCATCTTTCTGATAATTCGACACAACCGTTGGAACCCTTTTGATCTTCAAAAGCATTCTCGCAAATTTTCGAATCTCGAGATAACAGAATTACACAGGATTAAGAACTAAAAACCTAATTAGAAAAAGGTATCGAGGATTAGGGTTAGTGATGATTGTAAGAACCGCCTCCGGCAAGGAAGAGGAGATCGGAAGGACTGCCGCCTTCAGACGGCAGAGCTCCACGTCCTCCGTGCGGCAAAGGATTAGTTATGATTAAACAACCCTTTCGCTGGACATGGAAGCTCAAAGGCCGTGACTTTATCGCGTATAGAGCCGTGATTGACGATGACCAATTTCCCCGGATATTCGCCGGAGAAGAAAAAAAAGGAAAGTTTCGATGTGGGTTTCAATCACTTTTTCAGATTTATATAGATGGTAGATGAGTGAAGCAGAAAGATTCACGTGACTTATGCGTGTGTTTGGGTGAGCGAGATGTGGACGTGTGGGTTATGTGAGGAAGATATATGTGTTAGTGTCCACGGGTTTTAAATCTCTTTCTCAATCTCATCTTTGAGGTTTTTTATTTTGACCCGATTTGTCACTTTTTGACCCGTTGGGTTGGTATCCATCGGGAGTTGGTCTAGATAAGTCAACATATTGACTTTTACAATGACGGCATGCAATACACCCAATTTCAAAATAGTGGTAAAGTCGTGATGGTAGTTAACCGCTACATATCAAAATATCCATATAAACAAAGAAGAAAGCACCAAAATGAATTTCATTTTTTTTTTTGATATGCTCCAAAATAAATTTCATTTTTTAGTTAGTTTGTTGTGCAAAATCTCTATACTTTTATTTGAGCAATGTTATAAGCAAAATAATCAGAAGTCATGTGGCATATTACAAGAAATTCCATTGGAAAAAAAAAATTAAAGATCAAATTTTAGTCTCTTATTAAAAGTAACTGTCCAAAAATTTAGAGAAAAAATGGATAAAAACATGGATCCTAAATAAAAATGGATAAAAACTGTCCAATGGGGTCAATATGCAACCCATTTTAGTTGCTGAAATTAAAAAAAACTAGGATATATCCCGTGCTATAGCACTGACGAATTGTAATTATAGAAAATATCAAAAAATTACAAAATCAGGATATTAGAAAATTGTAATTCTTCGAAAACTTTATGAAAATTATAATATCAATTTTTATAATATCGAATCTTTGTGAGCACCTAAAAACATAATTAAATCAGTTTAAATTATTTCTTAAAATTTTCTAAAAAATCGCAATATATATCAAATCTCTTATTTTTGGAAAATTAAATCAACATTTAATTTAATTTAATTAGTTTGTTTAACTAAATCAACAAAATCTTCACAAAATCTATTTTTAACTTTTTCCAAAATAAATAAATAATTTAAAACGAAAATTATAAATAATTAATTTAATATTTAATTAAATGATCACATAATAATTAATTGACTAAAATACCCTTAATGAGAGATTTTAATTTGTTTTTAAATGTAATGACAATGTGATGTAATTATTAATATTTTTTAAGGTTTATTTATAAATGTACTCCCCAAATAATATATAGGGGATTACATATTCAAAAATATTTGTTTTTATTGTTCAAAGAAACAATAATTATCAAGTAAATTATCTCGTAAATAATTTCCATATTTGAATCAAATATTATTATCAAGTAAATTATTTCGTAAATAAAACTGATTTTTATAACTAATAATATTAACGATTTTTTGAGTTAACATAATAATTACTGATTTTTATATACTAATTTCCATATAAAAATATTAAATATAAATGTTAACTAATTAGTTAGTTAGTTTCGATTTTTAAAACCAATTACCGATTTTTTATATACTAATTACCTATTTTTTATATACTAATTAAATGATCACATAATAACTAATGACTAAAATACATTTAATGAGAGATTAAAATTTGTTCTTTGATATAATGACAAAGTGATGTAAATATATACACTTTTTAATGTTTATTTTAAATATACTTCCCAAATAATATATAGGGGATATTAAATTTTTTTATATCATCACTGGCCGGTTTTTCCCAAAGCAACCGAATATGATTTTGTAATTTGTCTTCTTGATAATTAAAAAATAGTCAAAATACCATCAAATTAAAATAGAAATTCATGATTGGTTATTCACTCTGAAAAAATGATTTTATAAAAACAAAATATTTCAATATAGCTGAACGAGTTAAATTGTGTGCTGACCGATATAATTTTTTTTTTTATAAAAACAACATAAACTGGGAAAGATCAGCCTCATAGAACCCAAATGTAAAGAATAGTGTAACACCCCTATTCCGCAAATACAACTATTACCTAAGGTGTTAACCGACAAATTTTTTAACTTTTCTACTAAGTACCAAATTTTACCGGGTTTTAATTCAACAAATTGCGCAATGGTTCAAGTCAAATTTTAAGACATGCATACGAGTTTATTCCATAACCAAATTCAACAAAATCCAACACAACCAACACGGTTTCAACACCGCCAATATCCAAAATGTTCAACAACACTCGCCAAACATGTTCTTAAAAAAAATCATAAAACCCGACACATAAAACCATATATTCCTTCCCAACGCCACCTTGCCTCGCATGCTCATCACTCATCCACGTCTTTACTTGTATCCATAAGGAGGCATAAGCAAACGAATTCGCTTAGTCAGGCGGTCGTCCCGTCTCACTAGGCACAACAATAGATCGATTCAACATGTGCAAAGATATATCAATGTAAAGTTAATGAAATGCAACGGTTCCAACATTTGCCTTGATACAACACACAAAACATATAAACAACAACAAACGAAACCCAAACAGTGATGACGTCAAACGCATAACACTTAACTAAACACGACAATCAAGCCACACAATCAAATCATCACCAAAATTATGCCACGGTCATGCACCCACCTTAGGGTTTCTGATTCCAACTTAAAACAACTAGATCTAAGGTTTCTCACACTCGCTTGCACTTACTGTCGAACAAAACTCACAAATCAATGAACCATTCAACAGATCAACAGACAGTGTTTGCAGAAACTCTTATCGTTGACGACAAAATCCAACTGTGATCGATGATTTCCCAAAAACTCTCGATGACTTATGATTTCTCGGCCGTAGAACGATCAAACAACATCAAAGACAACTTCTTGTCGCAACAAAACATCAAATCAACAAACGAACACGACTTACCAATACGGATTCTCAATCGCTGACACAGATTCTCGACGACGGACACAAATTCTCGCACGCTCTCGATGATCTTCGATTTCCCTCGATGAAAGTGTGTTTTGTTCTGATGATTTTGAGTTTCTTAGGCGGCTGAAATTTTTAGAGAAGTTTTTATATGAGTTTTAGGGTTTAGGTTCGACCAAAATACACGCCTAACTCGAGTTTCACCAACACTTAGCATTTTTCTTAACAATTTCGAAATCCACATGAGCCTTATGCCAAAATACGATCCAAGTCCCCAAATTCAGCCTTTGTGCAACTTTAACCAACAACCCAAACCAAACCAACGGGCTAAAACACAAAATCCACGGTACGCTGACACAATCCTCTGAGTCTGTCCAATGACTAGAGGCGAAGTGTTGTTCACCTCTATTAAGGTTTCACCCGAGTGCTACCCATAAGGTAGTCTCGAGAGTTTAAACCATATGACCGCAAGTGCACAGTCATACAATTGTAGTACGTACGGGATCGATCCGCAGATAATAGAATAACACACAGAGAATACAAATGTAAATCTAATCTAGGTGGATAATAAAGTAGGGTGGTGTCGAGTCCTAAACTATATGATGCGAAATAAATAAAACATAAAATAAAATAAAACAATTAAATAAACTAAAACATAAAATAAATAACTTAAATTAAAGAACTTAAACTAAATTGCATAATTAAATTACTAAAATTAAATTGCATAAATTAAAATACTTAAAGTAAATTGCATAAAATAAATTACGTAATTAAATCATAAAATAAATAACATAAAATAAAATGCATAAAATTAAAGTGCATAAATTAAAGTGCATAAATCAAATTGCATAAATTAAATTGCGGAAATTAAAGTGCATAAAATAAATTTCAGAAATATAAATAACATAAATAAATAAACATAAATAAAATAACTTAAATAAAATACTTAAATAAATGTTTACAGAGAATTGAGTGGTAGTCGATTTACAGGGATTTTAGATTATATGATTCATGTCTTTACCAATTAAGTTTGTGTTGTCAATCTAGGATATTCGAAGTATAGTGACCACTCTCGTGGCAACCTGCACGCATTAAACGCAATCCCATCATCAATTACTCTTATGTGTGAGAGACACATCGATTGGAGGCTGTCACACCATCCAGCGATTAACCAAGTGATTAGCTTGAGTTAGAGTGTGTCTAAGACTAAGAGTGAATGACAGATCTATTTCCAGAATACGATACCACTCTCGTGATAAAGTGTTCCTGAGATTAATACCTAGCTTGGCCACAACTAGGCAAGCATTGAGATGTTCCATCAAACAACGATCTCGACCATAGCTAATACTCTCTAATATGCAAGTCTGAAGTTTTAACCCACTCTCGTGGTGCTAAGGGATTCTATTCGTGTAAGCGCATCTACTGATTTGGTTACAACCTTAAGCACATCCCATAGGACATAGCTGAGCATTAAGAGTGCATATTAGAGTAGCTAGATCGGTTAAGAACAATCGCACATACTGAATCCTAAATCTTCGATCCCATCATCGACCACCACCCTAGTGGTTTAAAGGATCTACTCTCTTGTCTCTCCGAGGGTGACAGTAGAGACAAGAAATAGGATTATAAATCAGTAAACAATCAACTAAAGACTAAGAACAGTAAAGTAAATCAAAGCATAAACATAAACAAAAACATAAAGAAGAGAGAAACCTAAAGAAGAACTCTTTATTGAAGGTGAAAACAAAAGGTGGCTAAGAGAGAGACTCCCCTTTTCTAGTGAGAATACATGAGTTTATATAGAGTCTAGGAGGCTTGGAGGAGTCTAGGACGTCCTTAGAAGCTTCTGGATGGTATTAACTTGTGATCCAAAGCTTCAATTTCTTGTATTTTCGTGAATAAGTTTTTTCTGTCCAGTGAGTCACGACGCCTCGGTCGATGCTCATGGTTATGGATCTCAGACGCAGCATCGACCACTCCTGGTCGATGCTTGCGTCGATGGTCTTCATCGTCGGCTTCAAGTTCGGGTCCGAAGAAAAGCATCGACCGCCCTGGGTCGATGTTGTCTGTCGATGACTTGCCCAGGATGAGCATCGACCATTCCCGGTCGATGCTAAGGTCGGTGCTTCTTTCGTGAGGCTCTTGAGATGTCTCTCCATGATATTCTTCGCTCCAGCAAGTAGTTCCAAGGTCCCTATGGCTTCTTAAGACTCCAAAACACTCTAAAAGTGTATGATTCCTCCAAGTATCTATAAACACATAAACAAACGCAAATGCACTAGAATTATCCTAACTGCTCGTTAGAAACATATAAAATTAAGCTAAATATATGTAAAAAGCACGTAAAATACGATGCTATCATCCAACAACTCGTCAATCCTTGGTAGAGGATACTTGTTCTTAATCGTAACACGGTTTAAGCCTTGGTAATCAATACAAAGCCGAAAACTTCCATCTTTTTTCTTGACAAATAACACAGGTGCATCCCATGGTGAACTACTGACCCTTATGAATATTTTCTCCATAAGTTCTCCCAACTGCTTTTTAGGTCAGCCATCTCAGCTGGTGCCATCCTGTAAGGCGCTTTCGAAATAAGAGCCATCTCGGGCTCAAGCTCTATGGTAAACGGATCTGATCTCGTTGGTGGCAATCCCGTAATATCTCGGAATACGTTCTCACATTCCTTTACCACCAAGGTATTACCAAGCTGAACCTTACTCCCATCCTCAATTGTAGTGATTGTAGCCAAATACCCCTCACAATCTTTTTCCAACAAACAATCTGCCTGAATCGACATGATCAAACTCCCTAAAGTTAGCCTAATTCCCTGGTAAACCAACAACTTATTGCCTATTTCAAAGTTCACACGTTTTCTGTGATAATCCAAATTAGCCTTATAGTTTCCGAGCTAATCCATGCCTAGGATTATGTTTTTAATGATTCCATTGCCAGCTTCAAATATCATGTTTTTTTTTTTTCGACATTGGGGATGAGTAGAGAGCTCGGAAACAATAATGTCTTAAAGTAAAAAAGAAATGCAAAAATGTGGCCCGGGTCCGCGACCGCGAGTGGTGAATTAGGGTTTTAGTTAAACTCTCCATATTTCCAAATTTCTTTCTCTATCTTTTCCGCTGCTGCCGTCTTCGCTCCTGAGGTTGTACGATCTTACCGTTATCATATTACTGTAATCTTGGTTATGTATTTGACTATCGAACTTTGTTCTTCCACCGTCGATGTTGCTCCGATACAATTTCCACCAGTACTATTGATTACTTAGGTGTATGTTGAGAATGATTTGCTTGATTTTGTATTGGCAGATAACAAGGCCTTCTGTTTTATTCGGTCGTTCAATAACATTCAAAGAGCAACATGTCAGGGTAAGCTTAGTTATACTGGGTTCTTTCCTGCATTCTTAAATCTCCGTTGTCAGTGTTAAAAATAGCTAACTTCTCTGATTCATCCCCATTCCGGGTTTATCTACTTCATGCTATCTGTTTTTGCATTGTTGTTGTTGATTTATGTTCCCGTCGATTGCTGATACTTTAATGTTTCTCTTGTGCTAGGGATTAATGTTTTTGTTGGACTTAGACAAGATTTTGATTGTTCAATAACCTGCTGTATGATTAACCTCTAGCTTTTGTGATGCTATAATCAAATTTTTCTAGTCTTTCTAGTTGGTACTTGATTTAATACGATGCAGATGTTTTATATGCATTACAAGTGTCAATGCTTATTGTTTATAATCCAAGTTTATCTCAATAGATGACATATTTATGTGTTGCTCTGTCAGTGCGATTAATTTTTGTTTGTTTACATTTTGATTTTTTTTTTCCTTTCTCAGTGATGAGGCTACCCCTGTTGTTCCTCCCGTTGCTGAGCCAGCTGCCATCCCAGAGGACATGGACTTATTGACTGCATTGGAGTTGACTCTCAGGAAAGCTCGCGCTCATGGTGGTGTTGTTCGTGGTCTCCATGAGAGTGCTAAGCTTATTGAGAAGCGTGTGGCTCAGCTATGTGTCTTGGCTGAAGAATGCAACCAGCCTGATTACGTCAAGCTTGTTAAAGCTCTCTGTGCTGATCACAACATCAATTTGCTTACGGTTCCAAGTGCCAAGACCCTCGGCGAATGGGCTGGTGTAAGTTTATTACCTACTCTTCCTATATACCTTATTAAAGCTCAGCTTGTTCCAAGTGAATGTTTGGTTATCAACAACGAGTTGAATCTTTGATGTTGTTGCAGCTCTGCAAGATTGATTCTGAGGGTAATGCCAGGAAGGTTGTTGGATGCTCATGTCTTGTTGTCAAGGTAAATAAAGTCTTTACGCCTCAACTCATGTATCCCATGAATCATCTAATTTATAGGATTTATTGATTATCGTCCCTAGTCTTTTACTTAATGCGTTTATGTGATTTCTTGTCAGGACTACGGAGAGGAGACAACTGCTCTCAATATCGTCAAGAAGCATATTGAATCTCAATAAATTCATGAAGCATTTCTAAACTCGAATTTCAGATGTTTTTCATCCCAATGCTGTTTTCTCTTGGTTTTGTTACTTTGGAGACAACTGCCCTCAATATCATGTTCCAAACAAATCTCAACAGCGGACAGCTGTTTGGAAACTTTCTTCAAAGTATGATATTCCCAATTACTATTTTTACGTTTCTTCATAATACGTTTCGCTGTCGAATCAGCCAGATTGAGTGGTAAATAATATTGACAGAAAAGAGAAAGGCCGTGATTGTAATGATTGCATCTAAGCCGTTGAACATTTGTAGAGAAGGATCTAAACCACGTGGATTGTATTGGTTGCAGGAGTTGAACATGTATATGTTCATGTACATAAAAACAATTCAGTTGCTCAGGAATTATACCATAAGCCCGGTTTCGAGGTAAAAACCTCAAAAATTCATCTCTAAAATTTGATAATTGATAATCTTGACCTGACACATGTTGTTTTATTGGACCAGATTGTTGAAACGGGTAAATTTGAATCATTAGATGATACATACTTGCTCCGGTACACAAGATAACGCACAAGAAACGATCTTGGTTCTCTCTACCCTTCCTTGATTGTTTTTGTTTTGGAGAATGGGAGAGAAGAATCAAGACACAGAAGAGTGATTGATGGCTACATCTCGTGGCTCACTTGTTAATGCATTTGTTTGTATGTAAAGTATAGTGAAGTGTGTGTATTAAGTAAGTTTCATGTACAATTGTGTGTGCTTTGCGAAGAAGTATATATTTGGCCTTGGATTCATACTTAAAACATCCAAAAACGCTATGGACTTTGCAGACTTACATGGTTCATCAGGGGTTTGAAACCCATACTCATTCGAACTCAAAAACAGAAGTAACCTTATACTCAATTAGATAATCAAAGAAAAAAACACATGTTTGGACAATTAGTAAAATCGTCTCTGCTCTTCTCCAAAAACAAACAAAGCAGAGGGAGATGTTGAGTTTCAGGGCTTAACAAAACAAACCCAAGAAGGGAACCATCTTCAAACCTAAGATCTTGACATTAGGGTTTGAGTGACCCTTGACGAATACATCCGTCACCTGCAAAAGCGAAAAGATAGGTTTCTTTTTCAGGATTGGTCCGTTTCAGGGCTATTGGATTTTCAATAGATGAAGATTTATCGACAATATAGCCTAATAAATTGTTAAACATTTCTCCGCACCAAGATACATCCAAAATCTGCAGCTTTTCTGAATGTTTGGCAAGTGCTAGGGCCGTGTTGTGGCCAACCTGAACATAAAACAAATGTGTTAGTGTGACTTAAGCATGACTCTGTGGATTGGCATAATGGGAAAGAGATACGTTTACCTTCTTAACATTGTTTAGTGATAACTCCTGCAGAGAATCACCTGCGGTTTCTACAAATGCAGCTACAGCTTCATCACTACAGAGAGACATATGAAGCGTCTGTTAACTTTGACATACAACACAGCCATCACACAGTTCACAAGAACATGACTATATGTGTATTGATTTGAATCAATAAAACATATCTCCAAAATCAACAGCGACAGAGTCATTTAACGAAGTAACACCATAAGTTTCTCACACAAAGCGAAAATAAGAAAATCATGGATCAATATAGCATGAACATTTGAATGAGATAGTAACCTTCCAGTAAGCATGGGATGGGTATAGAAACTTGCCTGAAAGAGTTGCGACAAATAATCAATTTCTCCAGAGCTTGACAGCCATTTGCAAGGTAACCCAAAGAAGAATCCGTCAGCTTGCATACATTGGCCAGGTCAAGCATGCTTAAATTGGGACAGTTTTCAGAGATGACTTTAACAGAAGAATCAGTTAATTTCCTGCACCAAATTCCCAAAGCCAAATAAGGAAAAAGTGACGAATCAAAGGAGATGAATAGGAAATTCAAGAGGCATACCCAGAGTTGGTCAAAATTAGCTGCTTCAGGGTTTTTCCTCTAGCAGTCACAAACTCCTTCAAGAAGTGACCCCTGACTGAAGGAAGATCCGCAAGGGACAATACTTCCAACTTTTCAAACTTTTTTAATGCTGAGAGAATAAGCTTCATATCGATGTTTTGGCACTCGTTGATAGACAGTTCCCTTAAAACTGATCCCAATGAATCAGATAACATATCAATGCTAGATGATGTTAGAAGAGAGCATTGGCTGAGAATAATAGATGTAATCGCAGGAGCAGTGGAAACAAGTGCCCATAGCCCCAAATCAGAAAGCCGGCATGCACCACTTAAAGATAAAGAAGATAGCATCAGCAACTGTTTTGGTGATCTTGCTAAGGTGAAGTGTAATACATAATCTGGCATACAGCGCCCACACTGGTCGAGTTGAAGAACCTGTTTCAAAAAAGTAGGCGAATGTGGACTTTAGTTACAATGTACACCTTAATGCCATATTACGTACGAAGAACTTTATCTTACGTATGACAAAATGTTTATTACAGGATAATTCATGATTTATTCCTTTCAGTATCATTATTTTCCAAGAACGGACAGCTAACCTCACATACGGTTCAATATCCAACATAAGCCAATTAACTACAGGAATAAAATGGCACTAAAAATATTGTCTTCGCAGGAAAAAAAAAAAAAAACATTCACCTAAATGCAATATATGATACTGTATGAAAGTAAAAACTGAACTTGTAAGAGTAAGTTACCATCAAGTTGCTGGTGTCACAGTTCTTAAAACATTCAGTGAATTGTTCCTCGGTCAGCCATGAGCAATCTGGAACACAAATTTCTGTTGGAGATCCACGGACAAGAAGATCAAGAAAGTGTATGTCCATTCTCCTAGAATTACAAAGCAATTGACAAAGACCAACAAAGTGTATGTCAAGCAAAGTGATGGCATCAGCATTCTTGACAAGAATTTGTAAGGATAGTTCTTGCAGAGATGGAGCCCTCTGAGGGTCAAAACTATAGCTTCTTTTGGGAACCCAAATAGCCGGTGAAGATCTTTCTTTGTTGGAGACACCAATACCAATATACGGAATCATGTTCTCTTCTCGATCCTTAATTATTTTCATGGCAGTAGAGAAAGGGCCAGGCCAATCTTCGACTTGTTGTTCCACGTCTCTATCTGACAAGTCCTCTTCTTCCTCCATCTGAGCATCAAAATGAGCAAATTTGGAAGCACTTCTCCTTGCAATGTCACGAAAGTGCCGAGTTCTTGAACTGTCTCCTATTTCATTAACTATTATGATTCTGCGTTTGTTCTACATTAACCGTCGTCGAAGACAATTCTGTTACAAAGGCATCAAGGGGCTTCTCATTGTTAATTGAGTTCTCGATTTCCATTTCTTCTTCATCATCTTTGACAACCTCAATCGTGATTGGAGAAGAGACATTCCCCACCTGAATACCCTTGCCCTTCTCCTCCCGAGTATATTTTCTTCTACTACCAGTAGAGCTACTTGGCTTCTCATAACTCTCAACACAAATCACCTGCACATCATTTCCTCCATAGGCATCTTCCAATACACCCTTTCCTATGTTCTTGTTCTCATTTCCTACTTCTAAAACTTCATCACAATTCTCCAGTAACGAGTCACCTAACACGCAATTACCACTCCTATCTTCCATCACTCTCTTTCCCTTATCCTCATTAACCATTCTTCTCGACTGTGAATCGAGTTTGATATCTCCATTAACCACTGCATAATCTCCACAAATCCCACTAGCTCCACTATTCTCTGACTCATTTCTCACAACATCATCTTCAAACAAATCCACACAAACCCTCTTGCGTTTACTCCCACTCTCCAATACATCAAATTCGCTTTCGGAATCAAATTTCCTAGACTCAATTTCAATTCCATAATCTACAACCCTCTTAGCATCTCTCTTCCCTGACCGCAAACTCAAAAACTTCTCATCCACATTCGACATCCTCTCGCCATAAACTGAAACACTAACCGCTTTTTCAGTGACACATTCATCGCCGTCGTCGCATCGGTGTACAAGACGAAGACTACGCCTCCGGGTTGTGTGAGTGGGTTCGTCAACAGGAGCGGAGGGCTCATCTGGCGAACGGTGAACATCGGGATCTTGTGTCCAACAAGGAGTAGAGGGCTCAATGTCGGCTTGTTTAGAGAGTGGCTTGGCTGGGATTTCACGAGATCGTAGAATCGTCACGAAAATCAAAATCTACAGAAAAACGGAGAGGAGGGTTTATGAGGTTTAGGTGGGGAAGAAGAAGAAGAAGAAGAAGAAGAAGAAGAAGAAGCGTCGGTTTGGATAAATTAGGGTTTTTTTGCCGATTTTCGCGCCAACTGATGCAATGTGTGTTTTCCCCAACGCGCACGAACAGTTTCTTTTATGGGATTTTCGTTTTCCCATTTCTTTTTATGTTGACGAATTTTAGTAAGTCATTAAAATATAATATTCATATAATTTTTAGGCAGATTAATCAATGAAACACCTATGTTAGTGATTTAACTAAAATTTTTGTTTTTACTTGACCCTGTTTAAACTTGTTGGAAAAAGCTTACCAGTTCTGGATATATCTTCAAACTCAATTTAGGATCATTCAATGGTGTGGATTATATTTTTGATATCACGTAGAATTTAGATTCTGTTAATTTTTTGAAAAATATGAATTCGACTCGTTATTGGTAGTACCAATCAGAACTGCAAGGGAATGCAAATCGACAATTTGGGTGTGTGACTCTTCGGTCTTTGTGTTTCTTCGGCTTTCTTTCGATTTTGTAAGTGATTTCTCTTTTAGATCTTTAATTTGTAATTACATTCAAAGTAATGCAATCAGTCCTCTTTTAATTTGTAATATAATCAATCCTTTTTAAATTTGTAAATATATATTTATTTGTTTTCTCCGAATTTTGCAATGTTGATTGTAAAATTAGTTATTCTGTAAATTTTCAAAATTTAGAGAAAACAAAAAGGAAAAAAATTTAAAAATTTGGAAAGATTATAGTTCTAGACATCATCTTAGGACAACATGTGAGGATTCTTTCCTTTCCTTTTCTTGTTGAAACTCTGTCGTTTTGACCAAATAGAAGAGAGAGTGATTTTCCACGGTTATAGGGCTTTTGACCGGGGTCAGGAGGTGGCTTTCCCACTGTCATGGACTTGGTGACCCTTCCTTCACTTCTTTGCTTCTTTTTTCGCGAGCCTGCTGGACATGACTCTTCTACATTTCAAATGACGCCAAGATCATTAAATTTGGCGCACGAAAAGTTTTTCAATGGATGCCAAATTTCTGATACTCTGAAACTGTCACATACCTTTTTTGTGTGTTTTATTCCCCAAAACCCTGTAAATACCTTTTGACACTACAAATATTTGAAAACACCTTTAATATCACTAAAACCATGTCAAACATTTATTAAAAGTTTAAGAAAAGTATAGTATAAATGGTTAAAATACAATGTTATCATTAGGACCACAACAAAGTTCGATACTTTGGTTAAAGAGGTTGGGGTAGTGGCTCGAATATCTCCTATGCCAGCCGAACTTCGTGAATATGAAAGATCTGGGATCGTTCGCCAAAATAATAAATACTTTCAACAAGAAAATATTGTGCGAACTCACAATTTTTAAGGCATGTGAATTCGCACAATAGTTTCCTGCTGAATTGTATTTATTTTATTGATTTTTTTTCTATGTAATCTATTTCTTTTTATTTCGATATTTATATACGTAGAATCATAGATATTGAGAAAGTAAATAAATTGTTATTAGTCAAAATTTTAGGCACATCTATATTTTTGGAGATACAGTAAATTATGTTTGACTGTATTTTCTCTTCTTTTACCATCAGAGTCATTTCTTTATGTTGAAGAATTTTAGTAAGTCATTATATTCATATAAATTTTAGGCAAATTAATCAATGAAACCCATATGTTAATTATTTAACTAAAATTTCCATTTTTACTATTATTTTTAAAAAGTTTGATTGTAGGAATCTTCCATCGAGCTTATGCTTTCAAATAGGATTCTCTAATATTTTTGGCTTCATCGATTTACACTAAAAGTTACCACTCTTCGGTAAATATCACGATCTACTAACATCTACCCAATTCAACATATCCAATTAAAATTTTGATTTCGTTTAGCAAACTGATAACCATGTTTAACCGTATTGCGATTACGGTTTTGATTGACTAAAATTGACCTGATCCGACATTAGAAGAAAAAGAGCTCGTCGAAAAATTGAAGTTTTCTGCATTTAACCTTGCTGGAAAAATCTTACTAGTTATGGATATATCTTCAAACTCGATTTACGATCATTCATTGGTGGATTATGTTTTCGGTAACATGTTAAATCTGGTTAATGTTAATATTTTAACTAATTTGAGAAATTTCGGCATTTAAAAAACAAGTCATTTATGTTCAGCTTAAAATTATTTTCGTCTGATTAATTCCACTATTTCATAACTTAACTATTCCGCTATTCAGTTGTCTTCATATTAAACAGTTAAAATGCATGAGAAGAAAATGTGAAATTATATTCATAATGGGAGAGTTTCCTCTCCATTCTATTTTTTCTCAGACAGGGAGATCGATACAAGGATCAATTGAGTTTCATCGAGATCGGTCAGACTCTTGTGGAGATCGGTCGATCTCTACTTCAATTGTTGCACCTGCTTCATTTGCTACGTCATGTATTCACCAAAATCATCATAACTCTCCATTGGTTAACATGAGTTGCCTCATATCAATTGGAGATGAAATATGACTCTTCAAGCTTTCCAATGACTTTAAAAATTTTGAATTCGGTAAGCAGAAAGTTTTCCAACGAATCTTGAACTTCTAAAGTGCAAAAGTTGTCCTGATTTCCAAAATGCTTGATTTGTTTCGCTTTTCGTCCTTTTTATCCAAATAACCTCAAAACAGCTTTGAGACCACAAATTGTGGAAATGTACTTGAAAATCATAAGATCGCACTAAACACTTACTAAAAACCTATTGCAATGATAATAAAATGAGTATAAATACGATGTTATCAACTCTCAAACGTTTCGTCTTAGAGCATCTCCAAGAGATACTCTATTCCCTTAAATATAGAGTACTATCCTCTCCAAGAGATACTTCAATACTTCATAATTTAGAGTATTGAATAGTGATACTCTATATTTGGAGTATCACTATTCAATACTCTATATTTGAAGTTTCATTTTTCTTTTTGCATTTAAGTCCCTAAAATTATATATCCCATCAAAAATAATTTATTAATTATGTTCTTTATCATTTTAATCCATAAAACTTTATAATTTTAAAAATATTTCACATATACAGTTTTTATGTTTTTAATTTTATTTCCATGTATTTTTCTTTTAAAATGTAATGTTTTATTAAATAATATCATGTGTAACATTTTAAAGTATGTTTTAGAACTATTTATAAATATTTTATTATCTTAGTTAATCATTAATAATATAAGGACCATATTGCAAAATAGATATTTTAAAAACTTCAAATTTGAAGTACACTCTTGGAGAATAAGACTTGGGAACTTCAAATATAAAGTATGTCTACTCTAAAAATGAAGTAACTCTTGAAAATGTTCTTAGTTGAAGAAGATGTTGCAAATTTGCGCCTTATGGAGGGTCATGTTACCCCACCTGGCGTTTCAACCAGGCTTTTTAGTCCCATGTTGGAAGGTATTTAGTGAGGCTTTAATAATGTGCCTCCTACTCATGCGAATGATGAAAAATAATGCGTCTATCGATTTGCCTCTATGAACCTTTACCTCTCTTTAGCAGAATATTTCCTTGCCTATATGCTCAAGTAAGGAGGCAAGGTTGACCATGGCAGTAATTTTTTTGACTCATCGACTCAGTACTCCTCTCTTTTAAACACCATATTCTTCATGCATAAATTAGAATATCCACAATTTGCTTGTGGTCTCCGATCCAAAACCGATGAGGGCCGACTGTTGATGAGCAGATGGACTTGCACTATAAAAGGAATCGTCACAGTTTCCGGGAGCACTTATAATGTTTTCAAAAACTCTCTGACACTCAGGTCAGAGACATGGGAAATGGTTACAAATCATATCAGAAACATTATATGTTAAGCATACGGATTGGTGTTTAAAGTGATTGAATTCATTTTCTCTCGCTAAAGTATAACATTCTTCTAGAGTGAGAGTGGAGATTACGATAAATGACATTCAGACTTGTATCAATAAAAGCTTATCCAATGATTTAAAATCGGATGTGTGTTCGGGTCAAAACCTAGTTCGACCGGGTTTTCTAAATAAAATATATATTATTTAGAAATAACCATGCAACAAATTTATTTATTTACAATATATTAAATTAATTATATAATATAAATTTTTATTTTATTTTATTTTTAATATAAACTCATTTCGAAGCACATACAGATTTTGAAAATATGTTAATAAAAAATTCAAATTCATCGTAATTCCCCTATATATTATTTGGGAAGTACATTTATAAAATAAATATTAAAAAGTATATATATTTACATAACTTTACCATTACATCAAAAAACAAATTTTAATCTCTCATTAAGGATATTTTAGTCATTAGTTATTATGTGATCATTTAATTAGTATATAAAAAATAGGTAATTAGTAAATAAAAACTCGGTAATTGGTTTTAAAAATCGGAACTAACTAACTAATTAGTTAACATTTATATTTAATAGTTTTATATGGAAATTAGTATATAAAAATCAGTAATTATTATGTTAACTTAAAAAATCGGTAATATTATTAGTTATAAAAATCAGTTTTATTTACGAGATAATTTACTTGATAATAATATTTGATTCGAATATGGAAATTATTTACGAGATAATTTACTTGATAATTATTGTTTCTTTGAACAATAAAAACAAATATTTTCGAATATATAATTAGTATTAAAAATCGGAACTTTGAACTAACTTTAAAATATATTCTTCAAAAAACGTGGAACTAACTTTAAAAATCATTTGGATCTAAAATCTTTTTATTCCACTAATCATTACCATCAATTTCTCATTAAAATATATATCCTTTATTTAATTGTATATAAAAAATTAGTAATTATTATTTTAACTTAAAAAATCGGTAATATTATTAGTTATAATATTTTGTTTTGTTATAACTAATAAAGTTGTATTGTTAAACACTACTATAACAACTATTTCCATATATTTCTAAAAATATGTAATTAGTATATTAGAAAATCTGTAATTGGTTTTAAAAATCGGAACTTTGAACTAATTTTAAAATGTATTCTTCAAAAAAAAGTGGAACTAATTTTAAAAATCGTTTGGATCTAAATTTTTGGTTAACATTTATATTTCATAGTTTTATATAGAAATTAGTATATTAAAAATCAGTAATTATTATGTTAACTTAAAAAATCGGTAATATTATCAAATATATATAAATAAATGTTGATATAAAAAATTACATGTATATCTTTTGGAAGATGATTAATTATGTATTATTTGAATTTTTTAAATTAAAAATTTCAAACAAAAAAATATCCGAAAATAATAATTTTTTATAACAAAAAAAAGAAAACGTAAAAAGATATTTTAGCAACTACCATCAGTAGATAACAAACTTTACATAACAAAAATAAATATTATATTCTTCTAATATTCTAAACAGATTGTTAGGAGCATATTCCTATTGATTACTTATTTGAAAGATTGTATATAGATTTGTTCTTATCAAACCTACAAAGTAACAATTAATGCATAAGTCGACTTCTTTAGCTTATAAATATATCATCCAAGCTTTATCATTCTACGATTACAAATTTTCGATTGTTTACTCCAAAGCCTATTGGCATAACATTTACGAAGAGGTTTTCAAAACCTTTAGCAGTAAAAAAGTGTTGACGAGATTTGTTGATAAAGATAACACATCAATATAACCTAAAAATTTTTTTTTGTTTATTTTATCATTCATAAAGTAATTCTTTTCATGAGTTCTCCTAATTTCAGATCTAAGGGAAAAACCTTGAAGTTAAAGATGAGAATAGATTGTGTGTTTCCAACGGTTTTTGAAACTTTTCATGACTTGCATAAGTATGATAGGTTTTTGATCCATGCTTGACTTGGTTTTTGAATTTTTATGTGTAAAACCTTTTATACTAAGGAAAAAATTCATTCGTCTTTTGAATACAGATCAAATCATTTTCCTTTTAAAAATGATTCTTTCTGACTATGTGAACAAGTTTATTATTAAAAACTAAGTCAGATATGAACTAACCCTTTTAACATGCTATATGAATAGATGATTTAGTTGAGCGTTCATAGCACCTTGTACCTTTCCTAGACTTTTAGAGAGAGAGAGAGAAAATGATGTGTAAACAAAACCCACATCAATATTTATTAAATTAGAAGAAGAGAACGCTCAACTCGGGTCAATATTTATTTTTAAAAAAGAAAAAATTTGATGGCTGCCATTTTTTAGAAGATTCGTAATGGCTGCCACAAAAAAAAATCATCGTATTTAATAATTCGATGCCAAGATTTTTCGGCATATTCATGTTTTCCTTTTAAATTGATTTAATATTACTTAACCATTTAATTGAAAACATTTATTATTCATAAGTTTTAGGAAACAATAATTTATTAATTAACTTACGAAAACTTAATTTTGTGTGTACAATATTCCCTATATGGCTATATATATATATATATATATATACACTAATAAGTGTATATACACTCCCAATTACCTCACAGGTAAATCTAAAAAAACAATTGTTAAAATAAAAGAATTAATAACAATAATAAAATAATGAATGCCTATCTACAATATGAAAATTATGGAGCAAAAAACATGGCAATGATTCAAAAAATTAATAAAAGTAAATATTTGTTTTAAATAAATGCATATCTTAACATATATCCGAATTTTTCTATAGCCTACAAAATCATATTTTTATATGATATTAAGATATAAAAATAATATATAGGGATAAATAGAAATTTAATAGGATTTTTGGTAAATATTACAAAAGAGTATCATTAAAAATAGGTCATTTTAGTTATCATATTACGGGTAAAATATTCAAATCTAATTATATTTAATTAATTAAAAATAAGTAGATAGAATATTTTTAATATATTAAGAAAATGGATAGAACATATTTTTATTATTTATGAATATTTTAATTTGACCAAATATTCAAAATTTTATAAATATATTAACTTGATTAAAAAGTTAAAACTATTTAATATCTACGAGAATTTTACACAATCTTAAATGATCAATCCAAAATATAAATTTAATCGAATATATTGTACTCAATATATCATATATATATAACCATATTAATTTATGATATAATTTTCTATTTTAAGAACACACATGTCGATATGCAAACTTGCACTCATAAAGTTAGATAAATGAGGATTGATGTTTTAACGATTGTAGTCATTTTTGGGTTGGTCAGACAAAACATACAAATTTTTAGTCCGATACAAGACGAATCAAATAGACAGGTTAGTCTATTTTGACATTCATAAATGTGCAATTACATTAATATAAAAATATTTTTTTATGTTTAACGATTACGTTTTTAATTATTTTATACGGTTACGCTCTGGTTACAGAATAATAATTGTCCCGTTACGGTCTGAAATACGGTTACAGTTTGATTTTAGTCATGCTTGAATTTAATTCTAAAGGCAAGCAGATTTTACTTTTATCAATTTTCTCAAATTTTCATCCAATCTTTACAATGTCAATGCTTCCTAGAATAACCACTACAACATTTATAGTATTTCAATATTTTTGAGCTTCTAATCTGAGTTGTTACTTTGAAAATCTTCTAAAAGCATATATATAGAAGATGGTCGGTTTTAGCGTTAGGAGAGAGAAGCAGAGGGGTGATAAAAACAAAGGAAGATGATGTTTGTTGTGAGGATCTTATATATATAATGTTTATAACCTACAATTGTAAATATATGATTATGACTCTTAAGTTCTAAAAAACTGATAATTTCTTTTCGGAAAAAAAAATCCAAGGTATTATTTTAACTAGCTAATAGTTTTGTTTTTAGTTATGCAGAGAACTACCTATGCTTTGACAGTTTGAGTTAGTGATCATATGTTTGACGTACAAGTTATTTTATTTCGTATTCAAAATTCTAAAAATTTTTCTATTAGAAAATATACCAAATTCTTTTTGTATGAATGTTAAATTATATTCAAAACAAAAAATATTTTTATAATAAATGCAACAAATTTCTTAAATTGATTGAAAATGCTTTTAAAAAACCGACTCTTATAAGGTCAATGAACAGTTGTGTCCTTAAAACCCAAAGACGGAAAACCTATTTGGGACAAAACCGTCAAAAGAAACAAGTTGCTATCGTGAATCTAGATAAAAATAAATTAATGCTGATAAGGTAGCATCATCGAGATAATATCGAGATCAGACTTCCAAACGGATGGAAAACCATGTTTTAATATACCAAATTCAACTAAACTAAACAATGTTTTAATAATATTTTGAAAGATGGCCGTACAATGTTTTATGTACATATTTAAATTTATTTTTCTAAATAAATTGAATTTTTCAAACTATATATTGATCAATATTATATTACTGAATATACTTCTCAACAAAATATAGTTAAAATAAATATGTGATATGAATAAGGCATAAATTTGTAATATTTTTGAATCTAAAAACCTCAATCCGTGCATAAGCACGGGTAAAAATCTAGTTTTCTTAAAAATGAGAAAAAATCATGTAACTATATTAAATAATCAATGTCAATGTCATCTCATTACTTACATATAGAAGTGTCAAAATGGGTAAACCAACCTATAACTCAATGAGTTGAAACTTAAATGGTTTTTGAGTTGGTCCAACTCATTTATTAAATGGGTTGAGTTATAACCCATAACCAATTAATTTGATGGTTTTAATGGTTAAATGAGTTCACCTATAAAAATAAAATAATTAATAATTTAATAACAATAAATATAAAAATAACTAATTAATAATTATTATCATCATCCCCTATATATTATTTGGGGAGTACAATTATAAATAAATCTTACAAAATATTAATAATTACATCACATTGTCATTACATCTAAGAACAAATTAAATATCTCATTAATGTTATTTTAGTCAATTAATTATTATGTGATCATTTAATTAAATATTAAATTAATTATTTATAATTTTCGTTTTAAATAATTTTTTTATTTTATTTTTTTGAAAAAAATGTTAAAAATAGATTTTGTTGATTTAATTAAACACACTAATTAAATTAAATTATATGTTGATTTAATTTTTCAAAAATAAGAGATTTGATACAGATTGTGATTTTTTGGAAGATTTTAAGGAAGATTTTAAACTGATTTAATTCTGTTTTAGGTGCTAACAAAGATTCGATATTATAAAAATTGATATTATAATTTTCATAAAGTTTTGGAAAAATTACAATTTTCTAATATCCTGATTTTATAACTTTTAGATATATTTTTATAATTGCAATTTTTCTGTGCTATAGCACGGGATATATCCTAGTATATTATCATTTTGCCATCATGTTTTTGGCGGAAAAATGTGAATTCGTATTTTTGGCGGGAAAATTACGTATTTGGCAGGGAAATGCGGACTCATGTTTTTGGCGGAAAAATATGAACTCGTATTTTTGGCGAAAAAATGCGGATTTATGTTTTTGGCGGGAAAATACGGACTCGTATTTTTGGCGGGAAAATACGGACTCATATTTTTGGCGGGAAAAATGTGAAACCGTATTTTTGGCGGGAAAAATGTGAAACCGTATTTTTTGCGGGAAAAATGTAAACTCGTGTTTTTGGAGGGAAAAATGTAAACTCGTATTTTTGGCGGAAAATTGAGAAACTGTGTTTTGGCGGAAAAATACAGACTCTTGTTTTTGGTGGAAAATTTTTAGTATGATGATGATGAATGATGATGATATGTTGCTGATGAATTATGGTATGACAATGATGATATGATGAAGATAGTATAAAGATAATGATGATGCTAAGTATGATAATTTAATGGGTAAATGGTTTAACCACAAACCATTACAACCCAACTTATATGGCTCATAACTCATATGATCCATAACTCATTAGGATCCAAATAGTAAAACCATTAGGGTTAATGAATCAGATCGGATCGGGTCGACCCATGAAATTTGATCCATTTTGACACCCCTACCTACATATATATATATATCTATAATAACCTTTTTTATTTATATGATAGGTGTTTTAAATTTTGTACACATAACTATAAAAGACAAATAAACACAAATACATGTATTCATGTTCAAATAATCTGAATATCTCATCCTAGTTTGGTTGAAGATACATGAAGTAGATGGTGGGAGACCTATCCATATCGGCTTTTCGTGGGTGTTGATACGCAATGCTTACTTTGTTGCGTATATTTTCTAATGGATTTATACATGAGACAATCTCTTAGCGCTGATGCAGGAAGCTACTTCTTATGATGTTATTTTCAAGTGTCTGAGTGTCACATGTATTAATATTTTTTATAGAAAATTCGTCGCATTTAATCGATTTAATATTACTAAACCATTTAACTGAAAACATTTATTACCTCAGAAATTTTAGAAAATAATCATCTATACTAATAAACTCACGGAAACTTAATTTTGTGTACACAATATTCCCTATCCCCTATATATTAATTAAAAATTATTTTAACAAAATAACCTTATGTTTACGTGTTATATTATAACAATGTCATACTGACGTGTAATCGCTAGAATGATTCTCAGAGAATATATTTCATAGGACATTAATTACTAGACTAATTACATAATATGTCATTAGATCAATCATATATAAACTGTCTTTATTTTAAAGATTATAATCTTACCTAAATTAGCTTTATTTATTTATGAAAAATCGAATAAGTAAATATTCAATAAAATTATAGCTGATTTTATTGTTTTTTAAATTTGAATTTTAAAAATATATTGTTTTAACTAAATAATTAATAAGTAACATAAATATGTAAAAACTTTAATTTTAGATTTCAATTATTTATACAATAATATACTATTAAACTATTTAAAACTTTTTATTTAATTTATTAATTTTCTAAAAAAATATTATAAATATCCTATTTCGCGTATAACGCGAGAATTACCTAGTATACATTATAAGTGTATATACGCTCTTAATTACCTCACAGATAAATCTAAAAGACAATTGTCTAAACATAAGAGAATTTACCATAAATATATAATGAATGCATATGTACAATATGAGAAGATTATGGATCAAGATGCACGGTTTTTCAATTCAAAAATTAATAAATTAATAACCATATAATTTGTTTTTAAAAAAGCATATCCATTTTTCAAAAAAAAAAAAGCATGTCCTACTATAACCCGAATTTTCCTATAGCCTACAAAATCTTCTTTTTTTAAGAAACGAAAACGTATTCCTTACTTAACATAATATTCAACCATATCGTAACAAAATGTAAAAACAAAATCCAAAAAAAAAACTTCAAAAGTGTTTAATGCAAATTTTTTTAACTGTAATCGAAATTAACCCTAACCCAAGCCATTTCCCAAAATATATATAACGAAGTATCGAAGAAAGCATTAATCCTTCGCTAAACGTATTTAAGCAACCAAAAAAAAAGACTGAAAGTTTTAATGTTATCGTCACCGTTTGGAGAAACAATGGAGCTCATCCTATTGTAAGGTAACAAGTTAAAAATTTTGTTCTAAACAAATAATAGTCATTGTATCTTCTCTACCTTTGTTTGTGTGTTGTTGACGTTTACTTGTAAGGATAAATTCGCGTGCGGAAGCTTATGATTGCCTTTGCTAGAATTTGACACAAGAGAATTGATCACTGAGTTCCCGGTCTCGAACCGACCCTAAACCCTAAACCCGGTACGTCTCGGGTGGGAACCGTCTCCCACAATATTCCACTAGATCACTAATCGGAATATTACACAAACGCTTAAAACACTCTTTTAGAAACAACATAAAAGAACAACTCCTATAAAGATCCAAGAAACTCTCTTAGAAAAGACTCTTAACTTCTGTCTCATAATTTCTTCTTTCTTGATCTCTCTTTTGTTTTTCTACATTGTGATGATTGTTTTTAACCTTACTAGTATAGAAACCCTTGTTTCCTTTTCCATAGAGCTCTAATTTCTATTTTGCTAAATGAACAATTTCCATTTCTTTTAAAATAAAATAGACAATTAGCATAATCTTATTAATTTTCATTTTAATCTAACCTGGACAATTTCCTTTGTTGAAACTATGCATAATTCCAACGTTACTTCTGTGTTAACCTCATTATACTATCCTAATAACATGACGTCAATGACGATGACACTCAAAATGTTTAATTTTCGTCAAATATAATTTTTTTTTGTGAATTTCTAATGATTTTGTTTTTACTCACTATTTATTAATGTTAGTTTCATCAGAAATGTAGCTGTCAAGAAATTGCATTTGAAGATTCAATTTCAGAAAATACGGGTTTTGAGATGAACATTGAGCGTCGATGGTCATCAGATTCTCCATAGAATGAGAAGCAAGTCGAAAAATCAAACCAAGAGATATATGGAGAGAAAAATCCATTGAAGATGTTCAAGTCATTTCATGCTTGAGCGTCGATCGGTGGTTACTGATGAACATTGAGCCTCTTATGAACATCTCGTTAGTGACATCTTGACACATGTCAAGAGTTTGGTCAAAGCTGTTCAAGTCATCTCATGCTTTAGGAGGTTACAAAAAGAGTTAGTGCACGCCATCATACAATGGAGAGACCTTTGGATTCGATTAGAGTGTTTAGATGGTTATTGGTAGACTGAGAAAAAATGTATTGAAGATCCATATTCTTCTTTTTTTTCTTATATGAAATTGAGAGATAATTCTTATGTGAAATTGAGTATCTTATCTCTCTCTCAAATGGAGTTCTTTTTTGTGTGTCTTGAGACTCATTTGTTTTTGTCTTATGAGTTGTGACATTCTTTTTTTTAGTTCGTAAGTAACATATAAAAAAAAATATTTAGTTTCTCAAATGGGTATCTAAAGTTGTACAGAACCTAAATACCAAATTGATTATTTTCGTTTCTCAAAACATTCAAATATCCTTTATATTTATAGTAATTAAGATTTATTTAGAGAAATTTTATAAAATGTTCACAGATTTAAACAAAAAAAATATTTAAATTTCAAAAATTATATATATATACACCTAAATACCAAATTGATTATTTTAGTTTCTCAAAACATTCAAATATCCTTTATATTTAGTAGTAATTAAGATTTATTTAGAGAAATCTTTTAAAATTCTCACATATTTAAACAAAAAATGGATTTATTTAAATTTCAAAAATTATATATATATATATATACATTTATTGTTAATAGCGTTTTAGAAATCGTAGGTTTTTAAAATTATTAAAATTAATCAATTAAATTATTTTTAATACTAAATGCGATTATTATGATTAAGATTTTGTATTGGATTTGAATTGTAAAATTATATTTCCTTTTCAAATTTTCAAAAAAAAAAAAGTTTCTTAAATTTATTTAAAGAAATCATTTTAAAAACTCACGGAACTAAAGAAATACAAAGGAAAAAAAAAATGTGTTTATTGAAATTTCTAAAATTATCTATATGTATATATACAGATTTACTGTATGCATTTATTGTTAAGATATATTTAGAAATGGCAGATTTTGTTGGAGTTAAAGTTTTCAAATTTTCTCAAATATTAATTTCAGTTAACTTAATGTTTTTCGATAGTAGTGCTATCAATGTTTTAAAATAAAACAGTATGACCAAAGATTGAACAGAGAAACAAACTTTCCCTTTAATTACACAACAGAAAAAAAAATTATATATATAAAAGAGAATTTTGCATTTGAGTTTTGTTTTTTTTTTTTGTCGGAATGGGCATGGGCCGAAAACACATCAAATTTTGTTGTTGTTTGATCCGTAGTATGTAGATACAAGAAAATGATGGGTATGACTTAATTTTGTTCTAAAATATCTGATATTTTCTTCGATCACTGTTAATACATACGACAGTGACATTGAAATATTTTCTAGAGTACACTATGTTATTCACATACTTACATATATTAGTAGTTTATATGTGTCATAACCCAAAAAAGTTTGTTATCGAATTAAACATTAGATTACGTAAACATAGAGTTAACCAGATCTCGACTAATATCAATCTACCTCATTACTGAACTAACACATGCCAATTATTATATTCTTTATATCTCACTTTACATCCTATCCAAATAATTCTAATCCACTTAATCCATCTTTTATTTTCATTCTTACTACAAATTATAGTATTATAATTTTTTTTTTTTCAACATCTTAATTTTATAAATTAAGTTAAATGCCCAGTGGAGTACAACAGAAGTAACATAAACTTGATAACAACTAGGCTCGTAGGCCTTTAATTAAGAAATGTGGCTCGCAGGCACATGATAGAACTGTTTTGGAGACGGGGCACAGAGACCCACTCGACAAAATAGGAACTGAGGCAAATGATAGTACGGCCCAATGCCCAATAAGCTCCGAGTTCGCCCTAGCCAGGCACGGTGAGGCAGAAGCATGAACAGAAGAAGCAGCTCCACATGGAGCGGTATAAGTTGGAGGAAGAATGTCGGCACTTGAACGACTCCGGGAAAAGCTCGCCGCCAACGGCGGCCGCAGATCTAGGACGAAAGCAAGCCTACGTAGAAACTTTCCAAGATTCTCCAACGAACAGGCATCGGGACAGAGAAGCTGAAACTTGAAACCAGATCGAAGGTGAGCCGATTTGAAGAGACAAGAAAAGTAAAGCTTAAGCTGTGAATTTATAAGTTCGGAATAAAGAGATCGTCGGTCAGCAACCAAGATCTGGGTTTCCGAGACATGTAATCGGTGAAGAGCATCACAGGGCAAGTGGAAAAAACGGCGGCACACAGCGGCGAAAGGTGATGAATATGGAAAAGCGATGACTCTAAACAGTGGCGCCAAAATCACCCGAATGACTGCAAAGAGAGGAGAAGCGGTGGAGTAGGTTCTTCCCCGGAAAAAGAAGTTGAACCTCAGCCGAGGCTTTCCGGGGTGAGTGGTCGAACGACAAGCATGAACGGAAGAAGCAGGAACAAGAAAAACACCAAACGGAGCCCAGGGCGACGACGGCGGTGGTCGCCGCCCCCCAGAGACGGAGGGAGCAACAGATCTCTCAGATCTAGAGAGAAGAGAGACTTTCTAAAGAGAAGTCTCCGCCGCCGCATATGATCGAAGTTTCATTTTAGTCCCCCAGATAAAGGAGAGCTCTTTCTAGGTGGGTCGCTTTGCCTTTCGGGAATTCATCTGAGAGCACCTTCTACTGCATCCAGTACTGGACAGGATGCACCCAACATACCATCACATCAAAATTAACAAATTTTCTACGGTGCACAAATAAATTTAAGAAATTGGACCCAAATTAGATTAGTGATGGATCCTCGGGTTTAATAATCCGGTCTGGAATCTAAATCGGAATATGACATATAATAAAATAAATAGAAATAAAAAGTACTACTATTATTCTATTATTATGTAAACTACCTAGTTTAAGTTATAATAGTTTATCTAAAATCTTTATAAATTATTTTTTCAGAAATATGAATTTCGAAAGAATAATGTATTTATCGCTATTCCACTAAAAGTTTACTATTTACAATGAAAGTTTTTTTTAAATTTTTTTAATTTAAAGAAAAACCGATCGGTTTTGTCTTTGGAAGAGTTTCGACTCTTGCCAGATTTTGTACCCCAACTTGTATTTTACCTTTTCATATATCTGATAACAAACAGGTAACAAACAAACAAAAACTAATAAATTCATTTTAAAACAAAATACACTACTAAGTAAATAGCAGAGGGATGGATAAAATAAAAATATTCTTCTATTTTTAATGTTCCATTCAGTCTTCTTCCATTTTATATAAATTGGAACCTATTTTTGGTTAATAAATTTGGGGACCAGCTATGAGGAAAGATAATTTATTTTATGTATTATACGTATAATAACATTATTCACGAAATTATTTTGGAGTGTGTTTATACACTCTTATAAACCTTAATAAAACAGCAGCAATATTGGAACGAGGATATTCCACTTTATTCGTAGACATTAGAAATAGAAAATTAATCTCCTTTATATACCCCTCAAAACATTATGGGAATCCAAAAATACACACAACACTTTAATTAATTATAAGTAATTAATTAATTGGACCGACCTTTCTTTAATCAGCGTCCATGTAAATAAATCATCCGTATAATTTTACTTTAATTTTTTTTTTTTTGTACGTTGGCGTGAGTGAATGATTGATTCATCACGCGTAGTTACAGAGACCGTAGACGCAGAACTCGCCGAGATCGCAACGATGGTTACACTCACCGCAATGACGTTTATCGTAAGCCACGTAAACACACTGACCGCGACAACACGTTTGCCCGAACTTGCATTTGTTCTTACACGCACCGCAGTTTTTGTCGTCGGTTGATAAATCCATACACTTGTTGTTACAACAAGCCATTGTAGCGTTTGCTCCGGTGCTGTAATCGCTGCTGCTGCAGATTTCGTTGTCCTTGTGGCAATGGTCAGCTGCGTTTGGGTTACGAGGTTTTGGTCCTTGACCCTGGTCAACCTTTTCTGCCAAGAACCGACTCGGTCTGATCTTAACCGCTCCTGGCGGTGTAAGGTCCTTGAAAGGGTCTTCGAGAGGAAATGTTGCGGTGGTGGTGGTTTTGGTGGTGATGATGGCGATTGTGGCTACGGTTGTCAATGCAATTGTCACGAGTAGCTTCATGAATTGGGCCATTTCTCTTTATCAATATGAGTGTGGTTGTGAGTTTAAAAGCGAGAGATATCGTTCTTCTTCCTTTCTTTGTCTCCTTCTTCTTCTTCTTTTACTGTTTATGTGAATGTAGAGAGAGAGGAAGAGATTTTTTGGGGGAGAGAGAGATTGAGTTGTGAAGAATTGAGGAGAGGGTGGACTTAGGGTTTATAGTTGTGATCGAGACGAGTTGACGCGTGAAATGTGGTGAAAAAGGTTAAGTAAGGTTTCAAGCGATCGATCTTTTCTTGGGGATCGTTTCATCCCTTCTCATTTCAGTAATAAATTATTTTTATGTGCATGTACATGCACATGCTTATTTGCTTACGTTGGGGGTGTGTACACGCGTTTATAACATAGAGTAAAAAAAACTATGTGTGATATACGTAATTAAAACATATTAATTCATAAAAAAGGGTAAAAAAAAATTTAGTTTTAGACATCCTCTAGTACTAATACTGTAGTAATGTAGCATTTGTAATATGTTACCAAATGCTGTGAGAACTATTATTGGAATATGGTTTATTTTACTTGTGGTGAACATTTAAATTCATTATCGGTTACCAATGATAATTTTTCCTAATTTATTTTGTTGATACCATGTTGATCAGGATGTTTTTACACTTATAGAGTTTAATTATGTATTTTATGAAAAAATTCTTATTATATAATGTAATCAAAGTAAAAAAAAAAAAAATAACTGCAAATTATAATGTCAACATACAGAAATAGAAAGGGATGGGTAAAATAAAAATTGCGTATGCGTGACGAACCATGACTGAATCCATCGCCTAGCCTCATGGGCCGGTCTGAGACGATTCAGGCGAGATGCAAGGAGAAGTAAAGGGCGTCCAATTTTAATATTTATATTACATTTTTTGTTTGTTTATTATTTTAAAAGAAAATTACTTATTGATTTTATTTGTCGTGAAAACCACGAACCACTAATTTATATTTCCAAATGAAACAAATTGAAGCTATACATCCTCTAATAGACACTTGCTTTAACTTGAATTCTAATATGCGACCCTCATACGCTCAATCAACCACGCTTATATAATTTAATAAAATGAGAGGCCATTGTACATTGTAATTTGTAACAATAAAATATTAAAACGATTATGTAAGTTAGAAACTCAGAAATTAATACCTTTTAATTTAGAAACATGAGCGAGCTTATAGGGTTAAGTTCCTTTCTTCGTCACTACCAGTACCAGCCTTCTGTTCATATCAGTCGACAGCAAGTAAATTTGATGGGTAATCATCGATTTAAGGATGATTTAATGTGTAACAAAGTACAAATATAAGACGAGACAAAAAAATATTTCAATAAAATAAAATCTTACATAAAAGATCTTGAATCAAAATTTAGATTAGTCTCTGCAGGATTATGTTACTAGGCTAAATAAATAATAAAACTTAAACATAATTGGGAAGAGTTCCACTTTGAAAATGCAATGAACAAACTATTAGAAACTACTAGATAATTAGAAATGGTTAAGTGTAAATATTGTAAACGGAATTGTACAGCAAATTTACAAGTATATAATTTATGTACAATACGAATCATTAAGTGGAGTAACATAAAAAATTTCATTAATTCAAATTATTTTTCATTCTTCAGTCATGCTCAAATCCTACATTCTTTAGCTTTTCTATGGAGCTTCAATCCTTTTGTTTGTTCTATCTCTATCTCTAATATGGTATCAAAATCTGAAGTTGAACCGATGAATGATTTTTTTACATTATAAAATGATCCGTTTTGTATTGATATTTCCAGATGATGAGTTGATTTTTACTTCTCTAATAAACATGTTAGAATATCCCACACTAGAAATGAAAATAAATCTAAAATAATATAAGATATATAAATTTGTCTACTTGATTTTTAGTGGGAAGTCCATGATTTCCAAAACAAACATATGTATAGTGGAATTCGATTCATGATGTCCCTTAGTACGATGTTGACCATTTAAACTAATACAAGTTGGTTTGTTAAGTGTATGCCTTTGCATAAATATACAATTAAGATTTAGTTTCTGAAAGAATTATCTTTATTATTACACTGAACTTTGAATATCTCTCTCCATAGTGGCTTATACTAATATAAATGCAAACCGGCCATCGGTAAACCAGTCTATGAATTGTCTGTACATCGAACTATAGAAGGAAAATGTCGACGAAACCGGTCAAAGACGTCCAGAAAGCACAAATATTAAATTCATTGTTTGTTTATAGTTCAAGAAAGCTATGGAGAGAGGTCAACGCTTTACTCCAATTTGATAAACAAGGTACAAACTTTACGTCACAAAAGTCAACACCATTCCCTTGTTGCCTATTGGTCATCTTCTGACCAATACGATAATCTATTGTTTCTCTACGATATATTTCTGTTGCATTAACTATTAAGCCACGCGCAAACTCCTTTTTACATTAATAATTTTGATGTCTTTTGATTTATTTATTTATACACACTAATTCCTTATTATTTTTTTCGACAGAGTATTTGTTATTGTAACTCTTGTAAACAATGTGCCATATTAAAGTTGTTCAAACAAGAGATTTGCTAGTTCTTTTTCTTGGTTGTCAATTTACAAGAGAGTTTAATAGTTTAATTGGGTTTAATTAACATAAAAAGGTATTTTTCCATCTATTATATATTACCTTTTATTAGTTTCCCATTATGATACGAATGCACCACCTTCATAAGTTTAAATCCCCAAAATTTATCGTAAGTGACCAAAACGTTCGTGTCCATTGGTTAAGACTCATGTTAATTCAACCGAATTGATCAAATCCGGTTATAGCTTGTCACATGTTTGATGTTTTGTTTTAATATCCAACTGGCACGTTCTTCTTCCCTCATCAACAGTTGCTTTCAGTCCATTAAGACTTGAACGAAGGAGGAAGGTATTATACTTTACAGAATCGATCATAAAAGGGTATATAGTTTATGAGAATTTTGTAGCAAAATCACAAGTTGGTTCCAAATAAGCAGAGTCAAATGGACAAATCCTACACACTATTAGAATAGGGAGTTTAATGGCGCTACAACACGCAACATGCTTAGAACAAGAGGTGTAATTAACACAAAAAAATTAAGGTTAGGGTGGTCTCTATGTATAGAAGTTAAGAATATGGGGGTAAATATATAAACTTTGTTTATAATGAGGTCGAAAACGCAAAAAATGAAAGGACTAATCCTTGTTCCGTCGTTCCTCTCTCAGGCAGAATGCACGTCGTTTTCTTCATTATGAAACGGCAACCAACTCGTCGATAAAAACGACATCATTTTAACAACCAGAGATCTCTATTGTAGTCATCACGAATCTATCTTCCTTGGGGATTTATTCGTAATGCTTTTGTAGAGCTTAATGCTCGTTAAAAATCAATCACAAATTTTTTTAGAGCATTATTAAGTAGAGCATATAGGATTTTTTAATGCTTTTTAATTGAGTTTTTTCAAGGTTTTGAGGCTTTTAAATTATTAAAAACACATTTGTCCTTAATTATTGAAAACTTAATATATTAGTATCTTTAGTTTATTTTTAACCATATATCGATAATATTGATCCGCAACTACGTCTCCATTGCTCCCATCAACTATTTTTTTCTGTATTTTCAATATAATATTGTCAATGAAATCAATATGCATGGCATCGATGAAAAGTTTGTCGTAAACTAATCAAAGAAAGTTAAACTGTAACTAAATTTAAAATATGATATGCATGTATACATTAATAATTATAAATTAATATAGAAACACAAACTTAATTTGAATCCAGAACTAAACAACAAGATTCATTCGAAACATAAAAATCATATTGTTTAACTTATCTAAACCAAAACTAAATTAGATGAAAAGAAAAAGAAATAAAAAAATCAAATTAAACGCTAAATTAGTTCAAATTCTACATTTTTAAAAATTTTCTCCAATTCAAAATTTTAAAATTTTGAAATTTTTATGTTTTTCTCTATTTTATAAAATATTATTTTCTTCTAAAAAATCCGAATAATATCTATTTTAATAATTTTGTATTCCAAATTCCATTCACGAATTTGAAACATCCGATTCCAAATTCCACAAACCCTAGGCTCTTCCTCAAATCGCCATTGCTTTGGAAGAATCACACAATGGATCTGGAGATTGTTGGTCGTCATGCTCTTTTTTTCGACGACGATTCGATGGCAACGTTTGTCAACTCTCCGACGGCGCTCGTTGACTGGAACAGCCTCTTTATTGACCGCTACGATGTTCGTCATCTCCTCTCTTCTCCTCCTCCTCCACGTATCAAGCGCCGTCGTCCGATTTCAGATGATCCTGACTTGGAATCGGAGCTCGATCACGAGCGTTACCTTGATTTACCGGCGGAATCTCCATCTCCGTCGGATGATGAGAACGGTAAGGATGAGGAACTTCGTAGAAATCTCGATTAATCTTTAGTTTATTGAGTTGGCGTAGAGACACGAACTAGCTATGTTAGAGACATAAAACGTCCTAGAGGATGTTATCGAAAATTATAGGTCGAATCTTGATTTGTTTGCCTTATTTCGAGATTTGTTATTGAAACATTCAGTAGTCATTCATGTTGAGTATGTACGTGTGTGTGGGTATAAAAGCTAAAATGGAGAATGGCTGTATCTAGTTTTACTGTGAGCTCCACATTTTTTGTGCGAGTTGGATTATGTATTTCCTGATATAATGTGAGTTCTGAAGCTAATCCCATGAGAATCTTGTACTTAGAGAGGTATTTGGAAACCATTTTTTTATGCTTATCTATGTACTCCATCGTTGATACTAAGCACATAGATGTATTAATTTCTTAGTCTTCAATGCTTGCTTGGGTCTCCTTAATTATGGGCATGTTAGTTTGATGCGTGTGGATCTAAGTCCTATGTTGCAAATAGATGTTTTCTGTTTCTTCTGTTTATCGCAATCAAATTGTTGCATGTTAAGGTATTGAAAAGAAAATAACATGAAACTAAAAGAACTCTGGTTTAGGGAGTACCTTTTTCTCCCAGACTATATTAATTTTTAGGTTCCCTTTTTTCTTTACTCTCCAATTATTTATCCAGAAAATTTATCATATTTATTTTCACTTTGTACCCCCAGATATGAATGATGTTTCAGAAAATGCAAATGCCGATGGTTATCGTGCTGTCCCCTTTTCATATAGAAGCTCCAGTGATTTCAGTGACCATAAAAATGCTGATATGGAATCTGGATTTCACCCGCCTTTCCCCGTGCCTGATTATTTACTTCAAAACCTGGTAAGTTACTGCTTTATCAGATTGTTTCCTTTAGCAATATGCAGGTTTTACTCCCTTATTTGGTACTTAACTGATATTGGCCACGTAAACATCTGAAAGGTGCATATGTTATTCTAAGGACTACCATGTCTAAGTTTCAGATGCTCGGAGAAGAGATGGCGTTGTCTAAGGTTGTCATTCACATGCACCTTGTTTCCTTTTGCTGCCATGACAAGGGGCGGTGCAGGTGGGATTAAGATGATAGAAATTCATGACTTACCAAGAATCTAAAATCTGAGTGCACATCAGATGATGCATATCTATACAGTTCTGATATTTGCAATTTATGGTTCTCGATACTTTTGTGAGATTTTAATATGTGTATACCTGCGAGTTGCCAAAGGTTCATTCATCATATTTCAGATTACTAATTGTTTTTCTTGTACATTTTTCTTTCCCTTCTTTTTCAGCCTCCAACTGAGAAATTACATCAGATCATCACTAGAACTTCAAGCTTTGTAAGCAAACATGGTGGGCAATCTGAAATCGTTTTGAGAGTCAAACAAGGAGGCAACCCAACATTTGGGTTCTTAATGCCAGACCACCATCTTCACCCTTACTTTAGGTTTCTTGTTGACCATCAAGAGCTTTTGACAGGAAAGTCGTCTGTAGAAGAGAAAAAGAATGAAAGTGAGAAGGACAGTGGAGCTTTGTCCTTGCTTGGTTCGGTTTATGGGACTGTAGAAGATGAAGATGCTAACGAAGAGTCTGCAAATGACTCTAAAACAAACGAGTCTGCCAAAGGCGATGATGGTGTTAAGGTAGCTGATTCCAATGGACCTGAAGGGTCGAAAGGAGCTGCAAAGATTGCCTCAGAGAGAGATGCAGCCTCTAAGCATTCTCTGCCGTTGAATGATCAGGCATCTTTCATAAAACGAAATCCTTCTGTCAGTGCAGTGAATGTTGTAGAAAGAAAGCAGATCAATACAGAAGATAATGCTACAGAAAAAAATTTGACGTCTGATAAGTCGCAATTTTCTGCAATGCTGGCACAACCCAAGCTTGAACTGCAGATTGTGGAGCCAACTACTGAGATGAAAAGAGTGATTGATAAGATAGTAGACTTCATCCAAAAGAACGGGAAAGATCTAGAGGCTACTCTTGTTGCACAGGATGTGAAATACGGGATGTTTCCATTCTTACGTCCAGGTAGCTTATACCATGCATATTATCGGAAGGTTCTCCAAGAAGCTGAAGAGGTAATTCTATTTCAAGCTCCTAAATGTTCCTGCTACAAATTTGGTGTGTTTTCATGTGCTTTTAAAACCTTGTGATTGTAACTTTCAATAATAATGTAACACGTTGGTTGATTTCATATGCAGTTAAAATCATGTGACGAAGGCGTCATTACCAGAAAGGAAGACGTGAAGCAAGAGAAGATGGGCTATGCTGTAAAAGATGGCAAACATGCGTGTGGGAGTGTTTTACCAGATGATTCTGCCAAGAAAGAGAACATAAAAATGGTTAGTGACAAACCAGAGGTCGAGTTGCACAACGAACCATTCAAGCCTGTCCAACCGCAGATGAGGGTCAATGTGGATGCGAATACTGCTGCTGCTATTCTTCAAGCGGCTAGAAGAGGCATAAGGAATCCCCAGCTGGGGATTCTATCAGGCAAACCCATGGATGAGACTTCTCAGAGCCTCGGAAATGTTGGAAGTTACCCTTCATCTAAGTCCTCTGATTTGGCCAAATCTACAGGTCAGTTGATCTCTAGCTCGACTGCTGCTAGTGAAGCTGATTCTTCTGAAGCAGGCTTGTCTAAGGAGCAGAAGTTGAAGGCAGAAAGATTGAAACGTGCAAAAATGTTTGTGGCCATGTTAAAACCCGATGTGCAGCCAGTGCAACAAGCTGAACCGTCGCAAAGCATATCGGTCGAATTGTTGGACTCTGGGATTTCTGGATTAGGTGCTAGTGAAGCTGATTCTTCTGAAGCAGGCTTGTCTAAGGAGCAGAAGTTGAAGGCAGAAAGATTGAAACGTGCAAAAATGTTTGCGGCCATGTTAAAACCCGATGCGCAGCCAGTGCAACAAGCTGAACCGTCGCAAAGCATATCGGTCGAACTGTTGGACTCTGGGATTTCTGGATTAGGTGCTAGTGCTGCCAAAGAAAGAGAAGGTAGCTCGATTCCATCTGTGGCTGAGACAAAACTAGCAGATGATGGTAACAGTGAAAGACGATCAAAGAGGAATTACCGCTCGAGATCACAGAGAGATGAAGATGATAAGATGGAACAAGAAGAAGGAGAAGAGGAAGAGAGCAGCATGGATGAAGTTACAGAAGAAACCAAGACTAATAAGAAGCATTCATCTAGTAGAAAACGGCATACTAGGCATAAACATAAGACACGATACTCTTCCAAGGACAGACATTCTCGGGACAAGCACAAGCATGAGAGCTCCTCGGATGATGAGTGTCACAGTCGTTCACGTCATAGACACAGACGCAGCAAATCTTCAGATAGGCATGAGCTATATGATTCTTCTGATAACGAGGGTGAGCACCGACACAGATCTAGTAAGCATAACAAAGATGTTGATTATTCTAAGGACAAGCGTAGCCATCATCACAGATCCAGGAAGTATGATAAGCATCGTGATTCATCTGATGATGAACATCATCGTCTCCGACACAGATCCAGTAGACGCAAGCACGAGGACTCTTCAGACGTCGAGCATGGTCATCGACACAAGTCTAGTAAACGTATGAAGAAAGATGAGAAAACAGTGGAAGAGGAGACTTTTTCAAAGTCAGATCAGTCTGATCTTAAAACCGCTCCTGAAAATAACATCCTGTACCCTCAAAACGAACCAACTCAAGTTTCGGATGAGCTAAGAGCCAAAATCCGTGCCATGTTAGCTGATACCTTGCAAGTTTCTTTTAACTGAACGACTCTTAATGACTTTATAGTTCCATTTCGGTGTTTACTAGTATTACGTTGACAATTTCAATGATAGGGTCTGATCGATTATCGGGTTGGTTCGGTTTTCAGGGGAGATGGTCGGTGAGCATTTAAAGCATAAAGGTCATTCATAAAACCAATGTTGTCAGGCCCGTGCCTACGAGAAGAAAAGTTGGAAAACTAAATTTTATGTATTTTCAAAATACTATTTTGCAAACTAATTCATGTTTTCAAAAGTCCGAAAACTAGTTTTTTTTTTTCTGTTAAAGAAAAAATCACGAAATCACTCTGGAAAAAATAAATTATAAAGCTGTCAAATAAATTGTGTGCTATTGTTAATCAGGTCCACTAGAAATATATTTTTTAAAATATCAGAAAAGATAAGAGCCATTCTACATTACAATTTTATTAAAAGAAATTTGATTAATAATTATTTGATTCACACTATTACGACTTATATGTAGTAGATGAGAAAGCAAAATGTTTATATGTTCTTTAGAAACTCAAACAAAAGGATTTTGAAGTTAAACCCAATCAGGATGTTAAGAAATCAGAGGTACTAGATAATATCAAGTTAAACTAATTTAATTTTTTATCAAGTTAGAAAGTATTTCAAATATTTTTTTTTAATATTATTATGCTTTTCAATTAAAGAAATAGATTAAACCGACTATAAGCTTTTAAATTTAGAGGCATATTAAGTGAGGTTTCCTACTCTTTCAATTTTTTTCTTCATTTTGTTATTTTATTAATAATATGTTTTTAGACTACCATTTATCCATATATCCGATGTGGTACTTTTGATACAATAATATTTTTTTCATAGGTTGAACAATTTATATTCGTTTTGAAAAATAAATCATGGCATATGCGGAAAAACTCTAAAAAAAATTTAATTATATGAATGATGTGATGATTTTTTTTCACAAAAATATCAAACAAAGATGAGATGTGAAGTTATTAATTAATAACAAATGAATATGGTATAACTGAATATCAAATATTCTTTGTTCAATTTGATTGGCTATGAAATATTTTTGAAAATTATTAATGTATTCTCGTTTTCAAAAAGTAACTAAATTGTAGAGATTTTCATTTGACATTTTTACCCTTAATGAAAAAACTAATTTTTGTTAAAATAATTATTTATAATAGCATTTTATATAATATTCATAGATTATAGGTTATGTTTAAAAATGTACTTCCATAAGGTTATTAGTAGGATGCTAGAAAAATGTAAGTAATATCATATTATGAGATATTATCGTTGTAGAGTATTTTGCAAAAAAAAAATTACAACTTTCTCATAACAATTGTAGTTGGCTTGAAATACTGTAAGAAAACATTTATATGAATTTTAAAATTAACACTAATATTCGAACGATTAGACTATTAGCCAAAGATGAAAATTTAAATAATAATAATGAAAATAAATAATTGAAAGGAGAGAATATAATTGTTTGTTTATATGAAATTTGGTCACGTAAATTAGAGATAAAATTAGTAGGTTTTATAGAAATACTGAAATATTGATGTAAATGTAGATATAAGTTATTACCAAAGTAAATTGTTTTTTTTGTCAAAAATATAGTACAAAACATTTTTTTTTAATCTTTTAAAATTTAAATGAGTGTTATTGTCTTACTATTGGAGAAAAAATCAATTTTGAAAACTTTGAAAACATAATTTTTCTTTTTAAAATATAAAAAAATTATTAAGTTATATTATAAACTCTCTCATAAAAAGACTAAGGTAACTAACTTTTTCACCTTCTTTGATTAAACTACTTGTCTGCCTCTTTTTTTTTTTTTAATAATCGTATGTTTTGATAATCGATCTCTTACTTACCATTTGAACGTGAAATTATAAAGTTGCTACTCTCGTTAGTATTAGATTTGCAAAATTCCTAATACTTTGAAATCTCTCTCTCTCGTTCTTTCTTCTTCTTTTTTATTTATTATTTGTATTTTTACGTTTCCAAAAAACTTGCAACGGAAAAAACATGTACCAAAGTAATAATAAAAGTGGAAGAAGAATATGTATAAAACAAACGTCTGTTCAAGAAGAAACCTTACTAAAAACGCTATTATTATAATAACATAGCGTGATTTTACTTGTCACTTTTCACTTCACGCTTTCAAAACATTTTCTTTTAGATCCCAATCACATGTATGAAGCCGCGTTTGTTTTAGCCGTCCATCACCCTAAAGCCAGAAAAACAAAAATGATTCCCGATTATTTAATAAAAGATCTCTAGAAGCTAGATTCAAATATTTAATTCTAATCTAGAAATTTTTTAATTTAAAAATATAACGATCTGAATCCAACTGTATTCTCTAAGCAAAGTAGAGATGCGAATAAATTTTCCCAACACCTTCTTCTTCCTTTTAAAAACCTTTATCTATAGAATCTTCTTGTACATAACCCCAAAGCTTGCATTCCTATTAAAGACATTTCACATAATAAAGCTCCACATTCACATTTCAGTGTTTTCACACTGTTATTGCAATGTATCGTTTAACTTTACAGCAGCGATTAAACCTTTAAATATATTAAAATGAATTACAGCTAATCAAGAATAAGGGTAGTCATTGTGGTCAGTTCGGAATAAATCATGTACTGATATGTTGAACAGTCAGTTTAATAAATAAAAAGTCGATTTCAACTAATTTTGTTAGTAGTCAAAGTGTAATTGTTAACTTTACAGTTGAAGAAAATAAAAAGAAACTACCGTAACTAGTACCGTTAGTAAAAGTTAAAAGGAAAATTTCGTTAGTTTGTATAATTTATCATTCAAATATATCTAAGTCTTTATAACCTTTTCAAGTATAAATCAATGTATCAATGCAAACTGATGAAACAACAATATTGATGTAAAAATGTGTGTGGATATGTGAAAATTTAGATAGATAAATCTGAAAAATAAAACACAATGATACTAGAATATTTAATTTACAAGTATTTTCTTAAATCTTTATTTTCGAGTTTCAATTTTATTGTTAGGTATAAAAAATTAGTAGAATTGAGAGATGGATAAACGCCCCAGCAAATACTTTGTAACTAAAATTTCTTTTAACAAAAAAATTAATCCAACGCTAATACCGCACTTAGCTTGTGGTTCCGCCACGTGGGCGGATTATATAACTTGTACTTCTTTTCTTAAATTTCGTTGCGCTTTTTGTTTTGCCCTTATTGGTGGATCAATGTTACGGCGCCGTCCACTCTGGCGTCATGCCGTCAAAGCTGTCATCTTCCAATCTTGTTTCGCCACGTGTCTAGATTCACACAAGTCGCATCCCAAATTGGCTCTGCCACACAAAATGTTTGAGAAATAAATTTAAAGGGTCACAAAAGTAAAAAGCTTTACCAAATTTTTGTGTTTTTATCATGTCCCGATGTAACCTATACATAATGTGTATACATTGATTGTAACAAGTATTATAGGATACATTATAATTTTGGGATATTTGTTTTTTGGTTTTGTTAGATATTAATAAATTAGAAGAACAATGATACTAGTAATTGACACTCACACACACACACACACACAAAAAAAATCATTTGAACCAAGAGTATATGCATACGTCACATATCTTGAATAAGGATCTTGTTTTTTTTTTTTTTCTGTTACTTTTGACAATACCATATTTATCAAACTTATCAATCATAAGTTCTTATCACAAACTTTTCATAAGTAAATCATTATGTTTATAGAATGGTATATCTGATGGATAATAATTGATTGAAACTTTGATTGGCAACTATCCCATTTCTAAAAATATTTTCATTTTGTACTTTTCTGCTTGAATTGTGTGCTATCCTGCCAACCGAAAACAGTTTAACATTTCTGCATTACTTTTCTTTGACGTGAACATAAATTACTAATGAAAATTTTCTTTTCATTACTTTGATCTTCTTTATTAATTTTATAAATAGTTTGAAAATTTAAAATTTTAAAGATTCGCTTGTATGATATTATTATTAGCTTCTTATGGATAAATTTGTGGTTTAGATCTATGCCATTATTATTCATGCTAATAAATTCAGGATCATGATTGTTAAATTTTTTAATGGGAGAACTTACCAATGATCAAGTGAGTCAAGTCATATATATATTTTTAACGACTCGCATTTTGAAATTCGAACTTAAACGGCTGTATTAGATCTAAGAAAGCAATAATCTAAAATTAAAAAGTGGAAGATAAGGTAAAGTTTTGGTGCTTAATAATTGGAGGAGAAGAAAAAGATTAGAATAAAAGAATGTCATCTCTGTTCAGACTTTGAATTAAGACACCAAAACCCCATGCCAAAGTCATATACATACACACACACACATATACTTTGTGTGAATGTGTTTTTATATAAATAATCACATCATAAGTCTTTTCTTAAACATTTTAAACCACTCTATCTCTCTACAAGTTCTTTTCTCTCTCTATATCCTCTGTTTTTTTTTTAATTCTTGCTCTGTTCCAATGGAGGAACAAAACTGGATTAGAGGACCAATCATAGGAAGAGGCTCAACAGCTACTGTCTCACTTGCCATCACAAACTCCGGTGACTTCTTCGCCGCTAAATCCTCTGAGTTTTCTTCATCGGCGTTTTTGCAGAGAGAAAAATCGATTTTGTCGAATTTGAGCTCTCCTTACATAGTCAAGTACATTGGGTTTAATGTAACGACGGAGAACGACAAATTGATGTATAATCTCCTAACGGAATATGTTTCCGGCGGGAGTATTCACGATTTGATCAAGAATTCAGGGGGAAAGTTACCGGAGCCGGTGATTCGATCCTACACTCGTCAGATATTGAAAGGTTTGGTGTATCTTCATGATCAAGGAATTGTTCATTGCGATTTGAAGAGCCAGAACGTGATGATCGGAGGAGAGATTGCAAAGATCGTCGATTTGGGTTGTGCTAAAACGGTGGAAGAGAATGAGAATTTGGAATTTTCCGGTACACCGGCGTTTATGTCTCCGGAGGTAGCACGTGGTGAAGAACAGAGTTTTCCAGCTGATGTGTGGGCTTTGGGGTGTTTGGTGATAGAGATGGCTACAGGGTCAAGTCCTTGGCCGGAGTTAAACGACGTCGTTGCTGCGATTTATAAGATTGGTTTCACCGGTGAGTCGCCGGAGATTCCGGTTTGGTTATCGGATAAAGGTAAAGACTTTTTGAAGAATTGTTTGAGAAAAGATCCAAAGCAGAGATGGACTGTTGAAGAATTGCTTCAACACCCGTTTCTCAACGACGACGAGGACGACGAAGCTCGTAATTGTCTGAATTCTTCTTCTCCTAGTACTGTGTTGGATCAAGGTTTCTGGGATTTATGTGAAACCTCGAGCAGTCGATTAATTAAAGCTGATCACGAAGACCCATTTGCAAATTCTACAAATTTCTTATGGAATGATTCTTTACCGGCTGATCGGATCAAGAAACTCGCCGGAGATGAGAAATGCGGCGAACCAGACTGGGAAACGAGCGGGTGGATTGAAGTAAGGGGAGAGATAGAGAAACGTAACGAAGACGAAGACGAAGATGAGAATTGCGTAGAAGCAACGTCATTGGAGGAAGAAGAAGAAGAAGAAGTGGGAGGATTTGAGAATTGGATCTGCGATCAAGAAGACAGCTTGTTCTTGGAATATTCCCCTGAGAATAACATTAATTATTTTTACTCTTATAATAACCTCTTTGAGGAGGATATAATTATATGTTATGATCATCTTGAAGATGGTTTTGTACCCAAAGTTGATGATGATAATAAGAAAAGTCATTTCTTTAGCCACATAACAAGTTCTTGTTTACAGATTCCTTATTACAATCGATTCGACGCCGTTTTTTTATAATTACACCGGAAAGTACAGTGACGATTATTCTAAAGAGCAACAAGTGATATAGTTCAATTTTTTAGGCAATGAGAAAAAAAAAATGTTCCATATAGTTTGACGATAGTAATTGTTGACACAAGTAGAAGAAGATTATGTCATCAATTATGACTCGTTATCGCTTATTGACTAAATCATATGTCGCATAATTTGCTACACACATTGCGGTGATCTCCTTACATAGTCAATTTGGTACATTTTATTTTAAAAAATGTCAACTAGATGATCATTTCCTACTACTAAAATTATAACTTTGAGATTATTATCAGAATATATAATTTTGACTTCAGAAATTATCATGGTGGTCTTATGAAAACAAATGTCAACTAGAGGATCATTTCACCATAGTGGTCGACTATATATATACTAGTATTATATCTCTGGTGCTATATCACCGAAGATAATATTATATTATATTTTATCTAAATTAATATTCAAGTATATTTTATCAAAAAAATATTTTATAAATATATTAATCATCAAATTTTTTAAGAAGAGAATGATGTACAAAACTTTGATTTGTATTTTCTGTGAATAACTATAAAAATTACCAAACTTTCTGCTATTGAAATTTTTGGTTAAACTGACAAAAATTCTTAATTAATTATTTATTCTATATTTTTATATAGAAAATTATCATTACCAGAAAGTTGACACGTGTGGAATTCCTATTAGTTATATCTTTGACACGTGTCAAAATCTAAGATTAGCGATAACACGTGTCATCGCTAAAATTGACAACTGTAGTTTCTGATGAGACATTAACGGTAAGTTGTCTTTTCTATTATTTTCAATTTTTCTGCTATTTACATTTTTCGTAAACTGACAAAAATCTTAATTGATTATTTATTTTACATGTTTATATATAAAATTACCATTACCAGAAAGTTAAAAATTACCAAACTTTCTGCTATTAAAATTTTGTGTTAAACTGACAAAAATCTTAATTAATTATTTATTCTACATTTTTTTATATAAAATTATTACAGAAAGTTGATGCTGAAATTTTATTATCTTTTCGACACGTGTCACAATCTATTGTGATACATACGTAAAATCTAATGAATTATCTCTTTGACATGTGTCACACTCGCGTTAAACGCGTTCACTTTTATATAATAAAAATTTTTTTGACATGGAAAGAGTGTTTCACAATACTTATGTTAAATTTATCTAAATAATTTCTGCTCAAAAATGGACGAATAGACGACAAATTCAAACTATTAAAAATTATAACTGTGAGCTAAAAATTAAAATTTACGGCCATTGATTGTATAATTTTACATATTATTCAGACATACAAAATAATGTTTTAAATGAGAAAATAGATGATTCTAAAAGAAAAGAAGAGAAAATAGAGGATCTAAAAGGATGAAGATATTTACTGTTAATAATAGACGAATATATGATAAATTTAAACTTTATTAGGTATTAGACAGTATGTAAGCTTCCAGTGATTAGTAAGTATACCTTATAAGGTTTTATAGAAATTATGTTATATGATAATCTACTTGTAATATATATTGAGGTAGTTAAACTTTGAAAAGTGGTAAGGGGAAAGTCGTCGTCGTCGGTTAATATGTGTTTTTGGTAAGGAAGTTAAGTACGGAAACCACTCTACATAATGAGATTGACTTTATATGAAGTCCAATTATTTTAGTTTGGTCTAACGTTTATCTATTATATTCTTTTTGTTTTAATAATATTTGTGTGTTTACCAAACCCTCAAAGGAGTTTCATTCAAATGTGAAAGCATAAGACTTTTTTTGGGGTCCATAACCAAAGTTGGCGTTTACACTAAGCAAAGTTTGGTATTTCCTGACCAAGTTCATTCACGTTGACTTTTCATCTCAATTCTCTAGGTCGATGCCTTTCATTAATTAGTAATTAATAATCGAAGTCGTCCCAATTTCGAATTTTCTTATAAGTATTCGTTTATAAGTTTGGAAAAGTAGTTTGTTGTTTTATAACTTGTCTTTTAGTCAAACAAGGTATAGTTCTTAAATCATACTTGTTTTCCATGTTATAATAATTCATTGAGTAACCAAACAATTTTCAAATCAAACCGGTTAACATGATTTTAGTTCTGATTGCGAATTTTAGAAGATCAACTAGAGTTATTTGAATGTTCGATGTACTTTCGAGTGAAAACATTTTGTCATTAAGATTTTGAAATCAAAAGATAGAATTGAAAAGTAATCACACATTTGATGCCTAACTAAATGAATAATATCTTAATCAAATAAACTATCTAGAGAAAAGTAGGTTTAAGTGTCCTACTTAATGTCCAAAAGGTTGATGGTGAATCGGTAATGAACGATGACTCTTATGTTGATGTCAAAATGACCTCATGCATCAAAGTCAAAACATCTTATTTATAGATAAGAAAAAAAGAGTCAAAAACACATCATTTTTTTTTTCAAGATAAAAGAAGGTTTGGTGACAACTGTTAATTATCATACAAGAATTAAACAAGCTTATCAGTCACAAGTTACGTACATATATTGTCATAATTCGACCAACTGACATAGTTATCATACATTATATCTGATTGTTAAATTTATATGTCCATTATTTGTTAACGACGGTATTCAGATCAACGTTGTAGACTTTGTACTTATGTAGGATTAATGGTTAGATTTTAATCCAATAAATCTGATTAAAACGTAAAGACTATATTACTACTGTTTTTATTTTAGAAATGCTTGTAATTTTCACTATTTCTTTTCAGTTTTTGGGCTGTATGGATTTACAACTACAGCAATTTAACGAAGAAATATCCACTAATTTTGGAAAACTTTTTATTTTCTCAAATTCATCAAAACTACAATCACACGAGACACACCGATTTTATTTTTCCAGAATAATTTAGAGCCATTGTAAATGACTTTATATAGAATTTTAAAAGTTGACTTTAGAAAAGGTGGAAGTGTTGTCGTTGGCACACACACCATAAATCTTCTTTAGTCACCTTTAAAAAAAAAATAGTTTCGCTCATGTTTCATGTATTCCACTTGGATTGCATAAGTAGGTGCATAACCCTAACCTTATCCATTTCAACTTCTAATCCCATTTTACATATTATTAATATGAACAAAAGTTAATACTGCCAAAAGAGAATGGCAAATTTTCTTTCTAACGAAACCTAAAACTACATATATTTAATATTTCTTTATGGTTGTTAGGTTCTTCTGTGTATGGTGTATTTAGTTAATAATTTATAAAGATACCTAACTGGTTTATATATATATAATTAATATTCACACTGTTAACATTCATAGAAGCATATCTCATATAAATCAAAATATAAAAACTCAACGATCTTTATTAGCGATATTTTTCCTCCAACGAATAATTGCCAAAACCTTATGCTTTATGCAGGCAGCAAATCCCATCCACCACCACCAATTATTACCTAAAAACATTTTTTTCCTGAAACTATTATGTAATATTGGGCCAAAACTATCCAGGCCCATTTATAAGCCCTTTCAACAAGCATCTTCCAGTTTAACAATCTAAACGACGACGTTTAGTATAAGGATTAAGTTATCTTTTTTGGTTGTGTAACATTAATAGGCCTTTTTATATACTGCATGTATTCATAGTCTATATATACTTCCATTTAATGTTTTCTGATTATCATTAAAATTATAAATATTTACATAGATTTCCATGTTTCCATTCAATTTTAGCCATTTTATTTAATATTTTTAAAAAAAATTAAATTCTACAAAATTGAACTTTCCATTTCATGCTTAGTTTTTATATATTGGTATTTTATTTATATTTCCATTTAATGTTTTTCTAATATCTCCTTATTATTTATATAATTAAATTTATGTAGCAAAAGTCACCTAAAAATAGCGCGGGAAAATAAATATATAAGATATTTCTCTTATATTATTTTTTTAGTCAGTATAATGTTTAAGACACCAAGATTATCCCCTTATTAATGTTATAGTTAAATTCATTTAAGTTATAAACAGAAATAATTTAAAACAAAATTTTGCCTAAAAATAGCGCGGGAAATAGATATATAAGATATTTATCTTTTACATTATTGTTTTAGTCATTATAACTTTAAAACACCAAAATTATCTCCTTAATAATGTTATAATTGTTGACAAAAAAAATTAATGTTATAATTAAATTTATTTATGTTATAAACATAAATAATTTGAAACAAAATTTCGCCTAAAAATAGCGCAGTAAATGATATATAAATATATCTCTCTTACACCTCCACATCACATCAAATCATCATAGGTTTTACTCTTTCTTTCTCTCGTGCTTCCCAAAAGATGGTAAAAAACTCTTCCCTTTGTTTGTTTCTTTGTTGTCTTTTCTATTCCTTGTCTAAATTCGTTTGTGTGTATTTTGTTTGTTCAGGCTTTATCTAACCAGCAAAACATCGACTATCCAACCTTCAAGCTTCTCATTGTTGGTGATGGAGGCACCGGGAAAACCACCTTTGTCAAGAGACATCTAACTGGGGAATTTGAGCAGAAATGTGAACGTAAGTATTTATATAGATTGGTAGTGAATGCAACAAACAATGTCTATGTCATGTCTCAACTTCATTTTGATGTTGATTTTCTAAATTTTGGACTTTTAGCTACTGTTGGTGTGGAGGTTCATCCTTTAGATTTCTTCACTAACCGTGGCAAGATCCGTTTTGAATGCTGGGATACTGCTGGGCAAGAGAAATATATTGGGCTAAAGGATGCATACTAGTAAGTTATAGAAGTCTCCTACGATCACTTTTTGGTTTTTGTTTTAACTAACATTACTTAAGTTCAAGTTAATTAATTTGTGTATAGTGATATCGAAATAATCGAAGTTTTATGGTCTTGACAAATATTTACTATTCCGCCTGTTCGTAAATTTGGTCGATCTTGATTGGGTCCTGGTCAGTTTCGTCGATCTCCCATTACAAATCTTACTTCTCAATCTCATGTTTGCACATTAGCCACTGATTGTTAAGTACCTAGATAAATGGTAATACATATGACTTGTAAAATATTCTATGGTAATGGTTGATTTGATTCTTGGTTGGTATATATAGCTTTTCAAGCTTATAATCTGTTGTAACGCAACGAGAAAGAAAGATAGGATTTATAGAAATAGTGTTTCCTTCATGAATTGATATAAAAGAGTGTCGAGTTTTTTAAAATACACAATCAAATCCAAACGTCAATCATGACCAAGTTTTCAATAACCGGAAATATTACTAAGCCGAAGATACAACTTGTAAAATAGCTAACCTTTATATACTTTCTTGCAGCATCCATGGTCAATGTGCGATAATTATGTTTGATGTCACAGCACGGATCACATACCAGAACGTTGAGACATGGTACCGTGATCTCCGAAGGTACAAGAAATTTATTGTTTTCTGAAAAGAAATTATTTTTGCATAATTGTGTTTATATCTTGAACAAGAATAAACTCAAAAATTTAATGTGAGATTTGGATATTTATTAAACAGGGTGTGTAGAAACATCCCGATCGTTCTGTGTGGTAACAAAATTGATGCACCGGGTAGACAAATCAAGCCGAAGCAAGTTTCGTTCCACAGGAAGAAGGGTCTGCAGTACTATGAGCTATCTGCAAAGAACAATAACAATATTGAGAAACCCTTTTTGTATCTTGCTAGAAGACTTGCTGGAGACGCAAACCTTTGCTTTGTGGAGTCACCAGCACTTGCTCCACCAGAAGCGCACATTGACATTGACATTGATACTCAGCACATGTAAGTATATAGCTATTCATTGAGAGCGTTTTTTTTTTTGTGTTTGTTTGATTGTGTATTTTACCATTAGGATCTGTTTTAAGTGTATTTGCAGGATTGAAGCTGAGCTCGTAGTAGCGGCAACTCAGCCAGTCCCTAATGATGAGGATGCCTTTTATAATTAAAAGTTTTCTAGATTGAGTAATCGTTTAATTAATCGTCGTTTTAGCTTTGAGTCATGTGTAATAAATTTTTGTCATTAAGAGACCAATTTATCAGTGTCTAGCTAAAACCTATCTCGTTTTGGTAATGATTTGAGTCATGTTCATGTGGAATATCTATGTACCTTTCTGCAATCTTTACATTTGTAATTGCATGGACATATATATAAGAATGAGATTGTGACTATATTTTAAATATTCATTCCAACTTAAAAACTGGTTATATATTTTTAATCTGTAAGTAAATCTATAATTGTAAAAGAATCATGATTGTTCCGACGTTCACTTATTCACCATTTTTCAATACTTAATGTTTTTCATTATATTTATTTTAGTATAAATTATAGGATTTACCAACATAAAACGAGATCAATCTAGTATAATCAAATATATGGAGATACATTTATCAATTTGTATGTGTATATAATTTTATAGGAGTATTTCTATTCTTTTACTATAGTCTAACTTATGAGGAATTTCTTGAATTAGTTAGTTCTTTACTCTCTCCCTACTTATAACTTCAACTTATATGTGTTTTCTTAGATTCTTCAACTGCCACGTGATTATGAGTCGAATTCATCCAAATTTGGTCGTATGTTAGTGGTTTTCAAAATAAACATGTCATACTAAAACTCTTCTCGATTGAGTAATCATGAGTAATGCATATGCATGTGGAATATAACTAGAAGTTAAACCGCTAAATTTGGTCGTATGTTAGACGTTTCTATTGACACAAATGTAAGACTCGAATTTTTCCCATTTTTTTTGGTTTAGTTTTGGTGATTTGATTTCGGGTGATATATCGTACGTGAAAATGATTTAATTGGTCATCATCATGTAGATGTGAAACTTATGAATCAGCATAGAAAAAACAAAAAGATATTTCTCGTCCTGGTCCTTAATAGTGTAGATTGCTCCTTTGAAATCGTCCATGTCAATGTCAATGTCCATTGCTCCTTGGAATCCAAAAGCAAGTCTCTGAGACTTGCGATGCTTCACGACACCGAACAACGTATGCCATTGCAGCATTGCGATTCCCATCGGAAATATGTATACCATTTAGTGTGAGATCAAATTCCAGTTATTGTATAACTTTTACAATGTCATTAAATATTCCAAGTAAACAAAATCAGGTGAGATCTCATATTTGTAATTATATTATGTTTTTTTTAATCTTCACATATGTAGTAATTGGCTAAAGTGATACTAAAAAGATATCTTTGGGAGAATCCCCAACAAGTAACAACCATTTTCGTTCTTCTCATTAACCCATATACTTAGCATCACATCATGAACAATGCAACTCCCTGGAAATGAAATTCATTTTTACCCAATCAGTGGCATTATTTTTAAGTCAAAATTGTAACATTTTGTTCAAACTGTATATGAATATTAAAAAACTCAATACACCGATGCTTTCCTCGCCCGGTAAAAACTCTTGGAACTATTAAGAAACTCAAAAAAGGTTCCGTTGTTTTTCAAAGCATCATTTGCAGATTGCAATACCTGTAATGGTTTACCTGAAAGGAAACTGGTAAAAGACAGAAGCTTATGATCTCTTCTGTCTCAGATCTTTCTCATATGTCAAGAAGAAGCCTCTGAGGATCTTCCACAACATCCTTAATACGGCGCAAGAAATACACAGCCTCTCTTCCATCAATTAGCCTATGATCATAAGTCAGCGCAACATACATCATTGGCCTCGGTACTACACTTCCTCCCACAACCATTGGACGTTGCACAATTGAATGCATTCCAAGAATAGCAGACTACATATGAGAGATTTTTTTTTGCAATTAGTAAGGGAAAAGTACCATGTTCCTTTGTTTGGTTTTATTATCGAGAGGATAAAACCAAACCTGAGGAGGGTTGATGATAGGAGTGCTTATGAGACTTCCATAGACACCACCATTTGATACTGTGAATGATCCTCCTGCCATCTCGTCGATTGATATGGTTCCTTCATTAGCCTTCTTAGCAAGACCATTTATCGTTTTCTCTATGTCAGCAAAGTTCATTTTGTCAGCATCTCTTATGACTGGAACCACAAGACCCTGGGATACAATACACATGAGGAATCAATTAATACTACCCCAAAATCCCAAGATGATATTATAACTCAATGTTTGGATCTCTCTTAAAGATTCAAGAGCATTGCCGAAACAAACCTTAGAGGTACCAACAGCGATACTGATATCCACATAGTCTCTGTAAATGATATCGTCTCCGTCGATAACTGCATTTACTACTGGTTGGTGCTGGAGGGCACTAACAGCAGCCTGAAACAAACAGTTAAAGAAGATTACTTAAGCAGTTGAGTTCTGATATGTTAATTAGTTCAGAAAACTTTTCAGGGTTTTAAACATACTTTAATGAAACCAGACATAAGCCCCAACTTCACTCCGTGCTTTTCCAAAAATGCATCCTTGTATTGAGATCGGAGCTTCATCAGATTAGTCCTGCGTGAGGATGGAAAATTTCGTTGGTGAACTAAGAGTTGGGTAATAATATATGCACTAAGAGAATTTCAAAATGCTAAGAGGACATCTCAACACGGGGTTGTTAACTGTAACTCACATATCAACTTCATTGAAAGTTGTCAGCAACGCGAAAGTGTTTTGAGAGTCTTTCAACCTAGTTGCCACCCGTTTGCGAAGTCTTGTCATAGGAACCTGCAATGTTGTTAGATAGCATATCACCAAATCTTGTGCACGTAAAAAGCTTTTCCTTTCATAGAGAAAACACACATAACATTATATAAGTAAAGGCAAAATGACATAGTTTGCATACCCGTCTTTCCCTATCCTTAGGAGGAAGCTGCGGTTCTTTGGCTGACTGTTTAGGCGGCGGTGGCGGTGATGGTGCCTTGGGTTTCTCTGCAACTTTAGTACTTTCAACTTTGGGCTTCTCAGCAGGAGTAGAAGGCTTGGGAGCAGGTTTCTCTGGTATCTTTTCTGAAGGTGCAACATGAGACACCGCATCCGCAGACGTAGAAATTATAGCAACCTTGTTTCCAGGTTCTACCGTATCTCCTTCCTTGACTAGAAACTGTATAAAAGGAAAAAGTAATTGGGCATAGGAACACACCAGAAGAATCACAGGAACAATAAAGGACACAAATATTTTACCTCTTGGATCACACCACTTGCTGGGCTAGCAATATCAATTGTAACCTAAAGCACATAGATGAATTAAACACTATTGTTAGGAAAGCTACACCAGATACCGGCCATCATCTATTGGAAAGAAAAAAACATTGGAGATAATAAACAAGTAATTGTTTGATACCTTGTCAGTTTCAATTTGTGCAATAGCCTCATCAGCCTCTACACTATCACCAGGTTCTGTAAGAACAACAATAGAAGCACAGACAATAGAAATATTAGAATACATACATGCACTGGAAAGAAACAAGCAAGAAGATAATGCAAAGAAAGGTGTACTCTTCAGAAAGTTGGCTAGTGTTCCATCGGTGATTGATTCACCCATGTGAGGCACAACAGCTTCCACGACATCCCCTTCAATCACATATACAAGAAGTGTCAAAAAGCCTAGAATTACAAATTACAGTAACAGTAAAGAGCAAAACCCAATTGAGCCATATGTTTCATTAGAATCTGAATGAGAAATGAAATGAAAATTGTCGGTTAGATGAGATGCATCATCTATCCAAATATTGGTGGTGTACTCATTAAGGGTCACTTGGCTAAGCCACTGTGGGGGTTCCAGAACATGGGAAACCACCATAATAACTTGAAATAAATGAACATTTGCAGCTAGAGCAATCATACCACTATCAGATGAAAAGGGCCTGACCCATCTTTGTAAGGCTGTGCCTTGGTAACCGCTGAAAACAGTCCTACACACATGAATATAACATTTTTAACGAAAAATGTGGGAGATTTGATTCTTATAGTCTATACATGAACAAAAAGACTAAGCTTCCTAACCTTGAGCACTCTGAACACCCTGCAAAAAGATGCAAATAAGAGAACAATTGTCAAGTAAACGAACCTAAACTATCCAAAACTAAAATCACAAAAAGAAACAAGGTTGTAAATAATAACCTGGACAAGAACGGTGATGGAAGCTACAAGCATGGTTTCCACGAGGCACCAGCGTCTGTACAATTCAAAATAACATTTAACTTGTTCATGGAAGAAACATAAAAGATCACAAATTTACAACTAGTTAAACGCAACATAACAGATGAATCAACTGAGATGTCCCCAAACCCAAAACAAAATCGAAAAACATGAATCATGAATAAAAAAATACTTGTGTTGCTGAAACAGAATGAAAGCTTTGAGCAGACGCTCTAACACGGGAAGATTGCAGTGATTTTCCCAATCCCTGAAACAGAGAGAGATCAAGTAAAAACCTATCCCTTTCGGAAAAAAATCTAATCAAATGACGACGAATCTAAACACTAACCGAAGCAGAAGAGCCTCTACTGGAAGCTCTCCTAATAACAGCACGCAACATCATCGCACCAAATCTCTGTATCGTTTTAGACAACAAACCATTAATAGAGATGTCGGTGAGATTCAACACTCGTAATCGTAAACGCAACACGAACAAGAAAAAAAAATCATCGGAAAATGGAATATATGTTCATCCTCGATAATACTTTCTCAAAATCAGAAATCCCAAATCCTGCTATTATAGCTTTCAATCGAACTTTTCAAACCAAAAATTGCTCAGATTCGTGAATTTTCTGTACACGATATTCAACAACAAGAACAAATATGAATCAAGAGAAGTCGAGAAATTGAAATCTAACCAAAGAGGTAGAGAGAAACTTGAGCGCCGAATGAGAAAGTTAGGGTTTGCAGAAATTATTGAACGAGGAGAGAGAGAGACGAATTAGAGAAAAGCATAAGACCTTTCTCAGCTTTGAGCAAGTCACAAGAATATGGCAAATTCAGAGGATTGTACACGTGTCAAATCTCCTTTTTCCTTCAGTAAACGAATAATATGAAAATTATAAGATCAACGTTATTAATTACTCTTCTAAATTTGGATTCAATACAATGACCAACTCGACGCCGTTTTAATTACAGCAAACAGCTCATGGGCCCAATAACCCATATTACCCAAACCCATAAAACCCTAGACACAATTTCAAAGCTTTTCTTTCACTTTCACATCTTATTTATTTCCATCAGGTTTTCTTTCTCTTGAGATATGTTTTCAATGAAATAAGGGGGTAGTATTGGATTGTGAAATTTTTAAGAATCCGAAAGAATTATAGATTCTTTATAATTCTATTGTTATTCAATACAACATTTTATCAATTCTATTAAATTTTTATGTTATTGGATTAGGTATTTGTTGTCATTCTTTCAAAATCTTTTAAATTATATTGTTATTCAATATATATATTTCTTAATTCTGTTAATTACCTGTGTTATTATATTTTATGTAGAATTCATGGGATTGTCATTGCAAAAGAATTTAATAGAATTTTTAGTACAAAACTATAAAGAATCAATTATGAACTTTTAGGTTGTTATTTGGATGGAATTGGAGATATGTTTTGATTAACGTTGGTATTCTATGTTACGTAACAAATAATTGTTAAACCTTGTTCACTTATAACTCCAGTCAACAAAAATTCCTACAAAATAGTGAAGATATATTTTGTAAGATAGAATTCAAATTCTTGTTCAGTTATTATATAAACAATAGTATCCCTACAAACAAGTATTTGTTAGCTACATAAAATATATTTTTTAGAAAAAAAAAAGATTTCGTTGGATCATCGCTCTATATATTACACATTGCATATCAATTGACTTCTCAGAGCAAAAAAAAAATCATTTCCAAAAAGTAGAAGTACAACAAAATCATCTTTCGTAAGTTAAAAAGTCAAGTTTCATATTGTATTCGATATGATATTGCATATATTGTAATAATACAGAGTATTGTTCATAAGATGATTATTGCTCCATGTGAAAATTTGTTAACATTATTCTTTTTTTTTTGTTAGAATGGAGACGCGAGAACCGTCCAAACCAAAAAAGGCGAGGGGAACATATGATGCATGGACATCCCAAGAAAGTAAAATGTTGATAAATCTACTAGTTAAAGGTATAAGAAGGGGATGGCGTGACTCAAATGGTTCGATAAGCAAAACAACAGTAGAGACGAAGATATTGTCAGTTCTAAACAAGGAACTTAAGTGCAATAAGAACTACAAGAACTATCTGAGTCGAATGAAGTCTTTAAAAAAAGAATATCATGTCTATGCGGAACTCTTCCGGTGTAGTTCGGGCTTCGGATGGGATCCTCTCACCAAACAATTTACAGCTCCAGATGAAGTGTGTGATGAGTATATCAAGGTATAATTTTCATTTTAAAAAAATAATAATAAGTAACTTTTAACTAAAACAAAAATATATAATATTTTGTCAGGGACATCCAAATCATACATATCTGCGGGATAACACTATTGAAGATTTTGAGGATTTACAAACTATCTTTGAAAGTGTTATAGCAAGGGGAAACAATGCTTTTGGATTAGGGGTACACAAATGCTCAAACTTTGAAAGTGAAAATGATGTTACAGGAGATGATGTGAATCATATGGAGAATGTCGATGAGGGTTATGAAGCAACATTTGAATCTCCTAAAGAAAAGTTACCTCCTAAAAAAAGCTAAAACCAATGGTGCTGGAGATCCATCAGAGTCGGCTAATCATGGTGTTTCGAGAAAGTGCTGACTAAAATGATCGGAGTTAGCTAATATCATAAGTCTTCTTCAAGAGAAGAAAGGCATCAAAGAGGCTGAGTTAAGGGAACTCATGAAAAAAGAATAGTGTTTGGGATGCTATCAAAGAGATTCCTGAGTTGGAAGATCATATCCGGTATGATGCAGTAACAAAGATTCACACGTTAAAAATGAAAACGTATTTGTTAGCATGTCCATTGAAGAACGTTTGGGTTGGATTCGCCAACATTTGTTAGGGTATTTCTTAGTTTCAGCTTAATTATGCATCTTATGAAGATGAATTTGAATAATTACTCCCTCGTATTTCCTTTAAATAATATGTTTTAAATTTTCTTTCATATTAGTAGTTTGCTCAAATTAATAAATAATATATTTGAATAACATGAATCTTTTAAATGTAGAAATTTTTGATTCACTACACAACAAACTATATATGCAACATACGTGTATTACTCATTCTAATTTTTCCAAGTCCTAATGTATTTGTTACTGAAGCAAAGCGGCAAAAGATAATAACAAAATGTGGAAATTTGCCGAATTAGTAGGATACAAGTATCTTATTCCAAGTGCTCTCCAACAAGAAAACATCCTTAAGAATATTAATGAACAATTTGGAGCTGATCTAAGTTGGACTCAAGCACTAAACCGTTTGCGTTGGTTGAAGAAAATTTACGATGTTTATATGCTCAATCCCGAAGATCCACGAGTTCCAACAAACTTTCCGCACTTTGTCACACTCATTAATGCAATTTTTGGTGGTGAACCCAATGCTTGAAGTACTTAGCATGTTAAAATGAGCTTTCTTTAATAATTATTAATGCTTTATTTTTGAATTTTTATTAATCATGTTGCATTAGTGTTTTTTAAAATCTTTTTATCATAATAATATGTATTTTGGTGGTTTTAACATCTATATTGGTGGGAGTAGGTTTATTTTAAACCTAAAATAAATGCTAAAATCTACGTTACTATCTATGACTTTTTCTTAAATACTTTTCAAAATTTGTTTGAAAAGTTTAGTCAACCATATAATCATAAGATCCCTACAAAATAGTTTCAAACTAGCATTTGAAAATTGAATTTTTTTAGCGTTACATAATTGATCCTATATATTAATAGTTTATACTAGGCGTTAATTTACATAGCATTTCTCTTTTCAGAACAAAGAAAAATCATATATGCAAAAGTAGAAGAAAACATCAACATTCCATCTTCTTTGAGGTTTTCATTCATTCGTCTTATATATATTCTATATTAAAATATATAAATATATATATAGTCACACAAATATGTATATATATTAGACTATATGTGAGTTTTATCGTGTATTCATATTGGATTGTGATTGCTAATTTGATTTAACAGATTATCTTTATGGATCAAAATCTTCATGAAGAAGAAGACACAAGAATGGATGATGAAAGAATCGAAGATGATGAGTTTGATACGGACATATCTCTAACAGTGATGATGGTGGCTTTAATAGCACTGTTTCAAAACACACGCCGTCTCATGGGTGATTATTTTATTGAGCGTCAATTCGCGCCCAATCACAAGACTCGGTGAACAATATATACAAGAGGTGCTACAAGAAGATCCTCAACATTTTCGGGTATTGTATCGTATGTTTCCTGATGTGTTTTTGAAGTTGTCTACTATCATGAGAGAGAAAGCTGGTTTAAAAGACACGAGATTCATATCTGTGGAAGAGATGCTTGCTATTTTCATGCTAACAGTTGGACAAAATTCGAGATATTGCTCGTCGACAGATTCAAAAGGTCCAAATTTGCAGTAAGCACAAGCTTTAATCGTGTTTTAAGAGCTATACTTATAATATCTCCAAGTTTCATGGTGAAACCAGATGGATCGATACCTATGAAAATAAGAGAAAATACGAGATTTTACCCATATTTCAAGGTACATATTTTTATCTGATGTTTTATTCAAATTTTGTTGTTTTATACTTTTTTACTAATTATTCTTTACTTTTTATATTTATTTTAGAATTGTGTTGGGGCACTAGATGGAACACATATACCTGCAAGAGTAGTTGGACGTGAAACGACAAGCTATCGAAATCGAAAGGGAGTAATATCACAAAATGTTTTAGCTGTCTGTAACTTTGATCTAGAATTCATATATATTCTTAGTGGGTGGGAGGGTTCAGCGCATGATTCAAGAGTGTTAAGTGATGCTTTAACTAGAAGAACCAACAAATTTCAAGTACCATAAGGTAAGACAATTACAATTTTTTTTAATATATTATATTTTTAGTTATTAATATATATTATTACTTGTTTTTTTTAGGAAATTTTTTTTTAGTGGATTGTGGATTTGCAAACCGTGTTAATTTTTGGCTCCATTTCGTGGTGTGCGATATCACTGAGTTTGTGGTCGAGGGAGTCCTAACACTCCATCGAGTTGTTGATCTTCGCCATGCTAGTTTGAGAAATGTGGTTGAGAGGATATTTGGAATTTTTAAATCACGTTTTGTGATTTTTAAATCAACACCTCCTTTCTCTTTTGAGAAACAAGTTGGATTAGTTTTCGCATGGTGCATAATTTTCTTCGTGAATGTCGATCGATGAAGCCGTATTTCCTGGTGAAGTAAACATTCAACAAGATACGGAAAATACCAATCATATTAATGGAGATAGACTTTTCGAAACACAAGAGCAAGATAGAGAAAACGCTAATATTTGGAGGAAAACTATGGCTGAAGATATGTGGAAAGATGTTACTGGTTTGGAAAATGTCTAGTTATTTTATTTTAATTATGTAGTTAATAAAATTCCTAAGAGTGATTTTTTTTGTTCAATCAGTTTTGTTATTAATTCAAATTTACTAATAATATTTTCATTTTCTTAGTTGTCTTCCACAAAAAAAAAATTTACAATTCTAAAGTACATGGAATTGCTAATAATTTGTGTCCAACTAAATTCTACTGTATTCTATCAAATCCAAAAAAACATAAACATTAAACACCCACGAAATCCTTTAAAAGACAAGACATTCTATAACTTCCCACTCCACGTGAATTCTTTTGGATTCAATTAAATTCCACAATCCAATACCACCCCTTAAATTTACTATCAGGTGCACACACAAAAAAATAATAACAAATAAATAAATTTACTACCAATTGATCAACTTAACAACCTCAAAAGCTAGGAAAAAAAATTGTAAACATATATATAATCATGTTAAATAATTATATATTTATTTTTAAGTTATGTTTTAAATAAACTTAAATCATTACGGTTGTTGATCATGATCGTGTTACAGCGTCTGCTCAAAGCTTTCATTCTGTTTCAGCAACACAAATACTATTTATTCATGATTCATGTTTTTTGATTTTGTTCTGGGTTTGGGGACATCTCAGTTGATTAATCTCTATTTACGTATTCACTCCTATTATATTGCGTTTAAGTCCATATTGTTTAGGGTTTTAGAAGTGTGTTTGTCGAATCACCACCAAAAAAGTTAAAAAGAGACTGTTTAATCAGTTTTTCCGTATAGTTTAGTAACAATATCTAAATAAAAGCAGTAATGGATTCAATCAATCAAACTTGTTCAATCAATTCCTCAACTCATAAATGGTTGATCCATAGACCGAACCATCCGTGATCGACTTTTATCTTTCCCGACGGAAGATCTCTCTTCTCCTTCTCTACTAGAAATCTATTTTGGATGTGTAGCTTTTTTTTTTCAAGTTTTCTAATTCATTTTGTAATCCATAAAAAAGGATAAAACTCTTGTTTACACTTATGATGAGAGTATAGATTTAACATTTTATATATTAAAAAAAATACAAAATAAATAAAAAACTGATAAATTGTTACTTTTGTTTTTGATAACTTGTTACGGAGGAATTTTATGATACATTTCGACTACTTGGTTGTGAGGTATTTTCCACATTGAGGTATTTTCAATACATCTCATCATATATTGTTTTATTTGTTATGAGATCAAACAACTATGATTCATTCGTTGATATGATAGACATCTATCTATTCTTTATGTTTCCAAACCAGAAGTTTTGGTTGATATGATAGACATCTATCTATTCTTTATGTTTCCAAACCAGAAGTTTTGGTTGATCTTACTGTAGTTATATCTTTCAATAAACTTGTGTGTTTTAAGTTTTAACCCAAAATGGTTGTGATGTACATCTTCAGTACATCTTCTGATATGGTTTTATTTGTATATGAGATAAAACAAATGTGTTTCATTCGTTGATATGATAGACATCCATCCTTTATTTTTCCAAACCAAAAGTTCTGGTTGATTTTGTTGCACCTGTATTTTTCAATAAAATTGTGTGTTCCAGTCCAATCCGTTGTGAGGTATATTCGTCTTCTTTTACCAAAGTTGTGATGAGTTTTAAAATATGACATATCTATTGTGGTGTTTTTTTTTTGTCTTAATATGTCTATGAGACCGTGGAAACAATGTTATTACGTACATAAGAAGTTGACTCTTGAGATATGAAACAAACAGATTTGTAGATGTACTTACTAATATTATTAATCTTCCAAATTTGGATTCAGTAATATGACCACGAACGATGCGTTTAAGTAACAGCAAACAGCCCATAGGCCCAATATTTCATATTACCCAAACTAATTGTTTATTGGAAGGCTGTCGTTTAAGACCGAAAAGCTTTCACATCTTATTCATTTCCATTTTATCAAATTTATTCCCTTGAGAATGTTTTAACTGATATAAATTTACAGTTACCAACCAATTGATCAACCTAAAACCCCAGAACCAAAAAAAACTGAGAAATGACTTAAAACCAGATGAAACAAATCAAATAAATAAGAACTCAGACAAGCGTCACATTTTCAGGTCTAGGAGGTCTCTTTGCAAACAGAGACGATTTGCCATCAAAAAGACTAGAGAACGATTGGCGCGGGCTAGGTTCGGTGCTTTTCTGTTCAGTTTCTGATGGAACTCTTGTCTGGTTTCGTTCTTTACTACCACGAAAGATGAAACCGAGCCGCTTAAACCGGCGTTTCGTTTCGCTCCCACTTGATGGTGAATCCTCTGTTTGTTTCATTGATCTCAAGACTTCTTCTGGACGTAATAACATTGTTTCCACGGTCTCGTATACCTATTAAGACCAAAAAAAAAAGAACCAAATCTTTAGTTTCTCTTTTGATTTTTACAAATAAATGCAATTAGAATGTATGATTAGTGATCACGATGTTCATATCCACATGGCCTTACTTTGTCATCTGATAAAACATTCTTAACTCTTTTTGATAGCTGCATCATTATTTTGAGATTTCCAAGCATGTATATACGTTTTTGAATCTGTGCACAGCAATAGTAAGTAGTACCTGGCAGAGATCATCAAGCTTATCGCTCAATGCGCCTCCCTGACAAATAGCCACTACATAATCCTTGCATTCGAAGAAAAGCTTTGACAAGTCTTCGTTTGTTGCTAATACTGGCTCCGACATCACAAACCCCAGGGCAAGCTGAAAATTTTAGAACCGATCCAATCGTCTAAGTGATGTTTACAGCTAAAATCTTAACTGTTTAATCAAGGACATCCGTTTAACATAGCGCAAGTCAGAGAATTTGAGATTATAATTTTTTACTTTCCTGGAGTTCAAAGAACCTAGTTCTACGAATATACTATGACATGAATTTAGGGATTCGAGTGTTTACAAACTGTAGTTTATAATTAGTGCCTATAATTGAGTATGAGGATATATGCATAGTGACTGAAGAATCTTCTGCTAGACAAGGTGTCAAGGGCTGTGCCGTGACCTTACGGATAGAGATCTTAAAAGAAAGGATAATACGCAATTTGATGGGAAAAACTTACTAGTGAAACAAACAGCTGCTCGAAAAGTTCAGCAGCTGGAATGTCTTCCAAAGAATTCAAGATTCCTTCCCTGTTATAAGATTAATGAGCAACGGACAAGATCTCCATGAGTGATCAAATACAGATGTCACTATGTTTAAGATGACATGCTATTGAAACTTACACAGCTAAATCTTCATCAAACAGAGGTGCTTGTTTAACAGCGGGCAGTGGTTTAGCTGTTTCCCACAGCTCCCGCCATAAATTACCTAATATTAAAAGTTGAGAAGACCAGTTGAGAACACGACATGAAAGATTACAGTTATGGTTTAACCACAGAGAGAAACTGGGGCACGGGTAAATCACGAGAGAAAGACAAGAAAATGCCGCACCTTCTTTCTGCATCCGGGTACTTAATTGACCTCGAAGAGGTGAAGAGTCATCTCCAGAGGAGTTATCATTTTCAGTCCAGTCTGGTGGAGAGTGCCATCTAACAAAATCTTCCAAAATACAGCCAGGATTTGCTGCCTAATAGAGGTACAGATCTAATCAATTTTATACCAGCTACAATTTTGTTTCCTTATATGAGTGCTTATATTCCAAACATCAATAAGATTATTCACTTTTCAAATAATCACCTTAAAAGCCTGCATGTCAGACAAGAGCTGAGAACATCCAGCCCCCATGCTGAATCATAAGAAAGACAACAATCCAATCTATCAGGATAATTGGATATATTTGAATATATATTATTAAGCCAATAACACGTCTATTATTTTTCATCTAACACACTGTTCCTGGTCTTTCAATCACCAACTCAGAATATAATAGCAGATTGACTGCTTTCACAAGCCATAGGAAACATAATGCTGTGGCATATAAATTTTATATCGAACTACAACAAATAAATGATCACACTGACCTCCCTGTCCGAAGTACTAATTCCTCTGTTTCTCTAATAAGATCTTCGGTCAACAGCGGACCTTCCTACAAGGATATAAAGACTAGGATTTCAGAGATAGAGAAAATAGTACAAATAGTAACGGTTTTATCAACTATGACGGAAGTTACGAACCTGCGTTACTGGGGCATACACAGGTTCACCAGTTTCCAACATTGTTAAGTTCTCAACTTGGTGATAAACGCCCAGGCGGAGTATGAGTTCCCCGGAGTTACTTTTAGCATACAAAAGAGAACCCACTGCTTCTAAAACGTCTGACTCTTCATTGGCAGAACTGGCTTGCCTCATTACCGCATCTAATGCTTCGGAAGCAGCTATGCAGCGTGCTTTCCTGGCAAGACAGCAGTTTATAACCTGTAACCATTGGTGCAGTAGGCAACTTTTCAAATCTGGAATCTCGTCCAGAGGTATACATGGTATGTGTTTCTCTTCATTCCAAAATCTCCTCAACTGCACATGCATATTATTTGAGAGAAATTATCAAAAGAGCTACAATATGTCATTTTGTTGTAGTGAGTTATCAAATGACGTTCACCAACAGAGTGAACTATCCATTAATCTTACTTCATACGTGAATCACACTAGAAAAGTGAAGAAGGATATTTTTAATCCAAAATTTGCTACACAAAACTTACTTCATCAACCACCCTGCACCAGAACAAAGCCATTCTCCTTGGTGTTGTAAAACTTCCAATTACTTCAGCTAGCTTAACAACAAAGCTACTAGGGGGAGCAGCATGAATATCTTTTGCGAAAGATGCTCTGTTGGTAGGAGACTCCAAATCAGAGGCAATCTTTCTGCTGAGGAAGCTACTATCTGTAAATAATTTGCCAAGTAGGAAGATAAATAGTTGTAGCTGTAATATAGTTTGATGAAGAGAAATTTATCTGTCTTAAGGCAAACCTACCAACATTAAACAAGGTATTTACTAGAGAAACAAGTTTTTCCTCATCTCCTATATCAAAACCAAGCTTATCCCCTTTTTCACCAAGAACCAGCGATTTCACCGCAGAGAGGCTCAAGCCTCCCCTCTCCCTCAATGGTGATGAACTTCCAGACGATGCAACAAAGTCTTTCACAGTCTTAGCCCTTTTTCCCGCTCTGAAAAAACAAAGTTATAAGAAAATAATGAGAACGCGGAGCAGAACATTGTAAAATGCTTTAGCCAGAGAATAAATAAATCGGTGAACACATATACTTCAGCCTCATGGATTACAACAAAGTCAAACCTCAGTGGGTATAACTGAATCTTTTGAAAAAAATTTCGCAAGAACTACATGAAAAAGAAAGAGGGAAAGATCTAAACTGTGTTAAAAACTTAGGTATCAAGACTCACTCGATTGCTACAGCCAGCTGCTTCACAATGGATGCCGAAGGAATGCTGTTTGCATCAACGGCATTTAAAGATTCTACCAAGCAGCCGACATCAGATGCCTAGAAATTGGCGTTCAAAGATAATCATATAATCATCACATAAGCAAATAAAGTCTTGACTACAGGCAAATAGCATGCTTTGAGAATGCTTGTAGCAGCAAAAAGCGATCTGAAAAGCTGGACCACTAATACCTTGGCTTCTTGTTCTTGCTTCGATTTAAGAATGAGTAAATTCTCGTCATAGAAAGGGGCAGCCATGGTTGAATCCTCAAGCTTCTCTTGATCTTCAATTTCTTTCCTCCCAATTCTCAAGTTTTTCAGTTTATTTTGCCACTCTTGCTTTTTCCTAGTATGTGCAGTTCTCCATCCCTGATGCTTCACTTCATTCTCCTCCTGTTCCCAACATTTCCAATTAGCAGAAACTAAAAAATGTACCTATGGTCAACACTAACATAGTATTCCATTAACTTCATCATGAAACTTGGAAAGCGCAAAGATAAGCTGAAAATTTCCAACACATATAAACGCTATACAGCTCTTTAACAGTCTCCAAAATGGTTCAAGTAAACTCCTTTTATCTTCCATCATCCCAAATAAAAAACACATATCTATGTTCTGCAATTTTTTTCTTACCCGGGTGAGCAAGAAAGTGACTAGCTTACCACTTCTCAATCCCAAAATTCAAATCCTTTAAAAAATGTATAATCTTTCATAACATTGATATTATTATCTTTTTTCCTTAGAATTTTTTTTCTGAAATCTAATCTATTGATTCCATAATTGTGTTTCTGTGAAAAGAAACTACCTTAGAGTCATTCTCATTCCTCGCTGATTGCTTCTCCTCCTCTTCAACAATTCCAATTAAAAATAAAAATCAAAATCAAATGAAACATCACCAAAATAGAATTGAATTTGACTCCATAAAGATAAAAACAATAAGAAATAGAATTGAATTTGACAAGAGAGAAGAACCCAAAAATAGAATTCGAATTAATCCAAACGAAGAAAAGGATTAAAACAAGAGAACAAAGAGATAAAAATCAGAGGTCGAGCGATAAGCATCTATACATCAGTCAAATTTTAGTAAATGAGAAAATTAGGAAAAGGTAAGTCAAATTGAAGCGGAAGCTACGGGTAGAGAAATTGAAATTGAAATTACCTCGATCGGATTTGAGATCAGTGAAGACGCGTTCCGCTTTAGCCGCGGCGGAATTGAAGGCGGTTCTAGCTTTAGAGACGAAGGACGGCGGCGCCGTCTCCATTATCGTGCGCACCTGTACGTGCGCAAGGGATTTAAGAAATTTGTCTTTTTGTCAACTACACGGCATTGAAAGAATGAGGAAATAGAGAAGACGAGGAAGAAGAAGAAGAAGAAGAAGAAGAAGGTGAGATCGAGGGGGGTAGCAAGACGAATTTACGAAGACAATTGTCAATATTTAAATTTTTTTTTTTTCTAGATTACTTCAAAAAAATGAGATAGAATAATGTTTTTGCAATATATTTATTATTTATGGTATAAAATTTAATATGGATAAATTGATTGATAATTCCGGATCGTTTGCCTTGAGTAAAGCCTTTTTTGATAAATCTTGTTATCTTTTCAAAAAAAAAAATCCTTTTTTCTTCTATGATTCAAAATCGAATTTGAAATATATACTTGGATGAAATAGAAACATACATAGGATTCCATAGATAGCTGCTTCTTTTTTCGAATGAATCTGTATTCTATAAAATTTTAGTTGTGTGATCTTGTCTAGTTATATCATTTTGTAATGTTGAAATGGTCCAAACTTTTTTCTGTGGAAATTCAATATTTGGGTAAAGTTGCATATTTTATTATTTCTTTGGGGCAACGGGTAAAGAAAGTTGTATGTTTTCTTCAGCTCTCTTGTGGTGAATTTATAACCTTATTTGGTAGGACTGATTCCATTTCGAGTTTTTTTATTGTAACTTGTAAATTGTTATTACTAAACGTTGCTATCATCTAGGGATGTTGTGAAGAGTGATGGGCCGGTCCAGCCGTAATCAACCCGGTTTTTGACTAGCAATATGTTTTCATTTTTCCAATTTTAAAGGTTTAGGTCCAGTCCGATTCGGTTTTAGCTATAACCAATCCACAGTTATCCATAAAAATACAATAAAAATGATGGGTTTGACGAGTAATGTATGGCTTTGGTCTTGCAGGGTTGGTAACTTGCTGTGAAATGGAAAAAAACCTAATTTGACTCGGTCACTCGGACCATGTGATAGGGCCGAGATGGCTTGACCCACACGTTTTTGAACCACTACATTATAACTAGCACTACCTACACTACTTGTTTTTTTTTTTTGAAAAAACCAACACTACTTGTATTGGATCATGGTTTTTAACTTTTTATTATGGTTGCATGACTCGGTATGAAATAATCATTATCCGATTAGGGTCGTTTCTAGAATTTCGAGTACCGTAGACGATTTAAAAGAATTGTATCCCTTTTTAATTAAAAAATCATCACATAATAAATTATAAAATAAAAATCAAATGAGAAAATAATTTAATTATTAATGATAAACATATAATAAGGTTATATAAAATCGTTTTTTCATAATGTTCATTTTATGTCTATTTCTGAATATATAACTGAAATCATTTAGATCTTATGAACTAAAGGTTTTTTTTAAGTATATGGCAGAAAAGGTTAAGATCCATTGTTTTAAGTACTTGAGTTAAGTAAAGATTGACGAACAGTAAACAAATTGCGGGGATAGCTCAGTTGGGAGAGCGTCAGACTGAAGATCTGAATGTCGTGTGTTCGATCACGCTCACCGCATTTTTGTGAATCTTTGTTTTTTTTTTCATTCTTCATATGATAAAGATTTTGAATAATTTATGATAGTCAAGAGAAATATTCTCGAAGACGCTGACTCAAGTCTTATTACTCTCGTAAAAGAAACTCAGAATCTCGATCGTAGAAACATATTTAATGACATTTAAAACGGCATCTCAAGTCTCAATACTATGTTCAATTACATAGAAACAATTAATTGTGATCAGTAGGTATAAGTTTTTAATTTATTTATCAACAACGACTAACTACTGTTTTCTTTTAAGCTTGAAATAATTAATACCCATATTTTAATGTCTTGCGAGTCACGATATCTAAATATCATGACCCATCGTGGCCTGACATCCCACACACGACCAATTTCAATTCAAAGAAAAAAAACTCAACGCCGTTGTGTTGATAAGTAATGTTAGTTTTATTAACTTATAGTATCTGTTAAGGATGTTGTAATAGGTCGATCTTTCCGGTACAACTCTGGTATACCGGTTTATGAAGTTTTGTTTAGAATATATCACTTAATTAATTAAAATAAAAACTGAGAAAAGCTAGTAAATTGATATTTTAAAACTTATATATTTCGTTGCTAACAAAATTAGAACGTATACTTGATTACAAATCAAGTCTCCAAATCCCATTTGTCTACTTGATTATGTACTCTTCCCAAAAAAAAAAAAAGACTGAAGCCGTAAGTATCGATCACGTAGAGACCAATTGAGTGAGAGTTATAGGAGATGAGTATTGTGAATCATCAGTTAACATAAGATCGACGATGGTTCGAGCAGCAGCTTCGGTGGGATGACCGTAGCGATCCCAAAAAAGATATTTGGTTCTGTCTGAACATAACTTTGCCAAGGGAAGACAAGGAAGGTCTGCGTTTAATTCACCATTTCCACAACATGCTGATGTTACATCGGCAAAACCTGAAATAAGAAAAACGACAACGGTTTTGTTTTCCGTGTTAGATACACGTTGGTTCGATCTTGTTTGCTAGTGTGTTCTTTTCTTCTTCTAATATCCCCTCATTTTTATAGTGATCCCACTTTGGAACTTTCGGTTGTTGGCATTTGGAATATATGGTCTTTTATTTTCTTTCTTTATTATTTCTTAAAAACTTCTAAAAATATTTGTATTTCTTTATATATGGTTTTTATATATTCAATACATGTAAATTGTATCTGTTTATTATTAAAATTTCTCTTTTGAAAAATATTTTGTTTTGATGCTTTTAGGGAGAAAACTGGAAAATCTGTTTTTGTAATTAAATAGTTCATCTGAAAGACTTTAGATAGATTACTAGATCTCTTAAAAGTTTTTGAGAAATAATAAAAGAAAAGTCAAGCTTAATTATTTTTTTTAAAAAGGAAAGTCAAACATAATTGAAAGGAAACAAAAGTTTGTTTATCAATCTAGTGGCATGGAATCTGAATGGTTTTAATTTGGTTCATGCCTCACAATTGCAGTATATGTGGTTTGATTCGGTTCGATTATTTATCCCTGGTTTTCATCAGTGGTGAAAACAAAATTTTAATACCTAAAATATAAATATTCTCAACGTACCGTAACGGGCAGGGTTGGAGATAATGTCATGTAAGGACTTGAAGTTATCAAAGTAAGTGTACGTCATTGAGCCTTGCAACTCTTGTTTGAGTTGTTGCAACATCTTTACTAGAGCTTCGTTGTACAAAGAGCACCACATGTTTGCCTCTTGGTCACATTCATGGATCGTCGAGTTCTTCGCTCTTTTTCCTGGTGTACAACCGATCTGTGCTACTCCGATTATAAGGAATCTACGCGCTCCACTATCGTGAATTCTCTGTTCATACAATTTCTCGATAAATTCAGTCAACTTTAAAGATATAACCAAGAACACAAGTGTTTGATGTTCAATTTTTGTTTACCTTTAATTGCTCTTTGAGTTTATCAGCCATTGACTGTGTGTATTGTTGAGGATTGTTTTGTTGTCGGAGTTTGAACGATCCAAAGTAGTCGAAAAGATCGTTACTTCCAATAACAACAGTGAATAGAGATTTGGATAGGTGAACTTGTGCTGCTGGTCCAAGCTGAATTGTGAGATCTTTATGAATAGAGAGCCAATTGTTCACTTGCTTTGATAAAGGAATAGCTTGTCCCTGACAGATATAATTTAAAGCATTAACAGATCTTCATCAAATTGCGGGGATAGCTCAGTTGGGAGAGCGTCAGACTGAAGATCTGAAGGTCGCGTGTTCGATCCACGCTCACCGCATTGATTTTTTTTTGTTTTTAATTTTTTAATTTTTAATTTTTTTCTGTTTAGTTATATTATTAAATGAATTATTCCCGGATGATAATGAAAGACATACAGTAAAACTTCTATATATTAATATTCGATAAATTAATAAATTTTTATGTGTTTGGCCAGTGTAATATTTAACACAATTTGATAAAATAATATTAAAAAAATTATATAAATATATGGTTCCATTAATATCATAAATAATAATTATATAAACTTATCAATATATATATATATCTAAGAAAATTGAGTGAAATGTTAGTCTAGTGTTGTTTGTTTTTTCTTGAATTTGCATTAATTCTTGTTAGAATTCATTTATAATATTTTTACATGATCAAAAAATTTTGGATGTTGTCTCTAAAAATAATTACTTTTTTACTTGTAATTAATTCTAGAAAAATATTGATTATAACGAAATTTTTTATTTTAATATATATTTTTTTAAAAAAGTTATGAAATTAGATAAATCTCTTTATCAATTTATCCATAAATTATAAATTAATAAAATATTTTAGTGTAGATATTATTAATTAATAGAGATTTTAGTGAATATATGCTTGAAATCTTCGGCCCAACTTTCGGTTTGAAATTAAAGCTGACCATCGAATCAATACTCTGTTTCATTCTTTTCCATAATTTTATAATAATTAAATATATTATGGAAGAGAATATATATTTAATATTTATATTTATAAACTTACAAGTTTTTGGTCGGAACTGTTAAAGATTCCGGATCCACCTGAAGCAAAATTCACACCGGTCACGGCGGCAGATTTTCTCTCCTCCCTTTTTAGTAGGCCTTTAAGTGAAAGGTACGGTGGCGGTAACGGCAAACCAAACTTCTCAGCTAAGCAAAATGAAAACAAAATTTTAATTAATTACCAAAAACACAACTCTCGTCCATGAAATTCGATATGGCATAGCAACAATTTCGAATTACTACAAACATTGACGTCCACAAATAATTTCATTTTTAGAACTTCGTGTAATAGGGGTGACCAAAAAAGAACTTCGTGTAATATAATCTTTTAAAAATTATTATATTTTTCAACGTCTGACCATTTTCTTAGTATAATTATGAGTGAATATGTTTGACAAAAAAAATATATATATATATATGAGTGAATATATTTAATTTTAATGGCCAGCACGTCACGCTATCTAAATCGAACCAATCGTGGTCTGCCACAACATAGCATACCAAAACTATTCATTTCAATTCGTACAAAAAAAAAAAGTTACACCGGAGAATAATAATAATAACTCACCGATAGCATCGGCGGCGTTCTTGCCGTTACAGAATCTTCCGGTGGGTTTCTTGTTCGGAAAATCGACGCCGTTATGTGGATAATTAGCTTTGGATATTGATATTGGTAAGTAATTATTGTTTCCGGCATCAACCAACGAATCTCCGAACACGTATACTCCCGGAACCGAAGCTAATTTTCCGGTCGCAGCTTCTAAACCGGGAAATGAATCGAACCGGAGTAAACCAAGAAAGAGGAGAAAGATGGTGAGGAGAGGTGTGTAATTCGTCGGCATGTTTTTTGTTTTTCCGGCGAACTCTTTAAATTTGGTTTTGTTGCTCCGAGGCTCTTGGAGTTTGTAAGAGAGATGTAAACTTAAGTGAGGTTTATATAGAGACAAGATAAATGTGAATTTGACGTTATAAGAAATTTACATAATTAGAAAAATTAAATAAGGACTGATAATGTGAAAAGAGGAAAATTTTAAATGAAGTGTATAGGCAGCTTCTTTTGTTGTCATTGTCAGACAGATCATTCATGGTCAGCATGTCACTAGTACTATGGTATTTCCTGTGACTGTTATGGCAATTTCAAATTTGTTACAGTATGTTGCACCGAAAACATTAGATTTGAACCATTTTATATATCTCTACATATATCATCTTTGCATATGAATCATATTAATTTTGTATATTTTGCTCTAATTTTATCATTTTAAAACAAGAATTTTAATTAACTTTTTTGTTTCTTAAGATTTTTTTTAGTGAACTTAATATACCACTGTAATTTTATCTTGATATTACTGTATATTTCTTTAATAATGAGAAGGTTTGTAATTACTTATACAATAAACTCAAGCATAGTTTCTCTTTTTGCCAAAAAAAAAAGAGAAGGGGAAAACCAAAAGAGTTGAGAGTTTCTATACTATTTATTGTGCTTTTTATTTAGGTAAGCAAATATAGAAATTTATTGAGTTCTGTTAGTTATAAATAATATTCTTTCCGTTTCAAATTATTGTTAGGTTTCTACAGTATTTATTGTGCGTTTTATTAAGATAGTTGAATATTTAAAAAATATTGCGTTGTTCGATTAGTCATAAAATAATATTTCTTCTGTTTCAAACTGATAAATTCTTTGTTTTTTCACAAATTTATAAATTTCACTAGTTTATTTCTTAATTTACCTCTATCATTTTCTACTTTATTTTTCTAACAAAAATTAATATAAAAAGATACATTTGTAATTACAAATAATTTTTTATGTGTTGAAACCCCAAAACATCTACTAATTGGAAACCCAAAGAGTACTTTATAATATCAACTATGTTTTTACTAGTAAAATCTAATTTACTACATCATCCTACATAATTAGTACTATCATGCGAATTATCATCATGTAGTCATATGAAAGTTCGATTTTGGACAAAATTTAAAAATAAAGATTGGTTTGATCGGAAATGTAATCATCGTGAGATACATGATCATTCTCAATTATTTATTCTGCAAACAAGTCAAACTTCTAGATTTTTTTTTTTTTTTATCATTCCAAGCCATATAATAATAATATCTTTATGGATGTACTTTCTTGCACTTAAGTTGTGATGTGCACCACTAAAATTTCCATCGTATGCATTTTAGCCCATGCAATCTCCCATTTCCATTATCTTATATAAATTATATTCTTTTTGTAAATATTTTATGCAACTTATAATTGGTCTGTTGATTGAATGACAGAGGTATGAGTCAAACAAAATCGACGAGGAACGCATCTAACGAATAATTACATAAAAGTAAAACTTGTGAGACAAAAATATCTAACTGACTCGATTAAGTTTTGGTCGGTTAGAAGAATTCTAGGCGAATAGATTATAGAGTTAGATACTTAGATGTTTAGAATTAGGTTCATAAGCGGTATTAGATCAACCGATTTAAAAAAATCATTTTAAATCAAGCATGTAGTCCTTTCGTATAATTGTAAGATGTCAAAATAATCATTACTTCATGAACTGTTCAGTTCGAGTTTTTATAAGATCAAACTATGTTTTCTAAATTCATTTAATAAATAGATTAGGTGCTTGAGTTCAATTGAATTGAAAAGTTATATAAAAGAACTCTTAATACGTTCTGAGTTAACTCGTGAAACACAACGGAAAGTCACAGCAAGTCATCAGAGTAAAAAAAACCAGTACCGTAGTAGTATAAATCACCAAGTTCATACTCGTTTTTTTTTGTCAGTTCAATAAAGGAAGATAAAATGATTCGTTCCTTCCTGAACTGATTTAAAAAGTCATTTTTAACGCGTTCCCATTGTATAATTAATAATTGTATGCATGTCTTTGTTACCTAAACCTGCGCTCAATTTCTGTGGCTCGTTTTTGCGTTGATTTTTGAGAAGTAATTTTGGAAAACTGGCGTAGTATTTTTAAGTCAATTTACAACTGATTTTTAGAGTTGAAAAAACGGAGGTTAAATTGTTTTCATGATATATAGTTTTATTTTTATGGGACCTATTTCTTTTTTAATTAATTTCGATTTTTTGAAAAATATATGATTTGATATTTCATGTGACAATATTTAGAAGAGAAAACATAATTTTATTTGGAATAACGCACCCCTACACCGTCCCACACGTCTTCCACTTTTTAAAGTTCAACCTTTTTCCTCCACGCTTATTTTTCGTTTGTTCATTTGATTTCGATAATTTCACACAATACGTTTGGGTAAAAAAGAAAATCCATTATTTTTAAAAAGTTGTTACAAATTCAAGTAGATAAATGTACAAAGTACAAACACATACAATCATGATAACTCAATTATTCAGCAGTTGACCAAATGATTTAATACTACTATACCATATATATATATTTAAAAAAATAAAATAAATACAGAAGTGCAACTCTATAATAAACAAGTTATTGCAGATTGTAGACCCATGCATATTTTTGGAATTTCAGTCTTTCACAATTTGAAGCAGATTTAGTTTAACTAAAATATTGCATAATGACATAAACTTTAATATACTTTTCATATACTGTTTTGAAACTGCAGAATGGTGATTTAACATGGTTGTGTGATCGATAAAAATTTGTGAAAAAATGATACTATTGAAAAGAAGAATGCCATACCAATTAACGGCGGTACGTAGTCTAATGGTAAAAAAAAAAACATTTGAGTTCTGCTTATGACGAGATTGGTATACTTCTCCGCGTATGGATATACTTTTGCAATTATTTACTGAAACTAAAAACACGAGTGACGAATCCATGACTTTTCTAATGTAACTTACATTATGTAAGATAGTAAAAAAATGTTCTTGCTTAGATAGATGACACTTTAAAATAAGAAAATCTATGAATTAAATGAAGTCTCTTTAATGGTTGTAGGTGGTCACTGTCAGTTTGTCACCGTGTCAATGGGGCTAATCCCCACTACGCAGAATTCCAGAAATTGCGAGAAAGACCTTAAATAAAGAAACTAATTGATTGCATTCACATAAATAAGAACAAAAAAAAACAGAAATCGTTCATACATATCCCATATCGATAAGATATATAGTATGCCGATACTTAATGGAAAAAAAACAAATTCATGATCGGATAAATCAATACTATTGCAATTTACTAATATATGTTATTTTACTATTTCCTCTTCAAATATTTTCGTACATATAAGTTACATATATGACTTAATAAGTTAATGTATGTAGTTTTTGTCGAGAACGACTTTTAAATATGTCTTCTGTCAACGACTTTGTAAATATTTTATTTCCACAAGTTTACACATAGACCGAATCATTTTTTCTAAAATTCCAATAACTAATATCCAGCTAGAGGATTTTACTATTTAGAGCTGGTTATACTTTCGAGTACTGTTTAATTTTACGTGTCCGCACTAGGCTAGTGCAACTAAACATACACGCTATATCAAATTATCAATCAGTTTTACCTTTTACCAGCAAATCTTGAATACAAATTCACCATCTAAAGTAGCACCATCTTAAACAGCTCATTAGGAGTGTTTTATCTGTTTTTTTTTTGTTTAATTTTTGATATTTATTAGATATAACCAAATTAAAATGTCCCAAGGTTTGGATTTCAGTTTGATGTCGGTATATTAGTCTAGCAAAATGCCAAAACATATCATTCTTTAGGAAGATTTGCTAACTACAAATTTTATTTGTCTTTTTTGGATTAATTTGATTTATTTATGTTCGGGTACAAATAATATCAAAAGACTAATTTAATAATTTTGGTACGGTAAAACAGATTAGGACACTTTGATCTAAACTAACTCCTAATATATTGTAGAGCACTGCACGTTTGTGGTATTGTCTAAATAAAATACTATAAATGAACAAAACTACCAATTACTGTGTAGTCTTTGCAGCCAAATACGTATACTCTACCAATTATTACGTCTATGCATGTACACACAACTTGTATGCAAACAACTACGGCCTACCTGTAATTTTAGTATCTAACAGTAATTAATTTTGCGGACACCATCACTAATTAGTACATCAACGAATCAAATTATTAGTTAACGGATCGATATATATTATAAACAAATGCGAATTTAGGTAAGGTGGTACCTTGGGAAATAGATTCACCGCAAAACGTGGGATTGTCGACGACGAAAATCTCTTATCGGTTAGTTTACAACTCCTCTGACTCGGTTCTAATATTGAATACTTTATCTATTACGTTTAATACGTTGAATGTTTGATCAATGATTAATCTGGTACACGCAACCAACGGATGAAATTATAAATCTTTTGATTGTTGCCACCAATCACCATTAATATCATATTACTTGCTCCGTTTTTATAGGATACTTAAGCTAAAAGCAAGAAGATTATAAAATTATACAATTTTTTTTTGCATTTTCGATAGAAAAACATTAGTTAATATAACTAAAAATAATTCAATCAATAATAAAAATAAGTCAAACAAATAGAATAGTTGAAAAATATAAATAGTAACAGAATATCAAAAATAATAAATTACATAAAGTTTTTGAAAAGAATCAACAAAATCATAAAAAAATATCGTTCGTGTATATAATTGTATGTTGTAATTCCGTTTAGTTAATTTTAAGGCTCGGTTATTGTTTGGATTATGGTTGAGTTTGGGTCATATCCTTCGTGGGCCTTTTTTTTTTTGTTTTGTTATTCTCAAATTAAAGCTTGAGAGCTAATCTTCAAAACCATCCCAGTAAAAACAAATTCATCAAATATTACTCTAGTAGTAAGCTTACTAATTATCGGCCATAAAATGGCAATTGAATAACTTGGTACGATTAAAAGTTGAGGTTTAATTATTTGTTAAAATCCAAATGCCACATTAGCTCACAAACATTATCTTCCAATCAGAAACAATGTCTTGGTTTGAGATTATACGTCAAATTTAGACATACATTATATGATTTAAACACATATATATTTAATTTCATTGTAATCTACATAACTGCGGACTACTGCAAATAGTTGGTCAAAATAATCAGAAAATAAACATGTTTTCGTTCATTTCAGTTTTTTTTCAATCTTCTAAACATGAAATTCAAGAGTTCGTTTAAATGGGAATAATAATGGGCCGATCGATGGTTCTGATAAAATGTTTCGGATTTCGGTTATTTTTGGTTTGGCGCTAATAACCGATTTAACCGAGCAAAACCGAGATACATTAACCCTAATACTAACACTTCTAATTTTCATCTCTTCCTTCTTCACCTTGGCGATCTACTCTATGGTGGATTTGGAGGCTTGCAAGCCACCAGATCCTCTTCCGACTCCATCCTCGCCGGCGGATCCAGTGGTTTCTCCTGTAGCGGCTCCCCTTAACGGTCCTTATCAACCTATTTCCACCTCCGATTCAAAAATCTTCACCAACAGTTCAAGAAGAGATCTCACTTCAAAATCCATGGAGTCGGATCTCTCTCTTCAAAAATCAATCCTTATCAACCAACCCTCGGCCAAGCTGACAAACTCATGGAACCTCCTTCTCTTTCCCCTTCCTTCCTCGCTCGTTTCTCCAGTCCCTACCACCGTCGTCTCTTTTTTTGTCAAAATACAAAACCCTAATTGAGTTGGTTTAGTGTTTTGAACCGATTAAACCGCTTAAGATTGAATTTTTGGTTTTATTCGATTTTATTGATTTTTTAAAAAACCGAACCGATTAAAAAATTACCAAACGGACCAAACCGATTTCATTAGTCGGTTTAATTTGGCTAAATTTAAAAAATTTTCAAAAACTGAATACCGATTAAACCGATCCGAACCGAACGATTGGTTCCGATTGGCCAGGCCTAGTTCATTTATACGAAAAATAATGTTTTTGTTGATATGTAATATAAATAGTGTTGTTGAGGGTCAGAACTCAGAAGTACATAATTTTCTGATGATTGTGGGGCCCATTAGTATTATCTTCTTTTAAATCGTCAGATTCTCTCGATGTGATGTAATTTGGACCGCTTGGATTTAATTCAAATTCCGAAACACAAAAATATCTTTCTCTTATTATATTACTTTTAACAAATAATCAAATATGGCGACTATATAAAACAATGTTATTTATTTGCTGTAGATTGCCGACTCAATTTGCTTTTTAATTCTTTGAAAATAGTTTTAATTCATTACAAAATAGTCATTTAAAATAATTTCAGAGAATACATATTAGAGAAAAATGTTTTCAAATCCATACACGCCGTTCGGAGTTTTGAATATCACTCGTGTTTTGTGGCGCGTTCACAAGTAACTTTTGGGCATTTCAACATTTTCTTTTTCTTCTTATAACATATTTGTCCATCTGAATATCCTTGATTTTTTTAATGTAAAACAAAAATATCATTGATTTGCATGTATCTTAAGGTAAGTTGCTGCATGCCATCGCAGAAGTGATGTAGTTGATGCACATTAGATAGAGATATGATTGTCACGTTAGTTTCATAGTATTTAACCATTAATATAAATACTTGTGTGGTTAAATAATTGAATGATTAATTAAAATTACAAAAATTAGTACTAAGTTTTTAGTTTTTACATGCTTTTTTAGTAGTTAAAAATATATTGTGATGTATGAAGCGAAAACTAAATGAAATTAGAAGTCCATTAATTCCTTTATATAACTTTGACATTTTTTTTTTGATATTGCTTATTATTTATGGTTGATTAATGACGATTCATATGATTTCTTGATTTCGTTAAATTTAGGTGATGATAAAATTTGGATTTCACAAAACACCTAATTTTTTCTCTCTCGCTTTACATCTCTCTCTCTCGCCGAAACACAAAACCTCAGATCTGCGCTCCTCCGCCGACGCCGGCGGTGGCCCTTCCCTTTCCATTCCTCTGTTTCCTCTCTCCCTTCTCGGCGTTTCTCGACCTTGGCTTTATAGATCAGTTTCGAAGGCTTGTTCAGGCCTTGCGCCGCCGTTGTCTTCCCTGCTGCCGTTTGCTTTAAGTCTCCTCTTCAGGCTTGTCTCGACCGAAGGTTGCCTAGGAAGTTCAGCCCATCCCTTCTCCATGCCCGTGATCTCCGGTGGTGTCGTGGTGGCTTAGACAGCTTTGGTGGTGGGAGATAGTTGACGACTCTAGATCTAGGACCTCTGTTTGGTTGGAGTTGGTGGTGGCTCTGGGTGGAGACAAGCTATTTTGGTGGTGGCCGTGATAGGTCTCCGACCATTTTTCCTTCGTCCGGAGCTGGTAACCGAAGTCAATTGGAGTGTTATTCTTTTGGAGAAGCTTCTTGTATGGTTGATTTAAGCTTCATGACTAGCCTATGTTTTATATTACTTAGAAAACCTCAATTTGTAGATTCTCTTGCTGGTTTCTTGGTTATTTGGTGGATTTTGGCTAGTGTGGAAGTTTGGCTAGTAGTCATATATGTTGGTTTTCCTCCTAGTGGGGAAACCAATTTGGGTTTGGTTAAATGAGAACCAAATTTGGGTTAATTATTGGGTTAGGGTAAATAAGAGAGATATATATATGTGTATCTTACTATGAGACAAGAGAGTGTTGTCGTTTTCTGAGAGAGAGAAGTGAGAAAGAAGAGAAAAACAGAATCGCGTTTACGTTTGAACGCGATCGGACACTCATACCAACTCCGATCTTACTGATTTTTGGTGAGTAGCTTCGTGACTCAGTGGTCTTTTGATGAGAATCATACATTTGAGCTTGTAAAGTTACCTAAGGGTAAGAAGGCATTGCTTAATAAGTGGGTGTATAGAATTAAGCATGAAGAAAAAGTTTGCATCCTCGATCTGAGGCTAGATTGGTTGTGAAAGGATTCAGCCAAAAGAAGGAGTTGATTTTGATGAAATCTTTTCACTGTTGTGAAGATGTCATCATTCGGGTTGTAATTGAATTGGCGAGTCTTGATCTAGAGGTTGAGCAAATGGATGTAAACAGACTTTCCTTCATGGTGACTTGGAGGAAGAGATTTACATGACAAGGAGGCTTTGAGAAAAAGAGCAAAGAGGACTTGGTTTGTCGCTTGAAGAAAATCTTTATGGATTGAAAGCACCGAGATAATGGTATAAGAAGTTTGAGTCGGTTATGGGGAGCATGGCTATAAGAAAACTACTTCGATCATTGTGTGTTTGTGCGATGTTTGGTGAGGATGATTTTATCATCTTGTGTTTGTATGTTGACGATATGTTGATTGTAGGCAAGAACATGAGCAAAATTCGAGTTAAAGATTCAGCTTAGCAAGTCATTTGCCATGAAAGATTTGGGTCCAGTGACGATTCTTGGTATAAGAATTGTTCGAGATAGAGGTGAGAGGTTGATTCACTTGTCTCGGAGAAGTATATTGAGAAGATACTTGAGAGGTTTCACATGGACAAATCTAAAGTTCTTGCACTCCTCTTGCTTCACATTTTAGATTAAGCGTCAACAAAGTCAGTCAAGTTTAGAGAATGAAGATATGACACGGGTTCCATATGCTTATGCAGTTGGTAGTTTGATGTATGCCATGTGTGTCAAGCTAGATATAGCTCATCTTTGTTAGTACAGTTAGTCGTTTTCTTTCAAAACCGGAAGAGAACACTGGAATCTTTGTGAAGTGGATTTTAAGATATCTTCGAGGGACTTCGATTTGAAGCTTACTTTTGGAGGTGATAAGCTTCTGACTAGTTAGTTACTGATGACATGGCTGGGGATGTTGATTCTAGGAAATCTACGGTTACTTGGCATTTGCGGGTGGAGCAGTATCATGGCGTCGAATTGAAGTGTGTTGCCTTTCCTGAAGCTGAGTTCATTCTTTGCAGCGGAAGCTTGGGTTGTTGTGGATGAAAAATTATCTTGAAGAGATTGGTTTCAAGCAAAGTATGTGTTGTTTTGTGACAGTCAGCCATTTGCCTTGGGAAGAATTCTACATTTCATTCGGCGTTCAAAGCATCGACAAGAGGTATCATTGGATACGTGATGTGGTTGCTTCAAGGAAGTGGAACTTTCAAAGATTCATACGAATAATAATGGAGCTGATATGATGACAAAATCATTGCTAAGGGGAAGTTTGAAGTTTTTAGAGATAGCGGGATGGCTGTTTCCTCCCATAGTCGGAGTTTGTTGGTTTTCATGTGGGAAACCAATTTGGAGTTTTTAAATGAGAACCAAACTTGGGTTAATTAGGTTAGGGTAAATAAGAGAGATATATATGTGTATCTTACCTAATTATGAGACAAGAGAGTGTTGTCGTTTTTACAAGAGAGAAGAGAGTGAGAAAGAGAAAAGAGAATCGCCGTTTGTTTGAGAACGATCGGACACTCATACCAACTCCGATCTTGCTGATTTTTGGTGAGTAGCTTCGTGACTCAGTGGTCTTCAGATTCAAAGGTGGGATTAAGTTTTCAACGGTTGGTTTGAGAGATATCAGAGTTTTAGCGTGGCTGTTCTTTAAGCTGCATAGTATTCAGCAGCATCTGTTGGAGTGTTTGGGAAATCCGACGGTGAGTTATTCTCTGATTGAGCTGAAATTTTGCAGAGGTGTTCTTGACTCGTTTATCTTGGATTTGTACGGTGGAGATCTTATTTGGTGGCCGGAATCTAGTGAACGTAGAGTCGTTTGTGACTGCATATTCTAGGCTCTTGTTGTGTTGTCTCTTGTTGTTTCTCTTGTGTTGGAGATTAGTTCTTTGGAGCTTGAGTCTCTGGACTTGTTCTGTGGGAACAGGGAGGACGTGGTTGTAACTCAAAACATTTGATATAGTGGATTTTGAGTGACTACGGTCCGTGGTTTTACTTACATCGAGAAGGTTTCACGTAAAAATTTGCGGTGTCCCATTTAGTTTATTGCCTTGAATATTCTCATCACAAATATTTTTCTCACAGGTTCATACAAGTGCGGGGCGTTATTTCGCTTTCGTTTTCCCTATATCTTGTAGGCTTGATCCGTCTCCGAATTGTTCTTGTCTTGTGTTTGTGTGCTCAGCTAAGGCTTCAGTTTGGTTTGGGCAAGACAACTCTTTCTAGTATCCAGTTGTAGCTCCTTGTGAGTTGTGATCTTGATGTTAACGAGTTTAAAATTGCGCTTGGGTTTGTCTTGGCATGGAGATTGATATTCTTTGAGGACAAGGATCTTCTCTGATGTTATCGCTCCCTCTCGCTTGCTTTTTAAGCTCGGCTGGGACTTCCACAAGAGTCTTATCTTATTCATGGTTGTTGGTGTGGCTTCAAGCCTCTGCCTATCTTGGCTATCCTACTTTCTAATCTTCGCTGTCGATTTATCGCTTTCAGAGTCAATGGAAGATGTAGTATTTCTGCTTCTGTGCGTCTCTATAGTGCTGCACTTATCTCTCCGAGAATGAGTTTTGATTCGTCGTTTTTCTTCCTATCTAAGCCGGCTTGATGAAGCTTTAGTATAGTAGGGTTGTATCTTTGTTTGGTCCTTATTACCGTCTTGGTTAGTCATTTAGGTTGTTATAATTTTATTTTAGGATCTTTGATGCATAAATAACTAAGTCCCTCAATCCCGAATGTGGAATTGGTATGAGTGGTCTCGGTATTCCGTTAGGAACTGTTGAGCTCTCGTGACAATGTTAGCTTTAATGGTAATTCGTATCATCAATAGAAATAATTACGGCGTTAAAAAAAAAAAAAGGTGATGATGAAACATCTCACGAATTCCGAAAACAAATAATTTTTTTGTAAAGAGCTTCTTACAAATCTATTACATGTGAAACATCCAGACCGAAGCATAAATGACCAATGCATAATGTTTATAAACGATAGAACTCAACTCAACTTTCTGTTTCCTATATTCTTTTTTTTGTTTAAGTCGGCTGCACTAGAGACAACTATTCTTAAAACGAATGGTGACATGGTCGAGTCACAAACATTTGAAATGTGACCGCAATGATACCAAGACCACTGTGTTAAGAATCTTAAACTTATGCATATAATAAATTTTAAGTTAAATAGTAAAGCGTTGAAAGAAAATTGACATGTTAAATATTATATTTTAAATAACGCATACTGGTTGTTTTGTTAGAGCATCAGCATTAGAGATTTTGTCTTAACCATTTTTAAAAATTAAATTTAATATAATGACACTAAAGTTATTCAAAAAAAAAAAACCAATACACATGTTTTGGAGAGAGACATTGTCTTCCCCAAGACAATGTCTCTCTCCTATTCACCAAATTTTATTATTTTAAAATTGAGAGACATAATTTTTTTTCTCCAATGCTGATGGTCTTAGTCAGTTTTTATGGATGTAGTACATAATAACTTTGCTAAAATAAAGACAAGTTTTAAGTAATCTTTTGATGAAATAACATTGGATCCAATAAAAATACAGTAAAAAAAGCTTTAGCGGTTGAGAAAACGATTACGAACAAGTTAAAAGGACTTTTTTAGAAAACAGAGAAAAATGGTAGTACATAAATTGATAAAAGTTTCGTATCGTTTTGCTTTTATTCTATTTTAAGTTTTTTTTTTTCATCTTTCGATTACAATAAAAATGATATATCTTTCGATACATCGCAACAATAAAAATTTATCAATTACACCCATTATACTTGAATTCAAATTTTACTTTCAACCTCCTAAAAATTTCAAGCTCAAATGAAAAAAATTAATCCCTAAGAGACAACCATTTATTAAGATTCACATAACAAGACTCCATAAATTCAAATTTAATTATAATTTCCTACCATTTTAGCAGTTTGTCTATGAATTTGTCAGGTATAATGTTCAAGAAATCGTTAGGCGGTAACTAGATGTTTGATAGGGGTATAATTATTAAAAATCTGATGAGTTAATTTATATATGTTTAAACTTTATATATAACTAATTAAATAATTTCATCCATTTTGAAAAGGAAAAAAATTAACAATGTTTTCACTTATTTCAAATCCCAAAAAAAATAAGTTAAAAAGATAAAAAGTTGAAGGCCAAGATGATCAATTAAATCAATTTTATATAATTTCTTTTAGTTAAACGAAATCGTATGAGCAATTTTGGGTGATTTGGACGATTTGGACCGCTTTGGACTGCCTAAACCGGATTTTTGATTTTCTCAGTAATTTGATGAATATTATTTCGGTTGAGACCGCCAAACGTCTAGACACCTCTCTAGACTCTGCCTAGAGTGATTTTTTGAACATTGATCATGCATATTAGAGAATATATTTCTAGTATAAGTGGTTAGGCTATGCATTTTGTCAAAAAGGATGGGACAAAAAAAAGGTGACTCTTTTGAAATAGGCGTCGTGTCAAAATTGTGTTCGCAAATTCGCATCACTCCAAAGTTGCACATTCTCTATTAAGCTTAAAATTTTTCTTCCTGTTCTTAAGCTTTAATTTTCATCCTTTCATTCACTCCAAACATTCACAAAAGTCCATCACGAGTTATCTCACAATTATATAAGATTAATATTTCTTTTATATGTTTTCTAGAGGATACATTTTCCCGAACATCAATTAAAAGAGCATAGTCAGAAACATTAATGAAAATTCAGATGTTGTACTTTCAACATAATGTTTCATTTTAAAACGTGTTTATACATTTATGGTAAATTTAAAACGAAAATCCATAATCGTACTCGTTCTATCAATTAAACTTACAATTACACTTCTGATTACTGAAACATAATCTACAATTAAAATAGTTTAAATAGGAAGTGCCTAGCGTAAAGCGCGTGAGTAAACGTGTCTAAGCTTCAATAAGAAATTGATGACGTGGAAAATATAATTAATAAAATTAACTAGCCGGGCAACGGGTAATAGCTAACGGCGTCAGTACACGCAGGTTTTTTTGAATACATCAGGTTTATCCGAACCTAAGGCTCAGACATAGGTTCGGTTGATCCAAAGTTTCTTCATTTTCTTCCTTTCTCTCTCCTACCCAAAAAATAGAAAGTTGGAGAGAGAGACCTTAGCTGTATAGAAAGAGAAAGGGATTTGGGTGTGCACTGAGTTCGATAGAGAAGAAGAAGATGAGTCAGATCGCGAGACGGCGGAGGAAAGGTCGTCCGTCGAAGGCGGATCTGGCGGCGCGGCGTCGTAGTAGTTCGTCTCCGGGTGAATCGGGATATGAGCTCCGGCGAGGTCAAAGGCGGCGAAATGTGAGGTATAACTTCGATTTCGACGATTACTTGGACGATGAAGAAGAGGATGATGTGGAAGAGGAGAAGAGGAGGCAGAAGAAGCTGAAGCAAGTTCTTAAGCTGAACCAGAGCCGTGCGAGAGCTGACCCTCCGATTAAGAGTCGAGCGCGTGTGAGAAACGCGTCGGATTATGAAGAAGAAGAAGAAGAAGAAGAAGATGAGGATGAGGATGAAGCAGAGGAAGAAGATGGGAGTGAGAAGAGGCAAGTGAAGAAGAGGAAAATTAACTGCCAAGACGACGAAGAAGAAGAAGAGGAAGAAGAGGAGGAGAAGGATTACGATGAGGAAGAAGAAGAAGAAGATCAAGATGATAAGGTATGTACGGAAACCCTAGAAATTGATGAACTTTTTTCACTCTCTCTCTGTGGTTGTTGCTTGCAATGAGAGTGTTGTATGTTGGGGCTTTGGGAGATTATTAAAATGTCGGGTCAACTGTCAAAAAAACTAACTTATGCTGTCTCACTCTCTCTCTCTCTCTTCCCACAGAATCTGATCACGCTTCCCACCTTTCTCTCTCCCTTACCCACATCTTTTACTCTTTCTCTCTCTCTCTAAATTCTAGATGTGTGTTGTTGTTGTTGTCTCACACTATCTCTGTCAATCACTTCTGTCATTTTTTTTTGTCTGGCATTGGATTTTGATTCAAAGACATTTTTGAGGTTTCTGATATGTTACTCGTGTGGATTTTTTCAGGAAAGGAAGAGGAGGAGCGCTTCTGGTAATATGCATTTCTGTGTTACTTGGTATTGAGCTTTGATTATCATGACTTTATCTCATCTCAATCTCAATCTCATTTGGTGTTGATTAGGGACTGAGTGTGATCATTCTTTAGAAACAACACATATCCTTGACAAGAAGCCGTTGGAGTTGATCCTTGACAAACTTCAAAAGTACACAACTCGAATTCATTTTTTTTTTTTTGTTGTTGTCTGCGATTCCGTGATCACATTGTTTAGCTTATCTTACTTGATTTTTATAAAACAGGAAAGACATCTATGGTGTGTATGCAGAACCGGTTGATCCTGAAGAGGTAATAGTTGATTCCCTATTATCTCTGAGCAATCCGTTCGGCAATTGGAGTTTAATGTTGTCTTATTTGATGTATTTTGTTTTTGTATATGTAGCTTCCTGATTATCATGATATGATAGAGCATCCCATGGATTTTTCCACAGTGAGGAAGAAGCTTGCGAATGGATCATATTCTACATTGGAAGAGCTTGAGGTGGGTGATAAGTTTGTTTCTCAAGTTTACATGATGAACTGATTTTTTATAGCTTTTCAGGATATTGCTTCTTTGTAGAATAATGGGTTTGTGATAACACTGCTCTAATGTATTTGCTAGGATCAGGTGTTTAATCCATCATCTATTTCGTTGCTAAGCTGGTTTTGGAACTGTATTTTTTGACTGCAGAGCGATGTCTTATTGATTTGCTCAAATGCGATGCAATACAATTCCTCTGATACTGTGTACTATAAACAGGTAAATAATATTTTCATTTTATTCACCAAAATTCTTTCTTTGCATTAGGTTTTACTTCCTGCCTGCCGGGGTATTGAACTCCATTTTTTATTAAATTATTGCTACTAGGCAAGGACTATTCAGGAAATGGGGAAGAGGAAGTTCGAGAAGGCAAGGATTAAGATTAAACGTGCTGCAAAGGAGCTTAAAACAGATGAAAAGGTGAAACCTGGCAGCTCTGTGAAGAAGCAAGTGAGACAGCCTTTCAGTCGAAATGGTCTAGAGCCTGTTGGTTCTGATTTCTCCTCTGGTGCAAACCTTGCTAGTGGAGGAGCTTCTCAAAACGAGCCTGTTTCAACTCAAACCGGACATGAAAAGCACAGCTACATGGATGTGCCTTTCGAGGGAAACACATCCTTGGTAGACAGTCTGGAGAAAGCAGAAGACTTATCATCTGGTATGATTATTTGCTATAGATTCTCTAAGGTCTCTCTCTCCAAGAAGATATAATCTTTCCTTGTTTCTAAAGACAATTTGGGGTTTTCCATTTTTACACCTTTTCTAGGAAAGGTTCTCTTTGGTAAATGTGGGAGGAAGCTTTCTGTTGTTGAGGAAGACTGCCGTGCAACTTATGGAAATTCGGATCAGCAGGCCGATAGATCTGAGTCCATTTTCACAACATTTGAGAGTGAAATCAAGCAGTTTGTTGCTGTAAGTGATAATCATTATGTCCAAAACTCATTCTGCTATTTTCAGTTTCTTTTATGATTTCTTAACCCTCTTGACTCAAATCTTTTCCTGTATCATCAGGTAGGGCTTCATGCAGAACATGCATATGGTAGGAGCCTTGCACGTTTTGCTGCGACTCTTGGACCCGTTGCATGGAAAATAGCTTCTCAGCGAATCGAGCAAGCACTACCTGCAGATTTTAAGTTTGGTCGGGGATGGGTTGGAGAATACGAGCCGCTTCCTACACCAGTACTTTTATTTGAAACCTGCACACCTAAAGAACCACCTAAAGAAGCATCTGTGTTTTCAAAGCCCAAGTCAAATGCTGCTGGAAAGAAGAATGAGACACTGTTTAAGACTCCTCTACCTGCAAAGGAACAACAGAGTAACAGACCCGTTCGAGATGGAAACCCTGCATTCCCGTTTCCAACATCTATTGGGGCTGTGCCAGAAGGGATTCCCTCTTTTGTTGCTACTCAAGTAGGAAACCTAAAATCTATGAGCCAGCATGAATATCGAAATCCTTCTCCGCTAGATTTTGTCAAGCCTCAAAATAGGATTCCTCAGCAAGTAGAACTGAATTTACCACCACCAGCAGAACAAACCAATTCCGGTTCTGCTTTTGTTTCGGAAAACCGTAGCTTTGGAAAATCAGATACAGTGGCTTCATACAGGTCATCCAGTGACATGATGAGGAACATGACTCCTACAGATTCTGAATATTATAAGCATCAGATGACTACTAACGGGATCTTCCCTGGTGGATTGAGTAATGGCAAAGTTTCTCCCAGTGTAAACAACAGAATGTTTGATCTATCTACTGATTCTGCTAATCAAATGAGTCGCACAGCAACAACTTCACAACAACCCATGAGACAACAGAGTCAAAGCCACGGCGAACAAGCACAGTTAATGAGAAACTTCAATGAGAAGGCTCGAACACAGCACAACTCCACTCATAATCACCCTAAAGCTAATACTCCTAATGTTTCGTCACCACAATCCGCAAGAAGTGAAGATTCAAGCAATGCTTCCGTAGCAGCAGCACGAGCATGGATGTCGATAGGAGCTGGAGGGAATAGTAAACAGACATTTGAAAATCATAGTTTTCCGAAAAGCAGCCAGATTTCTGCAGAGTCCTTGTATAATCCTTCAAGGGAACAACTTCACCAACAAGCTTTTAAACCGAGAGACCCTGAAGAGACACAGTTCCATCCTCAAAAGAATGGTTTCCCAATCCAGACATTTGTGCAACAGCCTGTTCACGGGATGATGAACGGAGGATCCCAACCATTTCAGAACAACCGACCAATTGTTTTCCCTCAGATGGCTGCTCCAACTTCTGATTTCACAAGATTCCATGTCCAGTCTCCATGGCGAGGAGGCATTACTCCACATGTCCAGTTAAAGCAGAGACAAGAGAATCTCAATCTCCCACCAGATTTGAACATCGGAGTTCATTCGCCTGATTCTCCTGCAAAACAGTCTTCTGGTGTTCGTGTCGATTCCCAACAGCCTGATTTGGCGCTACAGCTCTAAAAGAAAACAGCCATCAAGAACAAACCCAACAATTTCAGGGGGAATCTCGAGTACTGTCCCAAGCAAATGTTATCGCCACAGCTTTTTTTCGGGTTTTCAGTGCTCATCATTGCATCAGGCGATAAAAGGCTGGATATGTAATTGATCTCTGTGGAAGAAAACAGAAACAAACATAAACCCAAGAGCTCTTTAACCAGGTGAGACTGCATGTGAATCAATATCTTTACTACGGCTTTTTTTTTTTTTTTCCATGTGGTTAGTTTTGGTTTGAGGTTCAAGCTGGTTTAGAGTCATCAGTATAGTGGTCTAAGAGTTGAATTTGGAGAATGTTTATTAATATCGGCACCCCGGTTAGCTAACTATTTCCTAACTTAGATGTTCAATCAAACCAATCTAGTTCTCGATTCACCTGATTCCATGAAGTCTTTGGTCTTCCTACACATCTCTATTTGTTATATAAATGGCTTATTATTATATCATAGTGAAGGTTGTTTGGCCGAGTCTTTGTGTCTACACAAGTGGGTTGCGTCATTTGCTTTGAAAGAAGGAAAGGTCACAAGAAGTTTGTGTTTCAAAGATAAGAAAAGACTCCATAAGGCATGTATCGATAAATAATTAATTATGCATTAATGAGACAAAAGAGCATTTAACAACTAAATCATCCCATTTTTTTTTTCCAAATCTCCGGATTCTTGTAAGAATTTGATATACGTACACCTCAATGTTTGAAACGCCGAGTAACATGAATAATACTAGGATGAGTACAAATCAATCGCGTGTTAGATTCTTGGGTTGAAATCGAAACTTTTAAAAATGGATTAATTGCACATATGAGTTTTATGGTTAGAATCTGATCAATGTTGTGTCAACTATGCCAATCTATCCAAACTGAGCAGTTGTGTAATGAAAAGAAAGTGTTATTTAAAAGTTGAAAACATTTGACCAATCTTTTAAAAATAAATTGTTTCTAATTCTACATTCGTAAAAAAAGCTAATTATGTAAAAAGTAAGTCGTATGATCAAATCCTGATTTTCATGTATTACAAATGTCATTGCCTAAAATAGTAAGGTAAAAACATTAGTAATAATACAAAAAACAACCTATCTTCTGAGTTGTCTTAAGAAGATTTGTGTTGTGTCCAGAGAAACAAACACTGTCAATTTCTCTCTCTCTCCTCTTTTTATTTATGTCTCTTTTATTTCTTGTTTTTTCGGTTGTAAATTTACACCGGAAATTACCTAAAGTTACCTCTTCTCTGTTTCTGCCTCTTTGTCCATCATTTGTCACAGTAAAAAAAAAAAAACAGAGACAACAAATATTTTTCCTATGGCTGAACTTGGGGGTGAAAATCACTTTGTGGGTCCCACCTTTCTCAAATCCCCCCTAATCATAAGCCATTCCGACGACGATCAATTACCCAAAAATATATATATATATATATATATCTAAATACAAACTCTGTATATATATTTTTTTTTGGTTACCTTTCCCTTCTAGAATAGGCAAGGGAAGAAGCTATGATCCTGTACGGAGGAGGAATAGCAGGGAAGGACGGTGGATCCACCAATCATATATCAGACGGAGGAGTGATATTGAAGAAAGGTCCATGGACGGCGGCGGAAGATGAGATACTTGCGGCGTACGTTAGAGAGAACGGTGAAGGAAACTGGAACGCCGTTCAGAAAAACACAGGCTTGGCTCGTTGCGGCAAGAGCTGCCGTCTTCGGTGGGCCAATCACCTCCGGCCCAATCTTAAAAAAGGTTCTTTCACCGGCGATGAAGAACGTCTCATCATTCAGCTTCATGCTCAGCTCGGTAACAAATGGGCTCGCATGGCTGCTCAGGTATATAACAACTAATCTTATATATTACTATGTGTTACTTGCGTTAAACGGAAACTAATGTTTTTGCAAATTTGTATAATTAGTTGCCGGGAAGAACAGACAACGAGATCAAGAACTATTGGAACACGCGGTTGAAACGCCTTCAACGCCAAGGACTTCCTCTTTATCCTCCAGATATTATCCCTAACCATCAACTCCATCCACATCCACATCATCATCAACAACATCATCAACAAATGTATTTTCAAACACAATCTTCTCAACCAAACACACCATCATCCTCCCCTCTACCATCTCCAACACCAGTATCCGCAAACGCAAATTCCTCATCATCCTTCACTTTCCATACCACAACCGCTAATCTCCTCCATCCACTTAGCCCTCACACTCCAAACACACCGCAAACTCCTTCTCAACTCTCTTCCACACCGCCTCCACCGCCACTTTCCTCTCCTTTATCTTCCCCTCGCAACAACCAATACCCGACTCTTCCTCTCTTCGCCCTCCCACGTTCCCAAATCAACAACAATGACGCAAATTTCACTTTCCCTAGACCTCCACCTCTCCTTCAACCGCCTTCATCGCTCCTCGCAAAAAGATACAACAATGCTAATACTCCTCTCAATTGCATCAACCGCGTCTCAACCGCACCATTTTCCCCTGTTTCAAGAGAATCCTACACTTCCTTTCTAACATTGCCTTACCCTTCCCCAACCGCTCAAACCGCTACTTACCACAACGCTAATAACAATTACTCTTCCTCTCCTTCCTTCTCTTTAAACCCTTCTTCTTCTTCTTACCCTACGATAACTTCTTCCCCAAGCTTTCTTCACTCCCATTACACTCCTTCCACCTCCTTTCATGCCAACCCGGTTTACTCCATGAAACAAGAGCAGCTCCCTTCAAACCAAATTCCCCAAATAGATGCCTTCAATAACGTCAACAACTTCACAGACAATGAGAGACAGAATCATAACCTTAACAGTTCCGGTGTTCATAGAAGAAGTAGTAGCTGCTGCCTCTTAGAGGATGTCCTTGAAGAGGCCGAAGCTTTAGCCAGTGGAGGCAGAGGCCGGCCTCCAAAACGAAGACAACTCACAGCTTCTCCTCCGAACCACAACAACAACAACAACGACAACAACGAAAACATCTTCTCAGTTAGTTTCGGACATTATGATTCTTCTGACAACTTATGTTCCCTACAAGGTAAATTAAAACCGCTCAAAACACTTCAAATCTAAACTATACTACAAGGTAAGGTAAAATTTTAAATGTTCTTGACCGAAGCGCAGATTTAAAATCAAAGGAAGAAGAGTCTCTTCAAATGAACACAATGCAAGAGGACATAGCTAAGCTTCTAGATTGGGGAAGTGATAGTGGAGAGATCTCTAACGGACAATCATCTGTTGTCACTGACGACAATCTTGTTCTTGATGTTCATCAATTCGCTTCACTATTCCCGGCTGATTCTACAGCCGTCGCAACCGCAACAAACGACCAGCACAACAACAATAATAACAATAATTGCTCCTGGGACGACATGCAGGGAATAAGCTAGAGAAAAAGTCAGAAAAGAATCTACAGACCAATTTTAAAATTTAACGAAAAACAAAGTTTTTTTAAAAAAAAATCTTTGATTGTATTGTATCATTATTTTTTTTACTTGTATTTGTTGCAAATCTTCTGTTAACTATGTAATGCTATTTGATCCCTACTTAATTTTGTGATTATGGATACGTTCATGTATTTGTTTAGTGCTTTTGGTGAGGTAGAGTAGTGAACATAAATTTTAAAATTCAATCCATGTGGCAATTGTTTGGAATCATACGTAATCAAACTATCCGTTATGAGCAATAATAATTCCTTAATAATTGGTGATATGCATCAATAAATCATGCTACGATTCGTTGGTAAAAAATAACTATGACAGAAAAATTATGTTGATAAATAAAATAAATTAATAAATTGTTTATTTTCTCAAAATTGACATTTATTAATTAATGATTTTAAAATTTGAATTTGCTAAAAAAATAAATCACCTTTTTGAAAAGGAATAATTACGAGGCAATTATAAAAAGGATCCAACGGTAGAAAAAGCTGCCTTAAAATTGCAGGAGATAAAATCTAACGGTCATAAGAGTAGCGTTAAAACCCTTCAAAATCTCTTCTAGAAAACCCCATCTCTCCTCTCGCAAATCCGAAATCAAACATCTATGGTTAAAACTCTCATATTCTACGATTATATTACTTTTTGATTGATCTAGGGTTTTCACAGTTTGTCAGGGCATGATGCTCAAGTATATCCCTAATAACTACTTGTACTTTTGCTTATTAATTTTCTTAGGAATTTGTCAAAGAGCGTGTTCGAGCAGCAAAGAAAGCTAATCGAGAGGTACAAAATGTAACTGTGAACTACATTCAATGAAACTGTTTGCTAAATACGGTATGTTTCTTGCAGTCAAGAGATGCTCGAAGGAAAGCAACAAAAGAAATGAGTGGAGATACTAGGCAAGCCTATTAAAGCATGAAGTTCTACAAATTCTACCCTCGGCCTTCACCAGACGTCCCTAGATTCGAGACGGTAAGACAAAAGAAAAAGAAAATCCCGCCTTCTCCAACTAGTTTAATATTGTTTTTTAAGTTGATCATATAAGAAACATGTAACTCGAAAAAGGGTATTGAGTACTAGTTTGTTTCAAAGCTCTGAATATGTGAATCATCTTTGTTTGCTTTTCTTTTTTGCATTCCGATGCTACGGGAAGGCTCACCAAGTCCTTTGATATGGAATCTTCGAAAACCAGAATAGCTTTTCTGCTTTTATAGTTTAATGAGTTTGTATTCTCCTCTAGAAATACTTAAGATTCTTAGATGAGTAGGGGAAGCATGTGTCATGGACTCATGGGTATTGGGTAGTCAAAACTATCCATTATGATTTATGAACAATAAATCCTTATTGGTGATTTGTTAAGATTTATTGATAAATAAATAGAATCAACAAAATGGTTTTTGCAAAAGATTTTCAAGACACTATTTTTTACAATTTTACGTTCCACTTCCAGAAAATACAGACCAATCCCGTAAAATCAAAAATAATATGCAATATAACTCACACATGTATTTTTAAAGAGTTTTTACAGCCACGTACATTAGTTTTTAAAATTCTAAGAGTAGATTTGGAGTTTTCATCGTGTCAGTTTCTATTTGATATATTATTTATCATAATTTACGGTGGTGAGAAGGATTATATTGCATATTATTTTTGACTTTGCAGGATTGACATACATTTCTTTTAAGATGCAGTAGGGTAATTATCTTTTTATTAGAAAATTGTTTTTTTTTTTCCGTAAAAAACTTGCAAAAAATGTCTACCAATACCATCTTTAGAAAACCGAATCAGTTGATAGCCTTGTCATTGGACATTTTTCTTTTATCAACAAATCTCTCAAATTTATATCAACGTTTTTTAGTTTACAAGATTAGAAATACCTTCAAAGATACATCCTAGCTTGCTCATTGTTTATGGATTTTTCTGTACGTGGGGTTGTCCATTGGGGGACAAGATTTTCTGCAAACGCAACAAACACTTCAGAGTCCGGAATATATGATGGAAAATGTTTTCGACGGCTCTCCTACGTTCAAATAAGAAAACAAAGCAAAAAGAGAGAAAAACCACGGGTTATAGTCATGGAATAGTTAAAAAAAATCAAAAAGCGAGATAAAGAAAAGGGTTCATTCACAACATATCGAAAGAGATGGTCCACGATATATCTATTGGTTTTTGAAAGCTCTTTGAGGTGGAAAGCGGAGAAAATAGTAGTGTTTAGGGTGAAAAGGACTGAAAGTGGTCTCTAGAAATGACCAAAAGTAAGTGAAATAATTTAATTTAAGATCTGATGATACTAATTTAAAAGTATGTTTTACCCAATCATTTTTCTTATTAAAAAAATTTAATATAGGATTTTTAGTTTGTTTATTAATATTCTAAACTTTTTGATTTATATAAATACATTTATCAATAATATATATATATATATACTTTATTTATTTGAATTTGACAAAAATATTTTGGATCCACCACTGTTCACAAGATGTGTGGAGACACATACCTATTGTCCTTTGCGGTAACAAATTTGATGTGGTGAACATATGATTGATGGCCACACTGGTACCTGGAAATGCAGCCAACACAAGGTGGGTGGAAATGGATTACTGTAAGATGTTTGCTCTGGCCAACTTCAATTTTGAAGTTCCTTTCTTGAACTTTGCAAAAAAAACACGATGGTGACCAAAACCTTCGCTCTGTCAAGTCACCCGCAATTGCTTTACCAAAGATACCTCGCTCAAATTTAAAGAGAGTTGGGAACTAAAAGAGATAATAAGTTGATTAACATAATAAAAAATAGAAGCCAACTATTGATTAGCAGTAAATAAATTCGATCAATGAACTACGAGTTGTATTACTCCTTACGTTTCAGATTAAGTATTGTTTAAAATGTTTTCACATAAATTATAAAACAATAAAATTTTCTGTTTTACCTCTTATTAATATACTTTATATTTTTTTCCCACTGGTTACATTAAAACAATAGAGATATAAAATTATAATTTGTATTAAAAAATGTGCACTGAAAACCTAAATCGACATTTATTATAAAACAAATTTTCAGCTCTAAAATAACAATTAAGTTGAAACAGAGAGATTATTAACTTATTATATTATTGAAACAATAATTTATTACCTAAATTATGTTACTATCAAAGTTCAATAATCCAAATTTACATGTCACTTTTGTATATTAGCAACATCTTTTTGAGTTTTGTTTTTCAAAATGATTTTTTTTTTTGAAGTTTTGTTCATGTTTTCCTCAAAACGAAAGGAGTAAAAAAATCGAAAACACTAAATCAAACCAAACTAAAAATTTTAAACTCGAATCGAAATAGCTGAATAGGAATCTGACCTATGTGCTCAGAGTAATAAAATTACTTAAATTATCAAAAAGTTATTAAAACTACAAAAATTATCAAAAATTTCTTAGACCAAATTTTTTTGTAAATTATTCAAAGATGTAGTTAGTTCAACTGTATGAATATGATCCTGAAATACGGAATATGAATAAGAATATGATTACCTTTGAACCAAAATAATCAAAAGTGCACAACCCGACTCGACCCGAATTATCATCACCCGGATTCAAAAGGGCAATAAGGACTAAGGAGGGTACTTTGGGCCCGGATCTGGATCTGAACCCGGATCCAAGTCTGGATTATTGGGTGTTTCAGTATTTGCGTCAATCCTATGCACAAACTCTATATATATCTCACCGCCTTCTTCTCACAGATTCTTCACTTTCGTCGATGGTAATAATCTCTCCGTCTTTGCCTCGATGTGCTCTCTAGATTCTATTTTGATTTCTAGGGTTTACACTTTCTTTGATTTCGTTTGATCTGTTGATTTTTTTTTTGTTTTCATCGTTTTGACACAATTCTCAGGCTTTACCTAATCAGCAAACCGTCGATTACCCTAGCTTCAAGCTTGTCATCGTTGGTGATGGAGGCACAGGTACCACCATCTCAGCTTCATCTTCCTTTTGTTTTACAAATAAATACAGAGGATTCGATTTTAGATCAAATTGATTGATTTAATATTGTTTGCCTTCTTAGAGCTTGGTTTTGGTACTTATCCCTGGTTGTTATAAGATGTTTGTATAAGTAATCTTGATTCTAGAGTTCAATTTTTGAGATGGGTTACTAAAAATTATTTTGATTATTACCATATTTTGAGATGGGTTACTGCATATTTTGATTAATTTTTGGTGAACGTGCGCAGGAAAAACCACATTTGTAAAGAGACATCTTACTGGAGAATTTGAGAAGAAGTATGAACGTAAGTACTTTTTTAGTAACCTTTTTATTCACGAGTTAACGGATTCTGATGTTTTCTTGTTTTTGCAGCCACTATTGGTGTTGAGGTTCATCCTTTAGATTTCTTCACTAACTGTGGCAAGATCCGGTTTTACTGTTGGGATACTGCTGGCCAAGAGAAATTTGGTGGTCTTAGGGATGGTTACTAGTAAGTTTTCTCTTCCGAGAAGACAATTAATATAATCATCTTGTAGTGTTGGTAGCTTGGTTATGATTTGAAGCTCAATAACATGATTGTAGCAAGCAACAAGAAAAGCTATTTATAAGGTTATTGTTGCAAATAGTTTGTATGATACAAAAAATGTGTTTTCTTTTGTTGCAGCATCCATGGACAATGTGCCATCATCATGTTTGATGTCACAGCGCGTCTGACATACAAGAATGTTCCTACATGGCACCGTGATCTTTGCAGGTATGAACTAACACACAGGAGCCTAGAGTTTGTTGTATGTGGCAAAATGCTAAACGATAATGTCATCAAATTTCATGGTGCAGGGTCTGTGAGAACATCCCTATTGTTCTTTGTGGGAATAAAGTTGATGTGAAGAACAGGCAAGTGAAGGCCAAGCAGGTAACATTCCACAGGAAGAAGAATCTCCAGTATTACGAAATATCTGCCAAGAGCAACTACAACTTCGAGAAGCCATTCTTGTACCTTGCTAGAAAACTGGCTGGGGACCAAAACCTTCACTTTGTCGAGTCACCTGCGCTTGCTCCTCCAGAGGTTCACATCGACCATGCTGCTCAGCAGCAGAACGAGGCTGATCTCATTGCGGCTGCAAGTCAGCCACTTCCGGATGATGATGATGACGCCTTTGAGTAAAAGTCTTCCGTAGTGTCTACCGTTGGAAGCTGTTTCCTTTTTTTTTCTTTTTTTTTTTTTCGGGTTCTCCTAGGTTGTTTTGATGTTACATATTAAATCAATCGGTCCTTTATAACCAATTTGGGGACATATTGGAAGTGTTCCATTGGGAATAGAGCGAGTTATTTTTGAACCCAAAGAGATTTGAGCCCAAGTTTTTTCTGCCCAAGAATATTATTGAAGACTCTTGAAATTTTATTCTTTCCACAGTTCTAAATTTTTGCAAGCATCTCTGTTCATTTGGTCGATTAAATTGCTAGTTGATGGATTTCTGATGCTACTACTGTATTAGGCTACTAGCTACGTGTATGGTAGGACATCAACAGGTGTCCAATTCCCGATGATTATGATGCTTGTCAGGTCGGTCCGAGAATAGACACGGTGTTGATGAGTTTTGGCTACTCTGGTCCTCTCACCATCACTGCCATTGGCGACCTTGAAGACATTCCGAATGAGGTCCTGCGAGCGCTCTCTTCCACTGGAATCCTTCTTAAGGAAGTTACAAATTAGTGTTTAGATTTATCTCTTACGGTTTCTATAATTACAAATTAGGATTTATATTCAACTGCGGTTAAATCTTTTTTTTTTTTTTTTTTGGTAAAATGTTAAATTTTATACAAAAAAATACAGAGAATACAAAGAAACGGAATTTGCGAAAAAAAAAATAAACAAAAGGCACCACAAACTAAATAAACGAGAAACACAACAGTAATAAGAACGGTAAAACTCCGAGCCACGCAGAAACGACAGTTTTCTACTCCGAGCAGAAGGACAGGGTCTTAAAGTCCAGCAGGTTGCCACGAGCTACTAGTCGAACAAGAAAGCCTTCTCTAACCACTTGAACCGACGGAACTTACAGCTTCCTGAGAACCTGGTTATGCAAGCAAAGAGGACGAAGGCTGGTAAACCCGCTGGAAACACCGTCTGAAGAGGAGTCGCCACCGGTTAAATCTTCTTATCTCTCTCTCTTTTTTTTTTTTAAATTCCTTTTCCCAGCTACAAGAGGAGGGATACAACATCCTTATGGCATATCCACATATTCTGCGTAAACAACCTTCAGGCCTTGTAGCTTCTGCAGAGTGGCTCTGGGACACCTTTCTGCTCAAAGGTGTTTGTTTGTCCTCTCTCATAGTGTTGAGATAACTAGCAAAGCTGTTGTTTCTCAACTAGTTAGATTTTATTTTCACCCCACAGATGCAATGGATTCAGAAAACAAACATGAGACAAGAAGACGAGTGCTTCAGGACAGTGAAGACGTGTTTTTATACAAATCATGCACATGAACTTTTGCTGGCCAAAGATTTGAAGAGTTCACCACCCTAGGGTAGAGAACATGCAGAGAGTAAGCATCCTTGCCTTCCTCTCTGCTTGTATCAATACATTTCTCATTGGTCTAACTATAGGGTCCATTTGAGTCAACAACCTCGTTTCCGTTTCTCTTATGTTTGCCTTTCAAAGAAAATATCGAATTTGACCCCATGTTATCTTTTTCCACATTTGGTTCTTCTCAATTAAGAGCATTAAGGTGGTTGAAGCAGGAGTTGAGAAGGACCGACTTGGTATTTAGAGACGTGAACAAAAAGAGTTACATATTTTGCTTATATGATTTTGTAGGAAATAAAAATATGTTTTAGAATTAATATTTTGATTTTTGTTATAGTTTTTTCATTTATTTGGCTTTTGTATCTTTTTAAAAATGTTTTACATGAATTGAGACATTTTCCTAAGCATAGTCTCAGGTCTACGTATCCCACCGAATGGTTCAGGCGTTTAAATTGCAGAATCAAAAAGAAGAATCTAACGGTTAGAAGACTACTTTTTCAAAAATAGTTAGGATTTGTAGGGTGAAACCTTTACGTACGTGTTTTAAATCAATTCCATAGTGCAACATAACATGCACATTATATTTTGTATATAACTTTCTTACTATTATATTAAAATTATAGTGGGATTTACAATTAAGTATGAGAAACATCAACATTATAAATTATCCATTGCGTTGGTGTAAAGTCGTTTTTAAAAATATTTTGGTCAAAGACACAAGTCGTTTAAAGAAAAAAAGAACAAAGCTATTAACCCATTAAAAAAAAAAAAAAAGAACAAAGCGATGCGTTTTTAGTATCTCTTACATTGAAAAAAAAAGTAAAGAGCTCACAACAAAAATTGAACGTGCGTAATGAGTTTTACAGTTTACAAGCCTTTAAGCTAATAGATAGAGCTTGGGCACGACAAATAGGGCAAGAAGTATTATTCTTGAACCACTTGATCCCACATTTTGTGTGGAAAACATGGGAACACCGTAATTCCATGCGACTCACCGTACCCGATAAATCCTTCAGGCATATCGGCCGATCCCTTCCGGTCACTCCCGTCCCCACGTTTCTATCCACCACTCGCTACGGACAAGCTTCTTCTCCTTTGCAGCCACTTCCAGTGTCCACCTATATCCACTTTATCACTAATATCGACTTCGATCTTGAATCCTTTCTATGACTCCTCACTTTAATGGCTTATAATTTGGAGCTAGGAGTTACAAGACGTTTCTGAATAGAGATTGAGAGACACGACTCCGAGAAGACCATTGTGATGTGATCTCAGAATATTTCTTCGTTGAAAAGAAACAGTTTCGGGATTTCGGTTCGAGGATCGTTATCTCGAAGTTGTAAAGGGAATATGTGTCTAGCGAGATCTTCATTACGAAATCTTCGATTTTCGTTATAGGCTACTGAAAAGGAAAACAAATTTGATTTTACCGGAAAAGCTTTGAGATTAATGCCTTCTTTGGTGGTCTTTGACTCCAGGAAACACGTACTCTTTCGCTCTATGGTGGTAACATGGTCCGGTAGCTAGAAGCTGGGTCTCTTTGGCTACTTTGTTGGTACGACTAGACCCTAATCTTTTCAACATGATTAGATCTTCGTTTGTCTTAATGTTTTAACTTTGCTCTCTCTACGTGTATAAATAGTGTTCTTTATTTGTTGTTTTACGTAAGCAAACTCATGTAGGATTACTGGATTAGGTGGTTTATATTTTCCAAATTCATTTGGGATTAGTTATGAAATAACGTTATTTACTAAACCACTGTAGCTATTAAAGGTTTTTAAAATCTTTAATAATAACAGATTGGAAATGTTAAAAAAGTATCATAAATTTAGGCATAGTCTGCTAAAAAATAAATAATCTGTTGAAAACTAGAGAATTTTATGTTATAAACTAGAGAGAGTTTTAGAGAAATAAAGTTTAGAGAGTAACTTCTTGTCGTTTTTTTTTTCTTTACGTATATATAGAAGGAGAAACTTAGCAAATAACTTATAAAGTAACTTAGTAACTGCGAAGTAATTTAGTAACAAAGTAAATAATATTAAATAATTACAATTATCTAATACTCCCCTTAATTATTTAATATACTACCTGTTAAAACCTCATGGAAAAATCCATGGGATAAAACCATGAGGAAAAAAATCTGATAATATTCTCCTAAAACACTTCTTCATATATCTAAATGCGATTCCAATATTATGAATATGCTTTTTGAACATTGTGGTGGGTAGCGCCTTTGTAAGAAGATYTGCTGAATTGTCGCTTGAGCGGACATATTTAATACTGATTTCTTGATTTTTCTCGAGCTCTTGTGTGTAAGAGAAAAACCTTGGTGGAATATGCTTCGTTCTATCGCTCTTGATATAACCTTCTTTAATTTGTGCGACACATGCAGCATTATCWTCGAATATGGTTGTGGGCTCTTTACTCGTCGGTATGCCACTTGCTTCTTGAATATGTTGGATCATAGATCTGAGCCACACACATTCCCTACAGGCTTCGTGCAGTGCTATGATCTCTGCATAATTAGATGAAGTAGCAACTAGTGTTTGCTTTTGGGAACGCCACGAGATTGCAGTCCCACCTTTAGTGAATATATATCAAGTTTAAGATCTTGCCTTATGTGGATTTGATAAATAACCTGCATCTGCAAAATCAACTAGACAAAATTTCGAATTTCTTGGATAATATAATCCTAAGTCAATTGTACCTTTAAGATAACGGAAAATGTGTTTTATTATTCGATGTTTTTGCGTCGGGGAGATTCTCTTGAAGATTAGTAGCTATATCGGTCGAGTGCAATTTGTAAGATACATAAGTCCACGATATATAGGTACTTCGGACCCAATAATTCTTCGTTATCTTCACATGGTCTAAATGGATATTTTTCAACATTGAGCTATTAACCATTGGACTCAAAGGAACGCTTTATCCATATTAAAGCGTTTGAGGATCTTTTAGTATAATTATATTGATGCGAATATTCTATTTTGGAGGTGCTCTATCGAGTCGACAAAACTTTGTCTTTCGATCTTTCATTTCAAACTCGCCATATGATTTCGTCTTCTCAATCTCCTTTTGAGTTCCAATTATATTCAAGTCGTCAACATATACAACGATAATCACAAATCCATTCAAGGATTTCCTTATAAAAACGCAAGGGCATATTGTATCATTTACATAACCCTTCTTTAAAAAGTATTCGCTTAAGCGATTATACCACATGCGTCCGGATTGTTTCAATCCATAAAATGATTGCTGTAATTTGACAGAACATATATCTGTAGACCTTGAGCTCAATGCTTCAGTCATTTTCATCCCTTAGGGATTTTCATATATCTCATTATCGCGATCCATATAGATACGCTGTCACTACATCCATAAGATTTATTTCTAAATTTTGGGATGCAGTCAAACTCATTAAATATCTGAACGTAATTGCATCCATTACTGGGGAATATGTTTCCTCATAATCAATTCCCGGTCTTTGAGAGAAACCTTGGGCGACAAGTCGGGTTTTATATCTTGTGACCTCATTATTCTCATTTCGTTTTCTCACGAATACCCATTTGCACCCAACCGGTTTCATATCTTTAGGTGTAGTGACCACATGTCCAAAAATATTTCTCTTATTAAGGGAGATTAATTCATTTTGCATGGCCATCCTCCATCTCGTCGATCTTTTCGACATTAATATGGACCTTGCAGTCGTCATTATCATTATCAATTTCTTTGGATACGAGAGAATGAGAAAATTTCATGATCATCATCCATATCATTTCTTACCCATATTTTTTATTTTGGGCATAATTTATGGAAATCTCATATTTTTCGTATCATGTCCCTCCCGGGGATACTTTCCTTGGTAGTTCTTCAACTATTCTTTTTTCATTATGTAGTTCTTCAGCAACTACTTCATCTAAAATTTCTGGATTTTCCTCATTTTGGGTTTCTTCTAGAACTATTTTATGTGAATTTAATTCTCCCATTGCCCTTTTCTTTCGGGAAGTTTTATCTTTAGAACCCATGGGTCTCCCCCTCTTTAACTGAACTTTAGGCTCATTAATTTTATTAGCACTAATTTGTTCTTGTGGAATTCCAACTCTTGATGGAACATTTGCAGCCGGTATATATGATTTTGTCACCCTTTTTGTATCTACGAACCCGTCTGGTAACTCGTTTGCCATATTCTGTAAGTGCACAATTTTAGCGACTTCACGTTGTTTTGTAGGAGGATCCGAGATATCAACGATGGTGTATTCCATGCAATATTCCTTGGAATTTCAAATTCCTCCTAACGATGGGAACTCATTCTCATTATAATGGCATCAAGCAAAGTAAACATATCACCGTTGTGGTTCAACATAACAATTATACTTGGTGACGTATAACCAATATAAATACCCAATCTCCGATGGGACCCCATTTTCATATGTTTAGGAGGTGTAATAGGCATATACCGCATCCACATGGAGATGCGATATATATGCTGCGACGTCTTGTAATGGAGAATACTTATGATATGCGCTTGGTCGAATCGGACCAATCTTTGCTGCATGCAAAACATGTCCCCATATCGAAATTGGGAGTTTTGTTCTCATAATTAACGTTAACAATAAGTTGCAACCGTTTAATCAAAGATTCGGCCAAGCCATTTTATGTATGAGACAGTGGGGCCTGGATGTTACATCGATCCCCATGACATCATAATCATTAAAGGCTAGTGAAGTAAATTCACCAGCATTATCAAGCCTCACTTTCTTGATAATATAATCGAAATGCGCTCTTAACCTGATTATTTGGGAAATGAATCTCGAAATGTCATATTGTGTAAAAAGACATACATGGGACCATCTACTTGATGCGTCAATTAATACCATAAAGTATTGAAATGGTCCACGATGGGTGGATTGGTCACATATATCACCATGTATTCTTTCAGAATTCTAGTGATTCATTTCCAATTTTAGTTGGTGATGGCCAAATTATGAGTTTTCTTGAGCGCATCACATAAAAACTCATTTGATTGAAAGATCTTGGTCTTCCAATGGATGGCCATTAGAATTTTCCATTTTTCTATCATGATTGAACAGGGATGACCCAGTCTTTCATGCCATACTTTAAATATATTGGTAAACTTGGGTTTGCGTGGCATATGATTCAAATCATATTAATCTTTGTGGAATATAGTCCAAAAGAAAAAGTGATTCTCAATATATATTTTCTCTCCGAAGTCACTGATGTGATGTAAAGATATTCAATGCCACTCTTATTCTTAGTCTCCACATGATATCCATTTCTGCGGATATCTCTGAAACTTAATAAGTTTCTATTAGATTTGGGGGAATATAATGCATCAGTAATTTCTAACTTTGTCCCTCTTGGCATTGAAAACTGAATTTTTCCGGAGCCCATAATAATCTTTGCATTTCCTGATATAGTAATCACACCAGTTTCTTTTATTCTAAGATCGGAGAAATACTTTTTATCTTTTAATATTGTGTGYGTTGTCGCACTATCTGCCAGACATATATCTTCATCATCATTCATAAATTTTGACTTTTTCCTGAATCAAAATATTCATAAAAGGAAATACATTAAAACACATCAAAATATTCATTAAAAATATACATTAAACAACAATATATTATATTACAACAAAAAAACATATTATTCATTAAACCTTTTATTTCTTGTCTTCTTCAGGAAGACATTATATTACATTGACTCGTTAATATCCATGGGTTCAACGAGAAARTCTGCGATATCAAGGTGGGTATTATCAAGGGAAGGTTCGGGCTCATCAGAGATAAAATTGGTTTCATTCTTTTTCTCGTTTGTCTTTTGAGATTCTTGATACAGATCGGTGAGATGTTTTGGCGTACGACAGGTACGCGTCCAATGACCTTCCATACCGCATCTGTAACATATGTTTTTCCTCTGARTAGTTACTACGCTCGCACTATCATGCCTTTTGAAACTTTTATTCGCCTTTCCAGCGTTGTAACTATTATTATTGAGTCCCTTCCTTGTCCCTCGCCCACGTCCGACGCGACCGGCCTCTACCTCGTCTCGCCCTTGCCATTGTTATTAGTGAAGATGCAACATTCGCTTGAGGGAATGTTGCTGATCCTGAGGCAGGTTTGATAATTCATCATCACGAGTTCATTATTCGCTTTCGGCAACTAGGAGTATATTCATTAACTCAGAATAACGAGTATAACCTTTCGTCATTGTTGTTGTAGTGATACATTTCAGGATGAAATGTCGGAGAGTTTTCTCATCATATCATAATCACTTACTTTTCTCCACATAATATCATCCGGAAGTAATTCCGAACAACGCGAATTATAATCACTTACACTCTTATAATCCAAAAACCGGAGGTTTAACCAATGTTTAGCCTTTGGTAAGATCACAACCTTTGGTGATCAAACTTCTTTAGTGATTGCCAAAGATCCTCGAGATCTTCTTTCGTGATATATTCATTTTTAAATTATCGGAGGTGGTGGCGTAAAAATATCAGTGGCCTTTCTTTTTCTACGGGGCCATATTTTTCGGATCGATGGCATGAGCTTTCGCTTTGATGTAACTTTGCATTTAATGCGTCATATAATTATTTCAGACACATCATAGCGATATCGAGCTGAGATTAGACATGATATCTTAAAACGTCAGATTGGATAAAGATTGTTTTGTGTTTGGATTAGATAAGGAGCGGTTCGTCTTGCGTGTGTGTGAGAAATTTATGTTATAAACTAGAGAGTTTTAGAGAGATAAAGTTTAGAGATAACTTACTTGTATTCATTTCTTTACATCTTACATATATAGAAGGAGAAACTTGCGAAATAGCTTCTAGAAATAACTTAATAACAAAGTAAATAAATTAAATAATTACAATTATCTAATATCATCATCTTTTTATTTTCAAGAATACCATTAGCTAAGATACACATTGTCAAGATTACCCTTAAGTTTTTTTTTTCGTATAAATATTCTACTGGTAAAAAATAGGGATATGATATGAAATTCCTCTGATAAATTTCTTAAACGTCTTGGAAGAGAGGGAGTATTTATTTTGGTTAATGATATTAACAGACTTGCATGATATAAAAAGGTTCAAGTATATATCTCCTCACATTTGTTTTAAGAGAATTCAAATCAATTTCGTGCTTAGACACACTCAAAGAGAAACCTATTGTTTACTTACATCATCTTTGCCAGAGCTATTTTCAGTTACAAAACAACAGGATTGGAGAAAGAAAACAAAATTAGACAAAATGCCTTGGATAACCTTGAAGAAATAATATTTTTATTATTTCAATAACAAGAAGTTTTGCTATGGCCACTACATTCACGTTTTGCCAAAAAGCAGTTACAAATCATTATAAGACGAGACTCTGTAAGTCTCGTCTGAACAAATGGAGTTTATCGGATAGCACCGGTCAGATTAGCGCCACCGAGGTTTGCCCCTTCCAAATGCTGTTACATAAACATATCCCAAGGATTAAGCTCTACTCAGAAACTTAAAGAAGTAGTAGAAAAAAAGATGAAACCAACTACTGGCCAATATCAATCCGCGCATGTATGTTTTTCAATACCCAAGTATTGTTTTGGACTTACTGCTTCTCGCAGATTCACATGCCTCAAGTAAGCTCGTTGAAGGTTTGCTCCTTTGAAGTTGGCATTACTCAACTTTGCACCCTATATATGTATGATTCAGTTAAACCGCAACTACACACTCATTTAAGAGCCACATATCACTTATCTGTCTCATCACAGTTCGTCCAGACACTTGGCACAAATCGAATTAAGGCTGTATATAAATTGTCAATAAAAGGAATTTCTTACCTTCAAATTTGCACCTTCTAGATTTGCTCCTTCTAAGTTGGCATTTGTAAGGTCCGCATTCTGTTAGGTAAGAAAGAAAATCAAACATTATCACCGAATCACGCTATGCTCATAAACACCTTCTGGATACAACCTTATGGATACATGGAATTGAAAAGTGGATTAAACCCGGGAGGAAATCTGATTGACATAGGCAATTGATAACTTCTATCATGGTGAAAAGTCTAAGTTAAAATTCTAATTCTACACAGACTACTTAAGGCACCTGCAAGTGTGCAGTGCGGAGATCTGCACCACATAAGCTGCAGTCCACTAAGCAGGCATCTACAGTACACAAGTCTGAATTTTTTAGTCAAATTATGTTTATATGTGAAATTTTATTTCATGGCTGTCTATAAGACCATTAACAAGCAAGATTAGGCTTATATGCACCTTGTAAATTTGCACTCTGAAGATTTGTACCAGCTAACAACGCTCCTCTAAGATTTGCGCTAGTAAACTCACACCTTTATAGGAAGGAACAAATTTATATCTTTCAGGAAGTGGTACCATGTATAAATTAACTATATACGATGGGATCTGACAAATTCCTTACTCGCGCAAAATAGCATTGTGAAAAATGGAGCCCTCAGCATCAGCATCCTGTTTGAGCATTTAGTAATTCAGCATATATGATAAGCAGATGTTCAAGCAAACTCCCATTATATGATGATATATTCTTCTCCCAAAGCAGAAAAAGTTGATACAACAAATTTACCCGAAATTTGGCACACTGAAGATTTGTACGAGAGAAAAACACATTCCTGAGACAAGCATAGCTGAAATCCACAAGGGATAGATCCTACATTATTCAAAGAGAAACATTCAAACAGTAAATACGAAATGGTTATTTCTAGACACTGACTAAGACGAAGCTCTTCTTCCCGGATAGGTTTACTAATCTCTTGATGTTGACAAAAAAATAAAGACACTCACTAAGACAGCAAATGTGTATTCCAATTGAAAAAATCAAATAAATATGTCCTTAGAAATGTAACTGAAGTTCTTTTTAAACTCCAGGTTAAAACAACAAGAATCAGTTAGTCTATACGTTCTATTAATTTTCCTCCACAAAAGTTTATCAAACCCACAAATGATCTCTGAAACAACTGAGTTGGGGATGAGAAATGCAGCGAGTTCAAATCAGCCAATAGCATGGTAACCTACAAGAATCTGAGATAAAGAAATATTACCAGTTTAGAAAGATCAATTCCAGAAAGATTAACTCCTCGGAACCTGACTCTTTCGGATTGTATACATTTGATGATATCTATACGCGATAATTCAGCTTCTACTTCACCAACTTCTCTTTTCGAATCTTTTATTCCATCTTTCAGCCCCTGAAATAGGAAGAGAATGCAAATATATTACATCTCCAGCAAAAACTACTCCTGTACTCCACAAAAGGTAAACTCCAGTTACAGCTAAAAATGAAAAAAAAAAAAACGAGAATAGTAAGGTAAAAGAAAAGCTTAGCTTACGAGAAGCTGATAGTAGTCTGCTTCGCGCAAAAGTTCAGAACAATCAGGATCTGACAGACTAGGAGCAACGCCATCACGCAACCAATTTAAAATATGACGGAAGTGCTTTCCATCCCTGTCAATGAATACATATCCCTGCAACAATTAAATTCAACTAGTTTAGTGGATATACTTCTTCACAAGTGCACATATGCATACTCATACATATAAATGTGTGTCTATATATGTACAAGAATATGTAACAGATTTTTTCTGGTACATGGCTTCAAATATACTATTGAATTGATTCTTGCATTTCAAAACAAATCTTAAAGTGGGTAGCTAAAATCACAGTCTCTCTACATAACTAATTTAATTTATCTTTAAATGAAGGCTACTCGATACAAGGACCCGGTATAACACTCAGTGAAGCCTATTCATATGCAGGTTCTGAAACGGCATCATCCTATATAAAATAATTAGACTGCAATTCAAGTAACATATAATGCAATAATACCGTTTTGGATTCCGGGCGCATTGCATGTCGACCACTAAACATCGCTGCGAGCATTGAGTCTGGCTCACGGATAGTCAATGTATCAATGGTAGTACAAAATTTCTTTCCACCTGCATGAACACAAACACTTTTTTAATTTTTTTGAAGAGCTAGGCCCCGTGAAAGAAAAAAGGGGTTTTCCACTCAGAAGATGGTTGAGGAACCAGAAAAATATCTAAGAGGAGAAAACAACACAGTTCTGGCCTTATCACAGTTAATTTTGATCAACCCAAGCAACATTGAGGTTTACGACTGAAACCTAAGCCCCAAAGTTTTCATTTTTCTAGAGAAAATTTTCTGAAATTGAGCATGCACCATCTCAATTACAGGATTCAGAAACATAACTAAGAAAAAGATGACCAAATACAATATTTCTCACACTATTTAGCTACCATTTTTATAGTTAATCAACATCTTGTAGTACTAATTGGTTCAATTTAACATTTTGGAATCAAAAGGATGGAATTTTACCAAGATTTTAAACGTTTAATTAAGTGATGAGTAATGGTATTGCAAGAGATATATAAAGGGAAGAAATTTACCAATGTTAAGACGAATCATGGAAGACAAGTCAGAGCTCGTCTCCATGAGAGAGGAAGAGGAGAACTCAGCACCAAGCTTTGACCTGTGAGGAGATTATCACTTGATGATGATGATGATGCCAACATAAAAACTAAACAGAACTAGATTTCACAAAATATCGAATCTTTGCGGTCTAATTCTATTGAAAATTTGAAGGTTACATAGCAAATAGTGCGATCTAGTAACTCAAACTCATTCATAAAACGAGGAATACTCAGATTCTGAAAAAGTTTAGAACTAAGTTGATTTGATTTCACAAGTAGAAAGTGTAATTTTTTACCTGAAAATATTTCGTTTTTTCGGTTCTTGTTTGATTTTGCTGAGAATTTGGTCGACGAGACGAGGAAAAAAAAAAACAAAAAAACGAAAGATTCTTATTGCTTTCGCCGATTAAGGCAGCTACATGGGCTTAATGGATTGCGTAAAAGCCCAAATCACATATTTACAAACCAATACATTTTCTAATGAGTATTGAAGAGTGTTTACAAACCAATGCTAATAGATGGAAACAGTTTGGCCAAGAGCTTTGGTTCGGCAGATCGGGCAAGAAGGGTTCTTTTTCAGCCACGTCATAATAAAGTCTGTATGAAAAAGGAGGGAACATGGTAACTCCATGCGACTCACCGCACTAGATAATTCCGTTAAGCATATCGGACAATCCATCGCCGCCGGGACCAGACAAGTACCCTTTTCTTTACAACAACAATCAATCCTCACCCATTGTTCCACGTTGACTTTAACGTCAACTTCTACCTTCAAACCACCTCCTCCTCCGCGGCGGCGGCTTCTGAAATTAACGGATTCGGTTGAGATATAACGGACAAGACGTTCTTGAATAGAATGCGGGAGATACATCGCCGACAAGATGATCATGACGTGTTCAAGGCATGTTTCTTGGGATACAAGAAACTGTTTTGGGATGCTGTCTTCGAGTTTAAGTACACGATCACGACGACGTTCAAGAGTGGTCTTAATTTCGTGTCCATCGAGATTTCCATGACGAATCCGTAGATTTGGCTGATAAGTTACGATGAAGGAATACGAATCTGATTCGACCTGAAAAGCTTTGAGATGAATGTGTTCTTTTGTGGTCTTTTTCCGGAGAAAACAAAGATTGATGACTCGATCAGTAACGGTCGTTGAGGTTGAGACAAGTTCATGCTTGTAGCTGCCCTTCATGGCTGGTGGTATGAACCAAAAAGAACAGACCCTAATCTCTCTTGAACGATAATTTATTATATCTTATGTTTTTCTTTTTAATTACTTTTCCTCGATCTCTACTGTTGTGTAAAGATATATAGGAGGTTTACATTTTTCCTTTTTATTTTCCAAAAAATTATTTAGGGGTTATTTATGGGTGACTACTTGGTGAATTCACTGACAGCAATATATGTTTTTTACTATATTAAGTACAATAATTGTTGGTTGCCACCTTGTCAATTTAATAGATTATTCATTTGATTTGGTATTTATTTCTGTTAACTACACTTTGATTCCTTTTATAGGTTATACAGAAAATTTATATAGTTTGCACATTTTGTTAATAACACTAATTCAATGCTTTTGTATTTATTCTTTTGTAAACTTTTGTACACCTTTTTAATCCATGTAAGGATTTCTAACTTATTATAAACAGATATTTATAGCTTTACATAAATGATAAAATTTAGTCATATATAGTTAAAATCATGTAAATATCTTGTTTTCCCGCAAAATTATGTAAGATATAGACTTCAATTGGTAATCATAATTTAGGAAAAGAATGACAAGAAATGTGATATTCTTTTTTATTCCTCAATTTTTTTACCATTTAAGAGTAATATTTCTCTCACATCATTCCTCTACATTCCTCATAAAATGAGGAACAATAGAACAAAAATGTTCCTCTCCAAAATTGATGATGAACAAAATGGAACAAAAAAGAACAAATATTGAAATTCTTTTTTTATTTTAAAATAAATTAAAAAAATAATTTTTACTAATAATATTTTTATTTTAATATAAAATAATTTGCATAGCTTCACAATATATTTATAGAAAAATATTTTGATAAGAATTTCATGTTAAATTAATCTTAAAACTTTATTTGAAAATTTTATGGATAGTAAAATAAACTTAAAATGTTTATAGAAGAAGTATATATATTTGAATTACTCCTACAATTTTATTTTAGGTTAATATTAATAATTAATATTTAACTAATATATATAATTTTAATTCATAAATTTTAGTTTAAAATCAAATGTAAAATTAATTAAATATAATATTAATTTTGTATTTTATTGAAATTTAATTTATTAATTATTTAATATATATTTTTAAAGATACTATTATTATTTGGTTTCTATTCATTATAATTATATATTTTATTCTTGTTCGTTGTTCATTTTGTTCATTTTCTTTTTATTTTTTTAATGGTCACCCGTTGAAACCATATTTACCATCAAAAATTATCTTTACACTTAAATAAAACACTAAAGTAATAATATACTAATTCATAAACTACACTTGTAATTATGTTTTAAAACTGTGTTTGTTTTTTTTGGTTATTAACAACATGCATTATGATAATTTAAATCCAGGTGGTGAGTCTGGTGACATAACAACTCCGATCCTCACTTGAGTTTATGTATGATGACTAGCATGTTTACCCAAAACCACAAATATGTAGTTATGAGAAAGTATAAAAAGGAATATGTATTAAGATCAAAGAGCGAGATTGAGGATCTGAAACGGGAAATGAAGACGCAAATCCTGATGAGTGATGACGAGGAAAAGTCAAGTGTTCCACAATGTGAAAGCATTTGTAACTAAAAAATAAGCTTCTACAACAACAATTAATGGAAGGAAGAAAAAAAAAACTAAAATAAATCATATTATTTTGAGAAGAAAGTTAAAACACCTTAATTTCTGCAACATCTTGATAAAATTGACTCCAAAACTGACTAATTAAGCATCGATATTGGTTTGAGAATCACAAGGAGGATCAAAGGGACTAAAAGCTCTATAAGCAGAAATGACAGAGAGAAATAAGAAAAAGAAAAGGACAAAGACATGAAGTCCCAAAGCAATTGTGAGTTTTGAACAATAATGTGAATAAGTAGAACACATTTCACTCCATGTCACTATTTTGTCTCCTTTGTTAAGTAAGTACACTATCTCTGTTGCTCCTGCTACTGATGTTGTGATCACATAAGCTAAAACCTTCACACAACACAAAATTATTTACTTATATAAGAAATTGCATACTAGATTTTTGATTAATGATTGAATAGTTAAAAAAAAAAAACCTGGTCAGGAACAAAGAAGAGCCAAGCTTTGGAGACTAAACATGTGACCCATGAAAAAACAATAGAGAGCAGAGCATAAACAGCAGATACGGCACTCACACCAACCATATACCTACAAATAACCAATCAATTAATAAACAACTAAATAATTATAGAAAACTTACTCCAAAACTGAAAGAAACTAAAGAGTATAGTACTTGAGACCCATGATGGAGTTGTAGTCTAAATTGCCATAGTCAGGGTTGGATTCGTGGTTAGTGACAGTTAACCAGATGGTTGCAACACTGAGAGGAACCACACTTAGTCTTAGACATGAATCTACGAGCTTCAAAGACATAGGAGCTTGTGGATGCTGCTTTAAAGAACTGCTTCTCTCCCCTTCTCTTGTGTTATTGTTGTTGTTATCTCTCATCTTTGGTTAATTGGATCTCAAAATCAGATGTGTTTTTTTTTTTTTTTTGGTTTTGGAGAGGAAGAAAGCTATACAAATTGTAGACTTCAAGTGGGTTTCTCAGTTAGATTATCCATCTCTTTATATATAATAAATATGTAGATATATGTGTCTCTGTGTAGTCACAAGACATGTAAAACCAAATTATACTAAGATACAAAAAAAGTTCCTATGACTTTTCTCCTTTTTATGATTAATCTTTAGAAACCGTGTGGAAGAAAAATAAGTGATTTTCATTTATAATGATAAGACAAGAAAAACTTGCAAATGTGATTACGGATTAAATTAAGCATCCTATATTCACATTAAAGTAAGGTTTTTTTTTTTCATCATCTCCGGATTGTAAGATAATTGTTTGCATTAGAAGTAGAATGTTGATCGATTAAATTTATTATCAAAACCTATATGTGTTTCTGAACAATTTTATAAATATATATCATTGGATTTACCATATTTAGTAACTTTTCTAACGATTATTAAGTTGGTAATTTGCTGTCAGAAAAAAAGGTTAGTGATTTTGATAAATTTATATTTTTATTTCGTTTCTATTGAGTGGCACCAAAAATCTGGTAGTGCGAAGTGACAGAGACGAGGCAAGTGCGGTGGTTGCTGGAAGCGAAAGAGATAGACTTTTGGCTTTGTCTTGGTTGGTTTCATATGAATCATAGTTTTGGAGTTATAGTTTTACTTGAGATAATATAAAGTATTGAGATGCTTATTATTATTTTTATACCCAAAGTGGTAAAATTGTAGTAAAAATTATCATTGTTCAGAGACATTAATCGGTGGCGATACTTTTTGGGGACATAAAGTGATGACATTAGCATTAGTCAAGGTGATGTCACATCATAGTTAAAAATAGTGTTACAACACCAAAAATTGATCGCACCACAGAGAGTCTGCATTTCACATTACTAACTTTTCATCTTTTCAGATTCCGCCATTTCGGTTTAGGTTTAGGTTTAGGTTTGATTCAGTTAGAAAATATATCAAAATTAAACATAACTTCCTAGCTTCTTCAGTTTGAGTTTATGGCTTTCAATTTACTTCGGTTTGGTTCTATTTACTGTGTTTTTTTCTTTAGCTGGGGATCTGTTTGGTTTATTTTATAACCTACTAAAATATAACCGAATATGGATCTACGTCGACAAACATGATAGAAAGCAATATCAAATAGTTTTTTTTTGAGTTTTTCACATCATGTATCATTTTTAAAAATTTGAATGGTAATGTTATGGCAACAACAAAACAACTGGTAATTGTTATGTTTTATAGTAATTTATACATGTTTCTTTAGTATGCATTTTATTTAGGTTTACTTTTGCTAGCCTTTATGTTGTACTATGCTAACAAATTTTGGAAAAAAAAACTCTCATGAGAATATGTTTTATGTGGTAATATCCCGAATTGGTTTTTACTGAAAAATGGGATTTAGTGGTATCTTTTGAATTTGGTAGTTTGGAGTTTGGACGACTCCAAATTTATGATCTAGGTGATACGAGAATAGTCGCACTCTTTTTCAAAAGTGTTTTCTTTTACCTTTAGTTAGAGAGTAGTTTTAACTGTAGTAGGGTTATCAATGCCCATGTGGGATGGTTGTACGATTTGGTGGGTAAAGTTTTAGAGAAAAGAGGCATACTGAAAAAAGTAGAGGAGATGAAGGATTTGGCAATGAAAAAGAGTTGGAAAACTTTGAAGGTGAGGAAGTGAAAGTTAGGTATGGTCTTCTGAATATGTACTTGGGGATGTAACAATGTGTATCAACAACCAAATCAAACTTACTTTACTGCAAGTTTTTGTTGATTTGAATACTTCTGCCAATTGATTTCACCGGTTAAATCAAATAGATACATCAACATGGACTAGAATTTTCAAGGATTCCTACACAATCTTGGTCCATTTCACGATTTTCTTCAGCATCTTGTTTCTAAATTTGAGTATTCTACCGACTCCACCCATAACTGAGTACTATGATCGGTTCCAAATCATAAAGTACTCCTAGGACACATTCTTATGGTCATCATCACCATTCTCTCTCTCATTATTAACACATGTTGAGAGTGAGACTAAGTAAACCAGCTTCTGTATAAACCACATGTTGTATCTGTTAAGTAATGACCAATTGCATGATCAGAGGATAAAGAGGTGCAGCTTGATCTGGATTCAAGGTCAACAATATGGGCTGAGATAAATAGCTTAAGGCAACATATACAGAATCATTTTTCCCCATTAAAACAAACCAAGAGACCAGATATAAACAAACTTTTAACATTGATATGATGAGACTAAGTAAACCAGGACCAGTGGTTCCATATGCTCTAATACCACAAAGCAAATGAAACTCATTTAAACCTTCCGATAACTTCGACTACCATATGGAGTGAGACAATAGAGAAGGGCAAACATGTAGACAGACATTGTTATCCATCACAACGAACAGAGAACATCAAAACTTTTAAGCACTGAGATGTTGAGACTAAGCAAAGCAGAGAAATGACCGAGATGGCCTATATTTCTTCAATCTATGAAAAAGATAGCAAACTTGAGAAAAATATATGTAGTCTCTGGAGGAATAATCATTACTCTTTGAATCATTAACTGTTAAGTAGTAACTAATCTTCCAAAACAGCTAGAACATTTAGAGTTAAATACAAATCATTAAGAATCCCAAAATGATCCTCATGTAAGAATATAAATTAAATTATGAACAATCCAAGTATCTAGTGAAGGAATCTATAATCAATTCCAAAATGGAAGTATCAAAAACCAACACAGACATTAAATTCACAAGATAAAAACTATTAATTGTATGACAGAACACACAATTTATTGAAAATTTAATAATGATATAGTGAGTCTTATGAGTATTGAACATTATACCCCAATTGTATCATCACATTACAGATTTGGAAGAAACTAGTTTAAAACTCAATGAGCAATAACATCACTATTCAACACACTACTGGGTTCAACAAGAAGTGAATTTACAGGAGGATTAATATTCATCATCATCATCGACGAGACGGATCTAGCAGCGGCTAATTTCTTCCTCTGATAACTATAAGGACCGTAGATCTTTCTCAGAAGATGTGGTACCTGATCAATCGTCAGATTCCGCGCCGCCGCTGCTTCATCAACAGAGTTCTGAGAAGGTGAAATCGAATCGAGTGGTTGCGAGAGGGAGCGAGATACGAGAGATGCAGTCGTAGTAGATCTAGCGTTGATTCTCGAGTTTCGGATCTGAGCAAGCGCTCCTGGTTTTAAGTAGCGGTGGAATCCATCGCTTCTTCTCGCCGGAGATTTAGAGATATCTTTCATGGATACGATTTGGTTTAAGCTTCTTCGATGAAGAGAGAGATTGTGGAGGATTTGTGATTGAAGATTTGGGGATCTAAGGATTTTTGTAATGGAGTGGGAGCGGCGGGAAAATCGGCGTTGGGGGAAAGATGAGTCTCTTTAGGGTTTTGAAAAGTCTTCAAGAGCGGGAGATTTTTTTTTTTGGTGGCACGTGGTATTGACACGAACCTCCTCTTTGTCACGTGACTTAACCGAAGTAAATCCAAGTCAAAAATCAAAACAAACCATACCAAAATTTCACTAAACTAAAGCAAACCAAACCAAAATACAAATGATTTTTTTCAAAAGTTTTCGAACCGAAAATAAACCGTAAACCGATTGTTCACCCTTGTTAGATCCACTTGTGGGTTTATTAGAGGACTGTTTAGTCAAGTGTCGTCCGTGAGGGCAGCGCGTGAGAGCAATGATTCTCTGCCTTTCACACCAACTGTTCTAAACGTGAACTATCAAACTTGTTCTCCAATCTCCAATTATATTAATACACGTGTATAATCTCACAGCTACAAAAATATTTTAGGCTACAAATCTTAGCCGCCTTATTTTTTTATACCACCGTTCACTAACTTGTTTTTTTCCCTTAAGATTACTTTTGCCACCGTTGTTTTACTTTTACGTCTATAGTGGCGGTTTCAGTCTCCTATATTTTCCACTGATCTCATACTGCATACTACTCTGTATTTTTTCTCGAGAAAATTTCCCTTTCACTCTTATTCGAACAAGTGAAACGAGCGTTACCACTATGGACACTAAGATCGGATCCATCGACGCGTGTAACCCGAACCACGACGATATCGGCGGTCCTCCAAACGGCGGCGTCTCCACCGTTCAAAACTCAAGTCCACTTCACTCCACAACCATCAGCCCCTGCGACGCGACTCTTGGCCGTTACCTAGCGCGACGATTAGTCGAGATCGGCGTCACCGATGTTTTTGCCGTTCCTGGAGATTTCAACTTAACGCTTCTCGATCACCTCATCGCCGAATCAAATCTCAAGCTGATCGGATGCTGCAACGAGCTTAACGCTGGATACGCTGCCGACGGTTACGCCAGATCTCGCGGCGTCGGTGCGTGTGTCGTTACGTTCACCGTCGGTGGATTGAGTGTCTTGAACGCGATCGCCGGTGCTTATAGTGAGAATCTGCCTCTGATTTGCATCGTCGGTGGTCCAAACTCCAACGATTACGGTACCAATAGGATTCTTCATCATACGATTGGTTTACCTGATTTTACTCAAGAGCTTAGATGTTTTCAAGCTATTACTTGTTATCAAGCTGTGATTAATAACTTAGAAGAGGCTCATGAACTCATCGATACTGCGATTTCGACTGCTTTGAAAGAAAGCAAACCTGTTTATATCAGTATCAGCTGTAATTTGCCGGCGATTCCTCTTCCGACGTTTAGTCGTCATCCTGTTCCGTTCGTGCTTTCGCCTAAGGTTAGCAATCAGATTGGTCTAGATGCGGCGGTGGAAGCAGCAGCTGAGTTCTTGAACAAAGCTGTGAAGCCAGTTCTTGTTGGTGGGCCGAAAATGCGGGTTGCGAAAGCTACGGATGCTTTTGTGGAGCTTGCTGATGCTTCTGGTTATGGTGTTGCTGTGATGCCTTCTGCTAAAGGACAAGTACCTGAGCACCACAAGCATTTTATAGGGACGTATTGGGGAGCTGTGAGTACAGCTTTTTGTGCTGAAATTGTTGAGTCTTCGGACGCTTATTTGTTTGCAGGTCCGATTTTCAACGATTACAGTTCTGTTGGGTACTCTTTGCTTCTCAAGAAGGAGAAGTCGATCATCGTGCAGCCTGATCGGGTTACTATCGGTAATGGACCTGCGTTTGGGTGTGTTCTTATGAAGGACTTTCTCAGCAAATTGGCCAAACGAATTAAGCACAACAACACTTCCTATGAGAATTACCACAGGATCTTTGTCCCAGAAGGAAAGCCTTTGAGAGATAACCCGAATGAGCCTTTGAGGGTTAATGTGCTGTTCCAACACATTCAGAATATGCTCTCTTCTGAAACTGCTGTGCTTGCTGAGACTGGAGATTCCTGGTTCAATTGTCAGAAGCTGAAGCTCCCTGAAGGATGCGGTTACGAATTTCAAATGCAGTACGGATCAATTGGTTGGTCAGTTGGTGCTACTCTAGGCTATGCTCAAGCCATGCCAAACAGGCGTGTCATTGCTTGTATTGGAGATGGTAGTTTCCAGGTAACCGCGCAGGACGTATCTACAATGATACGGTGTGGACAAAAGACTATAATCTTCCTCATCAATAATGGAGGCTACACAATTGAGGTGGAGATTCACGATGGTCCTTACAATGTCATAAAGAACTGGAACTACACAGCTTTTGTTGATGCCATACACAATGGAGAAGGAAAATGCTGGACTGCCAAAGTTAGATGTGAGGAGGAGCTAGTGAAAGCTATCAACACGGCAACAAATGAGGAAAAGGAGAGCTTGTGTTTCATTGAGGTGATAGTGCACAAAGATGATACAAGCAAAGAGCTTTTGGAATGGGGATCTAGAGTCTCTGCTGCTAACAGTCGTCCCCCTAATCCTCAGTAGAGATCAGAGATGCGCTCAACTTATATAAATTTCCAATTTGGTAGTTTCATCTCCGTTTTATGTAAAAAAGTAGTGTGTATCACCCATCTGGATGGGAAAACAATGTGTGCCTCCTTGAGGGTATAAGCTGTTTAGGTGCCTAAATAAGAAATTGTTTCCTCTGCTTCGTCTTTCATCCTCAGCTTTTCGCAGATTCATCAGAGCGATGGTCTTTGTGTTTTGGATTGGTATGTTGATTGCCTTACGAAAGTGGGGATCCCATTCAAAGATGGCGATGATTATTTTAAAGGCAGTTGGTAGAGTCCTTTCTTTTCCTATTTATGTTAACCATTGTTTTACCTTTTCTTGATATGTTCTGAATAGTACTTTTTCTTGCTTTCTAGCTTTTTGGTTCATGGCTGGAGTACCAGCTAAATTTGATCTTGTTTCTATGAGGGATGCAATGAAGAGTCCTGGGAGTGATCCACTGGTTTACAAAACGACATCGCTATGCTGTTGTGATGTGACGAATCTTTCGCAGTTGGCCATAATTTAAGACTTAAGTAGGATTAGATAGCTTATTCCATCGTAGTTCTCTTAATTTTCTGCATACAGAAGCCTTTTGGTCTTGCCTTTGATCACTCTGTCCCACATTTATGTCCAAATTTATGATGCAGTTTGAATCCGACAGGACCTGGGATTGGTGGCCTTCAAATCCAAAGCTGTTGCTTTCAGTGGTTCACCTGTTGTTTCCCTTTGCTGTGTAAAAGGTAAAGTTGAGAGTCCATTAAACTAAAGCTTTGGCTAGTTACATGGTTCTACACTAAGATTAACAAGAAAGCCTTATAGAAACATCGTTTCTCTTGTTCATTTTTTGATGCTTGTAAAGCATGTGATAGTATTTAGATATATCTTCAAATGAGAATTGTCGACTTTGATTTACCCTTCATGAATTAATTGATATCCCTCTCTTTATGTCAATCTTGGAGGTGTGAAACCAGAGGAAGCAAATGAATCGAAATGACTTGATTCGTTCATTTTATGTCAATTTATTTTTGCAGCTTGCATACTCACGAGACCCAGCTACTGTCAAGTAACATGAACCTTAGACAATTACGGTTGCTGAGGGGTGAAGACCCTAAAGATACGCATTTGAAATGGCTGTGAAACATATCCATCACTTATACGAACAAGAGTCATTGATTTGTTCTGTTTTTAGTTTTTTTTTTTTTTTCTTTTCAAAATTTCTTTAATCCATTTTGAAATCATTTGTCAACGGTAAAAAAAGGAACGTTCTCTCGCCAGACGTGGCCTCAATTTGTAAATGTGTTTTGGCGTGCAATTTGCGTCTTCCCATTCGAATATCTCCTCTGCCTCAGCTCCAACCTTGTCTGCATCGCGTCTTAATAACTCAAACCCATACGTGAGGATCTTCTCGGCTCTCTCCACCGTATGTAAAACGTTTTCAAAATAAAGTATCGCACAATTTCCAATAAGACGGTCTCTTCTTTTGTCAGACAACCACAGATATCGAATATAATGATATCAGAATCATATTTATAAAGTTATTGACTTCGAGATTCTTCTAGCAAGAAGCAAGTGTTGTACGTTTGGACCCACTTCTGGTTCTTATTATTATTTTCTTTCAATAAGTGCTCTTAATGGGCCTACACGGATTTGAGAGTTGCGCGTTCATTATACGCAAAGAGAGTAATTATTCTCTGCGTCACACACCAGTTATTCTAAACGTGAAAACCTCCCCACTTGGTCGCTAATTCGTACTTATCCATACACGTGTCTATAAAAATAACATATCTACGGCTACGATTTAACCGCCATAAAAAGAAGGTCAAGGTAAAAAAAAATCCTATAAATACAAAACCTTCCTTTAGCTTTGTTCCTCATCAATTCAAACAAAAAAAACAAAACTCCAAAGACTCCATCGTCTTCTTCAACACAACACCACCTTCAGGTACGATTTCTTCTTCTTAATTTCGTAGATTCATCGTAGATTTGATCTTTCTCTTGGTGTTGTTCTTTGTCTGATTGTTTGTTCTTAAGTTTTCATTTGATTTGTCTTGGTTGTTTCGTTTTGGAATCGGATCGGTATGATTTTGCGTTTTGTTTTGTTTGTTTGTTTATGGTTGTGATGTCTGATTTTGAAGGAATCTCTGGAAAAATTAGAGATACTCTCATATTCAATACGAATTGATTGACTTAATTTGTTAGGGTTTGACAAGTTTTGATCTCTATGGGACTAGATTTTTGCTTCTTTATTTCAATTTTGAATATTCTCCTCTCAAATTATTATTGGTAAAATTTGAGGTTTTGGATTGAAATTAGATTCCATTAGGTTCATGATCATGTAATTGATCTACCTAGGGTCATAGATCTCATATCTTATGATCCAGCAATATATGTTCTATTGAATAAAACTATCTATTTGGTAATCTTGGTAAGTCATGCTCTGTTCGTTATTGTTTATTATTGATAAAGACTAGACTTGGTTCTTCAACTATGATAGTTATGTTCTGATCTGGATTTTTTTATTTATTGTTGATTGGAGTCTAAACTTGGTTTCCTTAACTTTTTTTTTTGTAGAGAGAATCGAACAGCTTAAGAGCAGTTTCTTAGTTCCAAGTAACCAAGTTTACATGGTTGAGCTAGACATTCAGATTCCATCAGCATTCGATCCTTTTGCAGAAGCTAAAGATACAGATGCACCAGGGACTAAAGAGAACATTCACATCCGAATCCAGCAGAGGAATGGGAAAAAGAGCTTGACGACTGTTCAAGGTCTGAAGAAAGAGTATAGCTACGAGAGGATTCTCAAGGATTTGAAGAAAGATTTTTGCTGCAACGGGAACGTTGTGCAGGACAAAGAGCTAGGCAAGATCATTCAGCTTCAAGGTGATCAGAGGAAGAAAGTGTCTCAGTTCTTGGTCCAGTCTGGGATTGCTAAGAAGGATCAGATCAAGATCCACGGTTTCTAAATCAAATTCGAATTGGATCTTTGGATATATCTATCTTTGTATGCGAATAATTGGCTTGGTGTGTATGTGTAAACATTAGGAGTTTTTAAGGGGATGATTTGTTGGTTTTATTTTAAAAGATTTGGTTTTGTTGTTGTTGGTTGAAGGTGTGGGATATTTGACTTTTTCAATGATAAACATGTCGATTGTTCTAATTTTTGTCTCTTCCTTTATAGTTTACTTACAAAAGAAAAAATTAGATTGTGAAACGATACGAAAGTTGAAATCCAAAATAGAAAAGTATATATAGAAGATAATTTGATGGACCAAGGAATATGATAAGCTCGAACATTTAAAAGTACTTCAAGAAATTGATTGTCGTCCACGATGGTTTAAAAAATTGAGCTCTTCAGATTACAACCTTGTTTGTTACGTTTGGTGTAAAGAGGATTTAGAACTGGCTGAGAAAGTCAACGCCTTTGCTTTTCATCAAGAGTGTTGATATTGTTGATTTGGAAAATTTAGGGTTTTGTGATGGGGAACGATAGAATCAGTGCACTTCCGGATTATTTGATAACTCAGATACTTGTACTGCTTCCGAGCAAAGCATTTTATCAACCAGATGGAGAAATCTATGGCTTAATGTTCCAGGACTTGAGTTACACGCAAGTGACTTCTCTTCTTTGTCCAAAGATGCCATCAAGAACTTCACTGACAAATTTCTGGAGTTTAACCGTGAGTCACGCCTGCAAAACTTCAAAGATAAAGTATGATGAATCCAATGTATGTCTCTTTGGAATCAGGGAATGGATCGCTACAGCGATTAATCGTGGAGTTCATCATCTAGATGTTGACACACTTAGATGACCTTTTATCAAAGATTTCATGCCTATTGAAAGGTTGACCAATTATCCTTTGGCTTAACAACATGGTTTTTTGGGCTATGAATACGTGAAGCCCAAATAAAAGAACTAAGACTTAATTAAGGAGACACATATAAATACCTCTCTTAATTTAGGTTTTAAGGTATGTCGTTCTTGTGATCATTATCTCGATTGTAATCTATATAAGAGAGAACTCACCTGATACCTTGATTTCTAGGATTTGAGGGAAACAGTTCCTCCGAGACGCACTGTAAGCCATCATGGGAACTCGTTAAATTCTGTGTCATACTTTTCCTGTTTTACAAGAAATCGATAATAGGATTAGTATAACCAGGAACCAAAGATTACAGAGAGTGATTTCAACAAGTGGTATCGAGCCACAAGTTGTGGTGAAGAATCAACTCGATTCAAGATGCGATCAAACTCGAGGTTGAACGATTCGATGTCGAGACTTCTCTGTGGAAGACGAGGATGTTCGCACATCTAAGAATACTTGGGTTGAAAGATGCGTAGAGCAAGCTCCGCTTCCAGCGTTAAAAAGAAGATGATCCCAGCTAAGAAAAGCGGATTGCGATGAAGCGCAAGAATGAACGATGTGAGAAAGCGATGGATATTATCTTCAAACGTGGGAGATAAGGTGCTGAGGAAGAACGAAAAGTGCACGCGGGCGGAGACATGGTCGTTGCTAGCGCTTGTTCATGGTAAAAACGCTACCTAATAGAGTATATCTTCAGCTAAAGGTATACACGCTCAAGATGAGGAGAAAAAGACAATCGATGAGAATATCGATGAGTTCAAGATGATTGCAGATCTAAGCAATCTAAATATTGAAGTTCGCAAAGTACAAACTGTTCTTCTTTTGAGTTCTTTATGAATGTTGAGAGAAACTCTCAAGTATATGAGAAGGCATAACATTTGAAGAAGTATAGTGCAAGATCCAAAAAGTTAGATCTTAAGGATGCGCTGGTTCCCAGTCCGCAGAAGGTTTATTTGTTAGTACCAGAGGCAGGCCTATTCAGAAAAGTAATAAGCAAGGAAAAGGAAGATCTCAAAGCAAACCTAGATCGCAGTCAAGACCAAAGAATAGCAAAGGATGTTGGGTATGTGGTAAAGATGGTCATTGGAAAAGGGATTGTTTAGAAAGGAAGAAAAATTCAACAGAATTTGCAAATATTGTGTCAAGCATAAATGAACCTCTAGTTCTAACAGCAAGTGTAGGTGATCCTAGAGATGAATGGGTTATGGATTCAGGCTGCACATTTCACATTACTCCTAACAAGGACCTATTGTTTGACCTTGAAGAGTTTGAAGGGGGAAGAGTGTCAATGGCAAATAACACTCACAATGATGTTAAGGGAATGGGTAAGATAAAAATTATAAATCCAGATGGCACACAAGTGATTTTAACAAAAGTCAGATACATGCCAACTGTGAGCAGGAATCTCATATCCTTTGGACTTCTTGAGAAATCAGGGTGTAGATATGAGGGAAAAGACTTCAAAGTTCAGTTCTATAAAGGAGATCAAAAGGTGATATCTGGAAAGTATATTGATGGGCTGTATTATCTTGGAACGCCACTAAGAAGTTTCGGCAAAATCGACGTTGATATGACGAAAGGTGGCATTCAAGGTTGGGACATATGAGTCTAAATAGTATGAAAGTATTGGTGAAGAAGGGTGATATCACTGACAAGGAAGTGAAGACGTTAAGTTTTTGTGAAAACTGTGTGTTGGGAAAATCACATAAACAGAGTTTTACAAAAGGGAAGCACACTTCACAGGGAATTTTAGACTACATACATTCTGATTTATGGGCTCTCCTTCAACAACCATGAGTCTTGGTGAATGTCAGTATTTTGTTACCTTTATGATGACTATTCAAGAAAGGTTTGGATTTATTTTTGAAGGCAAAGAATGAAGTATTTTCTAAGTTCAAAGAGTGGAAGATCGCTCAGAATCAAAGCAGAAAAGAATCAAATGCCTAAGGATCGATAATCGCAATAATCAGATGGATGAATTGTAAGCAATCTGGGATTAAGAGGCAGAACCTCATATACACCCTCAGCAAAATGGAGTTTCGACGTATGAACATCTATAATGGATAAAGTCGATGCATGTTTTCAAAAAAGTTTTGAAGCGTATCACTGCTGTTTACTTAATTAATAGGTCTAAACTCCTCAATTGAGTACAAGTTGCCTGAAGAAGTCTGGTCTGAAACTAAACCAGATATATCTCACTTGAAGAGGTTTGGATGCACTGCCTACGTTCACACGGTTCAAGCAAAGATAGAACCTAGAGCTATTAAAGGATTTTTTGTGGGGTATCCACAAGGTGTGAAAGGTTATCGGGTATGGATTCCGGAAGATCAAAGATGCACAATAAGCAGAGACGTTGTGTTTCATGAGGAAGAAGTTTATAAGGATGTTGTAGCACCTAAGGAACAAAAGAAACACAAGTCTAAGAGAGTGACTTTTAATCCAAATCTCATTCAAGGTCCTTCTAATGGGAATATTCATGGAGAAGGTTCAGCAGGTGGAGAATTCTCGCAGAAAAGTTTAGATTTAGCTCAAGGTGGAGAATTCTGGACAAAGCTCGATTCGACTCTTATGAAACAGAAAGTGATGAAAGCAATGAGAATTCAAATCAAAACTTGGATGATTATCTCTTAGCTAGGGATAGAGAAAGGAGACAACACAAACCACCTTCAAGGTTTGTGGATATAGACTTTGTAGCTTATGCATTATCTGGGGCAGAAGTTGTTGATTTGGATGAGCCTTCAAGCTATGAAGAAGCTAAGAAAAGCAAAGATTGTAAACTTTGGAATGCTGCGATGGATGAGGAAATGGATCTTGGAAGTTGGTCAGGAAACCAGAAAATAAGAAAGTTATTGGCTGCAAATGGGTCTTCACAAGGAAACCAGGAATTCCAGGGGTTGAAAAACCTAGATTTAAAGCCAGATTAGTTGCAAAGGAATTTTCACTGGTGGAAGACATTGACTACACTGAAGTTTTTGCTCCTGTGGTTAAGCATGTGTCTATTAGACTACTGTTGTCAGCTGTAGCTAATCAAGACTTGGAACTAGAGTAGTTGGATGTGAAAACAGCTTTCTTACATGGAGTATTAGATGAGGAAATCTAAGCCAGAAGGTTTCAAAATTAAAGGGAAAGAAGATAGAGTGTGTCGCTTGGTTAAGTCACTCTATGGTCTAAAACAAAGTCCAAGGCAATGGAACAAAAGATTTGACAGTTTCATGCAAGATCAAAACTTTCACAGAAGTTTGTATGATCCATGTGTTTATGTGAGAGGTTTGGAGAATGTGAGTCAAGTTTATTTGTTGATTTATGTGGATGACATGTGTTGCTTGAAAGATTCAAGGAAATTCTAAACTAAATGGAAAAGCTTCGATGGAAGARTTTGAGATGAAAGACTTAGATGCTGCGAGCAGAATCTTGGGTATGGAGATTACTAGAGACAGAAAGAATAATATTCTTAAGCTTTCACAAGAAAAATACCTAAATCAATTGCTAAGGACATTTGGTATGTTTGAAGCAAAGCCGGTGGTTACTCCCATAGGACCCCAATTTAAACTCAAGAGCTTAAATCAAGAGGAAGCCATCACAGAAGCTAAACTCATGGACGATATACCATATGCAARTGYTGTTGGCAGCCTTATGTATGCATGGTAGATCCAGATTTGGCATACGCAGTCTAGTTAAGATTTATGGGAAATCAGAAATGTCTCACGGCGGAAGTGGATCATGAGGTACCTAAAAGGTACATTGAGTCTTAATCTGACATATACCAAGAATTCGAGTTTTCAGATTCAAGGGTTTTGTGATGCTGATTTTGCTGATTTAGAAAGAAGAACTATTATCGGCTATATTTTTCAGTTGGAGGAAAACAGTTAGTTGGAGGTCGCACAACAAGTTGTCTCACTTTCAACTACGAATCAGAATATGTTTCACTTACGAGGCTGCTAAAGAAGCAATTTGGTCGAAAGGATTTATTCTGAATGGGGTTTGTTCAATCAGAGGTTAAAGTGTTTTGTGATTCACAAAGTGCTATATGTTTAAAAAACAATGTTTCCCATGAGAGAACCAAACATATAGCTGTGAAGTACAATTTTATTAGAGACGAAAGGGTGATGTTTTGATTGAGAAGATTCATACATCAATCAATCCAGACCTACTTACTAAATCATGACCTGTGTTTATTAAGAAGGGTTGAAGTGTGAGTCGCTTGAAGTGAGAAGCTCAGATCAATGGGTACCTCATACGCAGAAACAGGTTAGTTTTCTGAAAAGTTGAAAGAGGAATTGATAAACTGAAAGTTACTGTGAGTATCTGGAAGTTACCGAGCAATTGCGGAGGTTTAGGCATCAAAAACACAAAAGTTTTGTTGTTGATCCGCAAGTACCAAGAAAATAGACAAGGAAAATTGGAGAAAGTTCTATTTGATGTAATAAATTAGGTTCTAAGATCAGTATTGAGGGTCTTAGGATACCCTGAGTTGTGAAAAAATTACTGATAAGTTAGAAGTGCTAGAATAAGTGTAACTGTAAATACAAAAAGAATCAGTTTCAGCCTGAATTTAAGCTTGATATTTCGAGATTCAAAGTCTAAACTAAAGCTGAAACTAAAGTTTAAAAGATTACCGGGCTGCTTAAAGAAAATTTGAGCTTTGAAATCGGTGTGAAACAGCAAGCTTGGAAGAGAAAGTATTTGCCATGAAATTTACTAGAAATCATCAGAAATTTGCAGAAATCATTGGGAAATTGTTTCAAAATTGAAATGAGAAGAGAAGCTCGATTTTACCTGCAAGCGATCGTTGTCGAGATAGACACGGTGAAGGCATCAACGAAGGTTTGAAAATACAAGCGATGCCTCTTTGGTTTCATAGATAAAATCGAGCGCGTGATTTTTGGGAGAAAGAGTGACGAGCGATGATGCTCTGTTGGTGAGAATTATTGTTGGTTGTTGGGCAAAAAAACATTGTTTTGCCACAAGAAGGAGAAGATCGCTGGAAATTAAATCAAGAAGGAGAATTTGGTCAACAAGTGGAGATTGAAAGCCGGTTGTTATCCTTTGCTTAACAACATGGTTTTTCGGCTATGAATACGTGAAGCAAATAAAAGAACTAAGACTTAAGGAGACATATAAAACTCTCTTAATTTAGATTTTAAGGTCGTTCTTGTGATCATTATCTCGATTGTAATCTCTAGCAAGAGAGAACTCACCTGATACCTTGATTTCTAGTGGATTTGGGAAACAGTTCCTCGAGCCACTGCGTTTACACGGGGAACTCGTTAAATTCTTGGTGTCGTTTACTTTTCTGTTTACAAGAAATCGAGATAGGATTAAGATATAACCAAAGAACTTGTAAAGATAGAGAGTGATTTCCTAACACCTATGGACATTTATAATAGCAAGACATTGGTGTCTTTAAAGCTTGTAAAACATAGGGATGGTAAAACCCGATTTTGTTGTTTCTTTACCTTGTCTCAAAATCATGCATCTTGAAGACTATATGTACACTGATAATGATCCTTTGATCATAGAGAAGCTTATCTCAGGCTGCCCTGTTCTAAAATCTTACCGTGTTTAGGGATTATGTACCGGTTCTGCGTGTGAGATCTCAGGCAGGTGATACCAGATTTAAGAAATTTGGAAATGGATATGCCGGTTTAAGAGATTGATTTCTGGTTTAAGAATTTTGTTAAATGTAACAATTAGGAGACGCGTGTGATGGTGAGAGCTGGCTGACGTGACGCGCGTGAGACGCGTGAGAAGATGGACGCTCGAGCTTAACAAACTCTGTTTTCGTTTATAAGCATTTCCTATGTTTACGATTTGATTCATTGATGTATTGTGAATCTTAAGCTTCTCTTCTAGAACTTTCTTTTCCTCTGTAATTTCTCTGTGAACTTGGATTCACTTGCGTAGAGATCCTCTCTCTTTGCTTGTGAATTTGTATTCTCGGTACTTTGATTAGTATTGTGAATTAATGGAATTTGGTTTGTGTTCAAGCACAATATGTTTGTAACAAAGGTATTAGAGCGAAGTCGAACTTCAGAATCTATGGCGGAAACCAGAAGCATGACTGCGAGGAAGGAGATTGCCGGTAATTCCAGAAGCTCCGGTGAAAATGACGATGAAGTGGTATCGAAATCGATGTTAAATCAAGAAATTCAATCGGTTAAAGACGCGATGAAAGATATGATGGAGCAGATGAAGACGATGATGATGCTTAATCAATCAAATCCAGCAAATTCCGGTGATAACTCTAATTCTCTGGTGAGTCATCAAAATTCAGGTGTACGATACACTAATCAACCTTTTAATTCAGGAATTACTAGGTTTGGGAAGATTGATTTTCCTAGATTCGATGGGAATAACCTTAAGGAGTGGTTGTTTAAGGTTGAACAGTTCTTTGATATTGAAAATATCGAAGAACATTTGAAAGTTAAGCTAGCGTCAATACACTTTGATGGAATGGCGGTGACTTGGCATAGATCTCTGATGCAAACTATTGGTGGAAAGAATCTTAGTAGAAGTTGGTGTAGCTATGTTGATGAGTTGACAAATAGGTTTGGAGAAGTACTAGATGATCCTGTTGCGGAGATGAAACAATTACATGAAACATATGGGATAGTTGATTATCATACCAAATTTGAGATGATTAAGACTAGAATGAAATTGCCTGAACCGTTTCTGTTGAGTTCTTATTTAGCTAGATTAAGAAACGAGACTCAAATGCATATTCGGATGTTTCATCCTACAACTATTGCAGAATGCTTGGTTTTGGGAAAACTATATGAGCAAGCTCATCCAATAAAAGGGACAACCAGTAATCAGAAGAATGCAGGTTATGAGAACCATGGAAAAGGAATATTGGGAAGTAAACCACAAATGGATTTTAAGAGTGAAAAAATGGTGTCTAAGGAAAGATGGAAACCTCAGAATGGGGTGCAGTCCAAGAGGTTATCGAGTGAGGAATTAGCCGATAGGATGGCAAAAAGACAATGTTTCCAGTGTGATGAGAAGTACTCTAAAGAGCATTGGTTAACACAGAAGAACAAGCAGCTATATCTGATAGATGATTTTGAGTTAGAAGGGGGAATCTTCAGAACTATGTGCTGCAAGATTCAGAAGAAGGAGAATAACATAGTATAGCTCATATTTTAATCAATGCAGTGGCTGGAATATCATATTATAACACGATGAGGGTTAAAAGGATGCATAACAAGGAGATCATGTACATTTTGATTGATTCAGGGTCGACTCACAACTTCATTGATCCTAAAATGGCTAAGAGATTAAGTTATGATTTGCTTGATATGGGAAGAACCAGGGTGGTTGTAGCTGATGGCAGTAAGTTGAGTGTAACTGCTAAGGTGAAAAGTTTTAAGTGGAATTTTCATAATGTGGAATTTCAATTTGATGTGATGGTTATTAATCTGGTGCTTGTGATATGGTGCTTGGTGTGCAATGGTTGGAGACTTTAGGTCCAATTACATGGGACTTCAAGAAATTGGAGATGTAGTTTATGGTGGGAACAAGGAAACTGATTTTGAATGGGTTGCAGAATAGATCTGTTAAGGATGTGAAGATCAGCAAACTGAAGAAATTGGATGAAAACTTTGTTCAATTAGCAATGATTCAAGTCCAGGAGGTTCATGATGATGCAGAGATAATAAGCTGTAGTTTGATGAAAATAAACAGAAACAGTGAATGTAAGACAGAGTCCACTGAGGGGATTGAGGCTGTTCTTACGAAATTTGCAGAGGTTTTTGAGGAACTAAAAACCTTGCCTCCATTTAGACTGAATCATGATCACAAAATCACATTAATGGAAGGGACAGATCCAGTGAGCCACATACCTTACATGTATGCTCTTTATCAGAAGGATGAGATTGACAAAATGGTGAAGAAACTGCTAAATGCAGGTACTAGTTAACAAAGTTCTAGTGCTTACGCATCACATGTGGTCTTGGTTAAGAAAAAAGATGGTAGCTGGAGATTATGGGTGGACTATAGAAGCTTAAATGCTGCTACAATCAAGGATAGGTTTCCAATTCCATTGATTGAAGACCTGATGGATGAATTAGGAGGATCACAGGTTTATTCTAAGATTGATTTGAGAGTTGGTTATCACCAAGTGCTTATGCATCCTGCTGACATACATAAAACAGCTTTCAAGACTCATACTGGCCATTATGAATATGTGGTGATGCTTTTCGGTCTTACAAATGCACCAGCAACTTTTCAGAAGTTGATGAATACGTGTTTCAGAGAATTTTTGAGGAAATTTGTGTTATTATTCTTTGATGATATCTTCGTATACAGCTCTAATCTGAAAGATCATTTGCAGCATTTGGAGTTGGTGTTTGAAGTAATGAAGAGGAATCGGTTATTTGCTAAAAGAAGTAAATGTGAATTTGCTGTGAAGAGAGTGGAATATCTTGGACATTTTATTCAAGAAAAATGTATTTCTACTGATCCTCAAAAGGTTAAAGCTGTAGAAGACTGGCCTAAACCTAAGAATTTGAAAGCTCTTAGAGGGTTTTTAGGTTTTGCTGGATATTACAAAAGATTCGTACAGAATTTTGGAAGCATTGCTAGGCCACTGACGATATTAACAAAGAAAGATGGATTTGATTGGAATGATGAGGCAGAACAAACATTTGTCAATCTTAAAACAGGTTTGTGTACAACTCCTGTTCTAGCATTACCACAGTTTGATAAACCTTTTGTAGTGGAAATTGAAGCATGTGGAAATGGCATTGGTGCAATGTTGATGCAAAAAGGTTATCCACTTGCTTATATTAGTAGGCATTTGAAGGGAAAGCAATTACAACTGTCAATTTATGAGAAGGAGTTATTGGCAGTCGTGTTTACAGTGCAAAAGTGGCGTCATTATCTACTAACATGTCATTTTATCATTAAGACGGATCAAAGGAGCTTGAAATACCTGTTGGAACAGAGGTTGAACACGCCAATACAATAACAATGACTTCCTAAGTTGTTGGAGTTTGATTATGAAATCCAATACCGTCAAGGTAAGGATAATGTTGCAGCAGATACTTTATCTCGAGTAGAGGGTTCTGAGATATTGAACATGTCTATGACTATCGTAGAGTGTAATCTATTAACCAGAATTCAGGATGCTTATCGACATGATGCAAAGGGGATGCAAATTAGAAAAGAGTTGGAAGCTGACAAAAATGCTAGAAAGCATTATTCTTGGTTACATGGAATTTTACGAAGAAAAGAGAAAATGGTTATTCCTGCATCAGATGAGGTTAAGAAATTGGTATTGGAATGGTTGCATAGTTCATGTGGATGACATTCAGGCAAAGATGTTACAATGCAGAGGATCAAGGGACTATTATATTGGAAAGGATTATCTAAAGATGTGCAGTGGTATATTAGATCCTGTGATATATGTCAGCAATGCAAATATGATAATGCAGCATACCCAGGTTTGTTACAGCCTTTACCGATTCCTAATCACATTTGGTCTAATATCTCTATGGATTTCATAGAAGGACTGCCTGATTCTTTTGGTAAGTCTGTGGTGTTAGTGGTGGTGGCTAGATTGAGTAAAACAGCACATTTTGTGGCTTTATCTCACCCTTACTCAGCTGCTTTAGTAGCTCAGGTTTTCTTGGACAACATTTTCAAGTTACACGGGTTCTCTAACTCAATAGTGAGTGACAGAGACAAAGTGTTTCAGAGTGCATTTTGGAAAGAGTTGTTCAAATTGAATGGAGTGGCTTTAAACATGTCTACTGCATATCACCCTCAGAGTAATGGAAAAACAGAGGTTGTGAATAGATGTCTTGAAACTTATTTGAAGTGTATGTGTTTGGATAGGCCTTACTTATGGAGTAAATGGATTCCATTGGCTGAGTATTGGTACAACACCAATTTTCACTTAAGTACACACATGACTCCTTTTGAAGCTGTGTATGGCGTGCCACCTCTAGTGCACTTACCATACATACCAGGTGAAGCAAGGTTTGATGTGGTAGCTCGTAATCTACAAGAAAGAGAGAATATGACCTTGTTATTGAAGTTTCATTTATTGCGAGCTCAGCATAGAATGGAGTTAATGGCTAATCAACATAGAACTCACAGAGAAGTGAATATAGGGGACTATGTTTATGTCAAACTACAACCTTATAGACAACAATATGTGGTGCTCAGATCGAATCAGAAGCTTGCTCCTAAATACTATGGTCCTTACAAGGTGATTGATAGATATGGTAAGGTGGCTTATAAACTTGATCTTCCTAGTAGTTCTCAGGTGCATCCGGTGTTTCATATATCACAGCTCAAGTTGCGAGTTGGTTCAGCAACTACAGCTACTGAAATGCCAAGACTGCTGCAGGATGTGTTGGCAACAGAACCAGAGAAGATTTTACAGAGAAAGATTGTACATAGGCAGAACAGGGCTATTACCCAGATTTTAATTAAGTGGAAATATCAATCTGAGGAGGAAGCGACTTAAGAATTTTTGTATGATATCCATAGGAAATTCCCTTCGTTTGAACCTTGAGGTCAAGGTTCTTTGGGAGGGAAGGATTTGATACCGGATTTGAGAGATTTGGAAATGGATATGCCGGTTTAAGAGATTGATTTCTTGTTTAAGAATTTGGTTAGATGTAATAATTAGGAGACGTGTGTGATAATGAGAGCTGGCTGACGTGGCGCGTGTGAGACGCATGAGAAGATGGACACTCGAGCTTAACAAACTCTGCTTTCGTTTATAAACATTTCATGTGTTTACGATTTGATTCATTGATGTATTGTGAATCTTAAACTTCTCTTCTAGAACTTTTTTTTTTTCCTCTGTAGTTTTTCTGTGAACTTGGATTCACTTGTGTAGAGATCCTCTCTCTTTGCTTGTGAATTTGTATTCTCGATACTTTGATTAGTATTGTGAATTGATGGAATTTGGTTTGTGTTCAAGCACAATCTGTTTGTAACAGCATGTTTTGTGTAAAGTATGACCCTGGAAAGAGTATAGGTGGTATAGAGTATACAGTTGAGATTGATGCTCCAGGACTAAAGTATATGAACTTCAGAGATAATTAATCTGGTAGAATTGTAGTGAAGAATCTGAATTCCTTACTTATGATCGACATTTATTCCAAATTTAATATTAACCTTGACAGTACTCTGAGAGTGAAGGGATTTAAGAAGATAGATAGTGTTGGAGACTTTTTCATCGGGATCTCAAACGTAAGACATATGAGCATCTCATAGCCTACTCTAGAGGTCTTTTATCACTACTTGAAAATGGGACCGATTACCAAATTTCATAACTTATCTCGTTTGGAGGCTTCGTTCTTCAACCTCTTATTACAAGTGTTGCCTGATTTGTTTCAGAGTTGCCTGAATCTAAAACATCTTACCCTGTTCGTAGTTAATTTGAAGGACCTAGAGCCAGAGGATCTTGATATTACCAATGTGCCGCAGTTGTTTATTATCGACTTTCGAGTGCGTTGAGATTAAAGAAGTAATAACGGGAGAGGAAACTAAGATGAAAGTAGTGAAGCACAAGAAGAAGATTTGGATGGAAGTAGCTAGGTAATCTCATTTTGTGTTTGACAAATTCTACTATGACTGACCAAGATTCAGATATCAGCAAGGAGATTCTTACATTCACAAAACGTTCTCGCAGATGTCAAATTATTTTTTGTTAAACGATGCTGGTGAGTATATCTTACATTTTGGAGAGATTGTTTGTCATGTTAAAACTCTTCTGGTGATAATGATTTTTTTTTACAGATTTGGCTTGTTTAATCATTGATTATTTCATAATGCAAAGTTTGTTACTTTGATCTCAATCTCAGTTTTTTGGAGGACTTTAATAATCTTTGCATTCACGGTGAGAAAAAACACAACAAGATGTATTCTTTTGGCTGAGGGATACATTTTCTCCGAGTCGAATCAGAAGAATTAGGGGAAGTTATTCAATCATGGATTTTAATGGATTTGGAAATCCTTGTCAATCCATGTGTTATTCAATCATTGATTTTAAAATCATTAGCAAAATCATGTTTTATTCAATCATTAATTTTAAAATCTTTATCAAAATCATGTGTTATTGGTTCTATGATTTACAAATACTAGTTAAAATCACCCGTTATTCAATTTTAAGATTTGAATATGGATTTGATTTCATATTGGATTTGAAAATCTATTTTAGTTCAAAATAGAGAGGTTGAAATCCATATTCCCAACCATGTTATTTGAGTGGATTTGGAAAAAACAAATATATGACCAACCCTCCTTAATCCTAACCCTAACTCTCTCTTCATATGTATTTCATGACGGTTAAGTCAAGAATAAAGCGAAACTTTACAACCGAAGTCTTATCTCTCACTTCAAGGAAACAAAAGTCGAATCTTTGATCCTCTCATATATCTTCTCTTCATTCCTTTGTTTTAAATCTATTTTTTTTTCAACACGCTTTATTAATGTTTCTTCACTACGTTGAGTTTTTTTCTCTCCATTTTTTTTCCTTTCTAAAGTTTGGCTTTTTTTCTTTTTACTTGGTTTATATAGTTTGTTTAAATAATTGAGTTTACATATCGCCTTTAAATAATGTAGTAGATGGATTTCAAATCGTCGAAACTTTTATTCCTTATCGTGGTGTCGATATCATTTACAAGAGTTTTCTCCAAAATTCAGAACCAGCGAATGAAAAAGAATTGTTTAACCATCGCCATGCATCCTGCGAACGAATGAAAGAATATTTGGTATTTTTAAATCTCGATTTCTAATTTTTTTACACCGCTTTTCCGTATTTGAAACACAAGCTAGATCAGATTGCTGTTGGTTTACATAATTTTCTTCGAAAATTTTGTAACGGATAATTTTCGTAAAAACGAACGGAAGTTACAAAACTCAACAAAGTTAATTACGCTAATCAAAGTAGATACAATAAAGATCGAGAAATTCAACCGGTATAAAAGCGACATGAAATATTATTTATTGTTTTTATATACTATATTTTTGTTTAATCATAATGATTATTTTGAAATCTCTTTGTATGATTTTGAAATGAATCAGATGATTTGAAATCTCATTTGTATGATTTTTAAATCCAAATTATTTGACTTTCAAATCCACGGATTTTTATTTTAAATCAATGAAAATCCATGGATTTCCAAATCTTATAAGGATTTCCAAATCCATTAAAATTCATGATTAAATAACCCCTCCTTAGTAAAATGATTTGAAGTTAAACCGCTATTTATTTATAAACCAAGTTGGTGCATTTTTCTAGTAACTCTTTTTTTTTGTGGAAAAAATAAGTCCATTATTGGATGGGCTTAAAATAGTTACCTTTTTAATTATTTGGGCTTAATTAAACAGCTTGTTTAATTAAAAAAAAAAAAAAAGGAACCTTATTACTTCTTCGTTCAAGGCCTAGTTTTTTATAAAGTCAATCACAAGAATTTAGAGCATAGGCATACGTGTGTTTTTCACGTGACCTCTAAAGAAAAAGAAGTAACTGTAAAGAACACAACAGAAGCATAATAAAAGCACAAAATAATATCTTAGCAAAGATATTATCTAAAAGACTAAAACTAAAAAAGCCCAAACAAAAAAACAAACCATAAATTAAACAGCAGAGAATAAGGGTTTGCACCAAATCCACAATTTTTAAATTTTTTTTTTGGCTGTAGTAATTAAAATTTCGGCCCTTTATTTTGCTCTAAAATGTTTTGTCTTTTTTCGCATTTAGCCCTTCTTTGACTAACGTTGTTAATGCCACAGGACTAAAGCTGAAGAAAGGGAGAAGAAAAATCGCAGGTATGTCTGTTTTACTCAGAAATTGACGGAAAAGTTCAAAGCTTTTGTTTCCTGGGTCGTTGCTTTGTTTTGTTTATTTTGGGTAATAAAACTATACGATGTGTGTCTTCACTCGAATTTTTTTTTTTGAAATCCGAGATTTTTATTATTTTTTTTAGCTTTTTGGTGTTCTTATGTGATTTCGAATCTAGGGCTACTGAGAAATTGCTATTTATGTTGCTTATATGTGTTGATTAGTGGTTTGATTTTGAGATAATTTGTAATTAGGAGTCCTGCCTGATTAAGGGTTAGAAATGGTTGCATGTTCGTTTGGGTTACTGGATCTTATCTGCATAAATCCCAAGTTTTTAGTAGAAATTACAATTTATTATTCTGTTTTTTCTCGGATTGTGAATGTTATTTAAGAAAAACCGAAAAAGGGTTTTTTTAGTGTTTGGTGTTTTCTATTTCAATTAAACTTCACATTTTTTATATTTGTTTTAGTTTTGGTTAGCATTTTGTTTAGCACATTAGGCATTTTGTGTGATGATGATCTCTGGTGTTGTTTTGTGATCCTCACTTGCATTGTATCTTTATTGTCTCAGAGGAATAATCCAGAGAGGGTTTAACACTAATTACTGCAATATCAAAGCTTCAAGAAATGGAGAAGGAAGGGCATGAGGAGAACAACCACATCGTGTCCGGAGATTTAATGGGGAAACGGAAACGAGGTCGTCCGAGGAAACACCTGAAGCTAGAATCGAACGAGCAGTCTCTTGGTACTCCTCCAGGGTTTAGCAGGACTCAGCAGCAGCTTCGTCAGAGGGACGATGATGAAGCTATGGTTGGACAACCGATTAGCGGCGTGATTGAGGCAACATTTGAAGCCGGGTTCTTGCTTTCTGTTAAGGTTGGAAATTCAGATAGCATGCTTAGAGGTGTGGTGTTCAAGCCTGGTCATTGCGATCCTGTATCGGTTGATAACGATGTTGCTCCTGATGTTCCAATGATAAGAAGAAACAGTGAGGTGATGCATCATGACGGCTCAGCTAAACGAGGTCGGAAATCTAGATTCCGGGAGAAACTTGGTAGTGGTGTTAGAAACAGAGCATTGGTTCCTGTCCCGATTCAGGCTGCTCATCCAACAATACCAAAGAATCTCTTGGTTCCCGTCATGCTTCAGCCTACCCATCTACAGAATGGTGGTGGGGGGGTCCCGATCCACCACAGTCCCATGCAGACCGAGACGGGGTCTCAAGCGAGTGGAGCGAGTAACGGCAAGCCTTTTGAGACGCTGCTCACACAGGTGATGAATAAAGGTCAAGTCCATCACACAGCACAGTCCATTGAACCCGAGTCAGATGAGCAAGCTCTGTCTATTGAGCCATTGCAGGCGATACACCCGGTTCATCCAGTACATATGCCGAAATCCATGCCAAGTTACGGACGAGGCAAGATGACAGAACTCCTTCAGGTACTAAAGCCAACCATACCAATGATTATATCCCAAGTTTACTTGTTTTTCTCTACAGAGATTCATGTTTGATTTGTCTTAGGCTGTGCAGGAGAATGTGAGAGAGACCCATTTTAGTCAAGGCCATTGATCTTCTGAAGATTATTTCTTCTTGCAAACCCTTAAGAGCTTAAAGTCTGATTCAATCTCATTGTAATCAGAAATAGGAAAACAGAATCTAACTATTGTCTAGCTTAAAGATGTCAGCAAAATTACTGTGATTCATTATATAAATGCTCATGACCTCCTCTTTCAGTTTTCTTTAGCTAATAGTTGTATATCATTGAGAGAAAAAAAAATCCAAAACAATAGACGAATCATTAATTTTAAGTTCTAACTACGGATCAAAACCTTTATAATATAGCCTTATTAAGCTGGGAGGCAAATAATAAGGTAATGCAGAAAAAAACAATACTTTCTATAGAAACTTTGTGCCAAAGAAACCATTAGGAACCGGAATTGGCATTGCTCGGTTAATTGGAAAAGGCGACTGCATAACCGGAATATCGGTAGGCATGGCTGTGTAAGGCTGATGTCCACTGGCTGCAAATGGTTGGGGAGCGTATAGCTGCATCGGTTGACCAGTTGCGATTAGACCTGTATTGCCAAAAAAATAATTTCTTAAAATGAGAACAAACTCTTTGGTCTTAACATGAAACCATACTTCGACAGAGAAGAATGTTTTACTTTGATGCTTTGGATATTGGAGCTGTTGTGGAGAAAATAGAGGACGAGAGGGTGGATGTGGGTGATGAGGTGCTCCTTGAACCAAATCCTTAGAAGAACATAAAAGGAAAGATGATTTGAGTTTCTTGTGAGCAGATAAGGCTAATGTAATTGTTTGTATTCACAAAATAACAATCATTTGAATTCTTACCTGAGATATTGGTTGCATATACATAAGCTGTTATACAATAGGAAAAGAGCCTTCAGAAACTCATACACTAAAACTCAATTCTTATAAACACTTTTTTTTTTTAAACAGAAGTGAGAATACAGTTGTTAATGAAATACGACCTGAGGATTGGGATTTACAAGCATTGGTGTGGCTTGAACAGGATGGAACTGAGAGGTGAATCTATTTGGCTGTCTACTATTAATAATAGTAGGTCCAACCATCTGCAGAAAAATGGGTTCAAATAAAAACATGATTCATTGATTGCAACGGATTTTAAATCACCGGTTATGGACAAAATTGATAGTAGAAGAATTTTAACGACAAACCGATGTTAGAATCAAGTTATATCAATATCATCTCTCATGTGTGAAAATGATACTGTTTCATAATCTGGTTATCGGCATTTCAGCCATTTAATTACTTAGCGTTAAAAGGAGGTCGTAGATGAATATATGTCCCTCTAAAAATGTTATATTTAGAGAGATAGAGAGACAATAGTAGATAACTCAATTCTGGTTGAATACTTACATGTTGGGAAAAATGAGATCCACCACCAGCATTTCCAGCAGCCAAATTGGTGTACGGAACAAACTTGGAAGGTGAAGGTGCATGAGAGAAGAAAGGCCTGATTCCAATTTCTGGTTGACCAGCTTCAGGAACTGGTAACATAGGAGTATTACTCGGCACATAACCCATATTAGCAACAACAGGCGTCATACCAGCATGAGTTGATGTAAGACGTTTTGCAAGAGATGGAGAAAAAGTCTTTGCTCCGGGATTCAGCTTAAACTCCTGGATTTCAAAAACGAATAATGCATGAGTCATCAAACCGCACAACCAAGAAACGAGCATTCCAAACTAACTTGAGAATATAGTAGCAACTAGCAGATATTCTGAAGGTGAGAGATCAATAAGAATTCTTTAATAACCTTAGCCTTTTTGTCAGGGTCTGTTGTCTGCGTAGGTAGTAACCTATTTGTAGATGCCACCAAAACCTGAGTCATTTCAGAGTTTTCATCCGGAATTGTGCTCTGTGATGATGAATTTTCAGTTGATGAAGGCCTTTCTGCAGCATCATGAAAACCATTACTAGAAAGGTCCGGCATAGTTTTCTCTGGTTCTGTCGGTTTTACACGTTCAGACATGTTGTCCACTGTCATTATAACAAATAGATAGTTGAGGATAAACATGTCAGATAACATTTTATTGTCAAAAGGAAGCAGAAACGAATTCATCATGGTTATTTAATTAAAATACAAAATCTTCCAAAAATGGAACTCACAGCTAATACTTGAGCTTTGGGCATCAACCTGCAGTAGGTAAATACAATAATAAGCTCCGCAAAATATCTTGAAAAACAGAATATAACTATTTAGGTGCAATACTAACGTTATCCTCCTGATGAACTACAGTATTTTGTTTACTGTGCTGCAAAATGCGGGTTCCTGTCTGTCTGTCAGCAAAAGAATATACAAGAATCAGAGAGATTACATATGAAAACTCTTAGAATTTGATATGTCAAACATAAAGTAATTAGTGCAGCACAGAACACAGAGAGGTTTACTGTAGTCAGAATACTAGATTGCTAAGATTGAGACATACAAAGAAGTTTGTTTACATATTGCCAATATTGAGACGGAGATAAAGATTTTAACAGGAAACTAATTCTATACCAAAATAGAGTACTGATGATCCATACCGTTGATGGTTCAGAGAGATAGGATGATGTTTGTTCTGCAAAAGAGGAAAATGGAAAAAGTATCAAGGGAGTGAAGACCAAGAAAGGGAGTCAGACTGTAAAAGCTGAAGTAAACAACATGACAAGAATCTTAATAATGACTCTACACAAGGCATCTACTTGAATGTCATCCGTTACAGAAACCAAACACCATGTGCATAATTCTACGTTCTACCAAATGGAGGCTGGTTTCACTTCCAATTTGTAAAGGTTCCCACCACACGAGGAGAACTATTTACATAAATTCCACAGTACAATCAAGACAAAGCTACCAGTGCAATACCAACCTGATCTCTTCTCCCTGGCTCTTTCATGGCATCTGCAGTTCCATTTACCTTCCCAGATGTCAAGGTTCTTACTTTATTTTCAAGTTTGGCGGAATTTCTGTTTCAAAAAGTTAAAGAGATTAACACATCTTTCATCTGGTGCTTTACAAAGCCATAGAGTAAATAAAAACAAAACTAAAAGTCAGAGGGTGCAAGGAGCAAAACAAGATTCATAAAGTGGTGACGCATCCATAATCCTGAATCTTTAACTTTTCTGTTTGAATATAAGCTTATAACAACTACACAGGTTACCTTCTACGATTAGTGCCCCTTCTGTTATTGCCAGAATTTATGAACTTATTTGCAATACAAGAAGGAGGCTCGGAAGAAACTACCACGGCCGACACAACATTTTCACCCTCAATCTCGCCTGCAACATTGGACGAAAGCGAGACTCCCTATCAACAAAAACAATAAGAAAGTCACAAAATCTGGCCTAAACGAATCTCTAGAAGTAAACTTATCATAGAAAAAAGACCAACCTCCGCAACAATTTGAACAATATTGGAAGACAAAATAACAAGTGTCTCCACGATCTTCCCACTTGCTACATTCGATTTACTTCTTCCCTTCTTAGTAAGTTTTGCATTCTTCAAAACAATGCCTAATGCAGAATCAAACCAGTAAATTCAGAAACAGACCAAAATGCTAACATATAACTACACAAATCGAAACACTGGCAATGAAGCAATGAATGATTCACACCACCAACTAACTAAAGAACATAGTTTCGTAAGATCCTGTTCAAATCTCTGAGATCGCCAACACAAATTTGAATCAATTCAAACACCAATTTTTTATCAACGAAAAAACAAATTACCAAACCAAAACCCATTAAACCCAAAGGAAACGTACTGAATTCGTTCTCAAGAGAGATGGTGTAGAATATCCCAGAAAAAACAGACCCATCCTGGATATGCACATGGACTTGTAAGCCGATGATGCACATAGTAGAGATTAATAGAGCTTCGCTCAGCGATGATGACGAAGAAGAAGAAGAGCGTGAGATCTCATCTTCCAGTTTCTTCGCGATTGCCATATTCAAATCTATTCGTTCGAAATTTCACACAATTTGATCGGAAAATCCACACAGACCGGTGTATACGCAGGTATGTGTGTGTAATATATCGCCACTAAAGAAGACGAAGACAAAATTGAGATTTGAGAATCAGAAAAGATATTGTATAATTGTTATTGGGCCTAAATTAGTTTCGTATGGCATAAATCCACTCGAATTGTAAACTAATTTTGAAAGTGTAGGCTAATAACAGCCATTTTTATTTAAGTTCTTTTGAAAATATAACCAATTGAACTAAATGAATCATCAACGTGAGGAGTCAAGTTGCACACAAAAATTATGTGAGTTCTAGATTCTAAAGTCCATCTACAAACTGTTGTTATTGTCCGCTCGCTACTGCGGAAGGCCGAGAAGAACTCTCCAAGGTCAGATGTGGAAGGCCGATGCGATCAGGTTGCTATTGACGCTATTCGATCGCTAGTTAAAGCATTAAGTTATATTTTGGATTTGCGAGCTCTATCATAATTTAAGTGAATCCATGATTGCATGAGAGTTGAGACAAGGAAAAAAAAACTTATTTGTTATTGGGCTTAAATGAGTTTTATTTTAATGATATTGCATAGAACTCACTCGATATGGTGAAACCTACAGCTTGAAGGTAAAGAAAATGGCTCAAAGTAAAATATGTCCAAGTGATATAGTAAGGAACTTACACAAATACAAATAGTAAAACATTACTATTACATCATATATTCTGAGATAATTATGGTTAATTAATAACTATCAACTTAAAAAAATATATAATTATAGTATTGTTTGACTTCTCTTTTATTCAAATTTTCATTAAATATTTTTCTAATTTTTTTTATTGCATTACACATTTTTTATATTATGATTTCAAAATATTTAATTAGACGTTTATATTTTTTTTAATACGTATTATTAGTTCCAAATGTATTATACCATTGTCTTTAACTTCATACTTTAGTGTTGTGTATAATACAAATTTTTATCTGGTATTCATTTTTACTAATCTCTGAACATGATAACTCATTTTCTAACTATAATTAAATTACTAGTTAGTACCGCAGATTGGGAAATGATATTTTCACAAGTGAATGCATCTAAAAATTCTTTAATTTTGCAACTCCGTAACAAATTTTGTACAAACTATGTTGTTTCTTCATGCATAATATTTGTCCAAATCGATATTACAAAATTAACGATATGTAAAACAATACTATTACATGATTTATATTATCCAAATTCGTAATTTTTTTTTACCACAACGAACTTTGAAAAATTCTCTTTTTAAATTATTCAAAAACACTTAGATTCTATTACCCAAATCAGCTTAGGATACTTGGGTGATATTGAGATTTAGGTGATGTCTGCAAATTAGTTTTGTGTTTTTCTAAAAATTAGTGAAAAACTAAATTTTTCAACTAGTAGGGTTGACTTACTTGCATTGCATCAACAGTGTAAAAGATGTGCGGACAATATGAAACTCACCGACCTATAGAGACGCCAGAGATGTCGGTCGAAGACTTATTTTTTTATCACTGATTTTTTAGATTTTTTTTTATATACTAGAGAGACGAGGGAGAATAAATAAATAAAAATATCTTCATAAATTAATAAAACATTTTAGTTCTATAGGTTTTACTAGAGTTGAGCGAACAAGTGTTTTTTTACTGGAAAAAACGTATGTAATAGTTGATTTCGATAACTAAATAAAAATATTTTGCTTGTCTGGTGGCATCAAGTTAGGCATGTATGTAATGTGTACTCTAACAAAACAAAAATATCAAAACATATATAATTAAGGAAAAACAGCCAAAATCGACCGAGACTATTTGCGATACGTTTTTTATACCTGAACTATGACATCCGGTTTTTCATATGTGAACTAGGCCTGGACAAAATAACCGACCCGAATGGACCGAACCGAGAACCAAATGGGTATTCGAAATATAATTATATACCTAAAATATTAATTATATTTAGACTTGATAGAACCGATACCGAACCAAAAATTCTAAAATACCCGAATGGATCCTAAATCTCTCTACCCGAAATATCCAGAACCGAATGGATCCTACCCGGAACCGAACCGAATACTCGAAGCCCAGGTTATTTTTGTTTTATTTCCGGTTTAATTGGAAAAATTTTGGGTATTTTTGGAACCGAATGGAGCAATTCGGGTATTTTGGAACCGAACCGAAAATATCCGAAAAGATTCGGTTCTTCCTCGGTTCTTGAGTTTGTTACCCGAACTTACTCGAACCGAATGGAATCCGAACTGGAACCGAACCGGAACCGAACCGATTTTTGTTCGGTTCCCATATGGATCCTAAAATTCAGAACCGAATAGAACCAGAACCGAATAGAAGCGATCCGGAACTGAACCAAACCGAATACCCGAATGCTCATGATTAATCTGAACCATCCGAAAATTCAAATTTCAAACCTGAACTAGATATCCGGTAGCCGATTCATACAAATCTTCTTGAACATAAATCACTAATTTGATGCATAAGTTGAGATGTAATCAAATTCGCGGCTTAAGGCTTGATAAACTTTATAAAAGAGGCAATGACGCATCGTTGTAATGTGTTGCAGAAAATGTCATAGCTGGGTGATTTTGGGATTTACACCATACCTAAGTTTGATCAAACCTATAAGTAAACAAATAAAAGTGATTTAAAAACAATATGAAACAATAAAATCACAAAGTCGAAGGATTTCATTTTTAAATTTTTAGAATCGGGGTTGTAGGGTTTCTAGAGAGCCTAATTATTGAGCCTTTATCTGTCCTTATTGGGCCTAAATTAGTTTTTGTTTTGTTTTTTATTTTTTTTGTAATCGAAAAATTACATCGTCATCGTTAAACCCTTCAATTGGCTGCTACAACGTCTTCTTGTGATTCTGCCAAATCTTAAAACCCTAATTTGCTTTTCTCCTGCAAATTCTAGCCTCTAAGTCGTAAGCTTTTCTTCCTCTGGCGCTCTAATTTCGTGTTTTTGTCAAGATGGGAAGACCTAAGAAGACTAAGGGAATGAAGAAGCAGATGCGTCTCAATGAAGTCGAGGAGATCAGTCTTCTGAACCAGTGGATCGAATCTCAGAAACCGGATTCAGGATCCAATCCACTTTCATTGGGTCCTCTTCTTAAAGATGCGAAGATCGGAAAATTCGAAGACGGCAAAAACGGCACCGTTTTCTCGCGTTACGCAGGTGTTAGGAGGTTTGATCAGTTACCGATATCGGATAAAACGAAGAGAGGATTGAAAGATGCGAGATACGAAAATATGACTGATGTACAGAGAGCTGCTTTACCTCATGCTTTATGTGGAAGAGATATTCTCGGTGCTGCGAGAACTGGGTCGGGCAAAACTTTGGCTTTTGTTATTCCGGTGAGCTTCGATTGAATCTCTTGTTCTATGTTCGTTAGATTGATCATGGGTATTTTGAATTTTGGTTCTTTTTTTGCCCTAAGTCTTAAGATGGTCTTGGACCAGTTAATGTTACTTGCTATTGCATTGCTGTGTGTAGCTTTGTCTCTTTATCATGTTTGGTTTTTAATAGATGTTAATGGATGGGTTGTGTATTGTAGATCCTGGAGAAGTTACATAGGGAGAGGTGGAGTCCTGAAGATGGAGTGGGATGTATAATTATATCTCCAACAAGGGAATTGGCAGCTCAAACTTTCAATGTTTTGAATAAAGTAGGAAAGTTTCATAAGTTCAGTGCGGGGCTCTTAATTGGTGGTCGTGAAGGAGTTGATGTTGAGAAGGAGCGAGTTAATGAGATGAATATTTTGGTGTGTGCTCCTGGTAGGCTTCTTCAGCACATGGATGAGACCCCAAACTTCGAATGTTCACAGCTTCAGGTATTGATGACCCTATTTGTTCATGTTTTCACTATACCTTATTTAAAAGAAATGTTAGCTACAGAATATTTGGGCATTTTGTGTTGTTAACTCTATCTATAATCTTTATGCGGACACCAAGGAAATTTGCAAATTTGCAAATAAGGATATTGTAGAACCACTACTAAATGGGCATCCCCTATTTCTGTCTATGTTTCTGTCTGCCAAAGTTCTCTAGTCTTATTTTTTTTGAAATGCATTAATAGATGTTCTCCTTTGCTGCAGATTCTGATTTTAGATGAGGCCGACCGTGTCCTTGATTCTGCGTTCAAGGGGCAGTTGGATCCTATAATCTCGCAGTTGCCTAAGCACAGGCAAACTTTGCTTTTCTCTGCAACCCAAACTAAGAAAGTCAAGGATCTAGCAAGACTCAGTTTGAGAGATCCTGAGTACATTAGTGTACATGAAGAGGCGGTTACAGCTACTCCAACTAGCTTGATGCAGACTGTGATGATTGTCCCAGTGGAAAAGAAATTAGACATGTTATGGAGCTTCATCAAAACTCATCTTAATTCCAGGATTCTTGTTTTTCTCTCCACCAAGAAACAGGTTAGATGATTTTACCTCTCTCCTCTTTGAATAATCAACATGGAGATAGTTTGTTCACTTTCATTCTGCTACTTTTTCTATCTTGAGATTGATAAAGGAATCACTATTTTGGGCAGGTCAAATTTGTTCATGAAGCATTCAACAAGCTCCGGCCTGGAATACCTTTGAAGAGCCTTCATGGAAAAATGAGTCAGGAGAAAAGGATGGGAGTGTACTCGCAGTTCATTGAGAGACAATCAGTTCTGTTCTGTACTGATGTTCTTGCTAGAGGTCTTGATTTTGAGAAGGCTGTGGACTGGGTTGTTCAGGTATGAATCCACATTCAGAATTACAATACTCTATGATCTTGTCGGGCTGAAGTGTGATGTCATCGTGTTTATTTTATAGGTGGATTGTCCTGAAGATGTAGCTTCTTATATTCACCGAGTTGGGCGTACAGCTCGTTTCAATACTCAAGGGAAATCGCTCCTCTTTTTGACACCTTCGGAGGAAAAAATGATTGAGAGATTACAAGAAGCTAGAGTGCCTGTAAAACTCATCAAGGTAGTAGATCCCAACCTCAATTTTCTTTAAGTCTCGACTGTGGTTGAAAACATTTGACTTAAAAAAAATTGTTCACACAGGCAAACAACCAAAAGTTGCAGGAGGTTTCTAGGCTATTGGCTGCTTTATTAGTCAAGTATCCAGATCTTCAAGGTGTTGCTCAGAGAGCCTTCATCACATATCTGAGGTCCATCCACAAAAGAAGAGATAAAGAGATTTTTGATGTAACAAAGCTGTCGATTGAAAACTTTTCTGCTTCACTTGGTCTGCCAATGACTCCCAGAATCCGATTCACAAACCTTAAAACGAAGAAAAAGGGGGTCTTTGAGAGTTCTATCGCTATGGAGGCTGAGAATGCACAGGAATATGAAGCACCTGCAGTTGTAAAAAAAGATCTTCTGGGTGAAGATTTAGAGGAAGAGGATTTTGCTCTCAAGCCACATGGAGAGGGCAAGGAAGTAGAAAAATCAACCAAGGAAGAAGAAGTTCTCATGTATGGTTTTCACATACCATTAACTATTTTTTCATTCATTCGATCCAGTCTTTTCATGCTTATTTATGTGTATAAATTCCTTTGAATTTTCAGGCCAGGAACTCGGGTTTTGAAAAACAAGAAGCTGAAAATCAATCTACACAGACCATTTGGGTCGAGGGTTGTGCTTGATGAGGAAGGCAATTCATTGGCTCCCTTAGCAAGTGTAGCTGCTGCAACAGAGACTGAAGTAGCCCTTGATGAAGGTAAAGGAACATGAACCTCAAGTTACATGAAATCCCTATTATTCTGTTTCCCCAAACTAGCAATGTATCAGTTTTTTACAATGCATGTGGAGTTGGTTCTTGATTTTTGCAGAGAAAAGAAAGGATTTCTATAAGAAAGTGGGAGCGGAAATGAGGAAAGCCGATGCTGAAGACAAGAAAGTAGAGAGGGAAAAGAGGAGGGAAAAGAGAATGAAACAGAAGATTAAGAGGAAGAGAGGAGCAATGGAGGATGAAGAAGATGAAGATGAAGACGAAGAAGACCATGATGGTTTTGGATCATTAGAAGAAGAAACAGGAAGAGACCGCAAAAGAGCGAAGAAAATTGCCGTTGACAATGAAGAAAAGGAAGGAGAAAAAATCAACACAGATTCTATATCCATAGCTGAGCTTGAAGAAATGGCTCTCAAATTGATAACGCAGTCATGAGATCCCAATAGACATTTTAAATCTTATTCCTTTGTACACCGAGAATAGTTGTGTAGTTTTACAATTTGGTGGAAAATTTTGTGATTTGTTTCCACTTGTGGTATTTTGTACTTTTGTTTTGTCTACTATGAAGAAAATAATCTGCATTTTAACCTCTTTGTGTTAGGAAGAAGATAATTTGTCTAGATTTTCTATCAGACAATCTAATCTTGTAAATTTAAAATTTGGAGTGCACCAAATCTTTATGATCATTTTTAATATTGTTGTCACACTAGGAATAATCCGATTGTTTTTGGATAATCTTTTAACGAAAACAGAATAAAGTTTCAACATTTCAGCAAACAATATGTTCATAGCAAATACAAGATTGGACTCATTTGCAAAATAAAACTCACATCAAATGAAAAGAGAGAGCACTCTTAATCTATGTCCTATTAAGACTCAATGACTCATATTTTGTTCCAAGACATTGGTACAAAAAGCTGATGTTGATCTTTCACTGCATTGGAAATACAAAAATGGTAAGAAAATATTCACATGTGGTAAATCTTAAAAATATGGTTGTTTGTTATAGTGTAATTGAGTTACCTGACGTTGCTGCTGATAGTTGCCATAGCCAGTGTAACCACCATAGTATGCATTAGGGTCCTGAGGAGGTTGAGCTGCATAACCATATGGTTCATAGCCGCCCTGTGGCTGTGGAGGGTATCCATAGTATCCACCACCGTTCCATTGGGCTTGATCAGGCTGTGACTACAAAGTTTTAAGTTATGATTTTGCTCATAATACCACCATCAAGTTTATATTTAGAGATTTGCGAAATCGAGGGAGCAAGATAAAAGAGGTAAAAAACCAACCTGCTTGTTAGGACTACGTCCCCACGAAAGACGGATGCTTTGTCCACCTAATTGTGTTCCATTCAGCATCGAAAGTGCATGCTCTGCAGACGCCCTGAAGCACAACAAAGAGAATAAGTATGCAAGAAAAGAACTCAATAGGTTTGTATTCATATTCTATGGCTGATATGATGTTTTATACCTGTTGGCAAATTGAACGAATCCACAACGTTTTCCTGGAGGTATTTTCACATGAATTAGCTCCCCAAACTGACCGAAAACAGACTTCAATTCATCGTCTGTAACGCTAGCATCCAGAGCTCCAACAAAAATCTGAAAGTAGAAAGCATTAGACTTATAGTCTAGCAAAATACAAAACTAGAAGTTTTGGAGGGAAAAAAAAAGAAAATTAACTACATACTGTTGTGTTACTTGGATCGCTATCTCCAGGGTTTCCTCCTTGAGTGTTTTGATACATAGCTGCAAATAATAGATGGGTGAACTCAAGAGAGGCTTAAAAATTCAATTGATATAGCATAAAACACACTCAACATGGTTAAACATCTACAAGGAAACTAAACTGCAGAAGAACAAAAGCTCACTTAAACAACGTCTGCAAAAATCATTCACATCAAAACCTAAGAAGATATCAGCAACGAAACCAAACAATAGACAGTTCATAGATCATGATCAGGAGAATATGATGTTAGTTGATAAATTGATACACAAATCACTGAGCACAGATATCATGGGATTTAACACCCAGGAAAATAATTGGAGCAAAGCTCTTCACCTACATCCAAATTCTTTTGATGTTAGAAGCTTCTAGTAATCAACTTTCAGAACAATGGCTTGGCCAAGGTTTAATTATAAAATCTAGAGAGGAAAACTATTATGTAAAGAAAGCAAAAGACTTGCAACAATCTAATAAGTATTAACTTTAAGGTAAGGCTCAAAATTGCAAAAAGGGGAAAATGAGCTACGGAATATAAAAAGAATTAATTTGAAGGTAAAAGCCTAAAAATAAAATGCATTTAAGTGATAAGGAACTGGAAAGTAATTTGAAACTGTAGGCTAATAACAGCTTCAACTGACCTAAATGAGGCCACGCAATAAGGTGGTATCATTTTCAGCTGAAATCAGTTCCAGGCTCCCCCCAAAGAGAGCCACTTGTTCTCCTGCTTTAAGACAACATGAGCTGACTTTTATAAGTTTTCGGATGCTTTACAATATCCAAATTCATTTTAAGTACAAAAACCAAAAAGAAAAACGAACAGATAAATTCTCTTAATATTTCAGCACCAACTGAAAGAACAAAATTCACTGATCAGAAGAAATACATCAACCAAAAACACACTCAATTTAATGCTCAACATAGAAGGTTAAAACACAAGCAAACTTCATATCACCATTCAAAATACTCAATGCACAGAATTACTATAGATAAAACATACCTGGTTGCATCGAAAGAGGATTCTTATTGGCAGCTGGACCAATACGCATAGGCCTGGTCGAGCAGTATTGACCATTCATCTCACTCATGGCACGCATCTGCTCATTTTCGTCCCCAAACCTGACAAAACCATAGCCCTTGGACCTTCCAGTGGTCCTGTCAATCACAACTTTTGCCCCCTTGACAGACCCATACACACCCTTAAATGTCTCCGTGAGCATGTGGTCAGTGACCTCTGGTGCCAAGTCGCCTACAAAAATTGTGTGGTCAGCCCCTTCAGTCTGGCGTCTCTCTCCAGCCCCAGCCTGAGCCCAGTTCAGCCTAAACGTCTGTTCACAGCTCGGCATTGGAGCACCATTGTAAGTTTGCAAAACCCTCTCAGCTACAGAATGGTTGACAAACTCTATGAATCCATAACCTTCAGATTGCCCGGTAAGCTTATTACGAATCACTTTAGCTGATAGACCCTGGAACCACGAAAAAACACCAAGCCATCACTAACCTTAGAAAATGAAGATTTCTATTGCTACGCTTACCCTAATCGATGAACAATACTTTTCAATCTTCTACATGATAACCAAAAGACTATAACTAGTAATAAACGACTACGTTCTTCTCGATTTTCAACGATTTCCCAGGATTTTCATAATGAGGCATGTAAAATTACCTCTCCAGATTGAGAGAAGATGCTCATGATGTAGTTCTCGTCCATCCATTGCTGCAAATCTCCGATCCATAACGACCTGACCTCGCTAGCGGATTCTGGATTCTGAGATCCAGCTCCGTACTGCTGCTGTTGACCTAGTGACGGCGCCGACTGCCTCTGCTGCTGCTGCTGCTGCTGCTGCTGTTGCATCATCATCCACAACTGCTGCTGTCCCGATGGTATCTGTCCTGCTCCGGTGGCGTTTGACGGTGGTTGATGCATCATTAACGACGGAAAAAAAACCTAACTATCGCTACGGGGAAAAGAAATGAAAATGAAGCACGTTAAAAGTCTCGCTTGCTTTACAGTTAATAGTAATGACTGTATTATAGTGTGGGCTTTTTCTTATAGGCCCAATCTTATAACTTTCATCTCAGCCCATTAGTTGTTATACTATTGACCGGTTAGGTTCTGAACCGGCGATAAGAGTGATCAATTTCTCATTTAGGGGCATATGAGAATAAGACCCAATTGAACATGGTTGGTGTTCTAAGGTTAGAATCTTTAGCTAAGATGACAAAAAGAATGGTCAAATTGAGACTAGAATAAATTCAAATTACGAGTTTAAGAAGGAATGAATTAGTGTAGCCAATTTCATAAATAACAATTTTTGGACTGGTCCTATGTTAGTCTAAATTAAAATCAAACCGAAATACATAGTTTTTTTCATTGGACCCTTCCCTATGTTGTTAATGCAATATACAAATCAACCAAGATTTGTTGGATCTGTGAGTGTGTGACTAGTTCTTGATTAAGACATATGAACCTAGGTTAACATTTTGTTGTATCGATGAAGAAGTTTTGGTCTACAGTTGGGTTTGTTCAGGTCACATGATCATACTTCTGGATCAAAGTTTGTAACAACCTCTTCTTCACCCTTCCTCTTCCCTCTCCAGATTATGATCTGCTCATCTTTGAACAATATGGGAACACATGGAACCAAATCCTGCAATTTTGATCACAACATTAAAGATTAAATCATAGAGAATCTCACAGAATCTGACAAGGCAAATAAAAAACCCATTCAGAGTTATTATACCTTTAGCTTCACACCAATTCGTTTGCAGTCACTCATCCCAACATGAGTGCAATCTAGTCTCACAATCTCTTCTGTTTCAAACTCCTCTCTCACTCTTCCCACGACATTAACATATACACCATTCCTAGCTGAATCAATACATTAAAGCCAATGAAAATTGAGGAAACCAGAAAAATGACCAAGAACTTTGCGACGAATGTCTTACTAAGTTTCATTAGGGCAGGAGAATGAAGCCCGCGATTTCTCATCTCTTTGGTTTCTTCAAATGTTAACCCATCGGCGACATCCTTTACAAGTCTTGGGTATATCGGTGGATAAGGCTTCCACAACATGAGTGGTATGATGGGACGATTCTTCGGATCATAATTCCTTCCCCGATACAAAACTAGAATGTTTATGTGTCTGTATACAATCTTTCCACAAGATTTTTCCTGTCAAGAACACAACTATAGTAAGATGAAGACGAGCACATTCTAAAATTAGATCAACGAAAAAGAAGAAGAAGAAGAAAACAGAGCCGTGTTCTTGAGATCTAATAACAGACACCTCGAGGTGGAAACATATGTTGTCCATGTCAAGAGTAGGTACTCCTAAGCATTTGATCCTCACTGCCTCTGCTTTCTTCCAATGGTTATGAATGTCATCTATCATATTGTGAGTCACACCACCTTTCCCTGACAATGATACCACAAAAATCATAAACCAGTTTGATTGAAGAAGTTTTAGAAGAGACCAATCACATGAGTTACTCAATGTTTCAAAGCTCAATTCTTAAAATTTGATTATATCACAAAATGAGAAAAGATGAATTCATAATTCTCACCAAGATCACAAATTTACAAGTGATATCAACACAACGATGTAACAAAAAGATTTTCTACCATAAATGGATCTGCAACATCATGATAAGAACATTCACGAAGTCCCAGAGAAGTGATGAAGAGAAGCTCTTAACTTTTGAAGCTAATTCGATTCATTAAACCAAAGAATGTCCTACAGATAGACAACTAATTTCATAGCTAAAACCTTAAGGCAAAAAGATTCAAAAATACCGTTAAGATTGAGGAAGATGGTTTAACAAATTTCAAAGCTTTATCAAAAATTGTTTATACCGAGATTGATCTGCCGTGAACAATCATTATGCCGATACCGTTCAACAAGTTCCGTAACTTCCTCCTCTGTCAAAGGCTCGCCGAGAACTCTTGCTCTCTCTTCCGCCCATTGGCTCTGACCAATCTCCAGCGAAGCCAGTGCGGAAGTCCCGGTCCATTTCCGGTCCAATCGACCCGGTCCGAACGGAGAAAACCGTTTCGGTTCACGGAATCCAATTGGTTCAATTGCCGGGTTGGTTTCTGAATACGAATACCTAAAATCGAAAGGGAGGTCTGAAATCACCGGAATCTTCGAGTTATTTACCGGCTCCGACGACTGATCCTGCTGCGTTTTCTTCTTCTTCTCTGAAGGTTTAGAGGGTTTCGAGAGAGGCGAAAATGGAGGATCATAGTTATCTGTAGATACAAATCGAGCTCGGGTATTATACAACAACAAAAACGAATCTTTTGGCTCTTTTGCTAGAGTTAAGCTTCTGCGAATTGAATGCATTCGGAAACGAAACACTCTTGAGCTTCTCGTAGGGTTAATTTGGAAGCTACCAAAAGTTTTACTGAACAAGTATAATGTTTTTAATTTACATCTTGGTCCAGAAATATGAAAGTTTCCTGCTCATACACCAACACTTATATTTCTATTATTCACCCAATTATTTTAACAAATTACAAAAAATGACACCAACTTTAGCATAATTATCAAAGAATCTTCTTAGTTCAGCTTACATGTTACAATAGCAAAGTCATTTGTCTTTCAGATAATCTTTTGGAAGTTCTCATCTTTACATCTTCTTTGATCTTCAACCATGGATTCGAAAACATTTAACATATTATCTAAACCTTCAGGATCTTCGCCAATCTCCTTCATCGCGTATACAATACTCTCTATTGTCGATAAACATCCCGCTCTTGGCTGCCGCCGAACTTCTTTGTATAAACTTGTACCTTCAATTTCCAGTTTCACATGGCAACATAAAATCTTCAGCCATGGATTCTCAAGGTATATTCTTCTTGCCTTTGACCACGTCCCATCGAGAACAATCAGATTCCTTAGCTTCATCTCTTCTTTCTCTTTAAGATCATTGATCTTCACCGATTCTTCGCTCGGGAACAACAGTGCTGATCCAGGAGGAATCTCGAGTTCAAATTCTCGCTTTCCTTCTGAAAACTTTGTTACCACAAACCCTTTTGCCAAGACATCCATGGCGGCAGGAGAAGCCAATATATGATCAAAATTAGGATCCTCCACATTAGTTTCGAGCATCAAAGAGTGTGAGACATTGCTGATGACACCTTGTCTCTTCATACAGATTCTTATCAAATCTTCTGATCCACTTTCTTCACAAGAACCTATCTTATCTGTAACCCTGTAATCCTGACAAGAACTTTCACCTGAATGTTGAGAAAGCTTCAAACTTTCAGCAAATTCCAAACTTCCATGATCAACAAGCACCAAATTCTTCTCAGATTCTAAATTCTCTACATTGCCACTACCTAACTTTGAGCTATCATCAAGTTCCAAAGAAGCTCCATTCTCGACCCTATAATCAGAATCCGAATGATTCGTGGCAATCTTGCTGCAACCCGATCCAATAATCCTGATTACGAACTCTGCCTCGTCATGAACATCGAAAACGGTGGTCACACTAACATTCTTAAGCCCTAATCTAGCGATTCGAGTTGAATTAAGCGCGTGTTTTCTCTCGAGACTGTGCTGAAGAATAGTAACACTCACCTCATTATCGAAACACGGAAATCGCATCTTCTTGCAGAGGCAGAGCTGGCTAGGTTTATCGCAGGAAGGGCAAGTAGGTCGCTTAGACCCCATTTTTAGGGTTTTTGAAACCCTCAAGTCCTGACACCGTATACAATCGGCGAAGTTACTTCGAGACATGATCAGTTGAGTTCGGGCCACGACATGGCCCATCATCTGTCCTGATGACATAGGAATCGAAAGCTTCAAGCTTTGCAACAACTTTCTTTAAGAGGACGATGAGATTAAAATCATACCTGTTCAATCCAGATAAACCAAACTAAACCGGAAGATGACTACGTCAAAATTGAAATTAAGTTTTAGATTGATAAAAATTTAATTTCAGTTTGTCTTATTTTCTTCAAAACCAAAACCAAATGGAACATACAATTTTTCTAAATCCACCAAAAAACTGAAAGATCTCGAACCGCAACGAAACACTGAAGTGATGTGTATCTGAAAAGCTCGAACCGAAACCCCAATGAGTATGTCCGAGCTTTCAAAAGATAAAACTTTTAATATCTATTGTGTGTATCATATCCAAACAGTTACATGATGAGCAGCTGCTACAAACCTGAATGATATATACAAACAGATAAAGTAATTGTTGAGTTTTCAACGGTATTACATTAACTTTTTCCTAAAATCAAACAGACATCTGAGGAAGATAGAGTTGAATTCTAGCAGTTATCTGGTCTGTTGTACTTTGGAGGCAGAGTTGGACATTGTTCATTCATGTGCGAGTATGGTTCCATGGTGTTGTAACCAGGAAGTTCCATCCTGTATTTCCCAAGTATCTGACAGTAAGGAAGCTTCACATTGTCATTGTCATTGCACCATGTAGGAAGACGACTTGCATTGTTCTCGAAAAAGTTAAGCATGTAAGCATCTTTGATCTGCAGATTGAAGAGAGAAAAACAAAACCACCGTCACAAAAGTCTGCGAGCGGGAAGGGAAACAGAGACTGTGTATTGGTTCTTACCGTGAATTCCGTGACTTGAATAGAACTAGCAAGTGGACCGAACAGGCCAGCTTCTTTGTACATTTCGAGGATGAAAGCGATGCAAGAGGTTGATTTACCATCGCTGTATATCCAATCGTCTTGTTCAGGAATTGCCACTAATTTGTCAAATGAGGATCCGCGCTTCTCTACTTCGACCAGTACATCAGAAAGATCAAGACCCTGCAATTTAGACCATGTTAGATAAGAAGAGAAAGAACAAGGACAAGGGAAAAAAAACAAATTATAGAAGCAGAGAAAAATGCAGAATCATATACAGAAATCGAAGATAAAAGAGTATAGAAAAATTAAATATTAGGACCATCTCAAATGAGGACAAGCACTAAGTAAACATAATCACCTATGAATTATGAAGATGTTTAGAATATAGGGTGATCATAACAATCGAACTAAAAATGCTTTTTAATGATGAAGAAGTAAGAGATCGAAAGGTATATAGAAACAAGCAAAAATTTTAATACCTCTGTTCCTAGTCGTTTGTTCAAGGCTTCATTCCACATGTTAGCAGCATAATCAGGCTGCATTTGGCTCCAAACAGTCATGAAAGATGCAAGCTGAAAGAAAAGCTCAAATATAATCCAATTAGAAAGTGTATTCATTCCTCAAGACCAAAATTGTGAGAAATGAAAAAGAAAACCCTACAAGATGAGCATCAAGAGGGGGCGGGTAGTTTTCACCAACGGTATCGATCCAGCTAAAAATCAAGTTGTGATAACCATATGGTTTACCCTCCATGCTGCGAGCATATTTCCATGCAGCAGCAACGTCGAATTTAGCACGAACATCAGGATGCAAAGGTAGCAATGCGATCTGAGGATTCGAGTCATCCTTTGTTTGTTCAAATTCCCACCACTCCTCCCATGGTAATATCGCTATTACATCTTCTCCCTATGACCAAAAGAGAAACCTTCAACAAAAAGAAATCTTGTTGTAGTTAAAACTTAAGTTTTAGGCAGTACTTTGAAGAGTTGGTACCTTTTCGTTTTCATTTCCTGACTCACCAACCCAAAGTTTCCCTTCAGAGTCTCTCAAGCAAACAGCAGAATGACCAGCATATGCCCCACTCACCCATTTCTCAAGGGTCTCAAAACCACCCCACCGCCCACGGATCTTTGAAATAGCTAAGAGATCACCGGATTGGATTTGATCAGTTGTAACATTTGTAACCCATGGTTCAGGGCGAGGTTCAAAATTAGCTCCCATATGCTTCTCGAGAAACGCAAGATTAGAGCTCTCCCCCCAACCAGTATTGGTAAAGAGAGGGAAAACATCCCACAGTGCTTGAAGTGTTCCTAACATCCCAGCGTGCATAAGGAATATTGAAACTCCTTTGTTCTTAACCTGATCCAATAAGTACCCAAAACGCATCAAATAAAGACATAGATATGAAATCCTAAATGAAGAAACCAAAGATATGGCAACAGAATTCGAACAAAACATAACAATAACTTACATATTCATACTCAGCTTTTCCATCCCACTCCGGAAATTCCACAGTGTGCTGTCGCGAAATGAAGTACCAAGTCCATGTCACACGATACGGAGTTGCAAATACATAAAGATCCATACAAGTCCAACTATGCGCCTTATCGGCCTTCATAAACACACAACAACAAAATCAAGTTTAGAATTCATTGATTAAAAGTAGCTTCTCATCCGCTGAAAAAGTAAGAAACTACAGAAGAAGATCACCATATTTGACAATGGTTTCTTACACACTAGACTGATCAATTACTCCAAATGTAAGCCTCCAACATAAGAATCTCATAAAAACGAGTAAAAATCCAAAAAAGCATCTTCTAAGAGTACCCATTAGAGAAGAAGATCAGATACAATTCCAAATCTTCTCCTAATTTCCCGGATCCAAAAACCCTTCTAGACTTAACGGTCAACAATTGAAGTTTTAAAAGTCAAAATTGAAGAGGGCCCATTTACAAAATCTCCCATAATCACTTAATAAGCAACAAAACAATCATAGTACACGAAGAAACAAAATCGATTTGAGTTATCTTCAATATCCGTTTCACCTTAATGTGAAGCGTGCCTCCACCAAACTCGCTACCAGACTTGTTATGGAACTCCAACGAAGCTATGTTCTCATAGAAACAAGCCCCTTTCCACTGAACGGAATCGTTCCCTGAACTTGCTGTTCCGATGAAAGTAGGAAGCAGATCAGCGGCTCCATAGAGAGAGTTGAGAATCGGCCACGAGACTTGTCTGGGCAAATGCGGAAGCAAATCGCGCGGATGAAACGGCGATTTCACCGATTCAGCGGTTGATACAATTAGAATCAGTACGACGATGGTGAACAAAGAGGGAAGCGAAGAAGACGATGAGGAAGATGAAGACGCCATGTTCCGTTTTTGGGTTCGACGTCTCTCCACGATATTAAAATCAAATTTATTTATATTAAGAAAACAATAAGAAAATAAAAATAAAAAGATAATAACTTCCGTATCAAAGTGGCAAGTTTGATTATTTTGGAATTAAATCTACTATTAATTTATGCTGCCGAGCATGCTTTATCTCCTAATTATCAACAAAATTATACATTGACTAGAGGCAAATTTTTTTTTTTTTCAACTAGTGGCTATAATAATAACACCGTAGAGAGCAGGGTTCGAAACCCAAACCTGCAATTTAATATGATGAGCTTTCAGAGATAGCCACCATTGTGCCACTTGACTCACACCGAAGTAGATTTTTTATTCTGGAAAATTTAGAAATAACGAATACTTTTTTCTCAATTTTCTCTAATTTTTTGTTCCAATTAAGTCTACTTTTTTCAAATGATTTTGATTCATTAGTTTTTTGTTCTGACTCATTTAGAATATCATCCAAAAAATCAAAAATTTTCTAACTAGGGAATTAATCTCAAAAATTTTGGAATCAGGAAGAAAATAATATCTTTATTTTTACAACAAGAATCATTTGACATCAAAATTTTAAGTAACTTTCTTTATTTTTTAAAAATATGTTCAAATCTTAAAATACTATCATGAATATAATATGCATATGTGATTTAAAGGTTGAATGGATTAGTGAATTTTTTTTTTTTTGTCTTTTTGGTGTCTCTACGTTTGGACACAAATACTTTTTTTACTTTTCTTAAAAAGATTTTATAACGATTATGAAATTTGTTTAGATTACAAAAAAATCAGTTTACCGGTACATATTTTTCATAAAAATAAATAGATTATCATATCACCCATCCATCACATCATCCAAAATCCAAATAATTTTAATATATTATTAATAACAGCATATGTGTTCATAGTGTATAAATTCGACCATCAACGAGATTTACATGATCTACAACACATTATACACAGATTTACGATAGAGAATTTAGCGTACACCGCAACAACATACCAAATCACCAGAATTTGCCATTCCAAACCATCCCATACCCAATGTCATCATCTAATTACGTTGCGTCATCTTTGATATAACGTGACATACTTGAAGTATGTTTCAATGGCGTACAAATTTGAAAGATACGTCGCCGTTTCTTCCATCATAAATATACTCCCAAAATTTTAAAACTACAAGAAAAAAGGCGAATTTTCAAAGCAACAAATCAAGTCTTCGATTAAGGTTATGTAGCCTTGAAATGGTTATGTACATGTCCGACATCATGACAAATTAGACACTTCTTAGGTTTCAATCATTTATTCACTGCCGTTTAGATTAACCGAACCAAACCGAATCAAATTATATACTTTAAGTTCTAATTTGGTATTACATATTATAAGTTCTAGCTTCACCTTTAAAAAGCAAGAAACTTTAAAATCTCACGAGACTCTCTCTACATAACCATAAAAGCAAAACATTTCTTTTAGTTGTAAAATATGGATTTCTTATATGTTGTAAATTTATGTGATAAGAAATGATTATTGATACATATACTAGAAAAGTTTAAAGATATTATATACTAATAAGATTTGTTTCTTCATGTATATAAATGCAACTCTTTTACTAGCTAGTATTACAGATGACAAAAGACACAAGAAAAGAGTGAATTGCATTGATGAGTATACACTAAAGAACAGTCCGTATCAGTTTTTACGTATCAGCTCCATGATGCATAGACATAAGAACACACGGGAACCAGTACCGACGTTTGTCATCTTCATGACCATCATCGATCATTGCAAGATCCTCCTGAGATAAGGTGTTAAAACAAGATTTTCATTACCATTAACATCACATGTATTGAAATAGCTAAATCCAACTGAGGCAAATGGAGAACAAAAGACATACTTCTAATAAAATTTTGAGGGCATCTATTACTCGACCAGATGTCCACGAGAGTCGTCTTTGAACCTCTTCCACAGTCACAAAGCCTTGACCCTGAAATCCTCAACCCATATCAGCTATAAAGCTTGAAGAGATGTTGTTGGCACTTCTTCTATATATTTGTTTACCTGAGCCAACTCCAAGATTTGGTTATGGTCTTTGTTCAATTCAGTGGGGACTGAGCAGACGAGCTTTTTCTTGCCAACCGTGCTAACCTGCTACCCCAAAATCTGAGGAATTGATAACAATGAGAACAGTTTAACTTGTCATTTTTCTACAGAAAGATTACGAGAACACAATTAAGATAACCTTTAGCTTACTAATAGTTCGAAGACAATCATCTTCGGTCACAGCTTCCCAATCTTTTTTTCTTCTCTGACGAAGATGGTTGCATAGCTCCTGTAAACTAATCAAACCTCCATTATGGGATCTTGTTAGCATGCAAACTTCAAGTATCTGAACACCTATTCAATGGATTAACATGAGTAATAGATAAGAATACATCAAATTCCAAAACAAGACAATTATACAAGAAATTATTAAACGTACCTTATTCATTTTAAAATTCACCAATTCCTAGCAACTCAGCCCAAAAACCTTTGTTTGAAGCTAGAGGATCAACTCCAACTTTAGCACACATTTAATGAAATTGAGATCTAAAGGCAGGATTTTTACGAATATCATTCTGCAAACATACGCAAAAACGTTTCCTTTTTTCAATAACAATTTAACCTATCACAATACGATCCACCACATTTTTTTTTTCAAGTTAAGCAATGCTGAGATCAAAATTAGACTCAGTGTGTGGCTTAATCAATGACTCAGAAGTCAGAAACTTGTCTTTACGAGCGAACTCTCAAGCTGTTATCGGAAAGTGCAGAACTGTTCTTTCATGAGATCAGTGCGTAGCTTAGCAACATTTTTTCCCAAATAAACGGTATTGATCCTGAAAGATAGATTACGATTAAAATCGAGACAGTGACATCAATACGAAGTCGGATTTTAGAAGCAGAACCTAAGTAGCCGCAGCCTTTTGCAGTCCTCCGATTCATGGTCGCCGTTTCTTCGTTTGATCTTTGGATTTCTCTTTCACCGCCGAGACTCGTCGAAAAATTAATCTTCGACAATTAAGTTTAAGAATATTTTGTGTATAACGATAAACAAAAATATCAGAGTGGCGCAGCGGAAGCGTGGTGGGCCCATAACCCACAGGTCCCAGGATCGAAACCTGGCTCTGATATGTTTTTGATTTCCTTTTTTTTTTCCCCTATGCGAACCCAATTTCAAATCTCAATTAATTTAGCCAATTAGATGGCCCAATACATTTCACTCTCTCCTCCCCCAAAGTTGAAAATAAACTGTTTTTATTTTTCAAACTAAGAAAATAAACTTTTTAACTTCGTTTGGAAAGAAAGAAAACCATTTACCTTAATTATGTATGTAATTTTCTTGTGAATAACTAAAAACAAAAAAAAAATTGTGGTATGATTTCGTTTTAGATTATCTCTATAGGAGTAATAAACAAAGACCATTTCTATGAAATTTGAATCTGTTTTTGGTTCCAACTATAAAAAAAAACTAGGTATATTCCAATATGCATATTTGGACTGAAGTAAGATTCACTAGAAAAAATGTCTGTATACAGTATTTAGTATATACTATATAACAACTCTCCACTGTGTGTCTGATGTGTGGCAATTCCAAGCCTTTAAGAACGTCAAAAACTGATGCCCAACTTAATCCAAAAACTCTGATCTAAAACTTCTAATGAGAAACTAGCTTTTACTCTCTGGCCTATGATGCAGATACTCCTGTAGCTTCCTTGGGAATCAAGAAAAGAAACATAACAGGAATATAAGTGCAAAACACTTGAATGGCTAAGCCCATAAACATATTCTCAAAGGACCCTGAAGATATTCCCAGAAGTGAAGCCAATCCTGCTCCCATGAACGACCCAACTGTATTTCCTAGGTTGTTTATGGACATAAACAGCGCAAAGAGTGTTCCTTCAATCCCAGGAGGACATAGACGACCAGACAAGATCAAGAATGGCATAAACCTGCGATTTAAGCAAAAGCACGCCTATGAGATTTACAATTCTTGCAGGCATGTTCTAGAGGAAATAAAGAAGGGAAAACAACGTACTTGAGTTGATTGATGGCATCGGCTAGAGCTGATCCGAAGAGCACCATTGTCTTGTCTGAAACTCCGTATCCAACATTTGCTCTTGATACTAGAACCATATCGAGGAGTATCGTTATAGACAGCCCAATGTGAGCAAACCTGTGATGATGTTTTATTGATTAGATCACTTAAAGAAAGAAAATATTGAGATGCAACGATGTGTGTGGGAAATATTTAGACTTACAAGAGAGACTTGCGTAGAGTCATATTTGTCAGATACCGGTTGTAGATAAAGGTACCAAGCATGAGACCTAACCAACCAATAACACGGGCTGTTCCTAGGAAAGAAGCATCCAATTGCAAGACCTCGGTTTGGTAATAGAACATGACGGTAGAGAGATTTGGCACAGTGATATGCGCAATGAAAAACCACGCCATTGGTCTGTAAAATTAGAGAAAAGTAAATGAGAAAGAAACACTTCAAGAAATTTTGACAGCGACTTACTCAAGAAAGCGTATCGGATATATTACCTCAAAATGATCGGTTGCTTGAATGCTCGGCACAAACCAAAAGTGGCTACTTTCAGTGACTGGAACCACTGTGAAGCTAAAGACCTTGATTGCTTCTTCTGTGTCTCAGACTTTCCATTGGAAGCTCCATTTTTACCTTTCTTCTGCCCCTTCCTTCTTCTTATACTGGACTTATTCGTATCTCGATAGTTATCATTGCTCATCTTGATTTTCTCTTCAAACTCGTTCGAATCCAACAGCTCGGGCAATGGTTCATTGTTAGCAGGAATTTCTTCAACCAGAGCACATGATAGTAACTGTAGCGCCGGTAGTACCGTGAAAAGGAGGAAGATTGTTTCTATCTTCAAGTTGGTTAATGCATAGCCTCCTAATAGACTACCGCATACTCCACCCACAGCCATAGAAAACCATGAGACAGACTGAAGATCTCCAGCAAACGAGGCCCTGATAAACAATTAAAGAACAACTCAACTAATGAACTAAGTGCATTAAACTATGATCCTAAGTGTGTATCCAAAACTGAAGAACATAGAATCTTACTTTTCAAGTCTTACTGCCTCAGCTATCATAGCATCTACCACAACATCAGCCATGGCTGATCCCAGGTTTTGTACGGTCAAGAAAATCATCAGATAAAGACTCGAACTTCGAGAGGTTGAATCTAGACCAAGCAAGAGCCATGGCACAAGAGAGAGCACAGTCGATATCACCAAATACGGCGTCCTCTTTTTCCCTCCAATTGGGATACAATCTGAGATAATTCTACCAAAATCACAAGAGACAAAAAAAAACATGTCATTACTAGAAAGCTCCTACTCTCACTGCCATTTAGCTTGAATCGATATATTGGTCACGAAGATACATACCCATATAATGGTTTAATGCTCCATGGAAAGAAGGCTACAGAAAATACGAATTGAGAAGCTGATGGTGATAACTGAAGCCTGTCTTTGAGCTGGTAAGAAACAGCTGTCCACACGAACGATCTAAATCCCTATAAATGCAAAAATCAGCAAATCAATTTCACAATCCAGCAAAAAAAAAAAAACAAAGCAGTTTTCTATAGCTAATCCTAAGCTCCAACATCATTAATCACCAATAACATGAAATTATCCAAACCCGATCTCAACAATGTATGGTGAATGGTGATCGTCTCAAAACACACGAAAACAGAGGAAAACAACGATAAATGTTTATCCAAAAACGTGTCAGAACCTTTCCAATTTGAAAACATCCCTAAATCAAAAGTTTCAAAATCCCTAATCGCATTTGATTCACAAGTTTACGATTTTGCGTAATTATAACAACAACGTACAAATTGATTCTCTGCTTAATCAATAATCCGCAAACGAGAATCAATCACCATTTCTGTTTCGGTTAACGAGCATCGCCTTTACCAAATAAAGCAAAAAATCCAGAGATTGAAACAGAGAATGAAACCTGAGTGAAGTAAATGAGGCAAACAAGCCACAAAAACGCGACGCCAAACGCCGATCGCAGCTGCTTCAACCAATGTATCATCTTAGTTGCAAGAATTAGACAAAACACGTTTCTAAGCTTCTAAGGTTCATCGGAATCTTTTCCTCGTCTCAATCTCGACTTCTTATAACGATTTTTAATTTCCCAGATTTATGGGTTCCTCGTCCAGACAATTCAATGTTTCAGTTGACTGACGCAAAGAATGACGATAAGGATATTTTCGTCTTTTAATCCAACAAAAGCGCGAGACACGTTGTTGATCCTATCGCATTCGGACACGTCAATAGTAGGACCTATTCAACACCAAACTGTTCTTTATCTCCCCCTGCCACCGCCTTGTGAGACTAGTCTCCCTTTGACTTTGACTATATACTTCTTTATCCTTATATGATTATATCAAAACACTTGAGGAAGATCTAAGCTTGATCCATAATAGCATTTTACAAATCCAAACTATTTTCGATTTCAAAGTACAGTCTTCCTAAATCCTAATATTACAACTTACAAGGACTTTTACAAAGAGTCTTTGAATTAGCAATAAGAAGGTGCATATTGGGGTCGATACACAAACGGTTTCACGGCATGAAAGTAACCGGAAGGGCGGTTGTAAGTGAATTTGATTCCGGTATTGGCTTGGTGTAGGCGGTTGCAAGGTGTGTGGAAGCTGCTGATGGGTCTTGCAAGGCAAGCGTCCCAACGTTCGCTCTCTGGCATTGTCTCTGCAACTGTGTAGACACCTTTTGAGTTTGTGAAAGCTTGGTAGTTGACAACTTCTCCAGATTTGGTTATGCAGAGAACCGCCACCTCAGCCCCTGTAAAGATTGAACAAATACAACTTGAAAATGTGATTGATCCTCCAATGACATCAAGTGTTTGGATTTTTTCCTTTAGCATAACATGGTTTAAAAAGTGCCATAGAGTAAACACATAGAACCAAATGGCTTCTAAGCAATCCTGGTTTTAAGTTTTCGACAAGACAATTTGGCATATGAAGCAGAGTGGAAAACCCATTAACACAATCGGATAAACACACAAAAAAAAATGCGGCCGAAAACAAAAGGATGAATAAGCTAATTTATTAAGTTCCATAGAGACATGGAGATGATACAAACCATAGTCACTTCTAAATTTGATTCATGTAATTTAAAAAACTAAATATGAATCAGAAAAAGTTGAAAAGATTTCACATAGAAGCATAACATGAATCCGCAAAAACCATTAACACTATCGGATAAATACAAACGCGCAGCCAAAAACACAAGGATGATGAACATACCAAATTTCTAAGTTCCAGAGAGACAAGAGATGATAGAAACCATAATCCCCTCTAAATTTGGTTCATGTAATTACTAAAACCAAATATGAATATGCAGAAACTGCAGACACACACTTGCATAAATATGGACCATTTGCTCAAGAAAGAAGAACAAAGAATACCAACAAAAGTTCGGCTATAAAGTGAACTAATAGACTAATCTGTATAACTAAATTAATGTTATCCGAGTCCAAAATTGCAGTAAGGTGATGCTAATGTATAAATTCACACCAATTTGATGTGTGAGAATCACTAGAAACAACTGCTATCGAAACAAACAGTTAAATCCAAAGAATTTACAATCGAACATCTAAAACTGATTAAAGAGAAGACATAAGTCAGACAGAAAGAGAAACAAACCTTCAAGAACATGATCTTCTGGTCCGATTGAAGAATCAGCACAGACATCACATACAACTCTACCACGAATCTCGCCAGTCCACGCGTCGACACCAGAACCTTGAAAGATTGCAGTCATCACAAACAGACCAATCACGAAATTTCTCAACTTCGAATCCATGAAGGCGAAAAGGTCTAATCTTTTAATCTCTTCGCGCTCCCCCCTGATATAAAAGACACGACAGCCAACAACAGAACTTGTTACTGAAATGGCCGGAGCTATACACCACCAACTTCTACATTTTGTCGGCAAGTTTTAAACTCTCTAACTCATAAAGAGAGTTCCAAAACTACAAAACGGCTACGTTTTATTTAACTATCTAAAATTATTTGATACGATTGATAACTAAAGGCTAAAATTATGATAAACTCAGAGTTTAAGGCTTTTAATATAATTTATTAATTTGCATATTTTTACTCTCCAAGTCCCAAAAAAAATGATTTGAGCAATCTACTTTACACTGTAAACAAGGAACGTTGACTAGTCGCTGCTTAATCTATCACGTTCCACAAGAAAACTCAGATTTCAAAACCAATCAAAAGACCAAAGTTTTGATTTATATTTCCATTCGTAACGTAAATGCTCAATGCTGTTCCTACGTCTAAATCCAGTTCGATGAATTACATCGCCGAGTTTTAAAAGTTTTGAAATTTGATAAGGGTTTGGCTTCTTCTCAGTTGATCGATTAGAAATCGGTAAGCTTTTTGTGCGAATCCATGGATTTGTGATCTATCGAGATTATTGACAAGGGTTGTTTTTAATTAGGTGAATTTGTGTTTGCTCTTATGTGAATTTGACCCACTTTTCTGGGATTTGTTTCTTCGCTGTTGAATGCGACTAGTCGAATCATAGAATGTCGTTCTCATGTTTCTTTTACTTCAAATCACTAGTGGTTAGTTTTTCTTTTCCCTCTTTTCTCTATCTAATTCTTGTGATTCCCACCTTGCTTTTGAGTGATAGAGATTGGTGATGACATTACATTGCTTCAAGTTTCAACCTTATATTTCAATCAAATCTGTTAGAAACAAGTGAATACTAAACATCTTATAGTAAAGTTATAATGTTGTGCTCCTATAGCTCTTATTCAAATGTGTCATGTCTAGTATCTGTAAATAGCTTTGATCCTTTTCTTCTTAGCATATTAATATGTTTAGAGTTTGATTTGTCTACTGGATTTAAACCATTCGTTTGCAGTGCTTTGATTTCATCTTTCTTTGCTTTCACATCAAAGCACTGGATATGGCTTGAAACTTGTATATATGTAGGTTTCTTTGAATTCAAGAGTTTAGTTTTATATAGCAGTACATAATTGGTTTCGCCCGCTAGATTGTGCTTGCAAATAGCTTGTGAAGTGCTTTGCAACATCGACTGCCCATTTCACAATTGGTGCTTATCTATGGAATTCTCAGCTCCCCGTTTCTGCTTCAAAGTTTGCTAAACTTGATCTATTAAATCGTTTAGCATATAAAACTGTGGTGAAAAGTGGCATAATTAGTTTGTTTTTCTGCTTTTTGATATTATAAGATTACTTATTCTTCTAACTTGATGCTTTGTCTGCTTATTCAGAATTGTTTTCAGACCGTGAAGCCAGATAAAACTCAAGAAGTTATCCTCTTAGAGAGTGGCAGAGGTGAAAGAAAAATTAACAAAATTCATAATGGTTCAGAAGCTTGAACTGATCAAAGGTGGAGGAGGATCGATAAAAATAGGAGCAACAGGAACAGTCGCAACTCTAATGACTCGAGAGCTAGACTCCATGAAACAACCTTCACCTCAGACTCCCACAACGAGACCCATTAGAACAATCCCTGTCTCAGTAGACTGTGGCACATCTTCTTCAACTCCAAGAAGAACAAAACCAAGAAAATCATCAGATGAAACTAGCAGCAGCAACAACAACAATGTTAATAATGTTCGAACACCAAAGGGTCATCATGCCAAAACCACTCATCAGCTTTCAATGCTTGGCTCTGATAATGTTAGAACACCAAAGGGTCACAATACCAGAAGCACTCATCAGCTTCCAATGCTTGGCTCTGATAATATATCGTTGCAAGGAACCCCGAGAAGGGAGAAGAGAATGAACATTGTGGAGATTGTGGATGTGAAATGCGGGAATCCAGATCGAGCATGGGCTAATCCGATAACCAGTAGACTCAAGAAGCTTGGATTCTCTAAACTCAATGAGAGCATTGGTTAGGAGCTCCGCAAACGTAGCCCTATACTCTGCCACATCTGGTTTGTATATCGGGTATGAACCGGTTTCCACCAAATCACAATGTAATCTTTCTTTGTCAAACCAACAATGTAATTGTAAACGAAGCTTTGGTCATTACATTCATTTTGTTTTTGCACCGACCAGTAAGTAACGTTATTTGTTTAGGTTCACCCTGTTTTTACGGTTTTTAGCTAATTCGCCTAAAATGAAATGACTATAATGGGCGGATACATAAATGTACGCACTAAATATGGAGATTATTATAGAAAATGCCACACGGACAAGACAACATTATAGAAAATGCCATTTTATGTCTCCTTTATAGAAAATGCCACATCTGTTACCGTATATGCAACCTCAATTGACTAAATTGTCATCAGTTTATGTGCGTTGCAGAATGTTGTTTTTTAGAGGAAAGAAAAAAAAAAAAAAGAGGCTTCTCCTACCAACTGCGATACACTACGCCCACAAGCAAACCCCATCATCTCCAATCATTTGCTTTCACTCTTCTCCCATGTCCAAATTTCGATAATCCTACTGAGGGACACGAATTCATCCCTCTAAAACGAGACCCATCTCGTTTAATTTCTCTCCGATGCTCTGTTTCAATGGCTTCGGATACTCCGTTGACGGCGATCCATCATATCTCTGCTTCGACCCACAAGCACTTTCCGTTGTAATTCTCTTCACTTTGACCCACAACGGTTGGCCTCTTGGCGTTGGAGTTCGCTTCGCCGTTGACCAAGATGGCAATTTATGTCACTTTGCCTCAATCGCACATTCTTTCCTGACGAGAAGTCTGCTCTTCATGTTCAAGTCTACTTTAGTTGTGGATATTAGTCACATAATATGCCAAGTGATGGTGGACATAACCTGTGGACACGTTATAACATTTTCCTGTGGGGGTCAAGTTTGTGTTTTTCGAGAAACGTTTTCCAATTTGTTCATTCTCAGCCTGCCCTTGTCTACGTTGGTTCTCTGTCCTGACACGAAGGGTCCCCGATAATCAACAATGTGTCCACCCCTTTGTTGACAATTTGCTTATTCTCAGGCATGGTCCACATTGGTAAACTCTCCTGAAAACAATGTTTTTAGCACATTTGTTGTGTCCATTTGCCAGCTTATGAACCAAGACCTGGTGGACAATATTTGTTAACAAGTTTTGCCAATTTATGTGTGTTGAAGTCTGTGTTCTTGCAGAAATGTAGTCCAAGACTTTTGTCACATTTTAGACCAAGTATTTGGTGGACAAAAACCGGTGGTCAATTTTTTAAACTGGTGGACAAAACTTGCGGACATTTGGTGTGGACGTTTACCATATTACGAACTAAAGCCTTGTGGACAAACCATATGGACATCCCATTTTGTAACTTCTTCACCCCGCCATGCATCAACTTGGTATATTGTCCTATCTTTCTGGAACCCTGGGTCAAGATCTGATGGACAGACCATGTGCCCAATATATGATGGATAGAACATGTGGACAAGTTAGAAGAATTTGTCTAGGTTCATGTCCTTGTTCTTGTGGAATTGTTTTGTAATTGGCTATGTTGGTTCAAGTCTACATTAGTTATGAACATTTATCACATAATATGCCAAGTGATGGTGGACATAACATGTGGACTTATGTCCACAAGATGCAAATACAACAGATACATCAGATAGTCTAATTCATTAGCTAAACATTCAAACCAATATTCCAGTAACCCACTTTTTGGAGAGTTTTGAATTGATGTTAACCATATCGACATATGTCCACAAACCTAGTCAACATGTTTACTTTGCTATTACGTCTACCGTGGACATTCATGAAAATATCTATCTCGAAAGTGTCTACCGTGGACATACCCGAATATTTGTCGATCCTTAAGATCTGTGAACTTCATATACGATATACTTTTGTTTATCGTGGACATCTCTACAACTGCGCTATTTTTATCTATACTTTTGTTCTTCGATTGTTTTGCTTTAACAAATTCCTTTTTCCGTTCGACTGCATTGATTCTAGTGCCTGTCCCTGTCGATTACGTCTAACGTGGACAACCTCGAATATTTGATCATCCTGGCGAGTTATGAATATATGTCCATTGTGGACATACTTTAGCCCTGTCTGATCACCACATAAACATCCGTCTACCGTGGGATGACTAATAGCTTGACTTGGAAAAGATATATACTCGTCCTTCAGTTGTTTGAAAATATACCCTGCGCTATTACGTCTACGGTGGACATTCATGAATATATACGTGCTGAAAGTGTCTACCGTGGACATACCCGAATATTTGTCGATCCTTAAGATTTTTGAACTTCATATACGAAATACTTTTGTTTATCGTGGACATCTCTACAACTATGCTATTTTTATCTATACTTTTGTTCTTCGGTTGTTTTGCTTTAATGAATTCCTTTTTCCGTTCGACTGCATTAATTCTAGTGTGCGTCCCTGGCGATTATGTCTAGCCTGGACAACCTCGAATATTTGATCCTGCTGGCGAGGTATGAATATTACTCCATTGTGGACATACTTTAGCCCTGTCTGACCACCAATATAAACATACGTCTACCGTGGGAATTATGAATATTTATCCATATCTAGCATCAATTAATATTTGTCCATCGTTGACAATATCAATATATGTCCATCGTTAACAGTATGAATATATGAGCGAGTGCTTCTGCGGTTGCGTTGTTTTAACGAATTCCTTTTTCGAGCATAATAGACTGTAAATATATTAAACATGGTGTCCGTGTTCGTCCTTCGCCATTACGTCTACCGCGGACAGTTTCGAGTATTTGGATTATCCTGGCCATGTGTGAATATTTTGTCCACCGTTGCAAAACCTGAGACCTGTTTGTTAACCAGAAAAACATCATAATAATTGCTGTCAAGGAAATGGTGGAAAACATCTTCTATTGTATGGATTCAACAAGTACCCTTTTCGAGTATAGTTGGTACTTGCCTTTATCAAAACATCCTAATAATTGCTTAATATTATGCAAGGTATGTGGTCTTCTTTGGCATTTCCCCCTTTATTTCGCTTTTTTTTCCCACTTCTCCGGCTGGTGTGGCGTGAAGCGCTAATTGACCTGCGATGAACATACGTAACACATCTGTTAATTAATGTGTAGACCCTCTAGTTTATTAGGACCACCCCAAGTTTATTTTATACCCACCCCAAGTTCGTCATTTGAAAAACGTATTGAACAAGTTTGCCAACTAATTCCGGACTAGTCCACTGTCGACATATATTCTCTTACCCATTTTTCTTACTATGTGTTATCCAGCCCTTCATGGACTCTTAATCCAGTGTAGTCAACCGCTCATACACATCCTATCGCCAACTCCATCAAGTCCACTATCAACATATTCCCGATAAACAAGTTTTGTCCACCCATTTTGTCCTCTTAATTTTCGGTTGAACCCTCAAATTCTTTTACCGCGTCACTGATTGAACCCTTACTGAGTAGCAAATCCGAAGATGTTCAGTTTCAAAAATTTTTAACGGTTATGTTAAATCCCCAACATTTACCCTGTCAAACCACGTCTACCCCTGTATTTAACTTTACCATTTTCTCTTCTCCCGCCTCGTGCTCGGCCCAGTTTCGCCACGGCTACCTCCTTGATCCTTCACTGGGTCGTGCGAGTGCCTCTCCTCCAACAATTTAGAGCTACCCGGAAAATAACACAAAATGTTGTTCAGTTTTAGATCTAAGGTCCGAGATTAAGCTTTTCGCGGTTCTCTTGGACTTCTTAATAATTTCGTTTATTAAATCCTATGACAAAGAAAGGAAAATTCATCATATATGTATCTCTTCTTACTGGATTTCTCGGCGTCGTGACCCCCAACAAACACGGCATCGGTGGAGCCTTCCTCTTCGGTCATTAATTCGGTGACAGTAGCATCGATTGGCATGTTTGCACCGTTTCGTCTCACAAATTGCCTCCAAAATTAACAAGATTTCTCTTACTGTGTCGTCTAGGTTTTCTTATTCGCTCTAGTTTCTTCGCCGTCTGTCCCAATTTCAATTTTTCTTCTTTCTTTGTAAAACTTGTATTAATGTCTCTGTTTAAAATCCCGTCTTCCAATGCCAAATAGGGATAGTTTCTATGGCGCAGAGCAAAATGAAGGAAGGTTTAAATCAGGGCTAATTTAGTCATTTCCTTATTCAGGCTACAGTTACTTTTGGTATTCTCTGAAAAGTTTTTTCATTGTGGCATTCTTCGAAACTTTTTAAAAAAATTTGGCATTTCTTGTAAATCCCCCCCTCCTAAAATATGTGCTTGTAATAAAAATAGGGAAAATTATGATAAATGCCACATGGATGTGACAGGTTTACAAGCAATGCCACAATGTCAATACTTTACAAGCAATGCCACAAATGACACTGTTCCAGATAAACAAAAAGACCTTAATGCCCTCTTATCATTTCCACATTTGAACACATTTTTCAATCTTGGTTATTTTATCTTCTTCAAGAAGCTGAAGTCATATCGTCTACAGTAGACGTCGGATGGGGCGGGATATATATTCGTGGACATATATTCAAGGTTATGGATATACATGTATATATATTCGTGGACATGTATATAAATTCGTGGACATATATTCAAGGTTATGGACATACATGTATGGTTGTGGACATTCATTCGTGGACATACATATACGCTCTTGGACATACATAGCCGGTCGTAGACATACATATTCGCTCGTAGACATACGTAAATGGTCGTAGACATACATATTCGCTCGTAGACATACGTAAATGGTCGTGGACATACTTATATGATCGCGGACATACATCCATTTTCATGGACATTCATATACGGTCGTGTACATATTTTTTTGTTCGTGGACATATTTCATATGGTCATGGACATATTTTATATGTTCGTGGACACACACAAATAACATGAGTTCACATGCATATATATTTGTGGACATACATTCAGGGTTGTGGATATACATGTATGGTTATGGACATATATATTCGTTCGTGGACATACATATACGCTCGTGGACATACATTCAGGGTTGTGGAAATACTGTATGGTTATGGACATATATATTCGGACATACATATACGCGCGTGGACATACATATGTGCTCAGACATACATACTCCGACGACATACATATACGCCGCTGACATACATAACTGGTCATAAACATACTTATATGATCGGCATACATCCATTTTCGGGACATCGATATAGGATCGTGGACATATTTCATTGGTCGTGGACATATTTTCATATGGTGTGTCAACATTATGAGATATTATCACAGTTGGTCGATACGTGGTTATACTTCACAAAGATAGCTTCGACTTCGATGGCTTTCCTTAAGCCGATGAGCCTTCTTAGAATTCACTCTTTCATGCTTTGTCTCTAAAGTCTATAATCTCAAGACTGATGCTGCAATTATCAATACAAGACAATGTTAATAGTGATTCAAAATTCTTATGGACCAAATTTGTAAACATGTACATTCGTGAAACTTCGCTGCGATATCCATTGTTTGAAACCAATTTTTATGACAAAACTTGTTGACATTCATTATGTACAAAAAACATAGTATTGGTGATATACAGTGTTATAGGTGATTCAAATTCTTATGGACCAAATGGACAAGTTTCCAGCGCTATGTTCTACAATTTGTTCGACTCTTTTCCCATCAGGACATGTCCACTGCTTGAATCAAGTTCTTATTGTTTTATTCCATGGTTCATTAAAACTTTGTGACATTCGAAATGTATAAAAAAATTTAGGCAAAAACTTGTTGACAAAAATTTGCCAGGTGCAGTCTCCATAGTAATGTCATTCTGTCGTGAATCGGAATTATGAAGCTCAAAATATGTTGACATGTTTTTTCGGGCAGTTCCAATATGGACATTTGCCATTGTAAACCATCTTTTTATTGAAATTCTTATGGACCAAATCTGTGGACAAAAAACATGTCGACATTCGTGATATTCAGGTGCTATAATTGATTCGAAATTCTTATAGACCAAATCTGTGGACAAGTTTCCACCGACGCTTTATTTTTAAAAACTCTTCCGCTTTTTCATTTTCTTCCGAGATCTTCCACTCCCACGCGTTGTGCCATCACTCTGCATATGCTGTCTCTTTCGCTTTAACTAAGCAACGACGCGTTGTTAACAGTTTATATTAGAAATACATGTTACTTTTACAAGTAATTTAGGGTTCATTGACAAGTTAAAATTTTTATAAACTAATTAACTAACACCCACAGATCTAATTACTTAAACAAGATTCTCACCGCTCGCGTCGACTGACTCACTGTATCCGCTCACTTATCGCTCCCTCCGGTAGTTGTCGCCATTCTCCACCGCGCTCGCTTCCATATTCGGCCTTATTGTTTCGATCGACGCCCAGTTTTTTCGCCCTACGAGCTTGCCTTTAGCTTTTCCGAACAACCCTCCCCTCAAAATCCCTTTTTTGCAGCCCCAAGCCTCTCTCTGGTTAACCCTATTTTTTCAAAAAAAAATCTCGTTTAAATGATACCCATTGAATCTCGAACTCACTATCCAATGCCAACAGTGGCAACAAAGAGACACACGCCATAAATCAAGCAAGCCCAGTTTAACTCAGGGACAAAATTATTAATGTCTTTATGCACCCATAATAAAATGTGGCATTTTATAAAAATCTCCTGGCATTCTCTATAATTTTTTTTCAAAAAATCGCATTCTCTATAAAACTCCCATAAAAATATGTGCTTGTAATAAAAATATATGTTTGTAAAGAGTAGTAGATGAAACTGTGCTTTCGAGGACTATGCAGGGAATTAGTTTGACAAGTCGAAAATGTAGGTTCCACTTTCTAAAGCCTAAACTATTTCATTCTTTAATGATATTTACACTTTATCAAAAAAAAGGTTTAAACTCTAGCTACGTGGCACATTGGCATTCTCTTTGTCCTTTACAATTCCGATTTGGGTAATTGAAAAAAAGAAACGAAGAAATTAAATAGATTTGGTTATTTAGGACTTAGGACCAGCCACATCATTGAACTTGAATGTTCGGAAACAAACACCTATCATCATGAGTTTCATAAGTTGATCGAGTCTCTTTTGATACGCATCCACGTGGTCCAACGCATCAATTGGTTATTTCTTAATCTTTTTATATAAATTACCTTTTAGAGATTCATCTTCAACCCTTTACCGAGGAATGGAGTTTATATATTATTATAAGTTTTACGTATATATTGTGGTCTTATGTTAAATCATTTATTTGTGGATAGTTTGAACTGTTTATAGTGAACGATTATTATTGATAAGATGTTAGAAATTTTAAACACGTATCAATGCAATTGATAAAAGAAGATTTAGTAAGGTCATGTTTCAGTGGATTTTATTAATTTATTATTAAAAATAAATTTCAGTATATATCATCAATTTATTATAAATTTGGTTAAGAAAATGATCAAATTATTAACAAGTGTTGAGATTAAATATTATGTGATGTTAGACTCCACCAACAAAGAAATTACTAATCTATTATCATCAACCAACTCCAATTACAATAAACATATACTTAAGTAATTCAGAGTTCTAGGAAAAAATATGTTTTGTATTATGATTCGGAATCAAAAATATAATAATATTGGTGGTTCTAGTGGTTCGACCATTATCTGTATGTATACACACACCCATATATATATATAAGACCATGTATAAAGACTAAACAATTATAATTTTCACTTTTTAGCTATCATCTAGACGAAGTTTCTGATTGAAGATAAAGATTCCATGACAGCAAACAAGTTATCTAGATTCTTTCTACATTTCTAAACAAAACTGACGTCTGAGAAAATCATCTAATATCAAATTATGAAAAACGTCAAAGATACAAAAGCTTTACTATATCATGGTTTCGAAATACGTATGCGACACTCATCCAACCCGATTTTAATTTTTCTTAAGACGAAAATTACGTATTAATATGTACTGACGTGTACTAAACATGAGAAAATATAATAGTTTTAACTTTTAAAAGCAATATTGCTGAAGGATAGGTAAATTCTAGAAGTGTTATAAAAGAAGAAGCGAGAGGGACAGACACAAGCCAACGAATTCTTCTTTTGTGTGTGTTTATTTAGAAACTACAACGCTATGACATTAATATTTTTGTAATCATTAAATTTTAGATTATATTGATTTTTCTTGCAAATTGATCGATGTGGGCCATGTGGCTGTATTCATTATTTGTTCATGAACGGATATGCATTTAAACATAAATGTTAACTAGAATGGAAGTAAACATATCCATTAATGATAATAAAAGTATTGAACCCCTTCTAGAGATTAATAAATCAAATGTAACGAATGTGACACATATCCAACCAACAGTAACTTTACTAATATCAATCTTTAAGAAACTACTACTTAAAGATTGATATTAAAAAGTACTTTTTAACCCATTTAAAACAAAAGACAAAAACATTAATAAAAAAAAAAATTGTTTCCTTCAACAAAACGCTTCTCAAGATTCTCGTGCTTCGTGTTTCAAATGGAGTCACTATTTAGAAATAGCTTTATCCTCTTCAACAGTCATTGTTACTTATTCCATTAAATTAAATGTTTGCCTTTTTCTATTCCCAAATACATAACATATTCGATTATTTTTCGTTTTTCAGTAATCTTAATAAAATTCGTATGGAAACACATAGGAATAGTCAAATGATAATACACGGTAGTAAACATTATTAATAAATAAAATAGATGAAAAATATTCAAATAAGAACAAACTGTAGGAGAATACACTATCAATAAAGATAGCGAATAAGTTGACAAAAGAACAAAACATGAATAATCAAATGATAACTAATGACTAGTGAGCAGTGACACGTACACTTGGGGTTTACTCCATGGGGAGATTGTTAGCTCCTGAATTGACTATATTACCCTTCCATAACAACACGCCAAAAAACTTAAAAATAAAAACTAATAGGCAAAAACGCATCAACTAGGGGCATTTTCGGTGTTTCAAGAGACGACGGGTCAACTACCATTACAAGATAACCGATAACTTCCAATTGCACAGTAACATAAAAAGCAAAGGGAGAGAAAAAACAAAAAGATGTGAGCTTGTGAAAGCCAAAAAAAAGATCACATCTGTCTCTCTGTTTTCATCAATGGCCGAGAAAATCAACGAGATCGCCGGAAAGATGACTCCTTTCTGCCGGAAAATAGCTCACGTGAACATAAAATGGAGAGTCATCGAGAAGGTATCAATCTTTGGAGATTTTTTTAGGTTTCTATGGAGAAAAATCGTTTCTTGTTCAAGTATCATCGAAAAACCTATTCTTTATCGGCGAATCGCTCACCGGATTTCTTCCACCTCCGGCGATATCTTCGACGGAGACGTTGACACTGCGACTGAACCCACTGTTTCCGGTAGAAGGTTTGGTTCACGTTCGGATTCAGATTTGGTTAGTCTCAAGATCAGCTTATTAGGCGATTGTCAAACAGGGAAGACTACTTTTGTAGTAAGTATGGAATCTTGTGTTAATTATTAATTACTCTTTTATTATATTACTTAGGTAACTGATTAAGTCTCATATGTTTTTTTTCTTTTTTCTTTTATAATATATTTTAAAGATAAAATATGTTGGAGATGAGAATCAAGGGTTCTTGGAGATGACGGGTTTGAATTTGATGGACAAAACGTTTTATGTTCAAGGAGTTACAATTTCGTTTAGCATTTGGGATGTAGGAGGTGAGTCAGATTAATATTTTAGTTAAATCAAAGAAATATGGATTGGTGGTTAGTGTGTTGGCAAATACTTTGTTGATTAGGAGATTATAAATTATTATTGTAGGTGATGAAAGGAGGTCAAAAGATCATATACCAATTGCTTGTAAAGACGCAGTAGCAATCTTGTTCATGTTTGATCTAACTAGTCGATCTACTCTTAACAGGTTTCTAATTTCTTCATCAATTTGTTTTAGTTTTTCCCTTAATAGTTCTGTCTTTTTTGTTTTTGTTTTAACTCGTGATCTTTGTTGTTTTTTGTTTGCAGTGTCTTCGGGTGGTATAGCCAGGCTAGAAAATGGAACACGGTACGTTTTATATCTAATTTTTGGCAAGCAAATAAAGCAATCACATCAGTCATTTTTTTTGTTGATTAGACATCCTTGTTCTATCTATATATTTTTTTAGTTGATTTTTTTTTTTTTAACTTTTTCTTTTAATTTAGAAGTAAAGAAACCAAATTCAACTTGGGTTGTTCCATACATCGATATCAATTTTGATTCGAGTTTTATAACAAAATGTATTCTTAAAACTTTAAGAGGATTTTAAAGCTTTTGTCAACAGTAAAAAGCATATATAAAAGTTTTAATTAATTTTTTTTTTCTAACGTTAATTTTTTATATATAAAATTGGTTTCTTTCTCGGTTTAATTTCGGCTGAACCAAATAGAATTTAACACAGATCGATTTTTTCTATTAGTCGAATACTTGGGGCTTTATACAAATCTATAATTTATTAGCATTAAAGGAGTAAATTATAAAGTTTTTAGAATCTGATTCCAACAAAATACTTTTTCTTAAAGGTAGTTTTTATAATATGTATATATATATATATTTTTTTTTTTTTATCAGACGGCAATTCCAATTCTAATAGGAACAAAATTCGATGATTTCGTTCGGCTCCCACCCAATCTCCAGTGGACCATTGTCACTCAGGTATACCAATCATTCAACTTACTCAGACCACGCGTAACCAATTGAGACCCTTTTCATATTTTACGTTTTCACGATGATTCAGACATTTGGATTTATTGGAATAATTAATTTGTATGTAAAAAAAAAGTTTATTTTGATTTTATTTGACATTAGGCAAGAGCATACGCGAAGGTGATGAAGGCGTCATTGTTCTTTTCAAGTGCAACACACAACATAAATGTGAACAAGATCTTCAAATTCATTTTGGCTAAGCTTTTTAATTTGCCTTGGAAGATCGACAGAAATTTGACCTTAGGTGAACCCATAATCGACTACGATTCCTGATTTCGTTTACTTTATTTATTTATCTCTTTTGTACATAAATTTTTTTAAAAAAGAGTTGAACGAAAATCGTCGATACTAAAATATAGTTGAAAGAAAATAACATTAGTTTTGTGTATTTTTATGTTAATTGTAAAACACTGCTACTCTCTCTGTTTTACAATTTAAGATGTTTCAGCCAACAAAAAATTGTTTCAAAATATAAGAATTTTATATTTATCAATACATTAATTATCATTTTATGTCTATTTTACCCTTAGTCAAAAAACACTTAAAATACATTAGTTTATGTTTTTATTTTAACGAAGAGACATAATTAAAGGTAAAATAGATATTTTATTTGATTCTTTAAATATTGTGCAAAAAGCTTAAAAAATTGGATGTTCTTTTTTTATTGGACAAATGATAAATTGAATTTTTAAAACAAATAGTTAGATAGTCGGGGTGCAAATCAATGATAGTTTTTATTGGAAGAATTCGGCACGAAATTGACTTGGAATTAGAATGCAGTAGTCGAGTTGCAAATCGACGATAGACCAACAATTTTAAACAAACCGAAATTGAACACTAATGAGTCAAAACTCGGAAAAGAAAAAAAAAACTCGAAAACTGATTGTGTAGTATATAAAACTCAAATTTGCTCGAAGGTATACAATTCTAATGCATAGATACAATATATTGTTCGTTGCATTTATAAGTAAAAAGACAAAACTCCTCTTGCTTGCTTCTTTTTCTTGTTCGGTAATGTGAAAAAAAATAAAGATAAACAAAAAAAGAATCTGAAAAAAAAAAAGTTACTACTATTTCAACGGCTCTAACTGAATTTCCATCCTCCCTCCATTTCTATCTTGATTATCTTTATCTCTGAAACCTCCTCTTGAGTCTATTAGATCAATGGCATCATCTTCTTCAACATTCCCCAATACCCAATTCCCTCTACTCAGATTCCTCGATCTTCTTCTTCCTCGTTCCCTGTACTCCAAATACGCAACAGTAACCACACAGAGGAAGACCCATAACCCGAGGGCTAAGTTAAGCCCGTCAACATTTTCTGCTCCATTCCGTTCTCCCAAATGTTTCATTCCCGTGAATAGTGCGACAACTCCAATTACAACAGCTGATTGACCGACGATCGAATGAGAATACTCCCAGATTAACCGCTTCGAAGAGATTAATTCTCCTTGAGCGGGTTTCGCAGGCCTTAGCCAAGCGTTCACGGGCTGAGCGCAAGCCAAAACTATGGCCGTGAAACCAAACTTGACGTGGGTTGAACTGAAGCTGAAACCATTAAGCTCAGCTACTGCGAAGAGGAGGCCGAGGAAGACAATGGCTAATCCAGAACATTGAAGATACATATGAATCTTGAACCAGCCGTCACCTTTGATGTGTTTAAGGTATCTAGCGGATAATATCCCGCCGGGAAGCAGGATTCCCCAAGCAAGGAACATCATGAATCCATGAACCCCCAGGACCGGTCTTAGATCTTGATCTGCTTCTGCGGATCCACGAGTTAACATTACACGGACAGGTCTCTGACTTGTAACCGAGTGCATGTTTCTCTCAGTCAACTGACCATCTGTCCATTTAGCACCCATTGCCCATATCACTTTAAGAGGAGTTGTGGGATCGATCATATTCTTACATTCGGGTCTATCTCGATGACTGCATGACGGTTTTAAGGGACGGGTAAACTCCAGTGTGATGATTCCCTCTTCGGATTTGCATCTCACGTATGTCATATTTTCGGTTGTAGGATGCACAGCGGAAGCGGATTCTCCATCAATCCAGTAAGTATTTACATGCCCTGTTCCGTTTCTATCAAACCAACCAACATAAGCATAACTGTTTGTCATTTCACTACCGAAACCAATTGCAAGATACCCACTTTTCTTCTCACCACGAGCTGCAATCGATATCGAATCCCCTACTATGGTCCAAAAGAACTTAACTTGCTGATCATCTAGATTAACACTGCTGTTGTACATATCTGAAAGTCCCCCGTCAACAACCTGAACCTTCCAACCCATTTTCTCTTGAAAAATCGAGTGATAATAGAGTTGGTCAGGTGTATTTCTATTAGGAGCCCAAACCAGCTCCAACGGACTCGCCAGTACTCCATGAGTTTCTTGCCCACCCGCATAGATTGTCTCAGTTCTGTTCCTTAGAGAAGCATTCCCACCAAGAAAATCTGAAGTTATGTAGAAAGAAACGTCGTGTCCTGCTTCTATTGAAAACTTCACAGGAACCCCTCTTTCCACTTTCAACACAGGCGCTTCTTTCTTGTTAATATACAGAACCTTCGACGGATTTGGAGGGTTCGGATAATGCACAGATGGTCCGGCTGTGACAACAAGAGGTCCGTTGGCATCAGCAATGATCACATCTTGATCATACTTGTTGTCTGCATCCAATGGTCCCAAACATTCATCCACATGATCCGAAAGATTAAGCGAAAAATGCCCAAAGTTTTCTGATTCTACACCGCCGTGATTCACGGGGAGATAGTAAGGATTAATAACATCTGGTGGTTTTATCACCCCAAGTGCCCAAATAACTGTCAGGTTTTCAGTTGAATTCACAGGAAAATCAAACTTATTATCGCTATCATTCAACGGTCTCCTATACCTAACAAACGAAACTCCATCTATCCTATGCCCGTAAACCAGTTTTGTGTTATTCACCGAAGAGCCTACTGAATCTGATCCTTCATACACAGTGTCAGGACAAACCCCAGAAGCTGTACCTTCCTTCACAGAGCATACACTGGACTCTGTGATATAAAAATCATCAGCAAACGGGAAGCCATCCTCTCTAATCCCAGTAACCACAACATCAGCATTCAACATCAGGTTCAATGTAGAATTCGGTTTAGCCCAACCAAACGCCATGTAGTTCAGTAAACCAGTTGTAGCCTCAAGACCAATATCAACATAACCTTTCTCTGGTTTCAAGCTCCACCTGAGCCTATACTTATCCGAAAGTTTCTTACAATTATCAAACATGGTAGGAGCCTTAAAGGGCTCTCTGTTATTCGATTTCCCCGGAGCAACATCTTTGCTCTCTGAAGGAGGTGATTCAGCTTTTGGAAAAGAAGTATCTGGTTCCGTCGCATTAGAGAGCAGAACATGCCCAAAATCAGAAGCAGTAGGTAAATCCCAAACCGAAACCACTCCTAATTGATCCCAAGTAACATTACCCATCAACCGAACGATAAAAGATGCGTTTTTGAATGTTTGATTAAGCTTCTGATCAGAGATAACAAAACCATCATTAGTCATATTCTCAAAATCAGAACTCCTTGCACCCCACCAATGAACATCAGAACCAGAGAACATATCAAAACGAGAAACCCTAAACGAACAATCATCAACAACAGTGAAAACCCCACGAAGCTGGTGTTGCAACATCTTGAACTCAGACTCGTGCCCAATCAATGAGCTCGTATTAGAGCATTCTTCTCCATTTGCAAAGAAGATGAAGAAACCCAACAACACGAGAGACCCTAGAAAAATTGGTCTTTGATCGCACATGGTGTTGGGTTCAAATTTACTCAGAAATATAACCAAACCCAGATCTGCAAACACAGCATATAATCAACTCGATGAAGCTTCTGATCTGAAACCAAATCACAATTGCGATCAAAACTCTAGATTTTAACCAAATTGCGCTAAGAGCGTAATCAAAAACGAGAAGTAGAGATTTACCTCAGATTTGATATACAGATCTCCGAAACCATGAATGGACCCTTTAGATTTGAAGAAAGATCTATGCTTTCGATTTCAATCTGAGAGAGGTTTCGTTTTTTTCTGATAACTTCAACAACTTTAAGGATCTTTTTCTCGCGAATGTGCTTTAGCTTATGAGTTAAAGATTTAAATTGACTAATGTGATTTTTTTTTTTTTTGGTAAAAGACTAATATGATTTTTATTAAGTATAAATTTTATATTATGATTTTGTTGAACCATTTCGAGTACAAATATGGTAATTGAACCAAAAAAAAAAAAAAAAACTTTTTGGTTACGTACACATGTAATACAAATTTATCATTTATCAATCTCTACAAAAAGTTAATTTTCTTGTTATTTAGCTTCTTTAAACGACACTGATTTACTCTGTCTTAATTTTATTTCATTTTTCATTTTTTATTTCTAAAATGACGGTAAGATAAATTATAGTTTGCATACCAACATTTCCTTATCACCTATATTTTTTTTTTGACGTCCTCACTAAATAATTACAAAAGAAATAGTACATATTATATCACGAAAATACAACGTTATCAATTTGGAGAATACAGTTATAAAAATAATATTTAATTTTTTGAACGACACATAATAACCTAATTCAAAATTATTATTTAAATACTAAAATTATTGTAATAATATAACTAAAACTTTGAATAAAACTTAAATTTTTTAAAAATAGTGAGTGATATAATGTAGTAAGTATACATGATGTATACTCTTAATATCAAAATCAAAATAATACAATACGGATTAAACCCACTTGACCCATCGGCTCAAATAAGTTGGGGTGGTCAGCCCAGAATCAATATAAAATAAGGGACCAGTCTCAGAAGTCAGAACCGAGCCAGATTAATGAACATCAATATAACTCCGAAATTATATTCTTTCGAAAAATAGATTCATTTGACTACACTTTATTCTAAAAATACAATTTTAAAACGAACTAAGGCAAACCGAAAATAAAACAATCTGCATTAAGCGCACAAAATTTTCAGTTAAATTTCTGCAACTCTGTTTCCTAACCAAATAACTAATTAATACCCAATTCAAACACCTCACAAAACACAATCGAAGATCACAAAAGTTTGACCAAAGAGTTTAAAAACATTCCAAAGTCGACTCAAAAAGAGGTTTCAAACGTTGTTTTCTATAATTATAATCTGTAAACGGCTCGAAGCTTTCTTGATTTTCTGAACCATGTCAGCTCCAACAAGTGCACTGTTCCTTTGAGCTTCGTCCACATAAAGATTAAGCCGTTCCATAACACGACCGTACCGAATCAAGTACTGCACTACACGTAACTCGAACCAGCCACCACCAAAACCCTTCACCTCAACGACTTTAAGCGTCCTTTCCAAACACTCGAGACTGATTTGATAAAGCCAATATTTACTTGGCTCAATCTCAATTGGAAACAAAAGCATCTGCACATCAAAAATCAATCCATTAAACTCATATATGCTTTAAATAACAAGATATATTATAGTAACTTAATTAATTACCTTCATTGTTCTTGAAGGAACCATTTCAAACGTGAGAGATTCCAAATCCGGACAGTTATTAATCAAGTACCTAATCCCTATAAACTCATATGGATGCAGACTCGTCTTCATCACCAGATGTCGTGTTTCAAATCGACGTTGCAAATCTTCATCCTCCACATTTTGGATCATCTTTCTCCCCCAAAAAACAAAAACGTAATTAAGAGTGTGATCATGAGTGTAAGATGTTTAGATATGTTGAGTGATTTTGTATATACCTGAAGGAGATATGAACAAACAGTTAAAGTCTTAGCATAAGAGAGATGACGTACAAGACAAGCAAGGATTTCTCCGGTTCCAATAGTATATGTCGTCTCCAAATCAAATTCGATGTATGCTTCTTGCATCTGCTCGTTAACTCTCTGGAAGTAAAAGTAAGGAACTGTTCCAGAATACTTGAAGATTACTGCTTTTGGTATATCAAATTTACAAACCGGGTCAGCGAAATCGCAGTCTTTAAAGACTAATTCTCTTAAACGGTTCTGGTTTTCACCGAAAACCATTTCTTCATCTCTAAGACTCGCACAGTTTATGAATCTCAAACTCTCAAGAGACGGAAACTTGGAAAGCAAGGTAGTGACATCAGATATCTGAACCCAACCGATTGTGAAGCTTCTTAGCGCGGTCGAGTTCTTGAATCTTGCCGAGTTAATGCCACAAGCGTATAGCTTCAGTGACTCAATATTCGTTTGATTGTAAACGCAATCGGGCAAATTGATCAAGAATTGATGATTTTCGTCTAGGTCACTGGTTTCCCAAACAGGATCTGAGAAATCAAGAACCAGGTGCTTGACTCTTTTTTTTACTGCAAACCTTATCAGAAAATTGATCGATGCTTCGGAGTCCTTAGGTTTTGGGATGTGAAGTACGAAACTTTCAATGACTTCAACGGACAATCTCGAGACCCATTTAAGCATTTGAAGAACAAACGAAACCCTCTTGATTTTTACGAACTCAGATTCGTTGATGACGATGTTCTTCATTTGACGATAAAGATTCCTCCACCGCATTGAGAGAAGGCTCGTCGCTGTAGCTTTCTTGACGGACAAGTAAGAGATGATCTCAATCAAAATGTCGTCTGGTAAACTCGATATCAATGATCTGTCTGGTTCTATTTCTTGATCCATTATGAAAATATGGTGCCTTGCGAAGAAAAGAAGACGAAGAGAAGATATATCTGTAACTTCTAAGTATAAGCGAGAGGGAGTTTTTCATAGACTTTTTTTCGTGTGCGGTGACGTATTCTTGAAAATGTTCGATATTGTTTTGTTTTTTAATTAGTCTGTTTATGTTTTCTTTTTCTTTTTTTTCTTTTTTTTTTTGAATTCTTCTTACAAGAAACACTATGTTTTTCACGAACTAGCTTTATACATGGGTTAATTTTTCAAAATCTTTTGTCTTCCATCTATGATAGGTAATTAATGGCAAGGTGTAAAGATCGAGACTGTAATGATGTCAAGTACTCCATATAATATCATATTTGATATATTACTCAAAACATTTATTATTATTTTTGGTTCACATAGATAAAATCCTCACTTCTTCGAGACTCTTAAACATAAATCAAACAAATCAAGCTACGGAAGATTCACTTCGTTAATGTCAATAAATAAAATTCAAAACCATCATTAAAAGGGCGAACAAACTCCACTAGTGAACAAATCTTGAAGAAGTCAATTTGTCAAGCGTTGTGCACAAAGAACCTATACATGCTTCAAAGTTTTTTGTAACATCTCCGCTCTAGTAAGTACCACCATCTCTTGACTTTCCTCCATCCTATTCGGCACGTACAGCTCTAATCTTTCCAGCAAAGCTCTAGGCTCACCGCCGGATCGAATCAAGTATGTCAATATATTTAGCTCGTTAAAACTACCACCAAAATTCCTAAACGACCACGAGCTTTAGTGTCTTCCTTAGACACTTATATGTTCTGTCTTCCATCCAATATGTCTGCACCATATAACAAAGCCATCTACAAAATAATAAATGAAAATCATTCGCTTTATTTATTAAAAAAACGTGACTACTCTTTAATGCATATATAGAAACCTTACCGGGAAATGGTGTGGAGGAAGAATAGGGAAAGTTAGAGTCTCCAAATCAGGGCAATTTTTGAGAAGAATCCTAACTCCATCGAACTCCTTCGTATGCATCTTAGTTTTCAGCACCAAATGTTGTGTTTCCACAGGATGAAGCAAATAAAATGAATTGTCACATTCTTGGATTAACCTTCCATAAGAAAAGAATCACATGTCAATATCAAAAACACATTATAACGAACTATATATACAAACACTTAATGTAGTAGATTTAGTGTATTAGGTTAGGAATTTGCATAGTAGAACTAAGTATTCAACACAATCTTTATTCATTAAGTGACTATTAGTGAATAAATAGTTCAAATATATAATCTTCTTCCAAATGACTTTAACAAACTAAATTAACAGTAATGGAAATATTTTGTTGAGATTGCAAAAAGTTATTTGAGAAAACGATTGTTTATTAAATAAACGTTTTGATCTAATCTAGTTTATAACAACTACTCGACATATTTTTTCTTCGCTAGACAACTACTGACATATCACGAATTATTCAAATATTCCAAGGAACTTATAACTTACTATAATAGTGTAATTTAAAGATGTAAACACTTAAATATACCTGAAGTAGATAAGGGCAGACCGTTAAGGTCCTACCCGCTCGAAAACCGTTAAGGTAAGCAGAAATAACTTCATTGGTTATTTTAGTTGATTGACTTAGTTCATTATATTCGTCCTCTGCCCAAAAATCCATGTTAACTTCTTTTATGACCACATTCATTGTGTCGAAGTAGAAGTCAAAATTTGGCATGATTACTTGAAGCTGTGTACATTAGGGGGGTCAAAGGAACCGTGCATGTAACTTAAGTTGGAATTCTCAAGGACTAGCTCTCTTAACTTCCTGCTATCGACGTGATATCAACGCCCCAACATTCTTTGATACTTAGACTCTGGGAAGGAGATTGGGATAGCAAAGAGTCGAGCTTTTCAAGTCTGATTCAACCAATAAAGAGGCTTCTTAGTAATACTGGGTTTGTGAATCTCGAAGGATCAAACTCGCACCTGTAAATCGTCGGTGACTCGATGGTTGTTAGACTGTAAACGCTTTCTGGCAATGTAACAACATAATGAAGATATGATTCATTATCATAGCTTCTCCATGCAGGGTTTGACATATCAAGAACTAACTTATTCACTCGTTTGGAGACAACAAATTCGATCAGAGCCTCGATGGCATTGACGAAACCCACCGGATTGGAGAAACAAATCTCGGAACTTTCCACGACTTGAATCACTTGATCATGAATTCCAAAGACCCATTTATCCATAAAACGAAAAAGGAACCCCAAGCGACATATCTCGAAAAGTCATCAGTGATAGAACGACTCATGTACTCAGATTCCTTACAAGAAATGTTTTTGGTCTCATTGCTGAGATACCTCCACCTCCGGGAGAGAGCACTAGTGCTTACAAATTCCTTAAACGACAAGAAAGATATTATCACAATTAAAAGAACGTCGGTAAAACTAGATAATCTGTCTTGTTGAACTGAATCCATTGTAAGAGAAATGTGGTGAGTTTCGACAGGGTCGGCTTAACTACAAGGGTGAACACTGCGATCGCTCCGGACCCATAAACAAAAGGTCCAAACGTAGAAGTCCAAAAAAAAATTTAGTGTAACTAAAGAGTCCAAAAAAGTTTAATTTAATGAAAGGGTCCAATTTTTTTTTTAGTTTAACGAAGGGCCCATAACTTTTTTTAAAAATGTATTTGGATTCTTATTTGATTCGATAAAATTAAAGGCATTGTATAAGTGAACTAGAAGATCATTGCACTCATTTTCACAAAACGTTTTTCCATAGTAGCTCCTCGGATGTTGATTCCAATGAATTTTATTCTGAGTTGAGAGTATTATAAATGACTTTACCCTATGCACCTATGGAACCTAGTGAAATTCTTGAGTTTGTTGAGGATATGCGTTGTTATCCGAATGTTTCAATTGCGTATCGAATTCTTTTGACTACACCAATGACTATGGCTTCAGCGGAGAGAAGTTTTTCAAAATTAAAATTGTTGAAAAATTATTTTAGATCTTTTATGTCTCAAGAAAGGTTGAACGGATTAGCTATTTTATGTATTAAAAATAATATATTAGATACTATTGATTTTGAAACGATTATTCATGATTTTGCATAGACTTAATCTCGAAAACATCATTTTGAATGATTGATTATCTTCTTGGAATGACTTGGCTTCTCTTTTTTTTCAGATTCAAGAAAATAGATGTTACGGTGTGAAGGTCGGTGAACAAAAGATTGCAAAAAAAATTTAGAAAAAAGAAGAATCCAATGAAGGATTTAGTTAACTACAAGAAAACAGGTGATAATTTATAAAACATCTCCAATCTCAATCAGTAAATCGTTCGCCAACCAAACTTCATCGGTTGTCTGTCGGTAATATTTACCGACGGCCGTATCCATCGGGGTTTTAAACCGACGGCTATCGCGTCGGTTTACCGTAGTATTTTTAGCTGTCGGTATAACGTCGGTCTCTGCCGTCGAATAACTGAAGAAATTTAATTTCCGACGCTCTGGAACCGACGGCCTGTTTTTGTCGGGTATCTGTCGATTACCCGCTTTCCCGAAGGATAACCGACATATTTGGTCGTCGGTTAGGGCGTTGTTTTCTTGTAGTGGTTATTTGTTGCTGTTTTTTATATTTTTATAAACACATAATGCGAATTAAATTTTTGTTTTGATTGTTTTTGTTTTTGATACAAATAATATTTTTGTTGAAAAACATAATTTTTTTTGTTTTTGATATGTTAGGAACTTATTTTTTAAATTCGCCCAGAGCCTATAAAATGTTTGAGCCGGCCCTGTTTCGAAAGAAGAGATGTGTTTGTGTATTGTGATATGATCCAATGGTTTGAACGTAACAGAGATTGTTAGCTTCTCTATATATTCTTTTGAAAGGTCGTGAAATTTTGGTTTGATATGGAAGTTTTTTAACCTAGTAAACGGAGAGAGACATGTTGCATAAAACTTCCACATGTGTCGTACCTCTGAATCAGTGTGAGTGTGTGACTGTGAACATAGAAATTTACTCAAAAAAGGAATATAATCTGTATATTAGTCTTTGACAGTGAGAAACAACTGTAAATCAATCCAGAAACATAGGTTTGGTTGATAAAAAATCGATGATAGAAATTGAGAATCTTTGACCTCATCTTATAGATTTGGTTTGCCACATCGTCACGACTCATCTTCGAAAATAGTGTTTGGTTCAGACTTAAAGTGGCTCCGCCATAATTCAAAACTTCCTATGTTTTGGTTTGATTACTTTACATCGGTTTAGTTCAGTTTTGGATCTTTTGGTTTCTAGTTTTGTTAGCCCTAAAACAAAATTTTTATTTCGAAAATCAAATTTTGTTATATTAAATATATAAAAACAAGATGTATATAATAACTTATTAATATCATTCAATAAATTTATTATTATCAATTGTTCACATAGATGACCAAGTCCTCATTCTTTCTCAGGCTCAAATAATTCGTAAATCAAACAAACCGAGAACATCACCAAATGGGACAAACAAAACCGACTAGTGAGAAGTCTTGAATATGTCAACTTTTCAAGGATCGTGTACAAGAACCTGTACAGCCCCCGAAATACTCTGTAACATCTCGGCTCCATCATGTGCCATCATCCTTTGACTTTCCGCCATACTACTATGCATGTAAAGCTCCACTCTTTCCAGCACAGGTTCATGCGCACGTCCAGGCCAACGACCACGTTCTGACTGAATCAAAAACTTCAAAATATTTAGCTCGCCAAAGCGACCACTGAAGTTCCTCACGACCACGACCTTAAGTGTCTTAGGAAGATACTTATAGGTAAGGTTTTTTTGCCAATATGTACGTGGACCGACGCCACAATATGACTTACCGTACTGCAATATATCAAACGATAAAATTATGAGGTTTAGGAAAAATCATACATAGTAATGTAACTATTATTCTCAAATTCACTACTACTATATAGTAATCTTACCGAGAAAATGCTTCGACTGAGGATATCGAAAGTTAGTGTTTCCAGGTTTGGGCAATTATCAAGAAGGAGCTTAATTCCCTTAAACTCCATGACATGTAACCTCGTTCTCAGCACCAAATGTTGTGTTTCCATAGGACGGAGCAAAAAAAACGGATCTTCACATTCTTGGACAGCCTTCAAAAAGAAAACACACATATTTTGATCAAGATTACTGTCTAAAAGTCTTTATATACATCAATTATAACGTAATAACTTTAGGGGATTAGATAAAGAAGCTACATATTAGCTACTATAATACATATATATTCTTTTTATCCACTAGGCTACTAAAAAGTTTCTTATCGAGGATAAATTATACTCTGAAAGAAATGTAAAATAGACCTATACGGCTACACCCCTAGTAAATTATATGTTAATAACGTGAAAATGTAATGTAAATATGTTAAGACTAAAATGTACCTGAAGGAGATAAGGACAGACACGTAAGGTCCTCGCACCTCGAAGACTGTTAAGGAAACCAGAAAGAATTGATCCTTCTAATTTGGTTCTTTGATTCGGTTCATCATATTCTCCTTCTGCCCCAAAATCCAAGTATACTTCTTTTATGCTCATATTCATTCTCTTGACATCAAAGGAAAGAATTCGGCCTGAGTACTTGAAGATCTCTACATTAGGCAGGTCAAAGGAACAAGCCATGTAAGGGGAGAAGTCGCACCTCTCCAATATAAATTCCTTTATATCTCCGGCTATGTTGTTGATATCAACACCCCAGCAATAATTAATACTTAGACTCTTGAGCGTAGGAGAGTTTGATAACAAAGACTCGGCCCCTGTGAGTTTGATCCAACCAATAGAGAGCTTTCTAGGCAATCCCGAACTTGTGAATTTCGAGGGGTCAAACCCGCACGAGTCAATCTTCAGTGATTCGAGGTTTGTTAGACTGTAAACGCATACGGGCAATTGCACAACAACATAGTCATACCATGATACATAGCTAGTGATTGTCCAAGAAGGGTCTGTGAAATCAAGAACGAGGTTCTTGACTTGTCTTGATACTGCGAATTCGATCAGGGACTGGATCTCTGCCACAAAGTCCGATGGAATGGAGAATTTAATCTCGAAAGTTTCGATGTAACGACCGTGATATCTAGAGACCCATTGACACATATAGTCAACAAACGAAATCCTTTTGGATCTTTTATCGGAGACAGAGCGGTCCACATACTCGGATTCCTTAAAAGCAATGTTTCTTGTCTCACGACAGAGATACCTCCACCTCTTAGCGAGTACACTTGTCCTTATACATTCCTTAAACGACAAACAAGAGATGATCATGATCAGAAGTACATCCGGTAGATTGGATAATCTGTCTAGTTGGATATTTGAAGCTATTCTCTTAGAAGTCATCTCTTTTAATCGAAATCCTGCGATGGATAAAATGAAAATCGTCAGTGAAGTTATCTCCTTTGCATTTACAGTTTCAAAAAACATGTCTCAATCTATTGCACTACCATAAAGTAACAAACGTGGTCGAAGCATCTACGAATAATCGACCTTTGATAGTGAGAAACACAAGTTCAGCTTTTACAAAATCAAGAATCAAAATGGGGAAGCATCACCTAATAGATTTAGTTCGGGCATTTAGTGGCTTCGTAAGCATTATTAAATTTTCCCTATGTTTTGCTTTAATTGTCTCCACTAGTTTAGTTCAATTCCGGTTTCCAATATTTTAACCCTAAGAAAAAAAGTTTTGTTTCCATAGTTAAAAGACAAATGTGTTCTTGTTGTATTTTTGTTTTTAAAGTTATAAACAAAACATGGATTCATTTCTCCACCCACCGAAATAGAACAAAGATTATACCTCCGTTTTATCGGTCTCAACATATAACCGTTACCATATTGGTACACAAAAATTACACCTCCGTTTTTATAATCGTTTCATAACATAATTTTAAATAAAAAAACTGTTGAGAACTTAATTTAAAATTACTCTGGTCATAAGTTTTCAAACAATTTATGTTTCTTATCGAAAATTTTAAATATAAGTATTTTTCAAAAATTTGGCTATGAATTCTTTGTAAACGATTTCTACAAATTATGACACATATTGGTGAATATAATTAAAAAAAAAATCTGTTGTATGTATTCACATCCATAATCAATAAGACAATTTTATCTTTTTTTTTAACCACTATTCAAAATCAGTAGACGCCAAATGGTGGAGCAAGAAAAACACTAAAGTGAAATTATTAAAATGTAAATACAGCATATCTCATATATAAAATTTAAAGTTTTTAAACAAAATAAAAATATTATAACAAGTATTAATAGCAACGATTCTTAAATATAAGAACAACTGACGTACCTGAAACTTTGTCCTCTTGCGGTTCTGCCTGTTCAAGTTCACAGGATTTTTTTGTTTTAGAAGAATTTTGAAAGTTTTTTTTTATCAATTTGTAATTTTGTAATTCTGATGAGTCATAGTCATAGAGTGAATGTGGTGAATGTTTAAGAAGGGAAGAAATATTTAGGTAAATGAATATGCTAGTGTAAAAGATAAGGGTAGGTGATAGCTATTGGCTCACTTGGATATGTATTTCAAATCCATGTGTTAAAATCCTATCTCATTTTCCGAGTTACAGCAAACAAATTATTTGTTAAGCAAAAACCTTATTTGGTTAAAATCCGATCCCAAATTAAAAGTCAAAAGTCTTTCTACAATAAAAGACTTAATTTGGTTAACTTATTTGTCTTTTTTGGTAAAAAATCTTATTGATTTTATTATTAACCTAAGATGCACTTTTATTGATTATACATTTTTATGGTCAGAAATTTGACCAACTTTTTCTATAAAAAAGGAATCTATAAAATACTTTACTTAGAATGATATTTTAAGGAAGTAATATATAGTAGAGGGGTTTTCTTCGATGATTTTGTTCAAGAAAATAATAATAGAATATATTTCTTATAAGACAATTATAAAAAATGTTTATTAGCTACACGAACTAAAACATATTATATACTATACATGCTAACTAAAAAAATGTATGTATTGCTACACCAAAAAATGATTAATATATCATGACATGCACTAACAAAAAAAGAAAATTATCTCCTTCGCTCCAGAGTCTAAATATCAAACAATTTTGGGGCCTTGATATCATGTGGATAGCCGGGCAGTTAAGAGAACTAGTCCTCGAGAAGTCCGACTTCAGTTACATGAATTGTTACTTTAGACATCTTCAAGTACTCAGGCCAAGTTTTTTGACTTTTACTTCGACAGAATTAATTAAAGGGATTATAAAGAAGTATGATGAACCAAATCAATCAACCCAAATAAACGGTGAGGTTCTTTTTCTTGTAGCAGAAATACTGCTACTTTAAAAAAAAGAGATACTACTGCTATTTTCAAAAAATTTGTCAAGATTCAAACGTTTCATAAATTTCATACTCTCAAACGAAAAAAAAATTGAAAGCAATTTTGTGAAACTCACGAGCTTGCATACAAGGAAAATCAATCAGGTTCACTCAAATTACTACAAAAAGTTGTAAGATCATAGAGCTCCGCCGACCAATGGTGAGGCTTCTTAGCACATTTGATTTCTTCAAAATCGATGGCTTAGCATAACAAATAGTTTCAATGACTAAGTGTTGTTTGACAGTGAAGGCAACAGAGCCAACATACCCCGATCAGATAACACAAGTCACTGAAGTTATTTCCTTGTTTCTAAATTACATGAAAGAACATAGATGAGCAAAACATTGATAACCAATGAAAATTGATGTGAGGATGTTTTGTGAACCTATCAAACATGAACTTTAAATGCATGTTTAACTTCCTGAATTCAAACGATAGATTATGATTGTAGGTTGTTAAGCATAATAGTTGATTCTGCAAAGTAGGTCAACTATAAAATCGTGATCTGAGTTCTAAAAATGTGCCAAATTATTTTCCTATTCAGTTATATGTTTCTCTACGCTGACGCATTTTTCATTGCTTTTAAAACAATTAGTGTAACTCTGCATTTACTTTATTTTTCTCTTGCATCCTCGTAGCATAACACTAGTCTTCGTGGATTCGGTTTCTAAATACTATTGCGAATTAGTATACATTTGTAGTGGTTTTTTAGGATAAAAACTCAAGTATCAAATTTTTGACGCAATTGTTAAAGACCAATATGTTGCCTACGAGTAATAGATTATATTTTTGTCTAAAAATTTCTTTTACATTTTACTAATTATCTTATATGTGTTCTATATTGTTTTAAATAATATACAATTTCCGTGTTTTAAATTTGAGGGTTTATTATATGGTTTATTAATATTTTGTGTTTGCGCAAGTACGTGCGGAAGCCAACCAAAAAAATTGTTTATTGTACGGTAGGTAATGGCTCATTTGGATATGTTTTTCAAAAGCATGTGTTAAATACTATTCATTTTGGGAGTCATACCAACTTTTTTCCCGTTTTGGTAAAAGTCTTATTTGGCTAATATCATATCCCGTATATCTTATCCCATCTTTCGAGTCCTACCAACTTTTTTCTTTTTTGTTTTGTATGACTTATTTTGTATTCGTAAGTTCATAACCTTGTACGTATTTTTAATTTTTATTGATTATACATTTTTGAGGTCGAGAGGCGCCCTTAGCCTACTCTTCCTTCCCATTGGTAAATGAGTTTAAATTAGGGGTGAGATTCGTGAGAACAAAGAAAACTTTTTTTTTTTTGATATGTGAACCATTATATATTATTTGGATGAGTATATCTTTAATTTATTTTTATTCCGGAGTCAACAAAATATGTGGTGTTCAGGTATTTGTTAAAATTCAGATATGCATTTCGCTCAAATTTGTTAAAAGATAGTATTAAAAAAAATCAAAATAAAAACAAATTGCAATATTTATTTTTAAATTCTTATTTTCATAACTACTCTTAATTTTAATGAGTTTAATAATTTATAATTGATTGTATTAATAAAATTTTGTAAATAAATAATAAATATGCATTTTATATGTGTCTACTTATCCTTTAGTATATAAATCTTTATATAAATATGCATATGTGCCTACTTATATCTTCAAAACGAAATAGATATCTGAATATCCAAATTTAAATATTTGTGATTTGTTTAGTTTTTAATCAATATTAAAAATTTAGTATCTGTTTTTGCTTCCTAAGACTACAAATGACCAAATTGATCAAATTAGGTTAAAGCTGATTTAGGATATTACAAATATTTTGCTCAACAATAGTTTAATATGAATTTGTGGTCAGCAATTTGACCAATTCTTTTTGAAAAAAAATAAAGGAATCATCTATCTATAAATACACCCTTACACTTTGAAAGGATATTTCAAGGAGAATAATATATTGTTGAGTCAGAGAGATTCAGTAATGGCAGCCTCTGCTACTTTCAGAGCCTCCGTTACTTCAGCTCCTTCGTCTTCTTCCTCCTCTTCCCAATTGACCCATTTGAGATCACCCTTCAAAGCTATCAAATTTACGCCTCTGCCATCGTCTCGCTCCAAGTCATCCTTCTCCGTCTCCTGCACTATCGCTAAGGACCCGGCTGTTCTTATGGCCGCCGGATCTGACCCGACCCTGTGGCAAAGACCCGATTCGTTCGGTCGGTTTGGGAAGTTTGGTGGGAAGTATGTCCCTGAAACCCTTATGCACGCCCTATCTGAGCTCGAATCAGCTTTCTATGCTCTCGCCACCGACGATGATTTCCAGGTATTGATAAAACTGAAACATTTTGCGCTGTGGGTCGTTCGAATTATAGCGTTATCATTGCAGATTGAGAAAAATTTTGGTTCTTTTGATGGGAAATGTAAATTCTAGGGCAATTGGATGAAATTGGTTCTGTTCATAGATAAAATGGTTAGAAATTATGGGGAACAGAGCGAAATGAAATTAGGAATCTTGTTTATGGTTTGGTTCCTCTGGTTTCAATGTCTGATTCATGTTTTCTGTGTGTTTGTGTCAATGAATCTTTGTTAGAGTGAGTTGGCAGGGATCTTGAAGGACTATGTGGGTAGAGAAAGCCCTCTGTATTTTGCAGAGAGGCTCACCGAGCATTACCGGCGTGAAAATGGCGAAGGGCCACTTATATACTTGAAGAGAGAAGACCTGAACCACACAGGTGCTCACAAGATCAACAATGCTGTGGCTCAGGCTCTTCTCGCCAAGCGTTTGGGGAAGAAGAGGATTATTGCTGAGACAGGAGCGGGTCAACATGGTGTGGCTACAGCAACTGTGTGTGCCCGTTTTGGTCTGCAGTGTATTATCTATATGGGTGCTCAAGATATGGAGAGACAAGCACTCAATGTGTTCAGAATGCGACTTCTTGGTGCCGAGGTGATGCTTAAGAATTATCTCATTGATTAGCCATCTGTTTTAAATGCGATAAACATTGTTTCTGAACCTTTTTTCGGGTTTCTGGTGTTACAGGTGAGAGGAGTTCACTCTGGAACAGCGACATTGAAGGATGCGACATCCGAAGCAATAAGAGATTGGGTGACCAATGTGGAGACTACCCATTACATATTGGGATCTGTGGCGGGTCCTCATCCTTACCCGATGATGGTCAGAGACTTTCATGCTGTGATTGGTAAAGAAACAAGGAGACAAGCGTTGGATAAATGGGGCGGGAAGCCAGATGTCTTGGTGGCTTGTGTCGGTGGTGGTTCAAACGCTATGGGACTCTTCCATGAATTTGTAAATGACACTGAGGTCCGGATGATCGGTGTGGAAGCAGCAGGATTCGGATTGGACAGTGGCAAACATGCTGCTACATTGACAAAGGGAGATGTCGGTGTCCTCCATGGAGCTATGAGTTACTTGCTGCAAGATGATGATGGACAAATCATTGAACCACACTCCATCAGTGCAGGGTAAGTGAGATTCTCTATTCAGATCCGCTAGCCATCATAAGTAGGGACGTTATGATGAGCTAGCCCAGCTTGGTCCATAATGAACCAGCTCTGATTTGGCCCGCGGTTAACCCAATTAATATAAAGGCAATTGACAGGTCTTGGCCTGGCCAGACTGCAGGTTGACTATTCCATGGCGGGCTGGTTCATGGGCATTAGGCCCATCACAACTTTCTTATTCATATGTTTGAATGCAGATTATAGAATAGTCTACTCAGTTAGCCACGGTTGCATGAACATGGTTTGATTTTCTCTTACAGATTGGACTACCCTGGAGTCGGACCCGAGCACAGTTTTTTTAAAGACATGGGACGGGCTGAATACTATAGCATAACCGACGAAGAAGCGTTGGAAGGTATGTATCAATGCATAGTCTTTAGTTCTGTATTTGAAAATCTGTTCTTTGTTTTGTAACGTGCCTTTTGCCTTCCGTTTGATTTGCGGTTTGTAGCATTCAAGAGAGTGTCGCGGTTAGAGGGAATAATACCAGCACTCGAGACCTCACACGCACTAGCTTACCTGGAGAAGCTATGTCCCACGTTATCGGACGGAACGAGAGTGGTCTTGAACTTCAGTGGAAGAGGAGATAAAGATGTTCAGACAGTGGCTAAATATCTTGAAGTTTGAAGAGAAGCACTTTTGTTTGTGTTTTAATTTTCAGACAATGAAATCCTTTTTGTACTTGTAATATGTTTCTACTTTGCTTATCTCTTACGTTTCCAAAATAAAATGGAAATAGAACAAAATTTGAATAAATGTATTATCAATTTAAAAAAAAAAACATTTCATATTTTTGAAAAAGTTCGAGTGTTTTGTTCCTTAATTTGCTTTCTTTTTTCGTTATTAGATCTAAATCCTACTTTTGCAGATACAACAAACATGAAATATTAATCTCAGAACTCTACTTCAGCTTCTTTAATTAATATCAAAGAAGACCTCTATAACCAATGCAGCTAATTTAATCGGTTAATAACTATAAAATTAGGAAAAAAAAGAATGGAAGAGGTCCAATTGTTAGAAGACATATATATATTCGCATATACAATAGCATCTGCTACTATCATGTTCCACTTGTGATCCTTACGATTTAAGGGAAGAAAAAAAAGAAGAGAAGTGGTGACTATGCAAAACAAATAAAAATAAAATAAGCAAATAGCAAATTCCAATAGAGAGAGAATCTTATTTTAGTATATTCTTCACCAAACATCTCTCTGCCTCTTCTGAAATCCCAACAGACATCTCTCTTTTCGAAGTCTGAACCCCAAATCTAATGCCTCCGCTCCATTTCCATGCATCAACATTACTTTTGTAATAAAATCCATTATTGATTACTATTCTCTGTTTGGTTTCTTTTTGTCAATAGAATACTCCATTACTCTCCAAATATATATAACTTCGACATCAGCTATTTCCGACATAACTAGTTCATGAAAATTAAACGGGAACCTAATGCATCATTATGTATAAACGAAAATAATTTTATCTTTTTATGACAGCAAAACGAGAATAATCTCGAGATAATATTCTCTGTTTTTTTTTTTAATGATATTTCTCTCTTAGTTGAAAAGAGAGTAGTTTCAGGGTCTCGTCTTATTCTCAAGGGGACAATTTCTATTTCCCACTTTAGTTACAAAGAGGCAATTTTCTCACTTCCCCAAAATTCAGAAAACTCAAATTAAAAACTGCCTAACACACTCTAAACATTGTCGTGTCCATTCTTATCATTTCTTTCATTATTGAGGACAAATATCTACATTAAGCTCTTTTCCTCGGTTTTAACCGAAATCACGAGCTCAACACCAGACCCTCCCGCATCAGAGCTTTGCCTGCACGAAACGCAAAAACCAGGATAAAGAAACATTAGGACGCCGAATCAAGATCTCCATTCTTGAATTATAACTGTGGAAATTGAATCAAACCAATAAACTGAGACGGTTTCTTGATAATGTCGAGAGGAAGTTATAGATAAGTGACTTAAAGTCTAATCATATGGCTAAGGTTCATCATGTGGGTGTGAATTGAAGCCAAGAGACGCTTATTTATCATATTTCATATGGATAATAGGGGTATTCTGGTCATTTTAAGGTTTGTGTGTTGAGTGTTTACCTGGGAATACAAGAAGGTTCCAAGGATAGCAATGGCGGCTCCAAGGGCGTTAACAGGCTGGACTGGAGTGCGGAAGATAATGATGGAGGAGACAATGACGGAGATACGTTTCATTGTGTTACCGACACTAAATGTCAAGGGAGAGATTTGGTCTAAAGACATGTAAGACACTTGGTTGTAAAGGTGATAGAACACACTCTGGGCGGCCACCCACCTGCAAATTTGATTAAAGAGAAAGTGGAATCGAATAAGCGAATGGGATGGATAAATTGGCCTAATCACTAAAAAGACATTTGGATGACAACAAAAAAAAATTGAGAGCTAAAGACAAGAACTTGACAAGTGGGTCTTTCACAACGGATTCTAGGAACAGGACAAGAATGCATTAAACACGTAAAAAAAAGTATCTTTAGAGTTTAAAAGAGTTGTCTTTCCGTAAGAGATTTTAGAGGGAAATTTACCAGACAAACTGTGGTCCGACAGCAGCGAGCGCCTTGTGCCAACCATCGACCCACATCTGAGGTCCTTCAACCGCAATCGCAAAGGGAGTGAGGATCAATAGAGACAACATTGAGAGACAGGCGTAGTAGTTCATTCCGCTCACAGATTTTCCCTTCATTCCCTTCTTGGAGAAGATGTTACGGAAGACGAAAGCCAAGTTCGAAATCATAGCTCCCATAAAACCTGAAAAGCAGGAGCCGCAGATTTAAAGCCAAAATCAAACAAGCAAAGCCATTTCAAATCTCAGTCCCAATTACACATCAATATATACAACATATCTAACAAAAAAAAAGATGAAGAAAAAACATTGGATATATGACCAACGTATCAAAAGATATATGTTACCAATCATGTTGAAGTTAAGCTCAGTAAGGGCGGAGAGAGCGCAACCACCGATGATTGGAATGAGAGACAGATAAACCGAAGTAGGGAAAGTTTCACCCAAAAGGAACCTCGAGACTAGCACGCTAAACGCAGGTTCACCACTCTTGATGATGTGAGTGAACGAAACCGCAACCTTTGACATACTCACCGTTGCAGCCACATGACCAATTGTATGTGCCACAGCAACCTTTAGGCAATCCAACAAAACAACTTTTAGTACAACAAAATATCAAAAAGTTAAATACTTTAAACTAGAATGATTTACTAGAAGCTAAATTATGACATGCTGATTCAGTTTGTCTCTTGAATTCTAAGAATTTAGCTATGAAAATTCAGCAGCCAATGAAAACACACAGCCAAAAAAAACCATCACTTTCTTCTCTCTCTCCCTCAGTTTTATCTTAGGAAGCAAACAAAACTAAGCATATCACTCTCAGGTAACAAAAAAAACAACAAATATTCCTGCAAGATCTGCATCAATTTGACCTTAAACCTCAATACCCATCATCGTAAACATCGAAATCAAACCTAAAGTTTCCACCTTTTTTTCTAAGCAAAACTCACCAAACCCACCAAACTTATTTCCCCACCAACCCACTTACCGGAAAAAGAGTTTTCCAGAAATCGAAATCAGTCTTCGGAGTCTCAACGATCCCAACAGCCCAAGAAATTAGCATCATCAACGAACCAGCGGCAAGAGAAAGCGTCGAGGTAAGCCATGGATAAGGATAAGCGTTCAAGACCTTCTTGTTATAGATATTGAACACAACGTTCAAAGCCCACCAAGTAGCAAAGTAAATCCCGATCTTCAATCGCTTCGCCGCCTCCAATTTCGTTTCCACCGCCGCATCATCACCAATCGGCTGAGGCTCCGATCGGTCAGCTTCATAAGCTTCACATCTCACTAACGGAGACTTAGCTCTCAGAGAAGAGAGATAAAGCGGCTTCGAGACAGCTAAAACGGTGCGTTTTGGAACCTCCGTCGATGGAAACGAGAGAGAAAGAGGAGATCTTTGGTGTAGTGAAGAAGGGTTTCGTCGGAAAAGTCCGATCTTAGTAGAGAAAGTTTGCTTCGCCGATAAAACCATCGCCGAAGAGGTTTTTTCGTCGAATTAAAGAAAAAAAAAGTTTAAACCTTTCGATCGCAAAGAGAGAACTTTTGGTTTTAGTCGCAAAGAGAATGGATCAAGAGTTTTGACCTAGAATCTAAAATACGAAGAAGATTTCAAATAAAGACGAAAGAAAGATCTTAAGTCAAATTAGATGATCTTTGTTGTTCGCAATGTTTATACTTTATAGAGTGAGAAAGTGAATTATATAAAAACTAAGCAGTATATATGCGCTAATGATTTCTTTCTTTTTTTTTCTTTTCTAATTTCTTAAAGAAATTGTTATTTGTTGACCAAAATAAAAGGAGATTGTCACGTATTGTTAGGAAGATATTGTACTTTCAAATAGGTTTTGGTTTAGTTTCAGTTTGGTATTTTTTGGCTTTTTATGTTTATGAAAAAATGTTACCTTATTAAAAAATATATATACTAAACAGTCAAATTTTGGAGATTTATTTGTCAAAATAACGTTGTGTTAAAATCGTATGTGTGTTATAAACAGATTAGATGATTATTATGCGTTATATGATTTGAATTGATGACATACTCTTGGAATCATTTTTGCAAACAAGAGTCTAAAATTGGGTGTTCTAGCATTACTAACTCAAAAAAAAATCGCATAGAATTAGAGACGACTAGAATTATGTATATATATTTTTTTGATAATATGTAAATATTATTAAGAATAATAGAAAGGATCATACAAGGTTGAACAATTTCCATTTTGATCCCATGCCAAAAAAAAAAAGATAAAAACATGGAAGTAACGAGATCGGTCTAACTCGGGTCACAAACGACATCGAGTTAAAGCGATAATGCTAGGAAAAATCACTTGATGGAAGAGGCCTACTATCTAGCAAACGAGGAAAGGAGACAAAGGAAAGGGTAAGGAAGGTATTTTTCAATTATGTATTTTTCAAATGTGTTTTTTTCTGTTTTTTTTTTGGTTTTAGGTTTGTGAATAACAATAACTACAGTAAATTAAAACTTTAAACTTTAGTGTATAATTCTGATAAACTGAACTAAAAATATACAATTAACAAATTAAAGAACTTTTACTTTAGTTAAAAAGGTATCCGAAATTGTATTCATAGATTCATATTTATAGTTTTGATTGGTAATCGCGTGCAGTTACGGTATAAGGTTGTCTCACTTAAATAATTATCAATCACAAAACGATACCAAAACGTTACAAAAAACATTATTTTCTTACCGCTATTTTGTACCTTTTTTACTATTGTAGTATCGCTTACCGCTTTTTTTGTCCGATAAAAAATTTGTACCATGTTGTGTCACTAATTGTATCCTATATTTTATGTTGCAATGGTTGTTACAAATTTTAAAACAAAAAATTCTAAAAAATTAAAACTTAATTCATGATTGAACACCTCTAGCTAGTAAAACCTAGTATAGATTGTAAAACTTTCACTATTCTAAAATTTTGGATAAAGTTTGTAAATTAATAATTGCTTACAGCTTACATAATAATTTTTTTGGCAAAATAAAATATCTAGTCATGAAATAAAATGCTTATTTGTGATATATACTCAACGGTGGTTGGACGTATCAACTCAAAACTTTGCATCTCAAGTTACTTTGCTTTGAAAATAGTATTCTCATAAACTAGAACCAAAGAAGAGTCAGTGTACCTTCAGTTCCATACTTTTCAGTTTTCACACGAATAATGGTAAGATCAATTGGTTCAACCAAACCAAAATTAATTGAACTGAAACCATCTTTTCAAAAGTGTATATAAAATTTTAAAAGGTATATTTATGAAGTTTGAACTGAAACTAAATCTCAACTTATGTAAGAGAATTAAACGAGTTTAGATATATAATTCGAATCTCATATAAAACCAAAAATTCGGATTTTATATCCTAAATTTTGAAAACTATGAAGCCATCGGATTGGTCATCCTAGTTTCAAGTGTCAACCATCTAAAAAAAGTTATATGTAGTTATGTACATCTAGGTGTGTTTAGTACATGCTACTATGCTAGAAACTGAACTTTACTAAATTGTAGATACACGTTATAACTTGCCCGGTTGAAGCCCATTAGCCCACCTATTTGTTATTGTGTTTTAACCATTTCAGAATCTAATAACTAATATCAATTTGACTATCTTAACACGCAACAAAATCACAGTAGAAAATTCAGTAAACAATATAAATGATGTTATAGCACTCGCAAAACTCATTATCTGCAAGCGTACGATCATCACTCAGAAAAAATTCTGTGCAGCTAATTACATAACTTCAATTAATCTAATTTTTTTCATAAGCTCACAAACTTGCACTTCCACCCCAGTTTTGGAGCGAAATAGATGTGGTAGTTTTATCATTTCAAACATTTATTAAAAATAAATTTCTAGTTATTCAAAATGTTGATTTCATTTTTAAAGTTTACAGATGTTCATTGTACTTCCTAAATTTACCAGTCAACTCTTGTTTCGTAATACGTGTTATGTTTTAACTTTTTTTTATGAGATTCTGCTCAATTTCATAGGTTGGACTTTGGAGCATCCTGATCCTATGCATGTATTGTGGTGGTATATATGGGAGATATGATGTCTTGTCGGAAAGAAATGCTTCTCCTAGCAGAGAATTTGGGCTCCTAGCTTTTGTAGGCAAACGTGAACTTTAAAATAAATTTAATAATTTCTGTCATAACTTATTTTTATATCTATGTAGTACTAAATAGGAAATCATGAGAGGAAAAAAAATTAAAATATTTTATCTTTTTAGATTAAAATGTTAAGTTACATTAAAACAGTAGTTTTCTTGTCGATAATATATTAAAGTATCATAACCATTTTCCAAGAGGAAAAAAAAAGATAGACAATTATTACGAAACAGAAATATAAAAGATTTTTCTCTTTGGATACGGCTTAATATCTATGTCCTAATCATTGGCCTTAACCGCTCTCATAATCATGTTTAGCTTAGCAACTTCGGAATCTTTGGTGGCTCTGGCTCACATGCGAATCTTTGCGCATGTGCATTTCATTTTCCCATGGCGGCACATTGCTATACGCCTATACGTGTCGATTTGCAATTTCACGTAGGTTCTATTTATTTGGCCCAGAAGAGATTTAGAAAGGGAAAAAAAAAACATATGAGATTTACTCTATGATAATACATCAAGAAAAAACTGACTGTTTTATGAAATAAAAGAGAGGTAATTTTGTAAGTTCGGGTACTATCGTACGAATAGCAACCATATGATATGGAAAGGCTGACAGTGAACGCTTTTTTTTTTTTTGACATGAGTGAAAGCCTATTATTTTCACGAGACTGAGAGCTATGTTTATGTCTAACCATATGATATGACTTGACGCAACAAAAATTACTTTAATTGTAAATATACAAAGGCATTGACCTATTTGATTATGTTTAAAGTACAAATTAATATTCCTTATTATATCACAAATATTCCTTTTATCGCAATTTATTTAATTTTGTAGCTTTAATTGGAACCCACTAATCCCTTTAGTGCCACGTAGACTTTATGTCAAAGCTACTACTTACGTAAGCATAAAACATTTCTTGCTATATCATCAAAAATTGTATCTACATAAAAAATATTCCACGTATTTTTTACAAACAATAGTAGCTTTGACATTAGAAAAAGGAATGCAAAACATAATAAATTTTACTGAAACTTTAAACAAAAATAAAATTTATCAGAAATATTATAATTCAATATCGGTATTATTAGCTTATCCGGCAAAAAAAAAAAACTTTTTTCGTCAATATCGGTATTTCATGCCATGCTACTGTTTAGATATTGACTTTCGATTGTCCAATTTTCCCTCGTATTACTTTGAAATGATATAAATTACGACATTTTATAAATCATCAAAAAGTATAGTGCTAACTGCTAAATCACTTTCAATAGAATCAAGTATGTACGTAATAAATAGTATACATTAGTATTGTTGTTGTATCATCATTCAAAATTAAATTTGATAGAATGTGTGTTGCTAAAGATGATGTAAAATCGTTTTTAAATTTGGTTACACCATCATATTATTACAAAATTTAGGTGTTACAAGATACATAAATGATTTCGAATTGTATATCTTATATGTACTAATTTATATAATTCCATTATTAAAGGTAAATACTAATTTGTCACTGGAAAGCAGCGATGGTTTCAGTTTTAGAATGCTTTCGACAACAACACCAAAAAAAAAAAAAAAACCTTTTGTAACTTCACTTATTTTGTTTAATGTATCTTTCTAACCACTATTTATGTAATCTTTTGTATATTTATAACTCTTCAGCCTATATGTAAAAAGATGCTAAAGGGGAAAAAAAGGAAACCAATCCCCTCAATTAATTTCCACTTGGAACAATTGCATTGTTTTTGGATTAGTTGGCTTGAGTCTCGATCCAGATTTTAACATGGTGTGTTTGATCCAACAAACTCGTATACCTTCACATTAACCGGATTTTAGTCCGGATTTTTATCCAAAAAAAAAAAAAAATCTTGTCATGGCCGGTCTCACGTTAGTAATCGTGTAAACGCTACAGGTAATATGATTTTAGTATCTAACATAAAGTATATATAACCTGACGAAATAACTATCAAAACAAAGACAAGAATGGACACATATTAATATAATTAATCCCTAAGTTCGGCATCTCAATAATAGAATAGTTTAATTTTAAATGAAATAAAATCTTGGCAAGATCTTCTATTGACGTATGTCAAAGAGTTTTACAAAGTCAATGATAGATTACTAAATTAGAGGTTGACAAATTCTATAAACTTTATTATATTAATTACCTAATTGAAAATTCTATAAAGTCAATGTACATTTTTTTCAATCCTTGGACATTGTTCTCACTCTTTTTTTTTCGAGATCAAGACACTTAATTCGAGCTTTAACATGCTATTGCGGTATTACAAATCCTTTTAAGACGTAACTTTATACCCAAATCTTCTTTTGAGTGAGATAAAGTATATCATATTGTTATAATAGCTTGCAAAAGTGTAATCACCTCATCGGAAAAAATGGCTATCCATTGCTAGGTCGTTGTGGGAAATCAAATTTTCTTATATAATTGGATAATCCAGAACCAAAGGGTAAATTAATCTTAAACTATGTAAGAAAAACATATATTTTTATTATTACAATGACCAACCATGAATATAATTACAGAAGAAACAAAAAACTAGACCTACATAACGAATATTTAACAACTAAGCAACCGTGAAGGCGTGAATTAGTTTTGTAAGAAATTAAACTGTTAAGAATATACGTTTAACCATAGCATTTTAACGCAACTAATAATGAATAAACTAATTAACCACAATCTTAAGACCAAAGTTCATACCACTTGACAACCGTTCCACCCAAAATTTATTGTTTGGTTACCAAAATTTGTTCATTGTATTGGGTAACCAATCATTGGAAACAGCTCCGAATTTTAAATTTTGGTGGAAATAAAGATGTTACAAGATGGGCGGCTGAATTATCCTCGCTTGATAAACGATTTTTTTGTAAGCAATTAAGCACCGATATATGGTCATATGGTGTATGAATTTTTCTATTTTTAACAGAAAATTATTCTGCTTGTGAAATATTGTGTTGGTATTTTTATATATATGATGGTCATAATACATCCCCTATATATTATTTGGAGAGTACATTTATAAATAAACTTTACAAAATGTTAATAATTACATCACATTGCTATTACATCTAATAACAAATTAAAATCTCTCATTAAGGGTATTTTAGTCAATTAATTATTATGTGATCATTTAGTTAAATATTAAATTAATTATTTATAATTTTCATTTTAAATATATATTTTTTTAAAGTTAAAAATAGATTATGTGAATATTTTGTTGATTAAATTAAACACATTAATTAAATTAAATTAAATGTTGATTTAATTTTTCAAAAATAAGAAATTTGATATAGATTGCAATTTTTTGGAAGATTTTAAGGAAAAATTTAAACCGATTTAATTCTGTTTTTAGGTGCTAACAAAGATTCGATATTATAATTTTCATAAAGTTTTGGAAGAATTACAATTTTCTAATATCCTAATTTTATAATTTTTGGATATTTTTCTATAATTGTAATTTGTCCGTACTATACCACGGGATATATCCTAGTGTTTGTAAATTTATCAGCTCGAGAAGGGACTCCTGTCTGATTAGCTAGTTGGTATTGTAAATGTATGCATACATATAAATATATATATATATATATATATATATGTTTCTAATTTTGTTTCGATAACTAAAAATATCTGGTAGAAATCCACATGTTTATAGTACAATTTTATATATTAATATAGAGTCGAAGTCCTAACTGATCTCTTAAAACTAAAAATCTGATACATGATTGAAATCGCAATAAAAATGATTAACCATTGGATTCTCATAATTATTCTTTTTTTTTGTCATCAACATGCATTATAAGAATTGAATTCAAGTGGTAACACAACAATATCATTGGTAAAAACCAGTATATTTGAACAACCATTATTAATTTTAATTTGGCATCGTATGTATATTACAAAAGAAATTAATAAGGTAAACATTGACCGTTAACAAAAATATAAATAGAATACAGTTTTTGTTTAACCACTTCATTCGTGTATGCATTTACAATTTATTTGATGAGCAAATAATTTTTTAACTATTGAGCATAGATGTTGCGTTAAGATTGTAAAATCTTATATATATATTTATCTTTATATCCTAAAAGTTAATGTTTTAATATAACCAATAAAAAGAAACTTAATAGTTCACATGCACAAAAACCAATTGGAAAGAAGTGGCCACAAAGACAATGACGATTACAAAAACAAAAAAAAGACAATTAGGATGTCGGGTGAAAGTAGGACTGATCATTTTGCATCATGTTTCTTTATAGTTTAGGTTCGTAACTTCATACATTCAACATTCACATATAGTTTTAGCTCTCACATCCATATATGTTTGACTTTATGCACTCACATCAATATATTTTTTCTCTTAATCAAAATTTGAATTTTGAACAGTAAATGTGTGATTCGCCGAAATTAAATTCAAATTTAGTATCGATATATATGGTCTCCAAAAGTTTAACTTCATCAGCATGACAGCCTTCGATATTCTTCTCTTTAATCATGAACCATGCTCCTCAAGTTATTAATACTACATATATTATTTTTTTAAAAAGAAGTGCGTCTACTAGTACCATACAAATAAATAGTTTAGTAGTATAGGTTTAATTATTAGATTTATTTTTGGATAATGTGAAACCGGCGCATTTGCTCGTTGATTTATTCGTAATCCAGAAGTTAGTAAATTGGTTATTCAATTGTGGGTTTCTTATGGACCTGCCAAGTGGATAAATAAGAGAACAATTTAATTAGGAATCTAATGATGTTTCAGTCCACTCTATTCATTAACTTATCAAGAGAGAGTTAAAATGCGACGTCATACAGACTATTTGTTGCGGAAAGTTAACAATATGTAGCATTACCGGTTTACATATATGTTATTCCGGAAGCACAAAACCTGATATTTAATTATTATTTTTTGAATATAAATAAAATTTATTCAACCCAAAAAACCTTATTTACATTATATACAATATTTTTTCCGGAATAATAAATTTATTACCATCAAATTTGTAAAATTTTGATAAATAATATATCAACTCGAAATCCTCACGACGAAAAATCCAAAGTTCTATTTAGAAATTTAAAAATCTAATGTATAAAATCTTGAAACGTATAAGGGTTATATTGCGTATTGTTTTTGACCTCATAGAATTAATCTGCATGTTTTGAGATAGAAGATAAAATTGCAAAAATTAACGAGTTAGAAGATTTTTTTCCAGAAAACTCTTATTTATATAGATCAGAGACACATCTTCCTCCAATCGTCACATAGAAATGCAAATCATTATTTATTATATGGGTACCGACTTCGCTTTTGTTTTAGATATTATATGTAAATACCTATATAATACTTATATATTATAATTAGGGGATAATGCACCAAACGATTATTCGATAGAGATTATAAAGTAATCATAGAGTAGTTCGAGGGAAAATACAAGTCCAAAAACTTAGAACCTAAAACTGAGCACTTTTTATATGTGTATACATAGACAAATATATAGTCGTGATTAACATATTACATATTGGTTTTAAAGAAGAAGATAATTTTAATAAAAATTATTATTATTTAATTATAACTACAAAATAACCTGGAAGAATTGCAAATACTGTAAAACGATTCAATCACAAAATTAGACATCATTTTTTCTTAATTTCTTTATATTTTGATTATTCATTAATAATATACCTAAGAAGTTTTACAAAACACTAGTTTAGTTTATTGATGTTACAACATTTTGATAATTCAATACAAATCATTTATACTATTCACAAAAATTTCATGACTCAAGCTTGAATTTTAATTTATATTTAACTACTTATATAAAAATTCATATTTATGTTTTTATTTGCAGAATCACAGTATTAAACTGGTTTGAAATGTTCAAACCAACTTTTATTCCAACCAAATAGAGAAAAAACAGATAGAGCGACCCCACAAACCAAGATTCCAAGCCAACATTCCCCAATCCCCATCATTGACAGCAAAATAATATTAATTCCTAAAAAAACATTTATATATAATTATTTTCCTATAAAAAAAATAATTTCTCAAAACCTCTGCTATGTATATAATTAACCCTCACGCATGTTTCATCGGTTGCCACCAAATTACAAACCAACCAACAACAACAACAACAAAAAAGACTCTTTTTGCCTTTTCTCTTCCAAATTATTCATGGAGAGTTCAATGAACAATGTTTTCATTATGAGCAAACATGAAACGACGACGTTTTCAGGGGACCAAACTCCAGAGGAAAGTAGCTGGACTATGTACTTTGAGGATTTCTTCGAGGCTTCTTCAAGTATAGTCGACGTCGGAGATTGCAGCTCTTCCTCCATCTCCGACGCAGCGTCATTCGTGGCCACTAAGACGACCCTCCACGTGTCTAAGCAAGAAGAATCTAATTATTCCATGGACATCAAGAGGACAAGATATAGAGAGATTCCTTTTGGTCGTCACCATGATCTTGAAGACACTGCTTCTTCTCCTTCTCATAGCCCTAACGTCAGTCTCTCTATCTCTCTCCCTCTCTCTCTATATCTATATATATATATTTATGAGTTTATTGTCATACAAATATGATTTTTAACAACCAACAGATGATAATTTAGTGGTTATTGTCGCGTTGATCAACACAAAAGATCGAGTTTTACTATACACAATTATGCGGTAAAAAAACTATGATTTAATCGTGGAGACACTATAAGAATACTTTGTTCAAAATTTTAAGAAACTAGCTATGTGATGAAAATGATTTTCTTCAGGGATTATATATTCATTTAACTTTGAATAGTTTCCTTCTTTATTTTATTTTTTGTCGTACAATTTTTCTAAGAACGTGATTATAGATTATTTCCCTCTTAGTTTTGAACAAACAGTCGATCGACTGCTTATGTATAAGCCATGATACATATATTTATAATATCTATTAGTCATTTGCTGATTATATTTTTGGGACATTGGATTGATAAGGTTAGACGTCAATGATAGGGAATAATTTATTTTTCTTTTTGCCAAGAGAGACAAGCAATTTATTAAAATTTTAGGTTTTGACTCATAATTAAAATATACTTAAAAAATAATAATCCAACAACTTGATGATCAGCTTTAACAAGTCAAATGTACCTTAATTAATTTAGTAATAATTAAATTGTTATTAATTATTAACAATTTGTGATTTTTTTCTTCCTTTTATAGATCTATAGCATGATGAACCTATTGGAAAACAACACCAGACACGGGGGTTGTATCGTTGGTGATGACACAATTAATGTAAGAAACACATTAACAATAATTTAACTTTACATCGTTAACGTTAGAGTTGATCAACCATATGTTGTACGAATTATTTTCGATATCTAACTATAATTTACCATACGATCATTTTCAATAGGAGAAAAGAGAGAGTGCAGAGCAAAACCAACGTGGATTATCAGTAGACTTGAAGAAAAAAGGGCTTTGTTTAGTTCCTTTGTCTATGGTCACCAACTATCTTGGTTGATTATAAATAATAATCCGGTTTCCAATATTTTTTTTTCCTTTTAGAATATTAATATTTTGTTGATTTTTTCAATCATGTGTAATTTATGTTATTCACTTAATTGTTGATATATGCATGTGTAACAAATTATATATGGCATGTGATTTGTATATGGGCATTCATATTTTTATCGAAATATATATATTTTCGATAATGAGTTATAATCCTTCACACAATCATTTAGAGAAGTCTCAAAAATGCTTTTGTGATTTTGTTTCGCTGGCTATGCGCCATAGATTCTTGACAAATGTGGTACTCAGTACCTAACCGCCGTAGGTCACAAGATGACTGTGCATAGTTATATTTTTCCTCCAGGCCAGATTTTAAGCCACAACGTGAGAAAGCTAAGTGATGAGATACAGACAAAATACATAGGTCTGATTTTTTTCTAAAGAGAATTGTTAGAGATATTTTCATTTTGATTTTTTTAATGGGAGGAAGAAAGAATATTGTTGCGTCACACAAACGTATGATATTAAATTCTTGTGTACATAGATGTTAACATTAGTTAGACTCGAAATCATTAGTTATGATATTTCAACAGTTTTCCTTATGTTACATGTATCTTTCATCTTTGGATTTTCTTAGCAGCTTCCTGTTACTCTAATGTGAATGCACATTTGTGGATTTGAGTGATATATTAGGAACTGTAACTTTGATTTCATTGTAACAAATTTCGGTTGTATTTCGTCGTTCATGATAACTGTTGTATTAGAAACTATTTATGGCTAGCTTTTTCTTTTTTAATTATGATTCACTAAATCTAGGGTATATGCCATGCTTTCTATAAACTATTTCAAATTTTGTATATTTATTATAAGATTTCTCAATTGGAAAGTGTAACACCCGTGTTCCGGATTTTTTTAGTTCCCAGTTATATCACAGAAAATACAGTGGTTATATTTGTATTTGTTTCGACTGTAGGAACAATGTTGAGATTAATTAATAACTTTAAGGATGATGACTGGCTGAATCAATCGAAAGATTGATTAATTGGAGTCGGTTTACGCTGTTCTTTCGGGAGAAAAATTATCGTTGTGGTTATTGGGTATTGTTGAGAGATGAGTGAAGTGTATTTTGGGACGAGGATGTCTCATATACTTCAAAAAGGTTGGTAGAAAATACTAAACCAAGAGGAGTTGGTTTAATTAAATTTTAGATTAGTATTTTGGTTTTGATTTAACCAAATTAAACCAAATAACCCTAGACATATAAAAACTCATATATTCAGCAACTCTAGCTGTTTGGGAAAGTGATTTTCGAGGTCTTGGTGGCTGTGGGCTTTTTTTGGGTGATTTTGGTGAGTTGGAGAAGAAGAAGGTGGAAATAGCTTCAAGATCAGAATTTCGCAAGCTGTTTCAGAGAGACGTTTGGAGGATCAAACGAGTTCTGATTAATCTGGAATTTGGTGTGTACGTTTATCAATCTCTTATCTAACTATCTACCAAACGATTTTGGTTTTCTTCAATTATTTTGGGAGATACGAACGTTTTCCTGAAACCGCTCTATGCAGAAGGAACCTTCGACCAGTTAGGTGACGGAAAACGTTTGATATCTTAATCTTATCTGATTGATCTGAAATTTGGTAGATACGTTCCTGACAGTCTTATATTGAGATTGACCGGAGCGATCATGTTTTTAAGGGCTAGATTAAGAGATATTTCAGAACTCGTAGATCTGTTATGTGCAGAAATTTCTGAAACCTGCAATTTAAGCAGTCCGAACTTAAGTCTTGGTTGATCGATTTCTTGTGAACGTTTTGTCTGTTTCTTGGCAGGCTTTTAGTAGACATCTTGGTTGAGGTGTGTTCCAAGATAGATCGAGTTTTGGGTTTCAGAATCAACGGGAAACAATTCGTTTTTGTGTACCGTTTTCAGCAGTTTTCGAGGTGAGTGCAGGACCATAGGCTTAGCTGTGTGAATATGATTGATAACATTTTGTTTCATGTTTCTAGACCGATAAATTTGTGTGATGAGCCAAGTGGGGTTCTAGATCGAGTATATCATGATATGGTTGATTAGTTGAGTCAGTATTTATGTTTCAATTTTGTTATTTTCATATTCATGTGTGTGTATAGCCTGTAGATGGGAGGATAACCTCACTAAGTATTTATTAAATACTTACGCATCTCATTCTTAGATGCAGGTAAAAAAAAATGTGAAGCTAGTGGAATCATGGCTATGAGGAGAGGATGATCTAGACTTGGTAGTTCATGAGTATTAATTTTTTTTTTTTAAACTGAATAATTTTGTTGCTTAATAAATATTAATTATGTAATATTTATTGGCTTAGCTGTGTGAATATGATTGATAACATTTTGTTTCATGTTTGTAGACCGATAAATTTGTGTGATAAGCCAAGTGGGGTTCTAGATCGAGTATATCATGATATGGTTGATTGGTTGAGTCGGTATTCATGTTTCAATTTTGTTATTTTCATATTCATGTGTGTATAGTTTGTAGATGGGAGGATAACCTCACTAAGTATTTATTAAATACTTACGCATCTCATTCTTGATGCAGGTAAAGAAAAGTATGAAGCTAGTGAAATCATGGCTATGAGGAGAGGATTATCTAGACTTGGTAGTTCATGAGTATTAAATTTATTTTTTTAAAATTAAATAATTTTGTTGCTTAATAAATATTAATTATGTAATATTTATTGGATGTATAATAATAAAAATCTGGGTCAGGGTGTTTCAAATTGGTATCAGAGCGAAGTTGTTTCTAGGACAATTTAGAAGTTAAAAAAATAAATGGTTGTTGCTTGCGTGTGTATGGTACTGTGTGGTTCAGTTATTATCTTTTCGATTAGGGATAATTTAACCGGTTAAGCATGTTGAGTGAATATGATTCTTGAGTAGTAATTGTTTATGAGTTATTTAAATGGTTGCATGGAGTCTTAGAATCATCCTCTTCGAGCCTTTAAGGAGATTCCACGGTAAGTCTTGAGGTTTATGAAAATTCTCTGAAATTTTGTGTTGTATGGGTTATGAAGCCGCTTGGCGTGGTGTTGGCTAAGTTCGTGTGAATTTAGTGTTTTGATTAAGTTTTTGCAAGATGGCTAAGTTGTGCCGCGAAAAGGTAAGCTGCAATGACTAAAGAGATTTCGGAGAACATTGTTGCTACAGAAGGTGTTGTCGCAACAAGTATTGGCGATATAGTAGAAGGTGCGACTGTAACCATCAGCATTGGGTATGCTTGATGGAATGATGCCGAGAATTGTTGATAGGTCRCGGGGTAAACATTAACAGATTGTTTGCGAGATGTTTAGATGATGATCTAACTTGATCGGAGAATGTGAACTCCAGGAATTCTCGAAGGAACGAGAATTGGATTATTTCGGTGATTAATAAAAATTAAGTGAATTTTTTTTTTATTAATTTTGATTTGAGTTGTCATGGATGCTAGACATAAATTGAATAAGTAGTGTTCTAAAATTGTCTAGGATGAGTTTTATTGGGAGTTTTAAGACTTGCATGGGATTCTGAAGATAAGAATCCGAGGAGGCGGAGTAGTCCGCTGTTGTTTTATGTGTAAGGGCTATTGGGACAAGTGTGGTTCCTTGAGATAAGTGGTTTCTCTATTGCCCTGAGAGAACAAGAGTGGTTCTCTGATGACCTGTTGGGATTAGTGGATTCTATGATGACCTGGGAGGATCAGTGGATTCTCTGATGACCCTTGAGGATGAGTACATTCTCTGAGGACCGGGAGGACATTGGGTTTTCCAATACTCTAGGAAGATAGTGTGTGTTTTCCAATGCTCTATGAGGACAGTGGGTTCTCTAGGACTCAAGAGGACAGTGGGTTCTCTGTATGCTCTAAGGACATAAGTTCTGTGATGTTCTAGGGACAGTGGGTTTCTACCAACTCAGAGGGACAATGGGTTCCAAAGTACTCTAAGGATAGTGGGTTCTATATGACTCTAAGGATAGTGGGTTATGTGAGGTTCTATGGATGGTTGATCCTGAAAGTCCTCAAGAGTCTGAGTACGAGTTGGGAGCATTGAGTATATAGGCATGAGTCTGGAGCTGAGTATGGTCTGGGTATGGGTTGAGTTAGTCGAGAGATTTAACTTGGTGTTCTTATTAACAAAGAAGATGTGGACTTAGCTGTGGATAGTCTAGGGTTTGGAAAACGTTTGGGTTGATTAAAGATGATCTAACCTGTGGGAGTATGAGGACTCCAGTGATTCTCAAGGGAATGAGAATTGGATGGTTGATAACTAATGGCATGTTTTTATGGTGGGTAACCGCAATGGACTAAGAGAACAGTCGTGCGGCAGATCATCTTGATCAGGAGGATTCAAGTGAGAATTGGACTTAGTAAGTAGTCGTTTGGTAGTACTCGTTGACTAAGTAAGAAACTTGGGGTGAGGTGAGGTTAGAGATTTGAGATCAAATAGGACAAAAGATTGGGGGACGAGAGTTCTCGCAAAGGACTTGTTGATGATCGAGAGTTTTCTTGGAAGAATTGGATTTGAGAAGTAGAGTAGGATCGAGTCTAAAAGTGAGACTATGATCGGCTAGTAATCGTATTGTAATTGATAAATGGGATAGCGGTCACTAGCGGGAATTATGTAATCGTTATGGGCATCTTAGGGAGCATGAGATTATGCTAAGGCGTCTGGGTGATAGTGTTCACGTTCTTGGAGATTAGTGGATTTGCCAAGGGGTATTTATGGCTTGATTGCCAAAGCGATAATGAGGAAAAATATCTGTAAATCTATGTAAGATTTGAGATAGTGTGTTAGGATCCGTGAGTGATCCAAGTATGCTAGCAGTATGAGAGTATAATGACTTGGGAGACCCAAGGTATATTGGATAGTGGTTATGGTCGTGAGATTCTCTAACATGGGATGTTAGGAATCTGTTGGGGTGATACTTTCAGATATAGAATGTGAAGAATGCTCTATAGATCGAGTGGTTGAGATATGCCAAAGGCGATATAGCAGTGTGTGGATCGGACCGAAAGAACCGTTTGGATTTTTTGTGTGGCTAAAGCTTGGTGTCAGTTAGGGTAACCGAGTATTATAGGATTTTTGTTTAAAAGTTTGAGTTGGGTTGGATCGGTCTGATGTAGTTTGTTGTACCATGAGTTTTTGTGACTTGTTGGATGATTTTCAATAAGATGCGGGAGCATAAGTTGTTTGTCAAGCTAAACAAATGTAAAGTTTGGCAAAGAAAGATTGGGTTCTTGGGTCATGTTGTTCTGAGAGTGGAGTCTCGGTTGACCCAGAATAGATCAAGGCTATTTGGGAATGGCCTAGATCGATGAATGCTACCGAGATCAGGCGGTTCCTTGGTTGGTAGTTTATTATTGGAGGTTCGTCACTGGTTTTGGGAGTTTGGCTTAATCCATGATGTTAACGAGAAAAGATGCTTTGTGGTGTGGATTCTGGAGTGTGAGAGGAGTTTCATGAGTTGAAAGAGATACCAGTTACCCACGTCATTCAGGGAAACGTCGTTAGTGGTAGTTCCAGAGGTGCCAGCTGAGAGTGTGGCAAAGAGTGTTATGATTGAGCAAGTCAGAGGTCCGGTCGTTGGTCAGGATGTGGCCAAGGTAGTGGCCGATGGGGGGTTTATACCGGTGCTGTTGGTGGACTAGCAGGTGTGGCTTAGCCGGAGATGATCGTGTGGTAGATCTCTTGACCCGATTGTTAGAGCAGTTACCAAAAGTGGTACCGGCTCTAGCTCTAGGAGTGCCATCGAGAGCTGAGGTGCAATCGGGTATACCGGTTGCGGTTAAGCTTCCATCTTATATGAGGATGGTGGAACAGATGCAGAGATTTGGTATTGGGGTTTTTCAGGGTGGTGCCAATCTGGGAGATGCCGAGGTAGGGTGGTCGAGGATGGAACGCAATCCTCCACTCGAATAAATGCCCGACTGAGTATTAAGTTGATTTTTGTTGTTCACTTTTTGGAGAGAGATGCACACTTTTGGTGGAAAAGAATGGCGGCACCAGAGAGTGTCAGTGAGACTTGCTTTCGTAAACGAGTTCAGGTAGTAGCTATTTGGGTTGAGTATAGCTACTGAGTAAAAGATTCGAGGACGAATCTAATTCTAGTGGAGGAGAATTGTAACACTCGTGTTCCAGATTTTTTAGTTCCGAGTTGTATCACAAAAAATACAGTGGTTGTATTTGTATTTGTTTCGGCTGTGGGAACAATGTTGAGATTAGTTAATAACCATAAGGGTGATGGCTGGCTGAATCAATCAGAGTCGGTTGATTGATTAATTGGAGTTGGTTTACGATGTTCTTTTGGGAGAAAAATTATCGTTGTGGTTATTGGGTATTGTTGAGAGATGAGTGAAGTGCATTTTGGGACGAGGATGTCTCATATACTTCAGAAAAGTTGGTAGAAAATACTAAACCAAGAGGAGTTGGTTTAATTGAATTTTATATTGATATATTAGTTTTGATTTAACCAAATTAAATCAAATAACCCTAGACATATAAAAGCTTTTATATTCAGCAACCCTAGCTGTTTGGGAAAGTGATTTTCGAGTTCTTGGTGGCTGTGGGCGTTTTTTTGGGTGATTTTGGTGAGTTAGAGAAGAAGGTGGTGGAAAGAGTTTCAAGATCAGAATTTCGCAGACTGTTTCAGAGAGACGTTTGGAGGATCAAACGAGTTCTGATAAAGCTGAAATTTAGTGTGTAAGTTTATCAATCTCTTATCTAACTATCTACCAAAGGGCTTTGGTTTTTTTTAATTTTTTGGGAGATACGAACGTTTTCCTGGAACCGCTCTATGCAGAAGAAACCTTCGACCAGGTAGGTGACATAAAACGTTTGGGTATCTTAATCTTATCTGATTGATCTGACATTTGGTAGATAAGTTCCTGACAGTCTTATATTGAGATTGACCGGAGCGATCATGTTTTTAAGGGATAGATTAAGAGATATTGCAGAACTCGTAGATCTGTTTTGTGCAGGAATTTCTGAAACCTGCAATTTAAGCAGTCCGAACTTAAGCCTTGGTTGATCGATCTCTTGTGAATGTTTTGTGCTGTTTCTTGGCAGGCTTTTAGTAGACATCTTGGTTGAGGTGTGTTCCAAGAGAGATCGAGTTTGGGGTTTTAGAATCAACGGGAAACAATTCATTTTTGTGTATCGTTTTCAGCAAATTTCGAGGTGAGTGCAGGACCATATGCTTAGCTGTGTGAATATGATTGATAAAATTTTGTTTCATGTTTGTAGACCGATAAATTTGTGTGATGAGCCAAGTGGAGTTCTAGATCGAGTATCTCATGATATGGTTGATTGGTTGAGTCGGTATTCATGTTTCAATTTTGTTATTTTCATATTTATGTGTGTGTATATCCCGGAGATGGGAGGATAACCTCACTAAGTATTTATTAAATACTTACGTATCTCATTCTTAGATGCAGGTAAAGAAAAATGTGAAGCTAGTGGAATCATGGCTATGAGGAGAGAGTAATCTAGACTTTGTAGTTCATGAGTATTAAATTTTTTTTTTTAAAATTGAATAATTTTGTTGCTTAATAAATATTAATTATGTAATATTTATTGGCTTAGCTGTGTGAATATGATTGATAACATTTTGTTTCATGTTTGTAGACCGATAAATTTGTGTGATAAGCCAAGTGGGGTTCTAGATCGAGTATATCATGATATGGTTGATTGGTTGAGTCGGTATTCATGTTTCAATTTTGTTATTTTCATATTCATGTGTGTATAATCTGTAGATGGGAGGACATCCTAAGTATTTATTAAATACTTACGCATCTCATTCTTGATGCAGATAAAGAAAAGTGTGAAGCTAGTGGAATCATGGCTATGAGGAGAGGATGATCTAGACTTGGTAGTTCATGAGTATTAAATATTTTTTTAAAAAAAATTGAATAATTTTGTTGCTTAATAAATATTAATTATGTAATATTTATTGGATGTATAATAATAAAAATCTAGGTCAGGCTGTTTCAGAAAGCATTTAATCCTTACATCGCATGTTTATGATATACATTAAATATACGTGTTTAGGAAGTTTAAAATAGTTTCTATTTATTTGTAAAAGTAAACCCCATTTTGTTTTTGTTCTATAATGTAAATCTCCTTAATCGGTCTATAACTTAACAGTTCTTTAGATACAAGAGCTAATACTAATAGTAAGATATATTATTCACTAATATCTATATTTTCCATTTTTTGGTCATCACTAGTATGTAAGTTTTCCTTAATTAGATGCTAATTACTAATATAAAACCTCTTCCTTTTTTTCTTAGTTGAATATACCTTTCTTTCAGATTTCAATACAAAAATTAAAATACAGAAAAAAAAGAAATTACAAATATTTCAAAAGGGAGAATGCTGCCGGGTTTGGGACTACTAGCGGTGATAGCCGTCTGTGTTGTATATGCGGTCTTTCTATGTTTCACCATCTATATATTTTACATCTATTTGACAACCAAAGATAAATCGTCGTAATCGGTGATTGTATACGTCAATTCGACTCTATCTATCTAAGATCTTTTATTGTTTTTTTAAAATATATTTTAATCTATGTAGTTTTGTTTTCTGTTTTTTTTTCTATCAATATAATTTACATGGCTTACATACAATTCCATTATTTTATTCCTAAATAAATATAGTTATTTTGGCTAGAATTTATAGCCTAATAATTTGTTTGTAAGTTTTGGGTTGGCGAGAATTAACATGATTAAAAAAAAAACTCACTTTCTTGTTATTCTTCAAATAATATCGGAGTTTTAAAATCAATTTCTCCTTTTGTTCTTGTCACCTGTTCCTGTTATCATTAAAAAATTGTGTATAAACTTTACTTGGCAGCGGTATGCAAACTTTCAAAACTCTCTCTGACACAGTTATCGAGGCTGGTTTTGGCCTAACTTGTTTTATCAAAACAAACCGCCACAGCTACCATGGAATTGCTCCTAAGATAGCGGTGTCCATTGGTTTAGTGCACAACGATATCAATGTAGCTGCTACCATAAGCTGCATAGTGCATACCAATGACATAAATCAGAATGATAAAAAACTTTCCTTTATTACTACGACAAGGCTTGAGATGAAGAAAAGACAAACAGGAGAGGTAGCTAAGGAAAAGGGTCTGTCACCTTATCTGCCACTGGATCCAAAAATGCACCAAATTCAGAATCTAATCTCATCTGCAAAGGCACATCTCACAGTTAAGCTTGTGGTACACAACAACCCACAATTTAAACTATGCAGAAGAACATGATAAGATAAAAAATGAATTCAACAGAGCCAAATAAAAATCACAATTGCCTTTTCGTTTAGATCTGATGATTAGAATCCTATCGCACACCGAACAAGTACAATGACTCCAACCATAATTTAGAGTCGAAAAAACCATTATCAGGGGCACCAAAAAGATCAACGTACTCGCGACGAGAATCGGAACGACAGCTACATGCACGGCCAAGGGTTAATACGGTAGGCAATGTAAGCACTTTAAAAGATAGTTGTGGCGGTGGAGGCAGTGGCGACGAATGGCGATTACGGAGCAATGAATCTTCTTCGCCACCACTGAAACTGTTATGATCTACCGTGACGGTGTCTTTCTCCGACGAAGAAAGAAGGAAGAGAAGCATGAAGAAGGGTGGTGGTGACACCGTCCTGAATCCGGAACCCTAAGCCTTTATGGGACACACACAACGATCACTAATAATGCAGCTTGGAGTGAACGACTGGTGTGCTAGGTTAGGATCAAACTTTGAAATACTCTCCATTCTAAAAACAAGGGCTGAAATACTCTCATTCTAATAATCAATTTCTTTTTGATTTTTTATATTAAAATAATGATAAAATTACGATTTTACCCTTAATGAAATCGAAAATGACTATGAAATAAGATTATATAGTTTTAAATGTAAGTAATTCCAACGAAAATATAGTAATTCAGATGGTTTAAACTCGTTCTGCGCGCCTAATGTTCGAATCCCATTTGGTGGTATAATTGGTACAACTAGTACAAAATATAAATACGGAGGTATAACTGGGTATAACTATGTACTAGTTGTACCTAGTATAACTGTGTATAACTAGAGGTATAACTGGGTATAACTATGTACTAGTTGTACCTAGTATAACTGTGTAAAACTAGAGATATAACTGGGTATAACTAGGTACTGTTGCAGTGTACTAATCTGGTATAACTTGATCTTGTGTACCATTCTTTAATATAGCAGATGCAACTAGGTACTAGTTATCCTGCATAGAAAATATTTGATTAATTATGATGAAGGATATTTTCAAGTTTTCATAAAATATGAAGAGTAAGGTAGATTATTTTCTAAAAGAAGAGAGAATTTCAGACTTTCGTCCGCTAGGTTAAAAGAAGTGCTCAAATGACTCTGTTATAAAAAAAAATTTCTTGTTTATTTATTTTTAAATAAAAATGACAAAATATGATTTTACTCTTAATGAAATCTGATTTGTGCGCTCCATAGGTTATATAGTTTTAATTGCGAGGAATACCAATAAAAACCTGGTAGCTCAGATGGTTTAGATCCGATGCGAGCGTGCAGAGTTTGAATCTCCTTTTTCCATTAGTACAAATATATGTACATTATAATATCGTATAGTTGTAATTGTAAATGATATCAATAAAAACACGATAGCTCATATGATTTAGATATTCATCTAGCATTTATTCTAGCATCCGAGATTTGAATCTCATCTTTGTAGGACATAAATAAATTCTTATTTTAATTAAATATTTAATTCTTCCAAAACTTTACGAAAATTATAATATCAATTTTTATAATATCGAATCTTTGTAATGTCCGCGTAAATATTTTGTAATCAGAAATATGAAACAAATCTTTCATACTCGACGATATTGAAAATTTTCTGTTGGGAAAATTATATATAAAATCAGGATATTTTCTGTTGGAAATTTGCAACATTCTAAGATATTAATTAAGATTTTTTGGAAAATATTAACCCAGGATATTCTAAGATTGATTTCGTAGAATATATTTTTCTGTTGAAAAATAGTATGTCTATTGGTAATATTGGATATTGCGATATATTGTTCCCTATAAAAAATATCCGGATATGTTTTTATATGAATTTTAATTATATATTGTTCTGTTTTAATTACCAAATTTTACAATTTAAATAGATTTGAAAATGAAATTACAATGTTACATTATTATGTTAAATTGTACACCATGTTAAACTAAGTTAGATATGAACTAACATTTTTTAAATCTACTAAAAATCTATTAATAGATTCGATATTATAAATAGAAACTAACATTAACATTAACATTCTAGAAAAAACCGCAATCTACATCAAAACTCTTATTTTCAAAAAATTAAATCAATATTTAGTTTGATTTAATTAGTGCGTTTAATTAAATCAACCAAATATTTTTAACTTTTTTTCATAAATTTAAAATAAATTAATTAATTAAAATGAAAATTATATTCTATAAAGAAGTAAAAAAAAAATCAACAATCTACACAAATTCTTCTGTAAAAGTTTCCAAAAAAATAGCAATCTACATAAAATCTCTTATTTTTGGAAAAGTAAATCAACATTTAATTTAATTTATTTAGAGTATTTAATTAAATCAACAAAATCTTCGTAAAATCTATTTTTAACTACTTTTCAAAAATTTTAAATAAACTTTACAACATGTTAAACTAAGTCAGATATGAACTTACATTTTTAATTCTACTAAAAATCTATTAATAGATTCGATATTATAAAAAGAACTAACATTAACATTAACATTCCAAAAATAAATCGTAATCTACATCAAATCTCTTATTTTTGAAAAATTAAATCAATATTTAATTTAATTTAATTATTGTATTTAATTAAATCAACAAAATCTTTACAAAATATATTTTTAACTACTTTTCAAAAAAAATAAAATAAATTAATTAATTAAAACGAAAATTATAATCTATAAAGAAGTAAAAAAATCGACAATCTACATAAATTCTTTCTTAAATTTTCCAAAACAAATCGCAATCTACTAAAATCTCTTTTTTTTTAGAAAATTAAATCAATATTTAATTTAATTTAATTAGTGTGTTTAATTAAATTTAAAAAATCTTCATAAAATCTAATTTTAACTACTTTTCAAAAAATTAAAATTAATTAATTAATTAAAACAAAAATTATAATCTAGAAAGAAGTAAAAAAATCTATTTTAACTACTTTTCAAAAAAATTTAAATGAATTAATTAATTAAAACAAAATTAAAATCTAGAAAGAAGTAAAAAAAATCTATATTTAACTATTTTTCAAACAATTTAAAATAAATTAATTTATTAAAGCAAAAATTATAATATAGAAAGAATTAAAAAATAAATCGACAATCTATATAATTTCTTCCTTAAAAGTTTCCAAAAAAATCAGAATCTACATAAAATCTCTTATTTTTTGAAAACTAAATCAACATTTAATTTAATTTAATTAGTGTTTTAGTTTAAATCAACAAAATCTTCATAAAACTGACTTTTAACTACTTTTCAAAAAATTTAAAATAAATTAATTAATTAAAACAAAATTTATAATGTAGAAAGAAGTTAAAAAAAAATCGATTAGCAAAATAATTAATGACTAAGCTACCCTTAATGAGAATTAGTTCTTTTTTGTAATGGCAATGTGATGTAAATATTTACATTTTGTAAGGTTAATTTTATAAGTGTATTCCCCAAATAATATATAGGGGATGCTAATTGTTGCTGATATGCTTGGAGAGGTACTTTTGAAAAAAATACTTAAAGTTTTGTATATTTGTTATAAGATTTTTTTAAATGGAAAGCATTTAATCCTTCGCATGTTTAAATAGTTTCTATTTATTTGTAAAGGTAAACTTCATTTGTTTTTGTCCTATAAAGTAAATCTCCTTAATCGGTCTATAACTTACAATTTCTTTAGATACAAGAGCTAAAACTAATAGTAAGATATATTATTCACTAGTATCTACATTTTCCATTTTTTGGTCGTATGTAAGTTTTCCTTAGTTCGAAGCTAATTACTAATATATTAATGAGAATGCTGCAGGGTTTGGAGTTACTGGTGGTTATAGCCGTCTGTGCCGTTTATGCAGTCTTTCTATGTTTCGCCATTTATATATTTTACATCTATTTGACAGCCAAAGATGAACCGTCGTAATCAGTGATTGTATACGTCAATTCGATTATGTCTATCTAAGATCTTTTATTGGTTTTAAAAATATATTTTAATCTATGTAGTTTTGTTTTCTGTTTTTTTTTCATTAATATAGTTTACATCGCTTACATACAATTCTATTATTTTGTTCCTAAAAAAATAGTTATATTGGCCAGAGTTTATAGCCTAATAATTTGTTTTGAAGTCTTGGGGTGGTTTAGTCTAATTTTGTCGTTTGGCCGTGACTTAACCTCTCTAACAACTAATGTCGGAGTCATCATTTGTTGAATACGTCAAAACAAGACAACTTAACTCGACCAAAAATCTACGATGTGGTTTATGTGACCTGATTAGTTTTTTTCGAAAGTTTTCTAAACCTAATTTTCTCGGGGTTGGAAGAAAAAAAACAAATACAAACCAAACCAAATCGAAATATTTAAACAGAAACTAAATTGATTATAAACCAATTAATTTCATTATTTTAAAACCTAAAAATTTAAAACCAGAACGACAAAACTAAACTAATATTTATGTATATGTTAAAAATAGATATAATATCACATAAAATTGATATTATTGAAAAGAGTTATATATATATTGGTCTGACATTTTATATGTTTATGAGTATTTCGTTTTGCGGTCACCGTTGAATCTTAAAATGGATCGATAAAATAATTAACGATTGAAAATTTTGGTTCCTAAAACTTATAACCGCGTTTTGTCGCTGCACCACCCAAACAAACAACGTTTAGTCGTGGTCGCTAGTCGTACTCACCATTCAAACTATCAATCCCTCTTTTAAATTAGTTCTAACTAAACTAAATCATCCAAACTAAATTACACATGGTTTTATTTGTTTTTAATTCTGTTGAACCAGAAAAAAAAAAAAAAAACTCCAAACCAAAATCAAACCATAAACCGGAATGACTAAACTAATATCTTAATTTCATGTCCTTTATTTACAGTTCGTTTTATTACATTCTAGAAAAGAGAAGTCTTGAGTTTTTTTTATTCACACAAAGTCGTTAAGAACGGTCATGGGTTGGGCCTAACACTCTACCGTACGTCAACAAAACGCAACTCTCTCTTTAACTCGTTTACTAAAAACGGGAGAGAAGATAATTAAAGACAGATCGACGAGCTTGACCAAACGATCCACACCTCTTAATTATTCACCATAAAAAATTATTGCTTCTCCAGAGACCACCCAATTTGTTTCAAAAAAAAAATGTAAACGAAACCTCTAGTTGATGATTAATTAGATTAGTAGTAAAATAATTGCAACCCAAAAAGAAAAGTTGTGTCTTTGATATTTTCTTTAATCCAAAACTGGACCCCCTCTTAAGATCTCTATTAGTTTTTCTTTTCTTTCTTCTCCAAAACTGACAAAGAAAGAATTGGTCTTTTGAGAGGGTGCCAGGTGCCAGTTTTTGTTTATTTCATCTTCTCCAATCTTGTTTGTAGAAAAAAAAACCCATTCTTTTGTTTGTTTCTCTCTTCACAGGATCTTTTTCATTTGACTTTTCCCGGGAAAGTATTCATTTTTATTTTTTTGGGGATTGAAAAAATTCACATAAATGTGGGGAGCCTTCGCAGAACCAGCAGATTCTTATTACCAGATTCGTCCTGAGTGCACTGATGTCCCCAATACCAAATTCAAGATCAAAGTATGTCCCTTTTCTTGGATTTTGTCCAGCATTGGAATCGTTTCTGTTATCTATTATGAGATTGGCGTTTGCGATTCCCTTGCCGATTGTTTCATTCTCTTCTCTTGTGGTTCGCATACAATGAACTTTTCAGCTAAACTGTAGCATTGGGTTATTATGAATGTGTTGATTCTCCTGATTTGGAACTTTTACCATTGTTAGATATTATCATGTTCTTGATATGAACAAATAAAGCGATGAGAGCATTACGAGTTTTTTTTTTAGGCTTGGGGAAGCTAATGACATGTTTATGCCTTCTGATGCATATTTAATTGATTAGGGATTATTGATCTTAGTGCTCTTTTTAGATTTGATATTCTCATGGTTGTGTTTTGAGAAATGCAGTTAACGGGCTGGGTACATCAATAGAGCTATGACTTGCTTAGAGTTCATGTTTATGTTTTCTGATGCTGATTGTTTAAGTTTCACATATCTAGCACTGATCTTGCTTAGTAGGATCACATGATTAGGTTTTAGAGAATGGCAGAGTCTCAATTTGCTGACACTACCTGTCCTTTTTCTTAATTATGTTTGTGCAGCCAGGTAAAACTCTGAGTGTAAGAAAATGGCAAGCCGCATTTACAACAGAAGGGTTCCTTGATATTGGCAAAACTCTAAATCGAATCCAACGAGGGGTAAGTCTCAAAACATTGTTTGCAAAGACTGCAACATTAACTAAATTTGGTCATACAAAAATCACTTATATTTTTAATCCTTTTGCTTGCCTTTTAATCATTTCATTCAAGAAATCAAGAGTACATGGTATCAGATTGCGTTTTCTTATCATTCCAATCCGTTTGCTTGCTTTCTTGACTGGTCTAGGGGATCCATCCATCGATTAGAGGAGAAGTCTGGGAATTCTTACTTGGTTGTTATGATCCAAAGAGCACATTTGAAGAAAGAGAGCAAATCCGACAATGTAGAAGGTGAATTTTCCACCCATATAAACAGTAAATTAGTTTTATCAAGATCCTATTTATCTTGTATTCTCTTCGCTGCTATTTCTTTTTATTTAAAGTATCGGTATTTCCTTTCAGATTGCAGTATGCTTCTTGGAAGGAGGAATGTAAACAAATGTTTCCCGTTATCGGAAGTGGTGGATTCATTACCGCACCTGTAATTACCAACAAGGGTGAACCCATTTACGATCCTCTTGTACTACAAGAAACAAATTTAGGTAAAAAATTGTATCTTTTGCCTAAAGAAATAGTATATCATCAGTTTTTACTAGAACTTTAAGCATCTTAATAATTATCTCAGGTGCGAATGGTTCGGATTTCTTCAAAGAGCTTGCAAGCCGCGGACCTTTGGACAAGAAAGTTATTCAATGGATGCTAACACTTCACCAGATAGGTCTGTGATCACATGGCTTTGGTCACAAAAGAAAGTAGTACCGAAGAAATATATCATTCAATTCACTTGCGTAAACTCTTCTTTTCAGGTCTTGATGTAAATCGCACAGATAGGACTTTGGTATTCTATGAGAAAAAGGAGAATTTGTCTAAGCTCTGGGATATTCTAGCTCTTTACTCCTGGATAGATAACGACGTTGGTTATTGCCAAGGTAAGCAGCTAAATTCAGAGAAGAACAAGGTGTACCCTTTGTTGAAGCCCTGAAAAGTCGATTGATTTTTGGGTTTTGATCTATTTACTGTTTCTTCTGACCAGGTATGAGTGATCTTTGTTCCCCTATGATTATGCTTCTTGAAGATGAAGCTGATGCTTTTTGGTGTTTTGAACGATTGATGCGCCGATTGGTACTTACTTTTATGTTTTGTGTTCATATATGTTTGTCTTTACTCTCTAATCAGATAATCTTAAAGGTCTTTTCTTCTTTTTTTGAAAATGAAAGCGAGGAAATTTTCGGGACACGGGGCGATCAGTTGGAGTCGAAGCACAGCTTACTCATTTGGCTTCAATCACTCAGATTATTGACCCCAAACTTCACCATCACTTAGGTATCTATTAAAGCTTTCTCACCTCACTTTTAGCGTATAATTTATCGGTACTCGTTGAGCAAGAGAGAACTTGAAATAAATTATGAATCTTGAATGCAGAGAAATTGGGTGGTGGTGACTATCTCTTTGCGATTCGAATGATCATGGTTCAGTTCCGAAGAGAATTCTCTTTTTGCGACTCCTTGTACCTTTGGGAGGTAACGTTGTTCTATGTCTCTTTATAAACTCATAAACTCAAAAACATTGTTCTTTGACCGTACAATAGTATGATACATCTATTCCGGGGATTATTTCATTGAGCAGATGATGTGGGCATTAGAGTATGACCCAGAAATGTATTCTCTATATGAAGAGCCTCAATTCGAGGGAGAGAGAACCGAAGGTTCCTCCAAAGGTAAACCGAAGTTGATAAACCAATGCGGGAAGTACGAGAGAGAGAATATGAAGAATGGAGGGAAAAGCGCGGAAGGTCCTCTGCCTATTTCGGTTTTCTTAGTTGCTAGTGTTTTGAAAGACAAGAGTTCTAAGCTAATGACGGAAGCTCGAGGACTCGATGACGTTGTAAAGGTAATGCAGAGAGATCTGACCGGTTTTATCTCTTTTACACCTTCCATTTCCAATGAATAAACTCCTCATTAATCTGTGTGTTTTGCACAGATCTTAAACGACATAACCGGAAACTTGGATGCTAAGAAAGCCTGTTCTGGTGCAATGAAACTTCACAAGAAATATCTAAAAAAGGTTTGCTTCTATTGAGAAACTCTTATGGGTTTGTGTATGATCCTTCTTCAGCTGTCTTCTAAGTCTCTGATTGTTCTGTTTTTGTTATCGCAGGCAAAGAAATAGCACTGGAGAAGATTCGTGAGTAGTAGCGTTTTTGTATGTTTTTATACATATTTGATAACTCACAAAATCCGGCGACAAAAAAGTGATTGGTCAGAGATTTAACGATTCCTTGGGGGCAAGCATTCTGAAGAAAAGAAACCATGGAGCTCAACTTACACAACAACTTCTCGTGTAAACTGTTCATACAAATCCATGTTGTAATCTTTGTTTCACAAAAAAAGAATTATCATCGACTTCCTTTCTAAACTCATTGTTGCACTTGTAAGCCGGATAATATATGTAAATAAGGATGGAGTATTTGAATTCCAGGTCAGACATGAGTATACATATGTTCATAAAAGAAATGTAAACTTTTTTTTACTATTTTATGGTTTTCCTGATCAGTTCTCTGAATCTAAAAAATTATAAAACTCTTCGTTCATTCATCAGCAGAGAAACTAGAGAGACATTGAACAGCTCTATATATACATAATTTCCACATAACGTTTTTCTTACAAATCCCTGACTGCTAAAGAGGGGAAAATCCAACAACTAAATCTATCCGGTGATCAAAAGAATTGTTACGATAAAAATCAGAATCAAGGACAAGAATCCGACATTCAATACTAATCTCATCCCTAAAATCATCTTAGGAAGCTCCCATTCTTCACCGTTAAAGAAAAAAACTCTTAATGAATCCATCTCCTCCCGGAATATTCAATCCTCTCATATCAAAACCAAGTTAATGCAAGTTTGTTGTAAAAGGAACAACAACAGTCCGTTAGGAACCAGAGATTTTTGACAGAATAATGTTTTGTGTCGGAAACAGAATGTATTGTTGTAGCAAGGATCAGTACATGATTAAGACGGTCACGATGAATCTTCATTGTTCCTTAGGTTTACTTAGGATGCAAGAAAAAAAGAAGATAGAAGAAAATATGTCTTAATTCTAAATTTAGTCCTCAGAGCATGAAGCGAATGTCCTGTAATATGAGAAGCTATTATAATCTAAAGATGTGAAACCTAAGATTTAGACATATTTTGACTTGCTACAAAACTGAATATGCCAACGACAACTAGAAAGCTGCTTGTACTACAGCCATAAAGAAGGAGAAGAACGAGAACATACGCATTACGAATGAACAGATACGATATTTTACATAGAAGAAACATTTTTCACTGAGAAGAGAAACAAAGAAACAAAGACACTAGAAAATTCAAGAATGCCATTCTCTAAAACTCCTTTATTGCACTCCTTCAACATACGAAGGATCAAGGGAAATTTTCTGAAGTTAAAAAACATTTGTCTTACGCGTCTACGGTTTCAGCTGAATCGGCTGCGGCTAAGACCAGCTCCGGGCTTAGGTTTCCGACGTTAGTTCCATCAATAGCATTCGGCTGCCCCAAAGCCTTAAGAGCAAGTTGTCCCGCCTTTTGTCCCGATATCATCATAGCACCAAATGTTGGTCCCTACATTACAACAAATTCACTCAGGACATGATCTTAAAAAAAAATATGGATATCGAATCAAAGATTGGTCAAGGAAAACCGAAAAAACTCACCATTCTCGGTGCCCCATCGATCTCAGCAACTTCCATACCGGTAACAATCATACCAGGAACAACCTCTCTGGTCAATCTCACAATCGCGTCTTCAGCTGTGTTCATGTCCAAAGCTTTCATCCCAGGAACATGATCGATCATCCCAATGCTCTTCAACCTCTTGACACCAGTCGCTCCAAATGGACCATCATGGCCACAAGAGCTGACCACAATCTTCGCCTCCATGACGTTAGGGTCCATGCACGACTGTGTGTCGTGGTTCTGAGCCACAAGAGCCCAGTTAGTCACCACACCACCAACTCTGTTTCCTTTCACGATCAGATCCTCAGCAGCCACAGCGTTGAAGAGCTTCACGTTAGGACGAGCCAAAAGCTTGCTCATGATGGTTGATGTAAACAGAGCCGCGTGCTTAACCACAACGTAGTTGTCTTGCTCATCGTAAGCCACACCAATCTCATCTAAGAACAAATGAGCTGGTTTGCGAACAATCTGCCATGAAAACAACAATCAAATCCCATAAATTAAGATAAATAGTCACAGTGATTCAATCTAAACCTAATTCTCAATTGAAACAGAATCAGAACTCTCCAGAGAATATAAAATCTAACCAATCTCACATGCAAATCAATAAAAATCTCACCATGGCGGAGAAAAGCTGACCACCGAGCCAAGCACCACCACCAGGACTAACAGATTGCTCAATAATAGCAACCTGAACATTAGGGTTCTTACTAATCTCATAAGCACAAGATAAACCAGCAGATCCAGCACCAACGACGACGACATCAGTCTCAGCGTAAGTAATCATATCAGTCATGTACCTCCTCGTCATCTCACGAGACACGATCGATTCCTTGATCGGATCGAAAGTGAAAGCGTTCAAATCGTAACCAGCGGTGGCACGAACAGAGACGACGTTACCCGAAACAGACCGCGATTTTAAACCGATGGAGATAGGAGCGGCGGAGATGGATGAGCCATGGAAAGAGGAATCGAAAAGCCTTTGAGGTTTAGTTAACGAGAGAGAGAGTTGAAGCCATGGCCGCCATGTTTTTTTTTTGAGCTTTTGTTAAGGTTCAGTGATGATGGTGAAGTGAAGCAGTGAGGTTGTTGAGTATTTAAATTAGAAGAAGTAGGAAATATCTTTAGATTGATGGCCACGTCAGAGATAAGGAATGAAGGGTTAGAGAATTTTGTTTTTATTTAAAAATTTTTAATTTTGATTTTATATTATTATTGTGATTATTTTAATGCTATCAATGGAAAGTAACGGTCTCCTTTCTTCACGGTTCTGATTGAATGGAAAGACTTTTCTCGAACCAACCCATATTTAGTAAGTAATTAAGCATAAATCCCGTGGGACATTGTTTAATCACCTATATAATTAAATTATTTGAAATTATATTCAATTTAGAAGTTTAGTCTGATTTTGGTCTAATAATTTTATTTTCGGTTTTTAAAGAAAATAAATAAATAATAAAGTATTTTTTTCATAGAAATTGATTTATGAAAGGAAAAAATATGTATACCATAATTAATTAAATGTATACCCTAGAATCAATGGTAGTATTGACTGCATGTTACAATTTCAAAGAACCGATTTGACTGAATTTATCGGATTACTCTATTTCTTTGCAATTAATATTGGTAATATGGAGTGCTGCCAAAAAAGATACATATATATATATGGAGTTTAAGAATCAGAGATATGATTATATAATTATATTCAAATTCAGGTCATGGTATAAAATATCTCGAAGCTTTTGTCTGGAAACATCTGTAGCCAGTTGCAGTGCCTGTGGCCATTTGCAGTGAGTGTGTGGTGACACGAACACAACAAGATGAAATATCTTTGTACGATAGAGATGGATTTGGATTTTACTTGTGAAAAAGACAGTTCATTTATCAATATTTGTGTGTTTATGAATTATGAGAGAAGTCGAGACGATACATCAAACCTTTTTGATCATTCATTCAACTTTTGTGGTCCGAAACAAAATCTGCAATTCAGTAATTGGAAAGAATCGACCGTATCGACTCTTAACTTCAGGTTGGTACTTGTATAATTTTTAAAAATCACGAATCAATGTGAAAATAAAACCAATAAATATGACAAGTTAGAAGAATTATCTTAACAATATGATATTACATAGGTATGGGTTGAAACAGAGTAACACAGAAACAGGGGAATAAGAAGAAGTAAGGACATAAGCCATTAAATTCGAATACCAAACAGAATGACACTAGGAAGAAGCAGAGAATGATAAGGTTTTATTAATAATATGCTCCAATAGATAGCTTAGAAACCATGGATCTTAATGTTATCCTTCTTCACCAGACCAGCCTGTGATTACAGAGAAACAGTGAGATCAGACAATCATCTTACACGGTTTGTATGTTTTAGCAGTAAACAGACTCATAGAGTTATTGATTTTACCTGAACAAGGAATGTGGAGACGTTCTTACGCTGGTCACCTTGAAGCTGTATAACCTACAAATCAACAAAAAAAACATAAGCAAAACTAAGACAGAGAAGCTCAACTGTTCAGATAAGTGGCTAAAAGCATTCCGGTTTGTTCAAGCAAAACAAAGATAGCTGTAATGAAGGCTTTTAAAAGCTGAAAATATAATACTTATCTGCCCATGTTTGCATCAACTATATGATTAAATACTAACGACAGAGATATTATATCATCCACTTTTCACCACATGGATCAATGAAGATTTTTATATAACAAACCTGTCCAAGTTCGGAATCCTGAACCACAGTGCCGTTGCAGCAAAACTCTTTCTTGAGGTCCTTAAGTATCTTGCTATAGCTGTACTCTTTCTTCAGGCCCTGGACGGTTGTCAAGCTTTTCCTACCATTTCGCTGCTGGACACGGATGTGAACGTATTCCTTTGTTCCGGCACCTGAGTCCTCAACATTCGCATCAGCAAACGGATCTGAAACAAGCAAGAGCAAAAGGAGAAAGATGTCCATTAGATTCCCATGTGTGATAAATCACCACAAACAGCATAATCAACCAAAAAATGATGCTTCGAATATCATGTTAAAAGATATAAACAATCTTTCAGGCAAAAACTTTAACAAAGAAAACGGGCGTGCTAGATACAATTTGTAATCAAGATCTGAAATAATTTTGTATGAACATATAAAACATGTTGAAGAAGATCAATGATGACAATCTCAAACAGTAGAAACTTACCAAAGGCAGTAGGAACCTGGGAGTCAAGTTCAGACATGAAACTTAGTTGATTTGAGGGGTGAAATTAACCGGGAAGCTGAGATCTGTACAACAAGGTTAAACCTTTAGATTAGAATTGGGGAGATTCAGCGAAACATATGATAGAACATGAAAACATCGAATAATTCGGGACATTCAGAAGAGCAGAAACACATGATACAACATGATAACATCCAATCACAATCAATTTATGTTAATTGACCAAATACAAGAAAAACTAAAAGCAAGATCATCTCTGTTAAAATCAGTTACAGACACAAAGGATCTAAAACAAAATTCTCAATCAATTTCTTCGAAACCAAATCAAATTGATGCAACGATGTACACAAAATTGTAGGACGAACTCAAATTCAATCACAGATCGGCAAAAAGAAAACGAAGCAAGGGTGAATCGGAAATCTACGAGAGGATTAAAGATGAAAAATACGAGACACAAAGGCGGAAACTTCACCTGATTTGTAAAATTGGGGTTTCGAAGATCTGATGATAATCTGAGTTAGAAGAAAAAGAAAACCCTAAATTTGGATAAAGTTGTGTTCTCGACGGTGAGAAAATAAAAAAAGGACAAGAGATATCCTTACACGTCGACTTATCTGTACTAATCATATGACGACATCTCAATGCTAATTTTTCATTTAATTTTGTCTATTTTCCTTCCATTCGCTAAAGATTTTTTTTTTTTAGAGAAAATGAGAATATTGCAAGCTAACTGATCTGCATTTTCTTGTCATTTTTTGCGGCTCACATGTACGCACACTTGAGAGAATTTGAATCCGACTTATGATACGGCAAGTACTAACTCTGATCTCACTGAATCGACACCTATACAGATTTGATTTTTTAGTGGCATTGATACGCTTAACTCTTCTCACATAACAACACTAAAAAAATGGATTAAACAGTTTGTACCAAACATCAAGCAGTATTTAGTTTCATAGCTTATAGTTTGCGTAAAAATATAAAGCTAAGAATGCAGAGAAAGAGAAAGAGACTACAAACAGTAATTAATGTCTCTTTGTTGCAGAGGGAAGATAAGAGATTGATATTTATTCATCATCCTTGTAAGGATACTCCTCAGCGACTTGTTTCAGTAGCTTCACCTGCAACTCATAAGCATCATCCCCTCGAAGAACATCACGCGTCCATGTCACTTCTGTCTTCATCGAGACCTGATCATTGTGCAGACAAAAAACACTCAGCCCAAACAAGTTCTGCACTTAATAGTAAGAGAAGTTCTTTTTTCAGTTTCTAGGGAATCTGTAAGCTTGAAAACGCAAATTATGTAACCAAAGAAGTGGGAATAAAAAGGAGTCTGACCATTTCCAGAGCTCCTCTAATGACTCCACTTAAGACATTGCAGTAGTAAAGACCTTGGCAAGTATCGGGAAGCTCCACGAAATCAACAAGCGGATTATCCTCTAAGATTATACTGCAGCAAGTCCCATCTGCGTCCCAGCTTGCCACTGATGCAGTGACCCCTAAGAACATCTTGAAACCCACCTGTGTAATTTCTCAAGTCTGTCACTGTTTCTCATTTGATAGATACATAGGAGATATTTTACCTGACATTAAATTGTTTTTTAGCCGGGAAAACTTATGCTCTAGTTTGATAGATAAGGTTTATTTATAGTGCCAACAGAATGAACATTCATATAACTCGCACTGAATCTCTCGTCCTTTGATGCTTGGGACACTTCAAAACTGTTGAATCACAATACTAAACAGGTACGTCAATGGAAATAGCAAACCTTGGCAATCATTTCAGCAGTTTCCTTGAAGTCAACGCATCTGGAAACACCAGATTTGGCTAGAAACTCATCGATAAGTCGGATTCCAATGTTGTATCCCCTGCAGAATAAATAGAAAGCTAGGGATAAAGAGGTTCACAGTTGTAAATAATCAAACACTCAGCAGTATGAACCTGAAATTGGAATTCTTTCCATCCATGGCATGTAATTAGAAAGATATATGAACAAAGGAACTAGAGACATAATGCAGAAAGACTTCAAACACGAAAATGAAAGTTACAAACTTTCAAGGGAAACAAAACCGAAATTGAAGCCAGTGAAATCAAATCAAAACGCCATGGAAGAGATTCTAGAAAAGCGTAGAAGAAGAATACATTTGATCAAGCTGTTTGTTAACTTCCTCGACATCTTCCAGGTCAGTCAGCAATTGACGCACAATTGCACCATACGTCAACGTGAACAACTCCGCATTCTACAAATTTATCAGATTCCAATAGAGATCAAACACTATCTCCAAAACAAATTGAATCAAAGATTCGGAATTGGCTTCAAGGTTTACTTCTCAAATCCTTACAAATTACAACAACACATCCGACAGCAATGAAGCATACAGAGAAAGAGGCTTATCCTATGAAATCGGCAATGAAGCATATCAATTCCAAATACTATAAATCAGAGGCAAAGAGAAAATCAAGAGGAACAGAGAAAAAGGAGAAAACTTTGAAATCTAAACTTACCACACGATCAATGCTGGAGAAGATCGCATCACCGGATCGAGGACCAACCGGAGCCATCTCCGAATTTCCCGAAATAAAACAACTACAATGATTCCATACATTAGATCAATACAAAAACCAAAAAAATGTACTCCATCAGAGAGTATAAGGATTATACTTGATCAAATCAGAGATAAGCAGAAGTAAAAGAAGCCCAAAAACATTCTCTTAGAATTAAAATTAAGAAGGAAGCAAAATGGGATTAAAGTAGACACAACAAGTTAATCTCGTAAATCTCATGTAGATCTACTAACAGAAGATAGTGGCTATAAATGGAGTTGCACTTGACTTTGTTCGACTGGAACAACCACCTCCCCAGACGATTCAATCACAATATACACTTGCTAAATTAAACCACAAAATCGACAAAAATGCACCTAGGGTCCCCAACAAGATTAGCAATCACAAAAAATAAAAAAATAAAAACCCAAAGAATGGTCACTGCGGGATGCAGATCAATTACCGATTTAACAAGACGAAATAGAAATGGGGTTGGGAGAAAAATCAAATCTTACCAAATAAGAAGCAAAACCCAGAAAGCAAAAGAGAAGTTTTTGGCGATGGCAGAAGAAAGAGAGAGAGAAGTTAGAACCTTTTGTGTTTAAACATACGGCCGAAGCCTATTGGACCTTTTTCACAGTAATGGAAAAAGGAGCACATTGCGAGAATCATTTTAACAAAATAAATTTATGTTTACGTGGAATATTATAACACTGTTATGCTAATATCGCCAGAATAATTTTTAGGAAATATATTTTTATAAAAGATTAATTACTAGACTAATTACATAAAATACCATTAGATCAATCATATATAATAAACTGTATTTATTTTAAAGATTATAATCTTACCTAAATTAGATTTATTTATTTATGCAAAATCAAATAAGTAAATATTCTATAAAATCATAGCTGATATTATTGTTTCCTAAATTATAGATTTCATTTATTTATACAATAATATACTATTAAAATATTTAAAAATATTTATTTAATTTATTAATTTTCTAAATTTTTTTTATAAATATCTTATTCCGCGTATAACGCTTGGACTATCTAGTAATTAATTATGCAACCAAAATTTCTAGTTTCATTATATAAAACAACTTATCTCAATTAATAGTATTAGATATGTATAAAATTACTAGTAGTTTTGGAATTGAGTCTAAGTCTTGTCTAGAGTCTGTCCTTTTGAAAACAAAATTTTTTCAAACATCAAATCAAATTTTATTTATGCATATGCTCTTAGAACACAACTTTGTGCATCATCACAAAGCTGAATTATGAATTAAAAGATCAAGCTAAGATAATAACTCTCACTCAATGCATCATATTTTCTCAAACCTGGAAGTCATTTTATGGTTTGTTTAACTATAATATTTTGTTTAAAGCGAGTTGTTTATACTTAACGTTAGCAGCAAAAAAAATGTATCAAAAGGAAGTGGAGAAGCTACAAATAGAAGAGATGAGACCAACATATATATTGCATCTTGAGTCACAGGATCTGACTATCTTTTTACTTAGGTGTGGAATTTTATTTATGAAGTTATATAGAGTTTTTTTCCTCGTTTTTTGCTAATTTGTCTTCTAACACAAACTGAGTTTTTCTTCTAGAGGTTTGCTAGAAACACAAATACATTTTGAGTTGGATTTAATTTATATTTTGGTTTGTTTCACTGAACGTGGAACTAACTTGACGACGTCACATTGAATAATCTAGTGAAATGTGATTTGAAAGTTTGTTAGCAATTATATGATTTTGTTGATTAATACATGTAATATTGTATTGATGACAAAAAGAACATAATTGGTTGAAGAACTATAGAATGTGTCATCTTGTGAATTGTGATTTTTGAAAGTTTTTTATGAGTCATATGATTTTGTTGATTAATACATGTAGTATTGTATTGATAAAAAAAATAACATAATTGGTTGAAGAACTATAGAATGTGTCATCTTGTGAATTGTGATTTTGAAAGTTTGTTACCAATCATATGATTTTGTTGATTAATACATGTAATATTGTATTGGTGACAAAGATGACATAATCGGTTGAAAAACTATAGAATGTGCCATCTTGTGAATTGCGATTTATGAAAGTTTGTTACCAATCATATGATTTTGTTGATTGATACATGTAGAATTATATTGATAAAAAAAAAGAACAAAATCGGTTGAAGAACTATAAATGTGTCATCTTGTAATTTGTGATTTTGAAAGTTTGTTATCAAACATATGATTTTGTTGATTAATACATGTAATATTGTATCGATGACAAAGAGAACATAATCGGTTGAAGAACTATAAATGTGYCATCTTWTGAATTGTGATTTTGAAAGTTAGTAATAAGTTTTATAATTAGTATCTACAATTATGAAGCATTTTAACATGGGTTAAAATGTACTGAAATGACGTTACTTTCAGTTTTTTTTTTAATTGTATGATATATGAACTACTTATATATTAATTTGTGTATTGATAATACATACCATTTCGAAGTTAAAAAATATCATAGGTCGTTTAAACAATTTTATTTAGATTGTTGCTGCATAATATTTGAAAACATTGTGGTTATCATCGATGCGAAACATGGGTGATCTGAGGTATCATGATGAGATGACATTGTGGTTTGCAGATCGTGCATAATTAGTTCGATGTTTGAAGAATTCAAATTTCATTTCAGTTTATTTTTAAATACAAGTTTAACACTTTCTAGTAGAACAATCTTTTTTTTTATTGACTCTAATTTAACATTCATACAAAAATATTTTGTCACTAGGTGAGAAAGTTGCAACATTTTATCATCACTCTTTCACCCGTATCTCATTCCCACACACACACAAGATTATCTTTGGACTTTCGATGATAACCGAGAGAATCGAACCGATTATTTCGGTTAACTGGGCCGAATTAGAATTAGAACGTAAACTGATCAGCACGATTTTTTATTTTATTTGGTTATCAGTTCGGATCGCTTCGTTTTGCGATAACCGACCGGTTTTAATAAACCGAACGACACATATATATATTACAAAACCGAAAACCCTAATACCACTTCTAATTTTTCAGTTCATCTTCTTCTTGCCTCCTATCGACTGATCCCCTTTCTGGAACCTAACCCTAATATCTCAATCCTTCGATCTCGTTATTCTCCTCCGCCATTTCGTGTCAATTCTGTTAAGGTAAGGATCAAATTAGTCATCAACGTCCAATTATTTGATGTTAGGGAAGGCTCAAATTAGTCAATGGTTTCAACTTTTTTTTTTAATGATTTTTTCTTTGTTTAATGATTCTTCTATTTTGCTGTATCGCTTTGGCTTTTATCACAATTGTTTGTTGATCTTCTCGGCCTTGGGTTAACAGTTTAATGATTTTTTCGCTTTATTAAGTGCTATTAAAGTTGAGACTCACTTTGAACTTTTTTTTGCCAGATTCGTTTAACTATATTAGGTCTGTATGAGAAGAAGAAAAGAATCTACTGAGTTTTTGTCTCCATTCATTGTTGGAAAATCAAAATCAAACTAGAAATTCTTTGGCTGTGAGTGGACTTTTATGGAAATTTTAAATTGTTTTTGCGATTTGGTTTGGTTTGGTTGATTATCATAGGCAAATTTTCGTGTTTTTTGTTTGGTTGGATTTCGATTGTATTGATTATATAAGGATTTTGTGTTGTTTCTCGGCTTTATTTATAACCATATTAGGTGTTTTGAAGCTCCATGCAGTTAAAAAATCTATGGATATATGAATGCAAAAGCTACATAGATTCTGTGATTTGTAGACACTCTCATTTATCCAATAGCGAATGAAATTCAGAATCTTTAAGTTTCCAGACTTGTCTGAGATTGCTTGGGATGTTCTTGCTGTCGAAATGACCTCAAAGTCGACATTTAATACATCAGACCGAGTGTTGGATCCTTATAGGAGTAGTTTAACTCTTTATATGGTGGAGGTGTTGCTTTGCACGCAACAATGGTTAAGGTGTCATCAGAAGACTGAATCACAAGCTGTTAACTTTGTACAAATGCTAGAAGAAGTTTAGCATTTTGATTCACTTAGTAAGTATATTCAGACTTAAGTTTGTTTTCTTGAATATTGAGATTCATGTTATATAGAGGACTAACCAATTATATTATTTTCATCTTTTGTGTAGATATGAGGAATTCAACGACAACAACTCAATGATTTGTGTTCTTGTTATTATGATTTCTAGGTAATGCTAATTTTTTGTTCTCGGTTAGTTTATAATGTTGTTAATTTATGTTTACACTTTACAGATTTGTTTGAATCTAAATTATTCTTTTCTTTGTCATCTTTACAAGTTCTTGAACTCAACTTTGGGTTTGCTTCGGTTTACTCGGTACAACATCTCTCGCTAGTACTCTATAATAGTTTTTTCTTTTCTCAGTTTTGTGGTTAGCATTAAACGAAGTTGTATTCGGTGAATTCTAATGTTACTTTTTGTGATAAGTGCAAGCTTTGTGTTTGGAAACATATGAGATGCTATACCGAGTTTGAATCTATAAACTTCTACAAATTCGGATTATTCGGTTTAATGAGGTTGATTACCTGAATTGTTTTTGGTTTATTTTTGGTTTTGTGACATTTACATGTAGTTCGGTTTGTAATAGCCGAAATAGAATTAATTTCGGTTTATTTCGGAACAATTAATAAAGTAAGTAACCAAACCGAATAAATCGAATACCAAACCGAACCGAACCAAAGTTTTATTCAGTTTAATTCGGCAAAAAATAGCATAACCGAAAAATCCAAAAAAACCTAAAAAACCGATCAGAAAAAATGAACCAACCGAAAGTCCAAGGCTACACAAGATGTTCAAACAAGTTACCAATTTTTTCAGAAAAGCCGCTGGAAAAACGAGTAGATTCATGTCTAAGTTTTCCAAAAACAAAGAGATTCAAGCAAGAGCAGATGCTTTGGATGCTGAGAAGAAGCGCATCAGAGAGTTACACAAGCTAGAAGACATTGAAGCCAATGAAGCTTACAAGGAAGGGCAGAAGAAGAGTAAGGATTTGAAGAAGAAGAATAAGGCTTTGAAGAAGGCATCCAAGGCGAAGACGCTGCCGGAGCATGGAAAGGTGGAAGCGCCGCCGGAGTATGGAGAGTGTGACTAATTGATGAATATTTTGGTTTATTTTAATTCTCGGAATCGATCGAGTTCGGTTAATTCCTTTCTAAGAAAACTCTAGCCAAACTTAAACTAAAATTAATTTGGTTTGGTTTGATATGGTGTTGTTTAATTTAGTTTTAGTTTAGTTCGAGTTGGTTCGGTTTGCTTTTTATTAGGTTTGGTTTAGTTTCGTTTGATGTACCATAAACTAGTCATAATTAATTTATAGAAATCCATCACACAAAATATCCCTATACTAGATTATATTCCGGCTATAGCGCAGATTGATTTTTTTAGATTTAATTTTTATTCAAAAGTTTTGGGTATAATATTGCAATGATTTTAATATTTAAATAATAATTTTGAGTTAGGTTATTATTTGTCATTCACAAATTAAATGTTACTTTTATAATTGTATTCACCATATATTAGTAAGAAGATATTAAGTTCAAATATTTGATTTCAATACTAACTCATTTTTACCTTTGATGATTTTTTCTTGTTTGCTTTTATGATTAATAATATTGTATATAATGTTTTACAATTTAAATGTTTGTTTATAATGTGTAATTTTCAATTAATAGTATTACATATGTATTATATGATTTTTAAATTAATTTTAAGTAGTAATATTGTAGTGCAAAATTTGATAAATTTGTTTACAATTTTATTTTTATTTATTTTGGAATCTATAAATTAGTTATTATTAATTTATATATTTACTATTTTTAAAATTAAAATTTTGTTTTACTAATTGATTTATTTAAGAAAATTTGAATAAAACTGAAAATAGATTTTGTGAAGATTTTATTTTTTAATATGTATTTTTAATAGTAAAAATAGATTAAATGTTTAGACATTTTTACCCTTCATGATTTTTTTACTAATGATTTTTTAGAATTTAAATGTTATTTTCAAATGGATACTCCCCAAATATAGTAAGAAGATATATATATATATATATATTAATAATTTAATATGGGTTGCAGACTAATATATTAGTATGAATGTGTACAATTTTGAAATTGAGAAAATTTAGTACCTAATTGCGTAGACAGTTTCGCCGATAAAAGGTATGTCTCAAATACGTAAACACTTTAAAATGAATCATGGAATGTCAGGAATTCTTATAAATGAAATAAATCTGGTGTCAGCTGCTAATAAAATTCTGAAAAAAGACGATGTCATTCTTGCAATTGATGGTGTTCCTATTGGAAATGAGGAGACAAGTAATAGTTAGTTGTTTTCTCTTAAAGCTCACGAAAATATATAGTTACATATTTTACAGTCATTTGGTGATCTTCTCCATGTGTGTTGATGAAGTGTGAATTTATATTTTCTTCATGTGCAGTTCTTTTTCGGGGAAAAGAACGGATAACTTTCAATCATTTGATTTCTATAAAGAAACCAGGTGAAACAGGTTTATTTAAGGTCTTAACAGATGGAAGAGAGCCTAGAGTTCAAAATCAGTTTAAACCCCGTAAGTCATCTACTTTTCTAGTGACAGATTTGCTATTAGTTTTGTGACTTTTTTTTTGCTATAAATAATTGAACTTATTGTCCCCTAGTTCTAATACGTTGCTTCACATTGGATTTGAATGGAGAATTATCAGAAACAATACCCAGGTGCAACAACGGCTGGTTCCGGTGCGCCAATTTGATCCAAGTTGTTACATATTTGCGGGTTTTATCTTTGTGCCTCTTTCTAAGCCAAACATTGAAAGTTCTTATGGCGCCATATGTGACTGTGCATTAAAAAGGATGTCAAAAAAAGCTGGTGAACAGATTATCATAATTTCTCAGGTTTTGTGCTTCTTTTTTACCCAATATGTTTTAAACATAAATGTTTTTACGTTACAAAAAAAAAGAATAACTAAATGGAGATGAGGATAGCTTGAGCTAACATGGTCCCTCTTTGTGTCCTATTTCCTTGGCCACGAAAGCCTACCTAGTAATTTGAGTTTCATATATAGGTAAACAACAATTCTTGTATTGAAATTTTTATCGCTTTGTTTTTTTACCTGGCTCAAGAGATCTCGCGGCAAGGGATTCCGCTAGAGAACTTGCCAGTCCGTTATCTTGGTTTGCCGCTAACTACCAAGTCAATGACTCGACTCGACTATGAGCCACTAATCAGTCGCATTCGAAACCGACTTCTCTCCTGGGCCATAAAACATCTCTCCTTTCAAGGCCGCCTCCAGCTAATCAAATCAGTGATCACTAGTATTATAAATTTCTGGTGCTCCGCCTTCCGTCTCCCAGGACGTTGTTTTGATGTTATCAATAGCATGTGCTTGGCTTTTCTTTGGTCCGGCTCCCTTGACATTACGAGCAAGGCGAAAGTTGGATGGGAGACTGTCTGTACGCCAAAATCTGAAGGTGGTCTTGGTCTGCGAAATCTTCGTGATTCTTCAAGGGACTTTGCGTTAAGTCTTATCTAGAGACTCTTTTCTCGATCAGACTCGCTCTGGGTAACTTGGGTGCACCATCATCTTCTCAAGCATCAAAGTTTTTGGGATGTTAAAGACGGCACGAGAGGGTCTTGGATTTGGCGAAAACTCCTAAAACTACGACCCTTAGCTGCTACATTTCTTCAGGTCGAGATCGGAGATGGTTTATCCGCGAAATTCTGGTTTGACAACTGGACTCGAAAAGGGCCTCTGCTGCAACTTCTTGGGGATCAGGGTACTCTAAGGCTGGGTATAACAAGGCAAGCTACAGTTTTAGACGCGATTTCTTCGGGTCAGTGGGCTATCCGAAGTGGTCGAGGTCACCACTCTGATCTGATTTCTGACATTCTTGCGCTGCCTCCCCCAACCCCCAAAGCTGGTCCGGATACTTTCAAGTGGAAGCATGGCCACGACAAATATCTACCAACCTTCTGCTGTGACAACTTGGAACATGATTCGTGATAGTTCACCTCGGGTCCCCTGGCATAAGGTTGTTTGGTTTCCGCAATCCATCCCGCGCTATTCTTTTATGGTCTGGTTGGCAATTAAGGATAGACTATTAACTGGCGTTAGAACTAGAACCTGGGGCATTCATCAGCCATGTTTCTTCTGCGGAGACCCGAATGAAAGCCGTAACCATTTGTTCTTCTCCTGTTCATATTCGCTCACTATTTGGTTTTCTCTTGCAGGTAGGCTGCTCGGGGACAAGTTCAGCGCCACATGGAGCACCGCCCTCATGACGCTATCAACTGTCTCATTGCCTACCAAGGACCGTTTGCTGCTTCGGCTAGTCTTCCAAGGCGCAGTCTATAGGATATGGAGGGAGCGAAATGACCGGAAACACCACAACGGCACACACTCGGCTATGTTCTTAATCAGATCCATTAGCCAGAGATATCCAGAATAGACTTCGAAGTCTTCTGCAGCAACATCGTTACCACTACGAGGAGCTGCTTGCGAGATGGGATTCCATCTCTTAAACCCTTTTGTAGGCGTGGGTGAAAACTACTCTGTTCCTATTTCTTGCTCAATCCAACGCATTCACTTGTCGATGGGCCAAAGTCGCTACCAAGGACTGTACTCGTTTTCCTCACCACGGTTTTATCCTACACAGGTCTTCCGGATGAGATTTTAACGAGGCAGCAACTTGGTGGCGCATCTATCAAAAGGATTCAGCATTTGAATCTATTATCTTTCAAATTTTTATCGCTTTGTTTTTTTCCCTTTCCATTCTTGTATTGGAACTTTCTGTAAATCTTCTTTGCATTGAATATAATTATAACATTCAATCAAAAAAAAACAACAATTGTCTTCTTAATTATCCTTGTATCAAGAGTTAAAACGTTTGATTTTTTTTTTTTTTGGTGTAGGTGTTATTGGATGACATCAAAATAGGATACTATATTTTCAAAAACTTGCACGTAAGTCATTTATTGCTTATTTTCAAATGAAAAGTTGTCCCAAACACCATGAATTCGACTCACTTTGATTCTACATTGATCAATGCGTGTATAGTTTTTCTAATTCCTATCCGATTAGTTTTTGTGTCTGAAGAAGAGATACTACTATTTATGGTGTAAACAGGTGAAGAAAGTGAACGGAGTGGAAGTGTTGAATATGGAGCACCTACGTAGACTCATAAAAAAATGTCGCACCGAGGATTTGAGGTTGGACTTAGAAAAGGAAAAGGTTATAGTCTTGAACTATAAATCTGCAAGAAAAGAAACTTCGTTGATCTTGGAACGTCATAGAATACCATCGGCCATGTCCTAGAACCTTTAACAAAAACTTTACTTGGGACGTACATGTAGCGGATTAGGATAAGATCATCACGACTTTGAATGATATAAACTAGCTTCAATAATTCCACTAATGTATTAGGGGATTTCCAAGAGAAGTTCTCTTCAAGATGGTTCGAGTCTTCTACTTAAGATTATGACACTCAGAAAGAATACTAGTTTTTTTTTTTTTTTAACAAAGTATTCAAACATCCCTAATATGGTTAAATAATTAGTTGTTTGGTTTTATTGTTTTTCTTACTCAACTCCAATGATTTATTTAACTAATCAAATCTAGTAGTTGTGCGTCCTAATGTTTCTCCCTCTGTTCACTTCCACTATCAAGCTAATCCGAAATAAATATAATTTCAATTACTTTGTAGACCAAAAAGAACTTCAAATGAAAATCGAACCAAAAAAACTCGAATTGAGCTACATATGTCGATGTTAATGTATGTTAAGGTTTGTAGTCGGAACTCACAATTTGTAAATACAAACTCCAAAACAAAAAGAAAAAAATTAAGTTAAGAGCATGCATGGTGTTGCTGATGCGGAGACTCGTCTCGATCAATCACTTGACACCTGCACACATTATTGAACTTTTCCAACACCTAATCCAAACAAATCTCATGCGTGTTATGTTCCCAGTGCTCACACACAACCTCGTGCTTATTACACGTGAATACCATGCAAAAGTCCTCTCCTTCGTAAATAAACCCATCCCCACTTTCACTTCACTTCATCATCACTCACCAAAAACCTCAAATCCTTAAGAAAAATAACCCATGGCTAAGCTCATTCTCGTTTTCGCAACTCTTGCTCTCTTCATCCTCTTAGCCAACGCATCCATTTACCGCGCAGTCGTGGAGTTCGACGAAGAAGATGATGTTAGCAACCCACAACAAGGTAAGTGCCAGAGGGAGTTTATGCAGCAACACCAACTAAGAGCTTGCAAGCAATGGATCAGCAAGCGAGCTCAACAAGGAAGAATCGGATATGAAGCTGATGACTTTGAGCTCACTCTTGATGTTGATCTTGAGGACGATGAGAACCCAACGCCTCAACATCATCAACCAGCTCTAAAAATGTGTTGTAATGAGCTAAGACAAGTGGACAAGATGTGTGTGTGCCCTACACTGAAAAAGGCGGCTCAACAAGTTAGATTCCAGGGAATGCATGGACAACAACAGGTCAAACATGTGTTCCAGACTGCTAAGAACTTGCCAATCATATGCAACATCCCTGCAGTTGGATCCTGCCAGTTCAAGGCATCTCCGTACTAAGATCATGAAGAGGACCAGTCTATAAAAAGCACGCACGTACATATGGTGATTTTGTTAATGATAATAAGAGAAGTCTCACTCTTGTGGCGTGTTCGTGTTTGTATCGTAGAAAAATGTTTGTACTGTATAATTTAAGTCTTAGTGGCAATATTACACCTTGTAGTGTAATGTAATTTGCCGTACCCCCTTAATAAAAGAGTGTTCTTGGGTACTCAAAATCTTTAGCATCACACTCTATTACGTCTCATGTTTGTGTTCTAAGAAATTATTGAGAATTGTGATATAAGTTTATATATGTATACATGGGAGTTGGGACGTACCTGTAGCGGGTTAGGATAACATCCACATGACTTCTATTAGTCTATATGGATTGAAACCTTGACATGGTTCTTGTCTACAACAGAAGACAGGGTAAAGGTTGTGTCGTGGATAAGAAGAAGCAAATGCAATAACAACCCAAGTTCTACGGTTGAATTGAGAAGATAACCATTGGTACTAGAACCTTTTTAATGTATTACAACAAAGATTCCATCCTCAGGAGAAGATGAGGACATGACCACGTTGGTGATAATTTGAGTTTGGCAATGGGGCAGAGTTAACGAGAAGTGTGGATACAAGATCAATGAAACGCACTATTCCGTTGTCCTTTAACGTAGCTACCCATTCATAAGATGACCCGATCGTTTCCATTACATCTTCATTCACCAACTCCATGCGTAGGCACCTTCTTTGCCAAATAAATTCGGAAACCTTCATTAACATTCGTAATCACGAGTTTTCCACAACCGATGATGGAACAAGGAGGGCTTTGCATCGAGGAAGATGAGAAACCTTAGAGAGAAGAAGAGAGGTTCTTACCAACACAAGTTTCCGAAAACAGAGCTTCCAGGCTGGTTGAGAAGCAGAGACATGCAATGTTCTTAAAGCGAAAAGCAAGAGGTTGAAAAAAAAATTGAAGAAATGGTGATTTTTACATCTTCTCCACCTAAAACCCTACATTAAAACAGAGGAAGTGACTTGCTCGTCAAGTTTTCATTTTAATTATGGTCAAACCCTTTATTAATCAACCGGAAACGAAGAGGGAGAAAGCTACTTAGTGGGCCTAACATAAGCCTAATTAAACTTTTAACTCCAATATCAAATGCAATGTATCCTCCACATAAAAGCTCCTTGTATTGTCTTCGGGTCAGTTTTTGAGTTAGTTACCGGTCTAACTAAACCAAACAAATCTATATTAAACCGAGTTGAACCAAATTAGCTTATTTAAACCATTAAACTAGTAAAAAAACACTATAAAAATTTAACTAATGAAAGTCTTCATCTAAGACTAGAGCACGTCACAGAAAAAAAAAAAGACTAACGCACGTCGTACTAATTTCGGTGGATTTAATTGGTTTAGAGTTTATAAATTTTAAAATAAGTTAAATTGGTTCAACACGGTTCGTTATAAACGATAATAAACTTTTTTTTTTCCTTGGCTAATCGATAATTAACTCATTAAAAGGTACATAGGAGAATTAAAATCAATTAATAATTATTGGTATAACCAACAAAACGAGACATTCCCAATTATTTAATTTTAATAAAATAGAGACGTGGAAGGTGAGTCTCTCTCTTCCTCTGTAGTAAATACAAAGACGATACGTAAAAGAGAGAAGAACTTAATCCAAAATTTTTTCCAAGAGAACTTAATCCAAATTTTTTTCCAATTTAAAAATATATAAATAAGGAACCGAAAAAAAAAAAAAAATCATAAATGAAGTTTTGAAAGAGCTTTCGTCTCATAAGGTCTTGTTCGCTCTCTCTTCTTATCCTCAAAATCTTTCCCCTTTACTTGCTCTTAAACGTTTCCAAAGTCTTAATCAGATTAGTGCTTCCAGACGACGCTTCATTCTTTTTCTTCTGGGTTTTTTTCCAATTTCAAATTCTTTCCAATTTGTTGCTTCATTTCTTCGATTTTTAGGTATATACAATCATCTTTCTTTTAGCGATTCAAGCTTAAGTTTTTCTAGTTTGATCGTTGGCTGATTCTTTCTTCTGGGTTTTGTAAAAATTCGATCTTTTTTTTTGGTTTGTTTGTTTCTTCGATTGTGTGTTTCTTGCTTCGTGACAACTTGAAGAAGAAGCAAATTTCGAGTTTGCGTGTATTTTGTTTTTCTCTTTTTCAAGATTCTAATTTCATTTCTAATCAAATTTGTTCAATTTCGCTACTTTTCTTGGAGATTTTAAATTTGCAATATTATCTCCCCCCCTTTTTTCTCGGGAGATTCATTTTCTTGGAAAAAAAATCTCAGGCGTAGATATAGAGAAAAAAAATCGAAACTTTGTTTTGATTTGGAGGCTAAAGATCAAGGCTTTTGATAGTGAAGAGTTTCCACCATTATGAGAAAGATAGGAGACGGTTCTTCTCCGAAGTCGACGGCTCGGAGCTCGTTTCGTGTTTTGTCTAATTACCTTAGGGTGATTTCATCTGGTGCTTCTACGGTTGCTCGTTCCGCCGTATCTGCTGCTTCTTCCGCCGTTAGGGACGTTGAATCTCATCACGATCAGGTATTGTATTTGCTTCAATTTGGAAACTTTCTTTACCCGCTTCTTGGGAAAAAACATGTTTATGTTTTTATCTAGGTGACAAGAATCTCTTTGGGATTTTGATACCTTAAAAGAGCGATCTTTAGGTTTGTTGGAGTGTTTGATCAGTCTTGGTTGACTAATTTTGAATCTTTTATATGGTTTTTGATTGAAAAGGTACTATGGGCGGGGTTTGATAAGCTAGAGAAAGAGGATGGTGATGCTCGAAGAGTTCTTCTACTAGCATTTCAGTCTGGATTTCAAGTTTGGGATGTTGAAGATACAGAGAATGTTCACATTATAGTTTCTGCACATGATGGACAAGCATCCTTTATGCAAATGCTACCGATTCCAATAAAATCGGAAGTGTTAGATGACAGTTTCTATGAGAGCCGTCCGCTTTTGGCTGTGTGTGGTGACAATTCTTTGGAAGAACATTCAAGTAAACAGATCAGTTCTGAGAACCCCGGAAGTGAAACCGTAGTTACTCCTACAAATGTCTATGTCTACTCGTTAAAGTCTCAGTCTTATGTGCATACCCTGAAATTCCGGTCTACCGTCTATTCGGTTAGGTGCAGTTCTCGGATTGTTGCTGTACTACAAGCAGCTCAGGTTCGAATGTCATATTGTTGTCACTTTTGCTTTTGTGATTTGTCTGTTCTGAAACTAACAATGTATAACTGAAAACATGTATTTGCAGATACATTGCTATGATGCTACAACATTGGAAAAGGATTACACGATTCTCACTAACTCCATTGCGTGTGGCTCCTTGGGTGTTGGATATGGCCCTCTTGCAGTTGGCCCACGATGGATTGCGTATAGCGGAAGTCGTATTGCTAACTCAAGTTCTGCAGTTTTCACTTCAGAACTTCTCTCACTGTCGTCATCACCCAGTGTTGCACAATTTGCAAGAGAATCGAGTAAGCAGCTCGTCTCTGGGATAGTAAATCTTGGAGACAAAGGGTACAGGTCATTGTCTCAATACTGCTCAGAGGTTCTGCCCAATCCATATATTCCTGGTTTGAAAAGCATTGGTGTTGTTAATGAAAATGTGCCAGATGCAGATAGCATTGGAATGGTATACTCAAAATCTTCTTCAAGTTGTTTTGCTCTCAAGTTGATTTTCAGTTGGTTTGTGCTTTGAAAATATCCATGATGTGTGCAGGTTATTATCAAAGATATCACAAACAAAAGCGTCATAGCGCAGTTTAAGGCACACAAGAGTCCGATTTCAGCTCTGTGCTTTGATCCAAGCGGCATGCTTTTGGTGACTGCTTCGATTCAGGGGCACAATATTAACGTCTTTAGAATAATGCCAACAATCTCTACAAGTAGGGATGTGAACACAACGACTTTTGCACATCTGTTCAGGCTTCAGCGCGGTTTTACTAATGCGGTAAGCAGAGCCCTTCACCTACACATGTGGAAAATTTGGTGCTTTTGATTAACCTTAATGCGGGTTTTCAGGTGATCCAAGACATCAGTTTCAGCAATGACAGCAATTTGATAGTGGTTAGCTCTTCAAGAGGGACAAGTCATCTTTTTGAGATTAATCCTGAGAAAGAGGGGGATTCTCCAGTTGCTTTATCTGCAATCAATAGGATAAGAAGCAAAAACAGCAGTGGATGGATTGGGACCATGAGCGGTGCAGCATCTGCAGCAGCTGGAATGGTTGGAGGCTCTGTTCCGGGTACAATCACATCCACTTTCTGTTACTGCAATGAAAAGAGTAACAATAACTACTATGGTTCTCCTGCTGATTATTGTTCCAAGACGAATCTTCTGGTTTTTGCCCCTTCTGGATGTATGACACAATATGCGTTACGGGAGAATTCGGTTGGTGTTGGTCATGAGACTGCGGCGATGACAGGGTTTGATTCTGAGTCGGGTTTAGAGACTGAAGGAAAATTAGCGGTAGATCCAATAAGAAGGTGGTCCATGATCCAAAACCAATCTAGAAGAGAGACGCAAGATCACCAGTGTGACATATATGGTGGTGGAACATCAGTGGATTCTAAAAGTAAAGTGTTTCCGGAGGTTGTTAGAAAACAGAGTGTCGAGGAAGCTTGGAAAATAACTAAGAAAGGAACGAGCCGTGTGGAGGATAAGCGTCATTTGTACATATTTGAAGCAGAGTTGCAAATGCATCTGCCGTCTCAGCTACCGTTGTGGGCAAGGCGAAAGGTAAAATTTCCTTCTTCTTTTTTGAGAAAATGATCTGAAAAATTCTTATGTGTTGTTTGGATTATCTCTCATACTGTGTATTTTGCACAAAACAGTTTAGGTTTCAAGAATTGGTATTGAATCGGGGTGAAGAGATTAGTGGTGAAGGAGGAGGGGAGATGGAGATTGAAGGAATCCAAACTCGAACAATTGAAGCAAGAACAAGAGATTTGGTTCCAGTCTGGGGTTATCTCCAATCTCCAAGATCCCAACAAGTGGTAAACGAGTGAGTTTTCTGATTCTGATTATGCTCAACAGAATATTATGACAAAGTTTTTTCTCTTTGTGTCTCTGTCACAGTTTCTTGACACTAATATTATGACACAGATCAATGCAGAGTCCAAGGAACACTACACAAGGTGACCAAGTGGCTCCTCTGGAGGGTCATGGAACAGAGACTGATCTCGGGGCTGTACATAGCGAAGAAGAGACACAAAGCGAGCCTGTAAATAAAGAAGGTATTGCAGAGGAGAAGAATCACAGTGAAGATGAGGATGAAGAGGATGTGGATTAGAAGAAGGTGATGTTGTTATTGGTTTATTTTTTCACACAAACTCAGGCTTCGACAAACAGAAGAACAAAAAATAACTCTGGAAAATTGTATAGAAAAGAAAAAGGAAAATTTACCTCTTTAAAATGTAAATAGCTATATTACTTCTTTTTTTTTTTTTTACAGAATATTATTAGCCCATTGATTCATGAACTATTATATCTTAGGATGTAAACATAATAATAATAATAATAATAAATTAACATTTTTTGACGCACCTTTTTTTCGACATAAACAATGTGTTGTTTACAAAGTACAAACAAGACTTTTTAATGAGCACCAATTAGAAACAAACAAGAAAGAAAGGTCGTCACTATCGAAAATAGACAAGATGTCCTTCAAAAGTAATTCTGAAGTTGAAGCTCCAATGTCTTTGTTCAAATACTTTTTTTAGAGGTAAAAGTGAAACTTTGTCTTGTAAACTACCAAATATCTCCTTGCCTGCCATCTACGCTTCCCATAGTTATTTATGTAAAATATAAACTTTTGTTAGTGCGTTGGTTATTTTTTTTTTCAAGTGGCAAGGCAACTCTGTCTGAAGATCGATCCGGACAATCTCTGCGGTACATGCTTCTTCTGCCTTCTTCCAAATGACTCGCAATCTAGGTCACCGTCTCACTCAGTGGGCGGAGCCTGAATAATTAGTCATGGGGTCATAATTTTTCTTTTAAAGCATATATAGTACTGAAACCAAACCAAACCAAATAGTATTACAATTTATGTTTTTCCTATAGCATAATTTTTTCTTTTCGTTCCTTCCTCCTTTTTAACTATATTTTCGAATGTTATTTTTTTTTTGTAAACTTTTTAACTATATTTTTGAGACTCTCCCTGTCCTTTGATATACCGTTGCAGCCATTGTAGGCAGTAGCAGGGGGCACCGTACCCGTTCACCCTTTTCATCAAGGCACAAGAAAAGTCGATCTCTTAACATATACATTCTCCGACCAACAAATTCCATTAAATTAACCGTCCGATAGATTCTAAAACTTTCTCAAACATTATAGACATACTTTTATTTTATTCAAAAAATACCTTTGAATATCATGTAAAACTCTTAATCGAACATAATTTTGTGATAAAATATTGTAGAATCCTTTATATATATATATATATATATATGATAATACATTAAAGTAATAAATAAATTGCATAAGATGGAATCTCTTATATAAGATAGAGTTTATTTTTCGTATATGATTAGAGGTGAACAGATAACATCTGATAGATTAGTGAAATTTGCTAAACTAATATATATATATATATAAATATATATATATATATGTCAACGAACTACTATAGATAGAGATAGTGCAATTTGCTAAACTAATATATATTTTAGACTTAAGTGGTTGACAAAAACTACAAGTTGGTTTTAACTGTTTTTTTTTTTAACTAGTGGACCCTAAAAGAGGAAGAGGTAATTTAACATTAGTTATAACCTCTACATCCAATAAAATTGGAACGGTGACTTTTGTGAATGGGATGTCGCGTGTAAACAATAAACATAGAAATGGTCCAAATTTTCATTATATATGTAAAAAAATAAAACAAGTTTTGGCAAAAAGCAAGGTTGACTTTAGGAACTAGTATTTAAAGAAAGCCCTAAGAACATGATTATAACAAACTTAAAACAACCAATAAATCAAAGTTTCCTCAAGCCACTTGAGACTAAAGATGGCTCGACAAAATTTAAGCAAAAACGAAATGGCTAGTTTATCTCGGTACGTTGAAGCGAATCCGTCTATGCTGGAGGAAACAGACGAGGGAACGGTTTTGCACCTAGCCACGCAACATGGTTACGAGGTACTCGCAGAGAAGATAATCGAACTCTGCCCTTCTCTAGTCAGTTCCACTAACTCCAGAGGTGACACTCCTCTTCATTTCGCTGCTAGCTTGGGACGCACAAGCACCTTGATACGGATTTTTGAGTCCACGAAAGGCGAGAAAGAAACCTTAGATGATCCAAAACTTACAGAAATGATGAATAAGGATGGTTTGACACCTTTGCATTGTGCGGCAATGAAAGGGTCAGTTGAAATCCTTAGCGAATTTCTCGATAAGGCTCCCTCTTCTTTCAACTCAGTCACACGAGGAAAGAAAGAAACTGTCTTTCATTTAGCTGCGAGATACAAGAAGAACGAAGCCTTCACCTACATGGCAAAGAGTGCCAAGTTAGGCCAACTTCTCTACCAGCTCGATGCAGAGGGAAACACTGTGCTTCACGTTGCCGCGTTCGTAGGCTCTATTGACGTAAGTTTTCTCTTAATTTGTCTCTCTTCCTTATTTTATTCGTTTCTTGTGCTTAAGACGAAAACATGAACACGATGTAGTAACCACCTAGACATCTAAAACAAAGTTTTCTTTTTCGTAGTTTTTCATTTACATCAACCTCTTCTATAGTTCCAAATTGCTTTCAATTTTCTACCTAACAACTTTTGCAATTCTTTTTTCACACCTTTGCACTTCTTTTATACTACTTGGTAACACTCTATCCAACATACTAAAAAAACGTAATATCGTTGTATAACAGAAAAACTATGAAATGGTAGAATGACTAAACACAAATCACAATTCTGCATAATTATATGATTGTAATATTGGGAGAAATCTTTCGAAACCAATATTAGTCTTTGTTAGGCAGCTGACCTAAAAACTCTTATTTAGTTCATTAATAATTAGTGGTATGATTAATCAATCTCATTCCTAAAATAAGACAAAATCGTATTAGTCACACACATATACTCGATCAATCTTTGATAGTGCTATATATGAATAAGAATAAAAAAAAATCTTTGATAGTATGCCCATAGATGTTAACTTTCGAGATCGTGGATTGCTGAAATTCATTCTCTCAACCAAAATTTCATCAAAACATCGACAATATTTAATTAGATGTAACAACATCTCATGGAAATATTATTTTAAATGCATTTAGTCAATATAGATTCTTGAGATAGATTTTCATAGAAATGATTTGATTAATAATAGATTCCATTTGGAAATATTACAGCTGGTAAATTACATAATCAATGAAACAAAAATAGAAGTCACCACCAAGAACAGGAAAGGTTTTGCAGCGTATGACCTTCTCAACAAAGATGATGAAGATTTACTTCAGCTATCTACCGCTCTTAGGTGTGATCCAAAAGTATTGATTGAACACTCTTCAAGTGCTAGAGAAATTGGAAATCTTGAAATCCAAGTAATCGTTGAGTTGAAGAAGCTCCAAGAGCAACTGGCAAGAGTTCAAAGTAAAGTGAGTCCAAACAAAGAAATTGAGATGCAGTTGGAGGCTTTGCAAAACGCTAGGAATACAATCACCATTGTTGCGGTCTTGATTGCATCGGTTACATTCACATGCGGTCTAAACCCTCCTGGTGGGGTTAATCAACAAGGACACTTGATAGGTCAATCGACCGTCGGGAAAACCCTAGCTTTCATGATCTTCTCGATAAGCAATAGCATCGCGTTGTTTACATCACTGAGTATGGTCGTTCTTCTCCTCAGCATTATACCTTATAGAGAGGTTTCACTAATGAAATTCTTGGTTATCACACATTGGATGATGTGGGTGGCTGTAGCAGCCATGGCAAGTGCTTATGTTGCCGGGGCATCGGTCACTTTACCACATTTTGGAGAAACCAAATGGTTATTATATGCAACTCTGGCTATTGCTGGCTTGACGCTAGGCGGTATGTTTGTTTATCTACAGTGTAAGCTGACTAGATGCATGTTAAGGAAGATGAATTTTCTTAAATGCATGTCGTCCGCGCCAGTACCCAAGAATGGGTACATAGACATGGCAGCCAATTCCATTAATGGCTATTACAACTATTGAACTCATATTTGAGAGGAATCCAAATTATATCTACTAGGTCTCTACCCGCACGTGTGCAGGTTTTTTATCTGTTATTTTGTCTTTATAGGATAATTTAAATAGTTTATAAAAATACTTTTAATTTTTTTAATATTTTTAGTATGATCGTAGTTTGAATCAATGTAAACCCCATATAATAAACTATAAATCATTGAACTTAGAAAGATGACTTAAATTTTATTTATAAATGTTAAAACCGTTAGGAATAACGACGATTATATTTGCATAAAAAAATTAAAACTTAAGAATCATATTAAATTTCACAAATATTTGTTTATGTTGTTATGATTTTACATAATTGACTATTTAAGTATAGGTGTCAATTGGGCGGCCGTCCGCGGGCTTGACCAAGTCACAATTATATGGACATACTAAAATATTGTCCAATTTTAATTTTGTCCAATTGGTCCGAGTTCAACTCACCCGAGGCCCATATTGGGCGAGTCCAACCAGACCCGCGGGCGCTTACAGTCTCTTTCCAGAGTCTTCCTTCTTCTCTTCTCCCTCCTCTCTTAGTTTCTTGTCACTCTTTCTCTCTTTTTGCTCGACTACAAGCAAACCCTCACGAATCATATCGAAGCGGTTTCTTCTCGTCGGAGTATCTCGGAGCTGTTTCTTCTGGGAGCCGGAGCAACCCAGGTACTCTTCAAATACTCTAAACCCGTATGCCGAAACTGAGTCCTGATTGATCGAGATTGTTCGAGATTGAGCAAACGGGGTTCACTATCCACGTGGGTTTGTACTCGAATCCAGTGGGTTGGTGATAATTTTGTTGGATCAATTTTTGTTGCTTCTAATTTTGGATTTCGTTGTCGATTGCTCTCAAGGCTAAGAGAAATGATAACAGCATAGAGCAAGATTGTGATATGGTTACAATACTTCCATATTTGTTCAATTTGGTTAATTCGGAGCCTTTGTGTTTATGGGTAGTCTGTGATTTAGCTAGAATTAGGGTTTTATGTTCTTGCCATGATTGAAAAAATAAAGAGTTTTGATTTTTATATCTCGTGGGTTTTGATGCAGTATTTGATGATATGGATACCTATCATGTGATGAATCTGAGTGAAGATATAGATCACGTAATGATTGAAGATGATCATGTGATGAATGAAGACATAGATCATGTGATGAATGAAGACGATCTTTTGGACAAAGCAGAGAAAAAAAAGGTACACATAGAAGTCACTCTAGTCGTAGAGTCTCTAGGTGTTGGAAACACTTCACAATACTTGGAGAAAAATTACCGGATGGTAGAAATGATGTTAGATGCAATCATTGTAAAAAACACTATTGTCTAAATCTCCATAGAAATGGAACAAATACGATGCTTCAAATGTTGTTGAAGTGTTTAACAGAATCTTTTATCGTTCTTGAGATTTTGAACCGATGGATAGCTGGACTTTGTATAATATGCATCAGTAAGTGTATCTTGCTATAGCACATTGTGTTTGTTGTTTCAGGTTGAGTCGGATCATTCTGAGATGATTGAGGCAATGAAGACAACTCCCATTTATGCTCAGTTTACAAAGGATTCCTCTACTATTAGGGTTGCTTGTGACTTTAGTAACATTCTTAGTTTCTTTGAACACAATGGGTTCAATTCTAGATTTCTAGAAAGTATGGGAGGCAGAGAATGTTGAATCGGAGAGGTTATGTGTTTATGATAACTTGGTTTATGATGTTTCTGTTTTCAAGAATTGATTGATAGTAGTAATAAGGTGTGGGTGAACATAGTTTTTATGATTATGTGTTGTGAAAACCATCAATGTTCTTTTGCTTTATGAGTTATGATTGTAAAGAAAATTGAGTGGGCTGTCCATGGACAAACCCATTTGGACGCAAGCCTAGTTGAGGGAGTGATTTCTATTTATCACCTACAAATGTTATTTGTATATAGTTGTGTTTATAATCTATAAGTATGTAATATCAGGTTTTGAAACTCTTTTCAACTTTAGTGTTTTTATGTTAGGAATTTGACATCGTTCCACCATCAAATAAATAGAGATGGTCTTTCGATTCTATGTATCCGATAATAATTAGATTTTATATAGAGAATATAGAAAAAAATATATTTATGGAGATGAAAAATCCTTGTATTTGGTTAAAAGTGAAGACTACACCTTAATATTTTCTCTTCCGTTCATATATTTCTCATAGGCCTGCTGACTCTTGATCTTGCTTAAACCAAGCTTTCAGGCCACATATTGTTAAGAAAAATATGCATGAACCAGAATTGACTAGTAAACCAATTCCTTAATTAGTCATAAACAATACCGTTTAAATTCCTTTGATGGAATTCCATCAAAAATGTAAACGACAGCCAAATTATAACCAGATCCGATCACACCTAGTTTGGACTTAACGTTAGGTACGACAGCCAAATTATAACCAGATCCGATCACACCTAGTTTGGACTTAACGTTAGGTTAACCCATATGACAATTTTTAACCTGCAAATTTCTTGACATATTATTCCAATTCCAAACATTTTTTTAATGTTCCACTTGTGGACATTAGATGTGAATATGTGATGTGACCAAACATATTTATGGATTAATCAAATTAACGCTTTTAAAATTGTCATTTGCCTGATATTGCCAACAAGCTCGTCGTCCATTTACTTACAATGAATATCAAAGGTTCTATTTGATTAACCGATTGAATATTAGGTGGAACATTAAACCATTGAACTTAAAAGGATGACTTAAATTTTATTTATAAGTGTTAAAACCGTTAGAAATAACGGCAATTATCTCTGCGTAAAAAGAAGATAGAAAGTTAAGAATCATATTTTTTTTTGTATGAATGTTAAATTATATTCAGAACAATAAAATAAACGTTTTTACAAAGAATTGCAACAAAGGCTGAAAATGACTGAAAAGTTGAAACCGGACTTTTTAAGAATTAACAAACAGTAACTTCGTTAAAATCTAAAGTTGGAAAACCCAATTGGGACAAAACTAATCTTTAGGAAAAAGAATATTAACTGTTTCCTAAAAGCCGGATTCGAAAAGAGGTACGATATTGAAATCGAAAAAGTGGATGGACATGGCCGAGAGGGTAGACTCAGTCCGAGAGCGTCAATTAAGTTGTCCCACGTGAGGAGATCCATATGGTAAAACAGTTCTTGTAACGCGTATCCGTTGACGGGATAGTTGAGATCCTTGTATTTGGTTAAAAGTGAAGACTACACCTTAATATTTTCTCTTCCGTTCTTTATCTCTCAGAGGCCTGACTCTTGATCTTGCTTAAGGCAAGTAAAGCCAAGCAATGCTTAAAGCATGTATATTGCTAAGAAACATATACATGAACCAGAGATCATAATTGACCAGTAAACCAATTCCTTAATTAGTCATAAACAATACGGTTTAAATTCCTTCCATCAAAAATGTAAACGACATCCAAATTATAACCAGAACCGATCACACCTAGTTTGGACGTAACCCATATGACAATTTTTAACCTGTAAATTTCTTGACATATTATTCCAATTTTAAACATTTTTTAAAAAATGTTCCACTTGTGGACATTAGATGTGATGTGACCGAACATATATATGGATTAATCAAATCAAGGCTTTTAAAATTGTTATTTGCCCGATATTGCAAAAAGCTCGTCGTCCATTTACTTACAATGAATATCAAAGGTTCTATTTGATTAACCGATTGAATATTAGGTGGACCTCAACAAAAGAAATATATACAATAATAAAGTTATTTGGATAATATTTATTAACAAAATATATCGTATATTTTTTTGGTTAACAGAACGATTAAATTGAATCGGTAAACGTTTTTACAATCTTCAAAGAAATTCAATTTAGAGAAACAATTGAACCAAACTGGTAATAAAAACAAGAATATATATAGAGACAAAGGAATTTCTCAAGACTTGTAATATCCAAGTCCAAATTACTTTACTTCTACTGGTGGATGACAACAAAATAAAAAAAGGAGATGCAAACCCTAGACCAGAACACCAAGCCCTTGTTATATAGTGAGATAGTAGGTGAAGGGAATCCCCCGGTATTTAAGATTAGATATTTTGCATTCTCTTCGATTCCTATTTTTGCAGGAAGTGTGTAGTTAATGTGAGATATCTCTCTCATATTACATGACTTTTCCGTAAAGTGTATACCCTTTTTTAAACCCACAACCCCGTTAAAAAAAAAAACCTAAATGCAGTCACCCGTGACAAAATAACTGCAAACATGTAAATCAAATGAATTCTAAAACTATATTGCCTTTTTTTTTTTTCTTTTCTTAGGAAAACCAAAGTCTGATTCCGAGGATATGAGGGTCATGAGAATTAGAATTTTACTAAGGGAACTAACACGCTCCAAGTTAACGAGTTGTTCTTTTATTACATGGTTCAATAGATGTAATAGTTTTCCGCTGCGGCTGCTCCTCTGTCTGAGGCTGCACTAGTCCAATTGTCTGCTACAGTAGTCGTAGGAACTACAGTAGTTGTAGCAACTACAGGAACAGAGGACATGTTTTTCTTCCACTCTGTATTCTTAGACATGTGTTTAAGCAATTTATAGCCTAAATACACAAACAAACCCCCTAATGTCACGCTAGATATAGCAAGAATGGCGTAAAACAACCACTTTGTTCCTCCAAGATGTGGTACAATTATCCAAGCGGCTGAGACATAGGCAGTAGCCATGGATGTTACAGCAATCCACATCATCCTATGTGTTATAACCAAGAATTTCATGAGTGGTTTCGTCCTATATGGTATGATGCTGACCAGAAGAACGACGATGCATAACGATGCAACAAGGCAATGTTGTTGCTTATCGAAAAGATTTTGAAGGCCAACGTTCTTCCCACAGTCGATTTTCCTATGGCAGGTCCTTCTTGGTAGACGCCACCAGGAGGATTAATACTGCATGTGAAAGCAACTGTTGCAATTAAGACTGCTACTATTGTGATCGTGTTCCTTGCGCTTTGTAATGCCTCTGCCTGCATCTCACGTTCCCTGTTTGGAGGGTCGGTCTTGATCTGCTTTTCAAGTCTATTCATCATATACAGAAGTTGGGGATCATATGTTTTTATCACTGTATGAGTTTGGGGTTCAGTTCCTAATTCACTCGGGGCTTGAGGATTTCGAATTTGTTGTGCATCAAGCTTGACCAAGCTGGATAGATAACGATGCTCATATTTGTTGACTAAGTCAACTGCTGCAAAACCCCACTTGTTCTTGGCTGTGAGCTCTATGTTTGTTTCAAAAATAATGTAGGTAACAACCTGCGCTTTTTAATATTGGAATATCAATGGAATTCATAAGAAACAAATCAAAGCCTTATAAAACCTAAAAACAACCAACTCTCAAACTAACACTTGTGGAGAGTTTACCCAAAAGAAAAAATTTGGGTTTTGTTTGGACCCAACTCTTATATCCGATCCCAGCAGATATTGTGAAGGAAAAGAAGAAACACTAACGGAAAGGCAGGCTACGGAGGCAGCTGTGTGTAGAACAGTATTGCCCTGTTTATCCGTCCGGTGGAGAACTTCGGTTATCTCTGAATTCTGTGCCATGAAAATGAAGGCTGATATGTTTTGGTGCTTAGTGTTGAAGATTGTAATCAAATCTTCAACAAAACTTTAAGTTGCATTTCATACGAAATGTAATTCGTATAAACTTTAGTATTTTATATTATATCTAACACAGCTGTATAAGTGAGTTATCATACGAATGGGTACGATTGAGAGTTTGTGTTCTTTCGTATAGGTGTGACCATTCGTATAAAGACATGTAATAGAGACGTGTCTTCTCTCATGGCTATAAATACAGAACGTGTCCTAGTCATGAAGAGCGTGTGTGTTTTTGTAAAACTATTTCTTAAGTAATATGTCGATTACTTTTTACAGATTCTCTTTGTCTCAAACACTACATCGTATCTTCTCTAATACTTCAACACTTCGCAGCTAGATGGAAGACAGTGTTGAAAGATCTTGGTGTCTTGTCCAAAAACTCCTTCAAGATTGCAACTGAGCATTTCATGGCCGCCAAATTCAAAGGTGTGATACCATCTTTATTGACCCTCTCTGCAAGTATTTCATCAAGACCTAGCAGCATCTTTACTATATCAAGGTTACCTACATCGCATGCATAATGCAACGGTGTGGAAAATTCTCCATCAACATGCCAAGCTAGTTTGGGGAACTTCTCTAGCATTCTCCTTGAGAGATCTGATCATCCGTCCACACAAAAACACAGTACTAAAGTGAGTTAAGTCGCTTTGAAATGCTAACACCATAGTTCAAATGGACAAAATATTAGGTTGTATTTGTGGACTAGTGGTTGAGTAACTAGGAGAATTTTGTAACTTGGTGAACCTAATTTCACTTCCATACGGGTGAAAATATGTTTTAAGGACCATCATCTGGTCTCCTAGGGGGAAGATCCAATGTTTTATTTATCTTTGGTGGATTTAGATAAAACTTTTAGTTTCTATTTTTTTTGTTTAACAAATTATTGGCTTCAAATGGCAAACTTAAGAAAAATAAATGAAATATGAATGATATCCCCTTACTATTATTTGGAGAGTACAAATTTGAAAATAACCTTAACATATATTAATATTTACTTTTTTTATGCCATTGATATTAAGACAATTTGCTAATTTCTTATTAATGTTATAATTGTAAATTTAATTAGCAACTAAGAAAAAGAATTAAATCGTGATCTGTCAGGATATCAATCTTTCGATTAAAGAATATCCAAAGATTCGTAATATCTTTTGGAGAATATATTTATAGAAATAATATTTAATTTGTTGAATGACAAATAATAAAATAACTCAAAATTATTATTTAAATATTAAAATCATTGCAATACTTTAATTAAAACTTTTAAATAAAACTTAAATCTAAAAAATAATATTCTAGTTAGATATAATTATTCCACTCACGGGCATACCAAATATGATATAAAATATATTTCCTTATAAATTTGTTATTTGGATGGATATAATTTGTTTCGGTCTAAACTTATCATAAATGTGAGTGAATTTTCAACAAAATATCGAGCAATGTTCCATTCAACCGAAAAGAATATGTATTCCTCTAATTACAGTCATCCAATGCTACACCAAACGTCCTTAATGATCGATCTAGTTTTTTTCCAGAATGAGTCCCGCAATATCGAGGTGTTTGTTGGCACAGGCCAAGTTTAACGCTGTTTCTCCTTGGACGTTAAGAGCCATACTTAAAGCTTGTCCAGACTCTAACATCTGCGTCACAACACTCGCTTGTCCCAAACGGGCTGCTAAATGAAGAGGTGTGTCGCCATCACAGTTGGTTGATCGGACAAGGGAAGGGCGAAACTCGATTATCCTTGCCACAAACTCTCCGTGTTCCGCTTCCACAGCGAAGTGCAAAACCGTTCCCCGGAAACTCTCCCCATGATTTCTTTCCTCGAGCACTGATGGATTCGCCTGGACGAGATCGACAAAAGCTAACACGTCATTTCTTAAGACGGCTTTGAAGATTGGTGTAGTCATTAAAATTAACTTCTTAATGTTCTCAACTTGTTTGCCGGAGAATGGGTTGTTAAATGATTGGTTTCTAGTGTCGATTTCATCTTTTTTTTCTTGTCGGCACGTCGATTTCATTTTAAAACCGATATAGCTGTTATCTTCGCATAAATTAGAAAATTAATATAAGTTCCTTCTTCTTTTTTTTTAAGAAACCTCTAAAAGAAAGTCAACTGGAAAAATCAATGAATCTTTTTGTTGATGTACCAAAAACAGGAAAAAAGAAAGAAAGATAAATTATTGATCTTGTTGGCTCTAAGCTAAAAATATATATGAATATAATAAGTTGTTCAACTCAGTTCCGTTGAACCGTTCAATTTGAACGTATGTTAAAGAAATATTTTATTCATTAAAAAGTCCCGTTTATTAATTAGTCTAAGAAATATCTCTTAACTTATATAAGCGGATCGAAATGAGAGATTCGTATGATAATGGAATTTTTAATATTTTTTGTCAACAATAAGATTTTTTAATTGTAAAATGATTTTTTTTTTTTGTTAAAGGATCTATTGTAAAATAAAATTTTGGGTCTTAGGTCCTTAATTTCTTTAGTTCGATACTAGCTTTTGATAATAGTATTTGCTAACGTGTGAATCATTCTTTTTCCAGCAGAGATTCGAACTTGGGATATATAGTGAGCATATTATATCGCATCTCCTATATATTAATTAAAAATTATTTTAACAAAATAATCTGTTACGAATATTACATCAATACATGCATTGCTGTCAGAATGATTTCATAAAATATATTTTATAGGACATTAATTACTAGACTAATTACATAATATACAATTAGATCAATCATATATAAACTGTCTTTATTTTAAAGAATATAATTTTACCTAATTAGTTGTATTTATTTATGAAAAATCGAATAAGTAAATATTCCATAAAATTATAGCTGATTTTATTGTTTCCTAAATTTGATTAAATCGAGTAAGTAAATATTTCATAAAATTATAGCTGATTTTGTTGTTTCATAAATTTGGTTTTTAAAATTTTATTTTAAAAAGATATTGTTTTAACTAACTAATTAATTAGTAACATAAATATCTAAAAACTTTAATTTTAAATTTTAATTATTTTTACAATAGTATATTATTAAAATATTTAGAAATGTTTATTTAACTTATTAATTTTATAAAAAATATTATAAACATCTTATCCCGCGTATAACACGGGAATCACCTAATGATGTATTATTAAAAAGAAAATATAATGTACGGGATTGGAAGCAGGAAATTTCATTCATATGGCTGGCTATTCATAGAAAACGGTAAAACAATTATGGAAACTTAAATATTTTCGTTTTAGTACAACTTAGATGAATAATTTACAATAGGTGATGAATTTGTCAAGAATACGAAGACAGTAGTAGGAAGGTACCACATCGTAGGTGTCCCTCACTTTTTCCGGTTGATTTGACGGAAGTCGGTGGATTGGAAAATCGAGAATGATTTGCTATTTTATGGTTTTGACAGCGGATTAAAAGGTGTAGGATAAACGGTTTAAGTGGTATAGTGAGGTTCAACTATGATTCGTTGGAAAGAAATGCATTATGCAAGATAAGTGCACTTAGTGTGAAACAAGTGGTCCAGGATAATGTCTGAATAGTGAAAAAAAACATACGATATTGGACAAATGTTTGAATAGTGACAAATACAAGAAGCGGTGGCTAAATATTTAATAAACTAAAATAGAATAATAATATTAGTATAATTATAAATTAAATTGTTAATATAATGTTAGTTATGAAAAAAGTTTTAAATTAATAAACCGTTAAAAAATTTTAATTCAAATTTAAAAGTTTTAAATTATAAATATAAAATTTATTTATTTATAAAATCAAGGTAAAGTAATTCTGAAAAATATCAAATTCAATACAATACAATTTATACAAAAATAATTACTGTCAAGTACTTTGATTTTCTAGTAACATAAATTGTTTTGCTCCTTCCAAGGTATTTAATAATATTGAGCACGATTATATATATATGTTAATAATAACTATTAAAATATGACTGATTTGGTAAAATACTTAGAAAAATCATTATTTACTTTGATACAATCAAACTTAGCCATATTTTTAGAATTTTGATTTAAAACAAAAATAATAATAATAATAAAGAAACAACATTAAAAAAAACATCCGCACTTAACCACAACAACCAAATGATCCGCACTTTCTTTTCTTTTTTCTTCATGAAGAATTATGGCTGTGAATGTTTGGTGCGGTTTTCCAAAACACCATGTGCGGTGCGGTTTGCAGTCACCAATCAACAAGATTTTAATATAGTGCGGTGCGGTTTTGATTTTTTAATTAAAAATAAATAGTACATGTGCGGTTCAATTTTTGTAAAGGAAAAAACTGCACCGCACTCAACAGTAGTTACGCTAGGTTTTGATGTGTTTTGAGTTTTCTATGTGCGGTTTTGTATATATATTTAAATATATAAAATTAAAAACATTATAAAAACTAACGTAATAACGCAACCAGAGTTAAAGATAAAATTATAGAAATTGATAAAACTAAAATTATGAATTAAAACTTTAACTTTAAAAATAATTCGATTATATTATATTATTTTACTTGGTTTTTTTGGGATGTAGTTTTTAATTTGATTTTAATAATAAATATACTATTCTAAAATGCCAAACAAATTTATTAAAATTTTAATAATTATTTAGTTATGGTTCGTAATTAATTTATGAAAAATATTTGATCATTAACAAATTAATTATTTTAATTTATAATCATATAAATATCATTAATCCATTTATATATATAAAATATCTATCTAAAATATATATATTCCGCACCGTTTTTTCATTTTCACCATTCAAATATTCGTAACGCACCGCATGTTATTTTTTCACCATTCATATATTTTTCCGTACCACTTGTTACGCAGTAACCGCACTTGTTCTGCATGATGCTTTTTTTTCAACCGCACCACAGTAAAATCGCATCGAACTTCTGTAACCGCATATCCCGCACCGCTCAAACCGCTGTCACCATTCGAAGCCTATTTTTTCAAAATCTGATATGCACCTTTTTTTTTTCTCAAAATCTGTCCCGCACCTTTTCCTTCTCTCTGAATGGTAACGAATATTTGAACCGCTTTAAGTTCCGCTTGTTTAGTGTACCCCATTTATGCCCTATATATCATTGCATTGATATAATTTTCATAAATTAATTTAAAATACACAATACATAAACAGATAAAGTTAAAGTATTATGGAAATATTTAAATTTTGGAACGATTTTTATAATTAGTTTATGTAGATACACATCCGTGTGATTAGACTCGTGAATATATCATAAAATATGTACAATGTCATTTGATCATTTCTATGGAATTGCGTTAGTTAAATATTTGATGTTTTGTACCATAATCAATATACTTCTCACTTGATAATTAATTGCACTTTACTATTATTGGCTTAACTTTCTCTTCCAAATTAATATTATTATTATTATTATTTTCATTAGTCATCAATAAAGAGAGGAGGAAAGTGGAATTAACGAGGGTGATTGGTTGGAGCTTTAGACTTTTTTAAAGCCATATTTTGGTCTAAAGACCTATTATGCTTTATAAATATTTGAATTGAAAGCAATCATGCTTTATAAATATTTTTCAAAACCAAAACCACTTTTAAAAACCTACAACCACTTTTATGGTTTTTTTTTTCCTTTTTGGAATAAAAGTCTAAAGCCATAATTTTGGGCTTTGGAAAATTTTCTTTGGCTTTTCATTTATACATGTCGTGTATTTGATAAAAAAAGAGAAAATTTATTATTTCTTAAAGAAATTTTACTTAAAACAAATTGATAAATCATATATATATATACATAATTGTCGTGTAGTCACTAGAAAAAACAAAAAATTTCATTATTTTTTAAAGAAATTTAACTTAAAACAAATTGATAAATCCTATATATATACATGATTGTTGTGTTTGCATTTTTAGTATTTTAATTTATTATTTATTTTAGTTAAATAAAATTTTAATAATTTTATTTTTTACTTATTAATGTATATATAAAATATTAATATATAATAGACACTAATATTCATCAAATATTTTGATATTTGAAAAGTCACAGCCATGTTTACCAGTATTTTTTCATTTAATTCTACAGCTCCAGCAGATAAACTTACAACTCCAACAGATAAACCTAAAGGTACAGCCCAAAAATCTACAGCCAAAATTCTACTGTCATAATCCTAAAGCTACAGCAGAAAAATCTACAGCCATAATCCTACAGCCAAAATCCTAAATTTACTGCTACAATCAATCATGCTCGTATCATTAACCTAATAAAAAATAATAACTTTCTTTACCCTTCACCTCGCCGATTTTTGCAATTTTACCCTTCACCTCCAGAAAATGCAATTTTACCCTCCACCTCAAAGATAATACACAATATAACCCTTATACGTTACTGTCAAGTTTGTAAAATGTTGATAAATAATATATCAAATCGAAACCCTCACGGCAAGAAGTCCAAATCTACCTTTATAATTTGAAAAATCTAATGTATATGACCGTGAAAACGTTTAGAAAATACGTATAAGGGTTATATTGCGTATTATCTTTGAGGTGGAGGGTAAAATTGCATTTTCTGTGAGTGAAATCAAAAAATCAGTGGAGCTTTTTGCTAAAACCCTAATTTATATGGAAACCCCAAAACCTCATTCTTTTAGGAACAAAAGAAGTATATGATTTCGTTAGATATCAAATAGGAGTATCTAGAGACTTTAAATTTTTTTTGTCTCTCTAATGCAACAACTACAAGTTATACTAAAAAATTTATCCAAGAAAACAACTACAAGTTATACAAAGAAAAAAAAGCAGAAGGAAAAAAAATACACGTCAAAAACGAGCACACGAGATAAAAAAAAAAAAATATATTGAGATCATTTTAATCATGAACTTCAAGAAAACTCTTTTCTTGTAGCACTCCAACAAAAATATTTTTCAGCAAATTATTATAAGTTTTTGCTTCTGAACACAAGAAAATAAATCTTGAAAACAAGTTTTGGTTGTGAGCAGAACAAGTTAATTTGTAAATCATTTGTTGAAACAGAGTCTTGAACGAGAGAAGAGATAACTTAAGACATCATACACATTTATATAGTACTAGATATTAGATCTGTACGATGCACTGATTCTTTTATTAATTGATATATATATATATATATATAATATACTGATTTGCTAGTTAAATATATTTAAATTATAATGTTTCAAAATTTAAATAGATAAATTTGTGTTTATCAGATTTTAAAAGATTTACTGCATTTTTTTCCCATTTATTGTTCTTAACGTAATGGGCTTCTTAACCCACAAAAAACCTATCGGTTACAGAGACATATGTGATGCTTGTTGGTCCACAAAAAAATATTATTTTCTCTAGATATTGGACCCGTGCGATGCACGGATTTTTTTATTAATTAATATATATATAATATTCTGATTTACTGATTAAATATAAGATTATAACATTTCAAATAGATAAAATTTGTGTTTATCAAATTTTAACAGATCTACTATAACCTTTTTCCCATTTGTTGGGTTCTTGACCGCTCCCCCGAAAAAACACTAACGACTATTTTAATTATACCCCATTAACCATATGAATTCTTAAGTTAATAGTTTGTAAAAAAAAAAACCTACACATAAAAAAAAATTGGTCCAACAATAAAAGTTTCATTGCCATTTTCTTTTTCATCTCTCTCTATCTGTCTCATAATTGCATGTGAGTTTCGTTGATTCTTCCTCTTTATAACCAATTATGGTTTCACATAATTATATTAATATTATACATTAGTATAATATATGAAATCTTAATTAAACTCTTGAAATCTTTATGGCCAGTTTTAACATTATTGACATTTTTGCTTAAATTGATAAAATTTTTAATTAATTATCTATTCTACATATAAAATTGTCATTATCTTTTATATTATTGTGATCTTTTTTATTAAAACAGAAAATTATCTATTTTAATTATATATTCTATATTTTTTATATAGAAAATTAATATTATCGGAAAGTTGACACGTGTCGAATTCTTATGAGTTTTAATTATTGCCTATTAACCATATGAATTCTTAAATTAATAGTTCGTAAAAAAAAACCTACACATAAAAAAAAATTGGTCAAACAATAAAAGTTTTATCGCCATTTTCTTCTTCATTTCTCTCTATCTGTCTCATAATTGCATGTAAGCTTCGTTGATTCTTCCTTTTTATGGCCAATTATGGTTTCGCATAATTATACTAATATTATACATTAGTATAATATATGAAATCATAATTAAACTCTTTAAATCTTTATGGCCAGTTTTAACACTATTGACATTTTTGCTTAAACTGACAAAATTTTTAATTAATTATCTATTCTACATAGAAAATTGCCATTAAGTTATCTTTTATATTATTGTGTTCTTTTTTATTAAAACGAGAATTCATCTATTTTAATTATATATTCTACATTTTTTATATAAAAAATTACCATTATCGGAAAGTTGACACGTGGCGAATTCTTATGAGTTATCTCTATTATATATAGGGTTTTCTGCAAAAAAACCCTCCATCTCGCCGGTTTTTGCAATTTTACCCTTCACCTCCAGAAAATGCAATTTTACCCTCCACCTCAAAAATAATACGCAAGATAACCCTTATATGTATTTTCTAAACGTTTTTGCAATCATATACATTAGATTTTTGAAATTCTAAAGGTAGATTTAGACTCCTCGTCTTCAGGGTTTCGATTTGATATATTATTTATCAATATTTTACAAACTTGACGGTAACGTATAAGGGTTATATTGCGTATTATCTTTGAAGTGGAGGGTAAAATTGCATTTTCTGGAGATAAAGGGTAAAATTGCAAAAATCGGCGAGGTGGAGGGTTTTTTTGCAGAAAACCCTTATATATAATTGGGGCAGTTTTAAATATATGTGTATATATAATTAGTTTTATACCCCCGGTGCTATAGCACCAGAAGGTAATATTATATTATATTTGCTAAATTAAACACTAATATAAAAACATAATAAAACATAATAATATTTGCTAAAACAAATTAGTACATTTTCATCCAACAATAATAACTTATTCGTGACATGTCAAATGATAACTCAGATTTTGACGCATTTAATCTTAAATTACGTGTCAAAGAAATATAGCATTCGACACGTGTCAATTTTCCGATAATGGTAATTTTCTATATAAAAATATATAATAGATAATTAAAATAAAAGATTTTTTGTTTTAATAAAAAGAACTTATTATATAAACCTGAACGCGTTTAACGTGAACGAGACACATGTCAAAAATGATAACTCATTAGATTTTGACACATGTCATTGCTAATTTTAGATTGTGACAAGTGTCAAAGAGATAATTTATAAGAAATCGACATGTGTTAATTTTCTGATAATGGTAATTTTCTATATAAAAATATAGAATATATAATTATAATAGATAGTTTTCCGTTTTAATAAAAAGATCACAATAATAGAAAAAACATTAATGGTAATTTTCTATATAAAAAATGTAGAATATATAATAAATTAAGATTTTTGTGAGTTAAAGCAAAAATATCAATAACAGAAAAATTGTCACTTAAAACAGAATATATATCTATAAAAATATAGAATAGATAATTAAAATTGATGATTTTCCGTTTTAATTAAAATTATCACAATAATAAAAAAAAAAGAAAACTTAATGGTAATTTTCTATATAAAAAATGTAGAATAGATAATAAATTAAAATTTTTGTCAGTTAAAACAAAAATATCAGTAGGAGAAAGAATGGTAATTTTTTATATAACAAATGTAGAATAGATAATAAATCAAGATTTTTTTCTGTTAAAACAAAGATGTCAATAGCAGAAAAAATATCAGTTAAAACATTAAAAGACAAATTTCCAAAAAATGTTAGAAAAATCCGAAAACTGTAATCCAACTAAGCCATATTAAGTATGTAATTCAACTAAGCCATTGCAGAAAAACATTATGTAATATAAGACTTAACGTAAATAGTATTTATTTTAATAGTATATTTTAATAGTTTGTGCATCCCCAATTATTACTTTTTCATCAAGAAATAATAACTTTATTTCCATGAGTAAATTATTTGCTTTGATATTTTTTGTTTCCTATTTTTAAGCAAGCGCACTACAGTACAACGATAAACACGATTTTTGTCTAATTGATTTAGGATAAGATGAATTTCTAAATTCATTTTTCGATTTAATATGATGAATAACCGAAACTAAAATATGAATGAAAAAATGATTTGTTAAGAGTCTCTATTATAGTATTTATAACCAAACTAGTATAACATTAATTTGCAAAATTAACATAATCTTAAATGGCTTAGTTGAATTAACGTAATTTTCCAAATGTAATATGGAAAATTATAATTTTCTAACATACCTAATATGGCTTAGTTGAATTACATACTTAATATGGCTTACTTGAATTACAATTTTCGGATTTTTTTTCTTTTTAACTAACATTTGTTTTCTATTATTGACATTTTTACTTTAACTAGAAAAAATGTCGATTTATTATCTATTCTACATTCTTTTTATATAGAAAATTACCATTTTTTCTGCTATTGACATTTTTGCTTTAACTGACAAATTTTTTGATTTATTATCTATTTTACATTTTTATATAGAAAATTACTATTTTTCTTCTATTGACATTTTTGCTTTAATTGAAAAAAATCTTAATTTATTATATACTAGTTTTATACCTTCGGTGCTATAACACCAGAAGATAATATATTATTATATTTTATCTATATTTATATGAAAATATATTTTTTAAATAGATTTATCGCCAAAATTTTTAAGAAGATAATGATGCACAAAACCTTGATTTGTATTTTTCTGTGAATAACCATATAAATTTGAAATTAAATAAATATTTTAAAATAATATTTTTCACAAAAATCAAGTAAATTAAACACTAAACACTAATATGAAGACTCTTAACAAACCATATTAAAATAATATTTTAATAAAATATATTAAACACTAATATAAAACATCTTCTAAAAATATAGTAAGATTCGTTAAAACAAATTATTACCTTTTCATCAACCAGTAATAACTCTACTCTCATGAGTATATTATTTGCTTTGATATTTCTTGCTTCCCATTTTCGAAGCAAGCGGACTATAATACGATGATAAACACGATTTTTGGCTAATTGATCTAGGGTAAAAAAAACTCATGAATTCATTTTTCTGATTTAATATAATGAATAACAAAAGCTAAAAGATGAATGAGAAGATGATTTGTTAAAAATCTATACTTTGGTATTTATAACCAAACTAGTACAATATTAATTTGGAAAATTAACATAATTGTAATGTGAAATATTAAATATTTTGATAAAACTGACTATTGTCTTTTTTCTGATGATACATTAACAGTAAATTATCTTTTCTATTATTTTCATTTTATTGCTATTTATATTTTTTCTGATGATACTAAAATTTCTTCTATTGACATTTTTACTTGACAAAAATCTTAATTAATTATTTATCCTATATTTTTATATAGAAAGTTACCATTACGACAAAGTGACACGTGTCACAATCTAAATTAGCGATGACACGTGTCAAAATCTAATGAGTTATCACTTTTTCACGTGTCATGCTCACATTAAACACGTTCAGCTTTATATAATAAGATTCTACATTTTTTATATAGAAAATTACCAATAAGTTTTTTTCTATTATTGCGATCTTTTTATTAAAACGGGAATTCATCTATTTTAATTATCTATTTTATTTTTTTTTATAGAAAATTAACATTATCAGAAAATTGACACGTGTCGAATTCTTATGAGTTATCTCTTTGACACGTGCCACAATTTAAGATTAGCAATAACACGTATCAAAATATAATGAGTTATCATTTTGACATGTGTCACGCTCACGTTAAACGCGTTCAGGTTTATATGATAAGATCTTACGTACATAACTAACGAAGGTAAAACGTGGTGACATTTGAAACTGAAAATGAAACTACCCATACATACGTTTACCCAAAAAAAAAACAAAAACTTACCATACATACTTAATTACGATCAAACTCAATTATCGACTAACATTCTCCCCTTAATTGAGTTTTGATCTAACACCAAACTTACTTCTCAGTTTTTCAATTCTTGTGGTGACAACACCATCATTTTGAACTTTATCTTCATATTATCCTTTATTTTTGTTGATCCCTCACGTGCGCTAAAACGCATGCTCACTTCATCATTTTCATGCTGACTCATCTTTGCTCGTTCACATTTCTTCGAACGACAATCTCTTGAAAACTGTCCAACTTTTTTGCAGTTGTAACATTCTTTCTTGTACCTTAAACCATTTTGCCAATCAGCCGTGCTCTGTTTCTTCCAACAGTCGGTTTCCGTGTGGCTATCTTTCTCACAAACACCACACCACTTTTTTGTATTTTTTCTGATTTGCCTTACTCTGTTTCTTCCAACAGGTGGCTTCGGTATGATTGTCTTTCTCACAACCACCACTATTTCTCGATGACAAATGCAAACACGTAAATGAAGAGCTTCACAAGCTTTTTAATTATTAAAAGAAGGTGTAATAAACATGAAATGATGAGACTATATACATGATATGTTAGGATTTTAGCCTATACTAACTAGTCCTTTTTTAGTCCTTTTGTGTCTTTCGAGTCATTTTTGAGTCTTATCAGGTTAGAATGAAGTCTTGGAGCATGGATTTGATGGACTGGAGCTAATTGAGCTTTTGGAGCAAGAAGGGACGAAATCGCAGCTATAAAGCACAAAACGACAGAGCACCAGCCCCTGGCCGTTGACGGCTCGCAGTCAAGAATTAATAAGGGTTTCGACTTTTACCTAATTTTGGGTGTGCTGACGTGGAAAAATAAAGAGAGGGGGCCGCCAGTAGAAAAAGAGGAGAAGCACGAGCCCTAGTGTCACTCTCTGATTATCAAATAGATTTCCATTCTCTCTTCCCATCGTTTTTCCTTTTCTCTGTGACTTCTCTCGATTTCTCATCAGACCTTGGAGATTTATTATTTTTGATTCATGCTTGTAATATCCAGAGGATCAGCCACTACTTTGTTTGAGAAGAATTCTGAACCTTATTCTATTTCAATATCAATCATGAATTCCTTTTTATCCATTGTTGTGATTTGTTCTTCCATGGCTGAGTAGTTCCATCAGCTAGATTAGGGTTTCAATGGTATTCATGAGTTGATAAGTTGAGCACATATAGGATCCATATATATGTTGTCTTCGCCAATAGTTAGTCTTAACGCTTAGATTAAACTGATCACTTAGTCTATGATCTTAGGTTAAACCTATTCGCGAGAGTGTTTTAGGTTGCTAGAAAAGACATTGGTGAGCATTCATTCGTAGGCGACGAGAGTCGGTGCGGTTGCTTGTGAACATATCGAATCAATACATTAATGCTTATCTTCATCCCTAGGTCCAAACGAGAGTTTAGGTATTTAGGCTGTTAGATAAAGAGTTCTGCGCCACGAGAGTGGGTCGTTCTTACTTTTATATTCGAGTTCTAGATTTGTGCTGAATTTAATCCTGAATAGTTGCTCAAGTTTCATCTCTAAATACCGGAGAAATACCCTAGTCTAGTGCCTTTTAATTATTGAATTTACATCGTTTTATTTGCTTGCATCTCTGTCACTAAAAACAACCTCATATTCTGTCTTAACTTTATTTGAAAATCTCACAAAATTAAAGTGTAACCTTGGTCTATGTGGATTCGATTCCTTTTATACTATTGCGATTGTCTGTGCACTTGCAGTAATTTAATTGGGTTAAAACTCTGTGTATCAATACACTACAAGAAAAAGGCACGTTGGTAGCGCGAAAAAAATGCTACCGTATCCTTTGGTAGCGTATTTTACAACGCTAGGTTCGCCGTAGCTACAATAGACCTCCCCCCCTATCGTAGCGTTTTTTTAAATGCTACGTTAGTCTGACCTTTGATAGTGCGAATCAAATGCTATCTAAATGAATTACCTAGCGCCATATCCATGCTATCCTTAGGTTTTCCGTATCGTATTTTAGTGCTGTAATTTGTTTTAGTGGAAATTATAAAACGCCATTGAATATTTTTGATGGCGTTGTTTTCGTGCTGTAAGATAATATATAGTAGGATATTAAAAATGGCATTGAATAATTTTTAATGGCGTTTTTTCGTGCTATAATATAATCTATAGTAGGAGATTACAAATGCCATTGAATATTTTTAAATGACGTTTTTGTCGTAAGATAATCTATAGTAGTAGATTACAAATGCCATTGCGAGGTCCTGTTGGTTTTCACTTCAGAACTGAAAACAAAAGTTAGCTTGGATTAGTTTGACATATTTTTCCGCTTTAGTAAAACCAAAGAAAGACCAAATGGTGAAAAAACTTACCATAACCACTTTATCCTCAGGCCAAGCAATAGAGCTTCCAAGTGCATCTTCCATATACTGGATCTCATCATTAGTTCTCCATACTGCAGCATCTTTAACCTTCACAACATCCACCAAGACTCGACATGCACCAGGGCCCAAAGGTACAAAGTGGACACGATGCTCAGGATTATTCGTTGACCAACGTCCCTCAGCAACAACAACCTTCTTTCCGGACAGATCCATGAGCGTGCATTTTTGATTTTCCTTGAATTTGGTACGCTACATGAACAACCAGCAACAAACATAAACAAAATTCAAGCAGCAAACTACAACCAATCAAATATACAGTCCAGCTAACATTTGTAACTCATAAAAAAATGTACCTCTGATCTGCGAATAGGTGATGCTGGAGATAATGGAGACTTCTCTTTCGTAGAAGCTTTCTTACTGGATGGAGGTTTCTTTAGAGGTGCTGTAGGAGTTATTGGAGACTTCTCAATTTGAGAATCTGGACTTGCTGCATTAGAACTTTCAGGTTGTAGTTCAGAAGAGGTTGGATTTGTTGTCTCAAAGATAACTCTATTTGCAGGCCATGCTACAAACTGTTTCAAAGACTGCTCCACAGTTCTCATGTCAGCAGTAGGCCTCCATATAAATGCAGTTGGTTTGACTACATCATCAACATAGACTTTAATTGCATTTGGACCAAGAGGTAGTCCATTCACCAACGCTTTAGGTTCTCGCGTCTGCCATCGGCCTACAGCGACCACTTCATCATTCTTGATATAATCCCTGAGCTTGCATATGTTATTTGAACTAGGGCTCTGTAGAACAAATTTCAAAAAACAGAGGAAAATTAGCAATAACAAAGAGTCAGCTAAAGATGAAGAGCAACCATACATAACCAAAGTTAAGAAACTTAACCCTAGGTGCAATGTCCTCTGACATGAAACCTTTTGTTGGAATAATGCAGTACTCGGCTTGCCATGCAACCATTTCGCCAAGTGCATCCTCAATAGTAAACATCTCAGCTGCAGGCCTCCATAGAAATGCATCTGGTTTGATAGCAGATTCAATCAAAACCTTTACATGTTCAGGGCCTATTGGAATTCCATTCACCAACTCATCAGGATCAGAAGACACAACACGACCCTCAGCAACATTCTCCTCAACACAGGCCCAGTCAACCAAATAACACTTGGGAAGTGATTTGGTGTTTACACTCTAATATGGAAAATAAAGAATGAGATATCAGCTCATAAATAAAAGTCTACGTACAAGTATAGGATGTCAATGCATACCCTATAAATCGAGTTTTCACCAGTAGTAGCCTGAGTGTTCTGTCATATGAGAAGCAATGGCCATATATCATTATCTTGATAAAACTGAGTAAATAATAATCAGTAGACCAATGTGAAGAGAATATGCTAACCTGGTTATTAATTTTGGCAAGTAAACTCTCAACCTATTTTTGCAATTGAAATTGCTTTTCTTCCATAGCAGCCATACAGTCGTTCTTGACTTGGAAACAAGCAAATTTGGTCAAGCTCATGCCTCTACCCATTGCCCTCAATCTCCCAGGATTATCAGGTCCCAAAATCTGGGTTAGCATATCTTCCTTTGGATTCGTTGTTGCTGAATCATGAGGACTGTCCATGTCTGATGCCTGTCTCTGGAAACACAATTCCAAATTCATAAGAACCACCAACCATCACAACCAATTTACAGATTCTTTGAATAAAATTAACAGAACTTACAATCATTTCAGCTGCAGTATCGTTTACAGGGGTACCATCCTTTTTAGTACGAGACTTGACCCAAACTCTTAGCCTCGTCACACTAGATGGTTCTGGGCTAGTCTTTACCAAATCTTCTCTTACTCTGACCATTCCTTTACGCCCGCAAGTGTGAGGTATCTGCTTCCTTCTTCTTTCCTTGTATGAATCACTGACAACCTAGAGAAGAATGAAAAACTTAAATGTTGCTATTCCATATGACAATAAACAAAGAAAAATAAGTTAATACCTTAAAGGCGTTACTAGTCTTAAGTTAATAGCTTAAGTCCTTGGCCATCTCCTCTGACCTAAACATCCTCTTCAGACGTGGAATAATAGGAAAATACCTAAGAACTTTATGTGGAATACCTTTCTTGACATCACCAGTGCGCGTGTTAATCTTCCAGCGTGAAGCTTTGCATTTCGGACAACTATCTAGCTTCTGAAATTGCTTTCTGAATAGACAGCAGTCGTTCACACAAGCGTCTATCTTCTCATAACCCATATCAAATGATCTCAGAAACCTCTTCACCTCRTACAAGGATGTGTGCAAGACATTATCCTTTGGTAGCATCTGTGACAATGTCTGAAGCAGAAGATCGAAGCTTCTGTCAGACCAACCACTCTGTGTCTTTAGCCTGAAGAGTGAAACAATGGCGGAGAGCTTGCTGTGGCTTTCACAACTTGGGTATAGGGGTGTTTCTGCATCAGCTAACTTTGCAAGAAAATCATCTTCTTGCTTATCCTCACCCTCAGCAGTCTCACTTAAGTCATCCTGCCTAACCAGCTCTTCATCTARCAACTCAACCGTCAGAGCCTAAAATCTCTTCTTTCCACTTTCTTGCATTTCTTCTGCACTCAGTCCCTGATATCAATTCTCCATGATGATACCAATCCTCCCGCATCTTGTAACTCCAATCCATTCCCCTTATTACAAGATGATCAACAACAACACCGGCTGATTGACGAACTACGCTGATGGCAATGCATGGGCAAATGATCATCTCATTTTCTCCTGAACCTGAACCAACAGACCTCACAAAGTCCCACGCACCTTTCTCATAACCAGGATCAGCTCTTCGGTGAATTCAGATGAAATCAAAAAAACAATGACAAACCTTAAACTCTATTAATCCCCAATTAAACCCTCAATTTTTTAAAAGTTTTCACTTACCTGTTAAGATGAACCCATGACTTTTCAACCATTTTTATGTTCTAACCCATAAGCAAAACAAAACAAACCCATAAGGATCTCAAACACCAAACAAACACATTGTCAATCACATTTGCAGCAATAAACACTCATCTATTAAATCAATCAGAGACTTAAAAGTCGGAACAATCAAAAACACAAACAAGACATACTGAACCAAGAAAAAAACTTATATTTGGATGAGAAGAATAACCTCTATAAGCGCTTGCAAATTGGTTTTAAGAGTTTAAGTCGTCTTCACCCCAAAAAGAAACCTTGAAAACTCCAAATGTTGCAACAATATCCAACCTGCAAAGCAATAACATGAATCTACTCATTCATAATGCGAAAAAATAACTCAAATTTGAAACGAATAAGAACCATAAATYGAAAATGTATAACCTGAGTTTTCTCTTGCTTATCCTCAAATGTGTTAGATCCTCAAATAGAGCTTTAGGGGTTCGAATCTTGCTACAGTGAGAGGTAATTGAATTTAATCAGAGAAATCGAAGACACTTTGAATGAGGAACTAAATCTAGGGTTCATAACTACAGAACCGTAGCTGGGTTTCACCTGAAATATCGACGATTGACGGCGCTGAAATATCGACGATGGACGAGAGCGGCGGAGACGACACGAGCTCAGGCAGGAAGAGAGCTGAATTTCATTTCAGATCTACTTCTACACACAGATTACAGCGGAAATTTGAGGAATCGAGAGTACTGAAATTAAAAGGGGAAATGGGTTTCGTGGTGGTCTTTGAGAGAGAAAAGGATTTGGTGAAAACTGAAATTTTGCCCAAATGAGGTTTGCATGCTCGACAGTATCAATGGCGGAAAAACGAAAAAATGGTTAAGTGTTTTGCCTCCAAACTCAGTTTTCAGCTATTGTACTCATTTTTAGGTTCCCGCTTATTGAAATCTTTTCCCAGCACTAATTTAATGCTACGAAAAAGTTGGAAACCGAATTTTTTACTTTTAGTAGCAGTTGATGAATTAGTGCTACAATGCACTGCTACCAATATGCCATTTTCTTGTAGTGATATATAATTACATCAGACCATTTAGTCCAGTTTTCAAACTCTCCAAGTTCGGACTAACACGCTCAAATCCATGTGTGCTTCATTACATATATATCAGTAGATGTAAAAGCCTTCCCCACCAGCGGCTCCCCTATCTGATTCTGCACTTTTCAAGAAGGTTATTTCAGATGTAGTAGGAACTACAGGAACAGAGGACATGTTTGATGTTCCTCCTCCACTCTGTCTTCTTAGACATGTGTTTAAGCAATTTATAGCCTACATACACAAACAAACCCCCTAATGTCACGCTAGATATAACAAGAATGGCGTAAAACAACCATCTCATTCCTCTGAGATGCAGTACAATTACCCAAGCCGCTGCTACATAAGCAATAGCCATGGATGTAACAGCAATCCACATCATTCTATGTGTTATAACCAAGAATTTCATGAGTGGTTTCGTCCTATAAGGTATGATGCTGACCAGAAGAACGACGATGCATAACGATGCGAACAGGGCAATGTTGTTGCTTATAAAAAATATCTTGAAGGCAAGCGTTTTCCCAGCAATCGATTTTCCTATAGAGGGTCCTTCTTGGTAGACGCCACCAGGAGGATTTATGCCGCCTGTGAAAGCAAGCGACGCAACCAAAACCGCTACTATCGTAATCATGTTCCTTGCGCTTTGCAATGCCTCTGCATGCTTTATGTTTTTCCTATAGCATAATTTTTTCTTTTCGTCCCTTCCTCCTTTTTAACTATATTTTGAACGTTATTTTTTTGTAAACTTTTTAACTATATTTTTGAGATTCTCACTGTCCTGTGATATACCGTTGCAGCCATTGTAGGCAGTAGCAGGGGGCAGCGTAGCCGTTCACCTTTTCATCAAGGCACAAGAAGAGTCGATCTCTTAACATAAACATTCTCCGACCAAGAAATCCCATTAAATTAACCGTCCGACAGATTCTAAAACTTTCTCAAACATTATAGCCATACTTTTATTTTATTCAAAAAATACCTTTGAATAACATGTAAACTCTTTATAGAACATATATAATTTTGTGATAAAATATTGTAGAATCCTTTATATATATGATAATAAATTAAAGTAATAAATAAATTGCAATGATGGAATCTCTTATATAAGATAGAGTTTATTTTTCGTATATGTTTAGAGGTGAACAGATAATAAGCCTAATTGGTTGTGGTTGTACATTTAGGATTTTTGCTATATAATTTTATCTCTAGATTTTTTTGCTGTACCTTTAAAATTTAGGCCGTAGAATCAACCTTTCATAATACATAGTTTGCAGAGCCAACCTTCCATAATTTTCCAAATACCAAAATTTATGACTTTAGATTTTTAGCTTTCTACAGCAAAAAAAAAACCAAAAAAAAAAATGGCTTTAGCTTTGAAAATATATATAAAACGTGATTGTTTTGAATTTAAAATTTTAAATCCAAATATGGCTGTTATATCTGATAGATTAGTGAAATTTGCTAAATATATATATATTTTGTCAACGAACTAATATAGATAGAGATAGTGCGTCCGATATATCTGATAGATTAGTGAAATTTGCTAAATATATATAAATATTTTGTCAAAGAACTAATATAGATAGAGATAGTGCAATTTGCTAAACTAATATATATTTTAGACTTAAGTGGTTGACAAAAACTACAAGTTGGTTTTAAGTTTATTTTTTTAAACTAGTGGACCCAGAGGAAGAGGTAATTTAACATTAGTTATAACCTCTACATCCAATAAAATGGAACGGTGACTTTTGTGCATGGGATGCCGCGTGTAAACTATAAACCTAGAAATGGTCCAAATTTTAATTATATGTAAAAAATAAAAAACAAATTGACGAAAAAAGCAAGGTTGACTTTAGAGACTAATATTTAAAGGAAGCCCTAAGAGAATGATAACAAACTTAAAACAACCAATAAATCAAAGTTTCCTCAAGCCACTTGAGACTAAAGATGGCTCGACAAAATTTAAGCAAAAACGAAATGGCTAGTTTATCTCGGTACGTAGAAGCGAATCCGTCTATGCTGGAGGAAACAAACGAGGGAACGGTTTTGCACCTAGCCACGCAACATGGTGACGAGGTACTCGCAGAGAAGATAATCGAACTCTGCCCTTCTCTAGTCAGTTCCACTAACTCCAGAGGTGACACTCCTCTTCATTTCGCTGCTAGTTTGGGACGCACAAGCACCTTGATACGGATTTTTGAGTCCACGAAACGCGAGAAAGAAACCTTAGATGATCCAAAACTTACAGAAATGATGAATAAGGATGGTTTGACACCTTTGCATTGTGCGGCAATGAAAGGGTCAGTTGAAATCCTTAGCGAATTTCTCGATAAGGCTCCCTCTTCTTTCAACTCAGTCACACGAGGAAAGAAAGAAACTGTCTTTCATTTAGCTGCGAGATACAAGAAGAACGAAGGCTTCATCTACATGGCAGAGAGTGCCAAGTTAGGCCAACTTCTCTACCAGCTCGATGCAGAGGGAAACACTGCGCTTCACGTCGCCGCGTTCGTAGGCTCTATTGACGTAAGTTTTCTCTTTGTCTCTCTTCCTTATTTTATTCGTTTTTTGTGCTTAGACCAAAACATGTACACGATGTAGTAACCACCTAGACATCTAAAACAAAGTTTTCTTTTTCGTAGTTTTTCATTTACATCAACCTCTTCTAAAGTTCCAAATTGCTTTCAATTTTCTACCTAACAACTTTTGCAATTCTTTTCTCACACCTTTGCACTTCTTTAATACTACTTGGTAACACTCTATCCAACATACTAAAGAAACGTAATATCGTTATATAACAGAAATACTATGAAATGGTAGAATGACTAAACAAAAATCACAATCTGCATAATTATATGATTGTAAGATTGGGAGAAATCTTTCGAAACCAATATTAGTCTTTGTTGTAACAAAGAAGCTGACCTAAAAACTCTATTTTATTTCATTAATAATTAGTGGTATGATTAATCAATCTCATTCCTAAATAAGAAAAAATCGTATTAGTCACACACAATTATATTAATCGATCAATCTTTGATAGTGCTATATATGAATAAGAACAAATTAAAACAATCTTTGATAGTATGCCCATAGATGTTAACTTTCGAGATCATGGATTGCTGAAATTCATTCTCTCAACCAAAATTTCATCAAAACATCGACAATATTTAATTAGATGTAACAACATCTCATGGAAATATTATTTTAAATGCATTTAGTCAATATAGATTCTTGAGATAGATTTTCATAGAAATGATTTGATTAATAATAGATTCCATTTGGAAATATTACAGCTGGTAAATTACATAATCAATGAAACAAAAATAGAAGTCACCACCAAGAACAGGAAAGGTTTTGCAGCGTATGACCTTCTCAACAAAGATGATGAAGATTTACTTCAGCTATCTACCGCTCTTAGGTGTGATCCAAAAGTATTGATTGAACACTCTTCAAGTGCTAGAGAAATTGGAAATCTTGAAATCCAAGTAATCGTTGAGTTGAAGAAGCTCCAAGAGCAACTGGCAAGAGTTCAAAGTAAAGTGAGTCCAAACAAAGAAATTGAGATGCAGTTGGAGGCTTTGCAAAACGCTAGGAATACAATCACCATTGTTGCGGTCTTGATTGCATCGGTTACATTCACATGCGGTCTAAACCCTCCTGGTGGGGTTAATCAACAAGGACACTTGATAGGTCAATCGACCGTCGGGAAAACCCTAGCTTTCATGATCTTCTCGATAAGCAATAGCATCGCGTTGTTTACATCACTGAGTATGATCGTTCTTCTCCTCAGCATTATACCTTACAGAGAGGTTTCACTTATGAAATTCTTGGTTATCACACATTGGATGATGTGGGTGGCTATAGCAGCCATGGCAAGTGCTTATGTTGCCGCGGCATCGGTCACTTTACCACATTTTGGAGAAACCAAATGGTTATTATATGCAACTCTGGCTATTGCTGGCTTGACGCTAGGCGGTATGTTTGTTTATCTACAGTGTAAGCTGACTAGATGCATGTTAAGGAAGATGAATTTTCTTAAACGCATGTCGTCCGCGCCAGTACCCAAGAATTGGTACATAGACATGGCAGCCAATTCCATTAAAGGCTATTACAGCTATTGAACTCATATTTAAGACGAATCCAAATTATATACTAGGTCTATACCCGCACGTGTGTGCGGGGTTTTTAATCAGTTGTTTTGCCTTTATATGATAATTGAAATAGTTTATATAAATATTTTTAATTTTTTAATGTTTTTAGTATGATCGTAAGTTTGAATCAATGTAAACCCTATATAATAATAAACTATAAATCATTGAACTTAAAAGGATGACTTAAATTTTATTTATAAGTGTTAAAACCGTTAGAAATAACGGCAATTATCTCTGCGTAAAAAGAAGATAGAAAGTTAAGACTCATATTTTTTTTTGTATGAATGTTAAATTATATTCAGAACAATAAAATAAACGTTTTTACAAAGAATTGCAACAAAGGCTGAAAATGACTGAAAAGTTGAAACCGGACTTTTTAAGAATTAACAAACAGTAACTTCGTTAAAATCTAAAGTTGGAAAACCCAATTGGGACAAAACTAATCTTTAGGAAAAAGAATATTAACTGTTTCCTAAAAGCCGGATTCGAAAAGAGGTACGATATTGAAATCGAAAAAGTGGATGGACATGGCCGAGAGGGTAGACTCAGTCCGAGAGCGTCAATTAAGTTGTCCCACGTGAGGAGATCCATATGGTAAAACAGTTCTTGTAACGCGTATCCGTTGACGGGATAGTTGAGATCCTTGTATTTGGTTAAAAGTGAAGACTACACCTTAATATTTTCTCTTCCGTTCTTTATCTCTCAGAGGCCTGACTCTTGATCTTGCTTAAGGCAAGTAAAGCCAAGCAATGCTTAAAGCATGTATATTGCTAAGAAACATATACATGAACCAGAGATCATAATTGACCAGTAAACCAATTCCTTAATTAGTCATAAACAATACGGTTTAAATTCCTTCCATCAAAAATGTAAACGACATCCAAATTATAACCAGAACCGATCACACCTAGTTTGGACGTAACCCATATGACAATTTTTAACCTGTAAATTTCTTGACATATTATTCCAATTTTAAACATTTTTTAAAAAATGTTCCACTTGTGGACATTAGATGTGATGTGACCGAACATATATATGGATTAATCAAATCAAGGCTTTTAAAATTGTTATTTGCCCGATATTGCAAAAAGCTCGTCGTCCATTTACTTACAATGAATATCAAAGGTTCTATTTGATTAACCGATTGAATATTAGGTGGACCTCAACAAAAGAAATATATACAATAATAAAGTTATTTGGATAATATTTATTAACAAAATATATCGTATATTTTTTTGGTTAACAGAACGATTAAATTGAATCGGTAAACGTTTTTACAATCTTCAAAGAAATTCAATTTAGAGAAACAATTGAACCAAACTGGTAATAAAAACAAGAATATATATAGAGACAAAGGAATTTCTCAAGACTTGTAATATCCAAGTCCAAATTACTTTACTTCTACTGGTGGATGACAACAAAATAAAAAAAGGAGATGCAAACCCTAGACCAGAACACCAAGCCCTTGTTATATAGTGAGATAGTAGGTGAAGGGAATCCCCCGGTATTTAAGATTAGATATTTTGCATTCTCTTCGATTCCTATTTTTGCAGGAAGTGTGTAGTTAATGTGAGATATCTCTCTCATATTACATGACTTTTCCGTAAAGTGTATACCCTTTTTAAAAATTTAAGCACAACCCCGTTAATAAAAAACTACATGCAGTCACGCGTGACAAAATAACTGCAAACATGTTAATCAAATGCAGCCTTTTTTTTTATTTCTTAGGAAAACCAACGTCTGATTCTGAGGATATGAGAGCCAAGAGAATTTAGAGTTTTACTAAGGGAACTAACACGCTCCAAGTTAACGAGTTGTTCTTTTATTACATGGTTCAATAGATGTAATAGCCTTCCGCTGTGGCTGCTCCTCTGTCTGAGGCTGCACTAGTCCAATTGTCTGCTACAATAGTCGTAGGAACTACAGTAGTTGTAGCAACTACAGGAACAGAGGACATGTTTTTCTTCCACTCTGTCTTCTTAGACATATGTGTAACTAGTTTATAACCCAGATACACAAACAAGCCTTCCAATGTAAACATTTTGGTAACATGTATTCAACAAGCTCCATCATTATCCATTAATCATTTGGTAACAATTTTTCTTTAGCCGCTAAATCAACCACATGATTCTTAATTTTTATTAGTATTTATTTCTTACACCGAAAATAATATTCTTTATTAATATTCAAGCATAGAAACCAAAAAAAAAAGTTATTGAATATAGAATAGAAAAGCTTTCTCCCTTCTTATTGTATCCACGAGAGCATACTCCCTCTGTTTTTTAAAGAGTGTCATTCTAACATTCTTCACACAAATTAAGAAATAAGATTAAAGTTCTATTTTACCCCTTAACTATTCATATAATTACAATTATTTATTTCATTTTTATTTTAGTGCATTTCATCATTAATGACTCAATAGTCAAAAGTCAAAAATGATATTTTTTGTTAAAAATTACATTGATATACTAAAATGACATTCTTTTTGTTACAAAATTTTAGTGCCAGAATGACACTCTTTAAAAAATAGAGAGTATTAAACATCCAGCTAAAAAACCATATTATATGTGTGTTTTATAATTAAAAAAAAAATTATGCAAATTTTATGATTAACACATAAATTCCATAGTACTTTTGTTAGCCATTAATTAAGATATTTAATGATAAGGAAAGCGAAAGTTTTTTTAAAAAGAGCATAATGATAAGACAATTTTTATAAAATTAAAATTTTTTAAAAAACGAAAAAAACAAATAAAAAGATAAGAAAAATGAATCATATATAACTTACAAAATATTTTCAAAAGAGAAAGATCAAATGATTAAATGATTAAAGCATCAGAACTAAGTGACAAATGAGTGCAACGAGGCCAAAATCTAAATTCACTAAATAATATGAGCATTCTAACTAAAAAAAAATAAGATGTTTAAATCTTTTTTTTTACATACATTAGATGGGAATTTAGAAAGACAAAAAAAAATCAAAATATCACACTTAAGTTTTTCGGAAGTAGAAATGAAAATCTTAAAAATCATTGTTGATTAAAAAAAATTCAAAATTTTGTACTATAATAAAAGACAAATAATTTATGGGTTGCACATTAAAATACTTAAAAGGACTATGTAATATATGTATCATATCTCACGTACAAACTGCAATATTATACTATGGCTCAAGAGAAGGACAAGGACACACTTGAGCATTTACTAATTGAATCAAATCTTTTTAGCACAAAAGATTAGAGAAGCGGCGGACTTAAAGTATGCTAAATTTCTAAAGAATATTGGGGTTACAACATCAAATTGACATCTCGAAAGAAATTAATGATATTTGTCGATAAGAAGACTAAAATTGCAATGACACTATTATGGATGGATATAAAGATTGCATTCTTTGATGTTGAATATGCCAGAGTGGTGGCCAACATATTTAATGTTTCATTTAACACTATCTAAGCCCACTATCTAAGCCCACTAGGATATTGGATCACATAATCTTTAAAAATGTTTTTTTTTTTGAAAAAAAAATATCAAATTTATATATTGAATTATCTATTCTTTTGAAATGAGATACAACATAGTTATTAGTCAAAATAATTTCATTTCTTGTTATTTGAAACATTTGTGATCGTAAGAGATTGAACTCGAAAATTTGTATAAATGATTTCATAACTCGTACCATTGCATTTAGATTTTATTTTATGTGTACTGCTCATGTGTAATCAATCAAAATATAGTAACAAAAAAAAATACTAAACAATTTTAACACATAACAAAATGACAAAATATGATAGAAACAAAAATATGTTTGGCGCCTGAACAAAGAGATAATGCATAATATTTTTTGTTTATATATGTTTGCATATTATTAATTGTTTTAAGTTGTATTCGGTTCTTAAAATATTACTATTTTACATTTTTATACTTTTATATACATCATCCATCTCCACCTCTTAATATTATAATCTTTTAACATTTCTACCGTTTTTTACTACTACAAAATTCAGTATCACTTTTATCACCAATAAAATTCATATATATATTTGAAATATTATTGTTATAGATAAGAATATTTCAAAAATAAAATAATTTAGGAGGTTAAAAAAAGTTGGGTTATATTTATTAAATATTTCAAGATAAAATCTCGAATAAAACAAGCATTTAAAATTAAAAACAAAATAATATAATTAAACTGCAATGTAACATTCATATCTAGTAGATATAGTTTTCGAGTTTTTTTCCTACAAGATATTATTGGTAATAGTATCTCATAGAGGGCGTAGACATAGGCCCAAAACGTTTCCATTCAGAAAATGAAACATGCAAATAATATTATTACACTGGAAAGGCAAAAAGTCCTAAACTAGCAACTACAAAGACTCCTTGTTTGGGTGGGGGGCGAGATACAATAACTTAAGAAAAAAGGGTCGCAATCGAAATTAGAGAAGAAATAGTCCCCAAAAAGTAAATTCTGAAGTTGAAGCTCCACTGTCTTTGTTCGAAGACTTTATTTAGATGTAAAGTTATGTCTTGTAACCACCAAACAGCTCCTTTTCATCTACACTTGTCAATTATTTTAACATCTGGGTGTTCCATTGCCTTTGACTTGTCTTTCTCTCTCCAACTTCCCTCCTTCACCATAAAGCCAAATCCTAAATCCAAATCCCCTAACTGAACCGACCTATACCAAAATGTACCAAATACAATCCCAATTACAGGTAATTGAATATGGCGAAATTTTGCGGTTTAGTAATCATAAAAAGTTATTGATTTTAAGAGTTTCGTGATTCGAACACTTAACTGAGTGGTATTACAGGTAAACCAGAAAAATCGAAGCTTTTCATAATTCATACAAATACAAAAAGAAAACCCTAGAACCAAATCACTTACCCGGACCAACCAATACCAAAACGTGCAAATAAGAATCGGACTACAAAATTAACAATTTTAGTCATGACATTATATTGATGCCAACAGCTTGGAGAATCGAACCGAAAACCGACTGGTAAACCGAGTAGCATAACCGGGAAAAACTGAAGTTTTCTAAACAAATACAGGAAAACCGTAGCATAAACCGTGGTGTTTCTACTTGTAACAAACACACATATCCTTTTCCGAACATGAAACATCAGAGTTATGATTTGTATCCCAAAAAATGAAAAAATAACATCAAGAGTTATGATCTGCCAATTAATAACCTAAACACAAAGCAAGGTTAGGTAAATGACATAGACCCTTTTGAATAACCATACAATACATAACAACGTGAGATCCGGTTTCCTTCTTCGGACATTCATCTCCTTTCAAACAAACAAACACATCCAGAAAAGAGAAAAAACAGAGACATAAACAGAGAGATGCAATTGCATATATCTCCGAGCTTGAGACATGTGACAGTGGTCACAGGGAAAGGATTGAGAGAGTTCATAAAAGTGAAGATTGGTTCTAGAAGATTTTCGTATCAAATGATGTTTTATTCTTTGCTCTTCTTCACTTTTCTTCTCCGATTCGTCTTTGTTCTCTCCACCGTTGATTCTATCGACGGCGAGCCCTCTCCTTGCTCCTCTCTTGGTACGTTTGTTCTACTCCCCTCATTTGTTTTCTCTAAATCCGGAAATTAGGTAAAATAGTGAACTGTTGAATTCGTTTTTTTTTTTTTTAAACTTTAGTTCTTTTTCTTACATGTTGAGAAAATAGAAATATAGTTTTACTAAATACACATTTTACATTTTATGTATATTTTTTTTGCTATACATGCACAATTACGTTGAGCTGAGAAATAAATATATAATCCTCAAGTTCATGTAAGAAAATGATTTAAACGAAGAAGTGAAATAATTTCTAGAGATTTACGCCCAAAAGTGAATAATCCAAGAGCTGGTCGGTTTTGTTTCACGTTGATTTTGTAGTATTATGGTCAGGCTTTAATAAAATATTTAAAGACATTTTAAGTGACCTAAAGAGATAAATTATTTGACCTCATAATTACACATCGTTTAAATATCAGACAAAACTTTTATCTTTGTAATTAACAGCTTGCTTGGGGAAAAGACTAAAGCCAAAGCTTTTAGGAAGAAGGGTTGATTCTGGTGTAAGTCCTCTTAACTTCAGTTTCAGATTCTAGAGCACATTTTATGTTTACTGTGGTGAAACAGAGTGGTGAAGAAGTAAAGTTTTTTGGGTTTTTACCAGAATGTTCCAGAAGCTATGTACCAAGTTTTAGAACAGCCATTAAGCGAACAAGAACTCAAAGGAAGAACAGATATACCTCAAACACTTCAAGATTTCATGTCTGAAGTCAAAAGAAGCAAATCAGACGCAAGAGAATTTGCTCAAAAGCTAAAAGAAATGGTGACATTGATGGAACAAAGAACAAGAACGGCTAAGATCCAAGAGTATTTATATCGACACGTCGCATCAAGCAGCATACCGAAACAACTTCACTGTTTAGCTCTTAAACTAGCCAACGAACATTCGATAAACGCAGCTGCACGTCTCCAGCTTCCAGAAGCCGAGCTAGTCCCAACCTTAGTAGACAACAACTACTTTCACTTTGTCTTGGCTTCAGACAATATTCTTGCAGCTTCGGTTGTGGCTAAGTCTTTGGTTCAAAACGCTTTAAGACCTCATAAGATCGTTCTTCACATCATAACGGATAGGAAAACTTATTTCCCAATGCAAGCTTGGTTCTCATTGCATCCTCTGTCTCCAGCAATAATTGAGGTCAAGGCTTTGCATCATTTCGATTGGTTATCGAAAGGGAAAGTTCCGGTTTTGGAAGCTATGGAGAAAGATCAGAGAGTGAGGTCTCAATTCAGAGGCGGATCATCGGTTATTGTGGCTAATAACAACGAGAATCCGGTTGTTGTTGCTGCTAAGTTACAGGCGCTTAGCCCAAAATACAACTCCTTGATGAATCACATCCGTATTCATCTACCAGAGGTAAGTTTGATCTGTGACTGGTGAAGATTACTCAACAGCATTAGACCTGCAAACCTAAAACCGTCTTTGCTTTTTTTTTGCAGTTGTTTCCGAGCCTAAACAAGGTTGTGTTTCTAGACGATGACATTGTGATCCAAACTGATCTTTCACCTCTCTGGGACATTGACATGAATGGGAAAGTAAATGGAGCAGTGCAGACATGTATAGGAGAAGACAAGTTTGTGATGTCAAAGAAGTTCAAGAGTTACCTCAACTTCTCAAACCCGACAATTGCCAGAAACTTCAGTCCAGAGGAATGCGCTTGGGCTTACGGGATGAATGTTTTCGACCTAGCGGCTTGGAGGAAGACTAACATAAGCTCCACTTACTATCATTGGCTTGACGAGGTAAATGGAAACCAGTAACTACCCAACTATCACTATCCAGCAGTAATCAACTTAACTGGACTAATTTTCATGTATATTGTGCAGAACTTAAAATCAGACCTGAGTTTGTGGCAACTAGGAACTTTGCCTCCTGGGTTGATAGCTTTCCATGGCCATGTCCAGACCATAGATCCTTTCTGGCATATGCTCGGTCTTGGATACCAAGAGACCACGAGCTTTGCTGATGCTGAAAGCGCAGCTGTTGTACATTTCAATGGGCGAGCTAAGCCTTGGCTTGATATAGCATTTCCTCATCTACGTCCTCTCTGGGCAAAGTATCTTGATTCCTCTGACAGGTTCATCAAGAGCTGTCACATAAGAGCATCATAATAATCACAAACCAAAACTCAATTCCTACATTGGCACCCAGAGAAGAGATTCACAGATGAAAACATAGGAGCAAACTTTTCTACAATGGAGTTTTCACTGCTCTACCGGATCATGTTTTGCTGTCTCTTCAGTCTCTCCTGTTTCTAATTTTTTGTACTTTCAAACTCTTATGGCGAGGAAGTAAAACCCATTATATGTATTAATGTAAGAACACATAAAGTGAGAGACGATCTGCCAAACTCTAATTAAATTTACATGTAAATAGATAACATTGCGCGAAGCAATTGGGAGTTTACAATGTCATATCATTGTTCAAAAGATAACAGTTACGACGATAACAAGATAAAGCGAAAGCAACGAGAAGACTAAGAAAGCCGATAAAGAGGAGAGCAAAACAAATGAGACTTTTCTTTCTGCAGAAGCAAGAAGCAAACCGGTTGATGATTTTGCTTGATTAAGCAACAGGTGGGCGAAGGACATGATCCTGAGAAGTATCGACTGAAGCAGGAGGCATGAACTGCCACATGGCAACTCCTGGGTAACTGATGATTGGCACCATCTTGTTTCCGGGAGCTTGGCCTTGCGCAGAAGCAAAAGCAGTTGGCATCATAGGTGGGGCTGGGAAAAAGCTTGGTTGAGGAGCATTCATGGCTTTCAGCTGCTGCTCCAGCTTTTCTTTCTCTGTCTTCAGCCTCTGTTTCTCATCTCGCAGCTCGTTTTTCTCAGTCTGATTGACATTATCCGGAAACTAGTAAGCATTTGATGATTTTATGTGGAAAAAGAGGATTACAAATTTCACCTTTAACTCTTTGATTTTGTCCTGGAGACTTGAATTGGAGTCCTTCAGCTTCTGGGCCTCGCCCCGTAGCTGTGTCACCATGCGGACAGCATCGACCAAGATAGCAGCCTTGTCTGTTTTGGGAGGATTTCCAGGCTCCAAAATTGCACCCAATTCCATAAACCTGTTATTCATTTAAAAGCCAATAATTTTTAGTTCCTATAAAAGAGGAAAAAAGAAGGATATACAAAATTGAAAAAATTACTTGTCATTCAGCCTGTCCCGTCGTTGCTTCTCTCTACATGCTTTCGAGCTAGTGGCAGAGGATGATTCACATCTGCCCCTGAGACAAGTAATGACCAGGATTAATTTTTCCGTTACCTTGTCAAGCGCAATCTCAATAGAGCCAATACAGATCCCCCGCAACAAGAGAACCATAAACAAGTCCATAGCGATTTCTCAAATTTTTAAGTTCTGGAACTTGCTATAGTTTACCATAAAAAGCTTACCTCTTTTTGGATCCAGGTTCCTTGCTGGCTTCTGAATTTCCAGCCGAGCCATCAACTCCAATGCTGAACCAAAAAGAAATACATCGAACTAACTAAGTATTACTAAGGTACAAACATATCGAAATAAACTAACCAGAACGCATTATAAATATTTCCAAAGAAAAACTCTGAAAATCTATATTCAACCATGCAGCAACTTACAACTACTCAATTCCAAGGAAGAAGATTTTATTACTTAATATTGACATCGAAAGGTCAAACCATTTACTCATATTAGAAGGCCCTATCCATAAAACGAATCTAATTCCCACCTAACAAAGTGATATAGATCAATTGATTCCCGAATCAAGCAACATGTCAGAAGTTACACTAAAAACATGTCAGGCACACACAGTTGACTTTAGATAAACAAAACCAAATCCTCTTCTGAAGCCACGCTTCCTAATTTAACATCATTCACCCACAGACACAGTAATGATATCTACACAAGCTAAGGAACCCAAATTGAAGCATAAAAACCAATTTCAATGATTAAGAGCTAACAATAGAGTCTCAGTTTCTTCTCTTATAACTTACTCAAAACAATCCCACAAGCTTCAAATTAAAAAGTCCCTTACTTTACACTTAAATTCTCGTTTCTTCTCTCAAATTCGAAGACAACAAAAAAAATTAGCCCTTTCCTTAATTAACGACACAACTTCGCATACCAGAACAAACCCAAATGAAAATCTTCAAGATATAACACTGATTTCTCCCAAATCAATTTGAATTTCTCAAAAAAAAAAACAGATCGGAACCCTAATTGAAGCACTTTGGAGACAAAAGGGAAGTAAACAAAAAAAAAACCTGGAGTTTGAAGAAACACCAATAGGTTGCTGAACAGGCCAAGAGAATCCAGGACCTTGGATTGTGAAACTTCCATAGTCAGCATCGATCAAGTCGCAAATCCAATTAGCGTTTTCGGGTGACACCATCTCCTGATACTTCCACCGGTGAAAAGGAGAAAAAGAAAAGACAGAATTTATATTTGAACTCCCGGGGAATTGAATGTTCCCGGCGGCGATCAGAGGGATCCAAAGAGGTGAAACTTAAGCCAAATCGATTTCTGTCGTTGGTGGAAGGGGAACAAAGAAGAAGAAGAAAATTGTTGGAGGAGACGAATTGTGGAATCTTGGAATCCAGAGAAATTTTAGAGTGGTTTTCACGCGCACTCTTCTTTTCTTTTTGGGCTTTCAAAGGCCCATAATCAATGGTTTTTTTATTTTATATTTTGGTTTATTTTTTTAATTCATACCCTACATCATCAAATTGTATGCTTAAAAACAAATATCCAGTATTTTCTATATTAAAAAAATTAACTAACCACGGCATTGAAAATAATGAGATGGGGTTATTGGAAGAAGGATTTTTACATATTTTTAAAAATTGTATCAGTATTATCATTGCTTCAAAATTGAATTCATACTCGAAAATATGTGTATGAATTGTAAAAAAAAATAATAATAGTCAATCATTTTCTTTTTGAAAATATTACTTTATTTATTTTTTTCAAAATTGTATAAATTTGCTTATATTTTGGAATAAATGTCAAAATATATAGAATCGATATAATTACAGTTTTCCCAAGTAAATTTAAGCAATAGAAAGACATGATATGTCTTCTAATAATTGTTTTTATCAAAATCGGTGTAAATAGTGGTAAAATATTTCCGCCAAAGAAAATGGATTTTTTTTGTATGTTTCGACGATCATAGCGATAAGTAATATCCATGAAACTATACTTATCATTCTGTCACCACTAAGCTGATTTCGATTAATTTTTTGTTTCAATCTTTTTTATTAGTGATAAGTATGTTTTAAAAAAATTGTTTAGAATTTAATAAATTAAATTGATATTTAATAGTTTTTGTGATCAGGTTCGTTGGATCGAACCGATAAATTGATAATTTAATAAATTAAATTGATAATATTCGAGGACATGGTTGGATGGTCGTTTGGTCGTGATCTAGGAGATTATACATTCTTCTGCTTCCTCCCATACATACACCTACATGAAAATTCCTTAAAATTTCAGAATATTCCATATGAAAATATATATAATAGTATAGAATATAGATCAGTTTGGTATTATTAGAAGTTACATAGTTCTAATTTCTAACTGTAAAAAATTCAAACGAAGGACAAACGGCAGATTATATTGATAAGTTTAAAGAAGCAAACACTCCAACTACACATAACATAATAATTTTACGAATTGGTATCATTTGATAAATACATAACATAACATTATTAACATATTATATCATACATATACTAGGATATATCCCGTGCTATACCTCGGACAAATTGTAATTATAAAAAAATATCCAAAAATTATAAAATCAGGATATTATAAAATTGTAATTCTTCAGAAACTTTATGAAAAATTATAATAACAATTTATATAAAATCGAATATTTGTTAGCACCTAAAAAAAATTAAATAGGTTTAAATTCTTTCTTAAAATCTTCCAAAAAATCGCAATCTATATCAAATCTCTTTTTTTTAGAAAATTAAATCAACATTTAATTTAATTTAATTTAATTAGTGTGTTTAATTAAATCAACAAAATCTTCACAAAATCTATTTTTAACTTTTTCAAAAAAATTAAAATAAAGAAATTATGTAAAACGATAATTATAAATAATTAATTTAATATTTAATTAAATGATCACATAATAATTAATTGACTAAAAGATCCTTAGTGAGAGATTTAATTTGTTCTTAGATGTAATGACAATGTGATGTAATTATTAACATTTTGTAAGGTTTATTTATAAGTGTACTCCCTAAATAATATATAGGGGATAGATACAAACACTGTTTTTTTTTTTTAAGATATACATTAATATTAACTTCTCAACTAGCATTGAGATCATTTATTCGTGTCAACCTTTTAAAATATAAATATAAGATGCCCATCGACTTCTCAGGTTCAAAACCAAACCTTAACAATATATGTGTAATATTATTAAGAACGGTGGTTCAAAAAGAAATAAAAGAATCTTTCATGGAAAAAAATATGTTTTATTTTTCCCCGAATTATGTAATAGCATCTCTTTTTTCTTTTCTTTTTTAAAACCAATACTGAAATTATATGCGTCAACTTATTTTCTTCCAAAAATAGAAGGAACCCCAAATTGATAGATAGACTTATCAACTACTGATTAGGGATATCCATCCAACAGCGTAGGTATATTCTCTAAATATATTGTACTTCATTTAGTTTTATTAATTTTTTTTTTGTTTATTCATGGTCCTTCTCTTCTTGTTATCTTCTATAGTAATCTACAGAGGAGATTATCATTTTCTTTTTATTATAACTTTTCACTACTATTATTTGAAAATATGATCGGCTAAGGCAGTTGCTTTTAGTTTGATTAATGTATGCAGAAGTGATGTTATTTATCAACTTGACTATTTGTAATAAACAACAATATTCTGAATCAGATAATAATATGAATGCTATATAAACAAGTATTTACACAAATATTTTTTTGTTTGACTTGTTCTTTTCCCAAGTTCCGTGAAGGCATGAATTTTGCCATGTTTCCAGATGTTATTTAGTTTACCTTATCTCTACATTTAGAAGAAATTCAACAGGAGTTGACTTAATCAGATAATAATATATGGGTTTTCTAGGTTATATTCGTTCGATGTTCTAGAAAATAAATCGATTACGCGTTATAACTGGTAAGGAAAATATTTATCGGGTTCAGCGAATTATCTAATGACCAATATAATAGTCAGATGGTGGAACATATGAATACTAGAATGGAATTAACGTTTATAAGTAATGATAATGAACTATGAAAAGTTCATTTTCGAAGTGATATAAGGTTTCTTTTATGCAACGAACCGGATTTTAAACACATGAACGTTATGCATTAATCATTATGCGTCGTGTATGTTGTGAAATTAGACATATGGCAAAATCATTTTTGGAAAAAATGGCATATGATCCATGATTTTAATTAAAATATTTTTGGTAAGTTGTTTTCAGTAATATTTATATAAAAAGTATACTAGTATTCAACAACAAAATTATTGTTATAGGGAATATAGAGTCTGACCCTATGCAATCAATTTTGTTTTTACAACTGACACACCACATTCAAGTCAAATTGAATCTAATGATTCTTATATCAACATCTTGATTTTATCTGGTGTACATGTAGCTCAATTTAACTATACAAAATCTATAACAACCTAAATGGAAAACAAACATTTATTTAGAATCAGCTAATCAAGTGGGGTTTCAAGTTGATCAATGGAATACATTGTTCCTAGGGATGGGCAAATTGTCGTCATGTCCCATCATGTTATGTGTTATTTTCATTTCTGAATCCTTTTTCTATATATGATTGCATTTTCATTTGAAGAAAGAGGAATGGTATACCACTTTCACATTTGATGTTTTTAAAATATGTACTTTTTATCATTTAGAATATTCATCAATTTTCACATTTTTACGTTTTGGAAAAATAATTCCACTATATATTACAAGCGTGTTTAAAAATTTAACTAGAAAAAATATATTATTTATCTATAAAAATTAGTTTTTAGCGTTTCATGGTTATTTTGCGAAAAATTCAGTTTCTTTCAGCTATTTGATCATTCAATTATTTCGATATTTCAATGTTCAGACATAACAATCAAACCTTTTGATTTTTGTTTACGAACGAGACTAAACATGATGAGGAAACGAATTTTTCGAATTCTCATTAGAGAAAAAATAAAATAAAATAAACTGATTTATATGTTATTTTAAAGAAAGAGTAAAATCTAAATTTACGTTGTTATTTTACATTATTACAAAACATAATTTGGTCCATCCGATCCGAAATTGCAAATAAGACCTAAAACGGACAATCTTAAATTCCGATTTTTGTTCATGTTCTAGCAAAATCTTATCTCATATTCTCGTTTGCAGATGCCTAATTGTTTATGTTAAAATCTAGAGTTAGTCATAATCTCAGTACAACTAATGTAAATCTAGTCCTTTTACTCGAACACAAATCTTATTATTAATCATCCCCTATATATTATTTGGGAATTACACTTATAAATAAACCTTACAAAATATTAATAATTATATCACATTGCCATTACATCTAAGAACAAATTAAAATATCTCATTAAAGTTATTTTAGTAAATTAATTATTATATGACCATTTAATTAATTATTAAATCAATTATTTATAATTTTTGTTTTAAATAATTTATTTTATTTTTTTGAAAAGAAGTTAAAAATAGATTTTGTGAAGATTTTGTTGATTTAATTAAACACACTAATTAAATTAAATTAAATGTTGATTTAATTTTCTAAAAATAAGAGATTTGATGTCGATTGCAATTTTTTGGAAGATTTTAAGGAATTTAAACCGATTTAATTTTGTTTTTAGGTGCTAACAAATACTCGATATTATAAAAATTGATATTATAATTTTCATAAAGTTTTGGAAGAATAACAATTTTCTAATATTCTGATTTTATAATTTTTGAATATTTTTATAATTGCAATTTGTCCGTGCTATATGCTACTTCATATCAAAAAAATTGAGCAAACACTACTACCATTAGACTTCTAGGCACAACAAAAAGTTATAAATATTTTGAAATCCAGAAATGATTAATATTAATCCGAACATCAAGAAGCAAAATCCTAGGAACTTATTATCCAAAAGAAAAAGAATCACAGGAACAACAGATATTAAAATGCTAAACCAAACTATACAAATTACAACAAAAGGTCTTCATGTTTTCTTGTTAGAATCATCCCATCCTTCATCAAGTCGTGACCATATTTTAAGTACAAACATTCATATAATTAACTTAAAAATGAAGCTTTAGCTTCAAACTTCAAATCCATCTCTCTTTCATTCTCATCCAAGGCTCAAACGATTTTCCAACGGCTTGATGTTAGTCTGCCTACGTGGAGTTCCAATCTCGCAAGCATTCACTCTCGCTGCGAATCTAAGAGAGCAGAGAGACTCACCGGTTGAAGAAGATTCCGGTGCAATGTTCACAAACATTAGCGTCTTCGAGTCACCGCCTAAGCAAGGCTGAATTACAAATGAAACATTAGTTTTATTAAGAGACACAAATCAAGAAACAAGAAATTTGAAGTATCTTTTGATGGTTTAGTTAGTACCTGGAGAAGATAAGTAAGCTTTGAGTTTCGGAATGGTACATGATCTTCTTTTTTTGCTAAGGCGAATATGACATCGCCTAGAGACGACAAACTTTTATTGATTGCCTGAAGAAAGAAAGAAAGTTTTAAGAGTATAAAATTGCAAGAAGCCATAATCTTGTTTTATGTTTCTAACAAACGTACTTGAGTTTCTTTAAGTCTATCTCCCGTTGATCCACTCTTCGATAATCGCTCACTCCCCGCAAGATCAATCAGGTTCAAGACACCTTGTACTTGTTGCTCAGTGCTCTGTAAGAAAAAAAAGTCGGTTTGGTTTATCACACAAAACAAACATTCTGTAAGAAGAAAGCCGATTTGGTTAATACCTCGTTAACACCGGAGATTCTTAGTGTGAAAACAAAATGGCTTCTAGACGATTGCTCATTCATCTGAGTCTTCCCGACCGATCTAAGGAAAAAAGTAAACAACTTTTAATTATACAGAAAAAGTGCCATTTTTGATGGTCAATTTCCTCATAAATCCTTGGTATGGAGTCGAATTGAAAATGGTTTTAGCTATTTTGCCTGTTACGAGCAGCATGATCTAAGAGGAATGAAACCTCCCGGGAGCTTTTAACATCCAAAATAGTAAGCTCAGCGACATGCGTGTTTCCACTAGCATCATGTTTAATAGCATGTTTCTGTGGAGAAACACCATTGTCTGTTCTGACTGCTTCTTTGTTTGTTGACAAGAGATCTCGGATCGTTTCATTGTATATTTCCAACATAGATACCTATACATATGATACAAGACTAGAAGAATTAGATATCTACTCTAATCACAAGGATATATCTTATGTAGAGCTACTTAAAAGACAAGATCAAAAAAGTACCTGCAATTCGTATTTCCAACCCTGAGATCGAAGAGACTGCCTTGTTTCAAATATTTGCTCCAAACATCGTGGGATCAGCCCTTTTTCCTCGGGGTTTCCTGGTCTACCCATCATTGTATAAGTTTTTCCCGACCCAGTTTGTCCATATGCAAAAATGCACACCTACAAAATGGATTATATCAACCTTAATTAGTCTAACAAACAGTGACACACACAGTATTATTTGCCATTTTCAGATTTTAGTTATACCTTGTAACCATCAAGAGCACTTTGAACAAGTTGAGAAATCTCTGTGAAAACGTCTTCTTGTGATGCAGTTGGCACAAAAACCTTATCAAATGTGAAAGAATGCTTTTGCGCTGTCCATAGCAAAAAGACATCAATTGTTAATCAATGTGTCATTTCCGCAAGAACCACATTATCGCAGAAGTTTTTGTTTCATACCATTTTGCATCAAGTCAATACCGCGACCAAGTGCTTCTAGAGATGTCGGGTAAGAAATAGGTTTTCCCTCATCACCATTATTCTCACCCGGCAATAGAGGTCTAACTCTACAGAACACACGTATATTGCCTTTCAATTCCTGCAACATGAGAATAAACCAGGATCAGTCAAGCTTACACAAAGGGGACGAAAACAAATGTGGCAGAGGTTAGTTAAGCGAATTATACAAGAATGGTATTGTGCAACTTCTTCCGTAGTTTTTCCCCTTCAACGAGTTTAAGTTCTGCTTCTTCTACGCGAGTTTTCAGATCGATAATGCTTTGCTTCTGGTCTTCAAACTCATTCATTTTCTCAAAGGTAGATAGATCAGACACCTAGACCATAAACAATCAAAAATGGTATTAAATACTTAAGAAGTTGTGAAATCTAATAAATTCATTTGTTATATGTGTAACTCGAGAATGTGATCAAACCTGCAGTTGCCTCTCAGAAGATACTAGTCGATCCTTCAACTCTCGTATCTGGGTACTCTGGGACGAACATGTAGTCTGGACCAAAAAAATTTACATCATCTTAAGAAAAATTAATTGGCAGAGAATTTGTTGCAAGAAATTATAAACGGATAGGAAACCTCAAGCTCAGTTATGGTGTATTTGAAGTCATTGTACTTGGTTGCTTCAGTTTGTAAGGTTTTTACTTCCATTAAATGGCGATCACGGTCATCCTTGGCCTGCTGAAGCTCGACCTTGAGACTTGCAATTTCCTTTACCAATTCACCTTTCTGCTTCATGATATCTTCTTGAGAAGCCTAGCAAAAAAACAAGACACTCAATCACATTTTGACCAAAACTACAAACATTTACTACCATTGATCGGATAAAACAGAGTATCAATTACCTTAGAAGCAGCAAGCTGATCCTGTAATGCTGAAAATTGACCCTTCAAGTTGCCAATATTTTCGACAATGGCAGTCCTTTCTTTCTCACCGCGTTTAATAGTTTCATGAGCTTCATCAAGATCACCTTGTAGCTTGCTGTTATACAGCTGCAAGCTTGAGTTATACTCTTGCAACAGTTTGTACATGTCATTTACCGATTGTATCTGCACAAAACCCCCAAAAAACAAACGGTCAACATTAGTTAAAGTTAAAGGACATCACATTCTCATTTCAGATCCTTTTATGTTTTCTCACCCTCTGGTTAGCCGTTTGAAGATCTCCTTGTGCTTTTCCTAGCTCTTCTATAAGACCAGCTTGTGCCTTTTCAACAGCAAGTCTTGTTTCTTTCTCTTTTCCAAGAGAATCATTCGCGGACTAAAGCAGAACATATCGAATTAAAACCCACAAATATGAATTAGACACAAGTAATTCAACTAGAATTAGCCGCCTCTTACCAACTTCTCCGTTTGTTCCCTGGCAAGTTGCACTTGAACAGATTCAAAGTTTTTCCTTAGCTCTTCAATTATCATATTCAGCTCCTCTTCTTTGTTTCTCAAACTAACCTCTGTCATCAAAATTGCACAAATATAAAGTTCAAATCCCAAAATTTGAAACGAAAAAGTCAACAAAACTTTAATTTGGAAACACACCCATGTCAGCACAATGCTTCTCATTCAATTCCAACGCGTTCTTCAACTTCTCTTGCTCAAAAGCGTAATCCAACTCGAGTTCTTGAAACCACCTAATGCAAAGTCTAAGCCTTTTTATATAATCCATCATATTCTCACATCGCTCCTGCAAAACCAAACCACCAAGAAGAACATTCAAATTCAAGCTAACTAATTGAAACCAAAAAGAGATTCTACCAAAAGGGCGGCCAAACACATAAACAAAGTCTTCAATTCTTTATCAAACTGACAAAACTATTTTGGTCCCATAAATAGTCTTATAACAATAAAATCTTCTTCAAAAAACCAATAGATCCAACGAATAAAGTCAGTAAGCTGACTGAAATTAAAAGCTCCAGATTCTACCACAAGGATCAATGAATACATAAACAATGTCTTCAATGCCATTGCCTAAAAATAAAGGTCCCACAAATTGTCTTATATCACAATCAAATCGTCTTTAAGAAAACCAACGGATCCAACGAGAAAAGCCAGTAAAAGCAACTTAAAATTCAAAACTTCACCAACTAAACTCTCTGCCAATAGAAACCCTAATTGATAAATTTACTCAACAATCAAATTATCAAACACTTAATATACAGTAGAGACATTTTTCCATACAAAACTTACATGACACAAGAAATTTTAGATTCAAGTAAAAAAAAAAAAAAAAATTGATATATTTAATGAGGTGGGGAAAAAGTAGAAACCTTGTAGTTGAATTTGCTCTTGTACTTGATTCGCTCATTAAGAAGAGTTTCAACGTCTTCTCTTGTAAACTCAACAGGACCATATTCAGATCCTGTTGTGCTTGCCGGAGCACTGTTCGGCGTCAGATCTTTTGACCCATTAGCCACCGGAAAAGCTGACCGGATTCTTCCATTGTTTGCCATCGCCCCCACCATAACAAAAAAAAAAATATGAACTTTTGTTCTCTTCTTGTTACCTAATTACTTCAAATTTCTCTCAATCAAAGCATAAACCTGCAAAAAAGTTTGTTTTTTTCTTCTTTCTTAGAGATCTTCAGAAAAAAAAAAAGAGAAATTGAGTAATAAAATTAAATGTAGAAAAAAAGAAGGAAACCCGTGAAAGTTGAGGTTTTTAAATTAGTAGCCGAAACATTGGTTTGAACCAAAAAAAACAGAACATTTTTAAAAGAGTGAAGAAACAGACCTAAAGATTGAAACTTTAAGAGGTAAACAAACTTAGTGAATGAAATAAAACATGCCCAGATTTGTGAGAAGTATTGAGAGAGGAAGAAGACGAAAAAGGTAAAAAGAGGACCTTTGGCATTTAAGAGAGATTGTGTCCTTTGTACTAAAGGATTTGGGTTTTAGAAATGGAGGCACGTTTCAGTTTTGTTCCTCTCGTCTCTTGCTATTGTGTGGCTACTTGTTTCTATATTTGTTGTTTGAATGTTCAGAGAGAGAGAGAGATGAACGTGGGGCCGTTGATTGGATCTGAAGTCACCGAGGTAATGTAATCACAGCCGTTGCTTTATTAAGCAGCAAAGAAATTAGAAGAAGAAAAAAAAGGTTTAATGTTAGGACTAGGGGCAGTGGGGGGGGATATAAGGTCAGTGGACTTATAATGACTTTAAAGTTTAAACCAAACAATGTATATATTTTTATCAACAATAATATGTAGTATACGAGTTTGTATTTAGATGATGACACTTTATACTGTTACTGTAAAAAAAAACTGTGTATGCAATATTATAAATAATTTTTTTATAAATAAAACATGAATAAAGGGTTCATGAAATTGTGAATATCAAATATTACTTAAAAATTGTATAAAGAAAATGCTAGTAAAAATCATATTCATGAAATGGCGAAAAACTATATAGTACTATTGAAAATATTTATATGTCTGTTTTGGAAAGAGAAAAAGAATTACCATTTTTTATGCTTAATTTTACAAAGTACCACCAAATTATAAATTCTAAAATAGGGACGTTTAAAAATATTTTTTTGTAATATTTTTGAGTATAATAATTTGTGTTTTGAAAAGGAACAAAAAACTAAGAAATGAAATTTTGATATGGCCCATATATTTAGATGGAATCTTCTTGTTTGGTTTTCAACAGAGATGTAAAATTAGTTGTATCGGTAATCTCATAGATTTATTAATAAAATGAAATTAAATAAACTAATGACGATTAAAAAAATATTAAGAAAAGCTAACTATAACGTGTCGGTAAAATGTGATACGTCAGCAATTTTAGAACGAGAGATTCTTTTCAGAAAAACTGGATATTTTACCTTTACCAAAATTACCCTTACCATTACTCCAAAGATTTGTTCAAAGCAGTCACGTTTCTGGTTTGAAAAGGTGTGGGCTAAAACTGTCCGAATAAAACATTGTCTTTTGTCGTCTAATTCTTAGATTCTGTCTCTTACCCTGACGAGTTGTCAAATTTCATGTGAGAAACAATGTTAAATCTAATGGTCCGAGCTGAATTGGCAGTTGAAATATCGTCGTTGATGTGCCTTGTGAAATTGATGATTAAATTCACGTAGTTGAAACATTAAGTAGTGAATTAATTTTGTTCAAATTTACGATTAAAACGTATGTTGAGTGTTGACCCCAAAAAAAAAAAAAAAACGTATGTTGAGTTACATTTTTTGGGGATAAAGCATATTTATTTTATTTTTTTTGCCAGAGAGTACAATGTACATGCAGTTTTATCTTTATATTGAGTATGTTTGACAAAAAAAAAAATTTGAGTATTGACCCAATTCGAAACCGAAAAAATGTAACAAATAAACAAAATTTGAGATTAGCGATTGGTGACATAGAGACATTAAAGTGCACATTCTAGACGCACTAAACATCTTTCACCTTTGCTCACTCTAAAAAAATTCTAAACTGGATCATGCAATAAACAAAAATAAATAACTTTTCATTATATTTTCATTATTGCAAACTTTGTGATTCACCCTGCAACCGTATTGTAAATAAATTTGTGATTATTAAGAAGGGTTCTGAACATTATGCATATATTCAAATATATAAATACATTATGTCTGGATAAAGCAGATACTACTTTATGCAAAGGTGATTAGTAAGGTGGTGCAAGTTTCATGCCAAATTTGATTTAGTCAAACTAAAGGATATAATAATTATTAAGTATTATTAAAAAGAAATTATTAGACTATGGTTTTTCTCTAAAAATCGTGGCGTCGAATATCAAGTTGAAGAAGTCTTGGAACTCCGAGTATCAAAATGGTATAATATATAGATATAAAACGCGCATTTCATAATTTATTGTTATAATTTTTATGATTTGTGGTCTGCATGTAGCTTATATCTGAACTTTTAATGTTAGAAGTAGTCTCCATTGATTTTCTAATTGCTTAAGAAACTACAGCTAAAATTAAAAAGACAAGTTAAACTGAACTCCGAAACCTATTTTTTTGAGAACTATCTTAAAAATCTTTAATACTTTTTAAAATGAAATTGATATTAGAGAAGTACGTTAAACTATTGAAACTTGATATAGGTGTGACTCGAAATTATGTATACAGATTGTTTATGAAGAATCAAAATATTAATTCCCACGTCGTAAACATGTTTTTTTTAATATCATGGCCTATACATGTATATTAATATATTTTCTCCTTAGTTTATGATTTTTTTTTTCATAAAATTTTAGTCCTTCGATTGCGTCAAATGGGTGCCAAGTATTTTTTTTTTTCCTTTTTTTCTTTGCAACTTTATTGAAACGTGAATTAGTTCATTGGAGACTTCATCGTTAAGCCATGATTATCTACTCCCCTCGTCTAACTGAATCAAATTACACACTCAAAATAATATGGATTTCAATACAGTCTTTTCAAATTATATATCTTGCAGAATCTAACTAAACATTAATTATTACATCGGATTGTAATAAACGATCTACTATTTATGTCCTAATAATTCAACAAAATATATCAACAGACTGTTCAACATATAAAATACAAGAAATATCCTGGAGTTTCTTACATACTTTAAACAGTATAAATAAATCCAAAATATAGGTTTCGAAACGTATATTATATTTGACCAACTTCTAGATAGTGATATTATCAGACAATAATTATTTTCTTCAAATGAAAATTTTCTATATAAATATAGATGTTAAGGGAATGCACCAAACACTTCCCATGAAGAAAAAGTTGTTGCCAAATCTATTTGTTAATTTGTGGTAGAGAGCTCCAAGGTTTTCATCTAGTGTCATTTTCTCACATCAAACTTAGACCTACTTCTTCTGTTAAAAGAATAGTTTATTACTGTTCTGTTACATATATTCTTAGCTTGTTCGACTAACACACTATGAAATCCATTAAAGAAAAGACTATATATTAACAAATTCAGTTTTTCATTTCCCCATTCGAGTCATTTGAAAATCGAGGAAAATTTTCAGAGTTTTGAGATATCTACAAAACAAAATCACAAATGTTCATTGTATGGACAATTCAATCTCATTCTTTTGTAAAGGAAGATTAAAATGTCCAGTATCATCATTTAAAAACACCAATGGATATATGTATCTCAAACTTTTTCTTTTTCTTTTTTAATATATGTAAAACTGTTATAAAAACGGTGTTTATATATATGGTTATATTACCGAAAGAGATTTTAGAGAGAATATAAAAACTTATGAAGAGGATTGTATTGTATTGGATAATTTTACATTAAGCGAAAGCATCTATTTATAGGAAAATAAATTGAGTTACTATGCATGCATAGTGACAGTGGGCTCCACACTAAAATTTAATTTTTTCGGACAGTTACCTAACTTCAACTTTTACAACAAAAACCAAATAAGTGGTCCACTAAGACCACCTTATTTTTCTCTCTTCTCTCTCAGTTCGCCCTAACTGCCCTGAAGGTAAGTTTGAGCTCACCGTCTCTGCCTCAGTCTCCTTTTCTTGCTAGTTTCGTCTCAGTTCCTGCGCTCTCTCCGACCACTGTCTCTGCCGGAAGGTCTCGGTCGGGACTCGTCTTCAAATTCCGGTGGAAGAACGCTTCTACACCGATCCACTTCTCCTCGCCGCCGCTCGGGTGAATCCGCCATCGGTTCTTGGAGTCTTCATCTTCCGCCTTCACTCGCGGCTTCAAGCTATCGAACCATTCCGATTACCTGTGAGATCCGCCTTTGCATGGCTGCTTCGGAAACCCCATCGGAGTACAGATCCCGGTCGCTGACCACGGATCTCGCGTCTCCGAGACTGCTCATATCCAGGTGATGCGTTATTTCAACCTTTTCAAATCGTTTTATCATCTATCTATTTCAGAGATTTGTTCAAACTTTCCCGATCTTTGCAATCGGAGAACTCACACCTTGCTTCGGCCGGTTTCTTCACACTCGATATCTATTTTCGAGCTTCCTTCAAGCGTGGTAACGCTGCAGTTATGTCGAGTTCGCTCGATCTCTCCGATGAGATTCTCCACGGCCATCAAAAAGCCAAGAGACTTCGTTTCACCATCGGTATTTCATTCGGGATGTCATCCCGACCAAAGCGCTTTATCCCCTGGTTTATCCCTGTCGAAACTTCCCCGATGGCCTCTTCGCTGATCGCAGTTGCGGCCAAGAACACCGTACTGTCTCTATCAAGAGCTGTTTAGGGCGAACTGTTTGCTTGGTTATGAGCTTTGGACCTTCTTTCGTTTTCAGCTTTGTTATTTGGGTGGTGGTCCTATTCCTTCTATCTTTATATTGGATTTTATATCCTCCAAGGCCTGCGAGCCCTTATCCAGTTTGGCTTTGTTAGTTTCTTATGTAGAGTTTCGAGTCCATCTATCTTTTGTAGTCCACTGGACATTAACTAAATGAATCTAAATTTAGTTGTCGACAAAAAAATAAAATAAATAAGTGGTCCACTAATTTGGAGTTTTTAAGCTGTACCTTTACACAATAATAATTTCTCTTAATTCACATTATCGGTAAATCGACCTGACACATCTTTAATACAGTAAGGTTTAGTTGGCTCATTGCGTTAGACATCATTGATGTAAGAGGGTTCAACTGCTAATGAAGTGAAAATTTATATGCACTGGAAAGAATGTTCAGATCTGGGATGGATTGATATATATAGTTTATATTTTCTTATAACTTTTTGTCGTAAAATATAGAGTTTTCTTAAGTTTATCTCCATTATCTGCAGCTCTGCCCAAACAGTTCATGCTTTGGTTTAGATTCGATGCCTTTTAATGCGTGTGTGTCTATATGAGAAAAAGATATTCGTGGAACATATTTGTTCTAAATTTATCGGAGAATATAATAAAATTTTGACATTTAAAAAAACTACATCTACAAATAACTAGTAGTTATTGATATTAGACAATAATTCGTTACGATTTTGTTTTATGTTCCAACGAAAGTGAAAAATGACGATGAAAGATTTGAATGTAGTCACATTTCTGTGGAAACAAGGGATACAGTACATGATGCGAATTACTTCTATTGGTGATGACAAAGCAACGTTCGATCTGGCAACATGGAGAAGACAAGGGTCAGTTTACAAGCAAGATTTTTCATCCAAGGAAACTTGGAAACAAATCAGAAGAAAACATCAGGTACCCACTTGGTCAAATATCGTTTGGTTCCCCTTCTCCATTCCGAGATTTTCCTTCATCTCTTGGCTTGCCTTTCACGACAAGTTATCAACTGGAAATCATCTCGCTAAATGGATCAATCCCTTACCTTGTCCGATGTGTGGTGAACGAAATGAAACAAGAGATCACCTATTTTTTGCATGTCCGTTTGTTTTCACAATTTGGTCCTCCTTGTGCGGTAAGCTTCTGGGAAGAATGCCTTCGCCTGATTGGCACTAGACGATCGAATCACTTTTAAAGAACAGAAAATCAAGAGTGGACAACATGCTTTATCGTATGTTATTCCAAACAACGGTGTACCTTATACGGCGGGAACGAAACAACAGAAATCATAACAACAAAAGAGCTTCCCAGCAGCGTCTTTCACAGCAAATCAAAAAGACAATAAGCGACCGAATTCTATCTAGAAGAGATTGTAATTCAGATGCAGCATTGGAGATTTCTGACCGATGGCGAGCACTATTCCCAGCATCATGACCAGCTTTGTTCTATCTTTATTCCGCCCTATGTTTTATATTGCTGTTTGCTCCTCTGATTTTCTTTTCCTTCTTTTTCTCCGTCTGAATGTCTATAAATAAAACCCTTATCTTTTTTAATCAAATATCACATTCCACCAAAAAAAAAAAATAAACGTTCGCTATGTGTAACTAATTCTTACAAATAATATTTCAAAAGGGTTTTCAATATATATAGAGAGAGACGTTAGAATCCTATGACAATATATTAATGTTGTCTAACCAAAAAGAAATGTGCTTTTGTGACATATGGAGTTCATATTTGCGTCGGTTACATTGGTGATGATTATTCCACATTTTTGTCCACTCCAAAAATCCATTTTGTGATAATAAAACCAAACAAAGAAAACCCTAAACCGAACACTCAGATTAAAACTTGTTCCTATAATTAATCTTGGGGATTCGGATCCCTAAGAAAGAGTAGTCGTCGTTGTTGGAGAGCAAAGCTTCGGAGTTTTTGGTGTCGGTGCGCGCGCCACCAGGGGTGTTGATCGAGACTACGACCGTAGCCGTATTCCCACCACCGGCCGCTTCTCCAATTGTTGTTGACCGCAGATTTCTTGTTGCTGTTCCATTGGTCATTAATCATAATTTTATATGATAGAGACTAAATAAACCACACCATTCACTTGGTCCGATTTTCATTGAATCCTAGTTGTCTTAAATTCTTAATAGAGCATCTATGGAAGGTCAATTTGACATTATCAGAAATTCAGAAGTCTTTCTCATATCTTTTTTGATGGTCATGAATTTATTATTACATGATTTATTGGTTTAAAGCCCATGAAACATTTCATGTGAGATGGTAACATTGTCCAATATCACACGCCAGACAGTAAACCGTTTGAGTCTCTGATATTACATTTGAAAAGACATTTTTGAGTCATTAACGAAAAATTTTGATATATTTTTTTAATAGGTTAATTGTATTAATGCAAAAAAAAGAGCTACAAAGTAACGAATTACAATCGAGAAGTTAAATGGAGAATGAAGAAGAAAAAACTATTATAAAGCGAGTATGAAGCTAGAAAACTAATCTAGAAAAATTAGAAAAAATGGTATTGGGAGGAAGGGCAGCCAAACGGTCCATTCGATTTTTTTTTTGGTTGGTTTTACGTTGAGCTGAAAGGGCGCGAGGGTCCGATAAAGGAGCTAGTCGTTTTAGCTTCTGAGCGGAGGCGATAAGCTCTTCCTCGTCATCGAATTGTTGTTGTGTAAGAGCTTTAACTTTATGAATGATTTTGGACGAAACTTTGTTGTAGACGGCCAAATCTGAATATGAAGTGGGAGAGTCGATGGGATCGTCTTCTGCGGAGGAGTCTTCAGCATTCGGAGATATCTTTGTTTCAAGGAGAACTGGGCTGATGAGTGAAGTCGCTTGGGCCTGGGCTTGGGATGATGTTTGCTTGATTCTGTACTGAGAACTGGACTGATGACTAACGATTTGGGGTTTTACCAAAGTTTGGACTGATAAATAGGGTTTTGGCCCTCAGAAACCGTACTTGCAGCGACGGCCAGAGACGAGACATCAGCGGCGGCGAGAGACGAGTCAGCTGCGGCGAGAGACGAATCAGCTGCGGCGGCCAGAGACGAATCAGCATCGACGGCCAGAGACGAATCAGCAGCGGCGGAGGGAGAGTCTCCTGCAGCAGCGGAGGAGGGTGAAACTCTTGCAGCGACGGCGGGTGAGGCTCCTGCAGCGGCTGAGGGAGAGACGCTGAGGGAGAGGTTCCTGCAGCGGCGGAGGGTGAGGCTCCTGCAGCGTGGAGGTCTGAAGACGGGAAGAATGATGGGATCTGGCTTCGAGATGCGATGGAGCAGAAGATGTGATGCCATCTGCGGAAGTGGATTTGGGAGAAGTGACTAAGGAAGGAGCTTTGATGGTGAGTGGGCAACGATGAAGTTGATGGCCGAAGTTTGAGCAGCCATAGCATTTTGGGGGGAGCTTGCCGAAGTCGACTCCAACTCTGACGATGTTACCGGATCTGTCGCGGATTGCAACGTCGGAGGGAAGAGGCTGTTGCAGATCTACTTAAGAGGTGTTATTGGTTCGGTTCGTGTATTTCGATAAATTTTTGATGATTTTCAAAATTATAAAAAATAAATACTTTAAAAGATTTTAAAATATTACAAAATAGTATCTCTATAATATTTTGAAAGATTTCAAAAAAGTATCTCCAAACTATCTCAAACTTTTATAGATTATTATCCAAAATATAGAGTCATTCTCCAAAGTATCTCCAAAACGAATTATCTTGTGTGTTTACTTCAATAAACAAAAGTTGTGGTTTTACGACAACGTAATGAAAGAGTCAGAGAGCGGTACTCACTACGATTGAACAGGCAACGTAACCAGCCTTCTCGCGGTGATCAACAGATGTGACTAGAATAATAAAAGCACTGTGTATTCAAATGAATCAACATGGCAAAAAAAAAACAGAATCAAATGAATTTGGCGTTTCGTAACACATGGAACATGAATTCTTATCGCGAAACAATGTATAAAACTATAAAATGAAAAAGCTAGTTTAAAGAAAAGATTTGAGTCAAGCTGAGGTTTCTCTTGCTATACACAATCTGCGTAAACGAAGTTCCTATGCTATGTGTTTGCAGGTAAATTTTTTCTCATTTTCTAATTTGCCATAGCGTTTATTGTTTTCTCTAGCAACTCTCTTAATTTGTATGTCTTTGCTTTGGTTTTACAGCTGTGGGAGTGGTTGCGAGCTAATAAGCAATTTGAGTTCACAGAGGCAAATTATGCTTCTCAACTAGATTTGGTGTCCAAAGTACATGGTCTACAAAACGCCGAAAACTTTTTGAAGGATATTCCAGAATCTTTTAGGGGAGAAGTAGTGTACATAACCCTGCTGGCAAATTGTGTACATAAGCGCCATGTGAACAAAGCCGGAGATCTTTTTAACAAAATGAGAGAACTAAAATTTCCAATAAGCTTGTTTGCTTGCAACCAGCTGCTTCTCCTCTACAGTACGCATGATAGGAAGAAGATAGCTGATGTTTTGTTACTCATGGAAAGAGTAATAATCCTAGAAAAATACTTTGAGAATACCTTATTAGGTACAATACTTTTGATGATAAATGTGTATAATCAATAAACCAATAACACAATATTTTAATCCAATGATAAAAGGAGTTACTTTCATGTTATTTGAATAACACAAGATTTTTATTGACTTTATAAAATCATGGATCCAATAACTCTAGATTTATAAAGATTTTTGATTACTTTTTACAAATACATAAACTAATAACATCAAACTTTAATAAAGTTTTGAAAAATCTTAATTGAATAACATTAGAATCTTCATAACATTTAAATCTTTAGATGTCCATCTAAATACATAAACCAATAACACCCCCTAACACTCTTACCTAGCCTAACCAAGAGTTGCTGGAGGTTTTTGGCGAGGCATGGGAATTGGCTTTCCGACGCCACTTGCAACGAGAGAGATTTCGTCACGAAACGGTAACTGAGGCGGGATGTTGTGTAACGTTATCCATAGGGGAACGGTTTCGAGTACGCTGCTGTGAAATTGGGGTGAGGGGGTCCATTCCGACACCGAGAAACCAACAGTTTCGGCGGACCAATAACCGACTTCTAACACCCATTGACGGGTTAGGAGCGATGGAATAAAGATGAGGCAGGTTCCCTCGGAAAAGCTGGTGGACATAAATGGTACCGTTTTTTCCCAAATGGGGTTGAGATCAGTAAAAAAAATTTGAGGTGGTGGAGGTGAGCCGAAGAAGAAGGCGACGATGTAGCCTTTCCATAGGGCTAAGGCAGCAAGAATGACTTCCAATGGAGCTTCAACAACCAGGGTTCCGTCGTCGAGAAAGGATGGAGAAGGGTAGACCTTCTCATCGGAATTGGTTTTGAACAGGTCAGCCCACGGCGAGGTGACGAGTTTCATATATGGAATTTGGGAAGTAGTTTGTGATGTCGATGAAGTGGGAGAACGATGAGTAGGCGGAGCCTTGCCGGAATGCTCAGATGATGTGCTAGAGATGGGAGAATTTACGGATGAGAGAGGCACTACTAGAAAAAAGCGCTATACCCACGAATAATTTCGTGGGTTTGGCAAAAATGCCACGTTTAGTCACGAAATGTCAGGCATGAGAAGTTTACCACGAAAATTTAAAGATCGTGGGAAGACGTGGCAAAAACGTGGGTAAAGTTTCCCACGAAATCTCACGAAGTGGGTAATATTTACCATGGTTTTCCACGTATAATTTCGTGGATCATACATTGAAATGACGGTATGCTACGAAATGCCACGAAAAAATGTATGGGTACCTGGACTCACGAAAATATTAGTGGCAGTTCGTGGGTATTTCTTCATGCCAACTATATAAATTGTGGTAAATCGTGGGAAATAGATGGTTTTTAAAAATAAATTTATTATGTCTCTAACTATAAGATAGCTTATAAGATAACTATAAGATAACTAATAGACTATTAGTAATATATTTATTATTCAGCCAAATACATACAATAAAACATATTTTATTACAAAAGTTTTTTCAAATAAGATAGAAAAAGTGATACATTACAAAATATAATATATTGTTCGGAGACATATTGTAATAAATTCCATAAGTTCTTTCTTTCTCTTATTACTTCCAATATCGAAACTTTTAATTTTGAAAACACAAATAATATAATGATATTATTATAATTACAAAATTTTGATTAAAATTATACACTTATATTTGTTTAATATATACTGTTTAACTTTTGATTTAATTTTTAACTATTATTTTATATTAAGTTATTTTTTATTTTACATATAACTTACGTTTTCGATTTTGTCCTAACTTTTAAATCATTTTTTTATAGGCACCGGGTATTTATTACTCTGCGAGCTAATTAACATTACACAATAGTAGATTATTTTTAAAAAATTATAAATACAATTTGTAAAAACTATAATTAGTACAATACATTACTATAACACATATAGAATTATACTAAAAGACACACATTTATTCAATATAACAACTCACATTATTCATTATAAATTATTTAATAAAAACTTAAAATTACTTATAAATAATTGAAAATTAGATATACCCACATTATAAATTATTTAATAAAAACTTCAAACAATTTAAATATATACTTTACATAAAATTAAAACTATTTACTTATCGTTTTTTAAATCTAGTAATTTTTTTAACCGTGAATCTAAAACCCGGAAAATTTTAGTTACATATATATATATTTGATGTGTAGAGAGTTAACCAAATGTTCATGTAGTGTAGTGGTTATCTTCTGTTTAATCTAAATTAATTCAGATCGCTGCTTGCCGCCGCCACCAGCCACCGTCGCTCGCTGCCGCCGCCACCAGTCACCATCGCTGCTTGCCGCCGCCGGTCTCCGCAGCCACCCGCCCGCTGCCGCCGCCGGTCTCCGCCGGCACCCGCCCACCGGTTCCACCGCCACTGCTATCGTCGACTATGTGACATATTTTTTTTTAATTTATTTGGATTACCCACAAAATCCCACGAATAAAAACGTGGGAATTCGTGGCAAACTTTTCCACGTTTTTTCTCGTGGCTTTTCGTAGGTAATTTTGCCACATTTTGCTACGAAAAATATTACCCACGACGCTATATCCACGAAATAAAAATTGTGGCAAATCGTGGCATTTACTTTGAAAACCCATAAATATTGTGAACAAATATCCACAAATTTTTCGTGGGTATAGCATTTTATTCTACTAGTGAGGTGGTGTTTTGACGGGAGAAGAGTTTCCGACTGACGTCCCCATCGGAAAGGAAAACCTGTTACAACTTTCTAGAGAGAAAACCAGAGTAAAGTATTTTTAAGTCCCATAAAATTTTCAAGGATTACAAGCTAAGCTATAATGTACCATCATGTACTGAACCATATGCTATAAGAAGAAACATTGGCTTTGATATAATTTTTAACGTGACTATATATGTTTTGTCGTCCTTAGCTAGGAAGTTTTTCACCGACTTTACGATATCCTTTTTAAGAATAGGCCACAACCTCTGATAAAAGATAGTGCAGTCACTCCGTTAGGTCTTGTGCTTTCTCAAAATGCATCGCAAATAACGCATTTTGAATATGTGCTTAACTGCTTATGTAGCATTCTTTGTTAATTTCATTTCTCCTTATGCTGACTCCACCCTTCGTCATCTGCATTAGATAGTCCTTGAGTGTTTAATTAATACCCTATTCTTCAGTGTTTAATACCCTATTCACTTTATAAAATCATTCTCATATCATTTAATACCCCGAAAACATGCATTAGTGCAATTTCCTATTATACATATATATATATATAATATAAATTCAGCATCAATGTATTTTTTTGTAATTTCAATAAATCATTTGTGTATAATCGATATAGTTTTATTTTGATATATTATATACTATGTATCTTATATGAATATAATATCATTCATCCATCTTTGTGTGTCCACCACAGAAATTCATCACAGATAATTATATATAATAATAATAAAGATAACAAAATTAAGAATTAAAAACTAAACTTAATACTCATCAAGGCCACATCAGATTAAAACTTGTTCTTAGAATTAATCTTGGGGATTCGGATCTCTAAGAAAGAGTAGTCGTCGTTGTTGGAGAGGAAAGCTTCGGAGTTTTTGGCATCGGCGTCGCCGGGGAGCTCGAGACGGCGGACGTAGCCGTATTCCCACCACCGGCCGCTTCTCCAGTCACCGTTAACCGCCGCTTTCTTGTTGCTGTTCCATTGGCCACTAATCTCCAGCACTTTTCCATTAACGTCCACATACACCTGCACGTTATTTTTCCCCACCACTAATATACAAGTACCAAAATTTCTAATCAGTTTTTTTTTTTTTCTTGAACCCTCAAGAAAAAGGATTATATCATTTACTTTTGACCTTTTTAAAATTATTATTTTATATTAACCGAACCATTTTTATATTTCTCGTTACCTTAATAACTAGAGTGTGCTGTGTACAATTCAAATTTTGGTTCGAACATTTTGATATTTTTTTAGTAAAATAAAATCCATTTATTGACTAGAAAAACCTAGAGTTGAAATTTTGTATGAGCTTGGTATGTTTTGGTTTGGTTCATGTTTACTCTTTTACTCAAATATATCTTCACTTTCGAAGAAACTTAGTTCTCTGTTCATATTTTTTCCTATTTCCATTTAGTTCATATTCAGTTTTGATCTTTTATGGACGTAAAGCAAATTATTTTTTGGAACTTTTCTTGTTTCCTTTGGATCGCACAGATCAGTTCGCGCGATCTATCCGATCTTCACTTTATATATCAACTATTTTAATACACTATAATACATTTTAAGCTAATATTTGCCCAAACAAAAGAGAAATAAGAGAATTGTAGCGTAAGAAAGACGTACGCACCGGGGATATCGGATTTAAGGACATAAGCTTGATCTGTCTGAGACCAATCAACTCTACACTTTCCTAAGCTCCTGAGGCTCGCTAGCAAAACCTCAGCCTCAAACTCCCACAACGGAAACGCATCTGATGGATCAAAGTACTTCCCAAACAAAAACGGGCTAAAAAGAGATCCCTCGCCGAACACAGCCTTCTCCGAGCCTCCTCCGCCGCTCAAGAACCTTCGAAAAACTTCATCACCGAGCGGTACGCTCCACTTTCCCGGTGTCTTGTCGTCGGTGTAGATCTCTAGTTTGAGGCTTCCACTACTACTCGTCATGAGAGAGAGAAAGAGAGATTGAGAAGAATAAGAAAAGAAGGGATGTGGTTGATTGTGTGTGTGTGTGTGAGAGTTTTGGAATCAATGTTTTGTTTTTATAGTATGAGGCTTGAGATAGCTAAAAAGGATATAAAAAGCTAAACAAAGGATTTTACAGCAAGGGGCCATAAGTAAAGTTTAATGGGGACATAAATAAATTAAATTCATTATTAAATATTTTGATTTTTAAAATATTCAGGTATTAATACAAAAATTTATTAGACATTGTTTTAGATATTTTAGCTATTTTACATATCAGACAATAGTAACTTTAAACTATTTTGAAATATGAAAAAGACAATAATAGCAAATAATCTTCAATATATAAAATATCAATTAATTTGTACTCACATACATAATTTTTGAGAAATGTATTAAGCAGAAGTTACTTTTCCCTACATTTCACAGATTTCTAAATTTAAATAAAAATAATAAAATGATAGAATAGAGAAGACGAAAAAGGAAGAGAGGACAGAAAGGAAACAAAAAAAATCAATGACTGGGGACAGTAAAGAGTGTTTTCCAACTAATCTAATGAATTCTTTTTTTCTCATTTTTCATTATAAATCCTATTCATTGTTTTTCATATGTTGTTTTTTGTTTTTAGTTTACTTCCCACTCCATGTAAATTACTATATATCTGATAAGTACTATTTTATATTTTTTGAGTAATATTCTAACAAGAAAAAAACGAAATATTTTTCATAGACAAAAACCTTCTGAAATAATGCTTTCACGAAAGACAATAATGTCTAAATGATCTATAAATTATTTTAAAAAAATACCATTGCTTTATGATTAGAACATCCCAATATACGTACTCGTTGACTCGTCGTTAACACTCAATTCTAGTCTAGTTGTTAGAGTACGAATAGATCTGCCTTGTATTTTTTAATCGTTATGAATTAATTAAGTGATCATGCATATTACAAAAAAAAAATTGATAGACACATCACACATATAGTCGATGAAAGGAATGTTTTATTCTCTTGTTTTATGCGGAGGTATATTTGTTGCATATTTATATATCATGATACTTAGATTGACGTGATAGGTCCAAAGTTAGACTAAAGAAGAAAAATTATACCAAGATTGTGGGCAAATATTGGGGGCTCAATTATTTGATGATAAGGAAAAAAAAAGTTGGGAGAGATTCTTCTTTCTTTGTGACAATACTTTAACGCGCTTAAAGTAAAGAACGGAATATATTCTCTTGACATAGCAATTGCTCGAAAGGTCACGAAGAAATGTGTCCTCATTTGCTTTGAGCCATACCATTTTGATTCTTCATCTTATACTACTACTATGATAATTGTTATCTTATATACAAAAAATGATGTTTTCCATGTATATATATATGTTTATTACTTTTAAAAGATTATTAGGAATTAGGATCAAATCGCCTTATAGGGCCATAGGGATAGCTAATTATAAACAAATTTGACCCAACACCAAACTTAAATTTATACGCATTTGATTTGAGTTTTCCGGTTCCAATGATAAATGGAAAAGGATAGTTTCTCATGGAAGAATCTACATTTACTTTACCAAAGAAAATAAACAATTTATCATTACTTAAGTTTCTAAAGAAAAGTACGAAAATAGGTGTGAAAGGAATAAGCGTACGCAATAGATCGAGATTCGAAACAATTTGAAACAGTCTTTAATTATTTTAACTCTTTGCTTTCCCAAGAAATTTGACTATTGAGATATTGTCCATGCATCATGCATTGCATATCTAAACATGGAATAAAATGAAGATATCATCAGAGGTTCTAATTTATTTCTTTCTACTATAAGCTGTAACAAAACAAAACATGATTGATTGCCTTAACTGTAATTTCTAGATTTTTTAGTTTAAAACATGAAGATTAATAAATCACTAGATGAATTCTCGCGCTTTGCGCAGGATGTTAGTAATCATTAAACGAAAATAAAATGAGAATGTATCATAGAATCCAAAATATTGAAATCTGAAATAATTTCCGAGTTTGTAATAATTTTGAACATCTTTAATGTATCTTTCTTATAGATGTAGTTATCTCTCTCAATTGAAATTTTGAAAAGAAAAATTTTTCCAACAATATTTGAAATTGGGTAGAGGAATTTGACAAAAACTTTGATGCTGAAAACCATCAATTTTTTTAAAAAAATAGAGAAAAAGGTTGTTAGCAATTTATAAAAACAAATTTAGTGGTACCTAACAAACTTATTTCTTCATGGATTGAACCATTAAATTCAAAAGTTCGACTATTATTTATATAGATGTGTCATATCAATGTTATGGAATAGAATACTTTACGAAAATAAAATATTTTCAAAAAATATTGCACATTTATGTTAATATATAGGTTTAAAAGAAATCTTCCATTTTACCTTTCTATATGTTATTTATCATATTAAAATTTGTATATATTGTTTATGAATTGTTCCAAAATCGTGGAGAAGAATAAATATTAAAGAAATCTTCTATTTTTGGTTATCAATTGTTTCCAAAATCGTGGAGAAGAATAAATATTAAAGAATTCTTCCATTTTTACATTTCTATATGTTATTTATCATAGTAAAATGTATATATTTTTTAATTGTCGTTTATGAATTGTTTCCAAAATCATGGAGTTAAATAAATATTACACAACTATTTAACTAATAAATATTTAAATATTATTTTTAAATTAGTATATTTAAACTTTTTTATATTTTTAAATAAATATTTAAATAAACTGAAGTTAAACGTTTTTAAATTTTGAAATAAATATTAAAACACTGTTATTATATATATTTTGAAATGTTTCTAATTTATATTTTTATATTTTAAAATTTATATTTCTAATTTATATCTTTAAATTAGTATAATATGCACGTTTTATATTTTTAATTAAATAAATATTTAAATTAAAGTTTTTATTTTTAAATAAATATTAATTAAAATATATATATATATATATATTATATTGTAAACATTCTTTATACAATTAGTAATAGTAATGTTTAGTTATACCATATATATACATTACCTAAGTGTAATAAATTTCCTAAAAAAACTTGAAATGTCCAATAATGTCTGGCAGTACAACGTAATATTTTTAGTAAACGAAACATTTTTATATATTTTCTGAAAGTTAATAAAACGTTGACACGTAAGCATGACATAGTTGTAATATTCTACGTAAACATAAGATTATTTTGCTAAAATGATTCTCAATTAATATATAGGAGATTAGAGTTGTCCAAAAAAAATCATTATAAGTAAGAAAAAAATCATCATAAGTTTAATGTTTTTCTTTCTACACGAAAACATTACTTAAATAATAAATATTTGATACACGAGAGAACAAATTAGCCAAAAATATCAGAATGTATATGAAAAATGAAGTTTTAGTAAATAATTTTATAAAAAAAACTTAAATATTTTCTTGTTTTCAGTATCATTTTTTATAATAAGATCGGATACCTTATAAATTATTAATAATATACTAAAATGAATAGATTAATAAATAAATATAGAATTATATTATACTTAAACTAATTAAAACTTTTTTTTTTCTTCCCTTGAGAAATAAAATCAAGAAAAAAAAATTTCCAATATATCAATAACTCTGCGTAATTCTCGCGTGTTTGAGTTTTGTGAAAAAAGAGGGACAATTTTGACAAAAGAAAAATGAACGAAAAAGCTTCGAGAAATTTTAATGAAGCTTGAGAGCTAATTTCTCCGTGAATTTTTCTCGTCGACTTTTCTCGGATAAAGAAAAAAGGTTGAAACTTTTTTGGTCTCGCTGGTCAAAATTTTGGGTTTGGTTGAACGCACCGACGACAATCGCCATTGAGCTTTTTCATATTGGATCTGGCCACAATCATTAGCACCAACTCTTTACCTTTTGTGCTGTCTCTTGTTTTCTCCAAACGTGTGTTGATCCGGTGGCATTGTTTGAAGCTTTATTAAATTGGTCGTTCAGGGAAATTGTATCAAAGTCAGCTCCGAATTTCTAGAATTTTCGATCAGGGTTGTTGAGTTTTTGTGTTAAAAGTTTCGATCTTGATCGATATTAAGCAAAGGGTCTGCATTAAATATTGATTTAATCGTCCATTGAAGGAGCTTTAGCCTTTGGTTACGTCGTTGTGTTCGATTCGTTGGAGTATTAGATGAAATGAGAAGCAATAGATATGTTTGGAATGATTCGAGGAGGAATGGGTGATCAGAATTGGACTCGTTTAATTTTTTGGTTGATTCTGGTTTCTGGGTTCTTGGTGATAACCTTGGAAGAGACTGCAGAAAAAGATGAGACTTTTCTTAGTCAATTCATGGTCCCATCAACAGGGCAGGTCAATGCTCAAATGGTAAGCCTTTTGCTTTTCAAGTTTGTTTGATTCTTTTTTACATCATTTGTGATGGGATTTATCTGTTAGGGATTAATATGTAGAAGCTAGAAGATCCTGTAGCTCTATAGTATACTTTTGAAGCGAGAGTTGCGAGATATAAGCTGTTTCTTGCTGAAAGCTAGGTTTTAGAGACTGAATTTGCATTTTTGGTTTTGATTCATGTTCCCTCAAGTGTCTAGGTGTCTGAGAAAGAGATCACAAAGATTATTACGAGATGCTTAGATCCTTTCCTGCTATATAAAGTCTATGGTTTTCGAATTTGTGTCAATCATGTAATATTCTTAACGCACGCTTTAATCAATGGGGTAATATTCAGAGTGCATTTTGATGCTGCTCTAGCTTTCAGTTCATGCTTGTCGACATCATGGTTTGTTTCGTTTGTATGAAGGCATTCTTATGGTCTGTGTGTATCAAATTGAACGAAAGCTCTAGGTTTTTAGTGGGACTCTTTCTTCTGAATTCGTTTCAAGCCTCAGTTTTGGATTTTTCATATGTAGCTACGCTATTCATTTTTTTGGTAGCTAGAATGTATAATCTAGAAGATTCTGTAGCCCTGTAGTAGACTTTATCCAGAGACAGTTGCGAGTCATAGCTTGTTTCTTGCTGAAAGCTTAGATTTATAGAGACTAAAATCATCTCAGAACGCTTATATTGTATGCTTCTTGCAAAATAGTTTGGATTCGCTATTTGCAAACATGGTTGGATTTATAGTTGGCTGTCTCTTAGTTATTGCTATGCTTATCAAATTTTTCTGCTCTTAAAGTTGCTTCTCTCTTGTTTGCACAATATTTGACAGGAAGAAACATCATGGGCACAGCATTGTTGGCAAGATTCAGATTGTGTGAAGGAAGCTGTCGCAGCATTCAATGTATGTTTTCCAGGATCAAAGGATAATAGGGAACTATTTGGTTTTCATCTTTCCCATCTAAAGCAGACTCTTCATGATTGTATCCAAGTAAAAGGAAAGTTAAATGGTCATAACCCCAAGTATCTCGAGCTGTTATCATCTATGCTTGATATTCCGAGGAGAAATCTAGCTAATAGACCTGGCTCGTCCCCTTCTCCTTCCCCTTCCCCTTCCCGTCCTCCTAAGCATAGTCGGGGCCCACCTACTCGATCCAGATCCCCACCTCCGCGGAAATCATTTCCACCATCAAGATCTCCCCCTCCTGCTAAGAAAAACGTTTCTAAAAATTCAACTTCTGCACCTGTTTCACCTGCGAAAAGAAAAGAGGATCATCAGAAAACAATCATCATTGCTGTTGTTGTGACTGCAGTTTCTACGTTTTTGTTTGCTGCATTATTCTTTTTATGCTGCACCAGGGTTTGCGGAAATGGTTCAGGAGGCAGGAAAAATGATGAACGGCCACTTCTCAGTTTAAGCAGTAGCGATTACTCTGTTGGTATTAATATATCCACTTTCTCACGGTACCAATCTAACATGAAATTTCTTGAATATATGAAGATTAAAATACCTTTTTAATGTTTACAGGTTCCTCCATCAACTATGGTGGTCCTGTCAAAGGAGAAAAGCTGGGTCATCAATCTCTTAACATTTACTCAAACCAAGGAAAAATGTCATCTTTCGATGGTAGTAATTCTGACAATTCGGATTCGTTAGAAGAAAGGCTGTCACACGAAGGAATGCGTAATAATAGTATCACCAATCACGGGATTCCGCCTTTGAAGCCTCCACCTGGAAGAACAGCTTCTGTTCTTTCAGGGAAGTCTCTTTCTGGAAAAGTGGAGCCTCTTCCACCGGAACCACCCAAATTTCTTAAGGTGTCCTCAAAAAAGGCTTCTGCTACTCCTCCTCCAGCTCCAGCACCACCAATGCCATCTTCTGCTGGTCCTCCACGACCGCCTCCTCCAGCTCCTACACCTGGTTCTAGTGGGCCTAGGCCACCACCTCCTCCTGGACTAAAAGGACCACGTCCGCCTCCACCGATGAGTCTGGGCCCAAAAGCACCCCGACCGTCTTCTGGGCCAGCAAAGGCATCAGAGGATGATGCTCCCAAAACAAAGCTGAAGCCATTTTTCTGGGATAAAGTGCAAGCAAACCCAGAACATTCAATGGTTTGGAATGATATAAGATCAGGATCCTTTCAGTGAGTAAAAGTTGTTAGCTTTTTTCCCCAATATTCTATAACCATATAACTTTCGCACAGTAACTGATTACAAATTATTTTATGATGCTTTTCCAGGTTCAATGAAGAGATGATAGAGTCGTTATTTGGATATGCAGCAGCAGACAAGAATAAAAACGACAAGAAGGGGTCCTCTGGACAAGCTGCTTTACCTCAGTTTGTTCAGATTCTGGAACCAAAGAAAGGGCAAAATCTGTCAATTCTTTTGCGTGCTTTGAATGCGACAACAGAAGAAGTGTGTGATGCACTTCGCGAAGGTAACCTTCTTTTCTTCTTTTTTCCTAGGTGGAATATAAACATTTTGATTTCTGGCAACATTCTCCTATGTGTTCTCTGAAATATTCTTCGTTGAATTAGGAAATGAGCTTCCTGTAGAATTCATTCAGACTCTGTTAAAGATGGCACCAACACCAGAAGAAGAACTAAAGCTTAGATTATACTGTGGTGAAATAGCTCAACTGGGATCCGCTGAACGATTCCTGAAAGCAGTTGTTGATATCCCTTTCGCTTTCAAGCGTCTAGAGGCACTTCTATTTATGTGTACACTCCATGAAGAAATGGCCTTTGTTAAAGAATCGTTTCAGACATTGGAGGTACGTTTCCTAATCTTCAACAAAAACTTTGTTCTGAAAAGAAAAACAGATTACAGTTTCTTAGTCTTTCTCAAGAATCTTGCTTCTTCTCCAATCTAAATGCATCGTCTTTGGTGTATATGAAAGGTTGCTTGTAAAGAACTTCGGGGAAGTCGGCTGTTCCTGAAGCTCTTAGAGGCGGTTCTTAAGACCGGAAACCGAATGAATGATGGTACATTTAGAGGTGGTGCTCAAGCTTTCAAGCTGGACACTCTTTTGAAATTAGCAGACGTCAAGGGCACTGATGGGAAAACAACGCTCCTCCATTTCGTTGTTCAAGAGATAATTAGGTCTGAAGGTGTAAGAGCGGCTCGTACTATCAGAGAAAGCCAAAGCTTCTCAAGTGTTAAAACAGAGGATCTTTTAGCCGAGGAAACCTCTGAAGAGACAGAAGAGAATTACCGTAATCTTGGACTTCAGAAAGTTTCAGGCTTGAGCAGTGAGCTTGAAAATGTAAAGAAATCTGCAAACATAGATGCTGATGGTTTAACAGGGACTGTTCATAAAATGGGTCATGCTTTGTCGAAAGCTCGGGACTTTGTCAACTCAGAGATGAAGAGTTCAGGCGAGGAAAGTGGGTTTCGTGAAGCGCTTGAAGATTTTATTCAAAATGCTGAAGGTAGCATCATCTCAGTGCTCGAGGAAGAGAAGAGAATAATGGCTCTGGTGAAAAGTACAGGGGACTATTTCCATGGCAAAGCAGGAAAAGATGAAGGGTTGCGTTTGTTTGTGATTGTGCGTGATTTCTTGATAATCTTAGATAAGTCCTGCAAAGAAGTCAGAGAGGCACGAGGAAGACCTGTAAGGATGGCGAGAAAACAGGGTTCAACAGCCTCATCTTCTTCTGAAACTCCAAGACAACCACCTTCATTAGATCCTAGACAGAAGCTGTTTCCAGCTATTACAGAGAGAGGCATGGATCATTCTAGTTCAGATTCAGACTAAAAAATACAAATCTTTGGTTTTGTAACATGTTAGGACATAAATCCTCTGCGGTTTTGCTGAGAACTTCTGATGATATTTTTTCTACTGGGAGTGGAATGGCATTAACTTGCAGAGATGTCAGGTTTTAGTCACTGATGATCAGATGAACAAACACAAAGGAGCTTTTGGAGTTGTTGACTTACACTGTCACTCTTTTTCGCTTGTACTGACATTTTAACCTTTAGTTTTAGAAACACTCATCATTTCTTCTTCTTGAATCTTGTTGGCCATGGAAGAGTATTCTTTATGTTTACTGTTGTAATATTACTATCAATAACGCTATATATTCTTTTTTGAATTGCAACCAAAGCAACCCAATTTTTAAATCCAAAAGAGTTCCTTATTGCAGAAAGAGACGACTCTATGATCTGATTTGTAAAACTAGTTGTACTCATTATGTAAAATACTATCATATATTCACACACAAACTGAAAGAAGATGTCAAAAACAAAAGAAAGAAACAAAGCCCTAGACAACTGAAAGAAAGAAAACCCCTAAACAAAGAGAATATGCATTCTTCTAGCTATTATTGTTTATTCCATCAGAAGGCAAACAGAACAAAAGAGTCAGCAAGACGTGTTCTATATCTTGTGTTGAGACCTAATCTTCCTGAGGCTTTGAAGGTCCAGACTTCTTAGGGAGAAGAAGATTGTGGATATTGGGCATCACTCCTCCATTAGCAATAGTCACATCTCCAAGAAGCTTACTTAGCTCCTCATCGTTTCTCACAGCGAGCTGAATGTGACGAGGAACAATACGAGTCTTCTTGTTATCTCTTGCTGCGTTTCCAGCGAGTTCAAGAACCTGTAGAGATTTTAAACACACAAGTTTCAGTTTCAACCACCAAGCCATTAACGATCCCAAGACAATTAGACACACCCAATTCAGGAAAAACCTCAATGATCAAACTACCCAAATTGAGAACATTAACAAACAAATCAAATTAGTTTCCATATTAGACCAAATTCTATGCACACACAGAAAGTACAAAGATTTAAATTATAGAGTAACCAAATAAACCCAAAAGTATATTCAATTAAGAACTAGGACAAATCTATTGAAACACCGATCTAAACCAAATTGAGATATATATGGAAAGTTATAAGTTAACCATTACATAAAATTAGATAAATTTAAGTAAAGTTTCCCAATTTTACATGTCAAATTCGGAAAATTCAAGAACCCTAGATTCTTCATGGATTACAAAATAATAATAATAATAATAATAATAATAATAATAATAATAATAATCACGAAAAAACAAAGATACAGACCCAATAAAATGAGAAAGAGATGGGAAAGTATAATCACCTCGGCGGCCAAATACTCGAGAACGGCGGCGAGATAAACCGGAGCACCAGCACCAACACGTTCGGCGTATTTACCAGCTTTCAAGAATCGAGCGATACGACCCACCGGAAATTGAAGCCCAGCTTTGCTACTACGAGACGTAGCTTTCTTCGCCACACCAGATCCAAGAGATTTACCACGACCAGCCATTTTTTCAACAACAACAACCCAAAGAGCTTTTTCTTGCGCAAAAATCGAAAATTTTCTTGACGGATTAACAAGAAGAATCTTGATTCTTTCTATCTATATATGTTGGAGAATAAGTTATTGACCAATAAGAATAGAGTACGCGGATCGGAGATATTTAACCGTTGATTAAACCTTAAAAATGGCTACGATCTGTAAGTTTTGCTCCCCCAACGCTTGACTTTTTTTATTGTTGGTTTCTTTTGGACGAGGGAATTTCCTATTTTTTCACGTAAAATTTCCAATTTATTCCATTGGATATTATATTATGGGCTGGATATAAATGGGCCGCGTATTATATTAAACCCAACTCTCAGCCCACGAGAACCTCATAATCGTAGGAATTAAATTTTGCTAATGTGTTGTTTTATAAAGGGTTTTCGAAAAACCTCCACCCGTCGATTTTCATTTTCACCCCAGAAAATGCATTTTACCTCCACCTCAAAGATAATACGCAATATAACCCTCGTATTTTAGCGTTTACGATATACATTAGATTTTTCAAATTATAAAGGTAGATTTGAATTTCCCGTAGTGAGGTTTCGATTTGATATATTATTTATCAACATTTTACTTACGATAGTATAAGGGTTATATTGCGTATTATCTTTGAGGTGGATGGTAAAATTGCATTTTCTGGAGGTGAAGGGTAAAATTGCAAAAATCGGCGAGGTGGAGGGTTTTTTTGCAGAAAACCCTTTTATAAAATATTACAAACTTTTGTTGTACATACATTACCATTAGTACATTTTGATCACTATGTTACTTTGATGAATCACTAATCATACAAAAAATAACGTTGAATTACTAAAAACGTCACTCTAAGAAAATGTTAAAAGTAAGAAAACTATATGAAATTATGTTCACCTAATCAATTTCAATATTTATTAGATCCAAGTCACACGATATTGAGATATCATAGCTAGATTAGGGCAGACCAGTCAATGTGGTGTGGTCGAAATGATGGTCCTGTTGGTTTTAGGTTTAGAGAAAAACTGGGAAACCCAGAAGGACATATCTATCAATGTGTTTCAAAATTCAATTTCTAATTTAATGTCTTCCTTTTGAATTCAATATGGCTATAACGACACCCACACCTACTTCATTATCAACCCTTTGCGATATCTACAAGTCATATTAAATGCACTTTGAAAGTTTGACAAAATAAATCACTTCGGATTAAAGTTATTATATTTTGATCCTTGACGATCTGTTATTGTCATCCATTATTCCTCCATGTTTGAAGACGCTATGATGTAAATCCTAAATACTATAGTGTTACCTTATTACAAACAGACAGAATGCAAAAATATTTGATGTAAATCTTATATTTCGTCCTCCGCTCGTGAGAAACTGATATTTCAAGATTTACTAACTAGAGTGATAAAGTTGCATGGTATATTAGTCGTAGTTTTTAAATATATGTGTGAAAATATATTAAAGGATATTTTATAATTTAAGAAGATCTCTGAAGTTCCACATGTTCTTCAATATAATGTACATATTGATTACTGTATTCCAAGAAATGTCAGAATGATTCGGGCTTTTAAGAATGAGTTGATTGACAGATGTAAGCGGAAAGAAGTGAGTTGAATTAAAATCAATGTTCTTTTTCAATTTATTTCAAATTTAGTTCATATAGCTATGCTATTAATTCATTAGTAATTCTTATTTAGTTGTCACTGAAAAACAATTTGTCATCATTATTGCTTGGATGAACTTATTTATGAAAAGTGAGTGAATAGAATACATAGTTTTAGCCTGACTAGGTTTCGGACATAGTAGAAGCTTATAGTCCAAATAGAATCAACTCTGTCAATGTTGGACTTGGATTTAGATTCGTCAACTATGACATTTGTTTATTTTATATATGACGATTAATCGTAGTCTTGTAATTCGTAGAATCTCACAGTTAAATGAATCATAAAAGAAAGAAAAAATTGTGAGTAAATACTTGTTAGACCGGTGAACCTGCCCACAGACAATCTCATTGATTGACGATTCGTATTGACTGTAATTAAATTTTGTAAGATTCAGTTAAAGGAAATTCTAAAATTTTGGAAGTATGACATGAATTCTCTACACGGTAACTATACGAAAAATATCTTTTATGTATCTTTCTTAAAACGAAAATTATTGAATTAATCACGATTTATGGTTAATATTAATTCTTTTAATGAATGCAAGTTCATGAAATTTAGGCAATTTTTTATTTATTACGGTGCATCAAGTCAAGGTCACCAGTATCAAGACTCCAATATTCAGTTACTGTATTAATTAATACTCGAAAATATAGACTAATCATAATGTATAAAATGAGTATACTATTTCATGGTCATGATTAATGTGATGTCATGATTCATGAACATGAAAACATTAACAGGTTGTGTGACTTGTGAAGTCTTTTTAGTTTTTACACTATAAGATTGGCAAAACAGTAAATGAAGTAAAACATTCTCTCGTGTTATTACATCGGTGAGCTGAGTGAGACATTATAGACCTCCTTTAGATTCATATGCACGAAAATAATATTTTATAATATTATCTCATTTAATTATTCAACTGTATATCTTCTTCATAAGACAAATTCATTTGCCTATTTTGCTTCTTCTTCTTCAACATTTTATTTATATTTATTATGGTACCACTTCCAAAACAATCCTAAAATTTTTGAGAAGAAGATATAGACAGAGATATCAAACAACAACAATGGAAGATCCAAGCAGAAAAAGCCAAAGGAAGAAGAAGAAGAACAAAACCAAGAACAACATCCCAACTGTTTGGTTCTCACTCAAGAAATCTCTCCACTGTAAATCCGAACTATCCGATGTCCACGACCCTAAATCCACCACTAAACAACATCTCTCCACCATCTCCACCAAAAGAAACTCCGGTATCAGCTCCTCCGGCGGCGCCGCCGTATGCGGTGGTGGTTTATCAGGATGTTCAAGATCAATAGCAAATCTCAAAGACGTAATCCACGGAAGCAAACGACATTTCGAGAAACCACCAATAAGTAGTCCTCGTTCTATTGGAAGCAATGAGTTTCTCAATCCTATAACTCATGAAGTTATCCTAAGTAACTCAACTTGCGAGCTTAAGATCACTGGTTTCGGAGACATGGCTTCACCGGCCGGAGCAGCAGATTCCGGTGGTGGAGGTGGCGGCGGAGGCGGCGGAGGTGGAGGAAATGGTCGGTCAACGACTTTTGTGGGGATGTTGAGACCAGGAACACCGATGCATTATCTTAACCATTCAGCTTCTTACAGGAGTCAAGCGAGAAAGGGATCGTTCACTTTGTCGGAGAGAGATAGAGGAGGAGGAGAAGGATTAGGGTTTCATACAAACAGAAGAGTTTCATTGGAGATGAACAGAGAAACAGCCATTAATGGAGGCAACTCCTCTGTTTCTTGTCATAAATGTGGTGAACAGTTCAATAAACTTGAAGCTGCTGAAGCTCATCATCTATCTAAACACGCCGGTAAATACTTCAAAGTTCGAGTTTTTTCAATCTTCACCACTGAAATTATGCAATTTGGGTTTCAGAATAACAGGAAGTTTTCAACTTTAGGAGAAAAAAGTTTTAGAAAATCTCAACTTTATCGAAAAATCAGAATTTTGCAATTAGCGTTTCACAGCAAAGTGTTCAAATTTAGCCAAATTTCGAATTTCATAATCGAATGATACAGTTAGGTTACAAAAACCTCAACTTTATCAAAAAGATCGAAATTTTGCAATAAGTGTTTCATAACAAAAGTGTACAACTTTAGCAAAATTTGCTCTAAATTTCAGATTTTGAGTATGCAATTAGGTTAAAAGCTTCTTAATTTTATCTAATCTTCCTTCATATTGCAGTAACAGAGCTTGTAGAAGGTGACTCATCAAGAAAAATCGTGGAGATAATCTGCAGAACGAGCTGGTTAAAATCAGAGAACCAATGTGGAAGAATCGATCGAGTTTTAAAAGTTCACAATATGCAAAAAACATTAGCTCGATTTGAAGAATACAGAGAGACAGTAAAAATCAGAGCAAGCAAACTCCAAAAGAAGCATCCGAGATGTCTAGCCGATGGTAACGAGCTACTTAGGTTCCACGGAACCACCGTGGCTTGTGGTTTAGGTATAAACGGGTCAACGAGTCTCTGCACGGCGGAGAAATGTTGTGTTTGTCGGATTATACGAAACGGGTTCTCGGCGAAACGGGAGAAGAATAATGGGATTGGTGTATTCACGGCGTCGACTAGTGGGAGAGCGTTTGAGTCGATTTTGGTTAACGGTGGAGATCAGAGTGGAGATGATCGGACGGTGAGGAAAGTGTTGATTGTTTGTAGGGTTATTGCCGGAAGAGTTCATCGGCCGGTGGAGAATGTGGAGGAGATGAATGGGTTGATGAGTGGCTTTGATTCTTTGGCTGGGAAAGTTGGTTTGTATACAAATGTGGAGGAGCTTTATTTGCTTAATCCGAAAGCTTTGCTTCCTTGCTTTGTGGTAATTTGCAAATCCTAAAAATTAGTATTTTTTTTCTTTTTTTGGTCTTTTGGGGGAAAGAGTGAATTGTTATTTTTGTTGATATATTTGTGTATCGTATAATGAGAATTGAAATTAATAGAATTTGGAATCTAGATTCTAACTCGTACTACTAATTTTTTTACCATTTTGTCTTTTCACAAGGTTTATCAATAAGAAGCTCCATCTCTCTTTTTTGTTCTGCAAGATGAATTTGGGAGTTTTTAACTATCTTACCTAGATTTTAACAGCAAGAAAGCTATCTTACCTAGAGATATAAGATATATATTTTTTGTTCATGTTATGTTTTAGAATAAATGTGTATTTTAGCGTATTAAATTGATGTGAAAATCAATGGTTAGAGATTTGATGTCAAATTGTGTCAGAGTGAGAATTTAGTTTCACGGGTGGCCTGTTGGTAAAAGTGCTACTAAATGCCAAATTTTATTCAGTAATAAAAAGTTAATTGAAATTTGACCCAAAAAAAAAAGTTAGTTGAAAATGAGATAACAAAATATTACATTTATTGACGACAAGGAAACCTTTTCAAAAATTTGGAACATGAATGTTTGGTTGAATGTTCAATATGGAACATCATTTATGCTGTTTAAGTATATTTCATCATTTTGATATTTCTAAGCTTCTTATTTTACATATCACTAATATGATTCCTGATATAATACAAATGTACAATAACCAATTCATAGATTGATGAAGACATATTTCGTAGTTAGTGCTAATATAACTATCCAAATTTAAATCTACCTTAGAGAAAAATCAAAGATTATAAACTAAATAATAATTAAAAATTTAAAGATATAAATTTGATATAAAAATTATGGAATGAAATTAATTCTCACTAAATTAAAAAATATATATATAATAGGTTTACTTTGCCTTTTAATATTAATCGCAATAATATGAATCGTGTTTACAAATACGTATTTTTCCGTGATTTCTCAACTATCGATTAAAAACTATATATTATTACGTAGAATTATGTCCAACTAAATCAATTGTCTCCTCTTTTTTTTTTTTTTTTGACTAAACTGAAATTTATACCATCACGAAAGAGTGCTTACAACAAACTGTCTCAAAGCATGTTTAGCTAATTCATCTCAGAGTTAAATGCTCGAGGGATTTGTTTAGAAGAAATTGCATCAAATTAAACGAAATTCGACTTAAAGTCAAATAGAACACCATGAAAATCGTAAAAGGATGATTCTGTTGAAATGGCGTTGATGAGTTGAGAGAAATCAAATTCCACTCTAAAATATTTGATTCCCATCTCTATAGCTTGATCAATGTATAGCTTCTCAGAGAGCTAAACCTTCAGCCACTAAGTCAATTGTCTCCATTGTTGTTTTTAAGTAATTGATTAAGTAACATGATTTCTAATTGATTAAATCCTTTAACAAAGAAAAAAAACATGTTTCTAAGTGATCTTAAACAAATATCATGATACAAATTCGGATATGTAAACAATAAAATGACTAATGCCTCGTCGGTGATCACTTTTTCTATTTTATACTATAGTGTTCTATTTTATAAAAAAGTTATAGAACATTAATAAAAATACGAAACGTATGAATATATGAACCACAATATATTATTCTTTTTGTTTCACAATATAAAAGTTTTAACTTTTTTAAACAATGTTTACGAAATCAAATGAAATATTCATTTTAACCTTAACTCTTACAAATAATCACATGTCTTTTCGTTAAAATGAAAACACAAATTAATGGATTTAAGTTTTTTCTGATCAATGGTAAAATAGACATAAAATAATAATTAATGTATTAATAAATGTGAAATTCTTATATTTTGAAATAATTATTTTTGCTAAAATATTTTAAATTGTGAAAAAGAGGGTATATCGTTCAAAACTAAACTTTATAATCAAAATATTTTCACCATCCATACCAAAACATTTTTGTTTTCTTTTGCTTCAATTTTTTGTTGGGAAATGGGAACCACCCCATTTTAGTCCTAGATTACGTACAACATTGTTTTATAGAAAAGACATTGGCAAAAAAGAACAAAAATAACATTAATGATGATTGGGCCTTTTGTTAAAACGAATAAAGTATATGGTCCATAGGATTCATAATGGCAGTGAGACAAAGCTTACGTCAAAGGTGACGACAAAATTCTGTCCCATGCAAAAATTTATTTGGAGCTTTAAATATATCTATCTGCAAAAGCCACCTACTCATAATTATCCGCTGAGAAAATGAAAAAAACTGAATCTGTGAGCCCAGTAATAAACCCGAAATTTCAAATCTTGAAATTTCGAATTTTGAAAATATATAGTCGATAGTTATATATAATTATGACTATATATTATATGTTTGTGACATACATTTAACTATCAGCAAACTAGTAGGAGCTAGTATTATATGTTTGTCGACAAAAAAATAATTAATGTTTGTTTTAAGAGGGAACAATTATTATGTGTACTGAAAACGTGGCGCTAACTATTAAATTAAAGATAATAATTTGTTGTAAGTTTTTTTTTTCCCTTTTTTATGATGCAAATTGTTATCCAACGGTATATACATATGATAGCTGAACAGCGTATAATATATTAGCTTTGGAATGAATATGAATCGTAAATGTGCTAATCCACAGAACAAACAAATCATTGATATTACAATCAAAATTTGGATATCGGTTTTCTTTAGTTATTTTTATGATATATATAATAATATAAGTATATATATATATATAATATGTGTCATATATTGTATATATTGGAATGAATTACAACGAGGCCTGATATGGACAGTGTATCTACTTCAACCTAAGTAACGGTGGGATCATACCACATGACATCTCGAAGACAATTAATTTTGATTTTGATTTTTTTGACAACAATCTATGTCGTCATATTCGGATCTTTTATATGATGACGGAAACGTTATCCACTTGTAAGTAAAGAAGATGCCACACACAAATTTATAATTATTCACTTACGATGTGAGAGTTAAGTTCATTTTACGTCGTTCAAGTTACCACAATAACCAAATCGGGAGTTTACAAATCTTTCCTTTCTTTTCTTTTCGCTCCAGAACTCAACATGATGTCCATGTGTTTCGTTTTAAGGTTTATGCAACCATATATGCACTGGATAGGTAAATTACACCTTTTTTTTTTTGCAAAATTGACGGATGAAATTTTTTGTAAATAAGTATATATGTTGATAGTTTATCTTATATATTTATTAATAAGATAGAATTATCGCGTGTTTTTAGTAAATGTCATGTTGTTTTACCAAGTAACATGTTATTTACATTATATCTCGTAATTTTATATTGAATCACACTATTTGTTTAAATAAAACTTGAGAAGCACACCTTTTATTTCTGGTTTTTTCATGGTGCTTTTTTTTGTTGTTGCTTATTTAGACTCTCCATTTAATAATCTAGCAAAGCAGCTCTAGCTAGGAACAATTGTCGTTGAAAAAATGTTAGGTGCTACTCAGTGGCGGAGAGGGGCGGATCTAAATTTTTTTTTTTGATGGGGCATATATTTTTTTGTTTGAAACATTGGAGACATATGCACAAGAATTTTGAATAAAAACTATAAGCTTTTAGAAAATACATGGAAAAAAAAGTTTTTGGTGGGGGCCACTGCCCCTTCTTACTCAATGCCACTGCTACTCCAATTTATAAGTTCTTTTTTACTTTCCCTGTATAATGACTAACTTTTAAAAAATAATATATCTACATATACATATATATACATATACATATATAAATATATACATATATAAATATATATATATATACATATATATACATATACATATATATATATATATATACAAATCTAAAATTAAAGAGATATATATATATATATATATATATATAAATCTAATAATCAAACATTATCTGCCCAAAACTATTAGGCAGGTGTTGTGTTCGACTCCCACTTTTCACATAGATTGGTAGATGGACCCCAAAAAATAAAACAATCTTCTAAAAAACTTTCGAATGAGAAATGGACGTTTAAACATCAGTCTAAGATAATCTTCTTAAAACTTCATCTGCAAGTCATTGTGACTAAGAAGAATAAATTATTATTACTAAAAATCTAGGTCAACAGAATGATAATAAAGTACACGGATTCTCCATAAACTAAGAAGCTGTCCTTGTCTCTTTGCTTAGAAACATTGAATTGATCAAATCAATACTCGACAAAATTATATAATTTTCGGAATCTCCCTTAATATATATAACGACGACGATTTCTCAGTTCGTTCATTGTTGAAACTGTTCCTTAATACTAGTTTTCTTTCTCTGCAAGTATGGATCCAAGATTGCTTTTGGTTACTCAATCGGGTAGCGTTGATGCTTTATATTCTCTTATTCAGAAGGATCCGTATATTTTACAAAACATCGATGTTTTACCTTTTGCCCACCCACTACAAAGATAACCGGCAATTTCGACGGCCGCCTCCGTCGGACGTTCAGGCGAATTCCAAAAACTTTTCGGTTGTCGGAGCGTCGGAAATTATCGGCCATTTCACGGAGCAGCGATGACATTCCGACGGTATTTGTCCGTCGGAAAAGCGGACTAAATTGCGATGGACAATCGACGGATAACCGATAGATTTCCAATAATAGTTACGACGATTTTCCGACGGATAAGAATCCCGTAGGTAATCCGTAGGAAAATGATTTTTTTGGTTTTTTTAATTAGAAAACTTATAGTATTTTATATAAAATGAAAATAGAAATTAAATACAAAATTGCAACTGAAATTACTAAAAATATATTAGGGGAAAAATATTATATATAAAAAAAAAAAGGAAAAATTAACCAAAACGACAAAAAAAAAATTAGGAAAAATCAAAACGACAAAAAAAAATTTTACAAGAGTCAAATTAAATAAATTTGAACTAATTATCATCCGATGTACTATCTGAATACTCTGATGGTGATGAATCGGATTGTGAATCAAATTCTTCATGTTCCTCCTCGGAATAATCAAAAATATCGTTATCACCTTCCTCGGTAAAATCGACAACAAGATCAACTTGTTGCGGTTATGTCCGAAAAACTCGTGGCGCTTGTTGCATAGCCTCGTTATTTATACCATCCACCATACCTCTTGGTGTAATCAATGAAACGATGATCAAAGATCATGCTTGTTAGTGACACGAGGATATGGAATGTAATTGGTTTGCTTGTGATCGAGGATAAAAGGATCGTCTTTTGCGCCGTTTTCGGAATGTATAGATATAAATTCATCTTGCGAACACCGGCTCTGGAGCGGATCATACCAATCATGATAAAAAACAAATGTCGAGGAAACGGGGTAATGGACTTGAGAATTTTTTAGAATACCATTGTAGATAATGTCACCCGATTCTGAAGAAATACCATAATCACATGTTGGCCAGATCCTTCCTTCGCGTAAAATCTTAAAAGCATATCCACGTGTACAATACATAGGATAGGAGTGGGCCGATCGATGGACCGTTGATCGATTCTTGTCAAGTTGGAAAAGATTGACTGCTTTTGTGGTTACACGATATTTTAAAAAGTATATTCATAAATTAAAAAATGATATTTGTTGTAATAGTAAAAAGAACGTAAGAGAATGAAATAAACGTACATAAAATGCGAGCCATCGAGCGAACTCACTTTCTTTGAGCACATTAAATGCTTCCTCCGTGTAAGTTGAGTAATGAAAGCATATGTGAGCCATATAAATCCTGTAAATAAAAATATGAATACATTATTTTAATTATGAATATTGTTAGAAAAATTTAGATTTTTAAAAATGAAATACCTTTCATACTCGAAGATCATCATGATTTGTGAAAATATACATATCAAATGATTTTGCTCTCTCCTTAATCTCCGTTTTTGCTTTTTCCAACAGTCGTCACACTATACATATGTAAATAGATTTAAGTTGTAATTAAAATTTTTATTGAATATATAAATTTTCTTACTTAAAATTGAAATGCGTCTTACCTGTCGGAAGAGACTTGGAACGTAGATTGGATAACTTGCTTTTTCACCTCGTCATCGTACTGCGTCTACGACTCTTTGTTTGCACTTGTTTTGGAAAATAATATTCGGAGAAATATGCGCTTCTTCATTAATGGATTGAGCGATAGACCTCTACTTTACTCAAATTTTTAACTTTTTCTTCAGATATATACCTCTCGAGCAGGTACATCGATATTGAACATGACCACTAATCTTTCACGAGGAAGATGAATTGGAAGATGCTCCATAACATCAAAATCGGGAAAATCTTCTCCAATTACATAGAATAATTGGTATTTGCGTCTAAATTACGAATCTGTCACCGTCGGAGATCTAGTACATAAATCCGGAAAAAAGCGATACGAGAAAAAACATAAACCATTAAAACAATACTTGATGTAGTCTTAACTAATATATATGCATAAAATTACAATTGACTTGTGGGCGTTTTGTGGAAGAAGATAAGCAAATGCGCGGAAGAAGACATGCATTATGACATGATAATCGACTTTTAGACCAGAAAACTTCTCTTCACCATAATCAATGCAGTTTAGTAGGTTCGAGCGTAACCATCCGAGAATCTAACATTCTTTGGCAATCCATTCGAAAACTCTTGTTTTGCATCCGAAGGTAAACGGAATTGGGGTATATGACCTTTGTTGTTATTCCCCACACATGAAGCTTTTCGAGAACATATATCTGGCAAATCAATCTAGACTTGATTATCTTTCGTTTTCCCTTGGACATTGAGCAGTGTTAATCAAGTTTTCAAAAATTCTTCTCAATGTGCATGACATCTAGATTATGCCTCGATAGATGGTCTTTCGTATGGCAGATCCAAAAGATACTCTTCTTATGCCGTTATGGTATACGCGACTCCATCTACCGGATTATGTCCATTTCATACGCAGAACAGTTTTCTCCGCCCCAAAATCTCGTAATTGTGTTAAAATGCTATAACCATCTAACTTAAGAGGTGACCCATCAAAAACCTTTTTGTTTTTGGTAAACAATGTCGTGCTTGGCGATAGTGATGATCGTCTTTAAAAAATGTCATGGCAATCGAGCCAAGATGTTTCGCCCATTTCTCGGTGGAGCATGCGTATTGTCTTGGCAATATGGACACGGCAATCTCGATATGTGTGCCCATCCAGGAAACCCATATCTGGAAAAATCACTTATGGTCATAACGCCTTGCCGCGTCAAAAAAAATTTGCACTTGATAGGCGTCGATGCTGAACTCCATGTTCCCATAACATCTGCACTCATAAATCAATGGCGTAAGAAAACATCAGTGATCTCTTTAGATGCTCGAGTCAGGAACAAGAATTGAGAGGAAAAGAAACTCTCTCTTCATGCGTAAAGATGGTGGCAAATTGTATGGTGTCACGATTCGGCCCTGATGAATATTGTTTTCATGCTTTCAGAAAGGGTTAAAACCATCGGTGCATAAACCAAGATACATTCCTCTACGATCTTGAAAATCAGGATAAACATTAAAGAAAGTGTCGCCATGCTTGCGTCGGACGGATTGATATATGTCCGTCAGTTGATGATCTGAATGCCATCTCGTACTGTCTGTCAGTTCGATTGATATAATCTTTTCAAACTTCCGCTAGGTGAAATACCACATCCGTTTGTATGGAACACTGACTCTTCCACCCAGTTTCTTGACCGAGGATAGCGACAAAACGTATTAACGATCCTGAATCCTCTATAGGTAGATCACAATTGTTTGCACAGCGATATATCATGGATTTTACGCGTTTTTAGCCATGATATAGGAAGTCGTTTATCGAGTCTTTCTGTGCTTTTTCTATCATTTTAGGTCTTTTCAGGTTTTAGCGTTTGGAAATTGGAGATTTTGGAGACATTTGGAGCCTTTTGGAGCAGCCAGAAGAAAGTACCCGTTTTTCGAGCACGTATCGTCACGCCATCGCGGTATCGATCGATACCGACATCTTGTTTCAAGCCTGGTATCGACAAGGACGAGAATTCTCGCCAAAAGAAGCCCAATACTTTCCCTTATTTACAAAGAGGCCCACGTGTTTTTAGACCTATTTAAGCAAACTCTTAGTCTTTAGGTTTGAGGGACTTTACTTTTCACTATTATTCTCGAACCATCAGATTTGAGAACTTTTGTGAGACGGATCCAAGACTTTGTTCATCGAGTAAGATCCCGAACCCGTTTTTTTATTCTTTTGTTTAATTTCATGATCTATTCAGTTATGTCTTGTTTTTCATCAACCATGTCCGAGTAGTCTCATTTTAGTTTAGGGATTTTCATATGGATTTCTCTCGATTTATGATAATTGATTTGTTAGGGTTCAAAATCTGAATAGCTTCTTCACCATGTCGTTTCTCAAAGCTATTTCTAACCGATCACTTAGAATATAGAACCTAGATTAATATTAGTACCATGCAGAGTAACTGATAAAACCTAGGAGCAATGATTATCTGCAAAGAGATTTGGTTTAATCGATGTGAACATATCAAACTGAATTGATCATTCTGTTATGGATTTGCAAAGAGATTTGGAATTTTAGACTTTAGACTTAGTTAGTTTTCGCAACGATAGCAAGTTAACTATACTTTCGTGTGAAGTTCAAGATCGGCGCTTAATTGAACCTTAATTGATTAATTGTTGCTTATCATTGATTTCCGAGAATTTCCCTGAGCCTAATCCTTCTTGATTAAATCAACCCAATCAATTTCGTCTTCTAATTTATGCCTAACCGTGATTTGCTTAGCTTAATCTTCACTAAATTATTTATCATGAATTTTCTGAGTTCGTGTTCGACTCGATATATCGCAGAACGCTTTAGTACTTTTAGGTATTAATTTGAGCATATCAAATTGCCGGGGACTCTAAAAATTCACCATCGATTTTGTTCTGTTCTCGTTGTATCGATCGATACTCCATTGGTATCGATCGACACCGAACGCCTGCTTTTAAATTTTGGTTACTTATCTTCGTTTGATTTTCAGGTGTACGCACGTCATCACCGTAAAGAAGAACACACCACTGATCAATCTCTCCAACTCAGAGCTAGCAGAGCTTGAACGCACGAGTCGAACAAGGAAAAGAACTACAGTTGAGATGGATCTTCCACAAGGTTTGGTGCATGATGAGGAAGGTGGACAACACTCCTCCACAACAACCCCAAGCTGTGCTGAACGACGCTGCATTACAACCGACGGATCAATTCTATGCCAATCGTGCAGCGATCCGTATTCCTACTTTCCGAGGAAACTTTGAGCTGCCTCGCTACTTCACTCTTGTTGGACAGCACCCCTTCACCGGTCTCTCTCATGAGCACCCTATGGATCACATCGAGAAATTCGAGGACTTGGTCACCGGTATGAAATACAATGGAGTACCACAGRAATATCTCTTTTGTAAGCTCTTTCCATACTCTTCGTGGAGAGGCAGCATCGGCTGAAGCAGCTACCTCCCGGATCTCTCACTACTGAACGAGACCAAGAACGCATTCCCGAATAATTTCTATGACGAGCGAGATCGAGGACCTCAGAACAAGATCTCTCAATTTTCTCAAGGTCCAAATGTGCACTCAAGGCGTTGGTGCGATTCGATCCTACAGACGTCCGCATCACTTCCAAGTTCCTGCTCGATCTTTTACGAGGGAGATCATGGCATCGATGGCACGATTCTGCAAGAACGGAACTTCAACACTGGTTCCAACCGATGCCAAGTTGATTGAGGACTTGGCGCCAGCAAAGACCAAGAATGCTGATTTTGAGAAAAGGCTCGCTATTGCGACGGTTCAGATTCGTCGTGGTTCGCGAAGTGGACACGATGCACAACCTCTTAGTGGGAAAGACAAGAAGGCTGTACATTTTGCTGAGGAAGTAGAGAACATTGAAGATGAGGCAGAGAATGTTAACTACATTGGTGGTTCTGGTCACGATTTTACAACAACCGAAACTTCAACAACAATCAGCAAGGTGGTTACAAGTCCGGAGGTAACCAATCTGGTTTGGTGCCACTCACGCCCAAAACCACTTCAAAGCAGTGATTTTACTCGCCAATACGAATTCATCTTACCAACCGCATTCTCCGAGGTCTACAGAGTAAGACTGAGATCCTCTCGGAACAAATTCGCAGGACAAGAAAAGATGACCGTGGATTTCAATAGAAAGCTGGATAATTTATACACCGAACGGGAGAATCGACGCCTCGAAATCCATCGAAGATGCGGAAAATCAAATCTACATCGCAGAATGCTGGGAAAGATAGTTCAACCACAGATGGACATGTCAATGCAATCACCTCGAGCGCTAGAGAAGAGGATTTTGAGCCGAGATGACTATGTCCAGATTCAGATACTAGTATCGACCGATACCCATGTATCGATCGATACCCAAGACCCGCTGTATTCGTGTCAAGATGAAGATAAGAACTCGACATTCCACGAGTATCGATCGACACCCTACCGGTCAATCGACACCAACCCAGAGACGATACAAACTCCAAGATCGATCAACTCATCCGTATCGGTCGATACCTTCAGCAGCTGAATCAATAACCGAGAAAAGGACAGAGATGGTTGAGGAACGGTATACAAACCAAAGCCCGAGGCATTGAATCAGAAAGCGGGAACTCGAGACTCAAATTGCTCGCTGCACTGTGGAGAAGACAAAGGGGTTTCTTCCAGAAGACCAAGATCCAAGAGCTCGCATCAACGCCATAAGTCTAAGAAGTGGAAAAGTGGTAAATTCAGAGCAAGAGACTCAATAGCTGAAAATCCGATCTTGCTGGAGATGACGAGTGGGATGCTGAAAATCCGGTATCGATCGACACCATCCCAGATCGATCGATACCAGACAATGCCCAAGGAGGATGTCAACATGTCAAAGAAAGGGTCTACAAGTTCAAATCGCCTCTATCCTATTATTCCCAAGCTGACAGAGAGGAGGAGGCTGCAAGCAAGTTTTGTCAAAAAATGGTCATAGACCTGCTGATACACCACCACCGCGAGACAGTGACAAGAGGGAAGACCAGGAAATTTTCACCCATGCTCCATCTCTGAGTAAACTTCATGAGTCTCCGACTCAGTGGTCTAGTGTCAACGCATGTCGAGGACGATCAGCAGAGATTGAAAGCTGATATGAGATCTCCTAACACGCTTTCACATACGCGGATTCTTCTAGCTCCTCTTACGCTACTTGATTTACCTGTTAAAATAGAGATTGTCTGATTCCTACTGATTTTGTTGTGGAGATGAGCCAAGGATCCAGGTGCCCTTGATTTTGGGAAGACCATATTATTACGTGCATCATCAGGACACGCCTAATAAGAGAATCTCTTTCTCAGATTGACGGAGACGTTTTACGATACCATTCCTTCCGAGGAAGACATGTCTGCATCACCATTGCCTCAGCGAGACTCGATGATCGATCGCTCGATGAGTCTTATGATGAACTAAAGGTCGCAGATGTTTCAAATGAACCCCCAACACCCCAAGAAAGTCGTGGAGAAGACCAAGGCAACAAAGAGAAGGCGACGAGCAAGAAGATCAACTGTGCTAATTTCACTTTGATTCCTCAAGTGTGATGGAGATTCGATCGAATATAAGGTGAAGTGCAAGGGCACCTCGAAACCTTTCTCTAAGATGTCTGTGGAACTTATTTCTGAGTGAGTCCTCCACCTTGCCCGATCGATAACTTAGCCAAAGTCAAGCTCGTGACATTAAACAAGCCAGTGGGAGGCAACCCACGTAAGTCTATAAATATGAGTTTTTGTGTTTTGTGTGTCTTCGCGAATCAGGTCGGAAGAAAGATGGTCGCTGTTCAAAGATCGATCGACACCACCTTGGTATCGACGACACCACGCTCTAAGTAACACCTCTTGTTTCGACCTTTTGTCCTTTGATTTCTTTCACCTTCTGGCTTGATAAACACTGGGGACAGGTTGTTTAAGTCCTGGGGAGGTAATATCGATATCAGTGTTCATTTTGAAAAAAAAAAAAAAATGATTTTCGTGTCAAAACAACTTAGAGATTCCTCGACGTGCTCGGTTTTGATGTGCTTTTGCTTTTGAGTGTCTATTGTTACAGGTCAATATCCAGTTCGACTAATGAAAAATCCAGAGGTAAACCACAAATGCATTCATGTTCTCCAACAAGTTTTCATCACAAGTTTTAGCCAAATTTGCACTTCATCAATAAGGTAAATGTCCAAAGAGCTTGATTCATCATTCATTACCTAGCTAAGGAACTATCAGATATGAAAGAAATGGTGATCTCCCCGTGATAAGATCGGATACATCGGAGTAAGAACCGAATTGCTAACACTATCAATACTGCCTCGAACCTGATTTGTATATGCTTAAAAAAAAAATCAATAAGAACTGGATACATTGAGAGGGTAAGAACCGGAATTGCTTAACACTATCAATACTGCCTCGAACCTTGATTTGATATGCAGTTAAAAAAAAAAAAAAAAAAATCAATAACGGTTGTGAAATAAGTCCTGGGAGTTAAATACCAAGAAAAAGTCAATGAATTCCTTTACTATGGTATTGTATGACCAAAGAATCTAGAAAGTTCGTGGACATTGATTTTCGATGAAACTAATGATGATAAGCGATGAACACTTAGCGGGTCATGAGGTCTGTGTCGGGAATTCGATGGAGAAGTATGGAGATCAAGCGATGCAAATGGGCGAAAAGGGATCATTTAGCGATTTCGTACCGATCAGATCTCTAAGGTTTTTCAAATCTCTTTCTCTCACTTAGTTTTCTGTTTGCTGAAAGCAAAAGGCTAAGTCGGGAGTTGATATATCATGGATTTTACCCGCTTTTAGCCATGATATAAGTCGCTTTATCGAGTCTTTCTAGCTTTTTCTATCATTTTAGTCTTTTCGTTTTAGCACGTTTGGAACGAAATTGGAGATTTTGGAGACATTTGGAGCCTTTTTGGAGAAACCAAGAAAGTACCGTTTTAAGCCCGAGTATCGATCGACACCATCGCAGTATCGATCGACACCGACATACTGTTAGCCTGAGTATCGATCGACACCATCATGGTATCGATCGATACCGACGTAATCGACGCAGATAGACATCCAAGGACGAGAATTCTCAAAAGAAGCCCAATACTTTCCTTATTTACAAAGAGGCCCAGCTCGTGTTTTTAGACCTATTTAAGCAAACTCTTAAGTTTGGGGACTTTACTTTTCACTATTATTCTCGAGCCACCATGAGATTTGAGAACTTTGAGGGAGACGGATCCAAGACTTCATCAGAAGATCCCGAACCCTTGTTTTTTATTCTTTGTTTAATTTCATGATCTATTCAGTTATGTCTTGTTTTTCATCAACCATGTCCGAGTAGTCTCATTTTAGTTTGATTTCTATGGATTTTCTCGATTTATGATAATTGATTTGTTAGTGGTTCAAAATCTGAATATCACCATGTTGTTCTCAAAGCTATTTCTAACCCGATCACTTAATATGTAACCTAGATTACAGTACAGGCTGCAATCGAAAGTAACTGATAAAACCTAGGTGAAATCGATTATCTGCAAAGAGATTTGGTTTAATCGAATTGTGAACATATCAAACTTGAATTGATCATTGGTTTATCTGTGTAGGATTTGCAAAGAGATTTGGAATTTTAGACTTTAGACTTAGTTATTTTACGTTGGTTAACTATACTTTCGTGTTTGAGTTCAAGATCGCGCTTAATCAACCTTAATTGATTAATTGTTGTTTATCATTGATTTCGAGAATTTCCCGAGCCTAATCCTTCCATTGATTAAATCAACCCAATCAATTTCGCTCTTCTAATTTATGTCTAACCGTGATTTGCTTATTAATCACTAAATTATTTATCGGTGAATTTTCTTGAGTTGTTCGACTCGATATACTGAAGAATGCTTTGATACTTTTAGGGTATTAATTTGAGCATATCACACACATCTATCACCTGATACGGTAATCCAAGCCCAGCCACCAACTTCTGAATCTCATAGTATGTTGATGGATAATTACTATCCGCCGGCAAATGCCTTTTCATATAATCAGCAAATGCATCAACACAAGTCTCCGACAAATTATAATCCGTCTTGATTGTCATCAATTCTGTTGCAGCCGATAACGGTGATAAATATTTTTTATGAATTTAGGATTTAGATTTATTAATTTTAAATATACTTTTAATGATTTACAAATTTTGAATTAATTATTTACATTTTTAAAAAAAATCTTTGAAATTATTATTATGAAGTTAGCCTAAGATTTAGATTTACTAATTTTTAATTTATGTTTAATGATTTAGAAATTTTGAATTATTTATAAAAATTGTTTTTTAAAATTTTTAGAAATTAGTCTTATAAATTTAGGATTTTGATTTATTAATTTTGTGATTTATGTTATATGATTTAGAAGTTAGAAATAAAGATTAGTGATTTAGGTTATATCATTTAATATTTTTTATGTCAGATTCCAATTATGATATTTCTTACTAATCATTTACTTGTTTTAGGAGTTACGAGGATTTCCTCCGTTCCTCTCATGGAGCTCCAAGTGCTCCTTCGAACCAGAGGAGTAGTTCCGCCACTCCATCTATTGTTCCACCTTCGGAGAATTCCGAAGCCCGCACCATAATCACAATTGAGGAGGTTCTTGCTCTTCCGGGCCGAGAGCGTTTACCGGTTCTTCACCCACAGATAATTCCCGGAACCACGTGGTATGTAATTTTAATATTTTTTAATGTTTTCACATATTATTTAATTGTGTTTTTTATTTTTATTGAAGGTTTCGCCGTAAAAACGGGATAACCAAATCGATTATGACTATGCTCCATCGCCAACTCCCTGAGATGTATCCCACCTATGGAGAAATGCCAAGAGAGCGGCGAGATCTATGGTTCCGTATTTTCGCGGTATGATATTTTATTACCTCGTTATCGTTTTTTATTAACATTTAATATTGATGTATCTAATTCGTTATTTTTAAATTTTTTTAGCAAGATTTCAATTGGCACCCTGATCATACGCGCGAGGGTCGTAAGATGTTCGATGCTCAAACTAGTGCGCAATTCAGCGAACATGTCTACAGATGGAAGCAGAGGTGGAAGAAGGGTGAACAGAAGCACATGGATCTCGACGAAGAAGTTTGGGAGGCGTACATTCGTTACTGGAGTACGGAAGAGGCCAACACGATCTCTGCAAGAAACATGGTGAACCGCATGAGCGACCGAGATGGGCTCGGAATCGCAACACATAATGCGGGAGCAATGACGTTCGAGAGTCGTGCTGACGAGCTGGTATTAATACAATCTTTTATTAATAATTAATTTCCTTAAATTTTTATTATTTAGTAACACTTTTATTGTTTTACCAGGCTGCCAAGTCCGGTGGTGTGTGACCAGATCTATATGAGCTTTTGATCGACACGCACACCAATAAAAAAACCGGCCAGGTTCAAGACAAGTTGGCGTGCAAAGTGATGACCAACGTCGAGAAGAAGAAGCAGGCGAAGCTTACTGAGCTATCTCAAGAAGGAGGATCTGCTTCGGGTTCTAATTCTTTGCCGCGGGAAGTCATGAACCAACTAGTCCTCGAGGTAAATAAATTTATATAACTTGTACTATTTAAAATTTTTTTCAGTATTTTAATATTTGTTTCTAATTTATCAAGAAGCTCCTAGAAGCCGATGACGTGTTTTTGGATTAGGCCGCCTTCCCGAAGATGACACTGCATCGTCGTCCTTTACACAACAAACGAATCCTGCGGTCACAGAAGAGCTTGAGAGGCTGAGGACTGAATTGGCGGAAAAGAATGCAGAAATTAGCAGGTTGACTGCCTCTCAAGATTACTTCACGACGTTTATGAGTCAGCATTTTCCTGATTTCCGTCATCCACAGCTCGATTAGTACTTTTATGTTTTCATAATTTCGTATTCGAACAATGTTTTTTATGTTTTTATAATTTAGTATTCGAACAATGTTTAACTTTAATTTAATGTATAATTGAAATTTCCCATTTTTATATTTATCATTTTTATTAAATATTTTATTTTTAATTAAAATATTGAAATTATAAATATGAAATTTATTTATTTTTTATTTTTATTAAATCCGTCGGTTACCCATCGGAATTCCTTTCCGTCGGTTAACCATCGGTTTTGTTGCCGTCGGTTTTCCGTCGGTACTTTTTTCTGTCGGTTGTCCCACGGTTTTGTCATCAGACAACTTTTCTCGGAATACCGTCGGTAGGATTTAACCGACGGAAATGTCGTCGGTTATCCGTCGGAAATATTCCCTCGGAAATCCGTCGCTTTTTGCTACGGAAAACCTACGGCAAATTTTTTCCGACGACTTGGAACCGACGGCTTTGCAGTGGTCGGTAAACCACCGGAAAGCATGGTTTCCAACGGCGTATCGACGGTTTTTTCTGTCGGTATATACCCTGCTTTCTTGTAGTGACACATCTCTCCATGTAGCTTCATCAACTGGGAACTTAGATTTGGCGATGGAGCTGATGATTCTAAAACCATCTTTTGCCAAAAAACTTAACACGGATGGGTTTAGTCCATTGCATCTCGCTGTCGAAAACGACCAGGTTGAGTTAGCACTAGAGCTAGTCAAGTTTGATCCCAGTCTTGTTCGTATTCCCGGAAGAGGAGGTACCTGTTTCAAAATCTTTTAACAAAATATATTTTGAAACATATAATATAAAGTTACTTGATGAGATATTTTCGTTTTATTTTGTTTTATCTCATAACGACAGGTATGACACCATCGCATCTTGTGGCAAAGAAAGGTGACGTCGAACTTCTTACAGAGTTTCTTCTAGCATGTCCTGAAAGCATTAAAGATGCTAATGTAAATGGAGAAACCGCTTTACACATCAAGGTTATGAACGATATATACGAAGAGCTCAAAGTTCTCACAGGTGGATGCAGAGAAGCCACAATATTGACGGTGCGTTCACCGAGATTCATGTTCTGAACAGACGCGATCGTGAAGGCAACACGGCTTGGCACCTAGCCGCATACAAGAACAATCACAAGGTATGTACGTACTTTCCATTTTTTTTACCTCTTAAAGTCACTCATATAACTTCGTTGAACTTTTGTTTTATCGTCCGTAATTATTGTTAAGGTGTTTATGTGGTTGATCTTGTTGGATAATTGAACCGAACTTGTCGGTCTAAGATGTCACTAAATTTAAACCAAAGTGTGGTTAAGGTGAATAAGATAGACACAAGTAAGGATAAGTTAGGAATTAGTTAGGATAAGAATGTTATCTTAACAAGATATTCCCTAATAGAATTAGGACTAGGATGTAGCCTAGCATATAAATAAGAGTCATTGGAGAGAGTTGTTCTCTATGACTTAAGAGAAAGAGTATTAGTTTTGTGAAGTTTCTAATACAAATAAGAAAGCGTTCTTATAATCTCTTTTGCAAAATCTTCAAAACAAGAGATCTGTAATCTCTTGAAGCCCTAATAAATTAATTACTATGCTAGTATATTTGGGATGTGAACCAACATAACCACATACTATCAGAAATAGACCTAGCTAGAAACACTGTTAGACCTTAAGTTGTAGCGGATACTATCCTAACAAACTCATTTATGACATTCTTAACATCTTTAATTTGTAGAGTGAAACGTCTTTAAATTCACACGTTCTCATTCTCTTTGAATAATTTATGTTCCAGTTGTCTGATAAATCGTTGTTGTGAAACATAATTATATATTATATATATACAGGCAGTAAAACTGCTGTTAAAATGCATGTCACTGAACCGAAACATCCAGAACAAAAGTGGCATGACGGCCCTTGATGTCTTACGAGCCAATGGATCTCACATGAATAAAGATACAGAGAAAATCATACAAAAGTCCGGTGGTAAGACCGGAGGCTCTCTATCCAAAGTTAAGAAAATGTCTGTCTTCCTGAGAACACCTGTCACTTTCTGGGAATATTGCACTACGAGAATGGCACGTTACAGGAGTCGCATATCAGACGGATCACGGAACGCCCTTTGATAATCACAGTTAATTATTAGACTGCAGCCCAACCGCAAGATAAAGACAAAAAAAAATTGTTTTGGGAAGAAATCGTATTAGAGGTTTTGCTACTATGGTGATTCAATACGATATCTTTTTGCGCAGCTATCGTGTTGACATTTATTCTCTTACCAGTTGGTAGAGCATATACTTGGTGGTATATCTTTATTACGGTGCCTCTCGTCTGTTCTTATGCAATTTCGATATACATGAAGTATATCTCACCGTTATCTAACGATCCTATTCGGATTCCTCGTGTATCTACTGGTATTCTATGTGAGGTGGAAGCGGACTACGAAGAAGAAGGTACCGAAACCCAAAAGTGAGCAGATTTCTCAAGACTTCAAGACCATGGTTTAGCCATTTGAAGTGTTCTTTCTTTGTTCCCTGTAAAACTTTGTTTGTTATAAACATATCCATAGCTTTGTAACGTGCACTCATTTTGGAAAACACTCTTAAATATTTTATCTTTCTAATAATTTTCTTTTCTTTTTTGATAAAGATCTTTCGAATAAATAACATGTAAGTTCTGGCTCAACTAGTCTGATCGGCCGGTCTGATCCGTTTAGGACATTGCATGATAACGATCAATATAGAGAAGCATGAAGAGAAAACTAGCTAGCTTGTTTATTTTATGTTTGCGTTTACGTTTGTATCTTTAATTTAGACAGATTGTTTATTTTTGTTTGCGTTTGAGATTTTAGTTTTTATTATTCTAGTATAATTCAATAAACAAACTCAAATCAATCTTTAGTATTTCAAATCTTGTAATACTTTTTTCATCGAACATTTATTAACGGTGTTTGTTTTCACATTTTTATTATTATTTGCTTATATGTTTCTTATATTTTACTCATTATTTGCTTATATTTTTCTTAGGTTTTACTCATTATTTATTTAGTATTTTAATTTCAAAATATACAATAATTATAATGTATTGATATAATTGTTGTCAGGACTCAAAACCTTGCATTATCCGATGTTTATATTAATTATTTTAAAAAGTTTAAAATCTTGTACTATCCAAAATATACATTCTTTTACATTTTTGGAAAACTAAATCTTTTAGAGTAAAATAAGTGTTTTCCTAAGTTAATCTCTAAATTCAAGGGATTACAAGTGTTTTAAAAAAGTACAAAGATTTTAAAATCAATGAACTAATAACACATGATTTTGCTTTAAATTTCTAAATCAGTTAAAATTTATGAACCAATAAACCCAAAATTATTGTATTTATAACCAAACTACTACAATATTAAATTAGAAAATTAATATAATCGAAAAATTATTTTTTTTTGTGTTATTGACATATTTGTTAAAAATGGAAACTATCACTTTTTATATTTTTATATAGAAAATTATCAGAAAATTTTATTTTTTACTATTTTGACATTTTAGCTGAAAGTGAAAATTATCAATTTTTTATTTTTCTATTATTTTTATTTTTGTTTAAACTGACAATTGTCTATTATATGAAATTTTTTTTTGTCTTTTCTGCTATTGACATTTAAATAACAGAAACACGTGTCGAAATCTAATGAGTTATCCCTTTAACACATGTCACGCTCACTTAAATGTGTTCAACTTTATATAAAAAATATATTAAACGAGAACCCAAAAAACCAAACGTTGTTGAGGTGTCCCAGCGAGAGTACTTAAATTTTCTTAGGTTGTTTATTTATTTAAAGGTTGATAGAGATACTTAACTTTAAATTACATTTTTAAATCAGCATACCAAATACACAATAATCATAGCCAAAATAATATATGTTTCTAAACATATTCTTTAAATTTCTATTAATTATGTTTCTATCATTGAACTTGATTATGGTAATTAATCTTTAACTTGTGAGATATTACCAAATATGTAGTCGATTGTTGTTTAAACATTAGAAGAACGCAGAGATTTATTTTTGTTTTTGATAAAGAACGCAAAGATTTATTTGCGAAACAATAAAATCTAATACGCTATACCAGAATACAAGTCGACCCATTTAGGTTGTAAAAGAATAAAATGATTCGATTAATATAATAAATTTTGATAATGTCAAATTTCCTTTGTTAAATCACCTAAATACAGGCATGACACAACTACATCTTGTAGTAAAGAAAGGCGATGTTAATCTTCTTACTAAGTTTCTATTGGCTTGTCCTGAGAGCATCAAAGACACGAACGTGAATGGCGAGACCGCTCTACACATTGCGGTGATAAATGATAGTGAAGAAGAAATCGAGGAGCTCATAGGATTGATACAGAGGTTGCACAAAAGCGATGCTGCATTCACTGAACTTCACATCATAAACAGACTTGATCGTGATGGCAACACGGCCTTGCAACTCGCGGAATATAAGAAGAATCATAAGGCATGTTCTTATCCGTCTTTATAATATGAAATGCATTCTCGACATTCATCATTCAATGGTTCTTCAAATTTTATTTTAAAAAAGAAGATAGAGAATTAATTAATATAGAGAAGTTCTGTCAATTGGTTTTGAGATAAAAGATCAATGAACTTTAATACTATAATCTTCTCTGAAAATTTTCTTTTTTTAGATTTTTCTAATGAATGGTTGTTGTGAAACTTCTACAGATATTAAAGTGCATGTCGTTGATCCGGAACATCCAGAACAAAGGTGGTATGACAACCCTTGATATCTTACGAACCAATGAATCTCACATGACATAAAAATCTTGCTTGGCGTACATATGGGGATTCAATACCATAGTATTTTTCTTGGCGATTGCCTAGACATTTATATTTTTACCAGTTGGTAGAGCATGCATGTTAGTTAGTGGTATATGCTCATTTTGGTGCCTCTCGTTTGTTCACATGCACGTTCGATGATATCAAAATACCATTTTTTATGTTTTCATCAGGCTCCTCCATCGACTATGGTGATTCTTTGAAAGGAGAAAAGTTGGATCATCAATCTTTTAACATCTCAAACAAAGGGAAATGTCGCCTTTCAAGGGAAGTGACTCTGACAATTTAGATTCGTTAGAAGAAAGGCTATCACACAAAGTAGTGCATAATAATAGTATTACAAATCATGGGATTCAGCCTTTGAAGCCTCAATCTAGAAGAACACCCAAATTTCTTAAGGTGTCCTCAAATAAAGCTTCTGCTCCTCCACCGCCAGCTCTACGCCGTCAATGCCATCTTCTGCTAGTCCTCCACGACCACCTCCTCCACCTAGTTCAGGTGGGCCTAAGCCACCACCTTCACCTGGTGGTCTTGCACCACAATTGCCATCGTTTGTTAGTGCTCCACGACCACCTCCTCCACCTGGTTCTACCAGGCCTAAGCCACCACCTCCTCAACCTAGTTCAGGTGGACCTAAGCAACCACTTCGTAAGCCAACACCTCCTCCTGGTGCTTCTGGACTAAAAGGACCATTTCCACCTCCAACGAAGAGTCTGGGCCCAAAAGCATGTCGATCGTCTTCTGCGCCAGCAAAGTCATTAGAGAATAATGCTCCCAGAACAAAGCTGAAACCATTATTTTGGGATAAAGTACCAGCAAACCCTGAACATTCAATGGTTTGGGATCATATAAGATCAGGATCCTTTCAGTGAGTTTAGTTGTTAGCTTTTTCCCCCTAATATTCTTAAAACATGTCATAGAAGGTCTAGAGGATTCTAAGATTAGTGTGAAGATTATATAGATATTATAAATCTAGATTTGTATCCATCATAGTTTAGGAAATTAATTCTTCTACTATATAATGTATGTAACCTAAAGCTTATGATTATGAGAGTCAAAATACTTCTTCCTAAACACTAATGTGTTATTCTGTCATCACCTTCAATACATATAACTTTCGCACGGTTACTGAATGGAACTTATATGTGATGCTTTTCCAGGTTCAACGAAGATAATATAGAGTCGTTATTTGGGTATGCAGCGGGAGACAAGAATAAAAACGAAAAGAATGGGTCCTCTGGACATGCTTTACCTCAGTTTGTTCAGATTCTTGAACCAAAGAAAGGAAAAAATTTGTCAATTATTTTGCGTGCTAAAAATGTGAAAACTAAAGAAGTGTGTGATGCACTTCGTGAAGGTAGCAATCTTTCCTTTACTTATGCCCAGGTAGGATAAAAGAATTTGATTTCTGGCATAATCATTGTTGAATCAGGAAAGGAGCTTCCTGTAGAATTCATTCAAATTCTGTTAAAGACGGCGCCAACACAAGAAGAAGAACTAAAGCTTAGATCATATTGTGGTGAAATATCTCAACTTGAATCCGCTGAACCATTCCTAAAAGCAGTAGTTGGTATCCCTTTCGTTTCAAGCGTCTAGAGGCACTTCTATTTATGTGTACACTCCTTGAAGAAATGGACTTTGTTAAAGAATCATTTCATACATTGGAGGTATGTATGAGAAAAAAAGAAAGATTACAGTTTCTTAGTCTTTTCAAGAATCTTTCTTTCTTAGTTGATATTAAGCTTCATCTTGCTTCTTCTCCAATCTAAATGTATCTTCTTTGGTGTATATGTAAGGTTGCTTGTAAAGAACTTAGGGGAAGTCGGCTGTTCCTGAAGCTCTTAGAGGCGGTTCTTAAGACCGGAAACAGAATGAATGATGGTACATTTTGGGGTGGTGCTCAAGCTTTCAAGCTGGACACTCTTTTGAAGTTCGTAGACGTCAAGGTAACTGATAGCAAAACAACGCTCCTCCATTTCGTTGTTCAAGAGATAATTAGGTCTGAAGGTGTAAGAGCGGCTCGTACTATCAGAGAGAGCCAAAGCTTCTCAAGTGTTAAAATAGATGATCTTTTAGCCGAGGAAACCTCTGAAGAAACAGAAGAGAATTACCGTAATCTTGGACTTCAGAAAGTTTCAGGCTTGGGCAGTGAGCTTGAAAATGTAAAGAAATCTGCAAACATAGATGCTGATGGTTTAACAGCACTACAAGAAAGCATTGCGATTTTTGACAGATTTTCCGATGGTCAAAGTACCGTCGGACATTTTCTACGGATTTCCGATAAAAAAGCTTCCCCATTTTGGTTGTCGGGAAGCCGTCGAAATTTTTCGACGGATTTCCGACGGCTAATCATAAACCGACGATTTTTCGACCGCTATAAACCGTTGGAAAAGCAGACATTTTTACGATGGCTTACCGACGGTTGTTCGACAACTTTCTGATGGAGTTACGATGGATTTCCGACGGAGACGATTTCCGTAGGTATTCCATCGGATATAATATTCGATTTAAAATGAATATAGAAATAAGTTATAAATTGCAACTTAAAATTCTAAAAATATAACATATCAACTAAAAATATAATTAAAACCAAATAAAAATAAAAATATTACAAGAGTGAAATAAAATACATTTGAACTAATTATCATCTGATGTACTATCTGAATACTCTGATGGTGATGAATCTGATTGTGAATCAAATTTCCCAAGTTCCTCCTCGGAATCATCAAAAATCTCGTTATCACCTTCCTCAGTAAAATCAACAACAAGATCAACTTGTTGCGTTTGTGTGATCGAACCTAGAAAACCTGCAGTGACGCGTTGTTGCATAACCTCGTTATCTGAAATACCGTCCACCCGGCCTCTTGGTGTAATCAATGAAATAGTGATCCAAGGATCATGCTTGTTCGTCACACGAGGGTAGGGAATGTAACAAAATTGGTTTGCTTGTGATGCAAGGATGAATGGACCGTACTTTTGCAGCCATTTTCCAGAATATATGGATATAACCCCAAATTCATCTTGGCGAACACCTGTTCCTAGGAACGGATCATACCAATCGCAGTAAAAAATAACGCATCGCAAGTCGAGCAAACCAGGGTAATACACTTCTAATATTTACCTTAGAATACCATAGTAGACAATGTCACCCGATTCCGAAGAAATACCATAGTAACTTGTTGGCCGGATCTTTCCTTCGCGTAAAATCTTGAAAGCATATCTACGTGTACAATACATAAGATAGACGTGGGCAACAATTAATGGACCGTTGATCAACTCTTCTAACCAAGTTGGAAAAGACTGACCTCTACTTGCACCTATCTTCTGATATGCTCAAATTAATACCCTATAATGATACTAAAGCAGTTGCTGTAGTATATCAGGGGTCGAACACAAGAACTCAAGAAAATTCAAACAATAAATAATTTAGTGAGGATTAAGCTAAGCAAATCACGGTTAGACAGTAAATTAGAAGAACGAAATACGATTGGGTTGATTTAATCAAGGGAAGGATTAGGCTCAGGGTAACTCTCAGGAAATCAATGATAAATAACAATTAATCAATTAAGGTTCAATTAAGCTGCTTCAACTCAAACACGAAAGTATAGTTAACCAACCTGTCGTGCGAAACTAACTAAGTCTAAAGTCTAAAATTCCAAATCTCTTTGCAAATCCTACACAGTAAACCAGCAATCAATTCAAGTTTGATATGTTCACAATTCGATTAAACCAAATCTCTTTGCAGATAATCCAATTGCTCACCCTAGGTTTTATCAGATTACTCAATTGCACTGTCGTGCCTAATCGATTAATCTAGGTTCTATATTCTAAGTGATCAGGTTAGAAATAGCTTTGAGAACAACCTATGGTGAAGAACTATTCAGATTTTGAACCTTAACAAATCAATTATCATAAATCAGAGAAATCCATATGAGAAATCCCTAAACCTAAAATGAGACTACTTAGACATGATAGATGAAACAAATAACATAACTGAATAGATCATGAAATTAAACAAAAGAATAAAAACAAGGGTTCGGGATCTTTTCTATGATGAACAAAGTCTTGGATCCGTCTCCCTCACAAAAGCTCTCAAAAGTAAAGTCTGCCTTAACCTAAAGACTAAGAGTTTGCTTAAATAGGTCTAAAAACACGAGCTGGGCTTCTTTGTAAATAAAGGGGATGATTGGGCTTCTTATGGGCTTCCTTGAAAATCTCTTCTGCGCGTTGATTACGTCGGTATCGATCGATACCATKATGGTGTCGATCGATGCTAAAGCTTCAAAACGGGTACTTTCTTCGGTTTGCTCCAAAAAGGCTCCAAATGTCTCCAAAATCTCCAATTTCGTCCCAAACGTGCTAAAACCTGAAAAGACTCTAAAATGATAGAAAAAGCACTAGAAAGACTCGATAAAACGACTTATATCATGGCTAAAAACGGGTAAAATCCATGATATATCATCTTCACCTGAAGTAATTAAAAAAAATGTATATTCATAAATTAAAAAAATGATATTTGTAGTAATATTAAAAAGAACGTAAGTGAATCAAATAAACTTACATAAAATGTGAGCCATTGTGAGAACTCGCTCTCTTTGAGCGCATTAAATGCTTCCTCCGTGTAAGTTGGGTAATGAAAGCGTACTTCAGCCATATAAATCCTGTAAATACAAATATGATTACATATCTTAAATTATATATTATTATAAATATTTAGAATTTTTTTTTAAAATGAAATACCTTTCATACTCAAGAAGATTTCGCAATTTGTGAGAATATACATATGCAAATGATTTTGCTCCTCCTTAGTTAATCTTCGTTTTTTGCTTTTTTCCACTTAGTCGTCCAACTTATTTAAATAGATTTATGTTGTAATTAATTGGAAGATTGAACAAGACCACCTAATACTGCTTCTCGAGGAAGATGAATTGGAAGATGCTCCATAACATCAAAAAATGAAGCGGGGAAAATCTTCTCCAAATTGCAGAGGATAATTGGTATTTGAGTATCAAAATTACGAATACCGTCAACCGTCAGAGATCTCGTACATATATCCCGGAAAAAAGCAGGTATACCTGAGAAAAAAACATAGACCAATTAAAACAGTATTTGATCTAGTATTAATATGTAATATTTATGCAGATAAAATTACCTGCAATTGACTTGTGAACGTTTTGTGGAAGAAGGTAAGCAAAAGCAAAGGGAAGAAGGCGATGCATTATGACATGACAATCGTGACTTTTTAACCCAGAAAAATTCTCTTCACCATAATCAATGCAGTTACGTAGGTTCGACACATATCCATCCGGAAATCTAACATTGTTGGCAATCCAATCAAAAAACTCATGTTTTGCAGCTGAAGGTAAACGAAATTGGGGTATAGGATCTTTGTTGTTATTCCCCACAACATGAAGTTCTTTACGAGAACATATATCTGGCAAATCTAATTTAGACTTCAGATTATCTTTCGTTTTCCCTTGGACATTAAGAACAGTATTAATCAAGTTTCAAAATTTTTTTTCTCAATGTGCATGACATCTAGATTATGACTCAATAGATGGTCCTTCCAGTATGGCAGATCCCAAAAGATACTCTTCTTATGCTAGTTGTGGTATACACCAACTCCATCTACAAGACTATGTCCGTTTCCGCCACAAACAACCGTTTTCTACGCCCCAAAATCTCGTAACTGTGTCAAAATGCTATAACCATCTAATTCAGGAGGTGGGCCATCAAAAACCTTTTTGTTTTTGCTAAACAATGTGGTGCTTCGATGATGCGGATGATCATTTCTCAAAAACCGTCTATGACAATCAAACCAAGATGTTTTCCGACTGTTTTTAAATTGGAACGCATATGTATTGTCTTGACAATATGGACACGATAATCTCCCATGTGTCGTCCATCCAGACAACATAACATATGCTGGAAAATCACTTATTGTCCACATAAGCACTGGCCGCATCACAAAATTCAATTGCAATGAAACGTCAAATGCCTGAACTCCATAATCCCATAACATCTGCAACTCCCAAATCAATGGCTGTAGAAAAACATCAAGTGATCTCTTTGGATGCTCAGGTCCAGGAACGAGAATTTCGAGGAAAAGAAACTCTCTCTTCATGCATAAAGATGGTGGCAGATTGTATGGTGTCACGATTACTGGCCACAATGAATATTGTCTTCCATGCTTTCCGAAAGGATTAAAACCATCGGTGCATAAACCAAGGTATACATTCCGTCTCTCAGCTGCAAAATCAGGATAAACAGTCTGAAAGTGTCTCCATGCTTCAGCGTCGGACGAATGTGATATATCTCCATCCCGTGTATGATGCGAATGCCATCTCATAGACTCCGCCGTCCTCTATGATTGATATAATCTTTTCAACCTCCCCGTTAATGGCAAATACCACATTTGTTTGTGTGGAACCTTGACTTTTCTAGCTGTTTCTTGATACTGAGGATTGCGACAAAACCGACAAACTAACCGATTTGAATTTTCTCTCTAATAAATCATACAATTGTTGTTACACACATCTATCACCTGATACGACAAACCAAGTCCAGCCACCAACTTCTGTATCTCATAGTATGTTGATGGATAATTACTATCTGCCGGCAAATATCTCTTCATATAATCAGCAAAGCATCAACACAAGTCTCAGATAAATTGTAATCTGTCTTGATTGTCATCAATTCAGTTGCAGCCGATAACGGTGATAACCCCTCTTGACAACCTCTATACAACGGCTGCTTTGCTGCATCTAACATATCAAAGAATCTTCGTGCTTCTAAATTAGGTTTCTGTACTCTATCTCCTCTAGAATCAACAAAGCCCGGAGCATTCAGATGATATGCATCATGTACCATCTGAACATAACCGACATTACCCTCTACTTCCGGTGTACAGTTCCCTATTCTATCCAATAACTCATAAGTTCCACTTGTACTACCAAAATCTACCATAGAATCATTTCTCCATGCAAATACCAAATCTTGTAACCCAAAATAAATCTTCTACGATGTAAATGCGAACTTACTTCTAAAATATCGAGAAATCTACGATTCTAACATTTTAGACAACGACAGTCGATTTTATCCATTTGCAAAGCAAGTTCCTGATTTGTTGCAAAACTCATGAACTGTCTTACACCTTCGACAAACTCTTCTGTAAGTTGCTCTGTATCGGGATCGCGCATTGGTCTGTCTATCCACGCTCGTAAATAATTATATTGATTTGATGATGACATATTTGTAATAGAGAATGTATAGATAATATGAGAAGAATATAGTTAGAGAAATGTTATGAGAGTGAAATGTTTTTGTGAGGAAATGGGGTTTTATAAACGCTGTAACCGACGGAATTCCGACGGCAACGGCTGTAAACGCACATGTTCGGTCAACGGCTTTAAACGGCTAATTTTAAAACGATTATATTTGAAACTTGCCGATAGAAAACCGACGGTATATAGTAAACCGATAGAATTCCGACGGCAACGGCTATAAACCCCCTGTGCGTTGAACGACTTTAAACGGCTAATTTTTAAACGGTTATATTTTCAACTTTCCGATAGAACACCGACGGTATATGTAGAACCCGTCGGTTTTCCATCGATAATACCGATGGAAAACTGACGGTGTGTACTAAACCGATAGAATTCCGACGGCAACGACTATAAACGCGTCTATGTGTTGAACGACTTTAAACGGCTAATTTTTAAACGGTTATATTTTCAACTTTCCGATGGAACACCGACGGAATATGTAGAACCCGTCGGTTTTCCATCGGTAGTACCGATGGAAAACCGACGGTATGTACTAAACCGATGGAATTCCGACAGCAACGGCTATAAATGACATAGCCGATTTGTGAGAAGACGGCAACTAAACCGATTTGTGACTCATTCTCTGACCAAAACATACTATCAAGAAAGATTTATAACAGATTCTGGATTGCCAGTAGAAAGTAAGAAACGACATAGCTCAAAGGCGTGCCGATAATAGCAATGCTCGTAATTGCTGTCCGACTCGGAGAGACCTAGAGCTATGAGCTCTCTTGCGGCTGTAGAACTCTCGATTTCACTTGGTTCCGTGTCTTCCGACATAGAAAATGCTATAAATCTGAGGGGAGATAGAGAGAAACTAGGGATTTGGGAATTTTTTGATTTGGGAGGCAAATGGAGAAGGAGCGATTTGGAAAATAAATGATTTGAGGTGATGAAAATAAATGAAGAAGTGATTTGGATGTAGTTAAATAAATGATTTGGAAAATAAATGAAGAGGTGATGATAACAATTTCATCAAAAATGATTTGGAAAATAAATGAAGAAGTGAAATCAGAACTTAGGAAAGAAAAACTAAGTCTGAGGTGACGAAAAATATTATTTTGAAGAGACGTGTATATAACTGAACTGCCACGTAACATGAGAAAATGTTAAGGTATATAACTACTAAGGATTTGCTTTGTTTCCTTCTCTAGCTACTTTCCTTTTGCATAAGCTCTTTCCGGGTAAGATTTCTCTGGCAATTGTAAATCGGAGACTGTTATTTTTTTTTGATTCCTTAAAAACGGTTATCTTTTAAAGAATATCTTTTAAATATCTTTTAAAAAATATATTTTATCACATATATAGTTTTTTTAAACGGTTATCTTTAAAAAATATCTTTTAAATATTTCCATATTTCCATCGGTCACGAAATTTTATACCCGATGAACATCTTTTCTTCCCCATTTCTTCTCTTCACCGAATCTCTGCCCGATTTCGGCCGGTCTCCTCTTCCTCCGGCGATCTCCTTCTTCTTCCGGCGATCTCCTTCTTTCTCCAGCGACGTCCTTCTTCCTCCGGCGAATCCTTCTTTTCTTCTCGCGAATCTCCTCCGGCGAGATTTCTTCTCTTCTCGCGAATCTCCGGCGAGTTCTTCCTTCCGGCAACATCCTTTTCCGGCGACATTCTCTTCCTCCGGCGAACTCCTCTTCATCGGCAATATGTAAGATTTATAGAGTTTGTGATTTTGTGATTTATGGTTTTTGATTTATGATTTTTGTGGTTTTTTGATTATAAAATTTTGATTTTGGAATTAGGATTTAGAAATTAGGATTTTATGATTTAGGTTAGAAATTAAAATTATAAATTTAGGATTTTAGAATTTTGGTTTTTTGATTTTAGTATTTTCATTTTGGAATTAGGATTTGGAAATTAGGATTTTGTGACTTAGGTGAGAAATTAAAATTATAAATTTAGGATTTTAGAATTTTGATTTTGGAATTTTAGAATTTTGATTTTGGAATTAGGATATAAAAATTAGGATTTTGTGATTTAGGTTAGAAATTAAAAATATAAATTTAGGATAAAAATTTAATAATTTTGTGAATAATTTAGTAATTATGAATTAGTAAAAATTTAGTAATTTAGTAAAAATATGTGAATTTGTGAATAATTTAGTAATTATGAATTAGTAAAATTTTAGTAAGTTAGTAAAAATATGTGAATTTGTGAATAATTTATTAGAAATTTAGTAATTATGAATTAGGAATTAGGAATTAGGATTTAGAAATTAGGATTTTGTGATTTAGGTTAGAAATTAGTATTATAAATTTAGGATATAAATTTATTAATTTTGTGAATAATTTAGTAATTATGAATTAGTAAAAATTTAGTAAAATAGTAAAAATTTAGTAAAATAGTAATTTACTAATCATTTTCTCGTTTTAGGAGTTATGAGGATTTCTTCCAATCGCTCTTACGAACCAGAGGAGTAGTTCCGCCACTCCTTCTAATGTTCCAGCTTCCCAGAATTCTGAAGCCCGTACCAGAAACACCATTGAGGAGCTTCTTTCTCAACCGGGACGAGAATATTTAAGGATGCTTCACCCACAACGTCTGAATGGAGCCACTTGATATAAAATTTTAGTATCTTATAATGTCTTTAACACTAATTATTTAATTGTGTTTTTTTTTATTTTAATTGTAGGTTTCGCTATAAAAACGGGATCAACAAGGCGATTTTGAATATGCTCCATAACCAACTCCCTCAGATGTATCCCACCTACAGAGATATGCCAAAAGATCGGCGAGATAGTTGGTTCAATTCTTTCACGGTATAAAATTTTATTTATTACTTTATTATGGTTTTTTGAACATTTAATTGTGATGTAACTAATTCTATATTTATTTTATTTTTGTAGCAAGAATTTAATTGGGACCCCACACATATGTTTCTTGTTCGTAAAGCTTTCGATAAGCAAGCTAGTTCGCAATTCAGCGAGCATGTCTACAGTTGGAAGCAAAAGTGGAAGAAGGGAAAAGACAAGCCAAGGGATCTAGACCCTGATGTTTGGCAGGCGTACATTCAATACTGGAGTACAGAAGAGGCCAATAAGATCTCCACCCGAAACAGGGCGAACCGCTTGAGCGAACGGGATGGACTGGGAATCGCGATACATAGTGCGGGTGCAATGTCGTTCGAGAGTCGTGCTGACGAGATCGTATGAATATAATCTTTTACTAATTATTAATTTCCTTAATTTTTTTAATTTACTAATACTTTATTTGTTTAACTAGACTGCCAAGGCCGGTGGTGTGCAACCAGATTTGTATGACATTTTTGTCGACACACACATGATATAGCAATTTTATGCTATATGTCAAATTCCCTAATGCACTGTCATTGTAGCACAGAAAGGTGTCAATCCAAATGAGTGAGCTATTAACCAAAAAGGATGCAATCAAACCTATTTAAGTCAAGCCAAGCAGTAGATCATGGGATTATCAATCTAATAGAATTATAATTGAAAGCAATACAGAAACTAAAAACAGAGACTAAAGACAGAAACTAACAGAAGCGATGCAAATAGAATTCAATCAACTAAACAGAAGCTCCTAAGGATGGGGTTATTGATTAGTGTTTCCTCTTAATCTATTTAGGTGTTTAACATACTCAAGCAGAGCTAATCCCTAGACAATAAACTCAACAGCAGTTAAATCCACTCTCATGACAGATAACCTCAAGCTAAACCAGTTCCAGACCTAAATCTCTTTTAGCGAAATCTAACCTAGCAGGCATTAAGATTCAGTCTATTAAAGCCAATAAACACCCTAGACAACCAATCTCTTAGGCTAGGAATGTAAATCTCTGGAATTAGTTGGTTCAGGCATTTCATCAAACACTTGGTGGGCGTGGAAATGCCTAAGTTCTAGTTCCAATTGATCAGAGAGAAACTAGCATTAATAACACTAATCCAGAAGGGAAATCAAGCAATCTAAACTTAAACCACCTAGAAGACTAAGATTCCACACCTAATCTATCCCATCCTCAAGAACCCTAAAGACTACTCACAGCCCATGAAGAACATCAAGAAAACAAACCCAGAAATAATAAAAACTTGCATAAATAAACAGATTAAGAAGTAAACAGAAAGACTACTAAGAATCAAACTTAAATACAAAGTAGAAATACTAGAAATTTGATTACAAAGCAAGAACAAGTCTAGGAGGTGAGAAAAACCCAGTGGATCCCGCAAATATCCAGGGGACAATAGATATTTATAGTTTTAGGCAAAACCCTAGCTCACAAATAGACAAAATAGCAAGTCTCGGAGGTGCACTCGACCATGGAGGTCGAGTGCTTTGGTCGAGCTGGGTGAAATTCTTCAAGACGGCATTTTTATGACGAGATCGACCAATGAGCTCGACCTGGCTTGGTCGAGCTAGGTTAGAAAACTCCAAGATTGCATTTTTCTGGAGGACTCGACCAACGGGCTCGACCTAGCTTGGTCGAGCTGGCCTTCAGATTTCAAGAATGGCATTTTTCTGGATGAGCTCGACCTCCCTGCTCGAGCTTCCTCGTCGAGCTTGCTTCCAAGACGTTTGCTTTGTGCTCCACTCGACCTCCATGGTCGAGTGCATGGTCGAGCCAAACTCTCCTCTTTCTCCATTTGACTCCAACATCTCCAATACTCCGTGAATGTACCTGATACAGCTCCAAAATACAATATGTATGCAATCCTAATGCAAAACACTCTAAGTATGCAAAACTGGAGACAAATGTCAAGAATATGCTATTAGACAAGGCTAAATGGAAGAGAAATGCATGCTCAGACCATGTAAAACACAGACATATCAACTCCCCCAAACTTAGTCTTTGCTTGCTCTCAAGCAAACAGATAAGTATAAGCTGGAGGAGAGGTTTGAAGGTGGAGATTCAGAACCAAAACATGCTGATAAAACATATGATCTCAATGTTCAAGTTGCTAATTCTAGAATGCAAGATGTTAGAACTTTACTTAAAAACTTTAGCCATACTCTTCACAGCACAATTTCGAACAGTCTCAATCTAGACATGCATTCAAATCTATCATTCCCTTTAACATTCAATTAAGCAGAAACCATGAATCAAGTTATGCATATTCAATGAACTCATTTAGCTAAAGGTAAGGTTAAGAGATAAAAATGGTCCCTTTCACATGGTTTGATCAATTCAAAACAGGGATCTCTCAAGAAAAGGAATGAGCTTCAGCAGAATGCTAAAGGTAAGAACCAACCTATGCATACAAGGATCGATTCTCATATACCCAATGATACACAAGTGATCTTAACCCTCCTAATTCTAAACCCCAGAAAAGCATCCTATTTCTACCCTTAGGCAATCATTTTTCTGCCTTGAACTCTTTTCTTGGATCAAACTCATTCTCTTTTTCTTATTCTTGTTCTAAGGAGAGGTTCTTAAGACTTCTAGAGGATTAGGGGTTTTTCATTCTCAGCTCAGGTTTTCTTCCTTAGACATTAGGYTTTTTGCCTTTCTTTCCCTGGTTCTTTTCTTAGCATACCCCCAAAATCCTTTACTAGATTAGTTTACTTTCAGCTTTTCCTCTCCTAAAACCTTTTAACCCTTTTTCTTTCATCTTTCTCCAAGTTTTTCTCTTTGCAGAACCGAACCCCATGCCCAATAATCAAGCTCACCTACCTATCGATTCGAAAATCGCAAACCGTAACTACATGAGATTCTATCCGTCGGCTCAAACCTAACACTTCTGCCAAGCTCATTCAGAATAGCCTCACACGCCTCAGTAAAGTAGACATGGCTTGAAAGAAGGCTAGGTTATGGTAGGAATCTGTTCTAAGGATGAGCCACTTGGATTAGCAAGAGTGGAAACAGTGAAAGAAAATCCAAGTATGTATGTGGTATCCATGAGTTCAAATGCAATGCATAATCAAGATAATACAAGTCAAATTCAGGTTCAATTAGATAGGAATGATGTCAAATCACAGCATGCTTCAAACAAGACTATCTAGTGCATTCAAAGATGGTTGGTCTTACTCAAGTTCATTCATAATGCATTGACAACTGTAAACATGGGCACGAGATTATATTATGAATCAGATGCTTACAAGGTTATAATCATCATAATCCCCATGCATGCACAACTAAATGAAACGAATTTAGACTCAATCCTAAAATGCAAATGCAACTACATGAACACTCTGTTTTTGTAATCTTTTTCGAAAATTTTTCAAATTTTTTTTTGTTTTTTTTGTTTTTCTATACCTTAGATGCATGCAGACTCAAATATGCACGAAAATGGAAAATAAGAACACAATAAACATGTCAAACACATCTTAAGCCTTTCCCCCAAACTTAAATTACATAGTCCCTTGTGTAATAAAAATTCAGAAAAAAGGTTTAAAAAACAACAAAAAGCAAGAAAAAAAATGCAAATGATATGTACAAGAATGGATAGAGCTGATACCTCAAGGGTTGGAGAAGAAGGAGGAGATTGAATCCTCCATGCTTTCCCCGAGTGTAGCGGCGTTGAGCTGCCACCACCGCTCGACGTGGTGGTTTGGCTGGTTAGTCACTGCTCGCCGATCTCTTTCTTCTGCCTTGAGTACTGTCTGAACTGCTGCCTTGGCTTTTATGATGATGCTCTCGGTGGTTCTATGGCCGCAGTAGACCTTGGTTCTTAACGAAATGACCCACTTCCTAGCAGTACCCTCTTTGGCAAGATCACCTTTTTGGAGGAAAGACCACTGAACTTGTTCTGGAATTCCTTGAGCTGATCCCGTACATCCTTCATTTGTTCCTTCAGAGCTGCAATGGTTTTGCCCTAAAACTTGTTCCATTTCTGGAGTATGCCAATACACTTGTGAGCTTCCTTCAAGGCTGGGCTAGACTTAGGCTGCAAGTGGTACTCCTCAAAACCAAACCGTGCTACATCATCTTCATCCTCACTAACCACATTATCTGAATCTTCTGGCTGGGGAGCTTCTTCATAGGGGTTGTAGAGTCTGTCAAGTGGTGGAGAGAAGTCTACGTTGGCACCCACTCTAACGCTGGTTATGTAAGTGCAGGGAAGACACAGCTTACAAATGAATCTATGATAAACTCATCACCAGGTGTCAAGCATAAACTTAGATCTCCTCAAGAACTCTACGTTTCATCTATATATCTTAATGGACGTTCTGATGTGAGCTCTACACCACATGCGACGAAAATTGGTATTATCCCGCCAATGCTGAGTTCCCCTGCTGAATCCATCCGATGCATCCTCAATGCCCAATCCTCAGAATACATCACCGACTCAATGCTAACAAAGCGTGGGCTCTATCTCCCGCAGTTCCTTCCCATTCCTCAGGCACCTAGAACTTCCTTCAAAGTGACGCCCAGCATTTCCACCACCTCATTGACATTTCCAAATGACTTTCCTCGCAAACATAAGATCGGGCAATTTTGTGAAGATACTCACCTGGCTTCTCGATTTAGAGTTTCGTTCGATGATAAATAGGCTTATCATCACCAATGGTCAATTCAAAGTGCTTGCTGATATATTTCGGTTTTAATAGTTTTTATCCTTTGTAAGTAGGTGCATTTTCTACGCTTAGCTTTAAGGTGCCTGAGACGCCTTAAAACACGAAGAGGTTCAAACGAGGCAAAGTACAAGATCCGCATGCTTGAATCCTTGATCGATCGATCGTGTCAATGATCGATCGATCGATATATGGTCCGCCGTAAGTTACTTCGATCAGAAGAAGATAACCGACTGCTCAACATACAACCGATCGATCATCGCCATTAACACTTTGCCGACACAGTTCCTCGAATCGAGAAGAATGGAACGCCTCGAGAATAATCGATCGACGACTTGATCGACGATCGCCTTTCTGCTTAGATATTTGTTTCAAACGCGCTTTTGAAGATATTTAACATACTTTTTCGTCACATTTGAGAAAGACGAAGTTTTCACTCTTTCCTGGTTTTGGACACCTCAGAATTTCTCTCTGGGTTCATGATCTGAAAGCTTACACCAAGAACACTTCCTTGTTCATCATCTATGTATAAAGATTTCTTAACTCTTAAGTTATCTTGTTTAATGATTATGAATCTATATTTGTATCCTCTTGTTTGTTCTGTATCTATTTGAGTAATTCTAGTTGGGTTTTTAAGGTAATCAAAGGAATTGATGGATGTTTGAGCTAGGTATAGATAGGGTTTTATCCTTGTTATCTTCACCTTTGGTTGTGTTTAATGCTTAGACTAAACTGATCATTTAGTCTATGAATTGAGGTATAATCTATTTTCCAAAAGCTTATAGGTTGCTTGATAGAACTAAGGTGAGCAATTTGTCCTTGACGAAAGCTGATCTTAAAGGCAAACTTGTGAACAAATCAAACTTGTTAGTAAAGCTTGTTTAGAATTCTAGGTTTTAAACTAAAGTTTTAGAACCCTAAATTGCTAGACAAAGTGATTGATGCCGAAAGTGGATTGATTATACATTTATGTTTGAGTTCAGATTGATTCTATGTTCTTAATGCAGGCGTTTTTAGTTATAAGTTATAATCGTTTTCCATATCTTGTTTACGTTCATACCACATCACAATATATTTCTTTAGCTTGATTTCATTCGTATAGAATCATAGTGTAACCATTGCTCCCTGATTCGATCCTTAAAGTGCTTACAACGTCTTGAGTATTTATACATAGGAAGTGCTCTTCTATATCAAATTGGCGCGTTGCTTGCGTTACCTACGAATCAAAGACTGGAATTCTAGTCTAAGGGTTATTTTTAGTTTACTGATTTTACTTGCTTGTTTGTTTGGTGTATGCACAGAAGGAGTGAAAACTCTGAGCACTCTTGCGACTAACGAAGAAGCTAGCAAGGACAGGCGTGCAAATAACAGAGCAAGCGAAATCGAGACTAGCCAACATGGGTGATAATCTTGATAATCAAGCTCAGCTGATGCATGCCGTCACAGCTACACAACTTCAGGAAATACAACGTCAGCTGCAGCGGATCACAGCAGCACGAAGGGCGTATTGGGGACGTTGACACACCCCACACCTTCTGCCAAACCGTGCTGCTTATCCGCCGGAGATTCAGAGCGGACTATGAGATAAAGTCTCAGCTGATAGCTTTGGTGAAGCAACATCGTTCCATGGGTTAAGTGCTGAAAACCCAATGGATCACATCGAAAATTTCGAAGAAATTTGCAATACCACGAGATCGAATGTGCCTGTTATCTAAAGTGCAAGCTTTTTTTACACGGAAAGGGAATAAGTTGGCTTAAGGCATTACCAACTGGATCATTGAGGACTTGGAATGAGTGTAAAGCTGCTTTCATAGACCATTTCTACACCAAGTCAAAGACCTCTTTGAAGAACAAGATCACAACATTCGAACAACATCCGAGGGAGTCGTTACGTGAAGCTTAGGGAGCAGTTCGGAATATCAGAGAATGCCCCCATCATGGATTTTCGATGAGCAAATCCTCAGCATCTTCTATGATGGAGTAAATTGGGACTACAAGAATGCTCTAAATGCTGCTAGTGTGGAGATTTCATGACTAAAACTAAGGCTGGCATAGCTGATTGAGAACTTTCTGCAAGTTCAACGAGGTATAGAGTATGATGTTCCACCAAGAGTAACGTGGATTCTCTAAAATCGATGAACTAAATGCCAAAGTCAGCCTGTTGATGAAGGCAAATCAAAGAGGAGTCCAGCTGTGTGAAGATGAGTACGGAGGCCTCATTGTCAAGGTATCAGAAGAAGAAATAGAGGAACTTGGAAGTGAACTATGTTAGTGGGCAGGGGTTTGTACAAAACAGAGGTTTCACCAAGGCTAGCCAAGGTTATAGAAACCACCCTAAACCTATCCTACGGGGAACACGAGCATCCTCAGATCAAATCTACCCACAGCAAGGAGCAGACAAGGACAACAGCTTAAAAGAAACCGCTCGCAAAACACGGGCGCTGGTCCTTCTCAAGGGTTACAAGGCGTAAATTTGGTTTTCAAAAGAATTATCCCAAGGTCAAGGCTATCGCCGACCATCGACGTAACCAATTCCGAGTGGTTTCAACCAAAAACCATTCACCAATTACTGTACCGCAAGTTCACCAAATGATGGTGAACTAAAAACTCTAATGCAACAACTCCTCCTTCAGCAGCAAAAATCTTCAACTGAGATCAATGTCAAGGTGACAACATGTACAATGATCTCAACAACAAGTACGAGTCTGCTCCACTCATATGAAGCTACTCGACAACAAGTGCTCAAACCGCGAGGCGTTCAAAGACAGCAAGGAGTTCTTCTCCGCTAAAGGGGAGCAGAATCCTAAGAAGGAGTTTGTTAATGTTATTACAAGGAGTGGTGTGAGCTAGATCGTTACACAGCGATAGAACGCCGAGGTCATTGACTTAAGAAAAGGACGATTCGAGAATGAGAAAACTGAAAATCTCACCGAAGATCCTAGGCACCACCACCCACACGTGTATATACTCCTAGAGTACCTTACCCTACTCCCTAAGAAGTCTCGAGGTTTAGAAGCCAAGTGTAAGGAGATGCTGGATGATCTTCAAGTGAAACTTCCTCTGTTGATGCAATTCATGATGCCTTCTCTCAAGAAATACATGAAGAGCTTAGTAACAAGTAAGGTATCAAGTGAAGAGGATTTCGAAGATTACGAAACAATGTAGTGCCGTTTCTACGAACAAGACACTCAAGAAGCTGAGACCCGGACGCTTTTGTCTGTGCAGTGTCAAGCCATGAACTTTCCATGCTTTGTGTGATCGGGTTCTAGTGAATCGATGCCATATTCTGTGGCTAAACGTTGGGACTAACGAACTTCAAACCAACCAAGATCTCTTTTGCACGATCGCTCGTGAAGTTGCCAGTAGGAGTTTTGAAGATCTTCAAGAAAATTGGCAATGTAGTAGCTCTGATTTTGTGGTTCTCGCACTGAAGAAAACCAAAGGATCCTCTCATTTGGGTAGCCTTTCTTATGAGCTATGATAGATGTTCATGGACAATTGATCTCCATCATTGTCATGAAGTTTGAGATGGATACGCTACTTAAAAACCCATGCTCACGATGGGCAAACGCTTTGGTTGATGACTCCGAGATATCCGATGAAAGAGATTCTCATCGATGATCCTTGAGATGCTTTAATAAAGACTCAGAGTGAGTATAGCTTTTAGTGAAGACGCGACTGGATATGCTAAGATGCTGGATTCAAACAAAGCAATTTGAATATGGTGGCCTACTTGAGTTTTGATGAGAACGAAAACGATCTCCATCAATAACACCTCCAACGCCCTACTAACCCATGGAGCGAGCTGAAAGTCTCAAGGTAGAGTTGAAAACACTCCCAACTGGGCGAGGTATGCATTTCTTGGTCCCAAATCAACCTATCCTCGGATCATAAATGCTGCACTTAATAATGCTGAAATTGCTTTGCTTCGTGAACTAAGAAAATATCGTAAAGCTTTTAGATATCTTCGATGATATTCCAGGAATCTCTCCTGATCTTTGCATGCACAGATACATCTAGAAGAAGAATCTATGACTTCTATGTAACATCGAGGAGTTAAACCCGAATCAAGAGGATGCAAAGAAAGAGATAATGAAACTTCTAGATGCCGATCATATATAACATTCGATAGTCAAGTCCAAGGCATGTAGTCCTAAAAAGGGTGGTATAAATAGCAAAATGATAGAAATGAGTTGATTCCGACTAGAACTGTTAAGCACAGAATGCATGTACTAGTGAAGTTAAATGCTGCCACTGCGAAAGATCATTTTCCATTACCATTTATTGATCAAATGCTTCGAGAGGCTTGCTAACCATCCATACTACTGTTTTCTAGATGGATATTCTGGTTTCTTTCAGATTCCCATTCACCCCGACGATCAAGAGAAGACTACATTCACTTGTCCTTATGGCACATTTGCATACCGCATGCCATTCGATTGGCAATGCTCCAGAACCTTTCAGCTGCAGATGATGTCCATCTTCACCGATTTAATCAAGATGTAATGGAAGTTTTTATGGATGATTTTTCTGTCTATGGCTCATCTTTTTCTGTTTGTCTTTCTAATTTGTGCAAGGTACTTAAACGATGCGAAGAGAAGCATCTCGTTCTGAATTGGGAGAAATGTCACTTCATGGTAAGAGATGGATCGTTGGGCCACAAGATTTGAACAAGGAATCAAGAGACAGAGCAAGAAAGATAGAAGTGATAGCAAAGCCTACAACCACCGATTCCGCCGAGGTATTAGAAGTTTTCTAGTCATGCCGTTTCTACAGAGATTCATTCAGTGGCTTTCAAAGATTGCTAGGCCATCACCCAACTATTGCAAGGAGATGAAATTTGAGTTCGATAATGCTTGTCTTGGAAGCTTTCCATACATAAAAGGAGCACTTATTAGCATTGAGGTTATTGACCGCTGATTGGGATACCTTTTGAGGTGACTGCAGTGACTACGAGTGGGAGCTGTTTTGGGTCAGAAAAAGAACAAAAAGCTTCATGTTATTTACTACGCCCGCGAACTCTCGATGAAGCCTTGCGAATTCTGACCAACGAAGAACGCTTTTATAGTTTTTGCTTTCGAAAGTTTAAGTCATATCTTGTTGGGTCTAAAGTAATTGTGTATCTGAGATCATACTTGAGGTATCTTCTCCGAAAGATGCCAAACCAAGACTGCTACGATGGATACTCTTCTGCGAAGTATGATCTTGAATTAGGGAGAAGAGGGATTGAGAATGGTGTTGCGAGATCATTTATGCAGGCTGAATTGAAGAAAAATTCCTTTAGATGACGTGTGCTGAAGAAACCGTTTATGCAATCAGCATTGGTAGTGCCTATGAATACAACACACCTCCTCAAGCTACCAAACCTCACGAGATGCTTGGTTCGGTGAGATCATGAAATTTCCTTCTGCGGAGAAAGAACACGAACTTTGTTGGAGTACAGAAGAAGAAATTTCTGAGGGACATCGGACCACTACGTATGGGATGATCCATGCCTCTGATAAACAATGCTAGATAGAATATTCGGGCGTTGCGTAGCGAGGAAATTCAGGTATTCTTTTCATGTAATTACATATGCGGGGCATTTTGCTACTTTCAAGAGATGTCGAAGGTCTTCTGAGCAGGATTCAGTGGCTACAATGTTTAAAGATGCTAATGCTTTTGTTTCAAAGTGTAATGCATGCAAAAGAGGAAATATTAACAAGCGAAATGAGATGCTGAGTACAATCTAGAAGTTGAAGTGTTTGATGTATGGGGATAGATNNTAGGTTTTTGTGCATTTTCTACGTTTTAGAGTCTTTACAGTCGAACCGTCTTAAAACACGAAGAGGTTGAAGCGGAGGCAAAGTCACAGAATGCGGTTTGAAACTCTGATCGATCGATCAAGTGTCAATGATCGATCGATCGATATATCAATCGTTTTACGCCGTAAGTTACTTGATCGACCGGAAGAAGATAGCAGACGTTCGACATACTGATCGATCGATTGTGTCAGATCGATCGATCACACTTGTTTACACTCGCCATTTCGCCGTAAAGTTACTTGATCGGCCAGAAGAATGGAGCGCTAGATAAAGAATAAGCGTCGATCGTCGGATCCTTGATTGATCGTGTTCTGACTGTTTGTTTAGATATTTGTTTCAATTTTGTAAGATATTTAACATACTTTTTAGTACATTTGAGAAGACGAGTTTTCACTCTTCTCTCTGGTTTTGAACAAAAGGACTTGTAATTCTCTCTACAGTTCATGATCTTGAAAGCTTACACCAAGAACACTTCCTTGTTCATCATCATAGAAGATTTCTTAACTCTTAAGTTATCTTGTTTAATGATTATGAATCATATTTATCCTCTTGTTTGTTCTGTATCTATGGTTGAGTAATTCTCTAGTTGGGTTTAAGGTAATCAAAAGGAATTGATGGATGTTTGAAATAGATATAGATAGGGTTTTATCCTTGTTATCTTCACCTTTGGTTGTGTTTAATCTTGACTAAACTGATCATTTAGTATGATGAGGTATAATCTATTTCCAGCATAGGTTGCTTGAGAACTAAGGTGAGCAATTTGTCCTTAAGTGATCTTGGCTTGTGAACAAATCAAACTTGTTAGTAAAGCTTGTTTAGAATTAGGTTTTAAACGAAGTTTTAGAACCCTAAATTGCTAGAAAGTGATTGATGCCACGAAAGTGGATTGATTATACATTTATGTTTGAGTTCTGATTGATTCTATTTGTTCCTTAATGCCCAGCGTTTTTAGTTATAAGTTATAATCGTTTTAACCATATCTTGTTTACATTCATACCACATCACAATATATTTCTTTAGCTTGATTTCATTCGTATAGAATCATAGTGTAACCATTGCTCCTGTGATTCGATCCTTGTACTACGTCTTGGGTATTTGTATAGACAGGTGCACACTCTACCAAACATATCAAATTGGGCGCCGTTGCTGGTGCGTTTACTGCGAATCAAGACTGAATTCTAGTCTAAGGGTTATTTTTAGTTTACTGATTTTACTTGCTTGTTTGTTTCAGGTGTATGCCTAGAAGGTGAAAACTCGAACAACTCTTGCACTGACTAGCGAAGAGCAAGGGGCAGGCGTCGAAATAACGAGCAAGCGAAATCGAGACTAGCCAACATGGGTGATAATCTTGATAATCAAGCTCTAGCTGATGCACAAGCGTCACAGCTACACAACTTCAGGAAATACAACGTCAGCTGCAGCAGATGCATGACAGCACACCAGAAGGCGTATTGGGCGTTGACACCACACCTACCAAAACCGTCTTCTATATGTCACGGAGATTCGAGGCGGACTATGAGATAAAGTCTCAGCTGATAGCTTTGGTGAAGCAACATCAGTTCCATGGGTTAAGTGCTGAAATGGATCACATCGAATTGAAGAAATTTGTAATACCAGATCGAATGGTGTGCTGTGTATCTAAAGTCTGAAGCTTTTTGCATTCTCCTAGCAGGAAAGGGAATAAGTTGGCTTAAGGCACTACCAACTGGATCATTGAGGACTTGGAATGAGTGTAGAGCTGCTTTCATGACCATTTCTACACAGTCAAAGACGCCTCTTTGAAGAACAAGATCACAACATTCGAACAACATCCGGGGAGTCGTTACGTGAAGCTTGGGAGCAGTTCGAAGAATAGAGAATGCCCCATCATGGATTTTCGATGAGCAAATCCTCAGCATCTCTATGATGGAGTAAATTGGGGACTGAGAATCTCTAAATCTGCTAGTAATGGAGATTTCATGACTAAACTAAGGAGACTACAAGCTGATTGAGAACTTGCTGAAGTTCCAGACACGAGGAGTATAAGAGTATGATGTTCCACCAAGGCTGGTAGCGTGGATTCTCAAAATCGATGAACTAAATGCCAAATCAGCTTTGTTGATGAAGAAATCAAAGAGGAGTCGCTGTGTGAAAGATGATACGGAGGCACTCCATTGTCAAGGTATCACCGAAGAAGAAATAGAGGAACTTGGAAGTGAACTATGTTAGTGGGGGTTTGTACAAAACAGAGGTTTCAACCAAGGCTGACCAAGGTTATAGAAACCACCTAACCTATCCTACAGGGAACACGTAGAGAATCCTCAGGTCAAATCTACCCACAGCGGAGGCTGCCACAGCACAGTTTCAAAGCTGTGCAGGCTGGCTCAGGGTCTTCGAGGATTACCAAGGCGTAAATTCTGGTTTTCAAAGAATTATCCAAGGTCAGGCTATCAGAGCCGGACCATTCGACAGAACCAATTCGAGTGGTTTCGCCAGCAAACCATTCACGATTACAGCGCTGAGTTCACCAAATTGTGATGGTGAACTAAAAACTCTAATGCAACAACTCCTCCTTGCAGCAAAAATCTTGCGAGATCAATGTCAAGGTAGACATGTACATGATCTGACAATCTGAGTCTGCTCCTCTATGAAGCTACTCGACAACCAAGTTGCTCAACCGCTGAGGCAGTTCAAAGACAGCAAGGAGTTCTTCGGTAGGGAGCAGAATCTAAGAAGGAGTTTGTTAATGTTATTACATTAAGAGTGGTAAGGAGCTAGATCTGTTACGAGATAAGAGCGGAGGTTGTCATTGACTTAGAAGAAAGGGCGATTCGAGAATGAGAAAACTGAAAATCTCACTGAAGATCTAGTGCACCACCACCGCACGTGTATATACTCTAGAGTACCTTACCTACTCGTCTAAGAAGTCTCGGCGAGGGTTTAGAAGAAGCCAAGTGTAAGGAGATGCTGGATGATCTTCAAGTGAAACTTCCTCTTGTTGATGCATTCAGATGATGCCTTCTCTCAGAAATACATGAAGAGCTTAGTAACAAGTAAGGTATCAAGTGAAGAGGATTTCGTGAAGATTACGAAACAATGTAGTGCCGTTCTGAACAAGACACTCGAAGCTTGGAGACCTGGGCGTTTTGTTTTATCTGTGAGGTTGAAGCCATGAACTTTCCATGCTCCTTGTGTGATCTGGGTTCTAGTGTGAATCTGATGCCATATACGTGCTAAGCGTTTGGGACTAACGAACTTCAAACCAAAGATCTCTTTGGTGTTTGCTGATCGTTCGGTGAAGTTGCCATAGGAGTTTTAGAAGATCTTCAAGTAAAATTGGCAATGTAGTAGTTCCTGCATTTTGTGGTTCTTAGAAGAAGAACCAAAGGATCCTCTCATTTTGGGTAGGCCTTTCTTATGCACTGCAGGAGCTATGATAGATGTTCATCGTGGGCGAATTGATCTCCATCTTGGAACATTGTCATGAAGTTTGAGATGGATCTACTTAAAAACCCATGCTTGATGGAAGCGTTTTTAGTTGATGACTCATTGGAGATATCAGATGAAGTAGCTGAAGAGATTCTCGGATGATCCTTTAGATTGCTTTAATAAAGACTCGAGTGAGTATAGCTTTCTTAGTGAAGGCAGCGACTGGATATGCTAAGATGCTGGATTCAAACAAGCAATTTCGAATATGGTGGCTACTTGAGTTTTGATGAGAGCAGCAGTCTCCATCAATAACACCTCAACCCTACTAACCCATGGAGCGAGCTGAAAGCTCCGAAGGTAGAGTTGAAAACACTCCCGCTGGGAGGTATGCATTTCTTGGTCCCAAATCAACTATCCTGTGATCATAAATGCTTTAATAATCTGAAATTGCTTTGTACTGTGTGAGAAAATATCGTAAAGCTTTAGGATATTCTCTTGATGATATTCAGGAATCTCTCTGATCTTTGCATGCACAGGATACATCTAGAAGAAGAATCTATGACTTATAGAACATCGGAGGAGGTTAAACCGAATCTAGAGATGTTGTAAAGAAAGAGATAATGAAACTTCTAGATCTGGGATCATATATGCAATATCATAGTGGAGGTAAGTCCAGTGCATGTAGTCCCTAAAAAGGGTGGTGTAACAGTTGTGCGAAAATGATAGAAATGAGTTGATTATTAGAACTATTACGGGCCACAGAATGTGCATAGTACGAAGTTAAATCTGCCACTCGCGATCATTTTCCATTACCATTTATTGATCAAATGCTTGAGAGGCTTGCTAACCATCCATACTACTGTTTTCTAGATGGATATTCTGGTTTCTTTCAGATTCCCATTCACCCACGATCGAGAGACTACATTCACTTGTCATACATTTGCATGAGAATGCCATTCGGATTGTGCAATGCTCAGCAACCTTTCAGCGTTGCATGATGTCCATCTTCACTGATTTAATTGAAGATGTAATGGAAGTTTTATGGATGATTTTTCTGTACATGGCTCATCTTTTTCTGTTTGTCTTTCTAATTTGTGCAAGGTAGCGATGCGAAGCATCTCGTTCGAATTGGGAATGTCACTTCATGGTAAGAGATGGGATCGTTTTGGGCCACAAGATTTGGAACAAGGAATCGAAGTAGAGCAAAGATAGAAGTGATAGCAGCTACTGACCACTGATTCCGTCAGGTATTAGAAGTTTTCTAGGTCATGCCGGTTTCTACGGAGATTCATTCGGGCTTCTCAAGATTGCTAATTGACCACTATTGTGAGGAGATGAAATTTGAGTTCGATAATGCTTGTCTTGAAGCTTTCCATACAATAAAAGGAGCACTTATTAGCACACGATTGTCTGACACGCTGATTGGGAGCTACCTTTTGAGGTGATGACTGATGCAAGTGACTACGCAGTGGGAGCTGTTTTGGGTCAGAAAAAGAACAAAAAGCTTCATGTTATTTACTACGCGGGAACTCTCGATGAAGCGCTTGGAAATTACGACCAACGAGAAAGAGCTGCTTCTATAGTTTTTGCTTTCGAGAAGTTTAAGTCATATCTTGTTGGGTCTAAAGTAATTGTGCATACAGATCATACCAGGTATCTTCTCACAAGAAAGATGCCAAACCAAGACGATGGATACTCTTGCTGCGAGTATGATCTTGAATTAGGAGACGAGAGGGATTGAGAATGGTGTTGCAGATCATTTGTCTAGGCTGCAAATTGAAGAAGAAATTCCTTTAGATGACAGGTGCCTGAAAAACCGTTTATGCGATCAGCATTGGTAGTGCCTGACACAACACACCTCCTCAAACTACCAAACCTCTGAGATGCCTTGGTTGGTGAGATCGCAAATTTCCTTCTGCGGAGAAAGAACTGACTTTGTTGGGTACAGAAAGAAGAAATTTCTGAGGGACATCAGACACTACATATGGGATGATCCATACCTGTACAAACAATGCTCAGATAGAATATTCAGGCGTGAAGAGGAAATTCAGGTATTCTTTTTCCTTCATAGTTCTAATTATGCGGGCATTTTGCTACTTTCAAGGCAGTGTCGAAGGTGCTACAAGCAGGATTCTGGTGGCACAATGTTTAAAGATGCTAATGCTTTTGTTTCAAAGTGTAATGCATGCAAACAGGAAATATTAGCAAGCGAAATGAGATGCCRCAGAATTTCATCCTAGAAGTTGAAGTGTTTGATGTATGGGGGATAGATTTCATGGGCCCTTTTCCTTCATCATATGGGAACCAGTACATCCTTGTAGCAGTGGACTATGTTTCTAAGTGGGTTGAGGCAATGGCTTCCCCAACAAACGATGCTAAGGTTGTTCTCAAGATGTTTAAATCTGTGATTTTCCCTAGGTTTGGTGTACCAAGGGTGGTGATCAGCGATGGTGGATCTCATTTCATCAACAAGGTGTTTGAGGGTTTGTTGAGAAAACATGGAGTCAAGCACAAGGTCGCCACTCCTTATCACCCTCAGGCAGTGGACAAGTAGAAATCTCAAGCAGAGAGAAATAAAGAGCATTGAGGCGGTAAGCCTGGAAGGATTGGGCGATGAAACTTGATGATGCTCTGGGCATATAGGACTGCATACTGAGGCATTAGGAACAACTCCATTTCATCTTGTCTATGGCAGGCTTGTCACCTCCCAGTTGAGCTAGAATACAAAGCAGCATGGGCGTGAAGATGTTGAACTTCGACATCAAACCGCCTACGATAGGCATTCTGCGACTCGATGAGTTAGACGAGATTCGTCATATGGCATATGAAAATTCGAGGATTTATAAGGAGAAAACCAAAGCATATCATGACAAGAGAATCCTAAACCGAGAATTTCGTCCAAATGATCAGGTATTACTTTTCACTCTACTGAAACTCTTTCCGGAAAGGCTGAGATCGCGTTAGTGCGGTCCATTCACCGTCAGTCGGTAAGACCATATGGAGCTGTAGAGTTGTTGGACCATGAAGGAGAAGAATTTGTGGTTAATGGCGCCTTAAACCGTATCTCGCTGAKACGGAAATCACTGAAGGAGACACCATTCCTCTCAGTGATCTTTCCCGTGCTAAAACAGCAACCACGTCAAGCTATTGACGTTAAACAAGCGCTTGATGGGAGGCAACCCATTGGTAAGTGTATATATTGAGTTTTATTCTCTTAGTTTTCTAATATTTCAAGTTTTCATTTATAAAAATCAAGCAGGGTGATCGAACATTTATAAGGACCCATCAATCGGTGTGCAAAAATGAAAACAGAGCATCCAAAAACGGAAAAGATCTCTCGATCGATCGATCGATCGACCGATCAAATATACGATCGACCGATCAAATATACGATCGACGTCGTATTACGAACAAACTTCGAGGAGACAGGCGTCGATCGGACATCATCTTCTCGAAATCGGGTTTCACTCTCTAAACCAACTTTTTCAATTCTTCACCGATTTGAGTGATTCAAAAGCCTATTCCACTCATTTGTATCCTCTCTCTGATTATATAACCGGTTTTCTCGATCTGCGAAGGTATGAGTCCCAATCTCCATTTTTTCGATTCGGTGTTCTTGAGAAAATTTGCGATTTCGGTTTGATTTTGATTGTTTTTGGATTGTTTATCTATTCCTTGTTGTTATTGGACTAATTTCGGACCTACCCATGCCTTAAACCCTCAATTTCGTGATGATTTTCGATTTGAGAATTTTTGAAAAATCTCCAAAATCGGATTTGATTTGGATGAATTAGGATATTTTGTAGATTCCTTGTGATTGCTAGCTTAATTTCGGAACTACCCATCGCATAAACGCTTGATTTTGTGATGAATTTTCGTTTAGCAATTTGGGGTGAAATCACGTGCCTTTCGTTTTGGGTGATCGATCGTGTTATCTCCGATCGATCGATCACTTTATATTCGTGTCGATCGTTTAAGCGATGATCGATCGTCTAGAGCGTGATCGATCGATCAGATCTATTACGCCTGATTGTTTAAATTCTTTTTATCTGTAGGGTTATGGCGAGAACAGGAAGTGGTGGAAGGAAGAATCCACCGCGTGGTAAAGAGGTAGAAAAACAAGGGTATATGGTTCTTGACTTCGGGAATGAGGCATGAGGACACCCCATGGGTAACACGAGGCGCCTTGGCCTAGACCAGATGGCCAGGTCATGGGTGGGGATAGAGTACATAAGATTCCGCATGGCGATATCGGACTGCGTATTCGGGTTACAAAAATCGTCCGAGGGTTATGCATGGGATAGCTGGAACAGATCTTCTACAACGGTCTACTACGTATTGAGATGGCTCTACCAAGTTCGTCCATGCTCTACCTTGCAGAAGATGGGGATCGAGGATGATGTTGCTAATATGCTAACGATGGGTATAAGCCACTTACCCATCTTACCCGCTTTATCCGGAGTTGGTCAGGCATTCATAGCCTCAGCTGTATTTCAGAGATCAGAGAGTCCCGGGCGGCGAAGGGACACTTACATTCATGTCCAGTATTATTGCAGCTTCGATCGAGAGATATCAGGATATACGGGTTTGAGATGATCCCACGGGGGTGGTTTTGCTCCTTGGGAGGCTGGGAGTTGGGGAACTTTGGTCTTTGATTGGTAGGGCAGGGATGTGGCATTCACGAGAGTTTAAGATATCTCTTATCAGGAACCCTGTGATTCGCGTAGTGGCCAAGATCCTGGGCCATACCTTTTGGGCTAAGGAGGAGACAGGGTCATTGAGATATGATGAGCTGATTATGCTTCAGGTCCTGCATTTGTCATGACATTTATCTGAGCCTCCTCCAGCCATCTGCGAGGCCAACCTTGGCGCGATCTTCGCCTCTATTCTGGTTCAGAGGAAATTCCGTYGAACAACTGCGAGACAGAAGATAGAGACTATTGGGAGTCTCTTGACTCCAATCTTCATGCACTGCGGGATCAACTTGACGCAGACTCAGCGGATAGATAGGCGAGACTATATTGACGGGGCCTACCTGAAGAACAGCCAGATCTTCTTTCCGATGTCTTTCTGGGTTCACGGATCGCGATGGCATCAGCGTTGCAGGCTGCCTAATCCCATCACTTCTCGACATCGATGGAGAACATCGAGTTCGTACCAGGAGATGAGAACCTGTCTGGGAGGTACCTCGACGGCGAGGCGTTCTTCGGCCGAGACATCACAACGGAGGATGACCCGATAGGAGCGACGACCATCTTCTGCGGGAGATGGGATGGAGTACATCATCCCTCCTTATGCTGGTCGATACTCACCTCCCTCACGATTCATCGATTGTCACAGCTGAGAGAAATCTGAGGAGATTATACTCTATGCTCGAGGCGATGTGGGGTGCACTGGCGAAATCGATGCCTCCTCACCATCTGTTTGAGAGGTTCAGATGCGATACGCCATCTGACACTGGTCCCACGGGATTCCGGACCTTGTCATCTATGGCCACGGACTTCCGAGACTTCAGTATATAGTCGAGGAACAGACAGCGACCAGTCGTCTGCGGAGAACACGAGAGAGCGGCAGGAGTGCCTCTTCGGAGCGAGCAGCACACATTAGGGTTATTTTATAACTTCTGATTTTTCTTTTCCCTTTTATCTATTATGTACTCTTTGCTACTATTGTATCTTCTACATATTTATTTTCACACCGAGTGTGAAGTAAGTCTGAGGGAGACTTGTTGAAACTAATGGTTTGTTTGTTTTGTTTCTTTCTTTGTGACGTTTTGAATGTGATATTCGAGTCGTTTTGTAATAACTTTGATGTACTCTTTTTCCTGAAAAGGTTTTAATGAGACATCAATTGAATCTAATTTATTAATATGCTAACCATTGAAATTGTATGAGATTTAAACAGGAAAATTGGAAAAACCATCGGTGGATCAACACATGAAAGGAACCACTCATTCGGAAATTCAGACAATTAGCGACTCTTCACCTCGAATGAAGCGTAATCTTCTCAAATTGGATTTCAGTTTCATCGAACATGACACCTCCATAGAGAATCTGCAAGTACATGTAATACAATTCCCCTTTTCTTCCCTTGAATAAAAGAGATCGATGTGGTTAGGAAAGAAGTGAACCGGGCATTGATGGTTACACCCTTCAATTCTCGCGTCTCGTGGAAATCTGTATAGCTAAGAAAGAAAAGAGAATAAGAAGAAAAAATCGATAGAAAAAAAATAAAATGATACCTAGAAAAGTAGGGAAAAATCGATTATACATTTGAAGTGAGAAAAGAAAGAGGAAAGGAATTGTATAAAATGTCTCGAACTTACAATTCATGAGGAGTAAGTGCCTCGTTCTTTGATCATAATCCCAAATTGAGTAAACTGAATGAAGAAGTCGGTGATGAAGAATTTGAACTTGATGTTGGATGTGGCTTGAAGTAAGTTATGTTGTTTTGTTTATGGTTAAGTACATGTAATGTGTTTGAATGGATTCATTTTCTTTGAGGTTGAAATATTGTTAGCACATTGCAATGGCATTAGGTGCAAGTTCATTCTCCATAAATTTAGGATTTCTTCACTAGCTTAGCTTTTGTTTGCTTGAGGACAAGCAAAATATAAGTCTGGGGGAATTGATATATTTCGGTTTTAATAGTTTTTATCCTTTGTATTAGTAGGTTTTTGTGCATTTTCTACTGTTTTAGAGTCTTTCAGGTCGAATCTTAAAACACGAAGAGGTTGAAAGCGGAGGCAAGAACAAGATCCGCGGTTTGAAACTCTGATCGATCGATCGTGTCATGATCGATCGATCGTATATTCGTTTTGCCGTAAGTTACCGATCGACCGGAAGAAGATAACCGACCGTTCACACAACGATCAATTGATTGTGTCAACGATCGTCGATCACATCTTTGTTTACACTCGCCATTTTGCCGTAAGTTACTTGATCGAGAAGAATGGGCAGATAAAGAATAGGCGATCGATCGATCGGATCCTTGATCGATCGATCGTTCTACCGACTTGTTTAGATATTTGTTTCTAAAGAGCGTTTTGTAAGATATTTAACATACTTTTTCGTCACATTTGAGACGAGTTTTCACTCTTCTCTGGTTTTGGACCAAAGGACTTGTAATTTTCTCTACAGTTCATGATCTTGAAAGCTTACACAAGAACACTTCTTGTTCATCATCATAGAGAAGATTTCTTAACTCTTAAGTTATCTTGTTTAATGATTATGAATCTATATTTGTATCCTCTTGTTTGTTCTGTATCTATGGTTGAGTAATTCTCTAGTTGGGTTTTAAGGTAATCGAAAGGAATTGATGGATATTTGAGCTAGGTATAGATAGGGTTTTATCCTTGTTATCTTCACCTTTGGTTGTGTTTAATGCTTGTAAGCGATCATTTAGTCATGAACTGAGGTATAATCTATTCTCCAAAAGCTTATAGGTTGCTTGATAGAACTAAGGTGAGCAATTTGTCCTTAGCAGCGAAGCTGATGCTAAGGCAAACTTGTGAACAAATCAAACTTGTTAGTAAAGCTTGTTTAGAATTCTAGGTTTCGAAAGTTTTAGAACCTAAATTGCTAGACAAAGTGATTGATGCCACGAGTGGATTGATTATACATTTATGTTTGAGTTCTAGATTGATTATTTGTTCCTGAATAATTATCTAGTTCGACACATCATATTCGCGATAATCCTTAATGCCGTTTTTAGTTATAAGTTATAATCGTTTAACCATATGCTTGTTTACATTCATAACTCATATATTTCTTTAGCTTGATTTCATTCGTATAGAATCATAGTGTAACCATTGCTCCCTGGGATTCGATCCTTAAACTACTGACGTCTTAGGGTATTTGTATAGACCCGAGTGCATCCACACTCTACCAAACATATCACTTGCAGCTCCATGTAATCAATATCTTGCTGTGTACCCGTCCCGCTGGGGAATCCATACAAATTATCTAGCTCCTTTATAGTGAGGGAGTAAAGAAAACCCCGGCAGGTGAAGGTGATGAAACCCGGACTTCCATCGGATTCATATTCTGGTTCATCCTCATAGAAGTGGACCTCGAGTGAAGAGAGGAAGTGGCATGTTTTCTCCTGGTAAGCTTTGAGCTGGAACCTCATGAATGTGCTGAGGTTGCCCATTTCATACAGATACTCCACATCTCTTGCTATTCCAAGCTTTCGACAAGTCTTCCGGTGTGGGTATCTAGTTCCCGCAAAACCTCCAGCAAGTAGGATGTTCAGATACTCTACCTAGGAGAGTTGTTTGGACTTCTTTGGTTGCTTCTTGACCACTGTGAGCTTCTCTTCTTCTCTCACACTGCTATCATCCTGTTTGCTGGGTTCCGCCGGTTTCTTTCCTCGAGCAATATCTTGTTTTTCCTGTGAGAATTCTTTAGCCACAGCCGCATCACCTTGGCTCGACCTACTGGCTCGACGTGTTGAGGTCGAGCTAGGCATTTCATCAACCTCCATCGGTTCTCTGTCTGGTGAAACAGGTGGTCTCAGCTTCTGAATCTGTCTTAGTACAGCCTTGGCAGATGGTCTACGAGCTTGTTGTGGTCTCTGGGATCCCTTGGGCTTGGTGAAGAGGAATTGGTTGATCATCTTGAAAGAGAGCTGAAGAATGATTATTCTAAAGAAATGAAGGAAGAACTTGAAATTTTTGGTGTGGAGAGCTTGTGAACTCGAGTTCTTCTTATATAGGCAAGGGGAGGAGCTAAATGACAAGGGGAGAAGCGTGTGGAGCCTTGTTTGAATTTCAAAATTCGAATTTTGAACGCCCAATTCTTGACTCAACGTGTTGACTCGACCAGGTGGGATCGAGCTTGTCCCCTTTCAAAATTCAAATTTTGAATTTCCCCCCCAACTGACTCGATCGACTGGCTCGACCTGGGTGATCGAGCTGGTTGATCGAGTCTGATCCAATTTTTTCCGTCTCCTCCTTTTCTTCATGATTCAATGCTCATACTCTCCTGAAAACACACCAGCAAGCCAAAAACACGAAATTAACATACCTAAACGACGGTTTAAAAAGAAAACTAGATGATTATTTACAGGGATAGACATGGGACTTCCTCCCAAGTGAGCTTGTTTGAAGTCACTAAGCTTGACTGCCCTTTTTCTTAGGCTTGGCTAAGATCATCCAGAGGAATAGAGGTTCCTTTTGGAATTATGCTGTCAGCCATGTACGGTTTGAGCCTTTGCCCGTTCACTGTGAAGCCGGATCCATCCTTTGCAATCAGGGTGACTGCTCCATAGGGTGAAACTCTCTTGATAATGAACGTTCCTGACCATCTAGACTTTAACTTTCCTGGAAACAACTTGAGCCTAGAGTTGAAAAGAAGGACTTGATCACCAGTCTTTAACTCCTTGGGCAAAATCTTCATGTCATGGAAAGCTTTAGTCATTTCCTTATACACTTTAGAGCTCTCGTAAGCATCCAGCCTGATCTCCTCTAGTTCATGCAGATCTAACTCTCTCTTCTCTTGAGCAGTCTTGATATCCAGGTTCAGAAGTTTCGTTGCCCACAATGCCTTGTACTCAATCTCAACAGGTAGATGACAAGCTTTACCGTAGAGTAACTAGAACGGTGTTCTCCCAATTGGTGTTTTGAATGCAGTCTGATATGCCCAAAGAGTCTCATCAAGCTTAGAAGACAAATCTCTCTTTGAAACCTGATATAGTCAATTTCTTACTACACTATCATGTCATTGTAGTACAGAAAGGTATCAATCCAAATGGGTGGGATATTAGCCAGAAAAGATGTAATCTAATCAGTTTCAGTCAAGCCAAGCAGTATAGGATTGAAACTAATAACCTAAGAAAGCAATAATCAAAATCATAACAAAAACTAACAACAGAAACTAACAGAGGCTAACAGAACGATAGTTACTAACAGAGACTAGCAAAAGCAGTAAACCAGAAATCAATCAAGCAAGAGAAGCTCCTAAGGGTGGGGTTATTGACTCAGTGTATCCTCTTAATCTACCTAGGTGGTTTAACAAAACTCAAGCAGAGCTAATCCCTAGACAATAAACTCATAAGCAGTTAAGTCCATTCCCATGATAAGTAACCTCAAGCTAATCCAGTTCCAGACCTAAATCCCTTTAGCGAAATCTAGCTTAGCAGGCATTAAGATTCAGCTTATTAAAGTCAATAAACACCCTAGACAACTAATCCCTTAGGCTAGGAATGTAAATCTCTGAAATTAGTTCAGTCAGGCATTTCATCAAACACCTTCTGGGTGTGGAAATACCTAGGTTCTAATTCCAATTGATCAGAGAGTAATTAGCATTAAGAACACTAATCCAGAAGGGAAATCAAGCAATCTACACTTAAACCACCTAGGAGACTAAGATTCCACACCTAATCTATCCCATCCTTAAGAACCCTAATGACTACTTAGAACACATGAAGAACAGCAAGAACACAAACCTAGAAATCATAAAAACTTGCATAATTGGAACGATTAAGAAGAGAATAGATAGATTAGGAAGATTCAAACAAAAATAATAAGTAGATTCAAAGTTATAGGATCCAGGAAGCAAGAACAGATGAAGAAAGCTTAAAAACGAGTTCTCCCTAATCTGAAATTAATACAGAGTATATACAGTCTTAGAGATCACAAAAAGACAAAATAGCTAATTTCGGGTTGCACTCGACCAGGGGGCTCGAGTGCCTTGGTCGAGCTAGGCGAAAACTTCAAGACTGCTCTTTTATTTTCCAGCTCGAGGTGACAGCTCGACCTCCTTTGGTCGAGCTGGGTCCAAAACTTCAAGACGGCACTTTTATCTTGGGCTCGATGTGGTAGCTCTACCAGGGATGGTCGAGTTAGGCGAGAAAACTTCAAGATGGCGTTTTTATGGTGGACTCGATCAGGGGGCTCGACCTACCTGCTAGAGCTAGGCTCAAAGTGCAGTTTTTGGTGCAGAATGCACTGGCTCGACCTGCTGACTCGAGCTGCTTGCTAGAGTCAGTCTCCATTCGAGTTTCTGGTCGAGTTAAGCTCTCCTTTTTCTCCATTTGACTTCAACATCTCTAATATCCCTTGAATGCACCTGAAACAGCTCAAAAATGCAATATGCATGCAATCCTAATGTAAAACACTCTAAGTATGCAAAACTGGAAACAAATGTCAAGAATATGCTATTAGACAAGACTAAATGGATGATAAATGCATGCTCAAACCATGTAAAATATAGACATATCAAAACCCCCACTACCCTTGCCAAAATAGCCTTGATCTGCTTGTTAGACACTTCTACTTGCCTACTGGTCTGAGGATGGTAGGGTGTAGCTACCTTGTGATTAACCCCATGTTTCTTCAGTAGATTCTCAAAGAGTTTGTTGATGAAGTGAGATCCTCCATCACTGATCACTACTCTTGGCACTCCAAATCTGGGGAAGATGACACTCTTGAACATCTTCAAGACAACTTTTGCATCATTAGAAGGACAGACTATTGCTTCAACCCACTTCGAGACATAATCAACAGCCACCAAGATGTAGTTGTTCCCATGAGATGGTGGGTTGAAAGGTCCAATGAAGTCAATGCCCCTTACATCAAACACTTCCACTTCCAGAATCGGGTTCTGAGGCATCTCGTTCCTCTTACTGATGTTACCCATTCTCTGGTAGGGATCAAACTTGGTAATGAAAGCTTGAGCATCCTTGAAAATTGATGGCCACCATAAACCTGCTTGGAGTACCTTCTGGACAGTCTTGAAGGTGGCAAAGTGACCCCCATAAACCAAACCATGGCAGTGCTCCAAAACTCCTTTTACTTCTTCTTCAGCTATGCATCTCCTGTAAAGACCATCTGAACCTCTCTTGTATARGTATGGCTCATCCCAGAAGTAATGGTTCACATCCCTCAAAAACTTCTTYCTCCTGTAAGCATCCAGACTTCCAGGGATTTCGCCGCTTACAAGRTAATTGGCAAAATCTGCATACCAGGGCAGCCTATCTTCTTCTAGCACCAAGATGGTAGCTATGAGCTGTTCTTCAGGCATGGAGTCGTCAATTGGCAATGCATCTTCTATYCTCATTCTTGACAAGTGATCAGCTACTCCATTCTCTATGCCCTTCTTGTCAACAATCTCCATGTCAAATTCTTGAAGCAAAAGGATCCATCTGAGCAGTCTTGGTTTAGTCTCCTTCTTTGCATAGATATGCCTCAGTGCTGCATGTGTAGACTATCACCTTGGAACCCACTAGATAGCTTCTGAACTTCTCGAAAGTAAACACAACAGCTAGCAACTCCTTCTCTGTTGTTGCATACCTCGCTTGAGCTTCATCTAGTGTCCTGCTTGCATAATATATCACATGCAGCTTCTTCTATATCCTTTGACCCAAAACAGCTCCCACAGCATAATCCGAGGCATCACACATGATTTCGAATGGATAGTCCCAGTTTGGAGCTTGGACTATTGGAGCTGTGACCAAGGCTTCCTTAATCAGCTACAAAGCCCTCAAACACTCAGAATCAAAGATGAACTCTTGCTCCTTGCAAAGCAATCTACTGAGTGGTCTAGCTATTTTTGAGAAATCTTTGATGAACCGCCTGTAGAACCCATCATGTCCCAGAAAACTCCTGATATCCCTGACGTTCTTAGGTGGTTGCAACTGCATCATCACATGAACCTTGGCTTTATCCACCTCTATCCCATTCTCAGAAATCTTGTGCCCCAAGACAATCCCTTTTCTGACCATTTCTCCCAATTCAGAACCAGATTTGTCTCCTCACACCTAGTAAGCACCCTGCAAAGATTCAACAAGCAGGAGGAGAAAGAGGAGCCATACACGGAAAAATCATCCATGAATACCTCCACAGTCTCCTCAATTAGATCCGAAAATACAGAAGTCATACATCTCTGAAAAGTAGCAGGTACATTACAAAGACCAAAAGGCATTCTCCTATAAGCAAATGTTCCATATGGGCAGGTGAAAGTAGTTTTTTCTTGATCATTGGGATGTATAGAAATTTGAAAGAAACCATACCCATCTAAGAAACTGTAATAAGGATAATTTGCAAGCCTTTCTAACATTTGATCAATGAATGGCAGTGGAAAATGATCCTTTCTAGATGCAGCATTTAACTTCCTGTAATCTATACACATCCTATGACCAGTGATAGTTCTGGTGGGTATGAGCTCATATTTATCATTCCTTATAACAATTATAACCCCTTTCTTAGGAACACAATGCACAGGAGAAACCCAAGTACTATCAGATATATGATAGATTATGCCAGCTTCTAGCAACTTAAGGACTTCTTTCTTAACTACTTCTTTCAAATTCGGGTTCAATCTTCTCTGGGGTTCAATGCTAACATATGATTCATTTTCAAGGTGAATTCTATGAGTACATAGGCTAGGTGAAATTCCTTTAATGTTATCTAGAGAATACCCAATAGCTCTTCTAAACTTCTTCAATTCAGTCAATAACAAATACAACTCATCATCGCTAAGCTTATCATTGACTATGATTGGGTATGTAGAGTTGGGTCCTAGAAAAGCGTACCTTAGCCCTTTAGGAAGTGGTTTGAGGTCTACCTTAGGTGCTTTGAGTTCTGACCAGTCGTCTGATGTAGGGAAGCTTGACTCGACCTGGGGATCGAGTGCCTTGGTCGAGTCTGACGTAGTGGGTATGCTGGCTCGACCTAGCTGGTCGAGCTAGTTGGTCGAGCCAGTGCATTCTGCAGCTAAAACCTCTATTTCAACCCCAATCAGATCTTCGAAGACCTCTAACCCTTCCACAACCTTATGCGAGTCCAATATCATCTCATAACCCAAGGTTTCATTGTGGATATATCCATCTTTTCCACTATTTGTCAAGGCAGTTTGAAGGTGATCTTCTTCATTAAGCTCCTCTAGAAGTTCATCAGCAAGTTGATCCATTTCTTCAATATGAAAGATCTGCTCTTCTATTGCTGGTTTCCTCATTGTATCTTTGATGTCGAATGTCATCTTGAAGTCGTTTCCAAGATTAAGATCAATCTTTCCCTTTCGAACATCAATAACTGCTCCAGATGTAGCTAAGAAAGGTCTTCCTAGAATCAGAGGGTCTTTCGGTTCTTTATCTAGCACTACGAAATCTGTGGGTATTTCAACAGTTCCAACCCTTAGAGGTAGGTCTTCTAGCATGCCATGAGGGGTTCTAACAGATCTATCGGCTAGAACCAAAGAGATGTTGCAAGGCTTGTAATGACTGAACCCTAACCTCTTAGCAACTGAGAATGGCATGAGACTGATAGATGCTCCAAGATCACAAAGGCTTTTCTTGAAAATCAGTGGACTTAAAGAGCATGGCAGAGTGAACGAACCAGGGTCACGTAACTTCTCTTGGACAACTCTCTTCTGTATAATGGCACTGCATTCTTCTGTCAAGACCACCATACCTTGAATTTCCTTTGCTCTCTCATTTAATGCATATTTCAAGAACTTTTGATATGGAGGTATAAGTGAAAAGCCATCCAAAAGAGGCATCCTAATCTCTGCTTTCCTCATGTATTTGTCAAAAATTGCCCTATACTTCTCCATTAGGTCCTTTTTGAATCTTCCTGGGAAAGAAAGTTTAGGTTTGTAAGGAGGGGGAACAAAGGGTTCTTTCTTTTTCTCAGGAACAACTGGTTTTTCAGCAGGTGGAGAGCTGGCTCGACCTACTGGCTAGACCTGGGTGGTAGAGTCAGTCTCCAGTCGAGTTTCTTGGTCTTCTTTGCAATTCAAATCCTCCCCATCTTCGACTTCACTGTCCTTAGTGATCTTAAATGATTCTTCCCTCTCAGGTAACTCCCTTCCACTTCTTAAGGTGATGGCATTGATGTGAGCAAAGTCCTTTGGGTTTTGGATTGCTTTTCCTGGAAGCTGGCCAATATGTGGTGTGGAAGAAGTGGATGCAGTCTTTCCGTCCATGTACTTAATCTTGGATTGCAATGTCTCAATCTTGTTATTAAGATCATTGTAGGTGTAATCCATCTTGGTGTTGATTTCACCAAATTTCTTAGCTRCTTCCATCGCACCAGCTGCCTGACCCTGAAGAATTTGTTGCAGCATGGTCGTCATCTGTTGATCCGGAGTGGGAGAAGGCTGAGYTTGGTGAGGTACAAAACCAGGTGGTGGACCCATGACTCCCTGTTGCGGATGGCTGCTCTGGTAGTGCTGCTTAGGAACAAAACCCTGATTTTGGTTGTAAGCGGCAAAAGGCTTGGACTGATTCGGCTGTTGCTGAGGCGGGTAGACTTGATCCTGAGGGTTAGCAACATTGGTGCTCCGATATGAGAGATTGGGGTTGTTCTTGTAGTTTATGAAACCTTTGTTGTAGCCTCCCTGATTCTGAACATAGCTGACCTCTTCCATACCAGTATCCTCCCCATCTTGAACCTGGAAGACTGTATCCTCACTTGCAAAGTGAACATGCTTCTGTTGGCTTAGTAAAAGTTTATCCAATTTGGCATTCAAGGCTTTGATTTTCTTTCCAGTCCTCTCCTCAGAATCGACACTTTCCCTCACGCTTCGGTCATAATCCGCAGTGTAGTTTTCATTAGATTGAGCAAGATTCTCTACTAATTCCTAGCCTTCATCGACATCTTTGTTAAGGAAGTTGATGTTGCTTGCTGTATCGAGAACCATCCTTATCTTTGGGAGAACTCCTTTGTAAAAGGTGCTGAGTAGGGACTCATTGCTGAAACCATGGTGAGGACATTGAGTGGTGTAGCCTTTGAATCTTTCCGAGGCTTCACAGAAATTCTCCCCATCTTTCTAGGCGAATCCGGATATCTCATTCCGGAGGCGAGTTGTTCGAGCATTGGAGAAGAACTTGGCAAGGAAAGCTTTCTTGCAGTCATCCCATGAAGTGATTGAGCCATGGGGTAGATTCTTCTCCCACAGATGGGCTTTGTCACCAAGAGAGAATGAAAAGAGTCTCAGCTTGAAACCATCTTCACTGACTCCATTGATCTTGGTAAGGCTGCAGAGCCTATCGAACTCGTCTAAGTGATCAAGTGGCTCTTCCATAGGCAGCCCATGGAATTTGTTGCTTTGTACCATAGCTATTAAACCACTTTTGATCTCAAAGTTGTTGTTCTGGACTGTAGGAGGTACAATCCCTTGCCTGTGAGTGTGAGTATTAGGAGCATCTCTTGCTCCAATCAGACGTGACCTCCTTGGATGAGGCACATGTTCATTCGGTCCTTGTGAGTTTTCTTCCATTTCCACTTGATCCTGATGATCTACTCGGATGTGCTCTCTCTGATCACGTAACTGTCTTGGAAGCTGGTTGATATTGTCGCGATAGCGCAGGAGGTTCTGGTTTCCCTTCGATCTCGTTTGCATGCAGGTGAGAAGCAGACTCGATGGCTTGACTCGACCTGGCTGGTCGAGCTGGTTGGTTGAGTCTAATGTAATCGGTCAGATAATGCGTATAAGTACCTAAGATGCAAAGACAATGAAGGAAACACAATGTGAGTAACAGAGTAGACGTAAAAGAACTTGATCTGAAATGATTTGAAATCCTAAATGTAACAAACAACACCCAAATGGCAACGGCGCCAAATTGATATAGCAATTTTATGCTATAGGTCAAATTCCCTAATGCACTGTCATTGTAGCACAGAAAGGTGTCAATCCAAATGGGTGAGCTTTTAACTAAAAAGGATGCAATCAAACCTATTTAAGTCAAGCCAAGCAGTAGATCATGAGATTATCAATCTAATAGAACTATAATTGAAAGCAATACAGAAACTAAAAACAGAGACTAAAGACAGAAACTAACAAAAGCGATGCAAATAGAATTCAATCAACTAAACAGAAGCTCCTAAGGATGGAGTTATTAATTAGTGTTTCCTCTTAATCTACTAAGGTGTTTAACATACTCAAGCAGAGCTAATCCCTAGACAATAAACTCAACAACAGTTAAATCCACTCTCATGACAGATAACCTCAAGCTAAACCATTTCCAGACCTAAATCTCTTTTAGCGAAATCTAACCTAGCAGGTATTAAGATTCAGTCTATTAAAGCCAATAAACACCCTAGACAACCAATCTCTTAGGCTAGGAATGTAAATCTCTGGAATTAGTTGGTTCAGGCATTTCATCAAACACTTGGTGGACGTGAAAATGTCTAAGTTCTAGTTCCAATTGATCAGAGAGAAACTAGCATTAATAACACTAATCCAGAAGGGAAATCAAGCAATCTAAACTTAAACCACCTAAGAGACTAAGATTCCACACCTAATCTATCCCATCCTCAAGAACCCTAAAGACTACTCACAGCCCATGAAGAACATCAAGAAAACAAACCCAGAAATAATAAAAACTTGCATAAATAAACAGATTAAGAAGTAAACAGAAAGACTACTAAGAATCAAACTTAAATACAAAGTAGAAATACTAGAAATTTGATTACAAAGCAAGAACAAGTCTAGGAGAGAGAAAACCCAAAGTGGATCCCAAATATCCAGGGACAATAGGTATTTATAGTTTTAGCAAAAACCCTAGCTCAAAATGCAAAATAGCAAGGCACTGACCATGGAGTGCTAGTGCTTTAGCCGGGCGAAATTCTTCAAGACGGCATTTTATGACGCTCGACTCAATGAGCTCGACTGCTTGGTCGTGAGCTAGGTTAGAAAACTCCAAGATTGCATTTTTCTGAGGACTCGACCAACTGCTCGACTCTGAGTCGAGTTGGCCTTCAGATTTCAAGATGGCATTTTTCTGGATGAGCTCACCTCCCCGCCGAGCTTCCCTGGTCGAGCTGCTTCCAAGACGCCTATTTCAGGCTCCACTCGACCTCCATGGTCGAGTGTGGTCGAGCCGCACTCTCCTCTTTCTCCATTTGACTCCAACATCTCCAATACTCTGTGAATGTACCTGATACAGCTCCAAAATGCAATATGTATGCAATCCTAATGCAAAACACTCTAAGTATGCAAAACTGGAGACAAATGTCAAGAATATGCTATTAGACAAGGCTAAATGGAAGACAAATGCATGCTTAGACCATGTAAAACACAGACATATCAGCACACCAATAAAAAAATCGGGGAGGTACAAGACAAGTTGGCGTGCAAAATCATGAACAAAATCGAGAAGAAGAAGCAGGACAAGCTTACCCAGCTATCTCAAGAAGGAGGATCAGTTTCGGGGTCTAATTCATTGCCGCGGGATGTCATGAACCAACTGGTCCTAGAGGTAAATAAATTTCTATAAGTCGTATTATTTTTATTGATTTTCAGTATTTTAATATTTTTTTATAATTTCTTAGAAACTCCCCGTAGCCGAGGACATGTTTTGGATTAGACGCTTCCGTAAGCCGACACGCAAGTCTTCGCTTACAAAACAGATCCTGTGCTTGTTGAAGAGATTGAGAAGCTGAAGAGGGAATTGACAGAAAAGATCACAACAATTAACGAGTTGCGTTCTTCTCACGCTTACTTTTCGACGTTTATGAGCCAGCATTTTACGGATTTTCGCCCTCCAGGCCAGGTAGTATTTTTACGTTTTTTCTAATTACGTATTGGAACAATGTATAATTTTTCTTTAATGTATAATTAATTTTAGAGTTTTTTTTTATATTTATCCATTTTTAATTTAAATTTTATTTATAATTAAAATTTTGAATTACAAAACATTAAATAATATTTGTTTTTATTTAATTTACTAATACGGTCGGTTGGCCGTCGGAATATCAATCAGTTGGTTGGTTGTCGGAATATTTATCCGTTGGTTGGCCGTCGGAATCTTTATCCGTCGGTTTACCGTCGGAATCCCTCTCCGTCGGTTGGCCATCGGTTACCTAATTTCCGACATGTTTCCGACACTCATTGTTGTCGGAAATTTGATATTTTTTTGACCGTTCTTTCCCTCGGAACATCGTCGGAATTGTATATCCGACGGAGATTTTCATCGGTAGTCCATCGGAAATTTTTCATCGGAAAATCCATCGGTTTTTGCTACGGGTTTTCGACGGAAATTGATTTTCGACGACTTCAATCCGACGACTTATCGTGTGTGGGAATCCCGTCGGAAATCCTTGTTTCCGACGGATTACCAACGGATATATTCGTCAGAATTTTTACGGTTTTTAATCAAACTAAACCTAAACCGAAAATTTAATAAGAATAACAACCAAATGAGGTTTAGTCTAAACCATAACCAAACCAAATCACTTATTTCGGTTCGATTCGGTTCGATTTTTTTGGTTATGAATTTTTTTTGTCTAACCATAACCAAACCAAATCACTTGTTTACTCAACCTCTTTTTTTCCCTGGTAGTGTGCGCATGTGCGTTCGCTTGTGGCTTAAGTTTTAGACTGGTTCAATGGGAAAACTTTTAGACGGCGACTTGTTTTACACAACAACTCCATTTTCCAATTTCCAGTCTCCTAGTGTGATATCTACGGAACTCTGGCGAGCAACGGAAACGTCTCTGCCTCTTTTTACGCAATTCCGATGAGCTCTCTATTGTCTAGGCGGATGATGGTGGTGACTAACAGCCGCTGGCGTTATTATTGTGATTTTAGTTTTGTTTCTTTTTGTCTGGTTAAACTTGGTTACGGTTTAATTTCAAGAACCGGATTGCAATTTAATTACACAAAATCTGTTAAAAATGTCTAGACGGTTTGAGATTCAATTTTAAACTTCTTGTGGTTGGAGATCAGGGCCGGCCCTTCTAGGAGGCAAATGAAACATTAGCTTTAGGCCACCCAATAATTAAAAAACAAAACCATGTATATTCTTAAGATAAGTCACTGTTGGCCCGGACAACATGTAAGAAGTCTACGTGGAAATAGAAAATTAAAACAAAAGTGGTTGAACATACGTGGAAATAAGAGAAGCGAAGTTACCAAGAAAAAAAAAAAGAAGGGATAATGAATCTCACATTTGGCTATTACTGGAGAATAAGACATTAAAATTACATGCATTTCGTCTTATACATTGAACACGAGTTGGTGATTAAAAGTTGAAAAGGTAGATTGGCTAATGTATAGAATTTTATTTTAAAAATTTTACTATAAGAAAGTGGGCTTGTTTAGATGTTTTCTATTACATGGGGTTAAGATAAGTTGTTTTTTTTTAAGTCTTTTGGGTTCAAATTCAATTTAAATTGCAGATTTCAATAGGGTCCATTATTAAAATCTCAAAATTTACATCGACTTTAGAAAACCCCCAAAATTTGCAAATTTCAGTCAAATGTTTTTTTTTTTACAGGGGTTAAAGTTGGTTTTTTTTTTTCCTTTCTATTTGTGTCTTTGGGTTCAAATTCAATCTAAATTGCAAATATTAATCGGGGACATTACTAAATACTTTTTAAAATGATATGAACTTTGGAAAAACCATAAGTGGCATATGCCCCTCTTTAACGGTCCAAGACAAATTTTTTTTTTTTTGCTTAACGGGGTAATTTTATTAAAAGCAAAAAGTATAAAGAACAAATGGAAGAATACGAAAATTATAAAAGATACAAGGGAAAGAAAATGAATAGGATGAGAGAAGGAAGGTAGCTGATTCCAAAGGAAAAAGAGTAACTAGAAGTTAGGAATAGTAAAAGTGATGGGAATGATCAGATAGGCTGGTGATGGTGTTGACGTTTGTATCCTAGCGTTGATTTACTTATTCATTCTGCATTAGGTGAGTGAGAAGCCACCTTTGCGTTCTTCTTTCCAGTTTCTAGGCAACATCACGACTCGTGATTCACGAGTGACCAATTTAATTGGTGATAATTAAGTCAATAGACACACTGCTCAAAATTGAAAACTACTATATAATCATGCTCCCTATAAGTTTAATTAATGACTCTACTTACTTGGTCTTTAGTTACAATTATTTTTCTCTTTGTTAAGTAGAATGGAAAACAACTATATAATCATGCTCCTTATACGTTTAATTAATGACTCTACTTGGTCTTTAGTTACAATTATTTTTCTTTGTAAACTAGAATTGAAAACTACTATATAATCATGCTCCCTAGCTATAAGTTTAATCAATGACTTACTTACTGGTCTTTATTTTCAATTATTTTTTCTTTCTTTGTTAAGTATGGAATTAAGATTGCTTTTGGTTACTCAATCGGGTAGTGTTGATGATTTATATTCTCTTATTCAAGAGGATCCAGATATTCTTCCAAAAGATGACGTTTTACCTTTCATCCACACACCTCTCCATGTAGCGTCATCTACTGGGAATATAGATTTGGCAATGGAACTGATGATTCTAAAGCCATCTTTTGCCAAGAAACTAAACGAGGATGGGTTTAGTCCATTGCATCTCGCTGTCGAAAACGACCAGGTTGAGTTAGCAGTAGAGCTAGTCAAGTTTGATCCCAGTCTTGTTCGTATTCGCGGAAGAGGAGGTACCTGTTTCAAAATCTTTAACAAAATATATTTTGAAACATATAATATAAAGTTACTTGATGAGATATTTTCGTTTTATTTTGTTTTATCTCATAACGACAGGTATGACACCATTGCATCTTGTGGCAAAGAAAGGTGACGTCAAACTTCTTACAGAGTTTCTTCTAGCATGTCCTGAAAGCATTGAAGATGCTAATGTAAATGGAGAAACTGCTTTACACATAACGGTTATGAACGATAGAAAAGAATTGCTCAAAGTTCTCACAGGGTGGATGCAGAGAAGGCGCAATATTGAAGGTGCGTTCACCGAGATTGATGTTCTGAACAGACGCAATCGTAAAGGCAACACGGCTTTGCACCTAGCCGCATCCAAGACGAACAATCACAAGGTATGTACTATGTACGTACTTCCCATTTTTTTTTTTATCCCCTATAGTAACTCATATAACTTCGTTGAACTTTTGTTTTATCGTCCGTAATCATTGTTAAGGTGTTTATGTGGTTGATCCGTAATCTCTTGAAGCCTAATAAATTAATTACGATGCTAGTATATATATTTGGGATTTGATCCAACATAACCACATACTATCAGAAATAGACCTAGCTAGAAATTCACACGTTCTCATTCTCTTTGAATAATTTATGCTCGAGTTGTCTGATAAATCGTTGTTGTGAAACATAATTATATATTATATATATACAGGCAGTAAAACTGCTGTTAAAATGCATGTCACTGAACCGAAACATCCAGAACAAAAGTGGCATGACGGCCCTTGATGTCTTACGAGCCAATGGATCTCACATGAATAAAGATACAGAGAAAATCATACAAAAGTCCGGTGGTAAGACCGGAGGCTCTCTATCCAAAGTTAAGAAAACGTCTGACTTCCTGGGAACACCGGTCACTTTCTGGGAATATTGCACTACAAGAATGGCACGTTACAGGAGTCGCATTTCAGACGGATCACGGAACGCTCTTCTAGTAATAACAGCTTTGATAATCACAGCTACTTATCAGACTGCAGCCCAACCGCAAGATAAAGACAAACAAGAAAAACTGATTCGGGAAGAAATCGTATTAGAGGTTGTGCTACTATGGGGATTCAATACGATAGCCTTTTGCGCATCTATCGTGTTGACATTTATTCTCTTACCAGTTGGTAGAGCATATAATTGGTGGTATATCTTTATTACGGTGCCTCTCGTCTGTTCTTATGCAATTTCGATCTACATGAAGTATCGAACGATCCCATTCGGATTCTTACGGTTATATATCTTCTTATATCTAACGATCCTATTCGGATTCCTCGTGTATCTACTGGTATTTTATGTGAGGTGGAAGCGGACTACGAAGAAGAAGGTACCGAAACCCAAGATTTCTCAAGACGTCAAGACCATGGTTTAACCATTTGAAGTGTTCTTTCTTTGTTCCCTGTAAAACTTTGTTTGTTATAAACATATCCAGAGCTTTGTAACGTGCACTCATTTGGGAAAACACTCTTAAATATTTTATCTTTCTAATAATTGTTTTTTTCTTTTAAAATTTTTTTTTTTGATAAAGATCTTTCGAATAAATTACACGTAAGTTTTGGTTCAAATAGTCTGATCGGCCGGTCTGATCCGTTTAGGACATTGCATGATAACGATCAATATAGAGAAGCATGAAGGGAACAGCAGCTAGCTTTAACTCGATGAAATTTCATAACCTTCGAAATTATATTTTAGATTTTTTTTGTTAAAGTGTTTTCTTGAAGTAATTAAATGGTGTTACAACGGAATCAAAGTTCAACTATAGACCCAAACCATCGACTACCATCAGACATGATCATAATTAAAAATATGCCATTAATTCTTTGACTAAAGGAGGAGAAGAGAGTTCTGCACTTTGAAATGCTTGAGCTTTGTTCTTTACCACTGAGATGATCTTGAGAAGACTAGCCTGCGGGAGGAGAATAACCCCGCGATGAAACAGTGTGTTACGTTTCCTTCCAACAGATAATGTTAGCTTGATTAGAAAATCAATACAGTCGGTAGGTACTATTTTTTTTTTTTTGATAAAATGTAAATATTATCAAAGATAATAATAGAGTTGATCATACAACAGTACGATCCTTGGATCGGTTTCATGCCAAAAAAGTTTTAAAAAACATGAAAGCGCGTCCCTCTCACGCGTCGAGTCGGTAGGTACTATTTTACGTGCGGTTCTCTAAAGCTTGACTTTTGACTGAAACTTGACTAAAGCAGGAAGTGAGACTTACCGAGTGGAGAAGGGTATCAGAAAGGAAAGAAGAGTTGCTAAAGCTTGACTAAAGAGAGACTGTCTTAATACAGACCCTTAATTTCTATTTTTATTATCAACAAATAGAAAAGAAAAGAAAAACAATTGTACAAGAAAACACCAGCTAGCTTTAACTCGATGAAATTTCATAACCTTCGAAATTATATTTTAAGTTTTTTTTGTTAAAGTGTTTTCTTGAATTAATTAAATGGTGTTACAAGGGAATCAAAGTTCAACTATACACCCAAACCATCGACTACCATCAGACATGATCATAATTAAAATATGCCATTATTCTTTGACTAAAGGAGGAGAAGAGAGTTATTTACTTTGAAATGCTTGAGCTTTGTTCTTTACCACTGAGATAATCTTAAGAAGAATATTGTTCCACGGAGGAGAATAACCCCGCGATGAAACAGTGTGTTACGTTCCTTCCAACAGATATAATTAACTTCATTTAACGTTTGCAACGGCCTTGATTAGAAAATCAATACAGTCGGTAGGTACTATTTACGTGCGGTTCTCACTAAAGCTTAAAATATTTTTAAAGAGTCTTAAGTCAATTATTTTGTATTCTAGCGTGGACTCACTGATTCTCTATTAGGTGAGAAAGCTGATTACCAATTTAATTGGTCATGACTAAGTCAATATAAGACTCAACACTCAGAATATATATATCTAAAACTTTGATCAACGAGAATGCTTCAACTCGTTTCTTCTTATTCTGGTCCTTACAATTATTTTTCTTTCTTTGTAAATATGGATCCAAGATTACTTTTGGTTACTCGGGTAGCGTTGATGCTTTATATTTTCTTATTCAAGCGGATCCATGTATTCTTTGAAACGTCGACGCTTTACCGTTCATCCACACACCTCTCCATGAAGCTTCATCTACTTGGGAAATAGATTTGGGAATGGAACTGATGATTCTTAAGCCATCTTTTGCGAAGGAACTAAACGCAGATGGGTTTAGTCCCTTACATCTTGCTGCAAAAGCCACCCACTCATAATTATCCGCTGAGAAAATGAAAAAATCTGAATCTGTGAGCCCAATAATAAACCCGAAGTTTCAAATCTTGAATTTCTAATTTTGAAAATATATAGTTGATAGTCATATATAATTATACTATGTATTATATTTTTGTGACATACATTTAACTATCAGCAAACTAGTAGGAGTATTATATATGTTTGTCGACAAAAATAATAATTAATGTTTGTTTAAGAGGGAACAATTATTATGTATACTGAAAATGTGGCGATAATTATTAAATAAAGATAATAATTTGTACTAAGTTTTTTTTTCCATTTTTTTTATGATGCAAATTGGTATCCATCGGTATACATATATTGTAATTTAAGTGGATACCTGAATACCGTATATTCTTTTAGCTTTGGAATGAATATGAATTATAAATGTGCTAATCCACAGAACAAAACAAATCATGGATATTAATATTACTATCAAATTTGGATATCGGTTGTCTTTAGTTATTTTTATGATATATATAATAATATAAGTATATATATATATATATATATAATATAATATGTGTCATATATTGTATATATTGGTATGAATGACAACGAGGCATGATATAGACAGTGTATCTACTTCAACCTGAGTAACGGTGGGATCATACCGCATGACATCTCGAAGACAATTAATTTTGATTTTGACTTTTCAGTCGACAACAATCTTCTTTCTTTTGGTGAGAAACACTCGACAACAATCTATGTCGTCATATTCGGATCTTTTATATGATGACGGAAAGTAACGTTATCTACTTATAAGTAAAGAAGATGACACACATGACCAAATTTATAATTATTCACTTACGATGTGAGAGTTAAGTTCATTTTACGTCGTTCGAATTACCACTGTAACCAAATCGGGGAGTTTACAATTATTTCCTTTCTTTTCTTTTCGCTCCAGAACTCAACATGATGTTCATATATGTGTTTCGTTTTAAGTTTTACATCTTTGGTAACTACGGTGCTAGCTGTTGTGGGTTAAGATGTGAGTGACCTTTCCAATTTTACCTTGCTCACGTCCAGATATTACTTTTGACTGTTTGGTAACACGCACATCAATTCCAGTGATGAACTTATAAATCATCGAACAACAACTCATCTTCCAATCTAGTATAGCGCTCCGAAAGAACTTTAGTTATCTCTGACATGTAAATTATTGAAATGATGTGGCTTACAACTTAAAATAAGCTTCATCTTGCTTCTTCTCCAATCTAAAATGTATCTTCTTTGCTGTATATGTAAGTATTAACAAGAATAAATTGAAGCCTCCCTCTCAGTCAAAAGGTTTCTCTAAACAGCTTCAGGCAAAGACTCCACGGCAAACAGAGGGTTCCTCTTTATTAAGAAGCTCACCTTCCACGAAGCTTCCCTCCTTGGAGCCGTTGCAGTCCGTACAAGAGAGACCTTCCACGAAACTCCCCTCATGTCATAAAGCTGTCAACACTCAGTCAAAGATCCCTTTACAAAACCAATTTGAGCTATTAGCTTGTTGATTGATCTCGGTTTAGATTGGTTTAATAGGGCTAAATGTGTTGGTTAGCTAAGCTTATGGTTTTGATATAAATATGCTACTGTTGTATTGAAGAACATTATGAGAGTAATAAAATGCAGTCTTAAATCTTTTTCTCTAAGCTTTGCTTAAGCTTTCATGGTATCAGAGCCATGGAAGCTCAAAATGATTCTGTTTTTACTCCCACTATAATAATCTCACAGTGTGTTACTCTAAAACTAAATGATGCAAACTACTTACTATGGAAACTCCAATTTGAACAGTTTCTCTCAACTCAAATGCTACTTAGCTATGTTAATGGCACCATTCCTAGACCTTCACCAACTGTTACTGTCAGAAATGGTGATCAAGTCACTGAGTCAAGCAATCCGGAGTTTCTGAAATGGGTCAAGTCGGATCAACTTGTCATGGCATGGCTTTTTGGTTCACTCTCTGAAGATGCTCTCAAGGCTGTCTATGGTCTCAGATCATCTCATGAAGTTTGGTTTGCTTTAGCAAAGAAATACAACTGTGTCTTTGCAACAAGAAGACTAGACTTGCAGAGAAGGATACACACAACAAAAGGTAACAAATCTATGGCTGAGTATCTTGCTGAAATCAAACCCTACTGTGATCAGCTAGACTCCATAGGGTCGCCTATCTCAGAACAAGAAAAGATCTATGGCTTGCTAAATGGATTAGGGAAGGAATATGAGTCTATCTGTACTGTAATAGAAAACTCTATGGATTTTTTTCTTGGACCGTGCTTTGAAGATGCTGCCCTTAAACTAGTCGGTTTTGATGATAAGATTAAAGCATATGAGACTCAAGATGCTACAAGCCCTCATCTTGCCTTCTATTCAAACATAGGTGTTTATTTTGGTGGTGGCAGAGGTCAGTTTATAGGTGGAAATAGAGGAAGAAGCTCTTATTCAAGTAGAGGAAGAGGTTTCCATCAACAATTTGCTTCAAACTCTGATTCACGACCCACTTGTCAGATATGTGGCAAATATGGTCATTCTGCTTTCAAGTGTTACAACAGGTTTGATGAAAACTATCAGAAGAACTCAAAGCCTTGGACAGTGAGGATATCTGATCAAGATCAATCTTCTGGAAGTGAGTGGTTCCCTGATACTGGTGTCTCAGCACATATCACCAGCTCAGCTCAAAATCTGCAGCAGTCAAAAGACTATAATGGAAATGACTCTGTCATGATTGGTGATAGGAATTTTCTTCCTATAACTCACATTGGATCAGTTCCACTACAGACTATGTCAGATAATCTTTCTCTAGCAAAGTCTCTTTTGTCTGTCTCCAAACTCACTGCAGATTATCCTTGTTATTTCAAATTTGATGCTGACCATGTTTATGTAAAGGACAAGCAAATAAAGCAAGTCCTGACACAAGGAAGCATATACAATGATCTCTATGTCTTGGAGAATCCAACCTTCACAGCCTTTTACTCTACAAGACAGAATGTCACCACTGATGAAGTCTGGTACAGAAGGCTTGGACATCCTAGCAAAGAGATTCTTCATCACCTATCTAAGACTAATGTTATCGAGTCAATAAAGTCACCAACAAGCTATAAGTCATGTCACTTGGAAAGAGCTGCTTACCTTTTATTTCTTCAGACTTTGTAGCTACCAGACCTCTTGAAAGGATTCACTGTGATCTTTGGGGACGTGATAGTTCAGAGCTTTCACTCGGGTCTAATCAAATACCCTAGTTAGTTGTAATAGTTAGGGATCGAATCCACAGAGACCAATGGTTATACTACGATTCTGTACGAATGAAAACAAGCTAAGAAAATAAATTGTAATATGTTGTGAATGTAAACAAGCATGTGATTTAAACGATTATAACTTCTAGGATAAAAACGTTGGGCATTAAGGATTATCGCAGGAAATGTGATATGACGAACTAGACAATTATTCAGGGAACAAGTAGAATCAATTTAGAACTCAAACATAAATGTATAACCAATCCACTTTCGTGGCATCAATCACTTTATCTAGCAATTTAGGGTTCTAAACTTTCGTTTGAAACCTAGAATTCTAAACAAGCATTACTAACAAGTTCGATTTGTTCACAAGTTTGCCTTAGTATCAGATTTCGTTAGCTAAGGACAAATTGCTCACATGTTCATCAGCGACACCTATAAGCTTTTGGAGTATAGATTAAACCTCAGTTCATAGACTAAATGATCAGTTTAGTCTAAGCATTAAAATCAACCAAAGGTGAAGCTCAAACATCCATCAATTCTTTTGATTACCTTAAAACCCAACTAGGTAACTACTCAGCCATAGATACAGAACAAACAAGAACATCTCAAGGCTGTCTATGGTCTCAGATCATCTCATGAAGTTTGGTTTGGTTTAGCAAAGAAATACAACCGTGTCTCTGCAACAAGAAGGCTAGACTTGCAGAGAAAGATACAAACAACAACAAAAGGTAACAAATCTATGGCTGAGTATCTTACTGAAATCAAATCCTACTGTGATCAGCTAGACTCCATAGGATCAATTCCAGTGATGAACTTACAAATCATTGAACCACAACTCATCTTCCAATCTCGTATATGATATGCTCAAATTAATACCCTATAATGATACTAAAGCAGTTGCTGCAGTAAAGTTAGGGGTCGAACACGAGAACTCAAGAAAACTCACGCGATAGATAAAAGATGCATATCAGCAAGAAACAATAATAATGATTGGAAAACAAATGATTGAATTAAACTTAGTCGATTAATAAGGAAGGAAACTAGGCTCAGGAAATTCTCGGAAATCAATGATAAATAACAATTAATCTACTAAAGTTCAATTCAATTAAGTCGCTTCGAACTCAAACACGAAAATATAGTAACAACCTGCGCGAAAACTAACTAAGTCTAAAATCTAGAATTCCAAATCTCTTTGCAAATCCTACACATTAAACCAGCAATTAATTCAAGTTTGATATGTTCACAATTCGATTAAACCAAATTCAGATAATCGAATTGTCACCCTAGTTTTATCAGATATTCACCGCATCGCTTAATCGACACCCAAGTTCTATGTTCTGTGATCGACTAGAAATAGCTTTTGAGAACAACCTATGGTGAAGAACTATTCAGATTATGAACCCTAACAAATCAATCATCATAAATCGAGAAATCCATATGAGAAAACCCCGAACCTAAAATGAGACTACATACGATCGATGATAAACAAGACATAACTGAACGATCATGAAATTAAATATAACAAAAGAATAAAACAAGGGTTCGAGATCTTTCTATGATGAACAAAGTCTTGGATCCGTCTCCCTCACAAAGCTCTCAAATCTCAATGGTGGCTCAAGAATCAAAGTGAAAAGTTAAGTCTCCCCTTGACCTAATGACTAAAAACTCACTTAAATGTCTAAAAACACGAAGCTGGGTCTCTTTGTAAATAAGGAAAGTATTGGGCTTATGTGAAAATTCTCTTCCCGATATCTCTATCTCGCTGTCAGTTATAGGTATCGATCGATGATGGTGTCGATCGATACCAAAGCTTCAAAACGTACTTTCTCCTGCTCCAAAAGGCTCCAAATGGTTCCAAAATCTCCACTCGCCCCAAACGGCTAAAACCCGAAAAGACTCAGAACGATACAAAAACACTAGAAAGACTCGATAAAACAACTTATATCATGGCTAAAAACGGTAAAAACCATGATATATCAACTCCCCGATTTAGCCTTCGCTTGCCTCGCTCAAAAACTGTTAGAGAAAAGAGGTCAAAACCAGACTGACCTCTACCAAATCGCCATGATCTTTTTCCCAAGCACTCGCCGATCAGCTCCGATCTAACCACCATGTACTTCTCCGTAGAACCCCAACTTCCAAAGACTTCACTTATTATCTCACACCAATATTCATCTAAGCTCTCATCGCCAGCCATCGTCAGAATCGTTGTTCAAGAACTTTCTAGATTTCGCTTCATACAATATCATAGCTAAAGAACCATTTATTCAAAGAACATTTATGCGCTCCGGTATTCTTTATCTCCCTGCACTTATTTCATAATCGTCCATTAGATTTCAAAAGCAGTTTATAACAAAGATACACAAATCAAGTCCGAATGAGTATGTGGCTACCGAATCCCTGCTCTACCCTCTCAATGTATCAAAAGTCTGAATAATGGGGTCATAGGAAATTTTCCTACCCTCACTTCAGCCTTCGTGTGATCATTCCTTATCCAAGTAATGGGGTCATAGGAAATTTTCCTACCCCTCTACTGGAAATCATTTCATCTTTTATATAGATTTTACCTGCTTTTAACGAATATGTATCCAACAATTTTCACGGAGAGATATACCACAATTTTCAAACATGATGGGTTCCTTATGATATGAATGATGAATCAAGTCAAGAACACTAACCGCTAGATGAAGTAAAATTTGCAAAAGTGAAGAACCTTGCTGGAGACATGGGTGATTTCTATGGTGGTTATCCTCGATTTTTCATTACCGAACTGAAACTAATCCTGAATGTGGTCACTCAAAAGCAAAATCGAACAACAAATTCAAGAAAAAGACAGATCTTCAAGTGGTTTTGACTCAATAAAAACATATAAATAAGAAAACAAAAAGTCAATATCAGTGACTATCTCCCCCAGACTTAAGCAACACTGTCCCCAATGTTTATCAAGCCCAGAGAAGGTGAAGGAAAACAAGTGGAGAAAATGGCGATGATGAAGAACAAGAGGTGTTACCACAGACGGGTGGTATCGATCGACACCATGTTGGTATCGATCGATACCAGGTGAAAATCGAGATGAAAACCTCTTTCTCTGTATGAATGAGCTGACCGTGTTAGATGATCCAAGTTAGAAACTGAGATACCATTCAAACAYGAGTTAGAGACAGCAGAAGATCATAAACGTTAATCCACTTAGTTCATAACAAAAGAAAAATTGACATTAGTTCATAATAAAACCAAAAGAAAAAGAAAAAGAGAAAAATGTGAATCAGAAAGGGATGACTAATCCTCCATGTCTATCGGCCATCAAGAGATCACATCTCAGCGCGTGATGGTCCAGCAGCGGTTGGTGCTCGGGGCAAGCGATGAGAAGTGAGAGGCGTCGATTCAACCCTAAGGGTTTTATAGAAATACTTACCTGGCCGAGTGGTATCGACCGATACCCAGCTGGTATCGATCGATACTAATATCCAAATTCTGATTCACGACACAAAAGATAACAACGAAATTAGTATGTACAGACTTACCAGTGGGTTGCCTCCCACTAAGCGCTTGTTTAATGTCACGAGCCTGACTTTATGACGCGTTAGTGGATTAGCTGTAGGCACAATTTGTCCTGTTGGAATCTCGCCCAATAGTGTTTAACCCTTTGCCCATTCACGGAATTCTGCCTCCGACGAATTAATCAGCACGATACACCATGTGGTCGCACTTTGATAGTGAAAGGACCGACCAACGGTAACGAAGTTTACCAGAAACAAGTGCAAACGAGAGTTATATAGAAGAACCGGTCTGCTCGTTCGACGGAAAGGATCTTCTTATCATGATAAGCCTTAACTGCTCTTTCAGATAACTTCGAAGTTGCAGCGTGATACCTGATCTCGCCGAGCTCATTCAATCGAATCAATCTCCGCCGCCAGATGTTTGATGTCATAGTTGAGCAGCTTAGCTTGCCGATTCCTTTGTGTTCGAGCTCAACGGAAGGTGACATGCTTTCCGCATGAGTGAAACGGTGTAGTCCCTCAAGGGTGTCTTCAAAGCGCTCTATACGCCCGAGTGCATCGCTCAGCTTAGTAGACTGTCCTTCCACGAAGCACCCAGCTTCTCTAAGATCTCTTTGATCTGCTCGTTGGAAACCTCAACCTGTCCACTACCGAGGATGATATGGAGTAATGACACATGATTAACCCCGCATTTCTTCAACAATCGCCAAGACCTTGTTGATGAAGCGACCGCCGCATCATCGGCGACTCCAATCGTGGAAAGATGATGGTCTTAAACAGCTTAAGAACCACCGTATGATCATTGGTCGGACTTGCAATCGCTTCCACCCACTGGAGACATACAGTCAACGGCAACCAAGATGTTCGTGCGAGGTGAAAAGGACCCATGAAGTCAATACCCCAGCAATCAAACACTTCGACCTCAAGGATGAAGTTTTGTGGCATCTCATGTCGCTTACTTATCTTCCTCTCCGCCTGACAGCATCGTGACCGAGAAACAAAGCAAGATCTCGAACATAGTTGGCCACCAAAACCCGGCAGTTAACCTTAGAAACTGTTTTGAAAGTCGTGTCCAGCATATTCGAACCATGGCAATGAAAAAGAACGCCTGGTATTCAGAAGGCACCTCCGTAGAGACCATCGTGAGCAATGTCATATTTAAGGTTCCTGGTCTTCGTAGAAACTTCTTCCTCGCATAAGGTAATAGGTGGGGCCTAAGCAAATAGTTGGTGATGTCAAGCATACCAAGGTCTGGAAAAGTTGCCACGCAGTGAATAAACATCATACGAGCTGATGTTATCGTCGATAAAATGGTATAATCGGCCGAGGGTGTCGATCGATACCAGTGGTATCGATCGATACCGAAACTCGATCGCAGAGAAGTCGGAATTATCCCCCAAATCATTCTCGATCTTCCTCGTAGCAATAAAGTAGATGCTGCTCTTCCGGTAGTAGTCATCAATTCTCGATCTTCAGCAAAAAGATGCTCTTTCTGCAGTGTAGTCATCAGGCACGCCGCCATCTATTCAGATTCGTGACAAGTGATTCGCAACCCCATTCTCATCCCTTCGCCCTGACCTCATGTCGAAACCCTCAAGCAAGAGCACCCATCTACGAGACGAGGCTGGTGTCTTGCTCAAATGTACCGAGAAAAGATGATCAGTGTGAACGATCACTGCCTTCCAACCAAATAGGGACCGAAATTTCTCAAAAGAGAAGACAATCGCTAGAGCTCTTTCTCGGTCAATCAGAAGGCTGGGCATCATCCAACGCTCGCTGGCATGACATGCAACTCTTATCTTTCCTCCTGACCCAGCACAGCACCTACAGCAAAATCACTTGCACGCATATGACCTCAAAAGGTAAGTTCCAATCCGAGGCTGAACAATAGGTGCGCTTACTGGCGCTTTGAAAAAGCAGCAAGAGCAGGGAGTGAAGTCAAATTGCACCTCCTTCACAAAAGAAAAGGAGAGGTCGAGCAATTTTGGAGAAATCCTTCGAATCGCCTCGTAGAAACCAAGCATGACCTGAAGCTTATCCTGAACCGACCTGGGGGCTGCAAACTCGGTAGACGAATCTTGGCCTCGCCAACTCGATCCTCTCTCAAAACCGGTCCCAAAAACAATCCCAGCTTGCACCTCAAGTGACACTTTTCCCAATTAAGAACTAGATTCTTCTCTTCACATCGCCGAAAGACTCGCATAAGCGTCTGCATAATCTTTGAACGAAGACCATAAACAGAGAAATCATCCATGAATACCTCCATAAACTCCTCGATCATAGTGAAGATCGAAATCATGCATCTCTGAAATCGCGGGTGTTACATATCCGAACACGCGGTATAAAGTGCTATGACAAAAGTTGTCTTCCTCATCCTCCTGAACTGGGATCTGGAAAAAGCCTGAATAGCCATTAAGAAAGCAGTAGAGACTGCCGCGCTCCAACATCCGGGTCAATGAAAGGTAAAGGAAAATGATCCTTTCGAAGCAAGATTCAACTTCCTGTACGATGCACATCCTATGACCAATGATAGTCCGCCGCCGATCAGCTCGTTTCTCATTCTTCACCACCGTGATACCACCCTTCCACATACGAATGGCTAACCAAGAACTATTCTCGAGATCGCATAGATGATCCCGCTTGAAAGCAGCTTCATCACTCTTTTCTCCGACAACCTCCTTCAGGTTCGGTTCAACTGCCTCTCGACACTCAACCGATGACTTGACTCATCCTCCAAGTAAATCGCGCATGCATGCCTGGAGAGATACCGAAATATCATCAAGAGAATGAGAATTCATGATATCATGCTGACTGCTCAAAGAAGTGACCTCCGATTCGCTCAAAGAAGAATTGATGATAACAGGAATGCAGAAGTTAATAAAGACGCATCTAGCTCGGCTGGGTGGCTCGAGTTCTGAGCTTTTTCCACGCCCAATCCCCCTTATACGACTTGTTTAGAATCTCGCCCTTAAGTTCTTTCACCGCTACACTTGGTGTCGATCGATACCCATCAGTATCGATCGATACTGATCTGATTGTCGAGGATTCTCGACATAACCAAGTGGCATCATCATCTAAAGCCTACTAAACCATCAGACAAACTTGCTCGCTCTAGCGATCCTCGTGGATGCTCTAGAAGTACTCCTCCGCAACGTCACCGAAAGCAGTATCGACGCAGGCGTTTCTTCGCCGTCATGATTTTCCATGCGAGATATTACCAAATCACCTATGCTCGTAGTAACTGGCCCATTCTCAGTAGCCTATCGAGCACCAGAAGAAGTGAATGGTCGCCTAGGATAAGAGGATCCAAAGTTCTAAGATCGCACGCCAACACGATGAAATCGCTGGAATCAAGCAACTACAATCTTGACAGCACATCTTCGAAAGTCCTCCGGCAAACGCATCGATCCATCGAGGATCAACCGAGATCCAGTAATCACTTATCCCCATTCTTTCGCAACGGAGTGGCATGAGATTTCAATCTCGATCCAATATCGCAGGATGCAAAACGCCTGAAATAGGCAATCCAACACAAATCTACCTGGATCCGGAAGTTTCTAGAATCGTGTTGGGTATCACGCACTCGGCTGAAAGCATCATGACACCTTCACTCCAGGTTGACGCAGCCGATACCATCCGCTTCACTTATCTTCAATGGGAGAAGTTTCGACAAGATCAACAAAAGGGAGTTCAACTACCAACTCTGTCCAACATCATCTTCAAGATCAAGATTGATATATCATGGTTTTACCTCGCCATGATATAAGTGCTTTTTATCGAAGTCTTTCTAGAGTTTTTGTATCGCCTGAGTCTTTTCAGTCTTAGACGCTGGGACTAAATTGAGATTTTGGAACCATTTGAGCCTTTTGAGCAAACCAAGAAGAAAGTAAATGCTTTAAGCCGAGATCGATCGACACCATCCCTGCGATCGATCGATACCGACGCAATCGACGGTATGCTTTCAAGCCTGAGTATCGACACCATCCCTAAGATCGATCGATACCCGACTAACCGACGGAGATGATGTCCGTGATCAGAATTCTCACCAAAAGAAGCCCAATACTTTCCTTATTTACAAAGAAGCCCAGTTTTACCTATTTAAGTAGTTACATTTGCTAGGGAGCACTTACTTTCTGAACTATTATTCGTCACCATTGAGATTTGAGAGCTTTCAGGAGATTGATCCAAGACTGCTCATCATGTAAAAGCATCCCGAACCCTTGTTTATTCCTTTGTTTAATTTCATGATTTATTCAGTTATGTTATTTGTTTCATCATGTCCGAGTAGTTCATTTTGGTTTAGATTTCCATGGATTTCTCCGATTTATGATAATCGATTGTTGTGTTCAAAATCGAATAGTTCTTTCACCATGTTGTTCTCAAAGCTATTTCTAACCCGATCACTTACATGTAACCTGGGACATTCACAGCATCGCACGAGTAATCCGAAAAACCTGTGAGCAATTGGATTATCTCAAAGAGATTTGGTTTAATAATCGAAACATATCAAACCTCAATGATTGCTGGTTTACCGTAGATTTGCAAAGAGATTTCAATTTAGACTTGTACTTAGCTTCGCAAGACGTCAAGTTAACTATACTTTCGTGTTTCAGTTCAAGAATCCAGCTAATCAATTGAACCTTAATTGACAATTGTCGTTTATCATTCGATTGAGAATTTCCCTAAGCCTAGTTTCCTTCTATACAAATTCAACCTAAGTTTAATTCGACTCATGTTTTCTCATCAATCATTTGCTTCAAGACAATCGCATCTTTCATCTATCAGGAGTTTTCTGAAGTTCTCGTGTTCGACCCCCTAATTTTACCGCAAAGAACTATTAGTACTATATAGTACACTGAGATACGCATCCTCCTCCCATTCCTTTTGGTCATGGGAGCACAGATAGTGGCAACTGGCCTCAGACTTTCTTTGTTCAACGCCTCCTCGGTAATCGCCTCGGTATCATATACCGTAGGTCACCACGCCCTGGATTTATCATCCCACCTCCATCTCCAGAAGATCGACGGATTTTCAGCTATTGAGTCTGATTAACTCCTCGACTTACCACTTTTTCCACTTTGCACTTACTTGCGCTGATGCGAGCCTGAGCCTCAGCTTTTTCCTGGAAGAAACCTCTTGTCTTCTCACAAAGAATGCATGCCCTAATTTGAGTTTGAGCTTTTTTCACATGCATTTAATGTCTCAATCTTGCCATTCGTGTCCATATACAAGTGGTCCAGCTTCCCATTAAATTCTCCCTCATTTTCGTCTCCCCCACTGTCTCCAAGAGATCTCCGCCTTATTCTCCACTTCGAGACGCGGTCTGTAAATTACCGTATCATGCAGTAAAATCACCGCCTTGAAGTGGTTTTTGGGCGAACTGAGGCACCAAAACCAGATTGGCTACCTCGCATTGTGAATCACCTTGTTGGATTTTCAAGTCTGCTAAGTCAGAATCCAAATCCCGACCCAAAACCGTAACCACCAATGTAGTTAACATCTTCGCCTCATCTTCAATGCACCCTCAGAAATGTAGCCCTCTTCGCCTTTTCCCACTAAGAGGTCAGGTATCGTGGTCCAGCCTTCGCCTCGAACCTCAGAATTGCTAACCGTCAAAATACTAATGAGTCCAAATCAAGATTTCTGCTCATAGACGCCAAGTTTCAATCAGCTTCACAAAGATCGGTTGAATCCTAGTGTTGAAGTTCTGCTGCTTGCAATTCATGCCATCTGATACACGCCAATCAATCCTCTCAAAGAAACCAACTTTGATCGAAAACCGTGATGCGGACAGCCTCTGTAGATCTCGACCGCACTCAAGCAGCCTCGAAAGTGCTTCTGACCGAGAAAATTGAGATCTTGTTCCCTGAGCTCCTCCGATCTCGCATCGCCATAAATTGTTCGTGAATGCGCTCGGGTCTCGCTCCTGTAGAGATCCGGAGGTAGTCGAGCCGCAAGCTGCTCTCTCCACCAAAGAGAAATGGAAAGAGCTACAAAGAGGTGGCCCTGCGTACTCCAGACTTCATGCCTGGTGACCAAGTCCTCGAATTTCTCGATGTGATCCATGTGGTGCCTCATGAGAGGCCGCAGTGAAGGGTGCTGTCCAACAAGATAAGCAAGCAAGCCACCAAAGTCATTCCTCCGAAAGTCGGAATACGGATTGCCGCACGATTTATTAATGATCCTCGGCAGACCGCCAAGCGTCCTGCTCAGCCTCTCGTGAGGTTGACGCCCACCTTCCTCATCATGCATCAAACCATGTGGAAGATCCATCTCAACCGTATTCGCTTCTCCGAATTGTGCTCAAGCTCGCTATCTCTCGCTTTCGGATTGATCGACAAGGTCCTTCTTCTCCTGAAGACACGACATACACAAAATCAAAAGACGAGAAAATAAGTAACCAAAATTCAAAATGCTCAGTGTCGATCGATACCAATGGAGTATCGATCGACACTGACGACGACTTAGACAAAATCGACAACTGAAATTCTAAAGGTGAATTTTGTGAGTCCCCAAGCGCCAAATTTGATATGCTCAAATTAATACCCTATAATGATACAAAGCAGGCTGCAAGAAAGTGTGGGTCGAACAATTTAACTCAAGAAAACTCACGCCGATGATAAAAGATTTAGCAGATTTAAGCAATAATGATTAGAAACAAATGATCAATTAAACTACATTAATAAGGAAAACTAGTCAGTAAATTCTCAGAAATCAATGATAAATAACAATTAATCTACTAAAGTTCAATTCTTCAAGTGTCGTTTCAACTCAAACACGAAAATATACAACTAACCCGTCGCTGCGAAAACTAACTAAGTCTAAAATCTAGAATTCCAAATCTCTTTGCAAATCCTACACATTAAACCAAAGAATTAATTCAAGTTTGATATGCTCACAATTCGATTAAAACCAAATCTCTTTCAGAGCACCAATTGCTCTCACCCTAGGTTTTATCAGATTACTTCAATCGCACTCGTGCCTAATCGATTAATCTAAGTTCTATGTTCTAGGTGATCGACTAGAAATAGCTTTGAGAACAACCTATGGTGAAGAACTATTCAGATTATGAACCCWAMMAATCAATCATCATAAATCAGAGAAATCCATATGAGAAAACCCTGAACCTAAAATGAGACTACTCAGACATGATTGATGAAAAACAAGACATAACTGAATTGATCATGAAATTAAATATAACAAAAGAATAAAAACAAGRGTTCGGGATCTTCTCTATGATGAACAAAGTCTTGGATCCGTCTCCCTCACAAAAGCTCTCAAATCTCAATGGTGGCTCAAGAATCAAAGTGAAAAGTTAAGTCTCCCCCCTTGACCTAATGACTAAAAACTCACTTAAATAGGTCTAAAAACACGAGCTGGGTCTCTTTGTAAATAAGGGAAAGTATTGGGCTTCTTATGGTGAAAATTCTCTTCCTTGGATATCTCTATCTCCGCGTCAGTTACATCGGTATCGATCGATACCGGGATGGTGTCGATCGATACTCAGGCTTCAAAACGGGTAGTTTCTTCGTTTTGCTCCAAAAGGCTCTAAATGGTTCCAAAATCTCCAATTTCGTCCCAAACGTGCTAAAACCTGAAAAGACTCCAGAACGATACAAAAACACTAGAAAGACTCGATAAAACAACTTATATCATGGCTAAAAACGGGTAAAAACCATGATGTATCAGTATAGCTCCGAAAGAATTTTAGTTATCTCTGACATGTAAATTATTGAATTGATGTGGCTTCTTCTTGCTTCTTCTCCAATCTAAAATGTATCTTCTTTAGTGTATATGTAAGGTTGCTTGTAAAGAACTTAGGGGAAGTCGGCTGTTCCTGAAGATCTTAGAGGCGGTTCTTAAGACCGGTAACCGAATGAATGATGGTACATTTAGGGGTGGTGCTCAAGCTTTCAAGCTGGACACTCTTTTGAAGTTAGTAGACGTCAAGGGAACTGATAGGAAAAAAAAGCTCCTCCATTTCGTTGTTCAAGAGATAATTAGGTCTGAAGGTGTAAGAGCGGCTCGTACTATATATCAGAGAGAGCCAAAGCTTCTCAAGTGTTAAAACAGAGGATCGTTTAGCCGAGGAAACCTCTGAAGAGATAGAAGAGAATTACCGTAATCGTGGACTTCAGAAAGTTTCAGGCTTGAGCAGTGAGCTTGAAAATGTAAAGAATTTTTCAAACATAGATGCTGATGGTTTAACAGGGATTTTTCTTAAAATGGGTCATGCTTTGTTGAAAGCTCGGGACTATGTCAACTCAGAGATGAAGAGTTCAGGCGAGGAAATTGGGTTTCGTGAAACGCTTGAAGATTTTATTCAAAATGCTGAAGTTAGCATCATGTCAGTGCTCGAGGAAGAGAAGAGAATAATGGTTTTGGTGAAAAGTACAGGGGACTATTTCCAAGGCAAGGCTAGAAAAAATGGAGGGTTGGGTTTGTTTGTGGTTGTTAGACATTAATTCCTAAAGGTTGGTGACACCTTTGCACATGTGTTGGTGACTCATTTGCACATGGATTAGTGAGACATTAACAAGTGGGTTAGTGTGGATTAAAGATGAGTGGGATTACAAATAAGAGAGTATGGACACTAAAAGTAGTTAGTGTTTATATATCTTTTGTACCCATCATTTAGTCCATGTGAGGTGTGTGTGTCATTTGCTTTTACATGTGAGGTGTGTTGTTTGTTTCTTTATAAGTATGAGTGTGTGAAGAGTTGTTTCACATCACCACCAAAATATACATTAAGATAGACACTAAGAAAACACTAAGGAGCTTACAAAAGCTTAAGTGTGTTTGATTTGTTTTGAGTTAGTTTCAAATCAATATAAGAAGAGTTGCTCTTATATTTCTTTTGTCTTTAAACACTTCAAAGATTTCATTTGGTATCAGAGCTTGAGAGATTGAGAGAGATCGTGTGAGGTTTTTCAAAATCAAGAAGCTTGAGAGATCGTGAGAAATCGTGTGAGATTTTTCAATATCTAAGAAGCTTGAGAGTTCGTGTGGTCGTGAGACGTCTTCATATCACGGAGACTTACGTTACAAGAAAGGTGACGTCCCTGTGAATCAACGCCTAAGTTCAAGAGGTGTTTGATCAGAGAAGAAGACGAAGACGAGATCATAGAAGGAAGGATCGAGTGAGATTCATCAAGATCGAAGAAGCTTGCGACACAAGAAACGTGTCGTAACGTTGAATCAACGCCTAAGTTCAAAGGGGGTTCTTAATTCGTTCGGAAGATAAGAGCTATTATTGTGCCATAACGCACAAAGGAGAGTTTTTCAACCTCAATACAATGTCCGATGCTTACCACCACCAAGTACACCGTATGGTCGATGCGGATGAAGGTTACACTTCGGTGTCACAAGATTTGGGAGGTGATCGAGCCGGGATCGGATGATGAAGACAGGAACAACCTAGCTACAACTTTGTTGTTTCAATCCATACCCGAAAATCTAATCCTACAAATCGGAGACCACAACAAAGCAAAAGACATGTGGGAAGCGATTAAAAGTCGATATTTGGGAGTGGATCGAGTGAGAGAAGCTCGCCTTCAAACGCTTACTTCTGAGTTCGAGAGGTTAACTATGAAGGAGTCCAAAAATATTCGAAGACTTTGCTGGAAGAATGTCAAGTATAGCCTCAAGATCGACGGCTTTGGGACAAAGCATTGAAAAACACAAGTTGGTGAAGAAGTTTCTAAACGGTTTGCCTAGAAACAAGTATATCCAACTTGTTGCATCTCTAGAATAAGTCTTAGATCTCAAGACTACGAGATTTAAAGATATTGTTGGGAGGTTAAAAGCTTATGAAGAACGTATAAGAGAAGATGGTCAAGGTGGTGATCAAGGAAATCTCTTATATACTTCTTATGATACACAAAGTACCCGAGGTGGCTTCGGCGGCTTTCAAAGACGTGGGGGTCATTGTCAAGGTGGAGGTAGAGGATGCTTTAACTCACAACAACAATCAAGCAACAACAAGGAGCAAGATCGAGTCAAAGAAAAATCAAAGAAAGATCGATCAAAGCTCATTTGTTGGAGATGTGACAAACCGGGACATTATGCGTCATCGTGTCATGAGAAAGCTCAACGTGGTCAAGAAACCAATTTGGTGGAGACTGAGGAAGCCGATGCAGCACTCTACATGAATGAAATTGTTTTCTTGAACGAGAAAAACATTGATCCAAGAAAACACAAAGAAGAGAAAAAGGAGCTAAGTATTTGGTACTTGGACAATGGACCTAGTAATCACATGACGGGTAATCGATCATTCTTCTCGGAACTGAATGAGGAGATAACCAGAAAGGTTAAGTTTGGAGATGAGTCTTGCATTGAAGTCAAAGGAAAAGGTTCAATAATGTTTCAAGGAAAGACCGGAGAACAAAGATTGCTATCCGATGTCTATTTTATTCCAGGTCTTAAGAGAAAGATTATTAGCCTTGGACAAGCAACCGAAAAAGGAGGTGATGTAAGATTGAAGGAGAACTACCTCACCATACACGACTACAATGGAAGGCTATTGATGAAGGTGATTAGATCTCCTAGTCACATGTATAAAATAAGTTTAGTAGTTGGAATTTCGGGTTGCATGATGAATAAGGAAGAAGATGGTAGTTCATGTATTACTATATTTTGGGGGAAATGCATAGATAATGGAACAAAACCATACATAACCCAGAAAGAGCCTCATGACGGTTTTAATGGAGAAAGCAGAGGAGTTGCTGAAACACGTGACGGGCTGTTCCAGCAACCAGGATCGATCAATCGACCTTCCAGGATTGATCGATCAAGCAAGGAACGATCGATCCCAAAATTGTCCCGAGTCTCTGGCCAAAATCGACCTCCGAGGATCGATCAGTCTTGTCAGGATCGATCGAACCCGAAAAACAGAGAAGTTGCTGGAACACGTAACGGGCTGTTCCAACAACTAGACGAACCCATTCTAAGAAGCTCAAACCGTGAGACAAGCAAGCTCAAGTATCTTGAAGATAACGTTTTGTTGGCTGATATAGAAGGAGAGGAGTTGCTCTTAAGCATCAATGGAGAGCCAAACTCTTATCAAGAAGCCGAAGACTCAAGGGAGTGGATGAAAGCCATGAAATCCGAGATAGAGTCTACCAACAAAAACGAAACTTGGGAGCTAGTGGACAAATCAGTCGACTCTAAGCCTATTGGATTAAAGTGGGTGTTCAAGATCAAGAAAAAAGCTGATAGGAGCATTAGCAAACAAATCCATAAGAGGTACCATTTCAATCGAAAATGTGTCGAGAATGAACAAGTCAATGTCAAGCATGTTTTGAGATACTTGCCAGGAACGAAGAGCTATGGTCTTAACTTTAAGAGAAAAGGAGACAAGAAGCTCGCCGGATACAGTAACAAGCGGGTCAAGACTAAACCAATGAAGGAGAGAAGTCTAGTTGGAGTTCAAGATCTTCTTAATTCAAGTTTAGGAATTAAGGGGGACAATGTTAGACATTAATTCCTAAAGGTTGGTGACACCTTTGCACATGTGTTGGTGACTCATTTGCACATGGATTAGTGAGACATTAACAAGTGGGTTAGTGTGGATCAAAGATGAGTGGGATTACAAATAAGAGAGTATGGACACTAAAAGTAGTTAGTGTTTATATAAGTTTTGTACCCATCATTTAGTCCATGTGAGCTGTGTGTGTCATTTGCTTTTACATGTGAGGTGTGTTGTTTGTTTCTTTATAATTATGAGTGTGTGAAGAGTTGTTTCACATCACCACCAAAAATACATTAGGATAGACACTAAGAAAACACTAAGGAGCTTACAAAAGCTTAAGTGTGTTTGATTTGTTTTGAGTGAGTTTCAAATCAATATAAGAAGAGTTGCTCTTATATTTCTTTTGTCTTTAAACACTTCAAAGACTTCAGTGATTGTGCGCGATTTCTTGATAATCTTAGATAAGTCTTGCAAAGAAGTCAGAGAAGCACGAGGAAGACTCGTAAACATGGCCAGAAAAAAGGGTTCATCTGCTTCTACTTCTTGTGAAACTCCACGGAAACCGCCTTCATTAGCTCTTAAACAGAAGCTGTTTTCGGCTATCAAAGAGAGAGGCATGGATAACTCTAGTTTAGATTCAGACTAAAAAGTAAGGGGTTTGTTACCTGTTAGGACATTAATTCACTTATTTGTTACCTGTTAGGACATAAATCCACCTACTTGTTTACTCAACCTCTTTTTTCCCCGGTAACGTGCGCATGTGCGTTCGCTTGTGGCTCAACCTCTTTCCAGTCTCCTAGTGATATCTACGAAACTCTGGCGAGCAACGGAAACGTTTCTGCCTCTTTTTACGCAACTCCGATGAGCTCTCTATTGTCTAGACTCTAGGCGAATGATGGTGACTAAAACGACAGCCGCTGGCGTTATTATTGTGATTTTGGTTTTATTTCTTTCTGTCTGGTTAAATTTGGTTACAGTTTAATTTAATTCAAAAACCGGTTTGCAATGACCATACTACGTGGAAATAAGAGAAGCGAAGTTACCAAGAAAAACCAAAAAGAAGAAGGGATAATGAATCTCACATTTATTAGTGGAGAATAAGACATTAAAATTACATGCATTTCGTCTTATACACTGAACACGAGTTGGCTAATGTATAGAATTTTAGTTTAAAATTTTTACTATAAGAAAGTGGCCTTGTTTAGATGTTTTCTATTACATGGGGTTAAGATAAGTTGGTTTTTTTTTTTTAAGTCTTTTGGGTTCAAATTCAATTTAAATTGCCGATTTCAATCGGGTCCATTATTAAAATCTCAAAATTTACATCGAGTTTAGAAAACCCCAAAATTTGCAAATTTCAGTCAATTTTTTTTTTTTTAACATGGGTTAAAGTTGGTTTTGTTTTTTCTCTCTATTTGTGTCTTTGGGTTCAAATTCAATCTAAATTGCAAATATTAATCGGGGACATTACTAAATACTTTTGAAAATTATATGAACTTTGGAAAATCCATAAGTGGCATATGGCCCTCTTTAACAAAACTTGTATTAACAGTCCAAGACAATTTTTTTTTTTTTTTTTTTGCTTAATGGGGTAATTTTATTAAAAGCAAAAAGTATAAAGAACAAATGGAAGAATACGAAAATTATAAAAGATACAAGGGAAAGAAAATGAATAAGATGAGAGAAGAAAGGTAGCTGCTTCCAAAGGAAAAAGAGTAACTAGAAATTAGGAATAGTAAAAGTAATGGGAATGATCAGATTGGCCGGTGATTGTGTTGACGACTTTTTTTGTATCCTAGCGGTGATGGAGTATTAGATACGAAGCCACCTTTGCGTTTCTTTGCAGTTTCTAGGCAACATCACGAGTGACCAATTTAATTGGTGATACTGCTCAGAATTGAAAACTACTATATAATCATGCTCCCTATAAGTTTAATTAATGACTCTACTTACTTGGTCTTTAGTTACAATTATTTTTCTTTCTCTGCAAGTATGGATCCAAGATTGCTTTTGGTTACTCAATCGGGTAGCGTTGATGCTTTATATTCTCTTATTCAGAAGGATCCGTATATCTTACAAAACATCGATGTTTTACCTTTTGCCCACACACCTCTCCATGAAGCTTCATCAACTGGGAACTTAGATTTGGCGATGGAGCTGATGATTCTAAAACCATCTTTTGCCAAAAAACTTAACTCAGATGGGTTTAGTCCATTGCATCTCGCTGTCGAAAACGACCAGGTTGAGTTAGCAGTAGAGCTAGTCAAGTTTGATCCCAGTCTTGTTCGTATTCGCGGAAGAGGAGGTACATGTTTCAAAATCTTTAACAAAATATATTTTGAAACATATAATATAAAGTTGATGAGAGATTTTCGTTTTATTTTGTTTTATCTCTATCTCCTAACGACAGGTATGACACCATCGCATCTTGTGGCAAAGAAAGGTGACGTCGAACTTCTTACAGAGTTTCTTCTAGCATGTCCTGAAAGCATTAAAGATGCTAATGTAAATGGAGAAACTGCTTTACACATCACGGTTATGAACGAAAGATACGAAGAGCTCAAAGTTCTCACAGGGTGGATGCAGAAAAGGCACAATATTGATGGTGCTTTCACCGAGATTCATGTTATGAACAGACGCGACCGTGAAGGCAACACGGCTTTGCACCTAGCCGCATACAATAACAATAACAAGGTATGTAAGTACTTTTCATTTTTTTACCTCTTAAATCACTCATATAACTTCGTTGAACTTTTGTTTTATTGTCCGTAATCATCGCTAAAGTGTTTATGTGGTTGATCCGTAATCTCTTGAAGCCTAATAAATTATTACTATGCTAGTATATTTAGGATATGATCCAACATAACCACATACTATCAAAAATAGACCTAGCTAGAAACACTATTAGACCTTAAGTTGTAGCGGATACTATCCTAGCAAACTCATTACTATCCTAGCAAACTCGTTTATGACATTCTTAACATCTTTAATTTGTATAGTGAAACTTCTTTAAATTCACACGTTCTCATTCTCTTTGAATAATTTATGTTCCATTTGTCTGATAAATCATTGTTGTGAAACATAATTAGATATTATATATATACAGGCAGTAAAACAGCTGTTAAAATGCATGTTACTGAACCGGAACATCCAGAACAAAAATGGCATGACGGCCCTTGATGTCTTACGAGCCAACGGATCTCACATGAATAAAGATACAGAGGAAATCATACAAAATTCTGGTGGTAAGACCGGAGGTTCTCTATCCAAAGTTAAGAAAATGTCTGTCTTCCTGAGAGAACCGGTCACTTTCGGGGAATATTGCACTACGAGAATGACACGTTTCAGGAGTCGCATTTCAGACGGATCACGGAACGCTCTTCTAGTAATAACAGCTTTGATAATCACAGCTACTTATCAGACTGCAGTCCAACCGCTAGATATAGACCTAGAAGATATAGACCTAGAAGATATAGTAGTCGTATTATGGACTGTGAGGCTAGGGGGATTCAATACGATAGCCTTTTGTGCAGCTATCGTGTTCACATTTATTCTCTTACCAGTTGGTAGAGCATATATTTGGTGGTATATCTTTATTACAGTGCCTCTCGTCTGTTCTTATGCAATTAATATCTACTCGAAGTATGTCTCACCGTTATTCATCTTCATATATGTAATGATCCTATTCGGATTCCTCGTGTATCTACTGGTATTCTATGTGAGGTGGAAGCGGACTACGCAGAAGAAGGTACCGAAACCCAAAAGTGAGCTAATTTCTCAAGACTTCAAGACCAGGGTTTAGACATTTGAACTGTCTTTCTTTGTTCCCTGTAAAACTTTGTTTGTTATAAACATATCTATATTTTTGTAGCGTGCACTCATTTTGGATAACACTCTTAAATATTTTTTCTTTCTAATAATTTCTTTTTTTTTGGATAAAGATCTTTCGAATAAATTACATGTAAGTTCTGGTTCAACTATAGTCTGATCGGCCGGTCTGATCTGTTTAGGACATTGCATGATAACGATCGATATAGAGAAGCATGAAGAGAACACCAGCAAGCTTTAACTCGATGAAATTTCTTAACCTTCGAAATTATATTTAGATTTTTTGTTGTTGTTTTCTTGAATTAATTAAATGGTGTTACAAGGGAATCATAGTTCAACTATACACCCAAACCATCGACTACCATCAGACATGATCATAATTAAAATATGCCATTATTCTTTGACTAAAGGAGGAGAAGAGAGTTCTATACTTTGAAATGCTTGAGCTTTGTTTTTTTTTTTTTTGAATAAATGTTAAACTCTATTAATCCAAAAAAAAACTGTTTTACATCAAGATGCTACAATAATTGAAAAGGTAGAGTGATAAAGACATTTGAGAAATGCTACAATGATTGATTATGTCGTTTGAGAGATGAGCCATGTTTGCAGTGCGGTTGCAGAGTTTCCATTTTGGTCTCGGACTGAGGCTATTAGGTTTCTTACTTATTTGTCGATCTGACGGTAGAGTGATTCCACGGTCTGTGGAGCTTCTCCATGTTGACGGGCGTTATGTTCCCTCCATATGAAGTATGTCGTTGCTTGAAGCGAATAGCGTAGCAGAAAAAGCTTGAGACGCGGCATCATAGAGTTGTTCACTATCTCCTGGAGTTGATCCCAATAAGAAGTGTGGTTAGTTTGTAGCAAACCAATCGCCAGTTTACACCATAACTGTGAGCTGAAAGAGCATCTGAAAAACAATTATTTATGGTTTTCAGCTTTCGTATTGCAAAGGACACAATCTAAGCATATATTTTTATTCCATTTTTGCCTCCTGTCCGCCGTTGATAGACGTTCGTGAAGCACTAGCCAGGTTAGGAAAGCATATCTAGGTGTAGCCTTTGCAAACCAAAGACCTTTAGACCAGCTTACAAGTGGAGAAGGTTGTCGGATGATGAGCCATGTGTTTTTTGTGGAGAATCTTTGTTTGAAGACCGTGTCGTTGTGACGCCAAAGGTGATTGTCCTCTGAGTCAATTAAGACAAGACGTGCCAAATGTTCTTCCATCTGTTGTAGGAATGCGGATCTCTGTCTTCGAGGACGGTGGTGTTGAATGGCATTACTGACTGAAGCATGTAAAGACACCCCAAAGTCTATAACGCCTCTATTGCTAGTAGTGTCAAAAATTCTCCCTAGCTCGGACCAAGAATCAAACCAGAATGAAGTAGATTCGCCATTCCTTACCTCGACCTTATGAAGATTTTTGGCGACATCTCTGTATTTTAGAAGTTTCTTCCACATCCACGAACCCAAACTCGAATGTTCCTTCATAGACCAAAAACAACCATTACGTATAACATTTTTCCAAATCCAAGAGACCTAAAGTGTAGGTTGTTTTGAGACGATTCGCCACACTAATTTCAGACAGCTTATCTTGTTTGAATCAACCAGATTTTTGATACCCAAACCACCTTCTTTTTTCGGTTTACAAACATTTTCCCAACATATTTTTGCCTTCCTATGGTAAAGATCCGGTACCGACCACAGAAAAGCTGAACAAAGCTTGTTAATTTCCTGAATGCACCCTTTTGGAAGACGAAAAGCAGACATCCATAAGTTAATTAAGCTTAAAATTACCGAATGAAGAAGCTGTAACCGACCGGCATAAGAAAGATATCTTGCTGTCCAAGAATTGATCTTCCCCCTGATCTTTTCCAACAAGACATTGTAATCTGCATGGGTTAACCTTTTTGTTAGAAGAGGAAGGCCCAAGTAACGAACATGAAGTTGTCCTTGAGCAAATGGGAAGGTGGACAAAATTTCCTGAGAAGTACGATGAGATACTCCTGCAAGGTAAATCGTCGACTTCTCTATACTGATTTTGAGGCCCGAGCATTTTGAGAAGTTATCAAAGATGTGTAAAACACCTTCAATGGACCGCTTGTTTCCTTCCACAAACACCAATAAGTCATCTGCAAAACATAAGTGTGTGAGGCAAATGTTCTTGCATTTAGGATGATATCCAACTTGCTTCTTCTCAGCCGCTTCATCATCATTGAAAGTATATTTAAGCATATGACAAATAGATATGGTGATAAGGAGCACCCTTGGCGCAAGTCCCTAGAACTCCCAAAATAACCTGTAAGATCTCCATTCACCTGTACAGAGAAGGAAGTTGTCGTAATACATAGTTCAATCCATCTTATGAACTTTGCCGGGAAATCAAGAGCTTCTAATGTTTTCAGCAAGAAAGACCATTCTAGTGAATCAAAAGCTTTGGTGATGTCAATTTTCATGGCGCATCGTGGGGAAATAGCTGGCTTGTGATAGTCTTTGACCAGTTCAGAAGCAAGTAAAACATTCTCCATCAGTAAACGATCTTTGACAAAAGCAGATTGATTTTGAGCTATTAGATGAGGGAGCAGGGCCTTGAGTCTATTCGCCATAATTTTTGTTATGAGCTTGTATAGAACATTGCAGCAGGAGATTGGTCTGTAGTCTTTAATTTTCGTTGAGTCTTTCCTCTTTCGTACCAATGCCAGAATGGTTGAGTTGACACATTTGGGAAGAAAACTTGTGATAAAGAAAGACTGAATTGCTGCGGTTAGGTCATTTCCAATTATTCCCCAAGATGATTTGAAGAAGTCCACTATAAAACCATCAGGACCAGGAGCCTTGTTTGATGGCATGGAGAATAAAGTATTCTTGATTTCCTCGGCTGAAACTGCTGATATCAGGGAGTCTTGATCCGAAACTGAGCAACGGAATTTTGTCCTCCTTTTCAGATCTGAAACTGAAAGTTCTTCGAAATCTGTGGGTCTATGGTTCAAAAATTCATTATAATACCTGACCGCTTCTGATTTTATGTCCTCCGTACTTGTCAAAAAATCCCCTGTCTCGGCCGATTGTAGTTCATGGATTGTATTTTTCTGTTTCCTGACTTTCGCTGAAGTGTGGAAATAAGCATTATTCTTGTCTCCCACCTTTAACCAATGAATTTTAGATCTTTGTTTCAGAAACTGCTCTTCAATCCCAGATAGAGTATTCCATTTTGTGTAAGCATCCTTCTCTTCCTGTATAGCAGATGCAGTTGGATTGGCAAGAGTAGATTCTTGTTTTCGGCAAAGGATGTCATAGGCCTTTTTCGTACGCTTGGTAAGATCACCAATTGTTTCCTTCCCCAATTCTCTCAAACAAGGTTTCAACAGCTTTATCTTTTTTGAGAACCGATGCAGTGCAGTCGTCGAAATAAATAATGAGTTTGATTTCTTCCAACAATTATCTACCACTGAAGAGAAAGTCGGAGCATGAATCAAAGCATTGACAAATTTGAAAGGTCGCTTACCTCCTTGCACCTGTGTGCGTAAGGATATGCGACATCTCAAGTGGTCAGAGCAACATCCTGCTTCGAAAACACTGTACGAGGAGGGGAAAACCGTATTCCATTTGGCATTAACCAAGACACGATCTAACTTCTTGCAGATCAATTCACTATCATGCTGCTTGTTACACCATGTTAGATGCGGTCCATGATAAGTGAGATCTGATGAAGAACAATACCTTATCAAGTCTTGAAATTCATGCATTCCACTTGCGTGAGGAGACGGTTTTGAGTGGTCCTTGCTTCCCAATGTCTCATTGAAATCTTCACAAATCAACCATGTCTTGTTTATGAAAATTCCAGAATCATGATGATTCCTCAAATCTTCCCATAGCTCCCTTCTTTCTTCCATTGTATTGAAAGCATATACAAAAGTGCAAAAGAACTCCTCATCATTACCTTCTAGAAAAATTGAACAAGTGATCAATTGGGTGCTCTTAAATACAGGGGTGACACGAACCCTTGGACTCCAAAGCACACAAATGCGACCCAAACGATGCGACTCATAATTGGTAAGAGAAGACCAACCACCAAAAACTGAAAAAATTATTGTTGATGCTCGACTTTCCTTGACCTTAGTCTTTAGTAGGCATCCAAACTCAAAGGAGAATTTATTCATCCAACTTCTAACAACATTGTGTTTATCTGGCTTATTAAAGCCTCTTATATTCCAAAAGAATCCAGACATTTAAATTTTTTTCTTTTTAGCCCGTTTACCTGAAGCAGTTGGAATCATGCTTCGGTTACCTTGTTTTGATAATTTGGCCTTGTATGTTGAGCGTACAGATCGTGGTAGTATTTGGCGAGATCCCACTTCCTCTTGGGGTTCGTCATCCAGTCTTGTATCTGCTATGATTTCACCCTCTTCTTAATCAGTAGCCGGAAGAGTATTGTCAGTTTTTTCTGCCTCTTCAATGTCGCAGATTCCAAGATTAGCAGCATCAGTTATGTTCTCAGCCTGAAGAATATCAAAACGTGAAGCAGTAACCACACCATCTTCCACCGGTTTTTGTGGAGAAAGCTTACGGCCCACCCTTTTTGGTGATATCCATGTAGAGTCATCTTGGTTTTTTCCCTGGTCATTCATGACATTTGAAATGTCCTCAGAATTTCCATCTTAAGACACCTCATTGTTAACGTTTTCTGTTGGGAAGAGGTTTTCACCACGTTGAATGAACTTTAATGGAGATCCATTAATTACCACAGTGTCAACCTGCTGTTGGTTTTGGATGGGAGATGTGTGACCTTCCAACACTAGATCTTGAGTTGTTGGTGCTTCAATATTCACCGAAACTTCTGAATTTGCAACATTTGTAATCATTGATGGACGTCAATGCTTACAGTTAGTACATCTTGGAGGTAGCCAAGGATATTCATATTCCACCTCCACATCCAATCCAGTTTCTGACTTGAATCTGTATTTATTAAGCAAATCTCCTGAGAGTCTTACTTCCACAAATACTTTTGCTTCGTCGAAAACCTTGCAAAGCTCCATTTCGGGATGTAACTTGATTGGCTGTCCCACTTTGCTTTCAAAAAAGAAGATTCCTTCTTCGCAGAACAAAGATGGAGGGATGTTATTCACCTTAATCCATAGTGGCATGGATTTTAGCTCGGGTAGAGGTTCTTCAATCGCTGGACCATAGTTTGAAACCAGCATAGGTTTCTCTGCTATGCTCGCAAGATCTTTTCCCGAATAAACTTGTCTCGAATTCTGAATTTTATTGTTGTATCATTAACAACAAAAGCATCAATCCGGAGTGACTGATTACCATACTTCCAAATTTTGTTCACGATGTAGTGAACCTTCCCAATGTGAGGTGCCTTCTCTGGAAATTTTCCAACGATAAAATCTTCCCATATGGGGACCGAATTCGAGATAAGAGCATCTGGAATCTTGCCAAATTCAACGCCATCTTCCATGCCTATTTCAATCTCGTGGGTGGGGAGAGTAGAAGTCCTAACTTGGACAACCTTTGCATAAGAACGAGTGTCTTGTTTTGCGGCCTTCACCGTGTCTGCTGAGCTGGAAGGAACATCTTCTGCAGATTGAGTTTGTTCAATCTGCGTACTCGACGGAGCCTCAGTCAGAGACATCATCTTTCCCGATGTGTCTTTCACCGTCAGTGTAGACTGGAAACCGGTGAGTGACTGTTCTTGGCTCACATGGTCGCTTGCCATTCTTGCTGAAGCAGAGCTGTCATCTACCACATTCTTCTATTGTGAGTCTGCCGGAATCTCACTTTTTCCCAAAAGACCCAAACCTTCTAGTTCGCAATTACCGGAAGAAACTGCACTCAATTGTCCAAATTCCAAACCACCCACTTGAAACATGGCCGGAGAAGCAGACGGCGAACGTGGGATTTCATGCTTCTTCGTTTCAAGAGACAACGAACTCTGTTTTCCAACATGCAAATCAGAGCTAACCTTTCCATCTACTGAATTGATTTGAATTTCCGGAGATGCTGGAGACGGGATCGACTTCGCCGCCTCTGAAGCAGACCCCAATGAGAGAGAGCGGCCGCTCATGTCGCCGGGATCGGCAAAACCAGATCCGAAAAAATCGCCAAATTTGTCGCCTTTTTCGCCTTTCACTGTTCACTTTTTTCTTGTTATATTCAATTTCTGCTTGAGCTTTGTTCTTTAACACTGAGATGATCTTGAGAAGAACGTTCCGCGGGAGGAGAATAACGTTTAACGTTTGCAACGGCCTTAGATTAGAAAATAAATACAGTCGGTACTATTTACGTGCGGTTCTCACTGAAGTGTTAAGTCAATTATTTTGTATTCTAGCGTGGACTCACTGATTCTCTATTAGGTGAGAAAGCTGATTACCAATTTAATTGGTCATGAGTCATGACTAAGTCAATATAGACTCAACACTCGAGAAAATTTATGTAATCATATATATCTAAAAGTTTGATCAACGACAATGCTTCAACTCGTTTCTTCTTATTTTGGTCCTTACAATTATTTTTCTTTCTTTGTAAGTATGGATCCAAGATTACTTTTTGTTACTCAATTGGGTAGCGTTGATGCTTTATATTCTCTTATTCAAGCGGATCCATGTTTTCTTCGAACCGTCGACGCTTTACCGTTCATCCACACACCTATCCATGAAGCTTCATCTACTGGGGAAATAGATTTGGCAATGGAACTGATGATCCTTAAGCCATCTTTTGCAAAGAAACTAAACGCAGATGGGTTTAGTCCCTTACATCTTGCTGTCGAGAACCAGCAAGTTGAGTTAGCGCTAGAGCTAGTCAAGTTTGATCCTAGTCTTGTTTGTATCCGTGGAAGAGGAGGTATTTGCTTTAAATTCTTGATTCTTGGTTGGTCTTTGATTCAACATAAAACATATAACATAAAGTTACTTGATGAGATTTTGAACTTGCTTTTTTGCTTTTTCTCATGAGGAGAGGTATGACGCCATTGCATCTTGTGGCAAAAAAAGCTGACGATGATTTTCTTACAGAGTTTCTCGGCATGTCCCGAGAGCATTAGAGATGCGAATGTAAATGGAAAAACGGCTATACACATCACGGTAGATACGAACTCAAAGTTCTTAGATGGTGGAGGCAAAGTATACGCAACAATGATGCTTTGTGAAGGCAACAAGGCCTTGCACCCAGCGGCATCCTAGAATAGTCACCAGGTATGTTCTAATTACCCTTCTTTAATTTGAAATTTTATCCTAGCTAGTTGTTTAAGTGGTTGATCCGTAATTATTGTTAAGGTGTTTGTGTGATTGATCAGTAATCACTGTTAAGCCTAATAACTTAATTATTTTTCCAACCTATTTCATATGTAACCCAATATAATAACATACTATTAGTAATGGACCTATAAAACTGTTACCCATTGAAATGTAGGCGGGTTCTATCCTAACAAACCATTACAAACAGATAATATTATGTTTTATATTTTACTTGGGACACGAAAAAATGATTTAGTACATTCCTAAAATATTTGTAGAGTGAAGCTCCTTTGAATTCACAAATCCTTAATCATTGAATTAGTTGTGTTGGAGTTGTCGAATAATTTTATTTTTTTTTTTGTTGTTATTTTGCTAATAGTAGTTGCCGTTAAACATGTGTATACAAGCAGTAAAACAGTTGTTGAAATGCATGTCACTGAACCGGAACATCAGGAATAAAAGTGGCATGACGGCCATTGATGTCTTACGAGCCAATAGACCTCACATGAACGTAGATACCGGGAAAATTATACTAAAAGCGGGTGGTAAGAGCATGTTTAATGGGAGAAACCCATTTTTGGGTTTCTTAACATTATTTAATAATAAATTTTAAGAAAAAAAAAAAGAAGAAAAAGAGAAGAAGAAAGAAAAAAATCAAGAGACCCACTTCAAGAGTCTCTTAGATAAGAGATTTAAGAAATTGTATCTTAAAAAAAATAATAATAAAATATGTAAGAAACCCTTGTAAGAGACCCCGTTGAGGATGCTCTAAGAGTGTGGCTTCTCTATCCAAAGTTAAGACAACGTCTGTTTTCCTAATTAAGTTTTAAATCTTGAGATTTCGAATTTTGAAAATATATAGTCGATAGTTATATATAATTATAACTATATCTTAAATGTTTGTGAAATACATTTAACTATCAGCAAACTAGTAGGAGTATTATATGTTTGTCGACAAAAAAATAATAATTAATGTTTGTTTAAGACGGAACAATTATTATGTATACTGAAAATGTGGCGATAACTATTAAATAAAGATAATAATGTGTATTAAGTTTTTTTTCCATTTTTTATGATGCAAATTGGTATCCATCGGTATACATATGTAATTTAAGTGGATACCTGAATACCGTATATTCTTTTAGCTTTGGAATGAATATGAATTGTAAATGTGCTAATCCACAGAACAAAACAAATCATGGATATTAATATTACTATCAAATTTGGATATCGGTTGTCTTTAGTTATTTTTATGATATATATAATAATATAAGTATATATGTATATATATAATATAATATGTGTCATATATTGTATATATTGGTATGAATGACAACGAGGCATGATATAGACAGTGTATCTACTTCAACCTGAGTAACGGTGGGATCATACCGCATGACATCTCGAAGACAATTAATTTTGATTTTGACTTTTCAGTCGATAACAATCTTCTTTCTTTTGGTGAGAAACACTCGACAACAATCTATGTCGTCATATTCGGATCTTTTATATGATGACGGAAAGTAACGTTATCTACTTATAAGTAAAGAAGATGACACACATGAACAAATTTATAATTATTCACTTACGATGTGAGAGTTAAGTTCATTTTACGTCGTTCGAATTACCACTGTAACCAAATCGGGGAGTTTACAATTATTTCCTTTCTTTTCTTTTCGCTCCAGAACTCAACATGATGTTCATATATGTGTTTCGTTTTAAGTTTTACATCTTTGGTAACTACGGTGCTAGCTGTTGTGGGTTAAGATGTGAGTGACCTTTCCAATTTTACCTTGCTCACGTCCAGATATTACTTTTGACTGTTTGGTAACACGCACATCAATTCCAGTGATGAACTTATAAATCATCGAACAACAACTCATCTTCCAATCTAGTATAGCGCTCCGAAAGAACTTTAGTTATCTCTGACATGTAAATTATTGAAATGATGTGGCTTACAACTTAAAATAAGCTTCATCTTGCTTCTTCTCCAATCTAAAATGTATCTTCTTTGGTGTATATGTAAGTATTAACAAGAACAAATTGAAGCCTCCCTCTCAGTCAAAAGGTTTCTCTAAACAGCTTCAGGCAAAGACTCCACGGCAAACAGAGGGTTCCTCTTTATTAAGAAGCTTACCTTCCACGAAGCTTCCCTCCTTGGAGCCGTTGCAGTCCGTACAAGAGAGACCTTCCACGAAACTCCCCTCATGTCATAAAGCTGTCAACACTCAGTCAAAGATCCCTTTACAAAACCAATTTGAGCTATTAGCTTGTTGATTGATCTCGGTTTAGATTGGTTTAATAGGGCTAAATGTGTTGGTTAGCTAAACTTATGGTTCTGATATAAATATGCTACTGTTGTATTGAAGAACATTATGAGAGTAATAAAATGCAGTCTTAAATCGTTTTCTCTAAGCTTTGCTTAAGCTTTCATGGTATCAGAGCCATGGAAGCTCAAAATGATTCTGTTTTTACTCCCACTATAATAATCTCACAGTGTGTTACTCTAAAACTAAATGATGCAAACTACTTACTATGGAAACTCCAATTTGAACAGTTTCTCTCAACACAAATGCTACTTAGCTATGTTAATGGCACCACTCCTAGACCTTCACCAACTGTTACTGTCAGAAATGGTGATCAAGTCACGAGAGTCAAGCAATCGAGGAGTTTTACGAAATGGGTCAAAATTTAGGATCAACTTGTCATGGCATAGAAGCACTGTTCTCAACAACAGACAGAAAGGTACACAACAAAATCATGGCTGAGTATCTTGCTGAATCAAACCCTACTGTGATCAGCTGGACTCCATAGGGTCGCCTATCTCAGAACAAGAAAAGATCTATGGCTTGCTAAATGGATTAGGGAAGGAATATGAGTCTATCTGTACTGTAATAGAAAACTCTATTGATTTTTTTCCTGGACCGTGCTTTGAAGATGCTGCCCTTAAACTAGTCGGTTTTGATGATAAGATTAAAGCATATGAGACTCAAGATGCTACAAGCCCTCATCTTGCCTTCTATTCAAACATAGGTGTTTATTCTGGTGGTGGCAGAGGTCAGTTTAGAGGTGGAAACAGAGGAAGAAGCTCTTATTCAAGTAGAGGAAGAGGTTTCCATCAACAATTTGCTTCAAACTCTGATTCACGACCCACTTGTCAGATATGTGGCAAATATGGTCATTCTGCTTTCAAGTGTTACAACAGGTTTGATGAAAACTATCAGCAAGAACTCAGTCAAGCCTTGACAGCAGTGAGGATATCTGATCAAGATCAATCTTCTGGAAGTTAGTGGTTCCCTGATACTGGTGCCTCAGCACATATCACCAGCTCAGCTCAAAATCTGCAGCAGTCAAAAGACTATAATGGAAATGACTCTGTCATGATTGGTGATAGGAATTTTCTTCCTATAACTCACATTGGATCGGTTCCACTACAGACTATGTCAGATAATCTTTCTCTAGAGGATGTTTTGGTCTGTCCTCCAATAGGAAAGTCTCTTTTGTCTATCTCCAAACTCACTGCAGATTATCCTTGTTATTTCAAATTTGATGCTGATCATGTTTATGTAAAGGACAAGCAAATAAAGCAAGTCCTGACACAAGGAAGGATATACAATGATCTCTATGTCTTGGAGAATCCAACCTTCACAGCCTTTTACTCTACAAGACAGAATGTCACCACTGATGAAGTCTGGCACAGAAGGCTTGGACATCCTAGCAAAGAGATTCTTCATCACCTATCTAAGACTAATGTTATTGCAGTCAATAAAGTCACCAACAAGCTATGTMAGTCATGTCAGCTTGGAAAGAGTGCTCGTTTACCTTTTATTTCTTCAGACTTTGTAGCTACCAGACCTCTTGAAAGGATTCACTGTGATCTTTGTGGACGTGATAGTTCAGAGCTTTCACTCGGGTCTAATCAAATACCCTAGTACGTTGTAATACTTAGGGATCGAATCCACAGAGACCAATGGTTACACTACGATTCTGTACAAATGAAAACAAGCTAAGAAAATAGATTGTAATATGTTGTGAATGTAAACAAGCATGTGATTTAAACGATTATAACTTCTAGGATAAAAACGTTGGGCATTAAGGATTATCGCAGGAAATGTGATATGACGAACTAGACAATTATTCAGGGAACAAGTAGAATCAATCTAGAACTCAAACATAAATGTATAACCAATCCACTTTCGTGGCATCAATCACTTTATCTAGCAATTTAGGGTTCTAAACTTTCGTTTGAAACCTAGAATTCTAAACAAGCATTACTAACAAGTTCGATTTGTTCACAAGTTTGCCTTAGCATCAGATTTCGTTGGCTAAGGACAAATTGCTCACCTATGTTCTATCAAGCAACCTATAAGCTTTTGGAGTATAGATTAAACCTCAGTTCATAGACTAAATGATCAGTTTAGTCTAAGCATTAAAATCAACCAAAGGTGAAGATGTAGAATCAAGAGGTGTTCTTCATGTAAATAAGGATCTAAGATGATTTATTTGAGAGAGAAATAAGAGGTTTTTGGTCTAGAAAACAAGGAAAATGAGTTACGAAAAGTGAATGGCGAAACAATTGCCAAAAAATATCTTAAATATGTGAGAAAACGTCTTCCAAAACTATGTCCCGGCTTGAAACCGTCAAGCTGTTTTAACAAGGAAGGATCGTTCCTTTCAGAGGATCGATGGTTCCTGTATAATAAAACAGTTGTCCGTCGAGTCATTGAAGCAAGATCGACCGAGGAAGAAGCATGAACGATCGTTCTTTAGTTAGGAACGATCGTTCATTTTATCGATCCTTTGATCGTTCTTATCAGGTCTGCTCTCGGTGATGTTTTGCAAATGAGGAACGACCGTGCAGTATGGAAGAACGATTGTTCCTAATGAAGAAACGATCGTTCCTAATGAAGGAACAATCATTCCTGGGATCGATCCTTCGATCGTTCTTATCAAGTCTACTTTTTGCGATGTTTTGCATGTCAGGATCGACCGTTCCTTGGTACTTAAGTTCGGTTTCTCATCGTTTGCTCATGATCCATGCTCTTCATGCATTTGGACGTTTTCCAACCTGTAAAGACACTAAAAACACACAAAACCTACTAATATGACAGTTAAAAACCATTAAAACCGTAATATATCAACTCCCCCAGACTTATCTTTTGCTTGACCTCAAGCAAACAAAAGCAAAGCTAGTGAAGAATTCCTAAGTTTCAGGGAGAATGAACTTGTACCTCTTGGAATCGCATTGTGCTAACAATCTTCAACCATATAGAATTAAATCGATTTAAACTGTACTATATGTACTTTACCATAAGCATGGCAACATACCTTACTCCGAAGCCACATCCAACATCAAGTCCAAACTCTTTATTACTGACTCCTCTTAGTTCAGTTTCTCGATTTGGGATTATCGATCAAAGAACTGAGCCACTTACTCCCTATGAATTATGTAAGTTCAAGATAGTCTTTATAAAATCCTTTTCCTCTTTCTTTTCTCACTTCGAGACAATCAATTTTTTCCTACTTTTCTAGGGTATCATTATATATATATTTTTTTCGATTGTCTTCTTCTTATTCTCTTTTCTTTTATAAGTCATACAGATTTCCACGAGACGCGAGAATTGAAGGGTGTAACCATCAATGCTCGGTTCGCTTCTTTCTTAATTAAATCGTATCTCTTTTTTTTTTCGAAGGGGAATTGTACCACACAGATATATCTTGCAGAATATCTATGGAGATGTCATGTTCGATGCATCTCAAGCCCCAAATCGGAAGGATTATGCTCATTAAAGTGAAGAGTCAATTTTTTGAATTGTCTGGATTTCCGAAGGAATGGCTCTGTTCAAGTTTGTTGATCCACTGATGGTTTTTCCAATTTTTCTGTTTTAATCTCATACAATTCCAATGGTTAGCACATTAAACAATGACAAGTTCAACTGATGCCTCATTAAAAACCTTTTCAGGGAAAAAGAGTACATCAAAATTCTCACAAAAGACTGACTCGATAAGAGAAAAAAAAATCAACTCAAAATGTCACAAAAGAAAGAAAAAGAAAACAAACAAACAAAACCATTAGTTTAAACAAGTAGTACCCTCCCCCAAACTTATTTCACACCGTCACGGTGTGAAAATAAATATGTAGAAAGATACAACAAAACAATTAATACATAAGTAAGTAAAAAGGGAAAAAGAAAAACGAGAGGTTATTAAAAATAACCCTAAGTGGAGTGATGCTCGCTCTGATGCTCACCCTCAGAAGATGCACTCTTGCTCTCTCCTGCGCCTTTACGCATCCTGTGTAGACGTAAGCCAGAGCTGTCATGTGTCTCCTCAGAATCTCCTGCTGTCCCGTGTCAAGCAACATCGGGATCGGTGGCAACTGCAGTAGAAGGTCCAGCAAAGTCTGCAGTGGGGGGCTCATATAATATACCTCAACAGATGCTAGGAACTGTCGTACCAACTCTGGGATGTTCTCTCTGCTCTCTCAACTGTTGTGGTAGCTTGTTAATATTGTCGAGGTAGTGGATGAGGTTCTGACTTCCTTTTGATCTCGTTTGCATGCAGGTGGAGTAGGACTCGATGGGTTGACTCGACTTGGTGTGGTCGAGCTAGACTAGTCGAGTCAGTGATGGTACCTGAAATGCAAAGACAAAGAAAGAAAGACGAAGTGAGTAAAAGAGGAGACGGAAAAGAACTTGATCTGAAACGATTTGAAATCCTAAATGTAACAAACAACACCCAAATGGTAACGGCGCCAAATTTATATAGATCAAGTTCTTACTGAACTATCATGTCATTGTAGTACAGAAAGGTATCAATCCAAATGGGTGCGATATTAGTCAGAAAGGATGTAATCTAATCAGTTTCAGTCAAGCCAAGCAGTATAGGATGTGAAACTAACAACCGAAGAAAGCAATAATCAAAAGCATAACAGAAACTAACAACAGAAACTAACAGAGGCTAACAGAACGATAGTTACTAACAGAAACTAGCAAAGGCAATGAAACAGAAATCAATCAAATAAGAGAAACTCCTAAGGATGGGGTAATTGACTTGGTGTATCCTCTTAATCTACCTAGATGGTTTAACAAACTCAATCAAGTTATTCCCTAGACATTAAACTCATAAACAGTCAAGTTCATTCCTATGATAAATAACCTCAGGCTAATCTAGTTTCAGACCTAATCCCTTAGCGAAATCTAGCTTAGCAGGCATTAAGAATCAGTTTAATAAAGTCAATAAACACCCTAGACAACTAATCCCTAGGAATGTAAATCTCTAGAATTAGTTCTGTCAGGCATTTCATCAAACACCTTCTGGGTGTGGAAATACCTAAGTTCTAATTCTAATTGATCAGAGAGAAATTAGCATTAAGAACACTAATCCATAAGGGAAATCAAACAATAAACACTTAAACCACCTAGGAGACTAAGATTCCACACCTAATCTATCCCATCCTTAAGAACGCTAATCACTACTCAGAACACATGAAGAACAGCAAGAACACAAACCCAGAAATCATAAAAACTTGCATAATTGGAAAGATTAAAAAGAGAATAGATAGATTAGGAAGAGAATAGATAGATTAGAAAGATTCAAACAAAAATAACAAGTAGATTCAAAGTCACGGGATCAAGAAAGCAAGAACAGATGAACAAAGCTTAAGAAAATCGAGATCTCTTTGTTTTAAGTTAATACAGGGTATTTATAGTCTTAGGTGAAACCCTAAATCACAAAAAGTCAAAATAACTAAATTTGGGGTGCACTCGACCAGGGAGGTCGAGTGCCTTGGTCGAGCTAGGTGAAATCTTCAAGACTGCTCTTTTATCTTCAGCTCGATGTGCTAACTCGACCTACCATGGTCGAGCTGGGTCCAAAAGCTTCAAGATTGCATTTTTGTGATGAGCTCGACCACTGGCTCGACCTGCCAGGTCGAGCTGGGCTCAAAATGCAGTTTTTGGTGCTGGCTCAACCTACTGGCTCGAGCTGGGTGCTAGAGTCAGTCTCCATTCGAGTTTCTGGTCGAGTTAAGCTCTCTTTTTTCTCCAATATCCCTTGAATGCACCTAAAACAGCTCAAAAATGCAATATGCATGCAATCCTAATGCAAAACACTCTAAGTATGCAAAACTGGAAACAAATGTCAAAAATATGCTATTAGACAAGGCTAAATGGATGATAAATGCATGCTCAAACCATGTAAAATATAGACATATCATCGTACCAACTCTGGGTACAGGGGATATGTCTTGCTCGTGAAGGGACCCATCCTCAGCTTGACAAGCATCTGAGCAACATCATCATGAATCCCCAGCTTCTGTAATGGAGCGCTGTACAGGAACCTGGTTGGGACCATCTTGACTCGCAAAAGACCGTTGTAACATATAATGTTGTACTCAGCCCATGCATCACCCTGCTTGCGTCGATTATAGCTCATAATCTTCTGCAGCTTTGTAGCTGTCAAGTTAGGAATCTCATCGACCTCTCTCAACGGTGTGTTATCTTCTCTAGGCCATGGTGCTCTGAACCTGGCAGCCTCTGTCTGATGAAGAGTATCTGAAGGACCAGTGATATGTTTACATTTTATATGGCTTTAGCATGCAATATTCATTCATTTAGCTTTGTTTAATAGCATGTTCTTAGCATTTATCTCTAGTTTTGCATGCTTAGAGTGTTTTTCATTAGGTTTGCATGCATTTTATATTTTGGACTTGTTTCAGGTACAATCAAGGGATAATGGAGACTTTGGAGTCAAATAGAGAAGGAGAGTGTCTGACTCGACGTGGGAGCTCGATGAAAGAGGTCGAGCTGATCAGAAAAATATAATCTTGAAGTACTGAAGCCCAGCTCGACCACCCATGGTCGAGCTATCCGATCGAGCCGAGCAAAAAGGAGGCGTCTTGAAGTTTTGGACCCAGCTCGACCACCCCTGGTCGAGCTGGCTGATCGAGCTCAGGAAAAAGGAGGCTTTGAAGACCTCATGACCACCTCGGTCGAGCTGATCGATAAGAATAAAAATGCAATCTTGAAATTTAGCCTCCTAAGGCACTCGACCACCCCTGGTCGAGTGCACCTCCGAAACTTGTTATTTTGTCTTTTTGTGAGCTAGGGTTTACCTAGAACTATAAATACCTATTGACCACTGGATATTTGCAGACACTAGGTTTTTCTTTCATTTCTGAGACTGTTCTTGCTTTTGTAATCTGATTTCTTCCAATCTACTTGTTATTTTTGTTTGATCCTTCCTATTCTATCTATTCTCTTCTTTATCTTTCGATTATGCAAGTTTTATTGATTGGTTCGGTTTCGATGTTCTTCATGGTTCGAGTATATTAGGTTCTTAAGGATGGGATGATTAGTGGAATCTTAGTCTCCTAGGTGGTTTAAGTGTTTATTGTTTGATTTCCTTCGAAGATTTCTTAATGTTAATTTCTCCGATCAATGAATTAGAACTTAGGTATTTTCACCCCGAAGGTGTTTGATGAAATGCCCACGTAACTAATTCCGAGATTTACATTCCTAGCCTAAGGATTAGTCTTCGGGTGTTTATCGACTTTATTAAACTGATTCTTAATGCCGCTAAGCTAGATTTCGCTAGGGATTAGGTCTGGAACTAGATTAGCCTCTGTGTTATTTATCATGGAATGAACTTGATCGCATGAGTGTCAGGAAAGCTTTGCTTGAGTTTTGTTAAACCACATAGGTAGATTAAGAGAAGACGAGTCAATTACCCCATCCTTAGGAGCTTCTCTGCTTGATTGATTTTTGTTTCATCGCCTTTAACTAGTTCCTGTTAGTAATCGCTCGTTATCGTTTGCTCGTTTTCATTTCGCTGGAGCTCTGCTTAGTAGTTGATCACATCTTATTGCTTGCTTGGCTTGACTTAAACTGTTTGATTGCATCCTTCTTGGTTAATATCGCACCTATTTAGATTGATATTCTGCTACAATGACATAATAGTTCAAGAAGAAATTGACCTATACCACTCATTATTGGGTTTGTTTTACAATTAGATTTCAAATCATTTTAGATCAAGTTCTTATTCAGTCTACTCTGTTACTAGCTATGGTGCAAAGCAACAAGTTCCATGGACTGCCTATGGAAGATCCCCTTGATCACTTGGATGAGTTTGATAGGCTCTGCAGCCTTACCATAATCAATGGAGTCAGTGTAGATGGTTTCAAGCTGAGACTCTTTCCATTTTCTCTTGGTGACAAAGCCCATCTCTGGGAGAAGAATCTATCCCATGGCTCTATCACTTCATGGGATGACTGCAAGAAAGCTTTCCTTGCCAAGTTCTTCTCCAATGCTAGAACAGCTCGCCTCCGAATGAGATATCCGGATTTTCTCGAAAGATGAGACCTTCGCGAATCCGGGAACGCTTCAAGAGCTACACTACTCAATGCCCTCACCATGGTTTCAGCAATGAGTCCCTCACACCTTTACGAGGAGTTTTCCTAAGGTCCGAATTTCGATACAGCCAGTATGGTAACTTCCTCAACAAAGATGTTGAAGGCTGGGAACTTGTAGAACCTTGCTCAACTGGATGGTAACTACACCACCGATGATGTGTGGGTAAGCGTTGATTCGAGGAGAGGACTATGAAGGAAATCAAGGCTTTGAATGCCAAGTCGATCAACTACTACAGAACGAAACAGTTCACTTTGCTAGTGAGGATACGGTTTTTCAGGTTCAATGAGGGAGATGATGGTCCTGGAAGAGGTCACTATGTTCATAATCAGGTGGCTACAACAATGGTTTCATCAACTACAAGAACAACCCGAATCTCTTCGTAGCACCAATGTTAACCCCTGTGATCGTCTATCGCCTTAGAACAACCGCCTGGTTTAAGCTTGTTCCTTTATAACCAAAGATCGTGGTTTTGCTCCTAAATCGCACTACCGTAGCCAACATCCGAAGGTCCACCACCGGTTTTCAACATCACCAAACTGCCTCCTTCACTGATCGAACATGACACAAATGCCGCAACAACTTCTATGGTCGCATACCTGGTGCAATGAAAGAGCTAAGAAGTTTCGAAATGAAAACGCAGATGGATTACACTTATAATGATCTTAACAAAGAAGACATTGAACTCCAAGATAAAGTGTATGGAGGACAAACCGCTCTATTTCTACTCATCCCAGAAAGTCAGTCCAAAACCCAAAGGACTATGCTCACATCAACGCCATCACTTTAAGGAGTGGAAAGGAACTACCGAGGGAAGGATCTGTTAAAATCACCGAGGACAGCTGAGTTGAAGATGGGAGGATTTGAAAAGGATCAAAAAACTCGACTGAGGCTGACTTATACACCATTCAGCTAGCCCTCCACCTACCAAAAACCTTGTTTCAGAGGAAAAGAAAGTACCCTTTGTCCCTCCTCCTTACAAACCTAAACTATCTTTCCCAAAACGATTCAAAAGGAAATAAAGGAGAAGATAGAGCTTTTGACAAGCACATGAGGGAAGCAGATTAGATACCTTCATTGATACCTTCTCAATGTTTCCATATCAGAAATTCGAAAGATGCAAGAAATGAGAAAGCCAAGGAGATTCAAGGTATGGTGGTTTTTGTGTGCAAAGTCATTATCCGTAAGAGGTTATCGAGAAGCTGATCTAGGTTCATTCACTCTACCATGCTCTTTGGGACCATTGATCTTCAAAAGTCTCTCATGATTCGAGCATCTATCGCCTCATGCCACTCTGCTAAGAGGTTAGATTCAACAATTATAAACCTCGCAACATCTCTTTCGTGCTGCATGCATCGTGAAAACTCCTCATGGCATGTTACAAGATCTACCTCTACGGGTTGGAATAGTTGAGATACCTACAGACTTCATAGTGCTGGAGATGGATGAAGAACCGAGAGATCCTCTGATTCTAGGAAGACCTTTCTTAGCTACAGTGCTATTGATGTTCGAAAGGAAAGATCGATCTTAATCTTGGGAGTGATTTCAAAATGACATTCGACATCAAAGACACAATGAGAAAGCCAGCAATAGAAGGACAGATCTTCTATATTGAGGAAATGGATCAACTTGATGATGAATTTCTGGAAGAACTTAATGAGGAAGATTCTCAGATCGCTGACAAAGAGGGAAAGATGGGTACCTACACGACAAAACCTTTGGTTATGAGATGATCTTGAACTCACATAAGGTTTGAAGGGTCGAGGTTCAAGAACTGATTGGGGTCAAACAGATTTTGCTGCAGAACGACCGGCGCCACCACCCACCGACCAACCAGCCTGACACACGCAGCCGACTGACACGCCGATCCCCTGTGTCGAGCCAGACCTCTCGCATCGCGACTGGTCTAACTCAAAGCACCAAGAGACCTCAAAACTCTTCCTGGCTAAGGTACTTTCTTGGACCCAATTCATACCCATACAAAGAATGATATGCTTATGATGATGCAGATTGCTATCGACCGAATTGAGGAAGTTTAGAAAAGCAATTGGGTATTCTCTGATGATATTAAAGGAATTTCACCTAGCTTATGTACTCATAGAATTCATTTGAAAATGAATCATATGTTAGCATTGAACCTCGAGAAGACAACCCAAATTTGAAAGAAGTGGTTAAAAAGGAAATTCTTAATGTTGTAGCTGAATCATCTATCCTATATCTCGATACTTGATTTCTCCTGTGAATCGTTCCAAAGAAAGGTGGTATAACTGTTGTTAGGAATGATAAGGATGAATCGATACCCACAGAACTATCACTGGTCATGTGTATTGATTATAGGAAATTGAATGTGTGATCTAGAAAAGATCATTTCCCATTGCCATTCATCGATCGATAAGATTCTCAAATCAACCCTTATTACTTTTTTAGATGTATAAGGTTTCTTTCAAATTCCAATTCATCCTAATGATGAAAAACTACTTTTACTTGCCCATATGGAACATTTATATGTGAGAATGCCTTTGTCTTTGTAATGCACATGCTACTTTTCAAAGATGCATGACTTCTATATTCTCGATTTAATTGAGGAGACGTGGAAGTATTCATGGATGACTTTTCCATGTATGGCTAAAAGTGAGAGACAAATCTGGTTTCAATCGAGAGTCCAAGCACCAAACCTGGGACTATCCGCTCAAATCATGTGATGATCAGACTATGCGTGGGAGCAGCTTCGGGCCAAAAGATTGACAAAAAGTCGCATGTGATCTATTATGCAAGCAGGACACTAGATGAAGCTCAAGTGAGATATGCAACAAATGAGACTGGTCTGTCTTGCTTTTGAAAAGTTCAAGCTATCTAATGGATTCTGTGATACTACACAGATCATGCAAAGACTCGACATATCTATGCTAAGAAGGAGACTAAGCCAAGACTACTCAAATGGATCCTTTTGCTGTGAGTTCTGACATGAGATTGCCGCAAGGGATGTGTACGGCGTATGATCACTGTCAAGGATGAGGATCGATGATGCAACACCAATTGATGATTCCATGCCCGATGAACAATTCATGGACGTTGTCATGATATTAGAGGAAAAGAGATCCTGGTATGCAGATTTTGCCAATTACCAGGCAAAATTCCTCAAGGTCTCATGCTTACAGAAAAAAGTTTCGAGAGATACAATCACTACTCTGATGAGCCTTACTTATACAAAAGAGGTTCAGATGGTCGATTCAGAGTGCATAGTCAAGAAGAGGTAAAGGGAGTTCTGAGCATTGCCACTACGCTGTATGGAGGTCACTTTGCTACATTCAAGATAGGCATGCCATGTGTTGGTGGCTGCGGCATCAATGTTCAAGGACGCTCAAGCTTTCATCACCAAGTGTGATCCTTGCTAGAGAATGGGTAACATCGAAGGAATGAGATGCTTCGTAACCCAATTCTGAAAGTCAAGTGTTTCATGTGGGACATCGATTTTTGGGCCTTTAAACCGCTTCTTGAACAACTACATCTTGTGGGCTGCTGATTATGTCTCCAAATGGGTCAAGCACCGCCACCCTACCAATGATGCAAAGGTGGTTTTAAAGATGTTCAAGAGTATCATTTTCCTGATTGTGCAAGGGTAGTGATCAAGGATGGGATCTCACTTCATCAACAAGAGAATCCATCAAGCAGGTTAAGCACAGAATACACCATACCACCCTAGACAACAAGTGTTGTTCAACAAGCGTATCAAGGCGATTTTGGCAAGAGTCAGGGTTTCAAAGAGATTGGTCTTCTAAGCTGGAGACTCTCTGGCTTATCGATCGCATTCAAAAACACCTATCGGGAGAACAATATTCCAGCCTACTCTATGGCAAAGCTTGCCATCCGCCCGTGAGATCGAGTAAAAGACGCATGGGCAACAAAACTCAACCCGATATCAAGACCGCTAAGGATAAGAGAGCAGATCCGCATGAACTCGTGAGATCAGCCTGATGGTTATGAGAGTTCTGTGTACAAGAGAGAATTAAAGCCTTCCATGACAAAAAGGATTCTCAAAGAGTTCAAGGTCGATCGTCCTCCTTTTCAACTCTAGCTCAAATTGTTTCCCAGAAAGCTTAAGTCCGTATGGTCGACCATTCACCATCAATGAAGTTTCACCATACGGAGCACGATCGGAAAGAAATGAAACGACCACGCTGAATCCGCAAAGGATCAAACCGCATCTGCCGAGCAAGATTATTCCAGGAACCTCAATTTTCCGGGATGAACCTCTCCTCGAAAACAGAAGTCAAGCTTAGTGACTATAAACAAGCTCACTTGGGAGGAAGTCCCATGTCTATCCTGTATATATTGCTTTAATTTTTAAACAAATAAAGCTAAGTTCTTGTTTTTGGCTTGCTTCAGGTGATTTGTATGTCATAATCGAAGAAAAGGAGGAATCACATTAATTGCCTCTGCCACAGCCGACCACCTCGGTCAGCCAAGCTGATCAAGCCGATGGGGAGGGAGTTTCAAATTCGAATTTTGAATTCCAGACAGCGATGCATCGACCTACTGGTCGAGCCGTCCGATCGAACACTTCAAGCGCCCAAAATTCAAATTTTGAAATTCAATCACAAGCTGGACGCTCCTCCCTGTCTTCTAGCCCTCGCCTATATATGGAGAACTCGACCTCATAAGCTTCCACACCAACAAAAACTTCAAGACTCTCTTCATTTCACTGTAATCATTTTTTTATCTATTCTTGAGTTCTCCTTCAAGATCCTTCAAGATGATCAATCAGCCTCTTCACTAAGCCAAAGAAGCCCTGGCCACCTTAAACTGCCGTCATCCGCCAAAGCCATGGCCAAGCCAGAACTAAGAGGACCTGCTTTCTCCAAACAGAATGGAGTGATTGTACTTTAGCTCACCACCAAGCCAGTCGAGGGTCGAGCCGTGATGAGGAGACGCCAGAGAATTTTCAAGAGCTAAACGTGATGCTGTCGAGGAAAGAAACCGATGGAACTCCCAAAGACGCAGCAAGCTCCGGGGACCGAGGAGGACGAGCCCAAAGAGGGAAGAGTCACAAAGAAGTCAAGAACCTCTCCAAGAAAACCCGAACATCTTCCTGCTAGAGGTTTTGGAACAAGGTACCCACACCGTGAAACTTGTAAAAATCTTGGTATGCCAGAGATGGGAGTATCTCTATGAAATGGGGGTTGCCTGAGCACGCTCAGTTTGAAGCTTATGAGGAGACGTGCCATTTTCTTTCTCTCTCAAAGTCTACTTCTATGAAGATGAACCTGAGTATGAATCGATTTTGAGGTCCGGGTTTCATCACCTTCACCTGCAGGTTTCTTTACTCCCTCACTATAAGGGAGATGGATACTTTATATGGATTCCTAGGTCATGAAGGCCGCAAGATATTCGACTACATGGAGTCGCAACAACTATGGACAGCCATTGGTGATGATACCAAGCCTTATTCGTCATCAAGAAGCAAGAGCTCAAATAAGAAGCCCCGAGGGATATCTTCACAAGGCCATTGCCAACACATTGTTTGCAAGGACGGTTCGGAATGTGAAGAAGGAGAACTGCAAATGATGGACGTGGTGTTTAAAAGAGGTTCTAGTTACACAATATAAGGGCGGAGATGCAAGGAGTTAGATTAGATACAAGCCTCACCTTTGTTCTGCTGGGACACTGCTCTACTACAAGGATTTGGCAGGATATGTGATGAATTCGTGAGAACTTAAAGATTGAGGTCATCACTCCAATTCTTTGCGCATGGTGCGAGCTCACATCGTGAGCCACATCCACCTGATGGATGATATTGAGTTCTCGAGGAGGTGTAGACTGGATCACAACCGCCTTCTCGATGAGTTTATGCATAAAGCTCACTCACCCAACCTGGAGAAGCCAACTCTGCGCCTCCTGACCGATATAACCAAGGTTAGTACGGTGAAAACATCGACTTCTCTCCCCCACTCGACAAGCTCTATAACCCGTATGAAGAAGACCACAAACTGTAAGAGAATTCAGTGATTCTCGTTGGTGATAACGAGGACGATGCATCGTGAAGTTCAGTTGGGAGTACTCACCTACAGCCTTCATCTAGCCCAAATTAAGGAAGCACACAAGCGCATCGGCATACATGAAATGGAACAAGTTCCAAGGCAGCACCATAGCTGCTTGAAGGGACGGGAAGGATCTAGCGACCAGATAAAGAAGTAGTGATCAACTCAAGGATTTCCAGCTAAAGTTCGCTCTTCCTCCAAGAAGCGTGGTATTACCCAAGAGAGTACACTGGGAAGTGGTTCATTTCGTGAAGAGCCAAGGCCTCTGCATCCATGGAACCACCAAGAACTTATTCATCTCGAGCCAAGCAGCCTAAGCAGCATTACACGCAAGTAAAAAGAGGAGATCTCGTGAGCCTGCCTAGTCGACCACACGCCTCGAGCCAGCCCATCGCCGATTACACTGTAGCGCATGGAGGATTCAATCTCCTCCTTCTTCTCCAACCCTGAGGTACCTGTTCTATCCATTCTTGTATATTTCATTTGCATTCTTCTTGTTTTTTTTGTTGTTTCAAACCTTCTTTTCTAAATTTTTTTATTACACAAGTGGACTGTGTAATTTAAGTTTCGGGGGAAGGGTTAAGATGTGTTTGATTTGTTCTCTGTGTTCTTATTTTTATTTTTGCATATTTGAGTCTACATGCATCTATGGCATAGAAAACCAAAAAAAAATTTGAAAAAATTTGAAAAAAACGTAATGTTCATGTAGCTTGCATTTACATTTTAGATCGAGTCTAAATTGTTTTCATATGGTTGCATATGCATAGGGATTATGATGATTATAACCTTGCAAGCTTGCTGATTTAATATGATAATTTCAATGCTCTCGCTTTCTAGTGTTAATCAGGAATGAGCTTGAAGTAAGACTGCACCATACTTTGAATGCACAACTAGATTATGTCTCAATTGAAGCATGCTGTGATTTTCAACCATTCCCTATCTATTTGAACCTGAACTTGACTTATAATTATCATGTCTATGCACTGCATTTGAACTCATGGATACCATATACATACTTGGATTTTCTTTCACCTGTTTACCACTCTTGCTAATCCAAGTAGTTGTTCTCATCATTAGAATAGTTTTACCATTCCTTTAGCCTAGTCTTGTTTTAAGCCATGTTATTACTTTATTGAGTGTGTGATGCCTATTTTTGAATGAGTTTGGTAGAAAGTGTTAGGTTTGAGCCGACAAGGATAGAATCTCATGTAGTTCTAGTTTGTAATTTTCGAATCAGATAGGACTAGGTGGGATCTTGATCATTGGGTATTATAGGGTTTTGTTCTGTGAAAAGAAAGAAAGAAAACTTGGAGAAAGATGAAAAGAAAAAGGTTAAGAGTTCTTAGGAGAGGATTGATCTGAAAATGTGTTAATCTAGTAAAAGATATGGGGGTGTGCTAAGAATAAGAAAAGAAAGGCAAAACTTAAAGTCTGAAAAAAAATATTTAGAAAACGCCAAGGCACTCGAGCTGAAGAATAAAAATGCAATCTTGAAATTTAGCCCAGCTCGACCAAGGCACTCGACCACCCCTGGTCGAGTGCACCTCCGAAACTTGCTATTTTGTCTTTTTGTGACCTAGGGTTTACCTAGAACTATAAATACCTATTGACCACTGGATATTTGCAGACACTAGGTTTTTCTTTCATTTCTGAGATTGTTCTTGCTTTTGTAATCTGATTTCTTCCAATCTACTTGTTATTGTGTTTGATCCTTCCTATTCTATCTATACTCTTTTTTATCTTTCTGATTATGCAAGTTTTATTGATTTCTGGGTTTGTGTTCTTGATGTTCTTCATGGGTTCTGAGTAGTCATTAGGGTTCTTAAGGATGGGATAGATTAGGTGTGGAATCTTAGTCTCCTAGGTGGTTTAAGTGTTTATTGTTTGATTTCCCTTCTGGATTAGTGTTCTTAATGCTAATTTCTCTCTGATCAATTGGAATTAGAATTCGATGAAATGCCTGACATAACTAATTCCAGAGATTTACATTCCTAGCCTAAGGGATTAGTTGTCTAGGGTGTTTATTGACTTTATTAAACTGATTTTTAATGCCTGCTAAGCTAGATTTCGCTAAGGGATTAGGTCTGGAACTAGATTAGCCTGAGGTTATTTATTATGGGAATGAACTTGACTGCTTATGAGTTTAATGTCTAGGGAATATATTTGCTTGAGTTTTGTTAAACCACCTAGGTAGATTAAGAGGAAGCACTGAGTCAATTACCCCATCCTTAGGAGCTTCTCTTGCTTGATTGATTTTTGTTTCATTGCCTTAACTAGTTCCTGTTAGTAGCTATCGTTCTGTTATTGCTCTGTTTTCGTTTCGCTAGTTGCTGCTAGTCTCTGTTTTTAGTTTCTGTTTAGGTTGATATTTTCACATCTTATTGCTTGATTGGCTTGACTTAAACTGTTTGATTGCATCCTTCTTGGTTAATATCGCACCCATTTGGATTGATACCTTTCTGTACTACAATGACATGATAGTTCAGTAAGAAATTGACCTATACCAACCAGCTGGTCCTTTGTCTCTCCTAATGCTCGAGCTCGCATGTGGCTGCGTCTGACCTTTGAGCGGTGGTTGTTTCTTCTTCGTGTTAGTATCACCTGTTCTCCCCATTTCCTGCAAGATAAAAGAAAATTCAATAAGAACCATTACGGAGTAAACAAATTCTACCAAAATAAATTGAATTCAGCACGAATTTGTCAAGAACAGGACAGGAACGATCATTCCTATAAGAGGAACGATCGATCTTTCATTCCTATACGAGGAACGATCGATCTTTCATTCGAAATCAAATGGTTCCGTCGATTTTTTAAAACTTCTCAAATCCTAAAATCAACAAGTTAATTGACGAAATAGGCATGGGTAGGTTCAAAATCTTCCCAGGAAGCATAAGGAATTAACACAACATCTTAAATCATCCAAAACAAACCCGAATTTAGAAATTTCTCAAAAATCCCAAACAAAATTTTTTCATGAAATCGAGTATATAAGGCATGGATAGGCTCGAAATTCATCCTATTTTTCACTAACAATCATCACAAACCCAAATAATCATCAAAACACAATCGATTTCGAGTTTTTTTCTTCAAAGCGCCGAAATTGATAAAGTGAAATAGATGCTCATACTTTTGCAGATCGAAGGAATGAGTGTTAGAATCAGATAGAGGGCTAAAATCCGTATGGAATTGACCCAAAAATCACTCAAATCGGTTAAGAAATGAGAAAGTTAGGGTTTTGAGGTTTTTTTCGATTTTGGGAAGAAGATGAAGTGAGGAACGATCGATATTATGAGTGTTTTGGTCGAGTTGGTTCGTTTTAAGTATTACCAAAAACCAGCTTACCTGTAGGAGGAACGATCATTCCTTTTAAAGGAACGATCGACCCTTACTTGCACGATCGTTCTTTCAGTCGTTTCATTTAATTCTCCGTGTTTGCACCTGTAGAAGGAACAATCGTTCCTTGGGAAAGAACGATCGATCATTCCTCCTCTGTTTTGTTCCGACTCCTCTGTTTTGGATGCTCTGTTTTTCTCTGTATGTAGATCGATCGTTCCTCTTAAAAGAACGACCGATCCTCCCTCTCAAAACGTAAAATATAAAGAAAAACTAAGAAAATAAACTTAATATATATATACTTACTAGTGGGTTACCTCCCACCAAGCGCTTGTTTTAACTCATTAGCTTGACTTCAATGTTGTTTAGGCGGGAGAAGGATCACCGAGAGAGATGGTGTCTCCTTCACTGATTTCCGTCTCAGCGAGATATGGTTTGAGGCATTGCCCATTAACCACGAATTCTCCTCCTGCAGGGTCCAGCAACTCTACAGCTCCATACGGTCTTACCGACTTGATGGTGAATGGACCAGACCAACGCGATCTCAATTTAACTGGAAAAAGTTTCAGGCGAGAGTTGAAGAGTAATACCTGATCGTTTGGAGAAAAATCTCTGTTGAGGATTCTCTTGTCATGATAGGCTTTGGTTCTTTCCTTGTAGATCCTTGAATTCTCATAAGCCATATGACGAATCTCGTCCAACTCATTCAGTTGCATCAACCTTCTCTCAGAAGCGGGTATAATGTCGAAGTTCAACATCTTTACAGCCCATGCTGCTTTGTATTCGAGTTCCACTGGAAGGTGACAAGCTTTGCCATAGACAAGATGCAATGGGGTTGTTCCCAAAGGAGTCTTGTATGCAGTTCTATAAGCCCAAAGAGCATCATCAAGCTTTACCGCCAAATCTTTTCAAGTTGTCCCCACAATCTACTGTAGAATGTTCTTGATTTCTCGATTAGAGACTTCTACCTGTCCACTCGTTTGAGGGTGATAAGGAGTGGCAACCTTGTGCTTGACTCCATGTTTTCGCAACAAACTCTCAAAGACCTTGTTCATGAAATGTGATCCATCATCGCTAATCACAATTCTGGGAACACCAAACCTTGGGAATATCACAGATTTGAACATCTTCGGCACCACCTTTGCATCATTTGTAGGGGAAGCCATTTCCTCAACCCACTTTGACACATAGTCCACTGCCACAAGTATGTATTGGTTCCCATATGACGAAGGGAAAGGACCCATGAAGTCAATTCCCCATACATCAAACACTTCAACCTCCAGGATGAAATTCTGAGGCATCTCATTGCGCTTGCTAATGTTTCCCTGCCTTTGACATGAATTGCACTTAGAAACAAAAGCATTAGCATCTCTAAACATTTTAGGCCACCAGAATCCTGTTTGTAGCACCTTCGACACTGTCTTGAAAGTAGCAAAATGTCCTGCATAATTAGAACTATGAAAGTGAAAAAGAATACCTGAAATTTCCTCCTCAGTGACGCAACGCCTGAATATTCTGTCTGACCATTGCTTGTACAGGTATGGGTCATCCCATATGTAGTGTCTGATGTCCCTCAGAAATTTATTCTTTCTGTACCCAACAAAGTTGTTAGGTTCTTTCTCCACAGCAAGGAAATTTGCGATCTCACCGAACCAAGGCATCTTAGGAGGTTTGATAGTTTGAAGAGGTGTGTTGTTGTCATAGGCACCACCAATGCTGATTTCATAAACGGTCTCTTCAGGCACACTGTCATCTAAAGGAACCTTTTCTTCAATTTGCAACCTAGACAAATGATCTGCAACACCATTTTCGATCCCTCTTTTGTCCCTAATCTCAAGATCATACTCTTGCAGCAAGAGTATCCATTGTAGCAATCTTGGTTTGGCATCCTTCTTGGTGAGAAGATACCTCAAAGCAGCGTGATCTGTGTGCACAATCACCTTAGACCCAACAAGATATGACTTGAACTTCTCGAAAGCAAAAACTATAGCAAGCAGCTCTTTCTCAGTAGTTGCGTAATTTTGTTGCGCTTCATCGAGAGTTCTGCTGGCGTAGTATATGACATGAAGCTTCTTGTCTTTTTTCTGACCCAAAATAGCTCCCATTGCGTAGTCACTTGCATCAGTCATCACCTCAAAAAGTAGCGCCCAATCAGGCGGTTGTACAATTGGTGCGCTAATAAGTGCTCCCTTTGTATTATGGAAGGCTTCAAGACAAGCACTGTCGAACTCAAATTTCATCTCCTTGCACAATACCTGAGTAAAAGGCCTAGCAATCTTTGAGAAGCTTTGAATGAACCTCATGTAGAACCCGGCATGACCTAGAAAACTTCTAATCCCTCTGACAGAATTAGGTGGTTGTAGGCTTGCTATCACCTCTATCTTTGCTTTGTCTACTTCGATTCCTTGTTCCGAAATCTTGTGGCCCAAACCGATCCCATCTCTTACCATGAAGTGACATTTTTCCCAATTCAGAACGAGATGTTTCTCTTCACATCGTTTTAGTACCTTGCAAAGATTAGAAAGACAAACAGAAAAAGATAAGTCATAGACAGAAAAGCCATCCATAAAAACTTCCATTGCATCCTCAATAAGATCGGTGAAAATGGACATCATGCATCGCTGAAAAGTTGCTGGGGCATAGCACAATCCGAATGGCATTCTGCGATATGCAAAGGTACCATAAGGACATGTGAATGTAGTCTTTTCTTGATCGTCCGGATGGATGGGAATCTGAAAGAAACCAGAATAACCATCTAGAAAACAGTAGTAAAGATGGTTAGCTAACCTCTCAAGCATTTGATCAATGAATGGTAAAGGGAAATGATCCTTGCGAGTAGCAGCATTTAATTTTCTGTAATCTATGCACATTCTATGCCCTAAAATGATTCTAGTTGGAATCAATTCATTCTTATCGTTTTGCACAACCGTTACACCACCCTTTTTAGGGACCACATGAACTGGACTAACCCATGTACTATCAGATATAGCATATATTATCCCAGCATCTAAAAGTTTCATTATCTCTTTCTTTACAACATCTTTTAGATTCGGGTTTAACCTCCTCTGATGTTCTACAGAAGTCATTGATTCATCCTCTAGATGTATCCTATGCATGCAAAGATCAGGTGAAATTCCAGGAATATCATCTAGATAATATCCTAAAACTTTTCGATATTTTCTAAGTTCGCAAAGAAGTAAAGCAATTTCAGCATTATTCAAAGCGGAATTTATGATCACGGGATAAATAGATTTAGGTCCAAGAAATGCATACCTTAGCCCAGTTGAGAGTGTTTTCAACTCTACCTTTGGAGCTTTCAGCTCGCTCCATGGATTATAAGGAGGTGTTGATTGTGATGTTGATGGAGATTCGTTTGTATTCTCATCAAGGCTTAAGTAAGCCACCATATTCGAGATTGCTTGGCTGGAATCTAGCATCTTAACATACCCAAGGCTTCGTCAAATATCTCGAGCGAGTCATCAACCAAGAATGTTTGCCCATCAAGCATGGGTTTCTTAAGCAACTTGTCCATCTCAAATTTCATAACAATGTCTCCAAGATGGAGATCAATTCGTCCATGACGAACATCTATCACAGCTCCTGCAGTGCACAAGAAATGCCTACCTAAAATGAGAGGATCTCTTGGCTCTTCTTCTAGTTCAAGAACCACAAAATCTGCAGGAACAACCACATTGCCAATCTTCACCTAAAGATCCTCTAAAACTCCAATCGGTAGCTTTACAGAACGATCTGCAAATACTAAAAAAATCTTGGTTGGTTTGAAGTTTGTTAGTCCCAACCGCTTCGCCACAGAGTAAGGCATCAAGTTTACACTATAACCCAAATCACATAGAGAGCATGCAAAGTTCATAGCTTCAACTTGCACAGATAAGACAAAACGCCTAGGATCTCCAAGTTTCTTGAGTGTCTTGTTCTGTAGAACATCACTACATTCTTTTGTAACATTCACAAAATCTTCTTCACTAGACACCTTGGCTGTCACCAAGCCCTTAATGTACTTTTTCAACGAAGGCATCATTTGAATCGCATCAATAAGAGGAAGCTTCACTTGAAGATTATCTAGCATCTCTTTACACTTGGCCTCTTCTAAGCCTTTTCGAGACTTCTTAAGTTGAGTAGGGTATGGCACTCTTGGAGTGTAGACACGTCTAGGTGATGGTGCAATAGGATCTTCAGCGAGATTCTCAGCTTTCTCATTTTCTGAATCCTCCTTTTCTTCCAAGTCAATGACCACCTCAGATTTTTTATCAACTCGTGTAACAGGATCTAGCACCTTACCGCTTTTTAATGCAATAGCATTGTAAAATTCATTCTTAGGATTCTGCTCCCCTCTTGCCGGTAGAACTCCTTGTTGGCTCTTAACTGCTTCTGCTATTTGAGCAACCTGATTATCGATCAGCTTCATGTGAGTTGAGACAGACTCGTACTTGCTGCTGAGATCGCTGAACTTGTTGTTGAGATCACCTTACATGTTATCTACTTTCAGGTTAATCTCATTAGAAGACTTTTGTTGTTGAACTAGGAGTTATTGCATGAGTGTTTTGAGTTCATCTTCAGAATTTTTCGATGAGCTTGCAGGTGCTTGGTAGTTGTTGTTAGGCTAGGAATGTAAATCTCTAGAATTAGTTCAGTCAGGCATTTCATCAAACACCTTCCGGGCGTGGAAATACCTAGGTTCTAATTCCAATTGATCAGAGAGTAATTAGCATTAAGAACACTAATCCAGAAGGAAAATTAAAAAATTCTACACTTAAACCACCTAGGAGACTAAGATTTAACACCTAATCTATCCCATCCTTAAGAACCCTAATTACTACTCAAAACACATGGAGAACAGCAAGAACACAAACCCAGAAATCAAAATAACTTGCATAAGTAGAAAGATAAGAAAGAGAATAGATAGAATTGAAAGATTCAAACACAAATACTCTGTAGATTTAAAGTTACAGGATCCAGGAAGCAAGAACAAATAAAAAAAGCTTAAAAATGAGTTCGTTTAGTGTTAAGCGATTATAGGGTATTTATACTAAGAGATAGAAACCCTAAATCACAAAAAGACAAAATAGGCTAATTTTTGGGGGCACTCGACCATGGGTGGTCGAGTGCTATGGTCAAGCTGGCTAAAATTCAAGATTGCGTTTTTATTCTTCAGCTCGAGATAGTAGCTCGACTATGTGTGGTCGAGCTGGCTCCAAAAACTTCAAGACTCCACCTTTATGCTCAGCTCGATCATTGGACTCGACCAGGGGTGGTCGAGCTAAACTTCATGACTTCAAGATTGCATTTTTCTGATCAGCTCGACCTCCTACATCGAGTCCTTTGGTCGAGTCATCTTCCAAAATGTCTGATTTGTGCTCCACTCGACCTGCCTGCTAGAGCTGGGCTAAAAGTGCAGTTTTTGGTGCAGAATGCACTGGCTCGACCTACTGGCTCGAGCTGCTTGCTAGAGTCAGTCTCCTTTCGAGTTTCTGGTCGAGTTAAGCTCTCCTTTTTCTCCATTTGACTTCAACATCTCCAATATCCCTTGAATGCACCTGAAACAAGTCCAAAATGCAAAATGCATGTAATCCTAATGCAAAACACTCGAAATATGCAAAACTAGAGATAAATGCTAAGAACAAGCTATTAAACAAGGCTAAATGAATGAATAATGCATGTTAAAAACTTATAAAATGTAGACATATCAGGTCTCCCCTGATAGCCTTGTGGATAACTCTTCTGAAAACCAGAATTCTGTACGCCCTGATAATTCTGCCCTGTAAACCCTTGAGAAGGACCAGCGTCCGTGTTTTGCATGAACGGTTTCTTTTGAAACTGTTGTCCTTGAGTTGCTCCATGCTGTGGGTAAACCTGATCCTGAGGATTCTCGACGTTTATGCTCCTGTAAAATAAGTTAGGGTGGCTTCTATAATTCTGGTTGAACCCTTGGTTGAAGCCTCTATTTTGCACAAACCCTTGCCCACTAACATAGTTCACTTCGTCGAGTTCTTCTGTTTCTTCCTCGGTGATCCCTTGACTATGGATTGCTTCCGTACCATCTTCACATAGCTGGACTCCTCTTTGATTTACCTTCATCAACATACTCACCTTGGCATTCAGCTCATCTATCTTCAGAGAGTCTACACTACTAACCTTGGTAGAACGATCATATTCTACACTTCTAGTGTTAGAACTTGCAGCCAAGTTCTCTATCAACTTGTATGCTCCATCTTTGGTCTTTGTCATGTAGTCTCCATTGCTAGCAGCATTAAGAGCATTTTTGTAATCCCAATTTATTCCATCATAGAAGATGCTGAGGATTTGCTCATCTGAAAATCCATGATGAGGACACTCTCTTTGGTATTCTCTGAATCGTTCCCAAGCTTCACAAAAAGACTCCCCTAGATGTTGTCCAAAAGTGGTGATTTTGTTCCGCAAAGAAGCATTCTTAGACTTGGTGTAGAAGTGGTCTATGAAAGCAGCTCTACATTCATTCCAAGTCCACAATGAGCCAGATGGTAGTGCCTTAAGCCAACTTTTTCCTTTTCCTGCTAGAGAAAAAGCAAATAGCTTGCACTTTAGGTAATCAGCAGGTACGCCATTTGATTTCCTGTTGTTGCAAATCTCTTCAAAATTCTCAATATAAGCTTTTGGAGTATAGATTAAACCACAGTTCATAGACTAAATGATCAGTTTAGTCTAAGCATTAAAATCAACCAAAGGTGAAGATAACAAGGATAATACCCTATCTATGTCTAGCTCAAACATCCATCAGTTCCTTTGATTACCTTAAAACCCAACTAGGTAACTACTCAGCCATAAATACAGAACAAAAAAGAATAGACAAATATGATTCCATAAAAATAAGATAAAGATTGCTTAAGAGATAAAAAATCTTCCCAAATAGATGTAGAATCAAGAGGTGTTCTTCATGTAAATAAGGATCCAAGATGATTTATTTGAGAGAGAAATAAGAGGTTTTTGGTCTAGAAAACAAAGAAAATGAGTTACAAAAAGTGAATGGTGAAACAATTGCCAAAAATATCTTAAATAGTTGAGGAAACGTCTTCCAAAACTATGTCCCGGCTTGAAACCGTCAAGCTGTTTTAACAAGGAACGATTGTTCCTTTCAGAGGATCGATCGTTCCTTTATAATAAAACAGTTGTCCGTCGAGTCATTGAAGCAATATCGACCGAGGAAGAAGCATGAACGATCATTCTTTAGTTAGGAATGATCGTTCCTTTGATCGATCCTTTAATCATTCTTATCAGGTCTGCTCTCGGTGAAGTTTTGCACATCAGGAACGACCGTGCAGTATGGAAGAACGATCGTTCCTAATGAAGGAACGATCGTTCCTGGGATCGATCCTTAGATCGTTCTTATCAAGTCTGCTTTCTGCGATGTTTTGCATGTCAGGATCGACCGTTCGCTCTGAGGATCGACCGTTCCTTGGTACTTAAGTTCGGTTTCTCATCATTTGCTCATGATCCATGCTCTTCATGCATTTGGACGTTTTTCAACCTGTAAAGACACTAAAAACCAGAGAAAACACACAAAACCTACTAATATGACAGTTAAAAACCATTAAAACCGTAATATATCAGGACCTTCTCCTGTTAGTTCGTTTCAGGGGTTCAAATACTATGTAGTCCTCATTGATAATTTTTCAAGATATTCATGGTTTTATCCACTCAAGTACAAGTCTGAGTTTTACACAGTATTTCTTCAGTTTCAGACATTTGTTGAAAATCAATTCAATACAAAGATTCAGATGTTTCAGTGTGATGGTGGTGGAGAATTCACAAGTGCTAAGTTTGTCTCTCATATAGCTACACGTGGGATCAAACTACTAATATCTTGTCCTCACACGCCACAGCAAAATGGCATAGCTGAGAGAAAGCATCGTCACATTACTGAACTTGGCATGACAATGATGTTTGAAGGCAAGCTACCTCAACAATTTTGGGTGGAAGCATTCTTTACAGCATGCTTCCTGAGTAATCTTCTCTCTTCATTAGCATTAGGTAACAATAAGACTCCTCTTGCTATGTTATGTGGAAAGCAACCTGACTATTCTGTTTTGAGAAGTTTTGGATGTGCCTGCTATCCACTTCTCAGACCATATTCTGCAAACAAGCTTGATCCTAAGTCTCTTATGTGTGTCTTTCTTGGCTATAACATCAAATATAAAGGCTATAGGTGTCTGCATCCAGCAACAGGCCGTGTTTACATCAGCCGCCATGTTATATTTGATGAACAACATTTTCCATATGCAGCAGACTATGCTCATCTTCATGATTCCTCAACAACTCCTCTGCTTTCTGCATGGCAGCAACAGTTCTTATCTTCTCCTGTCTTGCCCTCATCTCCTCCAGAGCAAATAGAGGATTTACCTGCAGCTCTCTCAGTACTTCCTCCAACTACATCGATTTTTACTCCAGCTTCATCAGAGCCTCTCCCTCAGCCAAATGATCTTATTCAACAAGTAGATAGTGTGAGTCCTGGGTGTACGACAAACTTAGATTTTGTTCCTATAGGCAACAGCTCTCCTATCCACTTGGTTGAATTTGACATTTCACATGAAACACAGGCAGGTCAACATCAAATTCTAGAAACAACATCTACACATCTTATGACAACAAGGTCTAAGTCTGGAATAAGTAAACCAAATCCAAGATATGCTCTTATTGCTGATAAATCTCCATCTGCTGAACCTAGAACTGTAAGTGCTGCCCTAAAACACGCACGTTGGACTACTACAATGACAGAAGAAATGAACTCTTTTGCAGAAACAAAAACCTTCTCTCTAGTCCCATATGATCCCTCTATGAATGTCTTAGGGTGCAAATGGGTTTTCAGGAACAAAATCAACGCTGATGGCTCACTGAATAAGCTCAAAGCCAGATTAGTTGCCAAGGGTTTTGACCAAGAAGAAGGAATTGATTACTTGGAGACTTATAGTCCAATGGTTAAAACAGCTACAATGAGGTATGTTCTTCACGTTGCTACTGTGAATCAATGGGAAATAAAACAGCTTGATGTTACAAATGCGTTTCTTCATGGTGATCTCTCTCAAACGGTTTACATGCATCAGGCACCTGGTTTTATCTCCTCAGACAAACCGTCACATGTTTGTCTGCTTCATAAAGCCATTTATGGGCTTAAACAAGCTCCAAGAGAGTGGTTCAACAAGTTCAGTTGTTTTCTCATTGAGTTTGGGTTTATTTGCACTGATGCAGATCCCTCTCTATTTGTTTTTCAGCATAATGGTGATGTGGTTCTGTTATTGCTCTATGTGGATGACATGATTATGACAGGGAACAATAAAGATCTTCTTCAGTCCTTGATGGTTTCTCTAAACACTCAGTTCAAAATGAAAGACATGGGACGTCTTCACTACTTTCTGGGAATACAGGCTAAGTTTCTTGAATCTTCTCTCTTCCTTAGTTAAGAAAAGTATACAGAAGACTTGTTACATGCAGCAGGAATGACAGAATGTGTACCTGCACTAACACCACTACCTCTGCAACTTGACAGAGTGCCAAATCAGGAGGAAATATTTTCAGAACCCACATATTTTAGAAGTCTAGCAGGAAAGCTGCAATATATCACCTTAACAAGACCACATATTCAGTTCTCAGTCAACTATATATGCCAAAAGATGCACTCTCCCTCTGTTGCAGATTTCAATCTTCTCAAAAGAATCCTGCGCTATCTCAGAGGAACATCAGATTTTTGAATTTCCTTCTCTTGCAACATAGATTTTACCCTTAAGGGCCTACAGTGACAGTGATTGGGCAGGCTGCACCAAGACAAGAAGATCAACTGGTGGTTTTTGCACCTTCTTTAGATCCAATATCATATCTTGGTCTACTAAGAAGCAGCTTACAGTCTCAAGGAGCTCAACAGAAGCTGGATACAGAATTCTCTCTGACACAACAGGTGAACTAAAGTGGTTAGAGAAACTGCAACACACTATTGGTATCTCTACAGCCACTCCTCCTGAGTTATTTTATGATAATCTCTCAGCCGTTTACCTCTCTGCAAATTCTGCTCTACATAAGAGGTCGAAACATTTCAAAGTAGATTTTCACTATGTAAGAGAAAGAGTTGCTTTGAAGCAATTGGTGGTTCATCATATCTCTGCTGCTCATCAACTGGCTGATATCTTCACTAAGTCTTTGCCAATACGTGAGTTCTCGGATCTTCGTTTCAAACTTAGTGTGAGTTCACCACCCACACTAAGTTTGCAGGGGCGTATTAACAAGAAAAAATTGAAACCTCCCTTTCAGTCAAAAGGTTTCTCTAAACAGCTTCAGGCAAAGACTCCACAGCAAACAGAGGGTTCCTCTTTATTAAGAAGCTCACCTTCCATGAAAGTTCCCTCCTTGGAGCCGTTGCAGTCCGTACAAGAGAGACCTTCCACGAAACTTCCCTTATGTCATAAAGCAGTCAACACTCAGTCAAAGATCCCTTTACAAAACCAATCTGAGCTATTAGCTTGTTGATTGATCTCGGTTTAGATTGGTTTAATAGGGCTAAATGTGTTGGTTAGCTAAGCTTATGGTTTTGATATAAATATGCTACTGTTGTATTGAGAACATTATGAGAGTAATAAAATGCAGTCTTAAATCGTTTTCTCTAAGCTTTGCTTAAGCTTTCAGTAAGGTTGCTTGTAAAGAACTTAGGGGAAGTCGGCTGTTCCTGAAGCTCTTAGAGGCGGTTCTTAAGACCGGTAACCGAATGAATGATGGTACATTTAGGGGTGGTGCTCAAGCTTTCAAGCTGGACACTCTTTTGAAGTTAGTAGACGTCAAGGGAACTGATAGGAAAAAAAACTCCTCCATTTCGTTGTTCAAGAGATAATTAGGTATGAAGGTGTAAGAGCGGCTCGTACTATATATTACAGAGAGCCAAAGCTTCTCAAGTGTTAAAACAGAGGATCTTTTAGCCGAGGAAACCTCTGAAGAGACAGAAGAGAATTACCGTAATCGTGGACTTCAGAAAGTTTCAGGCTTGAGCAGTGAGCTTGAAAATGTAAAGAATTCTGCAAACATAGATGCTGATGGTTTAACAGGGATTTTTCTTAAAATGGGTCATGCTTTGTTGAAAGCTCGGGACTTTGTCAACTCATAGATGAAGAGTTCAGGCGAGGAAATTGGGTTTCGTGAAGCGCTTGAAGATTTTATTCAAAATGCTGAAGTTAGCGTCATGTCAATGCTCGAGGAAGAGAAGAGAATAATGGTTTTGGTGAAAAGTACAGGGGACTATTTCCAAGGCAAGGCTGGAAAAAATGGAGGGTTGCGTTTGTTTGTGATTGTGCGCGATTTCTTGATAATCTTAGATAAGTCTTGCAAAGAAGTCAGAGAAGCACGAGGAAGACTCGTAAACATGGCCAGAAAAAAGGGTTCATCAGCTTCTCTTCTTGTGAAACTCCACGGAAACCGCTTTCATTAGCTCTTAAACAGAAGCTGTTTTCGGCTATCAAAGAGAGAGGCATGGATCACTCTAGTTTAGATTCAGACTAAAAAGTAAGGGGTTTGTTACCTGTTAGGACATTAATCCACTTATTTGTTACCTGTTAGGACATAAATCCACCTACTTGTTTACTCAACCTCTTTTTTCCCCCGGTAACGTGCGCATGTGCGTTCGCTTGTGGCTCAACCTCTTTCCAGTCTCCTAGTGATATCTACGGAACTCTGGCGAGCAACGGAAACGTTTCTGCCTCTTTTTACGCAACTCCAATGAGCTCTCTATTGTCTAGACTCTAGGCGAATGATGGTGACTAAAACGACAGCCGCTGGCGTTATTATTGTGATTTTGGTTTTGTTTCTTTCTGTCTGGTTAAATTTGGTTACGGTTTAATTTAATTCAAAAACCGGTTTGCAATTTAATTAAACTTGTTGTGGTTAAAGATCAGGGCCGACCCTTCTATAAAGCAAATGAAACATTAGCTTTAGGCCACCCAATAATTAAAAATCAAAACCATGTATATTCTTAAGATTAGTCAGTTTTGGCCCGGACAACATGTAAGAAATCTACGTGGAAATAGAAAATTAAAACAAAAGTGGTTGAACATACTACGTGGAAATAAGAGAAGCGAAGTTACCAAGAAAAACCAAAAAAGAAGAACGGATAATGAATCTCACATTTATTAGTGGAGAATAAGACATTAAAATTACATGCATTTCGTCTTATACACTGAACACGAGTTGGCTAATGTATAGAATTTTAGTTTAAAATTTTTACTATAAGAAAGTGGCCTTGTTTAGATGTTTTCTATTACATGGGGTTAAGATAAGTTGGTTTTTTTTTTTTTAAAGTCTTTTGGGTTCAAATTCAATTTAAATTGCCGATTTCAATCGGGTCCATTATTAAAATCTCAAAATTTACATCGAGTTTAGAAAACCCCAAAATTTGCAAATTTCAGTCAATTTTTTTTTTTTTTAACATGGGTTAAAGTTGGTTTTGTTTTTTCTCTCTATTTGTGTCTTTGGGTTCAAATTCAATCTAAATTGCAATCGGGGACATTACTAAATACTTTTGAAAATTATATGAACTTTGGAAAATCCATAAGTGGCATATGGCCCTCTTTAACAAAACTTGTATTAACAGTCCAAGACAATTTTTTTTTTTTTTTTTTTTAATGGGGTAATTTTATTAAAAGCAAAAAGTATAAAGAACAAATGGAAGAATACGAAAATTATAAAAGATACAAGGGAAAGAAAATGAATAAGATGAGAGAAGAAAGGTAGCTGCTTCCAAAGGAAAAAGAGTAACTAGAAATTAGGAATAGTAAAAGTAATGGGAATGATCAGATTGGCCGGTGATTGTGTTGACGACTTTTTTTGTATCCTAGCGGTGATGGAGTATTAGATACGAAGCCACCTTTGCGTTTCTTTGCAGTTTCTAGGCAACATCACGAGTGACCAATTTAATTGGTGATACTGCTCAGAATTGAAAACTACTATATAATCATGCTCCCTATAAGTTTAATTAATGACTCTACTTACTTGGTCTTTAGTTACAATTATTTTTCTTTCTCTGCAAGTATGGATCCAAGATTGCTTTGGGTTACTCAATCGGGTAGCGTTGATGCTCTATATTTTCTTATTCAGAAGGATCCGTATATTTTACAAAACATCGATGTTTTACCTTCTGCCCACACACTTCTCCATGAAGCTTCATCAACTGGGAACTTAGATTTGGCGATGGAGCTGATGATTCTAAAACCATCTTTTGCCAAAAAACTTAACTCAGATGGGTTTAGTCCATTGCATCTCGCTGTCGAAAACGACCAGGTTGAGTTAGCACTAGAGCTAGTCAAGTTTGATCCCAGTCTTGTTCGTATTCGCGGAAGAGGAGGTACATGTTTCAAAATCTCTAACAAAATATATTTTGAAACATATAATATAAAGTTGATGAGAGATTTTCGTTTTATTTTGTTTTATCTCATAACGACAGGTATGACACCATCGCATCTTGTGGCAAAGAAAGGTGACGTCGAACTTCTTACAGAGTTTCTTCTAGCATGTCCTGAAAGCATTAAAGATGCTAATGTAAATGGAGAAACTGCTTTACACATCACGGTTATGAACGATAGATACGAAGAGCTCAAAGTTCTCACAGGATGGATGCAGAAAAGGCACAATATTAATGGTGCGTTCACCGAGATTCATGTTATGAACAGATGCGATCGTGAAGGCAACACGGCTTTGCACCTAGCCGCATACAAGAACAATCACAAGGTATGTAAGTACTTTCCATTTTTTTTACCTCTTAAAGTCACTCATATAACTTCGTTGAACTTTTGTTTTATTGTCCGTAATCATCGCTAAAGTGTTTATGTGGTTGATCCGTAATCTCTTGAAGGCTAATAAATTAATTACTATGCTAGTATATTTAGGATATGATCCAACATAACCACATACTATCAAAAATAGACCTAGCTAGAAACACTATTAGACCTTAAGTTGTAGCGGATACTATCCTAGCAAACTCATTACTATCCTAGCAAACTCGTTTATGACATTCTTAACATCTTTAATTTGTATAGTGAAACTTCTTTAAATTCACACGTTCTCATTCTCTTTGAATAATTTATGTTCCATTTGTCTGATAAATCATTGTTGTGAAACATAATTAGATATTATATATATACAGGCAGTAAAACAGCTGTTAAAATGCATGTTACTGAACCGGAACATCCAGAACAAAAATGGCATGACGGCCCTTGATGTCTTACGAGCCAACGGATCTCACATGAATAAAGATACAGAGGAAATCATACAAAATTCTGGTGGTAAGACCGGACGCTCTCTATCCAAAGTTAAGAAAATGTCTGTCTTCCTGAGAGAACCGGTCACTTTCGGGGAATATTGCACTACGAGAATGACACGTTTCAGGAGTCGCCTTTCAGACGGATCACGGAACGCTCTTCTAGTAATAACAGCTTTGATAATCTCAGCTACTTATCAGACTGCAGTCCAACCGCTAGATATAGACCGACAATACACAGAGTTCATGTTAGAGGCTGAGCTACTATGGGGATTCAATACGATAGCCTTTTGTGCAGCTATCGTGTTCACATATATTCTCTTACCAGTTGGTAGAGCATATACTTGGTGGTATATCTTTATTACGGTGCCTCTCGTCTGTTCTTATGCAATTTCTATCGTCTTGAAGTATATCTCACTGTTATTGATCTTCATATATGTAATGATCCTATTCGGATTGCTCGTGTATCTACTGGTATTCTATGTGAGGTGGAAGCAGACTACGCAGAAGAAGGTACCGAAACCCAAAAGTGAGCTGATTTCTCAAGACGTCATGACCATGGTTTAGCCATTTGAAGTGTGTAAGATAATATAAATCTCCGTCGAGAATGATCTTCATAAATGCAAAGTATATATAGGAGATACAATTAGAGTTGTGTACAATCGTATATCAATATTGTCATATTCATAAAATGTAATATTTCCATATTGTCTAACAATTGCCATATTCATAAAATGTAATATTTCCATATTGTCTAACACACCCCCTCAGTCGGAGCTGGAGGTTCATGAATGCTCAGACTGGACCGAAAATCAATGGATAACGGAGATGGCAATCCCTTAGTGAAAATGTCAGCATATTGGTGAGCGGAAGGAACATGAAGCACTCGTACATGACCCATTGCAACACGTTCACGGACAAAGTGTATGTCATTCTCGATGTGCTTCGTCCGTTGATGTTTAACCGGATTAGAGGCAAGATACACGGCGCTGATGCTATCACAATACACAATCGTAGCTTGAGCCAAGGGTACGTGTAGCTCAAATAACAGATTGCGGAGCCACGCGGTTTCAGATACGGCATTGGAAACAACAGAAAGAGAAGAATAGAAAGGCAGCCGAGTGTGTTTGCCAAGTTGACATGCATGACAAAGGTGATCGGCTTTTTGAAAAGAAAACGGAGTAGACGCAGAAGAAGCAAGATGACGGAGATCAGAAGCGTTGATATGACCCAGACGTTTGTGCCATAAGTGAGAATCATGTGAAAAAGTAGTGAGAGTAAGACTTTGAGGTGGAGAAGACACGGAGTAAAGTGGACCCGAGCTGTTACACCGGAGGAGCTTGGTTCGAGTGTGAAGATCCTTGATCGGCGGTCACATGACTTGTTGCACCCGTATCCATGAACCAACCACCATTATTAGGTTCTTGGAGAGTCATCGTATTGAAGGCATGTGCAAGAGCAGTTGGAACGAATGGTGACTGGTTGGAGGGCATAGTCGATGGAGGAAGATGAAAGGCAAGATGAGCTTCATTATGTGGAGCCGTCGGATAAGGTCCAAGAATGCTCGTTGCTAGAGTCGATGGCTGATAGTAGTAAGCAGGACGAAACGAAGGAGGAGCTTGATGTGGAAGAAAGTTGTAAGAAGACGGTGGTGGTCCATAGTGCCACGGCTGCTGTGAAGAATACTGAGAGGAATATGTGTTGTTGTAGTATCGCGAACGTCCACCGCGGTTGTTGCGTCCTCCACAGCCACGACCCCGACCGCCACGGTAAGAGAACTCGGGCAGGTGCTGCTGGCGGTGGTAGTTGGTAGTTGACGTGATGAGCACATCGGAAGAGGAAGATAAAGAGAATGAAGTAGGAAACCGAAGGTAGAAGAAGAAGAGAGCGGAGTTGGATCGAGACGGTCGCTAGAAAACAAGATCAAACGTGACCACTGACCAATGATTCCAAAAGAATCACGTTTTTTTCTTTTTTTTTTTTCATTGCGGAAGCAAACATAACGGAACCATAATCCTTAGAAAGGATTAAGGCTCTGATACCATGTAAGATAATATAAATCTCCGTCGAGAGTGATCTTCATATATGCAAAGTATATATAGGAGATACAATTAGAGTTGTGTACAATCGTATATCAATATTGTCATATTCATAAAATGTAATATTTCCATATTGTCTAACAAAGTGTTCTTTCTTTGTTCCCTGTAAAACTTTTTTTGTTATAATCATATCCATAGTTTTGTAATGTGCATTCGTTTTTGAAAACACTCTTAAATATTTTTTCTTTCTAATAATTTTTTTATTCTTTTTTTTTTTTTGGGATAAAGATCTTTCGAATAAATTACATGTAAGTTCAGCTGGTTCAACTATTCTGATCGGCCGGTCTGATCCGTTTAGGACATTGCATGATAACGATCAATATAGAGAAGCATGAAGAGAATACCAGCAAGCTTAACTCGATGAAATTTCATAACCTTCGAAATTGTATTTAGATTTTTTTTTTGTTTGAGTGTTTTCTTGAATTAATTAAATGGTGTTACAAGGGAATCAAAGTTCAACTAGACACCCAAACCATCGACTACCATCAGACATGATCATAATTAAAATATGCCATTATTCTTTGACTAAAGGAGAAGAAGAGAGTTCTATACTTTGAAATGCTTGAGCTTTGTTCTTTAACACTGAGGGGGAGGAAAATAACGTTTAACGTTTGCAACGGCCTTGATTAGAAAATAAATACAGTCGGTACTATTTAGGTGCGGTTCTCACTGAAGCTTAAAATATTTTTAAAAAGTCTTCGGTCAATTATTTTGTATTCTAGCGTGGACTCACTGATTCTCTATTAGGTGAGAAAGCTGATTACCAATTTAATTGGTCATGAGTCATGACTAAGTCAATATAGACTCAACACTTAGAAAATTTATGTAATCATATATATCTAAAAGTTTGATCAACGACAATGCTTCAACTCGTGTCTTCTTATTTTGGTCCTACAATTATTTTTCTTTCTTTGTAAGTATGGATCCAAGATTACTTTTGGTTACTCAATTGGGTAGCGTTGGTGCTTTAGATTCTCTTATTCAAGCGGATCCATGTATTCTTCGAACCGTCGACGCTTTACCGTTCATCCACACACCTCTCCATGAAGCTTCATCTACTAGGGAAATAGATTTGGCAACTGATGATTCTTAAGCCATCTTTTGTGAAGAAACTAAACGCAGTGGGTTTAGTCCCTTACATCTTGCTGTCGAGAACCAGCAAGTTGAATTAGCACTAGAGCTAGTCAAGTTTGATCCTAGTCTTGTTTGTACTCGTGGAAGAGGAGGTATTAGCTTTAAATTCTTGATTCTTGGGTGGTCTTTAATTCAATATAAAACATATAACATAAAATTACTTGATGAGATTTTGAACTTAGTTTTTTGCTCTTCTCAGAGGATAGGTAGGGATGTTAAAATGGGTTTTTAGGGTCCAACCCAGTCCTGTTTATTTAAAACTCGGCCCATTTGAACCCTAACCCATTTGAGCCATATCATATATTGTAAAATAGGGTTAAACTCTTTATAACCCTTTTGACCCCTAAACTTTTGTAATCCTTTTTAAATCTACAATTTTTAACAAATCACATCTAAATAATTTTAAACTCAATACTGAATATTTTTAATGTATTATCATCCAAAAACAATTCACATTCATCAAATTCATCAAATCCAAATGCTTTTCTGAATTTCAAAGATCTAGCAAGCATCTCATAGTCGAGTTCCAACGAGTGGTGACATCTAAAGACAAACCAGCTCCACTTTTGATCCCTACACTCTCAACGCATGTTGCAAATGATTCTTTCCTTGACTCAGCTGCTTTTACAATATTCTCTAAAAGACTATTTCATTCACTATCAGATTCAGAATATGAGCTGAACATCTCCACCTCCAGAAGGACCAGAACAATGATCCATTTTTGTGTTCCTAGCAAAAGGAAAATGTAAATGTCATGTTACAAATTAAATCACACGTACAAAAGAATCCCAAGTGGCTCAGTTTGATCTCTTTATAATATGGACAGTTGGACACTAAGAGTCTAAGACACATAATTAAATCAAAAGTAGATTCATTCCCTTAAGGATTGTCTATATTAACACATTTTATAAACACTCTATGTCATATTTCCCTTAGTGATTTAACATCGATCCTTGTGGTCTCTATATTAACAAATCAAAAGCAGACATTTAAAAAAATGTGAACGCATTACGCTAAATCTGACCCCTAATCTAAAAGGCCTGATTCACATAGCTTCCATGCAATCAACATTCACAGACAATCATGGTTTTGAACTTAACAAACACATTACGCTAAATCTGACCCCTTATCTAAAAGGCCTGACAAGAAAGAAACTCTATAGCTTCAACCTTGAGTACCCATATTTAACATCAATCATATATGTTGCCTCCAAGAGAAATGTAACAATACAAGACTTGTTCTATAATTCCTCAGCCCAAGATACAGGAACTTTAATCTAAATTCGAGTTATGCCAAGCCTTGGCAAGATAAAACTGATGAATGCAAATACAAGAGCGATAAGATGATACATAGCATTGTTCAGTGACTACAAAAGTTAAAAAGGTGCACTGGGCAACAAATTGAAAACATATTTAATCTCCACATCTCTTCTACTTTCTATAGATAAAAACAAATAATGTACTCAAAGAGTATTACAGAACCTTCATCAACTTCTTGCAAACTGAGTAAATTCCATTAGCCTATGTATCTAGATTCAGTTCTAAATGAATTCTATAAATTACCGCAAGCTTAAAGACAGAGCTATACTTAGCTAGTAGGTATATAAGGGAAATCTCTGCATCCAAAATTTGACACAAAACCGAAGGTAAGCTACGAAAAAAGCTTACAGCTTCTTTGATGAAGACAGATGAAGCAGCTCCTTTCCATTTAGGATCAGAATCAGGGAAAATCTGACCTATATCGGCTGGAAGAAGGCAACGATCCAATCTAAGATAATTAAAAAACTTAAAAACATAATTAAACATGGCTCAGTTTTTCTCTTTATAATATGGATACTAAGAGTCTAAGAAACATAATTAAGAAAATGAAAATGAAAATGAAACCCAAAACGAAAATGAAAGCAATCGTATAATAAAATTCAATAAACTTGATAAACTATACAAACAAGAATCTATCTACCCTCACTTAAGTGTTAAAAGGTTTGTGCTTTAATATGAAACTCAAGATGTAAATTTACAGAATTTTACAGAGTTACGTAATACTAATTAAAGTTACGCCTCAAATCATACCTATTAATTAGCAGCTAAAGTATCAATAAGAACCAAATTGACCAACGATTCGATTCAAAACAAAAGGGCTTTTTCATAAAAGTGTAACCCACTGACAGAACCAAGCTGAGATTTCTGGATGACCCAAAATTAGACGATGTCGTACCTCCGGTTACAGCAGCTAGCTCTCTCCTCCGAAATTAGACGATGTCGTACCCGAAATTAGACGATGTCGTAAGAGGCGATTGGGTTAATTTGTGTGATGAAAAGCTTAAAGGAGAGGGATTTGAGAAAAGATGAAAAGTTCGCCGTTTACAGAACGACAGGAGTTATCCAAAAAAAAACGACAAGGATGCAATTTTTAAGCCCTATTAATTTTAAGCATTTGGGTTAATTTTGTGCCCCAATGAGCCCTAAACTTTTTACAAAGAGCCATAAATGAACCCTGATAAAAAAAAAAAGGGTTAGGGTCTAATTTTTTTCCTCACGGACCGGGCCGACCCTAAATTTTGTATCTTGTGGCCAAAAAAGCTGACGATGATCTTCTTACAGAGTTTCTCCTGGTATGTCCCGAGAGCATTAGAGATGCGAATGTAAATTGAGAAACGGCTTTACACATCACGGTAGATTCGAAGAACTCAAAGTTCTTAGAGGGTGGAGGCAAAGAATACGCAACAATGATGCTTTGTCCACCGAGATTGACGTCCTGAACAGACGCGATCGTGAAGGCAACAAGGCCATGCACCTAGCGGCATACAAGAATAGTCACCAGGCATGTTCTAATTACCCTTCGTTAGTTAGAAAGTTTATCCTAGCTAGTTGTTTAAGTGGTTGATCCGTAATTATTGTTAAGGTGTTTGTGTGATTGATCAGTAATCACTATTAAGCCTAATAAATTAATTATTTTTCCAACCTATTTCATATGTAACCCAATATAGTCACATACTATTAGTAATAGACCTATAAAACTGTTACACATTGAAATGTAGGCGGGTTCTATCCTAACAACCATTATAAACGGATAATATTATGCTTTATATATTACTTGGGATACGAAAAAAATGATTTAGTACATTCCTAACATACTTGTAGAGTGAAGCTCCTTTAAATTCACAAATCCTTATTCTTTGAATCAGTTGTGTTCGAGTTGTGGAATACCTTTTTTTGTTTGTTATTTTGCTAATATAGTAGTTGCCGTTAAACATGTGTATACAGGCAGTAAAACAATTGTTGAAATGCATGTCACTGAATCGGAACATCAGGAATAAAAGTGGCATGACGGCCCTTGATGGCTTACGAGCCAATGGACCTCACATGAACATAGATACCGAGAAAATTATACTAAAAGCGGGTGGTAAGAGTGCGGCTTCTCTATCCAAAGTTAAGACAATTAACGTCTGTTTTCCTACGAAAACTAGTCAGTTTTTTGTGAATATTGTTCTACGGGAATGGCATGTTTTAGGAGTCGTATGTCAGATGGAGTTCGGAACTCTCTTCTAGTAATAATAGCTCAGATAATCACAGCTACTTATCAGACCGCGGTCCACCTGGAAGATAGCCAAAAATACAAGGAACCTCTCCCGACCTCATATTAAAGCTTGAGCTACTATGGGGATTCAATACTATAGCCTTTTGTTCAGCTATGGCCTTGACGTTTATACTCTTACCAGTTGGTAGAGCATATACTTCTTCTTCGAACCGTGGACGCTTTACCGTTCATCCACACACCTATCCATGAAGCTTCATCTACTGGGGAAATAGATTTGGCAATGGAACTGATGATTTTTAAGCCATCTTTTGCGAAGAAACTAAACGAAGATGGTTAGTCCCTTACATCTTGCTGTCGAGAACCAGCAAGTTGAGTTAGCGCTAGAGCTAGTCAAGTTTCCTCAAACATTTTATTGACTCTAGAAAATTTTTTAAATTAGGTCCTGAACATATCAAAAAACAAAAAATTATGTTTTTTCTACAAAAATATTATTTTTATCAAAATCAGAAACAAGCAAAACATACCCAAAACAAAAAATTAATTCGCATTATGTGTTTATAAAAATATAAAAAACAGCAGCAAATAACCAAATACTTTAATAGATTTTTCTTTTTTCCAAACTTTTTTGCAATCTTTTGTTTATCGATATTCACACCATAACATTTTTCTTTTTTAATTTGAAAAAAAAGAAGTCAAGTTATTCCGAGAATATAATCAATCATTCAAAACGATGTTTTCGTGCTTTGGTCGATGCAAAATCATGAATAATCGTTTCAAAATCAATAGTATCTAATATATTCTTTTCAATACATAAAATAGCAAATCCATTCAACTTTTCTTGAGATATAGAAAATCTCAAATAATTCTTCAACAATTTTCATTTTGAAAAACTTATCTCCGCTGAAGCCATAGTCACTGGTGTAGTCAAAAGAATTCGATACGCAATTGAAACATTCGGATAACAACCCATATCCTCAACAAACTCAAAAATTTCACTAGGTTCCATAAGTGCATAGAGTAAAGTCATTTGTAACACTTTCAACACAAAATAAAAATCATTAGAATCAACATCCGAGAAGCTACTATGAGAAAATATTTTGTAAAAATGAGTGCAATGCTCTTGTAGTTCACTTTCTGATAGTTGGAGTTTTCACTCGGGTCTACACAAATAACCCTAGTACGTTGTAATACTTAGGGATCGAATCCACAGAGACCAATGGTTACACTACGATTCTATACGAATGTAAACAAGCTTAGGAAATAGATTGTTATATGTTGTGAATGTAAACAAACATACGATTAAAACGGTTATTACTTATGGAATAAAAGCGTTGGGCATTAATGATTATCGCCGGAATATGAAACGTCGAACTAGACAATTATTTAGGGAACAAGTAGAATCAATCTAGAACTCAAACATAAATGTATAACCAATCCACTTTCGTAGCATCAATCACTTTGTCTAGCAAATTAGGGTTCTAAACTTTCTCTTGAAACCTATAGTTCTAAACAAGCATTAATAACAAGTTCGATTTGTTCACAAGTTTGCCTCAGCATCAGCTTTCGTTGGCCAAGGACAAATTGCTCACCTATGTTCTATCGAGCAACCTATAAGCTTTTGGAGAATAGATTAAACCTCAGTTCATAGTCTAAATGATCAATTTAGCCGAAGCATTAAAAACAACCAAAGGTGAAGATAATAAGGATAATACCCTATCTATGTCTAGCTCAATCATCCATTAATCCCTTTGAATACCTCAAAACCCAACTAAAGAACTACTCAAACATGATTATAAATGAAACAAGAAGAGACAAATATAGATTCATAATCACAAAACAAGATAACTTAAAGGATAAGAAATCTTCCCAATAGATGTAGAATCAAGAGATGTTCTTCAACAAAAGTAAGATCCAAAATGGTTTCTTTGAGAGAGAAATAAGAGGTTTTTAGTCTAGGAAACAAGGAAAACAGTTACCAAAGCTTGAATGGCGAAACCAAGGCCAAAAGTAACTTATATAAGTGAAAAACCGTCTTAAAAGACTATGTGTCGGCTTGAAACCGCCAAGCTATTTTAACAGGATCGATCGTTCTTGTGTGATGCAAGAGATGTCCGTCGAGTCATTGAAGCAGGATTGATCGTTCCTCCAAAGTGTATCGATCGATCTTGTTTCTCTCAAAGCTTCTGGGATGATTTGATATGTCAGGATCGATCGAACCTCCAAGATGTATCGATCGATCTTACGCCCTCCAAAACGGTCAGAGAGTTTTCATCATTTCAGGATCGATCGTTCTTCTCAGGATCGCTCGTTCTTGTCAGGCGCGATCGTTCTTACACGGGTTAGATTGTTCTTTTCCAAACAAATGGCTTCTGACCGTTTTCGTCATATCAGGATCGATCGTTCTTGTGTGGATCGATTGATCCTGCGTTCTAAACCCAGTTTAGTGAATTATATCGATCATTGCTCCCGGTTTGATACTCTTCATGCACTTGGACGTGTTCCAACCTGTAAAGACTCTAAAACACACAGAAAACACACAAAAACCTACTAATATGATGACTATAAACTACTAAAATCATAATATATCACTTTCATACTTTATCAAATCAAAAAAGAATTAAAATGTATATATATATATATATATATTATGGACCCTTCATTAAATTTTAAAAAATTGGACCCTTTCATTAAATTTAATATTTTTTAGAATTTTTAGTTACACTAATTTTTTTTGGACATCTACGTCTGAACCCTTTTAATTATGGACCTGGAACGGTCACACTGTTCGCCTGTGTAGATAAGCCGGCCCTACAAGTTGATCCTAGTATTGTTTGTATTCGTGGAAGAGGAGGTATTAGCTTTAAATTCTTGATTCTTGGTTGGTCTTTGATTCAATATAAAACATATAACATAAAATTACTTGATGAGATTTTGAACTTGTTTTTTGCTCTTTCTCATGAGGACTGGTATGTATGATGCCATTGCATCTTGTGGCAAAAAAAGCTGACAATGATCTTCTTACAGAGTTTCTCCTGGTATGTCCCGAGAGCATTAGAGATGCGAATGTAAATGGAGAAACAGTTTTACACATCACGGTAGATACGAAGAACTCAAAGTTCTTAGAGGGTGGAGGCAAAGAATACGCAACAATGATGCTTTGTCCACCGAGATGCATTTATTATAATATTATGTGTTATATTACTTGGATACGAAAAAAATGAATTAGTACATTCCTAACATATTTGTAGAGTGAAGCTCCTTTGAATTCACAAATCCTTATTCTTTGAATCAGTTGTGTTCGAGTTGTCGAATGATTTGTTTTGTTATTTTGGTAATAGTTGTTTCCGTTAAACATGTGTATACATGCAGGAAAACAGTTGTTGAAATGCATGTCACTGAACCGGAACATCAGGAATAAAAGTGGCATGACGGCCCTTGATGTCTTACGAGCCAATGGACCTCACATGAACATAGATACCGAGAAAATTATACTAAAACCGGGTGGTAAGATTGCGGCTTCTCTATCCAAAGTTAATACAACGTCTGTTTTCCTACGAAAAACCAGTCAGTGTACCTGAAGATTAATTATAAACCCGTATTCATGTTGATGGATCTTATGGTAATATTCGGATTACTTTATTCTATGTGAAGTGGAAGCAGACTACGCAGAAGAAGGTACCAAAAGCGAAAAGTGACCTGATATCTCAAGGCTTCAAGACGACCATGGTTTATCCATTTGAAACGTATGTTGCTCCCTGTAAACTTTTATTGTTATAAACATATTCCATGCCTTTGTACATGCACTTATTTTGGAAAATACTCTTGAAGATTGTATCTTTTGAATAAATTACATGTTTTAAGGAGTCAAAAGGTGTTGAGGCAGAAATTTTCATAATTTACCTTAAAAGGGATTCAATACATCCGTCAAATGCATATGTCTATTTAGTCTATATATCAAAAGTGCAATAACGAAGAAAGAAGTGAGATACTAAGATGCCGAAGCCACTGCAACTTGGGTGGTTTCTTTATCCTTCGCCTCCTTAAGTTGCTTCCACTTCTCAATGGTGTCGATAACTTCCCCTGTTTTGATCAGATATCTTACCTTCTGTCCATCTTCAAGGACTTTGTGACCCACCCGGCTTACTGCGTCCTTTTCTTTTGAATACAACATCACATTTGAGCTGTGGATAGGTGCTTCTATCTGGAAAGCATAATACATTTTGCACAATCTTCAATCACCACTCGAATTTTGCCAAAGACAGTAAAGGAATCTACAAAAAATAGTTATTATTTTGCAAATTAGCAAAAACATCAAGTCATTTGAGTGGACTGACCTTAACAATTTGACCAGGTTCTCCCTCTTCTCGGCTCTTCATGTGTTTGGTTTTGAGGTTTACATCTTTGATCACTACGGTGCTGTTGTGGGTGAAGATCTTAGTGACCTCTCCGATTTTACCCTTGTCGCGTCCAGATATTACTTTGACCGTATCTCCAAACTTGACATGCATTTTGTGCAGAACCGGAAGACTGTTTGGTTTGCATTCTTTTCGTTCCCAACGCTTGAGCTGAAAGGTAGAACACATAAATCATTGAACAACAACTCATCTCGTAGTTTCAAAAGAACAGTTTTCCTTTTCGCTCTCATGGGTAGAATCTTGAGGTTGAAGGCCAGTATATTAACGAACAATGCAGAATGAGAAGTAAAAAGTATAATGTAACGGATCTGCCGACTAACCTTTGCAAGAACAAGGCATGAGTTTTCGGTGGGCTTGACCTGCAATGAGTAAAAAAAGATAAGCAGAGTAATAAGAAACCATCAGGTGCAGGCATTTTGCATTGAACATGAAAGCATCAAGCAAAAGTACAAAAACCTTTTTTTGAATCCATGAAACTCGCAACTGTGTTCGAACAAAACCTTACACAACCAAATTTACAAGAGAACACTTTCCTCTGTAAAAATGTGATCCAATGCCACGCATGTATCGTTCATAGAGTATAATAACAACAAGGTACTAGCTACTACTAACAGAAGGCACCTATTAGATTCCAAACAAATCACTAGTCAATCAGTCTGAAGAGCATACGAAGTGCTCACAACTTCATTTCAATTCAGTGGTAACACTAAAACAAAGACAATGCACAAATTTAATATCCCAGTAAGCAAAATTTCTAGTGCAGAAACTTAAAAAATGAGCAACAAAGATTCAATTTTCACACGTTGAGAGATATTTGTTGAAATGGGTTTGGAAATCAAAAGCGAACAAATGAACCAGAATTATACAACGCACCCAAGTTGAACTACAGAATCTAAAAGCTCGAACAAGATTGAAAACCTAAGGCGAAAAAAATTAGAACCAGAAATCGAAAATTAAAGTTACCGGAGAAGCGACGGAGAGGGAAATTGGGGAAAGTAGACGCTGACCAAGGAAGGAAGAGCTGGGGGATAAATAAAGAGAAGTGAAAGAGCTCTGAAGAGCAGACATGGTTGCCATTTTTTCTCGCTCTGCAACTTCCACTGGCGAAGTGGCTAACAGTTGTTTCTTCTTCTTCTTCTTCTTCTTCCTATCCGTTCAACCGATGACGATAAAACTTGGATAACGATTAAACGACACCGCTTTATCACCAAAGTTAATGGGCTGGTCTAGGTTTGAATTGGGCCTTGAGTTAAATCATGCCTATAGCCTAAACATATGGTTCTCTAGCTATAAACGTTGAACTCGTTTCAACAGTAAAAGAACAAAGAATATATTTTTTTTTTAATTCACAAAAGAAAGATATAGACAACCTAATACCATACATCATTATCATTTCTCCTAACGTCTAAAAACTCAAAAAAATTTATAAAAACAAATCACATTTTAAAAGTTAATAATAATTAAATTAAAAACTTGATACTTCTTTTTTCTTTTAAAAATCACAAGTCTTCAGCTATACTACTGTCAACGGAATTATCCCTCCGATGATGTTCCGATCGTAATGATCCGTTCGCGGTTAGCTCGCCTTCTGACTCTTCCACCACCGGAGGAGGAGGAGGCCGCGGAGAAGGCGACGGAGAATTCTTCTGTCGTTTTCTGCAATGTCTCACCTTAATAACACGGGTCAAAACCTGAACAATGTCCCTCATGTTAGGACGTTTTCTAGGTGCACGAGAGATGCATTTATAAGCAAAAGCAGCGACTTCATTCACTTCTTGTAAATCAAATCTCCCATCTAATCTTGAATCCACAATCTCTTCCCACCCAACTTTTTCCTCTGCATTCATCGCCGCCTATTCATTAACAAACAAAAAGTTTTTAAGTCTTTTATGTGTAAATGATTGGAGATTTTGAGGGTTTTTTTAGTTTTTATATTACCAGCTCAACCAATTCCATTAGACCTTGTTGAGGATTTCTTCCTGCTATAAGCTCAAAGAGTAAAACCCCGAAGCCATAAACATCGCTTTTCTTGGTGAATGTTCTTGTGGAAATGTATTCTGGATCGAGATAACCAAATGTTCCTCGGATGTTAGCAGCATGTTTGTCTACTGTTTCTTCTCTAGATAGTCCAAAGTCAGCAACCTGTAGTAAGAGACAATTCACCAATGAGAAACTTGAGGTGGTTAATAGACTGAGATCTCAAGGACGAAATAAGATATATGTACCCGAGCTCTCATGGATTGATCCAACAAAATGTTAGAAGATTTGATATCTCTGTGAATTACAGGAGGAACAGCCTGGAAAAATTGAATAGAACATGAGTTTAGAAGTTCTATTTTCTAAGAGATGCATTATAATGGTGGATGGTTTAGCAAGTAGCTTACCCCATCATGAAGATACTCTAGACCGCGTGCTACGTCTAAAGCAATATATACTCTCAAATCCCAGCTCAGCGGTTCATGGTTTTCGCCTGTATCAATAAAAGCATTTTAGATCATTGAAGTGAGACTAAGCTGGAATGTTCATATATATATATATATATATATATATATATATATCCTATAGCGAAAGGCGAATATTTCAACATTGCATCGATATTCATATAGTGACCAGCAGACTAGAAACAGATAGTTGCTTACTGTACAAGTGAGAGGCTAAGCTTCCTTTACTCATGTATACATAGATAAGCATGTGTTGGCCTTTCTCTGCGCAATATCCAACCAAGTTCACTAGGTTACGGTGATGCAACCTTCCCAGTAACATAACCTGGAAAAAAAATAGGCGAGTAAGCAAGAAACTGAAGCAGACAATAAATGATAAGGAAGGCTCAATGTGAGACAACACCTGTCTTATAGATGAGAACTTATGGATTGAGTAAAAAATGATATATTAGAGATTTCAGAAAGCCTATGTCTTGGAATATTCAAGTTTGCCTAGTGTTACTTTTTACTGATTGTTCATGTGTTTGGAACTTCTTTGTTCCTTGGATATGAATATCATACAGAATCATCAAGCACAGTTCATAGATATGTCATATATCTACCTCTGTTTGAAACTCTTTTTCTCCCTGTTTAGAATCAGTGGCAAGAACTTTCACAGCCACAATCTCACCGGTGGACATTTGAGCTTTATAGACAGGTCCAAATGATCCTTGGCCTATCAAAGTTGTAAAGTTACAGGTTGCTTTCTGCAAATCCCTGAATCAGTCACCAAAGAACATATGTTAAAAATCGTATACAAGACCAAGAATGCAAGAATTTATCATATTTATTATAATTCAGCGTGATAATCTGCGTATTTAAAACATCACATCCAACTACACACTCTAAAACCTGATATAGCAGCATTCCCCTCCTAATGAATTATCAGGCTTGGAAATAATGACCAAAGTACTATAACAAGAGAAGTCTAGTCCTCATTAGTTAAGAGACAATAAACAAAAACCTAATCAGGAAACTAGGATCCAGAAAATCTGAGAATTTTATACATATTAAACCCAGATCTTGTCAGGAGGAGACAAACCTGTAAGAATATTCCAAAATGCCAGAAGCAGAGATGACATTACTCCTCTTACTAAAACCTTCAAGCCAAAGAGACCTCTCATTCTTTGAAGATTTCACAGGTGAATCCGGACCAATCGTGGAATCCGACATTATATTACAAGAATCAGCTCCATTCTCTCTGATAGGAATGGTTGCACTTCTTCTTGACCCACTATTGACAATCTGAGAGTTTTTTCTATGATACCTAAAGCAGAACAAAGCTGAAATTGCTAACACAACACCAATCACCACACCCAATGAGATGCCCACAATCAAGCCAAATGATTCTCCTTCCATAGTCAATAATAATGTATCCTCCCTAATGCCTCAAGCTCTTGTAAACGCCTCTGCAAAAAACAAAAAGACCAAATAATAATGGATCATAGAGATTTAAGGAATTGTTAAATGGCACAATGTCAGACGAAGAGGAGGACAACAACTCATTTATCAAATAAGAAAATAGCTAACGTTGACTATCAAACTCTTCAGCCAAAATCAAAACGTATCTTCAATTATTTATAATAAAAAAAAAAAAAACAAACAAACAAACAAATACCTCAAGGAGATAATATTACTGAGATTTCGTGAAGCTCAGAGATTAAATTCGATGACAAATTTCTCAAAATTTCAACATGGGAAATTGAAGTTTAATTAGCGAAAATGGTTGTTTTTCTCGGGAAAATTAGTAGAATCCAGAAAAACAAAACGCTATAGATCCTGAGAAAGGAAGAAGGATTTGAAAATGAATCTCGAGAATCGCACTAACTTTTGAAACGCCGTTTGAAAACTTTTCTTTATTCCTTTTTCTCTCTTTCCCTAAATTTCGTCGTTTAATTTTCCACTGTTTCGTCTTCTCTCTTCTTCAGCAACCAGACCCCCCAAAGAGACTTTCTCAACAACAACAAAAATCCCCAGGAAAAAAAAAAAAAAATCACACCTACTACGCACAACAACACTGGAGATCCAAAAAAAGGAAAAAAAAAAACAGGAGAATCGAAATTTACCTGTGGAAATGTGAAGGATCATAGAAAACTGGTGCATTTGTACACGGTTACATAAGGAAGAAAAGATTTGAAGAGAAAGGGAGAGAAAAAAATTGTCCAGAGCTTTGCTTTGATTACAGAGAAAAGAATCCAAAGAGAAAGAGAGAGACTGAGAGAGAGGTTCCTACTTCAAGCAAACGATTACAACAAAAGGCAACAAAACAAAATTAAGCTTTTTTTGTTTTGTTGTGATGATATGTAAATTAAAAAAAAATTAGGGAAAATTCAAATTTTTTTTACAAATTTAACGAGACCCTCTGCTTCAAACTTAAAAGAATGAAACGCAAAGCTTCTTTTTTTCTTTTTCTTTTATTATTTGTTTAATTGAAATGACGTTACTCCTTATAATTGAATTCACTAGATTTTGAGTTTTTCGATATTCTCCAACCATATAAATTAACATAAATTAAAGAAGATTTATGTGATACTTTTATGTTGTTTGGTGTAAATATTTATATCCGCCTGGCGCCTACAATTGATATAGGCCATGAATGATTGTGGGTTTTAAAATAGTTTTTGGATTTTAGATTTTAGTTTTTGGTTTTTTGATTTTGCAAAAATAAAAGAAAGAAAAAATAAATGAATAAGGAAAAATTGTTACGTAAAGAATTGGTTTAGAAAAAAGTGAAAACTCAAATAAGATGGTTTTTAGATTGTCAATGAAAATTGTTTAAAATCTTCCAAAACTAGTAAGTTTTGACTATTGACTAACATATAAATAAATTATTATAGTGAAAGAAATGTAAAATAGAAGTAGTAGTTCAGAACTTCAGATATCAGATAAAATATTTTACGCAAAAATAGATAGGTGCATATAAAATATAAAATATCTATATAGAAAATAGAAATGTAAATTGTGTTTGTGTCGTGTGTGTTTATGGGTCCCACGAATATGACTATACTCATTATGATTGGATGAATTTATCCTTTTTAGATCGTACATTTTTTAGTGGACCTTTTGGTTTTCCGCGACGAGAGGGTTTTAATTACCTGCATCATTCGTTCGTCGAACTTAAAAAAGCGTGTCATCATTAATGAAAACTCCGTCCGAGGTTCGTTTTCCGTTCTGAAAACGTTTCAGAATCAGAAACTTTTGAAAACGCTTTTCTAAAAATACGTTTTCGTGGTGTTTTTCCACGTGTTCAAAAGTTTCTAATTCTGAAACATTTTCAAAACGTGGAAAAATATTTAAAAAACGCGTTTGTAAAGAAACTTAAATTGAAAACGCAATGGAAACACGTAAAAAAATTACTTTTTCATCTATTAGAAATCTTGCTTATAAAAATGGTCCCTTACCACMATGATGCTGCCCATAGATCAAATTATTTCGTGGATTGGATTTCACTTGATCATATGTGGGATGTTGGAAGTGATCAATTTGATTCATTAGATGAAATTGGGATACTTGAGTTTGAAGATCTTTTTTCTCAATGAACCAGAGTTGGAGATAGTTTTCTTTGATGGAGCTGAAGAAAATGAGAACGACGACGATGGTCTTAATCTTTAGTGTTATTATCTTTATTTTAGTTAGTCTATTTAATATTTCTATTTAAGATTTATGTTAATATGTTATTGAAAACATATTTCAAAATATTTCATTTCGTAATTTTTTAAAAATATGTTTCCACGTTTTCATATGTTTCGCTTACGCGTTTTCGTTCTGTTTCCATGCAACCTAGGTCATCATCATGATTAAATCTTTTTTAATATAACTCAGTTTCAATATTTAGTTACACAAAAATTGGGTAAGAAACAAGAAAGATTAAAGAAACGTTTTTAAGTGTGAGAATTTCATTTGTGAAGTTATAGATTGATTGATATAGATTATATTATCTGAATATTCGTTTTATCTTATCATTTGAGAGTTTGGATTTTGGAGGTTAGTTGATAGGTGAGAAGATAAAATGTGGAACTATAAGTCTATATAACCTCTAAGTAGCAAGCAGTTACATATATCCACCTAACTCACCTAATGTCACATTCAAGATTATTAGTTGGAGCTAATTTTCATCCCACAAAACCTGAACCCAATAAATATTAAAATAAAAATAAAACTGCTATAGACAGAAAAGATACTGAAATTAATTCGAAACGACATGAATTTATTTCCTATTTCTCCACACCAATCTAACAATTCCGTGAAAATCAAATTGAAATACGTTTAACTTGTTTTAGTTTTTCATGATATCGAGACATTTATTGATTTAAATGCTAACACTATCTCGAAAAATTTTAGTAAAATATTGGATTCGATTGATAACATCGTTTGAAAATGGCGGTTAAGCGTTTTTTAGCAGTCATAGAATAGATAATTAAAAAGAAGACGATTAAAGATAGCGGAAAAGAAAATAACGGTTGAATTCAAATAAACAGTTAAATAATTACATTGTCTGCACTACATTTGAATAAATAAAACCAAGATAAAATCCCGGGATTACTGCCGCAAGTAATTCTAATATACTTGGACAAAAATATTCACCACAAGCACACGAAAGGAGAGCCATTGTCACACACAAAAGATTGACGTAAAGCGACATTTGTGAATTTGTAAATTTTAATACTTTAAAGATCTTTCTTTCTTATCTACAAATTTAAACTTTTTTACCCAAGCTGGAGTATTTTTATGCGAAATAAACGGTAGATTTTGTCCTCTTTACAAAACATGGTTGTTTTCTATTTTAAAGTTACCCATAACTACTTTGAGTTAATTTTACAATTCACTTGATGAAGGAAAAACAAATAACATATATCTTTATTTGTTAATGAGTTCATTGAGAAACAGCATGGTGTAAAACCGTTATATTTCTCTTTGTAATTAATATTGAAAAATATCAAATTAATGAATAAAATTTAGAGGTTAAAAGAATTACAAAAACTTTACGATTCACTTCTTTAATTATACAGAGTGGCTTAAGCCAAGCCAAGACAACCAAGAGAACACGTGAAGATCCTCCCTGTTAATGTATTTGACCACTTTATATATACAAGTGTGAGAGGGAGATCGTTAATATATCCACTAATCGGATTTTGCTATTTTATTGAGATCATAGTGTTTCTTTGCGTAGATTTTATGTTATTTTCACGTTGGCGGAGGAGAGAGTGGGGGCACAACACAAGATACTATTATTTTTCTCTTCTTTGTATTTCTAATTATCTCTAGATCCTAAATTCCTCTTTCTTTTTCTACAGACGAGATTGAATTGAACATTCGCCCAGCGAAAAATTATGTGAATTTTTTATATATATAAAATAATAAAATATCATGATCCAAAAAAAGTATTAGCTTATAAAGGTTTTATTGTTAGTTCTAAAAAGATTTACATGGTACCTTGGCAATATATGAGGATAGAAAGGGAAAAGAAAAAAAAAAGAGTTAAATTATATCCGGGACTATTGTGAGAAAAATATATATATTTGGGACTTGGGTGGAAAAAAATGAATTTGGTAACTTGAGAGCAAATATTCCCCAAGTTCAAAGTTTACTTGTTCCAGTCGCATAATCATTAAGCAAGACATGTCCTCTCCACGTGCACGGTCCAACCCCATGTTCTCATGTCTCCATGTATAGAATACATAGTCGTATATGTTGTATTTATGCATACACACAAATTTGGAGATTTGTTGTTTATGAAAAGAAAAGGTAAGCCTACATGTGAGAATGTGAGAATGTGAGAATGTGATTAAAGATGCAAAAAAAAAACGCGTTAGCGCCTTCTTTAGAGCACTAGTAATATATTAGTGCTTAAATTGAGATGATTAAGGTACAAGTCTTTTCTTTGATCATGCAAATTTTACATATTATTGTCTATTTGGTTTTTCATGATTGACGTCTAATGATGCACTCACTAAAAGAGTTAAATGGGCTTTGGCGGTTGGTCTTGCCCATAATACGGCCACCAAAAAAACCTTCACTCAAGAAACAGTGACTATCACTAATTCACAATACATCCTTCAAATCATCAAAGCCCAACAAAGATTGTGATGGAATTAAAAACATATAAATCAACCAACCATTCAAAATCAATATGTTTGTACATGTCAATATGTTTAAAAAATCTGACATGTTTGTAAATAAAACAAATTTGGAACGGACCATACAAAATCAATATGTGTGTAAATAAAACAAATTTTCCGGACAAACATGTTTTTCTTTAAATCATACGATCATTGAAAACGACTTTTCAAAAAAAATTGCATAGCGAAGTACCCGGATCAGATCGGGTACAGATCTTATGAAATGTCCAAATGGGGCTAAGATTACGGTATTTGGGTATCGGGTCAGTTCCGGGTAGGACTATCAATTTTGACCCGCTGCGGGGCGGGTTCGAACTTACCAAAATAAAACCACTAATCTGCGGGTATCGCGGGACGGGTTGAAAAATTTGGCGGGTTAGCGGGTCGAGCTCCGCGGGTACCCGCATATTTTTTTTTTGCATTTTTTCCCTATATTTTATAGAATTTTACATTTTTATCCTTAATTTTCAAAATTTTTTAATTATTCGCAAAAATTTTATATTTGCACAATTTTTTCCAAGTAATTTTTATATGCAGATTGGCCCGCGGGCCCCGCAGTTTTTGCGGGTGTGGATGCTGGTCAGATTTTAAAACCCGCAAATTATGCGGGGTGGGTGCGAATCGTAATATTTAATGCGGGTTTGGCGGATTGGTGGGTTGCGGGTCACGGGTCGACCCGCTTGACAGATCTAGTTCCGGGTAATACCCGATATCCAAACTCAAATCCAAACATATCTGAACATATATAAACCCATGTAATGCCCTTAGAAAATATAAAACTGACCCGAACACAGGATCTGAAGCAAATCCGATCCAAATATTAAAAATATTTGATTGGAGTTTATAAACTTAAACCCAAAAACCTAAAAAATTCGAATCAAATCCGAACGAATATTCGAATGCTCAGGTCTAGTTTAAAGTTTGGAAATGATGAAAAACATTCATCGAATATCAATTTTGCCGGAAGTTTCTATTTCAAGAATAAAAAAATGATTGAGATCTTCTATTGTTACAAAGAAAAATATGTGAGATCTCTTTGGTTAATGTGCACGAGAGAGTTTCAAATACTTTTTTCACAACCAATATAAATTGATATCACCTTATGAATAATACTTACTTATATTTTTAATGCTAAGATTTCTAAAATTGGTGATTCATTTGTATGCAAATATAGAAAACCAATTCATTAACATGAATAACCTATTTTGTTTCTTCTAATTATCACACTATTCACAATATGAAAACTAACAACATTGTACATGTTTTCAAAACATTTAATAATCAATCATATACGTTAATATAGAATATATTATTTATGGGTGTGATTGGTGTTTATAGTAGAAGTAATTTTTTTTTCCCGGTTTCTATTGGGTCCACTTTTTTTTTTGTTATCAAAGAAATCATCGTTTTCTCGGTACAAAACTTTTCTCTTATATATTGGAAAAGAAAACTAACTTTTATTTTTATTTTATGTGAAACCAGCGGAAAACAGAAGAATAACTTTTTTCTATCGTGGACCCTATATTTCATTATTTTAAAAATTTTAGTATATTATAATTTTTTATCTTAAAAAAGGTTAAAAATGAAAATATATTATAATTTTTTCAAATGAATTAAAAATTCAAAAAAAAAAAACGCGTAGGATATGGAAAGACAACTCTATTGTATTTACTTGCATATTTGTTTCGCATTTAAAAATGAAAATAAAGTCCGCGTTTAATTTCTATTTGGATGTATGTTCGGTTGATGCAGTAATCTGACATGACTTAGTTCATATTGGTACTCTACGTGTTGAATAGCCCAAACTCTGTTTGTTTGATCAGTTTTGCATAAGTTTAGACTTCGGTGGTAGTAATATCAAAGAAATATATACATTAATGCTACATCTTTCCATTAACATATTTATTAATATATCATACACTTAAACTTCACAAGAAACTTAAAACATGAACGGAGTCGGTGAGAATGCCGGAATCACCGGTTCGAAAGCATTCCTCCTGCAAAACCAAAACCCCAAAACGTCAAAACATTTTTATTTGTTATATATATATATATATATATATATATATATATTCACTATATGTTCTTCTGCCATTTTATAAACATAAATTTTCATTATATCATTTTGGTTACCTTGCCATTTACGACTACTTTCTATTTACTTGAATAAACAATAAACATACTGATGTTGACTTCTCAACTATATCGAATCTTTATCTACAAAAAAGCATCTTAACTACCATCATTATCCTCTATTTATCTTTTATAATTTTCATACTTATCTTTTTTTTTTTTAATAACAACTAGATACTCAACATATTATTAAGTTTTTAGTACATTTTCTAAAATCACCATGAGTCCATGACTAAACTTCTATTAATAATTTATTTTAAAACATTATCATAAAAACTATAATCTTGATTAACCCAAAAGTGTCGTCACGTAAATTTGCTATATAATAACAAAAAAGAAGTTACGAGAATTGTGTCGTTACCCGAAATCGTCACTAGGGAAACGAACATGACCACCGCCGGATCGTGACGACGCGTCACCACCGCCGTTGCCTTCACTTTTCCGACGTACTTTCTTCTTTTCTTCGCCCTTTTCCGATGTCTCTGTTATCGCCGGCTTGTTCTCGGAGATCACGCTAAGAGACGGTGTCCACTCTGCCACCTGTCCAGGTTGACCCGCTACTCTAACGCGTTTCCGCCGCCTTCGCTGTTTCATTAGCGTTTGCGTTTCATCTGAAACTGAATCATCCGCGATTGCGGTGGATTGTTGGACCTGCTGTGAACCAAAACAAGGCACGACGAGTTCCAACAAGAATTTCATATCTTACACCTCACCACACCTGATCAGTTCTCTTCCCTTTATTATTTCTTTTTCCTAATTAATCTTTAAAAAGGTTAAAATCTTTGGGATATTTACAGATCGTGCCACAGGTTAAGAAATTGTAGTGATGATTCTCTTAATGGAACAGAGGCAATTTATAGAAGGAAGTAGAGAATCTTGACTCACTTGATTACGTGGACATAGTTTTGTCACATTATTACGAAACTGCCCTTGCTAGTTCTTATCTTAAATCGGAGTTGGTTATAATAAGTTTTATAGTTGGTTAAGTTTACGTAGAAATTGAGAAATTAACTAAAAGGCTAATTATTGACACTTTAGTAAACATATTGAAAACACAAATGAAAATAAATTAAATAGATTTTTATAAAACTGACAAACTTTTGTACTGTATAACCGGTATTTGAGTTTGTACCACCAACTTTTGATGATATTATTTATATATGGGTAGTAAGTACCATCTCGTTTTACCACAATATCATCAGTCAGAACCATACGTTTATGGTTCTTAATCTTTTCAGTTGGTATAGTCGTCGTATACATAATTATGTTGTCATCTCTAAAGTCTAGCTCATGTTGGGTCTAATATTTCAAATAGAAGATACATGCTTTACAGATAAAAACAAAAATATCGAAACCTGAAATCAAGGAAACATTTTAGCGTGATTGTTTTTGAAGTAGGATAATATCTATTGTCGACGTGAATCACTTTTGTTTCCGAACTTGTATTCTAAAAGAATACAAAAATGCATTTTGTTTTTTTTATTGAAAATATTTTTGGACCACTAATTAATATTTTCGACGCATTTTTTAATTCAGAAATGAATTAATTTTTGCTTTCTCTCTGCTTTATAGATTCAAGTACGTAATAGTATATGATGTTACTTATATCTGCGTGTGCTTATTATACGTGGCAATGAGAAAACCCTATAATAAATGTATATGATAAGTAAGAACGTAAATACAAACTCTTGTAGATAAGAACTATATTAATTAGATCACTTCAGAATCATATCTCCTAACGATATAGAAAACGAAATGGTCCAACTTAATATTATGTGTTACTAATTCATGATACGAAAATAGCTTCATTATAAACCATAATTCAGCCACAGAGAAGGACTCGTCTAAGATGCTGTCACATTTGAAAGGAATCACACATGCGGCGCAACAAAAACGACAATGAATCACACATTGTTATAATTTGTTTTTTTACTAAATTAAAATAATATAAATTAAATATGCATGCTCTCCTTTTCTCAATAATACCACGACTTTATAGTTTATATGACTAATTAATGGAGTTAATCAGTTTGTTATGTTGCTACTTGCTAGGTGTCATGGGCCAACGTAATCATAAGATATATTGATCGAACATTGATTTAATCTATAATCCTAACCCACACGATCGAATAGAATGAGAGGAGACACATGCATGAGTTAATCAAATTTTCTCAAGATGACAATGTTTGGGTAGATTACATCTCTGCTTAATTTAACGAGGAAAAAAGAAGGATCAAATTAGAAGCCTATTAGAAACAATCCCATTTCATTAATTTATGCAGTTACATTTGACTTGTCCCCAGTCCTTGAACTTGGAAACAAAGAAACTTTTGTACACGTTGCGGTCGACATTTCTAATTACAACTAACTTTCATTGCGTATAAGGATGAGATCACAATAAAAACAGCAAAACATATCACTATTACCATTATAAGTTAAGTACACTCCAAAAATGGGTATCTTTTGATTTTGGAGTGATATGATGAGTTGTAAAATAGAATTGGTTGCATGAGAAAGAGGGAATTGTCTCACCAAACGTAATTGGACAGCGAAGGAATGTTATAGTATGAACGGTATCTCTTTGCATAATTTGTTCCTTTTTTGTCTTTAGAACATTTATTGCATAAATTTATGTAAGCCATTGGTATTTTGATATTTCTTTTTGTTTTTGTTCGGTCCACATGTTATATAACAATGTTCGTGTAGATTATAGACAGCTCCACGTGAAATTGTGAGAACCCAATGTTGTTTTGCATGTTGTGGCCCAATGACTTGTTCCCATTTGTTATAATCATCAGTCAAGTGATTACATCTAAACGAAAATTGTGCGTTAGTGATTGGCTAATGGTTACGGACCCATTGAGTTTTATGAAAATGCTCAATCAGATTTGGGGTGTAAACTTTTTTGTTCATAAAAACCAAAGAACTTGTAGTTAGAAAAACTAAATTAAAACCAAAGATAGTTTGCCGACCAAAAAAAAAAAAAAGCCGACCTAAAAAAACCAAAGATAGTTTGTTTCATTGGAGCAAATTTCAATACAAAATGGAAGCATGTATATGGAAAGATATTGTGGTTGAGCAAATTTCCTATCAATCTCATTTTAAAACGGTCCATATAAAATCAATCATGTTAACCACACCAAAACGGTAACGTTTAAGTCTTTGAGACTTAGCCATGTAAGCCAAATTTTCATATCTTCCTCTTTAAGCGCTATTACACTTAAGATTGTCTTGTAAATGACAGTTTTTGGTTATTACTCATAACTATAATTTCAAGTTTCTCAACTTCAGGGTAATAACAAGCCATGGAGACAACAGTTCGACCATAGAAGAGTATAGAATGAAGCATAAATATGAATATAAAGATTCATAAGAATCGAACAAAGTTGTTTCTCTAGCGGTTACCATAAAATGGAGGACGAGACATGTTGTTCTGAGGTTGATATGACTGTGATTGCTCTCTTGGTCTTGCATACTCTGCGAATATGACCCAACCGTCAAGAAACTGCAGAGAAGCACAGAGGGGAGATTAGCCATTTGGTATTTGTCAGTGTAAATCTCTTAATAGATTTTGATTTGGTAATTGAGAAATAGATATTAGAATGAATAGTACCTTCCCATCCATTCCAGCTATGCCTTTTGCAGAATCTTCTAAGGTGGCATATCTAACAAATCCAAACCCTTTGGAATATCCTGATACTCTGTCTGTGACAACCTTAGCTACAAAACCAATTTGAGAGAAAGGAATCATAACATTTAGTTTTCTTCATGACTAGTTTAATGCGCATAAAGTGTCACAATACAGAACGCACCATCAGCAACTTCTCCAAACTGAGCGAAAGCTGTCCTAAGTCCTTCAGAAGTGGTGCGCTTACTAAGCCCTGAAAATATCCAGTGGCACAAAGATAGCCCTTTAGATATAAACTTTTCAACTTCATGAATAAGTATAACATGACAAAAAGACACTTCAGGAAACTGAGACACTGCATCTAAACTGAATAGGACTTAGATGGCGTACAAAAAGATAGTAATCAGACTTAACAGGTATGTATTAGATGTGCTATATACATGGGTCTATAAAATACTCTTGACCAAACTTTCAGTTATTCAATGACCATGTGATCAAAGTGAGAAACAGGGCTATGAAGGAACAAATAAAAAAAAAAACTGCGTAATCAAAAGTGTTTCATTCACAGCCCAATGGTAAGCTGCATTTCAAAACTAATTGACACTAGGAAGAAATTTACGAAAAAATAGAAGCCTTCAAACTAAGTGTAAGACCAAGCTCTCTTTCACTCTTACAATTCATTCTTACGCTAAGCAATCGGGAAGTACACATTTTCTGGAAATGAGGTCCAATAAAGAATAATTGAGAAACCACACGAAACTATCTCTCGTTGCATATACATATAGATCTAAATCTCAGCTTCACTTCATAAACACATATAAATCTAAATCTAGAACATTAAATTCTAATAAAATATTCAAAATTAAGTAGAGATTAGAGATTCCATCTTCGTTGATGTCCTAGACCCTGACAGTCTAAATCTCAATTCAAAAGGAAGGATCTTTAAAATCACCAAATCCCAAAAACCAACATAGACTCGACCAACGATAAACCCCAAAAAAAACCAGAAATGAATTGAGAGATGAAAAGGGTTTAATACCGGAGACGAAGAGATTGGTGCTAGGTTCAGCCTGAGGGCGAGCCGGTGTTTTAGCTTCAGCTTGTGGAGACAAAAAAGAGAACCTTGAAGCATTTGAACAGAACAGCCGTCTCAAACAAACCGGAGCCGAAGCCACTTCCGTCACCGCTCTAGATAACGCTGGAAGTCTCATAGCCATCGCCATAGATTCAATTGATTGATCGTGCGTATTGATTCTTCTTCGGATTTAAGAAAAGTTTTTAACTTGAAAGGCTAAAACCCTAAACAAAAGCAGAGGACAATCGATTGATTTTGAGAAGAAGGGTTTTTGCGAAAATGAGTAATACAGAGATGACCTAAACAAAATACTAACATAAAATGACGAATATACCCCTGTTTACTTGCAAAATTATCATACACGCTTGTTTGTAAATTGTAATGTATTCGTATTGCTATATCACAAATTTTCCCTCACAAATTATATTTCTTCAAATTAATAAACCTGTTATTCTCTTTTACATTTTCACTAGATATTATCCCGCACTACAGCGCAGAATGAAATTTGTTTTTTTAAGTAATTTTAAGTATTTCTTTGAAATAGTTACTTTTATAATATTATAAAATATATTAAAATGTGTAAGTATTATTATTTACAAATATGAAATTATGGATAAGTATTACAAAGAATTTTGTAAGAATTCCTTTTTCTTCCCCTAATAATAAAACCAATCATAAATGTTAATATTGTCATAAACATAAAAATCGAAAATTTGGTCAATTAAAGTCAAACATAAATGTAAATATTGCCATAAACTTATTGAATCGAAAATTTACTTAATTAAAGTCAAACATAAATGTTAATATTGCAATAAGTTTGGGATATCATATCTCGATTTTTTAAAAAACTTCCATTATTTTTTAATAATTCTCTTTTTTAAAACCAATCATTATAATTCTCTTTTTTTAGATTTTCTGATTTGTTAAAGAATTTTGTAAGAATTCTTTTTTCTTCCCCTAATAATAAAACCAATAATAAATGTTAATATTGCCATAAACATAAAAATCGAAAATTTGGTCAATTAAAGCCAAACATAAATGTAAATATTGCCATAAACTTATTGAATCGAAAATTTGCTTAATTAAAGCCAAACACAAATGTTAATATTGCTATATTGTGCGATATCATATCACGATTTTTTAAAAAAACTTCCAATATTTTTTGAGATGAAAAAAGGTAATATATATAGAAGTTAAATTAGGTTATAGAATAAAAAAATATGGATCAAAAATATTATTGTCATAAACTTATTGAATCAAAAATTTACTTAATTAAAGCCAAACATAAATGTTAATATTGCCATAAACTTAGTGTTGCTTAATTAAAACCAAACATAAATGTTAATATTGTATTAAATTCGGGATATCATATCCCGATTTTTTTAAAAACTTCCATTATTTTTAACAATTCCCTTTTTTAAAACCAAAATCGAATATTAAATATAGATATAAATATCAATTAATTTGGTTTCCATAAACATATAAAAATCAAAAAAATAAATATTTTTATTCTCTTATTACTAAATTACTAAATTACCTATAATGAGAGATTAAAATTTATTCTTTGAAGTAATGACAATATGATGTAAATGTTTACCCTTTATGAGATTTATTTTATAAAAATACTTCTCAAATAATATATAGGGGATACTCAAACCTAAACAACTATTTTAAACAGATTTTTAAATGGACTAGTTTACTAATTAATGCTTCATTTTTTCCTTCAACTTTGTATAGAGTTTTGTTAGTGATTGCATTTTGAAACAAACAACTATTGAAATAGATAAATTAACAGATAAATGGAAATGGATGCCGACATGCTATAAAAGATCTACATTATTTTTCTATTAATTTATTAAGTCATCTCAAAATAAAGTATATAATATATTGTTCAATCTATGAATTTTATTTGATTATCTTGTAGTTGGGATTACAAAAATAACAAAATCATCGACAAAAATAAAAAAAAAGATAGTTAATTAGGTGAATCAAATGTCTCCAACAAAAGGTTGAGTGAACAAATGTCACAAGAAACGTGTACAGTAAAAGGTGGAGTGAACAAATGTCAACACACGAAAGAAGAGCTTTTGTTTTTTCTTGCCTCCAACTCTTTAATTTACACCAAAAATTTCATCCCTTTATCTCCCTCTCTCTCTCGCTCTCTCTTTTATTCATGCGACCCCAAAAATGGAATTTTTAATGAGACTCGTCGTGGTTCTATTTCCGTTCTTGGTCGTCTTGTTCGTGCCTCTTGATCATGTTTCGTCAGAATCTATCAGTAGAGCAAATTTTCCAGATGGGTTTGTGTTCGGGACAGCTTCGTCAGCTTACCAGGTGACAATCTTCTTCTTCTTCTTGTCCAAACTGATCCAAGAAAGAAAGAAGATTTCAAAAGATTTTGACAATCAACATTTTTCTTCCAAAAAATCAGTTTGAAGGAGCTTTTAAAGAAGGAAACAAAGGAGAAAGCATATGGGACACTTTCACAAAGAAACCAGGTATCAAAGAAACAAACCCAGAAAATGTTACGACGAACCCAGAAAAAATCCCAAAAAGTAGATTTCAGTTAATTCAATGCTATTGTTCTTAATCAACAGGAAAGATATTGGATTTCAGCAATGCGGATACTACGGTCGATCAATATCATAGGTTTCATGTAAGTTTTTTTTATACAGTATTTTCATGTAAGTAACCTAAAAAGAACACATTAGTTGACTTAAGCTTAAAGACAAAAGTAGGGTTGCTTCTTGACAGAGCAACCTCATCCAAACTAATCTAAGATAAGACGCAACAGGACATAAATGAGAGAATCTGAGAAGCAAGAACCTTTCTTACTTTTTTGCTATCACAGAGTGACATAGACCTGATGAAAGATCTGAGAATGGATGCTTACAGATTCTCTATATCTTGGTCAAGAATATTCCCTAGTAAGTCTAATTCATTTAGCTGGGCTAAGAGTATTGTTATTACCGAGTTTTGACGGGTCTATGAAACTCGGGTTTTAACAGATGGAACAGGGGAAGTAAACCCAGATGGAGTTAAGTACTATAACAGCCTAATAGATGCTCTTTTAGCCAAAGGAATCAAACCTTATGTGACATTGTATCACTGGGATCTCCCACAAGCTTTAGAAGACAGATACGAAGGATGGCTAAGCAGAGAAGTCGTGTAAGTATATGATCTTTGGATAAAAATGTGATATGGTGAGATGGTTACGAAATCAAAAGCTAAAAAAATGGCGCAGGGATGATTTTGAGCATTATGCATTCACCTGTTTCAAAGCATTTGGAGATAGAGTGAAGTACTGGGTCACTTTCAATGAGCCTCGCGGGGTATCGATCCAAGGCTATGACACAGGGATACAAGCTCCAGGGAGGTGCTCACTTCTGGGACATTGGTTCTGTAAGAAGGGGAAGTCATCGGTCGAACCGTATATTGTAGCTCATAACATTCTGTTGTCTCACGCTGCTGCTTACCACACCTACCAGAGAAACTTCAAGGTAAGAAAACTGAATGGAACAATCTTAATATCTTATCTTAGTGCAGAATAAAATGTGGGAAATTTTCTATATGCAAGGAGAAACAACGTGGTCAAATCGGGATAGCATTAGATTCAAAATGGTATGAGCCAATGTCTGATTGTGATGAGGACAAAGATGCAGCTCGTAGAGCAATGGATTTTGGGATTGGATGGTAAATATAAGATCCTTTAATCTGAATATTTGCATAGAAAAGTCTAAAAGAGAAAACGACCAAAGTGACAGATTGAGATTTAAAATAGGTTTATGGATCCTCTTATCAATGGAGACTATCCAGCTTCAATGAAGAGTCTAGTGGAAGAGAGACTACCTAAGATAACACTAGAGATGTCTAAATCTATAAAAGGGGCATTTGATTACGTGGGAATCAACCACTACACCACATTATATGTGAGAAACGACAGAACTAGGATAAGGAAACTGATTCTGCAAGATGCTTCTTCTGATGCAGCCGTAATTACAAGCTGTAAGACACACCATTTCTCATATCATTGTCATTACTGCTACAAAACAAAAGAACTAAGCTGATGTTTCTACTCTCTGTTTGTAGCATTTCGTGGAGGAGTAGCTATAGGAGAAAAAGTATGTATTTCTCTGATAGAACCGAAGATGTTCACTAATCCTTACTGGCTCTTCAAAGAAACTAAACAATTATTTGATGAGAAACTTACTTGAATCAGGCAGGGTCAAGCTGGCTACACATTGTCCCATGGGGAATCAGGAAACTGGCAGTGTATCTTAAAGACATGTATGGAAACCCACCTGTATTAATCACAGAAAACGGTAAATATCACAAACCCCAAAATGTAATTCTCACAACCATCAATCAAAAATCAGATTTTTAACATCGAGGGTGGTGATATCACAGGCATGGATGAGAAAAACAGTCCATTCATAGACATGGAGAAAGCATTAGAAGATGACAAGAGGATTAGCTTCCACAGAGATTACCTCTCCAACTTATCAGCTGCCATAAGGTAAGTTTCACTGTGCAGAGATTCTTTCACAAAGACTTGAGTAAAAATGAAGTGTGCCCCCAAAAAAAAAACGTAATTTGCAGGATTGATGAATGCGATGTAAGAGGATATTTTGTGTGGTCATTGCTAGACAATTGGGAATGGAACTCAGGATACACAGTCCGGTTTGGGATATACTACGTCGACTACAAGAACAATCTCACAAGGATTCCTAAAGCCTCTGCTCGATGGTTTCAAACCATACTTAGCTCTTCATCATCAGATTCCAGCAAGCTTCTACAGGAGGCAACAGAACAAGAGTACAAATTCCAAGAGAAATGAGAGATCAAATACAGAATAGAGTAGGGATTTATATATACGGATTGTTCATACACTCAAACGATTCAAGCAGAATTTGAATCAAATGTAATTGATAAAAACCCTTTCCAAGAGAAATTAAAACCATAGTTACAGGATTTGTCTACAATACCGTACCTGCACGAGCTCGAGAGACGCCATTTATGGCTCCACCGCCGCGCTCAGGAGCAGGAGTCATATTTCTCAACGCCGGTCGGCGATATTCATTATCTCTACCGAATCTAGGATTGAGAGATTCAAATTTTCAGAAAAAAACCCCCCAACGTTTTGTAAATTACAGAAAACCCCTTCCATTTTCGTGTGAGCAAACAAAATACCCAGGTTGTCATTGACCGAGCAAAATTGGACCCGTAATTAGTTAATTCTCAATTGTAACTGTGAAATCGAACCGTTAAGTTATGTTACTTCATTTCTTGCTTGGTTTCCAAGTACAGAAGAAATATTACTAAGCATATATAAGAAAGAAATGCTATGGTGAATTCAATAAACATATATAATAAGAATAAAGTTTCCATGACCTCTGTGAAATTGATTTTGCTGATCAATTCTGTATTTTAGTTAAGCATGACGATTTTAATGAGAGAAACTTTTCACTTTCTAGTGACTTGCAATACAAGATAAGCATGATTAGTCCAAGTTGAAAATATAACTAGTCGTTGTTATTAAATGAATGTAAAGCTATGGGATTGTCACATATCTCTTCTAGAACAAATTGATTTCAGTTTAGGTCTCGTCTCATGTTCCTTTTTCACATGACCTTATTGTTAGAATCTCTGTCGCGATAAGATGTGTCATTGGTGTATCTACGATGTCATCATCGGCGTCCTACTTTAGTTCCTCATTCTTCTCACATTCATGTAGAAGGGGAACTTTTTATAGTATTTTATTCAAAACTAGATATGATGTTTCCAAGGTTTAAGAGAAAAGTCAGACTCTAGAGTCTAGACTCATACTCAACTCCCAAACTACTAGTCTATTGAGGTGGAATATGGTAAGGTGCCCCAAATGTAGCAGTTTTACTAATGATGGACGAACAATCCAAGAAAGACGGTTGCTGTTTCATCGACATCATGGATGTCGACGCTGTTTAGGAACATGGAGCTGCTAGCAGGGACACAGAAAGTTTCAGACTTTGACCACATCAAGTGTTCACTCCTGTAACACGAATCCAAAAGCTCCCGTTTGGTCTTGGCCAGCTCAGGTAGGTTTTGGAATCGCAACCTCTGAATCTTGGGACTGTATTCTTCTGTTTGGAGATCCCATGATCCGATGAGGTGGCCTCCAGACCCGGGAGTGCGAAAAATGTCATCTTTCTTGGAAAACATAACACGGGAGGAGAAGAAACTGGGGTTTGTAAATCTAATGTTGATCCACTCAGAGTTACTTTGACCGGGTCTGCAAAAGCTGAGTTGAGGACTCAAGAACTTGACAGCCACAACACAGTCCTCTTCCTCAGGAAAAATGGTGAGGACATGGCCACGTTGGTGACAATTTGGGTTTGGCAACGACGCACAGTTACAAGAGGAGATGCGTTTCGGGTCTATATACGATGCATATGGGTTTAGATCATATTGGAGATGCACAATTCTATCGTCCTTCAAAGTAGCTACCCATCTATGAGATGACCTAATCATTATCATTACATTTTCATCCACCAACTCCAGGGGCACCTTCTTTTCCAAATCAGTTCATTTACAGATTTACTTTCATTAGCATTATGAATGACGAGTTTTCCGAGCCGCTCCACAAGGTTCAGCTCAGATGATGGAACAAGGAGGGGTTTGCAGCAAGGAAGATGAGGAATTATTAGAGAGTAAGAAGAATAGAGAATCTCACAGACGCAGGTTTCCCATGGCGGAGCCTCGAGAGCCGGTTGAGAAGCAGAGACATGGGAAAACAAGATATTAAAATAAAGACACCCTGATTGAAGAAATGGTTACCATAGAGATGCCCCAATCGTTACTATTGCATAATCAAAACAATCATTAAAGACCAAGTCTAGAGGCACCTTCTTTTCCAAAGTAGTGCTGTCACGTTCAGTAACATTTTTAATGGCGAGTTTTCCCAAGGAAAAGCACCGATGATAGAACGAGGAGGGGTTTGCAGTAAGGAAGTTGAGAAGCCATTAGAGAGACTCAGAACAGAGGATCTCAAGGTCGCAGGTTTCCCAAAGCTGAGAAGCAGAGACATGAAATAGGAATATGTTTTTAATTTTTTCCTTTCCTTAAATTGTTTAACACTTAGAAGTACTAAAGAATAAGCTTAAACTTACCTAGCCGCCGCCCCCAAATTGACTGATTCTCACTTTTCTTTTGTTCGTTGCCGGAGATGGCAGAGGCGAGCATCAGAGCCAATCCCGAGCGCACTGACCGGTCTCCGTCGGATGGAATCCTTCCTCTCCCAGCAATTCCACGATCTACTTCCCCGATCTCTCCTTCCTCGACCCCTTCTAGCCGTCGCTCTTCTGCTCCTTTGTGGAGTGATGTCGCTCAATCTAAGTCGTCTCTACCCTCTAATCTTATCTTCTCTGTCAATGCAGGTGTAGCTGTCGCTTCTGTTCCAGCTGATCTCCTATCTGACTCTGAGCCGTTATGGGGAAATTGTGTCATCGGCCATTTTGTTGGGGACGCGCCTCATATCGGTACCATTCATGCCACTGCTACTCGTATTTGGGGTAGCTCAGAGAGGAAAATAAGGATAGATGTCCAATTTCTCAATGCCTTAGCTGTCCTTTTTCGCATTGACTGCACCCGAACCAGATCAAGAATCACCGCCAGAAAGTTCTGGCATATCTCTGATGTTCCGCTGATAGTGCAACCATGGACTCCATCTTCTGCTTCTCTTCGTCCTGATATGTCAACCATGCCCATCTGGATGGACTTTCGAAATGTATCAGACAAACTCTTCTCAAGAAAAGGCCTAAGTTAGATCTCAAATATGATTGGTAAAGGTGATAAACTCCATCCAAATACAGAGCGGTGCACTCTTCTTGATGTGGCCCGTGTCCTAACAGTTGTGAATTTAGAGAAGCCCCTGACAACTCTGATCAAGCTTGACGAGTTCCCGGATAATGAAATCAGTGTCACTTACCCATGGTTACCTCCCAGATGTTCTAGCTGTCAATCATGGGGACACCAGCAAAACAAGTGCACCTGTGTCCCTGGTTGTATCCTCCTTCCCTCAGCTGCTCTTGTGTTGTCGGGTTCTCAAGTTCTGAGTGATTCGGTTGCAGCTCCGAGAACAACTCCCTCTAAGCCTTCCTCACTGGTATGCCCTGTCTCTGCCTCTATTCCTGAAATGATTTCTGCCAATGAGTTTGAAGCAGGGCAATCAACAAATTACTTTGACAAAACGCCGGATGTTTCTGCAGCAACTCACCGTTTCTCTTTTGTCTCTTTGATGTCTGAGCTCGCCAGTCAAGTCCCAGTTCATTCTTCACCAGCTGCACCTACAAATCCGGCAATTGTGCAGGAGGAGAAGTCAGCTTCGCCGTCAGAATCAGACTCGCCTGATGGAGCCTCAGAGTGGTTTACTGTAACTCGATCATCGCGTTCATCGCCATCTCGGAACTCCAAATCTCCGCTGTCCACCTCAGCAAATTCAGAGACTCACAAGTCCCCTACTGGTTTTAAGGTCCTTGCGGATATGTCTGAAGAAAGTGAAATTATTGAGTCTCCGCCTCAGGGCAGCGTTAAGGATATTGAGCCTCCTTCTCACTCCAACGATGAACAGCCAGTGGACAAATCTTCCATTAATACCCGCCTGGTTTCAACATCGACTGCCACGAAGGACCCGAACGAAGTGGCTCTTGAAAATTCAGAACAGCCCGTATCAGTCAAGAAAACAGAGTTTCGCGGTAGACATAAGGGACCCAAAAAGCCCATCGTCTCATTCAGCAAGAAAATCCAAACCATCAAGGGTTATCACCATCACAGACAATCAACATCAAAAGCTTCCTTCGGGTAGCATTGATTACCTATGGCGTCGAATACTCAGGGCTTCAATAAGAAGCGCAAACACGATTTGGTTAAGGATTGGATTAATGCTACTAGACCTGATTTTGGTTGTCTCCTTGAAACTCGAGTTCAAGAACACGCCTCTCAGGACATCATCACTTTGGTTTTTTCTGGCTGGAATTCTTTCACTAACTATGATTATCATAGGCTTGGTCGAATCTGGTTCATCTGGTCTTCTTCTGTCTCGGTTATCCCGCTATTTAAAAGTTCTCAGGTCATTACTGTGGTTATCACTACTAAAGATGAGTATTCTTTTATCTGCTCGTGTGTATATGCATCGAACTTCCGTCAAGATAGAACTACGCTTTGGAGCGATCTCATTCGCATACAAGATATTTTCGTTCATGATACCACTCCCTGGATTATTTTGGGAGATTTTAATGAAATCCTTATGGCCTCCGAGCACTCTCGAGCGTCTGAGCAGTTTATTAATTTGTCGGGTTCTCGCGATTTTGGTGATTGGGTTTTGGAATGAGACATGTCTGACCTCACTTACACTGGCAACTACCACACTTGGACAAACAAGTGCCCTTTCAACCCTATCTGCAAAAAATTGGATCGTGCTCTAGTGAATGGAGCTTCGATTAACACTTTTGTCTGCTCTCACGGGGTTTTTGAATCCACGAGCTACTCGGATCATTCTCGCTTTGTGGTACACTTGGACGATGTTATTCATACCCGCAGGAGACCTTTTCGTTATTTTATTTCTGGGCTGAGAATCCTTCCTTCTTAACAACGGTTAGTGCAGCTTGGTACTCTTCAACTCCTCTCCATCACTTTCGTATGGCTCTGCAATTTTTACACCATAAACTAAAAGGGTTAAAATCTGTTTTGAGGCAATTTAACTGGGATCACTTTGGAAACATCCCCAGGAGAACTAAAGACGCGCTTGATCAGTTATGCCATCTCCAGGACCTAGCTTTCCAAAATCCAGATCTCACCACCTTCCAAGCAGTCTCGAATGCCACGGACGTCTGGAATAGTTGTGCAACTATAGAAGAGAAGTTTTACCAGCAAAAATCTCATGTTAATTGGCTGAAAAATGGGGATCGTAACACGATCTTTTTCCACAGATATGTGAAGTCGAGAAACTCTCACAATTCAATCCACTCCGTCACCTCCAGGCCGGTATTTCTCTAACTCACCCCATTGACATTAAAAATGAATTCGTTAGTTATTTCCAGGATTTTTTCAAGCACCGTCAACTCCTTGTCACCTTGGCATTGAGGATCTCCAGCAGCTTATTGCCTTTCGTTGCCCTCCGAACCTCGCTGCCCAGCTTGTAACAAGGGTCTCTCTGGCAGAAATCAAAGAGACGTTATTCGCTATGCCCAAAAACAAGACTTCTGGGCCCGATGGCTATACATCAGAGTTTTTTCAAGCTGCTTAGGGTATTATTGGTCATGATTTCATCACTGCAGTTCAGTCGTATTTCTTGTATGGTTTTATGCTTCATGGAGTAAATGCAATTGCCATTAGTCTCATCCTGAAGGTTGAAAATCCGAGTCTCCTTTCCGATTTTCGTCCTATAGCTTGTTGTAACCTGGTTTATAAAGTGATCTCCAAAATCCTGGCCAATCGTCTGAAGCTGATCCTCCCCTCAGCCATTGCCAAAAATCAGAGTGCGTTTATCAAGGGTCGTTTGCTTCTTGAAAATGTGCTTCTCGCAACTAAATTGATTAAGAATTATCACAACAGTTCCTCTCCTCGCTGTGCCCTGAAAGTTGACATCTCAAAAGCTTTCAACACTGTTAGTTGGAATTTCATCCTAAGGGTTCTTCAGGCTATGGCTCTCCCAAATATTTCCATCAAGTGGATCTACAACTGCTTCTCCACCGCCTCCTTTTCCATTTCTATAAATGGCGAATTAGATGGTTTTTTCACCAGTGCCCGAGGACTTCGTCAAGGGTGTTCTATTTCCCCTTATCTTTTCGTAATTTACATTAATGTTCTATCTGGTTTGCTCACTATCGCTAGTGCTAAAAATCAGATTGGTTATCATCCTCTTTGTCGTGATCTTAATCTTAATCATCTCAGTTTTACAGATGATATGCTTATTTTTACGGATGGCACATTCGTTCTCTTCGTGATGTTCTCAACATGTTTGCGGATTTCTCAGGCCTCAATATTAATCCGACTAAATCTACGCTTTTTCTCGCATGTCAACAGTCTGTCGAGCTGGAATCGGAGGGAGCTCGTCTTGGTTTTCCTATCGGCACTCTACCAATCCGCTATCTTGGACTGCCACTGACCACCAAGAGTATGACTCGTACTGACTATCAACCGATTATTGAGCGAATTAAACTTCGCTTTTCTTCTTGGGCTGTCAAGACTCTCTCTTTTGCGGGAAGACTCCAACTGATCCAATATATCATCTATAGCATCTCCAATTTTTGGTGTTCAGTCTTTCGCTTGCCAGCTAAATCTTTTGATGATATTCAAAGTCTTTTTTCTACTTTTCTCTGGTCTGGTAATCCTACCAATACGTCTAAGGCGAAAGTAAGCTGGAATGATCTATGTGCTCCAAAAGCTGAGGGCGGCCTTGGCCTCAGGGATTTTAGAGATGTCTCCACCGTCTACTCTCGGAGTCTTATTTGGCGTCTGTTTTCCACTTCGGGTTCCTTGTGGGTTGCTTGGACTCGTCATTACCTCCTCCGTCATTCTTCGTTTTGGGATGCAACTGAGGGCACTACCGAATCTTGGATTTGGAGAAAGTTACTCAAGCTTCGGCCAACAGCAGCGCTGTTCCTCCGCAAAACAGTGAATGATGGTCGATCGACTTTTTTCTGGTTTGATAAATAGTTATTTGATGGTCGGTTAATTAACATATTTGGAGACACGGGTCCTATCTCTCTTGGACTTCACCGTGGCACTTTAGTGGCAGATGTAGCAACGCCGACCGGCTGGTCTGTTCGTCGAACCCGTTATCGCCACCGTGATTGGCTTCATCGACTTCTTGTTGCTCCTATTCCGCTACTTTCCAATTGTCCATATTTAGCTTTGTGGAAACATGGCAAGGATGACTATAAGGATTATTTTAGCTATAGGAAAACATGGGATCAGATCAGGTCCGCTCGGCCCCATGTTCCATGGTTCCGCGTGGTTTGGTTTTCTCAGGCGTCACCGCGTCATTCTTTCATAGTTTGGCTGGCTATCAAAAATCGACTGTCTACAGGTGATAGAATGAGGATGTGGGGACAAATTCAATATTGTGTACTCTGCGGCGAAAGAAACGAAACAAGAGATCACATGTTTTTTGGCTGCCCATACACTTTCACCATTTGGTCGGGCATTACATCTAAACTGTTGGGTAGGAAGCTGAACCCAGATTGGGCCATCACTCTTCAAGCAATGATTGGTCCGCATAAGAAGCTCACTGATGCCACCCTCCTCAGGCTTATTTTTCAAGCTTCTATCGACCTCATATGGCAGGAACGAAATAACCGCATCCACCAGAACCACCAATGATCCTCGACTACCCTTCAGCGACGAATTGAAGATGTCATTTCTAATGCCATAAACGCTCTCCACATTTCTCCAGACAGCAAGATTTCCGATTTAAGGCATCGCTGGCAGCTGCGACACTCTTAAGGCTGCTCCTTTCTCATTCTCTCTCTCCCCCTTATTCTACCATTATCCACTATTACATTTTCCTCCATTTTGATCACGTTCTCCTGTTTCCTTCCAGCTTTATTTCGTCTTGCTGCGGCCCTATCTTTGATGTTGTTGTTTGGTTTCTTAGCAAGTCTCGTCTACCACCATCCACTATCGACTCCTTCCTGCCCCTTTACATGATCCTATGTCAATTTCTCAAGTCCCGACTTCTCCAAGAAGAGACAACATCTTTTTCTACTCTCAGACCATTACATCCAGCTTAGACCATTACATCCAGCTTTGTCAAAAGCAGATTTGCTCCACCAAGTGGTGAAAGTAGTCCCGCTTTTCATCTGTTCGCGGTGATCCAATTCCTCTACCTGTCACAGCTATCCCTCATGAGCTTGCGTCGCATAGCCTCTGTGTTGTGCTCTGCTTTTATCCCCTCTCTTCTCTTTCTCTCTGTAGGATTGTGTGTGTTACATGATCTTTATCAAATTGCTATGAAAAACTGTACTCTTTTTCCTCATTTGGTTTTTCTCACTCTGGACTTTCCAAATGAGGTTTTAACGAGACAATACCTTCATAGCGCATCTTTTTAAGATTGGCTTCCTTCCACCAATCTCTTTTCTGTCCAGTTTTTACCTTTCAAACTTTTTGTATATAACTTTATTTCACTTTTATTAATATCACATTTCGTCAAAAAAAAAATATGTTCTTAGCGAAAAGCAACAAAACCCTAATGGAAGAATTGGTAATCTTCTCCACCTAAAACCCTCGAGGAATGGCCTTGCCCACCAAGTTTTTCGTCTCCAAATTAATTCACCATCTACCAAAGTATCATTAGCTTCCCTTTTCTATTTTCTACTTTTAATGCTAAACAAACTCTTAAAACATTTTTTTCTTAAAACGTAACCGTAAAATGTTATTGTCAAATGAGACGAGATTAATACGTCGAAACTCCCAAACTTTGGTTTCCATCTCCAGACAAGAGTGCGAGTCAACCATGTGTCTGCGAGCTAAAAGGTAAAAGACGACATATCTTTATTGTTGATCTTTTGATGGAGAGGCAATGAAAAGCTTTGGTTCTGCCTGAATAAGTTTTGATTCAGACATTAAATCAACTCACAAATCTTGATTCCTGGAAATGAAGTTTAAATGCTCCAACAACATTCTTCTTTACCAATAAGACAGTGAGGCGGGCACAACCTTCTCTTGTCTCATGCTGCGGCTTACCGCACCAACAAGAGAAACTTCAAGGTAAGAAAATAGAACAAAAAATGGTCATCTTGCGATTCTTTGTCGAGAACAAAATGATAGACATAGTTGAAGATTTGAATGCCAACAATTTTAACAAATGATTCATGTTATTTTCATCTTGTCAAATATCTGACCGTTGAAAACACCCCATTCGAGTCAATCCAGAACATGTAGCAAGTACGAACAAGAATACCCGAAACGATATCAACATCCATAACACCAAAATTTGAGTTTGTAGAGGGATAGAAAATTATACGTAAATTGCAATACATATACAGAGACAAGTGATCCGGCCGATTGATCTAATATGCTAAAGAGATACGTGTTTACTCTCACTAATTTGTTTCTGCTAGACAAATAAATGATAAAACATCCCAAGGATCTTTTTATTTATAGTATTAAACGATCCAAAGACAGTTCCAAATCATTCCAAACAAAAGTTTAAACGATAACAAAGCAGAGGAAAGAGATCAAATTACGTAGTTGTTTTTCCGCTATATCGGCGAATTCAGGAACCAGATCTTAAGCACGTTTTAAGACTACCATGAAAATGACGACCACAGCTAATCCAAACAGAGAACGAGGGTCGTTGAAAAACGTCTGCTTCTTGTCTTTTCCATCCTCTGATTCAGATCCTAACCCAAATAAGCCCCCAAAGTAGGATGAGACGTTTTCCATTAGTCGAACCACTTTTAGCTTCACATCTTGCAGAATCTCCAAGAAATCCAGTGGCTTTGCTTCACTGTCACACTCAGTCGTGCTCGAACGTTCAGATTGGTCGACATTGTCAGATTCAACCTGAGAGGAAGCAGCTGAAATATGGAAAAAGTTCATGTCCAGTTGCTTTATCATCAAGACATATACACCAAAAAATTCACTATTTATGGTGAAGTTTTCTTTACCGGTATTGTTGGTCTGGAGAAATTTCATGAGATCCTTATTTTCCATAACAGCATCCCATACTTTTGGGTCTGACGCAATGGAAGCAACAACAGTCTGTAAAAATAAAAACAATTAGACTCTCAAACATGTGAAAGAGTAAAAGCACTAGCCAAGCTTAACCAAAAGCAACAGAGTTCTGTTACCTGTGCCAATACAAAATCAAAAAGGGTTATATACGAAGCAATCTGATATACACCAAACAAGAGCAGAAACATTTTTAACCGAGGAAAGAGAGGAAACCAATATACCTGCGCAGCAGTGTTTTCACTCAGAAAAGCAAATGCTTGAAGAGCAACTAGTGGAACAGCTGATTCAACAGCTCTGTTCTCAGAAGATTGAAAACTTGAGAGCATTTTGGAAACAGAACCACCATCATTTGATCCTTCCATAGCAGCCGACGACTTTGGAGATGACATATACACCCTAATCCATTAACAACAATCAACACACATAAGCACAAAACTAGACTTAAGTGTTTCAAAGTGAAACATTTTTTTATCAAACCTCTGAAAAATTCTTCTACTTTCTCGAATATTAATCTCAAATGAATCACTAGAAAGAGGAAATGACAATAACTAAGATAAAACCTAACCCTAACCCATAAAATGCAAACACGATTCCCCCAATTTGCCTAATTAGAGTCAAATCAAGTAAACGAATTAGGATCAGTCTTACATATTGATTGCTTCTTTCAGATCTTCAGTAGCTTCTTTAGCCTCCTCGAGACTAGGAGGTTTGTTGAAAACAACCCTAGGAATTGGCTCTTCTTCAGCAAATTCCCAATCATCCCAAACCGGCCTCTGCATAATCATCCCATCTTCTTCAACAGAAGGATGAACCACCGATGAAATCGAAGCCGAAACCGGTTTAGACGCGGCGGCGGCGGCGGTTTTAACCCTAAACTGTTCAGTCGCCGGAGGAAATCCAAATCCTCCCCTGATTCCTCCTTTAGCAACTCCGATTCCAGCCACCTTCGCTGCCGTAGCCATCGCTCTTCCTCCTCCCATGGTTACGAAGCTTGAATTACAGAAGACGATTCGATCACGCGGAAAAAAAAAAAACTTTCGGAAACTGAGAGGTTCTTCACTTCTTCTTCATTTGATTTTTAAAGAAGGAGAATAACTTATCCGCGAAGGTTAGCAAATGACGTCAGCAATAAAAATGGCCGACATTTAATATTAATTAATTATCGTAAAGACATCTTTTTTATTTTTGGGAACAATCCACGAAATATCTTTTGTTTAAATTGTTCATTAATTAAATTTCAAGGATCACTTCTTAATCACGTAAAATTTCAGTTACGGTGTTATGTTATTTTGCCTTGAATTCAGAAACTGATTTAAATGAGATTGTTGAGACTTTAGCTTTTTTCCGCATATTCTTCGATGATGTTACATCGGCTTCACGTGAGTTCATTTTGATTTTGCAAGATACATTTCAATAACCAAGTGATAATAGGTTAGTGTTTTCCAAATGTTGAGGAGTTACATTTTAGCCTTTAATTTTTGCAAGATACATTTCTTCTCTATAATTTTTAAGAAATTGAAATCGATCTTATATTTTTTTAAAGACATTTTTGTCCTTAATTTATAAATAAAAATTCAGAAAACAAAAATAAAATAATTTGTTTATTTAATTTTTACAAATATAGTCGACATAAATAAAATATAAGTTGACAGTTCAAAAAATTGAGATTTTTAATAAATCAACGTAGAATGAAATTAGTTTACTATGAAAACACAAATTGATGGAAAAAAAATCGATTTATAATAAAAATAAGTCAACACTTCAAAACAATCAACTATGTAAATAATCAACCAACCAAAATATAAGTCAACTATTTTAAAAGCTTAAATTATTAAATTTTAATTGGAAGTTAAAAACTAATATAAATTATATAATTTTAAATTATTTATTATAGAATAAATACGTATTTAAATTATATCATCGAATATATTTTTATAGTTTTATGTATTCAAATTTTAGATAATGGTGATTACTCTAAACATAATAAATAAATTTCTTTAATTTTAATATTATTTTATAATTAATTACGAATTTAAATAAAATATTATTTTAAAATTAATACGAATTTAATTTATATCCATTTAATTTAATTATTTAAATAATACTTAGATAAATAAATAAAGGTATTATGGTAAATATTCATTGAAAAATACTATTTTTTCAAATTATTATAAAATAGGGTATTACTTCAACTTTTTATTAAATATAGTGTACTTATAAAAGTCCCCTTTTAATTTATCTAATTTGTTGTGCAAACATTTTGATTCATTGATTAAATCTTGATCATACAAAGTTTGGATTGATACACTTAACCATAGAATAGTTAAACTTAGAAAATATTCAAAGGGAATGTGCGCAAAATAAACATGATAGAAACTATTCAAATCAAAGGACAACTAACTCAATCTGTGAAGCATCTTGCTTAAGAAGAGATCTTGATGAGTCAATAATGCATCCGCACTGGGGGCAGAAAGTTGTAATTTGGTCACCTTGACATGTGATATTGGCAAGTAGTCCATATCTCTGAATCTTGTCGAACTGAGTTATATTACATCTCCAGGCTCCGAAAAAACCGCTACATAAAAACGAAGATGTACAAATATATATTTGTTTTTTCAGCAAGAAAGCTTCATTAAATTAAGGAACAGGACCATAGGACTTACATAAAAAGTCCATTGAAGGACAGATTGATAGGAGAGAGCTCATAGGCCCGTTTGCAAATAAACCAAAGCTATCAACAATCCAAATGATGGGCCGAAACGGTCCAAATACATTTAATACGTGGTCTGCCCCTTGGTTCAGTAGAACAGGAGTTCGCCCTAAACGGATCTTGACGGAGGCAGTGCGGTGTCCTCGGCTGCCGCTGCACTCGACGAAGAAACCATCGGAAAAATTCTTGACATGACTAAATTAGGGGGATACAACACTTTGGTCGGGATGACATCCCAGAGAAAGCACCGATGATGAAACGAAGTCTCTTGGCTTTATGATGGCCATGGAGAATCTCATCGGAGAGATCGAGAGAACTCGAAATAGCTGCGGCATAGATACGCCTGAAGGAACCAGCCTAAGCACGGTAAGGGTTCTCCGGTTGCAAAGACTGAGAAGTTTAGAACGGATCTCTGAAATAGACAGATGGTAGATTGATTTGAAACGATTAAAATAACGCATCACCTGGTTAAATAGATACTTGAAGGTACAAGATCCGCGGTCAGCGACCGGGATCTGGGTCTTCGATGGGGTTTCCGAAGCAGCCATGCAGTGGCGGATCTCACAGGTGAGCGGAATGGTTCGATGGCTTGAAGCCACGAGTGGAAGCGGATGACGAAGACTCCAGATCCGGCCGTGGAATCACCCGAGCGGCGGTGAGGAGAAGTGGATGGGTGTTGAAGCGTTCTTCCACCGGAATCAGAGGATGGGTCCCGACCGAGACCTTCCGGCTGAGGCATGAGGCGAGGCAGGCGAGGCAGTAGCGAGAAAGGCGGAGAATCGCTGGACGCGCTAGCCGCCGCCTGGGGCAAACTTACCTTCAGACTTGGCGACTAGGGTTTCTAGAGAGAAAAAGAAAAGAATACAAATATTTTTCATTTTAAAAAGTTTGGAGGATTTTTTTTGTTCGCCTAATTCTGAGTCGATGTGGTTAAGTTTTTTTTTTTTTTTTCACCGATTTCTACATCTAGTGCACAATGTTTATGATTCTACCTTTTGTCAGGATTCTTTTTCTTCGTGTATAGAGTAAGCACATTTTTTACTCAAGGTTTGAGGGATTTTGTTGGAAGTTTCAAAAAAATTGAAAAACAAATGTTGCATTTTTGAAAAGGAGAATGAAACTAGTTGTCTATCGTAGAAAAATGATGAAGATAGGAAAAAACAGAGAAAAAAAATGAGTTTTTTTGTTACTAACTCGAAAAGAAAAAATAGAGTGTGTGCGGGATGCAAGTAATTTGTTTGAAATCCTGCATGCTCCATTTTGTTTGAAATGTTGTGCTCTAATCACTATATCATTTCATTTTGTTTTATGTCGCAATCTAAATTTGAGGATCATGAGAAATCGGTTCAAGTTCGGAAAATAATTAAGACTGTGTGGTCGCAAAATCAAAGAGCGAAAGTATTTTTATGGTTCGGTCACAATAGATGATGATTTGTTGCCGACAAACGTGTTAATTCTCTTTTTCTAGAATTGGTTAAAGAGTATTATTCAAAGCTAAGGATGTCTCGAATGAGAAGAATTGAAGTAGATCAGTCTTTTTAATTAGAGATATTTTGTTTAATTTTGTTAAGTATTATCTTTGTTTGTTGCAAACCTTTGTTCTACGTTAGTGTAGTGTAACCACAAATCCTCAATGTACTAGGTTCACAACTCACAAGTAGTAAAGAAAAAAAAAAGATTAATGAGTTTTCTAGAAAAATGTTTTTATAAGATTTACTTCAGTTTCATTAAGACTTAACTTTTTACAAATTAATGCCCCTAGTATATGTAAAATCTTATACAAGAAATTTTGAATTTTCCACAAATCAATTATGTAAAAATGTTTTTAAGTCCACTGATGTGTTTGACAGTAATTAATTTACGTTTGAAGCAACCTTGTAAATATCACAAAAACTATATAAACACACTAAAAAACCACTTACTACGAAACTATAACCCACTAAAAACTCACTTACTACGAAACTATAACCCACTGGACTATATAAGTAACTGATTAACAAATCATGACATTCCTAACAAAAACATCATCAGTTTAGTCAAAGATACTGAAATATATAATTTAAAACTAAAAAGAAACATAGAATATAACATTGGGAATCTCATCTTTACAAGAACTCTCAAATAAAATTATATTCTGCTCATATAATTAGCATACTAATCTTTCTGATTAGTTCACAATTTGGAAATTTTCAAATGGACAATCGGGCTCTAAGGATCGTTCTCTCTACTTCTCATATTTGAGCTTCAAATCCTCTATCTCTTCTCATCTTTTTCTGCAAAACACCTGAAACATAAATCCAAACATAAAATCTTTGCTTTGAGTGATGTACCATCCAAAAAATGTTAAAATGAAAAAAAGTTCTTAGAAACATTGTAATCTCTATTAATTAAATGTTATGTATTCTGACCATTTCTTGAAGTGGGTTATTCGAACTACGAAAAGAGAATTGTACATATTTGGTAAAGTAAAAATAAATGATAAAATCTGGTAAAAGTAATACTGATCGAATATACTCCTCATTCAAATAAAAAACAAGAAAGCAAAAGAAGGAAAGGAAATGTTATGTCAGCAGTTACAGAGACAAGACTCGTATTGAAACTGGAAAATATATCAGACAATACAATCCAAAAGAGTTTTCAAAGTACTTTGAAACATAAACCAGATAGAAAAAAACACAACCCAAGCCCATGACTTCAATGTACCACTTATATTCCCTACAAGCCACAGTAATAATATTATTTTCTGAAGCAATAAAATTGATTTAGCTTCTAACGAGGATTGAACTATAACCATTGAAACAAAACAAATACACTAAAACGAAGTCGGTAACTTATCACATTGATGTTAGTCACGATTTGTGTTTTTTTGAAAATGCCATTTTTGCAAACAAACATTCAATCTAGAACTTCGCAAAGAAAAACTTAAATATTTGAATTGTTGTTGGGATAAAAAACAGTATTTGTGACCAAAAAAATATATATATATAACTGTAGTTTTCACATCGTGGGATGTTTAATACTCGATATGCATTCTGAATATCTCAGTATCTAGTATAGTATAAAGCATATCCTCGATGAAGCTCCAAAACCCGTTATATGATTTGGTATTTCCAATTATCCATACACGAGACTTCAAATAGACCTAAATTAATTTCAGTTGGAACAAATAAGAAGCCGACTAAATAGTTAACCCGATGATCATTAGGTAAATGCCAAATTTCTGAAACAAAAATGTTTATGCTGCCAAAGGTAAAATAAAATAAAAAACGAAAATTGAGATGTTATATATTTGTACAAAAGACGTTATAATATGTATTGTTATTATGGAAATTAAATTAGGAAAATCCAAAAAAATATTTTGATCATAACAAAACAGAGAAAAACTAAAATTGATAAAAGCAAAATTTGTTTTAGTCCAATAAAATTGTTTACCTTCAGGGTTACACTTGGGAGGGTCTTCAAAGAGAGAGAGCGAAAGCTGTTTAAAAGCGACGCCGATATCAAATACAATGACGCCGGAGTTTGGATTCTCAACGACGATATCTATCACCTGAAGCCACAAGAAGAGCTCTTTTTGCGATAGCCCTTCTACTCCGACGAGGCTCCCGTAGCTCAGATTCGCTCTCACGACGGCGGCGAAGTGCACGTTCGTCTCGAATTTAGCATAACACGGCGCTGCGAGGAAAACCTCGAGACGACCGTCGTCGTGAAGAATGTAAGAATCAACCTCTTGCGGTAATAGTCCCGCCGGGAGACCTTTTGATCGGAGAACGTCGTGGATCGTTGGATACGACGGCGAGGATAGAGAGAAGGAGAGGAGGAGAGTGGTGAAGAGAAGGATCACACGGGAAATGAGGTTGTTCATAGCTTTTCACTGAGTCAGAGAGAGAGATAAAGTTTTTTTTTTTACGGCGATGATTCAAGTGGAGAGGGAGGATCTTAAATGGGGAAGAAGGAGAAGCGGGAATGACGTATTTGCCCTTGGTTGGTGTGAATGGGGCCATATATAATAGATATGGTTAAGTGATTTAAGTGATTAAGTTTAGAATTTTTTGAGAAAAAAATGGAAATAATATAGCGATTGATAGAGTTTCTTTTTAAAAATATTCCATGTGGAGAAATAATGACAAAAGAGTGGATGGACACACCAAAATTAGCTTTAAAACATTAAAAATACAGTGAAAAATTAAATTAATTATTTAAGTGTCTAACTACGAAAATAATATATTTACAACTAAGTATACAAATGTGTATTAACCACCAAGGTACATAATGTATGAAGGTTTTAAACTACACGCGTACGAATTTTATTTATTTGAATTAGTACATCATTTTTTTAATAATTAATTCATGGAAAGTAATATTTTTCTAAAATTGATATTTTTATCCTTCTATAGATTTGTATTTAGCTAATAATGTGAAAAAACGCATGTCTTTTTTTTTTGTCAAAAACAAATGCATGTGTATTATAATATGTTTTTGTATTGTAGCATGGAATATATATGGAGGGACGTGCTATGTATATAATTAACTTTGATTGTAGGGTAACCCAACACCTAATGAGTATGAATTAGATGCTAGAAATTGATAGTTTAAGGAGTAATACAGAATGCTTCATCATTTAGTTTTTGTTTTCTATTTTCTTTTTCATTTGTTGGTGATGAAAGCTTCTTATTAAGTAAATCTTAATCATAAGTAGTGCCAAATACAACAAGCAATTTAAAATTAGAAATAGGAATACAAATGATGTATTTTGGTCTTCTGAAGCGTACTAGCCAAAACAAATGGTAAAAATATATTTAAAATGTTTAAAATTAATTTCTTCTGAATGGTATTATTTTAATAAATACAGTAAATATATACGAAATAATGTTTCTTGAGTTATCAGAAAACAACAAATGCTTAGGTTTACTAATTTTCTTATTTACTAGCTAGAAACCGAAATAACCGTTCACTAAAAATGTTATTTATTCAATTATAAAATAGCATAAAATTAAATGAGGACACATGAATAAAATACAATTAGTTACATATTTGCTTGTTTGTGATTTAATGTATGTAGTTGACTAGAATAAAATATTTGTCCTAATCTCAGTTATGGTTAAACACTTTTCGTCTTTAACAGTGCCACGTAGGCTCTGTGTCATATAGGGCTTTTGCATGACAGGGAAACTAAGTAACGGTTAAAATCTGCGGCAGTCAAAAATATTTCTCACTCTTCGAAGGGCAAATTCGTCTTTTAAAACTTCGAATCTATCTCTCATTTCTTAACTAAGATTATTTGGATGAAATGAAATCTATCTGGAAATCGAGATATGATATGAGATACAAAATCGTATCTTTTAAACTTGCTTAATTAAGAGATAAATAAATTTAATTATATGAGATAATTACAGTAATTTGTTTAGATTATTTAAAATTACAAATATGCCACTGTGAGAGAGAGTCACGCGACACACAGTACACTAGGGTCCAGATTTGAGAAAAATGATTACGTTAACCAAGCAGGGGACCCCTTTTTACTTGACAATGGCTAATAGGTTTATGACACGTGGATCTTATTGTACCGGTTACCTGGAGACTGAGTTGTCAATTGTGTTCGTAGCGGTCGTTTGTTCTGTGTGTTACTGTGGAAGACTCAGCAGGTAACCGGTTAGCTTGGCCCACGTGTGGCTCATGCAGTATTACACGCGTGAGACTTGTGATTGCATTTGTTTTTATTTCGGTTTTTTAATTGGAGTCTGTTGGGTCCTTGTAATTATTGGGGTTTTATTGGAGAAATCGTATAACTCACCTGTGTGAGACACAAGATAAATTCAGTTATATGCATGGGGCCTATGTATGTATTGGAGAAAATTCAAAAATATTTTGGTTGATTCTCAACAAATTAAGAAACTGATAAATGTTCCTCACGTTTATTTTGTATATGAAATATTTGAGACTTTTTTTCTTTTCTTGCTGCTTGTATGTAACGAAAAATGTTGTTCAACAACCAAAATATATTCCAATAACAATTTATGTCCAAGTATTGATTTATACAAATCTTTATGTTTTGATTGACTAGTACTGATTCTTTCTATATTATCAATGTTGAAAAATAAATAAAACTCTACAAAAAAAAAATTATAAAATTTATTGTTACCTTTAGTCGAATGTGTAGAGTTACACTTAATCCAACCACATCGGCTACTGAGATTGACGACGCATGATGAAATGATCGTATAGAAATAATTCATGAACCTTATATCACATCAAATTTTTAGTTAAAAAGTATAATAAACTTATATTTTCAACATTTTTTAAGTTAGGATATATATACTACATGTTTCAAAATTTCGAGCACGCTCCCTAATTGATCTTATTAAATTGGATCGGTATTCCAATAATAAATACATTGCTACCGATCAATATAATGATCTATAGACTTTTACTAAGAATAATCCTGAAATAAAAAATTTAAAAATGAATCCATATACGTTAATTTATCAATAATTGTATTTTATATTGTATATATTATTTGATGAGTAATTTTTTTTATAGAATTATAATATTTTAATATAATAAGTGATTTTATCTCACTAACATTATCTAAATAAATTAATTTTTATAAATCATTTATCTTACTAACCGTCTGCAACTTCGAACACGTTTCCTTATTAACTTTACTAAATTAGATCAATTCTTTTGGCAACAAATACATTTTACCTATGAATCTATGCTGGGTAATATATCCAGATACCATAGTATATTGATATAATGAAGTAGAGACAAGTAATGACCCTGAAACAACAATTCTAAGAGGTAAATACATATAAATTTATATTATCAGTAATTGTATTTTGTAGCACCGACAATGAGTTGATATTATTTTATAAAATATAATACTTCAATATATTCGTTTCCTACTGTGTTAAAGAGATTATTAAAGCCACCAGGGTAGTTGACAAAAAAAAAATACTTTAATATAATAATTTGTTTTATTTCACTAACGTATCTAAAATTATAATAACATTTTTCTGTAAGTTATTTATCTCAATAACGATTTCTAACTTCGAGCATGCTCCCTTATCAATCTCATTAAATTAGATCGATTTTTTGGCACAAGCACAGAAACATTGTAACTGATGGTGTGTAATATATTTATATGCCATAGTAAATTAATATAATAAAATAGAAACTGTTTGTAAGAAGGAAACTGAAACAACAATTTCATGAGATGAACTCATAAATTTATTTATCAAGAATTATTATTTGTATTATCGATGATGTGTTATTATTATTTTATAAAAATATAATATTTTAATATAATAATTAGTTTTATCTCACTAACGTTCTCTAAAAATATAATAATATTTTTATAAACTATTTATTTCACTAACGGTTTCTAATTTGAAAAACGTTAAATATTATGCATGATGAAATAATCACATCCCCTATATATAATTTGGGGAGTACACTTATAAATATATTTTACAAAATGTTAATAATTACATCACATTGCCATTACATCTAACAACAAATTAAAATCTCTCGTTAAGAGTATTTTAGTCAATTAATTATTATGTAATCATTTAATTAAATATTAAATTAATTATTTATAATTTCGTTTTAAATAATTTATTTATTTTAATTTTTTTGAAAAGAAGTTAAAAATAGATTTTGTGAAGATTTTGATGATTTAATAAAACATACTGATTAAATTAAATTAAATGTTGATTTAATTTTTTAAAAATAAGAGATTTGATGTAAATTGCGATTTTTTGAAAGATTTTAAAATGAATTTAAACCGATTTAATTCTGTTTTTATGTGCTAACAAAGATTCGATATTATAAAAATTGATATTATAATTTTCATAAAGTTTTGGAAGAATTACAATTTTCTAATATTCTGATTTTATAATTTTTGGATATTTTTCTATAATTGCAATTTGTCTGTGCTATAGCACGGGATATATCCTAGTATAAATAATTTCATGAACATTATATCACATCAAATTTTTAAATTTTTAGTTAAAAAGTATAACAAACTAATATTTTCAACAATTTTAAAAGTTAGGATATACTAAATGTTTCAAAATTTTGAACATGCTCCCTAATTGATCTTATTAAATTAGATCGGTTTTCCAATAATAAATACATTGCTATCGATTAATATAATGAGTAATAGTCTTTAACAAAGAATAATCCTAAATAACATTTCCAGAAAATGAGTCCATTTACGTTACTTTATCAGTAATTGTACTTTATATTGCATATGTTATTTGATGAGTAATTATTTTATTTATAAAAAATATTTTAATATACTAATTTATTTTATCTCACTAACATTATCTAAATATATTAATTTTTTTAAATCATTTATCTCACTAATTGTTTGTAATTCGAGCACGTTACCTTATTCATTTCACTAATTTAGATCAATATTTTGTGGCGACAAACACCTAGTTGCCGATAATAGGTAATATATCCAGATGATGCCATAATAAATTAATATAGTGAAGTAGAGACGGTTAGTAAGAATGATCGCGAAACAACAATTCTAAAAGATGAACCCATATACATTTATCTATCAGTAATTGTATTTTATATTACCGAGGAGTAGTTATTATTATTTTATAAAGATATAATAATTTTTTTATAAGTTATTTCTCTCAATAACGGTTTCTAACTTCGATCGTGCTCCCGTATTGATCTCATTAAATTAGATTAGTTTTTTTTGGCAACAAACACATTTTTACCGATGGTGGATAATATATCTAGATATCATAGTAGATTAATATAATGAAGTAGACCGTTAGTAAGAATGATCTCAAAATTACAATTCCAAGTAATTGACCCATATAATTTTTTTATCAGTAATTTTATTTTGTATTACCGGTGATAAATTAATATTATTTTATATAAATATAATAGTTTAATATAATATTTGGTTTTATCTCGCTAACGTTCTCTAAAAATATAATAACATTTATCTATAAGTTATTTATCTCAATAACGGTTTCTAACTTCGAGCATTCTCCTTTATTGATTTCAAACACTTTGTTACTGAGGATGTGTAATATTTTCAAATGCCATAGTAGATTAATATAACGAAAGTAGAAACCGTTAGTAAGAATGAACTCAAAACTACAATTCCAAGAGATGAACCCATATAAATTTATTTATTAATTATATTTTGTATTACCTATGATGAGTTATTATTATTTTATAAAAACATAATATTTTAAAATAATAATTGGTTTTATCTCACTAATGTTCACAAATTATTTATTTTACTATCGGTTTCTAACTTCGAACACGCTCTCTTATTGATTTCATTGCATTAGATCGGGTTTTTGGCAATCAACACATTGCTACCGGTGATGGGTAATTATATCCAGTAGCTATAACTAATTGATGAGTTATTATTTTATTATTATCTATAACTATTAATAAATTTCGATATCTATTTAAATAATTTTGAACATATACACCAAAAATGAAAATGAAAAATACCAAATACTTATTACCTTTCATTTTAGAAAGATAAAAATCTATTCCAAAAACCAATAAAACTCAAAACCGAACATCAAAAACCTTTCAAAAACTAAAGTCATTCAAGAATCTAAAAATATATATTTTTCCTAAAATCTAAGATTTGATTAGCAGCATTTCGGACCGACTCTGAATTCTGAATAAGCGTACCTCTCACAAAATCCTCATAGTCATCTGGAAATTATAATGGGCCTGGAGCATTCTTCTGGCCCATATAAAGCCTACGAAAGCTTCAGCTTCTCCTCCTACTCATGGAAGGTCACTTCTTCGCTGATTCGACTTCGAATCTCCCCGATGGATCTTATATGCAATTCGTATGCCAATGACTCCGACGACGAAACTGAGCCAGTGGCAGATGACCGTTTAACATCTGGAATCACCGCCGCACCGTCTATTCCTTCGAAGCGTCCATATCCGGACCCGGAGGAACGACAATACAAACCATCGCGTAGACCGTATCCTCCGTTTGGTTCCTATTCGGATCCTCAAACGAGCTCTTCGATTTCGGTTCCGGTTCTGGTTCAAGGTCGGTACGTATCCAAGAGAGAGAGGTCGCTTTTAGCCTCCCTTTCAACGATTCCGAGTCTAGATCAGGGCTCCGATTCGAGTCAGACACTAACCTATAGCTCTCCTACTGGTAATTTCGAATCATGCTTAATCAATTTGCTGTTAATTCGTGGTTTAGAATTTAGTGTTTGGTGTTAGTTGTTGCTCAAATTAAAGATAAGTCTTCGTAGATAATCACACAATATTAGCGTAATTGTTCTTCTTAAGTTTGAGCAATTGTTTAGTGTTCGTTAATCTGCGTCATCAGCTTTGTGGTTGTATCTGGCAATAAATTATGCTGTTGCCTTTTACTAATGTGTATGAAGCTATCTTAATCTCAGTTCTCGGGAGTATCTCAGATTCTGATGTGCCTCGCCATGTTTTATCTTCGGTTACACATCGAGGATCCTCATGGCGAACTGAAATGCCTAGTACGATGTCAATTTCGTTAACCGGACATACAAAGGCGGTTACAGCCATTGATTGGTCTACAAGTCATGGTATGTTGTTACTCTTTGTTGTGGCTTTTCCACTTCCTATTTTAAATTTACAGAGTTTATCTTCTTGCCAAGTATTAGGCGAACACTTTGTATGATATGCTTAATACTTCTTTCTAGTATCCAATCTTTTGTTATATCCTTTGCCTCATTCATTTGTTCATTAGAGTTATTTTGCAGTTCATCTTCTTGCTTCTGCGGGGCTGGATGGTGCTGTTTACGTGTGGAATGTTTGGAGCAGAGACAAGAAAAAAGTACGGGCGTTTCTCCATCACAATGCACCGGTTAAAGATGTGAAGTGGTCAAAGCAAGGATTATCGTTGCTTTCTTGTGGATATGACTGCACAGCGAGACTATTTGATGTTGAAAGAGGGGTAGAAACACAAACTTTCAAGGAGGATCAGGTTATTGGAGTTGTTAAGTTCCATCCAGATAATTTCAACGTGTTTCTTTCTGGAGGATCTAAGGGACGTCTTAGATTATGGGATGTTAGGACCAACCAAGTCGTGCATGAATACATCCGAGATCTTGGGCAAATTCTTGATGTTGAGTTTATCGCGGGTGGGAAGCAGTTTATCTCTTCAAGTGATGTGTCCGGCAGAAATATAAGTGAGAATGCTGTTATAGTTTGGGATATTTCGAGAGAAGTTCCTCTATCGAATCAGGTCAGTTTATCACTGTCAATAACCTTCTACCAGTTATATCAATGCTGCATTTTCTTCTAATTTAGTATTAAAAAGGTGATTTACTTGGTTTGATGAAAAGTATATGTATGTCATTAGTACATTAGAATTGAAATGCTTAAAGAGTTAAGCTTAGATCTGGGAACTTGATTAAGCTGCATCTGTAAACATAAGCAGAACATGTTTATGTAATAATTGTTGTTGTTTTCCCCTCAGGTCTATGTAGAAGCATACACATGCCCCTGCATCAAACATCACCCGCAAGACCCAGTCTTCATTGCCCAATCACACGGAAACTACACTGCAATCTTCTCAACAAACCCACCTTTCAAGCTCAACAAATACAAGAGATTCGAAGGACACTGGGTCGCAGGTTTCCCAATCAAATGCAACTTCAGCCCAGATGGAGAAACCTTAGTCTCTGGCTCATCGGACGGTTCCATTTACATGTACAGCTACAAATCCACTGAGCTCATTAGGAAGCTCAAGGCTTATGAACAGCCCTGCGTTGATGTGACATACCACCCAGTTTTGCCGAACGTGGTTGCGGCTTGTAGCTGGAATGGACAAGTCTCTGTTTTTGAGTGATCTCACAATGGTTAGTAGTAGTAGTAGTACCAATCAAATCTCAGTCACACCATTGTTGTAGTAGCTTAGGTGATGGTAGAAAACGAAATAGAATGGGGCAATAATTATAACCAAAATCCCTGTTGATTTCGTCTTAAGGTTATTGTATGATTGCAAGAAATTCCAGAAAGAAAAAAAAACAATAGAGGGGACATTTTGAAACTTTGTCAGAAGGCAAATCCAATTTGTGTTCGAATATTATCTGTTAATTGAAGGGTTTAACTTAAATGAGATTTCTGTAATGTTTGCTATCTGTGTCAGAATATTTTCAATTATTTCTCTCCTTACTATGTAAGCGTGAGACTGACACAAAATATGTTCTCTGATGTTCTCAGGGAACTATGAAATTTCTTTTGACTTCATTTTGCTTGCTTTTATTTTTATCGTCTATCCTACCAAAAAACTCTCTATAGTAAATAATGAATTCCATGGTCGATATTTCTTTTCTTAATGCCTAAATTGTGGATCTTGTGAGATTACTCATAGATGTTGATGAATTAGTTACTTATCACGTGAAAGGAATTACATATCAAAACACACAAATTCTACTAAAAATAGTTAAATGTTGATCAACAAGAGAAAAAGTAATACAGTTTTGATCTTAATCACCTCGTCTGTTTTTTTTTTTAACAAGGAAGTTTTGATTTTTCAGCCCATTTCCTCTTCAGAGACAAGCTATTAGTATAACCCCTTAGAATAAGTAAAACATGTTTTATGCACTAACTAATCATATTGATTTGTAGTCGAAAGAAAAATAGAAATATGTATTGGATTTTAAAAATATTTTGAACAAAAGGAATGTAACATATATTACCCAATTAATGTAGCCACTAACAAGTGTGTCAGTAAGTTTGATTTCCGACCATCACTTATATATATGTAAAGGGCTTTAACCCAAAATCAGCTTGCAAGTGAGTGGCACAATCCACAAAACCAAAAAAAAAAAAAGAAAACACCTATTATTGTGTTTTTTTCTTACATAAATATTATTGTTTCTTACCTCTTCAACAAGTACAAAGATACAATCATAACTATATATGCGTAGTAAAGTAATACATGTACAATTCTAAACATGCACATTTTTTGGTACTTGCGGAATTCATTAAATTAACTTGTATATTTGCAATGAAAATTGGATGTGAATATAGCATAAAAAAACAGTAAGACTTATGTAAAATATATATTCTAAAGATCATATTTTTAAAAAATTGATATCTTGAAAATTGTCTGAATTTCTGGTTTAGAATTGCTCGTAGGAAATTGTTAAACATGCTCACATAAAAAGGATAATGAAATGGTGAGACACGAACCGTTTCATGGGGAGCAATTGAAGAAAGTGGGATTCCAACAAAAACAAAATAGGAAAAAGAAGTCTCCTTATCTTTCGAACCCACTCACATAAACCATATAAATATATTATTGATACCAATTAAAGGAATCATACATCGATGACCAAAACATACACACACCACAAGTCAACAAAAAAAGGAAACAATTATCTTTAGGATAACCCAATTTGGAAAACGTTTTCATTTTCTTGTTTCTTAAAACAAATTTTCTCCATCTTATCATTAGTATACCTCATCATTTCTTCTTCTTTCTTCCTCTTCTTCTTTGTCTTCTTGATCGCACTAAGTAGACAACCAAACAGTTAATTTCCAAGACATTAATTGGTCCACAAACACAAACCCTTTAAAGCCTAAAGCTTTCCATTACCAAAGCTTGTCTTCAAAATTTATAAGTTGTATTGAATGAATCTAATTATTACCTCATTTTCAATTTGGAAGGTGTCTACTAATTATTCAAGTAAACTATTGGAAAATATTATTGTCCCAAAAATATGTAAAAATAACCAAGTGCAATATTGGAAACTTTTATCCTCCCAAAACTATGTAAAACTAACCAAGTTATGCGATTTTATCATCCTCCCAAAAATATATCAAAAATCTTGAAAATCACCATTTCAGAAAATTATGCGATTTTATTGTCTTCTTGGACCTCATTAATTTCTACCTTACAAAAGCCTCTCATATATCCCTTTTAAGAGATACGAATCAAATAGACGTGACATCAATCTGAAACTCTTCTCACCATGATGCCGAACTTTGAATTTTTGTGTTTGCTAATTAATGGCATCATTAAAGATATAGTAATGGATTACGTTTTGATCCGACCTGGCTTTAACAAGTCCGGTCAATTTTTGATACATTAAAAATCAAAAGGTCATCGACATTAGAGCTATCGAAAGATTTGTTTGTCATGTGGTCTAAATTGTCAAAAACATATCAATTTTGATCATGCACGAAGTCTTTTCAAATGCTCTTTGAAACAAAATTAATCTCATTGTCAAAGAATAAACACTCGAAAATTCTACCAAAACCGACTTGTGCATGACGTATGCGCATATAATTAACTTTTAAAACTAGCTAGAACTATGCCTAGTCCAACATTGATGTACTAAATTATAGTCAAATGTGATTTGATCCGATTTGTTTGCCGGTTATTTTTCCCTCTCTACTTTTTAATTTTCATGGTCAAAACCCTTTTCGCATACTTTTCTAAAGTGTATTTCTCATGTTGCTAAAATCTTTTAGATAATTCAATTCGAATTTTCCAGATTAGATAATTCTATCCTTGCTATATTCCTAACCTCCCGTTTAATATTTTAATATACTGTTTTGTGCAAACATATTAATGCACCCTATACGCCTAGCTATTATGCCTACATCTATACAACTCTATGTTTTCCACTTATGTCTTGAGTTTGTTCCCCACCTTCTTTGGTCTCCAACAAAAGATCTTCTCCTTTTCTTTTTACTCTGTTTTCTTCTTTCTTGTATCATAGCAATCTATCATTTTCTCTCAAAATTATTGTCAACCAAAAGCAAAATATAAAGGGCACTAACCATTTCAAAGCTACAAAACTTCGTTGCATCATCCAAAATTTCACCAATATCTAAATTATTTTCCACACCCTCAACCCCACACATTCTAAAGTTTTTTCAATGATACGACAAGAATCAGCAGAATTATTATTGCTAGGACTAACTCTCTCAAAGTCATGTAATATGCCATCGTGTAAATTTGTTAGATCATGCCTCCAATCACTATCTTTATATATAATGAGAGCACATTAATGGAAATAAACTTGTTAATTTTGTTAACCTAATTATTTTTTTTTTATCATATCCTTGTGTGTAAAGGATAAAAATGTTCATCGTGAAAATGATATGTGTAAAACTGTTTAGCGTCGATCTTTATGGTGTAAGTAGAGTTATTCCTTGTTCGTAAATTAAAATCCACTATATAATATAATAAAAATAAAAAGTATGTTTTAAAAATGATATATATATATATAGATATATAATCACTTTGATAACTATGTATTTGTAAAGTTAATCTTGATGAATTTCATTTTGAATAGATAAATTAATGCTGAAAAACTAGATAGAAATGAGCAAAAATTTTGAATTAAATGATAAATGATTACTTATGAGTTATGACTGCCTTTTTAAACAATTTAATTTCGTTAAATAATAATACCACCTAAATTGAACTCTTAAAAATAGTGGATATGGTTTACGGAAACCTAGTATTAATAATATTTTTTATACTCTTTTGTTTCATTTTAAATAATATTTAAAGTTTTTGTACAGAGAATAAAAAAAATCATATTTACCTCTTTTACATAAAAACATCATTAAGTACAACTAATTCCATCAATAAGAAATTATACTGCATAATATAAATAGCTAAAAATCATATATATTTAAAATTTTACTTAGAAACTTGAAAATATCACTTAAAAACAAAATCTCTTAAATGTCACTTAAAATGATACGGAGGGAGTATAATATTAGAGGGAGAGGATCAATTAAATTAGACGTAGAGCAATGGTATCCAATTGTCCAGACTCCCCATAAGCCTTTGTATCACAATAGTATTATTAAGAAGTTAATTGGCAGATATGAGTAAAAGTAAATCATTTAGAACTTATTCAATCATGTTATCACATCCAGAAAAACATTCAAAGCATATCTTTATTGTTTTTTTTTTGTATTTGTTAAGTCAACTAAACGTTATTTTTAGAGATTTCCATACTTTATTTTCTTTTTTAAACTAATAAGCAAAACTTTTTCAACTATTTTAGAGTCAAAATGAATATAGATATGTTATCAACCGTCTAAACCAATCATCATCTGTTATATTAATCAAGTTTATTGTAAAAAAACTATGATTTTATAAAAGATTTATAGTTAGGGAGTCGCCCAAAAAAAGAATAAAAAATACAGTATAACCAATCACTTAATTAGGTGAAATATAACTATTTTAATGGATAGGTGAAAATAGAATGAAACAAACCCATGTAAATTGAAGTGAATGCATGAAATTAGTGTTTTAATGTGACATTGGTATATGATATAAACTAAAAGATCTAATGTTTTTCAAGGAAAATGATATAAAGAGTACTTGGTAAATGGACCCACCGGTTAGGGTAATCGGAGACATGAACCGATGGGCTTAAAGTTCTTACGACTTAACACTTAATTAATTTAATCGCTTCTCATTGGATCTTAACTTCATGGTCTCAAGACATTTTGATGCACCTTGTAATTATTTATTTATTTGGGAGACTAATTAAATACCAAGTTGCTTTGTTATTGGTATCCCAAAATCAATTCTTAGTCTTTCGCTTAACCATGAGGACATGATTCACATGACCCTACCTTCTACAAACAAAAAAACATCACCCTGCCTAATAGAAAATAAATGCTTTGAATATATATATATATATATTTCATTCTTAATATTCTACTCTCATATTGACCAACCAGAACTATTAACTATAACTTATTCCATAAAAATATCAAAAAATATATTACGCTTTAATGTATTTTTAACTCAAATCTAACTGATAACAAATAAATTGGGTTATGTCTGATAAATATTAATCTAGGGTCTATATTATTTTTGATTTGGTATATTTATCACTTTTGTTTTTCCAAAAATGATGGTTTTTTGAATGATTATAGGATCAATTTTTGATAACTCCGTCAATTTTAGGTTATATTAATTTTCGTTCAAGTTGAATTGGTATGTGTTTAGGTTTTAATACCAGTTTCATAGATTTCAAACTCTAAATCAATTGATATTAAATGAATTAGCTTGTGTCTTTTCTATAGTATTACTCTAAATCTATCTAATGTGTGATTTCTAACAAAAATGCATATATCTTAGGGTAGTGTCAAAATATAGAAGTTGGTAACAAAAAAAGAAATTCAACTTTTTGTATATATATTTCCAAATTATATAAATATGTTAACAACTACAATGCTATTCGGAAGACTTATTTATGCCTAGATAAACTTAGACTCCGAATGGTAACATGCATAATAATTATAGGAAAAGTACGGTGCGGTTTTAATAGTAATAAAAACGTATATATATACATGTAAAAAAAATTATTATTATTAAAACTATCCCACACTTTGCGTAATGATCACCATTCAAAATCTTATTAGTTGTTGGGTCTTTATGAGATTGTAAGGATCTATCTTTAGAGTTTAATTGTGCTCTCTTTTTTTCGATCCATCTTGTCAATCTTTCTTGGATACATATGAATGTTTATCCTTTCCAAAATTCCTAATCACCCGTGCTTTTCAATTTTCATCGTGCCAATTATTTCAAACCTAAGCCTAAGTCTACAATTCATGATAGTAGTCAGTGTGATAATATATAATATCAAATGAAACTATTAACATTAATTTCAAATATTCTAATATATATATTTAATATTCTAATATTTGATTGAGATGAAATATTGAAAAGGTAAAAACCGACACACTCATTTTTTATATTGTTGTTGCATGTGATTGGAGTCCATACCGTCCATTTTTTCTTCATTTAATTCGTTGTGTTATCAACTTTGGTATGTCTTAAAGTGTATTCTGAATCATTGGGTCTTGCTATAATATTGTAAGTGTGATCTTTTCCCATATGTAGAAAGTAGCAAGTTTGATATATATTTGTAATTTACATAGACCATTGTGTTGACTATGAGCCGTAAGCGAGCTAACCCACCTTGGAAAATTTAAGCAACTTCTTGGGAGTCAATTAGTTTCTTACTTTCTTTGGTAACTATGTCCGAAACTAAACGTCTAAACAAAAAATTTTGCCTGCGAATATCATGCGGATTACACGATAGCCAATTATATGCGCATATTATTTAAAATTCTCAATCTAGGTCATGAGATAATTTTGAATCCGAAGAAACGATGCTAAATAGATACAATTAGGGACGAGTTATGTTATTTTCCAAGATATTCGATTTGCTTGGTGAAACATTACTATATCGGAATCAATATTGTTTCATTACACATCTTCTCCCATGGGATAAAACAAGACTTCAAAATAATATTAAGCAATTTAGAGATATATAGAATTGATCCAACGATCAATTAATAAATAGTTACCCTCAAATTATTTGGTAGCATACATTCATATACAGATGTAAAAAGAGGGACACTTGAGAGACAAATTCCCAAAGAAAACTAGTAACCGTAAGCTTGTGTGGTTTCAACTTTTAATGGTAATAAATGAATGGAAGAAAAGTCCTTTTTAATCATATATGTGTATACAAATGCATGTGGTGAAAGCTGGAATAATGCTGAAAAATTTAATCCCAACATTTGATCTTTTGATGAACTATTTTATTCACACTAGTAAAAACATTTTATATAATACTAATAATAAAACAAAAAAATCAATAAATTTAAAACACAAAAAAGCTATTTTCGGCTTATCTGTTTTTAATTTTATGATTTTTTCTGTATTTTCAGTATATATGAAATTTTTTTTATTAGTGTGAATAGGATGAAACATTTTGACAGATAAAGACACAAAGACCAATAACACTATTTGAAAATACATGCATTGTACCCTAGAAGAAATATTTTTGTCTTTAAAAAGGAGTAATAAAAGAAGACATGAAACTCAATTTGTCAAGGCTTCTTTCAATCGCAAGAGTTCTTTTTGCCCTAGTTTTAATTAGTGGTTTCTTTTAATAGTTACCTCTCAATAAAGTCAATGATAAGGATAAAGTTAACAGTACTTATATAAAATTTTGATATATGCACGACCGATCGATTTCAAGATCAATAATTGTCACGACAAGAGATAGAGCTAAGATGTAGACATTAAGCTTTCGTTGTGGACGATGCTAGAAGTGGTGTGGTAGGTATAAGTGTGGTAAATATGGTAACTGTGGTAGGTAAAATCGAGAGGATATCATCAATAAATTGGATGGTAAATGTTTTAACTTGGAATAAATTATTGGTGCATGAAGTTATAATGATGATAAAAATTGTTCAAACTAGTCCTATTTATATATTAAAATTGATTGTAAGAACAAAGAGAATTAGACATTTACTGATTACTTGTTCTCATATCATCCTTCTTCTTCTTTTTTTTTTGTGTGTGTTTAACTTGTTTAATATCATCCTTCTTTTGTAACAAAGAGAATTCATTTACTATAGTTACTTGTTTTTATATCATCCTTCTTTTCTGTAAATAGACCGGCCATCAGATTAAATACTTCTCCATATCGCAGTTCTGGTTATATTTAACCTTTAACACCAGATAAAATTAGAGATTGAGAGCTGAACACAACAATGCATGTTAGTACCACCGGGTCAACAATGTTATTACTACCGGGTCAATAAGATATTCAAATTGTAAAACTACTTAAACCTTTAAAAAAAGGTGCTACAGATTACTTTTTTAAATCTAGTGTCTAATTGGTAAGATTCTTAAATATCACGGTAGAATTGTGCGAGTGATAAAAATATGTAAAATTTTGGAATTGTTTCGTGTTTGTGTAGTTTTACGGGTTGGGTTATCAGTAAAAATCATAGATGAATTGATGTTATAAAGAAAAAATATGGCATGATGTGATGATAATGCATGACGAAGTGACGCATCGCACTGGAATCATGCTTTTAAAGAATGTTTTTTTTTGTGTGTCAACGCTTTTAAAGAAAGTTCAAAAATCAAATCAAAGCTTTATTTATTTGTTCGTGATTTTGTTTTTGACCTTTCCGTCCTTTAATATTGTCCTTTAAATTTCAAAAGACAATTGATGTTATGCTTTCATCATTCAAAGTTTTGTTGAATTTGTCATTTCATTTCTCACTCTCATTTATACGTGCAATTGTCTTTGTGCTAAGACCGTACGATCTTGTCGTACAAAATAGTCAAGAACATATTCACATTGAAACCACTTCTTTCAATTACGATTCACCTCCCTTTGATGTTTTTTTTTTTTTTTTTTGTCTACAGCTCCCTTTGATGTTTCTAATTTAAACATTTTGTAAAATAGGTAGAGAGAAAAGTTACGAACATATAAATCAAAAGTCAAAATGGTTAAATGGAAACAGCTAAAAATTCAAACTTTAGCCTGCCAAATTTGTATGGCCGAAAAACAATTATGCCACTTAGGGGTGTATTCAATCTAACATTTGAAATTATTTGTGTTAAAATAACAAATCATATGCTATTCAACTATGGGTTTAAAAAAAATCTTTTTTAATCCAATGCTATTGAACTAATGACTTAGGAAAGTACTTTAAAATCCACTGTTATTGGAAACATTTTAAGAATTGGATTTTTAGTGACTTTAAAATATTTTAGAGAATTTTAGAGGATTTTCTTAGTTAAAAGTACAAAAATGTAAATCTCATGGTTTTAAGTGGGATTTAAAAAGATTTTACAACAAATCATAACAACTTCCCTGAATTCACCTAAAATCATTAAAATTATCTAAAAACTCACTAAAACTCAAATGATTTAAAATATAGAAGTGAATATATATACACGAAAAAATAATGAAATGGATGGTATATTTAAAAAAAAAAATTAAAGCAAAAAAAACAATAAATAAGCCAAGTAATTGGTTGATTCCATTCAAAAATATTTGCAAGGTAGAGCCTATATGTGTCGTCCCAAATTGGTGCAAGAATCAGTGAAAGATTTATGAGAAATTTAACAAATTATCATTTTTACGGCCTACTTTAAAAATTTTATTGCGTTCCTTTATAAACATATTAGACATATATGTATCGAGAGAAAAGAAGAAAACTCCATGATTTATGTCACTATATATAGATTCCATCTACATAAAAAGATGAGAAATGGAGATTTAAAACACAATCTCCAAAGCCCTTTTCGACTGTCAAAGAGAAGCCACTTTCTCATGTGGTTTTTTGGATCTTCCCTACCCAATCAATTTTCAGTCGTCTCCACTTTAATTCTAAATTTATAATCTTAATTACTTGCCTTAATTAATTATATAATTTTACTCTCTTCATCAGACACGGTCCTACCTTCACGTTACACACTACACGTATTTATAGAATTCTAACCAAAAAAATGTATATATATATAGATTATGCGTGGCTTTCAAAAACGTGATGTAAGTTGTATTTGTATTTGTATTTATCCGTATGGAGTGGTATGAGGCTCTATTTTAGGTATTTCCATGGATACTAAGTTATATTTGGAAAGTAATCAATTATAAACTTTGTAACAAGATTGATAAATCATCTCAATATACGATATAGATCGCAACAAAGGAATGCGAGACCTGATTTGAGACAAATATATTGGGAAATCAGAATGAGTGTTATGAGATAATTTTCTAGAAAGGTTATGGCAGATTACATGTCCAGTGGATGGCTCCTGGTTAGTTGATACTTGATAGTGTGACAAAAGGAGCAGGATAGCACTAACATCTCTAACATAGTTCGATTGCTTTTTTTGAACTCCAAGGAAAATCAGTGAGCTACTACAGCACTTCACCTATAATTACTTAGCTTTATATGGAAAATGAGATACTGCTTCTTTTTCATTACATATTTAACATAGATGGTTCAAATGGTCATGGGTCATGGCCGTCCTTTACGTCAAAATTTTCTGAACTGGAATGTTCAAGGTTTCCGAATTCAAGCTGATACAGGAGTTCGTTGTTTTCTTTTATACGCACTTCTTTGTCATATTAGTTATTACGACAAAGAATACATACATATATATAACAAAAAAAAAATATTGCAATTTGTTTTCTCGAATTAGCCTTGGTCGTGTTGCACCTTTAACTGCATAGTATAATACATAAAATAGTGTGTACACATACACATAAACAAAATTTTGATGAGTGGGCAAACGTTTTCGGACGATCACAAATTTGGAATTTCCAAAATTTTAATTTTTAGTTGTATTCATTCTCTTCAGTTTTGGATGGTTCAATAATTTGTCCAACAATTGACATGCGAACAAATTATTTATCATGGATGAAAAAAATAACAAATTATTTATCGAAAAACTTGACCACTTTAAGTCTCAACAGATGCTAGAGGACCGGATAGTTAATGGTGATTTAAGAAAATTAGTGTGTACATAAGTTACAACTAGCTAGCTAGGGTTTTGAGTTTTGACCACATCTCACGGGATCGGTAAACAAGAAACAATTAGGGACCACATCATTGGTGTCCACGAAATAATGTGATACTATTAATGAAAAATTATATATACTCGCTCTTCATTATAAATGATGTTTAAGATTTTTGCACATAGATTAAGAAATCACAAAAATTTCATTTAATTTATCTCTTTTATATAAAAACATCATTAACTACATTCAATCAATATTAAATTATACTGTATAATATAAATGGTCAAAAACATCAAATACATTTGAATTTTTTCCTAGAAATTTAAAAACATTATTCAAATTGAAATAAAAAGAATTTCTAAAACATCACTTAAAGTGATAGAAAGAGATTAAGGACTATAAGCAATAATAAATTATTAATCAACGCAGATACCCTATGTGCTGTTCCCTGAAAGTAAACCATAAAGCCATCTTTCAACATTCAACCATCCACATGCACGTTGTGACAACATCATTATAAGTTATTCGAAAATTCAGCAATTAAATAATAACATAGATTATCAGCTTTAATCATCTGTTCTCATTCCTTTTTAGTTTTTAGTTTTCGGGAAAATTGATTTGCATGTACGCAACGTATATGTATGTAGGTATGAACAGATACCAAACTCAGATATATTATTGTGTCACTACGTAGTAGTTTTTCTTGCTTTAGCAAAATATCACGTGCGACGTATATGATTATAGGTTTAGGTCGAATATTACATGCACGGACGAGATTTTTAATATTTAACACTAGACACTTTAATTACAAGAACTTTTTTTCGTCCTCCACAAACAAGTTACAAGAAAATTATTTTACCAACCAAGTTACAATAAAATTGCCCATCCGGCATTTATCTTACCACTTGGTTTGGGCGATTTGATCCTTCACTATTGTAGGGTCATTATTTAGTTAATCTCAACTCTTTTGTACTTGTTTCTTATGTGTCATTGTCTTTCCAAAAATCATTTTACAAAAATATTTACCATGATATTGAGTCATCCGCGTATGGTGATACAGTGGTACTTGGTCTAGGACCATGCAATGACGTAAGTAAATTCACTATAAACCTAAATTCTGCGAGTAGACTACTTGATAATTTAAGTTTTGGCTCGTATGTTTTATCCGTGGGTAGGTTTACAATTTTTCTTTTTTTGACAAAATCTAAAAAGGGAAAAACCAAATTGACATCTTCAGAAAAAAAAAGGAGTCAATGGTCAAAGATTTGCAATGATCTGTCGGTGCCTCCCATAGTCTTTCCGTATAATAGCACAACAAAAACTCTTGTGTTGTTGTGTGATGAAACGTATAGAGTCAGTCAGAATCACTAAGTACATAAAAAGGTCCAGAAAACGCTCTAAAGATAATGAAGAAGTGCGGTCCTACCTTCCCTCTCGGTGCACCCACTTCCACCTGATTTTCAGCCTATCATGTGGGGAGCTCCCACGTGGCATGCCCGGATGTTCCGTGTGGAAAACAAAATTCTTAAAACGATAAAACCTCTTCTCCATAGTATTAAATTTTGTTGTCATTATTCAGATATTGTAAGCTTGGTCTAGCTACTTTTTCTTGGGATTTTCTATAGAATTTATGGATCATCCCCGGAAATAACGGAATTTGCGAGCCAAAAAAATAAACAAAAGAATAGAAAAATATGGGCTGGATTGTGATTTCAGATTTTTTTTTTTTTGATCGACAAAATCTGATTTATAGATTTATAGTCTAATCTCTACTACGCAGTAATAACGATTTGTGAGGAACTTGGTAAAACCGTAAATACTAACTATTTTACTAAAAGTTTTTCTCTCGATTTATGACTTATCACTTCTACGCAGTAATAACGTGATTTAAGGATCGAACTCGTGGAAAAACCGTATAAAACGTAAACCACTAAAAGCTTTTCTCCTAGATTGTGATGTCATTTACGAAATTTTCCCTGCGAATTTACATCTTAAAAATCTAAGAATACTTTAAACTGTTGTAAAAGTCATAAGGTCAAGGAACCGACAAGAAAGTTTACTATGGTTTAATCGTACTACGCATATACAATAACTTCATATATTACACTATAAATATGATGCTTTGCTTTCGATGTAAAGATAACAACATCTTCAACAATAAAGAAAAAAAACAAAAGAGATACATACCTATTTTTTCTTTCTCTTATATATCGATATATCTAAGTTCCACGGATACGATAAATTTCTTTCGGTAATATAACTATATATAAACACCATTTTTATAACACGTTATCAGTAAGATCACTCTGATCGTTATATTACCGCTGATACCGCTAGTTACTATTCACGACGGAAGTTACCGTCAACGTCGGAATTTACTGTTCACAACGAATTTACTATTCACCTCCAAAATCACCTTTACCACCGTGAGACGCTATTCACGCCGAAAGTACTGTTCACCACCGGAAAGTACTGTTCATCACCAGAATTACTATTTCTTGCCGGAATCACTGTTCATTATCATAATCTACATAATTAATTTATTCATGTCATCATAATATTATTGTTAATAATATTATGTTAATCGTAAATCGCTTATCTGAATCTGGTAAATTAATTGATCGCATGATAGATAATTTCTTATCGATTTTTCAAAAATCTCCAACGGTCATATCGTTTTTCCAACGGTCCGGAACAGTGTTTTTCAAACTATAAATACACTCTCTCATTCACTTATTTATTCACATCTCATCTCATTCACATAAGAAATTTGCTTAGATTTCATTTGTAAAATGATTCGCATATTTCTTATGCTTAGCTTAATTATGTTTGTATTTATGGCATCTCCGTTGGGGAATTTACCCCTGGAGAATTTGTCTTTAGTTTTGGTTTAATTTTTTATGGAATATTTTTCCTTGTAATCACTTTACTTATTAACATGTAATCGGTTTAATAATCGTTCCAATAAAAAAAAAAAAAAATGTGGCCTATGCAGGTTAATGTGTTTTATTTATGAGATTCGCTAACGATTATTTAACAACTATTGATGTTGATTACAGAAATGAATATTGCAAGTGGATCAAAATTCAAAGAAAAAGAAAAAGAAATATGTATACCAGATAGTGGAACAACGCACACTATTCTGAAGAATGAGATATATTTCTCAAATATAAAGAGGACAAAAGTTATGTTAATACAATATCGTCCCGCGACTGATATGAACCAGAAAATTTCTTGCTAAACGAACTAAATTTTCCATCGATAACGCCATGACGCTCCAAATTCAAAAAGGAATTTGTTGAGTTTTAAAGATATCTACCTTGCATGATACCGCCTGAATCGAGGATAAAAGAAGTTATGATATAACTCGAAAAAATGGCAAAAGGTTATCTTAAAAATTGCTCGCTTCTTCCGACACCATACATATATACGAATAATCAAATCAAGGTGATGTAAATCAAGATGATTTCATACAGCATAAAGACTGGTCATCCGGCACCACGATGACGCGAGAATCATGACTTCACATGGTCATGACCGAAAATCCAAGATTTATCCGGGAAATAAAAAGACTGAAGATGTTCCTAAAATTGCAAGGCCATCGCCAACAAAAATTGAAAAGGAATCACCAAAGTTCCTCGAACGTATTCGATATATGACCAATTCATCCACCACGTAATTCATTCCACTATTTTATGGTGCTGATGATGCTAGATATCACATGTTTCATTATCATCTCGAAATATGGATTTCATGAGATTTCTAACTCGATAATCAAACTGGGCACATTTTCGATTATCCTATTAAAAGAGAGATTGACAATGTCGTGAATTCACTTCCGATCATTTAATGATTATCAGATGGTATCGAATGGGTCAACATCCCGGCTCATGCTCATACTCAAAGGGCTAATCATTAATTAAACGCTCTGCAATTAATCAGACCTGATCATGAGATCAAATCTCCCAACATTCAATGGGGCATGCCATACGCAGCAAACACCGATTCGATGGCCAAGGCATATCAAAAGTATTCCCTATTACGCTGCATTTGGTCGGAACCAAATGTTTCCCATTTTAATTTTTTGCAGGCGCTAATAAGACTCAACGCATAAAAATGGGACCTAGAACCAAAGACTGGTGATGCCTTTACGGCAAGGCTGATTGTCATTTCGACAAAGTATTCCCTTCTGTGGGGAGAAAATGTAGTGAAGGATATCAAGTGAAGTGTACCTACACCTCGATCCTCCTACTAGCAAGTAACTAAGTTCGACGATATGCATTTGCAAAGATTGCAAATCAGCTTTCCGATGCATTTACGTATACCAAAACGGTAACAAAATCTCATATACCAGCTGCAAATGTTCGCTATAATGAGATTCCACAAGAAGCGGACTAAGATGAAACAGAGTGTAACCCGCCAGTAGATTGCTTGTTCTAAGGATAAACATCCTAAAAAGAAAGAAGCAGAAATGCATAATTCTCCCAAAATGGTTGAAAATATTTTGGAAAAATAATCATGAGAATAATGATAATACGATCATCATGAAAATAAGGATGACGCAGAAAGATGTACTGATTTGAAAATCATGAGATATCTATCAACTATATCCATAATAAGGATATGAAATGAAATGAGATAGTTGATATTGATAATTTTTCTCATACCTCGTAAAAGAAATAAATGAGAAAAACGAGGATCCATACCAAAATCAGATATGAACGTCGTTATACACGACCTGGCTAAAATGAAATAAAAGTCGATGATTCGCTTAATCGAAAAGTATTCGACATCAGACTCACACGAGAGTGTGGCTTGATAAATTATTGCTGAAAACGAAACTAGAAAAATGAAATTAGATATAAAGCTCGCCTTGCGACAAGGTTTCTCCCAAAGACTGATTGATTTGAGGAAACATATTTCCGTGATGGATGGCATCATGTTTAGATTCATGAGCCTAACGGCAACGAGAATCTGAAACGCCCGATGCCGTTAGATATTTATACGTTCATACAAATATCTATATGAGAATCTGATGGTTTTAAAATGCCGACGACAGTTCCAAACCCAAAGAGTCAGCGCAATAAAGTCAGAAAGATCATTATATTAAGCAAAGAATTGCACGCGAATCGCTTCACGATCACTGGAAGGATATGTGAATGATCCTATACGCCCATGTGTTTTTATCAAGAAAATAATATCCGGATTGGATAATCGCGTATATGCGATGATCAATATAATCGAAACTCAAAAGAGACAGAAGCATCGATTATTTAAAAGAGAATTTGAGATAAAGATCTCTGCGAAAAGATTGCCTGTCTCCAAATCGAGATCTCAAGCGTATATTTGCAAGATCAATCCACATATACCAAAAAGAAAAAAAGATTTAACATAAGGCTTCCTCTAAGCACCCCTATGGTCGTAAGAACATCAATGTCGAATGATCCATTCCGACCATCCGAGGAAAATGAGAATCTGCCCTACTCGAAGATATTTATTAATCTTTTAATAGATATGCTTCATCCCCTACCAAGCATTGGAATGGGATTAAACATGTCTTCCGATATCGATTAATGTAGATTATTTTATCCTAACAATTCAAATGGTCAAATGACGGTTTCAGACGCAGTGGTATTTATCGGATCCACACAAAGCCCGATCACGCGATATGTTTAACTGAGGCATCGCTATATCATGCGTTAACAGACCAGGCTATTTCTTCAAATCATGCCGAGATTATCGCACTCCACAAGAGAATGTGTATGGCCGAGATCAATCGACAACACATTCAATCGAATCAATGTTAACACGGAGCCAACAATCCTTTATGAAGATAATGTGATGGTCAAACAAGGAAGGATATATCAAAAGCGATAACCAAACATATCCTCCAAGTTCTCTCATACACCCAAGAACTGGTAATAATAAAGAAATCAAGAAGATATGCCGATCACGCGACAACGCCGCAGATCTCTTCACAAAATTACTACCCACCTCGATGTTAAACATGTTCGCAATATCGAATGTGCCATCAACAAGCATACAGACGACGTAATTCGGGGAGTTGCTGTTATACTCTTTTTACCTTATGTTTGCCACCTGGTTTTCCTATGTTTTTAACGGCACAACAAAGACGCTAAACGTAAAACGCAACGCAAATGACATTGGCCTGTTGTAAAGTCATGCGTCAAGAATTTGAACCGAGAAAGTTTACGCTACCGTCACTACGCATTTACAATAAACTTCATATATTACACTATAAATATTTCGTAAAGATAACAACATCTTCAATAAAGAAGTTAAACAAAAGAGATGCATACCTATTTTTTCTTTCTCTTATATATCGATATATCCGAGTTTCACGGGTACGATAAATTTCTTTCGGTAATATAACTATATATAAACACCGTTTTTATAACATAAACCAATTATTTACGCACAGAATATTAGTCTGAAGTTTGACAACCCTCTTAATTTTTTTATATTTAAATGTGACTACTTTAGAGAGATTAATTAACTCTTTTTGTTAAGTCAGAAAAGTTACCTAAGTATTTGACTTCTAAATAACACGGAAGTGAATAATACATATTTCAAACACGAATTAAAGATTGTCACGCTATATGAACGTCTACGCATATATTTGTTAGGCACCGATTTTTAACCTAAAATATATATCAGTCTCTTTCTAGCTATGTCTCTGCATGTATAGTAATTAAATTTAGCCCTCATATGTTGTTTGAAACCTAACAGATAAATTTGATTGTTAATGTTTTTTACTGCTTTACGTTTTTCTATGGATTTTCTAAACGTGTATTGATCGTACGTTGAAATATATATATCATTGGCCTTTTTTTTTCCAGTGGCTTTGATTGATGTTGAGTTTTGAAAGATATTCCTCGATCAAACATCGTTGCTTGTTGAATAAATTATTGACTTACTTGTCGACGAAAGATTATATATACTTTCTCTGATAGGACAAGTAATTTTAAGTGTTGGTATAGTATAGATATAGATTTTTTTTTTTTTTTTGTCACACAGATATAGATATTATTTATTCTTTTCAAATAAAACGGCTCACAAAACTCATAATATGGGAGAATTTTCGTTTATGTCTTTGTGATACACTTGCAGATTAACATTAATCCTTTATTTTGTCGTATAATTATTTATAGCTATTTTACAATTTTCTTAAAAAGTTAAAACAAAACCCATTCACAGCAGACGTTATCTTTATGTATAGCGTCTTTTAATTCCTTAGCATCTTCTTCTAGAATTTTCTGGCACTATATATTAGAACATTCCAAAACAAACACTGAGAAATGAGAATTTAACTAGATAGACAAGAATATAAATTGGAAAGCAAATGAAACTTTGACGGGAATAATATTTTTTGGTTAAATTGACGGGAATAATATCTTTGCTATATATTACCATCTTTTTTTGGTATCTAATTCTAGTTAATATCTAGACTAGACTGTGAGCCCAAATATTACTATCCCCGATGTGATAATTCAGTAGTAACAAACTGTAAACATTGTGTTTACAATCTAATGCTTGTAATTATTTCAAAGAAAAAATTCGTTCTTAATTATCACTTAATTTGATCTCATTTTTATTGTGTTTGTTTAAATAAAACGTTATAAATTTTTTAAAAATATGTTCACACCCAACAAAATGTTGATTATATAAACTCATTTGATTTTCATGGATGATCAATATTATAACAAATCCAGCCAAAAAGTCGCATGAAAATAAACTACGTGAAGGCACCAAAGTAGTAGTATAACACCAAGTACACGTGTCAACAAATCACTAATGGAGTCCAGCTGTAATGGTCCCCGTGCGATACATACATTGACCAAGACGTCTGAAAATAAAATAGCGTGAGAAATTCGAAGTGAACGCCGTTATTTGTGTGTACCGGGAAACGGAAGATGGTGTTAGCTTAGGGTTTTAGAAAAGGCTTTGTGGGAGTTTTGCTGCCGGTATATTGTGGGACAACTCCGTTAGAAACTACTGCGGATTAACCGGGTATTGCCGGTTTCACGGTCCTGGTCAACCGGGTAAATCCCGTTATAAAATATGTGCCCTCATTTATGCCCTTTTGTTTCTCCATAAGCCTATGTTTGCATTTGATCGCTCTTGCAACATTAGTAATGCAACATGATCATTTTTATCAACATATACATTGTATTAGGTTTTAATATGGACGGTGAATACAACAATGACATTTGGTTAACTATTTAATTGCATGTTGCATGATCATTTCATTACTTTTTTTTTGTTTTACAGCACATTATCATTTCATTTAAGATAATAATTTAAGTTAAATCAGTGGGTAGAAAAAAAAAATCCAACCATCTAATATATTTTTATTAGACTATTCTACTATTAAACCTTTTATTCAAGCCAGTACGGGTATTTGACCATTACGGAAAAATAAAAATCCCAATATAAAAATACCACTTTTTGTAATGAAAACGAAATAAAATAAAAAGACAAGAAAATAAAATAATTAAAATCCAGTTGAACACGAATAGTCGAATAGTAAGCCGTTCACTTAAATCCTGGATTTAACATATTGTGCAATTACATTTAAACCCTTCGATATCTCTCCTCACCCTCTTCCTTCTTCCCTCTATATATATTAACCCTTTCTCTTCCATTCTTCCTCACATCCTTAAAGCTTCAACAAAACCAGATCAAGCTTCTTCACCATCTTCACTCTTGTTTAAGCTCTCTCTTTCTAAAAGTTCTCTCATTTCGATCTTGTAACACAAAACACAAAACCTAAACGATGCCTGAGGCACCAAAGATCGTAGCTTTGGAGGTTTCTGATCAGAGCCTCGCGGAGAAGAACAAGAACAAGCTCCAATTCATCGAGGATGTGACCACTAACGCAGATGATATCCAGAGACGAGTTCTTGAAGAGATCCTTTCACGTAATGCTGACGTGGAGTATCTGAAACGACACGGGCTCGAAGGACGAACCGACCGTGAGACTTTCAAACACGTCATGCCTGTTGTAACTTACGAAGACATTCAACCTGAGATCAACAGAATCGCTAATGGTGATAAATCACAAATCCTCTGTTCTAACCCTATCTCTGAGTTCCTCACAAGGTTTGACCATTGATCTCTTTTATGTTCCTCTCTACATTTCTTGATTCTTTATTTTCTTGTATTTTCCTCTTTTCATAATTGAGATATTTTTAAGACCCTTAAGAGTCTGTTCATGCTTCTCTCTGTTTTGTATTCTGTTTCATCACTTAGGCTAAGATTTAAGATTCGAATCTCTAATGGGTACTCAAAAAGGTTTTTAAGTTTTAACTTTCTCATCCGTTCACTGTTGAAAACTTTATCCAAAAAGAAAATAAAAATCACAACTTTTTTTCTTATGGGTCTACTTTTGTCGAAATCATTGGAAAAAAATATTCGCAAGAAAAATATGCCTAACATGGATTTATGTTAATTGTGTCAACAGTTCTGGGACATCTGGTGGAGAGAGGAAACTGATGCCAACAATCGAAGAGGAACTAGACAGAAGATCACTTCTCTACAGTCTCTTGATGCCTGTGATGAACCAGTTCGTTCCTGGTCTTGAAAAAGGGAAAGGAATGTACTTTCTGTTCATCAAATCCGAATCCAAGACACCAGGTGGTCTCCCTGCTCGTCCTGTTTTAACTAGTTACTACAAATCCTCTCACTTCAAAAACAGACCTTTTGACCCGTACACCAACTACACAAGTCCCAACCAAACCATCCTTTGTCCTGACTCTTACCAGAGCATGTACTCGCAAATGCTTTGTGGTTTATGCCAACACAAAGAGGTTCTTCGTGTTGGAGCTGTTTTTGCCTCTGGTTTCATCAGAGCCATCAAATTTCTTGAGAAACATTGGCCTGAGCTAGCCCGTGACATTAGAACCGGTACCCTCAGTTCCGAGATAACCGATCTTTCGGTTCGTGAGGCGGTTGGGGAGATTCTTAAACCAGATCCTAAGCTTGCGGATTTCGTCGAATCGGAATGCAGGAAGACTTCTTGGCAAGGGATCATCACTAGACTTTGGCCAAACACCAAGTATGTGGATGTGATTGTGACCGGCACAATGTCACAGTATATTCCAACTCTGGATTATTACAGCAATGGTTTGCCTCTAGTCTGCACAATGTATGCTTCTTCGGAGTGTTACTTTGGTGTGAATCTCAGGCCGCTCTGCAAACCAAGCGAAGTCTCTTACACTCTCATACCGAATATGGCGTATTTCGAGTTCTTGCCTGTTCATCGGAACAGTGGAGTCACTAGCTCAATCAGTCTTCCAAAAGCACTCACTGAGAAAGAACAGCAAGAGCTTGTTGATCTTGTTGATGTCAAGCTTGGTCAGGAGTACGAGCTTGTAGTCACCACCTATGCTGGTAAGAAATCCAACCACCTTTCATTGATTTGGTTTGGGAATTTTTTTTTGATTTAAATCTGATCTTTTTTGATTGATTTGATTAAGATGGAATATTTAAACTAGCATGAGAATCTTTAGTTCATCTACTTATGAAAGATTGAATTAATGTTGAACCTTTTCTTGTTTTGTGATCTTTATAGGACTTTACAGATACAGAGTAGGTGATGTCCTAAGAGTGGCTGGTTTCAAGAACAATGCGCCTCAGTTCAGCTTCATATGCCGCAAGAACGTGGTCCTAAGCATTGACTCAGACAAAACCGATGAGGTTGAGCTTCAAAACGCAGTTAAAAACGCGGTAACACACCTTGTTCCGTTTGATGCCTCACTCTCCGAGTACACTAGCTATGCGGACACATCGTCTATCCCGGGCCACTACGTCTTGTTTTGGGAGCTCTGCTTGAATGGTAACACGCCAATTCCTCCCTCAGTCTTCGAGGATTGCTGTTTAACCATAGAGGAATCACTTAACAGTGTGTATAGACAAGGAAGGGTCAGTGACAAGTCCATTGGACCGTTGGAGATCAAGATAGTCGAGTCAGGGACTTTCGATAAGCTCATGGATTACGCGATAAGCTTAGGGGCATCGATCAATCAGTACAAGACACCAAGGTGTGTGAAGTTTGCTCCGATCATTGAGCTTTTGAACTCTAGGGTTGTTAATAGTTACTTCAGTCCCAAGTGTCCTAAATGGGTCCCTGGTCACAAGCAATGGGGGAGTAACTAAAGAGGAAACTTTGAGGAAGAAGAGACACTCTCAATGAGGTAGAAGGTTCTAGTCCCATTTGAACTGTTTTTTGTAATCAAATGAATATCGAGAGAAAAGTGATTAATTATCATGTCTGTGTGTCTAATTTTAATCTTTATTTTAATTTTGCTTTACTGTTTTTGTTTTAAAATATGTTTAGCTCCTAGTCATATGTACATAGCCGGTTTATGTTTCCCTAAGTGACTCTTTAAGTTCTCCAGCCTTTTAAAAGTTTTAATCCAGTTTTAGTTTTTTACTGTTCTTGCAATTAGCCAGGGTTAAAGCTAAGAGGAGAAAAAAGTTATAATTATAGTTAAAAGTGAGAACTTTACTTGTTTTGGTATTTGCTTCAAAAGGCAAAATCATTAGAAAGCCATAATTTTCTCTGATTGTTATGCGTTTTTAGTAAATTATTATAGTTTTCTATATATATACAATATACCATCGAGAGATGAACAAGAATCATCAAAAGGTTCAAGGATCGAAAAAGAGTTTATTGTTAGGCTTCAATTAGGCTTCAAGGAACATAATTTAGTTAATTAAATAACAGAGAGCATGTAGATCCGACATTTTATGTATTATAATAATGTTCAGCATTTTCATACTATTATCCTACTCGAGCAAGTATTTTAAATCATTAACGTCAGAAGTAGCATAAATAAATAGAAATTCTTATTGCATTCTAACAGTTTACATATACAATATATGAATATATAGATTATCTCGGAAGTAGCAAAAAAATATGACGAGATTTTGCCAAGTTGTGAGAACAATTGTTCCCTGTGTGACCGTCAGAGACCACAATACTGGCCTGAAATTGCTTACATTACTCAACTTTAAGTAAAGAAAACAATTCACAACTCAAAAAATTGGCAAAAATGCTTTTTGTAATCGAACGAACAAAGACAGACAAAGCCGTTGTATAATGTATATACATATAAGTAACATTTTTGTTTTCGTTTTCAGATTTTTAATATTCATAAATAATTGTATATATATATATACTGAAAGTTTTTTTCAGCATAGAGAAAAGCAATGCAAAGGGTCTTAATTCTGTTCTTCTCCACAAAATAAATAAGGCAAATGTCTGTCTTGGATCTCTTAGCTCAACTGTTCATTGGTTTGATTTATGTGTTCGGTTTCTAAGTTTAGTTTGTTTGTTAGTCTTCGGCTCCAGAGGTTTGTAATCTGCTGACTTATGTCTCTCTTGTGTGGATTTTATATTCCGATGATATTTTTATCTTCATTTTAGGAGGCAGAGGCAGAGATTAAAGACATCTATCTACATGATTCCAGTTGTTTTGATTTTTGTTCACACCAAAAACTTATACTCTACCTAATATTGAAACCAAATTTTTTACAATCATTATCTTGGACGACAAAGAGAATAATGACAAGAACTTCAATGATTTGGTATACAGAATACAAAAAGATAAAATTTGAGATGGCACAAAACCATACTAAGACGTGTGGCTAAAAATTTGTTGACTTTTGACCGACCCCATAAGGTACACCGCACGTGCGCTACATTAAAACGTTGCTCCCTATCTGGGCTTACATTGTGGCTCAGATAGGCTCATTATCTTGGCCCAGTAGTACTGTAGAAGTAAAACGACAGTGTATGATGTGTTCTGCATTTCGATTTTCCTGTCTCCAGTTTTAAATTAATATTTTTTTTAATCCAATTTCAAATCATTTTCTTTTAAATAGTAAACACTATGTTTTACCAAAAATTCTTCAATTGATTTAATTTTAGTTCATCACAACAGTGACTCGATTTTTTTTGTATGACCAAGTAATTATAAAAATGTTCTTCTTTTGATTATTTAATTAATTTTGGTCATATTTTATAGTGATTTTCCTGCTAAAATGAAATAGTATATGCTTTTTAGAATAATAAAGAATTTAAGTGTTATTTATGCCACATCAGAACAATAACATGATAAGTATAGTATTATTGATCAGAATAGTATAAACTACAAACATGCTCATCATGGGCTGTTTTAAATTTGGACAGTGGAACATACGTGTATATATAATATACTTTTTTGATAAAATATATATACTATACATATACTGACATACAGTGACACAGAAACCACAAACATTACACTATGCAATGTTTGTATGTCTCATGACCACTATTGCTAATATAATCATAATATACATTTTCTTTTGAAGTAATACCCTATATATTATTCGAGGAGACCACTTATACAATTAACCTTACCAGATACATCACATAGCTATTACAAATTTTTTTTTTTTATAATTTCTCAATAAAGGTAGTTTAGTCACTAATTATTTTCTTATTACCAATAAAAATTATATTAATTATGAACAATTATAATATTAATTATATTAATATCTAATCAAGTATTGTGGTTAGTGAAATCTAGATTATCATTCAACTTTAAATTTTTTATTCTAGCCAATGATATTAAAATATAAAAATTGGAATTGGTTATAAAATGATCTATCTCCAAAATATCTAGAAAAAATATTTTTTATTATAAAAATTTGAATTATGGTAACTAATTAAAATCAAATATTTATGGTAATTAATTAAAATACTATATTTATGGATATTAAAAATCCATATTTATAGGAGATATTCTATAGAATATTTTATATTTATGAAAAAGTTCCATAAAATATTTTCTAATATATTGTCCAAAATTTCACAAAATATTAATTTATATATTTACTCTTTGAATTTCTTATAGTAAAAAAATTCAAATAAATGATATCCGGAAATTATATTTTTTTATACCAAAATGAATTATGGTAACTAATTAAAATTGAATTAAAATCAAATATTTATGGTAACTAATTAAAATTCTATATTTATGGTAACTAATTAAAATCCTATATTTATGGATACTAAAAACCGTTATTTATAAGAGATATTCTACAAGATATTTTATATTTATGAAAAAGTTCCATAAAATCTTTGGTAATATATTGTCCAAAATTTCACAAAATATTAACTTCTATATTTTTAGCTAAACCTAACGACAAAACTCTAAACTTCTCCCCAATATAAACCGATCAAGTTCTCTTTCATCACCATTTGTAGTTTCATATACGTTTTATAAGTTGATTTACTAAAAATATCTAATTTTCAATTGGATTGTTGTTACCTTTATTGTTTTATTTTATCCTCTATATATTATTTAAGAAGTACACTTATACAATTAACCTTACAAAATATTGATATTTACATTACATTGCCATTACAAGAAAGAACAAATTATAATTTATCATTAAGGATAGTTTAGTCATTAATTATTTTTTATATATTAATTATAGATTATATTAATGTTAATTAGGTGTTTCGATTTTGTGGTTAACAAAAAATCGTGGTCAATATTGTAATTAACAAAAAAAATCGGAATTGTTAATATTACAAAAATCCGGATCGGATTTGTTAATATTCCAAAAAACGGATTTGTTAATCTGATTTGTTAATAATCAAATATTGTGGTTAACAAAAAAAATATTTAATCGAAAATAGTTAACATGTGAAATCCAAAATTTAGGGAACTAAAAAATTCGAAATTCGAATATAGTTATTAGAAGATACGTATTGTTAGTTTAGGAAACTAAAAATCTGAAATTCATGATTAATATATTAATCAAATATTGTTAACCCGTAAATTTTGATTATCATTCAATTTTAAATTTTTTATTCTATCCAATCATAATAAAATATAATAAAATTCCATAATTTTTATCCAATCATAAATTCTTTATAATATAGTTATTACCTCTATTCCCTTATTGTTAGTTATTAGAAGATACATATTGTTAGTTTAGGAAACTAAATTTTTAAAAATTCATGATTGATATATTAACTTTAAAATTCCAAAATATTGTGTTTTATTTGTTAATTGGATATAACAAAATATTGATATATTAAAATATTAATACGAGTTGATATATTGATATATTAATCATTTTCTATATTCATGTTAACAAATAAATAGGGTTTGTTAATATTCAAAACAGATTTGTATTTGTTAATAATCCAAAAAGGATTTGTTAATATTCTAAAAAATCGGAAATTCATAATTGATTTATTAATCAAATATTGTTAAGCCGTAAATCTAGATTATCATTCCATTTTAAATTTCTTACTTTAGCCAATGATAATAAAATATAATAAAATTCCCTAATTTTTATCCAATCATAAATGTTTTATAATATAGTTATTAGCTCTATTCCCTTATTGTTTAGTTATTAGAAGATACGTATTGTTAGTTTAGGAAACTAAAAAGTCCGAAATTCTTTTATTTTTTGGTCATCAAAAACAAAATCCGAAATTCATGATTGATATATTAACTTTAAAATTCCAAAATATTGTGTTATATTTGTTAATCGGATAAAACAAAATATTGATTTATTAAAATATTAATACGAGTTGATATATTGATATATTAATCATTTTCTATATTCATGTTAACAAATAAATAGGATTTGTTAATATTCCACATAGATTTGGATTTATTAATATTACAAAAAATTTGTATTTGTTAAAATCTGATTTAATTTTATTTGCACAGTCGAATATTGATTTGCAAAAAAAAAAAACAGATTTGTTCATTAGCAACGTATCAAATTATTCCAATAATCGACTATTATAAAAATTTTCCTTATTTTAATACGAGTATTGGATTCAAATTTTTAGAATTCTTTACAAGCTTTTAAAATAAAAATTAAATTTAATTCAAAACATTCTTCTACAAGCTAAACAATATAGAAACTTTTGCAACAAGATAAACAAAATATTCCTCTCTAAAACCCTTAAATCAAGGACTCCCTCTTCACTATATATAAGATCATCTCATTCCACAAAACAAAATATTCATTCCTCTTAAATCCCTAATATTGTTTTATTTGTTCCATTCATATATATATATATATATTATTTATGTTGTTAATAATTTATAAAACTTTAGTTTCATATCCTTTCTCCCATATTTTTCATATATTCATGCATGTAGTGAGAGATGGTAATGGAGACACAAAAGTGATTTTGTTGAGGTATGTCTTCTTTTCTAATTATTAACTAATGTTTTTTACAAAGTAATATGTTAAGATTTTTATTATGTTAAATTGTTTTTCTTGGTTACTTATACTATGAAATGAAAAAAAAATCTTAGCTTATATGTAAAAAGTAATATTAGCTTATGAAATCAAAATAGTAAAATTATTATTTTAACAAAAAATATTTGAGAAGATTATATAATTTATTATACTATTTTTTTTAAATATTTTGAAAATGCTGCATGTGAAATATATATAGATTTCATGTTACATTTACAATCATATTTATATCTTAAATCCTACTAATATGGACTAAATTAAATTTACACTAATGATAATATTTTATCAACAAAATTACCGAATTCGCAATTATCAAAATACAATACATTAAATAATCGCAGATGATTTTATATTTGTAAATAATCATACTTACATATTTTGATATCTTTTATAATATTACAACTGTAACTGTTTTAAAGAAATACTTAATATTACTCTAAAAAAAATATCATCTCGTGCTGTAATGCGGGATAATATCTAGTTTTTGTTTATTTTCCTAACCAAATTGGTTAACCCACCGCCTGTAACATTATTTCTTTTCTATTTTTTTTTTCCCGCTAGATGAGAAATTATGTGAGTTTTTTAAAAATGGCCGAAAGCTACAAAGAGAAGTTAACAAATTATACAAGTGTTAACTAAATTGATATATTTTTAAAATTTAATAATTTCATTACGAAAAAGTGGATTTAAAGTTTTCTCAATACAGTTTAATTAGATAGTTACCATCATTTGACCAGAATAAAAACAAGAAAGTTACCATCAAGTGTCGATGGTGGCCTAATTTCGATTTCAATATGGTACGCACAAGTTATCTTTGCTGAAATCACTAGAAATTGAAGATTTCATGATTTTTCAGTCTTTTTCGATTTAAGAAAACTTGGTTAAGAATTCAGTTATATATTTTTCTTACAGACTTATATCATCATCTTACTGATAACTAGAACTACAAGGACTCAAAATTAAATAAGCAATATTGGTAGAAAGAAAAAACTAAAAAAGTATAAGAAATGGCATATTCACTGAAATTATATCTTAGTAGATACTTCCATGATTCATCGAACGACATGATACTTCTTTTTCGGGTCATGCACATGAATCAACTTATACGTAACATAGTGTTGCCACTCGTTCATGCAACAAATTAATGAAATTGTGATGTGAACTTTGTTATTATATAAACTCTTTCTTATTTATTTAAGCTTATATTTCTATTCATGCTTACGAAAAATGTTTCTTCCACGGATTGTTGGATCGATATGTTATAGTATTGGCTAAATTATTTAAGGGAACATCGCTTTAGGTTTCTGCCACTTTGTGCAATGTTTTTATTAGAAAAAATAGTATGAATTAATCTAAAATTCTAAGCGAATAAACCAAAGTGATCCCTCACGTTTGAATATATAAGTCTGAAGACTATAGTTATTGGTCTCTTCCTTATTATAGTCTTTCAGATCCAATATCGCTATATCAACCGACAACCATAGTAAATAGGTAGAGCATATCCATAAAAATATAGATTATTATTCATCCACAAACTCAACTGATATCATGTACGAATTCAGATTCATTTGCATCAAAATAGTCTTATTCTGATGACCGATGAACTAATTATGGTCCTTTTTCTTCTATATATCACAATAAAAATAATTAATTATAATCTTCTATTTAGATGATAATAATGCTGTCTTTGTCTAACTAATTTATTTATGTAGCTCATATGTAAATGTCTTTTTGGATAAATTTGTGAAATACTATTCTTATGGATAGGGTACTAGTCATGAGTCTACTAACCATTTTAATAAATACAATATTTTCTTTTCTATTAAATTGTTTGTTTTGTATAGAGGAATTAATTTCACTAATCTGTATCTACAATATCGTCTAAGAATCCTTCAGTAATCTTCGTTCTGGAGCATATTCGAATCCATGATGCTCAAGCTTAAACGAAACCTTATAATTAAGATTAAACTAATTCAAAATGTTCCTTTAGGATTACTCCGGTTGATAATGAAAGAAAAAGTAAAGAATTGATGAACATTGTAAGGTATACTGTATATACTTTTGAATATAATGTTTGTGCGTGTGTGGATTAAGAAAAGAAATTTTTTGTGATACAAAAATTCACTGAGTTTGGAAAAGCAGAGGAATAAGATAAATTTATTTAGTAAGAGCTTTTTCTACGAGCTTTAATCACATGATTAACATTATAAAGTAAGGGTTTGGCCGACATAAAACAAGTTTTTAACGCTGATTGTCTTTGCTTCAAGCGATGATGTTCTTATTGTCGAAAATGACATTATGATTAGAGTAAGATTGGAAATTTCTGAATTTGTTTTTCTAACCAAGAGCTATTAACATAACTAGGAGTTAGTAATCATTGTATGAGTGACTTTTCTTTTTCAGCAGGGCTCACTGGCCTTATGACTCCCACAAGGGGAAGAGGTATTTTGCATCGAACAGTGGTAGCCACTGGAGACTTGGTCATATGAGTGACTAATATAACTTTTAGTACTTGAAACCATTCAAGTTTTCACTAAATTGAACATCAGTCTTCATTTTCGTGTTAGAATTTTAGTAGCAGACCCAACATGATTATAAGTAATGTCTGTTATAAAAACGGTGTTTATATATATAGTTATATTACCGAAAGAAATTTATCGTATCCGCGGAACTCGGGATATATTATAAAAGAGAGAGAAGAGATTTTAATATTTGAAAATTGTTGTGATATTGTAATATCTTCAATTGAATTTTCTTTACATCGAAACATCTCCTTATATCGGCAAATAAATTGAGTTTATTGTGCACGCATAGTAACGATGATTCGGCAGCGTTAAAACATTTTTTGCGGCCTGCGACTTTACAACCTCCGGAGACCATGTCACTGCGTTGCGACTTTCATTTAGCATTTGTTGCCTCGTTAAAAATTCTTATAAGAAAACCCAGTGGGATAAAACCTCATAAGGTAAAAAGAGTGCAACACGCAAGCTCCCCCTCGAATGATGATCACGTCATCATATGTCTCGTTGATTTCGAATTCCAATATTGTAGACATGTTTCTTGAACATCGAGGTGGGTAGTGACTTTGTGAAGAGATGCGGCGTTGTCGCGTGATCGGCATATCTTCTTGAATTTCTTTTACCGAGTTCTTGGGTGTATGAAAGAACTTGGGAAGGATATGTTTGTTATCACTTTTGATATATCCTTCCTTTGCGGCGACACATGCACATTATCTTCATAAAGGATTGTTGGCTCGTATTTGCTTGGATTATTCTTGTGAATGTGTTGTCTTATCGATCTCAACTGCTTACTTAACTTCGTAGGCGATAATCTCGGCATGATTTGAAGAAGTAGCCAGCGTCTGTTCTGAGCGAATATGCGGTGCCTCGATCGTAAATACATATCCATGCTGATCGAGCTTTATGAAGACGATAAATATCCACGCATCACCAATCATTTGACCATTTGAATTGTTAGGATAAAATAACCAAAATCAATCGACCATGAAGATATCAAAGACATGTTTAATCCGTTCATTCGTAGGAGATGAACTATATCTTCTAAAGATTAATGGCGAATGATATATCAGTGAATCTGATTAGCGGATACAAGAACGGCACTTAGATATGACATACGGGCCAGTATCTCTTTTTTCCTCGGATGGTCGAGAATGGATCATTATCGACATTGATGTTCTACGACCATAGGGGTGCTTAGAGGAGTAGCCTTATCCATGTTAAATCTTTTAACACTCTTTTTGGTATATGTGGATTGATGCGATATGCTTTTGAGATCTCTCATTTGTAGAGAAAGCAACTTTGCAGAGATCTTTATCTCAAATTCAGTAATTTGATGCTTCTGTATTTCTTTTTGAGTTAGATCATATTTAGATCATCGACATATACAGCGATTATCAAATCCGGATATTGTTTTCTTGATAAAAACACATGGGCATATAGGATCATTCACATATCCTTCTTTTATCAGTGATTACTTATTATCGCGCGCAGGCTTTTTAGTCATATAATGATCTTTCGAATTTTATTGCACATAACTCTTTGGGTTTTGAATTTAATGCTTACGGCATTTTGAACCCATCGAGGAATTTTCATATAGATATTGGTATCTGAATCCATCTGATAATGGTGCGCATTTAAATTTTCTTTAGGCTCTTTGAGGAATCTAGCGTTATTGCATCCATAACGGGAGAATATGTCTCCTAATGTATCTGGGTCTTTGAGAAAATCTTTGAAATTCTGGCGAGCTTTATATCTCATAACTTCGTTTTCTCATTTCGTTTTCAAGCGAATTTTATATCGACCGGTTTCACATGCTTCGGTGTGAGTACGATTGGTCAGAATACTTTTACATTCGGCGAATCGAAGTTCGACTGCGTAGCATCCTTCCATTTTGGTCAATCATGTTTTTCGACATTTTAATACGACTTTGGCTCAATATCATTGTTTTATCACATATTTCGCTTTGATAAGGTATATAAGCGTCGTCAATCTTATCAACTTCGTATGATTCCATGTTTTCCATTAATGGCATAGTTGATGGAAATCTCATGATTATCTTGAGGATTATGAGTTTCCATGTTATCATTAACCTCATGGTTGGGTTCTTCCAAAATATTTTCATTACGGGATCTTATCTTTCGAACTAGTCTTTAGACTTCCAGCGTGTATCATCACTCTTCCACATGTGATATTTCAATTCAGGGAGCATTTGCTGGTATGTGTGATTTAATTCTGTTTTGGTATCTGAATGCATCGGTGGCGATTTGCGATGTTACGATTTATAATTATCGAACTTCGATTAAATTTGGTAGGTGGGTCAAGGTGCAGAGATGGTACACACCATTTGAAATCTTTCTCTTTATTTATTTTCTCTCCTAGGCAGGGAATATTTTCTCGTCAATTGTGTCGGCAGCGTGCGTAAAAATCTCATGCGTGGTTTAGGTATCGTATAATTGATGGAGAATCACTGCAATATATATTCTCAACCTTCTTTGTTTTCCCATCTTTGTGCGTTGTGGTGGTCTTCTGAGGCACATATCACCAAAAATTCTTATATGAGAAATATTTGGTTCTCATTAAATGTTAAGCGTAATGGAGAATATTTATGGTATGCGCTTGAGTGCATCAATTAGTGCCTCTGCATGCAAAATAGCATGTCCCATACGGATGTTGGGAGTTTTGATCTCATTATCAATGAGTCCATGATTAATTGCGGTAGTTTAATCGATGATTCGCTAACCCATTTTGCGTGTGAGCATGACTGAGGATGTTGACTTGATTCATACCATAGTAATCATTAAATGCTTGGGAAGTGAATTCACGGCATTGTCTAGTCTAACTCTTTTAATGGGATAATGCGGGAGCTCCCGATTTGATTATCGAGTTAGAAATCTCATGAAATCTTATATTGCGAGATGATAATAAACAAAATGACCATTTCTTTGGATCGTCAATCGGGCCAATAAAATAATAGAATGGACATGGTAGATGTATGGTCATATATCGCGAATCTTTTCGAAATTATGGTGATTCTTTATCGCTTTAGTGGTGATGGCGCTTATGATCGGTTTCAGAGAACGCACTTCACATATCCTTTTATTTCCGATAAATCCCTTGGATTTTCGGTCGAACAATGTGAAGTCTCATGATTCTCGCGTCATCGTGGTGCGGATGACCGAGTCTTTCATGCCGTAATATGAAATCATCTTGATTTATCGACCACAATTTGATTATTGTCCTATATATGTGCGATCAGGAAGGAAGCGCGATTTTTAAGATAACCCTTTTGCCATTTTTTTGAAGTTATGTATAATGCCTTCTTTCATCTCGATCTTGAAGGTAGATATCTTTAAAACCCACAAATTTCTTGAATTTGGAGCATCATGCGTTATCGATGGAAAATTTAGTTCATTCGGCACGAAAATGGCTTTCAGTTCCTTATCGCGTCTAGGACCTTATATTGTATTGATGATATTTTTAGATTTTAAATCTGAAAAATATCTCTTGTTCTGAGAATAATTGCGTTGTTCCTTATCACGGTATCAAATTTCTCTTAATTTCTTTGGATATTGTCTTACGTATTGTGATCCATTTAAACAAATGTTATTAATAAAATCACACAATTAATATTAATAAAAACACCTGATAAAAAATTCATAACGAAATCATGATGTATTTATTTGAAAATATAATATTATTATTGAAAAAATAAAAATGCGTAATTATTAATGGTATTCTTGACGGCGGTTTCATACATCCGTTTACATATTCATGTCAGTCGGTATTGGCAAGTCGGAGAAGAATCGAGTGCGTTGTTCCCAAAATTTTCAGCGAGATTTCTTCTTTTCTTTGCCATTGAGTGACTCTTTATAATTCTGAAGATGTGGAGGTGTCGACACTGAGGCTAATGTCTTTTGGATCGCGTCGTAACAGCCACTACGGTGGTATTTTTAATTTTTTCCTTGGGAAGATTGTTTAGGTCGGATCCATTTAAAGGACTTCCTTTCTTGTGGAGGTGTGAATCCACCCGTCCGTCCACGACCGGCCGTCCGACGCGACGGCGCGACCCGTTTGTTTGATATCCTTGCTCGGATATTTTGTTTCCATTCGCTTGAGGAATGTTTTTGGTTCGATGGGCGGCGTTGTGGTGAGAAGTTCATTATTAACCATATGCATGAAACTGAGACTTCGGAGAACCTTTTTATACCGGTTCTGTATTGTTCTGCGAGGATATAATGGCTTTTATGAAAAGTGAGATATGTCTTTTGAGCATCTCTACGAGGCAGGTTTACTGATATTCCATTATCTTTGATATTCTCAGCATGCGAGAATGCGTCTACTTTTCATAATCACGAAATCTCGAGTTTGCCCATTCATCCAGGAGCGTATGGCGAGTTATCGCCTTGATTATCTTTTTTTAAGAGCTACATAGTGCGATCTTCTTGTGCATAGTCGAATTAGATTATAAATGTTTCCTCGGGAACATTCACGGCTGCTTTCGTCGAGGCGAAGTGTTTTCGCATTAATGGTATCGGATAGTTTTTAGATCGAAGATATAACTCATGTCGGTGGTCTGGGATGTAATTTGCAGATTATTTTGAGAGCGAGGAAGCGAAGCTTCCATATTTATTATTTTTATCTAAAAGCAAAGCCAAAATATAATTTTATTAGAATAATTTATTAAGCGATTACATGTTAATACATAAGCGATTACACGACAAATGTCAAGTAAAAATTAAGCAAGCAAAACAAATTCCTCGAGGGTAAATTCCAGCATCATATAAATCGAGAAATAAAAATTAAAAGCAACTAGAAATATGCGAATCATTTTGAATGAAATCAGCAAATTTCTTATATGAATGAATTGGTGTGAATGAATGAGTGAATAAGTGGGTGTATTTATAGATTGAAAAAACACATTCACTAGCCGTTGGAAAGCATATGGCCGTTGGAGATTTTTGAAAAATCGATCGAAATTATCATCGCGATCGATTAATTTAGAGATTCGAGATAAGCCATTTATGATAATATTGACATAATATTATGATGACATGAATAAATTAATTATGTAGATTATAAGGTGGCTCGATCCGGTAATAATAATCATAATAAAAAGCATAAAATAAATGATTTGGCGGCTTAGCCATCGGATATTATGGTGAGCATATGTGTGAAGCGAAAATAAATTATTTGGCGGTCGGCCAGATAACATTGAATAAATTTTACGGCGGCTTGCGTCAGGTAATATTAAATAAAGCGTAAAGGCGTCTCGAGTCGCTTTGGAAATAAATAGTGGTGTGTCAGCATTGCTTAGTATTATTTTTCGGAGGCGCCAGGTTCGCTCTGATATATATTTTTATTTCATTTAAAGAAATGACTCACCGGTATTCGGATGTCTACCGTTTGATTTAAGATAGTCGGTGAGCAGTAATTAGGTGATGAATAATATTTTCATAGTGAGCAATCTTCGGTTTGTGAATAGCGTTTTAACGGCGGTAACGGTGAGTTTTGATGTGAATAGTAAATTTGCGTGAATAGTATTTTCGTCGTGACTCTCGGCGTGAATAGTAGCTAGCGGTATCGGCGGTAATATCGATCAGTGATCGTGCGATAACGTGTTATAAAGCGGTGTTTATATATATAGTTATATTCAGAAAGAAATTTATCGTCTGCGGCTGGGATATATTATAAAAGAGAGAGATTTTAATATTTGAAGATTGTTGTGATATTGTAATATCTTGATTGAATTTTAACTACGTGAAATATCTCGCATATGGCGAAATAAATTGAGTTCTGCGTGCGTAGTGACGGTAGAACAATTCCAGCGTTAAAGCGTTTTGGTGCGGCCTCTCCATTTTCACAATGTCAACACTAGTTTTTTCCCTACAATAATAGCAGTATCTTCTTCTTTTTCTACATTACAATCCATCATTGTTTTTGTTTGGGCCACATTTGCTAGCAATGGGACTTTACTGGGCCACAATCAATATAGCTCTCACTTTGCATCTTTCTTTGTTGTTTTTGAATTTTTATGATAAGTTGCTTAAAGTTTTTAATTTTATTTTACAAAATATATCATTTTACATTTCTGATGTAATTTTTTTGGTAAAAAGTTCAACATTATTTGGTAAAACGAAATATACGTTAACGAAACCAAAAAATTCAAACTTTAACAAAAGTTAACAATAAGAACAATGACGACGCATCTTTAGTTTGGAGTGTAACAAAAGTACAAATCATACATATCTATACGTAAAACAAAGACAAGAATTATTGGTGTGAAATAATATCATGTATTTTAAGATAATTAAACCCGAAAAATCACAAAAGTCCCCAAATTCAAATTCAAAGATAAAGAATATATGATATATAAAAACCAGAACCAAGCTGTTTTTTTCTTTTTCTTTTTCTTATTGATACCATAATCTTTTAAGCTCTAAGCAGTAGATCCCTTGAGCTTCTTGGTGATAGTGGCAATGTACTTGCCTTGGTGAAATGCTTGCTGTAGCTCCAGCTCTGTTGGCTGCCTGGAACCGTCTCCTGCAAATGTTCCAGCTCCATATGGGCTTCCACCTTTCACATTCTCCATCTCGAACATTCCCGCGCCAAATGTGTAACCGATTGGGACAAATAACATCCCGTGGTGGACCAGCTGAGTTATCGCCGTCAATCTGTAGATTACACAAAACGTTTTAGATATATATAGAGGCAAGAGATGACGTGAAGTGTTTGTTCTTGATGAGAACTTACGCGGTAGTTTCTTGGCCACCACCTTGAGAGCCAGTGCTGTAGAAGATACCAGCTGGTTTACCGGCGAGTGACTGAGTTCTCCAGAGTCCACCGGTTGCATCCAAGAAGGCTTTGAACTGAGCAGCCATCATACCAAACCTTGTTGGGAAGCCAAAGACAAAGCCATCAGCTTCAGTTAGCTCATTCGGGGTTATGATTGGGGATTCGCTCTTTGGTGGTGCACTCATCTTAGAAAGTGCTTCTTCTGGAAGCGTCTCTGGTACCTGTGGACAAAAAATTCATCAGGTTCAATGATTCACATGGATCTAAATAGCTAAGCCTAATGGTAATTTGTAATTTGGAAAGTCACTGTTGACAACAGAAACTAAAAATGCAACACAGGTTATTGTAACGGAGTAGCAGCAAGAACATCAAGAAATCCGAAATCTCGATAAGCAGAGTCCAAAAGAGAAACCTGCCCTACTGGCCAAACCAAGTCAGTGAAGCAGAACACGTAATGCCATATACCGAGTAAACAACGCAGAGAAAAGTAATGAAGCTCTATGAGTCTAAAAATTGCAAAGCAAATGAGCAGTCAAGAATTCAAAATTAAGAAACTTGAAAATGGCAATGGCCCAAATAAATGCTGAAAGCTAATGTTAGAATGTCTTATCCTTTCTTCCAGATAACCAAACTACTTTAAAGACTCAATCCTAGTATTAAAGACTTCATAGCCTTTTGTGTTTTTGTGAAATTGACAATGCAAGAGTTCATCAACAGAACAAAAGTAGTTAACAATATCACCTGCCATAGTTTGGCTTCAACACCTTCAACAGAAGCAGCTCCTTTTCTTATCTCTTCAGCCAATTTCTCCACATGACCGTACATAGAATAGTACCTGCAAATGTCAAATGACTTAAGTCAAACTTGAGATCAAACCCACCAAGCCACTTACAAGTAGCTAAATCACAATCCATCAAAAATTACCCCAAATTCAATCTTAATATTCACAAAATTCAGATTCAAAGATCCAAAATTGAATCAAAAGACCAATGAAACAACATATAAAGAAAATTGCTTCATCACAAAAGTAAAATTTCAAACTAAAATCATAAATCAAACCATCGCAAAGTAAGGAAGCAGAGAAAAATAAATAAAACCATAGAAAAAATCTCCGATCAACACTAATTAAGATCAAATCAAGTCACTGAAGTGAATCAGAAAGAGAACGCATGATTTAACAGCTTAACCCATCAATTAGCTCCAAAAAAAAAAGTCGCAAATTTAAACCCCAAAAAAAGAGAGAAAAATAGAAACTTTAACATACACGATATACACTTTAGTCGCCATCGAAGTAGTATGTTCGTTCCTCTGAAGAATCTATGAAGCTAAATACTTTATGGGTTTAGAGATATTGTTCAACGATCCGAAAATGAAGAAAGCGTATTTATAGAGGTGGAGAAGATGATCTTGTTTCTTTATCCTTTTTCCATACTCTTTTCTTTTTCTTTCCAGAAACTCTTAATTTCATCAAATTCAACCCCCTAAATATTTGGTCAACTTAAATTTCACCCCATAATTTGTATCTTATAATTAATATTTGGAGAGTACTATTATAGAATAAACTTTTATATTTACATACAATAACATTAATCTCAACCACAAAAAACAATCATTAAAGATAAAAATATCTAAACCATTATCATTTTAATTAAAAATATATATATTTAGAAACAAAACCTTCACAAAATATATTTTTCAACTTCATTCATAATTTTTTTGAAATTTTTTAATTAATTACAACAAAAATTATAATCTAGAAAGACATATATATGTTAACAATTATTAACTAATTTATAATTTCAAAAATAAGAAAAATAAAAAGCTATTTTTATTTACATACCAAAAAAAATTCATCTAAAGTATATAGTCATACTTTACTAAGAAATTAAATTTATTTATATAAATTTAACTAATTTTTTACGTAAATAATATTATAATTTAATAAATTATTTAAATAAAATTATCTCCTTATTAATATTACAAAAATACTTTTTAGAATCTAACATTAAAGTTATTAAAAATTATATAATAATGTCATTGGAATAAATAATTTAAAGAACAAAATGAATTGAATCATTAAAGGTATTATTGTCATTGTCATTGACTAAAAACAAAAGGATATCTTAATAAAATTTTAAAATTCTATTTAATATAACTAAAATATACTTAATTTTGATAAACTATTCTAAAATAGTTAAATTAATTGAATACATATTTTTGTTGATAAATTATATATATATATATATATATATAATTTAGTTTTCAATATTTATTTAGCCACTCATTGATGATTTTTAAACAGATCGATTAACTATTAAAATTTTGTCAAGTTTAGTTTTGGTCATGATGGGTTATTAAAAACATACACAAAGTTTTATCAATTATATTGTAAAACTACTTAATTGGTAAAAAAAAAAGAGATGGAACGATATAATATAACTTAAAAAAAATTAAAATGACATAAACCATGGTTAAAATGCATAATCACGGAATGTTAAATATATATATATCACCCATTTCATAATCATATTTTTGGTAAAAACTATGCGAAACCACAGAATTATAATGTCATGTTCTGTTTATAATTAGATAACAATTGAAAAAAAAAAAAAAAACTAGTGGGGCAAATTTGAAAATTTCGGATGATAGGCGGTAGACGTGGTCAAATTAAAACGCAGTCATTTGGCACCTGGTCTTGTCATTGGACGGGGAAAAAGAAAAGTGGGGTTGGTGCGGGAAATTACAACTTTGGTTTTGTTTTAAAAAATTTAAATGATTAAAATAACATCATAATGATGATATGTTGCTGTCACGCTCATCATCATCATGTTCGTTTTCCCTTAAAATTGTTTTTTAATTTTAACATAACAAAAAAAATAAGAGCTTTCTACTTGTTTTCTCTAGAAGATGTCTTTTCAAATCATGAATTATGGGGCTTCTCATATTCAAGTTTTACATAATTAATCATCAATCTTAACAGATTGACACAACATGTTACCGACTAACATGTTTTAGTCAACAGAAAAAAAAAACTTGAATTAACAAGACCATACAAATGGATTTGTTGTAAAAACGGAAGATTATATTATATATTTCAAATATTTTTTTAAAAAAATTCCTTGAATCGTCGTAAAAATTACAAATTTATTTCAAATTAGCTAATTAGCCTTTTTTTTTTTTTTTCAAATCGAGTTCAACCTTTTTTTACCATACCAATCACTCAACCTCATTTTGTTACACCAAATGCATAGCCAGCACATATTCGAAATCATAATTTATAAGAATCTATCGATATCGACAAGATATTTATGGAGAAGGATTGAAATTGAGAAAGTGAACAGGTCAACGAATATGGTCCGAGCTCCATGAAGACAATCAAGTATGTGTTAAATTGACCGAAGGGTAGGGTCAACAAATATTGTCCGTCCGATCTCCGACGAGGACCTGTTCTCGACGGCTCTTGATCCAATTTTTTTTTTTTTTGTCAACAACTTTATAATAAAATTAAAGAGTTCAACAATTTATAACTAGCTACATAAGATTCAAAACACGGTAGATTTCAGATTTCAAATGTGCATTCCATCTTTGAATGTACGAGAGATGAGCGATCTCAAGATCTTCAAATCTTCTAGGTATGACTCGAAGGTAAGTCAGTCTTTCATTCGTCAGCTTTATTAACTCTGAGCAGTCTGTCATGAATCGAACGTCTATTTTCTGATGGGTGAGCAAGCTCTGCATTGCCTACATCAAGGCTTCCAGCTCCGCATGTAGAGGTGTCAAGCTTCTTCTAATGCTGCAGAAACCTAAAAAAATATTTTGGTCGCTAATTTGGTGGCAAAACTAACCCAAACCTGTAAAAGAATCTGAGTCCTTATATTCCAATTTCAAGCTCTTTGCATCATCGCTCTCGTCATTATTATTATTTATTCTTTTTTTGACTTTTAATTTTCTACATCAAACCATAAAAATATTACACATCAAATTACATCTAATTTCCCAATAATAACACATGTATAAAATTACAACTATACGTTGTTTGGCGATAGATATATACTATACTAATAGCTGTGATACGAGATAAAATAAATAAATTTGGACGTGATTTTGACGGGTCATCCTATCAAATTAGTATCGAATGAATTATTATTTTTTCTTCGTTTGCATAATCATGGTGTCAGCACTCGTGTATTTCATTTCTAACTACTAGGAAAACGTCGACATAGATATAAGAAACATCATGTTATTACATATTGTTATTTAAGGTAATAATGCATTTGTAGCTTTTACTGGGGTTTAAGTTGCGATGTGCCAATTTATTATTGGTGCTTGAGTTTATGTGAAATATTTATTGGTGACTATTTATAATTATAATCCATGATTGTTTCAAACTTTCAGCCAAAAGAGGAGGCAAAAAAAGAAAAACCAAAAGCAGAAGAACTCTCTTGTTTTTTTTTTTGTTTAAAACAATGTAAATTACATTAGTTTTTGAAAGATAATCAAGCCTTATTTTGGAACTAAGTACTACAAATTGATTACTTAATTCGAAAATAGAAAATCATTTACTCTCTATGTGTTCACTCGTTCTCGGAAACATAGGCCTTGGAAGGCTTGGACCCATCCATATATGTATATTGTAACATATAGTCATATAGTCTTCGAAATAGTAATTTTTAAGTTTTACTTGTGAAGATAATAAAAGTATTAACCAAAAAATAGTAAAAGAAAATATGATGGCTAAACAAATTAAGATAAAAAGAAAAGATAATGATAAAATGCCAAAGTTGGCTTGCGTTTCAAGGATGCTTCGCTTTTACACCCCATATCTTTTATAATGATCAATTCACCCCTTATTCTGCTGATCTTTCGTGTAAACGAAGTAATCGGCTTTTTATAGCTTTATTGACAAAAATGTCGCTTAAGATACGTACATGCATGATTTGGTCTTTTTCGCAGGATCTCATGAACTGCATGGCTATACGCATTAGCCTACATGATGATACATACACCCGCAATGTGCAACCATATTTGCTTTATAAAAGAAAATTAACTAATGAAAAGTAGAAATATGATCAGGTGGTTGAAAGTGGAAACTACACTCAAAGTTCTAATAATTAAATGTGGACTTTGGTGAGTGATGTGTTAAGACGTTTTTTATAAAGATTTTATAGCTTACCCTCCATTTATTGATATGTGAAAGGAAAACTTTTCTTGTTTTAGTTGGCCATTTAGTTTTTAGATTTTTACTTCTCCAATAAATCAGAAAATCTCTTCTTCTTTTTTTTCCCTTCATCTACGTTATTTTTCTCCAAAAAAAAAACCCAACTCTAGAAAACTAAAACCGCATGGCCTGCATCCATTCAAAGCCTAAATCTTATTTATGATAGATATAGAAACTAAAATTGCTTTTTATAACATGAAGTCATGAAGATCCGAATGTTTAATTGTTTTTTTTTTTTTTTCATTTCATCTTTACTCGAACTAAAGGAGGAAAAGAGCAACACATTTGTGAAGAACACGGAAGGTAACATAACTAATAAGAGTTTTAAGAAAATTGAAAATAAAAATAAATCAAAGAGTCTCAATAGCTGTAGCACAAACTGAATATCTTAGACTTAAAACAAACAAAAAATAATCTTAGACGAAGAAAAATAGACTCTCAATCGAATAATTCCATCAAACATAATATCCCTACTTCACATACACTTGCAAATGATTATCCCGATTGTCACTTAACTCTACATTTGATGCTTTGGCCATAGAAATGCAGCTAATTATATTGATGTCTTAGCCATTAAGCTGCACTGCCTGCACATCGATGGTCTCACCCAGTAGTGGAGGCAATGCTTTAAAATTATGGGGTCATTTGACCCCCATAATTTTATAAAAATCTATTATATGTCATTAATAATAATTATAATGACTCTAATTTAGAGTAAATTTTGACCCCAATACAAAATTGATATTGGACATGGAACAACAAATAATCCAAATATTTGAAAGTTAGAATCCCACTAGAATTTTAAGTCTAATTTATCTTTAAAAAAAAGGAATATTCATCTAATATTATTTAAGTTATTACGAAATACACAAACAAAAATATAAAATATTTAATGTACTTTATTTTATAACATTTTTTTTTAATCCCCATAAAATAAATTTCTATCTCCGCCACTGATCTCACGAAATAGAGAAAACAAATTTCTCTTAATCGAAACCTAATATACTGATGTCTTGAGTTCATCTCCGATCCTATAACATGACACGACCAAATTTATTAGACACTATCTAGGCAATACAATATATAAAAAGAAGTTAGAATATAACATTGATTCGCCACATCTCCGTAAAAATTTTCAAGTCAGAAACGTTATCAAATGTTGCAATATCTATTAAATTTCTAGAATAATTTTCGAATGAATGAATAATGATGAATCAAAAGTATCTTTAAATAGAAAATGCATATAACGTTTTTTTTGCAGTAGGCGGATTTTCTACTTTGGCTTAGCTTTTGAGGAGGAAAACAGTGTTTTGATGTGTTATGTTGATAATAAAAGCATGCAAGAAAATGCAAATAAAATAGTGAAAGAGATTTATGACGCCCGTTTATAGGCGAAGGAGGCTTCCCACATGGAGGCGAATAAGACTTCTTCTAGCCGTGCCCGTGCTTGAGGGAAAGATTGTGGCATAGATGGTTTGTTTAGTTTCAATTTAGTTTAGTTTTTTTTTTTGTTTAATTAATGTTGTTTAGTTAATCAAAATTTTTTGTTTGCTTTTAAATTAGTTTAATATTAAACATTAAAATTATGAATATTAATAGTTTGTTTAATTTTTAAAGTGTTTTTTAAATGGTTAAACTTTGGATCTGTTGAACCTCTCGCTAGTCGCTAAGAAAGTTTCGGCAAACAAACAAAGTTTTTCGTCATGACTAAAAACAAACTTTCCATCAACGGGTCAGAAGTACGGTTTCTTTAAGGTAAAAGAGAGATAATTTGATGGAGCGTATGAAAACAAACCAAGAAAAACATTAAAATAATTTTTAACTATACTTATATATATATATATATATATTGTTTGCCGGTTTGATACATAGGTTTCGAATGGTGATCGTCCTGCATAGTACAAAGAAGTGCTAATAGTAACAAAAACTTCTACATATACGTATGTATCTATATGTTTTTGTAACTATTAAAATTATACCACATTTCTCATGCAATTGTTCCGCGCGTTACCATTTAGAGCCATATTAATCATAATATCACTGAGAAATGGTCGAGGTTTAATTATGTATATCAAAAACTTGTGGAAGAAGCCCATGAATAACAAAACTCTTGCAACCTTTGATTTCAGTCCATGTCCACTCAAATATCTCTCTTACCGTAAAAATATTTTGCTCAAGTAATAATATCACTGAGAAATGGTCGAGGTTTAATTATGTATATCAAAAACTTGTGGAAGAAGCCCATGAATAACAAAACTCTTGCAACCTTTGATTTCAGTCCATGTCCACTCAAATATCTCTCTTACCGTAAAAATATTTTGCTCAAGTAATAATATCACTGAGAAATGGTCGAGGTTTAATTATGTATATCAAAAACTTGTGGAAGAAGCCCATGAATAACAAAACTCTTGCAACCTTTGATTTCAGTCCATGTCCACTCAAATATCTCTCTTACCGTAAAAATATTTTGCTCAAATACTTTCCAACTTCTCAAAGGCTCCTATGAGCAATGATTTTGGTCTTACTTAAAAGGCAAGAAATCCCTAAATACAAAAGATTTTGGCTCCAAATTCTCCAACAAATATTTTTTTATGACAATCAAAGTGTTTCATTTGGCTAACTTCTCCCAAATGGCATATGAAATTTCACTAATATATTATTTTTAATTTTAACTATTTTTTTATTAACAACATGCATTCGTCACCACAAACAATTACATATCATAATTATCTCTTTGCATTACATATCATTATTAAATAATAAATATGCACATAGTATGAAAAAATATAAAGAAATATTTATTTTAGTTTCCATTATAATAATACAAATCTTAAAATTTTCAATGGTGAATTAAGTTTTCACTATATGTATAACGATTTAATTTATTATTATTTTGCATAAATGATTATTATGCATTTCGAAGAACATATACATATTATTATGTTAGTCATTATATATGTGAAACATTATTAAAAAATTAATAAATTATTGGGTATACATTATGGCAATTAATCTTTAAGTATTAACATTAAGACATGAGCATATTAATGAATATATGAATGTTAGTGTTTAAATTATTAATACTTAACTATTAATGCTCTCCCTCTCAAAAATCAAATTTCTAAATAATGAAGAAGTGGTTCGGTTTCAAACTATGTTCAACATCTTTTATTTATAAAGAATTTTGGTTTCTGATGACAAAACGGATCTGTTCGACCTAACTTTACAAAAAGAGAAGCATGGTCATTTCGAGATGAATTACATGAAGTTGGAGGGAGAACTACAGAATAACAAGATAGAATACCAAACTCTTATCAAGAGCATAGAAAATTTGTTTGAGAACGTAGTGAAATTCGAGGATGAGAAAATTTTCAAACAAGTGAAAGAGGCGGAGAACAATGTTGCGAACATGAAAGCGGCTTTGGCGGTGAAAGAAAGAAAATTGGTGAGAATGAAAGACGTTATTGACGTGGCAGTGGGGAAAAAAGAGTAGGATGCAGGTTAAAAAGGTTAAGATGTGTTTAGTTTTATTTTTAGTATTATATGTGTTTGTTTACTTAAGTTTATTCCTTTAGTTTTGTATTTTCCGTTAAGATCGAAATTATGTGTTTGTAGTTAAGTTTGTTTGTTAAGTTACTTAAGATATAACGTATGTGTTTGTAGTGTCTTGTTAATTTGAATTTAAAGAATATTAACAAATCACTAGTCTCATATACCTTAAATACTAACTCCTAACTTTTGTAAGTGTATCCTAATATAAACCTACAAACTAAACCCTAAACCCAAAAATAAATATTTTCTCTCTCCAATATAAAAAAATGATGAAATAACTATTTTTCAAATATATCTCTCTCTCAAAATAAAAAAAAAATGATGAAAATTTATTTTGGTCAGTTTCAAAACAGATCTCACGTCCAAATATATTTTTGACTTTAAGGATTTTGTGATATTAATATTTTTTTCTTGTATTGGGCCACCTTCTGGCCGTCATAGGATACTTAATTGTTCTTTTAAGAGTTTCTCTTCCGACGAAAAAATCCGATCTTTTCATCCAAATCCTTGATGACCGTAAATACGGTCCGAAACCGACTACATGAAAGCAAGGGTTGCTCTGGAGATGAAAATTTTAACATACGAAGCAAGACTCAAGAGCTCTGCACAAATTTTAGACAACGCCGCCAAGTCGGATGATGATAAGCTTTTTGAAAAGTCGTTGGACAATGGTTGGTGTTTTTGTTGGCATCGTCATCGCTTCCAAATTTGGGGCTAAACCCAATAACTCATACGACAAATCTATGGAAAGAGGAAGCATGGACCGTTTAAGACTGACTTGAGAAAAATCTTATGCACAAGCTAACACGAAAAATAAAAAGTATTCATACGACATGTTTTTTAACAAGATGAAGCACAATCTTTTTAAAACAAGGGAAGCCATTTTTATTTACAAAATTTTAACACACATTCTCATGATTTTTAAATAAACTTGTGTAAATGTTGATAAAGTTGAAGTATAACATAAACAACAAAAAATTTCAAGTGAGAATAATAAAGATTTTGTGATATGCATGTTCAAAATGAGTTTTGTTATCAAGAATAGGATAATGAGTTTTATTGACGAAGTAAATTGTTAGTGGAGACACATTTTTTTTTTTTTGAATAGATGTTAAACTTTATTCAATCGAAAAAAACAACGGTTTTTACAACTAGTGCCAACTGGTTTGAAAGAGTTTGATCAAGAGAAAGTAGAACATAAAACATAGCATTAATGCTTAAATGCTTAATAGCCTTGTAAGTAGAACCATAGTTAGAAGAGCCCCATCATACGTTACGCCATCGTGGTGGAGGGAAGCAATGAAAGCTCGAACTTGTTTGTCTATTAACTTGATCATTGTTTCTGGAGTTTCAGGTTCCGTGTCTCCTGTTTCTCTCTCCAAAGAAAATAGATTACTTGGAGTAAGTAGCGTAGAAGGAAAAGTTTAAGTTTTGGTATTATGTAGTGTAACGATAAACGAAGTAGTTCCCATTGATTTGTGTAAGCTGCTCCTAAGACCCGTCTAGTTTTTGCCACACTTTTGTAGTAAGAGCATGCGAAGAATAGGTGTGCTCTATCTTCCTCCGATGCTTTGCACAAAGAGCACTCTGAATTTATTCTTGTATTCCATTTTTCATTCGTTTCCGGTTGATAGTCATGTTGATTGCCAACCAAGAGACGAAAGCGTATTTTGTGTGCTTTTGGAAACCAAAGTCCTTTGTACCATTGACTTGTGGAGATGCGAATGAGTCTCCAAGTATTTTTTGTGAAGAACTTCGTTTTGACGTCGTTTCGAGTGCCGCCATTGATGGATATCAGCTGAATAGTTATTTGGAGACTTGATAATGAATTTTCAATCGCTCTAGAATGAGAACGATGCCTTCGTTGACGCCGAGAGTGCTTTCCAGCGAGCTTCCGTTTAGTGGGATACCGAGATCGATGGTCCCTCGTTGTCTGTGATGTCAATTAATCTCCCCATATCACACCAATTATCAAACCAGAAGTTGATGTACCATTCTTAACTTCCACCTTATGAAAATACTTCGCCATGTTTAGTATTTCAATAATTTTTCCACATCCATGACCCAGGCTTGATTTTTCATTTGCGACCAAAAGCATTCTTTCGAATGATATATTTCCATATCCATGATACCCATAACGTTTGCTGTCTAGAAATGATTCTCCAAATCAGTTTTAAGACCTTACCTTATTTGCTTCAATAGGATTTCGTATTCCCGGACCTCCTTCTTTTTCGGCTCATACGAATCCGGAGATTTTTGCTTTATTATGGTTTAGCTCCGACCATAAGAAAGGAACAAAGTTTATTGATTTCTTGAATGCAGCCCTTCGGTAATCTGAAAGCACACATCCAGAAGTTTGTGAGACTCATAATAACCGATGTGAGCAATCGAAGTCTTCTGCAAAGAGAGAAATCGCGATGTCAAGAGTTCATCTTGCTTCTTATCTTTTCAACAGAACTATATAGTCGAAACGGTGAGCCTCTTAGATAGAAGTGGTAGGCCTAAATACCGAACTGGAGTAGCCTTGTGTGAAGCTGAAATTTGATGTGATATCATTTTGGCGATGTTCGATACACCACGAGGAAGAGCATAGATTTCGACGCTTATTCAAGACCGAGTACTTAAATTTATCAAAAATGGTCATGATACCTTGAATAGATCGTTTGCTTCCATCCGTAAAGACCATAATATCATCTCTGCAAAACATAAGTGGGTGAGCTTTATATTCTTGCATTTCGGGTGGTATCTATTTCTCTCTTCCGCCGCTTTATCAATCATGGAGGACAGGATATTCATGCATATCACAAAAAGATTGGATGATAAGGAGCAGCCCTGTCTTAATCCTCTTGAGCTTCCAAAGTAACCTGTTAGCTCACCATTGACCTGAACCGAGAAGGAAGCCGTGGTGATCAGTTCAATCCAGCGAATAAATTTCTCCGGAAATCTTGAGCCCTTAGTGTGTTAACAAGAACGTCCAATCAACAGTATCAAAAGCTTTGCTTATGTCAATTTTCAAAGCACAGCGGAGAAATAGATGGCTTATGATAGTCTTTAACAAGCTTCAAGAAGAACATTTTCCATTAATAGTCTATCCTTCACAAAAGCTGATTGGTTCTGAGCAATGAGTTGGGGTAGAAGAACTTTGAGGCGATTTGCGATGATTTTGGAGATAATCTTGTATAAGACGTTGCAGCAGGAGATAGCCAGAATTGTTGAGTTGATCCCCTTGGGTAGAAAGCCTGTGATGAAAAAGGACTTGATCGCCACAATTAAATCTTTTCCAATTGTTAACCAAGCAGATTTATAAAATTCCACCGTGAAGCCATCGGACCGGAGCTTTGTTGGAAGGCATTGAGAAGAGAATATTCTTTATTTCTTCGTCGTGACTTGAGATTAGAACATGTTCCTCTTGAGAGCATCTGAAGCTTGTTTTCTGTTTGAGATCGGAGACGCTTAGTGAATCCAAATCCGAAGGTATGAAGTTTAAAAATTCCTCGTAATGACGAGCTGCTTCTTTTTTTATATCTTCACTTTTCCTTAGAATATCTCCATTAGCTGTTTTGATTTCCCGGATGGCATTGTTCTGCTTTCTTGCTTGAGTTGTTTTGTGAAAGTATTTGTTGTTTTTATCTCCCACTTTGAGCCGTGAATTTTTGATCTGTTTCATAAATCTCTCTTCAATTTCTGAAAGGGAAACCCATTTTGTGTAAGCTAAGAGCTCCTCTGTATTGCTGCTTGTGAGGGGTTTGCTAAAGTCCTTTCTGTTTTGAACAAAGAAAGTCAAAAGCGCTTTTAACTCTTCTTGTCAGGTCGCCAATCAGCTCCTTTCCCAAGTCTCTCAATTTTGGTTTAATCATCTTGAGTTTCTTTGAAAAACGGTGCAAAGCTGAGGTTGAAACAAATAAATCATTTGTGTCTTTCCAATGATTCTCCACTAAGGGCAAGAAGGTTGGTTGGCATGTGAGGGCATTCACGAACTTGAAAGGGCGTTTGCCGCCATGAGCTGAGCATCTAGATATATCGACATCTCAGTGATCCGAGCATCCTCTGATTCGAACACACTGTAAGAGTTTGGGAAATCCGATCCAAGTATCATTTACCAATAATCTATCAAGCTTCTTACAAATCAACCCATCATCCTTTTGTTGCACCATGTTAAATGTGGACCATGGTGCGAAAGATCGATAAAGAGCGATCAGTTAGCGCTTGGAACTCATGCATTCGTTGTATTTGGCGTCGGTGTGAGTGATCCTTTGTTTCCAAAGTCTCGTTAAAATCCCCACGATCAACCAAGTTTTATTTCGAGAAGAGGTGAGTTTTGGTGGTACCTCAAATCTTCCCATAACTCTCTTGGTCTTCCATGACATTGAAAGCATAAATAAAAGAACAAAAATTTCTTCTTGTTGGCCATCTAGCAGAATTGAGCAAGTTATCATCTGGCCGCTCTTGAAAATAGGTGTAACACGGACATTTGGGGCCCATACAACCCAAATCCTAATCGATGATATTCGTAGTTTGATAGCGAATCCCAACCTCTGAAAACTGATGATATGATTCTTGACGCATGTCTTTCCTTGACTTTTGTCTCGAGAAGGCATCCAAACTGAAAAGAAAACTTGTTAATCCAATCACGAACAACATTCTGTTTTTCAGGCTTGTTGAAGCCTCTAATGTTCCAAAAGAATCCCGACATTTATTTTCGGTTGGTGACGTTTTTCCTCGAAACACTTTGATGAGTGGGTCGAGAGGCATTGTCTGAATTGTTGAGTTTGTAAGTTGATCTTGTTGATCTTGGAGAGATTGTCGAGGATTCTGATTATTTTCTTTGAGAAAGTTTTTCGTTTGGGATGAGCTCTCCTTGAGTCTGATTTAGTTGATTCTTCTTGGATTTCATCTTCTTCTTCCGTTTCCAGAACTGCGAAAAGGGAAGGTGAGATATCGAAGATCTGATTTTTTTGTTGAGGAGAGAAATCTCTTCCCTTTTTTGATGGTGAGACTGAAATCCACCCAGCATCGTTGTTGATAGCATTTTCCGGGATGATCTGAGCATTATCTGAAGAAGCCGATGAGTTTATGTCAACATGAGAAATGTCAATCGCAATATTCTTCGACGGAGAGGTAGGTAGCGATTGTTCTCAAGGCCTGCAAATCTTTGTATGTTTCTAGTTCTGAAACAATTTTTTAGAGAATTTGTTTTTGGTGATCATTTGTGGGAGAGTGACCTGATTGAGGATCGTCTCCTTGTTTGCATCCCGATTTTTCCTGCTCATTTTCCATATTAGCAACCAGCTTTTCCGAATAGCGTTGTCGAGCATGGTTTTGAAATGGGTTTTTCGGAGACTTTCTTGTAGGTGAAGGTGTGGTAGTTTGTTTTGCTCTTTGTTGTTTTTCATGTTTCCGTAGTTCATTTGCTTGACCGCAAGACACGCTGAAGCTAAATGTCCCCATTTAGAATAGGTTTGACACTTTGGTGGAAGCCAAGGGTATTCGTATTCCACCTCGCATCAATACCATCCAGTGACACGAACCGAAAAGATGTTGGTAGCTCCTTTGTTAGGTCTACAACATAGATTTTGCCGTCAAAAGCGTTGCAAAGTAGAGTTTCGGGTGAGGCTTTATCGGTTCTCCAATTCTACTTGTCAAGTAGCTTAGTCCTTTCCAAGAGAGCATACGATGTGGAACTTTTTTGACTTTAACCCACAGAGGCATCTTTGTCGGATGATTGTTTCTCTCACTCTTTGGTCCATATTTTGAAATAGACATAGGAATGTCAGCAATGTTCCACATTGCTCTGTCCAGAGATCCATTTTCGAGCCCTACCGTCTCTTATCCTGAACTTGACGGTTGTGTGTTCACAATATCCATCGAGCCGATTTATCTCCGTATCTCCAAATCTTGTTAACGATTATATGGATCTTTCCTATATGTGGAGCTGACTGGGGAAAGTTTCCAATGATTAGATCTTCCCACGAGAGGACTGAATCGTTGAAGAAGTCTTTAGTAACCCTCTGGCCTTCCTTAAAAGTAATGAGTTTGGAGAGGTTGGATTGTCGAGGGCGTTGAGCGATTGTTGCATATGACTAAGTTTTGATCGGGTTCAAACTAGAAGGAATATCCTGGTTAGAGCATGGACGGCGAGTTGGAGCCATCTCCAACAGAAAACTTTAGCGTTTGTAATTGATGAAGGGTTTTGAGCGGTATACAAGCATCCATGTCTGCGTGAGCTGAATCTCCGACCACCAATTGCAGCGGAGGAGATCTGTCGGGCCATCGAGACCCGAACAGGGCTGCTTTTTCAGATGAGAAGCGAGTTTTAGAAATCTCGCGACGTCAGCCACGGAGAAGCTGGCGTCGATTTCGTCTCCTTTTCCACCTCAGAAGCCTCCGCCGATGAGGAAGAAAGACCATCCATTTCGCCGAGATCGGCAGAACGATCAGAAAATCGCCAAAAAATCGCACTTTATCTTTGTCACTTTCATTCACCTTCTCCTTCTCCTTCTTTTGTCGCTATTCTAAAGTAAAGAAATGCAACACGAGGACTTTTCGGGAGGTAAAGGAATGAGACACATTTTCGTTAGTAAGAAAGATGAATGTTTGATTTGAAATACAAAGATTTGACCACATTAAGAAGATACTGATGTTTAACGATGATATTTTGTTAGAGCCCTACAATCAAAATAGTGATAATGAAAAATCCAAGTTTTGAAAGCAAATAAGTTTATGTATATTGTCAGAACATATATTTTTTTTACTTATATTAGATTACGATCATTTTCATAAAATCATATAAAACTTTAGAAAAATCATTTTCATAAGAAATAAAATAGATTTATATAGCTCGAGTGCAATTATCAACAACGTAAGAAAAACTCTATAATCATCCACATAAAAAACATGAAAATGATTCTAAATATCAATATGAACTATAGAACATGGTGCATCATAAATATTATTATTTGGGATGAAAGATAAATGTTTTTGTTTCGGCAAGTAATGAGTTTTACAATAAAAATGTAAAAGTTTTGCAGGTCAAAACTAGGCCTGGGCATAAATTATGAATCGAAATTTCCGAATCAGACCGAACCGAAATTTCGGTAGTTCGGTTCGGTTTCGGTTCAACACAATAAACCGATCGGCAGCTTTTAAATAATTAATTCAGTATCAGTTCGTTCGGTTCAGAATATCGGTTAAACCGAACCGAACCGAATTGGACTAACCCTATAATTCTTCCGTCTCTATTTTGTGCCTTCGTGTCGTGGTTTCATTTTCCTTGAAACGAAACGCTGCTTTGCTTCCTAGACGGAGGAGAAGAAGATCAGAGAATCAGATAAGAAGATCAGAGAATCAGAGAAGAAGATCCTTACAGAGGAGAAGCTTGTGCGGAAGAAGAAGAAGAAGAAGAAAGAGAAGGGTTAGACTTCTGATTTTTTTTGTCTTCCGCAGAGTGATTCCAGGTCTTGTTAATCATGCCTCTTTGATTGCAAAGTTTATAATTCTTCTGTCGTGTGTTCTCTATTTCGGCATATGATAGGGAGGGCTGAGCATTAAGATCTGATTTAGTTATATATCTTTGTTTATTTTAGCTTGATTGATGATGGGAAGAACCCGGATGAGTTTACAAAAGATGTTCTTAATAATAGCTGCATTGCTAGAAATCAAGTTACAAAGGGCAAGACTGATGCTTTTAAGGTTACTCCTTTTCCTCTACTGATTTTTAATTTGGATATGTTTATTTTCTTTTACTCATGTTTTTAAAGTCAACATTTTTCGTTCAGGGTTTGAGGAAACACCTTCTGGAGGAGCTTCAACAGGCTTTTCCTGATGAAGTCGATACGTATAGAGACATCCGTGCTAGTTATGCTGCTGTAAGTTGTTAGCTTCGCTTCCTTTTTTCTATCTGAGATTGATCATCATTAATATACTTCAGTGAGTCAAGGTGACAATTAATTTCCATTCAAATTCAGGAAGCAAAACGGTTGACCCAATCGCAAAGTGTGTTACCAAATGGAGATGCAAAAGTCAAGAGTGAGCTGTAAGAGCTCAAACTTCTTGTTGTGAATCTTACCCCTTAGAACAAAATTTCCAAGTAGATCAACCAGGATGTAAACGAACAAGCCCTCTTGGAATTTCTATAATATCCGCTGGTTCTTTTAACGTAGCTATTATAGTTTGAGAATCTCTACTTAGCTTTTTAGGAGACAAATAAAGAGTCACATATAGGTTAGCAAATAGACTAATCTCTTAGTTCTATCCATGGGTTCTTCGGATTGGTTTGTGCCTAGAGTATGTGGTAGATTCCTATTAGAGACATAAGTTTTGTCTTTTCTTTGGACGAGTAATCTTGGTTCTGCAAAAAGAAAACATGGTCTTACTCTGCATTGAATTGGTTGCAATTTTTATTGTCATCTTGTCTTTGGTGCAAGAAAGCTTCTCACTGTGTTTAGTTGTAACAATTTGAACTATACAAGCCTCTTCGTGTTTATACTGCTTCAGTTTAACCACTCTCCACTAGTGAGTTGTAATTATATATTGATGATCTGTGAAGAATGGAGAGTATTACTATTTGCAAGAGTTCTCATCGCAGAAAAAAACAGATTTCAAAGGTACATTTCCTTCTCTCAATCATTCTTAATAACAAGACTATGGTCAAGATTGATAAACTACAAGTTTGTAATTTTTTTCTCTGAAATACCAAATTACCGAACCGAACGAACCGAAATATATAGGTATCGAACCGAATTAATAATTTGGTCTAATTCAGGACAAATTTTATGATTACCGAATTACCGAATTACCGAATTATCGAAATATCGAACTGAAACCGAACCGAAATACCGAATGCCCATGCCTAGTCAAAACAAATGAGAAGTTAGAGATTCAACTCTTGAGATAGTAGGATGACCAAAACGATGATGCCAGAATTAAAAAAAAAACAATCATGAAAGAATGACGATCTTGAGGAACAAAATAAGCACTTTAAGGTAAAAGGTAAAGATCATGAGTATGATCACCTTAATCAATCACCCAATTTTGGATGTAAAGTAAAATAAAGCAAAAATTGTGATTAAAATGCACTACAAGAATTTTGTTTTTGGTTAGAGAGGTAACACTAATTGATTTAGAATGAAAAGATGGAACATACAAGAAAAAAACATAATGAAAAATAATACTAAGTTTGACCGTGTCGACCGTGTCAGAGATTTGAACAAGGAATATAAGTATATTTGGGAGAGTAATACTGGTGTGCTTAATGGTTTTGATACCATGGCACACCCCATTGTCACTACTAGCTCTAGTATCCATAATCCAAAATTGTTTTTGTAAAAATAAGGTATGGTTCCAAAGAAGAGTGAGAAGGCATAAGAGACATACCAAAATTTGCTAAAAATTAACAAATAACACCAAGGAGTTAAAGTCACGAACTTATACATTAAGCTAGAAGTTATGTGTTGAAATGAGTATGCAACTAAGCAATTTGTTCCATGTTCTCTAAATTTCTCTTCGCAACTAAACTCACACCATAAATCACCATATTCATTGAATGATTGGCATTAAGGTGAGCAATATTGTTGAAACTAATAAGAGGAAATATGTAATTGTATGAAACATCATGTTGCTGAGAAGGCTAAAATATTTGTTGTAGTGGAAGGGAATGGTGAGGAGATGATATCCCTTTGGATTGAGAATACCACATGTTAACTCGATGAGGGGATGAAAATTTACATTTTGGTTTTGTTGTGCTTGTCACTAAAGTGTTAAATGTCTTATATTGAAGAAAATAATCATGTAACTTGTAATATATTGTAATAGTATGAAATGTAATTTACAATAAAAATATTGAGCTCGTGAATGTCTTTGATTCTAATAGAAGTTACCATGAGGTCTTATTTGTGTCAAACTTGTCTGAAAATGAAAAATAATAAGTAATCTCACAATCTTGTTCATCATGAGAAACAAAGTTGTTAATTTTGGTTAATTCTTGTAACATATTCATTATGTATGTGTACCTACGTTAATGAATTATTCATTCGCATCAAAAATCTCATAATATTTGTTTTCTCATACAATTGGATTCATGGATTATTAGATCTACATGTACATTATCTACAAGTGTAAAAAATAATTTCTTAATCTTTCCGAATGTAATTTATTTAAGTTGAGTTTTGAGTTTTTTTCTAGGTTTGTGGTTTTTATTGCTTTTTCAAAAATATTTATTCAAACTTTATTTCATTACATGTCGAAGACATTTATTACGGTTGGTCGATAAACACAAACATATATATTCTTCAACTTAAAAAAAATCTAAGAATTTTTTAATGTATTTAATTGGTTTGGAGCTATGGAATTCATTTCAACCATGATGTCTTTGAGCTCATTTACTAGAAAATGAATTCTATTTTTTAACGTGTTTTTCATTATAAAATAAATTGATGATAAAAAGAAAAAAAAAATAATAGTTGCAACAAACAGTGTAATTAACCTCTTAGAACTATAATTCTGTAATATTTTCATAATAAATTGTATAAGTTTCAATGCACACAACTAGAATGTCCAACAAAATAATTTAATAGTCCATATAATTAATCTTTAAGATTCCAATTTCTTAATATCTTCCTAAAACGTAGGGGTGGACGGATCCGGATATCTGGATCCGGCGGATCCGACTTTTTACTATTTTGATCCGGATCGGTTTCGTCCGGATATCCGGATATCCAATTTCTTAATATCAAAATACCCGCAGATATCCAATTTCTTAATATCAAAATATCCGCGGATATCCGAATTCTTGAAAAAAATAGTACAAAATTAAATAAAATAATTAAATAATAATTAAAAATAAAATTATATAAATTATTTTTTTATAAAAGTTTTTTGATATTATAATAATATTTAAAATTTATTTCATTTATAGATATATTTTTCATATATTTGAAATTTTATTAATATAATTTTAAAAATTAATATAAATAAATGTATCCGGATCCTAAAATCAGGATATCCGGATCCAGATCCGTTTCGTCCGGATATCCGAATTTTTGGATCCGAATCCGGATATCCACGGATTAGATCCCGAATTCCGGATATTTTGTCACCCCTATTAAAACGTATAAGTTTCAGTGCACACAAATCAGAATGTCAACCAAGAAAATATAACTTTACACATAGACATTCGTGTTGAAACTAGAAAACATATCTTGCTAACCAAATATAAACACAATATATTAAAATTTAATTCAAAATCGAAAAACCAGTTTATATAGTTTTAAGAAGAACTAAACGAAAACGGAAAGTTTTTTTTTTGTTTGCCAGCAACTGATAGCTTTCTAAAAAACCTTCTAAAATGCTAATCAAACAGGTTGTAAGATTTAACCGAAACCAAACTGAATCACCTAATTTAATTTTAGTTTGGTTCAATTTTTTGGGTTAAAGTCTTTCTGTTCACCTTTGCCGAAACTACTTGGTGGTTTTATTTATTATTTTTGTAAAACAAAAATCACCAAAATTTTGTGACATTTATATTCTTTTCACTTTGAAGATTTATTTATTTATCATTTGTTTTTTTTTTTTCGGCCAATGATTATTATCTATAGATGTTTACTAGGCGCATCCTAAACTAAAAAGTTTGAATAAAGAAGAATTGAATCAGTTCAGATTTTCCTTTGCTACTTTGCTACTTTGTTTCTCGATAATTTTATCCATATCAGTAGTAATCAAACAATTTCTATGAACCGCAACAATAATGGAAAATGGGAAATCAAAAGAGAATAACAATAACATAATAATTCATTTTTTTGTGTGTGTAAAAAAATCAGTCAAAGTCTCTAACGCATAAAGAAGGTTCTCTCTATCAATGCCGGTGACTATAATCGGAAAACTCTTCCTCTATCACAACACACCGTGACGCTTCCATCAATTCAGGACTAAGTCTAAACATGAGCACATAAAACTCCATCTGATTCAACGCACCGTCTCGATCGAAATCTCCTTCGTTGATCATACATCGAACATCTTCGTCCGTTAGATCTCCGAGTCCAAGAACCGTGGATGCGTTTCTTCGTAAGCTTTCGAATGTGATGACTCCTTTGTCTTTATCCATAAGAAGCTCGAACCCATTGCAAAGCTCTTCGATTAGACCTTCTCCACCGAGTTTTCCGGCCATTGTTGGGAAGAAATCGTGGAACTTAGGTTCTTGATTTTGTTGGCTTGGTCTTATTGAGGATTTGGGTGATGCCATTAGAGCTGAGAGAATTGAGAAAAAGTATTAGAATTTGAGAGAAATTGATTGTTTTGAGAGTTGGGTTTTGTATTGTGAGTGAAATTTAAAAATAAAGGAAGAGAATTTGGTATTTCCGAGAAGGAACATCCATGGAACTTGAAGCCAACTAAGATACAGGTAAGAGAAAAATCTTTAAATTTTGGTTTCTTCTTGGAAGATCACATAAGGGTATAAATGTCTTTTTGGTTGTGGATGTGATTGTTCCCACGAGAGGTGCATACTGCATAGTGTGAAAAGAAAAGAGAAGAGAAGAGAAGATAAATTCGTCTGTTACTCTTTATGGAAATAAAAGTTAGATTTGAATGTGAAGTTTCTGTGACTTTCTTAGGCAAGTGACTTTAGATTCCATTGATTAAGGAAAGTAAAAGAAGAGGAGGAAAAACTATTTTGAGTTTTGAACATACCCAAAAACACACAAGATTTGGTCGGTTTGGTTTTCATTTCATGTGAGTGAAAAATCACGTGAAAACAATATGTTTGATTGGTAACGTAAAACGGTACACATTTTTAGAAAAGGAAAAATGTTAAACCATACCAAAATAGTTAAAAGCGGTATGAATCGATAAAAGAATAAAAAAAATGAGAATAAAACATTAACAGTTTTTTAGTACTTTTTTTTGTGATTGATAACTACTAAAAAGTATGAGATTACCAATCAAAACCAATAGAGTTACGGTTTTGATTTGTTATTTTATTAGAATTGAAACAACTCAATTGAGAAAATACTCATTATATATTCGTCAATAGCAACCAATTCTTTTTCACCTAAACTTATAGCAGAATGTTAATTTAAATAGCAAGTCTTTTAACCCCCAAAAAAAAAGTTATTTTTCCTCGATGTAGTTAGGTGAGAAAAGTCTCCAAAATAACACGTTCACAAGTTCATATTCATAGTGACTTTGAGTGCGATAAATAATTATTAATCCAGATTTTTGGTCGCTTATTGGAAGACATTAACCTTTAACATCTTGATTGAAACTTCGTTGTGGTAGACAGAATATTCCACTTGGTCTGCCTGTTCTATTGCATGCCCTTATTTTTTATTGTTACTCCCCTAAATAATCCAACCAAATCTCTTCCTCATTGGATAATTAATCACTATCGTTATCCATAATAGTTTACTCAAATATGGTTTTATTTCTTCGAAATAAATAACATGAATGCGTGAACCTCAACCGCAAAATGATCCGGGTTCGTCGAAAGAACATTGAATCTTGATTTATTGACTCGGTCAATTCATCGATTCTAATTAAATATCTCTACCTAGATCAAGATTCAAATCAAGTAATAAAATATGAAGAACTTACGTACACAAACATTCAAAGTCAATATGTGGATATATTATATACGAAATCTGATGAAATTATCAACACATGAAAGTCTTTATTTCGTTTTCTTTACATCTTTATTTCTATGATTGACGCAATAATAAAGTTTATGTGAAAACGATTCTAATGTTCTGATATGCCTTAAAATTAGCTAAACAAAAATCCTCCAAAGCCTCAAAGACGGGAACCAAACACTCTTGCAAACTCATCGATACGGCGTCGTTTAAATCTCTTATCACTCTCTCATGCTTTTCTGTTTCTTGCGTCACACTCTCTCTCAAAGACAACAACTCCGGTCCCATCATCATCTTCGCCGTCGGACCAGAATCACTTGTCCCAAAAACAACAGCAGTTCCCCAAATTTCCTCCAATTCTTTCGTCTTCCTCTCTAACTCCTTAGACAATCTCTCTGTTCTCATCCTCTGTTTCTCTTCCTCTACTTTCTTAAACCCTAACCCTCGAAATCTCAATCTCATTTCTTCAACAGCATTCAACACTTTAATCTCATCCACATTCTCAATCTCTCTTAACCACTCGCTGCAAACCCTAAATATCTCAGGAGCCTCGATCTCCGTTTCATCGTCCTCCATGATGTTTCGGTTAAGCCACCCGTTTAAGAGCTTAATGAAACTTTTTTGCGCATCGATGTAACCTCTCAAAGACTCTCTGTATCTTCTAATCTGTTCCTCGACCTGCTGCGTGTGCGTCGCTTTCCTCGAGCTCGATCCTTTTTCAACAATGTGAACACAAGAATTGCTTCTAACGATCACTCGAAACTGCTTGTGGTGACATTTCGCCAAGAATCTCCACAGTTTTTTGAATCCGTTGATGATCTTAATCACCTGAAACGAAAGCTCTTCGTCTCTTATCTTATGAATTCTCATCGAAATTGATTCAACTGCTCTAACCGAAACATTAATCTTGGATAACTGGAGTTTAACCACAGTTTCGGCCTCGTAAATCTCGCTCGATTCTGCTCCGTTGTTATCAAGATTCTTCAGAATCTTGTACGCTTTGTCATATGAAACCCTAAGCTTTTCTTCAACTGTAACTTCTGCGTGAAGCTTCTTTTCCCACATATAAAGCTTCTCTAATGTCATGGAGAGTGAACCAGCTAGATCATCTAAGCGAAAACGGCGCTTTAACAGAAAATCACGAGTCGAATTCCCGGAACTACCAAGTACCCTTGAAGCAAATCCCTTGAACTGGGATCCTAAAGGTTGATGATGAACAACTCTGCTTACTTCAAGCAACTCAGAGACTTCACTATTACTCACAGCTTTCTCGCATATACGATTGATCCTTTCTACTACATTCCTAAGATCAGTCAAGCCCGAACCAGATGATTCCGAAAAAGAAGAAGAAGAAGAAGAAGACTCATACGCTTCATCACAAAATTCCTCATCTAATCTTGTCACTCCTTCAGTAACACTCTCTGGAGTTTTTTCGGTCTCACGCGCGCAAATTTCATTAGAATTATCAACCTCACCTGAAACTTGACCATTACAAGTGTTTGCTTCAACGTCTATCTTATCAATTTCACTTGCAACTAAAGAGCTTTCTTTAACATTCTTCTTCTTCTTCTTCTTTTGATTCTTCCTTATACGACTATTATGATCACTTTCAGGTTCCAAATCAGGAATCCCTTCTCTCTCCCTAACTTCTCTAAATCCATCACTTTCAACCTCACCATCTCTTTGATCCGGTTCGATAAAATCGCACTGCATGTTATACACGAAATCGTACAAACCGAATATATCATGACCCGGGAAAGGGTTCTGTTCAACAGAAGAAAAGTTTTGCGAACCTTTCATCTCATCTTCAGTTGGATCACTCACGAACTTTTTCCCCTCAAACCCTAAACCTTCACTTGATTTCTCCATACCCTCTTGAACATTGTTACTTGAACCGCAAGTTCCATCTCCAAACACGGTTTTTCGCGGATTCTGATCGTCATCGTTGCTAAACGAAGCTGTTTGAGATTGATTACATACTAAAAAATCCGAATCCGAATCCGAGTCTGAGTCTGATCCAGAACAAATCAGATCGCTACTAGACGAATCATCATCCGAATACGGAGTCACAATCAAATCCTTATGCACAAACTGATTAAGAGCGTTGCTAAAATCTAAAAGAGATTTAAAGTAAAGAAGATGAGATCTCGCTAACTGATACCGAGCATCTCTCGCTGCTCTGATCAATTCCTTCCTCTCCTTACACAGATTCAACAATGGAGTATTATTATCTCCCTTGGAAGCAACAATACCCATTAAACCTCCTTGAATCTCTCGAAATCGGATAAACCCTAATTTGATTTCCTCGCTTTAACAATCGATCTTTCGTGGATTGATTGAGCTGTTGTACCTTTTGACGATATCATTAAAAAGTCAAAACCCTATTTTGGCAGAAGTACGACTCGATGAACCCTAATTTAGAAGCAAATTCGATTTATTTTGTAGAGCGAGGCTGAAAATTTCTCTTTAATATGTAAACGTGTTAAACCGTGTTTTGATTTTTTTTTTTTTTTTGTGTTAGCTTTAGTAAATAATTTTTAGAAAAGGAATTTTGAAGCTAAATGGAAAAACTTTCACCGTAAATAAGAAGATAGAACAATGTAATTAATGGTTGGGGGCACGTTATATAATTCGATATTAAGAGCTAATATGGAATCTGTACTACTAATATATTTTCGCAATTTTTTCCATTTTTGGTTTCAACCTATATGGCTTGTCAAAAGCTATCGATTTCTTTTCGACTGTCTCACCTTTTTAACGTTGCCACCATAGTTTTATTTTAAATTTGAGGGCTTTGAAGCCACAAAGGCCAAATTAATTTGCTTCGAAGAATTTGTTGTTTATTAAACAAATTCAATATTTCTTCTCCGCTGGACAATGATGTGCGATGTCATACAATTTGTTGATAATATCAAATCTTATAATTGATGTTAAATTACATAATTTGTCACACTTAATATTAAGTAACTCTAATTAACGAAAGTTAGTTCCTTGCACTACAAAATTGATGTTGTATACTTTGATCTTGTAGTGTATATTATACCAGATGACAACAGTGTCACCTTTTCGTATGTTGTGATGCTTTATGGAGAGCTTCTTTCAAACCCCGTTGAAAAAGGAAATGTATATCAGAGGTTTATATTTTATGCGTTTATCTTTTCATTTCACGTGTATCCATATATCTTTAAGGTTGATATATAGAGTGACATTTGATGTTAAGTTCTTCAAAAATAACTAGATGTAAACTAGTTCAAACGAAACAGAGCAATTATTAAATGGTGTTATATGTTTGTTTTGGTTCTCAGCCAGCTGGGGTCTATATATACATTTAGGCTATGAATGGTTGTGGTTTTTGCGATAGTTTTAACTTTATTTTTCCAAAAATCTATTTTGCAGTCATTCAAGATTTTCAAAAAACAAGTTTTCCTTCTTTTTTGTAAAGAAAAATATAATCCATGAACAAGTTTTCCTAGAAAATAGAAAATCTAGTTTTTGAGTGTTTTAACAATTTTTCAAAGAAAAACCAAAATCCATATATTTGGAGTTTCTCCGGTTCATATAATTATTTTTTTTCTTATTTTTTGTAAAGAAAAATATAATCCATCAACATAAAAACCAAAACTAAACAAACTAGCATTCAAGTTCTTAAAGAAACTAAAATCTACACCCAAAATTAAAAACCAAAAACTAAAAACCAAAAGCCAAAAACTATTTTAAAAACTAAGATATTCATGGCTTTAGTTTAATATACTCACTTAGACCAACTAAATTGCAACAACTCACTTGGCGAATCACAAATCCAAAATATCTGAGATCTTGAATTTTCATTTTCGAATATGTTTGAAATAAACCAATCTTAGTTTATAAAAAAAAATCATATGTAACTTAGAAAATATATGATTAAATAATCAAAAAGATGTATATATATAGATAGATATGATTACTTAGAGAACTTCGGTTCAAAAACTAAAAACATATTATGAAATATTTTTTTGTTATCACAATTGGTTGATCACTCATATTTTTGCTTCACCCTGATGACGAGGGATGTATCGAACTACTTAAACAATTTTCATTGTAATTAACATCTCTTTCAATAAATCTTAAAATAAAACTTAAAAAAGAAAACATAAATGGAAAAGAAACAAAGAAGGAGTAATAATGTGTACTAGGTAATTCCCGAGTATAAACGCAGGATAAGATATTTATAATATTTTTTAGAAAATTAATAAATTAAATAAATATTTCTAAATATTTTAATAGTATAATATTGTATAAATAATTAAAATCTATAATTTAGGAAATAATAAAATCAGCTATAATTTTATAGAATTTTTACTTGACTTTCTATAAATAAATAAATCTAATTTAGGTAAGATTATGATTTTTAAAACAAAGACAATTTATGACTTATAATGACATATTATGTAATTATTCTAATAATTAATGTTCTATAAAATATATTTTCTTAAAATTATTATGGTTACCAGCGTAGTAGTGTTGTAATATTTTAAGTAAACATAAAGTTATTTTGTTAAAATAATTCTTAATTAATATATGGAGGATAGAATTATAAGTTATTCAAAAGTTATCAACTTCTCATCCACACAGATTAAAAAGTAAAAAACAAAACCCTAAAAAATCTAAACGCTCCACTAGATTAAAAAGTAAAAAACAAAACCCTAAAAAATCTAAACGCTCCACTCATCATCTCCTTTAAAGGCATGTGGCTATCAAATGAAGACATCTCGTGTTCCTTTGATTCTTCACAATTCACAATTCACAATTCACACTTCACCCTTCACACCACTAATCTTCGCCACGTAAAAATTTCTCAAGCATGTTAAGTAGGCCCAACTTAACTTTATTTTTTATTTTTTATTCTTTTATATATACGTATTATTTGTTTTTCATAATGACTTTACATCGATCTTTTCTAATCTTGGTCATGATTTCGTGATAAGACGTTGTTTCGAACACGGTAAATCCACAACCAAACATATTTTGTGGTACTTCAGTCCACAAATTAATTAGATTAGGAATTATATTTTTCCTATATAGAGTTCGTGATAGTTTAAGAAAACATAAACAATTTCGTTCGAAACAAACTCAAATCCGAGTCCGAAACTGCTAAATCAGCATCTCTCTAACCAGTTAACCTACCAAGTACCAACACTTGCATGTTTAACCATTCATTTTACTGCTAACTTTCATTCATTTAAGTTGATGGACTAACTAACAGTGCATATTTTTTTGGAATTAACTTATCTCATTATTTTTAAATCAATCGCTTAACCAAGAACATATGATCAAGTGATCTTTTTGAGTGAATAGATGATTTGCTATGTGGATCAAAACCACATTTCGAATTCGACCATCTACAAATACCGTTTTGATATTCTTTTAACCACATGTAAACATTTTAAATGAGAAGAATTGAAAAAAAAAAAAATTAAACAAGTTTTGGAAATGAATCTCAGCTTCTTGGCTTGGATCAACCCTGTTTTCTTATGAAAGTTTTTAAAATTTGATCAAATTGGTTAATTAATGGGAAATGAACCCGGACGAGACATTCCTACGCATACCTTTTTTTTTTTTTTTAATCATGGTTCAATATATTCTCAATTACACATTTTAGCAAAATAATAAGTACAATATTGAGTTTGCCAATGAAGTGAAGTAAAATTAGTAGTTGGATTTTGATTTTGTTTTAGAGAAAAAGACATTTGATTGGGGTATATAGAACGATAAAAGTGGTTGATAGGAACAGTTATTAAATTTACAGATAGTTCTATCAAATGGAAAATATCAGAACATAGCAACCACGTTGATCCATGGACACCAAAACTTCCCAACCCAAACGCATATTTAAATCAATATAATATTTTTGATATCATCATTATTATCCTACCGTAACACAAACGATATAAATGATACTCCCTCTGTTTTATTTAAGAGTATCATTTTTGGGACTTAAATTTTGTAACAAAAAGAATATCATTTTATTATATTAATACAATTTTTAACAAAAATTACTTTTTTATCCTCGATCAAAATAATGAAATTTTTTTTGTGTGAAATAAATAATTGTAATTAAATGAATAGTTAAAAGATAGAATAGAACTTTAATATTATTTCTTAATTTGAGTGTCAAATATTAAAATAACACTCTTTCAAAAACAGAGGGAATACTAGAATCTGTCCCGCGCTATAGCACGGATTGAATTTTTTAGATTTAAGTTTTATTCAAAAATTTTAATTATAGTATTGCAATGATTTAATTATTTAAATAATAATTTAGATTTAATTATTTAATTATTGCAGATTTATTGTGAGTCTCATGAAGAAGTGGAAATCGATTTCAACGATTGCAAAACTTGTATTAAAAAAAATGTCTTTTAACAAAAAAAATGCATTAAAAAATAATCAAAAGCGGAGTCAGAAAATGAACTTTAATAGTTTAATAAACTATGTAATGAACGTTTAAAAAATATGTCTATATTAACATAGACATGATTTTTGTAGAGTTTTAGAAAGAAAAATCGAGTCAAATATTAAATGAGTGTAAAAAACAATGACAAAAATTCATAGAAAACATTAATGATCATTTAACGTCTACACATGCAAGTGTTGCTAAAGAGTATAAAATGATATATACTTTAAACTGAAAAAAATAAAAATTAACGATTATGAAGAGAGCTATGTTTGTGTGATGAGTTATGACATTAATCATCTCCTCCTATATATAGAGATATATTGTAGAGATTGTTAGGTTTAGGCGTTAATTTCTAATATGAAAAATTTGAAAAAAAATATTTGCAAATCAAGTATTGTTCGAAAATATATGAAAATCCTTATATCTCAATTAACATATATAACCAATTACATGATTTTATCTTTCTTTAAAACATTTTTATTATTACTCATTTATTGTGATATTGTTAATATATAAAGAATCGATGGCCATGATTAATGAAAACAAAATTGATGGCTATGATTTAATTAAATGATCACATAATAACTAATGACTAAAATACTCTTAATGAGAGATTAAAATTTGTTATTTGATATAATGAAAATATAATGTAAATATTTACACTTTTTAATGTTTATTTATAAATGTACTCCTCAAATAATATATTGAAGATTAAATTTATTTCGTATCAAAAACCTTATTCACACAAAATGCTTGGACCAAGACGACAGTGTAATATTAAAAAAAAAAAAGTGGACCCCACTAGACGTTATTGTGAGGTCCAGACAAATCCCAGGTGACGATCACATGGCTCTAACTCTAGTACAGAACCTGATTCGTCCACCTAGGATAACTCAGAATCTTCGCTCTCCTCTTTACGAGGCTGAGATCTCTCCACGTCATCGATTAAAAATCTACCGCATAAAGTATCTTTTTTTTTTAACATAAAACGAATTATATATTAGGATATCTCCCATAGGGGAGCCTTGTACCAGTTACGTGGTTTCAGGACCAAGTAAATAAAAAAAATAAAACAAATTATTATTATTTCTCCTAAATTTAAGAATCCGAGTTAATCCACAGCCGCAGAAACCTTAAATAATTTTCAAAACTAATACAATAAAATTATCCACCATAAAATTAAAAGTTTGAACGAATCGTTAATCTTTATTCTAATATGAAAAAAAAATTACTCCTTTCATTTTATTAAAAACGCGAAAAATCGTCTTGGGTAAATGAAAAGACGAAAGTACCCTTTAAAAGAATTAAATCACGTAAAAGTCGCCACGAAATTCTCGATATTTGGTTTCCCTTATTTGTGTCCGCAGAAGAAACGAGAGAAGAGAGAGAGAGAGACAGAGAAGCAAAGACCTTTACGAATACTTATTTGATTTGTATCTAAAAGAAAGAAAGAGAGAGAGAGGTTGTGGATAATATCTATGATGGGGAAGAAGAAGTGTGAGTTATGTTGTGGTGTAGCGAGGATGTATTGTGAATCAGATCAAGCGAGTTTATGTTGGGATTGTGACGCTAAGGTTCACGGAGCTAATTTTCTGGTGGCGAAACACACGCGCTGCCTTCTTTGTAGCGCGTGTCAGTCACACACGCCTTGGAAAGCTTCTGGGCTTCGTCTCGGCCTAACTGTTTCTATCTGTGAGTCTTGTTTAGCTCGTAAGAAGAGCTCCGTCGCCGCAAGGAATCAGAATCTGCACCAAGAGATCATTGGCTGTGACGGTGGAGATCGGTTGAGTAGAGAAGACGATGGTGCTGATTCTTATGACGAGGAAAGCGATGAGGAAGACGAAAAAGAAGCTGAGAATCAGGTTGTGCCGGCGGCGGTAGCGGGACAAGAACTTCCGGTGGTGAGTTCATCGTCTTCGGTTAGTAGTGACGGAGATCTGGTGGTGAAAAGGACGCGTCTCGATTTAGATCTTAACTGCTCCGATGTATGAATCTTTCTCTTTGATCTGTGATTTTTTTTTTAATTTGTAAAACTTGGAATTCATTGTATGAATCTTTTTTTTTTTTTAAATGCAGGAGGAGAATGAGTCTCGACCTTTGAAACGATTATCGACAGAACATGTTTCGTCTAAATCAACGGGTGTGATGAACTCAATCGTGAGATTGAACGGTTGTGATACATCGTCATCGTCATCGTCGTCTTCTTTGGTTTTCGAAATCGCCAATGAAAGTAGAGATTTTAGTCGTTGAATGATTATTTTTCGTTGGTTGATTAGATTAACCCTCACCGTTCATTTACTAACAATACTTGTTTTAGTGAGTTGAGTTAGTTTAAAATCATTCGTTTGAAGCGTTTTTCTTAGCTGTTGAAGCTTTGTATTAATGCTTTATTTTATTTTGTTTAAGCTATTACTATGTTACCTCTAATATATATTCGTATGTGAAGTTTAGAATCATATAACATCAAAGAAAAATGGTTCCTCTAATTCGGATCATTCCTTTGGTTGAACAAGATAGAGTTTGTATTGAACTTTTAACTAACAATTAATGGAAGTTGCTTTAAGGTGAAAAAAACAAAACATCAAAGACAAATGTGGTAGTAAGGAGAAATACATTTGGGTTTCTTAGCTAATATTTAATTATAAAATTGTTAGGAGCCGGTTCTTAAATATTCCAAATAAAAAACGGTTTTTAAGAAAATTTTTTTTTTGTTTTTAATTTAATAATAAAACACCTAAGAACCTCCATTAAGAATAAGAATGGGTTTTTGATGGTCTAACCGAAATGAATCTAGTCTGCTTTGCCAAACTATTCAGTTTGACTAAAAAAAATACGAAAAAAATGAAGCATTTTATAAATTTTTCATTGGTGAAACATGGGAAAGTATGTCATTTTTAATTTTATTCGAAAATATCTTTGATATTGATTGGCAACAGATGGAGAGTACACAACGTATGGAGGTCGTTAGCTTTGTAACTGCGACCACTAGAAAGATAAACAAAAAAGTTGTAAAGACTAGACAACAACAACGACAAAAAGAAAGAGAAGATATTAATTTCATTGGGTCCTTTTGAAACTTTTTATTTTATTCGTCCAGAGCGTTGAACCTATCGTGTCCTTCAGTCCTTTGTCTATAAAAATGTGTTTGAAGCTCCAATATAAAAACGATGTCCAAGTGTTTGATGTCCTCCTATCGTACAATGAATTATTAAAAAATATATATATATTACACGGTAAAAACGAATTAACATTTAAAAGAAAAATTCAATTCAATTCATGGTCAGTTAGAGAAGTCGACGGCGAGCGTCGGTCTAACTAAATTAGTTTATTCATTTAATTAATTAATGAAATCACGTGGTTCTCATTGCATCACCAGTCAAAGAACGATCCTTTAAGCCGACTTCAAATAGTGTTACAGATCTTTTGGAAGATTTATTTTAAAGCTATTGTTATGTATATAAATAATTAAGATAAATGGAAATGATAACTAAGACATATGGATATGATGATATTTAGATATTAGGTTTAGACTTGGATAAATTACTTATGGATTTGAGGACATCAACTCTAAATTTGCAAAAGAAATTAGACCCAAGAACCAAACCATTTTTACGAATTACCAAACATTTTTGTTTCTTTGGTTGTTTCATTTTGTCTAATTTTGAGAAGCCCATCTCTTTGAGTCAAAACAATCCACTTATCTAAAATCCAAGAAGTCAAACCAAAACAATAATTCAACCAATCTTTATTTGATTTTAACACCAACTAAAGCAGATCAAATCTAAACGGACTTAACATTCACTCTCACACAACTAAAAACAAACCTAAAGTAGTCTTTTATTGAAGATGATAATAATCCTTCTTCTTCCTAAAAGGAGTTCAGTAATCATACAAACTCTTCATGTTTAATGCAGAAACCATTACATAACCCAAAGAAATGTATCAACATTTAATATATAAAGATAGAACACACACTCATCTGAACATTCCGCTAACACACCTACTTGATTTGTGTACCTTTCAATTCCAAAAACACGAAGGAAGATAATCAGGAGAAATGTAAACAATCAAAGCTTTAAAAGACCATTGATGTGAGTAGTACATTACCTTAGATGATGCAAAGAGGGCGAACCTGACGAGATCCCACGAAGCATCACTCATCTGTAGTAGAAACAAAAGAACATAAGAAACAAGACATTGTAATTTGGTCTTCGATCATAGAACTATATTTACTTGCATCTACCGGAATAACCCTTCATCCACAAAACTCATTTCAAGATTTGAAGATACACAGAGATGAATCACTGAATTAACCAAGCAGATTATGTTTTGCCATTCAGATTGTCTTACTGAAAAAGCAATCTACAGAATTCAGTATCTCTATTTGAGAATTTTTCATTAGAAGTTACATCAGAAAAGTAAGTTTTCATCAGAAGTTATATCAGAAAAGTAAGAACTACATCTCAAGTAGATTTGATATCTAAACTTTTCTCTGCATGTTACACCAACAGATTCTTTCTACGAGTCCCCATGCATCTCTAGTTTTTTCTCTGTAAACATCCCCGTTATAATAATATTTCCTAGTCTGGATCAGAGCAAAACAACAACAAAAACTTCTACTTACATTGAAGGTTCCTTTCAGAAATATGAGCAGCATTTAAGATTAGATATATCAGCTTTACCAGAACAATGTCACTATTGACTTTCAGCAAGTATATATTTCAGAAATAAGAGAAGCATGTAAGATTACAAATAGCAGCATAGAAGACGGTCATTTCTTCTTGTCTTTTTCCAAGTCAAGAATCATGATACTTAAATTACATGTTAATTACAATCAATGTCGCCTCAAACTAAACCCAACAGGAGAAAATTCAAAGAAACAAACACACTTAAAAAATTCATTCTCCAAGGGCCAAAAGCAATTTTCTTCTAGATTAGTAGATGCAAAAGTATTTTAATCTAAAGACGTTATGAGTTATTCAGAAGACTGATCAAAGGGCAAGACATCATAGAGAGAATCAAGGTGTAACAAGCAGTGTAAACAATACAAGATATAAAATAAATGTTGAAAGCTTCTCTGCCTCACTTTCAGAGGAACAAGAATCTTATACCTAAACTACAGCTAACTTCAGGAAATCAAAGTATGAAGAAAGGGTCTCAGCAGATGAAAAAGAAATGGAACCTGTAAAATCAAACATCACAATCCTCTAATTTTGGAAATAATTCAGCTCCATAAGGATCTACTTTCACTAAATCGAAAAAGTCATCTTAATTCAGCTATAAAAGGATCTAATTTTCCTGTATTACCATCTATGGGAATCTCTCACAACATATTCAAGTGATCACAAAATTCACAACACTCACTACTAAACCTAATCCAACATATCAATGGAAACATCCATCAAAGAATGTACAAAAGCAGCTCATCAATAGCATATGGAGATTATTGATCCCTGACCTTTGATGTGTTCATGATGAGCAGAAGCAGCAACAAGATCATCATCATCTCCACCAGACTTGACAGTAACAACAGGCACAGGTCCATCACGATCATCCGGATATCTAACCACAACAACGGGACAAACACAGTGATGAACACAGTAATCACTAACTGAGCCAAGCTTCCCATCACTTCCTCTTTTCTCAGCACCAAACCCTCTACTTCCCATAATCACAGCACTAAGACCAAGCCTCTCAATCTCAAGACATAATCTCTCCCTCATATCATGATCTTTCACTATATGGATCTTATACGGAAACCCTAATTCCTTCAACGGCTTCGCTAGATCCGCAACTTTAGATGAAGTAAAAGCATCAAAATCCTCTTGACTAGGCTGCGATTCCTGAGATTGAGCGTTTGGATCTTCAAGAGGAGGTTGAGTTTTGAGAGGGAGAGGTCCCCAATCGGCGCCGAAGAGGACGGAGGTTGGAGAAACGTGGAGAAGAACAACGGCGTCTCCGGGACGGATGTAGTGATCAACAGCCCAACGTACGGCGAAGGAACTTTCTTCGGAGAGATCAACGGCGACTCCGATTTTACGACGAGCTCCGGCGGTGGGAGTTGGAGTTGCGGCGGAGGAGGGAGTGGAAGAGGAGTGGTGATGGTGAGAGTGACGAGGAGAAGGAGGGTGATGGATCTTGATGTTGGGAAGCTGAGGATGATCGGAATCTGGATTCATGATTTTTTTTCAGATGTTTTGTTCGTCGGAAAGTGAAAAAACAATTTGAGAGAGAGAGAGAGAGAGAGAGATTTCTCTTAACGGAGAAGAAAGAAGCGTCTTTTTCTCGAATTCTTTATTTTTGTTTTTGTTTTCTTTAACTTTATTATTTGTTTATTTATTTTCTTTTCTTTTTTTGGTATATTTCTATTTTTTCTTTGATGAACTAAAATTTGGCAAATACAAAGCCGGCGAATAAATTGCAACACAACTTCCCGGAAACAAAGCCAACAAAACAACAGGTTCCCATAAGACAAACAAGTCCCTAAGAAGGGGAAACAAACAAAGCTACAATACAAATATTAACACACATAGCCAGGTCTAAACCCATATTAAACTCGAAACTAGTCAAAACCATGAAAACCTACAAGAGCTTTCTAACCTTCCAGAGACACTTGGCTATAGACAACCCGAAGAAGCTTACAATGGACACAACAACGCCATGGATATTCTTCGTCCATGGACACACACAACAATGGACACACTCGTCCTATCTCTTCGTCCTTGCCATGGATATTCTTTCCAAGCGCCTTGATGAAGCTATCACTTCTGGAGCAATTCGTCTTCATCACTTATTGTTATTGTTCTTTTTTTCTACAACGGACAAAATATTTCTTGCTTTATTTTAAAAGAAAACTATCGTAACAAATTATTGCAAGTGAACCGACTATTTTGTAACTTTGCATACACATTCAAAATTATGGAGCTTAGTTATTAATTGTCCATTTGCGTAAACTAAAAATTAGTCATCGACAATCACTAAGAGAAGGACGATAATGATGTGAAATCGAATGGTGAAGAATTCGAGGAAAAAAAAACCAAATAAATGTATTAAGTGTTGTGACAAATTTTTTTTTTAAAAAACTAATAATATTGATTTGAAACTGTTTTTTGGGATTAAAACAGTGTTATCTTCTTCTTTTTTCTGTTAAAATTTTACTTTTTATATTGATCGCCACTCTCTATCTTAGATCAAAATATCAAATGATCAAAATTAATGAAAATTTTATTTTATTGTATATTGATCTTCAAATTCCTTTCGTTGTTTTATATGCGTTATTCTTTTTTATCCTTTTTTTTCACTCACAATTTTTTTTTTCTATTTTGTTTATAAAGATTCCTTTCAACAGTGATGAAAGAGATGAGAGTTATTTTTCATGTTTTTGAGTAGAACAAGGTTGTTGTAATTGAAGCAAAAGGAGTGACCAACCATATTCAATGAAGGATGTCGATCTCCAACTTGAAGGTGGGCGGGAGTGCTTTAATCGGGAGGAGTAGATTCTCTTACCTGTGGGGACTACGGGCTTACTTTAAGCCATTTCCATTCGATGGAAGGTTCCTTTTTTGGATTTTTCTTTCTTTGTGATTCAGTTTCAATGGCAGTTAGAGTGCCATCTAGTGGAATTCCATTCGGTCTTGCTGAAATTCATTGTAAATTTTGAAGTTACTATTGGAGATAAGTATTATGAAGTTTTTGACTATTTTCATTGTGGAAACAAACAATTGTCACTATATTTGAAAGCTCATATTGGAAGGAAAAACATTTTAAAAATATTTTCACAGTTGAAAAAGAGAAATTTTGAATCGAAATTTTGTGTTCTATAAATGACAATTATAAACTATCTACAAAAGTTATTTCAAAGTTTTTCTATCCGTAGTGATGAAAGCAATGAGAAAATTTTCGAGTAAAAGAAATTGGTGGTGGTCGGAGCCCATGGAGTGGCTAACCACATACACTTGAAGGAGAAGTTGATGGTGAGACCAGATGTTCTCACAGTCAAAGAAGAAGTCACACAAGTCCTAGAACATCGTTTTATTGTAGAGTCCAACAAAATTCATTACGTTGGTGTTACCAATGGCAAAACTAAACACTTTTCAAAAAATTATCTGACTTGAAGGAGTTCCGGAAGGAGACTGCAACAACTACTCCCACCAAAAGTCAGGAGGAGAAGCTGAATAAGGCACAAGAGACCCTTTTGGCTAAAGAGGATTTCAAAAAGGGCAATGTCAAATATAGCGGAGCTATCAAAGAGAAGAGGAAGATGAAGAAGCTGCATGTAAGGAAGAGCAAGAAGAATCAGCCTGCGCCGGAGGAGGAAGAGTCACCGGTGACGGAGTAGGAATCGGCAGAAGAAATTAATTAACTAATGTTGTAATGAATGAAAAAAAAAAGATTAAGATTTAATGTTGAAGTAGAAGATATGTTTTTATTGTTAGATCCATGTAATCGTGTTATTTAACCCTTAATTAATTAAATAATTAGTGAGAAGAAATTGGGTTCTCTATTAAGTTAAGACTAAAGCTTCCCCTTTAAAGATTAAACAAATTGGGTTCTGTTTTTCTTCTTCTATTTGATGTCGGCGTGGTAGCCCAATTGAGGGTCTGAACTGTTGCTGGAAGAAACATGGAGTCTTGTTCTTGATAGTGAAATTCCAGCTATCTGCATCAAGCATGAAAAATATGATTTGGCTGCAACCTAAAAAAGGAAGGAATTTTTAGAGTTTGTTAGGTTTCTATCATCTCTCTTATGTATGGATAATGTTTTGATTTCATGATTTTATATGTGTATTTCATATTTTGGTTACACCATTTTATGCATATATGTAAATATCAATATTAAGCATTATTAATACAAGTAGATATTAATAGTAGTTACACATTTACATTACTATAAATATTCCGCACTAATATAAATATAGTAAAATTTAAAAATATTGATGATTATACATTATTATTCTGTTCAATCTTAAATGATGATGTTTAAATATTTCGACGAACTTACAAGTGTTAAATGTGTCATTATGCATAGATTTAGTTTAGAACATGAGAAAAAGTTGTATGTTAGATGTTCAAAATTTACATTTCTAAACGATGATAATGAGAATAGTTTCAAATATAATTAATGTAGCCGGAAAAAAATTTGAAAAAGGAAAAGATTATTCAATTTTAAATTAGGAAAATTAATTGCATGTTACCAACTTCTAAAATTATTCTAAACCTTAAAAGCAAAAAAAAAAAAAAAAAAAAACAAAAACACTTCTAAATCATTAGACTGCACGCCGTTATTTCTACCCAAAAACCACACCAATCCAACACAAATGAAGTTAATAGACGTGAGTGATCCAACGGTCAGGATTAAATCTGAGCGTATAGTTGAACCAAACGATTCACTAGATCTCTGGCGTCGGTAATTTCCCCCACTTCCTTCTTCCTGCAGCTTGAAGACGAAACCTCACTCAAATTCTGATCTCTCTATCTATCGATCGAGGTCTCGTATGTTTCGTCTAGATCGGTGACTCAGATGGCGAACTATTTGGCTCAGTTCCAGACGATTAAGAATTCCTGCGATCGTCTCGTCGCCGCCGGTAAAATTCTCCCCGGGTTTTGTTTCCCTACGTTTGCTGCATTCGATTAGGATCTTACTTCTCCTCTCTTTCTTTCTTTTTTTTTTGGCCACATTTTGCGATGTCATAGTTAGATATTAGTGGAAGTTTCCCACTGTAGTTGGAAGGATCAAATCAGGTGATATGAATCTGAATCGATGAAGTACTGTATCCACAATTTGATCTTTTTGGTTGTTAATTGCTTCATTTTGAAGTCTTCTTGAGCTTCTGTATACTATAGAGGATTAGAAGTTAAGTTTGTAATACCGTTGTGAAGATTTACCCTCATTTGATTGAATATTTGAACTGTAGAGTGTACTAAATCGTCACTATAATGGTTGTTATATGGGTTCGATGTAATGCTGAGAGTTGTGATTCTATTTATTCAATAAATTGTAAATGGTTGGTCAGAGTATACTCATGAATGAAGCTAAAAGTGCTTAGAAAATGAGCATTCCTTCCTTTGAATTTCTCTGAAATTGGAAAGAGAGAGAACTGACCATGAGGATTGCTTTTGATTCTGACCTTTAACTCTCGTTGTTCTTTAGTATTAAGATGTCTTCTCTTTCTTTTTGTTCCCTTTGCCCGTGATCTTACTTGTTGTAATAGTGTTTGCTTTCATATTCTTTTACAGTGGAAGATGTGTGCGATCTGTGGCCTACAGTGAAAGGTTTATTTGAAGAACATCAGCCATTAAAAAGAGCATTCTTGACAAACAAGACTCGAAATTCGGTTCTTGTTGAGAACTTGCCGGTTGAATTCATATTAACTACAGACGCGAGACTTCGTAGTCGATTCCCGCAAGAGCAATATTTGTTGTGGTTTCGAGAACCATATGCGACTATAGTTCTTGTGACGTGTGAGGTACTTGTCTTGTTGATATCTTGTTTTTTTTCGTTTCTCTGTGTTATTCTTGGCAGTGGAGAGTAGTCACTTGCCCAAAAATGAAACAAAGATGATGTGCTTGATGATATTCGTTTCTGTTTTCCTTTGCTATAAGAGACAAGAACCTATGTCTAGATTGTAGGTACCATTTGTATTGTTTATGGTTTCTGGACTAGGTTATTTCTCTGATGTCACTTATGTGGTTTGACAATTTTTGTTCTTCTAGTTTTCTGAGTATACCTTTGACCTTGCAGGATCTTGATGAGTTTAAAAACATTCTCAAACCACGTCTGAAATTAATTGTTCAGAACGATGAGAGGGAATGGTTTATTGTATTTGTATCTAAAGCTCATCCAAGTAATGATCAAGCAACTAAATCTGTCAAGAAAGTATATGCGAAGCTTGAAGTTGAGTTCAGTTCAAAAAAGAGAGAAAGGTAAGCAATGCATATTGGGCTGTGTTTTATGTTTTTTGCTTTGATACAGGTAGGCAAGAACCAAAAAAAACACCATGCCAGATTCTCAATGAGACTTGATTGCTCCTACTAAAATATAGTTCTAACAAAAATAGATTTGGTTAAACTGTTGCACAATTTCAATTACTCATATTTTTGCTAGAAGTATAAACTAAACCTATTTAGCTGTAATCACTCATTTAAAGGACGTTATCTGTAAGTTATTTACTTACGACAATGCAGACAGGATAAACGCTAAGCACCTTTTCATTTACTTGATCAGTTTTACCTAATTTATGCATGCGATACATAGTCATCATATGATAATTTTTGCAATGCTTTTAAGGTGCTGTAAGCTGGATGTACATGGCCCTGACGGAAATTTTTGGGACGATCTGGAATTAAAGATTACCGAGTGCATCAGGAATACCTTGGATAGGCGCGCACAATTCTACGAGGATGAGATACGCAAGCTCAGTGAGCAGCGGTTTATGCCAATATGGAACTTCTGTAACTTTTTCATCCTGAAGGTTAGCTCTCTTCTCATGTTCTGAAAGGAAAGTGAAATGTGGCTTCTATGCAGATGAATAAAATGGTTTAAAATCCTGTTTCTTCCTTTTTGTAATTAGATTTTATACTGTTTTAATAAAGTCTCTGATGGAGGTTTATGTGGCCCTTTTGTTTCTTCCATAGAAGTATTAGAAGAATCCCCATCTGTTAAACTTAGAAATCACCTTTGGTCCTTGCAGTCACATTTGATGAAACTTTTCTCATTTTCTTAAAGGTCATAATGTTCTATGCTATCTCAGGAAAGTTTGGCTTTCATTTTTGAGATGGCTCATCTTCATGAAGATGCATTACGTGAATATGATGAACTAGAGCTCTGCTATTTGGAAACAGGTTCTTTTCCTACCTCTGTATCTTTCTCTTGCAGATCCGTGGCAATAAAAAATCCATGTTTTGTCTATTTGGTATATTTATTATTATTCTGCATTTGTTAATTTTGTAGCAGGAAGATAGATTATATGTAGTTTAACATTCTTAGGTTTTGACAAACCTGACATCTATCTTTATATTTTAAAGCATTTGGGATCTGTAGTCATCCAACAAACTGACTTCTTTTTCCGAGTTTTTTCCTGAACAAATAATCTATCATGCCTTAACTTCAATGCAGTTAATATGCCTGGGAAACTGAGGGATTTTGGAGGATTCGACAGTGAAGATGACCAAGCTGCGCTACTGAAACCAGGAAACAAACCATTGACACAGATTGTGCAAGATGATTCTTTTAGAGAATTCGACTTTAGACAGTATCTCTTTGCCTGTCAATCTAGGGTTGGTGCACACAAGAGCCATCATATTGATCACAGTGTCCTTTTCTGCTTTCACAATTGTACCTTTACTTTAATAACTTTTTCATTAGCTTACGTCTTTGTGTGGTTCTTTGCAGCTGCTGTTCAAGTTGAATCGTCCTTTTGAAGTTGCATCTAGGGGCTATTCTTTTGTTATTAGTTTTGCAAAGGCCTTAACCCTCCATGAGGTAGCCTATACTGTTACTAAAGAAACGCTTATTATCATACTTGATTTGACTGACCTTATTTTCTCTCTTCTTTTGTAGAGTGTACTGCCCTTCTGTATGCGAGAAGTTTGGGTAATTACTGCATGTTTAGCGCTGATTGAAGCAACTGCTTCTCATCACCATGATGGAGTTGTTGCACCTGATATTGAGAAGGAATTCTACCGTCTACAGGGTGATCTCTATTCACTTTCACGGGTTAAGGTAGAAATCTGCTTGCTTCAAAATTTGTACAATGAATAAAAAGCCCTGTTTCTCTGCCCATTCGCTGACATCCTCTTTCAATTCTGACTGGAATTTGAATGGATATTTCCGTTGTATTATTTCTTTTGAGGTGATATTGCATTGTCTATGTCATAGTTCACTAATTGTCTTATGTGATGTCATACTAGTTTCTTCATGTCCAAGCACTTAAAAAGTTGTTTTGTTGGTTGCATATAAATTTAATATGAAAATTATTTTCGAGTGCTTATACCCATTGAAATGCCTTTCTGATCATGGCAGTTCATGAGACTTGGATATCTGATAGGATATGGAACAGACATAGAAAAGAGTCCACTGAACAGGTACGGGTCTATTTTTGTTATAGCATGTGCATTTACCTGTATAATAGAAGTATTAATTCTCCAGTGACTTCCCGTAGAGAAAAGATTACTCAATTAGTGAGGAAGTATATGTCTCACTTTAGAAACACAGAGCAAGTCATTGTTTGCTGCGTGTCGATTTTCTTTCTCTTTGGGATTAGGCTGTGCTGATGATGTTTAGTAGTAACTCCTACACATTTTATCGGCAGTGCTTGTCTCAGTATGCTGCCTTGGCCAAAACCGGCAGTCTGGCCATCTCTTCCACAAGATGCTTCATCTGAGGTGCTTGAAAAAGAAAAGGTATAATCTACATATGCTGCGTGAATGTGTTATCTATCTGATAGCATTCTTATTAAAGCCAATCATGCTTTAGATTCGAGCTAAGAGTTAACTGTACTTGCATGGCCTCTTGTGGACACTGACAGAATTTTGTTTACCAGGGTATTGTTTGTAAATGTAGCATATGTGAGATCGAGGTCTGCGTAACTATGTTTACCATCTGTTTTTTTTTAGAATACTTATCTCCTTGAATTGGTACAGACTATTCTTCAAGCAACTTCAAGGACCAAGCACTTTGGTATTCAACGGAAAGCTTTACCTCTTGAACCATCTGTCCTTCTACGTGTGGCTAACAGAAGAAGGGCTTCTCTTTCTACCGGAAATATTCCTGAAATATTTGATGGGCGCCCAAGTTTTACTGAAGGGTAATGAAATTTATAAATTCTGTTCTTTAGCCCTTCTTGTTTTCAAATGTTTTAGTACTTAATCTCATATATCTTCGAAGTTTCCAGGAAGTATTGCAAATCATCACCTTCTGTTATTATTTAAGGAACTAAAATGATATGTTTATATATTCCGACAGATCAGGTTTAGAAGTGTCTCCTAGAACACCTTCATCACTTAAAGTAAAAGCAGCTCCCATGTCGAGAACAAATTCTTCACCTGGAAATTTTGAGAGTCCCCTAGATAGGCCTATGAGGCTTGCTGAAATTTTTGTTGCAGCTGAGCACGCTCTGCGACTTACCATTTCAGATCATGATTTGTTGAAGACATTGTCATCTATTCAGGATTTCGAGGTAGCATGCTTATACCATTTACATAAGGACAGTGAAACTTCTGATTTTTATGCTGCTCTTTCTTTTAGCTTCTCATGTATAAATTTTGTTGTGGCAGAATAAATATCTTAATCTAACCAAAGGTGCTGCCGAAAACTATCACCGTTCTTGGTGGAAGAGACATGGAGTCGTTCTTGATGGGGAAATTGCAGCTGTCTGCTTCAAGCACGGAAAATATGATTTGGCTGCAAACTCTTATGAAAAAGTTTGTGCCCTTTATGCGGGTGAAGGATGGCAAGATTTACTGGCAGAAGTTTTGCCTAATTTAGCTGAGTGTCAAAAGATTCTTAATGATCAAGCTGGGTACTTGTCATCTTGTGTTAGACTACTTTCATTGGATAAAGGTTTATTCTCGTCCAAGGAGCGGCAAGCTTTTCAGTCTGAGGTTCTTACTCTTGCACACAGTGAAATGAAGAACCCAGTTCCCTTAGATGTGTCATCATTGATCACATTTTCTGGAAATACTGGCCCTCCACTTCAGTTGTGTGATGGAGACCCTGGGAATCTATCTGTTACTGTGTGGAGTGGCTTTCCTGATGATATCACCCTTGATTCGCTTAGTCTTACCTTGGTAGCCACCAACAACACTGACGAAGGTGGCCAGGTTTGCCTCCATTAGACATGAATTTTCTCGTTCTTTTCCTCTATCAAATTTCACGTTCTTAAGAACTTTGTATATGGACTGGGTTTCAGGCTTTAAAGAGTTCCGCTGCAACTGTGCTAAAGCCCGGAAGGAATACTATCACTTTTGCTTTGCCTCCACAAAAACCCGGTTCCTATGTCTTGGGAGTCGTTACTGGCCAGATTGGGCGCTTGAGATTCAGGTCTCACAGCTTTTCGAAGGGTGGTCCTGCAGATAGTGATGACTTTATGAGTTATGAAAAGCCAACCAGACCTATCCTGAAGGTACACGATCTCCCAATTTAAGAAATTTATTACAGCTTTTAAAACGGTAGAAAATTATTAATTACATGCATGAGTAGTGATACTCTTATGGACACTTGTTTCCTTTGTTGATCGATAGACATCTTATTCTTAGGTTTCCAAACCAAGAGCTCTGGTTGATCTTGCTGCAGCTGTATCTTCTGCGCTGCTAATAAATGAAGTCCAATGGATTGGTATCATAGTACGTCCTATTGCTTACTCACTTAAAGGCGCCGTCTTGCACATTGATACTGGTCCAGGGCTAAAGATTGCAGACTCGTATGGCATTGAGATGGAGAGATACATGGACACAGATTGTGATGCTAGTGCATCAAAAGCTGATGTTTTTGTAGAAGATAGTCCTGTCTCTCCAAAACGGGATTCAGAAGTGCTTAATCTTTGCAATGGTAAAATAGTGTTCTCAGATTGGGCAAGCAATGTGAGTTCTATTCTGTGGGTCCCTGTTCGTGCATTGAGTGAGAAGCTTGCTAGAGGGTCATCTTCAGGTTTGCAGCAAAAATTGATTTTCTGAATATGACATGTTTGTGTCACATCCACTGGCCAATGATCATATTTCTTTTGTGTTAACAGTCAATCCGCTGAAACAAGATATTTTAGAGGGAATGAGAACTGTAGCTTTGAAACTTGAGTTTGGGGTGCATCATAATCAGATATTTGAGAGGTATTTCTTCCTTGTTGTGGCAAATCTTGATCATCGTTCAGCGGTTTGACCCGACTCAAACAGTTCTTTTCCTCATCAGATTTTCTTCTGATTTTGTTATGTGAACAGAACCATAGCTGCACATTTTACCGACCCTTTTGATGTGACCACAAGGGTAGCAAACAAATGCAATGATGGCACTTTGGTCTTGCAGGTAGCCAACTTTAGCTCTTTTAAAATTTAGAAATCTTATCCTTAACCTCTTAGTTCCCTCAATCTTATTCACATCCACCCAAGATTATCAATGAAGTAATTTCTATCTACAGGTTATGCTACACTCCCTGGTCAAGGCGAACTTGATAGTTCTTGATGCTTGGCTTGACCTTCAAGATGGATTTGTTCATGGACAAAATGATGGAAGACCGACTTCAACATTCTTTCCGCTTGTTGTATCTCCAGGATCTAGAGCAGCAGTCGTGTTCAGTATATGCCTAGACAAGACTATGCCATCAGGTATTCCTATCCTTCTGAAGAACGGTTAATATGACTGAGATTTTTACTTTATATCTTACTATGGTCAAACACACTTAAACTAATAACACCATCTGCAGCTATTTATGATTTCAGAACAAAAAGTATTCTAATAGATTTGGCAAGAGAGTTCGATAAGGGCTTAGGAAGATCCACTTAATAGAACGTGTCAAACCCCTGAACTCTGTCTTGTTCTTTTCTTCCATAACTCGTTCCTGTAGGCTTATCTATTTTGTACAGAAACTTAGTTTCTGTGAACCTTCAGCCTTTTATGTGTGGCTATACGCATACAGTGGCATTTGCATATGAAAACAGAGAAATATAATAAGTTTTATTAACTGCAAACTAACTAATTGTTTGTACGACAGAAGGGAAAGATTTGCAGATACCAGAGAGCATTCTGAATATCAAATATGGAATCCATGGGGATAGAGCAGTTGGAGCACACAAGCCAGTGGATGCAGATCACTCTGGAACTGATACTGAAGGGAGAGATTTGGTGTTCAAGAGTGCTATTGTTTTGCAGCGTCCAGTGCTTGATCCTTGCCTCACGGTTGGATTCCTCCCACTTCCTTCTGATGGGCTTAGGGTTGGGAAACTTATCACCATGCAGTGGAGAGTGGAAAGGCTTAAAGATCTCAAAGAAAATGAAGCCGTAGAACAACATGTAAGTGATGTCCAGATCGAGCTAGTTGATATAGCTTCCTAATCAATCACTATCAGTTTCTAATTTACCAGACTTTTCCTTTGGATCGTTAGCTCTTTTCTTTAAAATATCGGCATGTTCATCAGCTGTTGTTGCTTTATTTACACAAGGATGAGGTGTTATATGAAGTCAATGCAAATTCGGAGAATTGGATGATCGCTGGTAGGAAGAGAGGCCATATCTCTCTCTCAGAGGAGCAAGGTAAGTATTTTCTTCTTCTTACTTGTTTTAGAGCAAGAAACACTTTGCATACAAGTGATGATATGTTCTTTCTTTTGTTATCTGGTTACAATATTACAGGTTCAAGAGTAGTAATCTCAATACTATGTGTCCCGTTAGTTGCGGGTTATGTGCGTCCTCCTCAACTCGGGTTGCCAAACATAGAAGAAGCAAATGTAAGCAGCAATCCACCGGGTCCTCACTTAGTATGTGTCTTGCCTCCACTTCTCAGTTCTTCCTACTGCGTCCCTGTCAAGTAATAGAACCTCACTCTGTTTTTTCAAGAAAACATTGTTTCTATGTATTTTTTTGGTTTCGATCATAGAAATATCAGAGAATTGAGTTCATGGGATCATCAATGAGAGTGAATTTCTTATATATAAACCGTGTACATGCGGATTACTGAGTTTTTGCTTATATTTTGATCAACAAGGCGTTTATTGTAAAATATACGAGCATACATGTAGAGGGTTTTGTCTTGTGCTGTTTTTATTCTCAATGTCCCGAGAAAAGAAAAAGAAAAAGAGATTTTGGTTTTTAATATCCCAGTTTGGTTTGTAAATAAACCAAATCGACTGAACCAACTTTTGCTACGATTTTACTTCCCTATGGATCTCGGAAACCTAGACTAACTCTAAACCGACTACAATCCTAACAAAACACACAAGTGAACCAGCGTACCAATATACATATGTATTCCTTCTTCCAAAAAGCTTTGCTGTCAATTTTTCTTAGCAATACTTCTACTACACCAAAAAAAAAAGATACGTAAAAGATTGTGTGCGACCAAAACGTGGTGGGCAAGGCCATTCATTGTATTAATGGAGGGTTTTTGATGGAGAAGAATATATGATTATTAGGTTTTGTTTAAACTCACTTGCTCTTCACTAAGGACATCTTATTAATGTCTCTCCTTCTCACCCGGCTGTCGAAGCTCTGCCTTAGGAAACCTGCGTTTGTAAGATACTCTCTTTTGATTCTCTCTAATGGCTTCTCAACTTCCTTGCGGCAAACCCCACCTTGTTCCATCATCAACACTGCTAGTTGTGGAGAGGATCTTGGAAAACTCGTGTGATTATGAATGCTAATGGACGTTGCTGCATTGATTTGGAAAAGAAGGTGCCTCTGGAGTTGGTGGATAGTGATGCAATGGTAACGATCGGGGCATATCATGGCTAGGTAGCTACTTTTGAGGACGGCATGGTGCGTCTACACGATGATCTAAACCCGGTTGCATCGGATACAGATCCAAAACGCGTTCCCCTGCCTCTTCTTGTTACTCTGCCTCATTGCCAAACCCAAATCGTCACCAACGTGGCCATGTCCTCATCTTCTCCTGAGGATGAAGACTGTGTTGTGGCTGTCAAGTTTTTGGGACCTCAACTCAGCTTTTGCAGACCCGCTCAAAGTAAATCTGAGTGGACCAACATTAGAATCGAAAACCCCTGCTTCTTCTCCTCCCGTGTCATGTTTTTAAAGAGAGATGAGATGTTTTGCCTACTCGGATCTGGAGGACACCTGATTGGATCATGGGATCTCCGTAAACACATGCACAAACCCAAGTTTCAGAGGTTGCGATTTCAAAACCTTCCCGAGCTAACCAAGACCAAACAGGAGCGTTTGCATTCGTGTTGCACGAGCGAACACTTTGTGGAGTCACGATCCACCGGTGAAACGTTCTTGGTAAAGTTGTACAGAAAGGCCACTGCCAGTGGTAGAGTGAAAATCATGAAAACAAAAGCTTTAATGGTGTTCAAGCTTGACGAAGAAGGAAACGCTATTTACACTCAAGACATTGGAGATCTCTGCATTTTCATCACAAAGTCTGAACCATTTTGTGTCCCTGCTAGTTCCGTTCCGGGCATGTGGCCTAACAGCATCGAAGTCTTGGATATCGACGAAAACATCGCTGTCGCTCTTGCTTATTCCTCCATCATTAGTGTAAATTGTACATACGGGGGCACCTTACCATATTCCACCTCAAAATAGTACTCTGGAATTGAGTCTGAGTCATGAATCCACAGTTAAAAGCTTTTATATCTTCACAAGTAGTTGCTGTAACAGATCATAGCTAATTACATGTATGTGGTTTTTGTTGTTTCAGTTTTGAGCTTTCGAGATGATATTGGATTTGTCCCTTCACTTTAAAAGTCGTTTTGTTGGTGTTGACTCTCTGAAGTTACAACCTGACAATATAATCCCAATCCAGAAACGTATGAGAGATCTAATGCCAAAGAAGAATTGAAGTCATCATCAACATACATGGTAAAAGAAACACTCCAAGAAGAATCAAAAACTGTAATGATTACATTTGTGATAAAAAAAACTTGGTGTTTATATATTTAACACCCTAAGTATAAACACGCATACAAGCAAGCATGTATAGATCAAATACAGTAGAAGATTAGATGTTGTTAAGAGATGATTGTCTAGCAATTAATACAGAGAGAAGAGTTAATAATTATATACATATATGTCTGTGTTATACGACTAAATCTTCAATAATTAATGAACCAGTTATTAAAACCATCTTCAGTAATGTGGGTTTGAATTCTGACATCTGATCAAACAATCAGAATAACACAAAAGGCAATGAGAAATAAATTAAAAAAGAAAGAAAAATATGATATATATAAACTACAATGAGCTACATGGGCTGATTTGTAAATAAAAAAATGAAATAAAAAATATTGTGAATAGCTAAAATGAAGACTTTGGAAAGTACAATGGTAATTTTCGATTGTAAATCACTCTTCCTCTCGCTATATATCCTCTATCTCACTCATATTCAATCACTTATTCTGCTCGGATGAAACCCATCAACCACGTTTTTTTCCCTTTTTTTTTTGAAAATCTCAAATCCGTGAGCTCAGTGACTATCGTTGCTGCAACTATCACGATAAAGGCCCGAGCTGCACAAAGAGCAAAGCCGAAGCCGACCAACATAACAAGAAATTGGCCAAGGAGGAACAAACAAAGCACACGAGGATGCGAGGATGCGAATGAGTGGACATTTCAGGCGAGGAAAAGAAGTTTTGTTCACTTCCAAGGCCAATAAGCTTATCATGTTGAAAGCTTGATTGAAGTTAAAGGCTGAGGAAACAAAATGATATAGACGACCAAAAAATAAAAGATGTTTCCGAGGGAGGGAAAAGTTAAGATGAATAAATAGAGGAAGATGACAAATGAGAAGAATGAATAGGGTTGGTCCTAAGATAGTTAGGCACATACAAAATAACAAAATTAAAGTCTTAATTTTCATATTATGGAACATATATATATATATATATAAACAAAACTCATGTTTCTTAAAAGAAATACAATAATATTATGAAAAAGTAACAACAATTTACGATTTATAGTTTCTAAAAAACTATCGTTTGTGATTTTTTTTGTACGGAATCATTCATCAAACTAGTGTGGGTATTCTAATTTACAGTTGCATTTGCTTTTGGATGAAATTGACGATCATATTAGGTTTGTTTCTCCATGCTATTTGTTTAAACTGATCATGTTTAGGGTTTTCTTTAACCTGTCAAAGTTTTTTCATTTATATGTTAATTATGTTCACAAGATTCTCCCAAAATCTAATATGATCCTTATGCACAAGTGTTGTTAGCTCTGAAATGGAGAAATCTTAGGGACACTAAACAGTAATCACACGCTTCTGTTCTGTAATAATCGAAAGAGATTTTTCAAGTAAATGAAATGATCGATGAATTAAAAAAAAAACCTTAAAATCGATAAGAACAGGATTGATAGTGACCTAATTGATTTGCGTAATTGGACGGGTTCTGATTTAATCACACACTTCTCTTTACGGCGGCGACAAAGATTTCGCCAGAATACGATTCTTATCCATCAGATTTCATCACTATGATTGATCTTCATCGCTGGAGAAATAATTGCATTGATTCTATTTTGAAATCGTAAAGCTCCATAGAGATGAAGATGTTTGTTTGAGTCGGTGATGAAATGAAACGAATACTTGCGGAGAGGTCAAATGAAAAGCTTCTATTTGTAGTGGTTAAGCCAATTGATATGTAATTACTAAAATGCTCTGGTTTATTCCGTTAAAGCATTTGGATTTAAATTTAAAATGAGATTTTCCCCCCTAATTTGAGTATTTTTTTTGTCCGTTAAAACTCTTTACAAAATTCAAACTACATATTTCCAATCACATGAGAATAATATGATTCTAGCGTCAATACCGTGTTTAGTGTGATTTCCGGTTGTAAACCGAAGTTTTAAAATTGAATATACACATTGATCCTCTAACAATTTTCTACCGTTTTTTAAAACAACTAGGATATATCTCGTGCTATAGCACGAACAAAATACAATTATAGAAAAATATCCAAAAATTATAAAATCAGGATATTAGAAAATTGTAATTCTTCCAAAACTTTATGAAAATTAGAATATCAATTTTTATAATATCGAATCTTTGTTAGCACCTAAAAACATAATTAAATCGGTTTAAATTCTTCCTTAAAATCTTCCAAAAATCGCAATCTATATTAAATCTCTTATTTTTTGAAAATTAAATCGATATTTAATTTAATTTAATTAGTGTGTTTAATTAAATCAACAAAATCTTCACAAAATCTATTTTTAACCTTTTTCAAAAAAAATTAAAAAAAATTATTTAAAACAAAATTATAAATAATTAATTTAATATTTAATTAAATGATCACATAATAATTAATTGACTAAAATAATTTTAATGAGAAGTTTTAATTTGTTTTTAGATGTAATGGCAATGTGATGTAATTATTAACATTTTATAAAGTTTATTTATAAATGCACTCCCCAAATAATATATAGGGGATTCCTTGAAATTTTTTGTATTTCGTTTTTTAGTCCTATGTTTTTATTTCTACACAATAATACTAAACTTCTTCCACCTTCCTACGAGATGGCTGTGGATGTTAAGATTCACGCTAAGTATATTTGTGTGTTTTAGCTGATGAATAATAAAAAGGAAGGAACTACGATCAAGAATCAACAGGAATTGAAATGCATATGTTAAGGTTAGTGGTGGATCCAGAACAAAATATAACCCGAGGCACATTATATAAAGTTATTTTATCCAAAAAATATAGTATTAATATAAATATAAGCTTTATGACAAAATAAAATTATATAAATTTGTTTTCAGACGTTGTTTCAAATTTTCTTTTGAAATATTTTTTTCATCTACAAAATTCAAAAAAAACTTAACATCAAACGTTTTCTATAAATCAGATGCATTGCATAATGAAAAAAAATACACAATCGTAAGAGTCATAGACTTTAATTAAAATAATCGAATTTACCTATGTGATTCTAAACGACTTTAAAATTGAAGCTTTTATATTAGTCCAGTAATGGTAATTATCTTATTGAATAAAAGAAATCAATCGTGTTTCTTCTATTCTTAAAAAAAACTGAAAATACTCTTCCCAAAGAAAACTCTAATTCAATAAAAATCAATCATGTCTTTTACAAGATATCAAGTCACGTATTTATACTTGCAAGATTGTAAATAAAAAGAAAATCTAATTTAAAAAAAAAAAACAAGAAAACTAACTTATCAAAGAATTAAAAGAAATGTAAAGAGGCTATAACTTCCATATTGTAAAAAAATATATAGAAGGAAAAAAAAAGTGTGGGGTCCGTGCCCTCACACTCATTCACTTAGGTCCGCCACTGATTAAGGTTAATGAGATTCTAACTCAAAATTAATTGGCAATAAATGGATTGGTTCATGTCTCTTATATATTGCTCAGAGTCTCTTTCATCTTTTTGATGTGGGATATTCTTCACATAATAATCATGATGTTTTATTGATATGAAAATGACCTAGTACAATTGCTAAATTAGAGAGAACTTGAGTACCAAGTAATGAGCTGTAAAGAGTTACAAGGAATTATTGCCAAGCCCGAGATTTCTTTCCGCACTTACTTTTCGTTCTGTTTCCTTCGCTTAACTAACCTCTTCATTGACGACACATTAAGCCGCCGAGCTTGGAGTTTGGAGATTCCGATCCCAATTTCGTTGATCCCTCTATTGACTTCGGAAATTCCAGTGAAGCTTGTTGAAAATCCAAGTGTTGTTCAGAGTCGCTAGAAACACTAGATACAAGACTGTGCCAATGTTGTGTAAAAGTAAGTTTCTTAGAGAGAAAGGCACCCCTATGTAGGTTACGAGGAAAGGTTATAGAGCAGGGCTGTAACAAAATGAGTTGGATCGAATCCATTGTTTACAATGTTGGATTGACGCATCCGCCTATAGGGAGGTTTTGCTTCGAGTCAGGTTAGCTTTCGAAAAAAATTACTAAAAAGCAAATTCGGATTTGACTAAAGAACATATTCTTGCTTTAAGGATGAAAGGAATGTTCAAAAGATTGATTGAAGAACACAAACAAGAGAAAAAAAAAAACTATATATAATGAAACGATAAGTTGTAATTGAAATTTCTAAAAGTTTACCTAAAGGATTATGATGCACATCTATGTAGGAGTAACATTCTCACTAATAGCAAATTTTATTTTATTTAATGAGATTTTAAAAAACTTACGACTTTGATGACCATAATCTGAAATATATGACACAAATAGCATTGCTCAATATAATAGTCATTCACTGTTTAAATAAACTACTGTTTAGTCAAACATTTGGACCTTCCCAAGAACATAAAGACTCTTCGGAAAAGTAAAAGCATAGTCAAATAAAAAGGGAATTTGAAGCAAAGAGGGAGCAATACAAAAACTAAAAGGGTCAAAGCGGAAGTAACACAAACAGAGCACAAACAGAGGAAATTACATACACTAAACAAAGTAGAACAAAGAGGAAATAAAGAAACTGAGTCAAAATTTTAGATATTTTTGTGTCGATTTTTACTCCATAAATAAATTCGTAAATTGTTGAGTAAGTAATCGTTATGAATAAATAATTGGATGGTCTTCTTTTCTTTTTTGGAAAAAAATTAGAAAACTTAAATTAGCCATTTTTTATTTCTGGATTAGTAATCCAGGTAACTGTGTTGTGCCATTGGAATTCTCAAATACACATTTTTATAACTTATTTTGTGCACAACACACCAAGTGCATTTCATCATTCAAACTCTTAATACGTTTAGTTGAGAACTTGAGACTCAAACTTGGCTTTTTGATATGAAAAATGTTTATTTCCTCTAGAAACGAACTAAAGCAGTACATTTAACTAAATTAATTATAAAAAAAAAATAGTATATAACTATATATATAGACCAAAAGAATAGAATTGTTAAATAGTACCATATGTCGTTTCAAACACGACTAGTGGGTAAAAAATTGGAAGACGAAAGAAGAGAGGAAGACAAAAGAGGATGAGACAGTGAAAACAAAATGCCCCCACACCCGAATTTTATTCCCCTAATAGCATTTCATTTTGTAGACCCAGACTTCTTAATTAACTCTTTCATTTCCTTTTTGATTTTACACTCTCTTACGAAAACAATATACTATTACACGTTTAAATAGTAGTACTAATTAGTATGTAGGATCTATAAAGACAATGTTAATAGGGTCAGGTTATTACTAATGTTAATCGTATTAGCGGAAATATCTAATCTAATCTAAAGTTTATTAATAAATTAATTGAATGAGAACAAATAAACACAGTGACAGTGACAGTGACACTATGTACTAACTAAAGTAAATATCACTTCGTTTTCAAGCAAACAAAAAGGCTTCCACATAATCAACTGTCTATATTTGGTATAGCTAAATAGTGCATTTATATCCAACCTAATTTTCTAAGCTAGCTTGCATCACATTAAAATCGTATTCCATACATATTTTTAAGAGAATAAACCAATACCAATTATCCTTTAACTATTCTCCAATAATTAATAAAAATACTACAACCGTTACTTAAAATATGAAAAAAAAAAAAATGTTAAATCTCTTTTGAACGTTGGTGTTATTTCAATCAAACTATGATTAGTTTCGCAGTAAAATATACAAATGTTTGAACAGAAATTTAGGTACAAGTTGTTTGCAGCTAAGCTAACTTTCATAATCATAATCCTGAAATTAAACATATAATCGATCTATTGATATATAGTTTTTATATCAATATGACAATATAAGACCGATTTAATTAATAAAAAAGTATGAAATTAGATTATTATTATTATTTTTTGATTCCAGGTCGTCATTCAACATCTCCAATCTAAACGTACTTCTCCAGAGCCAACAAAATGCTGACTAGGTTTCTTAAACGAAACCATATGGCTCTTAACCATAAACGCAGTGACTCGCTTCGAAACCCTAATCTCCTCCATCCTCAGCTCTTGTAACCTCCGCACGTACTCCGGCACGTGCACTAAGTCCCACACCACTCCTACTCCGCCTGGTTTTAGCACTCTCACCGCTTCTCCGAGAACTCTCGTCCTCTCCGCCGCCGCCTCCACCGTCTTCTGACCGTATTCTTTTCCGACTGTGTGGAGAAACACGGCGGAAACCACCACGTCGAAGTAGTTATCACTAAACGGAAGACGTCTTACGTCTCCTTCACGGCAAGTCACGTACTCTTGTACTCCTATACATATAGGTTGGATCAATTTACTAATTAAGCACATTTTACTCTTTTAAAACTTTGATGAATTTTTTTAACGTCAAATTGTTTATGCAAATTACAAGAATAACAAAAATAATTTATAACATTTTCTGATAAAATTAAATATATGTTTTAAAAATATTTAGATAGTAATTAAAATCGAGAAGGAGACTGCAAACTTTTTTTTTTTTTTTGAAATCCAATTACAAATCCTACAAAATTCGGATCTCTCTAACCGAAAATGACATGTATAAACACTAAATCGATAGTTTGAAAGCTCAAGTAGTTTAGATTTGAATTTTAATCCAATTTTCTTGATTTTTAGAATGCTCAACTCTAATGAAATTACCATCGCCTTGTAATCCACAATTTTGCACTAGAAAAATATGTTATTTATACACTGTAAAAGCATTATTATATCAATATAATCACATCTGTAATAATTACTTAAAAAACCGTTCGTTAAATCAAGCCAAAATAGTCAGAAATCTACAAAATAATATATTGGTCAACGAGAAACGACTTTGAAATGCCAAAAACGAGTCAAAAAGTCAACGAAAAAAAACTCACGAACCTTCGATGTGAGCAGTACGAAGAGTAGAGAGAGTAGTACTCATGGATCGATCCAACCCAACGACCCGACCCGAACTACCAGTTTTCTTCAGCTGCGTCGCCACCGCATTAAGCAAAATCCCACGACCACATCCTAAATCAAGCGCCGTCTTCACACTCGACCAATCTCCAACAGATCCAACCATCCTCTGCGCCATCTCGTACCGAAGCGGCACGGCGGAGTAAAAAAAATTCGCCGCCGCGTAAAACAAACACACGGCGGAAAGCGCCGTAACGGCTCCAAAAAATCCGGCGGAGAATCTAGCCGCGGCGGCGTTAGAGAAGAGGAACGATTGAAAGAAGAAGCAGATCGGGTTGAAGTAGATGAAAAAAACGGTGGAGAGTACAGAGAAAACAATCGCGTTGAGGATGAGGAAGAAGAGAGTGTGTTTTTGCTCGATCCCGTAAATCGCGTAGATCTGAGCCCAATCTCTCGTTCCAGTACTCGTCTTCCCCATAGATCGAAAATTTCAAATTTTTCTCCGATGAGAGTGAAGAAACAGAGACGGTTACAAAATTTTGGTTCAAAGATCAATGAAACATGAGAAAGATGAAGAGAGAGAGACTGACAGAATCTAAAACCGTTGGGTTTTTTTTTTTTTGGCACAGAGCAAATCACAGTGAAGCTTTTTATGATTCTTCTATCTTATAAAATGTATTAGACATAACATTTATGAATAATGATGAGTGGTACGTTTGTTTCTCATGTGGAGTTTTCTATTTATAACTGCCTTATATGTGTCATGCATAACATTGTCTATGTGTGTATGTATATGTATTTGTTTTTGTATTTCAAGTTTCAACAGTCAAAACACAAATTTCAATGTGTAACCGTTCCTAATAATAAATTTATTTTGTATAATTAATGGCATTTTATCTAAATTTAGGTTGTATGTTTGGTGAGTGTCCACTATTTCATGTTTTTATTTCTCTATATTATTTTTTTCCTGAAATAAAGATTTTTTTTTTAATTTGTTTGTTTGGTGAGTTATCACTTATCACTCTTTCATATTTGCTACATAAGAATTTGAAATTTAAAATCCCTTAAAATTAACTTTCTCCTCTTTCTTTCCTTTTTGTTGTTTTTGTCGTTTTTAGAAGATTTTCATCTTGTTTTGATTCCCTTAATCAGGAGTCATGATGATTATACTCTTTCTAAATATCCTTTAAGATTAAAAAAATAACATAGGATTCATCAGTTCAACAATATTTCTCCTTTATTCATTAAATTTATTTATTTTATTATTATTGGTTATATTGACTTTGTTCGGTACTGTTCTATTACCCCATTATTATTTAAAAAAATTTTAATTCAAATTTTCAATTAAAAACTTATATACTAATATAATTCGAGTAGACATGTAACTATTAAATGTTTTATTGTTTTTTATATCTTAATTCGAATAGAAATTTTTTAATATCTTAATATATTTCTCCAATAATGGAAATTAGCTAGGTGCAATATTTATATAATAACAAGAATGGAGAATTTCCACCTAAATATCACTATTAAAAACTTTAAATATTACACAAGTTCAATTATGTGATTTAACTTTTATGAACTTTCATGTCCATAATATTAGAACCATTATCCTTTATTAGAAAGGGATGAAAAAAGAGAGAGTTGAATTTGTGGTGCTAGTGAATGGAGTAGGCACATGCAAAGGTCTTTAGGTCGGAATCTGACTCCGACACTTGATTAGGCACATGGAATTTATTATCTTTTTTTTTTGTGTTCTTAAGAAATTGACTTTAACACATTTATAGATTTTATATATGTAAATTGGATGTCGAAATTCGTTTTGTCAATCTATCCTTTCTGTTTGTATTCTAATGACACAAATCGGTAATAAATCAGTGGTAAAAATGTCAAAATTAAACATGAAAAATATCGTGTAGTAATTTAACTATAGTTAGTATTAGGGGTGTTAAAATAGATAAACCAAACTAAACCAATTCATAATTCAATAAGTTGAAGTTTAAATAGTTTTTGAGTTGACCCAACTCATTTGTTAAATGAGTTGAGTTGACCCATAAATCCACTTAATTTGATGGTTTGGATGGTTAATGAGTTAACTCATAAAAATAAAATAATTAATTAATTAATAATTTAATAACAATAAATATAAAAATATAAAAATTAATAATTTATCACCATATATTATATCATTTTGCCATTATCATCAATGTCATGAAATATGGATACACGATTTTGGGCGGAAAAATTATGAAATCACGTTTTTGGAGGAAAAATTATGGAATCATGTTTTTGACAAAAAAAATTATGGAATCGAGTTTTTGGCAAAAATTTGTGAAACGTATTTTTTGGCGAGAAAAATACGAGCTCGTAATTTTGGCGAAAAAATTCCGGAATTACGTTTTTGGCGAGAAAATGCGAACTTATATTTTTGGCGGAAAAATGCCGACTCGTGTTTTTGACGGAAAAATACGGACTCTTTTTTTGCGGGAAAAATGTGAAATCGTATTTTTGGTGGAAAAAATATAAACTCGTGTTTTTGGCGGGAAAAATATAAACTCGTATTTTTGGCGAGAAATTATGAAACCGTTTTTTTGGCGGGAAAATGTGAACTCGTTTTTTTGGCGAGAAAATTACGTTTTTGGCGAGAAAATTACGTTTTTTTTGGAGGGAAAATGCGAACTCGTGTTTTTGGCAGGAAAATACAGACTCTTGTTTTTACGGAAAAAATGTGAACTCATGTTTTATGGAATAACGTTTTTGGTGGAAATTTTTTATTATGATGATGATGAATGATGATGATATGTTGATGATGAAATATGGTATGACAATGATGATATGATGAAGATAGTATAAATATAATAATGATGCTAAGTATGATGATGATGAATGATGATGATATGTTGATGATGAAATATGGTATGGCAATGATGATACAATGAAGATAATATAATGATAATGATGATGCTAAGTATTAACCATAAACCATTACAACCCAATTCATATGACCCATAACTCATTTGATCCATAACTTATTTGATCCATCAACTCATTAGGATCCAAATAGTAAAACCATTAAGGTTAATGAATCGGATCGGGTTCGATCGATCCATGAAATTTAATCCATTTTGACACCCCTAATTAGTATAATTTGAATTCTGAATTTAAAATATCACGCTTTCATTTGAGATGAAGGCTTATACACATGTGCTATTTAGTTGGATGTTGAAATTTCAAAACTCTGGGAAGACACATGTCATAATTTTATTTATTATCAATTGAACATGTATCTGGTGAGGTACTTCCAATTTTTTCCAAAATTATTAAATATAAAGATATAGATAGATGTATAAATCATATGTTGCAAAATATATTATCATGATTTCGTCGGATAGCAAATTACATGTTTACTGTCAACAAATTTCCCAATCTTATATGTAATTTAAGATGGAGACCATTATGTAGTTGGTTTTACAAATGTTATACAGTAAAATTTTTATAAATTAATATTCGATAAATTAATAAACACTGTAAAATAATAAAATTTTACGGTATCAAGTTGGGCCAGTATAAAAATTAACAAAATTAGATAAAATAATAAGAGAATAATTGTGAGTAAGTGAAGCGGCTTCAAAACTCATCATATTAAGTGCTCGGAGTTAACTCCCTACAGGGATTATCATAGCCACTAGCCTAGTTGACAAAAAAAAAAGAGAATAAGTTTTTAAAAACCCTTTGTAAATATATAGTTCCATTAAAATTATAAATTAATAATCATATAAATACATATATATATAAGAGATACTATACTCATGAATGGTTTTATGTGTTTTTAAGAAAATTAAATTTTGGTTAGAACTCTTTATTGATTTTATTGTATCACATTATTGTTGTGTTGTATTTTTAAACTATCGTATTGTAATATCGTCTATAAGTGTCATCAAAATAGTTAAAAAAATTTGTAAGTTTTTAACTTTTGAATATCAATCATTTTTTTCATATCTTATAGATTATTAATATACGACATTGAGGTCTATAATCATAATTTCTATTTTCAAAATATTGTTATAGTTTTAAATTTATAAATCAAATATTTTTTTTACATATTAAATAACATCAAAACTAAAAAAATTATATCACCAAAAACATTAATTTTATTTAGATTAAATTATCTCTATTTATTTTTTTCTAAAATTTTAAAATAAAATTTGAAATAATAAAATAATTAAAATAAATCTCTTATAAATTATTAAATATTATTTTATAGTATAAATTAATATTAAATTTATAAAGAAATTAATTTATAGATAAATTAATATCACTATAAATTAATACAATATCATAGTCCCAACATTATTAATTTATAGAGGTTTAAATGTATTTGTATTTTCTGGGATGTGACTACTAAATTTACTTTTTTGAATATGTTAGAAAGAGCAAAACAAATTATAGCAGAGAATTGTTCATATGAAAAGTTAACTATTTTAAAATTTAACATTATAGGTAACTGTATATGAGACTCTTTATTTTGACATAGGTAAACTGTATATGATTATGAGACTATCCTTGTCATTTGTTTTTTTTGTAATAGTTTCTTACCAATTGTTACTTTAGCTAATCTTTTATTACATTTTATATAGCTATGTATTATTACTATTAAACAAATTAAAAGTTTACAAAAATAAATATAAAATGAAAAATAAACCAAAAAAAAATTGAATTCATAAGAAAGAGATGTTTATCAACTAACCATTCATGCATCATTACCGACACTTTGGCTCCCCTCTATTAATAGTAGAATTGAATTATTAGTAATTATGTACTTACAAAGATGAAGACACAATGTGTACGTGACTGATAAATGATAATGATAAATTGTTCAATAAATGTGTGAGAAAAGCCTATTTGAAGGTTGGAATTTGATAAAATTAAAGAGGAAAATCTTTTAAATAGCACAAAATCCAAGAAATTGTCGGCAGAATCAAACTTTACTTTTAATCTTTAGACTAACACATAAAACTGACTAAGCTATACTCATTATGGTGCCAAACATGTCGGCTAAACCGAGTTCAACGCAATTTAATTCGGTCTGATTTAATAATTATCATGCCAATTAAAACGAATAAAAGAGAGGAAAAGGTCCCCCAAAAACACGACGCTAAAACAAAAGAAAACCAACCAAAAATCTAATAGGTCTATTCAAAATTCAAAATGGTCAAAAGTTCAAAACCCGATCGTATCGGCCCAATAAACACAATTTATATTAGCCCAAAAATGGACTATTACCATATTGTTTTTTTGGGTCAAACGAAGTTGGATTTTGCTGGTTGGACATAATTAACATTCCTAAATCTAGTTGAATCTTTAAATTTGAGAGAGAATTTGGGTTGTTATTTGACGAATCCTTGTTCATCTACCACTGAAATATCATGAAGTAAGTTAGAGCCTTTTTAGTAATTTTTGTCCTTCGTCAGAAAAACGACATGCATAATCCGCGTTTTGAAGAGGAGAAAAATTACAGGACGAAGATAAAAAATTATATCATCCATTAAAGGGCATAAAGGTACGTGAAATGTAGCAGCTTTATTACTCTAGATAGGTAAATAAATAGATTCTTACTTTTCACCGCTGCTTCCTCGACTATATTTACTTCTCCACACTGTAAATCGTAGTTTACCGAATGTGCCCTTCTTCCCCCCTAAACCGGAAAAAAAAAACCGATTGAAAACCCGAATCCGTCTAAATCTTTAGATGAACATTATAATCTGCAAATTGCAATCAAAATAGCTAAGAATTTGTTTACTTTTTTACCTCTGCTTTTAAAACGTTGGCTCGATGATGATGCACCAAGTGAGGTTTATGGATAAGCTTTTTTCAGAGACTGGAAGATTCCCAACTAGCATAAACAGCACCTATAATCATCTCATGTAAAACTTGACCAGAACACGCGATGATTCCACGGTCAAGACCTTCCAAGTATACCCCTTTCGAGAAGTCTAAGTTTCTCCCGCCCGCATCAGTCACCACACCACCAGCTTCTTCCACAATAACAACTCCAGCTGCGTGATCCCATATCTTCTCTTTGTAACTAGACTGTGCAAACTTCATAAACACTTCAGCATCTCCACACGCAATCGCTGCGTATTTCACCATGCTATACACTCGCAAGGGCTGTTTCCTGCAGAGCGAAAGGACAAACGATCAGTTGGCATTGTAGTTAGAGAGTTTTGAAATAAGAAAAGTAAATAAACAAGATTAGTTACCTAACTCCCATGCTATTGGCAAGTCCCGCGGTGAACAAGTGATTTGAGTTTGCTCTCTCTACTGGCTCACAAACCGTAGCTAAAACCGGATCATCGACGGAGGAAACCTTAAGGGGTGTTGCAGATTCAGGGAATCCTCCAGCGATTAACGGTTGCATCCACGCTTGACCACTTCCCCTCTTTGCATACATGACACATCCTTTCGATACTGATCCAGCTACAGATTTCGTCTTCATAGCTTGGTTGCAACCGTTACTTAAGCATTCTTTCTTAACCGGATAATTAGGACATCCTAGTACCCCCAACAGAACTTTACCATTCTCTATCAAAGCTAAAGCAACAGCATACTGATCCCCACGAACAAATCCTAACGTTCCATCAACGGGATCAAGCACCCAATGCCTTCCCTTAGGACCTCCAACGGAATTGCATCGACTAATAGCCTTAAGAATTTCAGTCGATCCCAATGGTTTATCTGGCTTCGGAAGCCCGTATTTGGGAGCTTCAGACAACGCTTCAGTAACCGCATTCGAGACAGCTCCCAAAAGTCCCAAAGAATCAGCCTCTGAGAGAGCCTCAGTGTCCTCTTCAGCGACAATCGAAAGGTTTTGATCACCAAAAACTTCAGCTAAAACCCAGCTCACAATTGCTTGAACACCAAAATCTGTTAAGTGAACCATAAGTATATAATCTCATCAATGCAGACTCCAATAAGCCTGTAACAGAGCTTACTTACATCTACAAAATTCTTAGAGTAAAACACGTATAATTTGGTACACTATTAAACTACTAATACAAAGAAGTTACACGATTCTATATTATAAAGATTAGTATTAAAAACATTGATTAAAGATTAACAATGTGGATTTTATACACATTCTGTATCACCTTTCACTGAATTAAAGAACACGAGTAACTATGATTATTCGATTTTAGCTCAATTCGTAACACCAATACGCAAATCAAAATTTTCATCTGCAAAAATTGAATACAATCCAATATCACTAAATCGTTCCCAAACAGATCTCAAAATTACGATTAAATTGGTTCGCTAATCAGAAAAGATCAGACAAATTCGAAATTTACAAAACAAAAACAAAACCTGCGACGGTGACAGGGGAATCATCTTCCTTAGACTTAACGTGACCACCGTTAGGAAGATGCAGCTTCTCTTGAACTTTAACACAGAGAGAAGAAGCGAGGTGGACCACACGCACCGCCGTGTCCATCTCCTTTTCTAAGGATTCCACCGCCATCGCCGGCGAAATCTATTGCAGGAGGATGAGATATCAAAAAGCTTCACGCTTTTTGTTTTTTCACATGCTCTCTCTCCACTGCTTCTCCCCTCTTTTTTTTGCAAAATGATAAATTGTTATTTTATTTTACTTTTATACTTCTTTTGTAGCTTTGTCGCATTTTATTAATTATTAAAGTAATAATAAAAAACTTCCTTTTATTTTCCTGTATTAAAAATATAACAACACTTCTCTTTAATAAAAACGTTGATTTTTCAAAAGTATCCCTCAAATATAAAACATTTGTTTCTTTGTTGTGATTTCCATGAGTACAAATAGTTCAACAGCAACAAAATTGTTTACATGAGAATCGTATAAAGGGAAGAGCGAGTTTACGTCTAAAAATACTCTTTTTTTTTTCTTTCATTTACTCGTATTAAGCTTTGTAGTTTTTAGCAACGTAATACTAATTTTGTTTGTATAAGTGTTCTGGTTTAAGAAATGTGATACACTTGATATCATACCGAATTAACATATCTATTTCGAGGCTTTTCTAATAAAACGATACTGGAAAAGAATCTTGCTGGGTATCTTTTTTTTGGCATCTTAGTGAGCATTTTCGTGAAGCATCCAAAAATTGAAAACTATATACTTGTTTTTAATACAATAAAAACAATATAGTTTACGAGACATATTCACATTTGACAAATAGAAATGGAAAATAAAATACTCCTATTATTATTTTTAAGCCAAACACGTCGTATGGTTGGTTACGAGAAGATCGTAAGATTCGTAACGTGTGATGGTGGGTGGGTTTGTACTTTGTAGACTCGTAGTTAGGTGAATAAGAGAACACGTGCGGAAAAAAGGTCGAAATAAAAAGTTCTCTTTATAATGTTTTCTTCTCATACTCTTTTTTTTTTCCGGCTAATAAATACTCAAACATAATTGTTCAATAAATTTGACTTTCTTAAATCTTTTTCGTATTCGTTTGATAAAACTACATAATTAACTTATAGCTTAATTATTTATTATACGCATGGTCGGTTTCTTTTCTTTCCTTCACGTTGGCTTAATTTTTTTTTTCTATTATTTAAATGAAACTATAGCTGAAGATGTCAAATGTATTTAGACCGTAAATGTGGGTTTGTGCATGGTCATGCATGTGGACAGAAAGCTCCTCTGGTAAATTAATTAATTAATTTAGGTCACGCTGTATAATTAAATAATAATTAAAGCTTGTCTACCGTCCAAAGTAATCGTACGGTGAATTCTCGTTGTGGGATTGGGAGACGAATGGTTCATAAATGTACTTGATTGTGTGGTTAATTTAATAACACCCAAAAAAGTAGCTGATTGTGGTAGTTCAATTTTTTTTCTATGAGTGCTAGGAATGTTTCTTTTTTTGTTTAAATAGCAAAGTTAAAAACCATAATTGTTTAATTTGTTGAACGTATGAGCCCAAAAAACAATGCCAACATACGTACACGAGCTTGTATTATACCAAATTAGTAATTACCAACCATGTTAATATAACTGAGCCCATTATGATATATTTTGTTGGGCTGTAAGGAAACTTATCTAGACTTTGAAGCCCATATGAAATCTCAAAAAATGATTTTTTGTTTTTTTGGTCATATCTCAAAAAATGATTTATAGATTCTAGGAAATCACCAGTTGAGAGGATGAAAAGGCGACGAGCTACGCCTGAACGTGCTTGTAGGATATTTGGAGTCTTTTTAGACTAACTTATCATATAGAAGAGATCGTCTTAAGCAGAGAGAGGATCCATGAAAACTCTCCAAAACTCTAGCTCCCAGCTATTGCTATTTCGTCTCGCATAACATCTCTTTGTACTTGATTATATAATATCAGTAAAGACCTCTTTTTATTAGCATTCAGCTATTTGATTTCAAATTTGGAAATCTGACTCAAATAGATGATTTGTTCTAGTCACGTCATTGTGTCACTGTTCGAAATTAAATCACATATTATCAAATATGTTGTTGATAAAAAAAAAGAACTAGATATCTACTTGTACAACCAACTCAAGAAAGAGGTAATAAATAAAACACTTCTCGAGCACTTTATGCACATATCACATATGTGAAGTGAATATGTCATGTATTGGGACTTTCGGTTTTCTCTTTGGATCCAAGTCACATTTGAAACCTATAGATATTTTTATAAAAGTAAAGTTTGCCAAATTCGTTTGAATATAGGATTATCCTACTATCTCTAAATAGTTTTGTTTTTGCTAACTTTTTTAAAAATAATTGATTTGAGAAAGCTGATAACTGATTATATGCATCGATTATTTAACTGAAAATATGTTAGTACAAGTTTTTGTTTATTGATGTAGACTTTTCATTTGTTTAAATGTTGTTGAAAATTAGTGAATACATCAAACATATTTTATTGATGTGATTTTTGGATCTGATGATATGTGACAAATAATACAAGAAGAAATGGTTGGACCTAAAAAAGGAAAGATGAGAATAGTCAAAGAAAAGAGTCGTTACTCGTTAGCCATATTTTATCTTTTTATAAAACAAAAAAAAAAAACAGAAAACAGAAAAAGGCTAAAGAACGAAAACGCGCCTCCGGGCTGGATTCACGGCCTCGACGTGATTGACGGTCTCGACGTGACCAACGTTTTTCATTTCATTTTGTTTTACCACATTTCTATTCAATTCATTTTTATAATTGGAATAATCTCTCTTTCTCTTGAATATAAAATAATATTATTTTTAATTTACCTAAAAAAAAGATAATTACTCCAATAGTTTTTAGACTTCATAAAATCCCGTTTAAAGACATTATCAACTTATATATATATATACATATCATGTTTACGCAAAAAGTAACCAAATATCTACATATAATTAACTTCTCTCTTTTTTGACACACAAAAAAAAGTAATCATCGCCTGATAAAATACCATTTACATCTAGAAATTGACACAAAACTATGACTCCTATGTGAACACTTCCCGACTTGCGCAGTCAATTAAATGATTATTCTGGATATGTGTTAATGTTTATCATTGTGCTGTATATGTATTCCAATTTATGTGTACAACTGTTTATTCAACTGTACATGTATTCCAATTTATATAGTATATACCGTATATATAGTTTGAATAATATTTAATACTTTGGATATTAATGCAAAAAGGATATATAACTCTTGATCAATCACTGCTTTCTGGGGTAATCCATCTATTCAATTGCAAAAAAAAAAAATATATTTCCAAGACTAAAAATATTTTCAATAATGGGGACGTTTTATTCTTTCACGTACAGCGACGATTTCGAAGGATTAGACTAACTGATTTATATCATATTGACATTTAAAACAAAGATAAGATTAGGTTAATGACTTTTGGAAGTGGGTCCAACATGTTTTACATATATTAAAAATATATATATGTTATCTGTTTTACCTCTTACTAATACATTCTATAAATTATTTTATTGTTCACTATATTAAAACAGTGGGGATAAAATTATAATTTTTAACAAAATTCTGCATTTTCAATGTAAAACAACATTTATTCTAAGAAAATGTAATTTTTAGAACAACATTTATTTTAAAACTGAGGAAGTAGAATATATCATTGAAACCTTTAATTGATAACAATTTTATTTTAGTTGATACAGATAAATGTCTAAATACAAAATAATCTGCTAATAATCTAAAATAAATATGTCACAGAAAATTTCCAATCAATTTAATTCTACCAGAATACGTTGGACCATTGTATGATTATCGAGTTGATACATAATTAATGAATCTTATAAAGACGGACTTTTTTAGTCAAACCCTAAAAATAATTCAACGCGTTAATCTGAATATGATATGAATTTTTTGTGCCATTAAGGTCTCATTAATTATTAAATAAACAAAGTTAGAAAGTCTTAAAAGTTAGTACGTAGTCATTCTCTCAGACCAGGTCCAAAACAAAAGTAGGATAAGCACATGCTTACCGTTCCCAATTTTTTGGATTTTTAGGAGCTTCCAATTTTTTATATTGTATATTAGAATTGTGTTTAATTTTGTTATTATATATTAAGTTATAGCCCAAATTTATATTTATAATAGTTTTTAAATTTAAAAATATTTAATAGGGCTCCAATTATTTTTTACTATTCGGATCACCATTTTAGTTGGACCAATACTCCGATCCAGTTAAATTTTCTAAATAATAAAGATTCAGCGTAGGAATCATGTGATTTGATATGCGAACGCATGTGCAAGCACATGGTGTGACCTAACGACTTCATCCTCCACTATCATATTATTTTTCTTAGAATATTGCATTTACTTTTATTTGTTTTCCGCTATAAAATTATGTTTTTGCTTATGAGAACGAAATTTTCATGTCGTGTTATGATTGGAAAATTCCCCAAATAATATATAGACCTTATTTACTCCATCATATAACGAGAAGACATATTGACACGTTCAAGACCATAGTCTTTTTCATGTTTGAAATATGAGATCTAATCAAGTACGTAATTTCGACCAAAAAAATAAATAAAAATTTTAAAAATACGTAATTAAACAAAAAGCTTACCTAACAATTTTTTAAAAATTTAAAATTTTTTGGTTTGTAAGATTTAAATAGTCTAAAAAAGATTTAAATAGTGTAATTTTATTAAATTAAAAAAAATCAAAATTTTTCTTAACTTTTCTAATAGTATTGTAAAAAGATAACCTTTTATAGTAATAACGTGTGACGAATTAAAAATCGTGTTGTTACGTTGTGTATTTGTTCTCTTCTATGTGTGTCAGTGTGTGTGTGTTTTTCCCAGTTAAGACAACGTCACAGTTTTGGTTTGGTGTTATCATGTATTGTTAGCACAAATGCAAACGAAGAGAAGCACCGTCGGTTACGGCGCCGTCATCTTTGTCCACTCCCGTCTTCCAAAAGCCGCGTTTTGTGGGTTCTACTTAAAATTGTTTCACCACATTTATTTCGAGTTTTGTTGCAATGTTCAATTTGATATTTTTTTAAAGGTTTCATATCCAAATTTATATTCTAGGTACCACCTGCGGAAATGTCAACATATACTGTTATAGATCAGCATATTTTAGAGCATCTATTATCGAACTGAATAAAAAATTTGTTATCATTCACCGAAAGAATTACGTAAAATTTGCAGAGTTAGAGCTATCTCAATCTTGTTTATGAATAGTTAGCAGATGCTTTTATCTTGACAAAACTTATGGAATTTGATGCACTGGTTGTCGAAAGACCAGGACCGGCTTAACTACAAATGCGAACAGTACGACCGTCCCGAACACATAAATAAAAAAGTCCAAACATATAAGTTCAAAACAATAATATTTTGTTTGTGTTTTGTGTATGTTTTGTTTGTTTTTGTTTTTGTTTTCAATAAAAATAATATTTTTGTCAAAAACCATAATTTATTTGTTTTTGATATGTCAGGGACCTATTTTTTAAATTTATCCAGGATCTTTAGAATATTTGAGCTAGCCCTGCGAAAAAATTTCATTTGGTTGAATATCGATTCTATTTATTGTCTCGTACAGTCATGCTTTGCCGATTTCTTAAAAATAAGACTAACAATTAACACATTTAATTAATACTTTACTTTTTAAAAATCATATATCAAGTAACTCATTTAATTTTCTACGCCGAAACTAATGTAGTTAGGTTTAGAATTAAATCCTGAAACCATAAATAGATGAGTTGAATTAATTGATTCATTCATCCATAATAAGATTAGTTGGGAACTTGGCTGGTTTGACCTATTTCACAAGCTCTAAGTTAGTATAAGTTATACCTCTACCTCTGCTATCAGTTTATCAAAAGCTCTTTATATTATTTAAGCAAATGCTATTTAACCTAGTGGTTGAAACATATTTAAGACAACTTCTATTCACCATTAATGCAACACGATCACAATATAGTTAGGTTTCCACCGGCTACCACTTTATTGACAAAAAAACATTGAAATCATATTTTGGTATATGAAATCCAACTTACTAATATACCCTACTTGATATCAAATATCATGACTTTGATACTATAACAAGTGTCTACAGAGATCAACTGGTTATTTTATCAGATATAACATCTGCATGCTTAATCACAGTAATTTTATATAGCTGTCAGTTTTCATTTTTTTTTCCGGCATATCTATTGTTGTTGGTTCATGTATAATTCTAAGTTCTTTTGTTAAAAAAAGTATTATTCTAAGTTTCAGTTCAAAAATACATTATAAATGTGTGAATACGATGTATAAAACTTTATCATAATATATATAATTACAAGTTTAAAAAGAAGAGGATATGATTACACAAGTGTTAAACCAAAATGATCAATCCAATTAACTAAATCAAAAGCCTAATTTAAAAACCTATCCAATTTTTAATTCAATAATATTTTTTTCTTTCTTACATCGAAAAATCAAAACTCCACTTTAGCTTCAAGTCATTGTGAATAACGACACGAATTGTATTGTTTTTTCTGAATAGGCTTAATGAAGTTATTTTGTGTTAAAAATAAAAAATAAATCAAAACTGCTCCATATCGAACCAAAAGATTAAAAATCGAACCAACCAGTTTTCATTTTTTTAAAATGTGTTTGATTAAAATCTGCATCCAAAGTAATTCGTTGCTTAGTAAACCAATCTATATTGGAGTACGTTTAATTTAATTTAAATTACTATTAAATCCGGGGGAAAAAAATTCAAAGCCACACATACCTAGTATGTATTTTGTAGAAATTATTCGTATAGAAATGCAAACTAACACCACGAATGATTAAGATAGTTCCATAGAAAACACAAAAATGTTTTTGAAACAAAAGGTGATTGATAAACATTGACCCACAATATATAGCCAAGAGACATAAACGTATATTATTCTTCTTATCTTATTGAAAAAGACCTTACAAAAATACTCAAATTAACAGCTAATACCCGCCGCGAATTTTATGCAACCTCATTAGTACAACAGACAGAAAAAAAACACAACTATTTAATCATTATCAAACTTATAAAGTAAAAAAAATTAATCGTATAATTATTCTTTAATCCTATTCTGAGTGTATTTAATTAGTCTCTTCTCTCTCTCTCTTCTCTCTTTGTGTAGGCCCTTGTGAAGGCTTCCTTTGAGTTGCTTCTCCTCTGTAAGATGACAGCCTAATCAAACCAGCCTGGAAAGAGCTATAGAACGAAGAAATTTGCAGAAAGTAACACTTAAAAAGTCTCTACCTTTTCTCTTTTTCATTTCTTTGCTCACTAGAGTTTGATTGATTCTTGTTCGTCCCAAAAACACACATTCTTCTCCAATTGGGTTCTTTTCGCCATGTGAATCCAAACCCAAACCTTCAAATTTCTTCCTTCTCTCAATCAAATTCAAAATCCCCATTCTTTTCTCTATCTCTTTCAACCTTCTTCAAGAACAATCTTGAAATACAAAAGTTTGATTCTTTTTGGCATTGAGCTTCTGGGTTTTCTTCATTTTTCGATTTGGGTTTTAAGGTTCTTGCTAAAAATCCAAGATTTGAGCTATTAATTTCACAAAAATGGTGTTCACAAAATCATTACTTCTTCTTCTTTTGTTCCTCTCTTGTTATTCTACTTCATCTGCTTTGTTCAATCCGCCAGACAGTTACTTGATTTCTTGTGGTTCGTCACAAAACATAACCTTCCAAAACAGAATCTTTGTTCCAGATTCACTCCACTCTTCTCTCGTACTCAAAATCGGAAACTCCTCTGTAGTAACATCTACTACTTCCAGTTCAAGCAATTCGATCTACCAAACCGCTCGTGTTTTCTCCGGTTTAGCTTCATACAGATTCAAAATCACTTCTTTGGGTCGACATTGGATCCGTCTTCATTTCTCACCAGTCAAGAACTCTACCTGGAACTTAACCTCTGCATCAATCACTGTCGTGACAGACGATTTCGTGCTCTTAAACAACTTCTCTTTCAAGAACTTCAACGGTTCTTACATCTTCAAGGAGTACACAGTCAATGTCACTTCAGAGTTCTTGACCTTAAGTTTCATTCCTTCAAACAATTCGGTGGTGTTTGTCAACGCGATTGAGGTTGTCTCTGTTCCGGATAATCTTATCCCTGACCAAGCTTTGGCTTTAAACCCTTCAACTCCATTTAGTGGTCTCTCTCAGCTTGCGTTCGAAACAGTTTACAGATTGAACATGGGAGGACCATTGTTGACTTCTCAAAACGATACATTGGGGAGACAATGGGATAATGATGCAGAGTATCTTCATGTGAACAGCTCTGTTCTTGTCGTAACGGCGAATCCTTCTTCAATCAAGTATTCTACTTCTGTGACTCAAGAAACAGCTCCAAACATGGTTTATGCAACTGCTGATACAATGGGTGAAGCTAATGTAGCGAGTCCGAGTTTTAATGTGACTTGGGTTCTTCCTGTAGATCCAGATTTCAGGTACTTTGTTCGTGTTCATTTCTGCGATATTGTGAGTCAAGCTTTGAACACGCTTGTTTTCAATCTTTATGTGAATGATGATCTTGCTCTTGGAAGTCTTGATCTCTCTACGTTGACTAATGGTCTTAAAGTTCCTTACTTTAAGGATTTTATATCCAATGGTTCGGTTGAATCTTCCGGTGTTTTAACCGTTAGCGTTGGGCCTGATTCACAAGCCGATATCACGAATGCGACTATGAATGGGTTAGAGGTTTTGAAGATTAGTAATGATGCTAAGAGCTTAAGTGGTGTTTCTTCGGTTAAGTCACTTGTTCCGGGGGGATCAGATAAGGGAAAGAAGAAAGCGGTGATCATCGGTTCTGCGGTTGGTGCGGTTATTGTGGTTCTGCTGATTGCGGTTTGTTGCTATTGTTGTTTGGTTGCTTCGAGGAAGAAGCGATCAACGAGTCCTCAAGAAGGCGGTAACGGACATCCATGGTTGCCATTGCCTTTATATGGACTGTCTCAGACTCTTACCAAATCAACCGCTTCTCACAAGAGCGCCACAGCTAGTTGCATTTCATTAGCTTCTACACATCTTGGCCGTTGCTTTATGTTCCAAGAAATCATGGATGCTACTAATAAATTCGATGAGAGCTCGTTGCTTGGTGTTGGCGGATTTGGTCGGGTTTATAAAGGAACTTTAGAAGACGGGACTAAAGTCGCGGTTAAAAGAGGAAATCCGAGATCCGAGCAAGGTATGGCTGAGTTCAGAACCGAGATCGAAATGCTGTCCAAACTCAGACATCGACATCTCGTCTCTTTAATCGGCTACTGCGATGAGAGATCCGAAATGATTCTGGTCTATGAGTACATGGCGAATGGACCGCTGAGGAGTCATCTTTACGGAGCTGATCTTCCTCCATTGTCATGGAAACAAAGACTTGAGATATGCATCGGTGCAGCAAGAGGATTACATTATCTACACACTGGTGCATCGCAGAGCATTATACACCGCGACGTGAAAACCACGAATATCTTACTCGACGAGAATCTAGTCGCTAAAGTCGCAGACTTTGGGCTATCCAAAACCGGCCCTTCACTCGATCAAACCCATGTGAGCACGGCGGTGAAAGGAAGTTTCGGTTATCTCGACCCAGAATACTTCAGGAGACAGCAGTTAACCGAGAAATCCGATGTCTATTCGTTCGGGGTTGTCCTAATGGAAGTTCTCTGTTGTAGACCGGCTTTAAACCCGGTATTACCAAGGGAACAAGTGAACATAGCGGAATGGGCAATGGCGTGGCAGAAAAAGGGTCTGCTCGATCAGATCATGGACAGTAACTTAACCGGGAAAGTGAATCCAGCATCGCTAAAGAAATTCGGAGAAACCGCAGAGAAATGTTTGGCGGAATACGGCGTGGATCGACCTTCAATGGGAGATGTACTGTGGAATTTGGAATACGCGTTACAGCTCGAAGAAACATCTTCGGCTTTGATGGAGCCTGATGACAATAGCACAAACCATATTCCCGGGATTCCAATGGCGCCAATGGAGCCGTTTGATAACAGTATGAGTATAATTGATAGAGGAGGAGTAACTTCAGGGACCGGGACTGATGATGATGCGGAAGACGCGACTACGAGTGCCGTGTTTTCGCAGCTTGTTCATCCTCGTGGAAGATAGAAGGAGAAGAAGATAAATACATTTGGTGAAACAACAGAGACAGACATTGTTTGTTTTTGAAAAATTTACAGCAAGAATGATATTTATTTATTGAAGACTTTTGGGTTGGCACAACAAAATGATTCATTCAGAATTTATCTTCGAAGGTGTATTTGTTTTGTAATATAGTGAGTACTGATGTTTTAAAGCAATCAAGAATCAGAATGTGATTATATTTTAACTTTTCAAATTTTTTAAAATTCACTAGGGGTTAGCCTGGTCTTCGCCCCGTATGAATTTGACAAATGTTAATTTTAAAGTCAATTCAATTAGTTTTGATTTTCTATAAATTTAATTATGTAATGTGAGAATGTTTTCTTCATCATTTCATTTTCCTTCTTAAATATTTTATACCTTGTATGTTTCTAATTTACTTCAATGAGTTTTCCATCACATCTATTACACCTCGCTCCACCATGCTTCGACCTGACCTTTCATTTTTGATGCAGAATAATTCTTCTTAGGGTATCTTCATCTGACATTCTAGAGATTGAAACAGGTGGAGGAACATATTGTTAAATGTATATATTTCCTCCAACTATAAAAAGCAAAGATATGATCAGACACAAGTTAACATTAACTTAAAACAACAAAACCAATAAATAATGTGAGTTTGCAGGTTTAAATATAAAATTCTTGAATTCGGAGAAACAATATGATCCTATGTGATTCCTTACGCTTACAGTTTTGACCGTCGCTAAAATATCACATGACAAAAGTCGCTTACACTTTACATCATCATCACCACAACCATCATCTTCCTTTGCTTCCACCTCCTCCTCTGATTCTCCCTCTTAACGGCAGACCCGACCACATGCAACCTAACACTAAAAGCATATATAGAAGATAGCCTCAGAAACAACTCAGATTAGAAGCATCGCTTAAGATTGAGGAAATGTGGGGGGAGAAATTGAAAAAAATTGACAGAATTATAATCTTCTTGCCATAAATAATAATTTATTGGTAGTTCTCTATTTAAAGATGATTAAAAATGCAACCTTACGTTTCTTTTCTAGTACTCACACAATGATTCATAAGTCATAATGTTGATTTGTTAAAGGCATCTCAATTTGACTTTGCAATCAATCATAATTATTCTAGTAGTTTCTGCAAGTTTTTCTGCTTCCTTGAAGCTATTAACATAAAATCCCGACCATAAAACTCATGTCTCTTACTACCAAAATTTCATTACCATTTAAACTAACATAACTCAAAAAGGGTGAATCTATAATGGTATTGTCACATTCAATTTTCTGCAGAAGTCATTTTTTTCTTTTCAAAAAGCTTTAAGAGATAAATTCACATGGAAGACAATATAATATGCATCCATTCCTTCAATAAGCTATAAGAAGAAGCATGATAGAAAAGAAAATATGTTCTTTTCAGCTTCTAAATTGGCTATCAAGCCCACATGTTCTTCCCTAACCGCATCCAAGAAGAAGAAAAAAGCGTTTTTGCAAGCACGAAGAAGCTATTTCTCATAATGGTCACCTAAATTTAAAAGATCCAGGCTAATATTACTCCACGTCAAATAAGAAGAAAACAGTTACATCACCTGGGATAGAAATATCATGTATTCGTAATGTTCATGTAAATGTTTAGCATATATCTCTAGTGCCTCCTGAATTACCAAAAAGCGAACATAAGACCATCAAATAATTACCACTACAATTATGCCAAAGTGTCCATTATATTGAGAACAATATGGTCACCCGAAACTGTACGCACATTACATTGAGAATAATATGCCCATCTGAAAACTGTACATACGTTATTAAAGTATGTGCCGCAACTGCTAGAAAGTATTGTTATTTTGCATTATTTTAAAATTCCAAAAAAAGGAAATGAGATTAAGTTAACAATTAACATCATCAAATTTCTTAACGTTAATAGCGGCACAAGATGGTTCCAGTATCGATAAAGGTGTACCTACTACAACTTTGAAATACATCAGCTAGGAATCAAAGCCAGTCAATAATTCCTACTAAAGAATGAACAGAGAGTAACACACTTGTGAACTCCATTGATTAACTTGAACTCTACTGATTCACTGGTAAATTAAAACAATCAAATTTTTCGAAAAGAAAGCTTACTCAACTATATGTGTGTAAGAATAGAATTTAAACCGTAGCTGAAGGAAATCATCAAATCTGAGACTTGGCTTCTAAACGTTGGGTATGTCAGATCACATCTATTGTAGTTGTTCCTAAGACTTGTTAAGTGCAGTAGCGACGTCGTTTTAATGTTCTGAAAGAGGAGAATAAAAATTAGAATGCGGTGAGCGTGGATCGAACACGCGACCTTCAGATCTTCAGTCTGACGCTCTCCCAACTGAGCTATCCCCGCCTTTGATATCTTGTAAGAAATTAATTAGTTTACTTAGTGAAATATAAAGATTCAACCAAAATGAATACACCAGATTCAGTTTCCAGAGACTGAGATTCTCGTGAATCTGAAGAAATCGAAGTTCTTGTGACTTGTGAGTCTCAAATTCTACATACCATTGTCACATTTAATCTTTCTGAATCAAATATAGGTTTTATTTACCTCTACACTCATCATGAACTTATTGATTTAGATTGGTAGATTAAGCAATGTTTATTGGTATTATATAACAATGATTAGGTTAATACAACATTAGATTACATGGTGGTTGATACAATACAAATACATTGCAAGTTACATATTTTTCCTTCACTTATAATTATACTTTGGGAAATCTCCAGCAGATGCTACTGCTCTCTGGCATTATTCTTCTTTAAGCCAAGTTTATATGATTCTTTTTACTTCCTGCACACGATTCCGTATCCAGAAGACGCTCCACGGGTACAATCCAAAGTTGCATATTCAATCTCTGACTTAACTGAATCAATCTCTGCTTGTGTATCAGAGAAGATGCAAGTTTTACAGTCATTGGAGAGTAGAGAAGAAGTCTTGAAGCTGTCTTCACCACCAACGACCGGCATTGCGACTCCGGCCTTAGCGGGATTCTGGAAGTCGGGCTTGTAGGTTCGTCCCAAGATTCCATCTACCTTAGGTGAAAGGTTAAAGAATCTGAATTGAACCTCGAGATGTGCAAAACAGTCATCTGATGGTACTTTGTAGCTGTGGATTCTGTCGTCTTCTTTTGTCACTGGAACCACATTGATCATGATCTCGGCTTTGTCTTTGATTGTCACGATCACGCTGTTTCTCATACTCACTCTCTCGATCTTGATGTCCTTGTTTGGTGAGTACCTGTTTATAAAGAAAACATATGAGTTTCAAGACTCCGGAAAAAACAAAGGAAAAATGTTTTATAAAAGGTTTGTATCGACTATGACATGTAGTCTAATGATTTGTCCTAGTGTTGTCGCTATGTCACATCCCGCATGTGCTGATAAAAAACGAAACTGAGGTTTTGTATCAAATACTAACCAGGTGGAGAGAGTTTCTTCCGGGACAGATAGATCTTGGCCATCGAAAGTGAATTTAAGATGGTCGATTTCGTTGTCCCATGAGGCAGATTTCGCGGCTTCGAGGGAGAATTTATGGGAGTTGAAGAGGAATCCGAGAGCTTGGATCCATGTAAAGTCTCTGGCACGACCAGCGGGTCTGTGACCAATGAACCTACCATTGATCTGAAGGTCAGAGTCAGAAACGAGGCTAAACTCTTCATTGCTCTTTCCATGGAAGTAGAACACAATGCCGTCCCCTCCAATGAACCTCGGGTCATAACAAGCTGATCCAGGTCTGTTGCAATTCGGTTTCCTCACTATACAAAAACATATGATCTTTTACTTGAAAATGCAATAGAGAGAGAGTGCACAAAAACATGTGTGGAAACTTTATGATTAAGGAATCGAAAAATCTTACTGCGGCATTGGGATTTGCAGGTGGGTCTATCGCAATCGGCGTAGCAAACTTTGTTCTTGGAGTTCATAGCGGTTGTGCTTGGACATTCCTCTGGACAGTTAATGTACTTGCGGTAACATCGAGTGTAAGGGTTACTACAGTAAACTCCAGCTGCCTTGGCTTGCAAGAAACAAGTTGCAGCCACCAGAGAAATCACTAGCAAAAGGGTCTTTGAGATCTCCATCTTTGTGTCTTTCTTGTTTTGATTAGAGAAGGAGAGTTGGTTTGTTTTGATGATGATGATAACTGTGAATTTATAGGGGTGAAAAGTCAAATGCTTGCTTAATAAAGGGGCTATTATGTCAATTAATTATTGAGATACAAGTTGGAGATTGTGTGCCTTTGGACGAACTTCGCGGTGACACCATCAACAATTGCACTTAACTTTTTTTACTACTTCGTTTCTAAGTAAAAGTATGACTATTTCTCCAATTTAAGGCATCGTTTTAAGATTAATTTTGTAATGGCGACAAATATATCATAAATCCAAATATTTTATGTTTAGTAAACCGGTAAGAACATATATATGTCAAGAAAGTATAAACATTGCAGATTCGATATAAACGAAGTTATTAAATTGTTATTAAACGAAGTTATTAAACTGTTAGGAAAGAAAGCAGTGTGATCCACATTTCTCGGTCCTAATAAATAGGACAGTGACATTTTGTTGAGCATGTGTTATATTATAACCTATGACCTGTTAGAATCTTTTGATATTGGTTCATGCATGGTGTTACTCTATGTATGATTTTATACGTGAACTAAGTATTATGTTTTCAGAAAAATTAAAATTCATGTAACAAGTTAAAATTTTTTATTATTCTCTATGGATTAAAAAAAAAAAAAATTGTATTCTTAACCCAAGGAATTTGACTCTTATGTGCTTAGATCAATATTCTTTTAGGTTAAGGTAAAAAAGTGCACAATTGTTCATAGCATCACACGGAGTTATCAAATAGTGGGTTTAATATCTGATATCCAGCCATCGGTCCTTTGTACATTTTGAGCTTCAAAATATGCGATTAAATTTCTCTAAGTACTCGCGAGTACTTTTATCTTACAAGAGCTGTTTCACTTCCAAATAAAGTTATTTTTCTTTTTCTTTAAGAAGTGTTGGGGTATATATATGTTGTATGTATAGTGTCTATAATAGGCGAGATCTAATTGTGATGTATATACACATTAATGATGCATGATGAATTTGGTTCTTAACCGGCCATATATATTATATACTATACTTCGAATTCCAGATATTTATATTAAGGTGAGTTAGGATAAACTTAATCAGAACTTCTGAACAATTATAATAAAACAAAACAAGTCAAACTTTTATAATTTCATTCATGGATCTAAAATCATGAATGATTAGAAATTTTAATATTCATGAATACGTTCCTCCAAAAATATCAATGTAAAAATTGAAAATACAACGGATATAAAGTTGTATAAAAGAAAAGATAAGAAAAGCTACACTAAATGAAATTAAAGAGAAAAAAAAACGAGGGAAGCACAAGATCGATTTGTTACTTGATACGTTCAAGGCCGTGTCGTTTTGCAAGAGAACTAAAATATAAGAAAAAATAAAAAACAAAAAATGCGGTGAGCGTGGATCGAACACGCGACCTTCAGATCTTCAGTCTGACGCTCTCCCAACTGAGCTATCCCCGCGATGACATTAGTGCCTAAACAATACAATATAGACCAAACAGTACAAAACCTTATGCAATAGAAACAATTACAAATCTTTTGTGAAATTCCTTCATCAACATAGATAGAGACACGACATGAGATGTCTTGAAAAAGCTTGTCTTAGAATCTCACTAGTGCTAGTTTGCAAAGTAAAAATACAAATTTTACATTGCGACTGGGATTACAAGACTATACTAATTAAAAAATAAAAAATAATAAGTATAATTATCTTTTTTTGTTAAAAATATAAGATCGGAAAGACCCTATGTTTCTGTCTCTTATTTTTTTTTTCAATTGTCCAAGGCAAATAATTGAAATTCTACATATATATTACAAGTTAACAACCAATGAAGAGATAATGTCTCTTATAAGTTATAACCTTTGAAAAAATAAATTTCGTACGAATAATTGGACCATGACTTTTGAAAATTGCAGATATTTTAGAACAATCATGAGATATAGGAATTGAAAAAAGGGATTTGATTAATTAATCAAAACATTAACTATTCACAAAGAGAACACTTGAAAGATAATGAAGAAACAAAAAGAGCAGAACAATTGCATGAAGAAAAAAAAAGAGGTGAACATAAGCCTCGATAGAAAACTGAAAACTGAAAAACTCAAAGGGACATAAATAATTTACGACCCTCGTCTTGATCTTTTTTTCTTGGTCAACCACCTTATCATCCCGATATCCTTATCATCATCTTCAGGCACCATGACTTTGTTTTCCCCCTTTGAGATGAGAGTTTTTGAGTGACTAGGACCTGAACCATTCTCTTGTAAAGAAAACAAATCATTACAAAGATGGGTGGTTCGATATAGAGGAGGAGCAAAAGGAGGCACCATGAATTTGTTCTTTCCCATTGAGATGAGACTTTTCGCGTGACTAGAGCCCATTCCATTCTCTTGTAAAGAAAACAGATCATGACAAAGATTGGTGTTTCGAAAAGGAGGAATATATCTTGTGATTGAATCAAGCAGGTTTCCAGCAACGAAATTGTATCTAGACACACGAGGACGCACGGGAGTGATCAGATTCGTGGTTCCTCTAGTGACTTCCCCATCGAACGATGAGTTAGTGTTGTCATTAATGCTATCGTTGCTGCCTCCTATGGACTGAGACGGGCCAAGAGTGAGATCAAGATTAATATTATCAGTTGATAAAGCATGAGAGCTATAGTTGTTACAGGGTAAAGGATATCTTGAAGAAGTGCTATAGCTAGTGTTCCCGGTGAGGAAACGGTCTAGAGTCGGAGAAGGAAACATGGTCGTTTTCATTTCTGTGCCTCCTCCACCATTGGAAAATGGGTAAGCGCTGCTGCTGCTGCTACCGCCTCCTGATCCATACTTAAAAGGACCAAAAGAGAGCCCTTCATAGCTGTCAAAAGGCACAAGATAAGTATCATCAGAAAGCATTGAATCGATCATCTTCTCCGATTCTCGGTCCTTTTTGTGGGAGGTTAGGTGACCGGCTACGGCATAACGGCTTGGGAACCCCCTCTGGCAGAAGTTACAGATGTGGTTCTTCCTATCCTTCGGCGGATATATTTTCACGGTATCTCTTTCCATTCGCACAACATCTAATCTGAAAATAGGCATCTCAAGGATAGTCCTTTCAGACACAATCTCTTGAGGAGACTTTTGTTCCGGACTGTTCATCGTGGCACTTCTAAGTTTTTGATCATGTTTGTGTGTGGTGGAGCTTGAAGAAGACATAGATAATTGGTTCTGCGTAACAATTTGTTTTGTATAACTTAATTTGCTGAGAGTTATAAGTGATGTTTATCTCTTTTGTGTTGATTCAGAGAAAGGGAGACGCTATTTATTGAGAGGGTTAATTAGTGTGTTTAACTCTTTACGGTATAAAATCTCCAAGGGCAAAAAATATTAATTGAAACCATAAAACAACTTTGAATTCATAGTTTTCTATAAAAGATATTGTTGTGTTTCTGACTATCTAGAGTTCACTCTTTCTGTTCTTCAAAAACTAAAATGATATTTCACGTGTGCAAATAAACCAATTTAAGTTATATCATTCAATTTTACTCATTTTGTCTTCCAAAATAATAGTTTTGTATGAACTTTGTACCAATTAGCTTTGTATAATCTGAAATTTAATTACTCGTTTCAAATATAACCATCTATGAATGTTACATTAGATGTGATTCTGCGTAAAAGTATAAAAAAATAATGTAAAAAAAATATTTTTTCATATTTTATAAAAATGGCGCGCTTTATTTCGTTAAATCGACCGTTGCAAACTACCAACTCTTCAATAAATCGAATCTCATTTTTTTTGTAAGTATTTATATGACAAAAAAATATTAACTGATATGTTAAAATAAATAACAATTAACAAACCAAGTAATCATAAACACTATTTTTCTATTTTATGGAATTTTTTTTCAACTTATTTTCTATATATATATATTTAAATAATTGCAAATACAAAGAAACGAAAACGCAATATATAGAAAATTAAATTTCCAGTGTTTCATAAACATTGTACGTACACACTCCAGCTATGTCTTAGTCAGCTTTACTACATTTGGTTCTTCTTTCTTATCCTGATTTAATACTGACCAAAAAAAAGAAAAATTGTGTATTTTCTTTCATTATGTTGTTTTCAATTTCGTACCCTTTCTATGTTTTTTTTAAAAATTAACTTTCGATATACTTATTAGGAAAAAAATACCCACAATGACAATTTAAAATAATGGTGCATGAACTTTAAAGACTGGCAGTTTTATTCCTAAAATATATTGTCAGTCATATATATTTAGAAGATATTAACATGAATACCATTAACATCACGTTTTTCTTTAGTGGCCCTATGAAACAATTGGACAAATATTTCCAACATACCTCCATTAGTTATCCATAAATAATGACTTATCACCACATTAAACGGTTTACTAGGTATTTATTTTTACCGAAATATAATAGTATTATGAAAATCATTTTTATGAGGCCAATGCCAACATTACATTTGTTTCAAGTTCTTTTTTTTGTTAATAGAAAATAGTTTTCAATTAAAACTTATTCATACAAGAGAAAAACTTTTGATCCAAAAATAGATAATTAACTTAGTTGAAATAAATGATCCAAATAAAAACTTGTATGTATCCGATATTTAATTCGCGTTGTACGGAAAAGTAAAATTTTTATAAAACAGAATCTTTGCGTTTTCAAAGAAATATTTAATCTAAAAATTTAATTAATATAAATTTGAATTATTAAAATGGATGTTGCCAATTTTTCATTAAAAGATTGTAATATAGAATTGAAATTTTCAAGTTCTCAATCCAGACTAGCTGGCGAATGTGGTATGGTGCAAAAGAAAAATGGATAATAGATCGTCTGCATCGATACCACATATCTAAATTAAACATGTACAAAATATCAATTTCTATTGTTCCACATAGAAAAATGGCGGATGCCACCACAGAAAACGAACTACTCATAATTATGGATGTCTTCTCTCATATACAAACAGATCCAATTGAAATCTAAAACCAAGAAGAACCGTTTTAATCACATCCATTGTGATCAGTTGTTAATGTTGATGTCATTGGGCAGAATAATGTGGGAGCCACCTATAAGAGATGTGTGAACAACATGTTTGATGTTTAAAAACACGACACCATGAACGTTAATATAGACGATATATATGTTCGTCAAATCATTTGAGGTGGTTGACCACATCAAGCATTTAGACAAGAGCTTCCAAACATTCAAAGGTTTAAAATGAAACTAAATCCTACCAAATGCTTGTCTGAGACATCTTATAGGAGATTCCTCGTGTATATCGTGACCCAACAAAACATAGAAGTAAATTATGACAAGATCAAAGCAATATGAAATATTTTTTTACCGTCAAAAAGGATTTTTTTCCAGCAATCCAGTTTCCGATATGATATCAAGCGCATACTTCAATTCCTAAAAAAATATTTTAGAGGTCTGAGATCTTTCTCTACCCTAAATAAGACTCATTTTCTATCATTAATGTTCCATCATACTTTATGTGAGACATCTAGCAAACCAAATCAAAATAAGTTCGGTTGGGAAACGTAACCCTAGACCATGAAGTGAAATCCATTCCTTTTTTAGAAATAGACGATAGTTGCATGGACTACTCCAGGACATTGGAGTGTTGAGCACTTCCTTGGACTCTATCTTCTTTGTTTTTGACTTTTTGTAAATTGTACCCCGTATGGGAAACGTTGTAGCCGATTCCATTCCTAATTCGGTTTTGTATCAGTTTTCAAACTCTCCTATTTTGGATGAGTAACTATCTTTCTGTCTTTAAAATGAGGATTGGCCAACAAAAAAAAGACGATAGGTTCATTTATTCGTGTCTTAGATATATTCAAAAAATAATTGCAAATAAGTCATTTTTTCACATTTAGTTACACAGTTTGGCAGAGTCAAACAATTGTTTTTTATGGTTTGGCAAAATGGAGAAAATCAACGATATATTATTTGGAGAGTACACTTATAAATAAACATTAAAAAGTGTTAATATTTTACATCACATTGCCATTATTTTAATATTTTAGTCATTAGTTATTATGTGATCATTTAATTAAATCATGGCCATCGATTTTTTTTCCACTAATCATGGCCATCGATTTGTTAATTTTACCAAAAAAATAGGATATTCTATTGTTTATAGGATTATAGGAATTGTTAATATTCCAAAAATAAGGATTTGTTAAAATCTGATTTAATTTTATTTGCACAATCTGATATTAATTTGAACAAAAAAATAGGATATTCTATTATTAATTTTCTCTATTATTAAATAACAAATTCAATAATGTAGCTTAACGAGAATTAATTTGGATCGATATAGGCATAAATCATTTCTTTTATATTTAAATCCCATTCAGTGCTTATATAAACGATTATTAACAAATTAATTAACAATATTAAATTTCTTCATGAAAAAATTTGTTAAACAAGATTTAGTTGCACAATATTATTTGATGATAATCGGATTTGATAGACATTCACAAAATTTAAAATTGAATGATAATCTAGATTTGGAATATTAACAAATCTGTTATATCGGATTTTTTTTGTAACACGAAAATCAGATTTGTTAATATTCTAAATCTAGATTATCATTCAATTTTAAAATTTTATTCTATCAAATGATAATAAAATATAAAAAAAATTTTATTTTAAACCAATCATAAATGGATAATAATCGGATTTGTTAATATTCATAATGGATTATCAACGATTAATATTAAATGCTTAAATTGTTTTCATTATATGATTTGAAAATCGGATTTGTAAATATTTCCTTATTGATTTAACAATAATTTTTAAAAATTAATATTATATTAATTATATTAATTATAAACGATTTATATTAAATTCTTAAATTGTTTTCATTATTTTTGAAAATCGGATTTGATGGTAATCGTTAATGAGATTTAAAAAATCTACTAGAATTAGTTAAAGTTTGTTAAACGAATTTGTTAAAGTTTATTATTCAAATAATATTGTACGAATTTCAACTCTACTAATATGGACTAAATCAAATTTACAATAATAATAATATTGTATCAATAAAATTACTAAAGTCACAATTATCAATATACTACAACACATCAAATAATAGCCTCCATGATTTTATATTTGAGAATAATAATACTTACACATTTTAATATCTTTTATAATACTACAACTATAATTTTTCAAAAAAATACTTACATTACCTAAAAAAAAATATCATCCCGCGCTGTAGTGCGGGATCATATCTAGTGTTCTTCGTTATATATGTACACGATATACTACGCATACGTACACCATATATCAAATTCATACACCATATAACTTTAAAATAGAAATATAATCTCTAATATATGTGGTGTATCCGTGTATGTACATATATCAAATACATATATCAAATTTTAAAAAACTAAAACAACAAACTTAGACCCCTACATATGTGATATACGTATTATGACATATGATTCGTACATGTTAAATTCAAACATAAACTATGATTAGTTATGTACGTTTATATTATTATAGCATGTACATATATAGAAGGCACCGGTTTTCGTTAATGACAATATTTTCATTTCGTCCCCACTTTGCCAAACCATGTAAAATGTTTTCCACTTTGCCAAGCCATGTAAAATGCTAAAAGTGATCATTTTGTAAAATTATCTCTATATTCAATTGGATAAACAATAGTATTTATTTTGTCTTACATGGATTTTACAATATAAGAAAAAATTCGCTCGAGTTAATTTCCAAAATATTCAAAAATTCCAGTTTTGCAAATATCTTAACCTTACCATATCACAAATTGTAAATTGCGACTAGGACAACATTTATAACACAAAACTCTAGATTCCATTTTTCTACATATGTTTTCTTAAATTCCACATTGTGAATATATGTTCAATAACTAGACTATATTAATAAAAAGATATTTATATAAGGATAATTATTTTTTCTGTTAAAAATATCCTGAAAGATGATGACATATGTAAAAAATTTTGGGAGGCTACAACACTAATAATAAGATCGGAAAGATTCTTTTATATATATATATATATATATATATTGTCAATAATATAATATAAGTTAACAACCAATGAATATATATAAATTATATCATATAGCAGTTAAGGGTTTAAAGGCTTCTACACCAAGTATGAAATTCGATTTTCAAAGAATACATTTTCTTGCAAATTAATGGTACAAGATTAATCGGAAGTCCCAAAAACTGCAGGCAGAGCCATCAGTCGTGGTCTCGAGTGTTAGGAGTAAGACTGTCCATCGTTGATATGGTACATATAAGAATCATCAGTAGCAGATCAGAGTGTTGCGGGGAAAGCTGCATGTCGTGGAGTTGTTCGTGTAGACGTTCATCGCATGTGTTGTTGTTAGATCTGATAGATTGATCATCATGTGTAATAGTATTAAATCAAAATATCTATGATGATAATATAACGGATGAAAAAAAACACACATCACTTTAACAAAAGGATTTCAAGCAAAAGCCAGAATCTCTCTAACTTTTGAAAGATAAAATTAAGCTTACTAATAATTACACCATGAATTTCGAAAATTGCAGAAATCCTTAGAACAATCATGAGATATAGGCATTGAAAATAAAAAGGATTCATGAATTAATCGAAACATTAACAAATCGCAAAACAGAACATTTGAAAGACGAAGAAGGAAACAAAAAGAGAAAAACAATTGAATGATAAAAATGTGGGTGAACAAAAGCCTCAATAGCTATAAGATACCTCTAAACTGAAAGCGAAATACTAAATAATGCATAGAAACTGAAAAACTCAAAGAGATATAAATAATAATCACGACCCCAATCTTCTTCTAGCTGATGCTTATCATGATCTCGTTTTTTTGGTCAACCACCTTATCATCCCTATATCCTTATTATTATCATCTTCAGGCACCATGGCTTTGTTCTTTTCCTTTGAGATGAGAATTTTTGAGTGACTAGAGCCCCAGCCATTCTCTTGTAAAGGAAACAAAACATTACAAAGATTGGTGGTTCGATGAAAGAGAGCATAAGGAGGCACCATGACTTTGTTATTTCCCTTTGAGATCAGACTTTTCGAGTAACTAGATCCCGAACGATTCTCTTGTAAAGAAAACAAAATCATGACAAAGATTGTTGTTTGGATGAGGAGGAGAATTAAAAGGAGGAATGTTTCTATAACAAATTCAAGAACACGATCGATTCACAAAGAACTTGAATCTCTCTCAATTTGTTTCGTCTCTGTCTCTCTTAGTCACTCACACCTCATACGATTGAAAGATCTCGTCCGATCAAGAACACAATCAAAGAGGAAATGAAAACAGAGCAATGAAGGAGACACAAGAGTTTGATTACCCATTTCACCAAGATCTAGATGATCAAGGTTACGTCTGGGGCCGAATTTGTCTTAGGCAATCCACTAAACAATGAAAGAAGAGTACATAGAGCTCAAGCTCTCAAGAATCATCAATGGAGATTATAAAAAATGATCTTATCAGGATAATGAAACAGAACGAGTAACAGAGTATTAATACTCAACTAACCCGGTTTACTTAAACCTCTTATCGCGAATTAGAAGCTTAATAACCGGTCTTCAATCTTCGATTTTGGAATTAAACCAACACCAGTCTGAAGCTTAACCGGACTTAACCACATTCAGATATTGATTATAGATTTGAATCACATTAATCAACACTCCACCTTGATTCAAATCTCTTTCTTCTTCATAGTGAATTACACTACTTAGACTATCCTTCAGCAATGGCAAGTTCAAGACTCACCTAACTAGTTTGATGCAGTCAAGAGCTGCTTCAAACTTTTGTACTGGTATGCTCTTTGTTAGCATATCTGCTGGATTCCTCGATGTATGAATCTTTTTGACCTCTACATCTCCAACTTCAATAACATCCCTGATAAAGTAGAACTTCCCAGCTATGTGTTTTGTTATTTCATGGAATGTATTGTTCTTTGACAGACAAATAGCTGATTGTGAATCACACCACACTGATGCTGCTTTAGTTTCAACCCTTATGTCCTTCAGTAAGCCATTAATCCACAAAGCCTCCTTTGCAGCTTCTGTTAGAGCAATGTACTATGCCTCTGTTATAGACAAAGCCACTATATGCTGTAAATTAGACTTCCAGCTTACTGTATTACCACCAACAGTAAAGATATAGCCACTGATTGACCTCCTTTTGTCAATATCCGCAGTAAAATCTGAGTCACAAAACCCTTGAATCTTCATATCTTTTCCCTTAGTGTATAATAAACTCAATTCTACAGAACCTTTCAGATATCTCAAGAGCCACTTAACTGCTTCCCAATGAATGTTACTGCTTCCCAATGAATGTTGCCTGGATTGTTCATAAACCTGCTGACCAGTCCAATTGCATAAACGAAATCTGGTCTAGATCCAATCATGGCATACATAATACTATCTACTGCGCTGGAGTAAGGTGTTACTTCTGTATCCACACACTCATCACTGTTCTTGATTGCACATAATCTAAAATGTGAACCAATTGGCGTGCTAACACTTTTTGCTTCACTCATTATAAACCTCTGCAAAACCTTCTGCAAATATCCTGACTGAGATAATCTAAGAGTTTCATTCTTCTTGTCACGGATAATATCAATGCCAAGTATTCTTCTTGATGATCCTAAGTCTTTCATTTTAAATTCTGAGCTCAGAACCTTCTTATATCATCCATATGCTTGACTGCTAACAGAATGTCATCTACATATAGGAGTAAGTAGAGAACATCATCTGGCCTAAGCTCTTTCACATACACACATGAGTCATGATCTGACCTTGTAAAGTTTTGTTCCAACAGAAATGAATTGAACTTCCTGTTCCACTGTCTTGGAGCCTGCTTTAACCCGTAAAGAGATTTCTTGTGTTGACAAACCTGATCTTTCTTTGAATCTTCCTCAAAACCCTCAAGTTGTTCCATGTACAAAGTTTTATCTAGCTCACCATCCAGAAAAGATGTCTTAACATCCATCTGTTCCAACTCTAGCTCCTTATTTACCACCACAGACATAAGAACTCTAATAGAAATATGTTTGATTACAGGTGCAAATACTTCTTCATAATCAATCCCCTTTCTTTGAGTAAACCCTCTGGCAACTAACCTTGGTTTGAATATTTCAGGTTCAGCACCAGATATTCCAGGTTTCTTCTTGTAAAGCCACCTGCAGCTTATGACCTTTTGATCTTTTGGTCTACAGACTATATCCCAAGTCTCATTCTTCATTAATGATTACATCTCTTCATTCATGCCTTTCTTCCAACTTAGTCATTCTTGACTTCTTTTTGCATCATGGAAGCATTGAGGTTCTTCACTGTTTATGTCTTCTGCAGTGATCAAGGCAAAATCGAACTGAGTGTAATCATTAAACCTTGCTGGAGCCTATGGAACCCTTCTTTCTCTATCTCTAGCAGGTTGATATCCACTGAGATTAATTCTACTTAGTTCAAGATCGTCTGCATCACCTGCTTCTGAATCTGAATCACTAAGAATCTCTACTTGAGCTCTATCTTCTTCAGAACTCTCTGCAATCTCTTTTCCTTTCCTTGAGAATTCAGTAATACTCTTAATCTCTGAGACTACTTTCTTTGTACGTTCAATCTTATTTGTTTATGACTCTGATTTCAGGTCCTTGAAGACCAATTCTTCATTGAAAACCACATTACGACTTATAACACACTTTTGCTCTTCAATAAGCCATACTCTATATCCTTTTGTTCCTTGAGGATATCCCATAAACACCCCGTTTAGAGCTCTTGGCTTCAATTTTCCCTGATCCTAATGCACATAAGCAGTGGAGCCAAATCTTCTTAAGTGTGCATATCCTTGTTTTCTGTTAAACCACAATTTATCAGGGATATTGTGATCCATTGCAAATGAGGGAGATCTATTTATTAGATAGGATGATGTAGAGGCTGCTTCAGCCCAAAACCTTTCATCTAACCCAGACTCATCAAGAAGACATCTAACTTTCTCCATTACAGTCCTATTCATCCTCTCTACAACTCCATTCTGTTATGGAGTATATGTACAAGCTCGTCTTTCAATGCCCACTCAAAACCATCAATCAATCCTCAGAGTTTTAACCCTCTTCCCTGATTGATTCTCAACCATCTCTTTCCATTCACAAAATTTTGCAAATGTTTCAACCTTAGTCCTGAGAAACATTAACCAAACCTGATGAGATTTATCATCTATTACAGATAAGAAATATTGCATACTTGACAGTGACAAGGTCACATTTGGAGAACCCCATAAATGTGCATGAATGTAGCCCAATAAATTCTCAGTGTTATGCTTAGCAACATTAAAACTGAGTTTCTTAGCTTTCCCCATTATACAGTGCTCATAAAATGGTAGCTCTACTGCATCTTTCTTAGCAATCATCCTTTTTTCAGTCAATATCTTCATACCATTCAGACTGAGGTGTCCAAGCCTACTATGCCATAGCTTGATCTGATTCTTCACTTCTACTACATTGCAATTTTCACCTGCAATTGTATGACCATTCAAAATATACAAGCCATTTACTAGCTTACCTGTCAATGTTGTCTTGTCGTCTCTGTGAAATCTAAGTAAACAATTACTGCCCTCATGATTGAAGCCAAGTTGGTCTAGTGTCCCAGTAAAGATCAAATTTCTTCTCAAGTTAGGAACATATCTGACATTTTTCAACATCCTTATAGATCCACCATGGCTTTGATCGTGACTGTTTTTGTTCCTCTAGATTCAACACAATGATTATCACCAAGAAGTATCATTCCAGATCCTGTTTCCTGAAAATCACAGAGCCATTCAAGTCTTGAGGTCATGTGATAGGTACATCCAGAGTCAATAACCCACAATTCTTTCTGTTCTTGTTCATGAACACTTATAGCTTCTGAGTACACCAGTTTCTTTGTGATGATGCCTGCTTCACCCTGCTCTTCACTTTCTTGCTTCTTTTTCCATTGAAAACAGTCCTTCTTGATGTGTCATGTCTTCTTGTAAAACCAGCATTTCACTCTATCCTTAGAACCAGACATGCTTCTATTTTTACCTTTACCATTTCCATGTTGATTTCTATTCTATGGTCTACCTCTTTCTGTAGTAACCAACGCTGTTGACATTGACTTAGTTACCTCTCTGAGATCTTGCAATTCCCTTTCTATTGACTTTGTAGACGATACCACATCTTGCAAAGATCCCCTATATATTAATTGAGAATCATTTTTTTAAAATAACCTTATGTTTACATGGAATATTACATCAGTGTCATGCTTACGTGTCATCGCCAGAGTGATTCTCATGAAATATATTTTATAAGACATTAATTACTAGACTAATTACATAATATACCATTAGATCAATCATATATAAACTGTCTTTATTTTAAAGATTATAATCTTACCTAAATTAGTTGTATTTATTTATGGAAAATCGAATAAGTAAATATTCCATAAAATTATATCTGATTTTATTGTTTCCTAAATTTGATTAAATCGACTAAGTAAATATTCCATAAAATTTTAGCTGATTTTATTGTTTCCTAAATTTGGTTTTTAAAATTTTATTTTAAAAAAATATTGTTTTAATTAAATAATTAATTAGTAACATAAATATGTAAAAACCTTAATTTTAAATTTTAATTATTTATACAATAATAAACTATTAAATATTTAGAAATGTTTATTTAATTTATTAATTTTTTTTAAAATATCATAAACATCTTATCCCGCGTATAATGCGGGAAGTACCTAGTAGGGTCTTATTTCCATACTTCAGAGTGTGCTTGAGCTGATCATAACTTGGAAGAAGAGAATTTAACATCAAGATTGCTTGTACCTCTTCTGTTACTGAGTGTTACAGGATTCTGAAGAAGTTCTTGGGCTAGTGTTAGAAGCAGAGCACATGCAGAACAACGCCTATGAAGAAAGGACACGTGGCTGAGACTATGTGTATTTGCAAGGGAAGTAGGAAGCAGGTACGTGTCGTATCATCATTCACTAGTGGGACGTGTCGAACTATCATTTGCTAGTTTGAATAAATTCTGTTAGACTTTAGTTAACGATTAGCTTACGTTTGCAATTTGAACTCTTAGCTTGTTGTGTGTGAGCACATATATAAGTGCTTCTCTTTCGTTTTATAAAACAATCAATCATTATCAATACAATTTGCATTTTCTTCTTAAAACCTCTCTCTGTAAAACGAAGCTTCAAGCTCTAATGTTCTTCTCGCCGTGTCCTTGATTCTTTCTTCTTCATTGGAACAAGTTTCTAGTGAGTTTCAAGCTCGTGTTTTCTTAAGCACCGGTTTGATTTGTGAAAGATTGACTCACTCGTTAACAGTTATAAGAGTTGTTCGTCCTCGGAAATACGCAACAATGGGAGTGGATACTCGAGCTAAATTGAAAGACATCGCGATTGAATCAGAGGTTTCAGCGGATCAAGTGAATCCTGAAGAAATAGATCAGGTAATTCTAAATCCTTCGAATCCTGGTGAAATAATAGGAAGAGTGGGGAATTTAGAATTGGATATGAGTGAAGTTAAGGCTTCGCTGGATAAGATTGTGAATCTATTAAGCAGTAGAGATCCACAGGTGAACTCTGGGAATAATGGATCTAATTGCGATTATGCTGGTACTTCGTACAACCCTCAGAATCACAATCGTGTAGGAATTGATCAAAAGAGAGGATATAATCAAGATCATTCAGCTATAACTCGTATGTCTAAGCTGAATTTCCCTAGATTTGATGGTAAAGAGGTCAAAACTTGGTTATGGAAGGTTGATCAGTTCTTTGGATTGGATGAATTCCCAGAAATTCAGAAGATTAAAAAAGTTTCGATTCATTTAGATGGTGATGCTGCTACTTGGCACCAGTCCTTAGTACAAACTGCAGAATGGAGAGAGATCAATAGGGACCAGGATCGTTATAAGGTGGAGTTGAAATCAAGATTTGCAGATTTATTTAATGATCCTATGGCTGAACTAAAGAGGTTGCAAGAGACTGAGGGCATTGAGAAATATCATGCTAAGTTTGAGAAGTTGAGAATCAGATTGGAGCTTTCAGATGAGTATTTATTGAGTTCCTATATTGCAGGTCTGAAGCATGATACACAGCTGCATGTCAGAATGTTTTAACATGAAACTATTAAACATTGCTTAATGCTGGGAAGGTTGTATGAAGAAGCTCACTCAAAAAAGAATATAAATTGGTCAGGAACTGGTAATCCAAAATTTAGTAATAATGGTAGTCAAGATAGTACTCAGAAGGGACTACTACCTTTACCTTATAATAAAGAGGGAGACTCTAGAATGAAATTTTTTGGTAACAGAGACCAAAGAAGAGACAAATCAACTCCTAACAGGAAATGGGTGTCTAGAAAGGAGATGAATGAAAGGAGATCGAGAGGGTTGTGTTATTACTGTGAAGAACCATGGTCAAAAGAGCATAAATGCCGCAGTAAAGCACATATGTACTTGTTGGAATGGGATGACGAGATCGATATACAAGAAGTAAGAAAGATCGAAGTCGGAGTGAGAAAGAAGAGCAAATTGCAGACATTGCAAAAATTTCTTTAAACGCTGTTTCTGGGATTTCTGATTATAACACTATGAAAGTGAAGGGATACTACAATAAAAAGCTTTTGTACATCTTGATAGATTCAGGATCTACACACAACTTTATAAACAAGAGTGTTGCTGAGAAGTTGGGATATGAGCTGCAAAGTCCGGGTAAAACCAAAGTAACAGTTGCAGGCGGTGGTAATATTGGAGTTACAGCAAGGATCAACCAGTTTACTTGGTGTTTTAGAGATCAAGAATTTAAGACTGATTTGATGGTGATACCTTTGGGAACTTGTGATATGGTATTAGGCATCCAATGGCTTCAAACTTTGGGTCCTATCACATGAGATTTCAGTAAATTGGATATGAAATTTCAGTGGAATGAGAAGAAAATGTGGTTACAGGGCATATAACCAGGGTCTTTGAAAGAAGTTAAAGTACAGAGAATGAGTAAGTTGAAAGAAGGGGATATTCAGCTGTCAATGATTTGTGTGCAAGAAGGGGTTGAAACAGAAACAATGGAATTTTATTCTATTGGTGCGAAGACACCTGATGAACAATCATAGGTTTAATGGAGAAGTTTAATGACATTTTTGAGGAGCCTAAGACTTTACCTCCATTTAGATCCGGTCATAATCATAGTATACCATTGGTGGAGGGCTCTAATCCTATTAACCAAAAGCCTTACAGGTACGCGGTTCATCAAAAGAATGTAATTGACAAAATGGTACAAGATTTGTTGACTGCAGGCACTATACAACCTAGTTCCAGCCCTTATGCATCTCCTGTGGTGTTGGTAAAAAAGAAAGATGATACTTGGAGATTATGTGTGGATTATAGGGGGTTAAATGGAATGACTGTGAAGCACAGATTTCCTATACCACTTATTGAAGATCTTATAGATGTATTGGGAGGTTCAGTCATTTACTCTAAAGTGGATTTGAGAGCAGGCTACCATTAGGTGAGAATGGATCCTGAAGATATGCCAAAAACTGCTTTCAGAACACACAGTGGACATTATGAGTACAAGATGATGCCTTTTGGCCTCAGCAATGCTCCAGCTACCTTTCAGAGTTTGATGAATGATGTGTTCAGGGAATACTTACGTAAGTTTGTGCTAGTGTTCTTTGACGACATATTGGTATATAGTTCTTCACTGCAGCTACACTTACAGCACTTGGAGATAGTCTTTGAAACAATGAGAAGTCATAAATTGTTTGCCAAAAAGAGTAAATGTGCTTTTGCAGCTACTAAAGTGGAGTATTTAGGACACTTCATTGAAGCTGCAGGTATTTCTACTGATCCTAGTAAGGTGAAGGCTGTGAAAGAGTGGTCAATTCCTAAAAACTTGAAGCAGTTGAGAGGATTTTTGGGTCTAGCTGGGTATTACAGAAGGTTTATGAAAGAATTTGGTGGAATTGCTAAACCGTTGCATGCTTTGACTAAAACTGATGCATTCAAGTGGAATGAAGAAGCGGAGATTACTTTTGAGTTATTAAAGAAAGCATTATATGAAGCACCAGTTTTGGCATTACCTCAGTTTGACAAGTCTTTCGAAGTAGAGACTGATGCGAGTGGTGATGAAATAGGCGCAGTCCTACTGCAGGAAGGCCATCATATCTCATATATTAGTAGGCACTTGAGAGGAAAACAAATGCTGTTATCCATATATGAGAAAGAGTTGTTAGCCGTGGTATTTGCTGTCTAAAAGTGGCGACATTACCTCATGAGTCATCATTTTGTCATTAAAACTGATCAAAAAAGCTTGAAATATTTGTTAGAGTAGAGATTAAACACTCCTGTGCAACAACAAACGCTTGACGTTGGATTTGATTTGATACAATATAGGCAAGGTAAAGACAATGTAGTTGCCGACGCGCTGTCAAGAGTGGAGGGTTTGGATGTTTTACACATGGCAATGATTGTACTAGAGTGTGATTTACTGCAGAAAATTTAGAATGCTTATGAGAAAGACGCAGAGGTACAGGTAATTATAGAGAGGCTAAAAAAAGATCCTGCTGCAAATAATTTTTTTTGCTGGCTACAAGACATTTTGAGAAGGAAAAGTAAGTTGGTGGTTCCACGTGATGAGGATTTGAGGACTAAAATCTTAAAATGGATGCATGAATCAAGTTGTGGTGGTCATTCAGGGCGTGATGCTACAAGCAGAGGATTAAAAGTTTATTTTACTGGAGGGGTATGTTTCAAGACATACAAAAACTACATAAGACAATGTGTAATCTGTTAGAGGTGTAAATATGATGCATCTGCATATCCTGGGAAGCTTCAACCGCTGGAAATTCCTGAAGCTATATGGACCGATATCTCCATGGATTTTGTGGACGCATTACCTCCTTCTTGTGGTAATACTGTTATCTTTGTGGTGGTAGATCGTCTGAGTAAAGCTGCCCATTTTATGGCCTTATCTCACCTTTATACAGCTGATTCTATAGCTCAAGTGTTTTTAGACACTGTCTTTAAGCTACATGGGTTTCCTAGATCCATTGTGAGTGACAGGGATACAGTGTTTCTTAGTGACTTTTGACAAGAACTGTTTAAGCTGAATGGGGTGTCTCTACAAATGACAACAGCTTACCACCCACAAAACGATGGGCAAACAGAGGTGGTGAATAGATGTTTGGAGACATACCTGAGATGTATGTGTAGTGACAAGCCGCATTTGTGGAGTAAATAGTTGCCCTTAGCTTAGTATTGGTATAATACTACCTTTCATACAGCTTCTCAGGTTACCCCTTTTGAGATTGTGTATGGTCAGCAACCTCCTGTACATTTACCATACTTACCGGGTGAATCAAAGGTTGCAGTGGTAGCAAAGTCATTACAGGAACGTAAACAGATGTTGTTGGTGCTTAAGTTTCACTTATTGAGAGCTCAGCATAGAATGAAGCAACATGCTGACAAGCACAGATCCGAGAAAAGTTTTGTTGTGGGAGATTACGTGTTTGTTAAGCTGCAGCCCTATAGACAACAATCTGTGGTTCTCAGGAGGAACCAGAAGTTAGCTCCGAAGTACTATGGCCCTTACAAGATCATGGATAAATGTGGAGAGGTGCCTTACAGGCTGCACTTACATGCTATTTCCTCAATCCATCCTGTTTTTCACGTTTCTCAATTGAAAGCAGCTAGAGGTAATGTTTCTGGTTCCTCTCAGCTACCACATGTGTTGCAGGATTTATTGATTCATGAACCTAAGGAGATTGTGGAATGAAAGATAGTTAACAGGCGGCGTAGAGCAGCTACTATGGTGTTAGTCAAATGAAAAAAAATAAAGGTTTGGAGGAAACCACTTGGGAATTCTTGTATGCCTTACGAAACGATTCCCAAGTTTCTAACCTTGTGGTCAAGGTTTTTCTGAGGAGGGAGATTTGTTACAAGATTCTGAAGAAGTTCTTGGGCTAGTGTTAGAAGCAGAGCACATGAAGAACAACGCCTAAGAAAAAAGGACACGTGTCTAAGACTATGTGTATTTGCGAGGGAAGTAAGAAGCAGGTACGTGTCGTATCATCATTCGCTAGTGGGACATGTCGAGCTATCATTTGCTAGTTTGAATAAATTCTGTTAGACGTTAATTGACGATTAACTTACGTATGCAATTTGAATTCTTAGCTTGTTGTGTGTGAGCACATATATAAGTGCTTCTCTTTCGTTTTATAAAACAATCAATCATTATCAATACAATTTGCATTTTCTTCTTAAAACCTCTCTCTGTAAAACGAAGCTTCAGGCTTCAATGTTCTTCTCGCCGTGTCCTTGATCCTTTCTTCTTCATTGGAACAAGTTGCTGGTGAGTTTCAAGATCGTGTTTTCTTCAGCACCGGTTTGATTTGTGAAAGATTGACTCACTCGTTAACACTAAGATCTCAAGGCTTCCAAGCTCAGCAACAAGCTTCAAGAAATCATCCACATGATCATTAATGTTTTTCTGTTCTATCATCTTGAAGGAATAAAACTTCAATTGGCAGTACACACGATTTGGTAAAGAAGTTTCCATGTACACATTCAATGTCTTCCACATTTCTGCAGCAGTCTCGCAATGATTTATCTTTCTCAACACAGAATCTCCAACGTGTAGAATAATCTGACTCATTGCTTGTTCAGATCTCTCCACCTTAACCGGATCAATGATAGTCTCCATGACCGACTCTAGAACAAACTTGACACCATCTCCATCTACTGATTTCTTTATTTCAGTTTTGGTTAAAGGAACCAGATTTGTCATCAAGAAGTTTGTAATCACATTCTTTAAACCAAGAATGCTTAAATGTGCAAGCATTCGAATCTTCCACAAAGAGAAGTTTGAAGATCCATTAAACTTTTCGAACTCGTGCTTTGTATTCGTCATCGTTGAACCACCGAGGCTCTGATACCACTTGTAACAAATTCAAGAACATGATCGATTCACAAAGAACTTGAATCTCTCTCAATTTGTTTCGTCTCTGTCTCTCTTAGTCACTCATACTTCACACGATTGAAAGATCTCGTTCGATCAAGAACACAATCAAAGAAGAAATGAAAACAGAGCAATAAAGGAGACGAAAGAGTTTGATTACCCAGTTCACCAAGATCTAGATGATCAAAGCTACATCTGGGGCTGAATTCGTCTTCGGCAATCCACTAAACAATGAAAGAAGAGTACACAGAGCTCAAGCTCTCAAGAATCGTCAATGGAGATTACAAAAAATGATCTTATCAGGATAATGAAATAGAACGAGTAACATAGTATTAATACTCAACTAACCCGGTTTACTTAAACCTCTTATCGCGAATTAGAAGATTAATAACCGGTCTTCAATCTTCGATTCTGTAACTAAACCAATACCAATCTGAAGCTTAACCAGACTTAACTACATTCAGATATTGATTATAGATTTGAATCACATTAATCAACAGTTTCTAGTGATTGAATCAAGAGGGTTTCCAGCAACAAAATGGTATCTAGACACATGAGGACGCACGAGAGTGATCATATTTGTGGTTCTTCTAGTGACTTCCCCACTGAATGATGAGTTAATTGTGTTGTTATTGTTGCTTGCCTCCTATGGACTTAGATGGACCGAGAGTGAGATCAAGATTAATATCATCAGTTGATAAAACATGTGAGCTATAGTTGTTACAGGGTAAGGATATCTTGAATAAGTGTTATAGCTAGTGTTCCTAGTGAGTAAACGGTCTAGAGTCGGAGGAGGAAACATGGTCGTTTTCATTTTTGTGGCTCCTCCACCACTGGAAAATGGGTAAGCGCATCTACCGCCTCCTGATCGATACTTAAAAGGACCAAAAGAGAGCCCTTCATAGCTGTCGAAAGGCACTTGATGAGTATCATCAGAAAGCATTGAATCGATCATCTTCAGCTGCTTCTCCAATTCTCGGTCCTTTTTGTGGGAGGTTTGGTGACCGGTTAGGGCATAACGGCTTGGGAACCCCCTTTGGCAGAAGTTAGAGATGTGGTTCTCTTTATTTTTTGGCGGATATATTATCACGGTATCTCTTTCCATTCGCACAATATCTAATCTGAAACTAGGCCTCTCAAGTATAGTCCTTTCAGACACAATCACTTGAGGAGACTTTTGTTCCGAATTGTTCATTGTGGCACTTCTGAGTTTTTTTATCATGTTTGTGTGGGGAGGAACTTGAAGAAGACATAGATAATTGGTTCTTCATAACAATTTGTTTTGTAAAACTTTGCTGAGACTTAGAAGTGATGTCTTATCTTTTTTGTGTTGACTCAGAGAAAGGGATACGCTATTTATTGAGAGGGTTTTTAAAAAAAAATTTGTCAACTAGTGTGTTTAACTTTTTAAAGTATAAAATCTCCAAGGGCAAAAAATATTAATTGAAACCATAAAACGACTTTGAATTCATACTTTTCTTTAAAAGATTGTTGTGTCTCAGACTTATGAGTTCACTCTTTCTATTCTCTAAAAACTAAAATGATATTTCACGTGTGCAAAATAAACCTAAGTTATATAATCCGTTGTTCAAAAAAAAAAAGTTATATAATCCAAATTTTACTCATTGTCTTCCAAAATAATAGTTTTAGTGTAAATTATGTACCGATTGGCTTTGTATAATCTGAAATTTAATTACTCATTTCAAATAAACCATCTATGAATGTTACACTATACGTGAATATGTGTACAAGTATAAAAAATAATTTAAAAACTCTCTTTTTCATAGTTTTAAGATATTGCGCGCTTTGGTTCGTTAAATCGACTGTTGCAAACTACTAACTCTTCAATAAATCGAATGTCATTTTTTAAAAGTATTTATATGACAAAACATTAACTGATACGTTAAAATAAATAACAATTAATAAACCAAGTAATCACAATACTATATTTTCTATTTTATATTTTTATGGAATGATGCTATTTTTCACTTATTATATATATATATATATATATATATATATATATTTAAGTAATTGCAAATAAAAAGAAATGGAAACGCACTATATAGAAATGAACTTTGAAGTGTTTTCATAAACATTGTACTTACACACTCCAGCTATGTCTTAGTCAGCTTTACTACATTTGCTTCTTCTTTCTTATCCTGACTATTGATAAATAGAAATTTATGATAATTTCTATAAAGTTCAAATAAAAACAGCTTTCGAGAACTTCAAATATTTCATATATTATTCGTCATCCAAGACGTAATGGGTAGAGTTCACTGTCACTATGCATGCACAATAAACTCTATCCATCAGTTTATAAATACAAAGTATTTCTCGATTTGTAACATAACAATATTTCTATATAAGAACAAAGCTTTTATACTCTCTCTTATATATCAATATACCCAGATTTTACGGATCAGATAAAATTTATTTCGATAATATAACTATATATAAACACTGTTTTTATAACACATTATCAGCACGATCACTCTGATCGTTATATTACCGCTGATACCGCCGATTACTATTCACGACAGGAGTTACCGTCGACGTCAGAATTCACTGTTCACGACGAACTTACTATTCACGTCCAAAATCACCGTTACCACCGTAAGACAATACTCGCGCCGAAGTACTGTTCACATCAGAGTTACTATTCATGCCAGAAGGTACTATTCATCACCAGAAACTACTGTTCACCGCCGGAAATTATTTTTCATCCGATTTTATCAAATCAAACGGTAAGACATTCGGTTAATACCGGAGATAAGTTACTTTGTTCAATAAAATAAAAATATTGTAGGCGAACTGGCGTCTCTTAAATATAATACTGACGAGTGGATGTTTAACGCACCACTATTTATTCCGAAGGACGTCTAAGACGCCTTAAGTTCTATTTAATATTACTGAACAATTATACAGTTGGCGAACTGGCGCCCGTATAAATGAACCTGGTAAAGTGGTTGTTGAACTCATCATTACTTATTTCGAAGGTTGGCTGAGTCACCTTATATTCTGAATTTTATTTTTCTGTTTTACTAATTAATATTATTGGGTGGCTAAGCCTCCTTATAATCTTCATAATTATTTTAATCATGCCATCATAATATTATTGTTAATATTATTATGTTAATCGTAAATCGCTTATCTGAATCTGGTAAATTAATTGATCGCATATTAGATAATTTTTGATTGATTTTTAAAATCTCCAACGGCCATATGCTTTTCCAACGGTCCAGAATAGTATTTTTTAATCTATAAATACACACTCTCATTCACTCATCTCATTCATATACGAAATTTGCTTAGAGTTCATTTGTAAAATGATTCACATATTTCTAGTATTTTGTTTAGTTTTAATTATTACCTGTATTTATGGCATCTTCGTTGGGAAATTTACATCCGAAGAATCTGTCTTTAATTTTGCTTTAATTTTTTATGGGATATTTGTCTTTGTAATCGCTTTATTTATTAATATGTAATCGATTTAATAATAATTCTAATAAAATTATATTCGGTTTATGTTTTAGATAATGGACAATATTGAGAAGTTTCGTTTCCCCGCTCTCAAAATAACTGGTGCAAACTATATACCGATATGGAGCTTAAGAAATGCTTAAGAAGACATATCTCACCTTTTACAAAAACCATTATATCCTGCAAGAATAATACAGAAACCGTAGATATAAAAAGTTTCTCCGAGGATGTGCTCATCAAGACAAGCCCAATCTATTAAAACCAAAGATTCCTCAAGTGAATGCAATAGAAACAAAACATCCAGAACAGGGATATCAAACAAATCGGGGTCGTGGCCGTGGACGTGGACGTGGTAGATTCACTCCTCTACAAGAAAGGAAGTCCTTTAAATGGATTCGACCTGAACAATCTTCCCAAGGAAAATAAATTCAAGAAAATACCACCCAGAAGCGTGAAGGCATCTGTTACAAATGCGGATCCAAAGGATATTGGTCTCGAATGAGTCGTACACCTCCACATCGTTGTAAATTATACAAAGAGTCACTTAAGGGAAAAGGGAAAGAAGTAAATCTCAATGAAAATTTTGAGAGAACAACATACCTCGATTCTTCTGATTTTGTCAATGAGCTCGACTAGACCATTCCTATGAATATGAAAAACGGTTGTAGTGAAACTGCTGAATAGTTTCCAGTAATGCCATAAATAATTATGTATTTTTGTTGTTTGAATAATAATGTTATTTTCAATATAATGAATAATTATTTTGTGTTTTATTAATAATATTTATCATACTTTATTTGATTGTGGTGTTTTTATTAATAATGTTTATTACAGAAATGGATCACAATACGGAGGAAACAATATCCAAAGAAATGGTAAGAGAAATTTGTATACCATATAGTGGAACAACGCATACTATTTTGAGAAACAAGAGATATTTTTCTGAGTTAAAATCCAAAAATATCATTGTCAACACAATATCAAGTCAGACGCTGAAAGGAACCAGAAAAGCCGATTTTTTGCCAAATGTAACAAAAATTTTCCATGATAATTATGCTCCAAATTAAAAAAAGAATTTGTTGAGTTTTAAAGATATTTACTTTCAAGGGTATGATACCCAGTCTGGGACTGAGGATGAAAAGAAGGTTATGTATATAACTTCTGATAAAATGGCAAAAAAATTATCTTGGAAAGATTACCAAAGTTTCCTTCTGGTTTGCATCAAACATATATACATGCAATAAAATCACATTTTGTGGTAAAAAGAAATCCAGAAGATTTTATATTGTGGCATGATCGCCCAGGTCACCCAGGCACCACAATGATGCGAAGAATAATAGAGACCTCACATGGTCATTCTCTAAAAATACAGGAAATTGATATGGAAATAAAAACGCGCGTGCTTCTCGAAAACTTATCATAAGGCCATCGCCACTCAAGACGAGAATCACCAAGTTCCTGAAAGAATTCAAGCATATTTCATGATCCATACACCCACCATGGACCATTCTATTATTTTATGGTCATGATGACGCATCCAGCGATGGTCACATGTTTATTATCATCTCGCAATATAAAGATTCAGAGATTTCTAACTCAGATAATCAAATTAAGGGCACAGTTTCCAGATTATCCAGTTAAAAGAGTTAGACTAGACAATGCTGGTGAATTCACATCCCAAGCATTTAATGATTATTGTATGGTAATGGGAATTGAAGTTGAACATCATGTAGCTCATGTTCATAAAATGGCGGGATCAATCATTGATTAAACGGCCGCAATGAACGCAAGCACCATTGATAATAAGATCAAAACTCCCAACATTTGTATGGGGACATGTTATTTTGCATGCAGAGGCACTAATTCGGATAAGACCAAGTGCATACCATAAATATTTCCCATTATAGCTAACATTTTGAACCAAATAATTCTCATCTAAGAATTTTGGTAAGCAGATAGCTCAGAAGACCATCACAACGCATAAAAGTCGGGACCACAAAGAAGGTTGGGAATATATATTTGATTCTCCATCAATTATACGATACCTAGAACCACGACTGAGATGTTTTTACTACATGCTTACCGATCATCATTTCGACGAAAACATTCCTGCTTTAAAAAATAAAAGTAGAAAAGATATCAAATGGTGTGTACCATCATTGTCACACCTTGATCCACCTACCAAACAAACGAACTGTTCGACGGATTATAATCGTAACATCGCAAATCGCCTACCCGATGCATTCAAGATACCAAAATGGTAACTAAATCACACATACCAATAAATGTTCCTACTGAATTGAAATACCACATGTGGAAGAGGCATGATACAGTCAAAGACGCCTCTGCGGAAGACGTTCCAAAGATAAAAAATCTTTAAAAAGAAAGCGTTCTAAAGATAATGATCCCAAAATAACATAATGTATTTTGGAAGAAACAAATCATGATCGATAATAGCATGAAAACTCATAATCGAAGATAATCATGAGATTTCCATCAACTATGCCATTAATGGGAAAACATATAATCGACATGAAGTTGAAAGATCGATGACGTTTCATATACCTTATGCAGGAAATATGTGATAAAAACGATGATATCGATTAAAAAGACACGTAACGAAAAACATAATGGCCAAAATGGAAGGATGCTATACAAGTCAAACTCGATCGCTAATGGAAAAGTATTCGGATTCTATCATCACACCAAGATGTGAAACCGGTCGGATATAAATGGGTATTCGTTAGAAAACAAAATGAGAAAAACAAGATTATTAGATATAAATCTCGTCTCGTGGCTCAAAGTTTTTCTCAAAAACTCGGAATTGATTACGAAGAAATATATTCTCCCGTTATGGATGGAATAACGTTTAGATTCCTGATGAATCTAGCAGATAAAGAAAATTCAGAAATGCTGCCTCATGGATGTTGCCTACATGTATGTATCATTAGATACTAATATTTATATGAAAATTCCTCGATGGTTCAAAATGCCGTAAGATTAAGTTATAAACCCAAAGAGTTAGCAATAAAATCAAAGATCATTATATGTATAAAAAGCCAGGCATGTGGTATAATCGACTCTGAATACTGAAAGAAGGATATGTGAACAATCCTATATACCCATGTGTTTTCATCAAGAAAACAACATCCAGATTTGTATTAATCGCAGTATATGCTGATGATCCAATATGATTGAACTCAAAATAAAATATGTGAAGCATCAAATTACCTTAAAAAAGAATTTAAGATGAAAATCTCTAAAGAAAGATTGCCTTCTACAAATCGAGAGATCTCAAAAGTATATTTCAAGCATCAATCCACATATACCAAAAGAGTGTTAAAAAGATTTAATATGGATAAGACTATTCCTCTCAAAGACTCATGGTCGTGAGAACACCGAATGTGATAATGATTCATTCACCATCCGAGGAAAATGAAGAGATACGCCAAGTTGCTATATATATACAAAGTTCTTATGTATCTGGCTAATGTATTGATCAGATATATCATTTCGCCATTAATCTTTAGAAGATATAGTTCATCCGCTACCGAAGACATCGAATTAAACATGTTTTGATATCTTCATGATCGATTGATTTAGTTATTTTATCCTAACAATTCAAATGGTCAAATGATTGGTTTTGCAGTGATATTTATCGATCCACATAAAGCCCGATCACAAACAGGATATGTATTCACGATCGGATGACCGCTATATCATGGCGTCACGTAAACAAACGCGTTGCTATTCTTCAAATCATGCCGAGATCATCGCTTCCGTAAGAAAGAAGTTAATGGTTGAGATCGATGCAACACATTCAATCAAATGAATCCACGTTAACGAGCCAACAATTCTTTACGAAGACAATGCCGCATTGTCGCCGATGAAAGAAGGATATATCAAAAGTGATAACCAAACATATCCTCCGCATACACTCAAGAGCTGGTAAGAATGGACATCAAGAAGATACGATCGCGACAACGCCGCATCTTTTCACCAAATCACTACCTACCTCGATGTTCAAGAAACATGTCCACAACATTGGAATCGCCACAACACATACGAGATGACGGGGATAAGTGTGTTTTTACCTTATGAGGTTTTATCCCATCAATTTTCCTATGCTGCTTAACGTAACAAAGACGCTAAGTAGAAAACGCAACGCAAGTGACATTGGTCTCCAAAGGGGAGTGTTATAAAAGTCAAATAAAAACAGCTTCGAGAACTTCAAATATTTCTTATATCATTCGTCATCCATGACGTAATGGGTAGAGCCCACTGTCACTATGCGTGCACAGTAAACTTCATCCATCAGTCTATAAATACAAAGCATTCTCGATTTGTAACATAACAATATTTATATATAAGAACAAAGCTTTTATACTTTTTCTTATATATCAATATACCCAGATTCTACGGATCAGATAAAATTTCTTTCGATAATATAACTATATATAAATATCGTTTTTATAACAAAATTGTGTATTTTCCTTAATTATGTTTTTTTCAGTTTCTTACTTTCTATGTTATTGTTTTCTTTTGTTTCTTTTTACTTTCGATGTACTTATTAGGAAAAAAAATACCTACAATGACAATTTAAATGGCGCATGAACCTTAAAGAATGACAGTTTTATTCCTAAAATATATTTTCAGCCATATATATTTAGAAGATATTAACATTAACGCCACGTTTTTCTTTAGTGCTCCTATGAAACTATTGGACAAATATTTCCATCATACATTAGTTATCCATAAATAAGGACTTATCACCACATAATACGGTTTACTAGGTTTTATTTTTTTGCCGAAATATAATAGCATTATGAATATCATTTTTATGCGGCCAATGCCAACATTACATTTGTTTCAAATTCTGTTTGTAGATAAAAAAAATAGCTCTCAATTAAAACTTATTCATACAAAATAAAAACTTTTGATCGAAAAATAGATAATAAACCTATCCAGTGGAAATGTCGACATAATTCACCTAATGAAAAAAAAAAACCTATCCAGAGTAAATGATCCAAAGAAAAACTTGTATGTACCAGATATTTAATTTGCATTGTGCGGAGAAAAAAAAATATAAAGCAGAATCTTTGCATAAGTATAACAAAAGACAAAGAAATAATCAGAGGTCGATTGTTGGATTGGAAAGGTACCTTGGGATAATCTAAGAAGTCACATGATCGGTTAGGAGCTGCTACAAATAAATTATTAAAAACTGGTCTAGGTCTAGTTGGATATGTAGGCTTCGGCCCAAAACTTTTTAGTTATAAAAAAAAGACAAAAAATAATTAATTTGAAAAGTGTTGTAAATTTGATATCTTACCAGTTATATTATTGTGATCTTATTTTGAGAATGAATGAACTTTGATAAGAGTAATATATCGCATGAAAATATTTGAGAACGAAGTTTTATCAGTATTGTGTTGTATATATTACAAGTAAAAATGAACCATATTTATAGGTAAATTTGAGAAATTCCACTAAGTATAATGGTGATATTGGGATCCATTAAATTACTATGAGTGTTCCATTAACATCTTGAGTGCTCCATTATCTTCTTGAGTGCTCCATTAATTTTGCACTAAATATTTACAACAAAAAGATAATTAATCTAAAGTTGAATTATTAAATAAACCAATCACCAAATGCTTATGTGAGATATCTTACGGAAGATCTATCGGTATGTCGTGATCCAACAAAACATAGAGGTAAATTCTGACAAGATCAAAGCCATATAAAATATAATTTTACCGTAAAACATAAAGAAATTCTAGAAACACTCGAGAGAGAGAGTAGTGGTGCTGAGCGACTTGATTGTAGATTCGCCGAAAGAGATCATCTTTTTTTTCTAAGTGACTACATATGGCGTATACTATGAATGGATTAACTAGTGCGGAAAGGCCCTAATACTACATATGGCGTATTTGGTTAACCAATCTTTGTTGTCCAAACCTTAGGCAGACGAGCCCATTGTTAATATATTTGGTAGTTTCACCCCACGTTGTGACTTAAGTGTTATCTCGAGAAGTAAAAGTAAGCAGTCGTCTGTTTACTATATGAGTAAAAGCTTCCTTCTAGGTGTGAAATCTATCCTCGCACTGATAACAACACAGAGAGAAGGCTATGACCATATTTCCAAGCTCATCCCATCATAATCGCGACGTCGCATCCCCTAAAAAGCATATTACATTGGCCTAGGTGGATCCAGGTTCAAAACTGGAAAAGTATATGTGCGTGGATGGAGTTAGAAACTTCAAAAGGCTTCGGGTTAGGAGTTGTGACAACTCTCGATGAGATTCCGCATACAGATAAGCGCGGTGCGATTCGAATTTGGACAAACAATGAAACCAATTACTAAAACCAAACCGATTATGAATCACTTGGTTTAGAGCTGGCAAGAGATCACTTCATAGTGGAATATAAAACTATTAGGTTTATCTACACACAACGCATTATAGTACCTAATACCAATTAAATTTAGAGTTTGTCGAATGTTAGGATTAGTTCGCATTGACAAACAAATATCATTTTGAAAAATTAGGAATCCAAGAGATAATAATGTAATAAGTTTTATCGTTTAAAATAAAAATTTTGTTTTGGTTGGAACATTGGTTGACTCATCACATCAAATAAAATCTTAGCAAATAAAATATGTCGCGTCCCATAAACATCACATAAATAAACAAAGAAAATGGAATCAATACAACAACTCCAAAGTGGAAACAGACACAACAGGTGAGATGGCCATGTGATTTATTTTCCACCCGCAATACTACCTATCTTATATCTATGACCACTCAAAAAACCACTTAACCGACCTTAATTTTTGATAAGTCAAAATCCACTTACAAATTTTGCATCGTAATAATCTACACTTCGTAAATAACTCATGTGTAGGTTTGAGATTTCCTTAATTTTTTTTTAACAAAGTGCAATTAATCACGAGTGACCGAATTATTTCCGAATTTAAACCGAAACGAAACTAAACGGAACCAATTCAATTTTGAAATTGAAAAGCTAAACCGAATTTTGTAAACCAGTACCCCATCTCTCTCTCTCTCTCTCTCGGTCTGAAAGGGCAAAGAAAAGGATTTTTTTTTTTCTCGAGAGGAAGAAGAAGAAGAGAGAGATATTGAAGAGCGCTGAAGGCGGAAAATACTGTTTTGACCTTGTTGTCTCCGTAGATCATTCTTCTTCTTCCTCTTCTTTTGCCGATTCTTCTCCTTCTTCGATTTTATCTATCCGCTATGAACGAGAAAGCCAACGTCTCTAAGGAGCTTAATGCCCGCCATAGAAAGGTCTCGAATCTCATATTTTTTGTTTTCTTTTTTTCCTCCGATATTTGTAGATTTGTGTTCCTGTATGTGAATTTGGTTGCCAACGAGATTGGTTAACGATCGGTGATCGATCCTTTATTTTGTACTATCTCAATTAGATTGGATCTGTGTTTTAGCAGCTATTGTTCTTCCATTTCGTCGATTTCTTGGAGTTAGGAGACGTTTTCAGGTGTTTTTGTATCGTCGATCCATCGCCTTTCGATCGTTTGAGCTAGGATTATGATTCATCAGCAACGAAAATCAGTTTATCTATTTCGATTCGTTGTCTAGGACAATAACGGATCACGATCGGGTTTTTGAATTTATGATTGTTCTATATTCAACGTCGGCTTATTGAATGTTATAGTTTCATGGAGCCTGAATTCTAATGTTTTCTTATAGAAATTCTATTACTTGATTTTGGAAAGAATCGAACTATTGGTAGTCTAGGATCCAAGGAGCTTAGCGTCCCCTAGGGATTTTCATTTTTAATTGGTAGTCTGCCGTGTTCAAACTATTGGTTGTAGCTGGGATAGCTTTGTGGCCTTGGTGATGCATACATGTATAGGAATGAAGCATGTCAAGTCTTCGAGAACTTCAGTGTTCATTGACGAAGCTTATCTCCTACTTGTGGATGACAATGAGAACTTTGATTCATTTTGGTTTGTTAAACATGCCAATTCTGATGATTTTGAATTTTTCTTGATATAGTCTATAATTTCTGTGTATAGATTCTTCTTTATGTTTTGCCACTTATGATTTTTTTCATTTATATAGTTTATTGCTTGAATATTCACTTGATTTTGGTGCTACCTATTTGCAGATTCTTGAAGGGCTTCTTAAACATCCAGAGAACAGAGAATGTGCTGACTGCAAAACAAAGTATGGTTTTGTAGCTGATGTGAATTATCAGCATTATTATGCTGGTTCATTTATATATTTGGCTAATACTATTCCATTTGCTTTGCAGAGGTCCAAGATGGGCTAGTGTTAATTTAGGTATCTTTATATGCATGCAATGTTCTGGGATTCACAGGAGTCTCGGGGTACACATATCGAAGGTAGTCTCTCAGTTTCCTTTCTACATTTGTTTTCTTGATGCTGCATTTTTATACGAAATCTCAGATATTAATTCGATGAATAAATAATTCCATTTGGCTCAAATTCTCTGCACAAAATTTCAATTTGGTTTTCTACTCGGTTTTTATGTTTGCAATTTCATCTTGTGTATTACATCACAAGAGTTGAAAAGTCGGACATGAATGCATTAAATCTCCCCACCTTCTTGTGCCGCCGTTTCCTTAACTAGAAAAAATTGTCATCTATCCAGTTTACACACGAACTTCAAGCAATTCTGTGCAAAAGTACATGATTAGGATTTTCCCTCGGATTTTTGAATGAGCCGGGTCCTTCTGTCAAGTAGTTGTTAACCTTGGCAGCATAAACTATTTATTTTTTCTACCAAAACATCTGAGTGTGCTGATGAGTGCAGGTTCGATCTGCCACTCTGGACACATGGCTGCCAGAGCAGGTTGCATTTATACAGTGTAAGTGTCTTTCAAACTTAATGCTCTATGGCTGATCCATGGGTTGGTTACGCCATGTAAAGTGTATAATCTTTTATTTTCATGCAGCAATGGGAAATGAGAAAGCAAATAGTTACTGGGAAGCAGAGCTACCCCCAAACTATGATAGAGTTGGAATTGAGAATTTCATACGTGCAAAGTATGTATCTCTCTTTTCATTGTACAAACTTTTCAGTTAGTTCCACCTTATTGAATTGTCTATCTTGCTATTCATATGGACGCTGAAATCATTCTTGTGACATATGACTTTTCTAGGTATGAAGAGAAGAGATGGGTTTCTAGAGGGGAAAAGGCTAGATCACCCCCTAGAATTGAGCAGGAACGGCGGAAATCTGTGGAGAGAAATGGGCCTGGTTATGAGCATGGGCACACTAGTAGTCCTGTAAATTTGTTTGAGGAGAAGAAAACTATTCCAGCATCTAGAACAAGAAATAATGTTGCTGCAACGAGGATAAGTCTTCCCGTGCCTCCCCAAGGACCTGGTCAGGTACCAAAATACTTCGCTGAAGATCTGTATAACTAAACAGCCATACCTTTAGTTACTCATCATTATTAAGAATCTGTATTCCTTGAACTTATTTAATAAATATCACCTATGAAATCATTATTTTTGCCAATGCATATGCTGTAGCTGTCAGATCATTATTTAACTTACTTTGTTTTTAAGGACCCATAATCTTTCAACGCCTCTTTCTAACAGTATCCAAAGCCTGGTTTTTCTGATACATGATGCTAAAACATAACAGATTATAAAGCCACAGCAGAAAATGGAGTCTGCAGCCGCTCCAGTGGAGACGGAGAAACAAGCAGTAAATGTTGCACCAGCATCAGATCCTCCAAAGGTGGATTTTGCTACTGATCTCTTCAACATGCTATCAATGGATGATTCGACTACAAATACCTCAGAGGCAACTCCTGCCGATGATAACTCATGGGCTGGCTTTCAGTGTATGTATCTATCTAGCATGTGCATAATTTAACATCGTGGCACATTTTTCCTATCCTTGTTAATTTTATGTTAATCGTTCTTCTCTTGAAAATGCTTTGGAGTAATATAATAATTTCTGAATCCTAAAATTTAGCGGCTGGAAGTGGTCAAACGGCAGAGAAAATTGTCACAGCGAAGCCTGATGAGAGCAGTTCTCCTCCAGCTCCAGCTACTGGGATTGAGGATTTGTTTAAAGACACACCTAATTTAACAGCCCAACAAGCACCACAGAAAGATGTGAAAGGCGATATCATGAGCCTATTTGAGAAGGTAAGTTCTTAGTCAATTATATACTATCCTCGCATTTACTTAATTACTTCTTTGTTGGGTCGACCTACCTTCCTACTGATATTTAGCTTCCAAGTTTCTTTTTTGTATGGCTATTTAACTTACAAGTTACAAAGATAGCAACTGATTCTTTCAACACAGATCCTTTGATTTGTGTCTCTTTTCACTTACTATGATCCCTTCAACGATGGACATTTGGAATTCCAGACCAAGTCAAGTGATATAACTCTGTGTGTTCCATTTGTTTACAGACAAATATAGTGTCGCCTTTTGCCATGCATCAGCAGCAGGTTGCTATGCTTGCTCAGCAGCAAGCCCTTTACATGGCTGCAGCAAAAACTACAGGAGGCACTCCAAACGGAGCGAATCAACAAGCTGTTGCTAATGCTCTTAACTTAGCTTCTACAAATTGGTCAAACACTGGTGGCTACCAGATCCCCGGAATGACTAACCCAGTAGGTGGTCAAGCTGATCTCCAGAAACTTATGCAGGTAAGATCTCCCCTTTGCTGTTTTTAGCAAATTCTATATTGCCATTGACCATGTCTTGCAAAATACTCACCAATTTTTGCTTCTCTGTTATCTCGCCATAACTTTAGAACCTGAACATGAACGCAAACATGAACATGAGACCCGCGCAACCGCAAGAGAACACTCTACAATACCCGTCATCCAGGTATGTACACGATACTGCATCTCTGTTTGTTTCTTTTGAAAGCATCAAAGCATAAAACGGAATCCTTTCCTTCCGTTTGTGTCACGTCTGAATATATTAGACTAAATCAATGTTATATGTTATTGCATGTTTATTTATTAATATTAAACATTCGTATTAATATGCCCCGACTGATGAAAGAGGGCTTTCTTGTTTTCATGAACTCCACTGTGTCAAGTCCAGTTTGTGACATCTTGTACTAGATTATCAAAACTGCTTAACCTAACTCTCACATGATCTTTTGGTTGTTATTACTGATGCAGTTTCTACACGATGGGTCAAGCTTATCCGGTGAACGGTATGACCCCAAACTCAACCGGTAAACCTCAGTCATCATCCGCGGCACAACCAACAAGCACCACACCATCTTCACAATCAGGCAAAGACTTTGATTTCTCTTCCTTGATGGATGGAATGTTCACAAAACATTGATCAGGAGAGAATTTTCTGAATTTGCCTTTCATCTTTGTTCCAAATTTGAAGAACCAAGAGAATATATATACAATCATCTCTGGACAGTTTTTCTGTTAAACATAATTTTTTTTTCTTTGGGAACAGTGTTGTAGCCGGGCTTTGATTTATGATTTTATTCGATTGCTGAAAGAGTAATAGATGTAGTTCTTGAGAAGAAAGAAAAATGAGATTTATCCATGTGAATGTGATTATGGGTGTGACCGCCACAAATCCTGGATTGTTCTCCTCCACATACTGCTTATTTGTGGTTTTTTTTTTTTTGGGTAATCGTTTTTAAATTCTCATCAATATTTTTTTATAAATTTTATAAATAAATAAGTGAAAACGGTCTACACCCATACGTGTGGCCTGCCCGTGTCCACCAATACGAACTTAGGACTTCGGTCTAGTTGAACACGAATTTAAAAACCTATGCACAGAGCCATACCGAGTTTCAAAAATCGGTCATGTGTGGGTTAATCCATCAAATTGCGTTTGAAAATAAAAAAATCACGTTAAAACCGATGGTTTACCAAAACCCATTTATAAAACCCCTAAACCAACTAAACCCCTAACCCCTTAACCAAACCGAACCCCGTAAATCTCCAAATCGATTTCATCTTCTTCTTCCACCAGAATTTAACGTAAGCCAGCATTACGCGGCAAGCTCCTTGTTTTAGAAAACTCATCATTGACACCAGAACCACATTCCTCCGCACCACTAGTGCTATCAGATGAAACACTATCAGTATCAGATGCAGTAAAGTCACAAGAAACACTAGAACCCAATCGTGGATGTGTGCTGGGTCTTGTCTTGCTCTCATCTCTCATTTCCAAAATTTCATCACCTCCTCCCAAATCTAAATTCAATCTCCCATCAATAGAAACCCTAGAACTCTGAGAATGCTGCAATATTGACCTTCCCACAAAGCCAGATCCAAGCTTCCTCCTATCATCACTGTCACAATCCAAGCTTCTAGAAAGCGAATTCGGCACAACAGATTCAAAACTTCCCCTCCGAGAAGATCCTGGCCACAACTGCTGATCCACCGGCTTCAAATTCTCCCTCTGATCTCGAATCGGTGTCGACCTCCGCCGGTCCGGAGTAGATTTCCGGTGTAAGGAGTCTCTTTCTTCTTACTAATCGGAAGCGAAAAAGCCTCCCCTTGAAAAGAAACAAATAAACTCCTCGTGGAAGTGATAAGCATCTTCGTCGCCGCCGACATTTCAGTCGGTGTCAGAGACGGCCGACGACGGTCCACTAAAATTTTGGAAGAAGAAGAATAAATCGATTTGGGGATTTAGGGAGTTCGGTTTGGTTAAGGGGTTAGGGGTTGAGTCGGTTTAGGGGTTTTATAAATGGGTTTTGGTAAACAGTCGGTTTCAACGCAATTTTTTATTTTCAATCGCGATTTTAAAAATTAAACCACACATGACCGATTTTCAAAACTCGGTATGGCGTTGTGCGTAGCTTTTTAAATGGGATTTTATCCAAAATGCCACATATCTTTTAAAAATTAAAAGACATACCACAAAAGTTTTAAAACTCCAAATATACCACAAATGCCACATCACCTTCCTTTTATCTTTTTTTAACTCTCTCTTTCTTTTCCATTTTTTTTTTTAAAATGTCACATTGCTCTCTCATCTCTCTTTTATCTCTCTTTATCTCTCTCAATCATGTTGTTTCAGTTCTCGCTCTCCTCAGAAGAGCGTAGGAAGACGAAGGAGAGAGAAATAGAGAACTAGTGTTGTTCCAGAAAATTCACGATTAGTGGATAAAGTTATCTCTCAGTGAACATAATCGGTGAACATATATGGCAATTTGTGGACATATAGTGCAATGTGTGGCAATAATCTTTGGACATATATGGTAATTTGTGGACATATATTGCAATTTGTGGACATATATTACAATCTGTGGACATATATAACAATTTGTAGACATATATTGCAATTTGTGGACATATCTTGCAATTGTGGATATACGCATTAGACATATATTGCAATTTGTGTATATTATAAGCGTGATACATAGCATGGACATATATTGCACGGTAAAGACAAGTGTGGACATATTTTACACTATGTGAACATATATTACACTATGTGGACATATATTACAATATGAAAACAGTGGACATATATTATTTGTCTATCACTCTGTTATTTGTCTACCACTCAGTTATTTATCCATCATGAAGTTAATTGTCCACCAATCATTTTGCCCACTAAATCGTTGTTGTCCACTACTGCGTTTTTAGGACATGGTTAATATGGTTAACAAAGTAATATGGTAGACAAGTGTTTTTAAATAGAATAATATGGCATACATATATTGTAATCTGTGGACATGTATAGCAAAACGGTGGACATATATTGCACTGTAAAGACAAGTGTGGACATATATTACACTATGTGAACATATATTACACTATGTGGATATATATTACAATATGAAAACGGTGGACATATATTATTTGTCATCACTGCATTTTGTCTACCATTTCGATTTTTATCATGAAGTTAATTGTTAATTGTCCATGATCTATTTTGCCCACCAAAGCGTTGTTGTCCACCACTGCGTTTTTAGGACATGGTTAATATGGTTAACAAAGTAATATGGTAGACAAATGTTTTTAAATAGAATAATATGGCAGACATAATTTTTCATACGAAATATGGTGGACAAATCTTATTGAAAAACTAAAATCTCATTTTGGCATTTTGTCAAACACTTGTTATGCAACATTTATCAAGAAACCTATCACAAAATTAATAATGTATTATCAACTCATACGAATCACCAAATCAAAAAACAATCAATTGTCAACATTTATCAAGATCTAAGATCTAAGACCTAAGATTGAAGATCTAAGATCTAAGATTATAGCAATGCTTACCACAAAAACATCTTCTTTCTCTTCTTAGATCTATGGTCGGAGTCAAACGATATAGAGAGAGAATGAGAGAGATAGAGAGAGAGCGAGAGGGAGAGACGACAATGGCAAATCTAACTTCTCGACCTTCTTCTGCTAGATTTGCGTTCTCTAATCTAAACCAAATAGAGAGAATAGGTGAAAGAGAGATGAGAGGAGATGAGAAGAGATGAGAGATAAATGAGAGATAAATGAGAGATGGGAGAAAATGAGAGAGAGAAAAAAAGATACTTACGAGGAAGAAGAAGAATGATATGTCTGCATTTTATATGGTTTTAGCATGCATTATTCATTCATTTAGCCTTGTTTAATAGCTTGTTCTTAGCATTTATCTCTAGTTTTGCATACTTAGAGTGTTTTGCATTAGGATTGCATGCATTTGCATTTTGGACTTTCGAGTGCATTGAGGATATTGGAGATGTTGAAGTCAAATGGAGAAAAAGGGAAACAACTTCGACCGAGCTTCGAAAGAGCCGACTCTAGCAGCTCGAGCCGCAGGTGACAGTCATGTGCACTTTAGTCGGCTTTCAGCACCGGCTCAGCCAGTGATGCATTAAAAACGCACTTTACCCGGCTCTGGCAGGTAGGTCGAGTGGAGCACAAATCGGATATTTTGGAAGATGACTCGACGAAAGGACTCGATGTAGGAGGTCGGTGATCGGAAAAATGCATCTTGAAGTCATGTCAGCTCGACCACCCGAGTCGAGTCGATGTCTGAGCATAAAGGTGGAGTCTTGAAGTTTTTGGAGCCACTCGACCACTGGTGATATTTCTTATCTCGGTGAAGAATAAAAGCGATCTTGAATTTTAGTCGGCTCGACCGTAGCCTTCGACATGGTCGAGTGCCCAAATGCTTTATTTCGTCTTTTTTGTGATTTAGGGTTTCATCTCTTAGTATAAATACCTTATAATCGCTTAACTAAAAAAAAAACTTCGTTTTTAAGCTTTTTATCATTCTTCTTCTTGGATCACATAACTTTGAATCTACTTGTTATTTTTGTGTGAATCTTTCCATTATCTATTAACTTCCTTATCTTTCTACTTATACGAGTTATTTTGATTTACGGGTTTGTGATTATCTTTTCTTCATGTGTTACGGTAGTCATTAGGGTTCTTAAGGATGGGATAGATTAGGTGTGGAATCTTGTCTCCAGGTGGTTTAAGTGTTTATTGTTTGATTTCCCTTACGGATTAGTGTTAATGCTAATTTCTCTACGATCATTGGAATTAGAACTTAGGTATTTCCTTTAGAAGGTGTTTGATGAAATACTGACATGTAATTCAGAGATTTACATTCTTAAGGGATTAGTTGTCTAAGGTGTTTATTGACTTTATTAAACTGATTCTTAATATCGCTAAAGATTTCTTGAAGGATTAGTGCAGGCTAGATTAGCACGAGGTTATTTATCATGGGAATGAACTTATTTGTTTATGAGTTTAATGTCTAGGGAATAACTTGATTGAGTTTGTTAAACCATTTAGGTAGATTAAGAGGATACCAATCGATTACCATCCTTAGGAGAGCTTTTCTTGCTTGATTGATCTCTGTTTCATTGCCTTTGCTAGTTTCTGTTAGTAGTTATCGCTCTGTTTTCGTTTTGTTAGTTGCTGCTAGATTTTGTTTTTAGTTTCTGTTTAGGTTGATAGATTCACATCTTCTTGTTTTGTTTGGGCACTTAAAGCTTGTTTGATTGCATTGCGTTAATATCACTCCATTTGGATTGATACCTTTACATCTCTGATGACATGATAGTTCGGTTGACTATATCAAGAAGAAGAAAGAGATAAAAGAAAAGTAAAAGGAATGAGAGCATTATTATTTTTTTCAGTTTCAATTGTGGCATTTTTCGAGTTTCCAAACTGTTGTGGCATTTTTTTAATTTTCGGTGAATAGTATGGCATTCTGGGTAATTTACTCTTTTTAAATTCGTATTCAATTGGACCGAGACCCTAAGTTTGTATGGGTGGACACGGACAGCTCATACTTCGTATGGACATAAACCGTTCTAATATAAAGAATGATGTATATAAAATATTATACATACGTGTTTTAAATGTGTTAATGCCCAAAATCCAACATCCGAAATCCACTTATTTTTAGATGTGATACATTTTTCGATTGTTTTAGACATAATTTTTTTGTGTATTTGAGAATCTCTGTGGACAAGAAAAATCAGTTTCGAAAATTTACTTAGTTTTATTTTTCACAAAATGTTTTTGTAAACGCAAGGAGTGTTTATCTTTCCGTTTCCAGCATATTTTCGTGTTTACAATTCACAAATGAAATGTTTTAGGTTAAAACTAAAATTATAGGTTCATTTGAACAGAAAAAAAAAACATATTTCTATTACATATCAACGTAACATTCAAAATTTTAATTAGTTAAACCAAACCAAATATATATATTGAGTTGTTATATAGTCTTTGCTTTGGTACATAGAGTTTGTGACATACCAATTTTTTGGAATTAAGCAAAACAAAGAAACGGTTCGAAAAGCCTTTGATACAAAACAAATTAGTCCACCTTTATTGGTAAGATCAATAAAGGCGACGTGTTGATATTGAACTTGTTTCTTGTTATGGACGGCTGTTTTAGCGTTTAAAAGGTCTGAGTTTGGCATCGTCGGGCTTTGGTCAAATGGCTTAAAGCTCATCCTCCTCCTCCACCACAATTTTGTGTACCTCCCACTAGCCAACTTTTGTTTACCTTTTTTGGTTACAAGATGTTTATTAGAAAGAATTCGTGAACCGATTCAATTCTAGATAAGCTTTTTAAAGAGTTTTTATGCAAGCAATCCGTATACCGTACGTACTTTATGATATTTTAAAATCTTGATAAATATTTAATGTAATTGTAAACTATAAAATCTACAAGACGCAATAGTGTAATCAACGGTGATATATATATATATATATTTGTAAATACCATTTCTTCAAATCCTCGCTTGATAGCAAAGTTAGATCTTCAAATGAAGTTGTACATTGTATTTGTTAATATTATTTTCTTGCATTTTTGTTTTCTTTTACACGTCTATCGTCCTTGATCTAATACAAACATAAACTATACAATACATGAAACCACGTGGGACTTTAACCTTACTCATTTGGTTATTAAAACAAAAATACCATGTCCGACTTGTACCGACCTTAGGGCAGAAGTTTGAAGTTCAAGTTCTACAATATATAGAGGATAAAGTACTACAATATTTTATGCATAAGAAGATCAACAGTATCAAGCACAAAAATCCAAAATGGTCGGTATAATTTTGTTGTGCTTGTTGACCCGTAATGCGATGTATATCTTTCATGAGTTTGAATTGTCAAATCAAAATCTACTATTAATATAAGCACTGATATGCAAACAAAATTGAACGTTTAGAATTGAAAATGATGTTTACGTATGCATCCATCTCAATTATTATTTTTTTTAGATTTACAATGTCAATGAAAAATGGCCTACATTACCTAAAAATCCTAGCTCAACAGTAACTACTTTTTATTTGTTTCTTTTGCTAAAACAATAATTGTAACTTAAAGGGGTTGGTATTGAGTTAAACATGTTGAATGATTTGAGGGTTGGTAAGTTTTCAAATGATATTGATAATTTTAGGTGAATTTAAAGAAGTTGTTATGATTTTTTAATTAAAATTCTGTGTAATCTCATTCAAAACCATATAAATTATTCTTAAACACTTTGAAATCATTAAAAGCCAATGCCCAAAAAAAACAAATAACACTTTGAAATCATTAAAAGCCAATATCCTTGAAGTGAAAAAAAAAAAACAAAATCAACGGTACGACTTGGTACGTACGTGGTAGATTCTCAAATCTCTCAAATGCATAAAATATTACTTCTATTGTCAAAATCTTGTTGCAAATATTAGGCAAGCTTTTATTATAACTTCAAACGAAAGCATCAAAACCCAAACCCGCCACGTGTCACTCAGATAGGCCTCTATCACCATACCTTTTGTATTGGGCCCACTTATGATTCTGTTTAAGAAGCCCACACAACACGGACCACATTTTTAAATTCACCATTTCTCTATATAAATACAGATCTCTCAAGCTTTATTTTTATTTTATTTTGTAGATAAGAACCCACCGAACTAACAATTTGAAATTCCCGAAGCAGTTTACATCATTCAATTCAATGCCTCTTCTTCTCCCTACCTCTTCCTTCAAATCGACGGCCACCGTCGTTATCGCCGGCGTTTTATCTTTCGTGGCGGCGGTGATTTTCACCGTTCCTTCCGTTTCGCATTTCGTGGTATCTTGCTTTCCGATTATCTACGATAACACCGTCTTCCTCTTAAAACCACCGTATCTTTACTTAGTCATCAACTGTATCATCGTCTCCATCGTCGCTACTTCTAAGCTCACTCATAAATCTTCTGAGATCTCAGAAGTAATAACGTCTGAACCGGTACCGGTACAGGTACCTTCTGATATCGATACCGGTTATTTAAACGTGGTTCATGTTGCTTCTGATTATACCGGATTTGTTGAGAAAACCGATGATGTGCCGGTTAATCTGACGGTGGAAGATATCCGGAAGTTTCCAGAAGTTCAGGAGACGGAGAAGTCAAAACCGAGTACTGATTCACCGGAGCCGGAGACGGAGAAGCCAAAACTGAAGAATGATTCGCCGGAGATTTCGATTCTGAAGCATACGAGAAAACCGCCGAGATTCAATCAGCAAAAACCGCTTAAATCTGGTTCAGAAGGTATAATTTGAATTTTGGGTTAAAGTTTCGGTTCGAAATTCGAATTTTTCTGGAAAGGGCAAATCGTAAATTTGTGGATGAGCTGTAACACCGTTTATTTTTCAGGTGGGAGTAAAAAGTCGGCGGCGTTGGGAGTAACAAAGCCACCGAGGAGACAAGACGACACGCTGGAGACGACGTGGAAGAAGATAACGGAAGGACGTTCGACGCCGTTAACGAAGCACTTGACTAAATCTGACACGTGGCAAGAAAGAGGTCACGTGCAAAGCTCACCAGAAAAAAAGGAGGTGGAGAAGATGACCAAGTCCGAGAATTTAAATGACATAAATACCCCTGCGGAGGAGAAGACGATGTTGAAACGCGAGCCGTCGCCGGGACAGGAGGAGTTGAATCGGCGTGTGGAAGCGTTTATTAAGAAGTTTAACGAAGAGATGAGATTGCAAAGACTAGAATCTTTGGCTAAATATAATGAAATGGTAAATGGAGGGACTCGTTTGTAAAATTTTGGTGTGTTTTTTTTTTTTTGCTTAGCTGTCGGTGAAGGAGAAAATGACGGCACAGTCTCAAAAGTTGACTTTGGTTCTTTTTTTTAGAACCACACTTGGGGGTTTATGATTTTCGTCGAGGGAACAAAATAATGCAAGTAGGAAAACAAAAAATGCGTTTATGAATGATTGATATGTTTCTTGGCGTCGAAAATGAAAGATAATATGTGAACAGTAATGACTAGTGATCGAATCTATTATTTTCCTTTTTTTTGTTGTAATTTTACATTATCCACAATGTTTGTATACTTATTACAAACACTTCTTTTGGCAGAAATGAGTAATGTAGTTTTTTTTGTTCTAATTTGTAAAATACTTACATGACCATAGTAGCAGCAGGGAAAAGCCTATCTAAGAAAGTATACAAACCTCCTCCCAGTAGAAGAGCACCACTGGACATAAACATTCAAAAATGAAACCGAGATCTAGTAAATTATCAATATATGAAAGCTATGAAAGATTTAGACTATAATCATTCTAATTTATCTGATATAGTGTTTCTAAAATACCTTATAGGGTTGATCCATGCAGAGACTTTTCGCAATGAAAGTAAGCTCTGAAGAAACAAGACGAGTAAATACGTATTCGGTATATTCATCAGACTACTATAAGAAATTTGCAGTTCACTCTTTTATGTATAAAGAAACGCATAATATACCTGTAAAGCTCCGGCGAAAGAAGCAGCCACGATGAGTGGAGCAACATAACCTGTTGTATAGGTTAAGAGTAAGCTTCCACCAATTACTGGATCCTGTGTTTCACAACCATATACATTATCCATATCAGCTTTTTGCTAAAACTTGAACCATTTCTTAAAAATTTGATAACAAAGTAGAAAATTTAAACCAGTTCTCAAATTCAACTTTGGATGGAAGGAGACAAAATGGAATTACCCTGGAAGTAGCCACGTAGCCAAGAAGGGTGGCTAGAACTGGAGTACTACAAGGTGAGGCAGCAAGTGCGAATGTGAGACCGGCTAGATACGCTTGTACACCTAACAGAACATTTTGTTGCCAAAGTTTTAGAAACTGCGAAACAAAAAATATTGGATGGTTTAATGTCGAAATATTTACAAAAGATTTTGTCTTAGAAGGATTACTAGATGGGAAGTTTGCTGCTGCAGCACGAGGATCAAAGTTGTTAAAGAAAGATGGAAGCTGAAGTTCGATTATCTGTAAAAGAGAGGATATTACATTGTGTTAGACACGGCCATTCCGATTGATGCAAAATGAAAAGGAAACTGAATGTAATAAAATTACCTCAAGGAGATTGAGACCCATTACAATAGCCAGGCCAGAGGCAGCTACTGGTAATCCTTGTCCTATTTGTCCATAGGCTTTTCCGGCAAAAGAGGCTACTATCCCAAGAAGTGCTAAGGTAGTTGCTAATCCCAGTGCGAAAGCAACTGTATCTCCAATTACCTAAATGCATGGAGAACTGAAAGGTCACTAAGACACGACTATAACTGTGATTAAAAAAGTGACGTATTTGATTGGGACTGAGTCTACTGTTCCTTTGAGGGAGCTTTGATTTGTTTAAAAGAACTGACTTTAACTTCTTTTACATTTTGTTATACTGCAAACGACAATGATCCAACCAACTCCTAATGCGACAGCTATTATCTAGAAATCTGATCTGGAAGAGTCACACTAACCTGACCTCTGCTTTTGCCAGACCCAAATGCACCTACATGTTACAGCCATATCATGGACAGGTGAGGAATGAATTCGAACATCAAACTAAGATTCTAAAATAACTTGTGAGAAATGCAAAATCTTGAGAGATATGTTATCATACCAATATAACCAAGTGTCAAAGGCAGAACACTGAGTGTACATGGAGACAGACTTGTCACAAGGCCTGCCCCAAATATCACTGCCAAACTACAACAGGGATAAATTAGCAAGATAGCCAGAGCACTCGAGGGTAAAACTCTCAGAAAACGCGTGCATTGAGAGAGAACCCGAGAAACAAACCTTGTTACACTGAGCGCTGATAGCTGATCCTGAACAGCTTCGTTAGCCTGTTGGTTAGCTGAATACAAGAAGTTACCGACCGAATCACCAAGGCTTCCTTCAGCCAAGATGTAAAGGGAAGTAGCTTGATCCTGTCTTAAGGGGAAATTAGTTTCTGATTTTACAAGCAGATAGCAAATAGATAATGGTTGAAAGTAGAGGTATCTCAAGGCAGAAAAACATATACACAAATTTGTTCCCAACAAAAAATTGAGATCTAATCCGTAAACAAGGTCAAAGGAGGAAAGGACAAAAACACTACTTTAGACATTCACAATAAACTATTCAGGTAAAAAGATGTAGAACATAACTGAACTAGGCTACAGTAACGGTAATCAACGAAGAGATCACAGAAGTATGGAAACGATCTAAAAAAGATCACAATCTATGATTAAACCATACCAAGACAATCATCTTCAAGTCTGCAGCCTTCGCTGAGCTAAGAGTTACCAAGTTTGCCACTGGAAAAGCAAGATAAAGTTAAGGTGTTCATGATTAGAAGAATTTAGACCCAGCATCATTAAAAGGGCTTTCTATCACATAAGTAAATAGGAAAAAATACAAAGATACAAAATCAAATAGTTAGCAGATAAAGATTTGTTAATCTTTTTTTTTTTCTGGTTCAATGATCAAAGATTAAGAGATTACACAATACCCCCTAAAAAATATGTGCATAAGACAGAAAGAAAGAGGTGAGAAGAGAGTAACATTACCTCCTAAACCACTACCAAGCATCGCAAGTTTTATACTTGTTCTCTCTTTCCTCTGTAAAGAAACATCATCAGACCCTAAACTTCTCTCTCTCTGAAGCTCATAATTCTTGGCAGCACGAACCCACCTTTTCTCTGTAGTCCACAGAGAAAGAAAACTCAACAATGATCCAATAGCTCAAAAATTACTGAGTCAATTCATTATTATATTACAACGAGAACAAGAAGAAGAAGAAAACTAAACATGAGGTAGTTAAACGGACAACACGACTTGTGCGACCCAATTTCAATTTTCCAGAGAGATAATTCATATCATGATCATCTTCCGAATTCGAAACACAGCAATTCCAACACACAAAAATCCAGATTACTCTACGGTTTTTCATCTTGCGGAATTTGTCCTTAAACTAAAAGTTGAATCAAAAGAGAAAAACTCACCACCACCATGATTGAGTCTACAGCTCGAGAATCCACCGACGAAACCACCGGTGATGCATCGGTTCACACTCAGATTCATGGCTCTGGAGATAAGCCTCCGTCGTTTAACGGTCCTCTCGCTTCAGTCTTTTCTAATTTTCGCTTACTGTGTATATTAGTGATATATAATACTAATGGGCTTAATCTTTTGAGCCAAGAGGCCCATTATACTAATTATCCGTCTTCTAGTCTTCTGTCTCTTTTTTTTTTTTTTTTAATACTATTAATAATTGGAGTGTACAACAAAGTCACTAGGGATCCAAAATCTGATAACCAAATTGGTATGTACGAAGATTCATATTCAGAATTGTAGGAAGTAATACCCCACAGCGTTACCCATTCGGGCCTAATCGATCAGCAACAATGTTAGCAGTTCTTTGTACGTCAGAATCAGATAGTTTCAAATCTTGTAGAGTAAACTTGTATATCATAACATAATGGTTCAATTTTCACATTAGAACACAGTAGTTGCCTTCGAACTCAATTCTGCCAAAGGGCTCATTGTTGGAAAATAACTCCGGTATTTCCCGCGGACCAGACTAATTGGAAGTGAAAATAAATGCAGAATAAACCGACACCGAAAATTGATAACGGAGTTCGGTAAAATGCCTACGTCTCCGGAGCCGCTGCAAGACTCGTTTTTATTAAGGAGAAAATTACAACATGTTTATAACATCCGATCCCAAAATAATATAACCCGAAAAATATTTTTTCTCTCACAAATATTTTTCTTTTCTCTTTCTCTCTCTCACCTCTCTCTTCTCTCTCACCCACGTTTTCTTCTTCAATTTTTAGGATGATTTACAACATGAGAGCATACTCCCTTTTATAGGAAGAGATGGGGGTTGGTGGCACTCCTCATGGTGGTTGGTGGCATGAGGTTGGTGGCATGAGATTGGTGACATGAGGTTGGTGGCACATTTCTCCTCATGTTTTATTTGACTAACACTCATCCCGTACGCACCAACCATGCACCACTTGTTATGCAGCGTGGTCCTGCATTATTTGAGGCCTAATACAAAACCAAAAATCGGGACCTTCGATATATATAAAAATAAAACCATAAAGTTGTCGAAAACATAAGTTCTAAAAAAACAAAAACCAACAAATTTTTTAATCTAGTTTCTTGAAGATAACCCTGTTTGCACTTTTGGTTTTACCAACGATGATATTTTTTTTTTTAGTTTATTGTTGGACCCCTGGTGATATTCTATCTATAACATCTCATAACTAACACAAAATTCTTTGTCGCGCGTCTCCAAAATTTTGAGACCTCATACAAATGTTTCATAAGTATATGTAGAGTGTCAGATTGTTGTTATGACATCATTGCTTGAGAAAGCTACATCATGGTTACACTTCACCCTTCCCTCGGCTGAGTCTAGTACAACTACATGGATTCAAGGGTCTATTGGGTAAAGAGGGTTTACGCTCTCAAGGGAGCAATCGAACACAAATGCGTGCTTGGACCATCCAAATATTTTCAAAGGGTTAAGCTTAATCATGTTTACAAGCCCATTAAATTAACAAACAACTAGCAATTAGAAAACGCGTATATATGTAACTTTTTTTGTTTAAATTTTACTATTTGTAATTAATATCACATCGCGCAATGAGTGGGCTAGTGAGTAGTGTGAAATTTTAAAAGCATAAACTCAATTGTCATCTTATATTTAGCTGATTTTACCAAACTTTTCAACAAAACCAATTTCATAAAAGGCATTTTGGCCCACTTTATGTTTATACTTTCTAGCCAACATCACTCATACGTATTAAAATCAAAAGTTGTGGTCGACATCGATTCGTGGGGACAAATTTATTGACTTATCCAATCTTTTAATTTTATATAAATGGAGCGGTACAGATTACAATTACATGTTTGTTCCTTATTCAAACGTCGCTTCGATTCATAAAGTTTCAATAATTGTGATTCATTTGATCTAAAGATCAAACAATTTTTTTTTTTAATCAAGCTAGCTACTATTAGAAACAACGTTAAAATCTTGAACTCACATGTAGCATGTGATCATAATTATAGATATACCAAATTTTTAATGAGCATATAATGATGATGCGTATAACTTAGTCCAGAGTTTCCATTTAGAATCTGATTTTATATTGGAGTCATTCATTCTTTGAAATATATTGATCTGCTTAGAAACATTACTGATAATCTCAAACATTTACTTTGGTCATGTTTGATCAATTCTTAAGACTTTAATTCATACTTACATGTTCTGATGTTCATACATATTTCAAACTAGTCGACTTAATCATATCTAACATCTACTATTTAACTACATGCACTGATGCACACAACAATTATTTAATTATTCAGTAACTTTTGTATTGTGAAATAAGCATGGGAGCGGTAAATAAATTTGGGGGAATAATAGCAAAGAACATAAAATATGGGGAAATTTGGGTGTTTTTCGTTTGGCAAAATTTATTAAAGCAAGAAAACGATTGACGTTATAACAAACAGAATAGATCATTCGATACTGAACGATTCAGATAAATTTTATATGTTTGGGGGTATATTTTATTTGTATACGCACTCTCTCGACGAATACGTTTGAAGAATGCTTTTTCGTATTTCATTTCCTTATGTAACATTGTCGGCGCGAATAATAAATATAGTATAAGCTATACACAGTACTTCCCCTATTTTCTTAAATCTTACGTTACGAACATATAGAGAGTTTATTAACTCTGTTTTTTATCGATACTAGGGGGAAACTCTAATCACAATAAATAATGCGATCGATCAAAGTCATATGAATTTAGTAGTAGTTAAATAGTTTAAAAATCACTCTCTAATCTGATCTGATAGCTAGGATTGAAATTATTGAACCAACCATTTTTCTCAATGGACGTAACTACAAAATTACAAATACAAACAAACAATCAAGAGTTCAAGACTTTGTTTAAAAACAAAAGTAATTAATAATTAGAGGAGTTATGTCTCCGTCATACTTCGAACAGAAGCACAACGACAAGAAAACAAGAAAGAAGCAATTTCTTTTAGAGAAACAAAAAGAAGAAGAATGTCAGAGCTTTAGGACAAAAAGATTGGGATAGACATGAAGAGACATGAGTGTAAATGAGGACATTCCCTTGGGGACATGTCAGAAATATTAATAAATTAAGATATTGCTCTCACCTTCTCTCCATCATGCTCAATGATGCTAAGCATTTAACTCATCGCATCGCATGTCTACATTTTTTTAAGGAAAATGAGCAAAAAGTGTAATATTGTTTATAGTTAGAAAGTTAGAACCAGAGAAAATCTTACAGTTTTATTTTCTCTAATAATTTTGTATTATCTATGGCCCTTAAGTCTAACCAATCCCTAAATTAAGTAGGATTATATAGATTTTAAGCGGGGTAGGAATTGACAAAGAAATTTTAAAAGTTGACATTTTTTAGTTAAAGGTTTTAAAGTTTGACTTGTCTTCTATAAAATATCGAAATGCACCTGTGTAAAGATGCATATCGATTTGTTGCCATCGCGAGTTCAGTGCCAGCTTAACTATAAAGACGAGCAGTGCGATTGCCCGAGCCCATAAATAAAAGAATCCGAACGTAAAGGTAAAAATAAAAATTTAGTGTAACTAAAAGGTCATTTTTTTTTTTAATTTAACGAAAGGGTTCAATTAATTTAATTTAATGAAAACCCCATAAAAAAGAGCCCATAATATTTTTAATGAACTTAAACCAAAAACTTAATCTGTTTCATATTCTTTCTCATCTTTTTCATCTCTTATTATCTTTCACAATCAACTGTTGATCATCACCAAAAATTGAATTTTCAGTTTCTCATATTATCGATTTTTCAAGTTATCTCTATACATCTCAAGAGCAAAAGTCAACAATTTGGAAGAAAATAGATTAAAGGTATAATAAATTTTATGTTAGGTTTAGTTTATATTCTGTTTAGTTATTTGTTGCTTTTTTATATATTTTTACAAACACATAGTGCGAATCAAATTTTTGTTTAGCGTGTGTTTTGTTTGTTTTTGTTTTTGATAAAAATAATATTTTTGTCGAAAAAACAACTTTTTTTTTGTTTTTGATATGTTAGAGACATATTTTCTAAATTTGCCCCATGATCTCTAAAATGTTTGAGCCGGCCTTGCGCGAGTTGGTAACAAAATGTTGTGGTTTGCAAATTTTCGGAAGTAAGATTTTTTTTGAAAAAGATAAATATATATATATATATATATATATATATATATATCGGAATTTAAATGATAAATCATCAAGAACAAAAACAATAAGTTAAGTAAAGTGGTGGTTACTCAATTGCCGGTCATATGAAGGTACGTTGTTGTCTTGTTGATGGTATAAGTCAATAACACTATTAAATGCATACACCAGACTGAGATTTAATATGTTTCGACTACGAAAATATAAGTACATGCCACATTGAAAATCACGAGTATTATGTAAATTATTAATTATGTACCTTAAGCGAACACATATCATCATTATCTCTTTTATGAATTGGACCGCAAACATCTAAAGTAGTCTACTTTAACCCAGAATAAAAAAAATATCAAAGTAGTCTAGTATTTCAATATTTCACCTTTTAAAACACGTCTATATACATTTGATCTCTGAAATAAATATGACATAATAAATAAAAATGAGTTAGACAGATCAGCAGACTCATATTACGTCAATATTGTAAAACAGAAGAGTATGTTTTCTTCTGTTTTTCTCTAAGCCGAAAAAATCAGAAATACGTGAAAATTATAGTTAAATGTTGTTCTTTTTTCTAGTATTATGAATTTGTTTCGTGCATAGAGACGGGTGCAAACAAAAGGTAGGGTTGTATTTTGCTTTACTACAAATTACTTTTTTTTTGTGTGTTTAAACATTGTGTTTATAAAAGGGAAAATGATCTCTTTACAATACTTACGTGTGTGTGTATAATTATTACACGCACCGATATAATTTTACATTAGTTGAGCTATGATTTGTACACTATAGAGATCGGCGAGTACTGACGTGAACTAATCATTGTTAATTTTCACTTGAATAGTGTATTAACAATATTGTTAATCAACTATAATTTACATAACGATGTGTTTGATTAGAGTGATAAGACTCACCATGCGGAAGAAAAGTTTATGATACATGAAAAGTTGAACTTTTGGATAACCAATCATTTACAAGAAATTTAAAAAACCAAATAATCTTAGTGTAGGTAGTAGCTAGGTAGCATCCTACACATACGTGTATTTAGGTCGTAAATTGATTTTCGCTAGACGTATCTTTTCTTTTGGTTACTAGATTTTGACTTGAAGTTCTCTGATTAAAAAAATAATTATAACAACGATCATATTATCTCTAGTATTATTGATGGATCTACTTAACCGCAAATCTAAATTAGCCCCGAAATTATGTCACTTGCAATTAAAAGTACATCTAGAGAGAATTGATCAGAATACTTAAAATATGCTCCGACTATTTGGTGTTGTTATTGTGTGCGACCTAATTATTAATATTCTAATTTGTTTTTTTTTTTCTATAATGGAAATCAGATACTACTATTTGGTTTTAAATGTCAAGCACATTGAAAGAAACAATTCGTGGCATGATCAAATTAAAAGGGTGACCAATTAATGAAAAACAATTGTCTGAAACATTAATTTATGTGATATTGTTGTTGATAGTTCTTAACATTTAAGCTCCAAAGGGAAAAGACTGCGACACCTTATTTGTTCAGCCGGATTTGTATTAATTGTTGACTCGTGACGCTTTTTGGCTAAGTGCTCTTTTATTTGCTAGATTAGCGCGCGGAAGCCACGTTTACTTTATTCATTTTATATTCACATTACTTATCATTAATTTACATGATAAAACTCAAATTTAAAAATTCGTCTATCCATCACATAATTTATTTACTATTTATATAGTTATACGGTTGAATTTGAGATTTAGACGGTCTTTATTCGGTCGTGGAAGTAAAGAATGATGGAGCAGTGAGACTGATCGATTTTCACATAGCAGCAGGAAATTCAAACTAAAACATAGAATTATAACTTTTTCAGGCATGCATTAACGTGTATCTTTATATCTATTTTAAAATTAATTTTGTGAAAGATAAAAATAAAAAAAAATATGAACTAATGATATGTTTCAACATTATTTTCTGCTTAAAATTATTAATTTATCATTTTTAAAAACTAAACTTAATAACATAAAAAGCTAATGATATCATCGTGTCACCACTCAAATTTCATATTTGCTATTTTATTTACTCATTGATAAAATGACACAATATTTTGGCAAATTTAAATCTTCTGACATTAGGTCTCAGTCTTAGATTTGAGATTTAACTATGAATTATGAAAGTTTTGGCATTCGACGTATTTGATTTGTGTAGTATGGTATAATATGAGTAGTCTACCATAGTTATTATATATGTAATTGGATGTGTGGATAGCTAGACCAACCACTAGTATATAATTTTATTGTCATTAATAGTTATATAGCAGGATATTTGCAAGAAAAAGAACGTTGTTCAAATATATATAAATATATACTAGATTTCACCAAGCTACAATGCCAAAAATATATATATATATATTACCAAGTAGGGTAAGACATGAGGCGGATACCACTGAATTTCAAGATATCTATTATCCGACTTATAATCCTTACAAGTAATAAATTTTTAATATCTATATTTGATTTGGAAAAAATGATACGTAAATAAATGAGATTCATTATCTGACTTTTACTCATTAATAATAAAATTATGATAGTTTTAATCCAATGTAAAAGCTATAGAAACCCTTTATGAAACAAATACAAATTGGATAACAGATCGAAGACGGATAACGAACATCATTGTCCAAACCCTAGGACCAAGAAAGGGCAAGTTTGTGGAGAGGAATCGATAGGGTAGTTGGAGTTGAGAGACTTCCATCACTTGAATAGTTGCTAACGTGAGCGCCTTGATTGAGGGGTATTATCATCAATTTCGATCAACCAAAGCCTTAACGACCATTCTTCCCTCCTCCAACGTGTCACGTTCTACACAAATACTTTTGACTTTTGTCCATTTGTGGATCTTTTTTAATACTCTATTAAGGCAACAACGTCTATTCATGTTCACTAAATTAGTACATTTCTTTTCTTCAAATTTTAAATAACCTTGGAGAGCTAGTTTGAGCTTTATTGACAAAAATAATTTAAAAGATATAACGACTTTTAAAATATAAAACAAAGTAAGTGGAGACACATATATTAACATAAAGCTCATGATTAGTGTTAGAAAATAAATAGATTAAGCAGAAACAAGAACCACGATAAACTTTTTACGGTCATTATATAATTAGATGCTTAGTGATTTAAAATAAGTTAATCGTTTTCTTAACAACCCACCTTAGTTCATTTTATTAGGTAGATGGTTTGTCTATAACGATAATTATATTATCAACCTATAGAGAAACAATGAAACAAAAGAGAAATGATTGATTCTTTTTCTACAAAATTGCAAAACAAATAAACTTATAAAGTGATTTCAATATCAAATCTTAAATTTATTTGAAAAAAAAAATAATTTTAAGGTTTTTCGATGATATAAACAGAATTTTTTTTTCTTAAAATGAAATGATAACATTTTAAATCGTAAAATGAAATTTTTTTTTTTTAAAAAGATTCAGTACCTTAATTGTAATTTTCTCAAAACACAGGGGTACTTCAAATAAATGTTAATGATGCAAAAGATAACAACGTTATTTTACGAGTAACGTTATTTTCACAAATATTTATATACTAGAATTAGTTCCGTGCCACGGCACGAATTAATATATCTTTTAAAATTTGGAATTATAAATTTATATTTATATTTATTCTGAAATCTTATACACGCTAAGATGAGTTTTCGTTAAGATTTTATTATAATGAGATAATATATTCTTTTGTTAACATTAAGTAATCGTAATCTAGAGTATAAAGAATATTGATAACATATAAGGTTTATATTCGTGATCTATAAATCAATAAAAGAACAAAATCGTAATCTAGTTTTTCTTATTAGTGGTTAATTTAAAATCGTGTGTTTTAGGTTTTATTTTGGTTTTATTTTATTAAAAAAAAGAAGATAAACATGTAATGTAGGTTTTAGGTTTTGCAAAATAAAATGTTTGACAATATTTACATGTTTATTGACATTATCGATTATAATCTCTTTTTTTTTAGAAAGATTTGATCAATTTTAAAAACAAAAAACAGAAAAATATTAAAAAATTTATGCAATACATGTTATTTTGAAATTTGTTATTTATTAGAAGTGATTTTTTCCCTAAAATCTTGATAATAATTATAAATGATTCAGTAAGTGGTTTAAGTAAATAAGTAATGAGATATTTAAGGATATTTAGGTAAATCTCGATATATTTGATTTAATTTCTTTAAATAATTTTTAATTTTAATTAAATGATCACATAATAACTAATGACTAAAATACCTTTAATGAAAGATTAAAATTTGTTCTTTGATGTAATGGTAATATGATGTAAATATTTATACTTTTTAATGTTTATTTATAAATGTATTCCAGAAATAATATATAGGAGATAAATAAATTTTGAAATTTTGAGTCACTAATATAATTCAGATTCGGACCCTTTTTTTTGTCTGAACAAAGTGAACCAAAAAAAAAAATTTGAATTGTTTTTACCTTTTTTTTTGTTGGTCGAAGAGAAAGAAGAAACAGAGGATTATTCATTACTCTTTTATCTTCTTCTTTCCCAAAGAGTTGCATCCTTTCGAGAAAACAAATCCTCATTTTCTCAGAATCAGGAAGAAAACCTTAGGGTTTATATTTTCCCAGGAAACAAATCTGTTTTTTTTTGTTTTTTTGGTTGTTCTTTATTTCTCTCCTGTTTTTCCTCTAACAAAAACTAACCTAAGAGAGACTCTCTCTGTCTTTGTCTCTTCCATTGACCTCGTAAGTTTCGCTCTCTCTCTTTTGTTTTTTCTTTTCAAATCTTTTCTCTTCTTCGTTTCTGGGTTTGTGTAAAGATCAGGTTTTGTTGATTTCCCTGAAAGTCAGAGTTTTGTTTATTCAGAATTTTCAATTTTTTTTTTTCAAATCCATACATTAGAAATGGAGAAGCAGCCTCGAGATTTTAAATTTGTTGTGTTTCCAAATGTTGAGAGATTCTTCGCTGATTTTCTGATTTTTGTTATTTTTTAGGTCTTTTTGTCCCAAGAAGCTCTGCTCTGGTTTCGAGGAAGTATGCATGGTTAACGAGGCGTGTGATTTGAGAAATTAGGGTTTATGGAAGCTTGGATTGCGTGAAATGCTTGTCAATTAAGACTCAGCACAAGAGATTTCTGATTTTCTGGTGTTGGGTTTTTGGAAAGTTTTCAACTTTGATTCAATTTTTGGGGTCTGTGATTGAAAAAAAGGAATGATGTTATCGGCATCGCCGAACACACTAGCGAAAAGCTCGTTAGAGGAGATGCTTGAGTCTCTTCGTCAGAAAGATGAGTGTGATCGGCCTAAAGATATGCCACCGGCGCTTCCTTCTCGGCCTAATTCAAGAGCGCGCCTTCCGTCTGCTCGTCGTTCGCTTCCGGCGAAGTTTAATGTTTGTAGTGTAATGGAAGATCAGAACGGAAGTGTTGCTTCTACGCAGCCTGCGGTGGAAACTGAATCGGAAACGAAAGAGGAAGGGGGGAAGAGGAAAGAGAAGGATTTGGGAGTTAAGAGGAATAGTTTTGGAAGCAAGAAAATGAGGACTGGTCATAGGTCAGAGTCTCCGTATGCAGCAGAGAAGGAAGAGGAGGGTGTGAAGATTGGTACTGCCCCGGTGGAGAACACGGAGGAGCATAAACCTGAGTGGAACAATAACGTTGAGTACTTCATTAAGAAGGTAACTCTTTGTTTCCTTTTGTTTTCTAGTGAAGTTGAATTATTTCCAAGAGTGATCATCTCAGGGGTTGAGATCAGGAATGAATCTTTAAGTGGTGACTGAGCAGTGAGATTTTGAACTTTGTGATAAGAAAAGTCTGACCTGGGAGTGTTTTGTGGAAGAATATGGAGATGATGAGGCTCAATAGATTGATTAGAACATGGGAAATGGAATATATATGTTTGTCCTTGGTAGATAACTTGCTTGGAGGTATTACAGTTGTGTTTAGTTTTCTATTTGTGAAGAATTGAGATCTAGAGCTCGGCTTTTTATTTCCTTTGATTACCCAAAGTTGGTTTTTTTTTGGGAACTTGTGGTTACTGTGTTTGTATTGTATTTCAGAAACTTCGAGTTTGGTGTCGGATTGCTAATGGGCAGTGGCAACTGGGGAAGATACAGTCTACTTCCGCTGATTCGTCACTTGTTATGCTGTCCACTTCAAATGTAAGTTTTCTTAAGGATGTTGCACTTTCCATCTGTGATATTGAAGAGTTTCTGCGGTCTGACTGTCAGGTTTCTTTGATTTTGTGTTATCAAAGGTTGTGAAAGTGTCTACTGAAGAGCTTTTTCCTGCAAACCCAGATATTTTGGAAGGTGTTGAAGACCTTATGCAGCTTAGTTATTTAAATGAACCATCAGTTCTTTATAACCTTCGTGTCAGATATTCGCAAGATGTGATCTATGTGAGTTTACTGAAATTTTTTTGACTCTTCTGATTAGTTTCTCACTTTTTTTTTTTTTTGCCTAGGTCTTAACTAACTTTCATTCTTCTCTTTTCTAGACTAAAGCAGGGCCAGTACTGATTGCAGTCAACCCGTTCAAGAATATCGAGATTTATGGAAATGATTTCATCTCAGCTTATCAGAAAAAGGCTGTGGATGCTCCTCATGTTTATGCTGTGGCAGATGCAGCTTATGATGAAATGATGAGAGGTGAGGGGACACATTTATATTCACGCTTTTTCGTATTTCCATGATTCAGGAAGTCCTAATCGGTCTTCAAATGTGTACCTGGCACTTACATTTTGAACTTTTATACATGCAGAAGAGAAGAATCAGTCTATTATTATAAGGTACGAGTTGTTGCATTCTGAATTTTGTAGACTTCTGATGCTTTTATACAGACTGATCATTGCTGTGATCACTGGTATTAACATCAACTATGAATTGATTACTATCGTTCTGTAGTGGAGAAAGTGGAGCTGGGAAAACTGAGACTGCAAAATTTGCAATGCAGTACTTGGCAGCTCTTGGTGGAGGTAGCTGTGGAGTAGAGTATGAAATCCTAAAGACAACCTGCATACTCGAAGCTTTTGGGAATGCTAAAACATCAAGAAATGCTAACTCTAGCCGATTTGTGAGTTGTTTGTGCAAGCTTTTTCGTTCAATTTTTTCCCCTTCCTAGTTAGTCAAGTTATTATTAATGTGTCAGTCGATCAGCTTGACTACCATTTTTGTCGATTAAGAAGTTATTCTATTTTAATCTAACAATATATCTTAACTGGCACAGGGAAAACTCATAGAAATTCATTTTAGTGCTATGGGAAAGATATGTGGAGCCAAACTCGAAACTTGTGAGTATGATCTGAGTATTTATATCATTGTTTGTCATATTGTTGAGATCTGAAACTCACTTGTTTCTATTGTCTTCTTCCCCATGTTTTGCATAACTACTCTTGCTGAATGCCCATAGTTCTGCTAGAGAAGGTAATTTACTAATTTTGTTTCCATTGAGAAGCTTTTTCATTTGACTTTCACTACTTAGCCTTTGGTGACTTATTGGTAGTCTCCTTTGACCAGTCAAGAGTGGTTCAACTGTTCAATGGCGAAAGATCCTACCATATATTTTATGAGTTGTGTGCAGGTGCTTCGCCAATTCTTAAAGGTAACATTCAAACTGAAGTTTCGAAGATTTAATACCGTCATCTTAGTTATTTGGCCACATATAACATTTATTAGAAGTGTCCTTGCTGAAGTAGAACGCAGACAGACGTAGAATACTGAGTAGTATCTATTTTGGCTAAACTACTATTTCTATGGTTTTATTTGTAGAGAGATTGAAGCTTAAAACCGCAAGTGAGTATACCTACCTGAGCCAGAGTGATTGCTTGACCATCGACGGTGTTGATGATGCTCTTAAATTTCACAAACTACTGGTAATTTAAAAAAAAAAAACACTATTTCCAGTGCTTGCCGTTCACATTGTCAGATTTTTGTTATTTCTATTTTCCTCACAACCATATCTGTATTTCTGCAGGAAGCTTTTGACATTGTTCAAATCCCTAAAGAGCAACAAGAGCGTGCATTTGCATTGCTTGCTGCAGTGTTGTGGCTAGGGAATGTATCTTTCCGAGTTACTGACAACGAAAATCATGTGGAGGTGGTATCGGATGAAGGTAGAATAGACTGCCTTAATTCATCAAAAACTGTAACTTGGTGATACTTGCTTATCATTTGGTTGTTATTTCTTACAGCTGTTACCAATGCCGCTATGTTAATGGGCTGCAAGTCAGAAGAGCTTATGGTGGTTTTGTCTACCCGTAAAATTCAAGCTGGTACGGATTGTATTGCTAAAAAACTGACATTGCGGCAGGTAATGTTTAATTGTTATTATTCTTGCTACTTGTTTTCATACACATCGATCATTAGTGATGTATGAGTTGCTGTACCGTTTTTACCTGTAGGCAACCGACATGAGGGATGGAATAGCAAAATTCATATATGCAAACCTTTTCGACTGGCTTGTTGAGAAAATAAACATTGCACTTGAAGTTGGTAAATCACGTACAGGGAGATCTATAACCATCCTTGATATATATGGATTTGAATCATTTAAGGTTAGTAGTTCCCAAAGATGCTCTAGATTTTTTTATTATCTATTCTTTTTAAATCCAGCGATGATGATCTGTTTCTCCTTGGTTTCAGAATAATAGCTTTGAACAATTCTGTATAAACTATGCAAATGAAAGATTGCAGCAACACTTCAACCGGCATTTATTTAAACTTGAACAAGAGGTGATTTTTCACTTTCGTCTAAAGGGTATAATAATGCGTACTTTTGTGTTACTGGTCCATTAAATATTATTTTCTCTGTTCAGGAATATGAAGAGGATGGAATTGATTGGACTAAGGTTGAATTTGTAGACAATCAAGAGTGCTTAGATCTAATTGAGAAGGTATGGCCTGCCACGCTTTGTATTCGTATTCCTATAAGACCTTTCAGCATGTTTTTAAAAGTAATCTCTTGCGTATGTTTGCTTGTGCAGAAACCCATTGGTTTGTTGTCTCTACTAGACGAGGAATCAAATTTTCCGAGAGCAACTGATTTGACCTTTGCCAACAAGCTCAAGCAACACTTGAAGACCAACTCTTGCTTCAAAGGAGAGAGAGGTCGAGCCTTCAGAGTTAATCATTATGCCGGAGAGGTCAGTTGATGCCCTTAGCTCAAAAGTCAGACTCTGCATACTGATTAGGTTTTATATGGAATCTGATTATGTGCAGCTGTTCTTGTACTTATGGCAGTTTTGTTGGAATGATGATTTTGTTTACAGGTTCTCTATGATACAAATGGGTTTTTGGAGAAGAACAGGGATCCGTTGCCTGCTGATCTTATCAATCTTTTATCATCATGCGACTGCCAGTTGCTGAAATTGTTTTCAACTAAAATGCGTGACAAATCGCAGAAGCCGCTTATGTTATCGGACTCCACAAACCAAACTGTTGGAACAAAGTTCAAGGTAAAGAAGCTTGAATCCTGGAGTTTTGAATTAGTTGTAATCTTCCTTGTGTCATAATATTGCATATCTCATGTTTAATTATCTCTGACAGGGTCAACTTTTCAAATTGATGAACAAGTTAGAGAACACAAGTCCTCACTTCATTAGATGCATTAAGCCGAATGCGAAGCAGCTTCCCAGATTTTATGAAGAGGATCTTGTCTTACAACAGCTTAGATGTTGTGGCGTGTTGGAAGTTGTTAGAATATCAAGATCTGGATATCCTACTCGTTTGACACATCAAAAGTTTGCAGGAAGATATGGGTTCCTATTGTCAGACAAAAAGGTCTCTCAGGATCCTCTGAGCGTATCAATTGCTGTTCTGAAACAATACGACGTTCATCCTGAAATGTATCAAGTGGGTTACACAAAATTGTACCTCCGAACTGGACAAGTAAGTGATTCTTTACGCAGAGATATAGAGGCTGTTTCCTGATCTTGTTGATACAATTCTTATGTTCTCATCTTCAAATTTTTATAGATTGGTATCTTTGAGGATCGGAGAAAAAAAGTTCTTCGAGGCATAGTTGGCTTACAAAAGCATTTCCGTGGTCACTTGTCTCGTGAATACTTCCAAAATATGAGGAATGTAGCATTGGTACTTCAGTCATATGTAAGAGGTGAAAATGCTCGAAGAATGTTTGACACTGAAGCAAAAATCCATGCGGATTCTGTTACTGAAGCAAGCACAGATGAGTTGACTGCAGTCATACACTTGCAATCTGGTAAGCCGCACTTCTTCTCTGGTTTACTAAAGATTTTGGTTCTCAAATTTGGATAGTGTTTTTAAGGCTCATCATCATTTTTCTCTGTTGCAGCGGTTCGTGGATGGTTGGCTCGCAAATGTTTCAGTAGTATGCAAAGACAGAAAGAATTACTCAATGTGACGACAAAATCAAAGAGGAAAGCGGGCAGGACTTCAGAAGACAAGGTACTTGCTATCAACAGGAACATTGTCCATTTCTGAATTATATATTATTACACTATAATTTTCTCTCGTTTGCGATTTAGGATATTCCTCTGGAGCAGTTCCAAGTTCAACCAACAACTATGTCTGATCTCCAGAAGCGGGTTTTGAAATCTGAAGCAGCTTTAGCGCAGAAGGAAGAAGAAAACACAGCATTGAGAGAGCAGTTGAGGCAATTTGAGGAGAGATGGTCAGAGTATGAAGTAAAGATGAAGTCAATGGAGGAAACATGGCAAAAGCAAATGTCATCATTGCAGGTCGAATGTTTAACTGGTTATGAAAGTCCATTCACTCACTGCATCACACACCAAAGTTTTCTGAAATGTTCCAGTTTTGCATCATGTCTTTTTGCAGATGAGTCTTGCCGCAGCTAGAAAGAGTCTAGCTGCAGAGAGCATTACGGGTCAAGCAGGAGGAAGACAAGACACATCGATATCACCTTTCGGTTATGACTCAGAGGACACAATGTCTACTGGTACTCCGGGAGTAAGAACTCCCACTACTAAGTTCAATAACGGAAACACTCCTGAGCTCAGAATCAGAGAGCTTAACGGAAGTTTGAATGCGGTTAATCATCTTGCAAGAGAGTTTGATCAAAGGAGACTCAATTTCGATGAAGATGCAAGAGCTATTGTGGAGGTGAAGCTTGGACCGCAGGCAACTCCAAATGGGCAGCAACAGCAACATCCAGAAGATGAATTTAGGAGACTGAAGCTAAGATTTGAGACATGGAAGAAAGATTACAAAGCTAGATTAAGAGATACTAAAGCAAGACTCCATAGAGTAGATGGTGAGAAAGGTCGTCACCGTAAATGGTGGGGGAAAATGGGAACTCGAGGCTAGGGGATTTATTAGTGTGTGGAATCTTCCACTTAGCTTTGTATTAGTATCACAATCCCAAAATGTTAGATTGAGAGCATTGTATTAGCTGAGAGACATTTATTTTTGGACTTCTTTTGTGCATAGCAAATAGAGATTTGTAATTTGAGAGAAACAAGAAAGGTTATGTCCATATCATTACAAGAGTCACATCAAGACTTAAAATTTAAGCTCCGGGTGCAAACTTAGTTGCGAAAGCCCACGCATTGTTAGCGACCGGGTTGTCGAGATGGTCAAGGAGATTCTCCAAAGGACCTTTTCCGGTAACAATGGCTTGAACAAAAAAGCCAAACATTGAGAACATAGCCAATCTTCCATTCTTGATCTCTTTCACCTTGAGCTCAGCAAAAGTAACTGGATCATCAGCGAGACCCAATGGGTCAAAGTATTGGCCACCGGGGTACAAGTCGTTGCCTTCGCCAACACCATCAAGACCGTTGATGCGGAAACCTTCAACCAAGCCCATGAGGACGACTTGGAAGGCAAGGACGGCTAAAATGCTCTGAGCATGGACTAGGTTTGGGTTGCCTAAGTAGTCCAAACCGCCTTCGGAGAAGATTTGTGAACCGGCTTTGAACCAGACTGGTTCTTTGAAGTCCACACGGACCCATTTCTGAAGAACTTCAGGGGTTATGCAACCAAAAGCTCCCAACATTGCCCATCTCCCATGGATCACCTGCAAATGATGATTAGTGATTTACTCGTGTTTTTTTTTTTTTGAGTGAGTGAGATTTAGAGACAAACCTCAAGAGCTCTGTTTTTGGCAAAGGCTTCAGGGTCTGCAGATAAACCAGCGGTGTCCCAACCATAGTCGCCGGGAAATTCTCCGGTGAGGTAAGACGGAGTTTGGACGGAAAAGGGTCCTAAGTACTTCACTCTGTCTGGTCCGTACCAAAGATCATTTCCCTTCACATAAACATTTACATGAAAGTCAGACACAAACCCAAGAAGAAAGATGAAACCTTTAATATGATGAGATTAAGACAAAAAGAAAACAGACCATAGTGTATTTGGGAGATCCGAGAGAGACAACATCACGAAGAGGGTTAAAGCTTGAGCCTTTAGTCTGGCCAAGGAATGTTGTTGGGGTCAGAACACTGCTTGAGCTCGTGAATGTTGCTGCCATTGTCTCTCTCGGCTTGAGCTTTTTTTTGCTTAGTGTTGTTGTTCTTTTTCTTTTGCTGTTTGGTGAAAGTATTGGTCTCAGCGACTTTGACTTTTTATGTTAGTGTTTTGTGGATGAGAAGAGAGGTGGGAGAATCAGAGATGAGATATAGATAGAGAGTAAGATGTTGGGATTAGCCAATCAGGAAACAGCTTTGGATTTGAGGTATCTCTAACTCCATCTCTTTTTTTTTTTATCCATGTTTCTTTTGTCTTTTGCCCATTTAAGTTTTTAACCCTTTTTTAAAAAAAAATAACTCATGTTTCTATTTTTTTTCTACAAACTAAGGGGTTGTTATTGGTTTGTGTATTTAATTTGGTCAAGTTGTAGAGATTTAGGTTTTAAAATGATTTTTTGCAATGTTCTAAAAAGCAGTCTAAACGGTCGGGTCCCGTCTAGGTGTTATACGTTCAGGCGACATTTAAACGACCGCCTAAAATTGTATAGACCTCGTTTTAATATATTTTTTCAATTTCCAACTACATAGATTTAATTTTATAAGTTTTATATCAATATATATAAACGTTCATATGTTGTTTAATATGAATTAAAATAAATGTTTTTGTCTAATTTTTGTTTACGATTTAATATTTTTATTGTTTGGTCTATAATATCTATTAGATTATGGCCATATTGTTGTCCAGCCTATTAAGAATTTTCCAAAACTTACAAGAAAAAAAAAATTAGGAAGTTAATTTTCTAGGACATCTATCATTAGAGTCCGGATAAACTCAAACAATTTTAAAAACAGATTTCTAAGATCTCTAATTGAATGCTGAAAAGTAAATTAGGGATTTTAAACTAATGGCCTAAGTAACTTGTTGGGTTACAGTTTTAGACTTCTTACTTACGTTATCACTCAAACTCCACAAGAAAAAGTTGATTTAATCATATTGCCTCATTCATCAACAACAAAACCTTTAAAAGAGCAAGAAAAAAAATAACACTACAAAATTCTCTGTACAGCTCACAACACTCATGTTAGTATGAATTTCTCTTCTTCAGAAGTTATTTCGCTTGAGAGGTCGTTAGAAAAGAACAGAAAAATGAAGCTTCGTTGTGATGTCAGAGCTCAGGGTTGATATGGATTTATCTTCTTAGAGCTCCATAGTTCCTTGTAACCTGCATTTACAAATTGTACTATTAAGTGAGTTTTGATCTCAAATGGTAAATAAGAACTTGCTTAAACCGGCTAATGAGCACGAAGCAGTGAAACAATGGAAAATAGATGTGATTAACAACCCGAGGCTGAGATCTGTTAAGCTTCTTTTCTATGTCTTCATCATCTTCGTCCTCGTCATCGTCTTTGCTACTGAGTAGCCTATGAAGTGAAGAAGAGCTTTCGTTTTTTCTACCACGTTTTGAAGTCTCAGAACCTCTACCTCTGCCTCTCTTAGTAGTAGCTTGTCTTTTACGTCCTTTGCCTTTAGTGTTCTCATCTTCCTCCTTTAATGGATATCAAACACATGATGTTATATGCATATTTACTTCAAATAGAGATATAACAATGCCGAAAGATATAGGCTTTTAGGTAAATTACATGGGCTTTTGTAATTGTAGTGAATAAATAACGGTGTAAGAAATAGTCCATACCGAAGTGCTGTCAAGTTTGTTAAAATGTTCAGGCTCTGCTTCTTCACTTGAAGGAGAATCTACATCATCTTCTTCGATGGTGGAAGCACTTTTGAAGGAAGCTGACGCAGCAGCTGAAGCAGATCTATGAAAGACAAATCAGGGACTTAACATTAGCTAGCTAGTGATGCCAATCATAGCATTCCACGTCCTTGAATCCTACCCTAAACTGGTTAAACGTAATGACAAAAAGTTACCTTTGAGACTGGCGAAAACCAAGCGAACCATCAAGAGTGGTTTGCTTCATCGCACTTGAGGCCTTACCACGGCCTCTTCCTCTGGTTGGGGCTTTAGCTCTACCACGAGATGTATTAGCAGTGGATGAACCTCTCCGTCCTCTAGTGGCATGCACTAAACCAGACATCTGAGTCGTGTCTTCATCATCACTGAACGAAGCATTCGCGATGCCACTGCTTCTTTTCGTCAAATTCTGTACCAATATCAGGTAGAAAATAGCATTGCGAATAAGTAACGGCAGGATAGAGGTGAGTATAAAATCAGAATCTGCAAGGAAATTCTAAGAGGGAGAATTTAAACCTCTGATGTCAATCCAGTGGATAAAAACTGTGATGGAGAAGTGGGTCGAGTGGACCTATCTTTCAAGCGTTCCTGCACAAACAATAATGCAAGTCAGATCGATATTCTGCTGGTTCCCATGATCTGCGGCAGAAAGTAACCGAATTTAAATCTTCTTGCCTCTAAGCACTCTCCCACTTTAAGAATCAAGTCATCTTCCTCAAATTTCTGGGCATCTGAATCCTTTGCAAGTTTACCCTGTACAAAATGGGAAGAGATTAATCATAAACAATAACAAGGACGTGCTAATATAAATAACATCCTATGCAGAAATAAGTATTGAATGGTGAATTAAAAAAAATTTACATACCCGAGTCTCTTGAAGATTGTACTGAACACATGAGTAGAAAGCTAGTTTATCATCCTTGTTCACAAAATTGTGAAGAGCAACATCCAGATCATTAACTGGAAGGATCTCCATTTTCTGCGGAAGAGGATAGAATGATCATCCCATAGTGTACTCATGCCCATTTGGTAACTATCCAAGTCTATATCATTCTGTGGCAAAGTTCTACAGGGGTAGACGATAATAACACAATCATAAGGAAAGAAGGTTGCAGGATGTACCAGGTTCCTTTCAGCTACCAAAGCTTCTATATTTTGCTGGTTCAGTTCTTCTGGACGAAGTCTCTCAGAATCATCGATGTTGGCTGTGAAATGGAAGATCGAAATATATAATAACTAGACAAGAACGCAATAACATGGTCCAACTGTGCTACTATCAGGACATGCATCATTGCCATACAATTCACTAGACAACAAATTATCAAAATGGCGCTTCCAATATGTACAAGGGGAGGTTTGCAAATAAAGTATCCGATATGCTAACTAGAGATAATCCGTAGGGTTGCAGAATTCTGATGCTATAGGTTACACACTGAGAAACATGAGCTATAACAAGTAAAGTGGAGCAGAATGAAAATTAGACTCACTACATCAATATCAAGCTCCACACAACAAAATGTTAGAAGTCATGATATACAATATGAGAATTATAATACCACACAATAAAACAACAAAGGAGGTTATCATAGGCCCATATTGTTCTCCATTACTATAACTCAGATTCTGTCGCTGTACTACTTGCTAGTTCCTTCCAAACCCGTCAATAAGCAATTACAAGCTAGAGTAAAAGCAAGTGCAACAATTTAATCCCAACAAAATGGAAAACATTGCTAGTACACTAATGCCCATACCTTCGCTCCGACCCTTTTTAGAAGCCTTGGAAAATATTAAAATGTCCTGGGGATTTGCAACCTGAAAGTATGTGACATTTTGTCATAAATTAGCCAACATTCAAGAAATCATGGCCAGCATCATGTTACAGTAACTAATTTTAAGGTACCTTTCCCACATATTTCTGTCCAAACCTTTGAGGATTTATTGTCATAAATCCAGAGTAATCTACCTGAAAGATTGAACCAGATCTTAGTCTTTCTTTAGTCATTTAATATTCTTAATAACAAATATGTGTTTGTGGCTATGGGTGTGCATGCATTTAACTGGCAGAGCCTAGCCTCTAGTTGTGTAGGAAAATAAAGGTTTAATTATATGAGTGTTGCTAGAACTTGCAGCTGAGTGAAGAAAACTTGGAAACAAATTACCTTGATTCGAACCAATGGGAGCTTGATCTCTGATCTGTTAACAGCTTTTTTGCTGGCTTTCTCTATTAGATTTCTGACCTAACAATTTTGTAGATATAGTAGAGGCATTTAATGACTAGTTAAACCTAATCAAAAAGGATGCAGGAGAAAAAAATGTCCACATGAACTATGAGAAGAGGGAATAGTCACCACTTTATCCAAGTGTTCGAGAATTGAGTTTTGATCATTGGGATCAATATCACCTTCATCCTTTAAAACAATCTACACTCTGAAAATATGTAAGCAAAGAAGTCTGCCACCACCATAACATATAAGCAAAATAAACTTTACCTCTGTATACTCAAAAGGCCTCACAGATGTCAGAGGTATCTTCGTAGGACGATATTGATTTCCCTGTAAGTCATATATTTTAAGTCACTCAGGCTTACATGCTTGATTAAAAAGGAACAAAAAACCATACATGAAGCATGTTGATTAAGCAGTACGAACAAAGTGAAGATGAGATTTCAGATTGTTTGCTGAAGAACCTTGATTTCTAAGAGAAGAACATGCTTCGGCTTTGATTCTCCATCAATAAGTGACGTTGCCACAGATGATCCTGGTTGTGTGATGTGGAAGCCCATTCCAGATACCTCCTTCAAAAGTTTAATCGCTTTTAGCTCAAAGAGGCAAGGAACATTGTGCCTCACTCTTATTTAAATGCAATAACTCCCAAAATCAAAATTTTAATGGACCTGGGGGTCGATAAGGCATTCATGCTCATGGCCCCACACAATGAAGTCGAGGAACCGTGGAAGAAATTGCTCACTTATTGCATTTTTCGGGTTTGATTTCACCCTGCAAGTCATAGCATATGAGTATAGAATCAAACTTTCAGTTATAGAAAGAGTAAGAAAACGATCTAAAAAATATTATTAATGCAATGGAATCAACCTATTTTGATGAAGCACCAGAATGTTGAACCAGTCAGAAACATCACATCCTTCTTGAACTTCAGGCCTCATCCATTGGACAGCATGTGGGGTCTGTGAAACAAATGAATATAAACACAATAATAATTGCATAGCATAAGGTCAGCATCCTCTGGATTACCTGAAACATTCTATTGAGACGTTCATCCCTGATGTTTCCTAAACCATAGAGAGCCACAGTTGTTGAACCCTGACATGAATTTAATTAAATATTAGTCCAAGAAACCAGGGAGAAGCCAAGTGTCCAAATTACCAATTCTTTACACCAACCTTCCTCATAAGAATAGGATAGAGAGAAATCTGGCCAACACCTGAACCACCAAGAACCATCTTCCCAAAATAATTCACAAGGTTGCATGCAGAAAGAATATCAATTGCAGAAAGGTTGTCCTATTGCCAGATGCGACATAGAACAAAAACACAATAAAATGCTTACTGACGAACTAATCCAGTTCCATATATATATATTCAAATGAGTTTGCATAACAAGAGCGTACAGATGTAAGTTATGTACCACTCCGGCTGGATCATCATGGTTTCCATGAATACTGAACACGGGCAAACCTACATTGAAGTGTGGATCCTCGTAATTTACATGACCAAACCTGTAGCCAGAAAATAATGTTAGGGAATGAGAGATTAATCAACACCTTGAAAAACCTAAGTGTACAACAAAGTACATAGATCTATACACAATGTTGAGTCAATTTGCCAATTAATTAGTTCAGTTCATAATATTTCCTGATATGATTAGATTAATAGCAGAAGAGTAGAGTCTCACGCATTCTGAAAATTTACAGTCTGGTCGCTGACTACTTGAAACTGCACTGGTTTATCATTGAGACAGTGGCGACGAAGAATTTCAATGGCTTTAACTAGTGTAGTTCTAGAGGGTTTATTCTCATGAAAAAGATCACCTCCAAGGAGTAAGAAGTCCACCTGTTTCAAAAGAGTGAAAATAGAAGAAATGAAACTTTCTGAGAGTCCTTCCTTGCAATTGGTTGAATAATTTTTTGTCAGGCAAAACATCATTTACTAGTTATCTAGATGACCCAAACGCTTGATAACAGTGGCAAGGGATAGTCAATATCAAACCTGTTTCTCCTCCGCTATAGAACATATCTCTTCAAAAGCCTTAAACGAATCATGCCGCCTTATTTCATCCTTCTCCATGTAGCCCAAGTGGCAATCAGTTGCTACAAGTACTCGCAGTGTATCACTAAAATCCTCCCTGTCAAGTTTTACAAACATACACTGACACTCTTTAAGTTTTTCGAAAACAAAAGTAACAATTGTAGAGATGGCAACATTCAGCATTGAATCTATACATTCACAATTCTTAAGTTAAGGAATTTTGAAGTTATGAACAGAATCACGATCTTTATCACAGCATAAATGTCCAGTAATCATTTATGTTTATTACTGAACACGGAAAGATAGAGCTTTCAATGAAGCTTTTCACATCTACTTTTCCTATAGTCAGTATCCATTAATACACAGCTCGCAGACATACAACAACAGCAAAAAAACCTCTCATTCATTTCTTGGGTCCTGGCATATTTTCTCATTTTTTTGCATATATCATAGTCAAACATTTATAAATATCCATGAAAGAGTGGAAAAAAACAAAGCCAAAAGCCCACCTAGACATGATGGCAAGTGCTTACAGCTCAGTAAACCTGAAAAAGACCAAAACGAAAATTTACATGATCTCATACTATAGAAAAGTTATAGCAAATGGAAAACAATAAACAGTAGATCTCAGAAAGTTCTCAGATAAGAATCAAGCAACATATCATTGATTGAATCCATTCAGCTTTTATTACTAAAACATACGGGAAAAAAAAGCTAAAACCCTAAAGAATGTGGACTTGATAAACCTTCAATATACAAAAAAATAAATTAAAAAATCGTCATTTAGTTCCTAAAAAAAACACTGGAACTCCACAAATCAAGTCCAACATTGATTCTATGCAAAAAAAACCTAAGTAAAAGATAAAACCCGAGAATCAAAATCAGAAGGATTTGAAAGCGAAATTGTACTTCAAAATTGGCTAGAAAGAACACAGTCATACTATAAAATGAAGCTTATTGTTCCATCCATTAACGAGTTCTCCAAACGAGAAAGTCATTAACCATTTAATCACTAGGCCTGATTCCAGAAATTTCTTTAATTTTATTTAGTTCTCGCACGTCCTCAGCAGCCAGTGTAGATGCAGAACCCTAACCTGTTCTTTTAAAGGATTAAAGTGAAGAGACGGAACTCCGGTGACCGGAAATAGTGAGAATAACGACGGAGTGAAGCGAGATTGAGAATCGGAGAGACCGGCGCGGGGAATTTTAAAGCTCAGAAGCGAAAGAGAGAATGAAATGACCAAAATTAGGGAGACGAAAGTTGTAAAGGCAAACATAATTATATTTACATATATGGTCCTCTTTTTTAGTTTCGTTTATCTTAATGTTCCCAAACTTTAAAAGCTTATATTTCTGTTAATTTTGGTTTTCGGTTAGGTTTTTTTACTTTTAGTTTTATCGGTTTTATATAAACTTGAAATTAAATTAAATCTTTTGTATTTTCTGTTTCATTTGGTTTGATTTTAATTAAAACAATGTAAAAATGTAAAAAATTAATTATTCTTTAAGTAACTATAATTGTTTAATATGATGTATCTTTTTTATATATATAAAATTGACCGAAAATATACATATATAATAAAATATATAATTTTGATGAATTTTGGTCTAATCGGTTTGGTTTAGTTAATTTGAAAGAATTGGTTTTGGTTCGGTTTTTATTTTGGATTTTAAAATGATGAAATCAAACGGTTTATAACAAATTTCGGTTTGTTCTGGTTAAAGATTTCGGTTACGGTTTTTTTTCCCAACTCTAGAAACATCACCGAATTAAATTTGTTTCTTGTATGTACCATCAATTTCTCGGCCCATAAAGACCATCAATTTCTGCAATAAACATTTTTAAAAAAGAAATTGCTTTTTTTTTTGGCTTCGTCGTATTATTATTATGCCACAAAAAAAGAGAGGGAAACTTACAAAATAATTCAGGAAACAAATAAATGCCAAAAAGAACAGCGAATATAGAGAGCAACGGTCTAAAAATAATTTAATATAATAATGAAAGATAGATAAGAGTGAGAAGATCGAATTTGAGGTGGGGAGACGTAAGAGAGTGATGGTTAGATTTGCCAAATGCAAGAGATGTACATACTCTAAGAAATGACAAATAACTATGTTGGAGTTTAGTGAACAAGGAAGCTCAAATACTTTTATTTCTTGAACAACCCAACAAAAATGAACATTTCATGTGACTCATGCCAAACACATATCTTCTATCTTCCACTTTTTCTATTATATAAATTCGCTGAAATAAACTCCATGCTTAAAGAACATGTGGTTATCTCCTTTATCGAAAATATTTAGAGATATACTATAACAATTCTACTTGGGGCAAAACGAGATTATAGAACTTTTTTTTTATACTGGAAGTAAGAAAAATGTGAGGCCTTGAATGTTTTGTAGATTTTGAATGAGTTTTTGAAATCAAAAACTCATTGTCATACCAATCAAGTTTTAAAAATTTTGGTTTCCCTAAAATTTAGGAAAACACTTTTGCTATAATATCCCATTCAAGATTTTAGTTTTTTAGTTCTCCTATGATTTATGAAATCTAGTTTTTATTTCATCTACATTATTTTTCTCAAAAACCAAAAACCATATTTTTGGTTTTTTTAAACAAAAATCTAAAACTAAAATCTAAAATCGAAAATCCAAAACTGAATTAGAAAACATCATCCATTCATGGCCTGAATGTATCATTCACAACAATGTTCTTTTCGTGCGGCCGAATTCCTACGAAGCGCTTAAGTAAGTTGAGAAAATATTTCACAATTTTTTTTAAAAAGATTTCCTTTTGTTGGTTGTAATGTTTTCTCCCGATTTAGTGAAATATTTTGTGTTGCTAAATTTCATTACATCAGTCACGGCTGAATATTTTAGAGATCCACTACCCTCATATCCAAATTTTCATGAATCCAAATCAAGCATGCATACAAATGAAGGGTTTATAAGGTGGCGTTGTATAATTAGTGGGTTAGTCATTTAGAAGACAATCAAGCGTTTATAAGGAGGCGTTGAATAATTAGTGGATTAATCGTCACTTTACTCACATCAACAGGTAGTCATCATGTAGAAGACAATGAAGCGATAACTACATGAGAATATTAGATTGTTCTAATTGTATTTGGATCATGAGCATTTTTTTACCGTCATGTTCATGGAGATGATTCACAATATAGTACATAATATATTTCCATAGTAGGAGATATACTATGCATAGCTGTATGTCTTTAAACCTTTCTTTGTCTTAATGAGGTCCACTAATTAAAATAACTAAATTTATCGCTTTCTTGTTTGATTATATTAGCATTTATCTTGTCTCGAAAAATTGCGTCTATTTGAGCAACATAAATATATAATGTCCAGTGTTTTTTTGTCTAACAGTGTTATCTCCACTCTTAAAACCGTTATTCTACTAAAATTAACGTACATATTATATTATATGCACACCCATGTATAGCTATTCTTCAATTAATAAACTATTGTGACATTTCTTATCACCTTATGGTACAATTTCAACTTTATGTTATTTTATTTCAACTGGATTTCATTTTTAACTAAATTAACAGGATCAATGATGATATCATATATTATTGAATCGACAAGGATATATACAGTCGCCATCTAGATGTTTGTTTGCTTCTATAGTATAGTACAAAAAGCTATTAAAAAATAAGAAAAAGGAAAATAGAGTTCAAAATCCTTAAGAAAAAAAACATCTATGACGATGAAAAAAAGAACAAAACCTTTTCGACTCTCTTATTGATTTGCTTCGAACGTATCTACGAATGAGACCAAACAGTCCAAACTCATGATGCTCTTACGTTGTCAAATTACAGGAACACCCTCCGCCTCAATTTGTGGACTGGGCATTAATTTTTAGTTTTTTACTAAAATATGATCATAAGAAATAGGATCCTAAGAAATATTACTAAAAACTGGCTTTATGTTGAAGTGTTCATTTTCTAAGTTTGGTGTTTAAATTTTTGTAAACTCTATTAATAATCAAATGTTGATCTTTATACCTTTATCTAACATTAAAAATACTACAACTGTTCCTTGATTTTTATATCTTTCCTTTCCATTCATAACCTCTTTTGATTCCTCATGAAATTTGATATATGAAATGTTACAACTTATATGTTTGTGTCTATATTGCTGGTTGCTACGTACAAAAGTTAAGTAATTTTTCTACAACATATTAAACTACTAATTTATTCTTATTAATGTAATAAATATACATATATAACAATAAATAACATGATTAAGCATAGAAAAAAAATTTACAAGGGTATAATGGTAAAATGAATAGCATCATGTCATTTCTTCTCCAGTTTAGAATATCCTTTTTCTAAGACAATTAGACAACGTTTCTCTTCATTCTCCTAACACCTCTTTCCATTGTAGAGAGCTTCACAAAAGAACTATTAATATATCATCTCTCCCTCTCTCTGTGTTGCATGCGTTAGCTAGTACTTTCAATGGCCACAGAGCAAGAATTCACACGCACACTACGTTTCTCACGCGACTCACGCGCGTCAAGCAGCGTTGGATATTACTCAGACGAAGATAACACGGAGGAGGAGGAAGAAGAAGAAGAAGAGATGGAAGAGATTGAAGAGGAGAAGGACGAAGAGGAAGAAGAAGATCCACGTGTAGGGCTCAGGTGCGGAGGAAGAAGAAACGGGTCAAGTAATAACAACAAATGGATGATGTTGGGTCGAATACTTGACCCGAGATCCAAATGGGTTCAAGAATGGAACAGAGTCTTTCTCCTTGTATGCGCGACGGGTCTATTCGTAGACCCGCTCTTTCTCTACACCATATCGGTGAACGATAAGTGTATGTGTCTCCTCGTCGACGGTTGGCTCGCTCTCACCGTCACTGCCTTACGCTCCATGACCGATCTTTTGCATCTTTGGAACATTTGGATTCAGTTCAAGATTGCTCGCCGGTGGCCTTATCCCGGCGGAGATAGCGACGGCGATACCAACAAAGGAGGTGGGACACGTGGCTCTACGAGGGTTGTTCCACCGTACGTTAAGAAGAGAGGGTTCTTCTTCGATCTCTTCATCATCTTACCATTACCTCAGGTTAGTTAACCAATATTTTAATTGTCTTAATTCAAAGAAAACTGATTTAATTGTTTTTAAGTGTCTTTTATGTGATGTCGGGAAATAAGTGAATTTCTCATACTATAATTCTTGTGAGCTTTCTATCTTTATTTCTTTCTAAACTACAGAACAATCCATGGAGAAAATTTCAAATTTTACCAAAAAAGAAACTCATCAGAAATCGTGCAAAACTATGTTAATTAAATTTTGAACGATCATATATATGCCATTAGTTTTAATACGCATTACCTAATATATAGTTATAATATGCCATAACTAAATATAAATCAAGTGCTTGTACTGAGATGGTTCCATTATATTAGTCGAGGCAGATATTTAATTTATATGCACACATTTAATCGCTCCAAAGTTTACTTTAGAATATCATTTCGATAGTGACTAATTTTAATAAATATGTCTACATATGGAGGAAGATTTCTTGGGAGTTAACAATACAGTTACTAGCATTGTTTAAAGGCACAATCATAGTAATCAAATCTAGTACTGAACTAAAAATTGACTAATCTAGAAAAAAAAACTTATATCTAAATAATTATATGGTCTGAAAGAACTCTCACTTAGTCTGACCTAATCATGTTCGTGTGTGGACCAAAAATAATACAGTTTATTCGTATTGTACATTTTTGTTTTCTTGTTACAATTATTTAATTAAAAGTTATAAATAAATATTGAGAGCAGGTGGTGTTATGGGTGGTGATACCTTCTCTTCTAAAGAGAGGCTCTGTGACTTTAGTGGTGTCAGTTTTGCTTGTAACGTTCCTCTTCCAATATCTACCGAAGATATATCATTCAATCCGCCATCTCCGCCGCAATGCTACTCTCTCCGGTTACATCTTCGGCACCGTTTGGTGGGGAATTGCACTAAACATGATTGCGTATTTCGTCGCGGCTCATGTAAGTTTTCTGATCAACTGTTTTTCATTGCTTAGTGTATGTAAATTTATTATTTCATGGCGGATTGGGATTTCAATGATTGAGGTATACACATATTCAACTTAATTTAAGACTAGTTGGAAATTGTGATAGTCTATGTGAATATCTCTAATCGATTTGAGCAATTGTCAACAAGTCTAGTTATATATATGCTTTCAATGTTTCATTTTTTTGTGTGCGTAATTTAATAAAATTACTTATCCATGGAGATCTAGAAAGTGTTGAATTCAGGTGCCAAATAATTATATTTTATAAGGTTTTGTTTGTAAGATCATTTAAGATGTCGTACCTAAAATATTTTCACATCATGTGGGGGTCTTCTTTTAAAAGAAAAAATAAATCAGAAAATGCCAAAATAAGAAAAGATTTGTTAGAAGGAAGGTATGATTCTTTCGATCACACAAGTCGCAATCAAATTATTTAATGAAACTAAACACAACTTGCAGTGGTTTTTACGTATGATTAATTTACTAAAGTCTAAGTTAGAATAATAAAATATGCAATCATTAGCTTATTGTTTTCAAATACTATATATTCAACGTTTCATTTTTATTTTCCCCTCAATGACTCATCAACTTTCACTTAATATCATACGAGAATTTCTTAGATCTTCCACATCAATCATTAACCGTACAATAAATGCAATGAATTTACCAATAGAAATCCACAAAAATCCATTCATCTGACAAAATTTTGCGTTAATATTTACAATCATAATCTCTCACTGTCTCATATATATGTTTATGAACTACAGGCAGCAGGAGCATGTTGGTACTTGTTAGGAGTTCAAAGATCAGCGAAATGTCTTAAAGAACAATGTGAAAACACGATAGGATGCGACGTAAGGATGTTGTCATGTAAGGAACCGGTGTACTATGGCACGACCGTGATGGTCCTTGACAGAGCTAGACTGGCTTGGGCACAAAACCATCAAGCCCGATCTGTTTGCTTAGATATCAACACCAACTACACATATGGTGCTTATCAATGGACCATTCAACTTGTGAGCAATGAAAGCCGGTTGGAGAAAATCCTTTTTCCTATCTTTTGGGGTCTCATGACTCTAAGGTATTTCATATCCTAACTGGTTTAGTTGTTCAACTTTCAAACCGGTACGGTGTGAATTTTAGTTAATTCTTCATAGAAGAAACGTCTAACCAAATTGAATCTAATAAAATTTGTCTTTAATTCATTTACATGAGTCATAACCTTTTTCTTAGGTATATATAATTTTACCAATAAACTGAATGTATAAAAAGGTTTTATTAATTTTTTTTTTATCTATAATTAATCAGCACATTTGGGAATTTGGAGAGCACAACAGAGTGGTCGGAGGTTGTCTTCAATATAATAGTTCTAACAAGTGGTTTACTTCTCGTTACCATGTTGATCGGTAACATCAAGGTATATATATAGAGATTAGCTAAACATTTTTTTCTCGTAATTTAGTTAATAACATGGTAATTAAGCTAAGGAATTCTGATTTGTTGCTAATTTTAAAATAAAGGTCTTTCTGCACGCAACAACTTCAAAGAAGCAAGCAATGCACTTGAAAATGAGGAACATAGAGTGGTGGATGAAGAAGAGACATTTGCCATTAGGGTTTAGGCAGCGAGTCCGGAACTATGAGCGGCAGAGATGGGCCGCTATGCGCGGTGTAGATGAGTGTGAGATGGTTCAGAACCTTCCGGAAGGTCTTAGGAGAGACATCAAATACCATCTCTGTTTAGATTTGGTCCGACAGGTTAGATTCATTACAATTAATAATTTATTAAAGAAAAAGAGCGATATATGAAGATGAAATTATTTAATGATGATTGATGAATCAGTAGTTGGATTTTGTTAGGTTCCGTTGTTTCAGCATATGGATGATTTGGTGCTTGAGAATATATGCGACCGTGTAAAGTCTCTTATTTTCACCAAAGGAGAAATAGTAAGTTATCTTCAAACCAACTTTTGAAATATATCTTTCAATTTCGTGAAGCTATCTAGTTTAGAAATTCATGTTATAGGGCGGACTAAAAATATTCAAAGACAAAACAGCCATTTTGTCTTTAAATTTAATAGAAAACACTTCAACAACTAAAAAGAAAAAATTGCAAAACTTAAATTGTAAGAAACATCATCGCAACTAAGAGATGATAGTTTAATGCTGCTTTCTTATTCGGTAAAAGGTTTCGTTTTATTGATCTAGAATTTAATTCATCCATGTGATTCTTCTTAGCAATTGTAGCATGAAACCGATTTAAATAAATCCATCAATATTTAGTGATTGGGTTAATATGTGAAAGATTGTGCGACAACTTTGTGATTAATTCCATTGAAATTTGTTTGTGAAATAATTTGAATCCTTTTTTTTTTTTGAAATTTATAGAAATCGTAACGGACTAACGGGTTTCTAAACTATTGTTAACGTGGAATCCAAGAAACCTTTCAACGATTAACACAAAGTAATTTTCTTGTTTTAAATGCAGATCCAGAAAGAAGGAGATGCAGTGCAGAGAATGTTATTCGTAGTGAGAGGTCATCTTCAAAGCAGTCAGTTATTAAGAGATGGCGTCAAGAGCTGTTGCATGTTAGGTCCGGGAAATTTTAGTGGCGACGAGCTTCTCTCGTGGTGTCTCCGACGACCCTTCGTGGAGAGGCTACCGCCATCTTCTTCAACGCTTGTAACACTCGAGACCACCGAAGCATTTGGACTCGACGCCGAGGACGTTAAGTACGTCACGCAGCATTTTCGTTACACTTTTGTCAACGAGAAAGTCAAACGCAGTGCCCGCTATTATTCTCCTGGATGGCGGACTTGGGCCGCGGTTGCGGTTCAGCTAGCTTGGCGGAGGTACGTCTCATTTCTTGAGTATATTTAATCTCACTCATTGAAATCATTTTCAAAAATTTTAAATAAAAAAAAGTTTGTTTAGTGCTGTAGGAAAAAGAGCTTTTTGGAACATTCCAAAAAATTATATATATATCAATAACCGGAAAATCTTAAACCGAATTTCCGGGAGAAACTACTCTTCGTAAAAGGTCGGATATTTTTGAAAAAAAAACACAATTAAATAAGAGATAAATAGTTTAATGCAGCTATATATTTATTCGGTCAAAGTTTTCATTATCGAAATCCTTTGCAAATTTTGTGAATCAAAGTTAAATTTTCTTTTGTAGGAAAAAAATGAGCTGTGGAACACTAAAAACAAAGATAATTTTCTTAACCTTTTTCTTCAAAAATACTACAACTTTCTTAAAAATTTCAACCTCAACTTTGTGATAGTTTTGGAATTTTAGGATTTTGGAAAACAAAAGGTCTAACTGGTATAAGCATCAGAAGAAACAATGAAATTAAAAAAAATTGAGATGAAGATGAATGAAATGAGGATAATAGAATAATTTTGTTTCACACATTATTTCTCCTGAATATAGCAAATAAAATTTCTCTTTAAAATTTGTTAAAATTAAAAGATTAAATTTTTTGAATTTTTTTAAAAATGCATAGTTATGTTCTATTTGTATTTGCAGCCAAAGTAGAAAAGTGGTAGCTTAAAAGCATCTTTTATTTATATAAATACAAATTCAAAACTTTTTGGATTTTTTAAAAAATGGGAGTTATGTGTGAATAGATTAACATAGAATATAAACGGTTCTTATTAACGTGACAGGTACAAGCATAGGCTAACGTTGACGTCAATGTCGTTCATAAGGCCGAGAAGACCGTTGTCGAGATGTGCGTCGTTAGGAGAAGACAAATTGAGGCTCTATACAGCAATTTTAACCTCTCCTAAACCTAATCCTGACGATTTCGAGGATTATTGATTGATACTATTATTATTATAAAATTTTCGACCAATTTCCGATGACTCGGTGTTTCATCGTCGAAAAGTTTCCGACCACCGCTTTTGTCGGAAATGACTATGTTTTCTTGTAGTGACTAGTCTTTTTTCCTCCAAAATTTCATACTATTTTATTTTTGTGGTCATCAATTTTTTTTTTTTTGACATAAGTAGTTACTGAATAGCATAGTTTTCTTGATTGAAAAACAAATAAAGAGTATGATAGCTCTAGTTAAACAGTTTGGTACACAGAAAAATATATATATATATATATATATATTATATATATACTATTAATAGCATAGTTATATATATATATATATATATATCTTGCCATACGAACTAAACAATCAGCGCGGTAATATTATTACTGCTAGTCAGATCCGGTCCAGAGCATAAGCGAGGTAAGCAGAGGTTTAGGATCTCCAATATTTGTGGGTTTTTAGGGGCCTCCAATTTTTAATATTGTATATTAGGATTGTTGTTAGGGGCCTCCAAAATCTGATATTTTTGACTATTATATAGTAACCTCTAGTCCAAAATTAGATTTATAATTGGTTTTGAATTAAAAACATTTAAAAGAGCCCAAATTTTTTTTACGCTTCGGACCACTATTTTTGTTGAACCGGTCCTGCTGCTAGTGTTGAAATACCTTAAAATTAAAAGATGAAAATTCATGTAGGATGTTCTGGAATTATTTTAGTTATTTTTATCTACACTAAAATTACGTTATCGACATGATTTTTGATTAATATATCATGGATCCAAATATTTTTGTATACATACGACATATCACAAGATTCACAAGTGATAATTCTATTATGATATATATATATATATATATAAAAACAATAGAAAAAGTTGGCTTTAATATTTGAAATATTTAATGGTTCAGGTATGAAAAAGTCGAGGTCATAGTTCAGGTATAAAAAAGCCGGGTGTCATAATTCAGGTATGAATCGGCTAAATTAACATAGTTTAGAATTAAAATTTGAAATATTTGATGGTTCTGGTATAAAAAAACCGGATGTCATAGTTCAGGTATGAAAAAACGTATTGTAAATAGTCTGGATTATTTTGGCCGTTTTTCCTCCATGTCCATTAACGTCAAACGTGCAGATGGCTGACTTATAATGAACTCAAGTGGTCGCGAGCTTGGTGGTTATCTGCTCAAGCTAGTCCAGCCTTGTTTTTTTTTGTTTTTTTAATAAATAATTAGTAGGTGATCTGCGTTTTAACCATCGACTATTTTTTTTATAATAAATGTAGTCGTTGAGTAGTTCACTCACCATATTTTCTAATAGACCTATAACTTGACACCATTGCGATTGACCAAATGATAATAGTTAGATAATTTCACGGTTGAACAAAATTAATTTTTGGCTTGAAATTACATGGCAATTCCTCCATAAATAGGAACCACTATCCCACTGCTACTTGGTCTTGTTAACAGCAAGCTAAGCCAATCTAGCCTTGTTAAGGCTTAAGAACCATATTGATCGTGCCATAGTATAACGGTTAGTTATATGACAACGTTCTTGTGTCGCATTCCACCGTGTTTCACATTGGTCTTTCTTACATATTTTGTTAGAACATATTAATTTTGGTCAAACCCATTTGTTAAAATATATTTATGTATTTACATATAAACATATATTCTAACATATTTTTGATTTATGTATTAACATATAGCCTGCAGTTCATAATCATACCTGTTGGATGTATTGAGATTTTAATGCTAATGGAAAATACAACATATTAACATATTTAGGGAATTTGACCAATAAACAGATTGTAAATTTTTGACGGTTCATGACTGATTAACAAAAATTCCAAAATAAACAAAATACAAAAATAACTACAGTAAATTTATCTATTGCTTAATTTTTCAAATAATTTAATTACAACATTTGTGATTGAATAGTCGTGCATATCAATTTTTACTTGGGGCATCTTCTGATTTATTTTAATTTAATTTCAAAAGAAAACTCTCACAGTGTTGAGAAACGAAAAAATGGAAAGGGACTTGACTAATATATAATGGACATAAGTTAATTCACTCATTGCCAATTATTTTATTTATTTATTTGAAAGCTCATAAAAATTTAACATGGTATCAGAATTTGGCGTGTTGGATTTAGTCTGTGTTTTTTTTAGTTTATGATTTCTTTAGTTTCTTCTTAATTAAGTTACTTAAGATTATGTTTGTAATGTCTCTTTTTTTTATATTTTATGTTGTGATGTATGTATGTGTCAGTGTTTGAGCGATTTGTGAGCAAAGTTCAAAATGCAGTTAAAGTTTTCGATGAAATACCTTAGAAGAAACATGCATCTACTTGATGAAGACTAAATTATATCGATTTATCCACCATAAAGTCAATAATTTCAAGAAGTATATGATTAAATAAATCAAACAGATACACCTTTCTCTCAATTATAGCACCATAAAAACCGTTAGTCAATTCTTGAGTCTAAAATATATAAAAACTCATCACATTAATATGCATGTTCGGAGTTCGAACCCTGCTTTCTACAGTGTTAAGGGATTATTAAAGCCACTAAAATAGTTGACAATATATATATATATATATATATGAAATTTAAAAATTTTACCAAAATTATTTAAAATATCGTCCCTAATTTTTTTATGTAGATTTTTTTCATTATTATGTGTTAAGTTTCATGAGTTTTTAACTTAAAATTAATTGGCAATGAGTAGATTGGTCTATGACTCTTATATACTAGTCAAATCCTTTTTCAATTTTCGATTCTGAGATCTTTTTTCTACACTCCTCAAAATAATTACTCTTCTAACCATTAATCTCAACATATTCTCATCACACCACTTCGAGATAATTCTCTTCTATATTAGTCTTGATGAAATCAGCATTTTCTATAAATTTAATAAATCTTTTGAAAATTAACTAACTCTATGTAAATCCAACTCCCACTAAAACTTCCTTAAGCTAAATTCACTTTATTTACTATTTAACCTCACAAATTTTGTTGGACCCATTATTTGCTCAAATTGACAACCTGTTATTCTCATTTTACATTTTCATAGCCAAACTCAAACAACCATCCAAACATATATTTGTAACTATACTAAAAAATCGTTGTTGTCATGACTTCTGATTAAAATATTTGATATGGATCCAACGTCAAGTGTGAGGGATAGGGATCTTAAATAGGGTTTTTTGAGCTCACCAAATAGGGATAGGGATCGTTGTTGTCATGACGTCTAGCTCGACTCTGTTTATTTATAACTTGGTCCTAAATGAATCTTAACTTTTTTGAGCTCACCAAATATTTTAAAACAGGGTTAAATACTTTGTAACCCTTTTTAAATTTACAAGTTTTTTAAAATCATTCCTGAATAGTTTTAAGTTCGGCCGTGAATAGTTTTATCATCCAAAAACAACTCAAATTCATCAAATCGAAAATCAACTTGAGCTACTTGCCATATTTGTAGCATCGTTATCTTCACCATCAAATCACAGGTGTAAACTCTTTCCAACATATAGCTTTACGTTTTCAACATACCGGTTTGAGCTGGTTGAGTTAGTTTGAGTGACACTTTGTGTTTGTCCATGAGTTTCCATTCATTGTCCCTGAGTTTCCATTCATCGTTCATCTCCATCTCCTTGTCACACTGAGAAACCGTGGGATTTTCGTTCAAGCATTCAGAACAATGATCCATTCTTGTTTGGCTGGTAAAAGGAAAATGTACATGTCTATTACAAATTCACACCTCAAGCTAAAGTTAAGTTCTTTAAAAATCAAATAAACTTCAAATTGTTTATAACGAAATTGACGTTAAAGAAACTCAGCTCTCCAAGTGTCTATTTTTCATTAACAAACCCAGAAATCAAAAATCAAATTGGTATTTCAATGAATCAATTTCGAGGAATTAGTACATATACAGAGACTCGTCCAAGAACAAAACTTTTCAATTGGAAATCAAAAACCCTAATAGGCCAACAACACATAACAAAAACCCTAAACTCCTAGGGAAAAGCAAGTAGCCAATACAATCCAGAGAAACAGACATAGCGACATACAAAATCAATAAGCAAAGTTTTATTTTTTAAAGTTCGATTAGATAGAGAGAGGCAAAGATACTGACGCGATGGAAGACTGTGTAAGACGATGGCTCTCTGTAACTTCGCCAGATGGAAGACGATGGCTCTCTATAACTTCGCTAGATGGAAGACGATGATACTAACGCGAGATATCCTAACGATGATATATGTTAGCCAATTTAGATGATGATAATATTGAGCCAATTTTGAACCCTGGTTTAGTTCTAAACTTTTTAGACTTAGCGCTAAATTAGCCCATATATAAAAATCAGAACCATGATTTATTATTTTTCTTATGTACCGGGTTAGCTTTAATTTTTTTAACTCTTATTAACATCGACGGATAAAAATATATAATAATCGGGAGATCAATGTCCATAAGTATCAATGATGTGCTAATTTTTTTTAGATTACAAATTCTCGGGTTATTAATTAATAAAACTGAATTTCAAATTATTTCTTACATCTTTCTGGTTAAGGTTTGTTTATATATTGGTTGAATCCGATTGAATGGCACATTAATATTAAATAAATGATAACAACTTAGGTCGGAAGAAATATGTGACGAAAATCCAATTGGGCTTGTAGAATCGTTGGTTCAATTTTGTACCGTATCGGAAATTAAACCAACCGGTTCGTTTTCTCTGAGTGGTGAAAGACTGTTAGCTGAAAGATTCGGTAACCTGTCATGGACATATGACGACGTGTCACCCAACACTTTCTCCCTCCCTAAGCAACAAAACTTCAAACAAATTACAGCTTTTGCCACCAAAGGCCAAAAAAGAATAATTTAAAAAAAGAAGAAAATATTGGGCTAAAGACACTCGTTGCCGCCTTTCTCTCTTCACCATTAGCCTGTAAAACTGTTTCTTCCTCCTCTTTCAATATTTCAATGTTTCTCTGAACATTTTCAATTTTTTTCTTGGGGAAACATTTCTGATCTTCTGATTTGTTTCTCCCTCCAATGGCGCCTCGTCTTTTTGCATGTTTTGGCGTCAAAGGATCTTCAACTTCCACCACCACCGGGAAAGGTATTTCCCGTCATAACGCGGCTGTTGTTGCTGCAGATGTTCCGGCAGGTGACGGATCTGTTCTTGTTCAGCTTTTCTCGTCTCAAGGATGTAAAACTTCGCCGGAGGCTGAGATGCTCGTATCGCGTCTTGGTCGTGGTGATTTCGATGGAAAGATTCGTAGAGATGGTGGATCTGGTGGTTCTCCGGCGATGGTTTTGGTTTTTCACGTTGATTATTGGGATTATCTTGGATGGAAAGATCCGTACGGATCGAGTCAGTGGACGGTGAGGCAGAAGGCTTATATCGAGGCGTTGAGTCAAGATACGATGTTTACTCCACAGTTTGTTGTTCAAGGTCGTGTTCAATTACTTGGGAATGAAGAAGAGACGTTGCTTAAGTCTATTGTTGAAGCTCCTAGGTTTCCTTCTCCTGCGTTTCGGGTGAGTAATTTCTTACATTTGCTGATGTTTGATCAATCGATAAGAGTAAGTGCTTGTAGCATAACACAACACTATGTGTTATTTTACTAACATGAAGCAATTCACACATGAATGCTAATGGTTCAAGACTCAATGAGTGTTTGTAGCATAACAAAACACTATGTGTCGAAGGCATTACATCCTTTGTATATGTAATGTGTTTGTGTTGTTAATTGGCTTTGTGTGCCTCTACATAAACATGAATTTGGCTGTGGTTTATCAACATCTTCATGGTTACATTGTAATCAAGATCAGTGAAACTGTTAATTGGTTTCTCTTATTAGGCCACATTTCAAAGACCAACCTCAGAAACCCTTCAAGTATCTCTCACAGGAGCTTTGAGGATGAAAGTGGACTCGAGCGGGATCGATATAATGGTGGCGCTATACGAGAACGGTTTAGTAAATGATTGTCCTCGAGGAGAGAACTCAGGAAGAGTCTTGTCCAATGACTATGTTGTAAGAAAGCTAGAAAAGTTATGCACCGTCAAAGATTTAACGGCGAAGACGACGGTGTCAGGGACGGCTCATTTCACGGTATGGGATGGATTCAACAGTGCTAAATGTGGAGTTGCTGTTTTTCTACAAAACACATCTCTTCAAATTTTCGGTACGCAGAGTTTTCAATTGCCTGATGAGATTTGACAAAGAAACAAAAATTCTGAATCTATTTATGAAAATGAAATTTACCCTTTTGTGTTCATTCATATTTGGTTATTATTGCAACTTTGTGTGTACAGAAGGATATTTGTCACCCTCGTTTATAGGCATTTGCTTTGTTTAAGCCCTTTCAATTTTCTTTCGTTCTAAGTTATGCTATCCCACTCCACTTTTAGAATACTATTAAATTAAATGATTTTAATATTATAGGTGATATAACTGATAATTGACAAACATAATTTTTTGGCCGATGCTTCCGAGTTCGACGTTGTCAACGAAAAACAATAATTCCAATGCAGAATTTATAAATATAAAAATTTGAATTTAAATAGTTAACCAGGACATTATCTTAGTTGTTTGTGGGTTTATATAATCCGCTGCCTGTTGACAAAAAGCAAATTTTGACTTCTATTCATTCATAAAGTTTTGTAAAGACAATAATAATTGAAACATAATTGTGAAAGTTATCGAAACGTGTCATACAACATTATCCACGCAGCACAACTGAATTAATTCACAATAACATGTCAAGGGACCTTTTCCTTCTGTGTCTAAAAAAGTTGATTACAAAAAAAATTAGGGAAAAAATCAAAAAGAATTACTAGCTTATTTGTTTGGCCAAAACTATATTACTAGCCAAATAAATTCATGATTTTGCATTGATTTAGTTGAATCAAACTCGATGTTAGTCACATTGAACATTTTGTAACGAAATGTTAATTTTAACTAACATTAGATTTAATTTGGAACAAGACATGTGCAAAGTTAAAAATTTATTGTCTAATGAAATAGTTTAAGAACTTTTTAGCTAAAGCATATAATTTTTTTTTAAAAATAATTAAACATTTTTTGTGTTGAATATGGAATGGACATGGTTAATCGTTTTTTTTTTTGTATGAGCATGGTTAATCGTTTCTAAAGCTGGACAGCAACATCAGCTTGTAAGATGTATTGAAAATTAATGCCTAATTAGTTGCGTTCTAGTTCCTAATTGTAAATTACAGATTAGTTTATATTTAGGTGTTATATTGTTCGGTATCTTAGTCTGAGAGTTATTTTTTTCTTTCTTTCTTGGATGACTTTTTAACATTCTTTGATTTTAAATAATTAAAATCTACATACTTTATTAACTTGATATCCTCTGATTAAAACTCTATCCGACTATAAAAATAGTTTTTATAGAGCGACATATATCTAACTAATCCAAAAAAATGTAACATAATATTTACCCCTTTCTACAAGTCTAAGATTTTCACAGAAAGAACATCATAGTTTAAATTTTTTTTCAATTTCTATTCCTCTTTTTCTTTTCTTTCAGAAATTGAGCTAGATGATGTTTTCGGATTCGAACAAATTGCCACCTTATAACATTCGTGTGGTCTTTTTATATCCTCATAAGTCGTATCATTATGTTTTTATTTCTCAAAGTCCATGCGACGAGTCGCCGACGACTACTGTGTCTCACAACTAGATGCAAAATCATATAAATAACTGTTTCAATATGGATATGGTGTCTCTATAGTCTCTAGATGCAAAATCATTTATATTTGTTTTCATTATATATTTTTCTTAAAGTGCGTGGGACGATGTCGTACAACTAGATGCAAAACTATATATGTAAATAACTGGTTCTACTAGGATATGGTGCCTCTCTATAGTCTCTAGAATTTTTTTTTTCGGTCATCTGACTTTATTGAATATATGTCATGAAAAAAAAAAAAAACAGAGCCTAGGAAAAAACTTCAACAAAGAGGCAGAAGACAAAAGACAACAAAAGATCATACACAGAGATAATGGGACATCTGGAGGAAATTAATTCCTGCAGCCAAACTGGAAATGCTGTAGCTACAGAGGATTGTCGTCGGTCTTTCACCATCACACTTCTAGCAATTAAGTTGGGTTTTTTATTAGCCACGAACTGCATGATAAATCTCAGTTGATGAAACACCTGGAAACTGGCCACGCTAATAATTATTTAAAATGATCATGAGAAGTAAAAAGTAATTATTTGGGGAATTAATAAATTTTCGTGGGGGAAATGTTCGCCAAAACGTGTAACTAAATTATTGTCATTATTTTTAATATTTTTAGCTAAAATATTCAAATTTATGAGGTTAACAAAAATGAAAATGTTACTGAATAAAAAAATGCAGTGAAAATCAAGAAAATTTTGGGAATTCGCTGAAAATTTAACTTACCAATCTAGCCCAGTACTTAAAATCAAGAATATATATATGTTTTCTCCTTTTAAAGAAAAAAAACTTTAATTTTAAGATAATCTAAAAGAATATGCTATCCGAATATGAGAAAATCCAATAGATTAATTAGTTTACTGTGCTGCTTGCTACGACACTTGTCGTGTTCAATGAGTCGTGGATATATTATACACCATGAAATCTAACGTTAGGTCTGGTTTTTTTTTTTGCTAAATCGTTACGTCTTTTTCTTTTCTTTTTTTTTTAATTAAAATTTACGTCTGTTTTTTGTGTGTGTATGTTTGATTATAAGTTTTTAATATAAAAGAAATTGGAAAGATAAATAAGCAAAGGTTATTTCGATCATTAATTTCAATCCACGTCTTTATCTTATGGTCGGCATATATATGTGAAAACTAGCAATGAATTCTTAGGAAAATAATTTTCTAACAATTATTATTTCGAAGTTTTGGATATTAAATTGGTTTAGTACTAGGAAAAAAATGATCGTATAAAATGAGAGGGACTGGTATATATAACATTAACTAAGTGAGTAATTCTTTATCTTTTAATCAGTTGGTTTTTCGGATCCGGATTTCAAATTTATTTTTCTATGTGAAAATTTCTAGCAGTTCGAAATGAAAGATCAATGCAACATATTTGTACGTTGTTTACAAAAACATTTGAATGAAAATGATGAAAAAAATAGTGTAGTTTTAAAATTTTATTTTTCAGAAATCTGCAATGTTACTTAAGTTTTGTCATACCGATCATTTTCACTTGTAGAACTAGAGCATATTCTAGAACAAACTTAACTGTTGTTTTGAATATATATTATTAATAAAATTAAGAAAGAAGGACGAGCAAGCAAATGATGTAATGAAGTTTGAAAATCTTAAACAATAATATAAATTCATTCGGAAAATAAAAAAAACTTTAGTATTTGAATTTAATTTAGATACAGTATAGATAGTTTCTTATAAAAACCTAAAATGAAAATGGTAGCTGATTACTGAATTGACATGCGGAAGACTTACATAATCGATAGTTTATTTTATGAAAACACTTGCATAATTGATAGTTGCAAATTTTAAAGAAAACTCATAAATTTGAAACGACGTCCCTTGTGTTCATCAAAATTTTCTATGACAGCGATTATATTTAATGTTACTAAGAAGACAAATTATTGTGCTATTTTAATTTTAATATTGGGTTGTTGGGATTGTTGTAGATAAAACCAGGCAATAAGATAATCTACCAATATGATATAATCTACCAATAATAATATTTAGTATTTCCTTTTAGTTGAGAATTAAATAATATTTGACCAGATGTCTGGATTTTTTGTCGTCTTGGTAATTATCATTATTCATTTTTGATAAATTACTCTTTTATTGTTACAATTAGAATTATACATCGGCAGAAAAAAATACCTTCATCATTATTTGCCTATGAGATATTGATATGATTTAAAGTTTTATTGAAGTGACAGATCCCATCACATGTAAAATAATTTTATAGTGTGGAAAAAAAAAACTCATTTTACATTGTCACATAACGAAAAATAACGAGTTAGAAGGACGAAAAATAACTAAAAATAATTATTAAAAATGCCACAAAACTAAAGTCAACATTATTAAAAATGCCACACACGACTTCATCCTCTGATAATACCACCATGAAGATCAAGTCCTCCGATGGTGGAGAGAGTAAGACGAACGTCTTGATAAATCCATCGAAGAATATGGTTAAGTTCTCCAATGGTGGACAGGGTAACACCAGCGTCCTGATAAGTCCATCGCGGTCTGATAAGTCCATCTTGACCTGATAAGTCCATCGCGGCCAGATAAGTTCATCGCGGCCTGATATGTCCATTGCGGCATGATATTTCCATCGCATGTCCATGTCCATCGCAATGGATGTCTATCGGGTTAATCATGTCCATCAGGTTAATCATGTCCGTCGTGTTAGTCATGCCCAAATTTGTTGTGATATTTATGTCCATCATGCGTGAATGCGTCTTTCGTTAATGACATGTACATCAGAGAAGATGATCAAGTCCTCCAATGGTGGACAGAGTAACACCAGCGACCTGATAAATCCATCGAAGAAGATGGTTAAGTCCTCTAATGGTGGACAGGGTAAGACCAGCCATCGCGGTCTGATATGTCCATATCGGCTTGATATGTCCATCGAACAGACATGTTCATCGCAGAAGAGAGTAAGCCTGTAACTCATGTCCATCATCCTCCATCGTGTGAGTCATGTCCATCAGGTCCATATCATGTAAATCTAGGCCAGATATGTCTTGTACATGAGGGCAAATAAGTCATTTCAACCAACGTGTGCAGTGATTTTGTGGCATTAATCGAACTTTCTCCGCTTTATGGCAGTTTTAGTAATTTAGTTTCTCAATATGATATTATCCCTAAAAATCCCAAATAACTATTTACTATATAGTATCCGGTGTTATGTGTGAAATAACAATCTTAAAAAATGATATTACAGATTGAGTGATAGTATAAAATAATTTTTTTTATACTTGTTAAAAAAATATATTTTCCTATTATCAATCTAACATGTTCTTTTTTTTTCTTTGTCACTCTCAATCTAACATGTTCTATACCATGTAAAATATAAAGTTTAGATGTAAATTTACTTGTTTATATATGATACAATAATATTTAACATGTTAATTTATATACATAAGATCTATTGATCTTTATAAGATTTCAAGAGCGAGGGATTAATTGTCTAATACCCGCACCAAACGATGATAAATTGGTCATTCTCCTAATTTAAAAGTCACTTTACCATTCTCTCTAATTTCAAATATTTCTATGTATATTCACCTAAATCACTCAAAAAAAAAACCCATAACTTGCATGTTTTACAAATAATCTAAAACTCATACTAACCAAATTTAATTAAAAATATTAATAATTTTTTACAATATCAAATCAAAATTTCTTAAATCCCTGACTTGTCAAATCATCCATGTTTCGGATTGAGACCAAAGTCTCTGCAATTCAATGACACCCGGCGGCATTTGTACTCACTCACTTACAGACACATGTATATTATATAATATTGTTTCAGTAATCACACATGCATGTATTTTGACCATTGATATGCCTTGTTCTTTACGCACTGTGACAACGTTTTGTCGTTAATTTACCAAACTTAGTAAAAACAAAATACATGTCTAAGATTATCAGTTATTGTTGTCGTTATGTAATTGTTATTGTAGTAAATAGAAACTCTGATGAGATGCACAACTCAAAACGAGTTTCTCAAGCACTTTGATCGGATTTATAAATTCAAGCAGCACAATCTAGCTTGCTACTGCAATTTGATGACACGATGATTCCAATTCCAACCGATGAAGCACATTGGAGATCCATTTGCATCTTTATTGTTTTTGTTTTTTACACTATCGTAATCATTCTTTACATATTTCCTTTTTTTTTCTTCTAAGAAGAGAAAACCCAATAATATTCTATATTTTTCATCTGTCTATTTATCTATACGTATATTGCTATTTACATAATCTTAATTAATTGTATAGTGATGACTGATGAGTAAACATTAAACACACACGTAACATAGCTATCTTGAAAACTGTTTGATGATTTGAGACAAAGAGGCCAAAACAAATGGAACCTTCCTCACATATCTATCACACGTCCTCATACACCACCCAGATTCTGCCACGTGTTCTCACTCCATCAAAATTAATGATTTTAGGGTTAATAGAGATGGTTTAGTCTCATTTTGTTTGTTTGTTACTAAGGACTTTAAAAATAGAAAGCAAAATTTACCCGCTTTTGTATTGTCAACATAATAAGCTGTTCTTTTCTGCTTCTTTTTTTCTCCGTATTTCATCAAGAAAAGACACGTATTTAGATTGATGATGAAAGGACGGTACCGAATCTCCTTGACTTGACTTTGCATATACCATATATATATTATATATTTTTGTATATACATATTCTTGAAAAAAACCATAGGTAATCAAGTTCACAAAGCTATTAGCTTCTCTCTCTCTAGCTCTCTCACATATAACATTTGAAAAAAGATGGAAAAATCTTCAAGCTCGGAGGAAAGTGAAGTGAAAAAAGGGCCATGGACTCCGGAGGAAGACGAGAAGCTCGTCGGCTATATTCAAACGCACGGTCCCGGAAAATGGCGAACCCTTCCCAAGAACGCCGGTAAATTTCTACCCCAACCCATGCACAAATAGCAATTTTTTTTTTTTTTTTTGCGTTTTGTGTTTACGTTTATGTTTAAAGTTTAATAACAATGATTAGCATGTTATATCATGTAAATGTCAACGTTAGTGTTTACATCTAAAACGTACAATCATGGTTCTTATTCCATTTTCTTGCTGTGAATCTTGAAAAGGGTTAAAGAGATGCGGGAAGAGTTGTAGATTGCGATGGACGAATTATCTAAGACCCGATATCAAGAGGGGAGAGTTCTCTCTTCAAGAGGAAGAAACCATAATTCAACTTCATCGTCTTCTTGGAAACAAGTTAGTCTATCTTCAATTTTCGTTTTTCTTCATTTAAGTATATAATTGTAATATGTATGATTAAATTAAGTAAAATGACCTAGTTTTCCACTACTACACCTACTTCATTGGACTTCCATGTCTTTACATTTTTGTTATAATATGACTTGCATATATTTATTTAATTCAACTAAAAGACAAGAACATAAGCAATATCAAGGTCAAATGTCTAAAGCTAAGCTTGCAATCTAATATCTTAGCAAGTCAAAACTTCTACTTCTCCTTTTGATTTCAATGTAAAAGCTAACTCGGTCTTTTTAATTTATCTTCATTAGATGGTCCGCCATTGCTATGAACTTGCCGGGAAGAACAGATAACGAAATCAAAAACTATTGGAACACACATATAAAAAAGAAACTCTTACGAATGGGGATTGATCCGGTGACTCATTGTCCCCGAATTAATCTTCTACAGCTCTCTTCGTTTCTCACCTCATCACTGTTCAAATCTATCTCGCAACCGATGAATATTCCATTTGATCTCACTACTTCAAATATTAATCCCGATATCTTGAATCACCTCACTGCTGCCTCTCTCAACAACGTTCAGACTGAATCATACCAACATCACCAACCAAACCAACAGCTTCAGAACGACCTAAACACTGATCAAACCACTTTCACCGATTTGCTCAACTCAACACCATCGGTTCAGTGGCAAAACAATGGAGAATACTTGGGAGATTATCTCAGTTATACCGGTTCAGGTGATCCATCTAATAACCAAGTCCCTCAAATCGGAAACTACTCATCGGCCGCATTATTATCCGACCAAATTAACGACGTTGAGAATTTCAAGGCTGGATGGAATTTCAGTTCATCAATGCTACCGGGGACTTCGTCGAGCAGCTCGACACCGTTGAATTCGTCTTTGACTTTTCATGTCAATGGTGGAAGCGAAGATGATAGAGAGAGTTATGGTAGCGACATGTTGATGTTTCATCATCATCATGATCATAATAATAATGCTTTGAATCCATCCTAATGTCTTATTTCTTTCGCTTCTTGATCTTATTTGTTTTATTTTTATGGGTTTGTAATTGTGTTACATACTTTGGACTTTAAGAGCTTAGTCTATTATTATTTTGATTCTGCTATGTTTCTTCTTCTACTTTTTGAATTCGAAGAACTTTCCATTTGTATACACTCAAAAGATCATCAGATGGTTGATAAGTGTGTTACTTACATAATTAGTATTTTAAGAGCTAGTGTACCATTTATCTTGGCTTTGTTGTGCATTTTCTTCAACTAATAGTTTTTTTCTACTTTCAAGAACTTTTCATTTGTCTACTCTCAAAATGTCATAAGTTGGATGATAAGTGTCTAAGTTTGTTACATGCATACATATTATTTAAGAGCTTAGTGTGTCATTTATCTTCGCTTTGTTGTGCATTTTTCTTGTACTAATTGTTTTCTGTACTTCGAAGAACTTTCCATTTGTTTACTTTCAAAAGGTCATAAAATGGTTGATAAGTGTGTAAGTGAGTAACATACATACTTAGTATTTTAAGAGCTAAGTACTGTATCATTTATCTTGGCTTTGTTGTGCATTTTCTTCTACTAATTGTGGTAACTAAATCGAAGAACTTTCTATTTGCTTACACTCAAAAGGTCTTAAACTTGTACGTACTTTGCTATATATATATATATATATAGTGGTAGATCTAGAACTTTTTCGTACGGGAACAGAATATATATATTAAATAACTAATATAAAAATAAAATCGCAATAAAAATAAAATTATTTTTTAACAAAAGCCATAACACTTATAAGTATATTGAATTTATATTTTTGATAATTAGACTGCTATACCGCCGTGTTCATTCATTACACGAGTTCATAAACGAGTGCTTACCTAATAATGTGCTTGTATGAGTTATAAGAGAAAATAGTACAAGTCTATCATATCTTACATCATGTTTAATTATTTTTTTGTTTACTACGTACCTAAGAGATATTTAAAAGTGACTAAAACATATATTTATGATAGAAATTCTCAAATTCAGTAGATTTGTAGAATAAATTGAAATCCAACATATCGTGTGAAATAACAAAAATAAATTCCTAAATATCTATGTGAGGGATGAAGAAACTCTTTTTTTGCATTAATGAAGATTATACTATTAATGACTCTAGGTTGTTTTTTGATTTCAAACAAATTTAAACAGAAGAAATAAATAAATTTTTGAAAAGATTGGCAACGAAAAAAGAATTGGGGGCAAACAATATATTTGATTGTGGACATTGAACGAGAATTTTAGTAATTATAACAGATTTTTGTAATTTTAATGGGTGCAGCTGCCTCCATTACTCATCACTTAGATCCGCCCTTGTATATATACATATATATTCTTTTCATTAATTATATTTGTACTATCTTGAATTTTGATGATTAAGAACACATTTGGTGGAGCAGGACATAATAATGATTAAATTTAATTGGTTATATATAGATTCATAAAAGGTTAGTTTTCAATTTCAACATATAAGAACAAACAAATCGTCGACATGTATTGCCTTATGATTAGTTTGAAATAAACCCAAATCAATGAATAATATTACGCCTAAAAGGTAGATTTAAATAGTTATCCACTGGAAGAAAAGGTGTACGAGATATTAAATTGTAGATATATAGTCAACGTTGTTCGAGACACCAAACCCAATTTATAAGACTGTTCATACAGTGAGATGAGATATATATATAGTCAATCTTTGCTTTATCTATTTTTTTGGGTCTAATTCATACACGCACACTTTTTTTGTTTTTGTTATAACACTGTCTTAATGGCTTAATGCTAATACAAATCGTGCATTAAATTAGTCAACTTGATCACTATTATCTTTTTTTTCCAATATTCATTCTTAGCTAATATTATCCCTTTATATTAATTATGGTAACTTCAATATTTATCAGTAACGGAAACTGGTAACTTCCGTATTTATCAGTAACGGAAGCAGGTACGAGGTCCACCATTAGCAAGATGTTATCTATTATAGACTTATGTGCATATATATATATATATATTATAAACATGACATAACTAATATCCTTTAATTTCATAAAACTAAATAAATCAAAATAATATTTAGAAGAAAAAAATACAAGCACCACATGTTGAGATGCTACAGCAAAAGTAAAATGGCTTACTTTCCTTTTTTTTTTTTTAATTGTGAAAAAATAGACATAAACCAATATTATTGATAGTTAGGTTGGTGTTGAACGTCATATACATATAAGTAATAACATAAACTAAGTAGTAGTTAGATACTACTTTGACAATTCTGTTATTGACTGAATTACACTTATGTATATGTATAGATATATACATATCATAGTACTTAAATAAATATGTGGTCCATTCTAGTCTCTTGGATTATTGAAAATAATACATATGCCTAGCCATTCATAGAACTTTGCAGCCATAAAATACAACAGAATAATAAAATGAAGAAAATAAAATAATAAATACTATACTTTTACTTAAATATTGTATAAGAGAAAATGTTTATATTATTTGAGAGAATGTTTAATAATAATTAATTAGTTTCTACAACAACAATATTGGAAAGAAAAGAGAATTCCATGGGGAACACAAGAACCCCCTTTGTATTTCTTCATCACATAAATCTCTCTGCACGCTATGTTCCGAAGTTTGTCGCTACAAGGACTCAAGCATAGTGGATTAGACGTCGAGCCTTGTGCATCTGGTCCTACATTTCCTATTTTAAAAACCCCAATTTATTGATTATAAATAAAAGTTATTTTTTCTATAAAAAAATCACATTTCTTACAAAAATTTTTAAGAAACTCAGAAGCTTTTGGGTAATTTAAAATGTTGTTTTGATAGATGATGCTAAAACTTAAATTAGAGCTTTTAAAAGATATATCCAAAGTAACGCAAGTTAAAAAGAATGAAAATAGATGGATACCGGAAATGAGATCATTTGTTCGGCAATGAACTGCGGAAACCAAGAATGATAAGGAAGGGTGAATACAACCACCAATTTTGAGGAACTCATCTTCATAAAAGATTTCTTACACACATTCGAACGATTTAACAAAAATAAAATAAAAAATATATATATATATATATATTATGTATCAATTTACAAGCTATTAAGTCTATTTATAATTACACAAAATGGTCGTTGGTCATAATGCGTTATAACTCATAGTCATAGCCATTACTTTCGTTTTTTTTTTTTTACTATACAAGCCAACTGACCATTAATGTGTAGTCTTTTGAAATTTAGTAACCTAACACATCTCAAAGATAAGAAAATATTAATTAATTTCTGTCCTAATTTGTCAATATTTGAAGAAGATATCATAGAAATAAATCAATAATTTTAAGTTTTTAACTCTGAAATGTGTCGGTTATTAAATTTCTAAAGAGTACAAATTAGTTGTCAATTGGCTTGTTATAACCTGTATAACCCGACAAATTTCGTTTTATTTTTTTACTGTACTAGCCAATTGACATTATGTTTTCCAAATGTTTCAACATTTATCTAGAGAGAAATACATTAAAATGGCGAACCCTAATTTTTCACCCAAGAACCTATCTCATTCATGTATATATATATATATATATATATAACTATATAAACACTAGCTAAATTCTCTAGTTCCAGTTTAGAGATGCAACGAGAAACACAATAAGTTAAATACTATTGGATCCAGAACAAAATTTAACCCGGATCACATAATATAAAAAAAAAATTTATTCAAAAAAATAAAGGAAAATCGTGACCGTGAGATTGACAAAGACCTCTAATTAAATATTTGCGTTTGACCTCATATCTTTCATTAGGATGATATTCCAATATTTTTTTTCTTATCTGCGGGTCTTTCATTAGGATAATTTTATTCAAAAAAATAAAAGAAAATCATGACCGTGAGATTGACAAAGATCTCTAATTAAATATTTGCGTCTGACCTCATATCTTTCATTAGGATGATATTCCAATATTTTTTCCTTATCTGTGGTAAATTTTCTGAGTCATTTTCACCAGTTGTTTCAAAAAAAAATTAAATACTTTTCCATATGCAAAATTAAAAAAAAACTTAACATTAGACATTTTTTCTAGATTAGGTGCATTGAAAAAAAATACACAATCGTAAGGATCATATACGCATGATGTAAGACACAATACTTTAATTAAAATAATCAAATTTACCTATGTGATTCTAAACGTCTTCAAATTTAAAATTTTTGTATTATTTTAATAATGGTAATTATCGCCTTGAAAAAAAAATCAAAATCGTGTTTCTACTATTTAAAAAAAAAACTGAGAATACTCTTCTCAAATAAAACTCTTATTCAATAAAAATCAATTATATATTTTACAGGTTTTCAAACCAAATATTTATACTTACAAGATTGTAAATAAAAAAGAAACTTAACTTAAAAAGAAAATAAAAAAATTAACTTATGAAAGAAAAGGAAAAAGTAAGAGTGTGGGGCATGTCCTCTCATCTTTTATATAACTTCCATATTTTTTAAAACTATAGGAAAAAAAAAGAGTGTGGGGCCCGTGCCCACACCCCCTATACGTGCGTCCGCCACTGTCAAATAGCCATCTTTCGTGAGACCCCTAACAAAACCTATATAGTAAGTTGGTAACTCGTCACTGCCCAATTCTCAATCTCTTCATTCGCTTTTAGATATCATTTAAAGTTTTTCACTAACAAAAAAACAGTCGGGGTTTATCGACTCAAATGACAAGACTAGGGAATAAATCACACACACACAACAATTTTGTTTCTTATAACAGATTTAAATTGAGTTGGGCCTTAGGTTTCCCCAAATTCTTCAAGCCCATAAGCTACTTAGCTACATTCTTTACTCAAGACGACATCATTTCACCGTTTGAGTCAAAACTCACACGGCTATGAAGCATATATGTGAGAAAAGAACATGAATTTGAATCATTTGCTAAGAGTTAATTTCCCTTTGAAATTTCCCCATTGTTGACAACTCAAATTTTAAAATACGGAACGCTAAATCGCATATGCAAGATGAAATGCTTTTGTAGCACGATTGAAATAAAATCTACGAGGACTAACTTGTTACACACTAAAGATACGAAAAAAAGTAAACTAAGATGGAACAAAAAAGTCGTATCCACGTCCTATCACTAGAAACGTGTGATCAGATTCAAAATATATCAACATAATAATCAATAAAATGTGCTAATCTCATCAGTTCAAAACTTATATTATTATTATTTTTCTTTTTTAACATCACTTATGTTATTATTCAACTAATTAAAAACATATCAATATTATTATTGTTCAAACTCTAATAAATAATAAATTAATTTTCACAACAACAATATTTGGAAGTAGGGGGAATTCCAAAACCAACACAAGAACCCTCTTTGTATTTCTTATTCACACAAATCGTTCTGCACTCGTTGTTGCCAAGTTTAGGAGTGCAAGGATTGAAGCACAGTTGACTCGAAGCCTCCCCCGATGCAAAATTACCTATTAGAAAAAATCAATTCATTGATAAAACGTATATAACACACACAAATAAGTAAAACTATTCCTGATACAAAATCCCCCAATTTTTACAAAATAAAAAATTATATATTTTTAATAATTTGAAGAGGTATTTTGGTAAATGATGCTGAAATTAATTTTTAAATCAGATATTTTTAAAAATATATATTCAAAATAATGAAAATATATAAATACTGGAAACGAGATCATCTGTTTGGCAATGAACGGAGGAAACCGCGATGAGAACGGTGAGGGTGAATACAACCAACAATTGCGAGGAAACTATCTTCACACAATTCAATTTCTTACGCACTTTCGAATGGTTGAACTAAATCTTGTTATGTTTTTTTCTTGCTTATCAATTTGCAGGCATGTATGAAGTCTATTTATAGTTACACGAAATGGTCGTCGGTCAATACTTATACGCATAACCATAAATTCGTTTTTTATTCTTTTACCATACAGAGTATGACCAAGTGACCATTAATCTGTGTAAGAGAATAGCTATGCCAAAGCAATTTGTTCTACGCTCCATTCAACTGTTGACCATTACTATGTTACTGTTATAAAGATGCATTTTCGATCAATTAATATGAAAAATGTACATTAATAAGATTATAGTCAACCATATGAAATTCTCAACAAACTTGCTAGCAACGTGAAGGCGGATTTGCTAGCAATGAATACTAGAGAGCGCAACACTGTTTTCTCTTTTATTAGCACTTTTATCTTTTATTGGTTTGAGGATACCAACCATTTATTTGTTAATCAATAAATAAAGTATGTTTATGTTATTAAAAAAAAAACAAACTTAAAAAAAAAAATGAAGAAGAATCTCGCACCTACTGTGGACACTCTTCTAATTCTTAAATAAAACTAAAATGACGACAATTAATGAAATTTTGTATTATATTATCCTCCCACTAAAGAATAATCTTTATACATAATGTTTACAACAACAAGAACGATGAATAGAAGGTTTGTGAGGAAGTTCATGTTGTTCAATACAACTAGCCAAGTGCCACCTGTGAAAGCCATTTCCAAACACCGTTTGTTGCAGTTCCTATTCTCCTTACTCTGGAAAGTATCGTTACAATGGTCAAAGCACGTCTGAGTTTTAGCATTTATTTTCATCTCTACAATCATAAAAAATATATTATTAGGGGAAAAGTACGATTAGGTACATCAAATATATATTCGAATGTATAAAGAAACACACCACAAAAAAGATCATAGGAAATGCAAACATAACCACGAGAGAGAATGCAACTAACAATTTGGAAGAACTCATTTTTAACTCTATCTCTATCACTCAATTTAGTTTTCTAAACAAAATATATATTTAAGATATGGTTTAATTTGATGTAAAGGGAGCACTTTATATATTACAAAAAAGATATTTTTATTATAAATATTGTTATGACCACATTATTAACAGTAATTATAGTTTGATGTAAAAGGAGCAAAACATTTTTACTATAGATATGGTTTAATGTAAAAATAAACAGTAGAAATTCTAATTAATAAAAATAGAAAAGAAGAGGGTCCATTATTATTCGCTAAAGTGGTAATAAATTTCTTCCAATTTCTTAAGATATGGTTTGATGTAAAAATAAACAAAACAAATATCAGATAAAGAAATTTCTTTGAAAAAGCAAAAGGAAAAGGTTATATTATAATATTCTTACAATTATATAAAAAAAGAGATAATAATTTGTGTATTATTATCTTCTTCTAATTATTAAAAAAAGCAAATCAAAGGGTATATTGTAAAAAAAAAAATGGTTTCAACAATAAAAAGAGGCTCTATTGTTATTAGATATAATAAAAACCATAAATTCATAAAAATCATAAAATCATAAATTCAGAAAAATCATAAAAATCAATAATATACTTCTTCCAAGTTCTTTTCTGTTTTAAGTTGTTGTCAACTTAAGTTGATAATTAACTTACTTATTTCAAATTAAATAATTCTAGAGCAAATTATTTTCTTGTAGTAATAATAATACTCTGAGATAGCAAATTTTCTTTATTGTTTTACTTTTACATCAAGTTTTCAGTTTTCCTTCACATGTCTTATTTAGCATGGATTTATGGACATTTTTGTTTTGTTTCATTTTTAAAAAATGAAAATCTCTTCTTCGGAGTAAAAGAATAAGTATTCTCTTGAACAAATTGATATCGAAAAATTCAGATAGGCCAGAAACATAACTTTCACTACGCCTCAGAGCATTCAAAAATTTTGGTTAAATTTGGTTTAGAACCTCATAAATTTGGTGTGTTCAATTTTAAAAAAACGTTTCTGAATCCAACCGAATTGAAAGTTTTGTTTTGTTCGGTTTGAAAACGATAAATTCGGTTTTGTTCAAATGTATTTAGTTTTATTTCCCAATTGGAACTGAAGTTTTTCAATTATTTTCATCGAAGAAGAAGAAATAAGAATAGAAATTAGGGTTTTATTTTCTTTTAATTAATGGGCTTAGTAATTTTGAACCAAACCAAACCAAACCAGTTACCAAATTTTATGCTTCATCTTGCCAATCAGTTTAGTCCTATAAACCATATGAACTGAATTAATTATCCAAACTTTGCTTTGGTTTGGTTTGGTAAATCTTGTTCAGAATTTATGTACATGCAATGCGAATTCTTAAAAAAACGTTTTTTGTAACTGATTAGTTTTATTATTTTAGCTAGACTAATTAAAACTGGTTTTATAATCGAACTAAATATCTCCGAATAACCCCAAATCTACTTCTTTTTAATGGAGAAATATATGAAAACTACGATCTTACTTTTCACTAAATTAAAACAGTGTTAAATTAGGAATTTTAGAATATTTTTTTAATAATAAATTGAAGATTTGTTTCGCATTTCTATATATTGATAATTTTTTGTTTTGTTATATGGCAATCATGATTATTCTATTTAAAATAAATCTAGAAAGACAAATACAGTCACTAATGAAATTGAATGTTTTTATTATATTATAGTTCTATATGATATTCTTACTAAATAAGATTATTTATTAATATATCATAGGTATTTAAAACAAAAGTATATAAATTAAAGGAAATAGATTTATCAAAGAGAAGGAGGTGGAAGAATGATAGGGTTACAACAACAACGAGGAAAGTAAGGTCGCTTAGAAGGAAGACCATCAACATCAGGAGGATAAATGCAGCTACCATCTTTATAAGCCAATCCTACACACATTTTGTTACATTCTGGATTCTGAAATGTTGCGTTACAACTTTCGTAGCAAGTCGGAGGCACAATTCTCGCATTTATTCCTATTCCTACAATCATCATTAAAATTAATTAGAGATTTAAAATACCAATAAAAAATCAGTAGAATAAAGTAAATGTAATAATCGTATATGTAAAGAGACATACCGGTGAAGAGGTCATAGGAAATAGTCATCATAACCACGAGAGTGAATGCAACCAACAATTTGGAAGAACCCATTTTCAAACTCTCTCCGACACTCAATTGTTTTTATTAAAACAGGATTTATCCTCTTTGAAGATATCGTTTGATATATGTTTTAGCAGAGAATTAAAAAGTGATAATTTATAATTGAAAAGTGATCATGACCATAGCTTATTCGGTTATTTTAATAAGATATTTGACTACATATAAGTTAAAACCATTTAGAGGTAATAATGCAATGCAATAAATATATTTTTGTTTTGTTTTTTTTATATAGATGTTGAATTTTTTCCTTTTTGTTAATTAAAGGCTTAAAGCTGCTGATTTCTTTCGTTATTTTTAATCAGTTTATGCATATTTCCCCTTTGTTTTATACTATGAAACTAATTAAAGATATTTAGTTAATATTAAAAAAATTTGCATATTTAAATTAAAATTAAGATACTCACAAAGCCCCCAAAACACTTGTAACTTTCATCTCCCAACTACAACAACAATACAACCAGTCCAAAATAATGTAATTAATCGACATAATTTTCATCTCCAAAATCATTAATAATAATTAATTTATCATAATTTTATATGTATAGTAATTAATTAACTATTTTAATTAACTTTCTATAGTACTCCAAAAAAATAGTGCCACATACAAATGCTTTACGAATTACGACACTGATTAAATCCATGTGTAAATAACTTTCCTACTTGTAAGAGACTCCTTTGATATTAGACACGCCATATTAATCTTTGTTATCTATATAAGCACAGCTTTTTTTTAAACAAAGATAACTATCAAATCTAGTATTTTAGGATAAAGATTATGAAAATCTGCTTTTACTATTGATATGTTTAAATAACTTCCCTGCTTGGAAGAGACTCCTTTGATATTAGACACGTCATACCAATCTTTTTATTAATATAAGAACAACTTAAAAAAAGAAAAAAAAAACTATCAAATCTAGTATTTAGGATAAAGATTATAAAAAACTGCATTCATATGTTTAAATAACTTCCCTACTTGTAAGAGACTCCTTTGATATTAGACACGCCATAACAATCTTTGTATCTATATGAGCACAGCTTAAAAAAAAAAAAAAGATAACTATCAAATCTAGTATTTGAGGATAAAGATTATAAAAATCTGCTTTTACTATTGAGATGTTTAAATAACTTCCCTGCTTGTAAGAGACTCCTTTGATATACTATTAAAAATACATATTTAAAATAAAATCTTCACAAAATCTATTTTAAATTTTATTCAAATTACACTTAATTAAATTACTATTAAAAATACATATTTGAAAATAAAATCTTCACAAAATCTATTTTCAATTTTATTCACATTTTCTTAAATAAATCAATTAGGTAAATGAAAATTTATTTTAAAAGTATTAAATATGTAAATTAATAATAACTAATGTATAAATTCCATAACAAATAAAAATATAATTATAAACAAATTTTTCAAATTTCCACTACAATATTACTACTTAAAATTAATTTAAAAACCATATAATACATATCTAATACTATTAATAGGGAATTACACATTATAAACAAATATTTAAATTATAAACAATTATATATAATATTATTGATCTTAAAAGCAAACAAGAAGAAATTATTAAGGGTAAAATTGTGTTAGTATTTTATTCTTTATCTTTATAACCAAAATAATCTAATAAATATTTCTCAAGAAAATCTTTTGCATTACAAACATAAAAGATATTAATTTAACATTCAAAACATTCTTGTAAATTTTTTTTTGAAAGATTAAAATTAATACTTTAAAATAAGATAAAAATTTTACGAAATTTTTTTTTTATACTCATAGATTATTTAATAATAACACATCATGAAGTTAGTATAAAATGATATATATTTAATACTTATATATATTTTTAAATAAAATCAAATAGTTGAAGTTAATATCCTCTTACTAATATTTAGAACGTACAATTATAAAAATAACATTTAATTTGTTGATTGACAAATAATAACCTAATTCAAAATTATTATTTAGATATTAAAAGCATTGCAATACTATAACCAAAACTTTATAATAAAACTTAAATCTAAAAAAAGATAATAGCGGGATATAATCTAGTTATCTATATAAACACATTTTTTTTTAAAGATAACTACCAAATTTTAGGTAAGGATTAGAAAAATTTGCTTTTTTTCTTGATAACTGGTACTTTAATAAATAAAAGAAAATGTTACAAAATTCCATAATAGGAAGGAAAAGAAGTTCCCCAAAAAGTATGAAAAAAAAAAAGCAGTGGCATGCGAAAGAAAAGGTCTAGAATCCGAGTAACAATAAAGAGACCAAAGAGGAAGAATTGAAGTGAGAAAGAGACCATATCATTACAATTGTACAGAAAAATCTGCTTTTACTATTGATTAACTCATGTAGTCATGTTCACTGTATTTTTATGTATAAAACAAACAAAAAACTTGTAGAAATCGATATTCATTGTTATGTGTGTACAAGCTAGATAACGAATACTAGTTGTAATGAAAATGATTGTAATCATCATCTGAAAAATATTTACGCAACAATTTTTGTTTCCATACTAGTAAATATATGTTTTTGTATAAAATTATACAACTATAAAATTGAAACCCATAATAAATTACAAATGTTGACTCATATATTTTAAAATAGAACATATTATATTATATAAAAACCGTTAAATGAATATATATATATATATATTATATTTATATGCATTAATTAAAATTAATTATTACAAGAATACTATTGACAGTCATGGAATTTCATATATGTATGGTCTTCCCATTGAAAAATAAAACTCTTTATTATAGTCAAAGATTGATCAATGAGGATGAAGAATCATATATTTCATTTACGAACAACAACAACGATATGTAGAAGTTTTCGGAGGAAGTCCTTCGGATAGGATGCAAACACCACGTTTAGAAGACAAACCTACACAATATTTATTGCAGTCTTGAGTCAAGAATTTCTCAGTACAATCTTGTCCACAAGTGGGAGGCGCAGCTTGCACGCTAATTCCCGTTTCAACTATCAATCATTAAACGAAAAAAATAAGAATTTTTTTTATTGGAGAAGTATACGAAATTGTATATGTAGTAGCTGAGTTTATATATTTAATAATAACAAATACCAGAGAAAAGGTTACAGGAAATAGCCAGCGTAGCAACAAGAATGAATGTAACCATCAATTTGGAGGAACCCATTTTAACAAACCAATATTGTATATAGTTTGATGAACGTTAGTTAAGTATGAAATGATCTATTTATAATTACACAAAAAGTTTTTTTTTTTGGGTCAACCCACAAAAAGTGCATAACCATAACTTCTGTGAGTCTGTACAAGTTCTAACTATAGCCAAGTTCTTTTCCTCTTTAGTTTTGTTAATACAGTAAAATGTATATTTTTTAACTACGTAAAAGCTAAATCTTTGACCAAAAATATTAAGATTAACAATTTAATCAACATAACCAAATTTTTATATTAAGATTAAATTAATTTTCTCTTGTCTGCTACATTAGAGCTTTCTATTGACAACGAATTAACATTAAGCCACATCGAAAAGCTCTAAGCTTTATCAAAAAACTCACCTAAGTATATGTTAAACCTTCATAGATCTTCCCTTGAATTCCGATTAGATACTTTTCTTCTTAAACCATAACGGTGTGGAGAAGCATGTGTGGTCCAAGTCAATAACCAAGTGAAACTTCTTATCGTTGAGACAACTGACTTGTGTAATGAGTCGCTTTGTTAACGCAACGGCTTCATCACTTAACTGTAGTCCGTCGACAAGATAGTCGAATGCTCGGACTTTGTGAATCTCCACCGTCAATAAGCAGTTACAAAATATTCCGTATCGAATAGAGAAGTGACCACAGTTAGTAGAAGAAGACGAGGAATTGATATATGAATCGATATTTTGCCTTTTTCTTATGCTGTTTTTAGTGAAAGATTTTACATCACAGACATATTGTTTATTCTTTGATCAATATCTCCGAGAGAGATTATCAATATAAACCCTAGAGAGAAAGAGTGGTGGACTGTGATAACAATTAATTGGAATTTTTATATATGTATGTTCTCTCCATTATAAAAAAAAAACAAAACAAAAAAACTCTTTATTAGACTTGAACTAGAAAAGCATAAACATATTTTGATCAAAGATGAGAAACTAAGAATTACATATTAACTCTATTAATAACAACAACAATAATATGTTGGAGGTTTAGGTCCTACTAAGGACCTTAGAAGGCAAACACCCTTGTTGAAAGGCAAGTCCTTTCTACAATACGTTTCGCAGTCTGGAGTTCGGAATCTCTCGTTACATTCGTGACTTTCGTCTACACAACTTCCCGTTGGAGCTACAATCATTTCAAAAAAAAAAAAAAATTGAATTTCTTAGAGAAGTAAAAGAAAATGTATATGTGATATTCAAATATATATATATATATATATAAAGAAATATACCAAAGAAAATGTTATAGAAAATGGTAAAATAACCAAGATAGTAAATGTAGCCAGCAATTCTGAAGAGATAATTGGATCCTTAAATTTTCTTAGTAAGAAACTCTAAATTTTGATAGACATATTTTTTACAAAGTCGCTATTTTTTGCAATTTTACCTTTCATCTCCAAAAAATACATGTTAATCCCAAAAAATTAGAAACAATACGCAATATAACCCGTCTTCGTTACCGTCAAGTTTGTAAAATTTTGATAAATAATATATCAATCAAAGCTCTCACGACGAAGAATCTAAATCTATCTTTAGAATTTTAAAAATCTAATGTATATGACTTTGAAAACGTTTAGAAAATACGTATAAGGATTATATTGCGTATTATTTTTTATTTCGTAAGATTAATCTGTATTTTTTAGATGGAGAATAAAGTTGCAAAAATTGGCGAATTAGGGGATTTTTTACAACGAGATACCATCTCTTAACAAAGGAGAAGCATCATACGGAGAGATCCGTGTTTTCAAAGCTGTGATATAAAGTTTTCTTTGGCTATTAGATAGTTTTAGTTAGTTATTGTATGTTTATGAATCCAATCCCTAATTAAACTTTTTGACCAAGTGTAACATTAGGGATTGGATCCACTTACAGAGTCACTATCTTGACCAAGTATAACGCTAATGCGTTATAAAATTTAATTTAGAGTTTTAAAAGATATAACCAAAATATAATTATGCGAATAAAAACATATTAAAGTAAATATATACCGTAGGCGAGATAACTTGTTCTGCAATGGACGGAAGAAACTGCGATGAGAATAATCAGAGTGAAGGCAACCAACATTTTTGAGGGATTCATCTTCATACAGTTTGATTTCTTACACACTAAATATTGTTATGTTTTTATTTCATATTATGCACAAGCATGTAATAAGTCTATTTATAATTAGACGAAATGGTCATTGGTCAGAACTCATATTTATAACATAAATTCGTTCTAATCTTCATACCATTCAGGGTATGATCAATTGACCAATAATTCTTCACCTTTAGAATTTTAATAACTTTGGCACATTTTAGAGATATAATTTATCGATTTATATCTATTAAATTAACAAAAAAAAGAACTCCCCATTTTACTGAGAAAATAAATTGAACAAGATTTTTTTACTCAGCGGTTTTATAAATTATTTTTATATTATATATTTATTATATATAATGCAGAGATTTTTCGCAGAACAAATCTAAGGGAATCTTGTATATACAAACTTTTGGTATTTTATCTGGAAAATATTTTTTTATTAAATGTTTATATATGTATAACAAAATGTTGAATGAAAATTTTTTTAAATTAATGTATTGTGTAGTATTCATATCTTTTAGTCTCTGTATAAGTGAACGTAACGTTGTTGAAGTAGATAAGTCAAAACTATTATTCAATGTATATAAGTCCAAATTAATATTATGAAATTCCTTAACAAAAATGTCATATTGTAGAATTAGATAATAATTTACAACATTCATTTGTGTTTATAACTCAGATATGCTACTTTTTTCCATAAACAACACTTCGATCAAACAAAGATACAATCGCATCCACATCTAATCAATAAGACACAAAAGTGCTTACCAGAAAAAGAAAAAAAAGTTACATGTATTTTTTATTTCAAGTTATTTAAACAACAAGACGGATAGTTTAACACAGTGGTAAACTTTTTCTATATGATATTCTTTATATAAATTTTATATCTCCCGTTTTGATATATATATATATATATATAAATTAGAAAAAAGTTACATATATCTTTTGTATTCCGCTCTCGAGGTTCATGTATTAGTTTGAAATCTAGGGAATCACTGTATTTTGGAAGAAATTATATTTCTGTGGCCTCAGGGATAACTTTTTTGGGCTCAATACCTTTTCGGACTCATTTGCTTTCAACCAGGCCTCACTTTCCTATACAACAACAAGATACCATCTCTTTAATGGAGGAGAGATCAGTGTTTCCAAAGCCAAGAAATAAGGTTGATTGCTTTATCTATTGGAGAGTTTCTTATATGTTTCTTTCTCTTTGGAGAGTTTCCAGAATCAGAAAAAAGAGTTGCTTCTGAAATTTCAATGTAACATTGTGGATTGAATCCACTTATATTTAGTCACTATCTTACCCTAATGCGCTCTAAATAGAAAATGAAAAAAAAAAAAACAAAGAACAAAAATATTGGGTATCTCAATTCATTTGTTTCATTATAAGAAACATAGTTATTTACAGATTCTTCAATATCTTTATACAAATTACCACAAAAAAAAAGAAAAAAAAGCAGGATCACAATCCGGTGAAAGTGAAATTAGCAGGTGCACTTTGGTCTACATGGATCACGAAGCAACAGCCGCTGCTAAAGAATCAATATCTAACTCTTTCTCAACTCCGGCGCTAAAGAATCCTTCATAAACTTCCTTGATAACTATCAAAACATTGGCCAACGATCCATCGTTTCTGTAGAAATTATTAGAGTATTATGAGATTATGAGAGTAAAGAAGATGGATTTGAGAGAGAATGAGATAAGTATGGTGGCTGGAAATTGCTCTTCTTTTCTTATTCTCAATAGTTATATATTGGTGGCTATATATATTGTTTACAAGAGAAAACTAATTACATAATATCTAGATTATCGTTTTTCAGTACCACATATCCGACCACTTGGTCCTAGATGTGTTCCGAAATGAGCTGCTGTTTTTCCCGGTGGATGACTTGAATTTCATATCTGACCTCGTGGTCCAAAACGCGTTCCAAAACCCCTTCCTGATTTTCGACAGTTCAACATGATCACTCTCATATCAGACCTCTTCGTCTGAAATGTGTTCCAAGACATCCTCCTGTTCAACACTCCCCCTCAAGGATGGCTGGTAGAGATCCAATAAGCCAACCTTGCTATGAATGTAATCACTTACCATGGATGTTGTAGGCTTAGTGAATATATCAGCAAGTTGATCCCCACTCATGACAAATTTTGTACTAATGACTCCTTGAATCTTTTCTCTTACAAAGTGACAATCAACCTCTATGTGCTTAGTTTTCTCATGAAACACATGATTAGACGCTATGTGAATAACCGCTTGGTTGTTACAATGCAAAGGTATAAGTTCAGCTTGTTGAATTCCGAGATCCCTTAGGAAGTCTCTTACCCACATCAACTCTTTTGTAACTTCCTTCATTGCTCTATACTTAGTCTCTGCACTCGATAGAGCCACAACCTTCTGTTTTTTGCTTCTCCATGTGACCAGATTACCTCCTACAAAGGTACAAAACCCGGTTGTGGATTTTTATCTCTCTTATTGCATGTCCAATCCGCATCATAATATCCTTCAACTCTTGTATTTCCATTGCGTTTCATCCACACTCCTTTCCCAGGGCTATTCTTCAAGTATCTCAGCACCTTTTCTACCATATTCCAATGATGTGTAGTTGGCTTTTGCATGTGCTGACTTACTTGGTTAATGGCAAAGCACAAGTCTGGCTGAGTTATAGTGAGATAGATAAGTTTTCCAACAAGCCTTTGGTATTGCTTTATGTCTTCCCAAGGCTCCCCCTCACCATAGTCTTGATATCCTTCCTCCAAAGGAGTCTTAGTCGGTCTTGAACCCAACTTGCCCGTCTCTTTAAGGATATCGAGTACATACTTTCGTTGAGAGATAAACATTCCATCCTCAAACTGAGTCATCTCTATGCGCAAAAAATATCTCAGTTCTCCCAAATCTTTTATATCAAACACCACTTTCAGCATCTCTTTTGTGTGAGCAACTCCTTCTACATCATTGATATATTAAGGTTTTAATGGTTTGTAACCATCATATTAGTAGGTTTTTGTGTGTTTTCTTTGTGCTTTAGAGTCTTTACAGGTTGGAAAATGTCTAAGTTCGCAAAGAGCAATGGACAAGGGAAAAAGATCAAAACTGGATGTTTTCAAGATGCAGGATTATGCAGAAGGGTCAAAAGTTTGCCATTCGTTGATTGTCTTCCCTATACCGGATTTCGATGATATTTGGACACAAGATAGCTCTTTGAGTTAGCTTTCATTTGGGACTGGTTTCATGTCATTATCATCAGTGGTTCAAGAGTTATGCCCGTTTTACTGAAGACAGGTCAATCTGGCCAACATCTGAAGCAGATGGAGAAATAAGCGTCTGGAAACAAGAACGATCGATCCTCCAAGGAACGATCGATCCTCCAAGGAACGATCGATCCTGACCTGCCAAAACATCCCAGAAACTTTGAGAGAAACAAGAACGATCGATCCTCCAAGGAACGATCGATCCTGACCTACCAAAACATCCCAGAAACTTTGAGAGAAACAAGAACGTTCGATCCTCCAAGGAACGATCGATCCTTGATCCCACCTACTTTAGATATTTGTTTTAGACGCATTTTTAGAGATATTTAAGTTTAGTTTTCGACCTTTGGTCATATATTCATGTTCTGTAACTCATTCTCTCTCATTTGAGAGTGAAAAACTAAAAACTCTCATATATATCATCTTGTAAGCTTGGAAGAAGAACACATCTTGATTCATCATCCATGAGAAGATTTCTTATCTCTTAAGCAATCTTTATCTTGATGTTTATGAATCTCTGTTTGTCTCTTCTTGCTTTCTCCGTAATTATGTCGAGTAGTATCCTTAGTTGGTTTTCAAAGGAATTCATATCATCAACAGACATGAAGTATTGATATTTGATCTTCATCTATTGGCTTTGAATTAGATTAGATTGAATCTTGTCATCTTCACCTATGGTTGTGTTTATCGCTTAGACTAAACTGATCATTTAGTCTATGAACGAGGTTTAATCTATCCACCAAAAGTGTTATAGGTTGCTTGATAGAACATAGGTGAGCAATTTGTCCTTAGCAAAGGTTGATGTTAAGGCAAACTTGTGAACAAATCAAACTTGTTAGTAATGCTTGTTTAGAATTCTGAGTTTCAAACAAGAAGTTTTAGAACCTTAAGTTGCTGACAAAGTGATTGATACCACGAAAGTGGATTGGTTATACATTTATGTTTGAGTTCAGATTGGCGACAACGATTGAAAATCTATCTTTGATCTTAGGTTGATTCTATTCTCCAAAAGCTTATAGGATTAACTGGATAGGACTTTAGATGATTGTCCTTGACCAACGAAAGCGATGTTAAGGCAATGAGCAATCAAACTTGAGCCCTTGAAAAGCTTATTGTGATCATATACGTTGGGTTGTTCGGTAAAGATATTTGATGCCACGTGATTGATTGAATTTACATTCGTGTTTGTAGTTTAAGATGGTTCCTAGTTATAAATCTCTGAATAATTGTTTGGTTCTCGAAGCCTGAATCCTTGCGAATTCCCCTGATCTAGCGTTTATATTTATCAATTCTTCTAGCGTTTTTATTTACCGCTTTTGTTTTTGTTTACAATTGTTATTATTACAAACTCTCTTTTATTCTTGGCTTAGCTTCTTAATCATTCTCTATAATTCGTAGTGCAGCACTTGATCCCTGTGGATTCGATCCCTAAGTACTACAACGTGCTGGGGTTATTTGTGTAGACCCGGTCCAAAAACCGAACTATCAATCATTCCCAGTGATAATCAAATCATCCACATAAATCAATATAGATATCATACCTTTCTTCCCTTACTTTGTGAATAAGGTGTGATCAGCTTCTGATCTAGTGAATTCTTTCTCTAGGAGACAAGTACTCAGCATATGGTACCATGCCCTTGGTGAATGTTTAAGTCCATAGATTGTCTTTCTCAATTTGCAAACTAGACTTGTATCTTCACAATGACCCTGAGGTGGTACCATATATACCTCCTTTTTCAAATTCCCTTGTAAGTATGCGTTCTTGACATCCATTTATTATAACTCCCAATCTAGGTTAATGGCAATCGAAAGTAGAATCCTAATCGAGTGAAGCTTAGCAACTGGTGCAAATGTCTCGGTATAATCCTCTCCATATACTTGAGTGTATCCTTTAGCCACCAATCTTGATTTATATCGTTCAATATCACCAGTACTAGTATACTTAATAGTGTATACCCAACGACATCCAACTGGTCTCTTTCCTATTGGTAGCTTTGTCATTTCCCAAGTGTTGTTTTTCTTCATAGACTTCATTTCCTCTTCCATAGCTCTTACCCATACTTTTTTCTCGTATGCTTCTTCATAAGTTTTAGGGATTTGTTCTACACAGATCTTGCTAAGATACGTTTGATGCCCCATAGGTAGATGAGCCAATGAGCAAAAATGCTCAATAGGATAGTTAACTGTTTTAACTTGGGTATTATCTCCCCCTTGTGATAAGAAAGTGTTGTCGCCTATAGAAGCGAGATTTAAGCTCGTCGTATGCTCATGACACTCCCTTATCATATTAGGATCATAATCCAAGTTAGAAATAGATGGTCCATGTTGATGCATCGCCACATTATTGACAAACACGACCATTTTTCCAAATGGATAGAAATTTTGGTCGAGAACTTCTCCTTAACATTGGTTGAGGACTAATCTCTTGAGTATTCTCTTCTTCCCCATGAGAATCACTCTTTTCACCTTGAGTAACTGATGCCTCTTCTACCTCTTCCTCGGATTCGGATGAAGAACTACTCATCTCGGAACTACTCCCATTTCTGTTAACCTCCTCTACCATAGTTTGGCTCCCTTCTCCTTCTATTGGAACACTCCTCAGGATTTGTTCCCTATCCAAGTTCCAGATCACAATTTCATCCAAGTTTTCTCACTTCTTCTCAGTAAAATATCCTACCTCCTCATTCTCCAAACACTTTATCAGTCTTATTGTCCTGAAACTGAACCAAATCAGACCCAAAAATAACTTTACAATCTAAGTCCTTTGTAACCTTATGAACTGATAATATATTAGATGTGAATTCAGGAACAAATAAGGCTTTAGTGTTTTTCTTAAACATCTCAAAATCTCCATTCCCTTCTATAGGAACCTCTCTTCCATTAGCTACCTTAACCATTCCACCATGAGGTCTAACATTAGCTAACAAAGTTTCATCCTTAATCATGTGATGACTAGCACCCGAATCAATTATGACTTTGTTCTGAATTTTAAAAACAAAACACTTTTTACCTGATTCAGTTAGCTTTCCAATGCTCTTGATCAAAGCCTCAAAATCAGATTTTCGAACAAACTCATTACCCTCTTCCATTTGAGCTGTTCCAGCAAATGGTTTTTGTCCTTGACTGCTTCTTTGGCCATTTCCTCTCAGCCTAGCCGGTTTCAAGTGAGGATGAAGGATCCAACATTTTTCGTTACTATGGCCTTTCATCTTACAATGCTCACAAACTAATGCTTTCTTGTCTCCATAAAACACCGGTTTGTACACAGCATGAGCCATCTCACTCGATGGCTGAAATAAGCTCCTTGAGCCTTCTTCCTTTTGAATCTGTTGGCAAACTTCATTTAGTGTTGGAAACTTGTCAAACCTCAAAATGTGTTGAATGAGTCCCTTGTATGAGTCATCAAGTGTGAGCAGTAACCCGAACACTTGATCTTGCTCACGCATCTCATTCAGCTCCTTACGATAGTTTGTTGAGGGTCTAAGCATTTTTAGCTCAGCCCACAACCCTCTATTGACCCCAAACAAATCATTGAATGCCTTGCCCTCCTGCCTAAGGTCATTCAACGCTTTTTTCACTTCAAAAATCCTAGAGATATTCGTCATATCTCCATACACGCCCTTTAGTGTATCCCACAACTCCTTGGCTGTTTCACAGTAGGAATAACCAGCAAGGATAGAAGCATCTAGAGAGCTTTGAATCATGGTTAGGACTTGTTGGTCCTCCTGGTCCCATTGAGGCTCTTTTTCACAGCCTCAATGCCATCTTTAACATATTCCCGTAGCCCTCGACTCCTTATGGCAGTCTTTCCAGTCCTTGACCACAACAAGTAGTTGTTCCCCTTGAGAACAACTAGTATAACAACTTGCTTTTGCATCTCCATGAACTGCTTTCACTTTCAAGAATAAACCCAAATTTCTTAAGAACACAACCCAGATTTTTCAAGAACACAAGAATAAACCCACCCAGATATTTAAAATCGCTCTGATACCAAGTAGAAATTATGAGAGTATTATGAGATTATGAGAGTAAAAAAAAGAGGATTTGAGAGAGAATGAGATAAGTATGGTGGCTGAAAATTGCTCTTCTTTTCTTATTCTCAATAGTTACATATTGGTGGCTATATATATTATTTACAAGAGAAACCTAATTACACAATATCTAGATATTTAACCTAGATTATCGTTTTTCAGTACCACATATCCGACCACTTGGTCTTAGATGTGTTCCGAAATAAGCTGCTGTTTTTTCCGGTGGATGACTTGAATTTCATATCTGACCTCGTGGTCCAAAACACGTTCCAAAACCCCTTCCTGCTTTCCGACATTTCAACATGATCACTCTCATATTAGACCTCTTCGTCCGAAATATGTTCCAAGACATCCTCCTGTTCAACAGTTTCGACTCTCGTCTCTCCTCTCCTCTGCATAAGATTTCTAGTACTTCACATCGCGTCTCGTCTTGATTCTGAACTAATTGTATTTTGTGCTCTCTAGCAAGTTCCTCTTGTGATAAGGCCAAAATGAGGATTATTATCCACAATCATAACTCCACACTCATCAGCTAAAACAAGATTAAGCGTCTTTATAGAAGGACTCTCATTTCTGGTTATCACTCGATCCCTAAAGTATACTTTCTCCGGATCAATCAGCTTCAACACGGTCTTTGCGTAATCACGATCGCTGATTGTGTAAACATATATGGAAACATCTCGTTGGCTTCCTTAAGAAACTCGTGAACAAATTAAAGGGTCTTAGCTTTATCAAGAACTCGCTTGACTATCCTCCGTTAAATTAATCTCCATAGATCTTTCCTTAAATCTATTTCTTCGATTAGATACTTTTCTTTTTAAGAAAGCTTCGAAACCATATAGGAGAAGCTTGTGGTCCAAGTCAAGTACCAAGTGAAGCTTCTTATCGTTGAAGCAAGTGATTTGTGTAGTGACTCGCTTTGTAACATTGACTGTTACGTCACTTAACTGTAATCCATCGACTATATAGTAGAATGTTCCTCCTTTGTGTCTCTCAACGTTCGATATGCAGTTCCAACAGATTCTGTAACGAACGAAAAAGTGACTTCAATTGGTAGTAGAAGAAGACGAATTGATCTTCGAATCGATCTTTCACCTTATAGATTTTGGTTCTAGTGAAAGATTTTTTGCTGCATTATAGACATATTTATTGATTTTCTGATCAAATGATCTGAGACTGGGAGAGCTTATCGATGGAAACCCTAGTGAGAAATAGTTGTACACTTGCATGAGTAATGTTTAGGTATGGGTCGTGGATAAAGTAAATGAAATATGGAAACCTTTCACATTTATAAAGCGCGTGTATTCACATTTTTACACGAGTAAAACAACATGTGACCTCTTTTAGAGAATACACTAGTGTGTAGATAAATTTCGTATTTTGTTTCGTTGGCCGGGGCCGTAAGAACCGTAACACTAAAATATCACGGTCAATGAAAGTCTCTCTTGGATGCAACACATAAACAAAGGCAAATTAAGTGGAAAAGATTAGCATCTTGGCTAATTTTCGAAAAGACATTACTGGCGAAAGATTCGAAGACATTGAAGCTCACAAACGAAACATACAGATTCGATCGTCTAGGGTTATGTTATCATAATCAAGTTGTTCTAGTTTCTAGATTTTTTAATCCAAAATATTTTTAATAGGACAATCTGGCTAAATTGGTCAAATTTTATATTATTGACCCCTCTAAACCTGAGTTCAATTTCATCTAATGCCCATTTTCATCGTTTTTTTTTTTTACATAGATTGCTAATTTATTTATTGATAATCAAAACATATCTTGGTAACAATATTTATTGGGTTCGCCACTACAAAAGTACAAATAAATATAATTGTTTTCGTTGGCTAGTAATAGGAAGCATTATGAATTATTTTGTTGCGAATCATCAAATTTTTGGACAAACAAATTCTGTTCTAGACAAAGATTTCTTTGTCATCAAATTTATTCGCTATATAGACAAAAAAAAAGATTTTTTCTTTCTCTTTCTGCAATGTCGAGTAGTACAAAACATAGAAAATAGTCTCGAATACCTTAGAAGATCCTTTGTTTTTTTTTTTTAATTTTTTTTTCAAAACCTGAATTGCAAACAGAAATAACAGAAATAACAGAAACTTATTATTACATCAAAACGTAAAACACAAACCAACGTTAACTGTTGCTTCCAGAAAAGGGTAATCGTTATAACCCACGACAATATCAATAGAGTAAAAAGTTGGTCTATCGTATTTATTCAGCGGATCCTCCACTTCAAACACAATGTATTCAATATCACCACAATTGTTAAGAATTTAGCCACGTTAAAGATCGCAAGTTTGGGTCAAACCTCTATTAGAAACACTACCAACATGCCAGATTTGACAGAAGAAGATACCGCCTCTGGCATGAACAGCGTCCACGATTGGTTTCCAAGCTTCCACTTGCTCTTTGTTGATCTGAAGCTTTGTTTTCTGAGAATGCTTTTATGGATAACATTAAAATGAAGAAATATGGTTTTTAAATAACCTACAACCAAAATGAAAAACATAGAGAAAAACGGACCACTAATTGATCACGATTACACATCCAATTGCACGGAACCAACTCCTAAATACTAGCCTTATTGACTGATTTAAAAACAACTGAAAGACTAAAATAAAGACCAAATAAAACACGACTCATACTTCTCCAACCGCTCCAATAAACCCTCCCTTAAACTGGAAATGCTAGTAAAAGCATCCAGTTTAGTCTTCTTGTGTCTGCATTCCAAGTAAGCCTCCAGCTTCACCGGCTTTGTCATGATGTCTGCAACTTGATCCTCCGTTCTACAAAACACCAACTTCACCACTTCTTGATTTGTAAGATCAAGCAAATAATGGTACCTTACATCGATATGTTTTGTACGCCTATGCATCACTGGATTTTTTGAAAGCTTAATCGAAGATGTGTTGTCACAGAAGATCTCCAAACACCCACACTGCTCAAGAAAACTCTGCTCCATAACCCCTTTTACCCAAACACCATGACACGCACATGACGTTGCTGCCACATACTCTGCCTCTGTTGATGACAAAGTGACCACATCTTGCTTCCTTGAACTCCAACATACAGCTGCTCCATTTATTAAGAACACATAGCCCGTAGTGCTCTTTCGATCATCAATATCTCCAGCATAATCACTATTGGTGTAAACTTGCATCTTCAGCTCAGTTTTTTTTCTATAAAAAATACCAAAGTCGAGCGTACCTTTTAAGTATCTTAATACTCGCTTTGCAGCCATCATATGCTCTTCTCTTGGTTTTGCCATGACACAGGAGATCAAACACACTACGTACATCATATCGGGCCTTATGACAGTGAGATACATAAGACACCCTACCAATTGCTTGTACAACGTAGCATCAACCTCTTCCCCCATTCCTTCCTTTGAAAGTCTAGTTCCCGGCACAATGGGATTTTTGACTGGATTGCACTCCGCCATTTTGAACCTTTCTAACACTTCCTGAGCATACTTTTTTTGACATAGATGAATGCCATTAGAATTTTGACGGATTTCCACACCAAGAAAGAATCTCATCAAACCGAGATCAGTCATCTCAAATTCGCTCTTCATAGATTGTTTGAACTCTTCAAGCAATGATTCATCATTTCCGGCAAAAATCAGATCATCAACATAAATACTTAACATGACATACTTCTCTCCTACTCTTTTGATGAACAAGGTGTGGTCATGGCTGCTTCCAATGAATCCTGCCTGCTTGAAATAGCCTTCTATCCTAGAAAACCAAGCTCTAGGAAATTGTTTTAAACCATACAAGGCTTTCTTAAGTCGATACACTTTGTCTTCTTCTCCTCTTTTAATAAAACCTTCAGGCTGGTCCACGTACACAACATCTTTTAACTTCCCATATAGAAACGCACTTTTGACATCCAACAGATACACTTTCCAGCCTCTTTGTGCTGCTATTGCTAACAAAAGTCTGATTGTATCCCATCAAGCTACCGGTGCGAATACTTCATCATAATCAATACCTTCCTCTTGTGCATAACCTTTCACCACTAGTCGAGCTTTATACTTATCAACCTTTCCATCCTCGTTTAATTTTGTTTTGAAAACCCACTTGACCCCAATTTTCTTCGCATCCGCCGGTAAGCTCACGAGACCCCATGTTTCATTTTTCTCAATAGATTGTAACTCACACCTCATTGCCTCCATCCATTTCTCTTCTTTACATGCTTCTGCAAATCTCACCTGATCATCATGAGATAAGAACAAAGCCAGCGCCATCTCAGCTTCAGCCTCTTCTTCTCCATTTCCTTCTCCTCTTTTGTAATCTTGTAGCCATATTGGAGCTCTTCTACTCCTTTTTGTTGTACCTCTGGCAAAGACAAATTTCTAGGAACCTCTGCATTTTCTGCATCATCGGAGAGATCCTGACAGGCACCACTCTCTATACCAGCTTCACGAGTTCCATTGTTAATCGGAAACATCACCGACTCCACCAGTTTCTTCTTCTGTGTTATCTTCTTCAGCCGTGTTTTCTTCTCCCCAATCCAAAACATCAACAAAATCTTTTAACTCTAGACTCCAATCCCATTTCTCTTTCTCTTCAAATATTACATCTCGGCTAATGACCACTTTTCTCAAAATTGGATCATAAAGCCGGTATGCCTTTGATCCTTTGCTAATCCCAAGTAAAATGCACTTATGGCTTATATTATCAAGCTTTATCTGACACTGCACTAGAATGTGAACATGACCTATGCAGCCAAAAACCCTGAAATGACCCACGCTTGGCTTGATTCCACTCCAGCATTCTTCTGGAACCACATCTTTTACTGCATTGGTTACACTCCGATTTAACACATGACATGTCCACTTAGCCGCCTCAGGCCAGAACCTCTTTGGCATACTCTTCTTTGTGAGCAGACACCTCACCATATTCATTATAGTTTGATTTCTTCTCTCGGTTACACCATTTTGTTGTCGTGTATATGTTGCAGTCAGTTGCCTTTTAATTCCATTCTCCTCACAGAATTTGTTGAACACATTCGAAGTGAATTCCCCTCCCCGGTCTGTTCTTAAGTAAATTATCTCTTTCCCAGCTTTTTTCTCCACCAGACTTTTAAAAATCTTAAAGACATCAAATGCTTCATTCTTTTCAGAGAGGAGATATATCCAGCTTTTGCGACTAAAATCATCAACAAGGAGAAAGATGTACCTTTTCCCGCTTTGAGAGACTGGCGATATAGGACCGCACAAATCAGCATGAATGAGTTCTAACTTCTCTGATACTCTCCATTGGCTCTTTTTGGACATAATCTCTCGATGTTGCTTTCCAATGTTGCACACTTCACAAACTTTAGCAGTCTCGTTTATTGGAGGTAGCCCTTTCACCATTTGTTTATCTTGCATGATCCTGATACTTGTGTTGTTCAAATGACCATATCGCTTATGCCAAAGATACACAGTCTCTTCTTCTTCTACCTTTAGACATTTGGTCGATCCAGACTTCATAATTGCAGACACGATGAACATGCAATTTGTAGTCATTCTCGTACTTACAATCAAACATCTACGAGGGTGATAGATTTTGCAAACTCCTCCATTGATTTGAAACGCCACTCCCTTATCTTGTAGCTGTCCAACACTTAACAAATTATTTGTTAATTTTGGAACAAAGAAAACATCGGTTATGATTTGAGTCAACCCTTCAACCTCAAACTTGATGTTTCCTTTTCCTAGAATAGCCAATCTCGAGTTATTTCCCAATTTCACTGCATGTCTGAAACTTTTGTCTATCTCCACAAACCAATCTTTGTTGCCCGTCATGTGATTTGAGCAACCAGAGTCAAGGAACCATATTCCTCTGTTTTTAGTGTTTTTGATCTCCGCGTGTGCCATTAAGAGTAGTTCTTCTCCCTCACCAAGCTCGACATAATTCACACCTTTCTCATCAGATTGACACTCGTATTGAAAGTGTCCCATCTTGTGGCACCGGAAGCATTCAATATTTGCTTTGTTAAAGCCAGACCTTCCACCTTTGCCTCTACCACGTCCATAGTTACCTCTTCCTCTACCACGTCCATAGCCATGATCATATTCAACTTTAAGCACTTGTTCTTCATTTCCTTTTCGCCGTATCTTCTGCTCGTGCACCAATAATGAACTGTGAAGACCATCGACTGTGATTTGATCAATGTCCTTTGACTCCTCAAATGAACATACAACAAAGTTGAAATTCTCAGTCAATGTACGAAGTATCTTCTCCACGATCTTCACATCCTCTATCTCCTCTCCACAATTTCACATATCATTTGTTGTGATCATGACTCTTCCAAAGTAATCTGTTATTGTTTCTCCCATCTTCATCTCCAACGTCTCAAAGGCTCTTCGAAGTCTTTGTAACTGAGCACGCTTTACTCTCTCGTTTCCTTGATACTTGACTTTCATCGAGTCCCACAGTTGCTTTGCCGTCTCCTTTTGGGTGATAGTCTTCAAAATCGTTTTGTCGATGGACTGAAACAAATAGTTCTTTGCTTTCAAATCCTTAAGCTTTACATCATCCAATGCCTTTTGTTGTGCCGTCGTCAGCACTTTTTTCTCTAGGTTCTTTGTATCCTGGACTGATCACACTCCAATATTCCTTTGAACGCAGCAAGTTCTCCATCAACAAGCTCCAATGATCGTAATCTCCATCAAACTTTGGCACACAAGGGGCGCTGAAACTGCTTGATTCAGCTGCCATCACTCACTCTCTTTTCTTTTCTTTCGCTCACACGTGTTCACTCTATCTCTCTCTTGTTTCGCTCTGATACCACAATGTTGATCTGAAGCTTTGTTTTCTGAGAATACTTTTATGGATAACATTAAAATGAAGAGATATGGCTTTTAAATAGCCTACAACCAATCTGAAAAACAGAGAGAAAAACGGACCACTAATTGATCATGATTACACATCCAATTGCACGAAACCAAGTCCTAAATACTAGCCTTATTGACTGATTCAAAAACAACTGAAAGACTAAAATAAAGACCAAATAAAACATGACTCATACTTCTCCAACAGCTAGACTCTCTTTAGTCCAGCTAAACTCTCTTTAGTCCATATTCCAGGAATGTATTCATATATAGCTTTATGAAACAAGTCACATAAGTGGGAGATTAGCGAAAATCAAAAACAAATAAATAATAACCTATATATACTTTAGTCGTAGTGGTTATATATAATGACCCTTAAGCTGTATCTGAAACACCAGTGGCTTCAGTGATGAGAAATCCTCCTGGAGTCATAATATAAAACAGCGTGAGGCTGAGGATCGTTTCCGTATGATCTTTGTCTCGTCAATGGTGCCAGAACAACCCTGAATCATAGATTCATAAAGTATACAACACTTACAAAAAAAAAATGGTTAAGCTTTGTACTTCCAGAGCAAAATCCAACATGGGCTGAAGTTGTTTGTCTGCAGGAAAAAAAAAAAAGTCATAACTATTAAATTATCAAGACTAAAAGAAGCAAATTACCTATGGGAAAGATTGAAGTCTCCCACCTTATACAGATATAGGAGAGGAATATTCTGTTTGGTTTCTGAAGTAACTTTGTTCTTCATTTTCTTGAGTTCTCTCGTGAAATATGAAAGAACACAGTGACACGAATACAAATATTAATGGTAGGGTTAAACACGAAGGTAACTTTCTTTTACAATATAAGAAAAAGAGGAAGAAGAAAAAAAAAAGCAATTTTCTTTCCTTTGGTGGATTTTGACGTCATTGAGGACGTTTACATTTTACAGTTGCACTATGATAAATAGTAGTACTAGTTTTAAGATAAAAATAATAAAATTATAAAAAAAAATCATTGCTAGGTGACAATAATAATATGAAATTTGCTTGATTTGAGAATGTTGTAGGTTTTAGCCTTTGCCTCTGCTTAGACCTTTAGGAAGTAAGTGCAGTGGACATGTCCAATCTGATATTGTGCACAAAGCCCATTAAATTTCAGGCCATATTTTATTCTCTATTTTTAACGAATATTTCAATCCTAATAGTTGTGCAGCCACCCTAATTTAATGATATTAAATGAAAATTTGGGATGTTAAATGTTATAGATAAAATGCTCGAACTTTATAAAAATGAAATTGTAAATAAAACAAACAATAATAAATTCTGAAATTAACCATGTGAATCATTTATAGAGCATATGACATTTGGCAGTTATTTTCAGATGTTTCAGAGGGAACATAATGAAGTGGAAGCTAAAAGAAGTTGGATGGTTTTCATTTCCATTAACAGATTTCATGGGTCCATTTAACAATAATCTCGTCCATCTTATATCAAATCTCTGTAAATTATATCAATGAGTTTTTTTTTTTTTTGTGTGTTATTTGTTTTCATTAAATTCAGATGCAGATGACTCATGAATATCAGAATTTCGAATCCACTATCTAAATTATACGGTGATTAAAGTGTATAGTCGTATAGACCGCCGATTACAACCATTTGGTTCACTAGGTTCTCGTAAAATATGGTACGAGTCCTTCTTTTGTCATTTATAAGATAGCAAACATATATATCGAATACTCAAATACATATCATAAATTTTTATTTACTAGTATATATAAAAAAAGATTAATACGTACAGTTTTGTGATGTTTTACTTTGTTTTTATTTCGTTTTTAAAGAAATAGGGCCCAAGAGTGGTGTCTCTTTGTTTGGCTTTATTTAGCGTAGTATCGACTTAACATACTAATTCTTTTCCCTACCTTATTCAGGAACAGATCACTATATTAATTAGAATTTCTTATTTTATATACGTTACTTAATTAACTCATATTGGTCTGTTGGTTTATTTGAAAACGTTTTATGATATGTCACATTTATATACATTTCAGTCAATAAAGCAATCAATTAGACCTATCCATGCACTAATTTGTGTTTGAATATGACTATTGATTAGGCGTTTTGGTCTAATGTCCATATGTGTCAAAAACACTTAATAAACCTTTCATTCAAAAACATAATAACATATTTTATGCGGGTTTAAATTTTGAATGGTGACGCAAGACAACACTAACACAAATCACTAATCTATATGTTTTTAATAAAAAAAAGTTTTAATTACTTTATAAGAAACTTCTTTTGATTACTCCATAGTTAATGTATTAGTCCACTGGTATAAAAATATAAGAGCATCCTTTGTTAGTTTTAGTGTGACATGAATAGTAAATTTAGATATTTCATTATTCAAATTGTCACTAGATCTATATATAGCAATTGATTAACACATACAGTATGCATCCCTAGCCTAAGCATACCAAATAAAAATTTAAGTCATTGAAAGTACTGATATAGATAGATGTCTAATATTTAGGTAAATTTAAAATTGTTTAAAATCGCCATAAAAGGAGAATGAATTCATCAACTTGTTACATTTGAATTTGTATTTTCAAAAAGTGCTTATTTATAGGTTTGTTTATTTCGTGACTGATAACGAAACCCCATCAACAATAATGAAACTATTAAAAGTTAAACCGTCGATAAATTAACATTGTTGTTGCAGAATCACTGGTTCATCAATAATAAAACGAACACAAAGTTATTGTTATCGATCGGCGTTGTTTAGCGTCTTGACTAACTCGGCAATTTTTTATTTTTTTTGTATACTTTTTAAAACTAAAAGATTTACAATTATCTTAATCGATGAAGTAAGATATATTAATCGACCATATAGATCCAAGTTATTGGTTAACCAATATTTCTAAACTGGATTTTTCAAGATTGTGAATTTGTGATACGGTTAGACGACCGACTTTTAACACAAATTACATATATTGTTGTAGTTTAATCACGTTCATTTCAATGAGTAAGTACTAAGTAAATAAAAGATATGATAAACAAATTAATATTTGCAAATGTCCCATGACAGTTCTGGCCTCTGGGTGCTGTTCAGGCAAAATTAGATTTTAATTGAAATAAATTTGAACAATCATCATCAGCACCTCACATATACATATATAGAATTTTGATATTCAGTGGCTTAGGACAGTAATCGTCTTCATAGGCTTAATTAACTAAACAGCTGTGTTATAAGAATCAACCCATGTGGTATGTCTGTGATTATTATATTGAAACCTGCTCTGCATATAGTTCTTTCTATTATTAGTCTGTCGTTAATTACTTATGGTTCTAATTTTCTTCTTCCCTTTAAAATTTTGTAAGAAACATAATTGCTATAATTGGATTCTTATTAAGATTTGGTCGTCTTATATATATCATTTCTCTAATGCCAACTTTGTGTATTGAGACTTTTGCGTATTATAACTTAGGATATGATGGTTGGGAATACAATAAATGGTGGATAGTAACATGAAGTTAGCTTGGCACCAAAAAAAAAAAATAATGGGAGAGGAATTAAATTAGTAGTTACAGATACTTATACACATATATTCTAATAATTAGTTTGGATCACTTGTATATACATTATAAAAAAATAGTTATCTTACATATTTTACACGCTAAATGTTTAATATCATGTAGCATAGTTGCAAGATCATACCAACATATTAACTATATAACCAATTTGTAAATGCATTCAAAGTTTATTATATATATATATGTTTTTCTATAATCAAGAAGTTTCGAGTCTTACGTCTATAAAGTATGTTAAATAGGATATTAAAGTAAGTAAATTAAGAATTTTTTTCAACCGCATAGTATTCAAACTCGGAAAGTTGAAGATATTATGTTTTTGGCTTTGACGTATGTGTTGCATTAGACACAATTAAGGCTTCAAATTTTTTAAAATATTAACTGAATGACGAAAATATGATTTAACTACTAGCATAAACCATTTCAATCGATTATGACACAATAACTAGAATAAACCACGTCAATCGATTTTGAACGAAGTTTAACGATAAGAATTTATCTACTGCTAGTGATTGCTAGCAAATATTCCAACCTTACTCGATTTTGAATTTAATGAAATGAATGAATTAAAGAGGTAGAGGCACATTCAAGACGGACGTAGGCCGTTCGCTGCTTGAGAGATGAGTTATAGCTATCTCTTGCCTCGAAGGCTAAGACTCAAAGAAACAAATAAATACGACAGTTTAATTTGTCATATTTATTATATTCCTGTTTTAGTAGTAGCAGAGAGAAAGAAACGAATAATAACACACTATTTTCATCATTTTCCCGTACGTGTAATATTAAGATGAGAGTCTTTAGTTAGTAGTTACGGTACGTCTATTTCATCGGTCACGTTTAGCTGTGTTACTTAAATTTTGGACGAGTTTTGATAATACCCTTTAAAATACATGCACTGTCATGATTATTTTCGTTCTTTTTATTCCTTCGATGACAAAGATTAAAAAAGCTTTGTCCCTATATGCTTTGAACGTGCATTAATAATGTGTGTTGGAACTAAATACTATTATTGTATTTTAACAAAAATACTACAATTGTTTTATTTGCAACTGTTTACATAGATTTCTTGTTATTAGTTCTAACAATTTTTTTTTAGCATTATTATTAATTATCAAGCTTTTTACCCAAATATATATTAAGTAGTTACCACAAAATTGTTGAAAAAAGACTTGAAGAAAAATTATGTTGTTTCGCATATCCTAAAGAACACTAGTTCTGGTTAAAATTTTAATCTCGTCCATTTTGATTTATCTAAATTCCCTTGCTTATTTCATGTCCCATATAGAAATACATTTTTAATTGATCAAAGATTTTAAACTCTAATCAAAACCAAAATTGATAGCTATGTGCTAAAAACTATAAATATATAATATTTAAAATTGCTTAACAAAACCTATATATACCATCCCATCTTTATTTATTTGAACAGAAAATTTCGTTTTCTTTCTGTCCTATTTCTCTGTAAATTTTCAACTAAATAGTACAATGAAACAAGATTGTTCGTTTTCTAAAATTGTGTCTTTCGTACAGTTTTGTTCCCAGCCTTTTTGTTTGCTCACTCCAAACTATTTGATAACAAAACAAAAATAATATTAATTATAATGAAAAAGGATCAATTGCTTTTTAAATGAAAGAAGCTAAATGATATCGCAAAACATGTTTAATCTAAATCCATACAAATGAACCGTTCCTGATTCAACTATTTAAAATTTTTGAATCATTTCACTACTTCATATTGGCATCAGTCAAATATTAATTTCAATAATAATATGTCCCAATTTATTGGTAAAGATTTGATATATCGTTTTCTTCGTCTGGTTGCGTACACCCAATTGAAAGCTCTATGTCTCTCTCTCTACATATGAACAATAGCTATATTTATTATGTATAATCACAAAAAAAAAGCATTAATACTGTCTAGCAGCATGTGCTTATGCTTTCCATTCTAGTTTACTAGGCACGATTTCTGCAATAATTTAGACTAATAAAGCATATATTATACAGTAAAGTAACGTCCTAGTTATTCCATTAAGTAAAGCATTGTCGTTGAGAAAATAAAATGCCTAAAGATATCATACATATATACCTACATTTTTAAAAAAATTGTGAAAAGTTTGTAAACAATTACTCTAAAGATATCAACTTCATTTATTAAACCCTATTTCGATTCTAAATTTTTGCTATAATTGATAAACTAATTTAAGACATTACGGTAAACAAAATTTATTTAATTAAAATAATTAAATGATGATTTAGTAATTAACAGAAATAATAGATGATCGACCAATTAAATGTGGAAAAAGGTATTTTAGCAAATTGTTTGAAAAAAAAAACATTGAATTGAATTAAAATCGTTGTGGTTCTCTCTCCCTCCTCTCTCTCAAGTCTGAACAATAAACACTCTCATAATAAAACAGTTTTTTTTTTTTTTAATTCTCTCTCCTCTCTCCATTAATCCGATCTGACTCTTCTACACAACCCAACCCTCCATTGGCAAACTTCGTTTGGATTCTCGAAAACCCTAATACCTCTACTCGAAGCTCTCAAAGTCAAATTTCTCACAAATCTGTGTTCTGATTCATCCTCTCTCTAAGATTGCTGCAGAGGCATTTTCACAGATGAGAATACTTTTGCTTCAGTCATGATGAAGATGATGATGATGAACAGACGAAGCAACGTCGTTAGATTTGAAGCGAAGGAAGACGAAGAAGAAGATAATGACGATTGTTTCTATGAATCTCTCGATCGTGTTCTCTCTTCTTGCTCTTGTTCAACTTCCAACTCTGATTATGACTCTGATCCCAATATTTCTGATTCGATCCACGATCCGAGTCCGTTTCCTGTTCCTATGTTTCCTATGGAAAGCTCTGGGTTCGAGCTCTGGAAATCTGAGCCTGAATCTGTGTCGGAGAGACGAATCAGGTTATTGCGTGGATTGGGACTTAGTAATGAGCCGGATCTACGTCCGGCGAGTCAGCTCCGTTCTAGAAGTCGGAGAAAAGGAATTTGCACTTCTCATTTCGCTAGATCGGTTTCTTCTGATGTTTTGATTTCTAAACATCAAGGTAAATGTGTGTTGAGATCAGATGTGCCTGCTAGTGACAATGTCGATCTTGGTAAGGTTCGTCAGGATACTGGATCTCGGTGTTCTTGTTCTTCTTCTGTAAATATGCTTAATAATGATCCTACTGGGAAGTCTCGTATGCGAAATGATGGTGGCAGTGGTGTTGATTTTATAAGCAAAGAGCCTATGGAAAGATCTCTTAGGGACATTGTAGAGAAACATGGGAATGGCAGAGATGTTGTTTTAGAGGAGCAAATGTGTACCATTAGGAATCTAGATACTGGCAAAGAGTTTGTGGTGAATGAAGTCCGAGAAGATGGGATGTTGGAGAAGTTAAAGGAGGTAGGTACTGATCGGCAATTGACTTTGGAGGAGTTTGAGATGTGTGTTGGGACTTCCCCGATCGTGCTCGAGTTGATGAGGAGGCAAAATGTTGAAGATGTTTGTAAAGACTCTGTGGATTTGGATACTGATGTTAGTGGAAGCAGGGTGACCAAGCATAGAAGGAGAGGGAGTTGGCTAAAGAGTATAAAGAATGTTGCTAGTAGTGTGACTGGGTATAAAGAGCGACGAAGTACTGATGATAGGGATTCACTGTCGGAGAGAGGAGGTCAGAGGTTTAGCTCTGCTACTGATGATAGCCGAGAAATGTCCTTTCATGACCCTGAGAGAGTTAAGGTTAGGCAGTATGGAAAGTCATGTAAAGAGCTCACAGCACTTTTCAAGAGCCAAGAGATTCAAGCTCATAAAGGGTCGATATGGAGCATTAAGTTCAGTTTGGATGGGAGGTATCTTGCTAGTGCTGGTGAGGATTGTGTTATTCAGATTTGGAAGGTTGTTGAGTCAGAAAGAAAAGGGGAACTCTTGTCAGTTGATAAACAAGAAGATGGGAGCATAAATTTGTTTCTTTTAGCAAATGGGTCACCAGAACCAGTTTCAATGTCTCCAAAGAGAAGAGGGAGAACATCATTTAGCCGAAAATCAGTGAGCTTGGACAATGTTATTGTTCCAGAGGCAGTCTTTGGTCTTTCAGAGAAACCCGTGTGTTCATTTGTTGGGCATTTGGATGACGTACTTGACCTTTCATGGTCAAAATCTCAGGTTAGTACTAGTCCCGATCATCACATTTGGCTACAAACTATTTTTAAAGCACGATGTTGGTTTTCGAACTAGAAACTTTTAGAATCCAACTTTTTTAATTGTGTGGACTGTGGAGCAAACTTTTGTATGCAAACCTTGTTCAACTTACTAGTGCTAATTTTAGGTTTTCTCAATTGTTATGTGAGAATCTGCTTGTTCAGTTTTTTCCCCTAGATCGGATAAAACCTTGAATTCTCAAGACTTTGCACTCTCATTGTTTTGTTTCCAGCACCTGCTTTCCTCTTCCATGGACAAGACTGTTCGTCTATGGGACTTATCTAGCAAGACATGTTTGAAAGTCTTCTCACATAGTGACTACGGTGAGTGGATATACCCTCTTATTCCCCATCAATGGCCATGAGTTACTTTTGTTCTTATTAGTCTCTACGAGACTATGCATAAATTGCAAGAAGAATATTAAGTCACTTTAGGTGTCAACTCTGTTCTGGAATCATATGTCAAGCCTCTTCTACATGTAAATAGATCCCTGAAACAGAAGACGAAAAGATAACAATTTATATGTTGGTTATGTGACATAAGATTTTCTCTCATCTAGTTTTCTGTTTCCTGGACACAGTGACTTGCATCCAGTTTAATCCCGTGGATAGCAATTACTTCATCAGCGGATCGTTGGATGCAAAAGTTCGGATATGGAGCATTCCTGATCATCAAGTTGTTGATTGGAATGATCTTCATGAGATGGTCACAGCTGCCTGCTATACACCAGATGGGCAGGTACGCCATTAATTTTTTTTTATGTAAGTGAATTCAGTAAATTAAATCACGCAGTACCTTAATGAAGCTCTCTTGGTTTGTAAAGGGTGCATTGGTTGGTTCATACAAAGGAACTTGTTGCTTATACAACACACATGGTATATAAGCTCTCAACTTACTTATCTGAAATCTAAATTGTTTCTCCATCTTATCTTTCGAACTTAATATCTTTTCGTTCATTCAGATAACAAACTGCAGCAAAGACGTGAAATCAATCTGAAGAACAGGAAAAAGAAAACCCATCACAAGAAAATCACTGGTTTTCAGGTAAGGCCAAAATAACAAGTTACACCGTTAAGTTCTCATCCTTTAATTTATACTTCCAACTGTAATTTGTTTTGGATGCTGTACTTTCTGACTATTCTCATGAACCAGTTTGTGGCGGGAAGTTCATCAGAAGTGCTCGTCACATCTGCAGATTCACGTACGCGGGTTGTTGACGGTGTTGACCTTGTTCACAAATTTAAAGGTAAATAATACTAGGCTAAAAACTCTCTTCTTCATTCTTAGAACTCGAGAATTAGGTATAACTTTATTGTTCGTGGAGGTGAATCTCTCGGTCTATTGTCTTTGAAAAGATTCTTACGAGTCCCACACCACATGAACATGATGTTCTTAAGCTTTTTCTTGATCTGGTGATGGAAAACAGGCTCAACGTTCTTGCTAAGTATTGTGTGTTTTTCTGAGTTTTAGCAAAATTTTCGGGTTTGCAGGATTTCGCAACACGAATAGCCAAATCTCGGCTTCACTTACATCAAACGGAAAATTCTTAGTCTCAGCAAGCGAAGACTCTAATGTGTATGTATGGAACTACGACTCAGACTCTCGAGCTGGAAGAAGCAAACGTGTCACAGTCACAAACTCATACGAACACTTTTACTGTCGAGACGTCTCTGTGGCTGCACCTTGGCCAGGCAAATTCAGTAACAACCAAAGCAACAACAGCCCCGACCAGTCACCCTTCACAGCCAATAACCCTCCGACACCTGTCAACGATCCAACCAACAACAAAACCGTCACGAACGGTATCATTTCAAGCGCCACAAACCGATACTTCTTCGATAGAATCTCAGCGACATGGCCAGAGGAAAAACTCTTGCTAGCTGCAAAGAATAGATCCCGAACTAGCCCTCGTGTGAGCGTGGACATGTCTAACGGACCGTTTAACACAAAACCGAGTGCCTCAGCTTGGTCTATGGTGATTGTGACCGGCGGTTTACGAGGCGAAATCAGAACATTTCAGAATTTTGGATTACCGGTTCGGCTATGAGGCAGAGGAGAAAGTTTTACAAAATCGAAAGCCCAAGGCAAATTGAATTTTACGTAGTAAAAACCATCTCCTACTGTCAAAAGTGTATAGATTGAGAGAAGGTTGGTTCGTCCACTGACTTCTTTTTTTTTTTTTTTCTTTTCTTACCACGCTTCTTTTATTTATTTTTCTTATTTGTTATCTCTAAAATTCAAATCTCTAGCAAATATATATAATATATAATGTTATTCTTTTGTTTAAGAATCAAAGTAGGCAGAAAAAAAGTTTTTTCATATACCACAATAGTTTGTCTTTGATATTCGAACTCGGCAATGTTTTTGTATACACATATCAAAGGTTTTTCTATTCAATTCATCATTTCAATGAACAATTTTATCTCTAGATCAGAGCGTCCATAACAATTTAGAGTATATTTTTGTTTCATAGCTCTCTCTCTCTCAATCCTCCGGTCCTCCCATACCCAAAGAGATGGAGTCCCATGAATTTATACATTAAAATATCTACTGACAGGAAATCTAGTTCTCGAATTGTCATTGGCTGTAAGAATCTGACGTGGGAAAAGCTTTCTCTAAAGGTAATCTTATCCACACATATCCTAGGATAAACATATGGGGGAGGGGACCACTTTTCACTTGTCTCTACTCCTATATAAACACACACATTTGCAGAACATCACATACAATGGCCCTTCAAGCTGCTTCTTTCGTCTCCTCTGCTTTATCTGTCCGCAAAGATGTATTCTGTTAACTCTTTTTTACTTTTTATTAATCGTGTCCTTTTTGTCTATGACCTCTCTCGGAGATTAATTAGCATTTTTTTTGGTTGCAGGGCAAACTAAATGCTTCATCATCATCATCATCATTTAAAGAGTCTAGTTTGTTTAGTGTTTCACTTTCAGAACAAATCAAAGCTGACTTCGTTTCTTCTTCATTGAGATGCAAGGTATATACACAATCTTAGTTCTAATTTTATGATGTAGCAAAACTAATTGAGATTGCTTCTATTCTGAAGAGGGAACAAAGCTTGAGGAATAAAAATGCGATTATTCGAGCTCAAGCAATCGCGACTTCAACTCCTTCGGTCACAAAATCTTCCTTAGACCGCAAGAAAACCCTTAGAAAAGGAAACGTTGTTGTCACGGGAGCTTCCTCAGGGTTAGGTTTAGCAACGGCGAAGGCATTAGTCGAGACAGGTAAATGGCACGTGATAATGGCGTGTAGAGATTTCCTCAAGGCCGAGAGAGCTGCTAAATCCGCAGGGATGCCTAAGGACAGCTACACGGTGATGCATATGGACTTAGCGTCTTTGGACAGCGTGAGACAGTTTGTTGATAACTTCAGGCGAGCCGAGATGCCTCTCGATGTGTTGGTCTGCAATGCCGCTGTTTATCAGCCAACGGCTTATCAACCTACTTTCACTGCCGAAGGGTTTGAGCTTAGCGTTGGGACAAACCATTTGGGGCACTTTCTTCTTTCAAGATTGTTGATTGATGACTTGAAGAACTCTGATTATCCATCCAAACGTCTCATCATTGTTGGATCCATAACCGGTATAGCCTCCTCCGCAAAAGAGTGTATCTTGTACCTACGACTTACTTATTCTAAACTCTAAATCTGAAACCCTAAACGTTATGTTTCTTGTTGAGCAGGAAACACTAATACATTGGCGGGTATTGTACCTCCGAAGGCAAATCTTGGGGACCTGAGGGGTCTAGCGAGCGGACTGAACGGGCTAAACAGCTCAGCGATGATAGATGGAGGAGATTTTGACGGTGCAAAGGCGTATAAAGACAGCAAAGTCTGCAACATGTTGACAATGCAGGAGTTTCATAGGCGTTTCCATGAAGAAACCGGCATCACCTTCGCTTCCCTTTACCCCGGTTGTATCGCGACGACTGGTTTGTTCAGAGAGCATATTCCTCTTTTCCGTGCCCTCTTCCCTCCTTTCCAAAAGTACATCACAAAAGGGTACGTCTCCGAGATAGAGGCTGGGAAAAGACTTGCTCAGGTAAGAAGATTAACCAAAACCTAATTTGTTTGTAACGCAAGAAACCTTTCTTTTAGCTTCTTATTCTTGCTGTTTACTCAACCTATGTATGTCTTTGTTGAAGGTGGTGGGTGATCCAAGCTTGACGAAGTCGGGAGTGTATTGGAGCTGGAACAAGACCTCGGCTTCATTTGAGAATCAGCTGTCTCAAGAAGCTAGCGATGTCGAGAAGGCTCGTAGAGTTTGGGAAGTCAGCGAGAAGCTAGTAGGCTTGGCCTAAAAATTGATATGAGTCTCCTCCTCTGTGTTTTAACCTTTGGTTTGGCTTAAGATGTGAAATAAACAAAAGAGGAGACATCGATAAAGCCTATAACAACTTTGACTTACTAGTTGTGTTTTGGCTAATTCTATATATACGTGATTCACTTTTTTTCCGAAGTTCTACTGTTCTCTTACGAAATGGAAACCCAAAATTATTAGAGAGGGGAGGGAAAAAAATGTTCAAGTTGTTGGGTCATTAAGAAAATAATGGATTCAATTCAGCATGAAAGTAATCAGATTTATTAATTTTCTTTTTTGCGTGGTTTATAACTTAATAATTGAACATAACTGAAATTTTGCTGTTACAAAAGAAAAATGCTACACATTTTAGTCATTAAAACTTTAGAAGTCCAAATAGATATATATTTGGATTAATTATTTAAAAGCCTACAATTTGAGTTACTGATATCAATTTGTAAAAGTGTAACAGTTCCATATTTTAATTCAAAATTTGTCATAACGAATGAGTCAACAACTATGAAAATGTAACTCTCGTAATAAATTTGCCGTATTCGTTCAGCTTGAGTTACTCTATAAATTGTTTGTTTCTTTGGATACCCAAACCATCTCAATCAAACAAATTATTCTCCTCTACAGAAAATATAAAAGGAAAAAAGAAACTATAGTCACCATGGAAGGTAAGATCCAAGCTCTTCTCTCCACAATTCTAGTAGTGACTTTGTGTGCCACTACTTTAGTGAGGCCGGGGCTAGCTCAACTCCCTACCATTCCTGGGTTTTCTCCTCCCGGCTCCCCAATCGATCTCGCAAAATGTTGGTCATCGGTCCTCAACATTCAAGGTTGCGAAATCGAAATCTTCAAATCTGCTTTAAGCGGTAAGTTTGAAAACGTTGGACCCGCATGTTGCAAAGCGTTTACAGAAGTTGATGCAAAGTGTTGGCCAAAAATGTTTCCATTAAATCCGTTCTTCCCTCCTCTCCTTAAGGATGGTTGCTCTCACATCGGCGCAGCTTCTCCCGCACTTGCAACATCAAAACTCTCTATTGTTCCTGGATTTTCTCTTCCTGGTTCTCCGGTTGATATCACAAAATGCTGGTCATCACTCTCTACTGTTGAAGGTTGTGTAACTGAAATATTCAATTCAGTATTCACAGGAAAGTTAGGTAATGTTGGACCTATGTGTTGCAAAGCGTTTGCGGATGTAGATGCAAAGTGTTGGCCACATATGTTTCCGCTAAATCCGTTCTTCCCTCCTCTTATCAAAGATAGTTGTTCTCGCATCGAAGCAGTTGCTCCTACACAGAAGTAATGAAGTATCCAAGTTATATATATCAGAATGCATTAAATTTAGGCTCATTATAGCTTCTAGTTCCAATATTCAAGAGTTTCTTTATTCGAAACCAGTCAGGGAAGATATTCTTCACATGTATTGGTTATTCTAGGTTTTGTTATCTACAATAATAACAAATAAATTCAAGTTTGACCTAATGGCATATTTTTTTTTATCTTTTCAATTAATTATGGACCTCTCGTTTGCTCTGTTCTCAATGAGGAATAATCTTGATTCTTGAAATAGCTTCTGCAAAACTTCACCTTCCGTTGATACTTGATACTCATCCCCCTTGTACGATCTTGAAGACATCTTCATCAACATTTAACAAAGAATATTGTTCTCTAAACATATTGGTTTAGGCTGATGAGGTTTATTGCGCAGACTAAGCTTAATTAACATGCATTTTATCGTAGTCGTACTTTATTTCCTAGCTTCTCCGTGTTGCTTATCTTCAGTGGTCGGTGTGGGATGTTAATCAATAAATTAAGCATTAGGCAATTTATCCATGAGTTGATATATCGATATCTGGGCCTGTTTGGTTACAATGGCCCATTTTTATTTTTCTCTCTAGCAAACCATGGTTCGTCGAGTATGCTCACTACTGCCATTGAGAAGTAGCAATGATACAGAACACATCTCTTATGTTATTATTATGTAAACAGTCTACATAGATATTTATTTGAATTCATTGTTAAAAAAATGTAAATTCCATGTTTTTTTAATTCAAAACGAACAAAGTTCTCTTAACGAAGGATTCTCGGAGTGTAACTCTCGGAATAAATTGGTAACATAACAATTCTTTTGAGACTAAATTGAAATGAAACATCTCTCCGACACAGTCAAGTAACAGAGCCATTGTTCCTGATGACATTATTTATACTGAACTTGCATTGAAATAATGAAGAAGAGTGTAGGAATTCAGATTTGTTTTACTTCTCACCGCTATTAAGAAAAATGAACGAGTGAAAAGACAAAAATATGAACCTGTCACAGACCACCGTGCAACCACCCCGGCAAGGTAGAAAGCCAAGTAAAGATCCTCTACAGCGCCCGAAGATGATCATGGCCCGTTAATCACGCACCGATCGCACACGGTCTTGGTTCATCAGCCAAAGTTAAAAGGCCTGTTAAGGTCGTTATTATCAATACTCTGTCAGAGTATATATACAAGAGTTTAATATGTACATAGGCGATGTGGGATATGTGCGCTACACTGTAATGAGAAAATGGATTTTACAGGCTAAGGCCCACGTTTTTAAAAATATAAAGCCCATCCATGCGAGTTTAATTGCATTATGTTGTGGTTTGTCCACAATTCAATTATACTCTATTATATATTTTATCATCCACAATATATAAGTGGGAGATGTAGTTGTAGGAATCTGATAATGGGATTCAGTTTTGTCTTCCTTAAAAATATATTAGTTCTTTTGATGTGCTTCTTTTATTGCTTAAAAAACTACTATTTTCTTGCGTTTTAGTTATCCATTTTGCTTTTTAACGATGTAAAAACCATTCATCATCTGTCAAAAACAAAAACAAGATAACATATATAATTTCAAGATTGTTGCAAAGTTCATCAGAGAATCAAGCTGGGCCAGCTTTGACCTACACAATACAATCTAAGGAATTGAAAATAGGGAAAGTGATCCACATGGCCACATGTTTCACGAGTTGTTTTATAATTATTTACATATTTACACCAGTATATTTTTCTGTTTTTTTTTTTTCCTGAATTAGAATGAAAGGAGGACAGAATAGAGGATACGTAGAGACTAGAGAGTCATGTCAAAATAACTTAGATTTTGTTTGCCTCGAATCAATTTCCCACCAAGACGTTCTTGAGAGATGCCCTATCAAGTAAACAACGTGACTGAGCGATATCTTTTTCTCTTCTTCAATAATGCAACTCTTAAATTAGTTTCATTATTTGCAAAATTAGTTTTATAGCTATTGTCGTTTCTCTTGTCTCATTGCTTCTTCTTCTTTTTCCCCATGGTTACAGTCACTCTCATTCGCACCTCTTAGTTCTTATCAATGACTCGCTTGTCATCTTTACTATTTTTGTAAGATATAATATTGGGCTAATGGATATTGCTAATGGAGAACTTGTAAGATAAGACGTACTAAATCTGAGTTATGCTTGTCGAATATTACCTTTTCCTTTGTTCATGATTACAAAATAAACGAGCATTCAAGTATGTTCCACTTTTGAGATTATACGCATGTGCGGGCAATTTGTCTTAAGATTGTTTAATTCGTTTGGTTGGCAGATTAAGTAAAGACATAAATAAATTTCTTGGTGAAATTACCTTGCGTCTGCGAAGGAGTTTTGGATTGTTAAGCCACAAATCCGTTAAGCTTATAGTCTTGGAAGATATTCACATTTATGTTGGCTGTTTTGGTTTATATTATCGACAATAATAAATCAGTTTTAGACATTTCGTAGAATCTTCAAACCTGATTTTTTTTTTTCCTCTTTCGTTAAAAAAAAAAACAAAACAAATCATAGAAAAGAAAGTGAAAATGAAATCACTTCATCTATTATCCTAGACATTTCATCGAGCACTTTGTGTTTGAAAAATAAGAACCTGAATGAATTGTAAAAATTAAGGAACCTGTCAGACCGCCGTGCGACCACCCCGGCAAGGTAGAACCTAGCCGAGTAACGATCCTCTACAGCACCGGATGCGTCCGAAGTCGATCGTGGCCGTTAATCACGCTCTGATCGCACGGTCATGGTTCATCAACCAGGGTTCAGGGCCTGTCTCCTTAGAAACCAAGGATACAGAGGTACGAGCCTATAGAACAGATCCTGTTCAAGTAAGGTCGTGACCGTTAATGCTCTCTCAGAGTTATATATAAAACAAGTTTTATTCTTAGATGAGCGATGTGGGAGTTTTGCGGAGCACATGACATGATTTCATTAGGCTATACACGGGCCAAGGCCCACTTATTTAGATTTAAAGCCCAATCCTAACTTTTTGCTCCTGATTTGCTCAGCCCAAGAAGATAAGAACTTAAGAAGGAACAGTTTGCTTTCAATCGTCCCTACTCGGTTCCTATTTATTGCTCCAACTTTGCAATGTTCTAGAAGTGGGACATTGTTTCTCAGGTTCAACTAACAACACCCTCCGTATAATCATTTGCCTCTTGTGTTTTGTGACCGATATGTTCTCGACTTTGTTTATAAATGTTTTGCATAATTAAAAATCTCTTCCTCTTCTTCTTCTTCGGCTAAAGGATGAGAAGACACAATAGAGTGGGCATAAGTAATCATTTTAATATTAGATATTGATTTAGACTGTACTGAATAGTATCATATAATTGCACCTGTATGAAAAAACAGCTCAATAAAAAGACTTATTTGTAGGATGATTTATAAAGGTAGAGAAAAGATTTGCATTGTTCACCAGAGATTCAAACCAAAAGTTGCAACAAGAGTTGGTCGAGAGAGACAATGCTATGTTACATTTTATTCATGGAATGACGCACAAACTAATCCGAGCAAGAACATTAATGAATATACAAAAGCTTAGCTTAACTCTATAAATGTTGATATCCAAGTGAGAAATTGTGATATAAACTCAGTTGTAATTTCTCAATGAACTCAACTTCTTTGTTGTTTCTTTCTGCCACTCAATCATAAACAAATCATTTCAATATTCTCGGCAGCCTTAGAAAATCTTTCAGCTGATACTGTCAAAAGCTTGTTAAGAGACATGTTTTCACCTCTGCTCTTCAACTTTTCTTCATACCGATGCTTGATCCTGCTATCAAGCTTGTACCCAAGAAATGCAGGGAATGCAAGAAGTTCTTCGACTTCACGACCCATGTACTCGATCAAATACTCCAGTTTTTCCTCTAAAGAACTATAATTATACTGCAGGACTTGAGGATGCTTTGTGCTCATAGCTAGAATGTCTTCAAACGAAAGACCGTAGCTCAAGTACAGTCCAATTACCCTCTGCATATTGTCAGAGCTTGTTCTGGTCACAGCTCCCATCGCAAAGGCTAGTTCCTTTGTTCTACGCTTATATCCAATCTTCACCAGAAACCCGAGTTTGTGCGAGAGATTATCTTCGGATAGAGCTAGAAACAACGGTGCTTTGCTCAAGAATTTGAACATGCCGGGGGAATCAAAGCCACATTCCTTCAGAAACTCTATCCTTGGCCGCAGTTTCCTCTCTTTACTAGTGCTGATAACATTAGGGAACACATGAACAATCTTAAACACTTGTTCGCTCGTCAAGCCAGCAAAAGTCTTAAGAAACTCAACATGGCTGTTCATATGCTCAACACTGTAACTCAATATGGCAGGAAGTCTACGTAGCACGGTTCCAGTGGCAAAATCGTCTTCCCCGCTAAGATTCCTAATGAAATCTACCCTAGGAATCAACTGACTATCCAAGTCACTGTTAAGAATCACTGGCCGCCTCGCAATTATACCGATTCCACCAAAAGGTTCCAGGAAACTAATCAATCTCTCAATGTCTTCAACTGATTTCTGATACAGCAGTTTATTTAGGTATACTTTGTTCAATACATGAGAGATCTTTTCTTTGGGTATCCCATGGAGGATAAGCAATCTCACCTTCTGATTGAAACTAAGCAAGAAAGATGTGTCTACCACAGCAAGTAAGCGCTCAACTAGTTCAGGCTCAAGCCGTCCTTCGAGTTCATCAACTAAGAAGCTAATAACGAGATCCAATTCTTCTGAAGTCAATAAATTAGGGAACTTTGCTATCAAACCCTGAAGCGCCAAACCATTGATTTTCAGAGATTGAAGAGAAGCAACACGAGCACCGATTTTATCCAAAGATGCCGACTTTATATCTGGGTTCTTCGCTAAAATCATATCAGTTTCTTCTTCTCTAAACCCAATATCTCGGAATAACGAAAACAGAGACTCTGCAAAGTGAAAGAAAGCAGCTACAGATTAACGCACACCAAATGTTTGTGAATATGCTCCAAAGAAAAAAATGAATACATATAATGGCAGAGAAGTATCAGATATTCAGATTCACCTACCAATTTGACTTCCGGCGTCAGTCGGAGAACTAAGGCAACTACATCGGACAATAAGAGCAGTTTCCCGACGATCTAAGCAGCGGAAAAGCAATGGCCGTAGCTCAGACCGAAATGTAGAAGAAGCAGGGAAGGTTCCATGGGAACAGAGAGCGGTAACCGGCGGGAGATGAAGGCGGAGATTAGTCGGCGGTGAGAAAACTGAGAAGGAACAAGATACGAGAGATAAGATCACCATGACTATATCCAAAACTGAAGTTTTTGATTTAACGGTCGTATTTGATTCAAGATGGGTTTAACTTTGATAACTAAAGATGCACAAAAACGCTGTTCAATGGTATTGGGCCTGGAAGGAATATTCCATTATGTTTAGTTTTTAATATGGGAAAATAGAAACTTAACCTCAAACTTTCAATTGTATGTGCAAATCTACCCTCAAATTAAAAAAAAAATGCAATAATACCATTCATCACTAAAAACCTTACAATATAAAACCTCAACATTAATAAGTATATAACACTGTATAGATTAGGAAACTATATATCTTAACATTACGGTTAAAAAAATCATTTAAATCACTATAACTATCGTCAAGTCGGTCGCCACTATCATTTTATTACTATTATACAGTCATTACTGTCGTTGCCACCATATCACACTACCGTAGCCACAATTTGTAACTGTGGTGATAACTACAACAACGATGTGGTGGTGCCACTCCGTGGTGGTAACAATGTTAGTGATAATGATGATAGCCGTGTCGATGAATTTAAGTAAGTTTTAATTTAGGTTTGTAATTTTATTATAAATTTTTCTCTCACAAGTGGTAATATATCTATGATGTTGCAAAATTCGCCGTTTACAATATTGTTGTTGTTAATTTTGTGCTCCAACTCCAAACAACATAATTTTGCGGTTATATATATATACAAAAAAATAAAAGTTGGAGATTGTAATTTCCCTCTTAATTTTATCATCAGTAAATTACTTATTAGTTAATGATATCTTATCAGTAACAAAATTAAAATAGATAAGTTTGTGAAATAAGGATATTTCGGATATTATATATATATATATATATAATGAAGAATAAAAGCTAAGACCGAGTCTTTAGCCACATTTGATATTTGTTTCGCATGAGTCAAGTAGTAGATTGAGTCTTCTATTTCGTAGGAATCGTGTAGCTTAGTTGCTGTTTTTTAGGAGTTTGTTTTCTCAAGTTTGTTGGAGTCTTTATTTAAGCTCTGTATCGTCACTTTCAGTTTTAATATTATCGAGAATTATTCAGCAATACTCTCTTTTAGTTTCTGAAACCTACAAGTGGTATCAGATCTTGTTTTCTCAAAGAGTGTGTGTCTGAAGAGTTAAAATGAGCGGTAGAGAAGGGCTGTTAAGTATACCAAAATTCGATGGAGATTATGAACATTGGGCAATACTCATGGAGAATTTGTTAAGATTGAAGAAATGGTGGGAGCTTATTGAAACTGGAATCACGCAACCAAGGGAAAACGTGGTGTTGACGGAGGCTCAAAAGAGTGATCTGGCGGAGATGAAACTTAAGGATCTGAAGGTGAAAAATTATTTGTTTGCATCGTTGGATAAGACAATACTCAAAACAATTACAAAGAAGGAGATATAAAAAACATCTTGGAGTCGGATGAAAACAAAGTTTCAGGGAAATAAAAGAGTTCAAAGTGTTCAACTTCAGAGGCTGAGAAGAAACTTTGAAATACTTGAGATGAAGGAAGGAGATACGATCACAAAATACTTTTCAAGAGTTATGGTGGTAGCTAATGACATGAGGAACCTTGGAGAAGACATGCCTGACGCCAAAGTGGTGGAGAAGATACTTCGAACACTTGTTGAGAAATTCACCGACATTGTGTGTGCAACAGAAGAGTCTAACGACATTAAGGAATTATCGGTTGATGAATTATGAAGTTCGTTGTTGGTTCATGAGCAAAATCTTTCAAAGCACTATGGAGAAGAACACGCCTTGAAGATGGAAGGAGGAAGAGGACGTGGAAGCGATGTACAAAACCGAGGAAGAGGAGCATATCGAGGTGGAAGAGGAGGTCGAGGAAGAGGATACACCACGTTTACTAAAGAAAATGTTGAGTGCTACAAATGCCATAAGTTGGGGCACTTCAAGAATGAGTGTCCTAGTTGGGAGAAAACAGCAAATTATGCACAACTAGAGGAAGATGTGCTACTTATGGCACAAGTAACACTTGCTGAGGAAGAAGATGAACAGGTATGGTATCTTGACTCCGGTTGCAGCAACCACATGTGTGGAACAAAGGAGTGGTTTATTGAATTTGATGACAAGTTTAGATAACATGTTAAGTTGGGAGATGATAGAAGAATGCAAGTAGAGGGAAAGGGAAATCTAAGGCTAGAAATTAACGGCATAACACAAGTGATTTCATCCGTCTACTATGTTCCCGGACTAAAGAATAATTTGTTCAGTGTTGGTCAACTTAAGCAAAAGAGATTAAAGATCATTATCGAAGATGATTTGTGTGAAGTGTGGCACAAGCAACAACAAATGGTGATTATGCAATCAACAATGTTCACAAACAGGATGTACAACAATGTCCACAAACAGGATGTTTGTGATTCTCGCAAAGGTGAAAGAGGCTAGAAGCGAGATGGAGTTAAATCATTCACAAAGCTCGGCTGACAGTGAAGATGAAATTTGGCATAAAAGGTTCGGCCATTTAAATCACAACAGTTTGGTGATACTTGCAGAGAAAGAGATGGTACATGGGTTGCCGAGAATCAACAAAAATGGAGTAGTGTGTTGAGATTTGTATGAAGGGAAAACAAGTCAGACAAAACATACCTAAGAAGAGGGCGTGGAGGTCATGCAAAAGTCTGGAGCTGGTGCATAGCGACATATGCGGTCCTATTTCGCCAATTTTAGAGAGTGGAAAGAGGTATATAATCAATTTTATAGATGATTATAGCAGAAAATATTGGACATTCTTTCTTACAGAAAAATCAGAAGCTCTAAAGATGTTTAAGCAGTTTAAGGTCTATGCCGAAAGAGAGATTGGAGAGCTTCTAATGTGTTTAAGAACTGACAGAGGAGGAGAGTATAACTCTAAAGAGTTTCAAGAGTTTTGCGCAGAGAGAGGTATAAGAAGACAGCTTACGGCAGCATACACTCCGCAATAAAACGGTATTACAAAAAGGAAAAATAGAAGCGTGATGAATATGGTGAGGTGTATGCTATTTGGAATGAATGTACCACTGAGGTTTGGGCCGGAAGCGACACAATATGCGGTGCATATATTGAATAGAAGTCCGACAAAAATCTTGGGAGATGAGACACCGGCTGAGAAGTGGAGTAAAGTTAAGCCTTCGGTGGAGCATTCGCGAGTTTTCAGCTGTGTAGCTTTTGCTCTTATTCCATATGAAAGGCGAGTCAAACTAGATGAGAAAAGCATCAAATGTGTGATGTTTGGAGTTAGCAAGGAGTCTAAAGCGTATCAGCTTTATGATCCAATTGCTAAGAGGATCATAATCAGTAAGGACGTTAAATTTGATGAAGAAAAAGCATGGGACTAGGATGAACAAATTGCTGGTGAAAAATTCATACATGTTTCTGGTGTAAAAGAGCTAGAGATTGATTTAGTAAATCCAGAAGAAGATGGAAACAATAGAGATCAAAGAGAAGGAACCGAAAATAGGCGTTCACAAACAGACGAAGCGGAGACAAATGAGGTTGTAGCCGTGAACAGAGAAATAGGGAAATCAAGTGCTGGTACAAAACAAAGCGAAACTGGGAGAGCCATTCAAAAGCCAATCTGGATGAAGGATTATGAATGCAATGAAATGAGTTTATTTACGGTAGAAGACGGAGAAGAAATAATAGCAATGTTCGTTGCTGGAGATGATCCTGAAACATTTGAAGAAGCTTTGAGACACGAAAAATGGAAGAATGCAATGGGAGCAGAGATGGGATCGATAGAAGAAAACCTCACTTGGGATTTAGTGGAGCTTCCTGAAGGTGTCAAGGCGTTAGGAGTTAAGTGGGTCTATAAAACCAAACTTAATGAAAAAGGAGAAGTAGACAAGTTTAAAGCAAGGTTAGTGGTGAAAGGTTTTCTTCAGACACATGGAGTTGATTTTTATGAATTGTTTGCACCTGTTGCAAGATGGGACACAATTAGATTGATCTTGGCATTAGCAGCGTAAAAGGGATGGATTGTATATCAACTTGATGTGAAAAGCGCTTTCTTACATGGAGAACTCAATGAAGATGTATATGTGGAGCAGCCTAGAGGTTTTGAGCTGAGAGGAGAAGATAGTAAGAAGGTTTACAAATTAAAGAAGGCTCTCTACGGACTAAGGCAGGCGCCTAGGGCGTGGTACAACAAGATTGAAGGGTATTTCATGCGAGAGGGGTTCAAGAAATGCTATTGTGAGCATACACTTTTCGTCAAAACAGAGGAAGAAAATATGCTAATAATTAGTTTGTATGTAGATGATCTCATCTACACCAGCAATTTGGAGGAGATGCTCAAGGAATTTAAGGAATCAATGAAGAATGAGTTTTCTGTGACAGATCTTGGACGAATGAGGTATTTTTTAGGGGTTGAAGTAATTCAAGATGAGCAGGGGATCTTCGTTACACAAAGGAAATATGCAAATGAAGTCTTGAAAAGGTTCGGAATGGAATAATGTAACTATGTGAGGAATCCAACAGTTCTGGGAATCAAACTGACAAAAAAAGGAGCTGGTCCGGGAGTAGATTCAACCGAATTCAAGAAATTAGTGGGAAGTCTGAGGTATGTAACTACCACCAGACCTTGATTTAATATATTCGGTTAATCTTGTGAGTAGATACATGGAGAAGCCAAATGAGTAACACATGCTAGCATCAAAAAGGATTTTGAGATACATCCAAGGAACAACCGAGTTTGGCATACAGTATCGGCGAGAGTTTAGTGAGGAAGAGAAGCTGGTGGGGTTTGTGGATAGTGACTACGCAGGTGATGAAGATGGTAGGGAAAGCACCTCGGGTTACACCTTTATGTTTGGAAAAGGAGTTGTTTCATGGTCTTCGAAAAAACAGTCGATAGTAACTTTGTCTACAACAGAAGCTGAGTTTGTAGCAGCTGCAAATGGAGCTTGGCAAGCTGTATGGTTGAGGAATGTTCTTGCAGAGATTAGTTTTAATCAAGAGAAGGGGACTATTCTGTTTTGTGACAATAGTTCTACAATCAAGCTGTCCAAAAATCCAGTTCTACATGGAAGAAGCAAGCATATTCATGTAAGATTTTATTTTCTACGTGAGCTTGTCAATGACAAGACTATTGAGTTGGAGTTTTGCAGTGCACAAGACCAGTTATTAGACATAATGACCAAGGCGGTGAAGTTGGAGGTGTTCGAAAGAATGAGGAGCAGGTTGGGAGTTGGGCTGAAAGAAGAGTAAACTGGAACAAAGTGTATCCAGTTTAGGGGAGGAAGTGAAGAATAAAAGCTAAGACCGAGTCTTTAGCCACGTTTGATGTTTGTTTAGCATGAGTCAAGTAATGGATTGAGTCTTCTATTTCGTAGTTTTTTAGGAGTTTGTTTTCTTAAGTTTGTTGGAGTCTTTATTTAAACTCTGTATCGTCACTTTCAATTTTAATATTATCGAGAATTATTCAGCAATACTCTTTTTTAGTTTCTAAAACCTACAATAATACTATTTACAACCAACAAAGTTTTTATAGATTACTCAAGGAACACAAAGTGATATTTACATCCACAACTAACCAATATGAAACAACAAAGAAATCTAATTTGACATTATTTGTCTGATTTTCATAAACTAACTCAAGTTTGGAGAACTCATATTTAAAGTATCAACTCAAACAATTGTGACGCAATTGATCTGTTATCAGGATAAAGATACGTAAATATTATGATATAGATTATAATTAGTGTGATAACTGATAATCAAACTGGTAGAAAAATTGTTTCTTAAAGAAATGTGAGAAATTAGTTTTCAAAGATGAAAGACCCGGTAAATAGATGATCAAACGTGGAACATGAAATAGATGAGTTAATAATGCTAGTCAACAAAATTCCATAGTCAAAGTCAAAAAAATTTATACTATAGTCTATTTTGGTTTCACACACTTAGAAAATGGGACATTAAATATTTGGGCATACAATAAACGTTACGGTATCAAAAGTAAAGGACTAATAAAACTCAGAATTTAATTGGGGAAAGAAAAATAAACCCTATAAGATTTGAAGTCTTCCTCCTTCTAAAGATCAAAACCGTAATTTAGAAATGGTCCTCAATGGACGGTGGTCGTCGTTTCACACTCTCCGTCCACCATTTTTATTCTCCTCCTCTAAAAGGCAATGGCCTTTCAAAGCTCTATCAATGGCTACTCCTTAGCGTCTACGAATAACCCTTTACCATAGATTTATCTCTCTTCTTCTTCACCACTCGTGTCCCTTTCTTGTCGTCTTCCTCTCACCGCCTCTCTCTTGAAATTTTTTGATCTTTATCCAACAAAGATTCGTTTTTTTAATCTTCTTCTAAGTTTCAACACATATAAAACCAAACCCTTTTCGAGTCCTCTCTGCAAAGTTATGGCTTTGCTTGAGAGCATAATCTTAGGGCTAATCACGGGATGGTTAGCTTTTGTTGTTGGATTGATCATAGGATGGACATGGAAACCGAGATGGGGTTCTTCTTCTTATAGTAACCGAGAAGTCAAATTGCGTTGTTCTGCTCCAAGATCTTTTGATTTGTCTTTACCATCTTCTTCTTCAAGTTATGTTTCTTCTCCATTAAAGGGTTTTGGATCAGCTCCTTGCTTAAAGGCTCTTGTTTGTGATACATGGACTATGGCTTTAAGACAACAGAGAACAGTTTCTCCTGTTTCTTCATCATCATCATCTGATTCTTCTGAACAACATGTGGATTTAGTTTCACGGTAAGTTAATTTGCGGATGGTGATTTCGTTTTGAAAAATGGATTTTGTTTTTGTTTTGTTGATATTGTTTTTTGGGTTTTGTAGAGGGAAGAAAACAGAGGAGAGATTGCCTAATACTGTAACGGAGTTAGATTTGAGACATCTTGTGCAATTGGTTGAGAGGAAAGATGGTGGTCAAGCTTGGATTCAGATGATGGATCGTTTCACTCCTGGTATGAGATATCAAGCTTGGTTGAGAGAACCTAAGGTAATATTATTCATTTATTTGTTATTGTGTTGTGTTTTGAAGAGAAAGATTTGTTTCTCTTTGTCTTGAATCTTGACGGGTCTTTTGTGTTTTGTTTTAGAATGGTCCTACTGAGTATAGAAGCAGAACTATGTTTGAAGATGCAACTCCTGAGATTTTAAGAGACTTTTTCTGGGATGATGAGTTTAGACCAACTTGGGATACAATGCTTTCTAATTCCACCACTGTTGAAGAGTGTCCAAGTACCGGAACCATGATTGTTAGATGGATACGCAAGGTAAATTAGTCTCTAGTTGCTTTATTTTTTTGTTTTGGTAAGATATTGATGATTAGTTCCTAGTTTAATCTTTTCCTTTTATGTATGTTCCTGTGTTGCAGTTCCCATTCTTCTGCAGTGATAGAGAGTATGTGATCGGTCGCAGAATATGGAATTGTGGAAACTCTTATTACTGTGTTACAAAGGTACTAGTAACAAAATCGAATCACTTTTACATTGATGTGATAAAGAGTAGAAAAGTAAAGAAAGCTCGAGTTAGCGTCTCTATCAGGCTAGTTTTTCTGCATAGGATTGCAATTGAATTGCCAGCTTACCTATAAATCGGTTAGTTTGGGAAAGTTATATCAAAAAGGAACAAGAAGATGAAGATAATATTCAAATTTTGCATTGCAAAGAATCAGTTCCAATAACAACACTCTTAAGATCGTTTCTCGTTCTTGGTTCAGGGAGTATCGGTTCCTTCTATACCGCCTAACAACAAACAAAAACGTGTGGATTTGTTCTACTCGAGCTGGTGCATTCGACCAGGTAAAAGATCCACATCCACCACTTTATGATCTTCTAAGAACCGAATAAAGTCAAAACGAAGTGTAACATTTTTCCTAAAATGGTAAATTAATGCAGTGGAATCAAGAAGAGAGGATGGAGTATCAAATGCCTGCGAAGTGCTTCTATTCCACCACGAAGACATGGGGATACCGAGAGAAATCGCAAAGCTCGGAGTGAAACGAGGAATGTGGGGAGCAGTGAAGAAGATGGAACCCGGTTTACGTGCTTACCAAACACAGAGACTCTCAGAAGGAGGAACCAAGCTTTCTCGGTCTGCTTTCATGGCTCAAATCAACACCAAGATCACATCAGAACATCTCATTTCGCTCAGCAATGGCGCGTCGCCTGTCATTGAAACTCCCGTTAATTTGACCCAAGGAAACGGAGCTGCGAATTTAAAGAAACTGTTGATTATCGGTGGAGCTGTTGTGGTTGTCTGCAGTTTGAGCGGAGGGGTTTTTGTTCCTCCTGCGTTTCTTTTAGGGTTTGGGAAGAGGTTTGTTAATGGTGGAAGAAAACGTCAGCTCGAAGGAACAACAAGTCAGAGTCAGACTACTACTTCATAGAATCTTGAAACCAAGAATATAGATATAAACATACGGATTTTAGATTCGTTTTTAGTAGATTCAGAATAATCCAAAACGCAGATAATTCCAGATTAGTTTGTAGAATTGGAATTAGCTGTCTGATTAATCTTTACACAAAAGAACATTTTTTTTTACAAGTAATAAATAAAACTTTTATAATGATCATCAAGAAGGAAGAATTGTCTCAAAACAATGAATACCGTCGAATTCTGGAGCTATCATAAACGGTTGGATCTTCTTCTTCTTAATACTCTTTTCATCGTCCGATGAAATCGGAGTTTTACCGGAGTTCTTTTGATGCTCTGTCGACGGCAACTGATTACCACCAGAGCTCTGTTTCTGACTACCGGAGAACTTCATCCTGAAGCCATTGGATTCAGCGTAAAGAGCTTCAAAGGGGCTAAAAATAGACATCATCTTCGAATTCAATTTGCTGTTTTGATCGATTTTTTTGTAGCTTTTGAATCTTTTGTTTCTTGACGTAAATATTTATAATCGGTAACGAGAGAAGCAAAGCTAGAAGAGTCTAGAAAGAGTAAGAGAAGTTTGAGAAGTTTTGAGTTGATGAAGATTCGTTAAAACTAGTTTAGTCGGTGAACGAACAGATTCCACGTGGATGATTGTCTGAATGTGAGATTGATTGTATATCAGATAATATTTGACTGATTCAATAATAGCTCATTATTTTAAGTCAAACAAAAAATAGCTCATGATATTATTTTTCTTATAATTACATAAACAAAAATACAAGTACGATATTTTTATAGCAGATGGAAAAGCCAACTCTAATCAAACTTTTAATAAACCATTATTAAACACCATAATTTATGTTTACATATAAATCATCATTAAAGAGACATTTTTGTTGTTTTTAGAGCTTCTTGAGCAACTCAATAAGGTTAACACCAAAAGCGTCGCAGACAACTTTGATGCCCTTGAAGCCTGATGCTTTGGCTAATGCCTCAAACTCTTTCTCAGTTCGTTCTTTACCTCCGGGATTGTGAGCCAACATAATGCAGTCGACATGGACTACTTGTTTGGTCGAGAGGCTCGAGTCTGGTGTCTCTGGAAGTATACACTCTGCTAATATCACTTTTCCATCCTCTGGAAGCGCCTCGTAGCAGTTCTTCAAGAATTTCACGCAGTGTTCGTCGCTCCAGTCATGGCATATCCACTGTTACAACAATGAGAAAATGTTTGAGATCCATTCCCTTGATGAATTACTTATAATTTCAAGACCTTTCGTAATTATTCTTGACTTTGGTCTGAAAAACTTGATTAATTACTAACCTTCATGAAAATGGCATCACCTTTAGGGACACTTACAAACATATCTCCTCCAACATGTTCAATACCTGCATTAATTTAGAAATAAGACGACAATCTTTTCAAAAAAAATTGGATTTGCAAAATGTTAGGAAAATGTACTATACCGGGATGAGAAGGAGCATCTTCGATGACATGTGGGAGATCAAAGTTGATGCCTTTAAGGTTAGGGTACTTGGAGACGATCATTTTGAGAGTAGCACCAATGCCACCACCAACATCAACCAAAGAAGTCAAGCCCTCGAAACCCTTATAGGTCTCAAGAATCTTCTTCATGGTGATGGTGGAATGGTTAGACATTCCATTGTTGAAGACCTTGTTGAATCTAGGGTCAGTTCCGTGGTATTCGAACGCGCTCATTCCATAAGCCTTGTTGAAAGGAATTCCACCATCAAGAATTGCATCCTTCAAATGGTACCTGGAACATGTTTCTTTGGCATGAGTTTAAGAAAACACACACACTACTCAAGCTTTAACATAACCCTCCAACTATTGTATTTTCCAAATTCTAAACCCTCAACTTTTGGTTATCACTAATTAGGATATTCTGTTTTGAAGTTAATCTCAGGATTGAAGTCTATTTTATGGTCAAACTAGATCAAATCAAGCTGATTATTACAATATGTTATTTTGAGAAAGAGCCGCCGGTTAGCATATCGAACCGGCTAAACCAAACCAAAACCAGAGATCCCCTATATATTAATTGAGAATTATTTTAATATAACAATCTTTTGTTTATCTAGAATATTACAACACTGTCATGCTGAAGTGTCGTCGCCAGAGTGATTCTCAGAGAATATATTTTATAAGAAATTAATTACTAGACTAATTACATATTATGTCATTAGATCAATCATGTATAAACTCTGTTGATTTTGAATATTATAATCTTACCTAAATTATCTTTATTTATTTATGAAAAATCGAGTAAGTCATTATTCCATAAAATTATAGCTGATTTTATTGTTTCTTAAATTTGATTTTTAAAATTTGATTTTAGAAAAAAATTGTTTTAACTAAATAATTAATTATTAAAATAAATATGTAAAAACCTTAATTTTAGATTTTAATAATTTATACAGTAATATACTATTAAAATATTAAAACATGTTTATTTAATTTAATAATTTTTTAAAAATATTATAAATACCTAATTCCGCGTATAACGCGGAAATCACCTAATATCTTGTTGTTCAACAATCCGAAGACCAAGTCTCTTAGTATTGTTTTCCTATTTTGCTACTCAATAATAGGAAGAACGATTACATCTTCTCTATTTAAAGCCATGAACAAAAAAAAAAAACAAAAAAACAGAGATAGGATCAGCTAACATATATGTCTTTGAATTTTCTCCTTATTCTTTTTAATATAATTTTGGCACAGTAACAGATAAAGTTTTTGTCTAGGAGGTCGTTTAACCACTAAAAGAATTGGATAGTATATAGTTTTCAAGTAGAAAGCAGGCATGGTATACGTGTCGATGTGTCTGTATTTGTCTGATTGTCATTTTTTAAAATTTTTTTTATTTGTCTGATTGTCTTTGACACTTTGTGCCTCTCTCTGTAACCTTTACCTTTGCACAATTACATTTTAATCACATCAACCAAGAAGCATAGCTTATGAAACAACATTAACAAAAAAAAGAATATTTCTAACTTGATTTACCATAAGATCTATCAAAAATAAGAACTCATGATAATTTTCAGGAAAAATATCGAAAAAATTACCAGCTTTCCATGAGAACCTTGTCTTGGTTCATGAGACAAAGAGCAGCGATCGAGACACCATCCTCGTTCTTGGTCAAGTACTTGCAAACCGGACCAAGCCCGTAAATCCGCTCAACGCTGTCGCCGGAAAGTTTACGGTTGGAGCAGGTGAGGACGGAGTAAGATGTAAGAAGACGGAGGATACGGTCGAGCATGACAGGAGCTTCGGGGTTTTTGGTCGGAAGCTGAGAAGCGATCTCGGTCGGAGACATGGGAGAAGCGTTCTTGGCCATGATCTCGAGAAGGTCAAGCTCTAAAGCCGCTTTTAAAGCCATCGGAAGAACCGAGGCACTCGCTAGCTGCATGGCGAAAAGGGCAGCTTCATCGTCGGTGACTTGCACCGGAGTTATCTGTGTCTCCGCGGTTGAACCCATTTTAGCGAGATCTCGAGTTTTTTTGAGATTGCTCTGTTTTTTGGGGTTCTCTTGGTTTGAGGATTGTGTGATGGGTGAGAAGTGGAGGTTGAGAGAGGTTTATTTATATGAAAAATATAATAAAGAAGGTAGTCGATTGGGACATTTTAACGCAAAATTCTAATCTGGCTTCATGATTTGGTCCAATTGAAAATCGAGTCATATCAGTTCTTCGTATTTTACCATATTAATAAGATGCCCTATGTCAAAAATATAATAAAAATAATATTCGCCCTAATAGGAAATGAAAAATTAAATATTTCTGAAATAATCCATCCAAACAATTTTATTTTATTTTATCAACAGCTGTTTAAATATTTAATTAGAGGGGCTTATAAATCTAAGCCGAGAAAACATAATTTATACAAGTGACTATAATTTTGTATATTCTGATACTACGAGTTAAAAGATCAAATTTCAAATTTAAAGACCGAAAATTAAAAAATAAAGAAAAAAATTAAAAAGTCTTTTAATCTTCGTTAGTTCTTCCAAGTAAACCGAGAAAGCTGACCATTTTTCGGAAAATAATTATGATCCGTTCTAACAAATTATTATGTTCTGTTCTAAAAAAAACAAATTACAACTCAAGTAGCTTTTTAATATATTGCATATATTAAACTTGCTATAAAGCTATAGAAACCAACGGAAACCAAGCATAGATTATGATTTTACTTCAATAAAATAACTTGTCAAGATGACAAAAGAGGAGAAAGAGTTAGGCCTGAGAGCTCATTCTACTCTTCCAAAAATATGTTGTATGCATGTGGAATGATAGAAATCCCCCATCAAGGCAATCCTTTGTCTTGGTTTGGCAACATGAATGGTGAGCTAGTTCACTGCAAGTTTGATAGAGTGGTAGCTAATGCAGATTGGTTAACTCATTTCCCAAAAGCTAAGTCAATCTACCTCCCATGGGTAGGCTCCGACCATAGCCCCATCAACTCTTTTTTAGATGGGGAGGGTCCAAAGAAGCTTAACAGGTTCACCTATGACAACAGATGGAAGGCAAAGGAAGGCTTTAAACAAGCGGTTTTCCAGGGTTGGAATGAAGGATATGTAGATAACAGTGGAGACATTGTCTCAAAAATCAAAGTGTGTAGGAGTTCACTTGCAAGGTGGAAAAAAACAGTTCAGTATAACTCAAGATTGAGAATTGAAGAGCTCAAGGAGCAAATTGACTCAATGAATCATCAAGCTGCTTTCAGACTTGAGGATTATAGGCAACTCAAATCATTTCTGCTCCAAGCGTATAGAGATGAAGAGATTTACTGGAAAAACACAAGCATAAATCAATGGCTAGCTGTGGGAGACAGAAATACAAAATTCTTCCACGCCTCCACCAAACAGAGGAGAGCTACCAACAAGATCCAGTTCCTGAAGAATCCAGAAGATGACAAGATTTGCTACTCAAACAAAGAAATGGGGGCTCTAGCTATCAATCATTTCTACAAGCTTTATTCATTTGAGCTAATTGATGAAAACCAAGTAAGACACTCTCCAATGTTCACTTCCATAGAGAAGCTGGTCACGGATGAGCACAACCAGCTGCTGTTGAAGGGGGTTACTTTTGGAGAAGTCAAGTCTGCTGTTTTTGGAATGGGAGCAGATAAGTGCCCTAGGCCGGATGGCTTTTCAGGGGCTTTCTATCAGGACAACTGGGACCTGGTAGGAGTAGATATCTATCTACTGGTCAAGGAATTCATGGAAGAAGGCATTTTGGACAGCAGATTAAATAAAACAAACATATGTCTATTGCTAAAGGGGAAGAAGCCATCAAGTCTTGGAGATTTCAGACAAATTAGCCTCTGCAATTATATCTATAAGATCATCTCCAAGCTCATCTCAAGCAGGTTAAAGCCAATTCTTCATGATATTATCTCAGAGAATCAAGCTGCTTTCATCAAAGGGAGACTTATAATAGATAACATCTTGGTAGCTCATGAGCTTCTTCAAGCTCTAAGGACAAAGGAGAACATTGCCTCAAATCATATAACCATTAAGATAAATATGATAAAGGCGTTTTATGGGCTGGAATGGCAGTTCATTGAAGACACCCTTAAGGCTCTAGGGTTCAATGAAACTTGGATTAGCAGAATTATGACCTACATCACCTCAGTCTCTTATGACATTCTCATTAATAGAAAGGCTTATGGCAAGGTCATTCCATCTAGAGGGATTAGACAAAGAGACCCTCTCTTCCCTTTCATCTTCATTATCTGTGCAGAGGTCTTAGCCAAGAGCCTCAAACTGGCATAATCACAAAAAAGGATATAAGGCATCAAGCTTGCAAATAACTAACCCTGGGCACGGGACGGGTATCCGTTTTTTTTGGACTACTTGGTACTTGATCCGTTCCGCACAAGTAATAAAAATTTAGACTCGTACTTAGACCCGCCCAAACGGATATCCGCTCTAAAATCCATTACTTGCGAGGTATTTGCCCCGCTACTTGGACCCGTGAGTAACGGGTAATTTTGCAGGTAACGAGTATTTTACGGGTAACGAAAATATTTTGCGGGTAACGAGTATTATTTTGCGGGTAATGGGTATTATTTATGGATAACATGTATTTTTGTTGTGGATAACGAGTATTTTTGTTGTGGGTAACGAGTAACGGGGCGGGTAATGGGTTTCAAGGCGGGTCACGGATAAAAACGGGGCAAGTAGTGGGAAAAGTTTTTGGACTTGGACTTGTCCCGTTACTTGCAAATATTTTTAAAACATACCTTATATTTGGCTTGAAACGAAGCGGGTATCCGCTTTTACTGGTCGAGTAAGGGGCGGGTCCGGCGGGTAACGGGTTGCCATGCCCAGACTTACAAATAACTGCCCATCAGTCTCCCACTTTGTATTTGCAGATGATTTTCTATTATTGTGTAAGGCTGATCAAGGTGAAGTGGTTGACGTCAAACAAATTATGCATCATTATAGTGAAGCCTCGAGTCAAAAAGTTAATCTACTCAAATCCAGTATCACCTTTGGGCATAAGGTGGAGGCAGAGAAAAAAAAGATGATCTAGGAAATCTCAAATATTACTAATGTAGGAGGTAATGATATCTATCTCGGACTCCTAGAAGTTTTTGTTGAATTAAAAGTAGAAAGAGTAGCATCAAGAGTTAACTCTTGGAAAACAAGATTTTTGTCCCAAGGAAGGAATATGTCTTTATTAAAGCAGTGGCTTTGGCCCTACCCACCTACACAATGTCGTGTTTCAGCCTCCTCATCTCCCTGTGTTCTACCATTGAAATAATTCTGAGTAGATTTTGGTGGAAAAACCAAAAAACAGGGAGAGGAATTCATTGAAAAAGCTGGAAGAAGCTAAGTCAGAGAAAAAAACAGGTGGTATTGGATTCAAAAGTATCAGAGGATTCTATCAAGCTCTTCTAGAAAAGCAATTGTGGAGAATGCTGAATAGACCAGATAGTCTCATGGCCTCCATCTATAGAGGTAGATATTTCCACAACTCTAATCCTTTTGAGGCAAAAATTGGGACAAAACCTTCATTTGCTTGGAGAAGCATCCTAGAAGCACAACCTCTGATGAAACTAGGTATCAAAAAAGAATTTGGCAATGGGAACCAGATCAGATTGTTAGAGGAACCTTGGACTAAAGACAAGCATCCGATACCTCAAGTTCTAAAAGTTGGTATTGAGGGAGAAACATTAGTTCTAGACTATCTCAAGGATTCAGATTCAGATGAGTGGATTTTGGCAAACCTCAACTACTTCTTTGACCCTGAAGAAGTCAGCAAAATCTGTCAGATCAAACCAAATATGTCTGAAGCGCCTCAACATTACTCATGGATCTTCACCCTATCAGAAGATTATTCAGTAAGCTCAGGTTACAGAACATGGGAATCAGAGATCAAGATATGGGGCTCAGGAATAACAAATCTTCAACCAAGCATCAACAGCTTCTACTCTGCCATTTGGGCAGTAAAAACATCTCCAAAACTAAGTCACTTCCTCTGGAAATATCTTAGTAATAGTGTGGCTTCAGGGGTTACTATGGTCACAAAAAGGATTTCTAGATGCTCACAATGCCCAAGATGTGGAGCTCTAGAGGATACAAATCATATCCTGTTCAAATGCCCTTATGCCAGACTTGTCTGGACCATCTCAGGTGCAGACTTTCTCTTTCTCCCGGAAACCTTAGCCTCTGTCTTCAACAACTTGTTTACTTGCCTAAACCCTTAGGAAGATTTAGAGGACAATATGGCTAAAAGGACTCGGCAATGGCCATGGATTCTTTGGCACTTGTGGGAATCCAGAATGAGTTGTGTTTTACAAACACAGACTTCCCAGTTCAATCTGTTGCTAGAAAGGCAGTGGAAGATTCTGAAGAATGGTATCATTGTCAAGAAAGTTTAGTCCCTCTACAGACACTAGCACCAGCCCAGGACAAACCAGAAGAAATGTTGGGAAAAAATGGTCCAAACCCGCAGCAGGCACTCTAAAATGTTCAGTTGATGCTTCTTGGAGCAAAAACTCAGATAATTGTGGTGCAAGTTGGATTCTAAGGACGGACACAAGATATGTTAAATTTCTAGGCATGAAGTGTTTCCCGAGACTCTGCACTCGCCGCTAGAAGCTGAGGTTGCTGCTTTCACATGGGCTCTCAGATGCATCTCTAATATGGGACTCACTCAGGTATATTTTGAGACGGATAGCTCTTCTTTGGTGCAGGCTTTGGTGTCTCCAACCTTATGGCCAAGACTTAGCAACTTCACCTCCGATTGTTCAACTTAGTTAAATAGCTGCCGTACTTTCACAGTTAGTAGTGTTAGTAGATCACAAAACTTGTCGGCAAATGTGATTGCAAAATATGTCAGGGAGTAGCCTACATATTTTGCTTCTCTCGATTGCTTTGTTCTTGTTTGGATTTGACATACTGTTTGTTTGGAAAACAATTGCTGATTTATATATGATGGTTTTATGTGTAAAAAAAAGAAAAAAAAAACTTGCTATAAAGCTATTAAATTCAGTAACAATAGTAACTATGCCATTTTTAGCGAAACCTATCTAGTACTTCACAATTTAATGTACTACTGAAAGTAATTTTTAACAGAGTAGGTTTTATCTAAATAATAAATCGATCATAAATTTGTTTGAGGTTGCGTCAGTGTGAGTATGCTATGACTATGAGGTTGTCATGTTAATATTTTAAAGAAAGCAAACCACGCTTAAAAATTTTATTAGTACATTAAATTTAAAGAAAACAAATATTTTATTAAAACTATACGTATGTCATTTTAATATTTTAAAGAAAATTAACTACGCTTAAAATTCTGTAGGTGTGTGTCATAACTCTTTTTTTTTTTTTTTGGTCGGCTAGGTGTGTCATAACTCTACTATTAAGTTTTTCTAACACAACAGATTTTTCTCTAGTTAAGTATATATAAATTTATCATAAAATTGTCATCAGATTTCTCTTACAAAACAAAACCTATCATAAATCTTATATAAAGCCGATAATTATTTCTTAACTGATTATAGGTTCTAATATAATGCTATCTTAATCAGAGATCCCAGAGGGTATTTTTGTCATTTAAGACATTAATAGTGATCAATCATTATCCAGAAATCACAGAAAAAAGACTCAATTTGATCTGGCTAGTGGCAACCCCCAAAAATAAGCCTTTCAACCGCTACATAACCATGAATTGGTTCATGTTTAACTTTTTACTTTAGATTAACAGTTTTATATACAATTTTTAGTGGAAAAACTAATTACTTATTAAAATTATAAATTTACGTTACTAGAATTTTTAAAATATAGATATTCTGAAGGAAAGTTGAAAGTCTTAACTAATTAAGAATGTGTGGATGGTGTAGACCAAAAATAAAATAAAAAATAAGAATGTGTGGATGGTTAAACATATTAGACAATCTAAAGCATTTTATGGGTCATTTACGTTTTATACATTTTTTTTTCTTTTTCTTATATAAGCTTGAGTTAGCTCGGTCGTAGGCAACCATTAAAAAAGTTACAAGTTTTTACTGCAGTAATCAAACTTTTAGCTGAAGACCAATTTTAGATTAGATATATCAATAAACAAAGAGGTTAATATGAGGAAGAAAAATGTGACTTGAGACGACTGTGCAATGCAAGCGGGACAGATAAGTTTGGTGACTGGGACCGACACGCCACACTTGTTCCTGATTCATCGTCAGTTTTTGCTTAAAATCGTATCATCTTTTTCAACGCTAAATCATTTCTTGACATTTGCTTTCATAGAACGTACCTCAAAAAAATAAATAATAAAATAAAGTATTGAAAAGCTTTACCAAAAACTGCTTTAATTAAATTAATATAATATAATATATTTTTTTAAATTATGAAATTGAGTTCGGCACAAGATTTTTCGTTTCATCATTAAAATACATATACGTACTATTTTTATTTAAAATTTTTAAAAATACTTGTATAATGACATTGCTTTGTGTAGTAAAGACTAGTGTATTATACTATTAATCTGTAAGACATGCTATGACGAAAACCTTTACACCACCTTAATTTTCTGTATGACTTTTAGAGTTCCTGTCTTGAATTATGCAAGAGAATTCGGTGAAGCCCCTTCTATGTACTTCACTTTCTAGATCACTTTTAATTTTCTTAAATGCTCTAACGTACATGAACAATAAGAGTAGAAATCATGAAAAAATAAGTGGGTAAAGACCCTTCACTCATGAATATATATCGCATCTTATAAACTTAAACTCCATTAAAATAATTGCGGAACTTATCAGTTAAACCAATACTGTAGTCATTACTTGTGTACCCATTACTAGATTCGATATTCATCATCATCATGACATCATCAATAAAAAAATAATATCACTTAACTACAACCATTTGATTTTCACTACTTCCTAATTAATCTATGACATGTCAAAAATACAAATGAGATCCTTTGAAAATATTTAATCTTCAAATAACTTTGCAGTGGAATTGAGTAAGGTATTTTTTATCGTAACTACAAATTTTCAAAACGAATTTAGACTAATCGATAAAAAATATATATGATATATAAAAAAATGCCATTGCAAGTCATAGTTGATTTATCTTTCTTTGAATTGTTTAACCAAAAACATATTTCTTTGATATCTCTCACCTAACACAACCACAACCACCAGAGAAATAAAATGACAATAATTTGATCTTCTTATAATTTTTTGATAGAAAAATGGATTTTGTTCAAATGAGACACGTGTGACGTTATGATTGGGTAGAATGTCGTATTACAAAAAGAGAAGCATTCCACCCACTCCTTTGAAAGATGTTCATTGTGAACACATCTCGAATACTTCTCACTGCCTTAAATTAACAAAGCACAAACTTCTCTAGGACCACAAGTCAGGTACAAGTATTTATTAATTTCGACTAATAAGTACATATTCTGTTGACAAAAAAAAAAAAGTACATATGCTTTATATGGTTAACTCACCGAAAAAAATTGGTGTTTTATATTAAAACATTAATTATATAAAGTACAACTTCTATTTCAATATTTGAAAATTTACATATGCTTTTTTTTTGGTCCGTCGAAACTGGTTTGTGTAATTACCGATGAAGTGGTGTTTATATAAAAGAAGTTATAAAGTCCAACATTTAATTCAATAAAGAGCTTCGTGCTATGACAATCCTCTAATGTTCTATACGAGATAGCTTAAGAGTAATCTGTCAGACACTAGTTTCCAGTTTATGATTGGATATGACTTTTGTATTGGAAATCTTAAAACTTTTTAAAAAATCTAATGAGGTTTATGAAGACCAAAAGCAATATATAAAGGGATCATTGAAAAACAAAATATGATTTTTGACATAAGTTATCCAAAATATCAAGATCTATTTTATTTATAGAAAAACAAAACTTTTCAAAACTCATAAACATATATATTCCTTTTCTCCATAGTTGTATTTTTTTTTCTTCATTCAGCTTTGTTTCAGTTGAGTTTTCCGAATAAAGTTTTAACGAGACAATTATCCCCTTTGTATTCTATGTTATCTTAATTCTTCTTCTTTTTCTCCTCTACTTTTCTATGCTCTCTTTCGTTTTCACTATATTTACTAAACATTTTTGTATCATTCCTTTTTGTGTTTAATAAATTAACCCATTAAACAAAAAAGAAAAAAACTCAGAAAAATAGCTCTCTTTAGATCATGATATTTCATGTGTCGCTATGGATTTATAAGTTTTTTTGCGGTAATAGACATTCGGTGTGCTCTGTATATTGTGAAATTTAAATCATGGAGTCAACTTATTATCCAATGTACTTAGATCATCGAAGCCATGACCCTTGTAAATTTGTACAATAGTTCAATTTGATGATTAATTTTCTTAATTATAGTATAGTTAAGATATGAGTCAAGATTTTGAAGTATGACCTTTGTTTATATTAGTACTATAGCTTTAAACTAAGGGAATTTATTCAATCATGAATTTTAATGGATTTGGAAATTTTTATAGGATTTGGAAATCCATGGATTTTCCTTGATTTTAAAATTGAATAAAGTAGATTTGAAAGTTAAATAACTTGGATTTGAAAATCATACAAAAGAGATTTCAAAATCATACAAAACAGACTTCAAAATCATACAAAAGGGATTTAAAAAATAATCATTATGATAAAATACAAATAGAGTATATAAAAATAATAAATAATTTTTCATGTCCTCATTTATGACCTCTAAGTTGAATTTCTCTATATATCTGATGTTATTGTATCTCTCTACTGATTATCATATTCTCTATGTTGGTCTTGGGTTGTAAGAATTTCATCACTATTGTCGTTAATTTCTTCAAGATGATATTTGAAAACAATATAGCAAGTGGTGGGAATGCTATTGGATTAGGGGATTGTACTGATGCTCGAACATGTGGAATTACAAGAAAAACAACAGATTATATAGAAGATGTTTCTATAGATGTCGAGTAAGATCATGAAACACCTTCGTCTTTTTTATGCAATAGTTCAAGGAACTCTTTAGAAAAACTTTCTTTAAGGAAGAAGCGTAAAAGTAATACAAACAACATAAGTGAACTAACCATTCAGAGTAAAGATGCAGAAAAAATTAATACTGAGATGAATTCATTGACAATAATCACTCAAAAACTTTTCAATCTCATACAAGAAAGAGAAACAAGACAACAAAGAGAAGCTGAACAAAGAGAAGCTGAGCAAAGAAAAAACGTACAGGAAGCTATCAAAGAAGTCCCTAATTTGAAAGAAAATGATTCACCAATTAGGGATAAAAAAATCTTTGTTAGTATGTCTACTGATGAGCGTTATGGTTGGATTAAGTGTAACGTTATAGAGTACTAGAAATTATTATTTGTTAGGTTGGATTAATTATTTTTTTGTTTTCTAGTATCATGTGTTTTTATGTTGGTTTTTTAAAATAGTAATATATTTTTTTTGGTAAATCCACCAAAATAACATGGTTGGGAGTACGGATTTCAACTTCTCTATTTTTAACTAAAATAGATTTTCAAATCCAATGTGAAATCAAATTCATATTCAAATTTTTAATATTGAATAAAAGGTAATTTTAACTGGTATTTGTAAATCATAGAACCAATAACATATCATTTTGATAAAGATTTTAAAATCAATGATTGATCAAATCCATTAAAATCCATGATTGAATAAATCCCCTCCTAAATGAGTCTATAATATCAATTTGGAAAAAAAAAAATAAAATCGGACGATATCTTTCAAAGTCATATTGAAATAAAGAATCCAAAGTCCTACCTACTACCGTGTTAATACGTCATGATCACAGGACGTTCCATATATCATCAATAAAAGAATAAATAAAATAGTGTTTATGGGATGTTAACATATTACCTTTGGCACCTAAATGAATTGTAACGTAATATGAATAAAAAAAATGGAAATGAGTTGAACTTGTATCCTTTTGGTGGATGCTCGACATAAAATTCACAACAAATGATTCGGTACATTTTGTTTTCATGCATATGATAAATATAGGAACAAGCGTAAATTCTCCAAGCATCGTTAGACTTAATCTGATTAGAGCGAAATATCAGACTTCAGACCTATGTATAAACTCCCTCCTCATATCATCAGACGCAAAATTAGAACTATCATGAAGGCAAATCTAGGCTTCTCCGAATTAGCTTATGCCTTTCATTCAATTCTGTCGATATGGTTTGACCGATTCGATGCATTCTCAATTCTAAATTGGAATCGTAAATTTTTCGTTCATCGCATTATTTTCCTTTTATCTTTGATAGCTATGATGATCTTTTTGTAAACACAAATTGGTTCAACCTCTTTAAATTAATTGAATGTTTTTCTTTAAACGTACTTATTTACTTGTATGATTTTCCCAAAGCTCATTTTCATTTGTTTGTTGATTATGAATGAAATGAAATCCAAAAAAAAGAAGATGAAGAAGAAGAAGTTTGTAGCTGTCATGTGTCTGAGCTTAGAAAGCTACATGTAGCTAAAAAAAATTCACCACTTTTCTTCTTCGACTCAACCATTATTAAATCCGCCGGCTATGCTGAAAAAAAAAGTATTTTAGTTGTATTCAAACATCATATGTCATACTATGCAAATCAAATATTAAATAAGTAGCAGTCAAGAATTTATGTTTCAATTTTCTTTGAATTTTGCAAAAGGATATTCGAATTCTTCTTCTTTATAATGAACATATCGTTTCACCAAGGAAAAAAGAAAAGGATAATCCATTTTAAACTAATGTATAAGTTCAAAGCTTTCAGAACCATTTATCAAAGAGGCAGATAAAATTAGATAAATCATAATAAAGAAAAAGAAGAAGAATACATTTTTTAATTGTATGTTAAATACTTTCGTACGATTCAGCCTGATTGTTTTAAAAGTCTTTGTGTTTTTTGCTAAACATACCATTTATAAACATTTCCTGAGTGTTTTTTTTGGATCAAAATTTGATGCGTGTTTTATGTGGAGTCTTTAGACACAAAAACTTTGTAAGTTTTGACTTTTGATTCACTACACTTCCAAAATAACGAAGTCATGAAAGTATTTAATAGTGATGGCCGGTAGGAAAAAACTTTCATATGACCATACGTAACATCTACGAAATCTTTATGCACTCCCTGATTGAATCATAATTGACTTTGAAACACATTTAAAAAAAAAAATTAATGTGGTCAATATGGTTTTCTTTCTCTTCATTTTGGTTTAATTTATTAACTTTTAGTTTTGGTTTAATTCGGCTTCGGTATCAACAAATGCTATTGTCTGTGCATTGCTCTGTGTCAAGAGTATGACAAGAGAGGGTCGATTTCAGTTTTATATGGCACTTGGAAGATCGACGTGGCTCCCTAATCAATTATTAAACGAAACTTTTTTATGAGTTCTTTTTTTTTTTTATTTTTTTGTGGTTTGGTTTTAACCCATTTGTATCTTTGGTTGTTTTTTGCTTGAACGTTTGCAGATGAAAAAAAACAAAAATCATTCACATATACTTAGAAAGTTAGAATGATCCAAAATTCTTTTAAAGAATTTTCAAGACATTTTTTCTCTTTATTATTATTATTATTATTTAATTTTTTTTATTTGGTTAAGAAAATATGTTTTTACTCATTTTTCTTTAACCAACTATTTAGAGAATTTTGAAGTTTTATCGTAAAATCAATTGAATTAGTAGAGTAACTCATGATATTTATATACTATTCGCATATACAATTTATGATGTGTATTGAAAATTATAATAAACACAATATTTTATTTATAACACGGATATAAGTGTTAAAGAGAAACACAATACCATAGATTTTGTTTAAATATTTTGGGAAAACAGTCGACAACCATCCAGTGGTAAAATAACCAGACGGAAACCATTCGAAAAAATTAGGTAGGTCTAATTGTACACAAAATAAAACTATTTGGTCTGATTGCACATGAAAAGGTTTGTAACCACCCAGCGCGTTATGCGCGTTTGAATCCGTGAATTTAACGCTTTAAAATACGGTTTACTAAAACTAAACCCGGTTTTAATCTGATTTTTACCCAATTACAAACCTAACCGACCAAACCCGGTCACTTTTGAAGATTCCTCTTCTCTAGGCCTGGGCATTCGGTATTTCGGTTCGGTTTCGGTTAGATATTTCGGTAATTCGGTAATCATAAAACTTGTTCTGAATTAGACCAAATTATTAATTCGGTTCGGTAATTCGGTATTTCAAAGAAAAAAATCACAAACTTGTAGTCTATCAATCTTGACCATAATCTTGTTATTAAGAATGATTGAGAGAAGGAAATGTACCTTTGAAATCTGTTTTTTTCTGCGACGAGAACTCTTGGAAATAGTAATACTCTCCATTCTTCACAGATCATCAATATATAATCACAACTCACTAGTGGAGAGTGGTTAAACTGAAGCCAGTATAAACACGAAGAGGCTTGTATAGTTAACATTGTTACAGCTAAACACAGTGAGAAGATTTCTTGCACCAAAGACAAGATGACAATAAAAATTGCAACCAATTCAATGCAGAGTAAGACCACGTTTTCTTTCTGCAGAACCAAGATTACTCATCCCAAGAAAAGACAAAACTTCTGTCTCTAATAGGAATCTACCACATACTCTAGGCACAAACCAATCCGCAAAACCCATGAATAGAACTAAGAGATTAGTCTATTTGCTAACCTATATGTGACTCTTTATTAGTCTCCTCAAAGGCTAAGCAGAGATTCTCAAACTATAATAGCTAAGTTAAAAGAACCAGCGAATATTATAGAAATTCTAAGAGGGCTTGTTCGTTTACATCCTGGTTGATCTAGTTGGAAATTTTGTTCTAAGTGGTAAGATTCACAACAAGAAGTTTGAGCTCTTATAGCTCACTCTTGACCTTTGCATCACCATTTGGTAACACACTTTGCGATTGGGTCAACCGTTTTGCTTCCTGAATTTGAATGGAAATTAATTGTCACCTTAACTCACTGTAGTGTATTAATGAAGATCAATCTCAAATAGAAAAAAAGAAGCGAAGCTAACAACTTACAGCGGCATAACTAGCACGGATGTCTCTATACGTATCGACTTCATCAGGAAAAGCCTGTTGAAGCTTCTCCAGAAGGTGTTTCCTCAAACCCTGAATGAAAAATGTTGACTTTAAAAACATGAGTAAGAAAATAAATATATCCAAATTAAGAATCAGTAGAGGAAAAGGAGTAACCTTAAAAGCATGAGTCTTGCCCTTTATAACTTGATTTCTAGCAATGCAGCTATTATTTCAATCAAGCTAAAATAAACAAAGATATATAACTAAATGAGATCTTAATGCTTAGCCCTCCCTATCATATGCCGAAATAGAGAACACACGACAGAAGAATTATAAAACTTTGCAATCAAAGAGGCATGATTAACAAGACCTGGAATCACTCTGCGGAAGACAAAAAAAATCAGAAGTCTAATCCTTCTCTTTCTTCTTCTTCTTCCGCTCAAGCTTCTCCTCCGTAAGGATTTTCTTCTCTAATCTTCTTCTCCTCCGTCTAGAAAGCAAAGCAGCGTTTCTTTTCAAGGAAAATGAAACCAGAAGGCACAAAATAGAGACGGAAGAAATCTAGGATCAATTGCTGAGATACTCTTATTTGGAAAAAGTTATTCTCCCATAGTCTCCTCTATTCTACATAATCTCTTCTCTTTCTTCTTTTATGAAAACCCCATCTTACCCTTAATGAAATCTCAATAAAATAACAATATTTAAAAACAAAATAAAATAAATAAAAAAAAGAAAAAAATAAAAATCGTTGGCGACAATTAACTGTAGTGGGACCTTTTTTTTTTCTTTTTCCTGGCGCGGTAGTTGGGACAATTAAGTTCTTTCTTTCTCTTCGAGATCTCATCTTCTTCTTGCTCTGTCTTGGCGATTTTTTTTCTTCTGGATCTTAGCTTTTCTTCACCAGATGGAGCTAATCGACTTTATTAAGCAGTATAAATAATATTTTATTTGTAGAAGAATGTAAAATTCGTTTTTGAGGTTAAAATTTGGGAATTTTAGTCTACAATATTGAGATATGTAACCATAATTTGAGAAACCCAAGCTTATATGTAGATAATAAACTTGATTTTAAGGACTAATCTATGTATTTTAGAGAAAAATCGAACTGAAATCAGTTAAATCGGTGTAATGTAAGCATATAACTGTTCTTGATCGGTACAAATGGTAAAACTGGTTCAACTACAACAATACCTGGATATATGCATAATTTTTAATGGTTTTTTTGCATATGAATGATGCTTGCATTGTTCATTTTGATTATGATATTATTGAGGAGATATGACGCTGAAAAAAAAGAAACCCACATTTACACTTTAATCTTTAAGAAGTTGATGAGGTCACATATGACGCGATGGTTGATAAAATATGCATGAAGATTAGTTGAGAGAGAAGTTGATGTTAAGTTACATTCCTTTGTTAAGTGTGTCAAGAGGCCATCATATATCTTGATGATGATGATGTATTTGGATATTTAATGGATGTTGACAAAGATCGCAGTAAGAGTTTTGCATGTGGAGTTAGCGAGAATGATAAGAAAAACCATACGCTAGAATTATCTAGAGGATCAAAGTGAGATGATATTACAAATGAGGAGCTTCGAGTGAGAGCTTAACGATATGATATATACTCTTAAATGAATGTGAACCATAACATCATGAGCTGGACGTGATTTTGGACATTGTCCCCGGCGTAACCATTACGATGGTATACATGAGATGGTTCAGATGATGATGGATGGGATACAACGGCAAGATGGGATACAACGGCAATGGAGATACAGCAGATGTGGACAATGGCAAGTTGCTGGAAATATTGGAAATGTTGAATGAGTATTGGTCTGATGACAGCCAAGAATTTAAACAGACGCCCAAGATTTAGTAGAGTTGCTATACATCAAAATTGTTTTTGAAGACAGCTTCAACAACTAAATTATTAGTGTTTAAATGTTGTGTGGAAGGTTGCAAATGGATGCTACGAGTTGCGAAGCTAAAGAATTCGGAGTTTTTCTCGAACTTACCACAAAATGCATATATGCATTCGGGCAACAACAAGCACAATGAAAAAAAAGGCAAAGACTGTAGTGATCTCAGATCAGTGAGGACTACCCTGGTACATTCAAGACACCGTGTCCAAAAGATCTCATAGGTATGGTTCAAGGAAGAAAGAGTGTTAAGGTCTCATACGCCACAGCGTGGAGAGGGAGAAAACTAGCGGCTAGTGATGTGCGGGAAACTCCCGAAGAAAGTTATACGATGTTGCCATCATACTTGCACATGTTAGAAAAGGTAAATCCGGGCACAGTGACACGGTTGAAAGTGGAGGATGACAAAAAGTTCAGGTACGTATTCTTTGCATTGGGAGCTTGCATTGAAGGTTTTCGATCCATGAGACAAGTTCTTATTATGGACGGAACACATCTAAAAAATAGCTATGGCGGATTGCTTATTATTGCTTCAGCTCAGGATCCCGAATGTCATACGTATCCCATTGCTTTTGGTGTAGTTGACGGCGAGAATGATGGAAGTTATGAGTGGTTTCTAAATACATTGAAGACAGTAATCCCGGACAGCCCTGAAATTGTGTTTGTAACAGACAGACATAAAAGCATTATCAAGAAGGTAAAAGCAAAATGTGAAAGCAAAAGTGCATAACAACAAAAAAGAAGTTGCTAGTTCTTGAGATTGTTTACCGATTCGGTAAACCGGTATCCCGGAGTCGGCTTGTATTTGGATGATAGTGTCGAGAAAAGCAAATGGGCGCAATGTTTATTCCCAGGCGTAAGGTACAATATTGAGACTACCAATCTTGTTGAATCTCTCAATAACGTTTTAAAGGATGCAAGGCATTATTCGTTATTACCGATGCTTGACGTAATTGTGGAAAAAATTGCGGAATGGTTTAACAAATGGAGGAAAAAATGTGGTGAGATACCGAACACGCAAAAACTAGTGCCAATAAATGAAATGCATGATCGATGTAAGCAAGGAAATACATGAGCTTAACCCTCTAGAATACAATGTGCTGGGACATGATGGTAAACATTATTTGGTTGATTTGAGGAAGAAAACTTGCTCTTGTAAGCATTTTGATATAGATAAATATCCTTGTGAGCATGCTAACAGTACTTACGCTGCGAACACGGGTGCTGAAGTTCACTTACATGAGTTGTGCTCTAAATATTATTTGGTTGATCAGTGGTGTGGAGCATATTGCAGGACAATTTATTTAGTGCCTCATAAGTCTGATTGGGTTATTCCCGAGGAAATAGAAGCTCAATGTGTCTTACCTCCATGTTACGTACCAAAAAAAGGAAGACCCCAAGTGACGAGATTTCCGTCAGCAAGTGAGTCTCGGCGGAGGAGAAGCTCTATGTAGTCTACATTTACTGCTTAATTATAATATATATTTTGGATCAAACTTATTTATATATGTTGGTACAATCATATATTGTGTAATATTGGAGCAAAATTATTTTTGTACATGTCTGTTTATGTGCATGTCTTTTGTTTGTATGTCTTCGTTACGTGCATGTCTTCGTTACGTGCATGTCTTTTGTTTGTTTTACTATATTAAAATATATTATAAAGGAAATATAACATCAAACGTGTATTTTAGAAATTACATAACCAAAAGAGTGCGTGCATATATTGGTGACGGCGCCATGTTGAGAAAAAATATGACGACGCCATGTGGAGAGCGAGAAAAACATGGTGATGTGCATGTCTTTTATTATGTGCATGTACTTTGTTAGTATTTTATTATAATTATTTTATTATATTTAAAAAATTCATAAAGGGAATATAACATAAAACGTGAATTTAGAAATTATATAACTAAAAGAGTTTATAGCATGTTAGGAGACAAACAAAAAATTAAAATATTTTTTAAAACTATTTGGTTGTGTTCAAAATCTTCCACCATACACTATATGTTCTTAGGGTTACTTTGTGATATTCCACACTATATTGATGAAAATCATTCATAATATACAATTTGATACATATCATTATGGAAAAAGGTTTATATTGTTAATCAAATAACTATAATCGTAAGTTCAACTAAAAAAAAAGAACTTAAATGACGGTTTAACTAATTATATCGTAAATCCAAAAAAAGTAAATGGACTAATTTTTCAATAACTAACTTGAGCTACTAATCGGGTACAATTTATGATTGTGGAAGAAAATATTATTTAAAACATGATGTATATTAAAAATATTATTTTAAAAAACAACGGCGCCATGTTGCCCGGAGAAAATATTATTTTTAAAAATTCTAGTTGTACCGGCGAGAATTCTAGTTGTACCAATGAGAAATCTAGTTGTACCGAAGTGAATTCTAGTTGTACCAGTGAGAATTCTAGTTGTACCGGCGAGAATTCTAGTTGTACCGGCGAGAATTCTARTTGTACCAGCGAGAATTCTAGTTGTACCGGCGAGAATTCTAGTTGTACTGGCGAGAATTCTTGTTGTACCTGTGAGAAATCTAGAAATCAAGTGAATTAGTTGACTAGTTGAGAATACTATAGAATTCTAGTAGTTTAGCAGAATTCTAGTTGTACCTGTGAGAAATCTAGTTGTACCGGCGAGAATTCTAGTTGTACCGGCGAGAATTCTAGTTGTACCTGTGAGAAATCTAGTTGTACCGAAGTGAATTCTAGTTGTACCAGTGAGAATTCTAGTTGTACCGGCGAGAATTCTAGTTGTACCGAAGTGAATTCTAGTTGTACCGAAGTGAATTCTAGTTGTACCGAAGTGAATTCTAKTTGTACCGGCGAGAATTCTAGTTGTACAAAATCATAATTTAACAAATCCAAAACATAATACAAAACATCCTACACAAGTTCAAACATCCTAAATCATCCTTACACAATTTCACACAAGTTCACAATTTAACAATCAAAGGCATTACTTTTTGCCTTTCTTCTTCTTTCCCTCTGCAGTATAAGGCGTCTTCTGATAATGTGACGGGTTTCGGGTCCTCTTCTTGATTGCAGACGGGGGTCGGACACTCTTCCTAGCACACATCTTGTACCTCGGTGGAGCACCCGGAGGTCAGTCAGCTCTCATGCATTAGGGATACCCATATCCCTATAGAAATCGTCGTTTCCACGTCCCTCATGTACCTCTTCTGCTGCTGAAGGTCCACCCGTCTCGTGCAAATCTTCGGTTCCACCCATCTCATGCACCCCTTCTGCTGCTGCTGAAGGTCCACCGGTCTCGTGAACCCTTTGCTGGCCTGAAGGTCCACCGCCTCTGCACACCTTCGCTCGAAGGTCCACCCGTCTCATACACACCTTGTCCTGAGGTTCCGCCCGTCTCGAACCAAACTGAAAAACCAGTATTTCCAAATGAGATTTATATTTGACAACCATTATTTTAAAATTAAACAATTCTAACCTCTAGTTGGTGGACTAAATTGGTAATCGAAATCCTCCCTGAAATTGTCTCCCTCACGCCTTTGCTCCTCCAAATCTTCCAATTTTTTCAGCCTGTTCTTTACAAGACTAAGCTCCTCCTTAACCTGCGCCAATTCACGCAAAACAGTCTGCAAATCTTCATTAGGCTGGCCTCCCGGCATGCTTTTTGCCTCTGGCTCAGCGGCTCGGCTCAAGAGCTGGCTGCTGGGTCTCAGGGGCTGCTTGGGGGACTCGTGATTGACAATCTTTATTATACAAGTCCTCCCAAAATATCTTCTTAGGCAGGTTGACTAATATTTGGTTTCACTCGTCAACAATCGCGTCAATACCATCCGCTTGGTTTGTAAGATCACCATCATACCAAAGCGCACCCAAGCAGCGCATCATAAGACGTTCCTCAGAATCCTCAACAGGCACAATACTATGAATTTCCTGCGTATATAGTCCAAATAAATTTACATAATCCTAAGGATACATAACGTAAAACTATATAACAGACAAATCTGAAACTAATTAATACCTTCGTATCTCCAAGCTTCTCATATATATCCTTCAACCGATATCCTCTATAGCTTGCTTCTTTCAGACTCCCTTTACACATCTTTGGACATGATGTGTCGTTTCTAACAATTGAACGCTGTCTTCAATCGATATACATTCAAATGCCAATAACTACATATAAAAAATACAAGTTATAATCGTTAACAATTAATCCATTTAAACCAGTAAAACTGATGCTTATTTAAAGTATTACCTCCAACGGCAATATGAATCCAGGAAATGTCCAGCTCACTTTGCACCTCACCATTGAAGCGATTCATTACATGCTCCACCTCTTTCAACAATCATCAAATGTAAACGCCCCAAAATGTTTTACAAAACTCTAAATCATCCACCACCCTAAGAATAAATTCCAATGTATCCTCCAATCATCTTTGCCCTTCCATAAATCACACTCGAGAGGAAGTACAGAACTGCCATCTTCAACTTATCACCATCGTTAACCATGTCCTCCAACTTATCAAGCACATCTTTCACTTCCACCTTCGTTGTCCCAAAATGTCTCTTCACAAACTCCATACTCCCCTTTTTCTCATACTAATCGGCTGCAGATAATCCCGAGGAGAGCATGCCCCTTATGGAGTATCTTATGGGGACACTATTGACTTTAACCAAATTTGATTCTTTTATCCGCTTTGGCTGTCCGTAGGAGTAACGTCCACATCCCCATCATCTTTCGGTATTGCTCGCCCACCATGTGGAAAAGGTGTTTGAATTGCGGGTGCTCGGTAAACCACCTCAAATCGTCACCTTCAGAATCTCTCTCGTAAAAGCTACAACTGCATCGATCGCATCTTGTTTGGAACTTACATTGTTTCATATACTCCTTGTGATCGAAGAAAAACCCTTCAGGTTGCATTGCTTCGCGAACTCACCTCTCTACAAGCAAAAACAAGCGTAATACACTAATCAAAGCACGATATTTAAGACAATAATCAAACACATTTAACAATACAAAGTATAATTAACAATACTAACATTACTAACAATACTAAGTATACCAGTTATACTAAACACACCACTCATACTTCAATTTGAATTTTTTTACCGTTTCAGGGAATTGCGCGCTTTCTGTAGTTTGGCGCGGCTGAGGAGAAGGCGCCGGCGGTGAATAATGTTGTGGCTCTGGCGGTGGCATCTGCTCCGGCGGTGGAATCGCCGGTTTTCCTCTTCTTCTTCTCTTCTCCGTGAGGGATTCCGCTTCGGCTAAGGTTCCTCGTTTTAACCATTATCCTCAAGCCTAATCTACAATTATCCCCCAAAATCAATGTTAAATCACATAAATTTCCAAAAAAAACATATCAAAATTCACACATATCTTCTTACGATCTCACCTTTAATCGACACTGAGAGGATAAAGGCCCCAAGGTGAAGAATGAAGATTAAATCAACGAAATCAGAAAATTTAAAAAAACCCTAACTCGATTCTTCGAAATTGAAATCGGAAAGCGAGGCCAAGTGATGCATGATGAAGACGAGAATCGAGCTTTGCTGTTTTTCTTCGCCGGAAAACGAAAGGGGTTAGGTTTTTTCTGTCTATGAGAATTTTAGATTTTGCTTTTAAAATTTAATTGAATGACAAATCATACTCCTTACCATGTTTTACTAAAATTTAAAATTCTAAAATTTAAAATTCAAAATCCTCAAGATATAATACAACAAGAACAAGTACTTTACGTTTATCACAGAGAGAAAAAATGCTATTTCGATGATATATAGTATTTTTATGGAACAAGAGGAAAATCAAACCCAATTGAAAGATGACCTCGCCTCTGCGGAGGCTATGGGTAGTTCCAATTCTAAAAGTGGATTAAAGGTATGGAAGAAGAGTATCAATCGATGCTGTATTAATAAGGTTTGGGACTTTCTCGAGTTAAGGACAAAACCCATTGGTTGCAAATAGATATTTAAGACCAAGAGGGACTCTGGTAATGTACAAAGGTATAAGGCTCCCAGTTGCTAAAGGCTATACTCGAAGAATCAACTATAAAGAAACCTTTTCTCCGCTTCATCAAAGGAATGTTTTAGACAATCATGGCTCTGCATTATGATTTAGAGCTTCCGATGGATGTAAAGACAACATTTCTCAATGGAGACATTGATGAAACAATTTATATGGGAAACCGTAAAACTTTGTATCTCATGATTCGAAGAAAATGGTATGCAAGTTAAATAAATCCATCTATGGGCTTAAACAAGCTTCTCGTCAATGGTACGACAAATTTCATAAGGTAATCATCTCATTTGGTTTTGAGGTGAATTTGGTTGAAGATTGTGTATATCAAAAGTTGGGAGTAAACTTATTTTTCTGTTCATATGTCGATATATTATCATTAATGACATCAATATGCGATGAAACCAAGAATTTTCTTAAGGATAATTTTGAAATGAAAGATCTTGGTGAAAGATCTTTGTATTAGGAATCTAGATTATCCGAGATCGAAATCAAGGAATTCTGAGATTGTCACAAAAGAGTTATATTGATAAAGTACTTAAAAGATTTGGCATGCATGATTGCAAACCAGGAGACACCCCTGTCGCTAAAGGAGACAAATTTTGTCTTAGTCAGTGCCCTAAAGGAAATTTAGAAATTCAAGAAATGCAAAAGATTCCTTATGTGTCGTAGGAAGTCTCGATGTATACTAAGCTCAGACGCCCGGATATAGCGACATTGTTGGAATTTAAGGCATACTTAAGTAATCCAAGTGGACCATTGGAAAGCACAAAAGGGTCATGAGGTACGAGAACAAAGGATTATATACTCACATATCGTAGATCGATAATTTGAGATCATCAGTACTGATTCGATTTTTTGGATGTCAAGATAAAAATCTAGTCGTTATGTATTTTTCATTGGTGGAGCTATTTCATGGCGTAGCGAACAATCACTAGAAATTCCTCCACCATGGCCGCAGAATTTGTAAGAGTTTTGAGGCATCCAATCAAGGACTTTCGCTTAAGAATTTTGTCACCAGGCGGATTCTGAAGGAATTGAAAGACCACTTAAGATTTATTATGACAATAAGTCACTGTCTTGTACTCTAATAAAATGAGTACGACGGTCAAAGTTTATTTACATTAATGATATGCTCAAATTAATACCCTAAAAGATGTAGCTGCATAGTGATATGTGGGCCTAACACAAGAACTCAAGAAAACTCACGATGATGAAAGATGCAGTATTGCTTAAGCAAACAATAATAAATGAAAACAAATGATTGAAATAAGATTAGGTCGATTAATATGGATGGAAGCTAGGCTGGAAATTCTCAGGAAATCAATGGTAGATAACAATTAATCAATTAAGTTCAATTAAGCTGCTTCAACTCAAACACGAAAGTATAGTTAACAACTGTCGTCATAAAACTAACTAAGTCTAAAGTCTAAAATTCCAAATCTCTTTCAAATCCTACACAGAAACCAGCAATCAATTCAAGTTTGATATGTTCACACCGATTAAACCAAATCTCTTTCAGATAATCCAATTGCTCACCCTAGTTTTATCGATTCTATCAGACATCGTGCCTAATCGATTAATCTAGGTTCTATATTCAAGTGATCAAAGTTAGAAATAGTTTTGAGAACAACCTATGGTGAAGAACTATTTAGATTTTGAACCCTAACAAATCAATCATCATAACGAGAAACTCCATACGAGAAAACCTCAACTAAAATGCATACGACATGATATGAAACAAATAACATAACTGAATAGATCATGAAATTAAATATAACAAAAGAATAAAACAAGGGTTCGGGATCTTCTATGATGAAGTAGTCTTGGATCCGTCTCCCTCACAAAAGCTCTCAAAAGTCAAGTCCTGGCACAATGGTGAAAAGTCAAGTCTCCTAACCTAAAGACTAAGAGTTTGCTTAAATGTGTCTAAAACACGAGTCAGCTTCTTTTGTAAATAAGAAAGTATCATTTCCAGAATTCTCGCCCTCGATATCTATCTCCGTCTAAATGATCGATCGATACTGTGGATGCGTGTCGATGACTCATGCTCAAATTCGCTGTGTACGATCGATACCGGATGGTGTCGATCGATACTCAGGCTTCAAACGGGTATTTCTACTGTTTCTAAAAAGGCTCCAAATGTCTCCAAAATCTCCAATTTCCCAAACGTAAAACCCGAAAAGACTCTAAAATGATAAAAGACTAGAAAGACTGATAGAAACGACTTATATCATGGCTAAAAACGGTAAAATCCATGATATATCAACTCCCTCAGACTTAGCCTTTGCTTCTCTCAAAACAGAAAACTAAGTGAGAGAAAAGAGGTTTCAAAAACCTTGAGATTCCGGCCCACCGAAATCGTCAGAATGATCCCTCTTCCCAAGCGCCACGTGCTGATCACTCTCAGATCTAACCTCCATGTACTTCTCCATCGGAATTCCCAGCCTACAGCATCACCTTTCATGACCCCGCTGTGTTCATCCAAGCTTATCATCGCCAGCCATCGCTAAAATCAATGTCCACTAACTTTCTGATTCTTTCGTCATACACCATACCAGAGAACAATCATTCAACTTTTTCGTATTTAACTCCCCAGACTTATTTCACAAACCAGTTCTATTGATTTTTTTTTTTTTAACTCGCATACAAATCAAGCGTTCGAGATTGAGACGATAGTGTTACACCGAACCCTGCTCTTACCCTCTCAACGTATCAAGTATCTTAGGTGAATAAGTCATGTGAAATTTTCCTACCCCTCACTTTGCATCGTGATCATCCCTATCCAAGTAGTAATGGGGTCATAGTGAAATTTTCCTACCCCTCTACTGCTGAAATCATTTCATCTTTCATGCATTTTTGATCCTCGATTCATATCCAAGATTTATCATGGGAGATCTACTCATTTCTTTCATACGCAATAGTTCCCAGTTAGGTAATGAATGATTAATCAAGCTCTTTCGACATTTACTTATTGACGGTCACGACTCTTAAAACTGTCATAAAACTCGCCGAGACAATAATGAATTTCTCGGTTATCCCTGGATTTTCATTACCGAACTGAAACTAATCTGAATAAGTGGTCACTTTAAAAGCAAAATCAGAACATCAAAACCAAGCACATCGAATCTCTAAGTTGTTTGACACCTAAAACATTTTTTGTTTTTTTTTTTTTTTTCAAAACGAACACAACGTCAAGAATTCACCTCCCCAGACTAAAACAACACTGCCCCTGTATATCAAGCTTAGAGAAGGTGAAAGAAATCAAAGGACAAAACGAATAGTCGAACAAGAGGTGTTACCATAGCAGCGGTGCCGATCGATACAAGGTGGCGCCGATCGACAACAAAAAACGACCATCCTTCTTCCGACCGATTCGCAAGACACATCAAAACACAAAAACAAAAACTCATACTATAGACTTACCAGTGGGTTGCCTCCCACTAAGCGCTTGTTTAATGTCACGAGCCACTTTGCTAAGATATCAATCAGTAAGTGAGGACTCACTCGAGATAAGCTCCACAACCAGACATCTCCAGCTTCAAAGTTTGCTCATCATATCCTCTTCTTTCTCTTTCATCTCCGTAGAATGAGAACTCTAACCTTAGAGAAAGGTTTCGAGGTGCCCTTGCACTTCACCTTATATTCGATCGAATCTCCATCACACTTCGTAATCAAAGTGAAATTAGCACACTTAGTTGAACTTCTTTGCTTTTGCCTTTCTGCTGTCTTGGGTCTTCTCCTGACTTTCTTGGGTGTTGTTGAAACATCTGCGACTTTGGTTCATCATAAGACTCATCGAGCGATCGATCATCGAGTCTCGCCGAGGCAATGGTGACGCGAGACATGTTGGGTGCTCCTCCGAGGAATGGCATCGGAAAACGCTCCGTCAATGCAAGAGAAAGAGATTCTCTTATTAGGCGTGTCCATGATCGCCAACAAGAGCCATAAATGGTCTTCCCAAAATCAGGGCACCGATCCTGGCTCATCTCCACAACCGAAAATCAGTAGGAATCAGACTCCTATTTTAACAAAATCAAGAATTGTAGCGTAAGGGAGTGAGCTAGAAGAATCCGCATATGTGAAGCGGTTGGGAGATCTCATATCAGCTTTCAATCTCTCCGCACGCCTCGACATGACGACACTGACCTGAGTCAACGAGACTCAAGTTTACTCTGAGATGGAGCATGGAACTGAAAATTTCTGGTCTTCCTCTTGTCAACTGTCTCAGTGGTGGTGTATCAGAACGGAGGTCCCGCAACCATTTTTTTGACAAAAACTGCTTCTAGAGCCTCCCACTCCTCTGTCAGTCGGGAATAATAGGATGGGCAACTTCCTAGACCCTTTCTGACAGGTTCAACATCCTCCTCAGTATCGATCGATACCGGGATGGTGTCGATCGATACTGGATTTTCAGATCCCACTCGTCATCTCCAAAGCAAGATTGACGGGATTTTCAGCTATTGGAGTCGCTTAACTCCTGAATTTACCACTTTTCCACTTCTTAGACTTATGGCGTTGATGTGAGCTCTTGATCTTCAGTCTTCCCGGAAGAAACCCTCTTGTCTTCTCACAGCAGTGCTGTCCAATTGAGTCTCGAGTTTCTTCTCATGATTCAATGCCTCGAGCTTTGGTTTGTATACCGCTCTCAACCATCTCGTCCTTTTCTCAGTTATTGATTCAGCCGCGGCGGGTATCGACCGATACCAGATGAGTGTCGATCGATACTGGAGTTTTGTATCGCCTCGCAGTTGGTGTCGATCGACAGTAGGGGTGTCGACGATACTATGGAATGTCAGAATTTTATCTTCATCTTCAACCTTCAATCTACAGAAGGGGAGTATCGATCGATACCAGGTATCGGTCGATACTAGTATTACTGAATACTAACGCAGTCATCTCAGCTCATAATCCTCTTCTCTAGTGCTCGAGGTGATCGATTGACATGTCCATGCTGTGGTTGAACTATCTTTCCTGACATGCCGATGTCGAGCTATTTGATTTTCCGAATCTTCTCGATGGATTTAGAGCGCCGATTCTCCCATTCGATCATGTATAAATTATCCAGCTTTCTATTAAAATCTCCACTCATCTTTTCTTGTCCCCGAATTTGTTCCAAGAGGATCTGCCTTACTTGCACCTCGGAGAATGTGGTGGTGAATTTCCGTATCAGTGAGTAAAATCATTTGAAGTGGTTTTTGGGCAATTGAGGGCACCAAACCAGATTGGTTACCTCCGACTTGTAACCACCTGTTGATTGTGTTGAAGCTTGTTGTTGTAACCAAATCGCTGACCCGAAAACCAGAACCACCAATGTAGTTAACATCCTCGCCTCATCTTCAATGTTCTCTACTTCCTCAGCAAAATGTACAGCCTTCGCTCTTTCCCCTAAGAGGTTGTGCATCGTGCCAGCTTCGCCTGAACCTCAGCACTGCGAACGGCCGCAAATACTAGCCTTTTCTCGTCGAAATCAGCATTCGGTGCTATGCAGACGCCAAGTTCTCAATCGCTTCACAGCATCGGTTGGAACCCTAGTGTTGAAGTTCCTCGCTTGCAGAATCCAGCCATCTGATACCGCCAATCAATCCCTCCTAAAAGATCCCAGCAAATGAATTTGACGAAACTGATGTGAGCCTCCTGCAGATCTGAATTCACCCAAGCGCCTTGAGCTTGCCGACTCATATGAGAGAGCTTGTTCCCGAGTCCTCCATCTCGCATCGTCATAGAAATTGTTCAGGAATGCTTGGTCTGCCGCAATAGAGATCCGGAGGAGTAGCTTCAGCCAGAAGCGCCCACCAAGAGAGAGTATGGAAAGAGCTTACAAAAGAGGTACTATGTGGTACCCATTGTACTTCATATTGCGACCAAGTCCCTTTCCTCGATGTGATCCATAGGGTGCCTAAGTGAGAGAGACCGGTGAAGTGCTGTCCAACAAGAGAAGTAAGCAAAGCCGCCAAAGTCATTCCTCCGAAAGTTGGAATACGATCGCTGCACAATTGGCATAGAATTGATCCGTCCGTTGTAATTGCCAAGTGTCCTGCAACAGCTTGGGGTTGTTGTGGAGGAGGTAGTTGTCCACCTTCCTCATCATGCACCAAACCTCGTGGGAGATCCATCTCAATCAGCCTCTTCGCTCGCCTCGACCAGGCTCAAGCTCGCTACTGTGAGGAGAGATTGATCAGTGGTGTGTCTTTCTTTCTCCTTGGTAGCTGATGCATACACCTGAAAATCAAAAGACAGAAGATAAGTAACCAAAATTAAACAGAGTTCGTCGATCGATACCAATGGAGATCGATCGACACGCATTCTAACTTAGACAAAATCGACAACTAAAATTCTAAAGGTGAATTCTTAGAGTCCCCGGCAANNTTGAGGATCATTTGGTTTAGTGGGAGTTTGTCGCTTTTTGTGTTTTTTTGGCTTGTGTTAGACATTTCGATCGAAATAAAGTTTCGATTTTTTGGACTTCTACGTATAATAAAGTTGATTGATCTAAAAAGTAGGCGATTGAGAATCGCGTATATTAACCTTTGTCATGTGATTTTCATACCACTTTTCGCCATGATACATTTATTATCTTTGTTTTTGTGGTATGGAAGGTTTAATATCTTTATATATAGCAGCCATTATCACAGGTGTTGTAGTCGATGGACGAGATTATATCTTTATAAGATATGATGATAATTTTGACTAAATCATCGCATTTTTAGGGAATATATGATCAGGTGGGAGATTGTAAAATTATTTGGATCGCGTATGTATTAATTAAATATTGTTAGGGTTAAATCATATAAATAACTTAAATTAAGTGGTCGATTATATAATAAAGTAAAAGGTTAAAGGGCGTAATTGTTATGAAAATAAGCCCAATGTGTGAATCGTTTGGTAATTAATTTGATAATGGTAGAATTAGAAATTGTTTCTTATATATAAGTTGTAATTAAAGCGATCTGCGAAAATCTGAAAAAATCTGCGTCACATCAGCGAGGACAAAATGATTCGAGTTTCTTTGAAAGATAATTCAAAATCGTTCTTTCATGTGGATTAAATCAGTCATGACTTAGTTTATGTTATTTTCGGAGAGTATTGTGGATTTATAGGTTTATGAAATCATAAATATCTTTCAGCAGAGACTAGAAAGAACGAGACAGCAACTATTTATTCTGAAAGTCGAAATCATACCGTCCCTTCCCGGGAGATCCAATAAACAAAAAAAAAGAGTCCAAATCATAAAATTGATTGAACTATATATTTTGACTATATATCAACCAACCATGTAGTGTCTAAATACAATTCCATTTTACTACGTCCTCATCAGTCCATATGTTTGAGCTGCTTTGTTTTTTACTTGTTAGTAGGGAATTTTTCAAAAAAACCTTCTAACTAACTAACTTTGCAAAATTATGCTCAGCTTACCAATAATGCAAAACAACCTTTCAATCAAATTAAAAAAACTGCAATACAGCTTGCAAAATAATTTTGAACTCGTCGTTTTGGTTCGATCAAAACGAAACATATGATACAATATTCAAGCCTAATTATTTCCCAAAGATTTACAAATTGATAAACTTGTGATGTTTTATACTAGAGAAACAATACACTTTGAATTATGTGTCATTTTAGTCAATTAAAATGACGAGTTTTATGTTTTTTATTTTTGTTGCTGAAAAAGACGAGTTTTATGTTCTGTTATCAATATAGAAGGTATTACTTTCCGAGAATGTGTTGTGGGAAAATTGGTTAACGCAAGTATTTCATATTACTCTCTCTATTTTAAAATACGAGAAATTATTTTGTTTCAAATTAAGTGATGTTCTCATTTTTCTATGCAACAACTATAGATTTTTTGACTATTTTTATTCTGAAGTTTGTTTTATTATTGGTTGAATTGTGTTAGGTAAATAATAAATAATGTTTTAATCTAAAAGTAAATAAAAATTAAATGGTTTTTTAATTTATGTGCAAAAACCTTAAACATCAAGTATTGTGAAACAGTGAAAGAGAAAGAATACTACTTTGGTAAATTTATAGGTTGTAAGGTGTTTTGAAACAATTGTTTTGTTTGAGGATATTTTTGCAAATTTTCCTTGTCATCATAACCAACCAATTATTTAAATATCCTACCAAGTTTCTTTAGGCCGAGCATACAAAAGACTGATTATATTCAGGTTTGCACTTTGTAGTTTTCGGGTCATTAAGTTGGCCCATATTGCTAAAGCATTAAGGCCTTGCTCTAAATGCAATTGTTCCTTCTTATCTCGATTTTCTTTTTAAAAAAATAAGTCAAGGAGTCAGAAGCCAGTCAGCCACTCTTTATTACTAAAACATAAAGACCTTGCTCTAATTGCAACGTTTGGTCTTCCACTCTTTCCTTTAGAACTTTGCGAATTGGTTGGTAGATAGAATGGAGACGAAGGCGAGAACAACGACACCATCTTTGAAAGAAGAAGGGAGTCCTCTCAGAGGCATTATCTGTGTGAAAACCAGACAAGACATGAAGAGAATCGAGGAAACAGAGGACTGCTTCATTCTCGATTTCAATCCTTTTGATTCGTTTGACGTTAAAACGCTCACCTTTTCCGGTGATAAAGATCTTGCCATCATCCATGGGACAGGACAGGTTTGGGTTTTGAAATTAGGGTTTTAATTAGGGTTTATTTTTATATGTTTATAATCTTGAAAATGTGATGAAATCTTCTGAACAGGTGGCTTGTAGAGATTACCCACATCCAAGACATCTATGCTTGAACTTTCCATTTGGATTAACTTCTAATGCAACCCACTGTGATCTGGTAATTTATGCATCTTTACTTTCAATAGTTAAGTAAAAAAAAAAGAGTAAAAAATGGATTAACTTGTTTAATGTTTTCCTAAAAGTCTCCTATGAAACTATCTGTTTTCTCGCTTAGATATGGAAATTATTTTTAACAGTAGAGATCAACAATATTATGCAGTGTTACTGTTACGTGTGCGATAAGCCTGCTCCTTGTGCACAGTGGATGTCTTCGCATTGCAATGCTTCAGCGGACTCTATAGAGCGGAAGTTTAGCTTTGAGAGTGAGAGCTGTTACTATAACTCCGATTAAGTTTAGCTTTGGAAGACTATGTAATGTGCAACTAATTATGAGATTGTTAATGTTGAAATGCATTTGCTCAGCCGAAGTGTTGCTCGCTGAAAGATTCCAGTATCAACCTCTGTTAAACGGATTTTATTACTAAATCATGAAAGGCCTCTTAAATTGTTCCATCTAAACCTCAAATATCAGTATTATAGCTTTTTTATTGGACCGAGAAGTTCCCTATTCTTGATCATACATGACCCACATGTATTCAACGATAGTGGGAGAATGAAATCATTTCCTTGTATAATTAAAATGAATCAATAAAAAAAAATGAAGTACAAGAAATAAACAGAGAAACAAGCAACAGGTGACTCTCTGCAGTTCATGTGCCTTATGCTTATGGATTTGCGATTATCGTCAAAGCAGCGACTTATCCGTTGACAAAGCAACAGGTGAGTGAGTGAAAGTATAGTAGAATTTTGCAGCTCTTCTTGTCACTTTGATTCAATTTTGGCATATTGAATGAGAATTTGAGAGCATTGTTTAATAGATTATGTTTTGCTTTGGAATCTTTGGCTTAGGTTGAATCAACACTAGCGATGCAAAATCTACAACCGAAAATTTTGAATAAGGGGGTTTTTTTTTGTTTTGATTTTGTTCTTCTTCTTCGTCTTCTTTCTCGATTGGTTTGTCGGTATTAGGGTTTTTTTTTGTTTGGTTTTAGTTTGGTTTTTTGTTCGGGTTTATGTCTGTAATTGGGTAAGAAAAAGAATTAAAACCGGGTTTGGTTTTAATTAACCGATAATTAAAATGCTAATTAAATGAATCAGAACATCGAAAACGCGCTGGTGGTTACAGACATTTGCGTGTGTAATCAGACCAAATAGTTTCGTTTTATGTGCAATTGGACCTACCTAATTTTTTCGGGTAGTTTGCGTATAATATGTTACTATTTTTCCAAAAAAAAAAAACATCATAGTTAAAACTGGAGCATGAAACGAGATGACAAAGGTCATAAAGTAGATGTAGACGAGAGCATGTTTATTAATCATTAAAAGGAACTTTTTAGATCTGCTTGAGAAACTCTATGATTTAAACACCAAATGATAAATGAATCAATCAACTTTGTAAATGAGTAAATGATGATATCCTTTTGTTCTGATTTTTCTTAAGATGTTTTTGAGTATTAATCTTTTTGTGTGTGGGCCAATTAAGTTAAGAGATCTAATCGGCCAAATCGCTATACATATGTAATGCCATATTGGAATCGAATTAGCATAGACTGAAATTTGGGAGAGTAGAGCTTAAATAGTCCATGCATATAAAGTCATTGTGGCAAACCTAGTTTCTTTACAAAGCATTTTATTCATGTTCTTTCTCTTCTAGAATAGTTTCTGTATTGCTTCTATAAACTTATTGACATAACCATTCATTAGTCCAGTACTAACCAGAGACTCTTTCCATTCAGCGTGGTTCCTCCTCACTAGGTTCCCGAGCTCACTGTCTTTATCCATCACAGACCTAATCGAACCGCTCAAGCTCTCCTTCGAAAACCATCCTGTTTCCTCTCTTTTCACCTCCACCGAGATCTCGAGTTCCTCGCTCATCAGTCTGGTATTAAATATTTGTTCACCCAAATCTGGAATCAACACTATTTGACACTCCCACATTGATCCGAAACCGCAATGACTCACAAAGCAGCCTATTGATGGATGAGCCAATATCAGTGGTTGTTGCATCCATCCTCCCCAAACCACTCCACGCCCCTTAACCCTCTCTTCGAACCCGTTTGGTAAGGCTTCTTGGATTGTCGAAGAGCCTTTTGGTGGCTTTACCGCTACAAGAAATGGTAAACCTGTCAGCTCCATTCCTAAACAGAGTTCTTGGAATTTATCCTTTTCAAGAATGATTGGGCTGCCCAATGAACAATATAACTGATCCCGGTTCAAATTGGCTCAGCCATTGACTCCATTGATCTTCAAGTGGTTTACTATTGTCCGGCTTAGGACGCATTGGACCCGTCAAGAGAACTTTTCTTTGAAATTGACTTTCGATAAAATCGCAGAATTTTCCTTCCAATTCTTGGCAATTCCTTATAGAAATGACATCACAGTTTGTAAGTCCTAGCATGATTCGTTCGTAAAACGTAGTTCCATCTCCAAACAGATAGGAGAGGAGGAAAAGCATATGGTTTCTTGTCCGCGAAGCAACACCTTAGACGAAGGATATCCAGGTGAAGGAACAACCAAATCATCAGGACTACGACCAGGGACAAACGAGATAGCTACACATGCTGCGGAACTCATTATGAAATTCACACTCTTGGCTCCATACTCTCTAACTATTTCAGGAATCCAGTGAGCAAAATTGAAGAAAATCAGATCCGGTTTACCTATAGAAACCGCTTCTTCGACCTGATTGCGTGTCCGATCCATAGCCGAGGCGAGAAAACTCCCTGAAAAGATCGGTATGTCCGAGGTTGTCTCGGCGCCAGCAGGGAGGCCATCTACAGATGGGATGGTAAGAGAGCGACTCTAGCTTTATCAAAAAATTATGTCATTATGTCATTTTACAACAACCGCTTTTTGTGTAGCTACATTTTGTCATTTTACAAAAAATTCTTTGTCATGGTTTTTTTAATCTCATTCTGCCTCATAATTTAGTCTTAATACCTGACTCTAGCTTTATCTAATCTATTTTTGTTTTAATTTCTTGTAGGATATTACTATGTGTCTGTAGAGTTAATAAATTTGATTAATGTTTCGTTAAGCTTGATTAATTGTGGTACTAATTTGGTCTAAAATTGAAGATTGATTTGTTTAGTCATTAATAAAAATAGTTAGAGGTTGAAACGCCCTTATATATGTTTGGGGGAATGTGAAATAGGTGATATTTAGTGGGTAATTGGTGGGTTAGGTGAATCAAGTAACACTACAAGAATACAAGCGATTTTTGACGGCCGTTGCCGTCGGAAATCTGTCGGAAAAATCCCTTTTCCGACGGATTTCTGACGGATGCCGTCCGTCGGTTACAGTTCGTCGGAACTTAATATCTATCGGAAATTTGTCGGACTATTCCAACGGAATATAGTCGTCGGAAAAGGGTCGGAATAATCTGACGGATTACCGACGGCGATGATTCCGACGGATATTCGAACGGATATTCGGTCGGAACATAACGTCGGAACGCCATCGGAACACCGTCGGTAATAATTCCGACGGACTTATTTCCGACGGATTTCCGATGGCATATTTCCGAAGGATTTCCGACGGTTTTAGTTTCGACGGATTTCCGACGGATATTCAATTTGTATTTTTTGTGATTTGAGATTTTATTCAATTAATTCTTATTTATAAATTTGAATAAATAAATAATAAAAAAATTATCTTAAAAAATAAAATTCATTATCATAAAAAATAAAATTCATTAAACAAAATATTTTAATGTTCAAAAAAAAAAACATTCAAACAGTAGGAGAATTGTCTGCATCGTCGGGTGGAAAGAGATGAGGAAAGGTGGCCTTCATGGTCTGCTGCAAAGAGGTGAGCTGGGACTGGGTTGAGGTGAGCTGGGACTGGGTTGAGGTGTATGCGGACTTTAGCTCCTCGACCTCCGCATCACGTTCTTTCACCGTTTGCGTGAGCCTCACGATCTCGTCTTTGTACCCCGAAGAAAACTAAGGAATGGAAGAAGACGATTCCTGGGTCGGAAGTCCGTCTAACCCAGCGAATCGTCCTTTGACTTTCCGAGTTTCCTATGAAAATAAAACATCAAAATAATGTTAGTAATTAAATTTTGAAAAAATAATAATTGAAAACAATTAGACACTTACATTGAGGACAATGTCGTTGATCTTTTTCCGGGGTAACTCGCTCGAGGACGACGACCCATTGAGAGTGAGCTGCGAGAGTCAAACTTCTCGTTCCCGATCCACCTTCTTCTTCTTGCACGTCTCAACGAGCTCACGCATGCCAGGATCCTGGATCACACCAGTTTTTTTATTGGTGAGCCTTTGCTCGATCACTCGAAGGTAGTCGGGAGATACGCCGTCTCTTTGCGCCAGTAAAATGTTGTTAAGTAAATAATAATAAATACGAAATTAATAATTTAAATTTGAAATTAGACTGAACATTTCCATTGCTTTCCGTTCGACGGTCTTTGCGCCGCCGTTGTGAATGTACATCCCCTTCCCTCCTCGATCGCTCTTCCGGTTCTTCGTGTTTGTTTCGGATAGCTTCTTCGTGTTTGGGTTGCTCCAATACTCGCAGAAGCCCAGCCAGACGTCTTCGTCGAGGTCCTTCGGCTTGTCCTTGCCGTGCATCAAGTTCTGCTTCCACTCGTACATGTGGTTCGCGTACGAATGCGCGGCATACTTGTCGAGCAGGGCAAAATTAATCGGATCCCACGTGAACTCTTGCTACATTATAAAAAAATCATAATGTTAGTATTCGAAATTAAAATTGACAAAATAAACTAAAAAAAGAAAACAAATAAAAAAATTTCTTATCGCGAAACTCCGGTGCCACGCGTCCTTCTCGTCTTTCGGCATGTCCTTGTACTTCGCGTACGGTTTGTCCAACATGTTGTGGAGCATCCGTAAGATCGCCTTTGTGATCTCAGGCGACAACTTAAACCTGAAAACAATTAAAAAAAGAAATAAATGTGTTTAATTCGATTCAAAATCTTAAAAAATTGAAATAACATTCAAAATTTCACTTACCAAGTCCCGTCTTCAAACTGCGGGTCGAGATGGATGCAATGGCTTCGGTTGGGCTGTTGGACTAGTTCTTCGATGCTAATCCGGCTCCGAGCTGCGGATTGCTGGGACTCCGGGATTTGAGTTCCCGAGCTCGTTCCACCAGAAAGCATGAACCGAGAACTCCGAGAACGGCGGCCTTGGGAGCCGCCGCCCAACTGTAGCATGTCCTCGTAATTCTTGCGGGAAAAACAATAAAATCGTTAGTAATAACGAAAATTAAAAAACAAATATCCACAAATAGAAGAAAAAACAAAAAATTTTCCCAAACATTTAGAATATTTCAAAATTTTCAAAAGTCCCGAAAAATACAAATTTTACGATAATTTCAAAATTCTCCAAAATTCCACAATTAATAAAATTTCAAAAATTCACAAAAAATAAAAAAATCCTAAAATTTCATAATATTTATACAATTATACAAATTTTTTTTATAAAAATGTTTTTTATATAGTTTTAATAATATTTATTAAAAACCGTTTTAAAAAACCTATAAATAACTAAATTAAAAATTATAAATTACGTTTTTAATTAGTAATATATTCCAAAAAATTCAATTATAATTTTCTAAAACCCAAAAATATACAAAAATGTTTTTTTCAATTCTAAAAATATATAAAAACGTTTTTTATATAGTTTTTATAATATTTATTAAAAAACGTTTTAACATACCTATAAATAACTAAATCTAAAATTATACCTTATATAAACATTTTTAATTAGTAATAAATTCTCAAAAATTTAATTTTAATTTTCTAAAACCCAAAAATATACAAAAACATTTTTTTCAATTCTAAAAATATAGAAAAACGTTTTTATATATTTTTCTAAAACCCAAAAATATTACAAAAAGCTTTTCTATAATCCTAAAATTATATATACTAATTTTCGAAATTATACTAAAATTCTATCAAACCTAACAAATTCTAAATATCATTCCCTAATCTCATAAACCCTATTATTTCATTCCAAAAATCTAACAAATTCTAAATACCATTCCCTAATCTCATAAACTCTATTATTTCATTCCAAAAATTTAACAAATTCTAAAAACTAATCTCACAATTCTAAATAATATCTAACAATGAAAATTAGTGAGGATTGAAGAATAGAGGAAGTGGATTTAGGAACTTACATGTTGGGATCCATTAGGATTGAAGGATAGAAGAGGATTGTTAGAAATCGCGAGAGAGATGAGAGAAATCGCGTAGAGAGAGAGAGAGAAACGAGCGAAATGAAGTGGAAGAAGATCGTTCTGGGTTTTTATTTCGATTTCCGACGGCCCTATCTGTCGGAAATCCGTCGGAACCTTTAGATTTTTTTTGTTTAGGCGGTTCAATTTTTCGCCGCTCGATTTCCCCTAATTGTATCCGTTGGAACCGTAATGTACATGTTTAATTCAAAAAAATAAGAAATACACCATTGTTATAGACTTTCCATGACTGTATAAGTTATACAACATCAAAAGCTATACATTTAACCTAAATCTACTATATCTTATATTATACCTTATATAAACACTTCAATCAAATTTTCTAAATTCTATATAACACATTAATTTTGAAATATTACAAGTTCAAACTACTGTATATACATCATACAAGTGTTTGTAGCCATTTTCTTTTAAAAAAAATACTTATACCCTATACCCTAAACCACATGTTTATAAAGCCGTCGGAAGTTTCCGACGGATTTTCGACGGATGTATATTTAGTATTTTTAAATATATTTAATTCTGTTTCAGTCGAAATTCCGTCGGAACATTCCGACGGATGTATATTTAGTATTTTTAAATATGTTTAATTCTCGTATTACAAGTAAATTATACATAACTAATACATTTCACATAACAAATATCTAGTACAACTACAAGTACATATTTTACAATTCAAAGTTTATAAAACTACCCTGAATCCGATGATGAGTAATCTGATTCTCCTAAAGCGGAAGTTTCCCAAAATTCGTCATATTCTCCCTCTGAATCCTCAAATACCTAATCGTCCGCGTGTACGGTGAAATCAACAACAAGGTCGACCTCAAGGGAATGCTCGATTGAACCCAAACCTACAGAGCTTTGTTGTAGGGGTTCATGATCGGACATCCCATATACCTTACCTCTCGGGTTTATCGATGTGACTGTAATCCATGAGTCTTGCTTGTTTGTCAATCGAGGATAGGAAATATAGCATACCTAGACCATGTAAAAAAGTTATACGACAATTTAACCCGAGGAATTCAAAATACTTAATTAAAAATTAACGTAAAAGAAAAAACAAACGTGCGCTTGTGAAGCAGAAATGCAGATGGCTCGTAATTCTTGAGTGTCTTCGCATGTATTGATGTAACACCAAATTGGCGTGTCGCACGCTCCTACTAATGGATCGTACCAGTGCATGCATAAGCGCATCCAAGAGCATTAGGGTATTGAACATAAAAATCTCACGTGCCATAGTATAAAAGATCACGACTGAGTAGATACATTGTAATCTGAAGTTGTCGCACTCCTATCATCCTGAAGAATCTTAAAAGCATACCCCCGTGTGATATACATCACATGTGACTGTACGTTTACTAGTGGAAAACATAAAATTTCTTCTAACCACGTGGTAAATCTTTGTCCGTTAGCCTTTTTTGTCGTGACTGCACGAATAAAAGCTAAACTTAGTAAAATAAATCATTTATTATATATGATAGTTAAAAACAAGGCAATTAAAACACCCACATAATCTCTTAACCAACGTCAAACTCTTCTGTTTGGATTAGCTTCTCTGTTTTGTTCGGAAATGCAAAACGTTGATATGCCATATACATCCTTTGATATTGAAGCAATCATCACGATAACATATATATAATCAAAGACCCAATAAGTAGATTAAATCGTTCAATATAATACTTCTCATATTCTTCAATCCCGTCGTAGTTTGTAAGAATATATATGTCAAATGATCCGTTCTGCTTGCTGAAAGTCTCCCTTTTACCTTTTCCACTAAGTCGTCGATCTACAGAATATATGAGGAACATCGACCGGATAAAAGGTAATGCGCCTCCATCATCATGTCGAGGCTTACGACTCTTCGTTTTGACTTGTAATGGAAAGTAGAGCGCAAAATGTGAGGTTTCTTCGTTGATGCTCTGCGATAGAACCTCCACTTTGCTCAAATTTTTACCTTCTTCTTTAGATGAAACATATACCGTTGAGGATACATCCAGATGCTGAACCAGGCCCCCAAGCTCTCCGGGAGATGAATGTCGATGTTCCATAACATCAAAAGGAAGGCGGAAATATCTTCTCCAAATGCGAAAGGATTACGGGTATATTATTCGCAAAGTTGGGATCGTCGATGTAAGAGACACGAAGATATATCTCGAAAAAGGCACCAATGCCTGCATAATATACAAATGAATAATAAATTATTACTATAGTATTATTGTGTAAAGTCATTAAAATTAATTTAATGATTGTATACTATGATTGTTTATGGACATTAGGTAGAAGATATCGAAAGGAAAATGGAAGGAAGCGGCATCACAACATGCGATCATGACTTTTCATCCCAATAAACTTTCCTTCTCCATGATCGTTGATTCTGAAGGTTAGATGCGTATCGATGCAATCCCAACATTTTCGGATCGATCAAAATCGGCCTTTGAAGGTTCGTCGACAAAAAACGGGACCGGAGGCTTCTGTTCTCTGTTACATGTAGTCTTCTCACGAGAACAATATCAGAGTCAATCCCAGACTTGAGTTATCCTGTCTTCCTTGGACATTGAGCGGTGTTCATAATGTTGTCGAAAAAATTCTTCTCAATGTGCATGACATCCAGTTATTACTCGAAAGATGGTCGCTTCCGATAAGGCAAATCCCGAAAATACTCTCTTGTGCCAATTATGTACATTGCTAACCATCACGGGATGATGCGTTACCCACTTCTGATCAGATGCTTATCTTGAAATCTACGAGCGATCAACCAAGTGTGTCCATCGAATTCGGGAGGTGGACCATCAATTCTATCCGATTCTTCTAAACAATGTGGTGATCAGGCGATAAGGATGATCTCTTGGTGGAAGCGCTATGGCAATCGAAACGAGGCGTTTTGCATCCGTGCTTGATTGGAGCAGCATGCGTGTTATCTTGGCGATGCAGGCGTGATAACCTTCGTGTGGTCATCGATAACATGCCATATCTTTGAAAAATGTTAATAGTCCACATAAGTACCGACAGCATTACAAAATTCTGGCGACAAGACACATCAACACCTCGATTCCATGCTCATAACATTTGCAGCTCGTAAATCAATGTCTGCAAAAATACATCTAATCTTTCTCTTCGGATACTCTGGTCGAGGCGAGATCTTAAGGAGCAAGAACTGTCTCATGCAAAGATGACGGTAAATTGTAGGTGTTCATTCTGGCCTGATGAATATTTTACACCATCTTTACCAAAGGTTGAAACCATCGATGCATAATCCAAGGTATCACGTTTAGCCCATCACTAAACTAGGATACATTGATTGAAAATGTTTCCATCTTCTTGCATTTGAGGGATGAGCATTTCTCCATCCGTTGTATGCTCTGCATGCCATCTCATTCTCATGATGTGCTCGGCGATATAACCTCTTGATCATTGACGGTAAATACTACATCCGTTTATATGCTCGCTCTTCCTCCTGTTTCCTTATCTTGAGGTTTACGATAAAAGCTACATGTCGAAACTGCGTCCTCTCGATATATCCTCGGTTGTCGATGCATCATCATCGTCGATCGGTAATCTAGCCAGCAAGTTTTACGTATCTCGTAGATCTTGGTGCGAGATTATCTTACGTGAAATGTCTTAAAATCAGCGATTGATTCCGCATTTCTTTTGAAATCCGTCTTTATACCCATCATCTGAGTTGCAGGTGATAAAGGGGAATGTCCCACTACACCCATCATAAAGGATTTTTAGCGGCGTACAATATAAAAAATTTTCGAACCTGCGATAGTTCTTCCCTATCTATACTCGGCAGATGGTATACTTCACGGAATGCATCGTTCTCAAATCTGATAGTACTTTACACTCTCTGCAGGTTCTTAGTAGTATCCCCGATATACTTTCATAGTAATAGCATAATTATCGACCATTGTCATTTCTCCATGATTATACCAAATCTTGTTCCGTAAAACCATGACAATAAAGGTGTGACCGTACTTCATCATCACGATTAATACGATTCAGACATTTAAATGCTGAGGGCCGGTATATTTTACGGTTTTTGTTTTCTTGCAGCAGCCAGAAATGCCATGAATTCTTGTAGACCTACAGTGCCCATTCTTAAGGCCGTGTCAGAATTTGATGAGGCTTGTCATCCATGATCGAAAATAATTATAAGGATCGAAGAAGATATTTTTGTAAGGAATTGTAGATGAGAGGTTTTTTTTGTTGTGATTGTAAATGAGAGGGTGTATATGTTTTTATAAAAAATGTGCGTTCAAACCAGTTGTCGGCGGATGCTTGGTATTCAACGGCATGTATGTATATATTATTTGGCTTGATCACTTTGGTATTAAAAGGAGTCGAAATGTGTCCAGACGGATGAGCGCTCCTTAATCAAATCGATCGATTTCGGCGGAACAACTCGTCGAAATAGCCGAGAGCGGACCGATGGAATTAGGCGGATATTCTCTACAAATCATCTGCGTCAAGTCGGAAATTTTTCGACGGAATTTGTTCGTCGGAATATCGTCGAAAAAATATTCTTGTAGTGTAATAATGCAGTGAGAAGCTTGACGTGTGTTTACATATTTGGTTTATATATCTGAATATAGTATAAAATTTGAACTTAGAAACTTAAAGAAGGAATAAAATTTCATGTTCATAGACATTGATCAAATCATATATTCTTCAATGTGCAAATTCGCATAACCAGTTAACAATCCAGGACGTCCTTCCATTTGGCATGGTTCATACTCACTAGCTTACCTAACTCGCAGTCTTTATCCATCACAGACCGAACCGCATTGCTCAAACACTCTTTTAAAAACCATCATGTTTTTTTTCCTCGACACTTCAACAGAGACCTTGAATTCCTCGGTCATCAATCTTGTGTTGAGAATTTGATGACACAAATATGGAAGTAAAACTATTTGGCAGTTACTCACCAAAATACTCCCACATTAACCTTAACCCAAAATAGTTCACAAAATAGCCTACCGACGGATAAACCAATATCAAATATTGTTGCACTCATTTTCTCTGAACCACATCATGCCCCTTTGCTAATTTCATGATCAGATTTAGAACCCTTCATTATGGAGTAAAAAAAAAACTAAAAATTCGATTTTTTAATTTATACCAAAACTAAAAACTAAAAATCAATTTAAAACTACAGACATTTATAGCCTAAATTGTTTTGGCCATTGTTATGATAAAATACAAAAATCTGGTATGACTTTATTTCGATGGGACCAGTCACTTAGTATCATTATTACTTTTGTCGGTCAATTGTGTCTTTGTTCAATTTATGTGATGACACAATGAAACGTTGCCTCAATACGTGCCACAATTAATAAAACCAATATATATAAGAAAAATTGTTGTAACAATTAAAATAAATATGCTTTTTTTTTTTGTCGGTGGTGAGATGAAAATATGTATTTTTCCCATCTTCTATTGGAATTTTTTTTTTGTCACGGATTTTTTAACTTAGTTTTTTTGTGTAGCTACGTTTAGTCATTTTACAAAAAGAAAATTTGTCAATTTTTTTTAATTTCAATCTGCCTCATAGTTTAGTTTTAATAACTGATTCTATCTTTATCTAATCTATTTTTGTTTTACTTTCTGTAAGATATTACTGTGTCTGTAGAGTTAATAAATTTGATTAATATTTCGTTAAGCTTGATTAATGGTGAGACTAATTTGGTCGAATTAATGTAAATTTAAAAATTGAGTTGTTTAGTCATTAGTAAAACTCGTTGGAGGTTGAAAGATTTTTATATGTGCTTGGGAATGTGCACTAGGTGATATTTAGAGGGTAATTTGTGGGTTAGGTGAATCAATTAACAATACAAGTAAGATTCGACTGATATGAATTATACATATTTGGTTTATATATACCGATTATAGTATTACGTTTATCGGTCAATTGGACCAAATACTTAAATAGAAGTAAAACTATTTGGCAATCATTCATCTCAAGACTCCCACATTGATCCGAATCCGCAATGGTTTACAAAGCAGCCTACCCGACGGATGAATCAATATCAAAGGCTGTTGCACCCTTCTTCCCCAAACGACACCACGTCCCTTCACTAATTTCATTATCGGATTTAAAAACCTTCAGAAAAAAAAAGTTTTGTTTTTTTTATCAGAAAAAATATAACCATTGTTCTCAGAAAAATTTGAATATAATTAAGGTATCATTTCAAACTTTATGGTGGAAAATTTTTAGATACTTTTCTAACAAATAATTTGTTATGAATTTTTTTGTTTTTCTAGTGGTCGGAGGTAGGCATGGGATTAATAATCGAACCAAACCGAGATTTGGAGAGTTGGTTAACCGGTCGGCTAATAAGAGAGAACTGATCGGCAACTTCTGGAAATAAGTTTGATTAGCGGTTCGATTATCGAACCGAAATATTAATCGTTTTCTGTTTTTTTTTTTCTAGTTTTTCTAATCAAATTATACAAAAATTTCACTAAAATCACTACCTGAACCGAAGCGACATCATGAAGGTAGTAAAGATTCAGCTATTCTCCATGATACATGCGAGGTTTTAGTTTTTAAATGAAGGATTAGTCAGTTCGTGTTTCAAAATTAAAACTGAAAATCAGGGTTAGTGAGTTCGTATTACAATTTTTGGGGTGAAAAGGATGGAAACGACTTCGGTTAGCACATAAAGTGTTAAAGTAGGCAACTATATATATATATATCGTCTCAGTTTTAAAAATGATCTTAGATTTATGAGTAGAGACGTTTTAAAGAAACGATACTAACTAAAAATAAATGATACTAAAATTTAACTATAGCGTCATTTATAAAAACGACATGAAATATATTTAACTTCACTGGATTTAACATCGCTTTTTAAAACGACACGATAATTCTAACATCGTTTTAAAATGAGCGTTTTTTTGTTGTATTGACTCCTCCTTTACAAATACGTGTCTACAAAGACCATGACGTGTTGGCTGGTCGAGTTTAGTGCTAAACCCAACATGAACAAGGCTCCAATGGACCAAAAAACTAGATGTAGGTCCCGGATTAAAATATTCCTGAAATTATACACCCAAGTTTTTGGTATTTATCATATTAACTAGATGTAAGTCCCGGATTAAAATATCATTTTTAAAAAAATATAAATAAATTAAGAAATTATCATTTTAAAGTCATTGATGTAAATATTGGTGAGGTCTTTGCTTCTCTATCTCTCCCCCATCTCGTTTCTTCGGTGGACACAAATAAGGGAGCAAAATCGAGAATTTTAATGTGAGAATATAATGTGATTTAACACTTTGAAGGGTAGTATCATCTAAACTAAGATTTCGATTTTGCATATAATTTTTCTTTTATTTAACACCCATACTCACAACACAGTGAGAAAGTTTTGTTTAATATTAAAATAAAATTAAGGACCCGTTCAATTTGATGGTGGAAAATTTCGGGATAATTATTGTATCAGTTCTAAATTTATTTTGAAATTACTAGGTTTCTTGGGCTATTATATTTATGAGAAATTATATTAATAATTTAAAAAGAAATGGTTTGTTTTCTTCTATTTACTTGGTCTTGATTGAACCACGTAAGTATTGATTGCACAAATGATTCCTCTGCGAGATCAATATGTGGTAGATGAGCAGTTGTGAACTTGTGATCATAGTCAATTGAATAGAAAAACAAAAAAATGTCGGCAACGGTTAATATTTAAACTAGTAGAGGACATTTAATATTACTCGGAAAATTATAATAACAATTGAAAAGAAATTATTGATTGCACGAAGGATTTCTCTTGCATATCACTATATCGATAATTACGAAGTAGATGAGCAGTTGTAAACTGAATTGGAACAGAAAAGGAAACCAAAAAAAAATGTCGATTACAATATAAAAGTAAGTAGTAGAGGATGTTTGATATTTTACTCAGATTCAGACAAATCACCCAAAAGAATAAATATAGAAAAAGACTTGAAAGAAAAAAATGGGATATGAGCTAGTGTTCATATCATTTCCTGAAATTGGTCATCTCAAACCAACAGTTGAGACGGCGAAACTACTAGTGGAGCGAGACGACCGCATCTCTATCTCCGTTCTCATCCTCCCTTTCCTTCCCGGAGCCGAAGACAGTGGTGCTTCCGCCTACGTGGCTTCCCTCTCCGCCGCATACAACAACCGCCTCCGCTACGAAGTGATCTCCCGCGGAGATGAACAAACCGCCGAGTCGACGAGGCTTGACATCCATATCAAGAATCAGATACCAAAGGTGAGACGTGTCGTTGGGAAACTCGTAAGCGACTATTCGACTTTACCGGACTCGCCGAGGCTTGCTGGGTTGGTCGTGGACATGTTCTGCACTTTGATGACAGAGGTGGCGAACGAGTTCGGCATTCCGAGTTATCTGCTTTTCTCGTCGTCCGCAGGACTTATCGGACTCGGATTTCACGTTCAGAAGTTGTGCGATGAGAATAAATACCATGTCCATGAAAGTGATTATGAAGACTCGGAAGCTGTATTGGACGTTCCGAGTTTTACACGTCCTTTTCCGGTTAAGTGTCTTCCTCCTGGTCTTGCATCGAAAGAGTGGCTCCCGATTTTGGTAAACCAATCAAAAGGATTCAGACAGATGAAAGGCATTTTGTCAAATACTGTTGCTGAGCTTGAACCTTATATGTTGGAGTCTCTCTCGGGTGGTGATACTCCTCCTGTTTACCCAATAGGGCCACTTTTGCATCTCGAAAACCAAACCGGTGGTGATTCGGATATTTTAGAATGGCTTGACGAGCAACCACTTAGATCCGTAGTTTTCCTCTGTTTCGGGAGCAGGGGAGGTTTAAGTGAGGAACAAGCAAGAGAACTCGCAGTAGCGCTCGAGCGAAGTGGCTACCGGTTTCTCTGGTCTCTCCGCCGTGCATCAAAGTCTGAGTCTCCCAAAGAATTCACGAATTTTGATAAGATTCTTCCACAAGGTTTTATTGATCGGACAAAGAAGAAGGGAAAGGTGATCGGATGGGCACCACAGACCGCTGTGCTGGCGAAGCCGGCCATTGGAGGCTTCGTCACTCATTGCGGTTGGAATTCGGTGCTCGAGAGCCTATGGTTCGGTGTTCCAATGGCAGCATGGCCGATGTATGCAGAACAAAAGTTCAATGCTTTCGAGGTAGTGGAGGAGCTTGGTTTAGCTGTGGAGATAAAGAAGTATTGGCGTTCGGTGGAAGTGGAACTGGTGACCACCGAGGAATTAGAGAAAGCAATCATGTGTCTCATGGAGCAGGATAGTGAAGTGAGGAAGAGAGTAAAGGAGATGAGCGAAAATTGTCACATGGCTTTAATGGATGGTGGATCCTCTCAAATTGCTTTGCAAAAGTTTATCCAAGACGTTATCAAGAATATCAATGCTTGACACGTGATGAGACTGAAGTGGTGGACGAAACCGGAAAAACAACGTGTGTTAGAAGACCCAACAATAACTATCTTGTCTAAGTCTCAAGATAGATTTCTTGTAGTCCTTCGTAATAAGGGGTACGACTCGGTTCCTACTTTATAAGGAACAAGTCTCCCACGTTGCATTTTCAAGTTTATTTGCGTTCCTGATTTGAAAGGATCCATGATCCTCATTGGCTTCATGTACTTTGCTTCTATATAAATAAATCAAAGAAAAAACAAAACAAAGCGACTCCAAATTTACATATTAAAAAAAGACTTTGTGTTCTTGTTGCTTTTGGGTTCTATCAACATGATCTCTACTCGTTAGGGAAAGTTAGATCTCCTTACTTTATTAACTATATAGATATTAAGATTTAAGAGCAATTAGTTGTATTCACGACCTTTTAAAGATGGTTAAAGTTTGAAATTGCGGCTTAATATAAACTATTTTTTCTCACGCCATTTATTCAATACAAATTTAGATAAATGTGTAGAACATTTTATCCGTTTATGAAAAATATATAAATCGAATTTTTTTTAGAATTTATGGAAAAATACGTACAAATTTTTTCAATACAACACAAGGCCCTTTAAAATAACAGAATGAAATAAAAAATCAAGTTCATTGCAACAAAAAACCATGCTTACAAAATTAATATTATTAGTGTTATTTATCATAAAACAAACTTTACATGTGAAAAAAAAACTTATATTAAGTGTTTTAAATTATTCAGTCTCAAAAATAATTAATAACATATATTATTACATTTTCATTTTATATAAATCATACACAATTCAAAAAAAAAAACTCCTGAATTTAAATATATATATATATATACCTGCGATTTTTGTTCTTCAAACACTTTCTATTTCTTGTTCTTCAAAAAAGAAAAGCTGCACAACTTGTTGAAAAAGTTTATTTGACGTATCTAGCAAATTTCTTTAAACAAACTTTTGGAATTCTAACTGAGTTACAAAGGTTTAGTCTATAAGTGTTTTGTCGGTCTTGTTGTGTTCAGTAGTAAGTCAGTAAAGTATAGGGCAATGTTCTAGAGTTAGAAATGCGGATTGTGGAGTCACTCTTTTAAACCATAAGAATTTTAAGATGAGTTTGTATTTTAGAAATCTGTTAAATAGGTTTCGGTCGACTTAAGTCGTATAGATCTGAAAGAGTCTAAAGTTATAAATAGTCATGAAACTACTATAGATAATTTCAGGATCGATTGACAATTGGAAAATCGAGGTCCATAGAGACAAGATTTATCAAATCTCGAAAATAAATTTCAAACAAATTTTTTCATTAAAACCAAAGCGTGATATTGATTAACAAACCTTTTGAAAAAATTCATTTATTTGAACATGCTTTCAAAGACATAAATAAAAAATTTCAAATATATACATATTGGTTTAGTCCCAAATCGGTATTAAACCACTTTCAAAAGAAAGTCTTAACACCTCGATAATAATTCTTAAGAATCTTCAGATTTAAGTATTTGAAGATTCTTTACTTGGCTACTTAATAGAATCGAGTTTATGTCTTTGGTCAATATCTTTGATTCTTATCAAATTTTATTGTTTTTAAAGGGTGTTTACTTAAATAGCATACAAATGATATAATGACCGAGATAGTACATATATTTTTTAATTCTTGTAATGTTTTCCATTTCTCGGAATACTCATAATACCACTTATAATCATTTGCTAACAAAACGTAATAACAAAAATGCCATTACTTTTTTTCCACATGAAAAATCTATGGCATCATGCTTGCGTGTATTATAAAACTTCGTGACAGATTTTTTCGCTGTGTTACGGTGAGTTATAAAGGCGAATAGGCGGACTTATGTTAACGTGACTTATGTAGTTCATCGATCAGAGTTATGAAATGGCCAACTTTCAACTCGGCAGTTTATGAAATATGAATTTAATTGCATGCGACATGATGACTTTAACTTTCAAATGACGGATTTATGAACACTTTGGCTGATTTATTAACATGTTGGCTGACTTAGATTTCGGACGATGATTTCGAAACTTGATTTATGTGGCTGATTGTATTTCAACATGCGACTTATGGTGGTGACTTATGCATAAAGTCGGTAAAGAGATTAAGCGATAAAGTCGATTAGTTACGGTTGATTAAGTAATTAACTAATAATTCTTGTAGTATTCTTTGACGGTTTTATGCAATATAGCAGTGACTTAAGATTTTTCACCTGATTTAATTGTTTTGATGGCCGATTTCATAAACTTTTATAATCTTAAATAGTTTTTCTGTTACGACTAAGTTATCAATTAGTTTAGTGGCTGATTTCCTATGGCTGATTTATGAGTTCCTTTGGTGGCGTGGTTCCATGTTAGCAGCAGCTTTCATAAGCTACGAATGCGTCGCATGATGTCAGTCAATCGATCTAAAATCTTTAACCTTGTTATCTAGTAAAGTCATTCATCTCTTTCTTTCCTCCCATTCACAAGATCTGAACACCTTCGATTGAATGGATCGTAATAATTGTTTTTATATTGGGTTAAAAAGATCGATATCGTTTAATCGACAAGAGAGGTTGCGAGTTCTTGAGTACGAGGAACAAACATCCTACACGACAATCTTGAGGAGATGATAATGAGAGGGCTATGGGCTAGAATCGAAGGTGTAAAATTCAGCTGAGCTACATGTTCTCTTACAAAACTTTGAAAAAATGTCTCGGGATGCGTCTCAGGTTATATGCTATGATACTCGGCAATTCTGAAGCTTTTGAGCTTAATAAAAATCGACCCGATTCGTCTTTGTATGGAGGTTAGAGAACGATGATGATGATGTTATTGAGAAGGGTAAGTCGAAGCGGACGTTCGTCATGTCTAAATAGATGAAGGTAGCGAGTGCTTGGCTAGTGATGAAGATGATGATATTGGGTATACTCATTGAGCGGGCAGTGCAGAAGAGTTTGCGAATCAAGATATGGAGAAGCAATGGCTACGAAGGAGAAGGCGAATCTGAGAAGATGAAGAAGATGGCCAATTTGACACGATTTGACATCGTTGATGACCAATAGTGCGTCGTCATGATGATAATGTTTGCTACATTAGGGAAAGCGATGAAGAAGAAGATGAAAATTTACCTGCCTCTGAAGAGACCCCGTAATATTGCGAAGCACGATTTGAATCGATGAGTTTCTTAAGTTGGAGATGTCTTCGCTTAAATATTGCTGTCGGACGATATGCCGGAAAAAAGGATCGGAAGTTACTTTGAAACTTCTTACGGTGAGGATCGTTTCGATTTTGATGTGCCAGTATCCTACAAAAATGCTTGTGTTAGGTGTTGGGTAAGCGGATGTAGCTGGAGAGTTCATGCTTGCCCAAATAAAATATATTCGTTATGATGAAGAAGGATACACTTGCGTGAGCGTTCTAATCGATCCGTCGAAGCAACACGGATATTTTAGGAGCATTATACAGAGATTTCCTTGGCGACGATTGATCCATCGATCGAAACCAGCATGTCACAGTAGCCATTCTTAAGCAATTTGGAATCAAAGGTAAATTTAGGGTTCGGATTTATTAATCTGACATGCTGATTTTTAATATGACAACGAGTTATTAATCACCGGTTGACTTATTTTCTAGTCTGGCTGAGTTATTTACTCCTCATGGCTGACTTTTATTTTATAGATCAGCTGAGTTATTAAATAATCATGAATTTTCTAGCTTTAGTGAGTTATTAAATAAATCACTGGCTTATTTTGTAATCTGATTTGTCAACAGATGGATTATTGGAAGGTCTTGAAAGAGGGGTATGAAGACTTTCCTTCTTACTATATGATAAGAAGAGGCAAATCCGAGATGCGATTCGCATCTCGAACTTGATGTAGAAGGAGATTCAGTATTTGTTCATTGCATTGATGCATGGCGTCGATAGGTTACCTTTGTCGTAGTTGTTAATCGATGGTACATTTCTTCATAGACATAACTCAATTGGGAAAAGCAATTGGGACTGTGTATCCGTTAGCGGCTGCGATGAATATGCACTGCGTACCATTTGTATAAGGAAACATATTAAGTGCGGTTTAAAGGTGGAAACTTGTTTTGTTTGGTAGCAGCTGCAAATTGATACAGGATGGATAGATTCAATGCTGTTTTGATGAGATTAGAACACTAAATCCTGATCTTCATGGCTACCTCAAAAGCCGATGTGCGAATATGAACACGTGTTCATTTTTGGGCGATAGATATAACATAGCAATGCTATAGCGGGTCGATGAACAGGTGCTTTAAGCTAGAAGTTTGCATATTGTTCGGTTAGAAGCGATAAGATCGATGATGACGAGGTGGTTTGCCGGCGAAGAGATGCATTCGATGAAAGCGCGCACTTACCGCGTTGTTGAGAAGTGTGGAGGTAAGCCAGCCATTACGGCTATAAGTCGCTAATAAGTATTATAAATCAGCATATAATTTCATAAGTCGGTAAATAAATTAATTTTACTTTCAGTTACGTATCGTGGTGCTAGACTTGCACAGGTGCAAAATATTGATCATGTGTATACAGAAGTTTCTTGCTGGACATCGTTGCATGTTGTTAATTTGAATGCGAGGAGATGCGTGCCGTCGGTTTAACATCGAGAAGTGCCATGCGTACATCTGTCGCAGCAGCCGAGCATATGAGCGTTTCTCGTATATCCTTTGTGTGACCCATATTGTCGGAGGATTATGTGCTAATGCATATGCTGGTACATTTATGCTATGAATCTGACACTTCCATTACTAGCGTGTAGCTGAACAGAGAGGCTTGCCACGATTCTCGTCAATGACCAGGAAGACTGATTTCAATTAAATCTTGTTTAGAAGTGGCGTTGGTGAAGAAACGTCCTAGAAAGCAACACACATGTTTTTTATGTAATCGGGTTGGACACAATGCGAAAACTTGTAAATGATAGAACCGTTGTCAGCCGTAACCCAATTTCTGTCGCTAATAAGTCAGCCATACCACAAATTCATTTTTAATAAGTCAGCCATACCACAAATTTCATTTACTTGTACATGTCATATTTACATTACTATAGACATCTATATGCAAATCTTATGTCATCTCATATGTAGTTTACATATTATTTAAATGTTGCATTCATTAATTTGAATATTTTGTAGTAATAATTCCTCATTGATCAGTTAGGAAATCGTAGGAAATGTCGTATTCAATAATTTTAATTTCAAATTAACTTTTACAATAAGTCAGCCGCATTTCCTATAACTCGGCCGTAACGTCTATTTTGTAGCGGAAAAATGTTAGTGGACGAATTAATTTGAATTTTGAAAATAATTTGAACTAGAGCGGACAATATTTCGATTAATACACAACATCTAATTAATCATTAGGTTGCGTGTGGATCTCGATGATTTTGTCTGCTTTTTCCTCTTTTACTATCTCGAATAAATTGGCTAAGCGGCGTGAATCTCAATGTTACGTTTGATAAATCAGCCAGATAAGCAATGTTTCTTAAATCAGCCAAACATTTGTTTATTTTCATTGAGTCAAGTTCAGTTTCCACACGGATTAATCTCACTTTATTCGAGTTCTTATCGGTATGGAAGGCGCATGTTCCGGAACTATGTGTTTGTCGGACTGCCAGCAAAGATTGTTACTTCTTGGACCGATAAAAATCCTGGACGGAAGTTTTATGGGTGTCCGCGTTTCAAGATATGTCATGGTAATACGTCTTATAGAACCTAATAAGTCAGTAAAAGTGCATAAATAAGCCGAATACTTGCGTAAATCGCCATAATAAGTCTAAATCATTCCAAATTTGCTAAGTCAGAAAAACTGTGTTAAATAGTGGTGCCTCGTAAAGGATTTCGCTGCCATCTTTTCTCGTAATGGTTGCATATTTCGGTCAGTTAAACCTTGAAACCAGCAAGTGCTGAATTTGGCGTATTTCAGCGAATACGCCCCGCAATCACCTGGGTTATTGTTTTGGGGACGTTCTTTTGACTCTTCTAAAGTTGAGCACTGCGGTTGATCTTGCGTCGAATGATTTCGACTTAGCGAAAGGTGTCATGCGTGTAAGCGGCCTGCGAGTCTAGCGACATCTTGTCGGCTGTTGGGGTTGCTCTCCCATAATTCTGTAAGTAACAATCTATCTTCTCTTTTTGTAAATCGATGTCTAGGTTACGTGATCGCCCCGGCCGTTGTGTCGACATCTGAGTTGTCAACATCGTAAAACCACTGCTTGAATGACGGCGAATCTTTGGAGCGATCCTTCGCCATATTAATCCACCCATAGAGAGAATTTAAAGTTCTTTGGATTGATTTTGAACTGCTCGTAATCTAAGCGAAAGAGTTGTCAATAAAAGCAATTCGATCAGTGTGGAACGGGTTTGGAGGTTTTTGCGATCGTATCCTCAGGAATCTCATGAAAGCAGATATGTGCTGAAATAAAAAGGTTAAGTCTAAATAAGTCAGCCGTCAAGTAAAATAAATCAGCCGTGTAATATTATAAATCAGCCGTCAAGTATGATAAATCAGCCGTGTAATATGATAAATCAGCAGTGTAATATGATAAATCAGCCGTCAAGTATGATAAATCAGCCTTGTAATATGATAAATCAGCCGTCAAGTATGATAAATCAGCTGTGTAATATGATAAATCAGCCGTGTAATATGATAAATCAGCTCACTACAATTTCACTTACATCGTCACAACATCCATCGCTTTGTCGGGCAGCAGCTCCGGGGTAATGCAAGAAATCAATCTCTGGGGTATAGCTGGTGGCTGCGAGAAAGTGGAATATTCGACAGACAATAGCGAAATATTTAGTCCACTCATATGAATTGTATTTAGCAGTCAGCAACCATATCAATTTGTAACATCTTCGTCTGACAGGTAGTTAGTAAGCGCCTCCATTTTCATGATCGACGGTTTTAGTGGATGCGTGATTACTTTCGAAGGGCGAGATCCTTCCTCATCTGTCGATCCACTGTTTAATAGCCGAATACGGTGGTGGTGGAGGATCTGATTTTCTTACGGATCTGCACTAATTTTTAATAGGAAGACAAGTCTTGCATAGTAGGCGATCTTAAGTTCCTTAATTTATCCTCCTCGGTCTCCTCAGGTCGGATAACGACTTGTTATCTTCGTCCCGTCTTGCTCGGTTATTTCAGAAATGCGTCACTTATCGGCTTAAACCTGAAGTTTTCTTATATTCTTTTCGCTTGCGGTTCGGGTCATCAAGCTCACTGTGTCTACCAGTGCGAAACCCGATACCTTTGTTGCGATCATCTAGCCTTCCAGCAATCCTACTCTTATAAGAACCATAGTTTTTTCGATTATCCTTCACGCACCTTCTTGGCTCCTTTGTTGACATCCGTGTTCTTATCTTCCTACTTTTTCTTTCTTTTATCTTCGTATCACCGAATCTTGAAGAAACAGAATACATATCGTCCACATCGGACTGGATATTGATACGTAGCGAGGAAAAAAATTGAAATAACTGGTAAAAAAAAGATAGATAACTCGGCCATAACAGTTAATAACTACTATAATAAGATAGATAACCCAGTAACAGTTAATAACTCGCCGTAATAAGATAGATAACTCGGTAGTAACAGTTAATAACTCGCCATAATAAGATAGATAACTTCGGTAGTAAGATTAATAACTCAGCCATAATAAGATAGATAACTTCGTAGTAACAGATTAATAGGCTCCCATAATAATGAATAACTCGGCCATGCGATTAATAACTCGGCAGGATAAGGCGTAATTTGACATACTTAACATAGGACTAGTAAACTCTTGATCTTGATCGGTTAATCTTCGAGTTGTCATCTTTAGCTTGTCTCGGTTTCGGAGGCTCTTTTTTCAACGAGAATCGGTGGGGAAATTCTTTTGAAGTAATCCTCGCCCATAATTACTCGAATTTTGCTGCAATCATCTTAAACCGACCAGTCAGTTAATGCTGAGTGCCATGGCGTCAAATTTCTCATAGAGTTTCGACCGATTCGTTAGGCCGGATATCATGATATCTTGAACCTTCTACGATATATCATGGATTTTACGTTTTTAGCCATGATATAAGTCGTTTATCAGATCTTCTAGTGCTTTTTATCATTTTAGAGTCTTTTCAGGTTTTAACGTTTGGGGCAATTGGAGATTTTGGAGACATTTGGAACCTTTTTGGAGTAAGCAAGTAGAAAGTGCCGTTTTGAAGCACAGTGTCGATACGCCATCCCGGTGTCGATCGAAATCCAATTTTGAAGCATGGTATCGATCGACACCATCGGTATCGATCGATACCGCGCATGCAGCGAGATAGATATCAGGGCGAAATTCAAAAGAAGTACTTTCCTTATTTACTGAAGCCCGTTCGTGTTTTTAGACTATTTAAGCAAACTCTTAGTCTTTAGGTTAAGAGACTTTATTTCACTATTATTCTTGAGCCAGACTTTTGACTTTTGAGGCTTTTGTGAGGAGACGGATCATTTGTTAAATCATAGAAAGATCGAACCCTTGTTTTATTCTTTTGTTTAATTTCATGATCTATTCAGTTATGTTATTTGTTTAAATCGTAATAAGTAGTCTCATTTTAGGTTTAGGGTTTTCTCATATGGATTTCTCGATTTATGATAATTGATTTGTTAGGGTTCAAATCTGAATAGTTCTTCACCATAGGTTGTTCTCAAAGCTATTTAACGATCACTTAGAATATAGAACTAGATTAATCGATTAGGCACGACGATGCATTGAATATCGATAAAACTAGGGTGAGCATTGGATTATCTGAAAGAGATTTGGTTTAATCGAATTGTGAACATATCAAACTTGAATTGATTGCTGGTTTACTGTGTAGGATTTGCAAAGAGATTTGGAATTTTAGACTTTAGACTTAGTTAGTTTTAGACGACAGGTTGGTTAACTATACTTTCGTGTTTGAGTTCAAGCAGTACTTGTGAATTGAACCTTAATTGATTAATTGTTGTTTATCATTGATTTCCGAGTTACCCTGAGCTAATCCTTCCCTGAATTGAATTAAAACAATCTATTTCGATCGTATTTTCTTGTTTAGCGTGATTTGTTGCTTAATCTCACTAAGTTATTTGTGTGAATTTTCTTGAGTTCTTGTGTTCGACCCACGATATCTGCACAGCTGCTTTAGTACTTTTAGGGTATTAATTTGAGCATATCAAATTTGGTTAGACTCTAAAAATTCACCTTAAATTTTAGTTGTCGATTTTGTCTAAGTTAAATCGTCGTATCGATCGATACTCCATTGGTATCGATCGACCTGAGCGTCTGTTTTAATTTTGGTTACTTATTTTCTCGTCTTTTGATTTTCAGGTGTATGCATCAGCGTCTACCAGGAGAAAGAAGGACACGCCAGCGATCGATCTCTCTCACGCTAGCGAGGAGCAGCATGATCGTCGAGGAAAGAACTACAGTTGAGATGGATCTTCCACAGGTTTGGTGCATGATGAGGAAGGTGACAAATACCTCCTCAACAACCCAATGTTGCTGAGCGGACGCTTGGCGATTACGACCGGATCAATGCGTCGTGCGGCGATCCGTATTCAACTTTCGGAGGAATGACTTTGAGTGAAGCACCTGCTTCCTCTTGTTGGACAGCACCCCTTCACGGTCTCTCGAGGCACCACATGGATCACATCGAGTCGAGGACTTGGTCACGGTATGAAGTCGATGAGTACCACGGAATACCTCTTTTGTAAGCTCTTTCCATACTCTCTTGGTGGAGAGGCGCTTCTTGGCTGGCATACCTCCCGGATCTCTCCTTGGAGCGAGACCGAGCATTCTGAACAATTTCTATGGCGATGCGAGATCGGAGAGACTCGGAACAAGATCTCAATTTTCTCAGGTCAGAGAAGCACTCGGTGCTTGGAGTGCGGTCGATCTACCGGAAGGCATCCATCGGTTTCGTCGAGTTCAGCTGCGGGATCTTTTACGGAGAGGATTGATTGGCGGTATCGAGATGGCACTGGATTAAGCAGGGAACTTCACACTAGGGTTCACCGATCTTTGAAGCTGATTGAGAACTTGGCGTCTACATGATAGCACGAATGCTGATTTGAGCGGAAAAGGCTGTAGTGTTGCTGGCGTTCGTTCTGAGGAGTTCAGGCGAAGCTGGACACGATACGACCTCTTAGTGGGAAAGCGAAGAAGGCTGTACATTTCTGAGGAAGTAGAGAACATTGAAGATGAGGAGAATGTTAAGCTACATTGGTGGTTACGGTTTTCGAGGGTCAGCATTTGGTTCTGACAACACCGAAACTTCAGCAATGATCAGGTGGTTCTGAGTGCGGAGGTAACCAATCTGGTTTTGGTGCCCTCATCGCCCAAGCCATGCGGTGATTTTACTCGTCTGGTAATTCAGCTTACGACCGCATTACCAGGGTCTGAGAGAAGGCAGGAGATCCTCTTGGAACAATGCGGGGACGAAAAAGATGAGGAGTTTATAGAAAGCTGGATAATTTATACACTTGATCTGAATGGGAGAATCGCGCTCTGAAATCCATCGAGAAGATCTTTGGAAAATCAAATAGCTCGGACATATGTCGAGGAAAGATAGTTGGCATGGACGTGTCAATGCATCACCTCGGCCTAGAGAGAGGATTTTGAGCTGAGATGACTATGTCCGTATCGTAATACTAGTATCGGCCATACCCACACGGTATCGATCGATACTTCAGCTTCTTTGTAGATTCGAAGGTTCTTTGAAGATGGAGATAAAATTCTGACATTCCACAGTATCGTCGGCACTACCGTGTCGATCGGCAGACTCGAGAGCGATGCAAACTCCGATATCGATCGACACTCATCGGTATCGGTCGATACCCTTAGCAGCTGAATCATAAGCGAGAAAGAGCGAGAGATGGTTGAAGAAAGTGCAAGCGAGTTGCCTATCTATTATTCCCAAGCTGACAAGAGAGGAGTGGGAGGCTGGCTAGAAGCAGTTTTTGTCGAAAAAATGGTTGCGGGACCTCCGTTCTTGATCACCACCGAAGCGGATTGACAAGAGGAAGACCGGGAAATTTTCAGTTCCATGCTCCATCTACAGAGTAAACTTGAGGAGTCTCGTTGACTCGAGGTCTAGTGTCGGCGTCATGTCGAGGCGATTGCGAGGAGATTGAAAGCGATATGAGATCTCCAACAGCTTCTCACATGCGGCGGATTCTTCATCCCTTCTTCTGATTCTTGATTTACTGTTAAAATAGGAGATTGTCGATTCTACTGATTTTCAGGTTGTGGAGATGAGCCAGGATCGGGTGCCGATTTTGGGAAGACCATTTATAATTTCTTGTTGGCGCGATCATGGGCCAATAATAAATCTCTTTCTCTTGCATTGGCGGAGGTCTTCTGATGCCATTCATACGGAGGAGCAAGGCATGTCTGGCGTCGCCATTGCCTCAGGCTGCGATGATCGATACGCTCGATGGAGTCTTATGATGAACCAAAAGTCGCGAGATGTTTCAATGATGAAGCGACACCCGAAAGTTGTGGAAGACCAAAGCAAGAGAGGAAGGCGCGAGCAAGAATTAGCAGTTGCTGCTTAATTTCACTTTGATCCCTCGGAAGTGTGATGGAGATTGATCGAATATAAGGTGAAGTCTGAGGCGCCTCGAAACCTTTCAAGGTTAGAGTTCTCATTCCTACGGAGATGAAAGAGAAAGAAGAGGATATGATGAAACGAAACTTTGAAGCTGGAGATGTCGTTGTGGAGCTTATCTGGGAGTGAGTCTCACCTTGTCTGTGATATCTTAGTCAGATCGAAAGCTCGTGACATTAAGCAATGACTTGAGTGGGGAGGCGACTTGACAGAAGTATATATGAGTTTTGTTTTGTGTTTTGTGTGTTTGACATTGTGTGTTCATTTTGAAAAAAAAAAAAAAAATGTTTTAGTGTCAAACAACTTAGAGATTCATGGTGCTTGGTTTTGATGTTCTGATTTTGCTTTTAGTGACCATTCTGAGGATTAGTTTCGAGTTCGTAATGAAAATCGGGATAACGAGCGGAATTCATGGATTGTCTCAACAGTTTTCATCACAAGTTTTAAATGCACTTATTGATAAGGTAAATGTCGAAGCTTGATTAAATCATTCATTACCTAGTAAGGAACTGTGCGTATGAAAGAAATGGTAGATCTCCCCGTGATAAATCTTGGATACATTGAGAGGTAGAAAGGTCGGTAGCTAACTATCGATACTCGCGTCTCGAACCTTGATTTGTATATGCAGTTAAAAAAAAAAAAAGAATTAATAAGATGGATACATTGAGAGGGTAAGAGCAGGGAATTCGGTAGCTAACTTATCAATACTCGCGTCTCGAACCTTGATTTGTATATGCGTTAAAAAAAAAAAAAAAAAAAATCAATAAGGCTGGTTGTGAAATAAGTGCAGGGAGTTAAATACCAGAAAAGTTGAATGAATTGTTCATTGCTGTGTATTGTATGAAAAGAATCTAGAAAGTTCGTGGACATTGATTTTAGCGATGACTGATGATAAGCTTGGATGAACAACTGCGGGTCATGAGTGAAATGCGTGGAGGAATTAGATGGAGAGAGTACATGGAGGTTAGATCTGAGGCGATCGAGGCGACAGTGGGCGCTTGGGAAGAGGATCATTCACGATTTGATACGAGACCAGGGATCTCAGGTTTTCAAACCTCTTTCTCTCACTTAGTTTTCTGTTTTGCTTGAGGGCAAGCAAAGGCTAAATCTGGGGTTGATATATCATGGATTTTACCCGTTTTTAGCCATGATATAAGTCGTTTATCGAGTCTTTCTAGTCTTTTTACATCATTTTAGAGTCTTTTCAGGTTTTAGCACGTTTGGAGAAATTGGAGATTTTGGAGACATTTGGAGCCTTTTGGAGAAACCGTGAAAGTACCTTTGAAGCTTTGAGTATCGATCGACACCATCCGGTATCGATCGTCTGACAGAAAGCATGAGTATCGATCGACACCATCCGGTCGATCGATGCACTGCGGAGATAGATATCAGGGCGAAATTCTCGCCAAAAGCCCGATACTTTCCTTATTTCTGAAAGCTCGTGTTTTTAGACTATTTAAGCAAAATCTTGTCTTTGGTTAAGAAGACTTTATTTTCACTATATTATTGACGAGACTTGACTTTTGAGAGCTTTTGTGAGGAGACGGATCCAGACTTTGTTATCATAGAAAGATCCCGAACCCTTGTTTTTATTCTTTTGTTTAATTTCATGATCTATTCGGTTATGTTATTTGTTTATCATGTATCGAGTAGTCTCATTTTAGGTTCGAGGGTTTTCTCATATGGATTTCTACGATTTATGATAATTGATTTGTTAGGGTTCATAATCTGAATAGTTCTTCACCATGGTTGTTCTCAAAGCTATTTCTAACCGATCACTTAGAATATAGAACCTAGATTAATCGATTAGGCACGGCGTGCGGTGAATGTCTGATAAAACTAGGGTGGCTTGATTGGATTATCTGAAGAGATTTGGTTTAATCGAATTGTGAACATATCAAACTTGAATTGATTGCTGGTTTACTGTGTAGGATTTGCAAAGAGATTTGGAATTTTAGACTTTAGACTTAGTTAGTTTTATGCGACGTTGGTTAACTATACTTTCGTGTTTGAGTTGAGCAGCTTAATTGAATTGAACCTTAATTGATTAATTGTTGTTTATCATTGATTTCTGAGAGTTACCACGAGCACAATCCTTCCTGAATTGAATTAAAACAATCTATTTCGATCATATTTTCTTGTTTAAGCGTGATTTCTTAGCTTCACTCATTTTATTTATTGTGTGAATTTTCTTGAGTTCTTGTGTTACGATATCTGCAGCCTGCTTTAGTACTTTTAGGGTATTAATTTGAGCATATCACAAAGCCTCTGATAAAAAATCATGTAACTCTTAAACCATTAGAATTTGAGGTAGTATAAAATACTTCGGAATTGATATTCTTTATCCCCTTTGTCATTGACATTTTTTTATTCTGACTTCTTCACCGGAATCACCATCTTATTTCCTTTATTTCCTTCCTTCGGGGTTCGACATCATCGACTTTCTTGCTTATGCTTCTTCACACTTTAACGTCCCAAAGCCTTGACAAAAGTACATACATATTTTGCATATCATAATGAAGTTCGAGTCGATATCATCTTCGTACTAATCGAGGATAAATTTCAGCCATCGGCTTCATAACCATCGTCGACTACTTTTATAATCACAACTCAGCGGTTAGTCATAGAAACAACAGATAAGTCAGCCGCCTGTAAGATAAGTCGGAGTTAAGCATATAAATCAGCGTCAAATAATATAAGTCATAGTGAAGTAAGAAAAGTCAGCCATCGAATATATAAATCAGCAGTAAGAAAACGATTACCTAACCATGCTTGGAATTTAGTCAAATAAAAATTTTGATAGTTCTGATGCGATTTCCACCCCAACGAAGAATGTAATTTCATTAGGAGTTCTTAATCTCCCAGATTCTTCCCAAATCTGAATTCATACACCCAAATTGTGTGTGGGCATCCGTTAGTGTTAATTTCATACCAGACCTTATTAACACTTCCATGAGCACAGCATACTCTTCCCCATGGATAACTATCAGCGTCTTGACTCGAAGACTCTTTTCATACTAGGCGTCGGGAATTAGGTAAGCCATGTATACCATGTGGAGAATACACAACAACCCAACTGCGTCCGTTACGGTAATTCCCAACTACGACACTTGCCGAATACACGAGAAAGTTCATCGTATTTGGACTACCAGCCCTTTGGGAACACCAATTCCCACGGGACGGTAGTCGGGTTCCGACTTTCGTCAGGTATGCCTGATTCTAAACTGTAATTTAAACTTCGTGAATCTGAATCTTATTGGTTGTCCCCGACCAATGACCAAATCTCACGTAAATTTTTATCCTTAACATCGTAAGTAAGTTAATGTACGATGTTTGCTGACTAATGCGTGATCGAATCGACCGGTTGGAATGATTCAAGTCTTGTTTTCTTTAATGCTTCCTCGCATCAAATCCTATTGCTTCTCGGGCGTCTTGAAATTGCCCATCGATGATTATGATTGACTTACGGACATCGGAGGAGATTTCCCATCTTAAAAGTAGGCGGGTATTTCTTTGATCCCACAATCATAAATCAGCAGGATATTAACTCAGCCATTTAATAATCATAACTCAGCCATCATATACTAAACTCGATTCGAAAACTCAAAACCAGTAAGTCAGCCATCGAAAACTCATAGCTTCAGTTAAAACTCATAACTTAACAGCCATCATTAACTTCGTAAATCAGCCATAGTAATTGATAAATCAGCCGTTTATTAAGTTATCACTTAATACAAACAAACATCCAATCAATATAACAATGATCCCAAGCTTTATAAATCATCATAAAGCAAGTTAACCATCAAACTATTTGTCAGTAAATACATTTCATTTAAGTAAGCGCCATAAGTCGATCATAAATAAGAAATCGTAATCAAACTTAGTGCAATCCTGTTGTTTGGATACTACTGGAAAATCATCGATCGGGCCGGAAAATTAAAATGCAGTAAGCATGGAAACTTATCGTAGAAAGTAAATATACGCGAAATTTGAACCACTGATGCTTGAGCAACGGAGGCGGGCCGGAAAGCAGCGGAAGCGGCAGCGAGGCGGCAGAGGCGATGGCAAAGTGGAAGCGATGAAACTCGATAAATGCGAGAATGAGAAATTTTGCTAGAGGTTTTTTTCTTAATATAGACCCGTATGAGGAAACTGAGCAGTTTCCGTTTGGTTGAAAAATAGAACAATTTCTCTTTTTTTAATAAAAAAGAAAAACTTTAATTGTAATTAAAAAAATTAAAATGGCATTTTAGTTAATTTTAAATTTCATCACATGGGCTAATGGATATTTCATTAGGGTTAAGTATTATCTTAATAATATTGAAAAGATGTGTGTATTCAGTATTATCACGAAATGTGTGTTATTTAAGTTTTTGTCTCTTTTAAATGATAAAAATATTTTAAAATCTTTAGTCTATGAGTTAAAACATAATTATGAAATGATAGAAGGATCGATTCAATTGTTTTAGTTTTTGAGTTCTTCACATAAAGCCATGACAAGTGCTTTTCTTAAAAGTAAAAATATCTAGTAAAAAGGGTGAAACTTTTTACTCGAAACTAATCTTTCAAAATCAAACTCCGTTATACCAAGATCGATTCGGTGGAAAGATGTAACTTCTTCAGGAAGAATAGATCTTTGAAGAATCATGACAAAACCTCGAAACCAGAGTAGAACGAAGAGCCCACGCGTCTAAATCTAATGAACAATTTAACGATGGAAAAGTAAAACTTTCCTTCCTTAGAAATCATAATAAAAATACTGAAAATGATCTATCTTGTGAATCCTCTTCAACTATGGGCTCTATAGACTTAGGAAGAGTTTCCCCAATAGGTTGTAATTTTCTAATCACGAACAAATTTCAACCGATTCTCACTTCGATATTCCAAATTCGATCTTGAAATGTCGATTTCCAAACACAAATTCCAAAACCTGTTTATACGGCAGGTGCTAGTTTTTTACAGGATGAATTTACAAAATCTGAACCAACTAGCCCAACGTTTTCAGCTATTATCGATAATATGGCTAATGAGTTAAACGTTCTAAAAAAAGAATTTGAGATTAATAAAATTTTCTTAAGGGAAGAATTCTACTCAAAACACAACCTACCAAAAAGTACTTGGTTTTTCAATAAATTCTCAAAAAATAGAAAATCCAAGAAGAATATTATGAATATCTTAAAAAACAAAAAGTCCAAGTTTTATTTTTCAATTGGTTTGAGGATTATGGCAAGAGAAATAATATTTATTTTCCTTATTCAAAAACATCAAATCCTATTACCAATCGAAATAAAACTCCTGAGTGGAAAATGATTGCTAATGGAAAAATAGTCCATTCAAATCACCCCCCTCAACAAGGAATAAAGCTTGGTATATTGGGTACACCAATAAGAGCAGTTCCTTTTAAACTTCCACGAGAAGATGATAAGACAAATGTCAAAAACATCATTTTTCAAACACTAATCTTGGCACGATAAGTAAACAACTTGATAGGATTGAGAAAACTATTTTAAAACAACCAAACCTTCCAAATGAAGCTCCATCTAACAAAAAGCTAAAAACTCCGATGTTCAAACCTTTCCAAATCTCAGAAACTAGTGTCAAAACTTAACAGGACGCGAATATAAAATTCATTCGTGCCCTTCAAAATCAATTAAGCAATATAGAAATAAGAGAAACTAGCAAACATCAAATTGATGATGTTCCTGACACTCCAACTTCTAATATTCAAAAACCCATCCAAACCCATAATAATCCCGAAACGCAAAGCTCACAAATTCGAATAAATACTTTATGTCACGAATCAGATATTGATACAACCTCGAATCAATTCCAAAACAATAGAATAAACCGTCTTGATTGGAATAACAGTCACGAGAAGCAAATAATAACAGCACCAGACCTACAAATTCAACCAATAGAGCAATCTAGGTTCAATTCCTCCTCAGTCTATGACTGCAATCTTGATGGCATATCTGAATATAATATCGTAAATTTTCTTCAAAAAATGACGATGGCTGCAAATACTTATAGAACACAAATAGGTAATGAAGATAAAACCGTAGCTGAACTCCTTATAGCTGGTTTTTCGGGACAATTAAAAGGATGGTGGGATAACTATCTTAATAATCAACAACGAAGAGAATTCTCGATCCTGTAAAAGTAGATGAAGAAGGCATGACAATTCTATATAACTTTGGAAATCCCCAACAAGATGCCGTAGCAACTCTAGTCTTGGCCATAACCCTTCACTTCATAGGAGATCCCTCAGTCCTTAGAGATAAAAACGCAGAACTCCTTTCAAATCTTAAATGTAAAAAACTAAGTGATTTCCAATGGTATAAAAACACTTTTCTTACTAGAGTTTTACTCCGACAAGATTCAAACCAACCTTTTTGGAAAGAAAAATTTCTAGCAGGACTCCCTACTCTTTGAGGAGAAAAGGTTAGAACAAAAATTAGAGAGTCTAGTGGTATCCAAATAATAGATTATGATGATTTCACTTACGGAGAATTAGTCAGTCTTGTCCAACAAGAAGGTCTTAAAATCTGTCAAGATTTAAAACTCCAAAAACATCTCAAATGGGAACTTAGAAAAACAAAAGTAGAGCTAGGTTCTTTCTGCAAACAATTTGAAATAGATCCTAATAATAAAAAATCTTGTGTAGGTGACTGCAAATCATCTTACTACTCCAAAAAACCAAAGAATATAGGCCACGAGAAAATTCTTGGAAAAAACCTAAAAATAAGTTTAAACCAAGAGAACATCAAAACAAACCTTTTTACAAAAACTTAGCATGCTATAAATGCCATAAAAAAGACCACACTTTTAAATTTTGTCGTTTAAACAAGAAATTCCAAGAGCTCGATCTTGGAGAAGAAGTCTCAACTAAAATCTCAAATCATTTCCTAGATTACTCTTCCTCATCTAGTAATTATGATGCTGAATCTTCCTCAGAAGAAGCCTTGCAAGTTGATGAACTAAATGACTCGTCATCTAGTTCGGACTCAGATGATAAGAAAATCCAAGTCCTCACAAAAGATCAAGAATTCCAACTGGAAATCTTGAATTCAATCTTAGATCCCCAACTAAAACAAAAATTTATTGAAACAATCCTTTCAACCTTAAAATGAAAATAAAAAAATAGAAAACCCTCCTACAAATAAAGATCCGTCAACTTCAAACTCCTCCTATAACTTAACCACTATCCTTAACCAACGAAGAAAAATTAATTCGAAAACTAATTTACAATCTCTTCAAACTGAAATTAAAGAAGTAAAAAATGAGCTCAAAAATTTAAAAGAAAAACAAAAAACAGACTCCGAGTATTTTCAGTCAATATTATCTAAAAACCACGATGATTCTAGTTCAAAAGAACAAGAAAACACATGTTTGGAGAATATGGAAGATGATCTCGGTATTCAAGAACAAATACAATCCTTAAACACTATGCCAAATGATCTTCTTTTTGTACTAAGATAAATCACTTCTACAAAATATAAAATTAAAATCACAGTTGTTTTTTTTTACAATTATAAAATAGATACAATTGCCCTTTTTGATACGGGTGCCGACTTAAATTGCATAAAATTAGGATTAGTACCAAAATGTTTTCATCACCAAACAAATGAAAAACTTTCTGCAGCAAATAACTCAAAACTTCGCATAACTTCAAAAACAGAATCTTCTATACTAAAAGACAATAATCTTTTTCAAACTGTTTTTGTTCACACAGATGATATATATACCAAAATATCATTTTAGGAACACCATTTATAAATATAATAACACCATACAAAGTCAAAAATGATTCAATCTCTTTCAAAACTCAAGATACAAAATTATCTTTTGATTTTATGGAAACCCCAAAAAAGAAGAGTTTAAATTTAATCAAAGCATGCTCAGTAGAAGAAAATTCTATAAATTTCTTAATCAATAGCAAAAAATTTCATATAGAAAACTTACAAACATAATTTCTTGTTGGAAAAACAAAAGAATCATTAGAAACATTAATTATAAAAGAGAAAATCACAAAGTTAAACAAATTGTTTGAAGAACAACTTTGTTCAGATTTATCAACTGCCTTCTGGGATAGAAAATAACACATTGTTGATCTACCCTATGAAGAGAAATTTGATGAAAGAGAACTTCCTACAAAGGCTCGACCAATTCAGATGACCTCTGAATTAGAAAGTCATTGTAAAAAAGAAATTTCAGAACTTCTAAACAAAAAATTTAATTTCAAAATCAAGATCTCCATGGTCTTGTGCAGCTTTTTATGTGAATAAAAATTCCGAAATAGAAAGAGGAACTCCGAGACTTGTAATCTTTAAATTCAGCATTAAAATGGATTAGATATCCAATACCAAATAAAAAAGATCTTTTTCAAAAACTGCATTCTGCTCACATATTTTCAAAGTTCGATTTAAAATCAGGATTTTGGCAAATCCAAATATCTGGAAATGATCAATACAACAGCATTTACTGTTCCTTTTGGGCAATACCAATGGAACGTAATGCCTTTTGGTTTGAAAAAATGCACTTTAAGAATTTCAAAGAATCATGAATGACATATTCTCAGAATATTCAAAATTTTGTATAGTTTATATTGATGATATACTTATCTTTTCAAACTCTATTGACGAACATTTCAAACATCTAAAAACGTTTTACTATGTTGCACGAAATAATGGACTTGCTATTTCAAAAACAAAAATATCCCTGTTCCAAACTAAAATTAGATTTCTTGGTCATTATATATCCAAAGATATGATAAAACCAATAGAAAGATCATTAGAGTTTGCCAATAAATTTCCTGACAAACTCTTAGGCAAAACTCTATTACAAAGGTTCCTAGGAAGTCTTAATTACGTCCTAGATTTTTGTCCAAATATCAATAGAATAGCCAGACCGTTACATGACCGTTTAAAGAAAAACTCAACCCCTTGGACAGACGAACATACTGCTCTAGTTCAACAAATTAAAAAACAAGTCTTAAAAATCCTGTGTCTGCATATAGCAGACCCGAATTTAGCAAAAATTGTAGACACAGACGCTTCTGATATAAGATACGGGGATTTTCAGAAACAAAAAGAAAAAAATGGTCGTGAAAATATAATAAAATTTACTTCTGCTCATTGGAATGAAACCCAAAAGAATTATTCAACTATTAAAAAAGAAATTTTAAGTATAGTTCTATGTTTACAAAAATTTCAAAGTGATCTTTTAAATCAAAAGTTTTTACTAAGAATTGATTGTAAAAGCGCTAAAGATGTTTTACAAAAGGATGTTAAAAATCTTGCTTCTAAACAAATTTTTTTCCGATGGCAGGCATTACTAAGTATTTTCGATTTTGATATTGAATATATTAAAGGAGAAACAAATTTTATTCCAGATTTCTTGACTCGAGAATTTCTCCAAAACATGTATGATGCCACCAAAGATTGACAAAGGCAAAGGCCTTTTCCTAGAACAAAACCCAGAAAAAACTCCAAACACTTCCAAACCCAAAACAGAACCCGAAACACAACCCTGGATTACAATTACCAAAAACAAGCTAGAAAAAGAAGAAAAAACCCTCCAAACGCCAGAAGAAATTTTGGATCATATACGGAATTTACAAAAAGCTTTTGAAAATAGCTTTTCAAAACAAGAGAAAGGTAATTCATCAAAAAATTCCTCTTCTCTTGCGATTTCAAAAATCTCTGAAGCACCTTCAAAAATGATTTCAAAAATCTCTGAAGCACCTTCAAAAATGATTTCAAAACAAAATCAGGCTTCGAAACAAATTTCAAAACCTTTGAACAATTCACAAATTGTTTTAAAGGAATTTTCACAAAATTCTCCTTCAGAATATTTTGAAAAACCGATTTACCAAAATGTCATTACTGTTGAAAAAGATTTTTTTTGTGGAAAATGATCGATTTTCAACCATAGAGAAGTTTTTTGGTAAAAATCAGTTTTACAAACCTTTCAATACGGATAAAATAGTGTTGGTTTACCAAACAATTCTTGAAATCACTGGATCTGTAACTTTCAAACACAATTTTCTAGACGAAAGTCATGCAGTTCCCGCTTACTCTACTTTCAAAATCCATGAAATCATTTCACCAAAAGACTGGGATTATGATCTTAATGATAATATAAGATTCCCAGAAAGCTGTTCAAATCTTCTTTGTTTCGAAATCCCGTTCAATTACTGGGATTACTGCCAAGCTTGGTATAATTCCTTCTTGATCCAATCTCCTAAACACAAAAAAAACGTGGTTAATCTTTTTCGATACCACCTGTAGCCTCTCTAAATCACCCTTTTGGTTCAATCAATGGTGGAACAATTTTGGTTCCGTCATAAACATATTTAAACCTCAGATAAACAAATCTTTCCAAATCTTCAAAACCTCTTTCATCCCTTCCGATGTTGAAGTAGAGTGGTATGTTTGTCTGTCCAAGGGGTTGGGTTTTTCTTTAAACGGTCATGTAATGGTCTGGCTGTTCTATTGATATTTGGACAAAAATCTAGGACGTAATTAAGACTCCCTAGGAATTTTTGTAATTGGGTTTTGTCTAAGAGTTTGTCAAGAAATTTACTGGCAAGTTATAATGACTTTTCTATTGGTTTTATCATACCTTTGGATATATAATGACCAAGAAATCTAATTTTAGATTGGAACAATGACATTTTTGTTTTTTAAATAACAAGTCCATTTTTTCGTGCAACATAATAAAACGTTTTTAGATGTTTGAAATGTTTGTCAATAGAGTTTGAAAAGATAAGTATATCATCAATATAAACTATACAAAATTTTGAATATTCTGAGAATAGGTCATTCATTATTCTTTGAAATTCTGAAGGTGCATTTTTTAAACCAAAAGGCATTACGTTCCATTGGTATTGCCCAAAAGGAACAGTAAATGCTGTTTTGTATCGATCATTTTCAGATATTTGGATTTGTCAAATCCTGATTTTAAATCGAACTTTGAAAATATGTGAGCAGAATGCAGTTTTTGAAGAAGATCTTTTTATTTGGTATTGGATATCTAATCTATTTTAATGCTGAATTTAAAGGCTTGTAATTTATTACAAGTCTCGGAGTTCCTCTTTTTATTTCGGAATTTTTATTCACATAGAAAGTGATATGTCTATATTTTACATGTTTTGAGCATGCATTTATCATCCATTTAGCTTTGTCTCATAGTATATTCTTACCATTTCATGTCACTTGTCTCCGGTTTTGCATACTTAGAGTGGTTTGCATTAGGATTGCATGCATATTGCATTTTGGAGTTGTATCAGGTACATTCAAGGAACGTTGGAGATGTTGAGGCCAAATGGAGAGAAGGAAGAAGGGAGAGCCAAACTCGAGCGAGCACTCGACCAGGGGACTCGAGTGGAACCAAAGGCGAAGACTTTGGAGCAGACTCGACCCATGCACTCTGTCCAACCGAGTCCACCGTCGCCACCTTGCAGCCAGCTGACACACGAGTCCCAGCTCGAGTCCACCATAAAAATGCCGTCTTGAAGATTTTTTTGCTGAACTCGACCCTAGCACTCGAGTCCCAGCTCGAGTCCACCATAAAAATGTTGTCTTGAAGATTTTTTGCTGGACCCAAGCCTCGACCCCGCTCGAGTCCACCTCCGAATTAAGTTATTTTGTCTTTTAGGGTTTTCCAAACCCTATAAATACTCTGTATTATCCATTGGACAAAGATATGGTCTGCTGGGTTTTTCTCTCTTCCTAATCTTGTTCTTGCTTTGTAATCAAATTACTTTCAATCTACTTTGTATTTGTGTTTAATTCTTAGTAGTCTCTCTAATCTCATCTTAATCTTTCTATTTATGCAAGTTTTAATGATTTCTGGGTTTGTGTTCTTGATGTTCTTCATGGGTTCTGAATAGTTTTTAGGGTTCTTAAGAATGGGTTAGATTAAGTGTAGAATCTTAGTCTCCTAGGTGGTTTAACCTTAGATTACTTGGAATCCCTTCTAGATTAGTGTTATTAATGCTAATTTCTCTCTGATCAATTGGAATTAGAACTTAAGCATTTCCACACCCACCAAGTGTTTGATGAAATGCTTGAACCAACTAATTCTGGATATTTACATTCCTAGCCTAAGAGATTGGTTGTCTAGGGTGTTTATTGGCTTTAATAGACTGAATCTTAGTGTCTGCTAAACTAGATTTTGCTAGAGAGATTTAGGTCTGGAACTGGTTTAGCTTGAGGTTATTTATCATGAGAATGGATTTAACTACTGTTGAGTTTTTTGCCTAGGGATTAGCTCTGTTTGAGTTTGTTAAACACCTAGGTAGATTAAGAGGATACACTAATCAATAACTCCATCCTTAGGAGCTTCTGTTTAGTTGATTGAATTCTATTTGCATTGCTTCTGTTAGTTTCTGTCTTTAGTCTCTGTTTCTAGTTTCTGTATTGCTTTCAATTATAGTTCTATTAGATTGTTAATCTCATGATCCACTGCTTGGCTTGATTTAATTTGGTTTGATTGCATCCTTTTTGGTTAATAGGTCACCCATTTGGATTAACACCTTTCTGTGCTACTATGACATGATGACAGTGCATTAGGGAATTGACCCCATTATCAATTTAAGCCATATCAAATTAAGTATATCAATTTGGCGCCGTTGCCATTTGGGTGTTATTTATTACAATTAGGATTTCAAATCATTTGAGATCAAGTTCTTTTAAGTCTAATTTGCTACTCACCTTGTGTTTCCTTCATTGTCTTTGCATCTCAGGTACTTCTACACGTCATCAGACAGACTTTCTCTATGCCCTGTTCTGACTCGACCAACCAACTCGAGTGCCCCGTTCGAGTCCGTCAATCGAGTCTACCTTCACCTGTATGCAAATGAGATCAAAAGGAAACCAGAACCTCCTGCACTACCTCGACAATATTAACAAGCTACCAAGACAGTTGCGCGAGCAGAGAGAACACATCGGAGTAGATCAACACGATCAAGTGGGAATGGAAGACATCCCACATGAACGGAGACCTCTTCCGAGGCGGCCGCGAATGATTGGGGCAGGAGATGCACCTAATACTCACACTCATAGGCAGGGGATTGTACCTCCTACAATCCAAAACAACAACTTTGAGATCAAGAGTGGTTTGATAGCTATGGTGCAAAGCAACAAATTCCATGGGCTGCCTATGGCCTATGGAGGATCCTCTTGATCACTTGGACGAGTTCGATAGGCTCTGCAGCCTCACCAAAATCAATGGGGTCAGTGAAGATGGTTTTAAACTTCGACTTTTCCCATTCTCTCTTGGTGATAAAGCCCATATGTGGGAGAAGAATCTACCCCATGGCTCAATCACTTCATAGGATGACTGCAAGAAAGCTTTCCTTGCCAACTTCTTCTCCAATGCTCGAACAGCTCGCCTCCGGAATGAGATATCCGGATTTGCCCAGAAGGATGGGGAGACTTTCTGCGAATCCTGGGAAAGATTCAAAGGCTACACTACTCAATGCCCTCACCATGGTTTCAGCAATGAGTCTCTACTCAGCACCCTTTACAGAGGAGTTCTCCCAAAGATACGGATGGTTCTCGATACAGCAAGCAATGGCAACTTTCTCAACAAAGATATCGATGAAGGCTGGGAACTAGTGGAGAACCTTGCTCAATCAGACGGAAACTATACTACGGACTATGACCGCAGCGTGAGGGGAAGTGTTGATTCTGATGAGAGAACTAGAAAAGAAATCAAAGCTTTGAATGTCAAATTGGATAAACTCCTCCTCACCCAACAAAAACACGTTCATTTTGCAGATGAGGACCAGATCTTTCAGGTTCAAGATGGGGAGGGTACTAGTATGGAAGAAGTCAGCTATGTTCAGAATCAAGGAGGATACAACAAAGGCTTCATCAACTATAAAAACCCAAATTTATCATATCAGAGCACCAACATTGCCAACCCACAATATCAAGTCTACCCGCCTCAGTAACAACCGAATCCGAACAAGCCATTTATTCCTTATAATCAACAGCAAAGTTTTGCCCCTAAGCAGCACTACTAGGCAAGCTATCCGCAACATGGCGTCACGGGTCCACCACCTGGTTTTACACCTCACCACGCTCCGCCTTCTAACGCTCAGGATCAACAGATGACAAACATGCTGCAACAACTTCTACAAAGTCAAGCAGCTGGTGCGCTGGAAACAGCTAAGAAATTTGGTGAAGTCAAAACTCAGATGGATTACACATACAATGATCTCACCAGCAAGATTGAGACATTGAACTCAAAAATTAAATACTTGGAGAACAACAGTGCATCCACTTATTCCACAAAGCCTATTGGACAGTTTCCAGGAAAAGCAATCCAAAACTCTAAAGACTTTGCTCACATCAACGCCATCACCTTAAGGAGTGGAAGAGAGTTACCTGCAAGGGAAGGATCAATTCTGGTCATTGTGGACAGTAAAGACGAAGATGGAAAAGATTTAAATCGCAAAGAAGGTCCAGCTGAGAAGCCAGACTCGACCAACCAACTCGAGTCCCAGGTCGAGTCAGCCCACCACCTGCTGAAAAACCAGTTGCTTCAGAGAAAAAAAAAAACCCTTTGTCCCCCCTCCTTACAAACCTAAACTTCCCTTCCCAGGAAGATTCATGAAGGAGAAATTGGAGAAGTATAGAGCACTTTTTGATAAGCATATGAGAGAAATCGAGGTTAGGATGCCTCTTCTGGATGCCTTTGTACTTATACCTCCATATCAGAAATTCTTGAAAGATGCACTAAATGAGAGAGTAAAGGAGATTCAAGGTATGGTAGTCTTAACTAAAGAATGCAGTGCCATTATACAGAAGAGGGTTATCAAAGAGAAGCTAAGCAACCCTGATTCGTTCACTCTGCCATGCTCCTTAGGTCCACTTACTTTCAAGAATTGTCTTTGTGACCTTGGAGCATCTATCAGCCTCATGCCACTCTCAGTAGCTAAGAGGTTAGGGTTCAACAACTACAAAGCTTGCAACATCTCTTTGGTCCTAGCTGACAAGTCTGTTAGAACTCCTCATGGCATGTTAGAAGATTTACCTCTAAGGATTGGAATTATTGAGATACCCACGGATTTCATAGTTTTGGAAATAGATGAAGAACCAAGAGACCCTCTGATTCTAGGAAGACCTTTCTTGGCTACAGCTGGTGCAATCATTGATGTTCGAAAAGGAAAGATTGATCTTAATCTGGGAAAAGACTTCAAAATGGCATTCGACATCAAATACACAATGAGGAAACCTGCAATAGACGGGCAGATCTTTTGGATAGAAGAAATGGATCAACTTGCTGATGAATTTCTGGAGGAGCTTAATGAAGAAGATCACCCTCAAGCTGCTTTGACAAAGAGTAGCAAAGAGGGGTACCTCTACAATGAGACCTTAGGCTATGAGATGATATTGGACTCACATAAGGCTGTAGAAGGGTTAGAAGTCTTTGAAGATCTGATTGGGGTTGAAGGAGAGGTTTTTGCTGCAGAATGTACAGACTCGGTCAGTAAACTCGATCTGCCAGTTCGAGTCTGCCCATCACCTACCACTGACTCGACCAAGCAACTCGAGCCCCTGGTAGAGTCAAGCCTTCCTGCATCCAGCGACTGGTTAGAACTCAAAGCACCCAAGGTAGACCTCAAACCACTTCCTACAGGGCTAAGGTACGCTTTTCTAGGACCTAACTCCACATACCCAATCATAGTCAATGATAAACTTAATGATGATGAGTTGCATTTGCTGTTGACTAAATTGAAAAAATTTAGAAAAGCCATTGGGTATTCTCTGGATGACATTAAAGGAATTTCACCTAGCTTATGTACTCATAAAATTCACCTTGAAAATGAATCATATGCTAGCATTGAACCTCAGAGAAGATTGAATCCAAATTTGAAAGAGGTGGTTAAGAAGGAAATCCTTAAGTTGCTAGAATCTGGAATAATATATCATATATCTGATAGTACTTGGGTCTCTCCTGTGCATTGTGTTCCTAAAAAAGTGGGTATAACTGTTATAAGGAATGGTAAAGATGAGCTCATACCCACTAGGACTATCACTGGTCATATGATGTGCATAGATTACAGAAAGTTAAATGCTGCATCTAGAAAGGATCATTTCTCGTTGCCATTCATTGACCAGATGTTAGAAAGACTTGCAAATCATCCTTATTACTGTTTCTTAGATGGGTATAGTGGTTTCTTTCAAATCCGTATACACCCTAATGATCAAGAAAAAACTACTTTCACTTGCCCATATGGAACGTTTGCATACAGGAGAATGCCTTTTGGTCTTTGTAATGCACCTGCTACTTTTCAGAGATGTATAACTTCTATCTTCTCGGATTTAATCGAGGAGACTGTGGAGGTATTCATGGATGACATCTCCGTGTATGGCTCCTCTTTCTCCTCCTGTTTGTTGAATCTGTGCAGGGTGCTAACTAGGTGTGAACAGACAAATCTGGTTCTGAATTGGGAGAAATGCCATTTTATGGTCAGAGAAGGGATTGTCTTGGTGCACAAGATTTCTGAGAATGGGATAGAGGTAGACAAAGCCAAGGTTGATGTGATGATGCAGTTGCAACCACCTAAGAACGTCAAGGATATCCAGAGTTTCCGTGGACACGCTGGAGTTCTGAGCGGTTCATGATATCTCGAAAATAGCGGATACTCAGGCTGTGCGAGGAGCAAGAGTTCAACTTTGATTACAGTGATTGAGGGCTTTCGGTGATTAAGGAAGCTTTGCTCAAAGTGAAAGTACCAAATTGGACTATCCGTTCGAAATCATGTGTGATGCACAGGACATCTTTGTGGGAGCTGTTTTGGGAAGAGATAGAGAAGAAATGCATGTGATATATATCAAGAGAACACTAGATGAAGCTCAGGAGAGGTATCACGACAGAGAGAAGGAGTTCTTGGCTGTTGTATTTGCTTTGAGAGTTCGGAAGCTATAGTGGGTTCAGAGGTGATAGTCACGCCGATCATGCGCAAGGCACATCATGCAAAGAAGGAGGCCAAGCCAAGGCGCTCGATGGATCCTTTGGGGAGTTCGAAATGGAGATTATTGAAGGACATAGAGAATGGGGTAGTGATCACTTGTCAGGATGAGGATAGAAGATGCATTGCCAATTGATGATACCATGCGAAGGCGCTCATGGTTGTCGAGACTGCCAAAAGTATCATGATGCTGTTAAGATCGATGAAGTCAGTCTTTAGAAAGAAGAGCTGCCCTGGTATGCAGTTCGCAAATTACCTTGTGCGGCGAAATCCTGATACGGATCTACGGGAGAAAGAAGTTTTTGAGAGATGTGAACCAAGCTTGCAGGATGAACCCATATCTGAAGAGGTTCGAGATGGTCTTTGGGAGATGCATAGGCGAAGAAGCAAGGGGAGTTTTGGAGCATTGCCATGGTTCACCTTGAACTGTGAAGATACTCCAAGCAGGAGTTTATGGTGGCCATCATGTTTAAGGATCTTCCTTCATTGCCAGTGTGATCCTTGCCAGCGAATGGGGAACATAAGTAGAAGGAGCGAGATGCCTCGAACCCGATTACGGAAGTTGAAGTGTTTGATGTGTGGGGCATTGATTTCATGGGGCTTTCAACCCACCATCTTATGGGAACAGCCTTCTGGCATTGATTATGTCTCAAAATGGGTTGAAGCGCCTGCCTACTAATGATGCCAAGGTTGTTCGAAAAATGTTCAAGAGTGTCATCTTTCCCAGATTTGGAGTGCCAGGGTAGTAATCAGTGATGGAGGTCTCTTCATCAACAAACTCTTCAGAGAATCTCTTGAAGAAGCATGGGGTAGGCCTGGTAGCTACACCTGTCCTCGAGACCAGGTGGGCAGTAGAAGTGTCAACATGCAAATCAAGGCTATTCTGGCAAGGGTAGTGGGTGTTTGAGAGAGATTGGTCTCTAAGCTTGATGAGACTCTTTGGGCGTATCGAACTGCGTTAGCCGATGGGAGAACACCATTCAAGCTACTCTCGGTAAAGCTTGTCATCTACCAGTTGAGATCGAATCTGGCTATATGGGCAACAAAACTCTGAACCTGGATATTAAGACTGCTCGGGAGAAAGAGCCATAGATTTGCATGAACTAGAGGAGAGGCTGGAAGCTTATGAGAGAAGCTGGTATCTGAAAAAGCAAAGCTTTCCATGACGGAAGATTCTGCTGAAAGAGTTCAAGACTGGTGATCGGTGCTTCTGTTCAGCTCCCAAGTTGTTTCTCGGAAAACTGAAGTCAGATGGTCGGGACTTGTTCATCAAGGAAGTTTCACCCTTTGGAGGCAGTTACTCTAAGCGGTAAAGATGAATCCAAGTTCACGATTGAGCGAGCGAGGCTGAAACCATACATGGTTGACGCATCGTCCAGAGGAACGATCCCTGCTTGATGAACCTCTCCAAGCCTGAGAAACAAAAAGAGGAAGTCAAGCTTAGAGACCTTAAACAAGCTCACTTGGGAGGAAGTCCCATGTCTATCTTTGTACATAATGCTTTAGATTTTTGGTATTTATTATGTTAATTAGTGTTTTTGGTTTGCAGGAATAATTAAGGGAGAGTCTAAGCACTAAATGATGAAGAAAAGGAGGAGAAGACAGAAAAAAATGGAAGACTCGACGGCCCCACTCGAGTCAACCGATCGAGTCAACAAGGTGCCATTTTCAAATTAGAATTTCCGACACGAAAACAAGGCTGACTCGACACAGGTCCCACTCGAGTCGGTTGGTGAAGTCGAGGGATTTGAAATTAATTCCGACCATGCATCTCCTGTCCTTTCCTTGCCTCGCCTATATAGCTGCTGAAGAGAGTTTCAGTTCAGCTAATTCCTTTCACAAGCCTCTCTTCAAAATTCCTGAAATGATCAACCAACTTTTTCACCAAGCTCCAACCCGGTCGTTGTCCCTTTGCTAAGGCCGTGGCGAGATAGTTTCAGAGAATGAGAGGACCCGTATCTCCACAAAGGGAACCTATGGAGATTGATGACGCATCGCTTCCGAAATGGAACAAGCTTCGGCAAAACCATCTGCTTGGAAGCGGTGCCTGAGCTAAAGGAACGATGAAAGATAACCGAGGACTAAGTAACCATGGAACCACCTAGCATCATCATACGAGCCAAGGCAGAAGCTAGGCAATACCAAGCGTAAGAAACAGCATCGAGCCGGACGACCAACGCACTCGAGCCCTGTCGAAGCCGGGTCATTCGAAGTCAGCACACCAGCATACTGTGGGAGGAGAGATGAGGAATCAATAACCTCCTACTTCTCCAACCCTTGAGGTACCAGCTCCATCTATTCTTGTACATATCATTTGCATTTTTCTTCATTTTTGTTGTTTCCTAACCCATCCTTCAGATTTTTATTATACAAGGGACTGTGTAATTTAAGTTTGGGGGAGGGCTTAAGATGTGTTTGACATGTTTATTGTGTTCTTATTTTTCAATTTTATGCATATTTGAGTTGCCATACATCTAAGGCATAGAAAAACCAAACAAATTTGAAAACTTTTCGAAAAAACAAAAAAAAATAGAGTGTTCATGTAGTTGCATTTGTATTTTAGGATTGAGTCTAGATTCTTTTCATATAGGGCTTTTGCGTATGCATAGCGGATTATGATGATTATAACCTTATAAGCATGCTGATTCGATAAGATAATCTCATTTCCCTCGTTTCTAGTTGTCTAATGCATTGTGAATGAACTTGAAGTAAGACTGCATCATACTTTGAATGCACAACTAGATAGTCTTGTTTGAAACATGATGTGATTTGACACCATTCCCTATCTAATTGAACCTGAATTTGATTTGTAATTATCTCACTTATGCATTGCATTTGAACTCATATACATACTTGGATTTTCTTTCACTTTGTTTGCAATCTTGTAATCAAGTAGATGTTCTCATCCTTAGAACAGTTTTCCTACCCTTAACCTAGCCTTCTTTCAAGCCATGTTTACTTTATTGAGCGTGTAAGACCTATTTTTGAATGAGCTAGGTTTGAGCTGACAAGGATAGAGTCTCATGTAGTTCTGGTTTGCAATTTTCAAATCAGATAGGACTAGGTGGGAACTTGATTTGGTATATAGGGTTTGAAATGAAAGAAAAAAATGGGAGAAAGAAGAAAAGAAAAAGGGAAAATGGTTAAAAGTTTTTAGGAGAGAAAAACTGAAAGTAAATTAACCTAGTAAAGGATTATGGGCTATGTCAAAATGAGAAAAAAGGAAAGTAATGCAAAAAGCCTAACGTCTTAAGAAAGAAAACCTAAGCTGGAAGTAAATAAAAAAAAAAAAAATACCCCCGAATCCGCTAGAAGTCTTAAGAACCTCTCTTTAGAACAGAAACAAAAAGAAAAGAATGAGTTTGATCCAAGAAAAAGTTCAAGGCAGAAAAATGATTGCCAAGAGTTAAGGGTAGAAATACGATATTTTTCTGGGTTTAGAACTAGGAGGGTTAAGCTCACTTGTGTATCATTGGGTAGATGAGAATCGATCCTTGTATGCATAGGTTGGTCCTTACCTTTAGCATTCTGCTAAAGCTCATTCATTCTTGAGTGATCCCTGTTTTGAAATGATTAAACCATATGAAAGGGACCATTTTTCTCTCTTAACCTTACCCTCAGCCAAATGAGTTCATTGAATATGCATAGTTTTGAATGTTAAATTGAATGTTAAAGGGAATGATAGATTTGAATGCATGTCTAGATTAAGACTTATCGAAATTGTGTTGTGAAGAGTATGGCTAAAGTTTTTGAGTAGAGGATTGCGTCTTGCATTACAGATATCTATTTTATCAGTACTTCTACACAAACCTCTCCTCCATCTTATACTTATCTGTTTGTTTGAGGACACCAGACTAAGTTTGGGGGATTGATATGAATCCCACTCAGTCCACCTCCGAATTAAGTTATTTTGTCTTTTAGCGATAGGGTTTTTCCAAACCCATAAATACTGTATTATCCATTGACAAAGATATGGTCTCTGGGTTTTCTCTTCTTGTTCTTCCTTTGTAATCAAAACTTAATCTACTTTGTATTTGTGTTTAATTCTTAGTAGTCTCTAATCTCATCTTAATCTTTATTTTTCAAGTTTTAATGATTTACGGGTTTGTGTTCTTGATGTTCTTCATGGGTTACGAGTAGTTTTTAGGGTTCTTAAGAATGGGTTAGATTAAGTGTGGAATCTTAGTCTCTAGATGGTTTAAGATTAGATTACTTGGAATCCCTACAGATTAGTGTTATTAATCTTTCTCATCATCGATTGAGTGAACTTAGGCATTTCCACACCACGAGTGTTTGATGAAATACTTGAACTAACTAATTAGATTTACCCTAGCCTAAAAGATTGGTTGTAGGGTGTTTATTAGCTTTAATAGACTGAATTTTAGTGCCTAAACTAGATTTCATAGAGATTTAGGTCTGGAACTGGTTTAGCTTGAGGTTATTTATCATGAGAATGGATTTAACTATTGTTGAGTTTATTGCCTAGGGATTAGCTCTGTTTGAGTTTGTTAAACACCTAGGTAGATTAAGAGGATACACTCAATAACTCCGTCCTTGGAGTACTTTAGTTGATTGAATTCTATTTGCATTGTACATTAGTTTAAATGTCTCTGTTTCAGTTTCGTATTGCTTTCAATTATAGTTCTATTAGATTGTTAATCTCATGATCCAGTGCTTGGCTTGACTTAATTTGGTTTGATTGCATCCTTTTTGGTTAATAGCTCACCCATTTGGATTGACACTTTTCTGTGCTACAATGACATGATGACAGTGCATTAGGGAATTGACCCCATTATCAATTTGAGCCATATCAAATTAAGTATATTAGAAAGCTGCACAAGACCATGGAGATCTTGATTTTGAAATAAATTTTTTGTTTAGAAGTTCCGAAATTTTTTTCTTACAATGACTTTCTAATTCAGAGTTCATCTGAATTGGTCGAGCCTTTGTAGGAATTTTTCTTTCATCAAATTTCTCTTCATAGGGTAGATCAACAATATGTTGTGTTGTTTTCTATCCTAGAAGGCAGTTGGTAAATCTGAACAAAGTTGTGCTTCAAACAATTTGTTTAACTTTGTGATTTTCTCGTTTATAATTAATGTTTCTAATGATTCTTTTGGTTTTTCAACAAGAAATTATGTTTGTAAGTTTTCTAAATGAAATTTTTTGCTATTGATTAAAGAATTTATAGAATTTTCTTGTATTGAGCATGCTTTGATTAAATTTAAACTCCTCTTTTTTGGGGTTTCCATAAAATCAAAAGATAATTTTTTATCTTGAGTTTTGAAAGAGATTGAATCATTTTTGACTTTGTATGGTGTTATTAGATTTATAAATGGTGTTCCTAGAATGATATTTTGGTATATATCATCTGTGAGAACAAAAGCAGTTTTAAAAAGATTATTGTTTTTTAGTATAGAAGCTTCTGTTTTTTAAGTTATGCGAAGTTTTGAGTTATTTGCTGCAGAAAATTTTTCATTTGTTTGGTGATGAAAACATTTTGGTACTAATCCTGATTTTATGCAATTTAAGTCGGCACCCGTATCAAAAAGGACAATTATATATATTTTATAATTGTCAGAAAAAACAACTGTGATTTTAATTTTATATTTTCTAGAAGTGATTTCTCTTAGTATAAAAAGAAAATCATTTGGCATAGTGTTTAAGGGGATATTTGACGTATACTTGAATGACTTTCAAGCTTGTGGTGTTAAGACCATGTATATTGGGTACACCATGTATATATATATATATGATACTTAAAATATTACAAACTCTATATAATACAGTCAATGACATATTGAGCTTGAACTATGTGGTTTTGTGCTAATAGTTATGCCAATATTACTAAATCATGAAAGGCCTTGTTAATTTACTCCATCTTAACCTCACAAGAGGAAGCGCAACGTTCGGTCTCACACACTCTCTTCCCTTTTGATCTCTGCGAGTTGTGAGAGAAAATATGGAGACAAACGAAGAAGATAGCACACCTCTGAGACACATATTCGGTCTGAAAACCAAAGAAATGAAAAAAATCGAGGAAACAGAGGACTGTTTTATTCTCGATTTCGATCCTTTTGATTCGTTCGACGTTAAAAGACTCACTTTTTTCCGATGATGATTGTGAAGGTGATAAAGATTTAGCCATTATCCATGAGACAGACCACGTTTGAGTTTTAAAATTAAGGGTTTATTTCAAATTTTCAAATTTTCAAATTTTGAAATTTCGATTTGATTCATCAAGGGGCTTGTAGAGATGTGTAGAAATTATGAGAGTATTGTGAGATTATGAGAGTAAAGAAGAAGAAGGATTTGAGAGAGAATGAGATAAGTATGGTGGCTGGAAAATAGCTCTTGTTTCTTATTCTCAATAGTTACAGATTGGTGGCTATATATATTGTTTACAAGGTAAACCTAATTACACAAAATCTAGATATTTAACCTAGATTGTCATTTTTCAGTAGCACATATCTGACCACTTGGTCCGAAATGAGCTCCTGATTTTTTTAGATACATGACTTGTATTTCATATCTGACCTCGTCGTCCAAAACGCGTTCCAAAACCCCTTCCTGCTTTTCGACAGTTCAACACATATCAGACCTCTACATCTGAAATGTGTTCCAAAACATCCTCGTGTTCAACAAGATGATCCACATCCAAGACAGTTATGCTTGAATTTTCCCTTATGATCAACTCCTAATCCAAGCCATTGTTATTTGGTAATTCATTATACACCTCTTCTTCTTTGTGGGTTTTTTTCCATTTTTAATTTCGAACGATTTTTAAGTATGAAATGGATTAACTTGGTGTTTGACGTTATGTCTGGTTAGTAACCTTACAATGTAGTGTTATTGTTACATCTGCGATAAACCTGCTCCTTGTGCAGAGTGGACAATATCGACTTTGCATTACAATGCTTATGACTCTACTTTGTGGAATTTTTGGAGGAGAAAGTGAAATATGGTTACATTTAAAAATTAGAGCTTTTTCTTATGACTTCATCATTTAGGTAGCTTCTTTATCTATGACTAGACTAATAGGTCAATATAGGTTCTGGAGAAGTATTGTGATGTAATGACATTTCCTCAGTATGAGATTGTTTAAGGCTTGAAGTCGTATTTGCATTTCAAAATGAAACCAGCGGCTTCTTGACAAGTTAATAGAGAATAATATTGCTCCCAAGTTGCAGCCTTTTCATCATTGATAGTGTTTCGAAGAAATGATATGGCACAAGAAGTTGCATAATGTGTTTGTTTTTTCACTTTTCACCTGAAGAGAACTCTTCTCTTTTTTTTTGTCAAACAACTTCCATTAAAATACTAGAAACAGAGTACTTACTTGAATACAAATCTCTTTCAACTAAATGATCAGAGAGAGAATGCTTTGCGAATGAATCAGCTAAAACATTTTGATTTCGAGGGATAGAGGTGTAAGAGGTAAACTCAATCTGTTTGGAAAAGTGAGTGATATCACTAAGGATACCGTAGAGTTCACGATGTTCGGATGCATGTGCGATAACATCAATGCATTCCTTTGAATCTGAGAAGAGATTGACGCTCTGGAGCTCCAAATCGATCATCTTCTCCACAGCCGCAAGGATAGCTAGTCCCTTCGCTTGAAGTGGTGAATTGACATGTTCTACAATCTGATTGAATTGGCGATTTGGTAGACCTTCACCTGATTTAATGATTATTCTCATACCTGCAACTTTTGATTTCTCATCCCATGCAGCATCGGTAAAAACCTTGACATTGTACCTGATTCTCTTTGGAATTGATCTCGACTGAATAGAGCTAGTGGCTGTAATTTCTTCTTTTTGTTCATGTTGCCATTCTCAGGCTTCATTGAGAGCTCTTGCTTGTACTTCTTGTGGTGACAGGTCTCTATCCTGAAAGATAAGTAAATTTCTTGCTTTCTAGACACTCCAGAGCTGCCATGGCATGAATGGTCCTGCTATGATACCATAAGGTGGAAGACATATTCCTATTTGGTAAGATGTTATGGCATGTAGTAGGGTTGGTCGATGTTGAGGGATTGGAGAATGCCATCCTATATCCTTACAGACTTTCTTTGCGAACTTGCAGTCAAAGAGGAGGTGATAAGTAGATTTTGATTCACTACATCGTTTACATAACACATTGGTATCTTGTCCCCTTTTGCTCAGATTTTCCCCTGTGGGGAGTGCCTCATTGATAGCTTTCCATAGGAAAGTCTTGATTTTTGGAGCATACTTCAGATTCCAAATCTGTTTATGCCAGTTGAAAGATTCCAACTCCGAAGGAACAAAAAAAAAGGTAGGATTTCCTGATTGGTGGCTGCAAAATAGCCCGATTTAATTGAGTAACTCCCAGATTTTGTTCCTAACCAATGATATTTATCCCTGTAGGAACAGAGATAATACTCTGTTTCTGTCCCAACAATTATTTTCCCTGTTCCATAGATTTTTCACTGTTAGCTCAGCATCCTTCTCTGCTGGCGGGCCTATTGGCTTGAAACCCTCTATGGAAGAGATCAAGGGGTCACGCCAAATCTTTGTTTCTTGACCATTGTCGAGTGATTTAATGATATTTGGTTTTATTAGATCCCTACCTATCATTACACTTCGCCATCCTTGAGAGGGATTGGATGGGAGTTTGCACTCCAAGAAGTCGATGTTATGGTTGTACTTCTTTAGTAACAGCTTCCCCAAAAGAGACTGCAGGTTGTGTAATAGCCTCCAACTTATTTTTGCCAATATTGCATCACTGAACTGTTGGATATCTGTATACCCCAAACCACCTTTTGCCTTAGGTTTAGCAAGTTTCTTCCAAGCTACCCAAGCCATTTTCTTTATTCCCAACTTTGTATCCCACCAGAAGCGATTCAGTGAGGATTGGATTCGTTTGCATAAGCTAGAAAGGAGCTTGAAGCATGTCATAGCATAGCTCGGGATAGACGAAAGAATTGCTTTTAGAAGAGTCATTTTGCCTGTTGTCGAGAGAAAACGTGTGGACCAACCCTTGGCTTTGAGGTTAATTCTTTCTATAATGCTCACAAAGAGGACTTTCTTCTTTTTTCCAAATAGTTTCGGCAACCCCAAGTCCTTACCGGTTCCACCTTCCTTCTCTATTCCCAAAATCCTTTTTGTTTCAGCTCTTAGAAGGTCCGGTGTCTTTGCTGAAAAATAAATGGAGGATTTGGTGGTGTTGATCTTTTGTCCAGAAGCGGACTCTTCTCATGTTCTTTGTTATCTGAAGTAAGATTGAGGCTTTGTGGGCATTTACATTGTTCTTTCCTCTTAACCTTTTTGATATTTTGATTCAAATTAAGCGTAGAAATACAAGCATGGCTGGGTTTGTTTCACTAGATTGACTCAATGATGGCTTACTAACTCTGATTTTACATCTTTCATGATAGAAAACTGAGTAAAATTATTAACTTTACAAACAACGAAAGGTTGCATTTGCACAGTTTGTAGGAACCCCTTTGAGCAACATAAATAAATAAATGTCTTAAGGGTTCCAAACATAAGAGGCTTTTTGGGGATTTTATTGCTTTTAAGTGGATGAAGATCAAACATAGACCTAAATATGATATTTTCCATATTTTCTGTAAATTCAAGTGATTAAAAACAGAGTACTTATGTGCTGCAAAAAAAAAAAAATGTACTGATGATGGGCCTGTTACTGTGGCCTGTGGGACTTGGTTTTTATAGAACGTTCACTATTGACTTTTTAGCTATTTCTTCTACTCACTATCAATAAATGCTGATGTTCACAATTCTTATAGTTATACTGATTTGGAGTAAATCTTTTGTATATGAAAAATCTAGGTATACATTTTGAAATTAGGAACCCATCCATGATGTTCCCCACGTAAGTTAGTAATCCACGTGGTTGAGGATTTCAATTCGTGTGTGGGATCGAGTAATCTATTCTCATAAATACTATCTCCGACTAATCAGCAGGAAGATGCAAGTGCAACCGCGACGTTTCACACATTAAAACCAACTTTGAAAACTATTTTTATCGATCTTGAATAGTGCCATGTATGATATTCCTTCAATCCTATTTTATAAGATTTTTTAGATAAAAACAGGGTTTAAGAAACAATAATTGTTGTTATTTTTACATAATATATATTATTTAGCACTTATATAGAAAAAAATTAATCAAAAAAAACTGCAAAATACAAATGATCGTAACATACTAAATAAGCATAAATTATTTGAGAAAATCTAATAAAATGAAACAAGAAAAAAGCCTAAAACATTTATTATATTGGAACAAAGGAAGTACAATTCACGGTTTAACTGCAACAATTTAGAAGCTATAACTTCAAACATTATATTCCATATTCCCCTCTTAGTATATATAATAATACAAATAGTGTGTAATATACCATGTCCGTTATTCACTTGGTGCAACAAGAGAGAAGATAGGGTGATATGCAAGAAGTTAGATATAATGCTATGTTTCCCGCATTCCTATTGTGCTATGGAGAGGATGCTCAAATCATCTTCGAGGCATTATCTACTTGAAATCAGAAATCACAAGGCCAAGGGGACCGTTTAAATTCACTAATGCGATTGCTTTGCAAATTGCAACCTGAATTTTCGCAGAGTGTACCGCTATTGAGGAGATGCAACTGTTCTATACCAATCTACTTCAACCTTGTTTCGATTTTTAAAGAAGTTAAAAGGGTTGAAACTGATCCTCAAGAGGATTAAGTAGAAGCAAGTTGTCAGATATCTCTAGGCGAGCTAAGAGGCTTATGATGATTTGTGTGTCTGTCAACAAAACACAATCCAAATTCATAGGTTTGTGGGCGAAGAGTCAAAAGAGTATAAACGTTGGGAGAAAGTGGCGGTCCTAAGCTTCAATGGTCAAGTAGGGGACATAAATAATAAGTTCTTTCACAACGCGGTAAAAGAAAAGTAATCCATAAATACAATCCATGAGGTTACCAATTCTGAGGGAAACAAGCTTACGAGTCGGGGGATATCAAAATAGAGATTGTTCGCTTTTTCGGGACTTGTTAACGCAGAAGGCTGCGGATTTTACTTCCTTATCGCTGGAGGACTTAAGAGAATAGATGTGTTTTCGATGTTCAGAACAAGAACAAGAGGCCTTCTGCTCTGAAGTTTCAGAAATGGAGGTGAGGAAGGTGATTTTTTCCATGCCGGTGAACAAATCTCCGGGTTCTGATGGTTTCACGGTCGAAATTTTTAAAGAAGCTTTGGGGTTGTGGTAAAGATCTCACTCTAGCGATTTAATCCTTCTTGCGGATTTTTTCTAAAGGGTTTGAACTCAACGATTCTTGCTTTGATTCCAAAAAAAAATTGATGCTAGAAAGATGAAGGATTACAAGCCAATTTATTGTTGCAATGTTCTATACGAATCTATATCGAAAATTATAGCCAATCAGCTGAAATATGTACTGCCAGGTTTCATTGCTCCAAATCAATCTGCATTTATCAGAGACAGGTTACTAATGGAGAAACTTCTTTTAGCAACTGAGCTAGTGAAGGATTATCATAAGGAAAGTTTAATAGTGAAGGATTATCATTATTTTAAGTCAAACAAAAAATAGTTTTTTCTTATTATTACATAAACAAAAATACAAGCACAATATTTTTATAAGCAGACGGAAAAGCCAAATCAAATCAAACTTTTATTAAACCATTATTAAACACCATAAATTTATGTTTACATATAAATCATCATTAAAGAGACATTTTTGATATTTTTAGAGCTTCTTGAGCAACTCAATAAGGTTAACACCAAAAGCGTCGCAGACAACTTTGATGCCCTTGAAGCCTGATGCTTTGGCTAATGCCACAAACTCTTTCTCAGTTCGTTCTTTACCGGTAAAGTGAGCCAACATAATGCAGTCGACATCGACTACTTGTTTGGTCGAGAGGCTTGAGTCTGGTGTCTCTGGAAGTAGACACTCTGCCAATATCACTTTTCCATCCTCTGGAAGCGCCTCGTAGCAGTTCTTCAAGAATTTCACGCAGTGTTCGTCGCTCCAGTCATGGCATATCCACTGTTACAACAATGAGAAAATGTTTGAGATCCATTCCCTTGATGAATTACTTATAATTTCAAGACCTTTCGTAATTATTCTTGACTTTGGTCTGAAAAACTTGATTAATTACTAACCTTCATGAAAATGGCATCACCTTTAGGGACACTTACAAACATATCTCCTCCAACATGTTCAATACCTGCATTAATTTAGAAATAAGACGACAATCTTTTCAAAAAAAAAATTGGATTTGCAAAATGTGAGGAAAATGTAATATACCGGGATGAGAAAGAGCAGCTTCGATGACATGTGGGAGATCAAAGTTGATGCCTTTAAGGTTAGGGTACTTGGAGACGATCATTTTGAGAGAACCACCAATGCCACCACCAACATCAACCAAAGAAGTCAAGCCCTCGAAACCCTTATAGGTCTCAAGAATCTTCTTCATGGTGATGGTGGAATGGTTAGACATTCCATTGTAGAAGAGCTTGTGGAATCTAGGGTCAGTTCTGTGGTACTCAAACGCGCTCATTCCATAAGCCTTGTTGAAAGCAATCCCACCATCAAGAATTGCATCCTTCAAATGGTACCTGAACCATGTCTCTTTGGCATGAGTTTATGAACAAAAACGAAAAAGAGAATATTTCTAACTTGATTTACCATAAGATCTATCAAAAATAAGAACTCATGATAGTTTTCAGGATAAATAACGAAAAACTTACCAGCTTTCCATGAAAACCTTGTCTTGGTTCATGAGACAAAGAGCAGCGATCGAGACACCATCCTCGTTCTTGGTCAAGTACTTGCAAACCGGACCAAGCCCGTAAATCCGCTCAACGCTGTCGCCGGAAAGTTTACGGTTGGAGCAGGTGAGGACGGAATGAGATGTAAGAAGACGGAGGATACGGTCGAGCATGACAGGAGCTTCGGGGTTTTTGGTCGGAAGGCTGAGAAGCGATCTCGGTCGGAGACATGGGAGAAGCGTTCTTGGCCATGATCTCGAGAAGGTCAAGCTCTAAAGCCGCGTTTAAAGCCATCGGAAAAACCGAGGAACTCGCTAGCTGCAATGCGAAAAGGGCAGCTTCATCGTCGGTGACTAGCACCGGAGTTATCTGTGTCTCCACGGTTGAACCCATTTTACCGAGATCTCGAGTTTTTCTGAGATTGCTCTTTTTTTTTGGGTTTCTCTTAGTTTGAGGATTGTGTGATGGGTGAGAAGTGGAGGTTGAGAGAGGTTTATTTATATGAAAAATATAATGAAGAAGGTAGACTATTGGACATTTTAACGCAAAATTCTGATCTGGCTTCTGATCATGCTTTAGATCATGATATTTCATGTGTCTGCTATGGATTTATAAGGTTTTTTGCGGTAATAGACATTCGGTGTGCTCAGTATATTTTGAAATTTAAATCATGGAGTCAAGTTATTATCCAATGTACTTAGATCATCGAAGTAATGACCCTTGTAAAGTTGTACACTAGTTCTGTTTGATGATTAATCTTCTTAATTATAGTACAGTTAAGATATGAGTAAAGGTTTTGAACTAATTTGAAGTATGACCTTTGTTTATACTATTACTATAGCTTTAATCTAAAGGACTCTATAATATCAATTTGGAAAAAAAAAACAAAAACAAAAAACAACATCGAACGATATCTTTCAAAGTCTTATTAAGAAAATAAAGAATCCAAAGTCCTACCTACCACCGTGTTAATACGTCATGATCACAGAACGTTCCATATACGCTTATGCCTTTCATTTATTTCTCTCGATATGCTTTGACCGATTCGATGCACTCTAAAATTGGAATCGTAAATTTCTCGTTCATCGCATTATTTTCCTTTATTTTTGATAGCTATGATGATCTTTTTGTAAACAAAATGTTTTAACCTCTTTAAATTAATTGAATGTTTTTTCTTTAAACGTACTTATTTACTTTGTATGATTTTCTCAAAGCTCATTTTCAATTGTTTGTTGATCGTATGAATGAAATGAAATCTAAAACTTACCAATAAATATTTTAAATAATAAAAGTTATTATCAAGTTCGTAGCTGTTATATCATAGTAAAAAAAATATATATATCCTCCAATGTAAATACTTTTGATCACCAGCTATGTAACATTTATTTATACCAGTATTATTAATAAACTAGCTAAAACCCAAAAAAAAAAAAATGAAGTTTGTAGTGTCATGCCAAATACCCAATCAACTATGCACATAAACAAACGGATTAGTGTCTGAGCCTACATGTAGCTAAAAAAAATTCACTGCTTATTTTCTACTCTTCTTCTTCGACTCAACCACTATTAAATCCGCCGGCTATGCTAAAAAAAACAAAGTATTTTAGTTGTATTCAAACATCATATGTCATAGTATGCAATTCAAATATTATATAGGTAGCAGTCAAGAATTCATTGTTTCAATTTTCTTTGAATTTTGCAATAGGTATTCAAATTCTTCTTTTATGAGAAGAGATTTTCCCGTATTTTTATAAGAAGTATTGTGTGCTCTTAAGTTGTTCTAGATTTTTTTTGGGTTTACATATCTCTAGGTTTCTATAAAGTACCTAGTTTCTAGATGATAAAGGAAAAGAAGACTTATTCATATCCCGAAAATTTAACTATGTCGAATTTAGCTCCGACTATACCACGGTGCTAAAATATATCCAATCTAAACAAAATTTTGAATTTCACACTCCGATTTAACAATTTGTGCAATTTCATACAAATCGACTAACATTGTAACTTATCTGTTAACGAAAGATGACGTGGATTCCGACGTGTCCAAAACAACATCGTTTTGAACCAAACTCAGAATCAAAAATGAGAAAAATGACACCGTGGCTTATGTCCCCAAAACGACGCCGTTGCTTCCATCTTTCTTCCTTTATCATCTCAATAGACACCAATGAATTTACAGTGATGATTCTCCGTTCTGCATAACGTCATCCAGATTTTAAACTGATTAGAACTCTCCACATCCCAATAAGGGTTTTGATATCTTCAATAACCTTTATATATTACTCAAATATGCTACGATTTTGAATCTAGGGTTCGACAGAATTGGGAAAGCAAAAAAAGCAGACATATTTGTTTCATTTTTCAGATGGGTATCTTCAATATGTATTAACAAAATCCAAAAGAAACGAAGTGCAAAATGAGTGGCTCTACGTAGGGTTTTTTAATACAAAATGATTTAATTCGTAATTATGGCAGAGTATCAAGTTACGAAGGACCAAAGACTCTTTGCATGCACGGACACTATTCGAGATTCATGCATTTTCTTCATTTATTTATCTTTTGCAGGTTAACTATCTCACGCGCCATCACTAAACGTGATTTTCTTTGAATTTTGCAAATATTATATAGGTAGCAGTCAAGAATTCATTTTTCAATTTTCTTTGAATTTTGCAATAGCATATTCGAATTCAAATATTCTAATTTTGCAATTCGAATTCTGGGAAGAGATTGAGAGGTTCAAGTTCCTTCAGAGCTTTCTTGCGGAGGAAGAAAGTGATTTTGTGCCCCTTCTCAGCTAGTTTGTTAGCCCGATGCAAAGATGCTGTCATGTGACCAAAACCGATAATTTATGAGAAAATGGAAGTTAATTCCGGGTGTCAGACGTTTCGTTGTGTCCGATCGGATTTAGAAACCTACAAACATTGGTAACCTAAATTGTTTTGGCCATTGATATGATAAAACACAAAAATCTATTATGACTTTATTTCGAGGGGACCACTCACTTAATACCATTATTATTTTTGTTCGGTCAATTGTGTCTTTTTTCAATTTATGTTGCCGTTGTCTCAATATAATACTTCGAACGCACACCTTAAATCAAGGAATTTGATTAAACTAATTCTCTTGATTTGGTAACGAAAAATACAATTGTGTATATATAGAAAGTAAACCGATTTAGTCGTACTAAACAAAGTTAATAGAATTAAACCAAAATTGTATAGCTTAATCGGAATTGATTGTGTAGATGAACTAGAACTGATTTTCGTAATACTTCCCCTCAAGCTGGTACATGAATGTCTCGAATGTCCAGATTGTGAAGAAAATACTGCAATTTCTTAAATCCAAGAACTTTTGTTAACTGATCAGCTAATTGCTTGCTTGTTGAAACATGAGAAGGAGTTATGACACTTTCAAGAACAGCATCGCGAATGAAATGACAATCTGTTTCCACATGTTTTGTTCGTTCGTGATGGACTGGATTCTGACTTAATTGGAGCGCTGATTTACTATCACTGAAGACCTTCATTGACTGCTCATGACAGATACCAAAATCAGTAAGGAGCTGCTTGATCCATTTCAACTCTTTTGTTAGCAATTGAAGCGCCCGATACTCAGCTTCCGTTGACGATAAACTAACGGTTTTCTGCTTCTTTGTCTTCCATGAAACTGGAGCTTGACCAAATGTGACAAGAAAACCAGTATCAGATCTCCATGTAAGATGACAACTAGTCCAATCTGAATCACACCAACCATAGACTTGAAGGTCAGAGTTAGATGGGAGAAAAATACTTGTCCCGGAGATGATTTCAAGTAACGAACCACTCGAACAGCTGCATCCCAGTGATCTTTGAATGGGTTATGCATAAACTGAGCAAGTAACTGGACTGCAAAAGAAAGTTTGGGCCGCGTTACTGCCAGATAAATGAGACGACCTACTAGTCGTCGATAAGCTGTTGGATCATCAGATAATGGTGATTCAGATTTAGCCAACTGTTGATTTTGTTCAATCGGAAATCTGACAGGTTTAGCTCCTAATAAACCTGTTTCAGAAATGATATCCAACGCATACTTCCGCTGAGACAAGTAAATTCCATCTCTGTTTCGTGAGACTTCAACACCTAAGAAATACTTCAATGATCCCAAGTCCTTCATATGAAAACAAGTGCTAAGGTAACCTTTGAACATGTCAATTGAATCACTACAACTACCGGTAATGATAAGGTCATCAACGTACACCAAAACATGCATCTGAACATCACCCTTGTTATAACAAAAGAGAGAGTAATCCGACACGGATTGAACAAATCCATAAGTTCGTAGAGATATGGATAGTTTCTCAAACCAACATCGTGGAGCTTGCTTTAAACCGTATAAGGATTTTCCTAAACGACATACCTTATTGTTATCTAAACTTTGAAAGCCATGTGAAAGTTTCATGTACATTTCCTCGGACAAGTCACCATGAAAAAAAGCGTTATGGGCATCCATTTGTGAAATTGGCCAATGTTTTGCCGAGGCAATGCTAAGAAACAACCGAATTGTGCCCATTTTTGCAACCGGAGCAAAGGTCTCATTATAATCACTACCCTCAACTTGATTATTACCAAGAACTACCAAACGCGCTTTGTATCTTTCCAGAAAACCATTCAGATTTGAGCTTAACCTTATAAACCCATTTATTTCCTAAAGCCTTCTTTTCTGGTGGAAGATCTACTAAGGACCAAGTATCATTCATTTCATGGGCTGAAAGTTCTGCTTGCATTGCTTCTCGCCAGACTTTTTCTTTGACAGCCTGCTTGTAGAATCGGAGTTCAACATTTGATGAAATAGCAACCATATATGCACGATGTGAGGAAGAAAGACGATGGCAACTGACATAATCCTCTATAGGATACAGTGAATCAGAATCATTAAGGGAATCATCTTTACTCACCACCATGTTTGTGATGTATGCATTAAGTCGAACTGAAGGGATTTTTGTTCTACAGCCTTTACCCGTAGATTTATCCTCAGATTGCGAAACAAAACCATGGTCCAAGACTTGGATACACGGTGAGGTTGGATTTGTGTTTTGTGAAAGATGATCTGTAGAATCAGTACATGGTACATCTTCAGCTGAACCGGTACTTGTTAAGGGAAGCGTAGTGGCATTCATATGCGAAACTAATGTATGAGACGAAGAAACATCAGCAATTTTTGTGATGTCTTCCAAAATATTCCGTCCTGGTGGTGCAACAGAGAGGTTAGAGGCAACAATGGGAGCTGCAGATGTAGAAGCTTGAAAGGGGAATATTTTCTCATTAAACACAGCATCCCGTGAAATAAAAAAAATTCTCGGTTTCAATATCAAATAATTTACATCCTTTTTTATCTCGTGGATAACCGATAAACACACAACAACGGGATCTAGAATTAAATTTATCACCTTTATGGTTTTGCTTATGTGCATCACAAAGCGAGCCAAATACCTTTATATGATCATACTCGGGGGCAACCTTGTAAAGTCAATCATAGGGAGATTTGCCGTGAAGGACAAATGAAGGTGTCCTATTAATCAAATGGGTTGCTGTCAATACACACTCTCCCCAAAATTTCAATGGTAAATGCGACTAAAATCGCAAAGCACGAGCGACATTGAGAATGTGTCTACGTTTTCTCTCCACAAGTCTATTTTGTTGAGGTGTTCCTACACAAGATGTCTCGTGAATAATACCTTGTTTGAGAAAAGAGTCTCTCATGAATAAAAATTATGTACCATTATCTGAACGAACTGTCTTAACCTGAGAGTTGAACTGTCGTTCGACATAAGCCAAAAAATTTTGCATGTGATCTTTAGTTTCGCTTTTTTCCTTCATTAAGAATACCGATACAGCCCTAGAACAATCATGCACAATAGTTAAGAAATATCGAAATCCAGAATGTATTACCGTTCTATAAGGTCCCCAAACATTGCAATGAATAAGCTCAAAACAACACAATCTTTTATTCATACTTAGAGGAAATGGTGTTCTTGTCTGCTTAGCACGAAAACACACATCACATGTATTAATTTGATTTGTACAACCAGTAATTCCTAATTGTGAGATAAAACTAATCGTTGATGCCACAGCTCATATGATTCCTTCACCATGATTGCTCGGACTGAATCAACATTCATGAAGTAGAAGGAACCACCAAATGTTTTACCAACTCCAATCATTGTCCTCATATTGCGGTCCTAAATGACAAGAAAATGCTCAGCCATCTGAACTACACATTCATTTTCATCCATTAATTGTCCAACCGAGATCAGATTTGACTGAAGTTCATGAACCAAAAAACTGATTTCAAGGTAAGACTCGATCCAAAACTAATTGTTCCTTCTTTACAGGCAACTCGTTGTCTTCCATCAGCCAATATGACCATCACAGGATCTATATTATGTATATTTTCTAGTAAACTAAACTCACCAGTCATGTGATGTCTAGCTCCAGAATCTAGAATCCAAGAAAATCAGAAGACTTACCTGACAATGCAGTTGAAGATGAGTTTACAGGAGGAGCACGAGCTGCGTTTAAAATAGTAAGCACACCCTTCCATTGTGCCTCTGTCAAACCACTAATTGCATCCCTATCCCTGTCTGTTATCACTCGATGTGCCTGCTATTCAATTCCAAAATTAGTGCTTACTACATTGAGATTAGCCGAACGTGATCTAACAGAGTTTCCGCGACCTCCGCGATAGTTTCCTCGACCACTACGGCCTCTGCCACGTGATGCAAAACCTTGTACTCTTCCTTTATCTTCCCACCAATCAGGATATCCAATAACTTCAAAGCATCTCTCAGAAGAATGTCATGTTCTGCCATAGTGTTTACAAGGTACAATTTTGTCTAGATCAACATTACGAAACTTTGGTTTTGGTTGAACAGCAATAGCAATCGTTTTAGAAGCTTCTTCACGCAATCTCGTTTGAGACAACATATCTTCTTCTTGGGAGACAATGTTGTAAGCTTCTTCTAAGCTTGGTAAAGGATCCTTTGCACATAGTGTTGAGCGGACAGTATGGTAAGCTTTTTCATCAAGGCCAAACAAAAATTGTTGAACCATATCATCCTCTCTATCTTTTTCTTGTTTCTGTCCAAGATTGCAAACACACAACCCACAATCACATACACGTACTGCCCTATAATTGTTGATATTCTCCCAAATTTTTGTCAATCGGCCATATTACTCTTCAACTGTTGAATTGTTCTGCTTGCAAGAAGCCAATTCGGCTTTGATTTTCTGATTCTTCGGACCATTTGTAACAGAGAACCTCTTCCGCAGATATTCCCAGAGATCACGAGCATTATCCCTATGCGAGATGTTCGATTTCAGCGAAGGATCTATGGACATCTTAATCCAAGACACAAGCAACGCATTGACTGATCTCCAATCCTCGTAATCTGGAGAATCTTTCACAGGTTTTGGTATAGTTCCATCAAGAAATCCAAATTTCTTTCTTGATAACTATGCAGTTTCCATCGAGCATAACCATTCATCATAGTTGTGAGATTTTAGCAAAGGATGATCTATAATCGCACTTGGATTATCGGCGTATGTAAGATCATATGGAGAAATTGTTCTTCGGATCTCTGTCTTTGATCCGTCTAAGTTCGATATCGTTGATTTTGTTCCTTGATTTTTCTCGGTTTCTGTTTCGGAACTTTCTTCATCGTTTGCCATTGAAGATCTTGAAGTTTTAAGAGAAAGATTATTGAAGAACCGAATCCGGCTCTGATACCATACCACAGTTCAGCAAGAAGGTACACGAGAAATCTAGGAATTTGATTAAACTGATTCTCTTGATTTGTTAACGAGGGATACAATTATGTATATACAGAGAGTAAACCGACTTAATCATACTAAACAAAGTCAATAGAATTAAACCAAAATTGTATAGCTGAATCGGAATTGATTGTGTAGCTGAACCGGAACTGATTTCTTAACATAGTTCAGCAAGAAGGTACACGAGAAATCTAGGGATTTGATTAAACTGATTCTCTTGATTTGTTAACGAGGAATACAATTGTGTATATACAGAGAGTAAACCGACTTAATCATATTAAACAAAGTCAATATAATTAAACCAAAATTGTATAGCTGAACCGTAACTGATTTTCGTAATACAATACGTGGCCACAATTGATAACACCAATAATATATGAGAAAAATTGTTGTAATAATTTAAAAAAATATGCATTTTTTTTTTCGGACGTGAGATGGAAATATGTAGTTTTCCCGTCTAACACTTTTTTTTAACAACTAAACTCATTTTCATTAATCACTTAGAAAAACAAGTACAAGATAAGATGCAAAAACAAACTTAAACTAATACAAATAGTAGATAAAACATTTTCCCAAAGCAACAAAGTCAACAGCTCGTAAGATTTTGCAGAGATCAGAAAGTGCGAAGATTGGAGAATCAATACTGAGTGAGATTCAGACCGCAAATAGAACGATAATCAAACGGTTTTGTTCGTTGATTTGGGCGAAGTTAACAACAACGCCAAAGTTTTCTTCTTCGAAAGGCAGAAAGTTTTCTTTAAGCCAATGACGGGTTAATGCGGATGATCTCTCACTTATCGGAGGAGAAACTCTTTCCCGTCTACTATCAGAGATTAATTTAGTTTTTTGTGTAGCAACATTTAGTCATTAAAAAAAATCGTTGTCAAATTTTTCTAATCTCATTCTGCCTCATAGTTTAGTTTTAATAACTGTCGATACCTTTATCTAATCTATTTTTGTTTTAATTTCTTGTAAGATATTACAATGTGTCTGTAGATTTAATAATTATGATTAATGTTTCGTGAAGCTTGATTAATGGTGGGACTAATTTGGTCGAGTTAGCGTAAAATTGAATATTGATTTGTTTAGTCATTAGGAAAAAATAAATATTGATTTGTTTAGTCGTTAGTAAAAATAGTTGGAGGTTAAAAAATCTTTATATGTGCTTGGGGGAATGTGCACTAGGTAATGAGTAATTTGTGCGTTAGGTGAATCAATTAACAATGCAAGTGAGAAACGAGTGATGTGAATTATACATATTTGGTTTATGTATGCGGAATATAGTATAGAATTTTATCTGAGAAAAACTTAAAAAAGGAATAAAATTCCATGTTCATAGACATTGATCAAATCAGATACTCTTTCCAATGTCTTTACAAATTTATCCGCATAACCAGTTAAAATCCAGGACTAACCAGAATCTCCTTCTATTTGGAGTGGTTAATACTCACTAGCTTCCCTAACTCGCAGTTTTTGTCCATCACAGATCGGACCGTATCGCTCAAACACTCTTTTGAAAACCATCATGTTTTTTTCCTCGACACTTCAACAGAGACTTTGAGTTATTTGGTTATCAATCTTGTGTTGAGAATTTGATCACATAAAAATGGAAGTAAAACTATTTGACAATTACTTACTAAAAGACTTCCACATTGATCCAAACCCGCAATGGTTCACAAAGCAGCCTATCTACGGATGAGCCAATAGCAGAAGTTGTTGCATCCATATTCTCCAAACCACGCCACGTCCCTTCACTAATTTTATGATCGGATTTAGAAATTTTTATTATGGAGTAAAAAAAAAATTGTTTTTTTATTTACACCAAAACTAAAAACTAAAAATTAATTTAAAACTACAAATATTTATAACCTAAATTGTTTTGGCCATTGTTATGATAAAATACAAAAATCTGGTATGACTTTATTTCGATGGGACCAGTCACTTAGTATCATTATTACTTTTGTCAGCCAATTGTGTCTTTTTCCAATTTATGTTGATGACACAATGAAACGTTGCCTCAATACGTGCCACAATTAATAAAACCAATATATATAAGAAAAATTGTTGTAACAATTAAAATAAATATGCTTTTTTTTTCGTCGATCGTGAGATGGAAATATGCATTTTTCCGTCTTCTATTAAAAAAAAAAAATTTTGTCACGGTTTTTTTAACTGAGTATTTTTGTGTAACTACATTTAGTCATTTTACAAAAAAAAAATTGTCAAGGTTTTTTTAATTTCAATCTGCCTCATAATTTAGTTTTAATAACTGACTCTAGCTTTATCTAATCTATTTTTGTTTTATTTTCTTGTAAGATATTACTATCTCTGTAGAGTTAATAAATTTGATTAATGTATCGTTAAGCTTGATTAATGGTGGGACTAATTTGGTAGAGTTAACGATAAATTTCAAAATTGAGTTGTTTAGTCATTAGTAAAACTCGTTGGAGGTTGAAACACCCTTATATGTGCTTGGGAATGTGCACTATGTGATATTTAGTGGATAATTCGTGGGTTAGATGAATCAATTAACAATGCACGTAAGAATCGACTAATGTACATTATACATATTTTGTTTATATATACCGATTATAGTATTACGTTTATCGGTCAATTTGACCAAATACTTAAATGAAAGTAAAACTATTTGGCAATCATTCACCAAAAGACTCCCACATTGATCCGAATCCGCAATGGTTCACAAGCAATCTATCCGACGGATGAACCAATATAAAAGGCTGTTGCACGTCCCTTCACTAATTTCATTATCGGATTTAGAAACTCGTATAAGACTCTATTTGTTTGGGTACCCGGACCGATTTAAACCCATGTTTTTCAACATTATTAAAAGCATTTCTATGGAATCACTATTTGACATTGGTCTCGGGTATCCAGCGGATTAAAGCCCATCATTAACATCTCTACACGGATTCCTCACTTCACCACTAAAAATTAATTGTTTTGCTGCAGTTAATTAGCATCACTGTCACTAAAATTAAATAAAGATAGTATGTCTCGTATCACTTTTGGAAAATGATATTAAAATATTAAACGCTGCATTAATAATATACAAATGACGTTAACAGTTAACATATTTGGTATCACTTTTTGTATTTGATGCTAATTATAATAGGTTTACATCACTTATTGAGTTATTTGGTAACTGATGCTACAAGAAAATTTAATCATCAAAGGAAAATATAAAACTCTCCACCGAATCTATTTTGTTTCGGCTATGATAGATTTATGGAGGGTATATATATATATATATATATATATATATATTTATAAAAACCCTTTGAACCCTAACTATTGCCCCTCTCCAATTCCACTTGCATATTGCATATCTATGCGGTTAATGTGGAAATTGTGTGTTTATAATTTAGGAATTGTTTAAGAAAAGAGAAGAGAACACGAGATGAAGAAATACATGAGCTGAATAACTCTTATGTATTATTTTCTCATGGATCGATTACATATTTAAATAGATACAAGACATCATATCAAAATACAATGGATAAAAAAGACATCATTATCTAGATAATCATGAATTAAGTGAGCTGCTCTTGCACTTGTTTAGTCTGCGCACCTCTCACCACTTCTGCTCAGATTTTCGTAGCTTCTTTTACACTGTTTTGTAGCAGCGGTGTCTCACATCATTTAATGCTTCTGGTTTGATTAGTTTCTACCTTCTGATTAGTTTTTAGCACAATCTCTTGTAGTTCCATTCGATTTTGACTTCTCTTTTGTTCCTTATAGCCGGTTGGCTCAATTGCTCGTTCTTCTCTTGGTTTAACATTCCCCCTCAAGTTAGGTTGGTGAATGTCCACCAAACCTAGCTTGTTGTGTATATGATCACACACATGCCCTGGAGTTGCCTTAGTAAATACATCTGCCAGTTGATCTTCGGTCCTTACAAACGATGGACAGATTGTTCCTTCTTGAACCTTCTCCCTTACGAAATGGCAATCAACTTCAATGTGTTTTGTTCTTTCATGAAAGACTGGATTGCCGCCTTGTTATCACAGTAAAGAGTGATAGGTTCTTCTTGAAATGCACCAAGATCCTTAAGTAAACTTCTTAACCACATAAGTTCCTTGGTTACGTCTTTCATGGCTCGATATTCAGCTTCATCACTTAATAGAGAAACCACCTTTTGTTTCTTACTTTTCCAAGTTACCAGATTCCCTCCAATAAAAATACAATAACCAGTTGTTGACTTCCTATCCATAACATCACATGTCCAATCTGCATCACAAAAGTCAGTTAGTGTTATATTTTTGTTGCATTGCATCCAAATACCTCTTCCCGGATTGAGTTTAAGATACTTGAGGATTCTCTCAATCATTCCCCAATGGTAACATGTTGGAGCTTGCATGTGCTTACTGACTTGGTTAACCACAAAGAATATATCTGGTCTAGTGATGGTGAGATAGATCAGTTTGCCCACTAATCTCTGATATTGTTTCACCTCTGGCCATAATTCCCCCTCACCATGATCCTTATACCCTTCTTCTATGGGAGTTCTCACGGTTTTGCTCCCGCTTCCCGATTTCATTCGAGAGTTCAGCGTAAATTTTTTTGTGAAATGAACATACCTTCACTTGATCATCTCATCCCCAAGATATTTTAGCTCCCCAGTCTTTAATCTCAAATTCTATTTTTAGGGTCTCCTTAGTCTCTTGCAAATCTCATCACTTCCAGTATTATGTCATCGACATATATTAACACCAATTAATGACTTCCTTGGAGTGTAAGCAGTGAATGGTCCGCCTCGATCTTTGAAAGCCTCGTTTCACCAAGCACCCACTCATTACGGTACCAAGCTCTTGATGACTTTAAGGCAAAATAACCTTCTTTAACACTTTTGTTTATCATGTTCGTCAAGATATGCTTCTGGTAGGGCCATATACACTTCTTCCTCTAATTCTCCTTGAAGGAATGCATTTTTAACATCCATTTGCCATAGATTCCATGACTGATTCACAACCACAGATAAGAAAACTCATATAGTTTGAAGCTTAGCTACCGGAGCAAACGTTTCCACATAATCTTCACCATAAACTTGAGTAAAGCCCCGAGCCACTAATCTTGCTTTATGCCTCTTAATCTCCCCTGTGCTGGTATGTTTAATTGTATAGACCCATCTACACCGTACTACCTTCTTATCATCCGGTAATGTCGTAATCTCCCAAGTATCATTCTTCTCCATAGAGTCTAGTTCTTCCTTCATTGCTTTCACCCATACTTGATCGATACATGCCTCTTCATATGTGTTTGGTATTTGATCCTTGTCAATCATACCAAGAAAATCCTTATGACCTGGTGCTAAACGAGCTAAAGAACAATAAGCCTCAATAGGATGAGCGACGATCTTTTTGGTTTCGTTGTGATTAGATAGATTAGTTTCTTCACTTGATGATTGGGAAGAGCTGTCGCCAATAAGAGTAGCATTTAAGCACTCCGTACGCTCATAACTTTTTCTTTTCATGGTGAAGAACTCATCTATTTTCTTGAATATTGGTTCCTCATATATGATGGCCATATTGTTGTAATATATGTAGGAATTTTTCCAATTATGCGGACCAAACTTTGGCCTCGTGCTTCTTCTCAATACCGGTTGCTCCTCCTCTATTTGAATATCCTCCAAGCTTTCTTCTTCTTCTGTTTCGTCTGTTTCGATATCTTGCTCATCACTTGACTCGTTTGATGTATGTAATTCTTCCGAGTTATTTGCATGATCCAGTATATGCGAGCTTCCGTCGGAACTTTCTTCTTCTGAATTCTTTTCCCCTTCTTGATCAACTTCCTCAGACCTTGGGTTGATCAAGCCATTCAAACCATCTAGAATGAACTGAAGAGTAAATACTCGATCCTGTGAGATCACCAAATCCTCCATCTTACTCCAATCCTTTTCATCGAAGTAGCCTAAATCTTCATTGAATTTTACTTCCCGAGACACATGAATTCTTTTTGTCTTTGGGTTGTAACACTTCCATCCTTTTTGATTTGAGGAATAGCCAATGAAGACACACTTCTCACTTTTAGCCTCTAGCTTGTCTCTTCTCGCCTCCGGCACAAATACATAACAAATGCACCCAAAGACTCGAAGATGTCCGAAGCTTGGTTTTTTTCCATTCAACACTTCAGATGGCGACTTCTTTTCCAATTTGATAGATGGAGTTCGATTGATGAGATAACATGATGTCATTACGGCATCTCTCCAAAAAGTCTTGGGAACCCCTTTCCCAAACATTAGACTCCTAGCTGTTTCCATCAAATGTCGATTCTTTCTCTCGGCCACACCGTTTTGATGGACCATCCCATTTTCCTCAACAAATTTTTGAAACTTCTCACTTATGTATTCGCCTCCATTATCGCTTCTAAGTACCTTTATCTTTGCACCAAATTGTGTTGACACATATGCATGGAATTTTGAGAAAGCATCGAAAACTTGGCTCTTGGATGTAAGAAGATAAACCCAAGTGTACTTAGACTTTTGATCGATGAATGTAACAAAGTATTTATATAACTCTCGGGAAAGACATGGGGTTGTCCATACATCAGAATGAATAAGTGCAAAAGACTCCTCATAGCTACTAGTATACTCCGGGAAAACACTTCTACTATGTTTCCCAAATACACAAGCCTCACACCCCTCCTTTTCTTGAGTTATGCTTGGTACTAAAAATTGGAGAACTTTATGAGGAGGATGGCTGAACCGAACATGCCAATCTTGTGAATAATTGATCGCACTTACTGCAAAATACTTGGCCTTAATTTATTTATTCAGCATGTATAGGCCTTCCTTAACGTTTCCTTTCCCGATCACATCTCCAGACTTATTATCCTGAAAAGTCATATTATTAGCCCCAAAAACAACACAATCAAGCTCCTTGGTAGCCTTTTGAACGAATAATAAGTTATTTGTGAATTCAGGAATAAACAACACCTTAGACTTCTTTTCCAATACTTCTAATTCCCCAATACCCTTTATATCCAAGTCAGAACCGTTTGCAACACTGACCCTTCCCGGATGTGGTTTAATATTTGACAACAAGTTCCTATCTTTAATCATGTGATGAGAAGCTCCCGAGTTTATAATTATAGAAGTAGAGGGTTTAGATACCAAAGAGAGAGTTGATACGTTCATACCATTACCGGATTCGGCAAGCCTGTAAATGCTCTTCACAAGCGCCTCAAAGTCGGACCTTCTTACCACATCTTCACCTCCCTTGGCCGGACCACCATATTCATTTGAGGATTGACCTCCTCCTCCTCTGAATTTGGCTGGTTTGAGGTGAGGATGAAGCTTCCAACACATCCGTTTGATATGACCTTTACCTTTGCAAAAATCGCAAATGATATTTGGGTTCCTTTTATCCCCATTAGAATACCCTTGGCCACCCACATTTCCCCTACTGAAGTGAGCTGCTTCACTCACACCACCATGGAAGAGCCCCCTTGAACCTTCCTCTTTCTGAATCGCCATACATACCTCATTGAGTGTAGGTAATTTCTCGTATCTTAAGAGATGTCGAATAAGGCCCGTAAATGAGTCGTTTAGGGTAAGCATTAGACCAAACACCTGGTCTTGCTCACGACGCTCATTTATTTCCTTCACCTTAGTGGTTGGAGGTCTCAGCATCTCCAACTCAGCCCATAACCCCTTGAAATCTCAAAAGATTTCCTTAAACGGCTTGTTTTCTTGTTGTAAATTATTGAGAGCCTTTTTCACCTCATAAACCCGACTTATGTTTGAGAAGTTCCCGAATACTCCTTCCAAGGTATCCCAAAGAGCCTTGGCTGTTTTGTCATAAGAGTATGCTACAAGAATCGCTGGTTCCAACAAGCTTTGTATGACCGTTAACACAAACTGGTCATCTTTTTCCCATTTTTAGTCTTCTGATTTTTCTTGCTCGGTGGCTTCTTTTTCACCTGAAACCTTCTTCTTGCCAGAAGCAACGTGTTCCCATAAGCCACGACTCTTTAATACAGCTCTGGTGGTTCGTGACCACAGAAGATAATTGTTGCCATTAAGGACAACTGGTAAAACCATCTGTTTTTGGGATTCCATGAAACTGAATTTTTCCAAAGATAGAATGAAAAAAAATAGTTGAGAATAGATTTAAGAAATTAAGCCTTGCTTTGATACCATGTGGAAATTGTGTGTTTAGAATTTAGGAATTGTTTAAGAGAAGAGAAGAGAACACGAGATGAAGAAATACATGAGCTGAATAACTCTCATGTGTTATTTTCTCATGGATCGATTACATATTTAAATAGATAAAAGACACCATATCAAAATACAATAGATAAAAAAAAAAAAGACATAATTATCTAGGTAATCATGAATTAGGTGATCTGCTCTTGCATTTGTTTAGTCTGCGCACCTCTGACCACTTCTGTCCAAATTTTCTTAACTTCTTTTACACTGTTTTGTAGCAGCAGCGCCTCACAGCATTTAATGCTTCTGGTTTGATTAGTTTCTAACTTCTGATTAGTTTTTAGCACAATCTCTTCTAATTCCATTCGATCTTGATTTCTCTTTTGTTCCTTATAGCCGGTTGGCTCAATTGCTCTCTTCTCTTGGTTTAACAGTTAATCGAGGTCGTTCCATCTGCGAAGATTCACACTTCATCGGATTATCTTTGAATCCACCTCGGCATCGATCAATACGATTAAGGTTTCTCAAATTAGAATTTCTTATGGTAAAAATATCTTCTGGATTAATTCTTCAATTCCTTCTCTCTGATTATCACTTCCCGTTTCACTTTTTGTGATTTTAAAAAAAAAATAATATATATTATAATATCAAAATAAAACATTTTTCTCATATGTAGTTTAGTGTCTTTTTCAATAAACGATGTCAACATAATATTTGCGTCGGTTAAGAACTTATGCAAATTTTAAGGTTTAGCGTCATTTATAACAATTGACGATAAATGTATATTTAGCGTCACTTTAAAGTAATGATGCTAACTATATATATATATATATATCGTGTCTGTTTTAACAATGATGTTAGGTTTATGAGTAGAGACGTTTTAAAGAAGCGACACTAACTAAAAATAATGATACTAAATTTAATTATAACGTCATTTACAAAAACAACATGAAATATATTTAGCTTCACTGGATTTAGCATCGATTCTTGAAACGACACTATAATTCTAACATCGATTCAAAAGCGACGCAATATCAATTTAAAAATAAATGACGTTAAACTGAGCGTTTTTTGTAGTGCTTATTGCATTTTGACTTTCCCTTACAAATACGTGTCAACAAAGACCATGACTTGTTAGCGGGTCGAGTTTAGTGGAAAACCCAACACGAACAAGGCTCCAATGGACCAAAAAAAATTGGTATTCCTGAAATAATAGACCCAACCTTTTAGTATTTATCATATTATGTAGGTCCCGGATTAAATATTATTTTAAAAAATATAAGAAAATTAAGAAATTATTATCATTTTAAAGTCATTAATGCGGTGAGGTCTTTGCTTCTCTCTCTCTCTCTCCCCTCTCATTTCCTTGCGAGTTTAATGTGATTTAATTCTTTGAAGGGTATTATTGTCTTTTCCTTTAAACTAAGATTTCGATTTTGCACTACAAAATTCTGCTGACAAGACACATCAAACGCCTCAATTCCATGCTCCCATAACATTTGCAGCTCATAAATCAATGACTGCAAAAATCATCAATCTACTCTTCGGATACTGGTCGAGCGAGAATGCTGAACAAGAACTCCGTCATGCAAAGATGACGGTAAATTGTAGGTGTTACGATTCGCGATGAATATTTTACCATGCTTCCCAAAGGGTTGAAACCATCGATCGTAATCCAAGGTATCGTTCCACTCATACCAAACTAGGATACATTGATTGAAAATGTTTCCATGCTCTTGCGTCGAGGGATAATTTCTCCATCAGTTGTATGCTCATGCCATCATTGCTCTGGCGTAGCTCGATGATATAACCTCTTGATCATCTGTTGACGGTAAATACCACATCTTTATATGCGCTCTTCCACTGTTTCCTTATACGAGGTTTACGACAAAATTACATGTCGAGCGGCTGCGTCCTCTCTCCGTATATCATACGTTGTTGATGCATACATCATCATCGTCACGGTAATCCAACCCGACAAGTTTACGTATCTCATAGTATGATGTCGGTGCAAGATTATCTTACAGCGAAATATCTTTCCAAAATCAGCGATTGATTCCGCTCGTCACTCAATTGAAATCCGTCTTTATACCCATCATCTGTTGCGATAAAGGGAATGTCCACGCCCCTCATATAAAGGATTTTTAGCGTATAATATATCAAAGAATTTTTGAACTTGCGATAGGTTCTTCCCTATCTCGTACTCGCAGCCAGATGGTATACTTGAGAATGATTTCATGAACATATACTTTATACTTCAGTTCTAATGTATTATCCCATATACTTTCACTTTAGTAATAGCATAATTATCACCATTGTATCATTTTCTCCATGATTATACCAAATCTTGTAATCCGGCAAAACCATGACAATAAATATGTGACCGTACTTCATCATCCGATTAATCGATTAGACATTTCGTCTGAGGACGTATATTTTACCGGTTTTTTGTTTTACCTTGCATGAAATGCCATGAATCTTGTAGACCCTCGATTCTTCTAGGCGTGTCGAATTTGATGAGGTTTGTCCATCCATGATCGAAAATAATTATAAGGATCTGAAGAAGATATTTTTGTAAGGAATTGTAGATGAGATGTTTTTTTTGTTGTGATTGTAAATGAGAGGGTGTATATGTTTTTATAAGGGAATGTGTGCGTTTTCCGACGGATGTAACGGCTATTCAAACGGCCATGTAACATATATATTATTTCAAACGGCTACAATCCTTTGGTATTCCGTCGGAAAACCGTCAGAATGTGTCCGACGGATAGGCGCAAAATCCGTCGATCGACGGAATTTCTCGGAAGCGGACAGCGATTCCGACGGATATTTCTCTCGTCCAATTGCCATCGGAAATCCGTCGAAAATTTTCGACGGAATTTGTTCCGTCGGAATATCCGTCAAAAAAGCCTGCTTTCTTGTAGTGTAATAATGCAAGTGAGAAACGACTGATGTGAATTATACATATTTGGTTTATATATGCTGAATATAGTATAGAATTTGAACTTAGAGAAACTTAAAGAAGGAATAAAATTTCATGTTCATAGACATTGATCAAATCATATATTCTTGCAATGTCTCTACAAATTTATCCGCATAACCAGTTAACAATCCAGGACGTCCTTCCATTTGGCGTGGTTCATACTCACTAGCTTACCTAACTCGCAGTCTTTATCCATCACAGACCGAACCGCATTGCTCAAACACTCTTTTAAAAACCATCATGTTTTTTTCTTCGACACTTCAACAGAGACCTTGAATTCCTCGGTCATCAATCTTGTGTTGAGAATTTGATGACACAAATATAGAAGTAAAACTATTTGGCAGTCACTCACCAAGATACTCCCACATTAACCCTAACCCAAAATAGTTCCCTAACCCAAAATAGTTCACAAAACAGTCTACCGACGGATAAACCAATATCAAATATTGTTGCACTCATTTTCTCTTAACCACGTCATGTCCCTTTCATGATCAGATTTAGAACCCTTTATTATGGAGTAAAAAAAAAACTAAAAATTCGATTTTTTAATTTATACCAAAACTAAAAACTAAAAATCAATTTAAAACTACAAACATTTATAGCCTAAATTGTTTTGGCCATTGTTATGATAAAATACAAAAATCTGGTATGACTTTATTTCGATTGGACCAGTCACTTAGTATCATTATTACTTTGTCGGTCAATTGTGTCTTTGTTCAATTTATGTGATGACACAATGAAACGTTGCCTCAATACGTGCCACAATTAATAAAACCAATATATATAAGAAAAATTGTTGTAACAATTAAAATAAATATGCTTTTTTTTTGTCGGTGGTGAGATGAAAATATGTATTTTTCCCATCTTCTATTGGAATTTTTTTTTTGTCACGGATTTTTTAACTTAGTTTTTTTGTGTAGCTACGTTTAGTCATTTTACAAAAAGAAAATTTGTCAAAGTTTTTTTAATTTCAATCTGCCTCATAGTTTAGTTTTAATAACTGATTCTAGCTTTATCTAATCTATTTTTGTTTTACTTTCTTGTAAGATATTACTGTGTCTGTAGAGTTAATAAATTTGATTAATATTTCGTTAAGCTTGATTAATGGTGAGACTAATTTGGTCGAATTAATGTAAATTTAAAAATTGAGTTGTTTAGTCATTAGTAAAACTCGTTGGAGGTTGAAACATTTTTATATGTGCTTGGGAATGTGCACTAGGTGATATTTAGAGGGTAATTTGTGGGTTAGGTGAATCAATTAACAATGCAAGTAAGATTCGACTGATATGAATTATACATATTTGGTTTATATATACCGATTATAGTATTACGTTTATCGGTCAATTGGATCAAATACTTAAATGGAAGTAAAACTATTTGGCAATCATTCACCTTAAGGCTCCCACATTGACCCGAATCCGCAATGGTTTACAAAGCAGCCTACCCGACGGATGAACCAATATCAAAGGTTGTTGCACCCATCTTCCCCAAACGACACCACGTCACTTCACTAATTTCATTATCAGATTTAGAAACCTTCAGCAAAAAAAATTTTGTTTTTTTTTATCAGAAAAAATATAACCATTGTTCTCAGAAAAATTTGAATATAATTAAGGTATCATTTCAAACTTTATGGTGGAAAATTTCTAGATACTTTTCTAACAAATAATTTGTTATGAAATTTTTTGTTTTTCTAGTGGTCGGAGGTAGGCATGGGATTAATAATCGAACCAAACCGAGATTTGGAGAGTTGGTTAACCGGTCGGCTAATAAAAGAGAACTGATCGGCAACTTCTGGAAATAAGTTTGATTAGCGGTTCGATTATCGAACCGAAATATTAATCGTTTTCTGTTTTTTTTTCTAGTTTTTCTAACCAAATTATACCAAAATTTCACTAAAATCACTACCTGAACCGAAGCGACATCATGAAGGTAGTAAAGATTCAGCCATTCTCCATGATACATGCGAGGTTTTAGTTTTTAAATGAAGGATTAGTCAGTTTGTGTTTCAAAATTAAAACTGAAAATCAGGGTTAGTGAGTTCGTATTACAATTTTTGGGGTGAAAAGGATGGAAACGACTTCGGTTAGCACATAAGGTGTTAAAGTATGCAACTATATATATATATCGTGTCGGTTTTAAAAATGATCTTAGATTTATGAGTAGAGACGTTTTAAAAAAACGATACTAACTAAAAATAAATGATACTACAATTTAACTATAGCATCATTTATAAAAACGACATGAAATATATTTAACTTCACTAGATTTAACATCGCTTTTTAAAACGACACGATAATTCTAACATCGTTTTAAAATGAGCGTTTTTTTGTTGCATTGACTCCTTTACAAATACGTGTCTACAAAGACCATGACGTGTTGGCTGGTCGAGTTTAGTGCTAAACCCAACATGAACAAGGCTCCAATGGAACAAAAAACTAGATGTAGATCCTGGATTAAAATATTCCTGAAATTATACATCCAAGCTTTTGGTATTTATCATATTAACTAGATGCAAGTCCCGGATTAAAATATCATTTTTAAAAAAATATAAATAAATTAAGAAATTATCATTTTAAAGTCATTGATGTAAATATTGGTGAGGTCTTTGCTTCTCTCTCTCCACCATCTCGTTTCTTCGGTGGACACAACACACAAATAAGGGAGCAAAATCGAGAATTTTAATGTGAGAATATAATGTGATTTAACACTTTGAAGGGTAGTATCGTCTAAACTAAGATTTCGATTTTGCATATAATTTTTCTTTTATTTAACACCCATACACAACACGGCGAGAAAGTTTTCTTAATATTAAAATAAAATTAAGGACTCGTTCAATTTTATGGTGGAAAATTTCTGGATAATTTTTGTATCAGTTCTAAATTTATTTTGAAATTATTAGGTTTCTTGGGCTGAGCATTATCAACGAATTCAATATTTATGAGAAATTATATTAATAATTTAAAAGAAATGATTTGTTTTCTTCTATTTACTTGGTCTTGATTGAACCACGTCAGGATTGATTGCACAAATGATTTATCTTCGAGATCAATATGAGGTAGATGAGCAGTTGTGAACTTGTGATCATAGTAAATTGAATTGAAAACAAAAAATGTCGGCAACGGTTAATATTTAAACTAGTAGAGGATATTTAATATTACTCAGAAATTATAATAACAATTGAAAATAAATTATTGATTGCACGAAGGATTTCTCTTGCATATCAGTAATTACGAGGTAGATGAGCAGTTGTAAATTGAATAGAAACAAAAAGGAAAAAAAAAATGATCCCGAAAAGTTATACTAACAAAATACTAAACTCAAACTCGAACCCTAAAACGAATTTTAGAATGGCTTGACGAGCAACCACTTAGATCCGTAGTTTTCCTCTGTTTCGGGAGCAAGGGGGTTTAAGTGAGGAACAAGCAAGAGAACTCGCAGTAGCGCTCGAGCGACGTGGCCACCGGTTTCTCTGGTCTCTCCGCCGTGCATCAAAGTCTGAGTCTCCCAAAGAATTCACGAATCTTGATGAGATTCTTCCCCAAGGTTTTATTTACCGGAAAAGGACGTGTCAAACACGGAACGTCCAATACAGCTTCCGAGTCTTCAAATCACTTTCATGGACATGGTATTTTTTCTCATCGTACAACTTCTGAACGTGAAATCCGAGTCCGATAAGTCCTGCGGACGACGAGAAAAGCAGATAACTCGGAATGCCGAACTCGTTCGCCACGTCTGTCATCAAAGTGCAGAACATGTCCACGACCAACCCAGCGAGCCTCGGTGAGTCCGGTAAAGTCGAGTAGTCGCTTACGAGTTTCCCAACGACACGTCTCGCCTTTGGTATCTGATTCTTGATATGGATGTCAAGCCTCGTCGACTCAGCGTTTTGTTCATCTCCGCGGGAGATCACTTCGTAGCGGAGGCGGTTGTTGCATGCGGCGAAGAGGGAAGCCACGTAGGCGGAAGCACCACCGTCTTCTTCTCCGGGAAGGAAAGGGAGGATGAGAACGGAGATAGAGATGCGGTCGTCTCGCTCCACTAGTAGCTTCGCCGTCTCAACTGTTGGTTGGACATGACCAATTTCAGGAAATGATACGAACACAAGCTCATATCTCATTTTTGTCCTTAAAAGTCTTTTTCTATATTTATTCTTTTGGGTGATTTGTTTGAATCTGAGTAAAATATCAAACATCCTCTACTACTTTTATATAGTAATCGACATTTTTTGACATGTGATGAGACTGAAGTGGTGAACCAGATCGGAAAAACAACGTGTGTTAGAAGACGCAACAATAACTATCTTGACTAAGTCTCAAGATAGATTTCTTTTAGTCCTTCGTAACAAGGGGTACGACTCGGTTCCCACTTTATAAGGAACCCGAACTTTGAGAGCTTTTCTGAAAGGATCCATGATCCTCATTGGCTTCATGTACTTTACTTCTATAAATAAATTAAAGAAAAAATCAAATCAAAGCGACTCCAAATTTACATATTAAATAAGACATTGTGTTCTTGTTGCTTTTAATTGGGTTCTATCAACATGATCTCTACTCGTTAAGGAAAGTTAGATCTCCTTACTTTATTAACTATATGGATATTAAGATTTAAGAGCAATTGGGTGTATTCACGACTTTTAAAAAATGGTTAAAGTTTGAAATTGCGGCTTAATATAAACTATTTTTTCTCAAGCCTTTTTTTTTTTTGGTCAACTTCTCAAGCCATTTTTTCAATACAAATTTAGATAAATGTGTAGAACATTTTATCCGTTTATGAAAAATATATAAATCGAATTCTTTTTAGAATTTATGGAAAAACACGTACAAAGTTTTTCAATACAACACAAGGCCCTTTAAAATAACAGAAAGAAATAAAAATCAAGTTCATTGCAACAAAAAACCATGCTTACGAAATTAATATTATTAGTGTTATTTATCATAAAACAAACTTTACATGTTAGAAAAAACTTACATTAAGTGTTTCAAAATGATTCAGTCTACAAATAATTAATAACATATATTATTACATTTTCATTTTATATAAATCATACACACTTCAAAAAAAATAAACTCCAGAATTTATATATATATATATATGATACTTAAAATGTTACAAGCTCTATATAATACAGTCAATGACATATTGAGCTTGAACTATGTGGTTTTGTGCTAATAGTTATGCCCATATTACTAAATCATGAAAGGCCTTGTTAATTTACTCCATCTTAACCTCACAAGAGGAAGCGCAACGTTCACTTTTTTCCGATGATGATTGTGAAGGTGATAAAGATTTAGCCATTATCCATGAGACAGATCGAACAGGTTTGAGTTTTGAAATTAAGGGTTTATTTTAAATTTTGAAATTTCGATGGAATCTCATTTGATTCATCAGGCGGCTTGTAGAGATGATCCACATCCAAGACAGTTATGCTTGAATTTTCCCTTTGGATCAACTCCTAATCCAAGCCATTGTGATGTTCTGTCTGGTTTGTAACCTTACAATGCAGTGTTATTGTTACATCTGCGATAAACCTGCTCATTGTGCAGAGTGGACAATATCGACTTCGCATTGCAATGCTTATGACTCTACTTTGTGGAATTGGTGGAGGAGAAAGTGAAATATGGTTACATTTAAGGATTAGAGCTCTTTCTTATGACTTCATCATTTAGGTAGCTTCTTTATCTATGACTAGACTAATAGATCGATTTAGGTTCTGGAGAAGTAATGTGATCTAATGACATTTCCTCAGTATGAGATTGTTTAAGGCATTGAAGTCGTATTTGCATTTCGAAACGAAACCAGCGGCTTCTTGACAAGTTAACAGAGAATAATATTGCTCCCAAGTTGCAGCCTTTTCGTCATTGAATGTGTTTGTTATTTCACTTTTCACCTGAAGAGAACTCTTCTCATGTTCTTTGTTATCTGTTTAAACTAAAAGTTCGCAGAGAAGAAAGATTGAGGCTCTGTGGGCATTTGCATTGTTCTTTTCTTAATCCTTTTTGATATTTTGATTCAATTTAAGCGTAGAAATGCAAGCATGGCTGGGTTTGTTTCACTAGATTGACTCAATGATGGTTTACTAACTCTGATTTTACATCTGTCATGATAGAAAACTGAGTAAAATTATTAAGTTTACAAACAACGAAAAGTTGCATTTGCACAGTCTATAGGAACCCCTTTGAGCAACATAAATAAATAAATGTCTTAAAGGGTTCCAAACATAAGAGGCTTTTTGGGGATTTTATTGCTTTTAAGTGGATGGAGATCAAACACAGACCTAAATATGATATTTTCCATAGTTTCTGTAACTTCCAAGTGATTAAAAATAGAGAGACTTAGAAAAATGTACTTATGTGCTGCCAAAAAAAAACAAAAGGTATGATGATAATTGATGGGCCTGTTACTGTGGCCTGTGGACTTGGTTTTTATAGAACATTGACTATTGACTTTTTAGCTACTTTCTACGCACTATCAATAAATGCTGATGTTCACAATTCTTATAGTTATACTGATTTGGAGTAAATCTTTTGTATATGAAAAATCTAGGTATACATTTTGAAATTAGGAACCCATCCATGATGTTCCCCACATAAGCTAGTAATCCAAATGGTTGAGGATTTCAATTCGTGTGTGGGATCGAGTAATCTATTCTCATAAATACTATCTCCGACTAGTCAGCATGAAGGTGCAAGTGCAACCGCGACGTTTCACACATTAAAACCAACTTTTAAAACTATTTTTATCGATCTTGAATAGTGCCATGATATTCCTTTTTATCTTATTTTATAAGACCATCTACAATGGAGACCCATGAATGTGTGTCTTAATAATTTTTTAAGATTAAATTTAATATAAATTTAAGTAAAGACACTCTAAATAATTTGACACTAAAATTGACACTCCATTGCACGTACTCATTAAAAGGTGTCTTAAGATTAAAAAAGTATTTAATTATTGTAAATGTTTTTTTTTGTCTAAAATTTTAATATAATAAATGTTGGGTAAACTTATGAAATATAAAAAATAAAAATGAGGAATTTTTTTTTGCAAAAAATGAATAAAAAAATAAAATTATTCAGATCAAAAAATATTTAAAACCAATAGACTGCAGATACCTGGCATGTCTTTATCTAACAAATATGTCTCGCTGAAAACAGTGTCTCTCTCCTGTTCACTCTCTTTTGATAACTTTTATTCTTTTAAAATTGAGAGACACATGCAGTATTCTCCAATGTGGGTGTTCTAAGATTTTCTAGATAAAAATACAGAGTTTAAGAAACAATAAATGTTTTGTTATTTTTCTATAATATATATATTAAAAAATTTAACCAATAAAAAAAACTACATAATACAAATGATAACATACTAATAAGCATAAATTGTGCATAGATATTTGTAAAAATATGATAAAATGAAACAAGAAAAAAAGCCTAAAACATCTAATATATTGGAACAAAGGAAATACAAATTACGGTTTAGCTGCAACAGTTTTAGAAGCTATAACTTCAAACATTATATTCCATATTTCCCCTCTTAGTATATATAATAATATAAATAGTGAGTCTAATATAACATGTCTGTTATTCACTTGGTGCAACAAGAGAGAAGATAGGGTGATATGCAAGAAGTTAGATAGACTGCTAAAAAATGTGGAGTGGCAACTATGTTTTCCGCATTCCTATTGTGCTATGGAGCCAAGAGAATGCTTAGATCATCTTCGAGGAGAGATGCAACTGTTTTATACCAATCTACTTCAACCTTGTTTCGATTTTCGAAGAAGTTAAAAGGGTTGACACTGATCTTTAGAGGATTAAGTAGAAGCAAGTTATCAGATATTTCTAGGCGAGTTTTAGAGGCTTATGATGATTTGTGTGTTTGTCAACAAAACACACTTTCTAATCTGAATTCACAGGCTGTGGGCGAATTCGTAATATACTATGTTTACTTCCAAAACATGGGTCATCCTAGTTTTAAGACGGGTTGCGTATTTAGTTTAGTTCGAGAGCCACTACAAGTGTCTTAGCTTAAACCTTGTGTTTTTGTTTTATTTTCTTTTCAGTTCAAAAACTCTATTACAGGATGCATATAACGTAAATGTAAACATGATTTTTTTGGTTGAATAAATTTTACATTTATTAATATATATATATATATATATGTATATATATAACATGTCTAATAAATCTATATGTTTTAAGAAAAGTCGAGTCACACTGCATCGGGCTACGTCACAATAGTTAGGAATTGAATGTAAACATATAATAGGGCAACTAATAATGCAATATTTGTTCCTTTTTGTTAGTTAGGAAGAATACATTAAACAAACACATGGATTTAGAAATAACTTGAGCTATAGTTTACTTGTGAATTATGATGTATTGTGAAATTATAAGTGACTCCCTCAGTCCCATTTTATTAGATATTTTATGAGTTTTTTGTTTGTTTCATTTTATTAGATGTTTTACAAGTCTTTGTACAAAATTTAAATGCATTAAATATTGTGTGATCATTATATACTCCAGTATTTTCTATAATTGGTTGAACTGTTTTAAATAAAAATATTAAATGACTTGTTAAGAAAATATAATTTTTTAATAGTGTGTTTTTACCCAAAAAAATCTTATAAATTAAAAAGAGAGATTCTTTTTTTTGTGGGAGTGAAGTTGCATAATGGTGGTTACCTCTGAAAACTCATCACATTAAGTTGCAGGTTCGGGATTCGAATCCTGCTCTCTACAGTGTTAAAAATTTATTAAAGCTACTAGGCTAATTGAAAAAAAAAAGATAGTCTTTATTATTAATATTTAGTTAAAATAGTATGAATATAATACTAATGCATAAAAATTACCTAAATTAATACCTTACACTCTTTTTGACAAGTTTATGTATTCGTTCTATCTTATATATATATATGATAGTAATGATATGATATGGTAATGCACATTTAGTGGAAAACTTGTCTTCAACAAACAACTGTCAATGGCTGTATGAATTACAGTCTATTGTGGGTCATATTAATAATTAAAGATTTAAAGTACATAGACCTTCAATAAGTTTATTTCACATCAGCAATTACTCGTAGTTTTGATGATATCAATAATAATTGTAACTGGTTGCAAATTGGTAATAACTACCACCAACTAAGAGGGATGAGAAACGATACAATCGAATTGATGATGCAATAGTAAATTTTTTTAAAAAATATACTTATAAAGATTTTAGTTAAAATGGTTTTAAAAATATAAGACAGGTCAAGTCGTGTTCTGAAGTCTCACAAGTTGAGATGAGTTGTTGTAAAGATATTTGTTTATTTTCAGGATGAGCTGTAAAGAAAGGTTCGTGATTGTGAAGGTCTTACTTAAACCATAGTTAAATATTTTATGTTAATTGTAATAATATTAAGAGTTTTGGTGACCCATATGCCGACCAATGCCATGACGGCATGACGCGTCTAGCGAACGCAAAAATCTCGACGACACCGTTGCTTTCCACACTGTTCATACCTCGCCTTGCCGTTGCCGCATTATTATTATTATTTTTCCAGTGTTTTTCTCTGTGATATTTAAAAATTGTACTGGAAAATGACTTTGAAAGTTGATTTTCTTTCAAATAAAATACATTTAACCATAAGATCCAAAATTGTGTAGTTTAGCAACAAAAAAACAAAAGTCTTCGAGTTTTTTTATTGCTTGAAAATTATATTTTACACGAATTCTGGAAAGCTTTCATATATAAAAATGTCAACTATTTATTAAAACAAGAATTTAAAATCTTAGCACATAAAATATTCACTATTTTGTTTTAACTGTTAAGGGTTCCAAACTGTGACTAGAAGAAGCAATTTAGTAGTTTGTATTAATGTTAATGATATCTAACCATCTGAATTCAAATTCGCATGCCTATTACATATTGATAAAAAAATTTGTAGAGTTAACAGTTGATGTTGTCGACAAAAATTAAAAGAAATATATATATATATCTTTTTACATAGAGATATTATCATATTATGATAACTCTAAAGGCACCAATCGATCCAAAACTTTCACACAATTTATTTTGTCTCGCAAACGCCATGCACTTGTTTGTAATTTTGCTCCTTTTCATCCATTATTTATCTTTTAACTTTGTCTCTAGCTATCTCTTCTCTATATATATAATCCTCCATGTATTTATATATAACAATATTTGGAATTTTCGAATCTATCAAAAGTTGTTATATGGTAGTAAGACAGGGAGGCATTACCTGTCAAGCATCATCTAGACAACAATTAATGTGCTTTTTTCTTTCAAAAATATCACAAACAACAGATATCAACAACCTTATACGTCGTCGTTCAGCAAAAGAGTCGGTGCTCTTGTGCACGAGTGCATAGTCTTGGATTTACTACTTATCTGGTATGTTTGTTAAAGATCTAATTAAGATTTTGAGTTATGCTATCAAATTGTGAGCTTCGCCAAAACAGAAATTTTCATACGGTTCGTATCTTCACAATTTGAATTTAATAACGACAAGTTATGGTTTGCTACATCTATGCATGTTTTACTCATACCAATTGACGCCAGTGATTTAAAATCGTTCTTAGTTTAAACTGGTTTGTTTCAAACGTAAATATTTGCGTAAGATAATTTTTAAAAAAAAATACAATAATTTAATAATATATCATGTATACATTGTAAACATAATAAACAAGACCATCTATAGTTTATATACATTTATACAAATTAAAATGCAGATAAACATCATTAGGTATTTTCTTTTTTTGCTTACACATACTCGTTTAATTATCACTATCAAGTTATACAAACTAGCATATATATATATATATATATGTGTACTGGAAACATATTTTTTTCTTTTTGATCTCAATTATAGTACTTGTGAAAGAATAATAATTATACGTATCAAGATGTGGACCTTGACGCTTGAAAAAAAATACAAAAAGAGAAAACGAAGCTATAGAAAGATCGCGTTTTGCCAAACAAAATATATGTTTTGAAACGTAATCAAGAGAATGAATATACATTACGCTCGTTTCGTTTCATTCATTTAATTCAGTAAACATATTTCTCCCACAAATTTATTGGAGCATTTGTATGTAGCTTTGGAATTAGTGTAGATTTGAGCGTGATTGGTTGTGTCTTTGAAATCTGTTTACAGTCATATTTGAATTTAAAATTTTAAATTCAAAACAATCACGCGTTACATTCATATTTTAATAGTTAAACCCACTTTTATTTTTGTTTTTTCTTTTTGGTTTTTTTGCTGTAGAAAGCTAAAATCTCAAAGACAAAAATTTTGATCTTTGAAAAATTATGGAAAGTTGGTTCTGCAAACTATTTATTATAGAAAGTTGATTCTACAGTCTAAATTAGTCATGAACAAAATATCCGAACCGAATGGACCGAACCAAATTGACAAAAGAATCGAATGGATCTTAAAATTTAGAACCAAAAAAACCGGAACCAAACCGAGTCCAATAGTACCCAAAATATAATTATATACTTAAAATATTAATTATATCTAGACTTCAATAACCTATTTATCTAAAATTACAATTATAAATCCAAAAATATCAATTATTTTTAGACCGAAATAACCAAAATACTCAAAAATAATCAATATATTCGTAAGTTTTAAGTTATCTTTTTTCAAAATTTAACCAAATTTTATTCAAATTTAACTATTTTTAGATTTTTTTCAACAATTCGGATATCCGAAACCGAACCGATACCAAAACAAAACCGAACCGAACCGAAATTCTAAAATATCCGAATGGATCTTAAATCCTTTTACAGGAAATATCCGGAACCGAACCGAATACCCGAATGCCTAGATCTAGTCTAAATTATAAAATTACAACAAAAAAAATCCACGGATCAAATTCTAGAACAAAAATCATAAATCTAGAACGAATCAGATACACTTTGGCGCTTCAGATTTATAAAGATGGCGTACGTTACAAACACTCCATTAAATTAACTAGTTGAACGTTCAAAGTCTTTAACCAATACATTATTATTTATTTTAATACCAATCCGTAATTATCAACTTGGCTACGTCATATGTTTTATAATAAGTAGAAAATTAATTACTGAGCAAATTGTCTTTTACTTCTTTTTTATAATACTAGGTATCGAAGTTAATCGTATACTAATGTTAAAAAAAATATGTAAATAACTCAACACATCGTTTGCAAAATCGAATTCAAGATTCCAATGGTCCTCATTTGTGATTTGTGAAAGCTATTGAATAAAGACAAATGGTCAAAAGATTTCATTTTCATAAAACAAAATAGAGATCTAGTTATGAAATTACAGATCAGGATCATAAGCCTTGAACGACAATGTTAAAATACTAAAGAAATTCAAATTACATGGAAACGAAAAAACCTCGAGTAACCTTATTAGTACTTCAAAACCATCGATCATCTCTATATATATATAATTAGATACTGATTTACAAAGTTCTATGTGATTCAAGACGACGACGAGACACTCGGTAAAAATCTCAGTCGCTTCTCATCGATTAGATCATAGAGAGAGAGAGAGGAAGCAAATCTGAAGTCAAAAACTTAGTTATGAGACAAAAAAGTTGACAAGTCAAAAATCGACGAGATGAGAAGAGAAATCAGGAATCATCGACGTCGAAGAAGGTGTTGGAAGGAGGAAACCACCGATCCTTACGGCGTTTCTATCTCCGGTACGCCGTGGAAGAATCCCGGCGGTGAGTTTAGCTAGAGCCGCCGTGTACTCAACTAGTAGCTCAGTAATAATCACTACTGAGATCATTCTTGATTTCTCTTGGATCTTAAAATTTCTAGACTCTTTGAAATTTCTGATACTTTTCAAAGAAAAGATCTAAGCAATGAAAACTTGAGTAGTGAGAATGTGAGAGACTTCTTTGTCATTATATAGACGACCATTTTTCACTTTCAATAGACAGAGAAGACAAGAGCTCCAATACTATAATCTTTTTATTTTATTTTATTTTATTGGATCTCTTTTCTTAATCACTTGCTTCTCACGCTCACTGCACATTAGATGTAAAACAAATCAGGTTGAAAATATTTAAAAAAGGGAAGTATTTGTTTAACATAGGGAAGAAAAAAAACATATATAGGATTATCAAAAAGCTAGACTTGTACCAATAAATAAAAGGTCCTATAATTGATACTTCATCATTGGACTTCAATTTTCTGCCGAAAATATTTTGGTTTTTCTTTTTATTGATACCAAACAGATGTATAGCTGGATTCATCAGATTTTGTTGTTTTGCAATCATATAGATATAGTACGAATATTGAATAACTTAATCTATTATTTGTGTAGGAGAACTGTGCATAGTACATGCATACCAATAATTCATTGTCTTTTCACCAAAATAAAATAAATAAACAGAATCTTCTAATGGATTTAATGGTTAAGGGTATAAAGATTTTTATATTAGGTCTGGGGTTTAATTTCCATAATGTAGTTTTTTGCAAATTAATAATGCAAAACTTATCAGAAATTTAGAATACTGCGTACAGAATCGTTCATCGTGGTCTCGTATGTTGCGGAAAGAGCATATCCATTGTGTGAGTGTTGTACATACAAAACCGTTCGTTGTGGATCATAGTGTTACGGAGAAAGCTGTGTTGTGGAATCATTGTTCTCGGAAGTTGTTCATTTTAATAGCATATGTTGTAGGTAGTTGAATATCATTATTATATGATTAGATTTGATATCTCTAATGATGATGTAATAGAAGAAGAAAGAAAAAGAATTCTCTTATTAATATAACCGGGAAAACATTATATCAAACCCAAGACTAAATCTCTAGGATATGTAAAACATTAGATTTTTGTCATTTAAAATTTTTATGACAACCAAAGAGAATATAAGGATTTGATCATGGTCTAAAACTAAAGATAAATTCTTTACCATTTGAATGCTACCATTAAACTACTATTTTTCAAAGGATGTTCACTATTTATTATTTATTATTCTTTCTGTTTTATAAAAAGTGTCGTTTTAAGATTTAATTTTTGTTTTATAAAAAGTGTTGTTTTGTATTTCCTATGCAGATTTTTAAATTCAATTTTTTATATTTATATTATTTCGGCTTATTAATAGAAAGATAAACTTAATTAGTGTATTTATAAAGAGTAAAGTAGAAATTTATACCTTTTTAAAAAATTTTGTATGAAATATATCACATTCTTTGGGAAACAAAATGAGTATTTATTATGATGCATAGTCCGATTGTTTGTCTAAAAGACCTATTCAAAACAGTTAATACGACAGCAAACCAATATGTATTAAAACAAATCATAACATGTTAGGTTTACAATTTCTTTTTATTTGTCAGCATGTCTACATTTTAGTATTGATTTAAATATATTTGTAGTTACAGTGTATAATATTAATATATATAAATGGACGAAGAGTTACTTTGTATCTATATGTGAAACTTATCCATATATTTTTGTTTGAAAACTAACCAACAGAGTTAAGAGTTCAACGGTATGATTAAAGTTAACGATGTTACTATTTGTGATACGTTTTTTATATCTAAATTATGATACCCGGCTTTTTCATACTAGAACCATCAAATATTTCAAATTTTAATCCAAAATTATGTTAATTTAGCCGATTCATACCTGAAATATGATACTCGGCTTTTTCATACATGAACTATGATCCTGGCTTTTTTATACATGAACCATTAAATATTTCAAATTTTAATCTAAGCCGGATGTCATAGTTCAGGTATGAATCAGCTAAATTAACATAGTTCAAGATTAAATTTTGAAATAGTTGATGGTTCAGGTATGAAAAAGGCAGGTATCATAGTTCAGGTATGAAAAAAAACGTATCGCAAACAGTCTGAATTGATTTTGGCCGTTTTTCCTGTGTCAATCTATTCACGAAAGTGACTAGCATACCATGAAAGTGGACTATCATAACTTCGAATATCTCTAAATTGACAAACACAAACTTAAAAAGAAGAACATAAATCCTATAATTTAGATTTCCTGTAAATCGACTATCACCTAATTCTCTGTAAATATTTATTAAGTTATTTTAATTATGTTATTTAATTTAAGTTATTTATTATATGTTATTTATTTTATGTTATTTAGTTTACGCACTTTAATTTATGTAATTTATTTTATGCTAATTATTTTACGCAATTTAATTTAGTAATTTACTTTATGAAATTTAATTATGCTTTAATATTTTAGTTTATTTATTTGATTTATTTTATTTAATGTTATTTAATTGTTTTATTTTATTTTATGTTTTATTTATTTATTACACCTGAAATATGACATCCGGCTTAATATAGTTCAGGATTAAAATTTGAAATATTTGATGGTTCATGTATGAAAAAACCGAGGTTATAGTTCTTGTATGAAAAAATCGGGTGTCATAGTTCAAGTATGAATCGGTTAAATTAACATAGTTCATGATTAAAATTTGAAATATTTGATGGTTCATGTATGAAAAAATCGGATGTCATATTTCAGGTATGAAAAATATATCGCAAATAGTCTGGATTGATTTTGACCGTTTTTCCGTGTATCTTATTATATTTTCTAGTTGTATATGAACATCAAATATTTTGTGTCGATTCTTGTTGGAGATAATATTGAATAGTAAGTAATTAATGGCTTATTTAATGGTGTGTATATAACTTGACACGTTCACATGTTGCACTAATGTTACATCATCAAATTCATCACGCTGTTTATAAATAATAAAATTTTTAGAATTTTCACACATATTTTCAAAAATTAGTATTTAATTAAAAATGCATTAATTTTTGTACTAATAAATTCCATAGTTATAAACCAATAGTAATTCAATAAATTAAAAAATTGAAATCATTATTTCTTGAAGATCTAAAAGATTATCTATAAGAACCAAAAAAATCTAAAAATCTTTTAACAAAAAAACAGAGGGAGTAGGTGTTTAATCTGCCAAAAGTTGAGATGAGCTGTATTTTTCTAATAATCCAGATTTTTGTTTTTTTAAATTAAGTATATTAAAAATCTAATAGTCCCTCCCTATCAAATTAACTAATGTTTTGGGAAAAAAATTGTTTCAATTTATTTGATGCTTCAAATTTCAATGCAAAATTAACTTTTTGTTTTTGTATTATGACAATCTGTAAATTATGCAGATTTTTTTTTCTATTGGTTGAATTGTTTTTATATATATAATAAATAATATTTTAATTATTTAAAAAATATTAAATAAGTTTTATATTATATGCACAACAATATTAAACATCAATTATAATTAAACATATTGAAGAATTTGTATTCTCGTCATCGCCAAGAGCGGAGGCACATATGTAAGGAGGAGGTCAGCTCTGAAATTCTTAAGGCAATTTAAAATGACTCCATTCAAAAATTAAAATTGACCCTATCTAAATTATATTTTATAAAAAAGTCTTTTTTTTTTTCATTAGGTAATTTGTAGATTATGTTTTTCAGTATATTTTTTTTATCCTCGTTAAAAAAAATTCTGGCTCATCACTGATTCATTATCGTACCATAATTCATGGTTAAAACTAGAAAATACATTTAGCAATTAGTGGATAGTTAGAGATGTTAACTATAACAATTATAAACACAGATTAAGAAGAAGAACTTGACCGCAATAATATTGTACCTAATCAAATATTATAGTTAATTTTGATTTTGTTTTTTTGCAGAAAATCAAAGAGTAGACTTACAAATTATAAAACTGGATATGATTGCACCTCCTTTTCCGCCTCCTAATTAGTAGCTTTTTTAATATATACTGTATACACTAATAAGAGTTTCTGTATTTTGTAATTGGAGAAAGGAAAAGTGAAATTTTAGTTTTAGTACGCTATTAAAGTGTAATACTTATAAAAGTAATTCTGACTTATATAGTAGATTTGTTTTAAAAAACATTTCCCCCTTTATTGTAGAGTTTAGACTACATTATATGACGAAAGATTCGGATCCATATGTATAAGGAGCCATTCATGGTATTAGACATTGAATCAAAATATCCAAATGATATATAACCGTAATATTAAGTCTTATTGGCAAAATCGTGATTCGTGAAATACAGATCGATATAATGATTTCTATCACAAATGTGGAAATTTTTAGGAGGAAATGATTAACATAAGCTTTTGATAAATGTTGGGGGAAATTGTTTTTTGATTAATAAATATGTTATGCTACTTTGTTGATCTTACGACTTATTTAAATGAAATATTCTTACGTCATCAATTCATATATACTCAGAAAATCCAGTCTATGTGAGTGTATCGGTATTGACAAACTATGTAAAATATATTTTCTTTTTGGAGATTCTGTGTGAACTCAAACATAATAAATGAAATAAATTAATAAGTCAATTCCATATATTCAACGTAAAAAAGTCGAATAAATCAAATATAATTTTCCCTCTACAGTTTAACAGATGGTCATATAATGGGTCACATGAGAGTTATAACAATTAACTAATAATCAACCAATATTTTTAAATAATTTACCCAGCAAGGACATTTCATTGGCTAAATAACCAACACCATTACATAATTAATTTAACAAGTGCATATATAAATAATCTTTTACTACATTGACGTGTATATTATATAGAAAAAAATATGTAAATTGATATGATTGGATAATTTTTTTATAATATATTCCCTTAAGCTTCTGTATGTGTGTAAATGTAAACTGTAATGTTACAGAATTTGTATTGTCCAAATATTAAACTATACGGATAGAAAAATATCGGGAAATAGTAGTTTATTATATGTAGATTTATTGGGTTTTTAACTTTTTAAGATATCTCTCACTGAGATCAATAATGGAGACCTAATCAGCGTACGTGTCTACATATATATATATAGAATAGAAAGATATGATGAAGATTTTCTCAACCCCCTAAAGAATATGTGGACCTCCTTGATTAAGCCAGCTTAAAGATTTAATTCGAAGATTTTAGTGTTGGTTGATAAATTGACAGATCCAACGTGATCCGAGGGATTATCGAACTCCGTGATTGATTAACTTGACTTAGAATGAATTGGACCTTGAGAAGGTCTTCTTCAGGGCTTTCCAAGTGAGAGAAGAGGTTATTACGAGTGACGATTAATCCGTTTTTAATCCAAATTTTCTTTAAAAATCCAATAGAACTTTTGTTCACCAATCGAATATAAAATGATCAGAATGTAAAATTAATCGAGACAATATATTTATTTAGTTTTTGTCTTTTGATTAGGAGAAAGAAAAAAAAATCAACAGATTAAAAATTTTAGATTTTAAAACCGATCGACTTTGTTGTTGATATTTCCTAACACGTCGAACTTGTCGTAGATTTAAACTTAAAGTTCTAACTTCTAAAGCCACTATTTTTAAAATCAAACTGACAATGCAAACTCAAAGTTCGCTCAGATCACTAAACTAATGTGTCGAACAAATCAAAATCCGATTATTAGATAATATGATTTACTGAATTATACGATTTTTGGTTTACATGATAAAAAAAGATGTTTTCATGTTTTTTTTTATATTTTTAATTCATATTTAAAATAGCAACGAAAAGTATTAAAATGATCTCAACTTGATTTCTTGGGACCAGTATCGACTTGTTTAGGTGGGTTGCACTTTATCCTTTTCTACCGAATAATTCACTATTTTATTAGCTACTCTGTTTTAGCACATAGTTATTTGCCTAATTATGGCGTATCATTGTATCAATAGGTTACAATGGCTTGGATTTAGCCATTTTAGGTACGGATGTGTCATCACTTTTGTCTTTGTTTTTTTTCTTTCTTGTCGGCCAAAAAAAAAAAAATAACTAATCTCTTTATCTGCTAAATTGTCTCTTCTTTCTTGAGTGTCATGTGACACATTAATCTTTATCTTATCGAATTTTAGGAAAAAGGCAAATCAAAATTTATAAAAATACAAAAGAAAACTTTTCTATTGCTTAATAGATTTATAGACGAGGTAGATTCTGCCTATGTTTGCTTTATCTGAATATACAAATTAAAATTATAAAAAAATTACACAAATTTTATGTTTTGTAGTCATATTTATATGTAATCATAAATATTGCCTTATTTTTTTTGTCCGGTATCACAAAAACGGCTACTTTTTCGATGACTCAATCACATGCATGATGCACCTACCATGTGAGACCCATTACTTACAATTTTATTAACACAATTGATTTCTCAAAGTTATAAAATGCCATTTTATAAAAACAATAGCTTTGCTTACGAAGTCATTTAACCAAGGGTTTGATTAGGAAGACTTTTGGTAGAGCTTAATGATCATTAAAAACTAATCACAAATTTTTTTTACAGCATTAATAGAGCATAGAAGGCTCCTTAATGCTATATATTAATTGAGATTTTTCAAGACTTAGGGGCTTTTAAAAATTAAAAGACAAATTTGTCCTTAATTATTAATTAAAAACCTAATACAAATAGGGTAATAACTCATACACATCATTTAAACTAAATTTTGTTTTCACGTCTCAGACATACAAACTCTCGGTAAGTTTTTACAATTGCAACTAAGAAAAGTTTCGAAAACATGATCATGATCACGTATACTAATTCTATACGTGTTAAAAAAGCTTCGAAAACATGATTCTCATATATGAATTTTGTGTAATCATATATACCTAAGTTTATATAAAATATTATTTTATACGTTCATCGAACATAAATTATGCTGATTTTGATGAGTACGAAAAAATGGGAGAACAAACATTGAATGTTTTAGATACAGAATATGAGTCAGAAGTTGAAACCACGCGTTATGAACCTACAGGAGATACATACATATCACGACTTCGTAACAATATTGCAGAAAGTATTTTGACTAGTTAGTATTAGTTATAGAATCGTTATAAACACGTTAGTCTTTTTCTCAATCTCTCTTAGTATTTTTTTAATTGGTTACGTCGATTTGGTCAAACCTGATATGTTTCATGATAAGAATATCTTTAGTTTGTTTCTTGGGATTTTATGTTTTTTCTATTTTGTAAAATATTGTTTTCTTCTAATAAATCCAAAATGAAAAATCATGTCTATTTTAGTAATTTTGTATCTATATGCTCACTGTTTTACCAATCAAATTTTTAATTAAAGTTTAATGATTTTGGAACATAATGCAACATAATGCTAATGCTTTATTAAAAGCATTAGCAATCAAAGCCTAAGAGACTTAGATCTAAGCTTCTTTAGTACTTTCTTCAATCTCCAGACTTAGTTTGATTATGATGCTCTAGTAGATACATCTCGGCTAAGGCAGCAAACATTGCTGATCCAACGGGAAGAACATTCTCGTCGAGGAAGAAATAAGGCGAATGAGGGCTATGTACAGAACCAATTTCTTCGTTTTTGATACCGATTGCTAGATAGTAACCGGGTATTTTTTGTTGATAAAATGCAAAATCCTCACCCGCCATCACCTTGTTACCCGGTTTCACCTTCTCGGGTCCAACCAAGAGTTTCAAAACCTTTTCAGCGTATTCGTGTAGCTTGTGATCGTTCACTGTTGCTGGATACATAGGATGGCTATCTTCATGCATGTCTATATCCGCTTTGCATCTATGTACTTCAGCTTCTCTTTCAACCACCTGTCAGCAACAATCGGGTTAGATCAGACTTGAAAATCAAATTGAAAAATCGATTACATTTGAACATTCGTTATTTTGTGGATCGTGGAAGAGAGCTTGTGGATATAACAATGGTCTGTTCCATGAAAATTTTACTAGAACAGTGTAACAAGAGACTCAGGAATCAAAATCACTAAACTCTTTTGAACAATATCTTATTGATCACCAGGGAAAAGATGTAAGATCCATAAGATATCGGAAACATGTTCCGCTTTTTTCTCTGCATCGAATATTCAAAGGTTGTTTTGAAACCGCGTATGCGTACCTCTTTCAACCTGTGTATCAACCAGTTCATACCATCAGTTGTAAGACTCCTCAGAGTTCCCCCAAATTCTACATACGTTGGAATCACATCAAACTCAGAAGCATCGCTTTTCATAAATGTAACAGACAGCACCTAAAACCAAAAACAGGAACCTTTAGCGTCAGAAGACTTAAGTTTAGTCTTGCAAATAGAGATATCCATATGCATAAACGACCGTTAGATTTATCAATTGGGAAAGTATACAACATACATGGCTTAAGAGAGGATCTACTTCTCTGGAGATTATAAGTTGTAATGCTAAGATGGTAGATGATGCAGCCAGCACTGGATCAACACAAGAATGGGTGTCCGAAGAAGAAGCCGGTAATTTTCCACTCATTCTTACACTGAAAATGCTTGTCGATGCCAAAGCAGGACCCGAGATTGTTTCTACTTCTCCTGTAGGTAAACCAGAATTTACATGCATCCCAAATATTGCTTCTGATTCACCCAAAGCACCTTCTTTTATCATGTAAAAAGCACCGGCACCACCTTCTTCTGCTGGTTGAAAAAGAAGCCTCACTGTTCCCTTTTGATTAAGCAAAGATAAATTCTCATTCACAAAAACCTAAAGACATAATAAAAGACTAAACCCTTTCTATAACCAAAGCAAACATAGTTACAGCTACAACATTCTCCAAAATCAGACCAAAACTTTTTAATTACTAAGATTTTAGAACATGAACAGTACAGACAATGCAAGATTCAACCTTTTGTACATATAACACAGTTACAGCTGTAACATTTCAGTTACTAAGATTTTAGAACCTGGGCAAGATTCATCCTTTTGTTGCAAACAACAAACCAATCGTACATATGTGTTCGATTATGTTTGCGGTTGCTAAGCTAATCTTACAAATTCACAACACATTTACCTCAACCAAGCTAGAGAATAAAGAAGAGAAAGCTTACATTAAGCTTATGTTTGCGTTTGCTAAGCAATTTAGCAGCACCAAGAAGCATAGTGGTGTGTGAATCATGCCCACAAGCATGCATTTTGCCATCGATTTTGCTCTTATGATCCCACTCAACCAATTCCTGAAACGCACCAATTCAATTTACAGAAATTAAAAGAGACAATAAGAGAGAGAAAGAGAAGATCGAGTTTACTTGCAAGGGAAGAGCATCCATGTCAGCTCGGAGAGCAACAACCGGAGGAAAACCCGACCCGATTTGAGCTACAATACCGGTTTTCGCAACCGGGTAAGAATACGAAACCCCTAATTCGTCAAGCTCGCGACGAATCAGAGCACTGGTTTTGTGTAACTCGAAGAGGAGTTCTGGGTTTTCATGGATTTGTCTTCTTACAGAGACTAACCAGTCTTTATCACCTAAAGCTTCGGTTAGATATTGACGTGGATACTCTTGATCTCCATTGACGGAAGTAGCGAGAAGAAGGAGAAGAAGCGTCGAATGTGCAATCGAAGAATTGACCATTTCAAATTGGGGTCAACGGAACCCTAAAAGCTCCAATCGATCTGAAAGTTAGACACTTGGTGAAAAGTGAAGCACACCAATCGAAAGCTTTCGTTTTGAGGAGATAGCAACCGGACGACTAACGTTAAAGCTCGAAACTTGTTCCTTTTTTTTCTGGATTTTTATTTATTTCCAAAATTATTTATACCTCTTTTTTGGCGGCATTACTCTTCTTGTTTTTTCTTTTTTAAGATTACTATATATTACATTATTTTAATTTATGTATTATTATTATAAGAAAATGCACTATGATACAATAATTTTCATTCAGTGTAAATTAAAAGTATTATCATTAAGTTTTGCATTGACTTTAAATTGTTAGGAAACATCAATCTTTAAGATAAAATCCATAAATACTTTATTAAGATATTACTATAAAATTATTAATAAGAAAACAAAATGATGAGTTGATGACTAGTTATATTACCACTACTTAAAAATAAGAAGAAGGAAATGCAATCCTTCTTTTATGCTTTATGATGAGTTGATGACTAGTTATTTGACCACTACTTAGCAATTTGATGGTTTAAGAAATGCATTTTGTTATATCACCAGTCATTATCCACATTATGATTAGTATCCAAAATCATTTGCTATGGATCATTAATCTATAACTCTTTTGGAGTGAACACTCTGTAGGGATGTTAAAATGGTTTTTTTGAGTCTAGTCCGGCCCTGTTTTCTTAAAGCTCGGTCCTAAATTAGCCTTAACCCTTTTGAACCTATAAAATATTGTAAAACAGGGTTAAACCCTTTATAACCCATTTGATCCCTAAACCTGTGTAATCCTTTTTAAATTTACAAGTTTTTAATAACAATAAATATAAAAATAAATAATTAATAAGTATATCATCATATCTAATCATTTGACATCATCATCAATGACATAAAATAGGAATTCACGTTTTTCGGCGGGAAAATAATGAATCACGTTTTTGGCGGGAAAATTACGGAATCATGTTTTTGGCAAAAAATTGTGGAATCGAGTTTTTGGCAAAAATTTGTGAAACATATTTTTTTTGGTGGGAAAAATACGGATTTTTGTTTTTGGCGGGAAAAATACGAATCCGTGATTTTTGGCGGAAAAATACGGAATCGTGTTTTTGGAGGGAAAAAATGGACGCGTGTTTTTTACGGGAAAAATATGAACTCGTGTTTTTGGCGAAAAAAATACGGACTCGAGTTTTTAGCGGGAAAAATACGGATTCGTGTTTTTGGCGGAAAAATAAAGACTCGTGTTTTTGGCGGGAAAATAAGGACTCGAGTTTTTGGCGGAAAACTACGGACTCGTGTTTTTGGCGGAAAAATACGGATTTGTGTTTTTGGCGGGAAAAATACGGACTCGTGTTTTTGGCGGAAAACTACGGACTCGTGTTTTTGATGGGAAAAATACGGATTTGTGTTTTTGACGGAAAAATACGAACTCGTTTTTTGTCCAAAATTCAGGCAATAAGAAACAGAAATTAAGAAAAAACTATGAAAGCTAATAAAAATCAGGGCCACATTATGGAACCCATTTGAACCCTAAATATTTTAGGGTCTAACCCTAATAAACCCATATAAAAAATTCAGGGTTAGGGTTTATATTTTTAAGGGCCGGGCCGGGCCGGACCTAAAGTTTTAAACCCTTAATAACATCCCTAACTCTGTGAATGACTTTTGCTGATTTCATTTTCTATCTAACAGTCTCTATACAGAGGTATGCTTTCAAAGTTAAACCAATTGCAAATATAAATACAGAAAAGTAAAAGAAAATAATGACGAAAGAAAAAGAAAAAAAAGTTGCAAAAGCTGCTTCTTAAATCTCTACTACAACATTTTTTATACAAGAAGCTTCCATATTTGGTTTACATTTTTGTACACAGTATAATGTATAAAAACCTTTGTGTCCTTTCTCAATTCTTCCCACAACGCAGAGACCGCAGGTTTTGAGAGCGGTCAAGCCAATCCAATCCAATAACGACAGAGAAAAGTCTTGATTTAAGTGTGCTGCTCTGTAAGGGGACACAAAAACTGAGAGGTCTCTTGAAGAAGCTAAAGTTGTTGTTGAGTGTATTGTCATGAAACCAACTGAGAGCAAGGCATTCTTATGGGAGAGAATACAACGGTGAGCCTTGCGTGATCTGAGAGAGAGTAATTTTCTGGCCACATTCCTTTTTCGACTTCAGGAGGAAACAAAACTGCGTTCTTGACACTGAAACCAACGGTTTGTTCCTGGTTACCTTTGGCTTCTCCATCCTCTGCATCTCTCTGTTCTGACCAGGTTTGGTTCCATATTCTTTGCTGCAATAGGTTACATAAGCAATTGAGCAATATGTATGATTTCAAGAGCAAGAGCAAGAGTATGGGTTTTAGATGCTATTGGCATTACCAAATTTCTTAAGTTTCTAAATCTAAATATATGTTCACAGGTGATTCTGTTCAGCTACTGTAACTAAAACTACCTTAAGAGTTATCATGAACAAGTTTTAGAGAGAGGATTCTCATGAAGAAACATTACCTGAAACTCCTTGTAATCTAAAAGACCATTTCCATCAATGTCAGCTTGAATCCACAGATCTTTAATCTCTTTTTTCGTGAGTCCATTGCAGTGACCTGTTAGATTGAGCTGTGTAGAGGAAGGGAAATAAATTAAGAAAGCGAAAACTCCGTGAACATTCACCTGAATATGGCAGTCACAGGAATGATTAATTGCATTACAGATTCTATATACCTGCCGAAGAGTCTCACAGAATCCCATGAATGTAATGTGGTCACCATCATTGTCGGTTTTCAGAAAGGCAAAAGCATCTTCGGCTGTTAGTGAAGCTCTTCTCAGTAGATACTGAAAATCAAAATGTACTCATGTTACAGGGAGAAACCAGAAAACAATACTGTTTCCAGAAATCATTTAGACAAGAATTGTAAAGCAAGAGACATTTTTTCTTCGGTGTACTATAATTTGATGTTAAACCAGTTCCAAGGGCAACATGTACATCCCTTTTGGATAAGAAAGACAGTAGAATGCAACAAGAGATGAAAAAATGTGATAAGACACAATTGAGGAGAGTCTCACCCTGAACATGCCAAACACTGCCTCGCTCCAACTTGTTTTTAACAGCTTTCTATACCGATTTGGATTAAGAAGCCATATGAAATCGACCGCACATATGTTACCCCGATGATTCCGGTGGCTTACCCACTTTCAAACCAAAGATAACAATAGTTTCAGAATCCAGATGGCCAATTTAAAACATCAAAAAAATCTACAGCATACCCAAAAGTATTCTCCATATGAAGAAAGACAGTGACCTTGTGAGCATCTGAATCTGTGTACCGATGAGCAGTGTCATAAGAAGACACAAAACCCTGTGACCTGAGAAACTTGTAGACATGTCCTCGCTTACTTCCATTCCAATCTCTGCCACAAAGATACATAGAGACAAAGCAGAGGAACTTTTAGTAATGTTCATCATATCTAACCCATGAAAATATAAAATCCAGACAAGGTAGTTACCCGCAAAGTATAATAGGCATTGGACTGAGATTAACTTCCTTCTGATAAGATTCTACATACTGAAGAATCTTATATACCTATCAAACCAAAATCTTGTTTAGAAAGATGCAAATCATCACACAATGATAATGGAGTTGGTATTAGGATTTAAGATGGAAATTTTACCTGCTGCAATCTTACTATAGACAATGTTGAATCATGAGGAAACAGCAAATGAGTATTCACAATCAAAACTTCTTGATGAGCATCATACTGAGAGTAAGGAGGAACTAATTCTACATGTAGCAACTGCGCGACTCGGTCACCACAATCGTTAAAAAGCAAATTCCTCGAGTTCACAACTCTAAAATAATCCTTATGAACAGCCGTAAGCAAACCTATCATCACCAATCACAAGAGACAAAAAAAATCACACATGAAACGCTACATACACATGAAACAACATCAAAGCCAAGAAGATTCACAAAAATTATACCATCACCACGATTATTAGTACGGCCAAGCTTGTAACTGAGATAACCAGCGTCCGCAAGTCTCTTCTCATACAAATTAACAAGCTCTTCGTTCCCTACCCAAAACTCCTAAAAATCAAATCATCAAAATCAGAAACACAGAACCAAGAAAAAAAAACAATTCAAACATTGTCTCATAGAGGCAATTCGTCGAACAACCTGTAAACAAATGATCGAAGACCTCTCATACAATAACCAATCAATGATTCTATGATTCCTTCCAAGCCAATACGTTCGATTATCACTTTCACGAAGACTTTGATCCTACATTTCCACAAAAAAAAATAAAAAATCAAATCATATAAATCACAAAAAACCTCCACAAAATCAAAATTGATGAAGAACAAAAACTACCTTGTGAGAGAGACGTTTATAGATCGGAGCAAGGATATTGAAAGTAGTACAAGAAATACAAGGTTGCTGATGCTGGTCTCTAATGGAAGATGAGATGGCATAGCTTCCTATTTTTGATATTCTCCCCTTCATTATCTCTAAACCGCCGGCGAATATTTATTATCGGAAAAAAAAATACAAAATCTCCGGCGGTAAAAATCAAAAAAGGAGACAAAAAAAAAACAGAGGAAGAAGATGAAGAAGAAGTCGAGTCTCGAAGAAACGTCGTGACCGCTCTTTTGTTTTTTTGATTAAAACCGAAAAAAATTAACAAAAATGTTTGGAAAAATTAACCCAAAATTAGAAAGTGTTTAGCGATTGATTGAGGCTTTAGGCTATTTTAGTGAAAAGCTTCGTCTTCTTCGTTCATGAACGTGCGTGTGCATGTATGTTTATGGTGGTGAAGCACTTTGTTATATATATTGTATGGTTTGAAATGTAATCTTTTGTTATATAGAGAGATAATGAATATTTTATTTCCCGAATTTTGTTGGTACCTTTTCTAAAAAGGGTCAATAAATAATTTTTGAATGATAAATGAATATATTGCTTTCGATTGACGCACGATTTCATTGGCGGGGCCATGTTTATTCCTTTCGGCCGTCTCATGAAATTGAGATACGATTTGTTATTAATTAGTTTTATAGTAAAGTCTTTATGTAGTTTTATGTTATATGAAAAGAGAAACAATGCATGGACATAATAATGCGTTGGAGACGTTCTTGTCGAAATCTTTGTTAAAGTTTTTTTTCTTAAGGTGATGACTGTTTTGTGCCGGTTTATATAGTTGAAGTTTTGATACAATAATTAGAAACAGTTTCTTCGTTATTTGCAAAATGAAGTTGCTATAATTAAAAACAGTTTCCTCGTTAAAAGATACTAGTTTAGTGACGGATTAAGAGACAGTGACAGAGTGACACATTTCATTAGTTAGTCTTTTTTATAAAAAAAAAAAATTAAAAAAAAATGTGTTCTTTGGGAACTTTGAAAGTATTAAAATGATTTTGCGATATTCTCAAATCGTAATTTCGTATGTCGATCGTCTCGCAATGCGCGTTCTACTGCTTTAACGTAGCGATGATCCGTGATTTGAAGTAAGCATGGCGTTTTCTGCGACAGCAATGATATAGATCTTGATTGTAAGCTATCACATCGTGATCGAGACTTTGTGTGGATCGATAAATATCTGCGTCTAAAGCCGTCGTTGGCCATTTGAATTGTTAGGATAAAATAATCACAAATCGATCGGCCGAAGATATCGGAAGGCATGTTTAATCATTCGATGTCTTGGTATGGGATGAATATCTTCTTAGAGATTAATGGCAAATGATATATCAGTCTTGTCTGATTCGCCGGATCACGTTAGAACCACGTCAGCCTTAGATATGATCTTGAGGCAGTATCTCTTATTTCCTCGAGATGGTCGGAATGGATCATTATCGACATTGATGTTAACTGACCAGTAGGGGTCTTGGGGCATTAAATCTTTTTCCTTTCTTTTTGGTATATGTGGATTGATCTTGAATATCTTTGCTCTACCGATTTGGAGACGAGGCAATCACTGTGCAGATCTTTATACAATTACTTTTAAATAATCGTCTTGCTTGCAACTTTTTTGATTATTATAATCGGATCATTGACATATACGCGATTATCAAATCGGATATTATTTTCTTGATAAAAACACGTGGGTATATAGGATCGTTCAGCGTATCCTTTTATCAGTGATCGTGACGATTATCTGCGTTCGCGATTGCTTTAGTATAATGATCTTTCGACTTTATTGCGCCTCTTTGGGTTTGGAGCTGATGCGTCGGCGTATTAAAACCATGAGTATCCGTATAGATATGCGTATCTGAAGAGCCTATAAATATCTTGTAACGGCGTCATGACAGCGTTTACAGATTCTGTGAGTTAGGCTCGTGAAATCTAAGCGTGATGCTCCGTCACGCGAGGAGATATGTTTCTCGTAATCAATCCCGTGTCTTTGGGAGAAATATCTCGTAATTTCATTTTTACTTTCGTTTTGAATGAATACCCATTTTGTATCAGGTGCCAGCCCTCTTGTGAGTACGATGGTCAGAATACTTTCGACATTAAGAATCGAAGCTCGACTTTTATTGCTCTTTCCATTTAGATCGTGTCTCTTGACGTTCATATCTGATTTTGGCTCGGATCCTCGTTTCATCATTTATTTCTTTTGCGAGGTATGAAAACATTATCATATCATTATCTCATTTTTATTCCATATCCTTACATTATGGATATAGTTGATAGATATCTCATGATTTTCATCGGGTTCATGATCTTTCTGCGTCATCCTTATTTCATGATGATGCGTATTATCATTATTCTCATTTTCGAAATATTTTCGACCATTTTGGGAGAATTATGCGTTCTTTTGCTTTTCTAGGATTACATCGCTTAGAGCAATTCTATAGCGGCTTAGCGGGTTAAATTCCGTGTATCATATCTTGAGTCCACTTTAGTGGAATCATTAGCGGAACATTTGCGGTTGGTATATGGGATTTTGTTCTGGTTTTATTATCTGAATGCATCGGAGGCTGATTTGCGATCTTTGCATATGCGTAATCGTCAGCTTACAGTTAACTTAGTAAGGATCGAGGTGTAATAATGTTGGTACGCTCCAACGATATCCTTTCTTGCTAACATTTTCTCCCAGAGCAGGAAATACTTTAAATCGAAATGATGACAGCTTGCTGGTAAAGGCATCCGTCTTTGGTTACAGGTATCTTATAATTGATGGAGAATCATCACATAAATTTTCAATCTCTACGAGGTCCCGTTTTTTGTGCGTTGTGGGGTCTTGTCGACGTGCAATGAAAAATTAAAATGGAAACATTTGGTTACCGACCAAATGCCAGTATAATAGAATACTTTTGATATGCGCACGGCTTTCAGAATCGGTCTTGCATGCGAATATGGCATGCCCCTGAATGTTGGGAGATTTGATCTGATCAGCGGTTTTGCGATTAATTGCGAGCGTTTAATTAATGATTGACCCGGCCGTTTTGAGTATGAGCATGAGCCGAGGATGTTAAATCCCGATTCAAAATCTCTCTGATAATCATTAAGCGATCGGGAAGTGAATTCGCGGCGTTGTCCCAATGCTCTTTTAATAGGATAATCGTGGCTGTCTGCCGGTTTGATTATCGAGATTAGAAATCTGCAATCCATATTCGAGATGATAATAGGCAACATGTGACCGTCTATGAAGCGTCATCGCACCATAAAATAGTGGAATGGTCAGCGTGGTGGATGAATTGCATATCGCGCTGAATACGTTAATAACTTTGGTGATTCACCGATTTTGTTGGCGATGGCTTGCAATTTTCAGGAAACGTACATGCTCTTTTATTTCACGATAAATACCTTGGATTTTCGGTCACCTGTGAAGTCATGATGATTCTCACGCGTCATGGTGCGGATGACCAGAATCTCGTACGTAATATGAAATCATCTTGATTTACATCGCCTGAATTTGATTATATTGCCATATATATGTGCGATCAGGAAGGAGCAGCAATTTTTAGATAACACTTTTGAAATTTTTTTTGAGATATGCTCACATGCTCACAGCGTTATCGATGGAAAATTTCGATTCGTTATTGACGAAAATGCGGTTAAACAGCATCGGTCAGCCAGGCGCGATATTGTATTAATGATAATTTTTGTCCTCATTATATTTAAGAAATATATCCGTTTTTGAGAATAGTGTGCGTTGTTGTTATTTGGTATCTATTCTTTTTAACTTTTTGGATTTTGATCTTGCGATATCGATTTCGTTTGTTTTAAAATCGTGATGAGCAGGTGATTCGAGGAATAGTAATTACAGTGGTGAGCAGGTATCTTGGTGGTGAGCGATCTTTCGGCGTGAATAGCGTTTCACGGTGGTAGCGGTGATTTTGGAAGTGAATAGTAAGTTAGTAGTGAACGATAAATTAGGCGTCGGCGGTAACTTAGTCATGAATAGTAGCTAGCGGTATCGGCGGTAATATAACGATCGAGTGATCGTGCGATAAATGTTATAAAAGCGGTTGTTTATATATAGTTATATTCAGAAAGAGAATTTTACTGAATCCGTGAAATTCGGGTATAATAATATAAAGATAAAAAAGAATAGTATATTTGATCGTGTTTATTTTCTCTGAAGAATGAATTGTGTTTTACATCGTTTATGAAACCATCTATTTATAGGAAAATATATTGAGTTTACTATGCATGCATAGTGATAATGGACTCCACAATAAATATAAATTTTCTTCGTCTAATATCCGACTTTTACAACACATTAGATATTTTGGTACGTGTATATATTATATATATAGTTACATCAGATGTCCTTGGATAATATTAAAAATATTTGACGTTAATCAAAAAGAAAAAAAAGAGATAAGAATTGAAGAATTTGTTGATTGTGCAAATGGCCGAAAGCTTCATAAAGCGACATGAAAATCAGCCGACACCTCTAGTTGTCTTTGTTCCTTCGTAATCTCCACGATTTGATTTATTCCCCCTTTTTCCGAATTAAATTATTCTACTAACGAAAAAAAAACATATCTAACTTTAAACTTTCGTGTGCTTTTATCAGCTCTCTATTCACAATTTTATATTTTTGATAACGCATTACAAATTGTTTTGATTGTTTATAAAGTATGCCATTAATATTTTAATGTTTTATCTCACATTTTTATTGCAATGACAACATTAAAGTCTTTTTTTTTTTTGCGTTTATATTATGCTTTTGAATTTTCGTAGAAATCCCTCGCTCCAGTAGTTAAGGGTGTAAAGATTCCTCCCGTAAAAAAAAAAATTCTAATGATATTGTGGATGATAAAAAAAATTCTAATCTACATTATTTTTACACACATATATACCTGAAAACTAATTAAAAACAACCAATATTTCGAACGCTAGTTATATATAGTTGCATTGAAGCTTCTGGGTTCAGCGTACAAAGACGAAAAATGGTTAAGAGTTATGTGTTTTCAAAGGTTTAAGAACAAGATATTCTTAATTTTCTCATTCTTTTCGGCGGCTACTCTTTCTTATGCAGTAAAGATAGTTTTTTCATTCAATAAGAAGTAAGATTAGTACATAGCAGACCAGATTAGCCGAACCCAATAAATAAATAACTTTTATTTACAAATACAGTTAAATAAATAAATCTATTTTTAACTGTATATTATTTAACTGTATTTAACTTTCTCTTTTCTAGTCAAAAATCCATTTGTATTGGTATTTATTTATTTTGAGTCATCCTCATAGTTAAAAAGGGATAACTCTACATTTGTAACTTGGTGAAATCTTATACGGAGTAAATAGACAAAAGAAAGTTAAGAAACAGTAGCCGTCTTCACCTTGGCTGCTCTAACTGAGCTAATAAGGGAGAAAAGGTACATAAACACCATCCAAAACTAAAAACTGAAAAACTTTCGTTCGATTCGAGATCAACTAAAATGAAATTCGATTAAACCGAAACAAAATTTGATCGAAGAGTAAAAACCGCAGGAAGCATACAACAAACAGAGACATACAAGAACCACAAAGTGATCGTCTAGAGATAAATACATAACCGAGGGATAATTAATTATGTACAGTTTCTTTTACCTTCGCTATATAAGCCTATAACAAATCCACATTGCTCTCTGCGTTTTAGGACGAAGAATCTATAGCTTCAACTTGTTGCTGAGCAAGATACCTCTCTCTTCTCTCCTTCTGATAGATGACAAAAATATTTGGTTAGTAAAAAATTGAATCCATGGGATAAAGAGAATTATAAAAAATGAACAAACCAAAGATCTTGGATCATATATATAGATAATGATATATTACCCATTCGTCTATGACAAGACCCTCCCCGACCACGTGAGGCCCTGTCTCTGGTGGAGGCTTCTTTCTTGCTTCAACTGCAGCTTCAGCTTCATCCAATTGACGTTTCAGTTTCTCTAGTGCCTGATCCAATTGACGTTTCAGTTTCAGTTTCTCCTTATTAATATGTTCAAACTTAAAAATTTGTAGTATATGTGGTCTTATTATCAGTATGAAAATCTACTTAAAAGCTTACAGCACTTGGGTGGTTTGCATCTAGGAAAATGACCCGAAGAACCTGCTCCACTGTTACTTGTTCCTTTTGCTCATCAAACTGCATGATAAAGACCCAAAAAATGCACCTAAACATGCTAAGAACAAGATGAATCCGCACAACTTATGCACCTATTTACTAATTGCATTGCATTAGTGTTAAGGTTAATGGGCTTCCAACTCAAAACCAATTGACAATGAGTGGATTGACCCATATTTCTTTTATACTGACCCGTCTAGCCATTGATCTTGACAAATCCTAGTCTAGGATTATTTTGGGTGAAATCGGCCGAATCAAATTCGGATCAGATATATTGGTACAAGGACGAATGATTAGAATATTTTGGTTCGGTGGTATGAATTGAAGGCTCCGATACCATGTTAAGGTTAATGAGCTTCCAACTCAAAACCAATTGACAATGAGTGAATTGGTTCATATCTCTTATATATTGCTCAAGGTCCTTTCCATCTTTCCGATGTCGGATATTCTTCACAATTAGCCTATAAGAGTCATTTAACTACAAATATGCTTTCAATGATAAATTTAGAATTAAAAAGGAGCGACATAACATACCAACTCAGGCACATACTCTACTCCTGGTTTCACTTTCAGGCTCATAATCTTAAACTTAACCTTGCTCTTCTGGTTCAACTGGTGTTTTTCATTGTTTTCTGGGTGTTCCACGAACTTAAACACTGCATTTGAACACAGTTACAAGGACCAATGATCAGAGAATGCATAAACTAGTTGGAGTATACAAAAACAAAGAAGACATTGTTGCTTTCCGGAATCTCATTACCAGTTGCCAAAACGCTCTCTCCTGGAGCTAAAACACCACCGGGAGGACGCATGTAACAACTTTTTGGTGCCGTTGTTTGGAACTAAAACAAGAGAAGACAGAGTAGAGTGACTTAGATGGATAACTACCACAATCGTGTTATCTTAAACTACAAATAGAACAAACTAAAGTCAACCAAAAAGTCAACTTCTCTACAATTGCTTAACTTGTTCCCAAAAATAGTATCAAATGCGAGAATCAAGAGTAAAGTTGATGTGAATGATACATTACAACTCCATTACCTTAAAGGCAGTATGAGATTTGCTAGTATTTTTAAGCTTGATTGCACTGCGCACTTGTTTACCAGGTTCATCTGAAACACACAAAGGCACAAATTTTAACTTCGTTCTCGAAAAAGAGAACTCAAAAGTCTAGAGCATCTTGGCACAAAATCTTGATTACGTTTCAATCAGAACTCAGAACCAAATCAATCAATTCCAGAGAAAGCAACTATTTGAAATCAGGCTTAATCGAACTAACAAAGAAGACGACGTACAAGGGAAATAGAGATAACTGGAAGGATCTAATCGGAGACGACGACGAGCTGGAAGAATTGATCTCGCGACGGAAGACATAGTCAAGGCAGAAGAAGGCTTAGAGACGGCGGAAACATCTGTATTCCGATTACCATGGCGGCTACGGTAGTTTTGGCTTGGGTTCTGTGTTGAAGACGAAGATGAAGAAGTGGTGCTTCTCCTCTGCCAAAACGGACATAGCTTGAAGAGCTTCTTCTTCTTCTTCTCCACCACACTCGGATTCTGACGGTCACCGATCGTCATCGGATTTAATCAATTTTCCGGTGACCGGAGAACAAACTTCGAGTTTCTGAATAATCTTTGTTTCTAGGAAGAGAGACAAATTGGTGTGAATTTCAAAGAAGGAAGACTCGACAGAAAAAATAAACAAAAAATGGCGTTTTCTTTTGGCGTTTTATTCTTTCTTCGTCTGCTTGAAGGTCACGAGTTTGTTTTAAATCGGATTTCAGATGGTTTTATTGTTTTTACTAGTTTATAAGTTCTAGTGAAGTCCGTGTAAGTTGGTGTGAAAACGAGTTTGACAAATAGAAAGTCTTAAGGGGGTTGGCATTTTTATTAAGGAATTGAAAATTTAGTGATTCGTCGGTTGGTATTCGTTGTTGTGTTTGCATTTGGTTGGTACTAACTACTAAGAGGCTTTTATTTATTATTTATTATTTTATTTTTGCCAACTGCTAAGAGTCATTTGGCAAAAATAGTGTTTTTAGGTATATGAAGTTTTGCGCATGTATGTTAGTGCATTACTTACGGATTGGCAAAATAACATAATAATTGTGCAAATTAGAAAGATTTGGAACCAGCCATATACATATTTTTTAAAATATCGGTTAATCTGGTCTCACCGAAATTTCTCGAATTGCATAAAATCAGTTTTACACAAATTCAAATAAGAGTAACATTGGTTGGATCCTTAGGGATTATAAAAGTTATGTAATGCATGGGGCAAAATGTTTTCCAGATCTTGGTTCTCCACTTCATACGGAAGCAACAACTTTGGTGCAGACAGTTTCTTGTCTGATTACTCAAGGTATCAGAAGGTTTGTTTCGAGAGTGACTGTCAGGATATGGTCAAGGCTCTCAACAACCTTGAAGAGTGGTCCTCTCTGCATTCCTTTACTTATGAAATCCTCAATGATGTTTCAGATTTCAGTTTCCGTTTTAGTTACCGGAGTGTACCAGATGTGCGGATGCTATGACAAAGCATATCACACACTGTCCGGTATATTTTAGTATTTTAGATGTTAGTCTGCCTTCTTGGCTCTTGACTCTTGCGATTTTAGATATTCCGTCAAATTTGTCGAACGTTGTTGATTAATCGAAACAGTATTTCAGTGTAAAAAAAACAAATTCAAAAAAGAAAGAAATATTTTGGTAATCCAGAGATTATGGGCTTGGGTCTATACATCCTTTTGGATCGACGACATAACATTTTATATAGTGTACTCCCCAAACCACCACTTATATAATGTCTTTTTATCTTATGAATGAATGAGACGAAGAATTAAAACAAAAAGAAGTAAAAATTTTAAACAAATCTAAAACACGATAGATTTCTATAATAATATTTTTTAGATCTTGTCATATGATTTTATGCAAATTATATTTTACTTCAGATATATTAAATTTAGTATGTTACTTATTTCCATTGTAAGATCTTATAAAATTTATATCTTGTCATTTTTTCTAAGGAAACACATGTGACAGTCTCATCTTTTTAAAATCAACACATGTCGTAAACTTATAATTAGCCGACAATACAGGTTTATTCATCAAGTCCAAGGGTTTATAGCCTATACAAATTCGTGATAAGGAAGAAGCTCAGTCTCTCTTTTTGACCCTTGTCCAAGTATATCTGTATATATATTTTTTTAATAACTAGGAGACAAAGACCATTTTGTTTTTCTCCTCTGAAAAATAATTCACTTCCCAAGTTTCGAATTTTTGACCTCAGATTTACCGTAGCAATTCTATTTGCCAAGTGTCTAGCGAGGTTTGGTATATCTGTATATTTATTTTGCTTAGAGCATCTCCAAGAGTTACTTTATTTTAGAGTAGACATACTTTATATTTGAAGTTCCCAATTCTTATTCTCCAAGAGTGTATTTCAAATTTGAAGTTTTTAAAATATCTATTTTGCAATATGGTCCTTATATTATTAAAGACTAACTAAGATAATAAAATATTTATAAATAGCTCTAAAACATACTTTAAAATGTTATACATGATATTATTTAATAAAACATTACATTTTAAAGAAAAATACATGGAAATAAAATTAAAAACATAAAAACAGTATATGTGAAATATTTTTAAAATTATAAAGTTTTATGGATTAAAATGATAAAGAACATAATTAATAAATTATTTTTGATGGGATATATAATTTTAGGAACTTAAATGCAAAAAAAAAAATGAAACTTTAAATATAGAGTATCATTATTCAATATTCTAAATTATGAAGTATTAAAATATCTCTTGGAGAGGATAATACTCTATATTTAAGGGGATAGAGTCTATATTTATGGGGATAGAGTATCTCTTGGAGATGATCTTAAAGCCTTAAACCACTTCTCCAAGTAATTTTTTTATTCTTATAAATAATTCAACCCGTCGAATAAACAGAGCTTGAAGAAACAAACATTTCAAATTAAAAAAAAATGATTTAAGAGGTTTTTGTTTCCTCTTCTCCAAGTTCAGACTTAGTTACAGCTTCAAAGATGAATCAACTCGCTCTTTCAAGATCCGGCGGTTACACCGCCGCCGTCAAGTTTCTCCCTACGCTTTCCGCTGCTGTTCCGAAGATACTATCCTCTCTCGCCGCCGCCTCCACCACCACCTCCGTCCGCAACTTCAGCTCTACCGGAAGTCCTCTCACCAGGTCTTTTAAGCTTTTACGATTTTGTATACATTCTGTGAAATGTGAGACGATTTCGGATAGGAATCTTAGGATTGATTTCGTTTGGTGTACTGTTTTTGTTTGTAGCTACCAAATCAAGAAGCCGTCGCCGTCAAAATCCTTCGCCTCCAGGTATCTTCATCAATTTTCCGAAGCTACTCCGCCGCAACAATTTTCCGGCGTCCGCAACTTCACCTCTCCTAGCAGTTCTTTCAACAGGTATTTTAAACCTTATGATTTCGTTATACGCTGTGTGAAATTTAGTTCAGATTTTAGTAGAAACATTTAGGATTTGATTGGTTAGGTTGATTTAACGAATGTTCGCTGAACTATATTTGTGTAGCTACCACATTAATCCGCCGACTAACTGGGGAATCAGAATCGTGCCGGAGAGGAAAGCTTGTGTGATTGAGCGGTTTGGTAAATACGTCAAAACTTTGCCGTCCGGGATTCACTTCCTTGTTCCGCTTGTGGATCGTATTGCTTATGTTCATTCTCTTAAGGAGGAAGCGATTCCGATTGGTAATCAGACTGCGATTACAAAGGATAACGTTAGCATTCACATTGATGGTGTTCTATACGTTAAGGTTATCTTCGTTTCTTTCTCAAATTTCAGATTTTCGGGCCAATTTTGTTATTCTCCTAATTGCTTATTTTTTGTTTTTTTATTGATCTTGAGCTTCTATGCAGATTGTGGATCCTAAGTTGGCCTCTTATGGCGTTGAGAATCCAATCTATGCTGTTGTCCAGTTGGCTCAGACTACAATGCGTAGTGAGCTTGGGAAAATTACTCTTGACAAGACTTTTGAGGAACGGGACACTCTCAATGAGAAGATTGTGGTACGTTCTCTTTGCTTCATTGTTTCTGGTTCAATTTTTTTTGTTTGCTTTAATGTACATGGTCATTGATGTTAATAAGAATTTGTAATGGGTGTTATATTACTACCTAAGATTGCAATTCAGATTGTTTAACTGTGTTGTTCATTTCATGATAGCTGGCTATATGAGTTTGAGTTTACTTTTGTTACATAAGAGTATTGTAGTTTATGCGTTGTGGAATGCATTATGCATTTGTAGTTTGTGTTGGATATTGCAAGCATCTGAACATTTGAAATGGAATAATTCTTGCAGGAAGCCATCAATGTTGCTGCAAAAGATTGGGGTCTTCAGTGCCTTCGTTATGAGATCAGTGAGTTTTTTTCATGTTGACTCTTTGCTGGTGTTAGCTGGATACCCTTTTTGCCTATTTCTAATACATGGATATCCAGGGGATATCATGCCTCCTAATGGAGTGAGGATTGCTATGGAAATGCAAGCTGAAGCTGAACGTAGAAAGAGAGCCCAAATTCTTGAGTCTGAAGGTAAATTTGCATGGCTTATCCTTGAAGGTTTATGTTCTGGGGTTGAACTATGTGCTTGCTCAGCTCATTTCGTTCAAAATCTTGGCTCAAAGCTACCCATTTCCCTTTTCGAGTTATTTGCAATTAGAACACAATAAAGCCTGCTCAATTTGTTTCTCAAAATTTGCTTTACTAACTTCAACAGGAGAACGCCAAGCCCATATTAATATCGCTGATGGTAAGAAAAGTTCTGTAATCTTGGAATCAGAAGCTGCAAAGATGGACCAAGTCAATCGTGCACAAGGTTAGTATTTAGTAAGCATTTAATGTTGAAGTCATGAATTCATCATAATAAGATGTGAGCCATCCGTCAATTAAACACATCATAACTGACCCAATTTGTTTCACCATAACATTTTCTTTATTTATGCTGTTGCTCTCCAGGTGAAGCCGAAGCAATATTAGCTAGAGCACAAGCAACAGCCAAGGGACTGGCCATGTTATCTCAATCTCTCAAGGCAACTGGTGGAGTGGAGGTGAGTTCATTAGACCAAACAGTGGTTTCTAAGCATGATTTCCAGAATTTTGAGATTAATGAATTAACTTGATTACATAGGTGTTAGTACTGTTTTACCAAATCGTTAGTTAATACTTAGGTGTTTATTGCTACTTCACTCTTCAAATGTGGTTTGGTTTCACACGGCAGGCAATGCATTAAGTCATCTAACCTGTTTTCCCATCAATGGTTTCTCTCTAGATGTTAAATAGAGATTTCTGTATTGGACTTGCAAATGTTGTCTTTAAGTTTACTAGTTTTACTTTCCAAATGAGAACCTCATATGTTTAATCGTGGTGCAACATGCAGGCTGCGAGTTTGAGAGTTGCGGAGCAATACATTCAAGCTTTTGGCAACATTGCTAAGGAGGTAAACACAACATTAATTGATCCCATCTACTTTATTGTCCCTTGGGATTATCTAATAGAGTTGTATTTTTGTTCTTGTTAGGGTACAACAATGCTGCTTCCAAGTTCTGCTGCAAATCCTGCTAATATGATCGCTCAAGCTTTAACAATGTACAAAGGCCTTGTCAACAAAGGTCCCAACAGTGGTTTCACGGAAACTTCAGCAGTAGAATCCTCTACCGACGTTGTTGTTGACAAACATCAATAGAAGCTATGGTAGCTGAACCTAGGGAACAATAATTCTTTTGACTTGTGAAGGCTTTATAGCCATTTTTAGCTTTTTCTTTTCATATGAGAAACAGTTATCTTACTTTATAAGTTATAACCATTTTGCAAACTAGAAAACAGATCTAAACTCAAATTTATAAGAGATTTTGCACCAGATTTGGTCTTTAATGTTGGCTTTTTTGTTCTCTTTATTTCAATTTCCCACTCTTGTTATGTTTTCCCTTATGCTATTTGTTGCAATTGTCGAGACTCGAGAGTCTAATTGGCACAGGAAGAGATTTTTGCTAAAACCAAAAACGTAAGAGCGGTTGAGAATAAGGTTTGTTTTTATCTCCTGTTGAATAGGTCGTTGACAGAGAAGAGCCTTAAAAAATCTAAGGTGACATGACATTTTTAGTCTTTTTTCATGAAATAGCTTTGTGTTGTGTTGTGCTGTATTGTGTTGTGTTCCGTACAAACCACTATATATATCTCTTTGTGTCTAACGCTACATTTGCTCAGCCTCTAATAAGGAAAAAAGAAACAGTTTTGGCTTCTTGAAAGGAATCAGAAAAAGGAGTTTCATTTTTTAGCTCCACAGTTCTTCCCATTGTGTAAATTTGTTTGTTTGTTTTTGTTTCAAACCGATTTCTTTCTTTAAACACCATGGGAGGCTGTGCGAGCAAACCTAAGGAGTCTGATATCCTTGAAACCTCTGCCACCACTGAAAACGCTGTCGTCGAGTCCAAGAACGTTGAAACCGAGGCCGTAGCTCAGGTTTGTAGATCAATTTCATTAGAGACGATCTCTTCTTATCCATTTTTTTCTATGGTTTGATGGTAAAGATGTGTGATTCTTTTGTCATTTCTTTGTCCCGGGTGATTTACAGGAGAAGGCAGATGAAGTTGTCGCAGAGAAGACGGAAGAGTCTGCTGGAGATGTAACAGAGACACAGAAGGAAGCTGAGTCTGCCCAGCCTGCCGAGGCTGAGCCAGCTCCAGAGGTGGTGAAGACCGAAGAAGCTGACGTCGAAACTGTTGAGGAGACTGAGCCACCAAAACAAGAGGAGGCTGCAGCAGCCAATGACACCAAAACCAACGAAGAGCCTCTTGTAACCCTTTGATTAATTCATTTTCATTTCTCAAACCCCAATACTGTTGTAAATCAAAATCTGTAATATCCATATGTTTCTCACCACTGTTGTATTGTTATTGTTACCACATGTACGTTATTAAACAATAGACTTGTTGTGATTTGTGAGTTGTGACCTCTTTAAAACATCTTTCACATTGTAATCTTATGGTTCTCTTTTTCTTAATTCCAAGTTTGGTAAAGCTATTAATTTAAACTTGTGCAAAACATGTAAAACATCATAACAAAATCTTCTTTGTCAAGATAAGGTTCACAAATATGATGAAATTCGGAAATTTTGGTTGATTGAAATTGGATTGTTACAATTCTTCTCTGAAACCCAAGAAGAAAAAAAAAAATGCAGACTTTATCGGTAGCTTTCTGCAACTGTGCCCTAGTGATTAGAAACTCTTTGGGAAACAGAAACAGTGTTGTTAATCTGAGTTTAATCTCTTCTTCATCTTCTTCTGCTCCGACTCTTGTTTGCCGATCAAAATCAAAATCTCAAACCGATAGCTTGAGAGTGTTGGAATGGGACAAGCTCTGCGATGTTGTCGCTTCTTTTGCTCGTACTTCTTTAGGTCGCGAAGCTACCAAGGTTTGATTTTTTTTTTTGGTTTTCTTCTATATGTAGCCGTAGATGATTCTCTGCTTTAAACTGACATAGACATTGTTGGTTTACAGAAAAAGCTTTGGTCTCTTGACCAGAGTTTCGATGAAAGTTTGAAGCTTTTGGATGAAACAGATGCCGCCATTAAAATGCTTCAACATGGTTCCTTCTGTCTTGACCTCTCCAGCATTCATATGTCCCTCGTAAATTCATCATCCTCAATCTCTAAAGTGATAATCTTTTCCTGAATTGTATAGTTCTGATGTATGAGTTGTGTAAAGGTTGAATCGGGAATTCGTCATGCCCGTAGGAGGCTTTCCTTACGAGCAGACCAAGCACTTGAAGTGGCTTCTCTTCTTCGATTCTTCGAAACGTTGCAGCTTGATTTGAAAGCTGCCATTAAGCAAGATGGAGATTGGTACAAACGGTTTATGCCTCTATCTGAATTGGTATATGCAGTTTTCTTTCAAATTTTGATACTTTTTAACTTCAACATTGTGGTGGCCCCATATTCACTTTGTGTTTCCTTACCTCTCTTGCAGATAATGCACCCTGTGATAAATAGATCATTTGTCAAGTTGGTTGAACAAGTTATAGATCCTGATGGAACAATTAAAGATTCAGCGGTTTGTTCTTTCTCTCATTTTGACTAAAGTGTCAAGAAGCATGCTCCTAATGTTGAACTCATCTTTATTGTTCCAGAGTAGTGCCCTGAGACAATCACGTGAACGAGTGCGGACACTTGAAAGAAAGGTCAATTTAGTTTTTCTTTGTAACTGTGAATTAAAGATTGTCAAAACAGTTTTTGAGTTTTCTTTGATATCTTAGATCTTTGAATATATCTTGCGCAAGATATCTCTTAAAGTAATATTGTCTGAAACCTTCCTGCTGTCTCCTTTCAGCTGCAGCAACTGCTGGATGCTATTATAAGGAGCCAAAAGGATGACGAATCTGTCATGGTAAGCATTCTCTTAAAGTGGCGTAGGTAAAGGAGCAAAACTTCATTTTCTGAAGTTGGCTTGATTAATTATTCAAAATAAAATTCCAGGTAGCGGCTGAAATTGATGGAAGATGGTGTATACAAATGAGCTCAAACCAGCTAACTTCTGTTAATGGTCTTCTGCTTTCCAGGTAAAATTGAATTTGTAGATTTCAGTTAGCTAAGAAGATTTAGAATTTTTAGATTGCATTTTATCAATGGTTTATTAACAAAGAGTTCATTACCATTGACCAATTTATTGAGAAGTTATGCTTCTCTTTTAGTGATTTATTTTCAAATTCTATCTCTTGAAGGTAATATTTGTTACAGTGGTTCAGGTGGAGGGACTGCGGCAGAGCCAATAGCTGCGGTCTCTATGAATGATGACCTTCAAAGTGCGAGAGCATCAGTTGCAAAGGCTGAGGCAGAGATTCTTTCAATGCTAACTGAAAAGGTAACTGAGTATAAATTTTTTAAGTTAGAATTCTATATTTTTCCTTCTTATTGTTTTCTGCTTGTTGACATTTTTGTTCAATTTAATGCAAGCAAAACAGATGCAAGTTGATCTTTATGAAATTGAGGTGGTGTTGAGCTACTCGATTAAGCTGGATGTGGTAAGTATATGCTTTTATTACCAACCATTTCTCTTTCCATTAAAGCAAAACTCAGCAAAACAAATCTCAGCAACATGAGCTTCCAAACATGAGGTTTACAGTGTGCTTTTTTCCGGCTAGATAAATGCTCGAGCAACTTACAGTCGTGCATATGGTGGTGCACATCCTGATATATACTTGCCACCTGTAGATGGGGTTGAATCTTTGTCTGCTGGAGAAAACTCACAGGAGAGTAACTTATCCAGTGAGGAATCGCTTCCTAGAAAAGAATGGTTGCTGTATCTACCTAGATGTTATCATCCTCTATTGCTTCACCAACACAAGAAAAGCATAAGAAAGACGCGGGAGACTGTAAAATATCATAAAACAGTAAGTTCCCCATGTTATGATCATTGAGTAGATCGATGATGCGTTTTAGCTGAAGTTAATAAACACATGGTTGATTTTTCAGGCAAACACGGTATTATCAGGAGCTCCGCCAATTCCAGCTGATTTCCAGATCTCTAAGGGCACTAAGGTTTTGGTTATTACCGGTCCAAACACAGGAGGTAAAACCATTTGCTTGAAATCAGTTGGACTCGCTGCGATGATGGCAAAATCAGGTAAGACATATGAAACTTACAATAACTTCTGTGAATTAAAAACTCCACCAAAGATATAAAGCCCTTGGGAGAGAGTGAGAGATTTCATAAACTTAATATTATATCAATTTAAATGATTGTAATGGTTTTTGTAGGTCTTTATGTTCTAGCAACTGAATCTGCACGCATACCTTGGTTTGACAACATTTATGCTGATATTGGTGATGAACAATCTTTGCTGCAGTCACTTTCTACCTTTTCTGGTCATTTGAAGCAAATTAGTGTAAGTCTGATTCTCTGTTGTTGTCACAACTTTTATATCACAAAGAGATATTACTTTCAACAGATTTCTCCTTATGTGCCCTTTTTCGGCAACTCAAAACACTTTATTCTTATGAAATTTGAACTCGCTAAATTTATCAGTTTTGGTAAAACTTCTGTCCGGTTTCTAATGATCGTTTAATCAGTTTGGAAGATGTAACTCTCTTGATATGTATACAACTTATGTTTCTTTTACTCTGATTGATTGACTTGCAGGAAATTCTTTCACATTCAACAAGCAGATCACTTGTGTTGTTAGATGAAGTAAGTTAAAAGACTGGCCATGATACATCGTTAGGAGATTTATCTCTTTTGGAAAAAGGGGAAACAGTGGGAAAGCCATTATTTGAAAGAATATGCTTTGCACTCTTGCGCTATTAACAGGTTGGAGCTGGAACAAATCCGCTTGAAGGAGCTGCATTAGGAATGGCAATTCTTGAATCTTTTGCCGAAAGCGGTTCTCTACTCACGATGGCAACTACACATCACGGAGAACTTAAGACGCTTAAATACAGGTTTTAAATGCACCTGCCATTTTTCCTGGATTATCTAAAGTTTTAAAAGAGTATTAACTTCTTTTTCTTTCCGCATGTATTGTAGCAATTCTGCCTTTGAGAATGCTTGCATGGAGTTTGATGACCTGAACTTAAAACCCACTTTCAAAATCTTATGGGGAGTACCAGGTTTAGCTACAGGCTCATCTAGACTCTTTAATGATCAATTTGTTTAACCCTAAAATGGAATCAGAGTTAATATGCTTCACCAACCCACGTTTGAAAACGATTGTCAGGTCGTTCGAATGCAATAAACATAGCCGAAAGGTTGGGGCTTCCATGTGATATCATCGAGAGTGCTCGTGAACTCTATGGCTCTGCAAGTGCTGAGATCAATGAGGTCATACTTGACATGGAACGGTACAAGCAAGAATATCAGAGACTTTTGAATGAGTCACGTGTTTATATAAGGTACGAATCTATGGTTGTTTAAGAGATTAAACTACTGAAGAACTATAGGTGATTAGATTTAAGACCTGACAGTCAGGAATACTCTCATATGAGCTTTATGTTTATGTTTTTCTTTTTTTGGTTCTAGGCTCTCAAGAGAGCTTCATGAGAATCTACTCACAGCACAAAAGAACATTAACGACCATGCCACCAAAGAGAGACGAAAAATGAGACAAGAACTAACTCAGGCTGGTTCGATGACTCGTTCTACACTTCGCCGAACATTGCAACAGTTTCGCGCATCTGCTGCACAATCTTCTCAGTCAAAGGTAGCTACGCAACTCCAAACAATAGTCGAAACGGCAAAGGATGAAGATGGTGGAATTCGTTCATCATCTGTGGTAGAGAGACGACCAATTTCTGGTATTTAAATAAGTTTAAGCCCTTTAAAAGATAGCTATTATCTGGTTATGATCTTTGAAGCTGAACCATGTTTCTGCATTAACAGAAGCTGCGGCTCAAAAGGTTCCTGAAGTCGGTAGCTCGGTGTTTGTTTCTTCCCTTGGCAAAAAAGCGACTGTTTTGAAAGTAGAACAGTCGCAGAAAGAGATCTTAGTGCAAGTAGGCATCATGAAGATGAAAGTGAAACTGACTGATGTTGTGGCCTGAATCTAAATGGCACGGTTATATTCATTAATATCTAAACCAACACCGCATATTAGCTTCAGAGTACAAATGATGTAATTAAAGTGATATGAAGAAACATTACCTACTTATTACATATGTTCTTGTTGTATGCTTCTTTTTTATACAAGTATATGGTAAAGGTGTTTGACAAAAAAAAAAAAAAGGTATATGGTAAAGGTCTGTACAGATTTGGTATTGAAAGTGCAGGTGAATTGTGTTTTCTTTACTCTGAAGCTCGTGGTTCTTTCTCTGTTGGTTCAATATTTGTCTTGTTCAAGTCTATGCGTGAGAAATGGGACTTGAGGCCAATCCAACATTGGTAGTAGTCGTGATCGAGGAAAGGAGACTCCAGAGCCCAATGGCAGACTCTAGGAATCAAGGCTGATTCAAACATGAAAGCCATTGTACCTGTGAGTTTAGAAGGACCCGTTGCATTTACTCGAGCAATTGTCGCCTACAAAATAATTATAAAAATGCTCCAGGCTTGAATTGTATTCACATTTATGGGTTAAATATGATCTCGGAGGAAAATGAATTGATACCTCGTATGTGGTAGTATCTGGACCATGAGGTGTCATACAGCTATGAAGACTTGCACCGCCAGGGAGAAATCCATCAGCTTTGGCCTGTGAATTGTGGAGTCAGTTTACAGATTCCAGTAGCCAGCTAATGATTTGCAGAAGCAGGAACTTAAAGCAGTTTACCTCGTATGCACCGTAGATTAAACCCATAAATTCACTCATGCAGTTACGATGATAGTAAGGAGGTCGAAAAGTATGCTCAGCAACCAACCATCGAGGAGGGAATATGACAAAATCAAGCAAGGCCACACCAGGTTTATCCGTTGGTGCTGTAAGAACTGAGAGAACAATAATTCCCCCAAAGAGTGTGATTTACAATAAAGAACCAGTAACCTACCCATAACGAAACAGAAATAAGAATAGATTTAGCGCAGAGGACCACCAACCTGTATTTACAGATGGATCTCCATGGTCTACTAGAACGGTGTTGTATGGACAGAACTTCTGCAGGTCATACTGCAGATGGAAAATGATATCTTTAGACAAAAGTGTGTTGATTTTTCTAAAGCTTATGATCAATAAACATGTATTCACCTTATAAGGCACGTAATTGCCATGCCAGGCGACCACATTGAATGGAGAAAAATCTTGCTTGGCAGTAAAGAGTTCACCACCAAACTTCTGAATAACTGTGTAGTCAGGCCGCAATGCATCTTCAAACCATGCCGTTGGTGCAAGAAAGTCTCTTGGTGCAGCAAGACCATTGGCACCTGTACACATGCAATGATACAATTCCCACGGGACTGGCTTTTATAAACACAATCCAGGTTATTCAGGTTGAATCTAAAAGAACTCAAGAGTACCTATTGGTCCAAGATCAGGAAGCTGAAAATGAGCCCCATAGATTTCAGCAACATAACCACGCGACTTCCCATCTGGTAGATCTATGGAGAAACGGAATCCTTGTGGTATGACAGCAATTTCACCAGGAGATACCAATAGCCTTCCACACTCAGTTTCAATCCACAGCCCTAAACACCCACTCAAAACATCAGAATCAAACAAGGACGATCTTGAATCCATTGCTTATACATAACTGACTAAACTAAACATCAACGATTCATCTTAAATTCCTTCCCAAAAGATGTGAACTTTATATCAATGAACTTACAAAATTTGAAAGTTAAGGCATGAAGACTACTAACTTACTTCCTGCTTGAGGAACTAACAAGAAGTCACCATCAGCGTTGCAAAATGCAGAGTCTTTCATTCCTTTGTTAGCCACATACCTTCAACAAATGAATACAGGATCATTACTTTATCTATCATTGATCTAAACCAGACTATAATCAAACCCCAAATCAATTGGTACAAGGGATCTCTACATGTGAATAGCGAATCCATGGCGAAGAAACGAGCTTCCAGCTCCACAAATAGTGTATAACCCATCAACGAAATCAGTCGCCGATTCAGGAATATCCTCAGGTCTCCAACGAAGCTGAGTCGGATTCGTACGACTATTCGATGCATCAAACTCACTCACAAGCTTCTTATGAGCTGGTACACGAGGCTTGAAAGGCTCATGTGTAACCGATGGCTTGATCCGATACAACCAACTGAACAAGATGAAGATCAATTCAACGAAAAATTATCCAAAATTACAAATCAAAATGGAATAGAAAACAGTTGTAGATCATAAGAACCTTCGTTGATTGAGCTTGCGAGGAGAAGTAAAAGAAGTACCGGAGATCTGCTCGGCGTAAAGACCGTAAGGACAAATAAGAGGACTGTTCTGATCTAACGGTAAAGCTCCGGCGATCGCCTCCGATGAGAAATGGTTACCGAAGCCTGATTGATACTTTAACTCTTCAAGCTTCTTCTTCTCTTCCATGGCTTTTTCACATCACAGGAGTCGCAAAGAGACGATGATCGATACATACATATAACCAATAACATGAGAGAGTGATGCTGACGTGGCATGTTGATCAAAGAAGAAGAGAAACAAATAACGTCTGATTTTAAAACTCTTTTTCCTAATAATTCCAATATTTAAAAAACCTTTCTATTTTTTTTCCAGCGTAGTAAACTGGTACATAGTTGTATACTTGTGTATATATATACTAATACTACGATATGAATTTAATTATTATTGGGTTTGAACATAAATGGGCTTTGTTTACAATTAGGCCCAGTTTTGGTTAAATCAGTTTTTGATATTCTTACTAATTTCGTATCCCAAATCGAGTAATTGGTGAGAAAGCTTCTTCTTTATATATGGTGAGAGAGCATGAATGGTCACGACCTTACTTGAACAGGATCTGTTCTATAGGCTCGTACCTCTGTATCCTTGGTTTCTGAGGAGACAGGCCCTTAACCCTGGTTGATGAGTCATGACCGTACGATCAGAGCGTGATTAATGGCCACGATAGTCTTCGGATGCATCCGGTGCTGTGGAGGATCGTTACTCGGCATGGTTCTACCTTGACGGGGTGGTCGCACGGCGGTCTGACAGGATCCTTCTTTTATTTTCACCCTCAAATTTTATTTTCTTCCATATCTTGTCCTTTTTTAATGCTGACGTTCAATTCTTATTTTATTTTTGTCTTCTACATTCAATTCTATTCAGCAGTTCATTATACACACTAGAAAATCAACCATTATTCAAAACGCAATCAAGTGTTAACGGAATAAAGAGCTTAGTGTAGATGAAGAAATATGCAACAAAGCCGTTGTTGCGGTAAAACGAATTATGGATATATGCCGGTAAAAAAACAGTTTAGCCGCTTAACAGCTTTGTTGCAGATTTCTTAATTGAAATTGAGGCTCTTTATTCCATGTCAATAGAGTAGTGGCAGAATAACGACTAGAATTGTGAAGAGAATGGTCGGATCCCACCTTCCATTGCACTTATTGTTTCCTTGTTTTTATTTTGATATAGAGGAGTGAGAGAAAGAGTGAATTGTTAGTAGCATCGGATGGTTTGGATATCAAAAGAAACAAACAATTTATAGAGTAACTCAAGTTTAACGTTTACTGTTTATTCATTACAAGACTTTACATTTTAAGATCCGTCCGTTTCAAATATTTATCATGAAATCTAATAAATCAGAGCTTTCAAAGACGAGGGCAACAGTAAACCAGAGCTACACTTTTTACAAATCCCTTTTTACAAGAGCTACAGTAATCCAGACGACTCTGTACAAGTCCCTTTTTATATACATATGAAACCATACAAACAGAGAGCTACGGATTCGGATCTCAAGCCATGATATTCAGAGTTACGGCAGTTCAGGATAAAGCATGGAATTTTGTACCTTCTCTAATGCTATGCTACAGGTTTTGCTCACTCCGATCCTCCCATTTACATCTACATCAGTCTTGTTTCTACCCATTGAACCACCGTCAACAAGTAGTTCCTCTGTGTTAAGATGACATCTCGTATTCCCGCTTTGATTGTTCATCGAAATGTCAGGCGTGGGATCGGGTTGTGTTGCAGCCATGGCCATAAATTCTTTAATTATCAGATGGCTTTCTACATCCACCAAGTTCTTTTGAGTTTCTTGATCCTGAAGCAACTTCAACTTTTTCACCAATTCAGTAGCTTCGAGGTCTCTCTGTTGATTCATTTTCCTCTTTTTCACCAGCCTCTCCACAAATCTTTGTTCTTTGGCCAAATTAGCAAAGAAACTAAGCATATGTCTTTGTTCTGATTCAACTCCGTGAATCTTCTCATGCACAGTGACCACTTGATGGTGAGATTCTTCCTGTTGTTGTTTCAACTTCAACACCTCCAATGTCATTGGACTCTGATCCTCCTTCAATGACTTAACCTCGACCTCTGTCTTCAACCTCGTGGTGCTGGCTTCCTTGTTACAATTAGTTGTGCTTCTCCTCTTGATGGTCTTAAGCAAATGTTTCTTACCTCCTTGAAACCCTTCGTTAGCAAACTCCCACCTATCTGAATCAACCTTCTTAAATCCCTACAAAACCCTAGTTTTAATTTACAAAGCCCATGACACAAGAAACATAGCTAAAAAGTAAAAAATAAAAAAAACTCGTTTTGTGCTTACGTAGGTGTTGAGCTGGCGGACGAAACTGGAGAAGTTCTTGTGCTTGAAGTATTTGGGAAGGAGACTCTCGGAGAACTCGTAAGAATCCCAGATGATCAAGCTTTTACGGGTCGGGCTCCATGAGACAATCGGGTCTGTTACTGCGTCATCGACGATCTCAAACGTCTTTCTCAGAAACGGCGTTAGACCTATCTCGTGCAATTTCGAAAAACCAACTGACGACGACGATTCGTTAAAGTTAACGGCGTCATCCTCTTCCTTTATTAGTGAAACGACGTCGTCTCTGCTTCCGGTCTGGTCATCTTTAACGGTGACGGTCTCCGTTGCCGTCTCTTGACCAAGCAAAGGTGAAGATTCAATGTCGACGACGTTTGGAATAGCCGTCATAGCTTCCTACGCAGCTCTAGCCGTTGGATCTTTGTGGTCGGTCAAGATGAATCCGTATGAAGAAAAGGGAACCGACGGTGTCATTGGATTAGATTTCATGCATGAATGACAAATGTCGCTTACGAAAAGCACACATCAGTTAAAATGCTACTTTGATAGTTCATTCAAAAAAAAAAAGAGTTAGAAGCTAATTTATTCGCTAGAGTTACAGGGCTGTGATCAGAGCTACGTTATTGTATATAATGATAAAATTCATATATTATTGTAGATGATGATAAAATACATATATTATTTAAACAACCAGCCATGCTTGTGAATACATCAGTTGTCTTACCTAAATGAGTACATCAGTTGGACGCCAAAGTCCCAAATTGAGAGGGTTCCCACAAGAATTCCACCACTTATGTTCAAGCATTTGCATGTAGTCATGAATTTGTTACTTTTTTCCATCACACGACGAGGTGAAGGATCTAGCGTACAATTTAGCACTGGTAGCTATGAGCATTGAGCATCACCGGTGCATCCAGGAGGGTTCCTCAAATCAAACAGAAGGTGTGGATATTGAAGCTTTACAACAAACCACGGAATCACAAAAAGAAACCTCTAACGAAGGCAAGGCAGTTATGGAGGAAGGGGAGATTGCTACAGATCATGCCATGCCATCGGAAAATGTTCAAAAGACAGAAGGGAGACATTCACTCCGCCGCAATGCAAGATCTTTATATAAGAAAGATCCAACACAATCAGTTACTCAGAATGCTCAAGCTCCGGGGTCAACCAACTTGAGCAAAAAATCCTCAAAACAAAAATACTAATGGTAGGATTCTCATGGAATGTCCGTGGACTTAATCAAAAATCTAAACATTCCATTATCAGAGATTGGGTAAATAACTCTTCTTTGTTATTTGGTGGGCTTTTGGAGACGCGAGTCAAAGAAAGTCGTTCGGAACGTATTGCATCTTCTGTCTTTCATGGGTGGTCGGTCTTGACAAACTATGAATATCATCGTCTAGGCCGCATATGGGTTGTATGGGATCCGTCTGTACGCCTCACGCCGGTTTACAAATATGCACAAATGATCACATGTTCAGTTCTTCTTCCGGAACATGAACTCGAGTTCTTTTGTACATTCATTTATGCATCAAATTTCCTGGAGGATCGCAGATCTCTTTGGGAGGACATAAAGCATCATCAAAATCTTCCTCTTATCAGGAAAAATCCATGGATTCTCATGGGTGATTTCAACGAAATTTTATCGCCACAGGAACATTCAAATCTACCAGCTAGTTGGGATGCACATGGAATGCGAGAATTTCAAGATACTATTAACATGGCAAATCTAACTGACATGGGTTCACAAGGCCCCCGGCTAACTTGGTGCAATAAACGTAAAGAGGGCTTGGTTTGCAAAAAATTGGATCGGGTGTTGATAAATGAAGAATGGTACAAGGTTTTCCAACACTCTTATTCGATCTTTCAAATGGGAGGGTGCTCGGATCACTGTAGAATAAGAGTGGAGTTCACAGGATCCACAGCAACTGACCATCACCGTCGCCCATTCAAATTTTCAAGTGCTTTGACAAAGCTTCCACAATTTTTACCAATGATTCAGAATTTGTGGGCAGCTACGACACCCATTCATGTCTCCACTCAAGCGCTTCACCGCTTCTCGAAAAAGCTAAAAACTCTTAAGCCTACATTGCGTGCTTTGGGAAGGGAACAACTTGGAGACTTATCAAAGCGGACAAAGGAAGCTTACTCAGAATTATGTGAAAGACAAGAGGAGACTCTAATTCAACCTTGTACGGTAAATATGGAGCTTGAAGCTGAGGCAAACGAAAAATGGCTTCATCTAGCAGACCTGGAGGAGGGATTTTTGAAACAAAAGTCAAAACTCCATTGGCTAAATGTTGGCGACCGAAATAATTCATATTTTCACAGAGGATGTGAGTTACGGAGGCAACGAAATGCACTAAATGAATTAAGAGCTACTGATGGCACCATCATGAGGAAAAAAGAAGAAATCATGTCTGCAGCAGCCAGCCACTTCAAAGGCCTTTTGAATCATTCACCGGAAAATTTTCAAGACATGGAACTGGAGGAACTAAGAAGCCTTATGTCTTACAAATGTTCTCAAGAAGATCAACAATTGCTGGAAAAACAAATCACAGAGGACGACATTCGAGACACTCTGTTTTCTATGCCGAACAACAAATCTCCAGGTCCTGACGGGTATACTTCTGAATTTTTCAAGAGGTCCTGGTCTATTGTGGGAAAGGACTTCACTGCAGCCATCAAATCTTTTTCCAACAAAGGTTTTCTTCCAAAAGGTGTAAACGCTACAATTCTCGCTTTGATTCCGAAAAAAGAAAACTCCCTGGAAATGAAAGATTACCGGCCTATCTCTTGCTGCAATGTTCTTTATAAGGTAATATCAAAAATTCTTGCAAACCGTCTGAAGGGTATTATTCCGCAGATGATTGCCCAAAACCAATCCGCTTTTGTCAAAGAAAGATTACTGATGGAGAATGTGCTACTGGCTACGGAATTGGTCAAAGACTACCATAAAGAATCAATTTCCTCGCGATGTGCAATGAAGATAGACATATCTAAAGCTTTTGACTCCGTCCAATGGTCTTTCTTACTGAACACTTTATTGGCTCTAAACTTCCCTCAAAAATTTATTCACTGGGTCAAGCTTTGCATCACCACAGCATCCTTCTCTGTTCAAGTTAATGGTGAGCTAGCTGGATATTTTGGAAGCTCAAGAGGTCTACGACAGGGTTGTTCACTCTCCCCTTATCTCTTTGTCATATGCATGAATGTCTTATCAAAGAKGATTGATAGAGCAGCTGAACAGCGGCACATTGGATATCATCCTAAATGTGCTAAAATTAAGTTAACTCACCTCTGTTTTGCTRATGATTTGATGGTTTTCGTTGATGGACGAAAGCGCTCTATTGAAGGGGTTCTTCACGTCTTTTCTGAGTTTGAAAAATATTCAGGTTTGAAAGTCAGCCTAGAGAAATCCACAATCTATCTAGGCGGCGCAGCAAGAGTTACATCTACACTAGACTTCGACTCGTCATTTGTTCTATCGATGGGACAGTTGCCAGTGACTTACTTGGGTCTCCCCTTGCTTACAAAGCGAATGACTACATCAGACTTCATGCCGCTGATTGAAAAGGTACGCCACCGTATCACTTCATGGACAGCGATTKTTATCTTACGCTGGCCGGTTACAACTTATCTCTGCGGTTTTGATGAGTTTGCTGAACTTTTGGATGTCTTCTTATCGTCTGCCGAGTGGCTGTCTTAAAGAAATTGAACGTTTGTGCTCAGCTTTTCTTTGGTCTGGACCCGACTTAAATCCTAAAAAAGCAAAAATCAGTTGGAAAGACATATGCAAACCTAAACAAGAGGGAGGCTTGGGATTAAAATCTCTGGTAGATGCAAACAAGACAAGCTGTTTAAAACTGATTTGGCGCATTCTTTCAAACAAAAAATCTTTGTGGGTTGATTGGATATATAAGCACAATTTACGCAATGGATCTTTCTGGACAGCAAAAGAAAGCTCTTCTCTTGGCTCCTGGATGTGGAARAAACTACTCAAATATAGAGAAGTTGCAAAAACTTTTCATAAAAAGGCRATCAATGATGGGAAATCAACTTCTTTCTGGTTTGATGACTGGTCCAGTTTGGGACGACTGATAGATAGAACAGGTGACAGAGGATCTATTGACATGGGGATTCCAATCTCAGCAACAGTTCACGAGGCGCTGCATTCTCGGAGGAGACGTCGTCACCGTACCGAAACTCTCATTGACATTGAGCAGGAACTACAAGGCATTCAGCGAAGAGACAACAATACAAACGAAGACGAGCACCTTTGGCGGAGACGAAATGATAAACACATGCAAACATTTAACACAAAGGAGACATGGCACCTTCTAAGACATCACCACCCATTTCAAGCATGGGCAAAAGGGGTCTGGTTCAGCAACTCAACACCTAAATACTCCTTTCTCCTCTGGACAGCACTTCAACATAGACTTCCTACAGCAAGCCGCATGAAACTCTGGAATCATTCACAGGATTCAACCTGTATTCTATGCAACAATCGTGAAGAAACTCTGCAACATCTTTTCTTCTCCTGCTCCTACTCCTCAAAAATTTGGCACTCTCTAGTATCGGGGTTGCTCGGCCAGAATTATACTGATAATTGGGAAACCATCGTCTCACTTATCAGTAGACAGAATCAAAACAAGACGTACACTTTTCTCACACGATATGCCTTCCAAGCTGCTCTGTACTCCATATGGCGGGAAAGAAATGACCGTCGCCACGGAAGAATGCCATCACATCCGGAGAGAATCGCCAAACTCATCAACAAGACGATTAAAAACCGTATAAGCTCTATTCAGCAAAACTCTCGTCACCTACGAGAGGGTCTCACAACATGGTTACGCTACTCAACATGATGACATTCTACTTTGGCTATCTATTATCCTTTTTAATTCTGTACCTTCAGTGTCTTTCTACACCTTCAGCCTTATTTTTCAGCTATTTCATAAACCAATTGTGACTCTATTGTAAACGTTTTCTTTGGTTTCCAATAAATTTAACATTTATCCAAAAAAAAAAAAGAAAGTGGTGCATGGTTCTGGCTTCTACCTAGTTTTGGAAAGATTAAACTACTTCTTAAGGTTCAGGAGGCTGTACAGAGCATGTCATCAGTTGACAATCTACCTTTTTCTGTGATGGAGTTACGACTGTTTGAAATAATTTATTGAAGCAACGGGACATTTGTCAGAAGTAGATTGTCCCATTTCTAAGGTATAGGTATTTTGTGCCCTCAATGTCATTGGTTTGGTATTTAAAGTTGCGTATCACTTTTGGATGAGTTTTGTGAAGACGTAGCCTTATGACTTTTAGCAAAGATGCATGTTTCACATTTCAAAGTTTCAGTACACACACTATCACATAGAGAAAGAAATAGTCGTTTCAAATATCCCAAAGATAGATGACCTCTCCTACAATACCACAACCAAATTTGTTGTTTTGTACGGGTCTTTTTATAAGCCACCAATTTGAGTAGCACGCCCAATGATCTCCTTGAAATGAAGGTTCTGGTGAATTTCAAATAAAAGTGCTCCCAAAAGTACTTTAGAAGAAGCTTCGGAGGATTAAAACTATTCTAATCTAATTCTACTTAAAATGCTCTCAAACGTACCAACAACAAAAACGGTTAAAATAAAATTTCAGATTTTGTTAAGACTTATATTGAGTTGGATTACTTTGGGCTTGTAAATACAGACATCGGAATTGAGATGGGCCAAACTAAAACATTGACCCAAGAGAAGTTAGGCCCAGTTGCGAAGCCCACTCGACATTTGCAGAACACGACAAAAACCAACACCAGTGTACCTGGCCTTAATATTGGAGGCTTCCATGCATGCCTATTTGCCAGCGATGCCGATAAGGAATGATTAGTTAGGATGACACTAATTCGGCAAATTAAGTCTTTCTATTTACACATTTGGAATATACAGAAATTCTGCGAGATGTATTGGTCGAAAAATTCGAAAAAGATGAGGATGGAAATGGAAATTACATAAAGCTTTCTTCCCAAGTTACAAAATGGAAATTATCTTAATCAATAATTTGCACAAAACTTTTTTTCTCAATTTACAAAACGTAAAGTTTCTAAATCAATAAGTGATCAATCGGTGCAATATATCTCTGTGGGAACCAAACTTACAAAAGTACATACGAAGACCACTTCCAAGTTCTACGAAGACCATATGAGTAGAGCCACTTTCATCCTTAACTGCAATCTTTGGTGGGAAAGGTTTATTAAGCTTCACTTGTACAAGTATTTTAGCTTCTCCCATCTGTGTAGGGTCAATCCAAGGCTTACTGGTAAGCATCGGAGCTCCTAAACCTGAGCCAATCCAACTAATCCCTTTTGTGGAGTATAGTTGAAGCAGATTTGAAGCTTTCGATTTCGCAATCTTGAATGCTGAGGAGCGATGACCAACATTTTGCAAGATAATAGGGGAGCCGGGAGGAGAAAACCTAGGAATGGTAAGGAGTTGAGCAAACCCCGGCCTCACTAAAGTAGTGGCACACAAAGTACACAACTAGAATCGTGTAGAGAAGAGTTTGGATCGTACCTTCCATGCATGGTGATTATTGTGATCGTTTCTTTTTCTGTTTTCTATAGAGAAGAGACCAATGCATGATTGGGATGGTTTGGGTATTAATACAAACATACAATTTATATGGTAATATAACGTTAAATTAATTCCGAGAGTTATACTTTTACAAAAGTAATATAACTCAAGTTATAACGTACGTTTACTGTGGAATTAATAAGGGTAACGATTTGTCTATTAATTTGCTTAAGGTTGGGCCGAATCTTTCTGGCCCATGACTGACCACATCAAGTCCGGTTTTGTCTTTTTGTTGATAAAAGATACCATCACGTGTTTGCACTTACCGGTAAGTTACACTTGCCCGGTCATTTGGTTACCCAAATAGCAACACACCATTCACCACGAGCGATACTCACCAATCCGTTTTAATGGGTTTGTGCATTTATATACATCCAAAAGACACATCTCCTAAATTAAACAAAAGAAGGAAAAAACTCTATGATAAGATCTAGTCCGGTAGTTAAAGAAAAGTACAAGACAGAACCCCAAAAAATGGGTGATTTTGGATCAAATGGTTCGTCAAGCATGAAAATTGTCATGTATCCATGGTTAGCCTTTGGTCACATGACTCCTTTTCTTCACCTATCCAACAACCTCGCAGAGAAAGGTCACAAGATTTTTTTCTTGCTTCCCAAGAAAGCCTTAAACCAGCTCGAACCTCTTAATCTCTACCCAAATCTCATCACTTTCCACACCATCTCCATCCCTCAGGTCAAAGGGCTCCCTCCTGGTGCGGAGACCAACTCTGACGTCCCCTTCTTCTTAACTCATTTGCTCGCAGTTGCAATGGACCAAACCCGGCCAGAGGTCGAGACCATTTTCCATACAATCAAACCGGACTTGGTTTTCTACGATTCTGCCCATTGGATACCGGAAATTGCTAAACTGGTCGATGCTAAAACCGTTTGCTTCAACATTGTGAGCGCTGCGTCAATCGCACTGTCTCTTGTCCCTGCCGCCAAGCGAGAGTTCACTGACGAGAAGGCAATGTCAGGGGAGGAGTTGGCTAGGCCACCTGTAAGTTATCCTTCATCAAAAGTTGTCTTGCTTGCGCACGAAGCAAAAGCCCTAAGCTTCGTGTGGAGGAAGCACGAGGGGATTGGTTCGTTCTTTGACGGGAAAGTTACCGCGATGAGAAACTGCGACGCGATAGCTATAAGGACTTGCCGTGAGACGGAAGGCAAGTTCTGCGACTACATCAGTAGCCAATACAGCAAACCGGTTTACCTAACCGGACCGGTACTCCCCGGATCCAAACCGAATCAGCCCTCCTTAGAGTCTCGATGGTCGGAGTGGCTAAACAAATTCAACCCCGGTTCGGTTGTGTTCTGTGCTTTCGGTAGCCAACCCGTTGTAGACAAGATAGATCAGTTTCAAGAACTCTGTCTAGGGCTAGAATCAACCGGTTTACCGTTTCTGGTTGCAATTAAGCCTCCTTCAGGTGTATCAACCGTCGAGGAAGCGTTACCGGAAGGATTCGAGGAGAGGGTTAAAGGACGTGGCGTTGTGTACGGAGGTTGGATTCAGCAACCGTTGGTGTTAGACCATCCTTCAGTAGGATGTTTCGTTAGCCACTGCGGGTTTGGGTCGATGTGGGAGTCTTTGATGAGTGATTGTCAGATTGTTTTGGTTCCGCAGCACGGAGAACAGATCTTGAACGCGAGGCTGATGACGGAGGAGATGGAGGTGGCGGTTGAGTTGGAGAGGGGAGAGAATGGGTGGTTCTCGCAGCGAAGCTTAGAGAATGCTGTGAAGAGTGTGATGGAAGAAGGTAGTGAGGTCGGTGAGAAAGTGAGAAAGAATCATGAAAAGTGGAGATGTCTTTTGACTGACTCTGGTTTTGCAGATGGTTATATCGATAAGTTTGAACAGAATTTGATTGAACTTGTGAAGTCATGAATTTTTTTCGTTAATGTCTGTGTTATAAGTTATAACTTATAAATGCTTTTGGTTTGGTTTGGTTTATTTTTTGTTTTGGATTTAGATAGACTTGTTAGTTCGGTTCCGCTATTCCCACAAGATTGATATACTAGTTTTGGAAGGAACGCAACTCAAGACTTCACACTTATTGAACTCTGCACCTTTGTGATTTAGAAGCAGACATTTTTTGTTTAATTTGAAATTATGACGTATACAGATATTCTAGACTTTAGGTAAAAAACGATCCAAGAGTTTCTGTACATAGCTTAAATCTGAGGCTAGTGTGTTCTGTTTCACTTGTTACTAATTCAATTCATTAGAGAAACATACAGTTTTGCAGCTATGAGAACGCAATGTTCACTTTATATCGACAAGACCCTCTTTGTACAACCTCAGTTTCGATCATCACAAATTCACAATTTACCATGACAATAAAGAAGTAATGAACCATAAGGTTTTATTTTGTGAGTTCCATGGTTACATTTGTTTTTTTTTTCCATTAATTAAATAATATCCAATTAAAATAGAAAAAAACTAATATAAAAAACATTGTGTTCTCGACATGATCCAGAAGAATCATAATAATACTTTGGCGCCTTATTTCCTGCGGACAAGTACCTTTGATGTCAACATATCTCTTAAGAGTTTTTCTTCGGATCATAATATATCACGAGCGAAGCATGGATTGACCAAAACTATCTCACGACCACCAGTAACACCCGAGATCCGATATTCACCATCTCCTAAAATCCTCCATCTCGTAAGAGAAAATTTTAGACCATTCTTGCGTCTTCTCACCATCCTCCATAACCCAAATCTGCATACCTTGTAGAAATTCAGAGAATGCGTATGAAAATTAGTAGGATGAAGAGGAAGAAGGAACTGGAGAGAGAGTTCAGATCTGAATATTTTCTTCTTATGTCTCTAAAACAACAATTACAAGTATATTATAATGTTATAGTCGACTTATTTCCACAGTCAACTTGTTTCAACATTTCACACAAGACATGAATAAGAGTCGAATCATAATCGATCTGTGTTTTCGGAGCCTTGACATGATCATACTTCTCGGACCTTACATCAAAACTCACCAAGAAAAAACCATTGCATTTATAACTAGTTGCTCGGTAATAGCTAGCCCCGTTAATGCAAAGTGGATGGAGCCATGGAAAGTGACGTGCTATGCTACATTGAATGTTTCTCCATTGCTTTGCCTTGGATCCACCAATGTGAAAACTTGACAAGACAGCGTGATAAGCCTTTGCAAGTATATTTCAGGAGGAATAAGAGTGGGGAAGAGTTTACACAGCAGAAAGAAGGGATAGCTAAGGGCAAAAAGAGAGAAACAAGGGACCAAGTAGCAATTGATGATGTGGCAGAAAGAGACAAAGGGAATGCATTAACTGTGAAACGGTCGCAAGTTGGAGAAGGAGCAAAGGACAATGTCAGGGCAGGCAAGGACGATCTTGGCTCCAGTGAGTAAGGCACGCTGTTGTCTCCAATCAAGGGGGAGCACCAATATTAAATAGAGCAGTGCAAGAGAAGGAAAGGCAGCTTTTGTGTAGTTTTGTGTGGGCTGATTCTGAGGAATCAGAGGCAGTGTGTTTCAAGGAGATACTCATTGATGTTCTTGTCTTTGTAATAATTAAATAACCCTCTGTACGCTGGTCTCTCCCTTTGAATGCAAGAACTTCTTTATTAACTCTGAATCATCTCTTATTACAACAAGTTGAGAGCTTTCTTCTTACAAATCAACTCAAACACAAAATACAGAGACTTAGAACCTAACACAGCCTCGCTTCGTGTCGTTGTAGCCTTGTAGGGAAATTAACTTGTAGTGATTCCCGAAAGGGTCGTATCCAGAGAAGCAAGTGTTACTGAACAAGGTTTTATCTCCGGTAAGTAAAGAGACTGCCTCCTAGTAGGGTTATGTATAATTGCTGCAGAAGGAGGGTAAGAATAGCATTAAATCAAGCCTCGGGCGTATTGATAATATTTTCCAGGGATTATGGCTGATTCTTTGTTAGAGTTATAAGTAGACAACAAGGAGGAAGGAGTTCCCAGGGGTTCGTCCATATAATGGTGGAAGATGAGACAGGTATCATGCGGCGGCGACTCAGTCAAAGAACGAGTCACGATCGAGTCACTAAAGTCTCGACGGCAGCTGATAACTGATGATCATTGCTTTGAGACGCATTTGAACCTCACCAGTGACTTCCCAGGGAGTTTCTTGAGTATCTCTACCGCTAGGTCCATAGGGATATTGATATGGCCGGAATTTTCTCCGGTGGAGATTTCATGGCAGCGAAGACGTCGTGTTGGCGATGGTGAGGTCTCGTGATTGTTATCTTCGCTTTTCTCTTCATCACGTTTGATTTGTTAACCCTAGAATCGTAACTATATATAATATAATACACTTTTTTTGCTAACCATAATACGATGAAAGGGTTGACAAAAAAAAAGAAGAAAATGAAACGAAATTATTATATTTTATGTGATTATTGTGTCACTAATAAATTCATTTTTTTGTTAATATTTATTTGAAAACTTGTCGTTCATAAAACAGAGTATTATCTAGTATCAAAAAGGAAATTATTGAATCTAATCAATTCTGTGCAATTAGAGAGTTGGCATATTCGTAACAAACAACCTCTTGAGTGTCACGATCTTTGCAGTTTTCATAAGATTAGGGGATATATATAGCTTCCGAAAGCTAAATAATGGTATTTTTATTTATTTACTGGTATTTTTTTTATAATTATAGCATAGATTAGGGAATTATTTCCGGAAATTAAATACCAAAAGGAAATTACAGATTTTAAACAAACTTAAATAGATTATTAATCAAAACTAAAGATTAGGCATATTCGTAACAAACTTGAATCATTCAATTCCTACCAGTATACTCTCCTAAACTTCAGGTCATCTGTAACTGAATTCTCATATACAGAAACATAAGAACTCTAAAAACAAGATTAGAAGAAAAAGCAGAGGAACATACACAGAAATGGGGTCAAAGTTTCATGCTTTTATGTTCCCATGGTTCGGTTTTGGTCACATGACAGCATTTTTGCATCTGGCTAACAAACTAGCTGAGAAAGGGCACAAAATCACTTTCTTGCTTCCCAATAAAGCTCTGAAGCAACTTGAACCTCTCAATCTCTTCCCAGACTGCATCATCTTTCAGACTCTTACCATCCCATATGTAGATGGCCTCCCTGCTGGCGCCGAGACAACCTCGGATATACCGATCTCTTCAGGGAGTTTTCTCGCTTCGGCTATGGATCGGACACGCAATCAGGTAGAAGAAGCGGTTTCTATAGGTAAACCGGATCTGATTTTCTTCGATTTTGCTCATTGGATTCCTGAAATAGCTAGAGAGTATGGAGCCAAGAGTGTGAATTTCATAACGATTTCCGCAGCATGTGTAGCTATCTCGTTTGTCCCTGGTCGTAGTCCAGATCATTTGGCTGTTCCTCCACCTGGATATCCTTCGTCTAAGGTGTTGCTTCGTGGACAAGAAACCAACTGCTTTTCCTTCCTCTCCTATCCGTTTGGAGATGGAACTACGTTTTACGAACGGATTATGATAGGACTTACAAACTGCGATGTCATTTCTATAAGGACTTGCCAAGAATTGGAAGGAAAATTCTGCGATTTCATCGAAAGTCAATTTCAAAGAAAAGTTCTCTTAACAGGTCCAATGCTTCCTGAGCCGGACAATAGTAAACCACTTGAAGATCAATGGAGACAATGGCTGAGCCAGTTTGAACCGGGATCAGTAATATATTGTGCATTGGGCAGCCAAATCATTCTTGAAAAGGATCAATTCCAAGAACTATGTTTAGCAATGGAGCTGACAGGTTTACCATTTCTTGTAGCGGTAAAGCTACCAAAAGGCTCCTCGACAATCCAAGAAGCCTTACCAAACGGGTTCGAAGAGAGGATTAAGGGGCGTGGAGTGGTTTGGGGAGGATGGGTGCAACAACCATTGATATTGGCTCATCCATCAATAGGCTGCTTTGTGAGTCATTGCGGTTTCGGATCAATGTGGGAGGCTCTAGTGAATGAGTGTCAAATAGTGTTTATTCCACATTTGGGTGAACAAATATTTAATACCAGACTGATGAGCGAGGAACTCGAGGTCTCGGTAGAGGTGAAAAGAGAGGAAACAGGATGGTTTTCGAAGGAGAGCTTGAGCGGTTCGATTAGGTCTGTGATGGATCAAGACAGTGAGATAGGGAACCTAGTGAGGAGGAACCACGCTAAATGGAAAGAGTCTCTTGTTAGTACTGGACTAATGAATGGTTATGTCAATAAGTTTATAAAAGCATTACAGAAACTATTCTAGAAGAGAAAGAACATGAATAAAATACTTTGTAAAGAAACTTGGTTTGCCACAATGACGTTATATGCATGGACTTTTTAAGCTCCACTCTTTCAAATTTCAGTTTCTATGCTAATTCGATTCCAATATGGCATTACATATGTATAGCGATTTGGCCGATTAGATCTCTTAACTTAATTGACCCACACACAAAAAGATTATTACTCAAAAACATCTTAAGAAAAATCAGAACAAAACAAAAGAAAGTTACCTACCCAAAAGGATATCATCATTTACTCATTTACAAAGTTGATTGATTCACCTATTTCACCGATTACTCTCTCAACTCACCTAACCATTCTCCAAGCTCATATAGGGGTGTTTCGGTGCAGAACAATCAAAACAAGAGACCAAGGAAAAAACAAAGAAGTAATGCTTCTTATATAACAAAAAAAAAGGTAAAATTGTTTTTTATAGTTAATTCCTCTTGGCTCTCTTGTCACTTGTTCTTTGTAGTTCTTGGCTATCTTCTTGGTTTTTCAACTTCCAGTTCGATAACTTGGAAGAGGAAAAGTAGAAAGAAACAGAAATGGAGCCAAAGTTTCATGCTTTTATGTTCCCTTGGTTTGCTTTTGGTCATATGATTCCCTTTCTGCATCTTGCAAACAAACTAGCTGAGAAATTACTTTCTTGCTGCCTAAGAAAGCTCAGAATCAACTTGAACATTTCAATCTCTCCCCAGACAACATCGTCTTTCACCCTCTTACTGTCTCTCCTGTCGATGGCCTCCCTGTTGGCGCTGAGACAGCCTCGGATATCCTGGTCTCGTTATCAAGTTCCTTGGCTTCGGCTATGGATTGGACACACATTCAGGTGGCCGAAGATGCAGTTCGTGTTGCGAAACCGGATATGATATTCTTTGATTTCGCTCCATGGGTAACTGAAATTGCTATTAAAAATGGAGCTAAGAGTGTATTTCATAACGTTTTCCGCGGCATCTGCATCGACCTCAATGGTCCCTGGTCTTCGGCCAGATAACTTAGATGTTCCTCCACCGAGATATCCTTCATTCATCTTTTATCCGTTTGGAGAGGGCACACGCTTTACGAACGTATCACAAAGGGACTTACAAACTGCGATGTCATTTCAATAAGGACATGCCAAGAAGTGGAAGAGGAATTTTGCGATTTCTTGGAAAGCCAATTTCAGAGAAAGTTCTCTTAACGGGCCCAATCCTCCCGGAGCCGGACAAGATCATATCACTAGAAGATCGATGGAATCTTTGGCTGAACCGGTTTGAACCCGACTCAGTGGTGTTTTGTGCTCTAGGAAGCCAAATCAGTTTGAACCCGACAGCGAGTTCGGCAACCAGGTGAGGAGGAACCACACAAAGTGGAAGGATTCTTTGCTTCGTCATGGACTAATGAGTGGTTATGTCAATAAGTTTGTAGAAGCATTGGAGAAACTAGTCCAAAATATAAATCTTGAATGAAAAACTTTGTAACCAAATTAAAAGAGTAGCTATGATCAATAAGACCGTAAGAACGTAGACCACCAAGTAGTTGTTCGTTTCTTGTCTATGTTCTGCTCAAGTTTCAGTTACTAGATCAAATATAACTTGATTGAACTCATCTTGATATGTTACACTATTATTTAATAACTTTTAGGGTAAAACCTAAGCATAGTATATATTTCTAATTTTTTTTTTAAAGTTTTTTTTTGTTAATTGTTCCTTTAAATCTTGGCCAAAATCGAAATCTATTTTTTTTAAAAAAAAAGATAATTGTAAGTTTGCAAATTCTCTCTTGAGATAATGTTACGAAGCGGCATTTTTTGTCCGGGGCAACTTGCTTGCGTATTAAATAGTGAAAAGTCAAGAACTCATGATTATCTTCGTTTAATACAAAGAGAAAACTATCTATTTCTACCCAGATACCCGCTTAAAAATAAATCTAAACTTTAGTGTCCACTCAAAAGTTGTTTCAAACTAATATCTAAGTTTATGCGGTTGACAAACCAAACCTAATAGTAAACCAGTCACTTCCGATATCGAACCAAATTTAAAATCCGACCAAATTCTAAACCCGACTAAAAAAAAAATGATAGATTTTTTTTTTTGTCTCCCATATTTCTTCTTCTTCAACAGATCCCTCCATTTCAATCCCAAAAAAAAGCAGATATGGCTGATAGAAATCGACGGGTCTAGCGGTGGCGGCTATCGATCGACGAGAAGAAGCAACGACGACATTAGCGGCTAGGGTTTTGAGATGAGAGGAGACGATTCTTCTCCACATGTGTTACAGCGTAACACGTCACCCACGTCTCTTCCACGTGTTCAACTTCTGTTTATTTCTATTTCATATTGTATTTTGGTTTAATCTTGTAAACGGTTTGCCTGTAAACCGTAATCTCTATCATATATGTAAACTGCCTTAGGCCATCTTGTGGATTATCACTTTGCAAAAAAACGTTATCTCTCTCTCGACTTCTGTATCACTACTCAAACTCCATTCAAGGAATTACATGATTTCGAAGGTGAGATTCTATCTCTAATCATCTTCTAATCTGTTATTCCCCTAATTTCTGAATTCTCGGTGAATCCTTAGATTGTGATTAATCAACAATCTGTTTTTTCGGTTTCATTGGTATCAGAGCGGTTGATTTATGCGACCAAAATTCGATGGAGACCAGAGCAACTTTGTTGATCAAAATGAACAAGCAACTCGAGGAGTTGAAGACGAAGCATAGCGAAGAAGCAAGAACTATGCGATCCGAATTGTCGGACTTGAAATCGGGTTTTGAAAGGAGATTTTCTGAAATTGAAAGCGGAATGAATGAGAAATTCAATGGGATTACGAGCATGCTAGCAGATCTGTTTCCAAAGGATCCGCAGAAACGTCCCATGAATCAATCTCAAGATTCAATTTTGCTATCTCCCGCCCAACACCCACCAAGGCCTCCTGATTCTCCCAGTCATTCACGCTTTGATCAAAATCCTGCCGGACTCGTTTCATCAGGTAGCAACGAAATTCCTTTCAATCAAAATGGAATGTTGACTCGCGTGTCGAAGATTGGTTTTCCAGAATTTGATGGGTCTCAAATGAGAGATTGGATGTACAAATGCGAACAATTCTTCTTGTTGGATAACACACCGCCGGAGTCAAGGGTACAGTTAGCCACGATTCACATGTCAGGCAAGGCTCTAAAATGGCATCACAACTTTATAGCAAAGAGATACGGAGTGTATCCATCATGGTCTGAGTATATGATTGCGTTAGCTAAACGATTTGGGGAACCTTATGATGATCCTTTGTCCGAATTGGTGAATATGAAACAAGGAGGAGATGCGGTTGATGATTATTTGGAGAAGTTCGAGTGTGCACTCACAAGGTTGTCTCTACCCCCATCCCATGCTCTTAGCATTTTCTTAGCAAACCTTAATCCCCAATTGGCCTTACATATCTGTCAATTTGAAGTCTCCACTGTTGCTGAAGCAGCAAGACTAGTCAAACTCCATGCAACCTACTTGTCCATCGCTTCCCCTACAAAACCAAGAGCTCCCTTCAACCCAAATTACCAAAAGCCAACAAACTACTACAAAAATCCAAATCACCTGCCCCTACTTCCCTCCCCAACGCCAACAGAAAATCCCAAAACACAAACACAAAAACCCACTTTCATACCCAGAAACTTAGCCGAGAGACAACCTAGGAAGTTCTCATATGAAGAGATGCAAGATAGAAAAAACAAAGGTTTGTGTATGTTCTGCGATGAGAAATATACACCATGACATCAGCTTAAATATAGAAGATCTCAAATCTACGTAATGGAAGGAGAAGAAGAAGGGTTACAAACATCAGACGATGATGAGGTTGAAGAAGACACATCAGGAGACTCACCGGTCTTATCGCTAAATGCATTGAATGGTTCAACAACTTTCAATTGCATGCGATTAATGGGACAATATGGCAAGAAAAAGCTTCATGTACTTATTGATCCGGAAAGTACACATAATTTTCTTGATTTGAGTGTAGCAAAAGAACTGGGGGTAGTGCTGGAACAAACAAAACCAATGGCTGTCGTAGCGACACACGGAAATAACATCATAACAAGTTACAAATGTGACACTTTCGAGTGGTCAATGCAAGGGTACTCATTCAACGCCCAAATCAGAATGTTACCTCTCACATGTTGCGATTTTGTTCTTGGTGTGCAATGGTTAACACCACTTGGTCCGATAATCTGGGACTTCTCAAACTTGAGGATGGAATTTACATTAAATGATGTGAAGCATGTATTAAGGGTTTCTACAAAGTCTGGTGGAAAGGTGAATAAAGGGAGCAGTCTTAATAAAATTCTGCTACAAGCGCCGCAAATTGCAATGATGCAAGTCCGAGAGGTTCGTGATGTGTGTACTGATGAATATAATCTGCAACCACAGGCATGTTTCTCACATATTTCGGCGATAAGCTCGGACAACTCGACTTTAGAGGATCTCCGACTCCTGCTGGATTCGTATGCCGATATTTTTGCTGAACCGACAACACTACCACCATTCAGAAAAGGATTTGACCACATCATTCCTCTGGTGTTAGGCTCTAACCCCATAAATCAACGACCATATAGGTACTCTTCTCTACAAAAAGATGTTGTGGATAAAATGATCAAGGAGATGTTGCATCAAGGAATTATACAACACAGTTCTAGCCCCTACGCCTCCTCAATTGTTCTTGTAAAGAAGACAGATGGATCGTGGCGACTTTGTGTGCATTATAGGGGATTAAACCAACAGACAATCAAGGATAAATATCCTATTCCATTGCTTGAGGATCTCTTGGATGAATTAGGCGGCTCGATGTATTTCTCTAAGCTTGATCTTCCAGCGGGATTCCACCAGCAACGAATGTCTCCGCATGATGTGTACAAGATAGCTTTTAAGACACATGCAGGTCACTTCGAATATCTGGTTATGCCCTTTGGTTTAACTAACGCACCTTGCACATTTCAGGGCCTTATGAACCACATATTTCAAGATGTTGCTCGCAAATTTGTGTTTGTTTTCTTTGATGATATACTTGTGTACAACGCCTCTTGGGATGACCATTTGTCACATCTCGATGTTGTCTTTTCTATACTACGGCAACAACAACTCTACCTCAAGCCATAAAAATGTAGCTTCGCCGCTTCTACCATCGAGTATCTTGGTCATTTTATATCCTCAGATGGAGTACGAACAAACCCTGCCAAGATAAAATCGATCAAAGAATAGCCCTTACTTAAAACACAAAAACAACTTCGGAGCTTTCTCGGTCTCGCCAACTATTACCGCAGGTTCATACACTCATACGGTATCATCGCCAAACCTCTTTCTCAGTTGCTCAGGAAAGATGGTTTCTCTTGGGATGACGCTGTACATCATTCATTCAAAGCGTTGAAAACTGCATTATCTTCTTCTCCTGTCTTAGCTCTACCAAACTTTGAGAAGCCTTTTGTAGTTGAAACAGACGCATCTAACACAGGAATAGGTGCGGTGTTGATGCAAGATAATCATCCTATCTGCTTCATCAGTCGTGCTCTTGGACCAAGACATCAGAATTTGTCTATTTATGAGAAAGAAATGATGGCAGTTGTCCACGCGGTTCAGACTTGGAATGCTTACCTAGCCCACAGACCTTTTGTTATAAAACAGATCAGAAGAGCCTTAAGTATCTCATGGATCAGAAAGTTACTACACCATTCCAACACATGTGGCTTTCAAAGTTGATGGGGTATAACTTTAAGATACAATACAAACAAGGTAAAGAGAATACGGTTGCTGATGCACTATCACGGGTTACAGGTTCCCAATTGCTGCAGATTACACTTTCTCAGGCATATGCAGACTTCTACGATTCACTTAAAGATTTGTGGTTCACCGATCCTCGGCTTATTAAGATCATCTCTGACTTGAAAGGTAATCCACAGTCTCATCCTCATTACTGTTTCACGAGAGATGAATTGCGTAGGAAAGGAAAACTTGTGGTCGGTGATAATTCAGATATTAAACTACATATCTTCAAGTGGCTACATGATTCAGCGATTGGAGGTCACTCTGGTCGTGACGCAACATTGCAGCGGGTTAAATCATTGTTTCTCTGGCCAAAAATGAGCTTAGAAGTGCAGAATTATGTCCGCAATTGTGCCGTTTGTCAGAGAAACAAGTTCAATTGTGCAGCAAAACTAGGTTTACTTCAGCCCCTACCGGTTCCTCAGGGTGTTTGGGAGTCCATAAGCATGGATTTCATTGAGGGATTATCACCTTCCTTTGGCAAACACTGCATTTTAGTGGTTATTGATAGACTAAGTAAGAATGCGCATTTTCTTGCCTTGTCTCACCCCTACACCGCTCTCGATGTGGCACAACTTTACATGGATCAAGTTTTTAAGTTACATGGGATGCCAATGGATATCACTAGTGATCGCGACCCAACTTTTCTTAGTGAAATCTGGAAAGAATTGTTCTGCGTACATGGTGTTGATTTGCGTTTCTCGACATCATATCACCCACAAACCGACGGGCAAACAGAGGTAACAAACAAAACTTTGGAGACTTATCTACGTTGTATGACTTCAGATACACCTCACTTCTGGTCTAAGTGGCTACCATTAGCTGAATGGTGGTATAACACAACATACCACTCCGCCATTCACAGCACTCCTTATGAAATCATCTACGGCCAGCCACCTCCGACTCATCTACCGTATCTGCCTGGGGAGAGTTCTTCTACTGTGGTAGATCGCAGCATGCAAAAGAGAGATGAGCTGATTAATTTGTTAAAATTTCATCTTCTCAGAGCTCAAAACAGAATGAAACAATATGCAGATTCTCGTCGGTCTAACCGAGAGTTTAAAGTTGGGGATTTTGTCTTCCTCAAGCTACAACCCTACCGACAACACTCACTGAAAGGAAGACAGTTGCCGCATAAGTTATCTCCACGATTTTACGGTCCGTACTTGGTCACGGATCGAGTCGAGAATGCAGCTTATAAATTGGACTTACCATATGGTGCAGCAATCCACAACGTGTTTCATGTCAGCCAGCTCAAATTGTGCCCGAACCCAGGTACTATATCAACACCACTTCCACAATACCTCAGAGACGAAGGACAAGACAAGGAACCTAAAGCTATACTTTGACAAAAAAATGACAAAACGTCAAAACAAAGCAGTCACAAAGGTGTTAGTTAAATGGAAGGGGGAGCCACAAGCAAACGCCACTTGGGAGTTCTATCAGGACTTCGCAAACAGATTTCCAGGTTTTGATCCTTGAGGACAAGGATCGTCTCGATGAGGGAGTATTGTTACAGCGTAACACGTCACCCACGTCTCTTCCACGTGTTCAACTTCTGTTTATTTCTATTTCATATTGTATTTTGGTTTAATCTTGTAAACGGTTTGCCTGTAAACCGTAATCTCTATCCTATATGTAAACTGCCTTAGACCATCTTGTGGATTATGACTTTGCAAAGAAATGTTATCTCTCTGACTTCTGTATCACTACTCAAACTCCATGCAAGGAATTACATGATTTCGAAGGTGAGATTCTATCTCTAATCTTCTTCTAATCTGGTATTCCCCTAATTTCTGGATTCTCGGTGAATCCTTAGATTAATCAACAATCTGTTTTTTCGGTTTCAACATGGTGATGGTATGATGATGAATCGAGAGGCTTTAGAGTAAAGTTTGTTTTGTGTTGTGATTCTCATGTCACACTTTGAAGGATTAGTGAAACCCCCAAATGTTTTTTTTCATTTTCGAATCTCTTCGGTAATGGCGGCGATGAAACCAGCATCGACGACGGCGACGAAGAGATATCCTAGAACTCCGCCTGTACTTCCAGAGGATTGTCACAGCGATTGCGATTCATCGTCTTCTCACTTTTTTTTTAACTTCGCTATGTTCTGTGATGATATTGTAAGAGAGCAGTTCTGGGTTTCGTTTTTTTTTTTAATCTATTTCTTGAAAAAAGATCAACAACCCATTTTTGTAGCATATACAATTGGAACTGATGATTCTAAATAATCAAAAATCTAGAATCATTATTTAGATCTTCATTTTCATGAGCTCTGCATTTTTTTACATTATTATGGCTATTATTCGAATCAATAATTGATGGGTTTTGTTCAAAGATCAGATCTTTCTCATGCCTTGGCTTTGATTCAATTGATGGGTTTTATTAATCTCCGTTAGAAAGTTTCCAGATCCTTTCCATTTAGCAAAACTGATACTTGGCTTGATTCAATTGAAGCCATCAACGCAAAAGGTTGTGTCTTTAGTTTTAATGGTGAAGAAGATCGAAAAGGATAAAGAATGGAGAAGTCGATTAAGGAAGACGAAGAAGGGAAGGGAGAAGATATATTTTTTTTTAAAAAGTTTTTAAATATACTATTAATAATAAATAGAAAACCGGTGAATTGGGTTATATTTAGGTTGTAATCGGGTTTAGATTAAATTTAAATCGGCTTACTGACTTTGTTATTTGGTTAAGCAAAACCGATTTTTGTGGGTATTTTCGAGGATATATAAGTTTGAAACTTTAAATTTTTTTATATTTAGATTTGAGTCTACTTTCGAGTTGGCTATGTAAAGACATAGTTTGAGTGGCTATCTTTTTTTGGAAATAGATAGTTTTCCTAATACAAAAGTTCTTTTTTTCCAAAAGGATCATCAAACAAAAGATCCTTCGAAAAATGGAGAAGTCAACGTTCAAGACTGTCCAAGAGGTAGTTGCAGCTGGCGAAAGACTACCGGAAAGGTACCTCTACACACCCACCGGCGACGGCGAAGGTGATCAACCTTTCAACGGTTCGTTGCAGGAGATGGAAATTACGGTCATCGATCATCGTCTTCTCTTCTCTTCTTCTGATGTGGGTCGAGAAGAGTTGAGTAAACTTCAGTCGGCGCTCTCTACATGGGGCGTTGTTCAGGTTTGAGTTTAACCCTCTTACTGATAATCAGAGCCATAAAATTCTGTAGATGTTTCCGGTGTAATCATGGAATTTGATATCTCGTTGATGAAGCAGGTGATGAATCATGGAATTACAGAAGCGTTACTTGGCAAGATTTACGAGCTAACGAAGCAGTTCTTTGCGCTTCAGACAGAAGAGAAACGGAAGTACGCTAGAGAGATTGGTAGTTTTCAAGGATATGGAAATGACATGATACTGTCGGATGATCAAGTTCTTGACTGGGTCGACCGCTTATACCTCATTACTTACCCTGAAGATCAACGACAGCTTAAATTCTGGCCTAAAATCCCAATCGGATTCAGGTAAAATCCGTAGGACCAGGCCCAATCCGGAAGACACCAATTTTTAAAAATAGTTTAGAGCCACTTAAGTTTCTTTTATAATAATAAGAATTTAGAACTACCAAATTTGTTGTTCTTTAGAAGATATTTTAATACAATTTTAAACATAGTTAGAAATCGAATATTATAATAGGGGACACAATTTTCTTAAACGGGGCCACTATTTTTATTGGACCGTCTTTGCATAGGAGCATAGTTTTCAGTTTCCTTTAGATGTTGGTGATTTTTTACCAGCGTTTCTTCAGGGAAACTTTACATGAATACACAATGAAGCAACAGCTAGTGGTAGAGCAATTCTTCAAGGCATTGGCTAGATCGTTGGAGTTGGAAGATAATTGCTTTCTAGAGATGCATGGAGAAAATGCTACGATGGAGACAAGATTCAACATGTATCCTCCATGTCTGACGCCGGACAAGGTTCTTGGGCTTAAACCGCATTCTGATGGCTCGGCCTTTACTCTTCTCATACCCGACAAAAATGTCGAAGGACTTCAGTTCCTCAAAGATGGGAAGTGGTATAAAGCTTCAATCCTCCCTCATACAATTCTGATCACTTTAGGAGATACTATGGAGGTAATCAATCATGATTCATGTATATATGCATGTATGAAAGAATAAAAATACATTTAAAAAATGCATCTATGATATTTAAGATTGATTGGGTGTAGATTTGAAAGAATCTCTCATGCATGTTCAGATAATGAGCAATGGAATATACAAGAGCCCGGTTCATAGAGTGGTGCTTAACAGAGAAAAGGAAAGGATATCTGTGGCAACGTTTTGCAATGCTGATGAGGACAAAGAGATTCAACCTGTATATGGGCTTGTGTCTGAGGCAAGACCAAGGTTGTACAAAGGAGTTAAGAGGTCAGAGAAGATCTTCTTTGATTACTATCAACAAGGTCGAAGACCGATCGAAGATGCATTGATCTGAAAAACATTCAGTCTCCTTTTGGTTTCAACAAATGCATATGTATGCTTAGTCACTTGATCCTTGTAAAAAATGTAAGTATATAATTGAGTTTGATAGTATATTACATATTTTACTTATATAATTATATAAGTAAGTGTGTATGTATGTTAATGGGTGTGTGTTAAAAGATGTGTGTGTTAGATAAGTTGTGTTGTTTCAATTCAGTTTCCAAAAAGTGACGAACGGTTACGACCGTAAGACATCTATTTAAAGTTGTGTGTGTTGTTTAAATAAAATAAGAAGTTTCAGTTCTCATACTCTGTTTCTCTCTCACTCGTCCAAGTCTCTCTATTTTTTCTAAGTTATTAACAGAACTAATTCATTCTGGTTACGACCTTTACTTCTTCTCGTTTCACTTTTCTTTAGCATAAAAAAGTGTCATCTTTATGCTTTGAACAAGAAGAAACAAATTCCAACAAAAACGACTGTTTCTTTCTTTGTTGGAACGCGAGATTGCATTTGTGTTGTGTTGCAATAATATCATTAGAGTTTATAGTTCATCTTCCCAAAACACATTAAGCCTAAAGAGCTTCTAACTTGATATTTTGGGTCTATCTAAAGTGTTGTTAGATATTTGATGCTTATAAAGATGATGAATCTACTAGTGAAGAAGGTAGTACTCCTAAACAGAAGTCAGATCCGAAGAGAATCGAGAAAGATAGATTAATAAAGACTAAAGAACAACCTGACCTTGAGTCTAGGGGATATTTTGTCCTTGTTTTCCTTCATCTCATGTTTCATGAAGTTTTTTTAGGCGCTCTAGCTCAAATTAAGATATATTTGGGCTTTTACGGACTCGAATCAAATAGGGCCAGGCTTACCTGGTTCAGATTAATACTCGTAGTCAAACCTAGTTTATGATAAGATCGATTACTTTTAACTTTTTGACATGCAACCTAGTATTTTCTAGAGGCATTACAATACAATAATGTTTAGATCAGACAAATAATAATGTCTAGATCAGACTTTTCTAATAAAGGACACAAGCACATTCTCCAAGCTACATATAAGGGTTATCTCAATCGCAGAAATTTTTAAGCAAGAAAACAAGAAAAAGCAAAGATGCTTATCATTTGAAACGCAACAAAATTTTCTTCTTTGAAATCTTTATTTTTTTGTGTTCTGCTTGTTTCGACAATTTAGGAAAGAAAAATGGGCAAAACATTTTACGCTTTTATGTTCCCGTGGTTCGCTTTTGGTCATATGACTCCGTACTTGCATCTAGCCAACAAGTTAGCTGAGACTGGTCGTAGGGTTACTTTCTTGCTGCCTAAGAAGGCTCAGAAAGAGTTGGAAGATCACAATCTGTTTCCAGACACATTGCCTTTCACCCTCTTACAGTCTTACTATTCCTCATGTTGATGGCCTCCCTACTGGCGCCGAGACAGCCTCGGATATCCCCATCTCGTTGGGGAAGTTTCTGACCGCAGCCATGGATCTCACACGCGATCAGGTCGAAGCTGCCGTTCGTGCTTTGAGACCAGACCTGATCTTTTTCGATTTTGCTTATTGGGTTCCGGAAATGGCGAAAGAACATAGAGTCAAAAGTGTGATGTACTTTGTGGTATCAGCTAACTCCATAGCTCATGATCTTGTACCAGGTGGTGAATTTGGAGTACCTCCACCGGGTTATCCTTCGTCAAAAGTGTTGTACCGTGGGCATGATGCTCACGCTTTGTTGTCCTTTTCCATCTACTACGAGAGGCTGTATCACCGGATAACCACAGGTCTTATGAATTGTGATTTCATCTCGATTAGGACATGCAAAGAAGTCGAAGGTAAATTCTGTGACTATATTGAACGTCAATACCAAAAGAAGGTTCTCTTGACAGGTCCAATGTTTCCTGAGCCAGACAAGAGTAAAGCACTTGAAGATCGATGGAGTCACTGGTTGAATCGGTTCAAACCCGGCTCGGTAATATTTTGTGCATTGGGAAGTCAAATCAATCTGGAGAAGGATCAATTCCAAGAACTCTGTTTAGGAATGGAGCTCACTGGTTTACCATTTCTTGTAGCGGTAAAGCCACCAAAAGGCACAAATACGACCCAAGAAGCATTACCAGAAGGGTTTGAGAAGAGAGTGAAGAATCGTGGAGTGGTTTGGGGAGAATGGGTGCAGCAACCATTGATATTGGCTCATCCATCAGTAGGCTGCTTTGTGAACCATTGTGGGTTTGGAACAATGTGGGAGTCTCTAGTGAGTGATTGCCAAATAGTCTTGCTTCCATATTTGTGTGATCAAGTTCTCAACACGAGATTGATGACGGAGGAACTCGAGGTTTCTGTGGAAGTGCAAAGAGAAGAAACAGGATGGTTCTCGAAGGAGAGCTTAAGTGTTGCGATCACCTCGGTGGTGGACAAAGATAGCGAGGTAGGGAATCGAGTGAGGAGGAACCACGCCAAAATGAAGGAGATTTTGGTTAGTCCTGGATTATTAACCGGTTACACTGATAAATTTGTTGAAACTTTGCAGAATCTAGTCAACGATCCAAATCTTGAATGAAAAACTTTATAAAGAAGTACGTAGCAGCTGGTCACAAATAAGGAAATAAGAAACTAGACCATGAAGTCGTCGTTAGTGTTTGGTCCTTTTCTCAAAGTTGTAATAGATTTGTCCTTGTTCAACGTTTGTCTTTTTCTATAAATTCATCAACTCGTTAACAATATGCTCTCGTTGACTATTTCCGACATATTTCCGGTTGACTTACCATTTTTCTTTCATAAATAAAGACTTTGGGATTGACTAAGATATGTTAGTGGTATATGTACTGCTGATAATGCAAAAATTAATTTTTAGTAATCCCTAATTGCTCTTGTAAATCTAGGAACAAGTTTCTATAACAAATAAATATATATATATATATAGTCTCTATAAATAAACTAAACCGCAATTATTATTTTTTTAATCTTCGCACGGATTATTTCTATTTTTCTTCTACTACATTATGATACAAAATCGTAAAAATGTCATCAATATGCCATAATCTGCGACTGCGACTATATCGATTGTCAATTCAAGAATTGAAGAAACTCTTGACGGGTCCAATGCTCCCTGAGTGAGATAAAATTATACCACTAGAATGATCAATGTTATCCCTGGATTAGCCAATTTGAACCCGGCTGAGTGATATATATTGTTCACTAGGAAATCAAATCACTATTGAGATGGATCAACTTCAAGAACTCTGCTTAGGAATTGAGCTTACAGGTTTAACCTTTGTTGTATCTGTAATTCCACCGAGAGGGTTATCTGCGATTCAAGAAGCTTTACTAAAGGGTTGAAAGAGCAGGTGAAGTGTCGTGGACTTGTGGGGCAGAGAGGATAGATGCAGCAAACGCTAATATTGGCTTATCCCTCAGTAGGGCTGCTTTCTGAACCATTGAGATTTGCTCATCCATCAATAGGCTGCTTTGTGAATCATTGTGGATTCGAACCAATGTGGCAGTCTCGGATAAGTGATTTCCAAATAGTCTTGCTTCCATATTTAGATGATCAAGTTTTTAACACTAGATTTATGACTGAGGAACTCAAGGTTTCTGCGGAAGTAAAAAGAGAGAGAGAAGAGAGAGGGTTCTCAAAGGAGAGCTTGAACGTTGCGATTAGGTCTGTGATGGATAAAGATTTCAGGCTAATCCTGGACAGGTTACGCCGATAAGTTTGTAGAATCCTTGCAGAATCTAGTACACGATACAAAATCTTGAATGAAAAGACTTGATTTGTTTAATTAGGTTAAATATGAAACTAGACCATGAAGTAGTTGTTGGTTTCTTGTGCTATTCAACATTGCAATTTTTTATTCCAGTTTTCTTATATTCTTATAACCATAGCAAGAAATAAAGAAAAATCATCTCTTTGTATTAGTGAATGTCTGAATGACTTTAATTACAGTTTTTTTTTAGTAAATTCAGACTACGAGAAACCGATCAAACGAAACAAAACAGAGACAAGAGTAAATATTGGAATCTTGTCTGTGTCGAAACAGAATCAGACCCATGAGGTTGATGAAGATCCATGTCCATTGCTAACAAAACAAGCGTAAAGCTCGTCGAAGACGACCACTTGATCATCATGACCTTCTTCACATGAACCAAGATTAGAATTATCCACAGGAGAATCATAATTCGTGAACAGAGCAAGCTGATTCCTCGATCTCTTCAGCTCATCTTGGAGAAACTGCACTTGATGCTCTAACTTTGCCTTGTCAGAGAGAGCTGCTTCGAGCTTGGACTGAAGAGTGCAGTGTTGGAGCTCGAGAGACTGAGTCTTGGACCTGGCTCGCTTGTTCTGGAACCAGACTGCGACTTGTCTCTGAGGTAGACCTAGCTGGTTCGACAGTTGAATCTTGAGATCTGGCTCGAGTTTCTTGTTCACGGTGAAGCAATTCTCCAATTGTCTTACTTGCTCTTGTGTTAGCCTCTTTTTCTTGTTTCTGCTTTGACTCTGACTTTGAGAAGTCTCCATTTTTCTCTACTTTTTTTTTCTTTTTTCTTTCTTGTGGTATGTACAACGTTGTGACTACGGATATTTATATACACACTCACTCACATTTAAACATTGAGGGTATTCTATGTAAAAAGGAAAAGCAAACAAAATAACTCAAACTTTGTATTCATAACAAAATTACTATGATAAGTTTTTTTGGGTTATAAATTTAACATATACTGTTGATAAAAATGTGTAACATATAATATAGTAGGTTTTGAGAAAATAAGATCCATTGTCTTAAATTTATTGGTAGAAATTAAATTTAACTCATACTGTCAAAGTTGATCATGCACTGACTATTTGACAGAAGAAAAAAAAATCGTAGTAGAATGATTTTGAGTACAAAAACGATTTCTACATTTGATTTCCCGAACAAAAACGTTATATAAAATTTTTTTGATGCATTTAAAACAAAATGGATTTAAGTTTTATTTGAAAAAAGTGTGGTTTAATAAATTTGTTGATATTAAAATTGTTAAAACGCATTTTAGCGTTCTGAAAATGCTTAAAATTCAAGAAATTTTTTTGAGTTAAAATCGCAATTTGGCTTTCACACGAAATTTATAACCGAAAAAATTGTTCATGTGTTATTTTTAAGAAAAAATTACAAAACTATGTACAAATTCACAAATTATTGATAGTTCTAAAAATCGCTAAACCTACCTTACAACAATCGTACTGAAAATTAATATCGAAGAAATTCTTAAAAATATTATTGTTATTCGGATTCCAATAATACAGTAGCTAAACAGCTCATTCAACTCAAGTTAGATTTTTTTTTTTTTTTTTAATGGATAGAAAGATTGACACAAGATCGGAGGGGGTTTTATTTGCAAGGGATCATTCTGGAATCAAAGCTTTGGGTCCAAAGGCCCACTTAACTGTTCTTTATGGACCCACTATACTATTCAAAAGTATGCATTGAGACTAAGAGATATTAATTATTCTGATTAATTAATTAAATAACAAGTTGATTAACAAGTATTTTTCTGAAATACATGCATGTATTCACGTGGGCTGGTCGTATCGTACCTACTTAAATTTAATAGCATTATCATCTAAGCAAAATGTTTATTAAATAAAGTACGAACCTTTTACCTTTCTTTGTTCTCTTTGGGACAATGCATCTTGTTTTAGAGTTCTTTCATTTTCAAATTGGAGATGCATATCAGAATCGTTAAGTACTTTTTTATTTTTTTGAGATACGCCCTGTTGTATCGTAGACGACGATATTTTACGAATTACGACCAAAATATGTTGGGCCTTGACTGATTCTGGGTCCAAGAGAATGAGCTTGTCCTTGCCCACCAGTATTATCTTAAAACTATTGAGCCTTTGGATCTACAGTCTCACACATCAAAGTTCAAATCACACCAAGTTTTGACCACTTTAAGGAATCACATAAACTAGAGTTGTCGATATACAAACTAAATTTTTGATTTTGAAAAATTGGAGATGTAAAGACAACCCTGATTTTGTATGGTTCCTTAAAGAGATCAAAATTTGTTGTGGTTTGAATTTTGATTGTAAAATTTCATGGCGGTGCTGCAGATCTTGAACTATTCTAATAACAAAGTAACGCTTTGATATGTATTATTTAGACCTGGGCATATTGACAAACCAAAGTGGCGGAACCTAACCGAACCAAAGTTTGGTCAATTTGGTTGTTTTCGGTTTCCAAGTGAAAACCAATTGGCAACATTTGGAGAAAAATCGGTTCTCCGATAGATTTGGCGCATCTAAACCGGTCAGTTTATGCCCAAACTAAAAAGATCCTAGATCTAGGAAATCATATTCCCTTTGTCTTTGACCCTGTGTTAATGTGTTAATGCACCAAGTCATTGTGGTGGCAAAAATTAATCTTAAAAGTTTTTTAATGTTCTAAAGCGATTATCTCTTTTAACTATCCTTAACTCAATTACCGCCGTGATTTATATGTTTTACCATCAGAGTCTAGCTTATTAGTGTAAACAGAATATATGAATACTTGTCAATTGAAAGTTGAGAATTTAACATTTTTCTGCTCATTCTTTTAGGTCCATTCGTCTCCTTAGTGATAAACCGAAATCCAAGTTTAAGGTTTCTGCTGATTCGAAACTACTCTGTAATTTTGATAAATTCTTCATTTCAACAAGAATTTTTTTTTTAATTAAGAGATGATCTTATTACAATAAGGCTAATTTTATATCAAAGTTCAAAAATAAATGAAACACTATACTGTATGTGTTTTTTTTTTTTTTTTTTTTTGATAATAAAACTACTGTATCTGTGTTTCTAAGCACATTTTGACCATGTATAGAATTCAACTATGAGGTTGGATATTGAGGTTTGGCATGTCTGAGATAGAAACATTTGATCCTTTTAAAAGCTTCTTCGATCGAAGTTGCATCGGCCGCAAACGTTATCCTCAGCCAGTTCTTCATCCCCACGGCAGTCCCTGTTCAGCCGCATCCATCCACACACAAGTAATAATATCAAAAGAGACTACTCTTAAAATTTGTAATTTCATTCTATGAGACTGAAATAATATCCTTACCAGGAAGAAGGATGACTGATTCTTCTCTAGCTAACTTGAAACAGAAGTCGATATCGTCGCTCACATCTTCAAGTAATGAGAGATTCAGCTTAACCTGAACGAAGTACACAAATCAAATATATAAGACCATAATTTAAGATGTGTAACAATTAGTGTACATTTTTAAGAATTATGCTCACCATCATTGCCATGGATCCTTCTGGTCGATGCGAGTAATCAATGCAAGGAATCTCCTTGATCCAGTCACAGCAAATATCCGAAGAGTTCTTCAACGAGTTCAACGTTTTCTTGAAAAATGATTCGTCAGTCTGTTCCAAAATTGTGGGAACTGCAGCCTGATGCAACACAATCAAGAACAAAATTAATTACTTAAGATAAGCAGAAACAATAGAAGTCGATTTTGAATCTAAGTAACATATATCTACCTGAATAAATGTAGCTGGTCCACCAAGAATATCAAAGTATTTCTTAAACCGCTCGATGATCTGATCCAAATGAATTTCAGTAAGTAAACGTCTTATTTGCGCTCTCTGCATCATCGATTTCTAAAAATATTGACGCTATTACTAACCTTGGGGTCCTTAAACGAGCCAGAAGGATCAGTGGTCACAAACCACCCGAGTCGCCAACCAGGAACTATCCATCTCTTTGATATAGAACCGAGAGTAAGTACTGGAACAATAGATCCAAACACACCCATTGGCACAAACGGTTTGCTCCCGAAAGCAAGATGACCATAAACTTCATCAGCAATCACAAGAAACCCGAGTTTTTTTGCTGTTTCCGCAATCTGAAACCCGAAAAAAAAATTGTACACATTAAATTTCAAAAAAGAAACAACATTGGTTACAAAATCTCAAGCTAACCTTCATCAAATGCTGGTAACTATAGACATTCCCACAAGGATTACCAGGGTTTATAACAACCAAAGCTACCGTGTTTTCATCTGCAAGAGACTCGACGGAATCAAGATCGATCTCCCATCCGTTTTCTGGGAGAAGATCGAAGTAGCGAGCCTCGAGGTGTCTAAACTTAGCACAGAGTTCATAGATTGGGAAACCAGGTCTTGGAAGTAGAATATTGGCCCTGGGGTGAGCCAACATTGCCAATGCTACATCGATCGCTTGCGTGCAACCCGATGTAATGAACACATCATCTTGTGACAGTTTGTATGGAAGATCACGCGATAGATACTCTGCGATTGCCCTGTTTCATTACACAAAAGTGTGAGACTTGATTTGCAAGTTAGTCTTTTTCATTGTCTGATTGTTTGCTTTTCTCATCATAGAAATTAAAAAATGAAAAAATACAGCAAACATTCCCTTGCAATCAAAACAAATCAGGAACCAAAAAATGATTTAAAACAATTTGAAAAACAATTGACAAAAAGAAAAAACAATTCGAAAATTAGTCTAGCAACGATTATCTAGCAAAATTCGTTATTAATTTGATTTTTCATTTAAAAAAAAAAGTTTATAAGTTTCTTTCGATTTTTTTTTTTGCCACAAACGTTGGTATTCATCATTTCTCGAATACAAAAGAAATTGTAAATTCATCACATCAGCCAAAATTAAGATTCGGTTCAATCTACCAATCAGTTTTCTGGTTCAATTTATTATTCGGTTTAGTTAAACGAACCGAATTTGACATCCAGCACCAACACAACACCACACGTATTGAATGGAAAAGACGAAACTAACCTTCGGGCTTGGGGAAGACCGACGGTAGGAGAATAACCATTGAACTTGTTGGAGAGAAGAGAATCTGAAACAGCTTGAAGAGATAGTTGTGTTGTACGAAAACACGAGTACAGAGTTGGGTCTCCCATTCCAAGCGATATAACTCTCTTTCCTCCTTCTTCTTCTGAGATGCTTTCCATTAGCAAACTCAGAATCCCTTTGATCGTGATTGTGGTCGTCGTTGCTCCATTCTCCATCTCTTCTTCAATTTTATTTTCTTCTTCTTCTGGGTTTCTTTTATTTACCCAATTTGGATGATTTTGTTTGTTGAATGTTTCGGTGCAACTCGTAAGAAGAAGAAGAGGGGGGTTTTATGATTTGATGTGTGTATGAGAATGAGATGTGCCAGGTTGGAGAAGAAATAATAAAATATGTGGTTTTACTTTACAGCCACTCATTTGTCTCCTTCATATAATATTAGATTTTAGGACTAGGATTCTGAGATAGTTTTAAAAAATGTTTATTTTTAAATAGTCTTTTTTTCTTTTCTTTTTTAAATAAAAAATGACAAAACTATTTTTTTATTTGTAACAAAGTTTGAAATTCGACCAAATAAATTTATATAGTCTAGAATAATATCAACAAAATACAGTAGCTCAGATGGTTTAGATCCGAGATTATTGTGGTGGGTATCCGGAGAATTTGATCCGGAGATGGTTGAAATTAGGATTTAACCCAAAATATTGGTTTTCATTACCAAATCACACTAAATATTTTATAATTGTATATATATCCCACTTAGGAGATGACTATAATATTGGTTATTTGGTTTCATTACTGAATTGCAAAAAAAAAAAATGTCATGAGAATTACCACATAAATTAAATATAAAATCAAAATATATGCAATAAACCTATGGAAGTTTTACGTGTAGCGCATTAGGGGAGTCATATGTGATCCCTATAAAATTTATATCTCTCTATATATTTTTTGGGAAGTACATTTATATAATTTACATCACATTATTATTACAAGAAAGAACTGAATTATAATTTTTCATTAAGTGTAGTTTAGTCATTAATCATTTTTTTATCACCAATAAAAATTATATTAATTATGAACTAAAAAATCCATTAATTATTAGTTTAGGAAACTAAAAAATCCAATTTTTTTAGAATATTAACAAATCTTTTGGGAATATTAACAAATCATTTTTTTTAGTTTAGAAAACTAAAAAATCCAAAATTCATGATTGATATATTAACTTTAAAATTCCAAAATATTGTGTTATATTTATTAATCGGATATAACAAAATATTGATATATTAAAATATTAAATATAATATTTCAAAAAATCGGAATTGTTAATCAAATTTGTTAATAATCGGATATTGTGGTTAACAAAAAAACGGATTTGTTAATCCATAAGCAAATATTAATTAAATAGTGATAACAAATATCCAGTTATTTGAGGACTCGGAGTCTTTAATTAATTACAAATAGTGTTATCAATATTTGGGTATATACTTTGAAAAAACCGTGCAAGCTCTAACTAACAAAGATATTATCTTTTTTAAATAATGAAGATATTATCAATCTTACTTTTATTATGAGAATACTTTTATCATGGGAATATTGTTACCAAAACGAAAGTTTTTAGATACTAATTATTATAATATGTGCTAAAATATTCTAGATTATTCTAGATTAAATAAACTTAAAAATAAACACATATACAATATAAAAATCTCATATATAACTTAAGGATTTGAATTTTTAAAATTCTTGACAAGCTTTTAAAATAAACACAAAATTTAATTCAAAACATTCCTCTACAAGGTAAACAATATAAAAACTTTTGCAACAAGATAAAAAAAAATATTCCTCTCTAAAACCATTAAATCAAGCACTCCATCTTCACTATATATAAGATCATCTCATTCCACTAAACGAAATATCCATTCCACTTAAATCCCTAATATTGTTTTATTTGTTCCATTCATATATATATATATATATATATATTATATTTATGTTAATAATTTTTGAAACTTTAGTTTTATATCTTTTCTCACATATTTTTCTTATATTCATGCATGTAGTGGGAGATGGTAATGGAGACACAAAAATGATTTCATTGAGGTATGTTTTGAGTCTTTTTTTCTAATTGTTTATTAATTATTTATGCAAAGTAATATGTTAAGATTTTTATTATGTTAAACTGTTTTTCTTGGTAAATTATACTATGAAATGGAAAAAATCTTAGCTTATATGTTAAAAGAAATCTTACCTTATGAAATCAAAATAGTGAAAAATTATTTTAACAAAAAATATTTGAGAATATTATATAATTTATTATACTATTTTATTTTAAAAAAATTATCTTGAAAATGTTACATGTGAAATATATAGATTTCATGTTACATTTACAATCATATTTTTATCTTAAACTCTACTAATATAGACTAAATCAAATTTATACTAACAATAATATTGTATCAACAAAATTACCGAATTCGCAATTACCAATATACTACAATACATCAAATAATCGCCGATGATTTCATATTTGTAAATAATAATACTTACACATTTTAATATCTTTTATAATATTACAACCGTATCTCTTTTAAAAAAAAAATCACATTTATCAAAGAGCAGTGTTTGAGAGACTAATTGTGGATGTCTTCCAAAAAACTTTTAAACGAACTAAACCACATTATTGGTTGAAGAATTATTTCAGAAAAAAAAAGATAATGAAGGTGGCTAGTTATAAGCTAGATTAGTATGCGATCCATGGTTTAACTTGTTGATTGCTTTGGTGAATTCAAAAAAAAAAAAGAGAGGAACGAGAAGGTAATGAAGGTGATTTTTTATAAAAAAAACTCCCACCTAAATCAGAAATGATAAGCACACATGCATAAGACGTAATTTACTAATTTCTGTGAGTTTTCTTACGAATTTCAGGTAAATATGCAGCAAACAATAGCAAATTGATACAACATACAATGAACCGTTTGATTGAGGCTAATGTTGGTTTGAATAACGTACCAAAACAAAAGGAACAATATAGACAACGACAAGTCTATCAAACCACAATCCTGATGTTACTTGGAGAAATCCATAGAGAATTCATTGGGTGTCTAATTCCAGATTCGAAAAGATTATAGACTTCGGCCTAGAATGTTTTGGTAATCTAAAAGAATATCCGTCTGACCGTTGAGAATCATTCAAACAAAACACCTTAAAACAGAAACGGACCATACCATCTTTATGGTAGATAAGATATTATACGATTATTTGATTTTATTGTGGTTTTGACGAACGGAACGATTAAATGGCCACGTAGGATAAGACAAAGTATAAGATAAAACCAAAACATATTGTGAAGATGAGATGACTTACACCATACGTCTTCTTCCAAATCTTTACGTGTCGTGCTTTTGCTACGCAAGCTTCCATTTGTCCTCTCTTCTCCCTCTCCTAAACTAACAAAACGAAAAAAAAAAAAATTCGCTATTCGTATTTGTCTCGTTATCGCTGTCCAAATCGAGAAGACGACAACTCATCGAAACAATGTTTTCTCACAATGATCTTATATGTTTCAATTTTTAACGCAATCCTTTCTATATCTACTAGATGAGGATATGCGTATTTTCCATTTAAGATTTAATTTGATTTTCAAACTAAATATGACAAATGCAGAATGAATTCATATTCAAGCTAAGTATTAATTTCGTTGTTTTATGTAAACTTCAAAATTATGTGATAAAGTGTATTAGAGAAGCATAGTAAATAAACTTGTTTCTCATTAATGTAAAAGATTGTTACAGAATGGTTTATATACAGCTTGTAATCTATACAAACACTATAAAAACTATACACAGACTTATATACAAATATGAACGAAGAAGAAGTCGTTAGAGGTTAGTTAGTTAGTTAACTAACAGAAGAAAACAAAGTATTTCACTCTAATACTCCCCTCAAGATAAAAGTGGTGCAAATATATTTGCCAAACTCATCTTGGACTTGAGATTCTCAAACTGTGCTAAGAACAAGGCTTTGGTTAAGATATCAGCGACCTGTGAGTCTGTCCGTACATATAGCAACTTCAAAATCCCTTCCTCAATCCGATCTCGTGTTGTGTGAAAATCCAATTCAACATGTTTAGTCCTCTCATGTAAAACAGGATTATGAGCAATGTGAATAGTTGCAGTGTTATCACAAAATAACACGGACGGTTTAGACTGATCAACACAAAAATCTTGAAGTAAACCTCTCAACCAAACAATCTGACGTGTAGCCAGAGCCAAGCTTCGATATTCTGCTTCAGCTGAGGATGCAGAGACCATTTTCTGTCTCTTAGATTTCCAAGATCAAAGAATCACCAAGAAATATGCAATATCCACTCACAGATCGTCTAGTATTCGGACAAGCATCCCAATCAGCATCCACATATCCTTTCAATTGAAGATCAGAATAAGCAGACAAAAACAATCCCGGACTTACAGTCCCTTTGATGTACCGGAGAATTTTCATCAAGGCTTGGTGATGGACAACACAGGGTGCAGATGTAAACTTTGCTAGTTTTTGTACAACAAAACAAAGATCAGGTCTTGTGATTGTCAAATAAATCAACTTACCAATGATCCGCCTGTACAACTCAACATCTGGAAACAACTCCCCATCATCTTTAGCTAGCTTCTAATTTGGCTCCATATGAATAGAAGAAGGTTTGCAACCTAGCATCACCATATCATTTAATAATTCCAAAGCATATTTCCTTTGACACACACAAATACCTTTTGAAGTTCTAGCAATTTCCAAGCCAAGAAAATACTACATAGGACCCAAATCACGAAGCTTAAACTGCAATTTCAACTGTGACTTAACCAAGTTGGATGCGGCATCATCATTGCTAGCTACTACAATATCATCCACATATACCAAAACAGCCACAAATGAACCCTCAAAAGATTTAGTAAAGAGAGTATGATCATGACCTGATTTTATGAATCCCATGACATGTAGAGTCTCAGCAAATTTGATATACCATTGCCTGCAAGCTTGTTTCAGACCATAAATTGATTTCCACAGTTTGCAAACAGCTTGATCAGGCAATTTCTCTCCCTTAAAGGTGTCATAGCCAGGAGGTAGTTTCATGTAAATCTCATCAGTCAAATCTCCATTAAGAAAAGCATTGGAAATATCCAGTTGATCCAGGGAGCAACCATGAACAGCTGCAACACCAAGGAGTAACATCACAGAGGACAACTTAGCTACAGGAGCATAAGTGTCAATATAATCCAGACCTTCTTTCTGTGTGTAACCTTTAGCAACCAAGCGAGTTTTATATCTTTCTATAGTCGCATCAACCAAATATTTCACTTTGTAAACCCATTTACATCCACTGTTTCTTTATCTGGAGGTAAAGAACAAATAGACCAAGTCTTAGTGGTTTCCATATTATTGATCTCGTCCATCATAACTCCATTTTATGCAGAGTAATGTTTGGCCTCTGTATAACAAGTATGTTCATGCTCTTTAGTGATATCATTGACATAGGCCTGATAGGGTAAAGATAAATGTTGATTAGTCAAAAACTTGGAAATATGATATGGATTTGTCCCTCTAATGGAATAACAATGATAATCTTGTAAATGCTTATGAGCTATAACTCTCCTAGTGCGTGTGGAATCATGAATTACTGCATCACTAGCAAACTCTGTAGACACCATATCTGCAATAAATTCAGGTAACTAGTCTCATGATGTACAGGAATTACTGCTTCACTAGCAAACTCTGTAGGCTCCATATCAGGTACACTAATCTTCTCCACAACTACATTGGTCTCCTCCAATGGCACAGTAGCATCAAAGAATTTAGGAGATACTCTATTGTCTGCAAATAGAAATAGAAGTTCATAGAAAACCACATTTCTTGAGATAAAAACTGAGTGAGTCTCCAAATCCAGCAATTTGTAACCTTTATAACCCACTGGATAGCCAAGAAAGACACAAGTTTTTGCTCTGGTAGAGAACTTATGCCTCTGTTTCATAGAAGTAGAGCAATATCATAAACAACTAACCACTCTGAGAGATGCATAATCCGGAACCTTGTTCTTAAGCACTTCATAAGGTGTCTTATTAGAGATAACTGGAGAAAGAGTCCTGTTTATCAGAAAAATCGCAGTCAAAATGCAGTCACTCCAATATGATAGAGGAACACCCGAGTGAAATATACGGGCTCTTGCAATATTCAGAATATGTTGGTGCTTCCTCTCCACTACTGAATTCTGCTGTGGAGTCTCAGGGCAAGAATGATAATTCACTATCCCTTTCTCCTTAAAGAATTTAGTAAAATTGAACTCAGGAGCATTATCAGACCTAACTCCTTTGATACTGACCTTATATTGATTCTCAATCATGGAAACAAAATCAGGAAATATACCAGTTATCTCTAATTTGTTTCTCATGAGATAAATCCAGGTTGCACGAGAACATTCATCCACAATGGTAAAAAAGTATATGTATCCGTCATAAGAAGTTTCAGCAAACGGTCCCCAAGTATCAATGTGGAGCAAACCAAAGACTTTATTGCATATATTGTTCTGAGATACAAAAGACAATTGTTTCTGTTTGGCCAAATGACAGGCTTTACAATGTGTATGACCTGTACTCTTTATTTTCTGCAATGATAGAGATATACTATCTGATAAGACTTCCAATCTTTGATGACATGGGTGTCCTAACCTTTGATGCCACACTTCCGGATCCACAGAGGTTGCACAGACTAATGGGTGGAGTTTTGGTGACAGTGAGTCCACATCAAAAATTTACAACTTGTTATGTTGTCTACCTCTCCCAATCGTCCATTCTCTTGTAGTGTCCTGTATTCATAAGCTTTACTATCAAACCAAACACCACATGGCAAACTGTCTGTCAAAGAACTGACACTAAGCAAGTGAAACCGGAATTGAGGGATATATAGAACATTTGTCAACTGTAGTGTGTTATTTAACATGATTTTTCCCAATCCTGCAATGTTGACCCCAACTCCATTTGGTAGATCAACATGAGTGTTGAGTAAAGGATGAAATTCAATGAATAAAGACCTGTCTTTTGACACATGGTGTGTAGCACCTGTGTCTATTATCCATTCATTCCTAAACACAACATCATGTAACACAGAATAGAGATATGTGTTATTCATTCCATTACTGCAGCAATATATAGGAGAGTAAGAATTACCAGAGATACTGCAAATGGTAGATTTATCTACATTGTTTGATGTTGAAGCTGTAGTCATAGTCACCATAGGAGACTGAGGTTGTAGCTTATAACTGAAAAAACTAATAATCTATTGCAACTGATCTTTAGACAAATCATCACCTACTGCACTCAAATCAGTCAAAGATTCTGAAGAATTCACATTTACAGATGCTAAGAGTACATTAGATTTTTTTTTTGCTTCCAATGTGGTGGAAATCCATGCACTTTATAGCATTTGTCTACGGTGTGACCCAGCTTGTTGCAGTGAGAACATACTGCTCTTGGCTTTCCTGAATTCTTTTAATATCCATTCATAGCCATAACAGTTTGAGAAGATTCATAAGTTGCAGGATTTGTAGAATTTTGAATGCTGAATGCAAAGGGATTCTGAATCTGTTTAGACTTTACTCTCTGACTTTCATCCTCATCTAATATATTGTAGATGTCTGACAATGATGGACGTGGTCTAGTATTCAGAATATTACTCCTTATTGATGCAAATTCATCATTCAACTCCATCAAGAATTGCACAATTTACTTGTTTCTTGATCTACCAACAACATCTTCACTTTGGGATTGTCACCATCTTCGGCTACTATGGTTGGTCTTGTACTAGCTAGTTGTTCCCATAAGGTAACTTTAGCCCTATAATAAGATGCCAAATCCATATCACCTTGCTTCAACGGCACAATCTCTGTTTCCAATCTATATATGAGGGAAAGATTGGTTTTATGGAATCGTTTGGCAAGATCTTTCTAAATCTCATGTGCATCTTGAAAATATATGATACTTGCATAAATCTGTTTAGAGACAACATTGAGGATCCAAGCCTTAACCATATTATTGCATCGACACCAAATGTGATAGAGAGGATCATTAGTTTCTGGCCTAGGCAAGGTTCCATCAAGGAAACGAAGCTTGTTCTTAGCTTCTATACTAACAGTCATAACAATTATCCAAGTATTGTAATTATCTCCATTCAGAATCTCAGAGACAACAGACATACCAGGATGATCCCCAGAATGAAGATGATATGGATTGTGTACGCTATCAATCGAGTCTGAGTTGATGAGATACTGAGATCTACGAGCTTCGGGACCAGAAGCTTGAGAGAGATGACCAATTGGAGCTATCGGAGACCGTTCATGCTCTTCCGAATCAGAAAGTGAACGTCGATTCCCCATTGAAGCTTCTCCAGGACCAGAAGATAGAGCTAAGTTCGTCCGACGATTTCTGAGACCTTTCTTCGGCATTTTCAAACAGTTTTTTTGAATTTGAACCGTAGAAATGCAGCAAATCATTCAGAGAAGAAGATTAATCAGAAGATTTTTATCAATCATAGACGAAAATGATCGAATTTGAAAGAAAACAGAGATGAACGAGAGCTAATTTTGCTCTGATACTATATTAAAGAAGCATAGTAAATAAATTTGTTTTTCGTTAATGTAAAAGTTTGTTAGAGAATACTTTATATATAGCTTGTAATATATACAAACACTATAAAAGCTATACACATATTTATATACAAGTATGAACGAAGAAGAAGTTATTTCACTCTAATAAAGTGATAATAATAATAATAATAATAATAATAATAATAATAATAATAATAATAATAATAATAATAATAATAATAATAATAATAATAATAATAATAATAATAATAATAATAATAATAATAATAATAATAATAATAATAATAATAATAATAATAATAATAATAATAATAATAATAATAATAATAATAATAATAATAATAATAATAATAATAATAATAATAATAATAATAATAATAATAATAATAATAATAATAATAATAATAATAATAATAATAATAATAATAATAATAATAATAATAATAATAATAATAATAATAATAATAATAATAATAATAATAATAATAATAATAATAATAATAATAATAATAATAATAATAATAATAATAATAATAATAATAATAATAATAATAATAATAATAATAATAATAATAATAATAATAATAATAATAATAATAATAATAATAATAATAATAATAATAATAATAATAATAATAATAATAATAATAATAATAATAATAATAATAATAATAATAATAATAATAATAATAATAATAATAATAATAATAATAATAATAATAATAATAATAATAATAATAATAATAATAATAATAATAATAATAATAATAATAATAATAATAATAATAATAATAATAATAATAATAATAATAATAATAATAATAATAATAATAATAATAATAATAATAATAATTAATACTCACAAATTTTGATAGACAATGTGTGACGAATGTTATATTGGCATATGGTGAGGGCTGACTTAAACAAATATAAACATTATTTGTATGCAAATATGATCGGATACTTTTATCTAACATAGTCCAATACTACACCTAAAAGAAGTAAATTCGGGTATATACGAAAATGGAAAGAGTAAGACCTAGTAGAATCTAAGTGTAGTTCCAGTTTATTTACTTTTTCCATGTTAAAGAAGTTATATACCATTATGCCCATACGAAGAATGTGAATCTATCTGCGTGTACAAATCCAGGACTTCTCCGACAACTAATCAGGTATTTGTATTTTTAGGTGTAGTATTATACTATATTATATCCAAGTTTTAGCTTTTGCTAAAGTTGGCCAAATAAGTCTTAAATTTTGGCCATCCTTTAATATTTTCTCATAAACAAGTTTACAACCCTAGACTCATATTTGAGTTTTTAGGTGGTGCAATGATAATTTACCGTAAATATCATTGAAATACTTAGAATCTTACAAAGATTTTGTAATAAAAAATAAAAAAAATAAGTGATTTTCGTTATAACATTTTCCCGTAATATTAATTTAAATTTCTCATTTAATATACACATGCATATCTCTTTTCTCGCTACCGCAGTCGTTTCTAGAACACCCCTAACTGGACACTCAAACCAGTCAATGGGCCACTGGGTCTGATGATATGGATAATATGGCCTTAATAGCCCATTATGTATAAGCTCATATACAGTCATTAAACCATTTCGGTCCGTAATAGAGGCTAGATCCATTGAATTTTATTTTGATTTAACCAGTTAAAGATTTTTCATTGTTAAACTCTGAAAGAGTTTTAAAACTACCACCTAATTATATTATTCAAAAAAGGAAAAAAAAAAAAAACACAAGAGGCCTTGTGATTGTGAACCAACATTTAAATACTTAATGTATAAAGCTCTAACATAAAAAATTTTGAGAACCATAGTTAGGACATGATTTCGAGCAAAGAGGGTGAGCTCGGTGCAAGGAGGATAGGAGGTTCCGAATCAAAGTGTCAATCTGTCGTAGAAGCTTGTCGGGAATCCTGAAGGTGTTGCGATGAAATTTATGGTTTATCCCCCTCTATAGTTCATATATTGTGTGATTTGCCAAGAGATAAATCACTATAAGAAAGCAGGGTCTTTTCCGATGGAAGTTCCGACGGTCAAAATTCCGTCGGAAATTTCCGACGGTAATTGAACGAGAGTAATATCTGTCAGAAATCTGTCAGTATGTTCCCCACGGATTTTCGACGACAGTGTTTCATCTGACATTGACCGTCGGATTTCCAACGGCCTAAATCCGTCAGACACATTCCGACGGTTTTCCGATGGACTGCCGACGAATTGTAGCCGTTATAAATAATATATACGTTACAAGGCCGTTTGAATATAGCCGTTACATCCATCGAAAATCCGTTGGAAATCCTTTCGGACAACGCGCACTTTTTCCTTATAAAAACGTATCCACCCTCTCATTTACAATCACAACAAAAAATCTCTCATCTACAATTCCTTATAAAAATGTCTTCTTCAAATCCTTATAATTATTTTCGATCATGGATGGACAAGCCTCATCAAATTTCGGACATGGGCCTAGTTACGGAAGAATTCAGAGAAGGTCTGCAGGAATTCATGGCATTTGCGGCTAAGCAAAAGAAAGCGAAAAAAACCGGTAAAATCTATTGTCCTTGTACAAAATATCGGAATCGTAGATTAATAGTGATAGATGAAGTATGGTCACACCTTTATTGTCATGGGTTTGTGCCGGGTTACAAGATTTGGTATAATCATGGAAAAAATGATACAATGGTTGATAATTATGCTAGTACTAGTTAAAAATATATTGGGGATAGCGCTAGCATAGTAGAACCTGCAATGGAAGTAGAAAGTACTATAGGTCATGTTCAGATGGTGAACGATGCATTCCGTGGAAGTATACCATCGGTTGCTGAGTATGGAGATAGAGGAGAAGAACCTAACGCAGAAGCTCAAAAATTCTTTGATATATTAGACGCTGCTAAAAATCCTTTATATGATGGGTGTAGAGGTGGACATTCCCCTTTATCAGCTACAACTAGGATGATGGGTATAAAGACGGATTTCAATTTGAGTGAGGACTGCGTGGGTGCAATCGCTGATTTTGTGAAAGACATTTTGCCAGAAGATAATCTTGCACCGGCATCATACTATGAGATACAGAAACCTGTTGTTGGGCTAGAATTACCGAATCAGATGATAGATGTATGCATCGACAACTGTATGATATACTGGAGAGAGGACGCATGTCGTTCGACATGTCGTTTTTGTCGCAAACGTCGGTATAAGAAAACAGGTGGAAGAGTGTCAATGCCATATAAACGGATGTGGTATTTGCCGTTAACAGATAGATTAAAGAGGTTATATCAGTGAAGCAGGAGCAATGAGATGGCATGCGAGCATACAACGGATGGAGAAATTGCTCATCCCTCGACGCAGTTAGATGAAACATTTTCAATCAATGTATCCTAGTTTTGCGTATGAGGTGAGGAACGTATACCTTGGATTATGTACTGATGGTTTCAACCCTTTTGGAAAGCATGGTAGACAATATTCATTGTGGCCAGTAATTGTAACACCTTACAAGTTGCTGTCATCTTTGTGCATGAGACGACAGTTCTTGTTCCTTAGCATTCTCGTTCCTAGACCAGAGCATCCGAAGAGAGCACTAGATGTATTTTTGCAGCCATTGATTTATGAGCTGCAAATGTTATGGGAGCATGGAATTGAGGTGTTTGATGTGTCTTGTCAGCAGAATTTTGTCATGCTGTCGGTACTTATTTGGACCATTAGCGATTTTCCAATATATGACATGTTATCAGGATGGACAACGCACGGAAGGTTATCATGCCCATACTGTCAAGATAACACAGATGCGTTCCAATTGAAGCACGGACGCAAAACGTCTTGGTTTGATTATCATAGGCGATTCCTACCAAAAGATCATCCTTATCGTCGGAGCACCACATTGTTTAGGAAGAACCGGATAGTAACTGATGGTCCACCTCCTGAGTTAGATGGACAGTATTTGTTGGATCAGTTCACATATTTTGGTGCAGATAGTACCGTTGATTGTGGTGGTAACGGGCATCATCCTGTTGATGGTTATGGCAATGTACATAATTGGCACAAGCGGAGTATTTTCTGGGATTTGCCTTATTGGAAGGACCATCTTTTGAGGCATAATCTGGATGTCCTGCACATTGAGAAGAATTTTTTCGATAACATTATGAACACCGTTCTCAATGTCCAAGGGAAGACGAAGGACAATCTGAAGTCTAGATTGGACTTGTCAGACATTTGTTCTCGTAGAGCACTACATGTAACAGGGAACGGGAAGCCTCCGGTCCCGGCTTTTTGTTTGGATGAACCTTCAAAGGCCGCGTGTTTTGACTGGATTGCCGAAAGTGTTAGATTCCCGGAAAGATACACATCTAACCTTCGGAACAGCGTTGATCATGGAGAAAAAAAGTTTACTGGGATGAAGAGTCATGATTGCCATGTGGTGATGCAGCGCCTCCTTCCATTTTCCTTTGCATATCTTCTACCACGTAATGTCTACGAAGCAATTGCAGGTATACAATCATAAAATTAATTTTTAATGACTTTACACAATAATACTAATGTAATAATTTATTTATTCATTTGTTATGCATATTATGCAGGGATTGGTGCCTTTTTTCGAGATATATCTTCGCGGTCTCTTACATCGACGCAGTACGCAACTATAATATACCCGTAATCCTTTGCAATTTAGAGAAGATATTTCCGTCTTCCTTCTTTGATGTTACGGAACATCTCCCCCGAGAAGCAGAGCTTGGGGGTCCGGTTCAGTACCGTTGGATGTATTCTTTTGAACGGTATATGTTTCATCTAAAGAAGAAGGTAAAAAATTTGAGCAAAGTGGAGGGTTCTATTGTCGCACAGAACATCAATGAAGAAACCTCACATTTTACGGAGTTCTACTTTCCATCACAAGTCAAAATGAAGAGTCGTAGACCAGCTCGACATGATGACGGAAGCGTATTACCTTTTTATCCGGTCGATGTTCCTCATATATTCTTAGAGATTGGATGACTTAATGGAAAAAGTAAGAAGCGGAGACTTTCAGCACAAGAGCGGGATCATTTGCACATGTATATTCTTACAAACTGCAACGGCATTGAAGAATATGATAGGTATTATATTGAACAATTTATTGTACTTATTGGGTCTTTGATTACATATATGTTATCATGATGATCCCTTCAATCTCACAGGATGTATATGGCATATCAACGTTTTGCATTTTCGAACAAAACAGAGGACGAGGTAATGGAGCTCAAATAGGAAGAGTTCGGACGTTGGTTAAGAGATTATGTAGGTGTTTTGATTGTCTTGTTTTTAACTATCATATATAATGAATGATTTATTTTACTAAGTTTAGCTTTTATTCGTGTAGATCACGACAGAGAAGGCTAACGGACAAAAATTTCCCATATATTTAGAAAAAATTGTGCGTTTTCCACTAGCAAACGTACAATCACATGTGATGTATAGCACACGGAGGTATGCTTTTAAGATTCTTCGGGATGATAGGAGTGCGACAACTTCAGATTACGGTGTATCTACTCAGTTCGGTGATCTTTTATACTATGGTGTCGTACGTGAGATTTTTTATGTTCAATACCCTGGATTGCTCGGTTTGAGATGCGTTGCATTTTTATGCGACTCGTACGACCCATTAGTACGGAGCGGTGTGCGATACGACCAATTTGGTGTTACATCAATACATAGCAGAAGGCGACTCCTGAATTACGAGCAATTCATACTTGCTTCACAAGCAGACCAAGTTTGTTTTTTTCTTTTACGTTAATTTTTAATTTAATATTTTTGAATTCCCGTGGTTAAATTTTCATATAACTTTATTACGTGGTCTAGGTATGTTATATTCCCTATCCTCGGGTGACAAACAAGCAAGACCCGTGGGTTACAGTCACATCGCTAAACCCCGAGAGGTAGGGTATATGGGATGTCCAATCATGAACCCCTACAACAAAGCTCTGTAGGTTTGGGTTCAATCGAGCATTCCCTTAAGGTCAACCTTGTTGTTGATTTCACCGTACACGCGGACGATCCGGTATTTAAGGATTCAGAGGGAGAATATGACGAATTTGGGGAAACTTCCGATTCAGGAGAATCAGATTACTCATCCTCGGATTCAGAGTAGTTTTCTAAACTTTGAATTGTAAAATATGTACTTGTAGTTGTACTAGATATTTGTTATGTGAAATGTATTAGTTATGTGTAATGTACTTGTAATACAAAAATTAAACATATTTAAAAATGCTAAGTATACATCCGTCGAAAATCCGTCGAAACTTTCCGATGGAAGCAATTTTAATCATTTTAAAAATGCTAAGTATATATTCGTCGGAACTTTTCCACGGATTTTCGACGGAACCAGTTTTAATCATGTTAAAAATGCTAAGTATATATCCGTCGGAAATTTGTCGGAACTTTCCCACGGATTTCCGACGGATTTATGAACATGTGGTTTAGGGTATAGGGTATAGGTTTTTTTTTAAGAAAATAGCTACAAACACTTGTATGATGTATATACAGTAGTTTGAACTTGTAATATTTCAAAATTAATAAGTTATATAGAATTTAGAAAATTTGATGGAAGTGTTTATATAAGGTATAATATAAGGTATAGTTAATTTAGGTTAAATGTATAGCTTTTGATGTTGTATAACTTATACACTCATGGAAAGTCTATAACAATAGTGTATTTCTTATTTTTTGAATTAAACATGTACATTACGGTTCCCTAAATCATATAACCTAAACCCTAAACCCTAAATATATCCTAAAGCTATCGGAAATTTTCGACGGATCATATACTTATGACGCATGTCTGTTGACTGGCCAATAGCAACACATACAGAGAATATACGGTATATTTTCCTATCCGTCGGAAATTTTCGACGAATTTTCGACGGATACATTTAGGGTAAATCGAGCGGCGGGAAATTGAACCGCCTAAACGAAAAAAAACTTAGGTTCCGACGGATAGGCCCGTCGAAAATCAAAATAAATACGCAGATCGATCTGCTTCGCTTTCATTTCGCTCGTTTCTCTCTCTCTCTCTCTCTACGCAATTTCTCTCTTCTCTCTCGCGACTTCATTACGGGAAAACTCTGTCAAATCTTCAATCTCTCCTCTCAATCCTTTTCTATCCTTCAATCCTCATGGATCCCAACATGTAAGTTCCTAAATCCACTTCCTCTATCCTTCAATCCTCACTAATTTTCATTGTTAGATATTAGTTAGAATTGTTATATTAGTTTTTAGAATTTGTTAGATTTTTGGAATGAAATAATAGGGTTTATGAGATTAGGGAATGGTATTTAGAATTTGTTAGGGTTGTTAGAATTTTTGTATAATTTCGAAAATTAATATATATAATTTTAGGATTATATAAAAGGTTTTTGTAATATTAGAAAAATATATAAAAAATATTTTTATACATTTTTAGAATTGAAAAAAATGTATTTGTATACTTTTGGGTTTTAGAAAATTATAATTGAATTTTTCAGAATTTATTACTAATTAAAAACGTTTTTTAATTTATAATTTTAGATTTAGTTATTTATAGGTATGTTAAAACGTTTTTTTATAAATATTATTAAAACTATATAAAAAATGTCTTTATATATTTTTAGAATTGAAAAAAACGTTTTTGAATATTTTTAGAATTGAAAAAATGTTTTTGTATGTTTTTGGGATTTAGAAAATTATAATTGAAGTTTTCGGAATTTATTACTAATTAAAAACGTTTTTCTAATTTATAATTTTTTTATAAATATTATTAAAACTATTTAAAAAGCTTTTTTATATAATTGTTTTGTATAATTATATAGATTTTATGAAATTTTAGGATATTTTGATTTTTTTGGGAATTTTAGAAATTTTTTGAATTGTGGTAATTTTTCATTTTTTAAATTTTTAAAAAATTAAAGAATTTTTTAAAATTATTAGAAATTTTGGGGAATTTTGAAATTATCACAAAATTTGTATTTTTCGGGACTTTAGAAAATTTTGAAATATTCTAAATGTTCGGAAATTTTTTTTTTCTTTTATTTGTGGATTTTTTTTTCGTTAGTACTAACGATTTTATTGTTTTTCCCGCATGAGTTACGAGGACGCGCTACAGTTGGGCGGCGGCTCCTAAGGCCGCCGTTCTCGGGGTTCTCGGGACACGTCTTCTGACGGAACGAGCTCGGGAACTCAAATCCCCGAGTCCCAGCAATCCGCTGTTCAGAGCCGGATTAGCATCGTGGAACTAGTCCAACAGCCCAACCGAAGCTATTGCATCTATCTCGACCCGAAGCTTGAAGACGGGACTTGGTCAGTGAAATTTTGATTGTTATTTCAATTTTTCAAGATTTTTAATCGAATTAAATGGACTTATTTCTTTTTTTAATTGATTTCAGGTTTAAGTTGTCGCCTGAGATCACAAAGGCGATCTTACGGATGCTCCACAACTTGTTGGACAAACCATACGCGAAGTACAACGTGAGCTCGTTGAGACGTGCAAGAAGAAGAAGGTGGATCGAGAACGAGAAGTTGGACTCTCGCAGCTTACTCTCGATGGGTCGTCGTCCTCGAACGAGTTACCCCGAGAAGAGATCAACGACATTGTCCTCAATGTAAGTGCCTAATTGTTTTCAATTATTATTTTTTTCAATTTCATTAATAACATTATTTTGATGTTTTATTTTCATAGAAAACTCGGAAAGTCAAAGGCGATTTCGGTTAGCGGACTTCAACCCAGAATCGTTTCTTCCATTCCTCGTTTCCTTCGCAGACGAGATCGAGAGGCTCACCCAAACGGTGAAAGAACGTGACGCGGAGGTCGAGGAGCTACAGTCGGCATACACCTCAACCCAGAACCAGCTCACCTCAACCCAGTCCCAACACACCTCTTTGCAGCAGACCATGAAGACCGCCTTTCCTCATCTCTTTCCACCCGACGATCCCGACAATTCTCCTACCGTTTAATTTTTTTTTTTTTGAACATTAAAATATTTTGTTTAATGGATTATTTTTTTTAATGATAATGAATTTCATTATTAAAATTATTAAATTTATTTAAAATAATTTCATTTAATTATTTATTTATTATAATTTATAAATAAGAATTCATTAAATAAAAATCTCAATTCACAAAAAATTCAAATAAAATATCCGTTGGAAATCCGTCGGAATTACTACCGTCGGAAATCCGTCGGAACTATGACTGTCGGAATTCCGTCGGAACTATGGCCGTCGGAACTACACCCATAGGAAATCGGTCGAAACTACACCTGTCGCCAATCCGTCGGAACTACACCCGTAGGAAATCCGTCGGAACTACACCCGTCGAAAATCCGTCGGAACTACACCTGTCGGAAATCCGTCGGAACTACACCCGTCGGAAATCCGTCGAAAAATTCCGACACTTTTTCGGCGACCGTGTTCTGTCGGAATAGTCCGACGGATATTAAATTCCGACGAATTGTAACCGACGGAAATCCGGGGTTTCTGACGGAATCGTCCGTCGGAATTCGCTTGTATTCTTGTAGTGAATGAGAGTATCCATGTGCTTTACCTCCATCTCTGGATCAACGTTTGTGTAGGGGTGTGATCTTAAGAGAGGTGAATATGAGGTAAGCTCAGCTTGTGCAGAACCTGCCTCCATAGTAAAGGTATTTCCATCACTAGCTCGTGTTGTACACAAAATGCAACCTGGATCTATCTTGAGTACCCATGATCCGGTGGATCATTCAAGTGTTTTTCTTAACACATTTTTTGTTACACAAAAACAGATTATCCAAAAATAAAACGCACCTGATTAGAGTAACTACATCCTAATTGAAAAAAATACATTAATTTATATAATTAAGTAATGCTTAACGAAATAAAACTGTTTATAGAATTTTACACAATTAATGATATACTGCAACCCGGAGAAGTTCATGCAGAACATATACCGGCTAGCCTCCATATTTATTTTTGAAGTTAATAAATAAGCATGCAATTTGATGACCAAAATCAAGGTAACTTCGATCCTGCTACATTTTTTCTTCAGAGAAAGAGATGTGCAATTCAAGAAAATAATTATACGTATGTAAGATAAATATATCTTATACAGGTAAAATGTATATATGGGGTTGTACTATGGTCTTGATATATGGGGTTGTACTATGGTCTCGAAGAGTGAAGACGCGTTGCACAAGTTGCAAAAGAAAAGAAAAAAAGAGAGACGTTGCATCAACAGCTAGGTTTTAGGCGTAAGGCTATCAAAGGGGACCAAGAAAGAAAAAAACACACCAAGGAAGTGTATAGTAAGGAACTAAAGGGTAAAAAGAAGTGAAAATCACAAATATTTTCACACTTTTTGTTTACAAAATAATAAATAAATATGTAAATTTATGGATTTTTTTTTCAAAATGATAATGAACTTGGAAATATTTAGGTAAAGAGCAACAAGTAGGCATTTAGTTGTTCTTAATAAACGGAAAATCCTCTAATTACTAGGATATTATATTAATTAGCATGCAGTTTATTATTCATTGGGCGCTTTTTTGTATGTGATATGTGTTAAACGTGCTATCATATTTGTGCATGTGAATGATGTGATTTAATATAAATATCGTGGTATTTTTAAAAATAATAGTTTATTCTGTCGTAGGATTTAAACAGTAACATCATATTCGAAAAACAGCAAGCCATGATATGGGAAAAGGGCACTTTCATAAACGAATTATTCTCTCTTTTTTTGCTAAAAGGCTTATAAACGTATTATTCTCAATGTGATGATTTCTATCCGACTAAATGACCATGCCAAAAACTGCATAATCTATATATAGTTGTTTCGTCAAACATGAATAAAATGATTTGATTGATCTCTGCATTGATCCAACGACGTGAATCAACATATTAGTGCATATAACTCAGCGGCCACATAGAACATTAATTAAAAGACGTCGTTTTGTATTCAACGAGTTTCAAAAGGTCCCTATTGGTAAAAAAGAAACGAAGTTGTTTGACGGAAAGCCGTCGGACATTTCCGACGGAATTTCGACGGATAATAAAAAAATCTATGATTTTCCGATGGTATTTTTCCGTCGGTAAAGCGGACAAAATTACGATGGCTAACCGAAGGAAGAGACAGATTTAAGACTTACGGATTTCCACGGATACGAATTCCGTAGGTAATCCGTAGGAAATTGATATTTTTTTCTAAGTAAACAAACGTATAGTATTTTATATAAAATGAAAATAAAAATTAAATTTAAAATGGTAACCTAAAAGTCTAAAAATATATTAGGGAAAAAATATTACATATAACAACTAAATATATATTTAAAACCAAATGGAAATAAAAATATTACAAGAGTGAAATTAATAAAATACATTTGAACTAATTATCATCCGATGTACTATCTGAATACTCTGACGGTGATGAATCGGATTGTGAATCAAATTCTCCATGTTCCTCTTCGGATTAATCAAAAATCTCGTTATCACCTTTCTCGGTAAAATCGACAACAAGATCAACTTGTTGCGGTTCTGCGATCGGACCTAGAAAACCTGTAGTGACGCATTGTTGCATAGCCTCGTTATCTGCAATACCATCCACCCTACCTCTTGGTGTAATCAATGAAACAATGATCCAAGGATCATGCTTGTTCGTGACACGAGGATATGGAATGTAACAAACTTGGTTTGCTTGTGATGCAAGGATGAAAGGATCGTACTTTTGCAGCCGTTTTCCGGAATGTATGGATATAACCCCAAATTCATCTTGGCGAACACCAGCTCCTAGGAACGGATCATACCAATCGCAATAAAAATAACTCATCGCAAGTCGAGAAAACCAGGGTAATGGACTTCGAGAATTTCTCTTAGAATATCATAGTAGACAATATCACCCGATTCTAAAAAAATACCATAATCATTTGTTGGTTAGATCCTTCCTTCGCGTAAAATCTTAAAAGCATATCCACGTGTACAATACATAGGATAGGCATGGACAACACCCAATGGACCGTTAATCAACTCTTCTAACCAAGTTGGAAAAGATTGACCTCTACTTGCACATGTCCTTACCTGCAATAATTATTAAAAAAAAGTATATTCATAAATTAAAAAATGATATTTGTAGTAATATTAAAAAGAACGTAAGTGAATCAAATAAACTTACATAAAATGCGAGCCATTAAGCGAACTCACTCTCTTTGAGCGCATTCAGTGCTTCCTCCGTGTAAGTTGAGTAATGAAAGCGTATGTGAGCCATATAAATCCTGTAAATAAAAATATGAATAGATTTTTTAAATTATGAATATTATTAGAAATATTTTTAGATTTTTAAAAAATGAAATACCTTTCATACTCAAGAAGATCACCGCAATTTGTGAGAATATACATATGCAAATGATTTTTCTCCTCCTTAGTTAATCTCCGTTTTTTGTTTTTTCCAATTAATCGTCCAACCTATGTAAATAGATTTAAGTTATAATTAAAAATATTATTGAATGTTTAATTTTTATTATTATTTTAATTGTAGGTTTCGTCGTAAAAACGGGATCACCAAGTCGATTATGAGTATGCTCCATCACCAACTACCGGAGATGTATCCCTCATACAGAGATATGCCAAAAGAGTGGCGAGAGAGCTGGTACCGTACTTTCGCGGTATGAAATTTTATTACTTTATTATGGTTTGTTATTATCATTTAATCTTGATGTAACTAATTCTTTAATTTTTTTTATTTTTTTAGCAAGATTTCAATTGGGACTCTAGAATTAACCTGGTTCGTAGAGCTCGATACAAGCTAGTTCGCAGTTCCGAACATGTCTAAGCTAAGTAAGTGGAAGAAGGGTAAACCGAAGCCCAGGGATCTCGACCAGATGTTTGGGTGGCGCATATCGTTCGAGTAGTGAAGAGGCCAACGCGATCTCCGCACGAAACAGGGCGAACCGCTTGAGTGAACGGGATGGACTCGGAATCGCAACACATAATGCGGGTGCAATGACGTTCGAGAGCCGTGCTGACGAGCTGGTATGAATATAATCTTTTACTAATTATTAATTTCTTTTATTTTTTTTATTTACTAACACTTTATTTGTTTAACCAGACTGCTAAGGCCGGTGGTGTGCGACCAGATTTGTATGAAATCTTGGTCGACACGCACACCAATAAAAAACCGGGCAGGTACAAGACAAGTTGGCGTGCAAAATCATGAACAACGTCGAGCTGAAGAAGCAGGAGAAGCTTACTCAGCTATCTGAAGAAGGAGGATCTGCTTCGGGTTCTAATTCATTGACGCGGGAAGTCATGAACCAACTAGTCCTCGAGGTAAATAAATTTCCAGAAGTTGTATTATTTTTATTAATTTTCAGTATTTTAATATTTGTTTATAATTTCTTAGGAAACTCCTAGAAGCCGAGGACGTGTTTTTGGATTAGGGACGCCGAAGCGACACGCAACGCGTCGCTACACAACAAGCGGATCCTGCGGTCACACAAGAGTTTCAGAGGCTGAGGATTGAATTGGAGGAAAAGAATGCAAGAATTGCCAAGTTGACTGCCTCTCAGGATTATTTCTCGACGTTTTTGAACCAGCATTTTCCGGATTTCAGTCCTCCAGGGATGGATTAGTACATTTGTGTTTTTATAATTACGTATTTGAACAATGTTTAACTTTTATTTAATGTTTAATTTAAATTATTAGAATTTTTATATTTATGAATTTTTAATTAAATTTTTAATTTTTTAAAAATATTAGAATTATAAAAAAAAATTATATTTGTTTTTTATCTTATTAATACCGTCGGTTTTCCGTGGGAATAAATAAATCCGTCGGTTTTCCGTGGAAATATATAAATCCGTCGGTTTTCCGTGGGAATAAATAAATCCATCGATTTTCCGTGGGAATATATAAATCTGTCGGTTTTCCGTGAGAATAAATAAATTCGTCGGTTTTTCGACGGAAAAATCTTTGACCGTTTGTTCACTCGGAAGGCCGTCGGAATATTATATCTGACAGTGTTTTTCATCGGTCATCCGTCGGAACGTTTTCATCGGTAATCCGTAGAAATTTTGCTTTGGCTTTCCGACGGAAGTTGATTTCCGACGACTTCAAACCGACGGTTTCTTATGCGTGGAAAATTCATCGGAAATCCTTGTTTCGGACGGCTGACCGACGGATATACCCGTCGGAATACGTGCTGTTTTTCTTGTAGTGGAGAGATGATTTTCTCCAAATCGATTATGGGTTATTTGATAGAGTTGAGATATTATGTACTGGAGGAAGAGAGCCATAATTTCAGTACAAGCAAAGGTGCAAAGTTAACGTACGAGTTTAAGTTGTAGACGCGAGAATTAGGTGATACAACAAATTTAGGGTTTTGTGAAGGTTAGATTAAGTGAGATATGTATTTTTCTATTGAACATATAAAATACAAGTGTAACATTCATGCGTAATGTTGAGTGTAATAATTTTTTTTAATTCGTTTACGTTAAAATTGACCAAACCAAAAAGAAAAGATTTGGTGCACTACACTTTAATACTAATCCGAATGAAAATAGGTTTGACAAAGAATTTTATATATAGAGGTAAAAGCACAGACAATGACCAAAAAGAAAAAAAAAAGGTAAAGAAAGCCTATATATTCTCGTCGCTTTCGAGATACAACGACCAAATATTTAGCGACTTCTTAACGATGATACCGTGCTGAAACTAAATATTTAAACAACTGGTAGAGTCTAAATTCATTGTAATTCGGAGTGGTTCCAACTGTAGCTCGTTAATCAATATAATATATATGTTTTTGTCATTATGTAGAATTGTTCACATATAAACCTGTTAAAAAAATCAAACGCATAATATGTATTATATAACATGTTAAAAATGCTGAAAATTTGTTTAGATGATAAAATTATTTTGCAGTTTATACTAAATTTATTTTGCAATGCATACTAAATTCAGACCATTCTTTAATTACTACTGTGCCATCAGGTTATTTGATAAAGACGTTCAAATTTTGAGGTTGCCTGGTACAATTGCCTTAAATCTATTAGAAAATAATATATCATAAACTAATATTAAATGACAGTATACCATTTATACATGACAGAAACCTGAGTTCATGTAGTGATATAATTCTATCTTACCTGCTACTTTCCTCACCTATACTCTTCGACTGCTTGAGCTTGACCATCGAGAAAACAGATAGTTTGATTTTTGTTTTGGGAAAGACTATATCTGAAGTAAGATCCTCTTTCGAACCATAAAAATTTACAATATGTATTATTTTAAAAAATGTTGACCACAAACAAAAATTAAACATAGATTGGGCTATTAGTTTACTCAATTGAGTAGGTCACAAGGGAATTTTTACTGTTTGTTAATACTGTGTTAACCCCCGGCATTTATTATGCTATCATTATTTATTATTGGCCTTTTCTTATGTCAAATATTTTATTATTCGCCTTTGTTCATTTGCTTTTGCAGTTATTAACATTTAACCCTATATCCTTAGCCCCACCTCTTTAAAAATCAATAAAGTTTGGTTCTACATTTTTTTTCAACCTAGTTTGTAGTATTCGGTTATATGTTCAAAATATTAATTATCTTCTTTTGGTTTGGATTTCCAAACACCGTTGAATTTTGAGTTGCCGACAAAAAAAATGATAGATATAAAAACAAGAAATTTATGGTAGACAGATCTTTTATTTGGAGAAAACCAAATCCAATTTGGTGTTTTGAACACTCGAAAGCAACAAGTGACACCCATTAATCTCAAATTAATAGAAAAAAACAGTTCGGAAAAGAAATTGGAAAGAAAAATGATGATATGTAGATCAAACACTATACTACTGTGTTCATTAAAAATGAAGATTAAATGTGGTATTTAAAATGTCAAAAAAACAAACAAAAAGATATTTCTTATTCAAATATGCTGGTTACTTGTGTAAAATAAATGAAAAAAATATAACACTCTATAAGAAAAAAATTAATGGCATAAATGGAATGAAGGCGATAGAAGAAGTACCGTTAGGAAAAACGTATAAGAAACTTTTTGACATGCCATCTTATAAATTTTCGTTATAAAATAGGTAAGCAAACAATATAAAACTTAATAATATGTGTTTAGAATATTAAAAAAAAATATACGAAAACAAATTTCCAAATTTTGGCAGGAGTCAATATCAACATTGTAATCCGTTTGGCGAAATGGTAACCTGCTTCGGCTGAGCATTTCAGTTTACGGCCTTTGTTTTCAATTTTAGCCAATTCGCACTTTGGCGCACGAAGCATGTTTACAACGTCATAGAGTCAACTTACAATTACGTACTGTTATTGCTTCTGCTCATAGCTTTGTAATATTCTTTTTCTCCAAATATCTATAGTATTTTACTTACAGTATATATATATATATGTATGTATATAATTAGATTTAGTTACTGTCATTTGCTGATATGTCTACTTACAGACATATAGATCTACAATTTCTAGATAGTAATAAATATTAAACAGTAGTAGCAGGTGTAATAGTCTTAGCATGTAACTGATAATGATTTAAATGTACGATTATTACTTTACACACTTCATAACTTCTTTTCTTTTTCTAATTAAAGAAGTGATAAGTCCGAACCACGTAGATACTAATTGTCGAATTGACGAGTTATCCCCTAAATATTAATTGAAAATTATTTTAACAAAATAACTTTATATTTATGTATAATATTATAACACTGTCATACTTACATATCATCGTCAGAGTGATTCTCAGAAAATATATTTTATAGGATATTAATTACTATACTAATTATATAATATGTTATTAGATCAATCATATATATACTGTCTTGATTTTAAAGATTATAATTTTACCTAAATTAGCTTGACAAACCGAGTAAGTAAATATTCCATAAAATTATACCTGATTTTATTGTTTCCTAAATTAGATTTTCAAATAATTATTTTTAAAATATATTTTTTTAACTAAATAATTAATTAGTAACATAAATATGTAAAAAACTTAATTTATATTTCAATTATTTATAAATAATATACTATTAAATATTTAAAAATATTTATTTAATTTATTAATTTTCTAAAAAATATTATAAATATCTTATCCCGCGTATAACGCGGAAATCACCTAGTTCTAATTAATTGAGTTTATCCTAACTTTTGATATACGTTAAAAAAGGTTTGTAAAAGTTTAGTGTTTAGTTTATTATAGCAGAGGTTGATCTGCGCCCAAAAATGTTTCGTTTTATTTTAAAACACACCCAGAAATGTTTAGTTTAATTTAGTTGAAATTGATCTGTGCCCTACTATGTGCCGTTTAAATTGCAATTTAGTTTTACTTTTAAGTGTTTACATTTTTGGGTGTGTTTTTTCTTTAGTTTTTTTTTCACTCATATTAAAGTTCAAATAAATAAGATTTGAAATTTTTAGTTTCTAAATTTGTATAGTCTTTTTAAATGTCTAATTTATAACAATTAATATTGAAAAATGTATGGATATCAGTGAAATATTGCGATAAGAGATTTTATGTCTGTAAAAACCGATTGGTACGATTAGTAACAGTAAATGATGGTGGTACAATAATTAACGACAGTTTACAAATAACTTCTATTGGTAACATTATAATAATTTGAATAGTCATTTTTTTACTTAATCCAAATTGAAATTACCAACAAATATGCTGACATGAGACAAATAATAAACCAAAAAAGTATGTTTGCCACCTTATTTGCCTTTCCAAACGGCTTGTGTACCATCTATTTCTTTTTGGTGCTATTACTGCTTACAACCTTTCTTTTGTGTTGACAATTGTTTAATTACACGCAATAAACAGAGTAATAGACCTGTAGTTTACCGCAATAGTAAGAATACCACCATAATGCCATGTTTAGAGCATAACTTTAATTTAATCACAATAGCTGAACCTAATTTAATATGCTAAAATCCTGGTTAACGACTAGACATGTCAATTAGGGCTAACACTTGAAGTTCTACTTAAAATAAATAATTTTGTTTAATTATAGAAAATAAAAATGTTTGAAGTAACAGGACTAGAAATTTAACAATAGTGAAATTTTCTTGTAGTCATGTCTTTTTTGGTGGATTTATAATAATCAACACACAGATTAACAAATAGTAACACAACTTGTAATTGCTTATTTTATTTCTTAAGTGTTGTTATTTGATGAACAACTTGCCAGAATAATATATATTAAAAAAAGAGAAGAAAAAAATATATATTTTTTAGATAACCTGAAAAATCAGGCCGCGTCAATATATTTCTCGTATATCCTGTAACTTTTTTATTCAATTATTGTTCAATCTTAAATCATAAATCTCGTTGCATATATAAAAAATGAAATTCAAAATGATTTTTTTAGAATAAAATATATCTTTTGCTGAGCCTACAATTGAAGCAATGAAAAGTACAAAAAATGGAAAAAAAAATGAAAAGAAAATCAAGATAGAACAAAAAAAAAAAGAAGAGAGGTGAAAGGTGGAGAAGGTGGTGGCGTGTAGTAACGAAGTCTCTGTCAAATTTTTTGATAAATTAATCATGTACTGTGCTGACACTCCAAGATTTGAAACAGCGTTATCGATATAATATCCATTTTTTATTAAAAAGAAAATGAGACTCTTCGCTTTCCAAATAACTAGTGTATATGTCTAATAATGTATCCCTTACTATATTACTATTGTTTCGATTAGTCATTGTATGTATAATAAATAATAATGTACCCCCAAACACATAATACAAAACAGAAAATTCAAGATTCAAGATTGTAGACAAAAAAAAAAAAGAGTAATTGTAAAAGTAAAGATACAATCTGAATCCTCTCTTTTATTTTCATCACTGACAGAGAATACCACTGCACTTTTTCTCATGCACGCACGCATACTCCGATGGAAACAAGAGCCCATTCCTCATTTCTTTAATAATTTAACTAAAAAAATACGGACACTTGATTAAATTTGTTTTTAATACGTCCAATAAAAAATATCTCGGCTCTATAAAAAAATATATCGATAAACTCAAAAAATATGATGTAATAATCTGCTTTGGCTTTGCTCTCTTTACTACAAGACAAGGCAGAGAAAACCACAGATTCCTATGAAAGAGTAGACGTACCTGTCTTTTTTTTATTATAATTATCATCTCTACGACTTTTTGGTTTTAATCTTTTAGAATTATTTACTTTCACTACCAAAAAAAAAAAAACTTCCCTCTATTTCGCCGTTTTTGATTAACCAAATCCCAATGTATCAAAGAAAAAAACTAATAAAACAAATAAAAAAAGCCATCCACAATATAATTACGTCCCTTACTCAAGAACCATCCATTATATTAACATATTTATCCTCTTCCTCAAAACATTTGAGTCTCCTTAGGGTTTTTCTCTCTCAAACAAAAGTCTTAGATCTTTGATTTTCATGGACATTCCATACTACCACTGCGATAACGGCGGAGACAGCCAATATCTTCCGCCGGGTTTCAGGTTTCATCCCACGGACGAAGAGCTCATCACTCATTACCTGCTCCGCAAGGTCCTCGATGGTTGCTTCTCAAGCCGTGCCATCGCAGAAGCTGATCTGAACAAGTGCGAGCCTTGGCAACTTCCCGGTAAGAAAACACAAAACAAACTTAACTAACCTTCATATAGTTTTCTTGTAATTAAGGTTCTTGAAGTATTTACTCTCAATGTCTCTTAGGGAGAGCTAAGATGGGAGAGAAAGAATGGTACTTCTTTAGCCTCCGTGACCGGAAATATCCGACGGGACTGAGAACGAACAGAGCAACTGAGGCTGGTTACTGGAAAGCTACTGGGAAAGACAGAGAGATTTATAGTTCCAAGACTTGTGCACTTGTTGGGATGAAGAAGACTCTTGTCTTCTACAAAGGAAGAGCTCCTAAAGGAGAGAAGAGTAATTGGGTTATGCATGAATATCGTCTCGAAGGCAAATTCTCTTACCATTTCATCTCAAGAAGCTCCAAGGTACTTCGATTAAACCCGTTATTTATTTTTTTGTTGATAAAATGTAAACCCTTAATTTCTTTGATTAATAAAATTATAATCTTTATAATATGGGTTTTTTTTCTTTTTCAAGAATGTGACATAGTCGGTGACGTTGATTTTTTCTGTTTTGCTTTCTTGCATTTAATATTGATGGCTGAAAACTGAAAAGGCATGGTTATTTACTATGGTTATAGTGAGAGCATCATGGATCATAAAATAGAAAAAGATCTGCTATTTTTATGATGTATTGGGATTTCAATCATAATGGTGTTTTCCTAAAGCAAGAAAATATTAAATAGTTCTGATAAAATAAAATATTAATACAAACCTACTTTTGGAAAGCTCAATGCAAAACCCAGAACCAATGCACATCTTCAGGATTTTTCTGACCTAGATAAATAAAAGAAATTTCTTTTAATTAATTTTACTTAACTAGTGTTCCATATCCATTGTAGCGTCCAATGTATATTCCCCTCTCTGCAGGCTTTGACTCCATGGTTTAAATAAATCTTCACTCTCTTTATCTCCAAGATCTCTAACATTGACTTTTTCATCAACATATATTATATTAAGATATTTGACTTTTCGAAATTCTAATTTATTCTTTCAGGATGAATGGGTGATCTCTAGGGTTTTCCAGAAAACCGGTTTACCCAGTACCGGACCCGGAGGAGGGGGAGCGAGTGTTAGCGTAAGCAGCGATGGAGTTGCGTCTAAGAAGACGAAAGTACCCTCAACAATTTCAAGAAACTACCAAGAACAACCAAGCTCTCCTTCCTCCGTCTCACTCCCTCCTCTCCTGGATCCCAGCGCTAATCTTGGCTATACCGATAGCAGTTGCTCCTACGACAGCCGTAGCACCAACATAACCGTCACAGCCAGTGCATTAACCGAGCACGTGTCCTGTTTCTCCACTGCCACTACTGCTACTACGGCCTTGGGCTTAGACGTTAACTTGTTCAACCATCTTCCACCGCCGCCGGGGTTTGACTTTGACCCTTTTCCTCGTTTTGTCTCTAGAAACGTCTCGACTCTATCTAACTTTAGATCGTTCCAAGAAAACTTCAATCACTTTCCTTACTTTGGATCGTCTTCTGCATCGACCATGACCTCCTCCGTTAATCTGCCTTCTTTCCAAGGCGGGGGTGGTGTCTCCGGGATGAATTACTTGCTACCGGCGACGGCGGAAGAGAATGAGTCAAAGGCCGTTCTTCTTAATGCGGGACTTGACTGTATTTGGAACTACTGATCACGGAAGAGGCGTTAATTAATAATTGTGTTCCCGTTAGGGTTTTTTTTTAAAATTTATCTAGGATGATTATGGTATTATGAAATGTGTATCGAGGAGCTTAATTAATATTGCACCTAGCTTGATCTTCCGTTTTAATTATGTAGTTTTAAGTGTAGCCGGTCATATTAATTAGAAAGGTACGCGAGAAAAATGTTTTCTGAACTATGTAACGTGCCTGCATATGTATAAGCTATGCTCGTTTTTGTAACGTTTGACATTATGTTAATTTCATTGCTTTTACATATTTGATATTTCTCATGATATTTGATAGTGGATACGTTGTGTCTGTGGTTATCACTATCAATCATATATTACCCGACAATATGAATTTAATCGGTCGCTTCTAGATACGTTAGTTTTCCTCTAGGCGCTACTGATAAAATTTGATATGGCGGTTATATATGTGTTTCTGGAATTCAACCGTTCCGAATCTCCGGTTAGATGATTTCCATAATTACCTAACGTATGTGGCTAATAATTTCTTCATCAATTGAAGATGCTCAAATGACATGCATGTAGTTTTTGTTTATTCTAGCTAAGGTTGACTGCCAAATATAACTTCTCTCGGTTGACTATCACTTACACGAAAGTTTCAAGTTTTAAAACTAAGTACTTATAATTCAGTGGATTAATTAGTCTATGAATCAAATCTGAAAATCACTTTCCATTAGGTCTATCTTCTTGCTACAATCGTATTCATCTGACGACTAAACACAACAGTTTGTGTTTGGCTTAACTGATTAAGATACTTTGGTAATTAGTAATTCCTGCCAATAATTTAAATACTAATTAATTTCGATTACCTTCATGCATTGTTAAACTATAAAAATATTATATGACCACAAAGAAGTAATTGAAATGAAGGATTTTGAAACGGGGATGATGATTATGATGCGCATGCTGACGAACGGACCACTCCCAAATTCAGATCTTGTACAACAGTCCACCTCACTTTCAGAAGGATGGTTTTCAGATTTCTATTTTTAGAAAGATACATATTTAATAATACCTCTGTTTATGACCATTATATATGCGTTTTAAAATCACGTTTGTATAGTATATACATATATGAGATATGTATGTGTTTAACACCACCATCATCATCATCATTACCATCATCAATTATTGCTCTTGTTGCATCACCAGCCTACACTACCTAGCCATAAGACAAATTCGCAGACTCACATATACGTTTCGCTAAATGGCAAATTTTCATGATGTTTTAGCCAAAGGAATATATGTGCACATATGTATGTTTATTATTTTGGGATTTCATTGGTTACATCTGCAAAAAGAAATTAATTTGTTTGATAGACAATTTTTTATTCGGGCAGAATATCAGTCAACAGTTTTTTTCTCCAAACAAATAGCTTAAGGCAAATGGCTTTGGCTGAAAAACATTGACCAACATAATGTTAAAAAAAAATCAGCTAGTTTACACAAAAGAACAGCTGAGTGATGAATTGACTAATTTTATCTATCGTGTATAAAAAGAGCAAAAACTCACTTTTTCACTTTTAAACCAAAAATTAAATATTATTTAGAGTTTTCTTTTAATTTGCTTTTTTTTTAAAGACGTCTGATTTTGTACGTCATTACGCCCACATCGATTACGCACAACCATTGAGTTATCATTTGATTAAACAGCTGAAACCTTTTGTACAACAGAATAAATAAAAATATGCCAACTAACTCTAAACCAAAACTTCGCCAAAATTCTGTCAAATAAATCAAATTATATTCAACTGATGTGCCAACGAATTTTTTTTTTTAATATCAAAGTCAATGATTTGGCGGAATCCACTAGATATTTAATTATGATCACCATTTTATATATGCACACTTTCAAATGTTTATATAAAAATATGCATGAGTACATATAACTATTTGCACTGATTAAAGAAGACTTGGCAATTGCATAAGTGTAATGTTATATATGGTATCTGCAAAATTGCAGAAATACTGCTTTAGCTACATAAAGAGGTAAAAGATAAGGGTTGTTTTCTTTGTCGGACTAAAACTAATTTCAAGTATTTGTAATCTTCCCAGCAAGAATATTCTCTAAATTCTATTTATATCAAGCAATTATTACAAAAACCCTTAGTATTCAACACGTACATGGCAATATGCATGTTTCGCAGCAAATGACAAAACCTGAGAGTGAAAAAATATATTTAAAAACATCATCAAACTCCGATGATGATGGTCGTGGTCCCAACAATATTGGACGCTCCAGATTATGTCAAGTGGCGGACGCACAACCGTTGATGAACTTGGCCGGCGAAGTAACGGCACGTGATACGAATGTGCATGCAATGTGGTTATACGTACTAATGAGTGGAGAGAGTGGGTTTGGTGCAGGGAAATGGTAATCCATGCGTCGTACGGGGTCAGAACTTGGTCTTGGACGATATATCATTCATGTATTTAAAGTTTCAGGGTAAAACATTTAAAAAAAAACTAAGAAGAAACGATAGAAATTTTAATTTGGAAAAGAGAAATGAATTGAAATTGGGAGAGGAAAGTGGAAAAAGCTGGGGCTTGGACGTTTTCAGGAAGAAAGACAGCTGTGTGAGAGCATAGGGATGTGAGGAGTCGTGATGAATGGTCTGAATCTGATGATATATGTATGTACTTGTTTTTATATAGTACTTGAATGATTTTGTATCATAAAGTTTTATCAATAAAATGATGGGCCCTAAAATGATTGAGGATCACATTAACTACTTTTTTCCTAGTTTTATTTTATATGATATATGAATGTGTATGTATAGTAAACAAAAACATTGACGGATTAGCTTTGCATATTATATTGTAGCCTATTATATTAGATAAAAGTTTCTAGACGTCAAAAAGGAAAACGATAAAGTTTACACAACCCAACATGATCAGTTTCTTTAAATTTAAAAGTAAGAAATGATTCTTATCAATAGTTTGCATTGCAAAAAAAAAAAAATCATTCACTTCATTCTTTGAGACGAAGGAAGTGATAAAACTTTTGATTTCAAAATATTCAGATTAATTTTCAGATGCAAATTTAAGCAAAATTGTCGACGACGTTTCTATTGGACATATATTTTGGTTGTAAAATTTTGTATGTGGATTTTTCTGCTGTAATTTTAGAATTTTTTGTTGTAATTGATTTTTCAAATCCTAAAATATATAGCTGTAGGTTTTTATTTTTGTACCGCAAAAAAATGTGGTTGTAACTTTGAAAATATACGTAAAACAAAATCTGTAAATTTAAACTGTAAATCCATATTTTTGAAAGATTTGACATTTTTCTCTTTTTCCGGCGACCAAAGTTTTGAATGGGCCCAATTAAGGCCCAATGTATCACTTATTTGGCCTCTTATTAGTTTGCAAATGACTGAAAAAAGAAAGAACCAGAGAGAGAGAGCAGTGAAGAAATGGGAAGGATATTCACGGTGGAGCTTGAGGGAAGATCTTACAGATGCAGGTTCTGCAAAACCCATCTCGCTCTTCCTGATGATCTTGTTTCTCGGGTACTTCAACTTCTACTCCTTAAAACTTGATAAATAGTTCCAAGTTCTCATCTTTCTTCACAATTCTAAATCATTCTCTCTGAGGTTGTTAGTTCCATTCCTATTTGTAGTGTAAGCTCCTCGAGTTGTTTTTTTGTGGAAACACTTTCTAGGTTGCTTGGTTTAGCAATTTGTTCCTCATTTTTTCTCAATTATATGAAAATCACTCAGAAAACTTGTGATTGTTAAGAAAGTTATGCTGCTGATTGAGACTGCAGGGTAAATATTTGGGAATTGATAGCTTAGTAACTGATAGAAATTCTCAAGTTTAGTGTTTTTCTTCTGGTTTAAGGTATAGAGATTAGAGAATTAACGTACCTGGATAAAGGGTTTAAGAGAAACTTATATTTCAAGCTGGATTTATATCCAAGAGTTACTTCTGCTTAACTCTTGTGTTATTAGATGAAGGATTATCAATGAAATATAAGAAATTGAGGGGTAGTTTTAGTTTATGGTATAATTTTTGTTTAGCTTTGGTTAATTTGACATTAGTTTTGTTTTAAATCTATCCATTGAGAGTGTAAACCTTATTTTGACTGATCTTTTTTTTCGCAGTCGTTCCATTGCCGCAGAGGAAAGGCTTACCTCTTTAATCGTTCGTAAGTATAAACTTCCGCCGATATATTTATAGGCTTGTTCTGTTTCTTCAGTGTTAAGAAGTAGAAAATTTCCCTTGTCTATTTAACAATGTAGACTCTACTCTAGTATTCTGTTGCTATCAGTTTATGTATATACGAGGCTTAAAGAATCGCTAGTATTATTGGCCAAATGTGTACTCATAATAAAAACATATATGCCGCATAAAACTAATAAATGAAACTGCCTTTTAGCTTCTAGATTTTCTGAATCTTGCTGTCTTTGTTTCGGTCTATCTGCATCAATACCCTTTTCTTATTTCTCTAAGTCAAGGTTCTTGCAATGGGGTTGAATATATGTAGAGTTGATTCCAACGTTAAATTTGAATTTTTAGGGTGAACATAAGTATGGGTCCACTAGAGGAAAGAATGATGCAATCGGGTATGCACACAGTAGCTGATATTTTCTGCTGTTGTTGTGGACAGAACGTTGGCTGGAAATACGTAAATCTCACTTAACCCTCTCTCTCCCTTCAGTCTCACTTCCGCGTGTCTTGGAAGCGCTTTCTCATTTCTCAATGTTTCTTTCTTGTTTGTAGGAATCAGCGCATGAGAAAGCTCAGAAGTATAAAGAAGGCAAATATGTTCTGGAAAGGTAACTTATTATCTTCTCAAGTTCTCTGGTCCACAGTTTCAGCCATAAACTCGGGTTTATTGCAATCCTTTTTTTCAGAGGAAGGATCGTGGATGAAATCGATTTATCAACTGAGGTTTATATCGATACTCATGGTAGCACAAGCGACACAGAAGATTCTTAAAATGTTACCTTTTAGATTCTTACTTTTTTTGGGTGGAATATTGTTTGTCAAGATCAGAGCTTGTTAGTGTAGAATTCTGTAGCATAATGTTCATAGGTGTATGGAACTTGCTGTGTTGTTAAATATCTCGGAGACCCTCCAAGTTTCTATACTTGTCTAGAATCTTATCCAACAGCTTGAATAAATTGTTCTGATTCAGTTAAACTAATTATGGCATTCTTTGTTATGCTAACCCAAACCAAATCAATCTAGCAATCTGTTAAAGATCTTCTGGAAGGTAGGTGAAGAAATGTCAAAAAAGAGATCAAATTTTTCTACGTAGGCTGCCAAACTTTGAAATGGAGAAAGAAGCGCCATCCGACTTCACCATCCTTTCCTATAAAGGAGATCTCACTTTCAATTATCAAATCAAACGAGAAATCAAATTGAGAAAGCGTGAGTGAAAGAAGAGAGGTGAGAGAGAAAGAGAAATAATATTAAGAAAAAATATTATTTTAGGGGTTTAATATTTGGGATCGGGTGTTATCACGGTTGTAATTTTACAATAAAGCGAGTCTGCGGCGAGGAGGCGTAGGCATTTGCGAACTCAGTTATCAATTTCGGTGTCGCATTCACTTTTATTTTCACTTAAAGTCTGCGAGAAAATACGGGGATTTCAAATGGCGTATCGAGCTCGGGTTCTTATTAGACGGTGGTTCTTATTACACGTACTATTCACAGCGGTTAGTCCACGGTGGCATTACTCACGGTAGTGTTCACAGTGGTTACTTTTATTAAATACGGAAAATCTTATTCATGTGAATAGTGAAAATTTTGTCGGCAGCTTCGGTTTGTCGATAAAGGCGTTATATCGCGGAAGTTCGTGAAAATAGTTATAAGCGATCCGTAAAAGACGACAGTGATGGCTGCGAGAAGGCGGAAAGGTGAAAATTGAGAAGATGGTGCGGACTTCGGTTTCGGAAAATCGATTGAAGATTATGCATGAGAAAAACCATGTCCCTCTTAGGGAAGAAACCAGAGGCATGAAGGATGGTGGACTCTCCTCGGCCAGAGCTCCGAGTAGTCGGTTGACATTGTCGAAAATGTTGCATTTAACATTGCGAAAAGATACGCGAATCTTATGAAGACTACTGTGAATAAGCCATCAGCCTGAAACAAAGTTCATTTAATGAGGCGGTTGTTTAACTACGGATGGGAGAAGGAGCTTTGGTGCGCATCGAGCAGGCTCAGCAATCACACCGTTGAGCTCGGTTGGACTCGAATCGAAAATGAAGTTCGGCGTTGATTCTCTTATCATCATTGCGGACAGCTAGAATGCTACGGTTACGCACTCGAGTTCGTCGGGCTACAAAGCTAAAGTTGATAGCGTTCGGGACCTGTATTGAATGAGGAAATCGACGGAGAGAATCGGGGAGAAGCGCAGCTCACCGGCTTTGCGAGCAGTCAGAGGAGAACTTGGAAAGAAGTTCAAGTCGTAGCAGTCGGTGTCGAAAGGGAAAATCAAGATCTGGGAAGAAAGATCTCACTTATTCTGATGCGAAGGGTCACTTTAAAAGAGGCGCTCGAGCAGAAGAAAAATGTCGACTCAGGAATGCAGAAATGTGACGAAAATATAGCGGCTTATGATTCTAGCGTCGCAGCCATGAATCTTGGATCTTGGATTCGGAGCTTCCTTTCATGCCACCCCATGCGAAAGAAATCATGGAGAAGCTATGTTAGTGGTGATTTCGGGAAGGTTCATCTAGCGGATGATGAAACCTTAAAGATCGTGAGGCAAGGAGACATCAGTTGAAGTTGCCAAACCAAACTACATGGCTGCAAAGGGTGAGACATATTCGGCCTTAAAAGGAATTTGATCTCAGTAGAGCAACTTGATAGTGAAGGTTCTTGTCTGACCTTCTCGAACAAAATGGCGGATTACGAAAGACGACTCGTGCGTCCAGTGGTAAGAAGAATGGTATGCTCTACATATGACCTCAGCCAGGAGAACTATTGCGGTGGGAGGCTGATGAAAAATCAAACTGGGCACCAAAGGCTTGGTCGTATGAGCGAAAAGGGATGAAGACATTTATGTCAAAGGGAAGTTGCGGATCAAAAGAAGTAGATGTCGGCATGTGAAAGTGCATCTTTAGAAAACAAAGAAGGTCGGGTTTCAAAGATCGGCAGGGAAGAAAAGTTGGAATTGGTTCATGCGATGTGTGGGACCATCTCGATTTCATCCTCGCGCTCATTGTCTTATGTCACCTTGATGATTGTCAGGAAGGTGTGGGTTTATTTTGAAGAAGAAATCGAAGTCTTTGATACCTTGAGAAAATGGAAGACCTTGGTGAAAAATGAAAGCGGGTTTGAAAGTGAAGCGGTTAAGGTCGACATGGAGGAGAATCAGACAAAGATTCGAGAGAATTTTCGCGAAATACGGTATCGAAGATGGAGAAAAGCAGTTCCCATGGACTTGACGAATGGCGTAGAGCGCATGAGCAGAACTCTGAATGAGCGTGCGAAGTATGAGGATACATGCGGTTTACTAAGATCTTATGGAGCGTTAACTGCGAACTTACTTGATCATCGTGGGCCCTCGGTTCCCTTGGATGGTGGAATACAAGGAAGTGTGGAGCGGAAAGAAAACTGAGTGTTTGGATGTATTTCAAATTCTGAAAGTAAACTTGATCTTTAAGTCAACAAATGTGCCTTTGTTGGATATGGTGGTGATGAGTTAAATTTCGGTTTTGGGATTATGAAAATCGGAAAATCATCGAGTAGAGCGTCATATTCGAGAATGTGATGTCTGAAAGATCAAGTGCAGAATCGGACGACCGCGATACAAATGAAAAGAAGAATTCGTTGAGTTCGAGGAAAGTTCTCGAAAGATGTTGAGGAAGCAGTTACGAAGCACTCATGAAGAGCCATCCACACAGAACAAGGCCTCTTGAGACCTTAAGCAAACGTTATTCGCGCTTCTTTCATTACTTGTTGAACGATGACGGAGAACCAGAATGTTATGATGAAGCATGGAGGTGGAAGATTCATCAGTGGGAAGCCATGGAAGATGAGATGGACTCGCTTGTGTAAACAGACATGGGAGTTATGTGAATTACCACCGGAAAGAAAGCTCTTCATAACAAGTGGGTTTATAGAATCAAAGAAGAACATGATGGGAATAAACGTTACAGGCAAGATTGGTTGTTAAAGGGTTTCACAAAAGAAGGTATTCTACAATGAAATTTTTCTCGGTCGTGAAGTTGGCAATGATGTGAGTGTTAAAAATGGCGGCGGAGAAAATTTACATCTTGGCGATTAGATGTAAAGACGCCTTCCTTCATGGCGATTTGGAGGAAGAAATCTATGAGGCAACGAGAGAGGCTTCATAGAAGATGGAAAGAAAGACACAGTATCAATGAAGAAGAGCTTGTATGGGTTAAGCAACAAAGGCGACTGAAGTTTGATAACTTCATGAGCGGCGGTTTCAAGATGCAGCAGATCATTGTTCTACATTAAAGGTTAGAAACGCTTCATTATTTTGTTATTGTATGTGGACGACATGCTTTGTTCTTTGGTTCGAGACATCAGAGATTAATAACGAGCGGGAACACATCGAAGAAATTTGCGATGAAAGATCGGCTGAAAGCAATTACGGGAATGAAGATCAGCGAGACAAAAGTCAGAACTTTGTTGTTATCACGAAGAGTACATCGATAAATCTCGAGATTGACATGCAAGATGCAAAACCGTGAGTACACCTTTGGGTGTTCATTTCGGACTTCTAAGAGCATCACGAGCGGAGGAAGAGCATCTGAAATATGAAGAAGGTTCGCACCTCAGCAATTGAAAGTCGATGTATGCCATGGTTTGTACCGGACCAGACATTGCTCAGCGATGGGAAGTGTTAGTAGGTACATGAATGATCGAGCGAGGCAGGCTGGAAGCGATCGAAATGGATCCTCGGATATTTGCGGGTACCGAAAAGCCTATGTTTAAAGGTGGAGATACGATATTAACGGTATGTGGATCGACTTAGCGGGAATGTTGATCTGAAAAACCTACGAGTGCGTTTTCACTCACAGGAGAATGCTACTGATAAGTTGGGTTTCTGGTTGCGAGAAGATAATTGCTCTCTCCTGGAGGCAAGTATGTCGCGATTCTGAGAGAAAGAAATGGTGGGCTGAAGTTTCTTGGAAGAATTAGGAAAAAACGAGGGACAATGTTCTTGTATTGCGGCAGCAGTCTTATCCATCAGCGAAAAATCCATCTTTATTCAAACGAGCGTATACTGCGATATCATTTTATCCAGGTCGCTTAGAAGATGGGATTTTGAAACTTGAGAAGATCAAAGGAGCTCAATCCGAGCGATATGTTAACAGGCGGTGGCAATGGCGAAGTTGTGTTCGACTTGGTTGGCTCATAACGAAAGGAGGAGAGTCATTATAGATTAAGGTGTGAACATTAAATCGATCTTGTGGGAGATGTTAAAGATCTTACGGAAGGTAGGTGAAGAAATGTCAAAAAGATCAATTTTTACGTAGACGCGAACTTTGAAATGGAGAAAGAAGGAGGCAGCCCATGCAGACTTCCGACCCCCATCCTTTCACTTTATAAAAGGAGATCTTCACTCTCGTTTGTCATCCCAAATCAAATTGAGAAAGCGTGAGTGAAAGAAGAGAGGTGAGAGAGAAGAGAGAATAATATTAAGAGAAAAATATTATTTTCTGGGGTTTAATTATTTGGGATCGGGTGTTATAAACACGGTTGTAATTTTCTCCAATAAAAGCGAGTCTTGCGGCGAGGGAGGCGTGGCGTTTTGCGAACTGTTATCGATTTTCGGTGTCGCTTATTCTTTTATTTTCACTTGACCAATAGTCTGCAGGAATCTGGGGTTTATTTTAACACAATCAGCCAAGAATGGTTAAAAAAAAGATCTTGCATAACTCATCAATTGGCCTCTTCTCACAATGGTAAAATGTTTAACTCATAACTCATCAGTGATCATATATTGAATCTGGTTGAAACTGTAGCGTTGTCGAAGTGTATCTAGAAACTTGCTTAACACCCAAACTATTGATTTGTGGATCTTAATTGATTTAAAAAATCTACATTTATTTTTGAAATTAAACATGTGGAGTTTAAAATAAATAAAAAGAAACTTCGGATTTGATTTTTCGTATTTTTAAGTTACACTTATTAAAATTTAAAATCCATAATCCAATAACACATGAATTGTATTTAAATTTCCAAATTAATTAAAAATTCACTAACCAATAAACTTATAAACCTCCTAAAAAAGTCTTTGGCTTTATTTTCTCTTTAATTGTGTTTTTTTCAGTAACATCCCAAAGAGAAAAAGGAAACATCCTCTTCGCTCTTCAGACAGTTTGGTACTAATTAGGAAATTTGAAAAATTTAGGGTTTGTCATCCAATTCCAACCAAACCAAAGTTCCTTTTTTTTTTCCCCTTTCATAAATTGATACCAAAATTCAGTTAGCTATATAACATGTGAGAGACCATTATTTCTCAAACCTTAACGATTCCTTAATTCTTCTATTTCGATCCCTTTTCTTTGCAGGAACAGATTAGGAGAAGATAAAACGATACCATCGAGAGTACAATGGGCAAATCTTCATCGTCTTTAAAGAAACTTAAACATTCTACAGATTCGTCTAATAAGGTACTCTTTCTGTTTCTTATGGCTTCTAAAAAGATGTTTTTTTGGGGCGATTGAATTGATTGTGTGACTTACCCATTATCTTCTGATGTATTGAAATTAGATCGATGAGGATAAAAATCGAAATTTTTTATTTGATTGTGTTAAAGTATTGACTTTTAATCATTGGGTTTTTGGTTTGATGAATCATGTTTAGATTCATATTGTGGGTTATTATTGTGCAGTTGCGATCGGTGAAGAAGAAGAAGACGAAGAGAAACAAATCAAAGAAGATTCGTAGACTTAAAGACTTTTCAGATGAGAGTGAATCAACCGGTTCAGGTTCTTCTTTGTATACTTCTAGTTCAGAAGATGATTACAGGAGAAAGAATAAGCGTCGATCTAAATTGAGCAAGAAGAGGTCACGGAAGAGGTATTCTAGTAGTGAGAGTGACGATGATGATTCTGGTCTTTTAAAGAAAAAGAAAAGATCTAAGAGGAAGGATGAATCTGTAGGGAAGAAGAAGAAGAGACTTGTTTCAAGAAAGAGACGTAAGAGAGATTTGAGTTCAAGCTCCACAAGTAGTGATCAGAGCGATGACAGTAGTGAGAGTGATGGGAAGAGAAGGACTATGGACAGAAGAAGACTTGGTGTGGTTAAGAATGCGCAGAAAAGAAGTAGAGATGAGTCGGAGGGAGGCAGTGGAGAACCTGATGAATGCTGGCAAGGGGAAGATGAATTTATGACCGAGAAGAATCCTAGGAGGCTTAAATCGATTATTGTTGTATCATCTAGTTATGGAAATGATGAGAGAAAGGAAGAAGATGACCGAGATGTCTATATGACACGAGGTGGCAATAGAGAGTTAGGACTTAGTAGTGAGGAATCTGATGAGAGAGATGGTGAAACTACCATCTCTTATGCTAGAACTCGTGCTGATGACAACGGAGGTAAAACTGTTGGCTATGATGAATCTGGGGAATACAATAAATCTGAAACTAGCAAAGTTTCTCATAGAGACAATAGCATGAAAGATGATGACCTGGAAGCCATTCTAAAGAAAAGAGCTTTGGAGAATCTTAAAAGATTTCGTGGAGTGACCCAAAAGAGTCGAATGACAAGAAAAGAGGTGTCTTCTGTTTCAGAAGGAGGACCTCTGCAAATTGAATCTGAAAAAGTTGAGGAGTCACAAGACCATGGTCTCATGGAGCAGAAGCTTTGTGCTTCTGCAGGAAGCAAAGATCTTGAGACTTCAGAAAAGATATTACATGTTGTTAATGTTAAGGAATCTGGAACAGCATTGGCTAATTCTGCCTCTCAACAAGATCAGCAGCCTGGTAATACTGCCAAGGTTAAAGCTAGTTCTAGTATTAGCTCATGTTCAACTAAACGGAAGTTGATTAGACCGTTATTGGGGAAAGAAAGTTTAAATCTAGCTAGCAGGAAAGAAGCCGCTGGTGGCCAAGATGCTGAAGCAGAGAGCATCAATGGCAGTACCATCAACAAGAATTATCCAGAAAGTTCTCTAGCTCTGGCACCAAAGAATGGAGGTGAAAACATAGAACCAACAAAAGTTAGCTCTACTCTTAACGCACAGTCGTCTTCTCATGCTGACACTGAGACATTAAATGAAACCAAAGGAGGGTCTCAGTCTGAACAGAAAAAACTTGATGATACAAAAGATGAGTCACAGTACGAACAGAAAACGATGACTGTGATGAGGGGTGGAGAAATGGTTCAGGTAAAGTTCCTGCAATTCTTGAAATATTTGATTTCCTTGAAGTTATATGAGTCCAAATTATTCTGTTGAATTTTATTCCTTTTTTTATTTGAATTATTTGTTCAGGTGAGTTACAAGGTCTACATTCCTAAGAAGACCTCTTCTTTGGGTAGAAGAAAACTCAACAGGTGAAGCGACGACATGAAGATAGTTGATGTCGGCATATTTTGTTTCTGTAGAATTTAAACACAATGGTTGTTTGAAGTTATAATAGACTTGAATTTTTGAATTCATCAATGAAGAGTACATTAAGTTTCATTTCATGTGTAGTAGTTGTAGGCTTGTAGCCTCTTACTCAACTCCACTAAGGCAGATCTGTTCTTTATGTCTGATCATTAGGCACTTTTGTTCTTGCCTTTGCTTCGCAAGTGCTTTATGTTATTGCCTCTTTTCTGATATAACACTGAAAAAGTTATTAGTTAATCAATAAACTCCCCTTTCTTGTACCGCTCATGCATACCCAATCACCTATTTTGGCTATAGAAATGTCCTCCAAGAAGGGAGAGTACCGTTCTATTACATTTGGAAGCTGCAAAAAGAGCATTAAATTAGTCAGTTTACGGTCTTATTTTCAGATCCCATAACTTGCAGGTAGCTTGATTGCTATAATAATGGATGACTATTATAATGAGAGATGATAGATAGAACTCTTTATGTACCTGTTCAGATAGGATTCCAGAAATGCCAATGGTTGCCCCAGGTTTCGCGAATGAAAGGATATGATCTGCCAGTTCCATAACCGGGTTTAAGAGTATGTTTGCAATGACCACATCAAACTGTTCTTTTTGCAATGGTATTTCTCTTCCAGAAGAGCTATTCTCACTTGGTGCCAGGTGCAGCTCCAGTTTCTCCAAAGGAATGTTGTTCAGAGCTGCATTATGACTAGCAGATTTTATTGCCAGGGGATCAATATCAACGCCAACAGATGATGCTGCACCAAACTGCAAATTTTAAGTGAGCGATACACAAAGGATACATGAAGATTTGAAATAAGATGATTATTTTGACTGAGAAAAGGCGTGAGACTTTTACCTTGAGAGCTGCGATTGCAAGTATTCCTGAACCAGTACCATAGTCGAGGAATGCTTCTCCGCCTTTAATCAAACTTTGTAGAAGCAATAGACACAGCTTAGTAGTAGGATGTTCTCCAGTCCCAAACGCAAATCCAGGGTTCAGAATTATGTTTACCGCTTCAGCGACCTTGCAAAGGATAGTGAAAGAGTACTTTAAACCACACATAACTTTATATATCCCTCTATATAAGCTGACACTGAAAGAGGGAGGTTCAAATTCTGCAAATTTGGTAGCTAGGATCGCTCTTTTTTATGTCAACCAAGGCTAAACAATAACGAGAAACCAACTGAGTGCCACGATTTTGTCAGTACGATAAAACCGGTAAGAGTATTGAATGATTATACATACAGGAGGAGATGTCCACTCAGGTACGATCCAAAGTATCTCTGAGATTTCAATAGGCTGAAACAAATCCTGCAAATTATGAACCAAAAGATACAGCTTCAAGTGGCATTTCCGCAAAAAAATCAAGTAATTGCGTCGAGTTTCTTAAATGAAACAGAGGGTGAAGCAATTACTGAAATGCTCCCTCCTTTGTTAACCCAGAACTCACCTGGGTTTTGGTAATCCAGTCTTGTTCATCTCCCATTTCAACTTTGAATTTGGGTATCTCTTTCAAGCCTATGGAATTTGCAGCCTGTGAAATGCACATTTTCACCTCTTCGTGCACTGGAAATATTGATTCTATACATATCTGCAATAAACCCGTAAATTAAGACCAAAGAGCACAAGCATGATTGATGAGAGACTACAAGAATATAAACAGATCAAGTTTTAAGATGCTTCCAGGGACTGAGCAAAATCGTTCCTTTTTATGCTTCAATTTGTTCTAACATAGTTCAATCATACAAAAGATTGGTGTTCTGAAGAAAGAATATTAAAGCAATAGAGATTTTTCACACCTCTTTGGAAGCAAGAGAAGACCCAGAAGCCGCATCTTCGTCGTCTTCTTCGATGTCTTCATCTATAGCTACAGAGCTTGCTCCAAAACACAAGAGCGCCTCAGAGAATGGATCCTAACAAAACCCAACAAGAAAAGAGCCAAATCTCAATCTCGTCTACTTAGGAGTCGTATGAGAGAGAATGAGAGATACATACGACGACATGTTTTGGACAATGGATACGAACTGAAAGGTAAGGTGCAGCGAAAGACTCATCAGTAAAGCACGAAGATGAGGAAGAAGAAGAAGTAGAGAGAGACGTAGAGATTGAAAAAGAGGATTGAGGAGTAGAGGAAGTGAAGAAGCAGAGAGGTCTGACTCTGTCTCTGAGGATATGGCGGAGAGATTCTTGCACGGAAAGTGTTTGATGAAATTCCAAGCTGACATTTTTTTTTCTTCTCTTTTTTCCCCCAATTGTCGAAGTTAAAAGCTCCCAGCAAAACGAGCAGTGCATCAGTTTGAGCCAAGAAATCTCATGAAGTTTGGAGTTCGGTTCAATTTTAGACATTTTGAAAACTTTTGGTCCAATTGCATACGGACTTTGCAAAATTGTCAACTTCTAAATTTAATTGATAATTTTTAAATTTATTTTCCAAATCGTTGGGTTTAATTGATAATTTATAAATTTAGATTTATAAACTTATTAATTTGATTAAACCAAATAACCGAAACCAAAATCGAAACCATAAACTAGATTTAAAACCGAAATCCAAATAATTAAACAATAAAATAAACTAATAATCAAAACTTAAATCCCCAATTCATCTTCATCTTCTTCAAAACACAATTCATCTTGAACCTTTACCTCCATCGTTTACGTTAAAACACTAGGAGTGTACAGAAAGAAATCAACTAGAAATCGTTTATTGGAGATTCCCAATTTCAGATAAACTTATTAATTTGATTAAACCAAATAACCGAAACCAAAATCGAAACCATAAACTATATTTTAAACCGAAACCCAAATAATTAAACCATAAAATAAACCAATAATCAAAACAAAAATCGATTTTAACTAAAATCTCCAATTCATCTTTATATTTAGATTCCAAATCTCGGATAAACTTATTAATTTGATTAAACCAAATAACCGAAACCAAAATCGAAATCATAAACTAGATTTTAAACCGAAACCCAAATAATTAAACCATAAAATAAACCAATAATCAAAACCAAAATCGATTTTAACTAAAATCCCCAATTCATCTTTATAAATTTAGATTCTAAATCTCGGATAAACTTATTAATTTGATTAAACCAAATAACCGAAACAAAAATCGAAACCATAAACTAGATTTTAAACCGAAACCCAAATAATTAAACCATAAAATAAATCAATAATCAAAACCAAAATCGATTTTAACTAAAATCCCCAATTCATCTTTATAAATTTAGATTCTAAATCTCGGATAAACTTATTAATTTGATTAAACCAAATAACCGAAACCAAAATCGAAACCATAATCTAGATTTTAAACCGAAACCCAAATAATTAAACCATAAAATAAACCAATAATCAAAACCAAAATCGATTTTAACTAAAATCCCCAATTCATCTTTATAGATTTAGATTCCAAATCTCGGATAAACTTATTAATTTGATTAAACCAAATAACCGAAACCAAAATCGAAACCATAAACTAGATTTTAAACCGAAACCCAAATAATTAAACCATAAAATAAACCAATAATCAAAACCAAAATCGATTTTAACTAAAATCCCCAATTCATCTTTATAAATTTAGATTCCAAATCTCGGATAAACTTATTAATTTGATTAAACCAAATAACCGAAAAAATCGAAATCATAATCTAGATTTTAAACCGAAACCCAAATAATTAAACCATAAAATAAACCAATAATCAAAACCAAAATCGATTTTAACTAAAATCCCCAATTCATCTTTATAAATTTAGATTCCAAATCTCGGATAAACTTATTAATTTGATTAAACCAAATAACCGAAACCAAAATCGAAATCATAAACTAGATTTTAAACCGAAACCCAAATAATTAAACCATAAAATAAACCAATAATCAAAACCAAAATCGATTTTAACTAAAATCCCCAATTCATCTTTATAAATTTAGATTCCAAATCTCGGATAAACTTATTAATTTGATTAAACCAAATAACCGAAACCAAAATCGAAACCATAAACTAGATTTTAAGAAATAAAATAATTAAACCATAAAATAAACCAATAATCAAAACCAAAATCGATTTTAACTAAAATCCCCAATTCATCTTTATAAATTTAGATTCTAAATCTCGGATAAACTTATTAATTTGATTAAACCAAATAACCGAAACCAAAATCGAAACCATAAACTAGATTTTAAACCGAAACCCAAAATTTTAAACCATAAAATAAACCAATAATCAAAACCAAAATCGATTTTAACTAAAATCCCCAATTCATCTTTATAAATTTAGATTGTAAATCTCGGATAAACTTATTAATTTGATTAAACCAAATAACCGAAACCAAAATCGAAACCATAAACTAAATTTTAAACCGAAACCCAAATAATTAAACTATAAAATAAACCAATAATCAAAACCAAAATCGATTTTATCTAAAATCCCCTATTCATCTTCTTCTTCTTCAAAACACAGTTATCTTGTGAACGAATCTTTACCTCCATCGTTTATGGTAAAACACTAGGAGTGTACAGAAAGAAATCAACTAGAAATCGTGTATTGGAGATTTATGCTTTACGCTACAAGAGAGCAGATACGTATGTTTATGTGGATCTGAGATTCCGATTCTCTGGAGAAAGTAAAGCGTTGGTCTGAGCTGGTGATCGACGCTACAAGCGAGAAGACGAGGACGACGGCGTAAAGCTTGACGGAGGTCAAAGATTGAGTCAACGCCGACTTCACGGAGGAGGAAAGTGATGACTAGGATAGTGTGTGAAGTTTATGGTGAAGTGAGAAGCTCGGGACACATGGAGACGAGATGGCGAAAATCTTGTAAGGTGAAGTTGATTGGTGGAGTGGTCATGTAATCGGCGACGGATTCAATGGCGGAGAGAGCGGTGGAAAGGAGAGGAGGGTGACGGTTGATTAGGGTTAGGAAATCGATTCCGAGTGAATCGAGGTAAATGAGATATTGATTTTCAATTTCCACATCGGACCCAAAATCGTCGATCACGTATCTAGAATCGGAAGAAGCCACAACTTTCCCAGAAATGCGGCGGAGGATGGCGGCGACTCTGTCCGTGTCTCTGCGCATACGAGAATGGAGACGGTGGTGGTGGTTACGGTAAGTGACAGAAGGGAATCTGTCACGGTGGAGAAGACGAAGAGTGTATTTGGAATTGGAGTCATCGGAAAAATGAGTGTTGTTTAAATCGGGAATAATTCCGGTGACGGTGAGAGGAGGTTGTAAAACGTCGATGATTTGGGAAGGAGATTGAAGAAGAAGAAGAGAGGGAGAAGCATTGGATTTTGGTTTAGGTGATGGGTTAGTTTTCGATTTTGGTTTATAATTTGGTTTTAGATTTGGTATTTGGTTTAATCAAATTAATAAGTTTATCCGAGATTTAGAATCTAAATTTACAAATTATCAATTAAACCCAACGATTTAGAAATTTTTAAAAAAAATTATCAATTAAACCGTAAGCTGACAATCAGAAAGTCAGATGCACGACCAAAAGCTTTTAAACGTTTTAAATTCATCAACTCCAAAATTCACGTGATATATTTCGCTTTACCAAACTTAAGATCCGCACTGTTCTCCCAAAGAAAACGAAAAAAAACTAAAAAAATGAAAAGAGGGAAAATTTGCACTAAAGAAAAAATCCTTAAATATAAAAAGAAATGGTAATCGAAGCTACGAGAAAAATGTATTGCTCTCTAGTTAGTAATCCTCTCTCGCTAACTTGGCAGATCTAGNNTAAACATCATGTAGTAGTTTAGCTATTCGTTAAAAGTAAAAATAACTGAATTGGTCCAGCCTTGGACTCTCTGGACCACTACATGATCGTTTAAAGAAAAACCCAACCCCTTGGACTGAAGAGCATACCGCTCTTGTCCAACAAATTTAAAAACAAGTCTTAAAAATTCCATGTCTGCATATTGCGGACCCAAACCTAGAAAAAATTGTGGAAACAGATGCCTCTGATATAGGATACGAAGGTATTCTGAAACAAAAAGATACAACTGGTCGTGAAAATATAACACAATTTACTTCTACTCATTGGAATGAGACCCAGAAAAATTATTCAACTATTAAAAAAGAAATATTAAGTATAGTTTTATGTATACAAAAATTTCAAAGCGATCTTTTAAATCAAAAGTTTTTACTAAGAATTGATTGTAAAAGCGGCAAAGATGTTTAACAAAAAGATGTTAAAAATCTTGCTTCAAAACAAATTTTTGCCCGATGGCATGCATTACTAAGTATTTTCGATTTTGATATAGAATATATTAAAGGAGAAACAAATTTTATTCTAGATTTCTTGACTCGAGAATTTCTCCAAAACAGGTACGATGCCTCCAAAGATTATTGATAAAGGCAAGGGCCTTTCCAGATATCAAAACCAAGAAAAATTCCAAACTTTTAACACTTTCAAACCCAAAACAGAACCCGAAACACAACCCTGGATTACGATTACCAAAAAAAAACCAGAAAAATAAACAGAAAACAATTCAAACACTTGAAGAAATTTTGGATCAAATGAGGGCTTTACAACAAGCTTTTGAAAATAGTTTTTCAAAACAAGAGAAAGGTAATTCTTCAAAAATATTCTCTTCTCTTGAGATTTAAAAAATTCCTGAAGCCTCTTTAAAAATGATTTCAAAACCAAATCAGGCTTCAAATCAAATTTTAAAACCTTTAAACAATTCACAAATTATTTTAAAGAAATTTTCACAAAATCCTTCTTCAGAATGTTTTGAAAAATCGATTTATCAGAATGTCATTACACTTGAAAAAGACTTTTTTGTTGAAAATAATTCGTTTTAAACCATTGAATTTTTTTTTGGGAAAAATCAGTTTTACAAACCGTTTGATACAGATAACTCTGTATTATTTTATCAAACAATTCTGGAAATTACAGGATTTGTTACTTTCAAACACAATTTTTTGGATGAAAGTCACACGACTCCTGCTTATTCTACTTTCAAAATTCATGATATCATTTCCCCAGGAGACTGGAATTATGATCTTAATGATAATATCAGATTTCCAGAAAGTTTTTCAAATCTCCCTTGTTTCGAAACCCCTTTCAATTATTGGGATTATTGTCAAGCTTGGTATAATTCCTTCTTAATCCAATCCCCCAAACACAAACACACTTGGTTGATCTTTTTTTATACCACCTGTAACCTATCTAAAGCACCCTTTTGGTTCAATCAATGGTGGAACAACTTCTGTCATAAACATTTTCAAACCTCAGATAAATAAATCTTTCCAAATCTTCAAAACCACTTTCATCCCGTCTAATGACGAAAAAAGATTCCCCGCTTTGACCATTTTTCATTCCAAATTTCATTTGGCTTGGATTTTTTCCTGGACTTTTGAATATTCAAATGATGCAATATCAATCATCAGGCGAAAATTTAAAGTCAAATGGTAGGACAAATACAGAATCCCTTCAAACCTATTTCTTTCCAACATTCCTGAATGGATTCGAACTCAAAATTCCAAATCTCTTAACCCACCACCTTCGCAAACACTTATTCAATCACCAAAAACATCTCTCTTCCTAGCCCAAAAATAAAAAATGTTGTCCACGCTGGCAGCCGCAAAATCAGAGGAAGAAATGAAGTCAATATTAATGCGATTCCTACCAACAATATCGACTCAGAACTCACAAGCGTCAGGAAGTGAGACTGAGATAGATGAAGATGGCATTTTCGGTAATAACAGTATGTTAAAAAAAAACGTGAACTAATCAGAAAATCCCTAGAGACTACAGCAATAAGAAAAAATGAAGAAAAAATAGCAGGAGAATAACTGTTACATAAGACTTCCAAATGATCAGAAAAGACTCCAAATATCGGATAAAGACGACATCAAGACAAAGAAAATTAACGCTGCAAATTTTTGGATCAACTAAAGTTCTATTCATGACACGACATCCACTACAAAAATGAAGAAAAATCAAGTCCGTAAAATCCGCAAACAAAACAGTACTTGTCGGCCACTGATTCAAATCGATACAAAACCGCAAAAGTGACAAAACAAAAACATCAAATCCCACTACAAAAAGAAGGAGACAAGAGGAATCTACAAGAAGACCAATTTCAAAGAGTTACATTGGATCCGTGACAAATCTTCAAAATTTTCAATTTCTTTTAAATTTGTTTTTTTAATAATGAACTTCTGAACTTCTATATGAAGAAGTGTCGTGCATTTATATTAGGACACCTTTTCACTTACTTTCTTATTCATCTCTCTAAAAACCTCTCACCACATCTTTTCCCTTCCATCTCGAGTCAAATAATCTGCTTCCCTTTTAATTTGTAAGTTTTCTATCTTTGCTTTGTATTTTGTATTTTGAATTTTTTGAATAAATTTTAAAGTTTTATGTTTAAATTATATTCTTAAGTGGCTGGTTCTACCGCCCTATAAATTCTATTATATGCTTAAATTTTATGTTTTAATTCTGTTTATTATATTTTAAATATTGTTTAAATTCTGTTTATTATAAATATATTGTTTATTATATTTTAAATATTATTTAATTCTGTTTATTATAAATATATTGATGTCCGCTATTTTTTCTATTTCTATTTTGTTTAACTGGCTGGCACGATTGAATCAATATTATTATTACTCTTGAATGATTATTTGTAATAGCATGCATTATGAATGATTAAATTTGGATGGTAACACAACGAAGAAACTAGCACAAACCACTCGATTATAAATTTTAATTAGAGATAAGTGTTTAATTACTTCAAAAACCGTATAGTGATCCCTATGTGTATATAGAACCAAATCCCAAGTGTGAATGTATATTAGTTAGAAAATTGTAGTTAATATTTAAGGAATCTCATCATCTTCACGTGGTAAGTCGAAGCGACACAATGGACAAACGTGGCCAAACTTAAACCATTCCATAATACACTTATTGTCAAATTCGTGACCACAAAGTAAAGTAGCAACTTCTCGTCCGGTTTTAAACTCCTTTAAACAAATTGTGCACTTGTCACCACTAGAACAGGTCTTTCGTTTTCTCTTGTATATTCTCCTGCTCAAGGCCTCGACTCTTAACTTGCTTGCGGGTCTAAACTCGCTATTCCTCCTCTCATATTCATCGAGGGAGGCTCGAATCACCTCTTCGACTTGAGAGTCATCGAGGAATGATTCGACTTGAGAGTCATCGAGGAATGATCCTTCAGTACTCGAAGGAGCCACATCAAGAGTCAACCACATTAACAAAGCATAATGTGAACGATATGCAAACGAGGAAGTTACTTCACATGCAAGTCGAGTGAGTTTTTGTATTAACTCGAGAGCATCTCGTGCATCAACTCCTGAATCTGTTAAGAAGTAATAGAGTCTTTGTTTATGAGGAGAATCTTCGTCGTCAGTGAATTCATTGGCAGGTAATGAACATGAGAAGTTAGACCGGGTTAGTATCGGCTCCATGTCGTCCGGTCTGACGAAATTTGAATAGACTGCGATTGTGCCAATTTGTTCGGGTTCAGGATAGTGTTCGATTTGGTAGGTGAATTTTGGAGTAGCTTCCATGATGTTTATACCAAGAAAAGAGAGATTTTGTAATGTGTAAGATTACAATGCGACATTCTTATATTTATAGTCTATTGAGGCGGTGGAATAATCCACGTAGGATTATAATTTGGAACTTTTACATTAAAGTACAGGTTTCCTTCTTCTTTTTTGTCAAACAGTTTTAATTGGTTTCCAAATTATTATTTGATTTAAAATATTGGTTTTTTTTTCTTTTGATTTACAATTTATTCTTATATTTATGTCCTATTACACATGATGATTAATCTCTTAGATCTAACTACATGTAATACATGCGATTATGATAGTTTAAAATCAGAATGGACCGAGAAAATAAAAATTCGACATCAGGTGGTTGACTGGATTGCGTAGAGAACAGAGAATAGACAATTCCACGACGTACAACTTTCTCCGTAACACTCTGATTTTTTACTAACAATTTTTACTTGTATCATACCAACGATGTACATTATTAACATAATTATTTTGTAATATTTTGAAAAAATATAAAATTTTAATATAATCAAAATTATGATAGTTTAATTGACTAACTACCGTTTTCTTTATGTTTAAATTTATGTAAAAGTTAAAAAATGATATAATTTAGCGATAGTAGATGTAAACATAAAGGATTCGTTCGATGATGATGATGATGGTTAAGCCGGTGACAGCTCGTCAAATGATATCCACGGTATTGTAGATTATGATGGTGGAGACGAAATTATGATTTTACTGTTGGTCATAATTTTATCACGGTCTAAATCCGTAATTATCTTTTAAAAAATTTATATATAATAGAAAATAAAATTTGTTTTGCACCCAAAAAAAAAAATCCAAGATTTGAAAAGATAACAAATTTTGATCGCTGTGTAATAGATAAAGTCCAAAGAAAAGTAAATTAAATCATAATTCAAGAGAAATTAGGAAATATTCCAGACTCTTTTATGGGTTCTCCGCTGTTGATCTCGATCTTGATCTCCTCAGTCATCAACCCATCATCCTCCAGCTGTTGGTAAAGCTTCTCTAGCCTTGATTGATCTGGATCATGGTCTTTAATCTTTGGAGTATCCTTGGGCTGCAAAGATGAAGCTTCATGGAAGATGGGACTAATCCTTCACCGAGTAACTAATCCTAGCTTCATGGAAGATGGGACTCCAAAGGTACATATGTATCCCTAGACAAGTCCTTCTTGAGGGTGTTGAAAACCACAAGAGTAATGCTGCTCCCACTGGAGGACATATACATGCTGTAATCTCTAGGATTTGGGGAAAACGGTCTGCTACCTCGGTGGCCTTGGCAATTCTGCAACTTCTTTGTTATCTAAGCTAAAATGGTCAGAAAAATTATACGAGTGAGAAGAGAGATCGTTGTGTGTGTGTTTGGACATGTGTAAGGCAAGTGTACCATGTAGTTAGGTTTTAATGTGTTGTGTGTGTGTTCGTATTGGCCTTTGAATTGTTCAAGATCTTCTAGTCTCAAGCTTCTCTTGTTTTCTGTGATCAACATAGTAAATTTTACCATCTCAAAACACGTTTCTTTGCCACAAATGCGAAGTGGAGATTGAAAGATAAGCTCACGTAGACTGAACCAAATCGTTACAGTAACTTCAAAGTTAAAGAGACCAAAAACGCCCAAATATGAATACATCCGTTATTGTCTATATACATTCAAACGACTTATTTATTTGAATTTATTGATATCCTGAAATTGCTAGAACACAAACAAAAGAAAAACAGATGAGTAAAGCTAGAACTGTGTAGATCTGAAATTTTCCTCTTAATTAAACGACTGAAACAACTAGAGCTTAAATAGCTCTTTTACAATTGAAACAAACTTGTTCCTATTTTACTGCAACTACTCAACTAAACAACTCGTCACTAACTTCCTATAGAATAGGAAACAATAACTTATTCAATCAGACCAAATCAAACTACTTAAAACTCTTAAAAACGACACAGCTTCATATTCTGCTTCATTCCCTCCCTTAAACTGAAACTCCTTCCTTCAGTTTACTCTTCTTATGTACACATTCCCATTCTTCTTCTCAGCTTCTCAAATGTCTCAAGCTTGACTGCCTTTGTCATGATGTCTGACAATTGATTCTGTGTCGAGCAATACTCAAGCTGAATACTTCCTTCATTCACAAGTTCACGCAAGAAATGGTACCTTACATGTATGTGTTTGCTTCTTCCATGTAGCACAGGGTTCTTTGACAGTTTGATAATGGAGCTGTTATCACAGTACATGATTGTACCTTCCTTTTGTCTTGATCCGATTTCTTCCATAACATTTCTCAACCAAACTGCATGACATGCTCCATAGGCTGCAGCAACAAACTCAGCTTCAGTTGTGGAGAGGGTTACGATTGGCTGCTTCTTTGATGCCCATGAGACTGCTCCTCCTCCTAACATAAAAACATAACCTGATGTACTTTTCCTATCATCAATGTCCCCAGCATAATCACTGTCTACATACCCAACTAGCTCCTCTTCTTTTCCTCTTTCGTAACGAATGCCAAGATCTTTCGTTCCTTGTACATATCTCAGAATTCTCTTGGCTGCTAACATGTGCTGTTCACTTGGATTCTCCATGTACCTGCTGACTAAATTTACTGAGTAAATTAAGTCAGGTCGTGTTGTTGTTAAATACCTCAAGCTTCCAACAAGTTGCTTGAAACTTGTAGAGTCTACTCTCTCTGCCCGCAATCTTAGTCAGTTTTTGTCCTGGAACTATTGGATTTTTCACTGGGTTGCAGTCTTCCATTCCATATTTTTTCAGAGTCTCTTCTGCATACTTACTCTGATTAATGAAGATTCCTTTTCCATCTTGAACGATCTCAACACCCAGAAAAAATTTCATTTTACCCAGATCAGTCATTGCAAACTCTCTCATCATTGAGTTCTTGAATTCTGTAATCATTGAATCTGAATTTCCTGTATAAATCAAATCATCAACATAGATGCTTACCACCAGCATATCTTCTTTAATCTTCTTCATAAACAGTGTATGCTCACAGTAACATTTTTCAAAGCCTTCTCCCAAGTAACTCTCAATCGGCTATACCATGCCGGCTGTTTCAGTCCATATAAGGCCTTCTTACATACACCTTAGTAGTATCAATCTCAAACCCCTGGGCTGTTTAATATAAACATCTTCCTCTAACTCTCCGTGCAGGAACGCGCTTTTGACGTCAAGTTGATAAACTCTCCAATTCTTTCCTGCAGCTAGAGCAAGGATTGATCTGATGGTGTCCCATCTTGCAACTGGTGCAAAAACCTCGTAGTAGTCCACACCTTGCTTCTGGTGGTAGCCCTTTGCAACCAATCTTGCCTTGAACTTGTCTACTTCTCCTTTTTCATTGAGCTTAGTCTTGAATATCCATTTCACTCCAATTACTTTAACTCCTTCTGGTAAGTCAACCAGTTCCCAGGTGTTGTTTTCTTCAATGGATGCAATCTCAGCTTCCATGGCTTTTCTCCAGACATCTTGTTGTACTGCTTCATCGAAACAGTTTGGATCTTCTGATGCAATAAACATTGCAACCATGTCATCATCTTCTTCTGCAATAATGAAGMTAGCCTTACCAACAATATAGTCTTTCATCCATACCGGTGTTTGTCTTTGTCTTTTTGTTGCTTCTCTGCATTCCGGCTGAGGGTTTATTTCTGCAACTTCTTCCGTATTCTCATTCTCTCCATTCTCATTTCGATTTTCTTGATTTCCTTCATGTGGCTCAACATGTTCAGTTTCTTCTATTTCAGCTTCCATCTCATCCCAAATCAACTCATTTTCTTGGGAGCTTCCAGCCCAGTCCCATCCTTTGGTCTCATCAAAGTGTACATCTCGGCTTATCACAATCTTTTTAGTCTCTGGATTGTACAGTCTGTAAGCCTTTGATTCCTTGCTTACACCAAACATTACACACTTTATGCTCTTATCGTCAAGCTTGATTCTTTTCTCATACGGCACTAGAGCAAATGCTGTGCAACCAAAGATTCTAAGATGTTCCACATTTGGTTTGTTGTTGCTCCATTTTTCTTGTGGAGTTTGGTCGCCAAGAGCTGCTGAGGGGCTTCTATTCAAAATATAAACTGCATATTGAACTGCCTCAGGCCAGAATTTGCGAGGTACTGACATCTCCAATAACATACACCTTGTCATGTTCATTATGCTTCGATTTTTTCTTTCAGCAATCCCGTTTTGYTGTGGCGTGTATGCTGCAGTTAATTGCCTCTTAATTCCCTTCTCTCTGCAGTACTCTTCAAAGGCTTTGGAATTGTACTCACCTCCTCGATCAGATCTCAAACACACCAAGTGTTGTCCTAACTCCCTTTCTGCTGCAACTTGAAATTCCTTGAAAGTGTTAAGAGCCTCAGACTTTTCTGACAGAAAATAAGACCAACATTTCCTGCTGTAATCATCAATAAAATTGATAACATACCTCTTTCCACTTTCAGACATCGGTGCAATGGGTCCACATATGTCACTGTGAACTAATTCCAACCCTCGAGATGCTCTCCATATACTTCTCTTAGGTATGTTGTCACGAATTTGCTTCCCCTTCATGCATACTTCACAAACCGCAGGTTCAGGCTCTCCTTGTCTGATGTCAGGTAGACCGTTTACCATGTTCTTTTCTGTCAGAGTCTTTAATCCACTGTGACTCAAATGCCCAAACCTTTTGTGCCACAATTGATTTCCTTTTTCAATCACTTGCAGACATTGACTTTCTTCAGCTTCTTTTGCTTCTTTCACACTTGCTAGAATGATAAACATTCTATTTCTTGACATAACTGACTGCATAACCAATCTCTTCTGAATTTTATTCCAGACTTCACATGCATCTTCTTCTATGGTGATTCTCAGACCTTTCTCTTGAAGTTGACCTACACTGAACAAGTTGTTTTTGAGGCCTGGAACATAGTAGACAGATGTGAATACTGAAGTCACTCCCTTGATTTCCAACCTAAGGTTTCCCTTTCCTTCTACTACCATTCGTCTGTCATCACCCAGCCTAACATTTTGTCGAAATTTGGTGTCTAGTTCAATGAACCAGTCCTTATTTCCACACATGTGGTTACTACACCCAGAGTCTAGAAACCAAACATGTTCTTCTTTACCTTTAATTTCATCAACGTGTGCCATAAGCAGCATGTCTTCCTCTGCTTCAGCATAATTTGCTTCTTTTTCCCACTCTGGACACTCAGCCTTGTAATGCCCCTTCTTGTGACACTTGTAACACTCTACCATCTCCTTGTTATAGTATGATCTTCCTCGTCCTCGACCCCGATAGTTTCCTCTGCCACGGGAGGATCGCGCTCCCACCTCGATCTCCAATTCCCTACCTTTAGGGCCTGATGCGTCTGTTGCGCTTAAATTTTGTTCATGAACCATTAAAGAGCTTTGCGGTTAGATCCAACTCCTTTATGTCATTTGACTCCTCAATAGCACATACAATGTATGTAAACTTCTCAACCAGAGTTCTGAGGATCTTTTCTACCACTTTTGAATCCGGAATATCTTCTCCCAAATTCCTCATGTCATTTGTTACTTCCATCACTCTTGAGAAATAACCTGTGATTGTTTCTCCCATMTTCATTTCCAGCACTTCAAAGCTTCTTCTAAGTCTTTGCAGCTGAGCACTCTGAACCCGAGTGTTTCCTTGATACTTCCTTTTCATAGAATCCCACAGATCCTTTGATGTTTCTTTCTTCAAGATCGTCTTGAGGATTGTATTGACAATGGATGCAAACAGGTAATTCTTTACCTTGTGATCTTGACTGTCTGCTCCGCAAGCTCCGTCCTTTGTGCTCCGGTTAAAATCACGTTCCTTTTCGTGAGATCCCGTTTCAATTAAATCCCACCACTCCGATCTGAGCAAGTTCTCCATGAGCATCGCCCAATGCTCATAATCACCATCGAACTTTGGTATCACCAAACCATCTCTTTCACTCATCTCTCTTTTCTTTCTTTTTCACACGAACCAGGTTCTCAACAAGCTCTGATACCACTTGATATCCTGAAATTGCTAGAACACAAACAAAAGAAAAACAGATGAGTAAAGCTAGAACTGTGTAGATCTGAAATTTTCCTCTTAATTAAGCATGAAACAACTAGAGCTTAAATAGCTCTTTTACAATTGAAACAAACTTGTTCCTATTTTACTGCAACTACTCAACTAAACAACTCGTCACTAACTTCCTATAGAATAGGAAACAATAACTTATTCAATCAGACCAAATCAAACTACTTAAAACTCTTAAAAACGACACAGCTTCATATTCTGCTTCATTTATTGGTAAAACTAAAACCTCCCAACTTAAGTTACTCTGGTTGTAAAGTGTAACACTTCAAATGTCTTAATTGTAAGGTTGACGACTCATTAAGTGTAACTCTCCGAATAATGTTACACTATAAATAGTTACTTTCTTCTTATTCTCCAAGACCATCTCAAACAATCTGCTCATCACTAGCTATATAGTAAATATAAAAGAAAAGATATAGTCACCGCAATGGTAGGTACAAATCAAGCTTCTTTCTCCGTGATTCTAGTTGTGGCTCTGTGTGCCACTACTCTATTGAGGCCGGGGCTAGCCGAGGTGCTCATGACACCTCGATTTCCTCCATTCATGTCTCTCCAGTTGATCTCACAAAATGTTGGTCATCGCTCTTCAACGTTCGAGGTTGCAATATCGAAATCTTAAAATCTGCTTTGACTGGTAAGTTTGAAAATGTTGGACCCACATGCTGCAAGGCGTTTACGGAAGTGGATGCAAAGTGTTGGCCAAAAATGTTTCCCTTGAATCCATTATTCCCTCCTCTTCTCAAGGATGGTTGCTCTCGCATCAGTGCAGCTGCACCCGCACACACGACACCACAATTCCCCTTCATCCCTGGCTCTCCGGTCAATCTCACAAAATGTTTGTCATCACTTGTCAACGTGGAAGGTTGCATAACTGAAATCTACAAATCGGTTTTCACCGGAAAGTTTGATAATGTTGGACCAATGTGCTGCAAGGCGTTTTCGGTTGTGGATGCCAAATGCTGGCCACAAATTTTTCCGCTAAATCCGTTCTTTCCTCCTCTTCTCAAAAATGAATGTTCTCGAATCAACGCAGCCGATCCTACACACAAGTGAAGTAGCCATGGGACTATCATTCGAAATGCTTTAAATTAGGCTTATTATACCTTCTAGTTCCAATTTTCAAGAATTTGCTCTATTCTAATCAGTCATGGAAGATATTCACATGGATGTTGGTTTGTTCTAGGTTTTTACCATCTACAATATTATATAAACTTTAAATTTTATGGCTTAATCTTACAACTTTTATCTATTATTAACCTTTTGCCCAAAGCCACAACTCTCAAAAACTCAAATCAACACTAAAGGGCCTGTTAAAAACAAATTAAGAAAGGAACAAACTCCATACCTCTCACACGTTTTATTCATGACTTACACACTCAAGTAACATAACTCTGTTGGAACTCAAGTAGGTGGGAATAAAAAAAAAAAGAATTAAGTGAGAAAAAAAAACTTGTAATAACGTATACGTTCAACTTGAGTTAATCTATAAATTGTTTGTTTCTTTTGATAACAAAACCATCGCAGTCAAATAATTCACTCTCTCTCCCTCTATATCAAATTAAAACAAAGAAACAATAAGTGCAACGATTCTCACAACAATTCTAGTCGTTGTTACTCTGTGTGCTACTATCCTATTGACATAGAATAAAGAGCCTCAATTTCAATGCAGAAATCTATAACAAGGCTGTTATAGCGGCTAAATTGGTTATGGTTTGTCGCCGAAATAAAGATAGTTACACTGTTTCTTTGACGGCATCCATAATGACTTGTGCCGCCACAACGACTTTACTGCATATTTCTTCAGCTACACTAAGCTCTTTACTCCGTTAACTCTTGATTGTCTTTTATTAATGGTTGATCTTCTTAGTGCTTATAGCATTAAGGTTATTATTTATAGTCTTCTAGTTTTACTATTCAAGAGTTTCTTTGTTCCAATATGGCTTTTATTTTAGTTTTAGGTTTTATCATCTATGATTAAATATGAATTTCAGGTCTTGATACAAAAAATTACAAATCACAAGATTTGGTCAAATGAACATCTCTCTCTCAACATTTTGTCTAACATGCTATATTTAATACTTCAAGACATTATAACAGAGCCATTGTTCACGATGACATATTTTTACTCTGCTTAAAATGTCAGACAAAAAATAAATAAAAAGGGACCTGTCAGACGCCGTGCAACCACCCGATCCTTCACATCACCGGATGCATCTAAGGATGATCGTATGCTATATTTAATCACGCTCTAACCACACGGTCATGTATCATCCACCAGGGTTTAGGGGACTGTCTCCTTAGAAACCAAGGATACAGAGGTACGAGCCTGTAAAACAGATTCTGTTTAAGTAAAGTCGTAACTATCCATGCTTTCTCACACTTTATATATAAAGAGTATCTTCTTCACAGTTAAGATGTGGGATAAATAATAGGAACTTGTAAGAAAAGCAAATATGGGTAGAGCCGTAGAGGGTAGTGATACATAGGCCAATGCTCATTTAATTTTATAAAAAAAACCCTTATCTTATTGCTCCATCTCCATATAAGCTTTATCACGATATAGCAAAGATAAGTTTCCTATAAACCGATTTAATCTTAAGAATTCTCTTGGAATGCAAGCAGGCCCGGTCTAACGATATTAAAGGCCTAAGACATATAAAAAAATTATGGCCCTTAATAATATTTCGAAAAAAGTAAAATAATATTAAAAGTACTTACAATCCAGAGAAAAATAACTAAAATTTATTTATGAACATAAATCCGTCTAACTTTTCTTTCGGCGAATTCATTCATAATTTTCTCATAATCGAGTTTATCAGCCATATCCTTCTCGATAGATATCATTGATAATTCATTCAATCTCTCTTGTGACATAGTAGGCCGGAGATAGTTTTTCGGAAAATATTGTCTTTCGGAAAATAATAATCAACTGATATTCTTGTTGGAGGACCTCTTTCCACCAAAATATCTCTTAGTCCTTTCTCAATATTTTTCCAGTTTCCAAGATCACTAAAATATCCACGTTTCCGTTTTCATCGTTGAATTCTTCATGACTTTTATCTTCATTCTCTTCCATTTTCTCATCTCCATCAGCAATTTCATGTTCTGTATCGAGATGAACATCTTCTTCATCATTTTCACAAGGTTCAATCTCAATTCTATTTTCATTGATCTCATCTTCAACAACCGCTGATCGTCTAACAAATTTAAGCATAGAATTAGCTTGTGATTTAACAAATTTTTTATCTTTTTTTTTAATCTTTTTTTCTGACCTATTTAATGTTTTCTAGTGTTTATCGGAGACATTTCACTACAAAAAAAAAAAAATTAGGAATATGAGAGTGTAATTCTAAATTTAACATACACAAAAGTGAGTCGTAGTGGAAAAATAATACACAATATTAAAATGCAATTTCACATAAGCGAACAATTAAAATTTTTAATTTTATAAACGGTACCAATTTCAAGAGACGATGATGGAGAAAGAAATTAAAAGACAGTGCATAGGAGAAACGGCGAGTCACTTTCGTTTTTGAGGAAGAAAATTAAAAGCAAGTCACGTTTCTTCGTTTTTGAGAGAGAAGATTAAAAGCCGGCCATGATTTTCACAATTAAAAAAATAGGTATAGTGAAAAAACCTAAACTTAATAAAATAAAGCCCAGTTGAACTAAAAAAAATGAGGCCCTAGGCAAATGCCTTATAAGCCTTAGTATTGGGCCGGCCCTGAATGCAAGCACACTACACGCCATTTATCTTATTCAGATATGAGATATCCATCACAAGCTGAGCCATACGAAAATTGAATTTAAAAGTAAACTAAAACTCAAAGATTAACGCTACACAAAAAAAAAATTGTTGTTGTATCACTTAGCTGATCGGGGCTACGGGTGAAACCACGTAATGGAATTGTAAACATTGAAATAAGTCTATATTTTGAATTACATATTTGGATTATGAGAAAGCAATAAAATTAAAAAAAAGCTGCAAACAAAAAAATAAAAGCAAAGTGGGTAAATGTGTAGATTTCTCCTTTTTTTTGTCTTCAGACAGAAACACAAGGCAGAACTTGGAAGTGGTCTTCGTATGTACTTTTGTAAGTTTGGTTCCCACATATATATATTGCACCGTTTGCACGCTCTACTCTTAACCACCGTTAAAACGCACGTGACAGTGACTCTCCCCATTTTTGCGTATCTCATCCTCTAACTTCCTATAGAAGCATACATATACTTCAAACGCAATGTACATATAGGAAATATTTAATGATAATCTAAAGGATTAGGAAATGGTAGTTTATTTAGAATCAAATAAAATAACGAAAGAACTGTTTTTTCTTTGTTACGAAACTAACTAATTTAATTTATTGCTTTTCTATTTAAAATTGTTGCAAAAAGCTAAAAGAACTCAGATCATGCACTTACACCAAAGAAAGCTGCGTTGTTGCCTTGTTGGTAATAAACACAGAGCATCTTATAAGACTCTGTCTCTTCTTGCTGTTTACGTATTAAAATCCCTTATCAGTTTGCATCTAATTTACACGTCAACCCATTTGTTCCAATATTGAATGCTTTAGTTCATTATTTTCTCACTTTTACAAAAGAATCTACAAAGCACATAGACGGTGCATTAGGACAATAACCCAAATTTTTTATAAAAAAAAAAGATAAAAAACGAATTTGACTATATATGTATATAAATTGAAATTTCAAATTTTCCGATATTCTTGTAACATAAATATATTTACGATCTAAAATTTTCTTACAAAACTTTCAAACATATTGTTTTACAATTATTAATAGGTATATAGTAAAAATTACTTCGTGTAGTTTCTATTTATAATTTACCGTTCATTATTGATCCACGAGGTTACTCTAGTTATTGATTCTTTGTTCTTCCTCGCTTTTCTATTTATTATATTCAACTAAAAAAAACAAACCAAAGTTCGTAATTTAGAGAAAAAGCATGATTATAAAAAAAACAATAATTGAAATCAAAAGTGATGTTTACGATTATTGCGGCTTTATAAAACAATAATAGGTATTCGACGATTAGATGCAATGGATTAGTTCACAATGGGTCATTTTATATTTAGGTCTAAGAATTGTTTTTTACGATTGAGGTCTCTGTCTGACCGTCTGAGAATTAAGTAAGTCTAAGAGTTGCTTTATCAATTTTGCATAAAACACACAATAAGATACGATGTAGGACCTACCTTTGATACGGTCGTGGGAGAGGTTAGATCCAGGCCTGAACCGGTCAATGCGGAGCCCTACTTAATTTGATTCTCCAAAAAAACTAATGCTCTCACTGTCTCATATCTGTTCCGTGTTCTCCACGCGCCAAAGTTCTTTTTGTTTTGCCTGTCTGATTTAGGAAAAATCAATTTACGTATTCCTATTTCATTTCATTTAAGCTTTCATTATTTGTGTTAAGCAAAATATTCGATAACGCACTAGACAGTAGAAGTAGTGTTGGAAGATAGATTACTGATATTTGCTGTATAATAATGATGTTAGATGTATTAGTACTATGGTTTTTTGGATTATATAACAAAAACTTAAAAACAAAAAATATATATCCCCTAAAAAAAATATATTAATTGAAAATTATTTTAACAAAATAATTTTATGTTTATGTGGAATATTGCAACAATGTCATGCTGACGTGTCAACATCTTATTAAATTTTTAAAAATATATAAAAATATTTGGTTTACTAGAGAAATTACATTATACTGTCATCTCCTATATATTAATTGAGAATCATTTTAACAAAATAACTTTATGTTTACTTGGAATATTACATCAGTGTCATACTTACGTGTCGTCGCCAGATTGATTCTCAGAAAATATATTTTATAAGACATTAATTACTAGACTAATTACATAATATGTCATTAGATCAATCATATATAAATGGTTTTTATTTTAAAGATTATAATCATACCTAAATTAGTTTGATTTATTTATGAAAAATCGAATAAATAAATATTCTATAAAATTATAGCTGATTTTATTGTTTCCAAAATTTGATTAAATCGAATAAGTAAATATTTCATAAAATTATAGCTGATTTTATTATTTCCTAAATTTGGTTTTTTAATTTTATTTTAAAAATATATTGTTTTAACTAAATAATTAATTAGTAACATAAATATGTAAAAAATTTAATTTTAAATTTTAATTATTTATACAATAATATACTATTAAAATATTTAGAAATTTTTATTTAATTAATTCATTTTCTAAAAAGTATTATAAACATCTTATCCCGCGTATAACACGGGAATCACTTTGTTATAGATTATTTGACATACTTGGTTACTCAATTTTTAAAGAAATTTATTACAACTTTTTTTAGGCAATAATATCATATATATATATATGATATTAACTAAACATTATTATTACTAATTAAAAAAAAGTTTACAATATAAAAAAATATACATAATCTTTAAATCGTTATACTTAATAACACATTTTAAATCTCACATAGGATGTGAATACACTTAGTAATTTATTAACATAGAATTATAGTATGTTTTTATGTAAGTATTAAATAAGAAAAATATTCAAAATAAATAAAAGAAAAGAGAATGATGAAATATTAAACTATAGTGAGGCTACATATTTTGTGTGGTCTACTGTAGGCAATATATGTACATCTAATTAAAATGGACCAAAACTATATTGAAATTGAAGGCTTCTCTATAAAATACATATAACTAAACCGGTTTCACTAGCTCGTATGCACTAAATTTAAGTCTAATAATATGCTTCCAACTTCGTTCCAATCAACAATATTTTTTTGAGATGGCCTGGCGCGTGGCTATGACGAGTTTGTGAGAGAGAGGGGACGTGAAGAGTGTCGCAGGCGGAGAAAGCACAGTCCCGCGATTCGTGCGGTTCGCTTTCCTTACGATAAGTGACGCACCGACTCACACTGGTCACGACACGTGCGCACGTGACTCCCTCCTCTCTTCTCCTTATCTTTTCTGAATTAATAATCTGATTAAATTAGTACATTCTGCTACTATTAATTATCTTATTTATAGACAGATCTCAGTGATTAGGTTGTTTATTATTATTACTCAATTTGACAAACTTTATCTCTATTTTGTCTATACCAATATTCTCCGTTGATTTAACCAAAAAGTGTTGGACTGTGTAACTTTTCATTATAATCAATTATAGTTTTTTGTTCCTTGTTTACATAGTCAAATGGTCATTATTGCACATACCTTTTACTTTGGTTAAACATACTTCTTATTGCATTTCTTTTTGTATCAACATTATTGTATTTGTTTGAGAATGGTTTTTTTCCGATGGAAACGTGCTTATGTTTTCTTAGAGTTTATGGATACTAACTAGTTTTATATATACTCCGTTTTATATTAAGTATCGTTTTTATATTTAAAATTTTGTTTTAAAATAAGTGTCATTTTGTATTTTCAATGTAAATATTTGATAAGATTTACAGTTTTATCCCTACTATTTTAATGTATTGACCAATGAAAAAAATTGTATAATGTATTAATAAAAGATAAAATAAAAAATTTAATTGTTTTCTTAATTTGTATGAAAAAAACTTTTAAAACTACATTTATAATGGAACAGAGGAAGTACATATTTAATTTTGTTTTAAATAAATTTGTATTCTGCTATCTTTAATTTGAAATCAAGATTAATTTTAAAAATTTGCAGTAATCATATTTAAGTATTGATTGTTTGTTTCCGTTTTTAATTATATTCTTAATTTTTACTTTGTAAACGGAAACTCTAACTGCAATATATATGTAAGGAAAGGATAATGATGGATCATTGTTCAAATGATTAGACCTATAAAGACTTGGAAATGTTGAAAAAACAAGCTACAAAAAGATTCGAGCAAGACATGGAACACGACACAGTAACTTCCTAACTTCCTTAATCACCTAATTTGAAAACAACTTACTAACTTACCTGAATTCGAAATTATTTGGTAAATAATGAGAATATCAAATATACAATCTGACATCTGGTTCCACCATCGACCGTGACATTCGCGTGCCTTTCTAGCTCTCTCTTAAAGTCTGTTATGCTTTCGTCGAATAATAATAATAATAATTTTTTTTTTGTGTCAACGTTCTTCGAACATTTAATTTCTGTTGGTTAATAAATTTTACATTACCAAAATACATCCATATAGTTGACATGTTTTATGCTATTTCAGTTAAAATGTCTCACTTATTTATATTTGTTCATGCGGAATTTATCATTTTCATTTGAAACTTTGCAGGGATTTCATATATTTTCCCTTGGTGTGGTCTGACCACTAAGAAATAAAGCAAGTCTTAGGTAAGTGTGAGGTGATCAAGTTCAGTTTTAATTGGATGTACCTCTTGTCAATAAGAAGGCGAACTAGAATAACATAGAGTCAAATAGTGTTCTTCACAATGACATGAATGTCATCTCGAATATTATTCTAAAGCTTATGTTATAACTAAAACCACATGATTGATCGAACAATCGTAAATTTCAAGAGAGATAGACAATAGTGAACTAGTTTTGGGCCGGATTATAACGATCTGCAACCCAATGTGTTTATTAACTGAAGAAGCATACATAAAACTGAATTTAGATTTTTTTCAATTTCTTTTGCTCTTTTATATTTAAACTTCCGCATGAACAATTGTGAGATGGAGATGAAATGGTCCACACTTCATTTTTATACGATACAATATAAATACTGTCTTGGGTCGTAATATATGTGGGAGAAGAAGGGTAAAATAATAATTAAAAAGAGAGAGATGGTAGTGAGTGATGAGAGGGGAAAACAAAAACAGAACCACTTTTGTCATCCCTCAAAACCTACATTTGTCTTGCTAGCCAGAAAGAAGATAATATTTGTCCCCACCGTCTCAAATTCTCTTGTTTTTTTTTTCAATTTTTTTTTTCGTTTGACAAATATGGAATTTTCACAAAGTTCATTCATGCTTTAAAGAAAAAATATTATTCTTTTAACAAAACATTCAGCCGAAATCCAAACTCATTTTAGAATTTGTAAAAATGAATAATATTTCAATTTATGTCATTTTTAATCAACTACTATAATAATAGTAATTTGTGATAGTATTCGTACAATGTAACTATCCAGATTTAAACTCGCATAACTAATTATAACTAATATAACAGAAAATATTTGAATCCCAATTTATAAACTATCAATCCACCAAATATTTTCAGAAAATATAGTTTTTTTTTCATTAACTAAAGATATTAAAAATCGGAAATTGTGGTTAAAAATAAAATTTAAAACTAAATTGTTAGTAAAAATAGGTGGACCAAATATTTATGTATAAAAATCGATAAGGAGATGATTATGACAATCGTGATAACCTTAAAAGAAATAATATTTACGGATATTCCAACAAATATATAATATAATATATATATTATATCCCTAAATGGCAAAACCCTAACTTGTCGCCGGGATTTCGTTTAACAAAACACTAAAAAAGACTCGGAACAAATAAAGAACAGTAGTGAGAGAAAGTAAGAGAGAGATGAGACTTTGTGGTTGACAAACTCTTTTGCTCTCACAGAGAAAGATAACTTATTTTCTTTTCTTTTCTTTTCAGTGGGTGGTATAGTTTAAAATATTTGGGAAAAAAAAAAAAAGAGACTCTGTCTGAAGAAAGCTAAAGAGTTTAAAGGGTTGTGATGATTCTTAGCAAAAGAAGCTGTGTCTTTGGAGACTTCTGAAGGGTTCTGAAGTGAGAGAGAGAGAGAGGTAAAGAGAAAGACAAAGAGAGAGAGACATGGTGGGCTCAGGAGTTGGAGGAGGAGATAGAAGCAAAGATGCTGTAGGAATGATGGCACTTCATGAAGCACTTAGAAGCGTCTGTCTTAACTCCGACTGGATTTACTCTGTTTTCTGGACCATTCGTCCCCGACCGTACATACATCTCTCTCTGTTCATCATTTGTTCTCTCTCTTTCTCTGTTTCTTTACCCTTTTGGTTTCTCTTTCTGATTACAGGAGGGTCCGTGGTGGTAATGGCTGCAAGATTGGTGATGAAACTGGCAGCTTGTGAGTCCTGTCTTTATATCTTTCCTTTGCTTTTAGGACAAGAGAGACAGAAACAGAGCAGCTCTGTTTCAACCCAAGATCTCTTTCTGAAACTATTTGTTTCTGGTTAATTTAAAGGATGTTGATGTGGGAAGATGGGTTTTGTGGAGGAGGAAGAAGTGAAGATCTTTGTGTGGAACCAGACATTGAAGGTGAAGATCTTGTCAGAAAAGCTTTCAGCAAGATGTCCATTCAGTTATATAATTATGGAGAAGGGTGGGTACTGGGTAGGTGTTATATAAGTAATTATGGAGAAGATAATTAGACTATATAAACACACCCTAATCACTTTAATAATTAGCAACGTTTTGATTAAGATATAGTTATTATACACACAAGTTATGATCTTGTGATGTTTATATGATGATGATATATCTGCAGATTGATGGGTAAAGTTGCTTCTGATAAATGTCACAAGTGGGTATTCAAAGAACCATCTGAATCTGAACCAAATCTTGCTAATTACTGGCAGAGTTCTTTTGATGCTGTACGTTCTCATCCTTCCACAGATCTTTAAATCTTTTTTTTTTTTTGGTTAGATGAAGAATTTATGATCTTGATGGTTACCTTAAACTTAAAGTCAAAATTTCATTGCAGCTTCCTCCAGAATGGACCGACCAATTCGAATCAGGCATCCAGGTCAATAATCAAACTTCTTCTTTTACCTGTTCTTTGATTACTTACTGTTCTTGATCTTACCTCAACACTGTTTAAATTTGACCAGACAATTGCTGTGATTCAAGCTGGACATGGTCTGTTACAGTTAGGTTCTCGCAAGATTGTGAGTTTTTTTTTTCTTACGGTTTCTTATTAGCTTTGTTTTATTTTGGTTATGCGGTGTGTAATCATTCATTGTTTTATTTCTTCAGATTCCAGAAGATCTTCATTTTGTGCTGAGGATGAGACAAATGTTTGAATCAATTGGTTACAGATCCGGTTTTTACCTCTCGCAGCTCTTCTCTTCAAACCAAACCGCGACTTCATCTTCTTCCTCTGTTCCAAACCAGATACCTCAGTCTCAAGCTTATAACTGGGGATCACATTCTCCATTGTTACCTTCCCCTAGCTTTCAGAACCAACTACCAGCATCAACCCGATTCGGTTTTCTTCAAGATAGCAATGTTCCTCCGCAGATGCTTCCTCCAATGGAAGAACACGAAGACGACATCAAATGGCCCAATGGTTTGTCTCTGTTCAATGCCTTGACTGGCCGTGCAGACGAAGCTAGTAGGCTTTTGTTTAACCAGGAGCAGAACCCGATGAATGTCGAGAACCAGAACGAGTTCTTGAGCCTTGAAGGTCATCATCATCAACATCATCCTAACAAGTTTAGAAGAAGCTACACATTGCCAGCAAGAATGGATTCTTCGTCATCATCAACCTCACTGGATCAGCAACCACCACTGGAGTTTAGGAACAATAACTCCGGAAGCAACTCAGGTTTGTTCCCTGACGTTATGGAGACGTTCTTGAGGTGATTGACAAGTTCTAGATTCAAGGTGAAGGACAGATTAAACGAAAAGCTTTGGATGCTAGTTTTTAGCTTATGCTTTCTATAAATACATGAACTCTGTTCGTTGTTTCTTCCTTGTTGTTGTTGTTGTTGTTATCATTGTACCATATTGTCTAATTGTTTTTGCTTTTATGTCAAACTTCTTTAAACATTTGAAGATACTTTAAAAGAACATTACTGATTTGTCCTTTTTTAAGTCCTAAAATACAGAGTACAGACACATTTTCAGCCTGAAGATTGATTTTTCCCTTTAACAATTCCTATCTCCCCCACTGTCACGTTCCCATCACTCTCGTCTTCGCTGCCTCCTCCGTGGCAGCATCTCCGCTCTCTTCCTTGGCTAAATCCGTGGCTCGTTTTAACCCTTCCTTCGCAGTATCCGCTGCATAGCTGAGTGAAGCATCTGGTGCCTTAGCATCTGTGTACTTGTTCCCATCGCCTCTTGTCTCGCCTCGTTCATACTCGCAGATGACTCTACGCCTTCGTTGCTTCCCTGGAGAGAGTGTTCATGCTTTTCTGAGTTAGCTGATTAGGTTACAATACAACAACCTCTCTTACTTGAGCGGTGAAGCAACGAAGAGAGTTGTTGTTATAGTGTCTCGGCGAAGCTCTGTAGATGCTTATCATTCCTCTCTTAGCAATAAAGAAAGTCGCCATTTTTTGTTACAGACATCAGAACACGACTCTGTTGTTACATTATCAGGACCAAGTTAGTGTCCAGAGAAGGTACAGGTGGACTCTCAGGGTGATTGCCAAGTGTCATAAGGATTGTCACATGAGAAAAGTCAGATTCGTATGTTGAGTTAAAAAAAAGAAAATTCATTGCTTTACATGTATACCCCAAGTTTCTTGGATCAAAACCAGTGATCTACACTTCATTACAAAGAAACTAAGAAAGCTCCTTACAAAGGAGTTTTCATTGTTATTGAACAGACTCCATGGGAAGATCTTCAAGCCAGGTAACGACTTCTTCGATCAACGGTCTTCTTCTAGGCTCATGATCAATGCATTTGCAAGCAATCTCCAACATCTCCAAAACCGTTTTCTCGTTCACATTTTCGCGTATTGTTGTATCGATAAGCTCAGCTTCACGCTTCTCGGCCTTCATCTGAAACACCCTAGACACCAAATCTCTGCAACTTTTGCCTTTACAGACTTCCACAGGTCTACGACCCGTAACAAGCTCCAAAAGCACAACGCCAAAACTGTAAACATCTCCTCTACACGTCGCAATCAAAGACTGGCTATACTCAGGAGGAATATAACCCAATGTCCCCACCAAATCAGTCGTCACGTGAGTATCGTACGGCCTAAGCAACCTCGCTAAACCGAAATCCGCAAGATGAGCTTGAAACTTCTCATCTAACAGAATGTTACTCGATTTCACGTCCCTGTGGATAACATTAGGTTCACAGACTTTATGCAAGTAAGCAAGCCCGCGCGCTGCACCTTGAGCTATCTTCAATCTCACATCCCATTTGAGAGTCATATTCCCGTCCACCCGCTCGTGCAACCAATAATCCAAGCTTCCGTTCTCCATAAACGAATAGATAAGCAGCCTATCGTTCCCGTGCTTGCAATAGCCTTGAAGAGAGACTAGATTTTTGTGTTCCGCTCGCGACAATGCTTCAACTTCCGCTTGGAATTCACGTTCCATCTGCCCGCAGTCACCAGATAGCCTCTTCACCGCTGCTTTCGAGCCATCAGGAAAATTCGCTTTGTAGACAAGACCAAATCCGCCGCAGCCTATAATGTTCGCCTGGCTGAAATTGTTTGTAGATTTCAACAAATCCTCAACACTCAGATCTTTGCATCCGCAGCTATGGAAAAGCACAATCTTTGATGGCCCGAGAGCTTTCGGAACACCGCTGATAGTTTCCTCATCAACGTCATTGATTCGATCGTCCGCGTCTTTTCTTGAAATTCTTAGTAGAATAACAGAAAGAAGCAGAGTAATCCCCACGGCAAGACTTATGGTAAGTACAACAATGCTGCTTCTCCCGAATCTTATGCCATTGTTATTACCACGTGAAGAACCTTTCGGATTCAACATGTTACTCATCAGGACATTGCAAGGAGAATCAATAGCGCGACAAAGTCCTAAGTTTCCTTCAAAGCTCGAGTGTGGGAAGCTGTAGAATTGACCTCCAGATGGAATCGCGCCTGTGAGACGGTTATATGCAACGCTGAACCTCGACAAGAAAGTGAGACTCTGAAACGACAGAGGAATTGAACCGTAGAGATGATTGTACGACAAATCAAGAACCTCCAAATTGTCAAGCCGTGAAATGGAGTCAGGTATTGTCCCGGTGAAGTTGTTCCTGCTCAAATCCAGCATGTGAAGCTCTTTCAAACGTCCGAACTCCGGCAAGATCGTCCCGTTGAGGCGGTTATTGTTCAAATAGATAGATGGCGGGAATTTTGAAACTTGGTTATAAGGAAGACCGCTCGAGCTCTTGTTCCGCTTTACGTAGAGAGGAATTCCAGAAGAGTCGGTCATCTGAGAAGCGGTGCCGTTTAGATGGATCAGATTCTTGAGCTCGGTTATGGCTACCGGGATTTCTCCGGTTAGTGTGTTGTTTGAGAAGTCTATGTAGAACAGACTCTCCATCTTACCGATCCAACGAGGGATAGTTCCATAAAACCGATTCCAAGAGAGATCAAGAACTTCCAGCTTCTTGCAATCCAATAGCCATCTCGGAATTCGGCCCCTAAGACCGCAGTTTCCGAGTGCTAAAATAGCGAGGTTATTGAAACCGGTGACATTGCTTGGTATTTCCTCGCCGATGAAATTCTTTGAGAGGATAAGAGTGGAGAGATTTCTGCAATGTTGCAGCACATTCATTGTCTCAGAAAAATCCACAAAACTGTTGTTGGATAAGGACAGGAACAAGAGAGACTTCAGATTCTTGAAGGTGTCGGGGATTTTGCCACTGAACTCGTTTTTCGCCAAACTCAAGATCTTCATCTTGGGACAATGGCCAAGGGAATCTGGAAGAGGTCCAGAGAAATGATTACTGGCAAGATCGAGCACGCAAAGATCGGTAAATCCAGTGAAGTTGAGATTGATAGAACCGGATAACGAGTTGTTCCTAAGATCAAGCACCCGCAGTTTTGAGCATTGAGATAAGCTTGGCGGAAACCTGCCCGAGAACTTGTTGGAGCTTACGTCGAGGTGTTCCAATTGAGTGAGATTACCAAAAACATCTGGAATTTCACCGGAAAACCGGTTTTCAGAAATCAACAGAGACTTAAGACCAGAGAGATTGCTCAAGTTTTGGCTTAACTCTCCGGATAAGTAGTTTCCAGAGACTGATAGTTGCTCCAACACCCGGATCAAATAAAGAGAGTCTGGAAGTTTGCCAGTCAATCTGTTACCGTCGACATGGAGCCGTTGAATAGATTTGCTGCAATTGTACAAGCAATCAAGATTCCCCACCAAATGATTCATCGATAAATCAAGAACCTGAATCTCACCAGATGAGCTGCAGAGTTCAGGATGAATCTCACCCTCGAACAAATTGTTGCTTACATTAAGCATCACAAGACCAGGAAACATTCCAACATCTGATAGATTCCCGCTCAGCGAATTGCTGGAAATGTTCAGTGACTGAATCAGCTTTAAACCGGAAACCGTTCCCGAAACCGACCCTGATAACAGATTATGGCTCAAATCAAGAACTTCAAGCTGCTCTAACTTGGAAATCTCCGTGGGCAGTTCGCCTTTGAGCTGATTACGAGAGAGATCAAGTAACCGCAGCTCACTCAACTCGCCTAGAGACCCCGAAATCACACCTTCGAAACCCTTTTCAGAAAGAACCAACTTTGTAACTCGACCAGAAACATCACTCCCCTCACAAAACACACCATCCCATTCACAACAACGCGAATCGTCTAACCAAGATTCCGTAACAGACCCATTCTCCAACGCTCCTGCGAATTCCCGTAGCGCAGATAAGTCGCTGGGATGACATGTCAGGCTCACAGATGAACCAACAAAGAAGGCCAATAGGAGAATGATCACCATGACTAACAAACAGAGAACAAGAGTCTTCTCTAGTCAGCTCAAGTCACAGCAAAATATTACGCCATTTCCCAGAATTTTTGTTTATAGACTCAAATAAAGACTACAACTTTCATAAGTCACATGCTCATGTATCAAAAGAATCAAGCTTTCACAACTTGTAGTTGAAGCAACATTGTGGAAGCAAATTGAAATCAGCAACACGTATCTTCCTGAAATCGAATCCCAAGAAACAGTATGAAATCAAAGCAGGAAACTAAACAGACAAGACTCAAACTAAAAAAGCTCGATTGTTAATTAAGAATAAAACTAAATGCTCACATCCCAAAAACCACCTCGAAAATTCAAGAATCACATACTATTGAAAGACTTGTAACTTAAGCAAAACAAAATAACTCAAAACCATAAACAAAAACAAAAACAAAAATAGTCAAAAGAGTAAACTAAATACCTTTAAGCAGCAACTTAAGCAATCACCAATTTTGCCAATAAAAACCCTTAATTTACCAGTTCCCAGATAAAGTTCAGAGCTTTCGAGTTCACAGCCGCCACCATTGATACATCGAAAAGTTTTAATTTTTTTTTCAAGGAAACGATAATTCCAAAGATTTGTTTACAAGGGTTTTTAATGTCACATTAGAAAGTGCAGGTCTTTTTCAACCAAGAGACAGAACCAATCTAAAAAGGTAGAGTAGTTGGGATTCAAATTGTCAATGTTTTAATTTTCGAAATCAAAATGAGGAAACAGTGAAGAAGACGATAGAAGATTGAGAGAAAACGGAAAAGGAAAGTTATTTCGTTTTCTCAAGAACAGTGAGAGTTGCTATTAACTTTCTATAGGGACAGAGTCTCAAAAGTCTTGTGCACCCCCTTAACTTAATTTTTGATATATTTTTTTTTTGTCACAAATTATTAATCGCCAATTTAAATTTACTACTATTTAATTTGTGGACAAAATCCTGCACAACTATTTATTGCAGTTCACAGTTTATATATTCTAGAAATAATAAATCTAACAGTTTGACCATAATTCTATATTCACAATAGATTAAACAAAACTTAAGTGTATGTTAGACAGAGTTTGTTACAAATATAGTTTTCTTTGGTACAAATTTAGTGGGAAACAACAATATTTTTAGTTGAAATAAAGTCAACAAAAGTTTGTAGTATTAGTCAAAACTTTTCCACAGGCTTTAGTTTTCTTTTATAATTTGTCGCATTAAGAAAACAATGGACAAACTTTGCTTGTCTTTCTCTATTTTGTATACCTACTTCTGTCCTTTTAACACAAACACAACATACAAATATATGACATTTAACTAATATGACAAATATTAATACTTCCGTAAGAATTCGATGATCCAATCATGTAACTAATATTCATTTTAACAAATTGCTAATATTCATATTGTGTTATCATATCTAATATAATTAAAAAATCAGAGGAATTGCAGAGATGGAATTAGAGAAAATGATAATAAGTAAATAGTCTAGAACCTTTATGATTCAAATAATTCAAAACGCGTTAAAAATGCTATTTTTATATGAACATCCATAATTAAAATTTATAATATTATTTAACGTATTTTATATATTTATTTATTAGAATACTAAGTGAATATAATTTTAGAGACACAGTCAATAACATCACGTGCTAAATTTTCATCCAAATTTTGCTCATTACATTTTTTATAAATAACAGCTGATTCAATTATCATTTACTTAATCAAAATTGTGAATCTTACTAGTTAACAATTTTTCCCAAAACATAAAGCCACTACAAAAACCCACTTTTGTCAAGTAAACATGAATGAGTAGATATTTTGTAACCACTAATTTCCATACATTTACCAAAAAATTCAATACAAAAACCAACTTTTGTCAAGTAAACAGAAATAAGTAGATATTTTATAACTATTACATATTACCATAAATACATGCATATGCAAACTATGTATTTCAACCCATAGACTTTGATTTTTGTATCGGACCTCTCGTGAAAGTTGTGACGCATCGTGGCTATTAGCGGTGTACGTGGCGCACGGAGAGCGACGTTCCATAGAACCGTGTGGGTTCGGTTTGGACTTTCAGGCGGACGTCACGGGACCGATGCCGTGAAAGATGTGGAACCGTTGAAATCCTGAACAAAAAAGCCAGAGCCACAGGTCCCACGTGATTTTTACATTTTTTCATTAATGATATGCTTATTTGTTTGGTTTATTTTGCAAAAACACTCCTCTTTTTTTTTTTGAAGTGAATTTGAGGTTAAACCGGGATCAAACCATGGTTATCAGCTGGTTAAGGGAGAGTGAAGAAGTGTGCTTGTTCTCATGTGTGAGAGTTTGTTGATTTTTTTTTTTTTTTTGATACAACCATGCAATCATAATACTATGAAATAATGTAGTGGTTCAATGGGTAGAAAAATTCACTCTGAATACTCTCTTTTTTGATAGCACTCTTAGCTTTCCCACAACGATTTTAATCATCTTTAACTATACGCTTTCAAATGGTAAGAAACTTGGATTTTTATAAATTTTGGGAGATTGGTTTGGATTTCGGTATGAAATTCCACGAGTAACCCAAAACTAATGAATAATTTCTTAATAATGTTAGGATGAAATTGGAAAGAGACTCTTGACTTTAGTTGTGTTTTTGAAGTAATATATATCCACAAAAGTTTCATATAAAATATGAAGTTAGTACGGAACTTATGTTAAATACTAAAATACTAAGTAGTATTGTGAGTGCCATAATACACGATCGATTGCACCACAACATTATTAAAAATAGTGTTGATTATATTTTCATATAATATATTAAGTGTATTAAGTAATGTTTGGGAGCATCGAAAATGGAGTGATGTCTTTTGATGATGTATTGTATAGTCAACTGCTCTCACACCGCAAATCACGTGAAGTCATCGAATCGTACACCCTATCGGCCTCCTACTTTGTTTGGTTTTCAAGTCTTCTCTAAGATCGAACCTCGAATCTATCACACTTCAATCACTATTTTAATTAGTCTTTAATTAGTATTATTTAATTTAATCACCCTACTTTTTCGTCCTCTTTATACTATTGGTGCACTTAACTAATCGATGATCGATCTATCTCACATACCTAAGATAATCCTGGTTTGGCTAGTACAAATAATTTAGGGAGATACAACAATAACATCTCCAAATATGTGTTAATTTTTTTGTGAGAAGTATGTTATGTTGTAAAAGAAGACAAGGATCTATAGGCTAGAGACATGTGACATTAACCAAACCCAAAAACAAAGATGACCCTTGTCTGGTCTTTTCATTCGACTGACCAAAGATATATTGTTGTTTAAATCGGCTGGGTCCTTCTTGCACCATCCAAATAATCCGAACCATCGAAGCACAATACAAATAAACTAAACAAATGTTGAGAACCATTGAAATAATGGTCATTCCACAAATCTTGAAAACCATGAAGATAACTTTAAAAATTTGAGTTACCTAAATCGGTAATTCCGATACTTCGGATAATTACTTGACTCATACCTTTATTCATTGAAATAAATTATTTTGAATCAAACGGATAATTTCCATTACTCTTTGTTTGGATAATTCGGGTTGGTACGGGTAAAATCGGATAACCGGACGCGGAATATGCAGGTTTGGTATGTGACGGAACATTTAAAAACTGATGGAATAAAAGAAAAAGATTGAGGGGCCCAATACACTAAGCCCAACCCATTATATCTCTGCGTGCAATAATAAGAATAAGGAAAGCCAAAAAAATCATAAAATGCACTTGTGAGTATATTATAAACATTTTCTTCAAAGGAGACGCTTTATCGGGTTTTGTTGTAAATGGCTTTTCATTTCAGAAGTGTACTTATATTAAGCAAGGACAAAAAGATTAGAAGTCTCCGGTGATCTCTGGTTTTTTTCCGACGACTTTCATTCTTAGGAAAGATTCGGTAGGATTAAAAGAAGAAACATATGTCAATTTTTATGCTTTTTGTTTGTTTGGGTTGTATTTTGCTCAATATTGTTTCCGGCTTTTGACTTCGAAGATATCCATTCCTGCCGGCTAAGTATTTCATTTTGTATTCTAGTTTTGAGTAAATAAAGTTACGTGAAAAAGAGATTATCTTATTATATAAAGCTTAATGTGTTCGATGACTCATGTTAAAAGAATAATTCATAAAATTTTGATACGTGTCAATTTTAATTAAGATTTCGACATATGTCAATCAGTGTTTAAATATATATTCTTAAATTAAATATATTTAAATATGTATTTCCTAAATTAAATATGTTTGTGTACCATAAAAAATTAAAATTTTTGACATATATCGATCTTAATTAATTAAGTGACACATGTCAGTGTTAAAAATTTAAATGAATTAAAAAACTATTTTTATATATTTTTAAATTTCATTAAACAAAAGAAAAAGATTAATATGCCTCAATGTTAATCATATATGCGTCACTGTTAGTTCATAGTTTGTTTTTTTTGATAAATATTTCTTCTAAAATAAATATGTTTATATATGTATTTCCTATAAAAATGTTTATCTATTATTACATATTTTAAAAATTATTAACGCAAAAAAAATTAGTATGCCTTAATGTTAATTACAATACGCATCACTTAGTTAATAGAGTGGTCTTATTATAGTCCAATAGTAGAAAATATTATTTTAACTTCTTTTGTCAAAGAAATATTTTTTTTATTATAAGTTAAATAGTAGAAATAACAATTTAGAAATATTAAAATGCCAATGACACAAAAAGACAACTAGCATCTTTTTTTTTAAAAAAAAAAAATTTTAACTGAAAAGTTTCATTTTTTGTTGTTTGAAACAATTATTAAATTGACATTTTTCAATAAAAATATGACAATTTTCTTTTACTATTAATATAATTTAACATAATATAATTGATGAATGTTAATTACAATAGGCGTCAATGTTAGTTAATAAAATGGTCTTATAATAGTCCAATAGTATAAAAACAATATTAACTTATATGTACAAAAGTTAAAACAATATTAAAATGTCACCGACACAAAAAGACAACTATCATATTTTTGAAATTTTCAAAATTAAAAAATGACAAGTTTCATTTTATGTTGTTTGAAACTATTATTAAATTTATACTTTTCCGTAAACGTAAATATTTTTAATAAAAATATGATAATATAATTTAATATAAAAATATGAAAATTTAAAAAATATTCACGTTAATATAATTAACTTAATTTTTTATATCCTTGTATTTATGCGGGTCCTAATTTATACTAGTATTATAATATATTGCAATTAATTAATTATGTAATTTGTAGAATTTACTAGAGATATCGTTCCCAATGGCCCATAAAAAAAAGATATAAACCAGAGTAGGGAGGCCAGCCACTTGGTTTGAAAGTGACTGAAGTGGAATCCAACCATATGATAGTACACACAAAGATCCAAAGTAATATAGTCCTTTTTCAAATTATAATGATCTATACTATTTTCTTAAAATATTTAATATGCATGATTCATGAATATACGAAAAAGAAAGAACTGTTTTCCCCCACATGACATACATTACATATTGTCATATAAAGTCATTCATTCCCCTCCATTATTCTCTCCTTCCATTTATATAAACGATTACCGAAATTATCGTGTTAGTATGGATTAAGCGTAACGAAGAAGATGATTGGTTGAGAAGTTTCTTTACATTTCACTACTCTATCATTGTTTAGATGTGTTATACAAAATCGAGTTTATTGATAAACACTTGTGATCTAGTGACTAGTGGTCCAATATATTAATCTCCCCCAAAACTGAAGTTCAAACTATAAATTCAACGATAGTGTGAATACGTGAAAAAAAACTATTACACAAGTTATTTGTTTAGTTGTCTTTGTACAAAGCAATTGGCCACCGTCAGTACACTGTCACTCCAGCCGAGCTAAATTAAAGCTCGTGTGTCTTTGTGTATATGCGGTTTAAAAAGAAACATGATTGAAAATAAAATAAAAAATTGGTTGGAGAAGGATACTAGAATTCAATGGAGTGGGACCAAATGAAAGCATCATTATTAAACGAGAAGAAAATGACAGGATTGTTAGAGAAATGTCAAAAAAGCACAGTAATAAGTAACCCAAAAAAACAAACCCAATCAATTCTCTACTTTCAATAAAGCTTAGTTTTTAAGTAAGCAGTGTGTAATGTGTGAGTGAGGTTGTGTGTGAGAGAGAAAAAGAAGATAAGTGAGAGAGAGAAAGAGATAGAGAAATGAAGTTCTTGTTCCAGTGTCCATGTTGCTCTTGCTTCTGCTTCATGAAACCAAAGCAGGGCAAACCAAAAGCTGTTGTAGCTTCAAAACCAAAGGAAGAGAAGAAGAAAGAGGAGATCAAGAAAGAGGAGAAGAAAGAAGAGAAGAAAGAAGAGAAGAAAGAAGAGAAGAAGGAGACCAAAGCAGAAAAGGCCGAGTGAAAATTCTACTTTACAAAATGTAATTAATTATCCCATTTTTATTTTTATTTTCTATGCTATTTGATGATTATGAATGCTCAAGCAATAACATGTAATTTTTATGGTTTAGTTAACTTTTTATCCCCCAATATGGTTTGACCTCTTATATTATATCAGTGTGGCTTGTTTGAATTTACTCCTCCTGATCAACATGTTGAAGATTATGTTTTATTGTTTCTACGTAATGATCCTTAAGTTTAATAAAATCCCACTTAATTATTGTGACGTTTTGAGGGTTTACGTTTTATGTGATTCGTATTAGGGTTATTCTAGCAAGTATATGAACCAAATCTAGCTAGCTAGTTCTTTTTGGTCTTGGGTTTATAATTCATTTCTTTTTGTTATCTTTGTAGTTCATAGAGGTTACTGAAAACTGAAAAGTAAACAAGAAAATTGATCAAAACATGACTTTAATGATTTTCTACATCAATAAGTTTTTGGTTTGTTCAATATGGATCGATTATGTTTTACCATAGCTTAACACGCGAATTCACGATACAACAACTATGGTGTTGGAAAGGGATGCATGAATTTGTGTTCCTTGTGCAAATACCAAAAGACTCCAATTTTTCTATTTTAGTAGTATAGCAATTACCTTATCACAGAAAACGATCACTCTAGTAGAAAAAGTGCTTAGTACATTTACTCACCAATGTGATTCTTCTAGTCCCATCTCAACAAGCTCGACCTTATTGGGCCTCCCTCACCAAGTGTGTCTCAAATCTTTCTCTCTCAATCATTCCATATTTTGGATCTATATGATCGTATTTGTAAAATTATTGGTTTAAGATAAATGTTAAAGTAGTGTCTTTATTTAACCAAAAAACAAGGTAGTGTGTTTACTGTTTACCATCTATGTCAAAACTATCTCTATAAAATAATTTTGCAAAATTGTAAACTCAAACAAAAGAAATATATTCAGAGTAATTGGCCTTTGCTATCCAGCTTTACTTGGGTTTTAAAGCGGACCATGCCTTTTCAAAAGCCTTTCTAATATATATAGCACACGGTTTGGGCCGTCTGGCTATAGAAGAACAACACCTAGTTGGCTAGCTCTATTAGAATTCAGAAACAACAATCCGAAATTAGAACCATACTAGACCTAATCACTACTAAATTAGTAGACTCACCATATTTCATTTATATAATCTTTAAATTGAAACAAAAACAAGTATATGAAATCAAACTAAACATGGAAAAACAAAAACCATTTTGTCAATATTTTTAACAAATTTAAATCTTTCAATAAAAAGACTAATTAATAAAATTTGAAAAATCCACCATTCAAATCACCTTTTTAGGAAGTGAATTAATACGTGAGTCAATTCTCACACGTCTTAACATAAATGCCTTTGATTTTCTTTACAAACGTTCAAAATCCTTGTTACCTTACCAAAACATTATCTTTATATAAAGAAACAAAGTACTCTGTCACCAATCTTCGTATTCCATTTCTGTAAATTTCAGAGCTATTCTTCGATTCTCCTTAAATTCTTAAATTTCTATAAATTCAATACACAACTTTACTCATTCACCAACTCATCACAAACACAAAAACCCTAATTTTCAGATCTCCGAAACCATGTCGGCGATCATGAAAAGTCTTTGTTTTTCTTTCACCATCCTCTCTTCTTTTGCAACTCTCTTCTCCGTGGCTGATGCATGGAGGTTTAACGTCGGAGGTAACGGCGCTTGGGCCATAAATCCTCAAGAAAATTACAAAACTTGGGCTGAAAGAAACCGTTTCCAAGTCAATGACACTCTATGTAAGTTTCTTTCCTTTGCTAGGGTTTAAAATTTGAAGGCTTTTATTGTGATTGTAACCTAAAAAGTTTGAATCTTATTGCAGATTTCAAGTATGCGAAGGGTTCAGATTCGGTTCAACAAGTGATGAAAGCTGATTTTGATGGCTGCAATGTTAAGAATCCTATCAAGAACTTTGATAATGGTGAATCTGTGGTTACACTTGATCGATCTGGTCCTTTTTATTTCATAAGTGGTAATGAAGCTAACTGTAAAAAGGGACAAAAGCTGATTGTCGTTGTCCTCGCCGTTAGAAATCACCCTACTGTTTCTATTTCTCCGGCGAAACCTCCGTCATCGGCTCAGCCTCCTAAATCTCATTCCCCTGTTTCACCAATTGCTCCTGCTAAACCTCCGTCAACGTCTCAACCTCCTAAATCTCATTCCCCTGTTTCTCCTGTTGCTCCGGCTCAACCTCCTAGATCCTCTTCTCCGGCGACTCCTCCGTCAAAATCTCAACCACCAAAATCCTCTGTGTCTCCAGTACAACCACCTAAATCTTTTTCCCCTGTTTCTCACTCACCAGCTCTCTCGCCGTCGCATGCTCCATCTAACTCTCCGGTGACTCCATCTCCATCCCCTGTTTCTTTTCCATCGCCTGATCAGTCTCCCGCTTCTTCTCCTTCTGAGCAGACTCCACCTTTGTCGCCTTCTCCTTCGGAATCAAATCAGTCCGCTGATAACGTCACTGCGCCGGCTCCAAGTCCCAGAAGAAACTCAGCAAGTGGTGTGGCCGTTACTTCGGTTATGACTACTTTATTGAGTATGGCTTGTACTGTTTTGATGTTCGCTTAAGATTAAACAATTTGGTTTTTGTGTTTTGGATTTAGATTATCTTTATTCTATTGCTGAGTTTTGTTGTTCTTGTCGCTACTCTTTCGGTTTTTCTTGTCGTAATTTCACATTATTATTGGACTATAGTGTTTTTTTTTGTTGTTGTTATAAATATCTTTGTGTTGTTCTAACTTCTAAGCGTTTTTTTGTTTCCTCATGACATCATTCCAAGCATTTACATCATTGGACTTTTGCATGATTTTTATGTGCTTGGTGGGAGTTACCTATCAATATCATAATTCGACTTGTATTCCCATGACTGAAAGTAAACTTTCAAATATTGACCTGCCATTTAATAAAAACTTGGTCGACATTCAGTAAATTCTTTGTTAGTAAAGTGGAAACTTATATCTCCTGACTCATGAGAGAAACACATTTAAAGTTATACTGATAAGATATGTTTTTAGTTACTTTATTTAACAAAATAATTTTTTTTAATTACTTTCTGAAATTAGTTTCATACTTTTAGATGTTTTTAGATTGTGTAAACTGTTTACACGCTCTGCCCAAACCCTTGAAACTTCATTTCTACTTAAAAAAATTTCATTAACACTGTTAAAATATCAAAAGTGCAAAACCGTTCCTCGTCGATGTCCAAAAGTTTTTAAAGGGTCTGCGAAGAAGAGAAAAAAATATTAAAGACATTTCTTCATAATTATGAACTAATAGTAATCCAATAAATTCAAATTTCCTCTACCAATCTTTTTTAGATTTTAGATTTTATTGATAATACGTAGAATAAACGAAAAAAAAAAAAAACAGTCTCCATGAAACAAAATAAAAAGACAAAATATTATTTTCGTGAACCGGAGGAAGACTTAAAAACTAGTGATTTCAAAAATAAAACTATTTGTGATGTTAATCAGGGAAATAAAAATAGAAAAACAGGTCGTCTCATTGGTACGATTTTTCATTTGTAATAAGTTGGTTACCCTAACTTTGTTTTTTTTTTTTTTTTTTTGTCAACAAATTTATAATAAAACTTTGTTATATACAGCTCATACTTATTAATGAGAAGAATATTAAGTTCTCATTCAAATATCTCAGATTTAATATATACTATTTTTCTAATATCGTTTTCAATATTTCTCATTCAAACAATCGTGGATTTCATTAACTATATTGATCTATTGCCTTAATTACGGGTCAAGATAATAGTTCCTCAATAATAGAAGTATATTAGTAATATTACAATGACACATTCAATCCAAAACAAATGTGTCGTTCTGGAAACGTCCGTAATTATCTTCTAATGATGGTGACTATACATACTATTTCGTAATATCTCGAGAACATTCTCAACAATACGTCTTTATTGTTTTGTTGCGGGTTTAAAAAAAATCATATTTTCAATCACGTATTAAGAAAATCCATATCGAATTCAAAATAAACGACTCAAAACCAAAGGTTTGAGAGCTTTCAATATTTTGTAGTGCAACGAGGCGAACTTTCGATATTGTGGAATTAAGGTCTTATATAGTTATTCTATTATCATGATATATCGCACTATAGCATAGATTTAAAGCTTTTTGGAAGGAGTTGCTCCATCCCAAAAGTTATTCTACTTCTACGTAAAGGATAATTGCAGTGAAGGATTTGACGGACCATAATGCGAGTTTTCACGACGTTGTAATCAGATAAAACACTTATTAAATTCTTTTACCTACGGAAAAGCTCCACGTAAGTGAGGTCAACATCCAATTTCCTTAAAAAAGATAAAACCAAAAGCTAAAACCTTGAAGTAACTATTGATAACAAGAGCTTCATATTATACTTTATCAGACAACGAGACAAGAGCTTGATATAATATTACTTTATTAGACAAGAGCTTGATATAATACTTCTCCATTGAACAAAAAAATTCCATTTGTCAAAAACTAGTGTATATAACTATATCCAATATGATGTCAAACTCAATTCAAAATAATTTTATATGCTATTTAATTTATATCAATATTATAAACCCATGTGAGAAAGTTTCTTTATTTTGGCCTTATTGAGTTATGATATTGATTACAGTGAAATATTCTAAACTTCCTTTTCCACAAAGATAAAACCAAAAGTTGAACCCGTGAATTCATCACTTTTTTAATTGATTAAAAAAAGCTTGATATATACTTCTCCATTAAATAAGATAAAATAATGATAAAAATTCCATTTGTCAGAAACTAGTATATGTTCTATCCAATATGACGTAGATATATAATTATATAAAAAGGTAAGATCTTTAGTAATACCACAAAATGAAAAACACGTAACTAGTGAAATGTGGCGGAGAGAGGCGAGGACTTATAGAGAAAGTGATTGGTTGGAGAAAGACGAAAGCTAAGTTGAAAGCATGAATCTGCCAAGTGTAAGCAAAAACAGCATTTCTTTTAAACATTGACAACTGATTTAAGTGTAATAATACACCAAGATTCATATGAAAGCATATTTTCATCAAAGAAGCACAGAACTCAATTCAAAATCCATTTATCTAGATTCGTTCAGACCAGTTCGTTCCGACACAATGGTCTGGTTAAAAGATCCACCACCTCCTTTGCCGGTTTCCCTGTGTCAGAAACAGAAAAATCACAATTTAGTCCAAAATAATGATAGGTTTATGAAGTTAATTAGGATATATAACACGAGTTGATGGAGAATGGGTCAGATTTAAACGATTCATAGATCATCACAGAAATTTTCGATTGATTATTACCATTTGTGAAATTTGGTGCGTGAAAAGTCAACATGTGATCCTAGGTTATATTTTTCCGGCAAAGAGCTTCTTGTATGATCTAATTTGGAACCTTATTTAGTGTTATAAGAGAGAATGAAGTAGACTTATTCTTGTAACCAATTCAATTGTTACCTTTTGATCTTTCTTCTGTGACTTTAACAAGATAGGCTGCGGAAGCACAGCCATGCTTGAGTCTTGGATGAAAGGTCTCACTTTCTCCTCCAACATTTCCTCCACCTAAAAATCATAAAAGATAAAACGGTATGGAATTGGAATTCATGAAATGTGATACGATACCAAATTGTGTCAAAATGGTCCTTGAGTATTAACCTTCTCTTGTCGCCATTTAGCTTCCCACTGTGCATCCAAGATTTTGTCTGCGATCTCTCTTTGAGCATTGAGAAGAACTGTCTTCTCGTACAGTTTTCCCGGGTTTTTGAGATCCTCTTCACTCCAAGAGGAAGTATTCAATGGGAGATTCAGTTCCTGCACATGTTCAGGGGTTAGTTCTGAACTATGCCTGACCAATAACAAAAAACTGTGATCCTAAAACCAAAGAGAAGAGAGCTTACACCCCAATTCTGAGGACGGGGAGGTGGACTGAGTTTTGTGACTTCAGCCTCCAGAGATTTCTTAGCCTTGTAATAAGGGACATTTTTCACTATGACGGGGTCTTCCCGAGCACGGACAGGATCAATGGAGACCAAGGCCTGTAAAACCATGAGAACTAAATGGTGATTGCTAAACTTCTTCAGTTAAAATATCCCAATCTAGTTTCCAGATTTGTGTCAAATCTTTAAAAACCACAAAGAGGTGATCTTACATCCTGCAAATATTCCCAGCCAGGATTTCGTTTAGCCACCAAGTCCCTAAGTTGATCATATCGCATAGATTCCTGATTGCAGAAGACACTAATAGTCAACTATCCTTGAAGCTTAAAGCTTAATTACTAAAAAAATTCAACAGCCGCCCTTTGGTTTCTTGTTGCGTAGAAAGAAAATTCTATACGAGGCAGAGCTCTGAGCACATCAGTATCCTGCAAATCTCACAATTTCTGAGCACAAACATATCCAGATATGGAAGAGATTCTATATTGGCGTAGCAACACCATCCCAAATGAGGATTAAGAAGATTCAACTTTCAGCTAAGAGTAGACTATAGCTTTTAGGGTATGCTTGGATTAAGCCTCTAGAAGACCATAACCTTCACATGAGTGAATGACAGTAAACTCTAAACAAGAAGACTGGTGAATAAGTCATGCCGAAAGAGATCTACGTAAGTAGAAAGAGATATTAACCTCATATTGCCACCATATTTTCTTCTTGACATCTTCATCATATTCAAACCCACCCACAATCTGAGGCAAAGTGATCAACCAGAAATTTGCAATGCTGGGATCTTTCATGCTGTGGACAATGTGCTGGAATAGAAAATAAGACTCATAAGACTGTAAGACGTGGTAAACATAGCAAGCTATTGGGTCTATAAATAGACTTTGTGGTGCTCACCTCGTAGGGATAATCCATTTTCCTCAGCACATTGTAGGCTTTCCATGGAGGTTCCATGATCTGCAAAATGGATGTCAAATATATTCATCCGTTTAGGTATTTATGAATTGATAGTTCTATGCAAAAACAAGCTACCTCTCTTTTAGGTATTTAACACCTACTAAGTAGTAAAAATACATCCCACTGGGGATTTATGTAGATACTAAGCTGAGAAGAAGTAATAGCAGACGCAAAACATACATCATCAGCTGAGATCCTGACTTGCAGCTTGTTCTTGCACTCAGTACAGCTCATCACACCCTGCAATATCAGTAGATGTCCGTCAAATTATATTAGCATGTCTTGATGTAAAAACAGCCTATTTCGTTCATCTTAACACACACAAAAGCACCTTATCACATGGACATGAAATAAGCAGTACTTGACAATTTGAGAGAAATAAACCAAATCTGTATCAAATATAACAATGTAAATACATTAACAGTAGCCTAGAGCATTAGCAGCGGGGAAAAAGCTTACTGTTCCATCACAAGTTGGACAATCTTTTGAAGGCAATGGTGCACTAAGGTTGATGGAGGAGGGAAGATAAACCAACTCAGCTCGATTGTCAACTATGGCATCTGCGACACAATCTGCTGTTGGTTTCTCTCCACTACAAGAAAGACAGCTCAAATATCACTTGGATAGCTTAGGAATTGCCAAATGCAATTGTCAACATTAACAAACAGAAAACACATAGAGACTATGACGGTGGAAATTCTCATGAAGCCTAGTAGTTGAAGTGATAATAACTTGGGTTAAAAAGCGACAATCCCACCTTCTCAAGTTGTAATCTTTGATTTGGTAATGAACATTCCCTGTTCCTTTGCACATGGTGCACCGTAATGCCTGCCACCCATTACAAGTTTTGCAATCCCTAACCAACAGAAAAACATATTCATTTCACTAAATGACCTAAAAAAATTGACAACATATGAACCAAATCTTGAAAGCTGACCTTTGGCAAATTACTTTCTTTCCCAAATCCAACGCAATGTCATAAGTTCCAAGCGTAGCAACCGCCTGCAATTCATGGAACTTAAATGATAAAAAGATTTCATATACCACAAGTAAAACAGACATTTTCCAGTTTCCTAAATTGATTCTGATCTAACAAAACTTTGACTGAAAATTCGAACTCGGACAGAAATTCATACTCACATTAAAGTTCAAATCTTTAGCAAACATCCAGAGAGTAATTGTCACGGAAACATCAGATACGAAAAAACCCGGAAAGAAAATGATAAACTCCAAGCTAGAAACTCAGCAAAACCAACAAAAGTTTCATCCTTTACAACAGCTAAAATGTCGAAGTTCTAAACCCAGAACCATAAATTCAGGAGAAAAACACTCACGAAAACAGAGAGATAAGACAATTTGGAGATGAATTCAGGGATGCCAAAGCCACGAGGTGCAGAGCCAGCGATGTCGAAAGCGAGGGTAAAAGGAGACAAGACAAGCTTGATTGGAAAGTCGAGAATGTCTATGACTTGTTGTCCATAACGAGTGGAGAAATGTTTGAATTGAGCATCTGCGAATTGTGTCACGTTCTGTATTAAACGACCTGGTCCTCTCGACATTGGAGAAGAAGAAGATAAGAGCTTTTCTCGCTCTCTGGTTTTGGGTTATACGATGATGTTAGTTTGAAGAGGGTTCAAGAGTGGGTTTTAAGTCTTTTACACTATTCTTGTCTCGAATGTGGATAGCCTTATTCTTTGTTACCACACATGTACCTTTTCTAAAAACTACGTGTCGTTTTTAAGTGAGTAAAACGACGGGAGTTTAATCCGAGGAATTCCCAAATCGAGCAACATTTCAAAATTTGTAGCGGCGAAGATACGGCGGAGGAAGCGCCTCCACCGTGAATGAAATGTACCGACTAAAGAGTGATATTCTTAATTCGAAAACTCGAGCAAATTTAGCGTAAACCCACATAAACCAATATAAACTGAACTAAAAGATTCGATTTGAAAACCGAACTATATTTTAATGTGATTTAAATAGATACTCAATTCGAATTCGAACCAATAAAAAAACACAGATTTTTTAAACATTAAAACATATTTAACTAAAATCTAAATAAAAAATCGAAACCGTATCAAATTATCTATTACAGTATAAATTAGAATACTATATTCATACAAAAAGTTAGAATCACTTTTTACATGTGTGTGTGCCTATTAATTTTTCAGTAATCGAAATATATAAAAAAACCTGAAATTTGCTTTAATAAAGTTAAAGTTTCGATTGATTAAAAGAAAAAAAAAATGTAAAAGTTTGGATTATACTTTGAAACTGAGAGCAAGAAAAATGCTGTGTTTAAAAATGGAAACTTGACGAAAGTTTGGACCTTTCAATTAAGTAAAAATTAACGAAATTTAAGGGAAAATGAAAAAGGAATCATATTCTCTGAAAGCAGCCAAAGGAATGGTCGCAAGATAAAACCTGCGTTTCGTTCCCCTGAAAAGCTCCAATCTTTCAACCTCTTGCTTAATCTCTTTACATCGGTTTCCAATAATCAATGGCGGCGGCTGTGGGTAAAGCAGCGGCGATGATCGGGTTTCCACAGGCGTATCTAGAGGGTAAAGAAGTGAAGGAGACGAGTTCGTTGGTCACTGAACTCTGTCGTCATTTTTACACTCAAGGTTGGGTATCTGGAACTGGCGGTAGCATAACGATGAAAGTTCATGATGCATCAATCCCTAAACCGGAGCAACTTATCGTCATGTCTCCTTCAGGTTCCCTATATCTCAAAGTCGCTTATTGATTCTGATTTTGATGCATCTTCTTCGTAATTTGAACTTGTTTATGTGCCTTTGCTCTATTGAGTTGCTGGGTTTGTTCTCGTGGACCTTCAATTTGCTATTTGAACTATGTGTTTTAATCAGTTCAAATTTTCTGTTCCTAGATATCATCTTTGTGTATTTATGCCCTGAAGTCACTTTAGTGACACTCTTTATGTGGACAATGTTTTGTCGTTCAATGTTTAGAAGCGTTCTCTTTGTGCGTTTGAATCCCTGGTGACTTAAAAATGCAAGATTTTGAATGAAAAGGGAAATCTTGCAACGCTGATTCCATGTGTTATTTGAGTTTTATTTGCTTCACGGTTCGCTAATTCTTTATGTGTTTGAAGGTGTTCAAAAGGAGAGGATGCAACCGGAGGATATGTATATCTTATCTGCAAATGGATCCATCATATCTACGCCTTCTCCAAAGCCATACCCAAATAAACCTCCCAAGTGTACCGATTGTGCTCCTCTTTTCATGAAGGTATGGTTTTGTCGCTATCAAGGTAGTAAAACTTGATTCTCCTTTAGGGATTTCTGTGTACTTAGCTTGATTATCAATTTACTATTGGTGAATGACACTTTGATATTTGCCTATTTGGCCTACTTTATCGTATGGTATTTTTATTGTTGATTGTGCATTTTGTGTTTTTCTTTAACTTTTTAGCAAATATTGGATTTTCGTCAAAGTGTTGGGCAGCACTTACGGATTTCAAGTTAAAAATGTTTTATGTTAAGAAGGATTTCTTAGAGCACATGGTCATGACCCAAATAGGTTAAGAGCTCGTCGCTCTTTTCTAGTGGTACTTTGTCGTTCCTCCCATTTAGCTGGTGATTTTTTTTTCTTTCTGGAATGGCAAATACGTTGTTTGCTAATGACTGTTGGATTACAATCCTAAAAAAAGTGCAGAACAGGCGGCTTTCTTTGGGAAAACGCTTGCGAAAACTCGGTTACAAGGTAAAACTTGTCCAATTTGAGCAATAATCCCCTTGTTGGATGTGTCAGTGGGTTTCTTCGACCCATAGAACCTCCACTACGTTGCACTGGTTGAAATGGATTCAGTCAAGTGTTAGAACTTAGAACAAACACAATGGGATCAGAAAATTAACTGATATGTAGAGTCTATTGATGTTTACACAGACACTCTTGAAAATGGAGGGTTCGTTGTAAATTCTTTCTACTTATGACCTTATCAAATCAAAAAGATCTTTCTTGGGTTCAGTTGACCAGTGAGATTGCATGATTATTGCTTGTAATGTGTAAATTTACATATGATTTGCATGTATGTTAAGACAACCTCTTTTTCCTTAAGTAAGCTATGTTTCATCAAGTTGTACATGGTCAGTTTTAATGCCAATAGCAATTTTTCAAGTATAAACTCGTTCTTTTAACAGACTTGCACAGTTTAGTATCTCATTTTTTACCCTAGCAAATTGACTTGCTCTCTTTGTATGGTTCCTTTTTCATTTTATAGATGTCTAATCTATAGTAACAGTGGAATAGTGACGTTATCAAAAGTTTCATAGCATTGACTCTGTTGTGGTGCAGGCATATGAGATGAGAAATGCCGGAGCTGTTATACACAGTCATGGCATGGAATCTTGTATTGTGACAATGCTGAATCCTCAAGCCAAAGAATTCCGTGTAAGCCGAAATAGTGCTAATTTTTGCAGACAATCCAGGTTCTCCAATACAGTTAGGACTTTGCATTCTAATGTTTCTTCCTGTTCGACATTTCACAGATAACTCACATGGAGATGATAAAGGGGATTCAAGGCCACGGATACTATGACGAACTTGTTGTCCCAATCATAGAGAACACAGCATATGAGAATGAACTAACAGATTCACTCACCAAAGCTGTATGTCTAATTATTCTGCGGAAGCTTGAATTGATTATATGCAACAAAAGAAAAACAATTTAATTACTTTTTACATATTTGACTCCCATTTTCAGATAGAAGCCTATCCAAAAGCAACAGCAGTACTGGTACGGAATCACGGCGTTTACATTTGGGGTGATTCTTGGATCCATGCTAAGACACAGGTTTGTGCAAGTTACTTCAATTTTTGGTTGAAAGTTGAAGAACCGACAATAAGTTCTATATGTTTGAGTGTTACGTTCATATATTGTTTGCTTCTATCTATAAACTTTTAATTCTCACTTTCAGGCTGAATGTTACCATTATCTGTTTGATGCTGCCATCAAGCTTCATCAGCTGGGTCTGGATGCTGCTACCCCAGACCACGGGTCTATCAGAAGACCCATACATTCACAGAATCAAATTCCTACAAAACTATCAGTGAAATCGGGAGTCCAGGATTCACAAAACCAAACAGAATTGCCTCGGGTAAAAACTCAATGATGATTCTCATCATATATCTCAAAAGTCTAATTTTAATTATACTCTGTTGGTTGCAGCGATGCATTGTCCTTGACATTGAAGGAACAACGACACCCATAACATTTGTCACGGATGTTCTCTTTCCCTATGCTCGTGAAAACGTTGGAAAGCATTTGAATTTGACATATGACACAGCAGAAACCCAAGAGGATATTAAGTTGTTGCGGTCTCAAGTAATAACGAATTAATTCCTCTACAAATTTTCTTTATTGTTCTTATCATCACCTCAAAAACAAGTGACGATAGTTCATCTCTGGTATATGTTGCAGGTTGAGGAAGACTTGAGACAGGGTGTAACCGGCGCTGTTCCTATCCCTCATGCTGATGAAGGAAAAGAAGAGGTCATTGCTGCTATGGTCTCTAACGTAGAGGAAATGATAAGAGCCGATAGAAAGATCACTGCTTTAAAGGAATTGCAGGTGGGAAAAAAAAACAAGATTCCGCCTTTTTCTTTGTTGACTTCAATATTGTGTGATAAAGGCGATATGCATTTTTGTATGCAGGGTCACATATGGCGAACAGGTTTTGAATGTAATGAATTGAAATCTGTTGTTTTCGAGGATGTAGCAGAGGCTTTAGAGAAATGGCATTCTTCAGGAATTAAGGTGCTCATGTAGCTTTTAGAGAAATGACATATTTTCACAGGTCTAATAGTTTTTATGCGAATAGGTTTACATATATTCTAGTGGTAGTCGGTTAGCGCAAAGGCTACTCTTTGGGAACACGAACTATGGTGATCTGAGAAAGTATTTATCTGGCTTTTTCGACACTACAATCGGGTATATAAAACGATCTATCTATCCCTTCCCTTTCAATAGAAAATGATCCAACTACAAATCTCATACGCTTCTTGGCTGCAGTAACAAGAAAGAAAGCCGGAGTTACAAGGAGATTACAGAAACTTTGGGAGTGGATGATCCTTCAGAGATTCTATTTGTGACAGATGTTTATCAAGAAGCCACAGCTGCAAAAGCCGCAGGTAAAAAAAATACACAAAACTCTTAACTCCTATTTTACTTCAAAACCGATAAGAGATTCTGTTTTTAAGGAAACTGAGTTTTTGCGGGTTTGTCAATTCCTAATAAAGGTCTGGAGGCGATAATATCGATTCGACCTGGAAACGCTCCATTACTGGAGAATCACGGGTTCAAGACAGTCACAACATTCTCCCAAATCTAGAGTTTCCTCTATGTATCTTTTTCTTATGGAGTTGTACTTTGATTTGAGCACATTTACTAAATAAAACAAACGTGATAATAAATCTAAATGTAGAGCTTGACAAAAGCTCAAATCGGTTTCGTACTAGTGAAGCAGTGAAGTTTGAATTCTCCGCAGAGCGTTTGAAAATTTCGTTGTGTTGTGCTCAAAGAAACCCATCTAGACTCTGCATTCAGGCCCATTATCAAATCTGCACAAACAGTGTCAAATCTGCACTGGAACTTGATTGGATTTGCTGGCAAGACATGTTTGTCAGTATTTCACCCAAAACCAGATGGTTCTTAATTTCAATTTTGACATTTTAAATGTGGTGATGCAGATTAGCTTTGTGAAGAGAAACAAATGGTGAAGACAAAGATTTGTGACAAAGGGTCGAGTCAAGGATCAGAGCAAGATAGGATAAGCCAATTACCTGATCATTTAATATGTCACATACTAGGTGTTCTTAGCGTTTAGACACCCGTGACCTCGGTCTTGGTTTAGACTCCTGCCAGTTCTCGAATATCGATGACTTTGTGATATTCGTTGACAGGTTTTTATTATTTCCACAGAGTCATAAATACACAAACACCGGTTACATTTTTATGCTGTTGGTTCTGTTGACTACACCTCTTATCTCACCACATGGATTGATGCTGCGACTACGCATAGGGTTCAACATCTTGATCTTCATTCCGAACACCTCTACAAGGTTGCAGTGGATTTACCCTTGAGCCTTTATATCTCTGAGACACTAGTACACTTACGACTTGTTCGGGTCAACTTGGTTAGTGCCGAGTTTGTTTCTTTACCTTGTCTGAAGATCCTGCATTTAGAATTTGTTAAATATACCAACGAGACCACGTTGGAGAAACTGATTTCATGCTCTCCAGTTCTAGAAGATTTAACATTTGTCAAATATTCATACGATAATGCAAATGTTATATATATGTACGCTCTCAGAAACTGAAGAGAGTTCGACATAGATCAGTTTTCCCGATATGATTAACAATATGGACTTGTGAATTTGTGATCGATGCTCCTCTACTCCAGTTTTTGAGGATTATAGCTTACTCAATAAAGAACATTAAAATCATCAATCTAGGTTTCACTGCCAAAGTAGATATTGACGCCTACTTGCTCAGTACTTTGGATCCAAACGACTGATCCAGCAGAAGCATGATACGCGATTTCTTCACCAGTATTTCAAGGGTCAGGTGTCTAGTCATTAGTTATGTTTTTACCAAGGTATACATGTGACAATATCTGAGTATAGAAATCTTAAATCTATAAAATATATATTGTCTCTAACATTCTTTCTTACTCTTGCTACCAGGACATCTTTCATTACATGAATTTAGAACCTCTGCGTCAATTTTGTTACCTGCCCGGATTGAGTGCTATTTGTTCTATTTCTAATCTGGAAATGTTGCTAAATCTTCTTAAGAGCTGCCCAAAGCTAGAATCTCTCAGCTTGGTGATGAATCATGAATTGCTTGACCCTCTAATAGTAAAGCATATTTTTCGTAAAGCTTCTTTACTAATAATTAGTTTTCTTCTATTTTCGTTTTCTCAGAAATTGGTTGAATATGAAAAAAAAAAAAAAAAGCAGAGGTGATGTCTTCGACAGCGCCACCGTGTTTGGTATCGTGGCTAAAGTTTGTTAAATTGGAAGCTGTGCTCTTTATGGAACAGAACTGAAAGTAGCAAGGTACTTCCTGGAGAATTCAACAATTCTGGAGAAATTGACTCTAAGGAATGATTATAGTAAGAAATATGTAAAGCACATTCGCCAGAAACTCCATGCAATACCGATGCTCAAGTAATTGTGAAGTTATTCTTCTTTAGTTACTAACAATATTGTTGAACAACCCAACATGTGAAGTTATTATGTAGGCTTTTTAGCCACAAGCAATGCATTACTCTTTCTTATGTTTCTTGATACATGCTTTCATGTAATTATAAATTTTGTTTCGGCTTTGATTTGAGACTTCCCTGGCATCTACAGCCAACTAAAACAAATTATCGTCTTTGACTCTTTGTATGTGTCTAAAACGCTGAAAGTAATTCTTACATAATTTTCAACGGACTTAAGGCTTAGATAAAACGGAATGGATCACGGATACTAAAAAGAATGCTAGATATTCATTTGGGCTAAGTTTCTACAATGTCCTTTGTCTAAGTTTCATTTCAGTTAACGAAATATAGTTGACAAAAGAAAAAAAAAAATGGAATGAGTGCTAGTTGACTAGATTTTTCTTTCTAGATGTATCAATACAGATTTTTGGAGGACTTTTGTTCAATTTTGTGATTTTCGTTCAACGTTATTGGGTATTTTGGTTTGAGAATATGCCCAACTTGTTCCTAAATCTGTAATTCAATTCTATCACCACTGATTTATTGATTGTATTTTCACATTTGTGGGCTAATTGCATGTTTTAATCTTGAATTTAAAGACAAAGAAGGAGAAAGATAGGTTGAAGTATTTGCAATTTGTGCAAGCTGCCGATGTTGGAGTTGTGCTTAGCTTTTCTCTAATTTACGCAAATGCAAAGGACAAGTCTGGTCTTTTGAAACTAGGTGTTGAATCCGTTGACGTAGCTGTCAAGACCGTAGTCGCCAAGCCCGGTCCAGAGCATAAGCGAGGTAAGCACATGCTTAGGGCTCCCAATTTTTTTGGATTTTTAGGGACTTCCAATTTTTAATATTGTATATTAGGATTGTGTTTTTAGGGGCGTCCAACATATGATATTTTTGACTATTACATATTAACATGTAGCTCAAATGTAAATGAAAGCATGTCTCTTGAGTTTTTGCAATTGGATTCTGATCATATCATCTGGTGGTTGTTTATAATCCGGTAGAATAGTCTTGTTAAATTCCTAGTTTGAGATATTTTAGGTAGAAGATTTTGCTGAACATGCTATAATTGACAGTGGCTCTTGATGAACATGTGTTATGGATCACTGCATTATTGTAGTAGTAAAAGGAGAGAGTAGTTTTCAATATGTTAAATATGGTGTCATTAGATTTTTCTTCATTCATACATGGAAGTTGATGTCTTGAAGTGAACATCTTTCTAGGCTGAAAGATTGAACCTCTCTTTCTGTTTTTTCTTTCTGCGTGATGAGTTTGGCTGTTTTAATTAGTGTGGTTGGGTACTCTGGAAGTTATAAACTTGTAAGCATGTTTCTTACTCTTGGATTACTTTGTCTTTGAACAATGAAGCACAGAGCAATCTGAGGAGGGAGTTCAAAAGAGGAGGAACCAGCTGTAGAGGCTAATTAAGACGGAAAATAATAAGGACGAACCAGCTGTGAAGAGGCTAAGAAGGATGAGACGGAGGACAAAACTGAAGAGTCAAAAGGCATATTTTGGATTGTGATAAGAGAAATTGAGTTCTTTGAGGTTTACCTTCTGAGAATTTGTACTGTTTAATTTGGATAACTCAAGTCGTAAGGAGCACTTGATATAAAATTTTGGTAGGGTCCTTTTAATCTCTCTTTGTCTCAGTCTGAGAAAAAATGTTAGGCAGTCATCACTCGTGTGTGTGTTGTTATTAAGATGTATTTCTTTGTGACTGAACGTTGATCCACCAAAATAGAATTTGTTTCTTCTATATTCTTTGTCAGTTGATGTTGAATTTGTAAAATGCAGTAGGGAATTGGCAAGAAAAGTATCATAATGCGCAATCAAACTAATCGGTTAGGTTATTTTATTTTATTTTTTTATGTAGAACATATGAAACTAATCGGCCAGGATGATATTTTGGTTATATGAATTTGGATAAATTTGGTGATGCTATGCAAGTTTAAAGCCTTATCAATTTGGTTTATTATTAGTTTGAAAGTCTAAAAATATTACGTTTGATCACTCAAAGAGAAAATGAAAATAAAATGTTTAAACATACAAATACTAAAACATTAACCATAGTACTAAAACATACATGTACTAGAACAATAGTCGCGCAAACACATGTAGACGACTGTCGCCGCCGCGCTTCTCGCCTTTCCGGCGACCACTATGGCGCCGGAAGAAGCCCATCTCCCCTGTTTTTCTTCCTTCGGCGGTTACCTCTAACGGAGGATGAAGATCGATTCTATTTCTCTCGGCTCTCGCTTCAGAGTTGCTGCGTCTTCGGCGGTGCTTCCTGGAGAGTCGGAGGTGCACGGCGTTGCTCGGAACTCTGGTGTTTATGCGGCGGTGTTTGATGGTGGTTCGGCGAGCTCTAAGACTATATACCTTGGGAGAACGTCGGTGTATGTCGGGTGAGGCCAGTCGGTTCGCTTCATCCTTGTCGTTGGTGCCTTCACGAGCTCTTCGGTGTCGGACTTCTCTGGTTTCTGGGCTAGCGGCGGAAGCTGCTAATGGTGTCAGCGCTCTGAAGACGGTGGTTCCCCTGGTCTCTGTCAGCTTTCTCTGTTCTTCGCTCGGCGGCTCCGGTAAGCTTCTCTCTCCTCTTTAATCGGTGACGACCGGTTCCTTAGGTTTGTAGTGGCTTCTCTGGTGACGGCCAGCCCCCCTAGGCTGCTGGTGACGACCGGCGATACGGTTTGGCGTCGGTTCTGCTTCGTGTTCATGAGGCTGGTTTTGGTGATTAAATGGGCCCTTGATGGGCCAGGAGATTTAGTTCCAAGGCTATGATTGTTCGGCCCATTTTTGCTGTGTTTTACGGCAGTCCTTCGACTTTTGTTCTCCTCGGTGATTTGCGTTAGTGCTCAGTAAGGCGTGCCGGTTATCTCACGTTCGATTTGCCAGAGGTTTAGTGGTTTCAACTTCTGGTTTACTAATTTCCTTGGTTAGGTTTAGGAGGATCTCAGGAAGCTTTAGGTTTGGTCGGATCTCGCAGTTTGAGAAGGTTCTTGGTTCGTATTATTGCTCGAGGCAACCTTCAGGTCTTTAAGACCCTATTCCTTTGGTCGGGGATCTTAGTCGGTCGTTCTTGGTGGCTCGAGATTTCAATCCTTTTTATTGCTGCTTTTCGCTTTCATTTAGTTTGTGGTGGCTTGTCTGTTTAGTTATTTTTTGTATTTTCATTTCTTTGTATTCTCTTTTAACTTCTGTCCAAAATGGAAAATGGTATAAAACTTAACATTTTACCAAAAAAAAAAACTAAGGGGGTGTTATTGGTTTGTGTATTTAGATGGAGTTTTAAAGATTTAAATGTTACGAAGATTCTATTGTTATTCATTTAAGATTTTTCAAAACTCTATTAAAGTTTGGTGTTATTAGTTTATGTATTTGTAAAAAGTAATCTAAAATCTTTATAAATATAGAGGTATTGGATTAATGATTTTATAAAGTCAATAAAGGTCTTGTGTTATTCAATAACATGAAAGTAATTCATTTTGTCATTGAATTAAAATATTGTGTTATTGGTTTATTGATTCTACACATTTTGCTTCACAAAATCTAATCATCAAAAGTATTGTACATAGTAAGAGATTCACAAAGTATTCTTCTAGGATTTTTTTTTTGTGGAAGCATTTTCTTCTTCTTGTCATTATCAAAATCCGACGCCATGTTCTCCTCTTCTCCAATATGAAGTCATCGTTTAAATGATAATCATAAGAAGTCATCGCTTAAACATAAGAAGCCATCGTTTACAATATGAATGCTTAAACCATCGTTTCATTATTCTCTCTCTCACTCATCAAAAACAGCAAATCAATTAATAAAAAAATGTTTTGGGACAATAATAAAAGAAACATCATACGGGAACTATTTTCCTAAGTAAAAGAAGATTCAAAGAAGCACTAATGGAAATTTTTTGATAAAAATCTCGTGTTCCTCAGAATTGACGTAATAATTGAACAATTTTATAAAAATATGAAAAACAATTTTGGAGTATTTCCATAAAAGTTTGAGATACTTTGGAGATTCTTTAGAAAAAGATTTTTTGATGACTCTATATTTTGGGAAATAATCTATAAAAATTTGAGATACTTTAAGATACTCTTTTGTAATCTTTGAAAATGTTATGCAGTATTTTGAAGATACTCTTTTGTAATCTTTTAAAATATTTTAAAATACTTACTTTTCATAATTTTTAAATTCATCAAAATTCTATCTAAATACACAAACCAATAATACCTCCTAAGTTTCTATTTGAAAATTTGAACTACATATTTTTCTTCAGGATTATATCTTCCTGCCTAAAACGCAAGAAATTGTTTTATTCCCCTCCATCCTGCAGCCTACGTGGCATCTTTTAGTAATGGCACAAAATGTAATTTAGTTTTTGGTTTCAAACGGTTTAGGGGGTATTATAGGTGTACAATTTACCATAGTAATTTTCAATTTTTCTATCCTTCTTTTGCCGTATTCTCCCTTTCATGTGCTGTTATAGTAATTCACTCGAAGTTAAATGTATAGATATATTATTAGGGGATAGTTACATAAAATTTTAACATCAACTTGGTCTTGAATTTAGAAATAATAATATATAAAAACATTATAAGTTCGGCCGCATTTATCTGAAAATTGTTTCATCCAGATTTTCGGAATTTTCAGAAAATGTGAATAGGCAAATTCAAAGTGGAAGTTGCTTGTAATTGGAAGCAAAGATGATTCGACTTTTGCTTGGTTTTCAACTCTCATCATAACGGACTACTTATTTCGTCTTTTACTTTCTTTTACACTCTTTCTCTCCACTTTTTATTTAATTTTACTTTTATTTTTATTCCCATTTTCATTTAAAGATTATTTTTTTGTCCTTTCAAGTCAAAAAACAAAGCAACAGAAGAACAGTATTAACGTATAGCTATTTCTTTGATATAAAAAAAAATACGAAAAAGATAATAGAATGAAGAAGAGAAAGTCCAAAGAAATGTAGTAAAAGACCAAACGTGCCTCCATGATGACTCCATCAAATTCTAAGTCATCATATCGAAATGGTCCATACTACGTGTCGAACCTGGTCAGATCTTTCTTTCACGAGTCTTTATTTCAAATTGTCTCTTTGAAACTTTCTATTATTATTAAGGATATTAAAATTTTCATATTACTAGTCAAACTTCCGATAAATACTTATAGACAATGACCATTCGATCCACTCATGTTTTCCAATCGCAACTATAATTTTTTGATATATATTCTTTTGAAGTAAGAATTAGTATTTTTTTTACATAAAACAGGTTTTTAGAAATATTAAGTCTGTTGACCAAAAAAAAAAGAAATATTAAGTCTATATCATAAATTCGAGCATATAGACATGGATCGATTCTCTAATCTCGACATTCGATTTAGATATTGAGTGGCACACGTTGAACTACACAATCGTATGAGCAAAACTATAAACGATCTTTTGAGAAATAAAAATGATAATAACTAATAAAAACGAGTATCATCATGAATATATATACTTATACCTTCAAATAACATATATTGCAATTAGTATTTGATTAAAAGTGAATAAACCGCACAAAATTTACAGTCACTCTATAACTAAGATCGAACTTATAAGATATCTTAGTTATAGTTAAACAAAATCCAAAAATATATATAATTTAATATCATATATATATATATATATAGAATCACTCATGGATCGTCGGGATTAAGGGTTGCTCGCCGGAGAAGTAACCGGAAAAAGAGGAAGAAGCATTGGCTGAGAATCTCTAGGAGTTGAGACTGGAGAAGGATGAAGATAAAAGCCTTTCTCAGCAATGGCTTTGTCTTCTTCAGATGAGTTCCCTAATGATAAAGGCGATGACTTGTTGAAGGGGTCATCGTTGCTTCTCAGTGGCGTTACGGGACTGTTTAGCCCCAGCTTCGGAAAATCCAGCATGCTTGGAGACAGAATAATATTCTCTGATGATGAGCTGTTCCTCGGAGAAAATCTCGGGCTTTGACGATGACAACTGTTTCCTCCTGTGAACATCAATCTCTGAGGATTCTGAAGCCTTAACGTGTTGATCATTAGGTCATTCTTAACGAACATGTTGTTGTTGTTTTGTCTTCTCTCGTAGAGCTTGAAGCTGTTTGTTTTCTTGATGGGAGGAATCGAGAAACTTGATCCCTTGTTGTTGTTGTTGTTGTTGTTGTTGTTCACCGGAGAAGGAGCTTCGTGGTGCTTCCCGGTGGTGGTATCGGTGGAGGAGCCGGTGAGCATCTGAACGACTTGTTTGAAAGTGGAAGTGTCTGCTTGAACAAATGTTGTTGGGTAAGGATTTGAAAGATGTTGATGTTGGTCATGATGAGGAGATCTTGTATGAGTCTGAAACCTAGGAGATGAGATCATGGGAGTTGTGTTTTGCATTTGTTCTGGTTTTGAAGACATGGATGATGTTGAAACTTCCATTAATGAGATGTCTCCGTGTTGTGTTGATGTGTGTATATGAGGGAAAGAGAGAGAGAGAGAGAGAGAGAGAGAGAGAGAGAGAGAGAGAGAGAGAGAGAGAATGATTGAAGAAGAAGAAGAAGAGTGGAAGTTGCTGATGTGAATAATGTGTAATATTGTTTAGTTTTGTCGTGCGACGACAATTAAAAAGACTATAAAAGTGAGGTGTCATGGACCCATCGCTCATTCTCTTAAAACTTTTTTTTTCTTTGGGAATAATTTGTTAGATTCGTGTTCCGAAGACTATGTACATATACATCTACGTCTAACATCACCATCATTTCTCTTATACGAATCAACAAGTGTTTGAAAATATCTGCCAAAGATATTTTTTTTTTCTGGATAATTGGGGTGTGTGGATTATTTTTTCGTACAACATTTCGAATATCATCTATTTGTAACATACAATAACCATGTTATAAAAAAAATCTTGGTTTGAAATAATGATTTTTCGTCATAAGAATGTCTTTTTTTTTATGTCCTATACCTGACTTACCATAGTTTGTGAATTGTGATGAAATATATTATGGATTCTTTATTATAGAAAGCCATATTTGTATTTGCATATCGATGTCCATAATTCTTTTCTAACTATATAACCTACATACGAAAAAAAAAGAGTATATTACCTACATACTTAAGACCAAAGCGGTGAATTTATAAGCTATCATCTGTCATATATATAACTATTCAATATCACGAGATTCGAACTTAAAACTTTGATATTCAAGTAGAAAAATACATACATACCTGTTTCGGGATGGATATCCATTAAGAATCTTATATAAAAGAACATCAAATCAGGTTTCTAAAATTATGGTGATATATACTGTTTATTTGGAATATGATGACGCCCAAATCCATGATATTAGAATAATTCCTTTAGGTAGAATCGAAGAAAAATTATTGAGAATTTTCTTTTAGAATCTATACTCATAGACTCAATATTAACAATGCGATGTTTCTTATATTTGTTTTACATGCTTATTGTTCCTTTTCATCAAACCACAATTCCTGCAATTCGTCTATTCTTCTCACATGTTTAATTATTTAAGCAATTTTGTAATCACACGTTAGAAGATTATTACGGTCTACTATTAAAAAAAATGGATTTTTGTTTGTCTACAATAAACGGATAAGATCTAAATGTCTATAATTTACGACCCCACATGAGATTTTGATATATTTCTGTCTTGCAAATATTCATGGGTAGCAAATGATAACTCAAAAACATGAACTTGTAATATCTGGACCTATTTTCTTAAAATATTAAAATTATTCGTTAGAAACTTAACCTTGTATCTAGGAAAAAAAACAAAAACTAGCTTTCAATTATCAAATTTATGTAAGATCAAATTCAGATTACTAAGAAGTTAAAATGTTTTTTTTTGTGGATTAAAAAATTGGACCCTTGATCTCTCTTACAAAAATTGGACACAGTTATTATATATCTAAATTATTTGATAACAAGATTTACCACCACCACTAACACTGTTCCGATGCAGCCACGATAGCATTTTTGCCAAAACTGCCATCACAGAAACCAACATTTCTGCCACTACCAATTACCAATGATGGTGACATCAATGAGAATGTGGCAACGGTTGTGGCGGTGAAGGTGATGGTGAGTGTGATGGTAACAATGGTGTAATTTTTTGTTCATTGTCTACAACTCAAACATGTGTATTATTCTTTAAATTTAGATTGTGACGGGCGATATTAATACAAACCTCTAAGTTATATACACTGATCTTTTAATTGTAAATTATAGATATGTAATTATTTTGTGTGTCAGATTACAACTTTTATTTTATTTTATTATGTTAAAGCCTTGAAAGTTAAATTTGTAGTTTGTTTTTAATGAATTTATTTTTATTTTGTAGTTTTTATTATATCAAAGGTTCTTTTGCATTTTCCCTTCTATCTATTCGTCTTTAATTATTTTGTACTTCTAAGATTTCAACTTATATGCACTACACCCACTTGTTTTCTTACCCAAAAAGGAATATCAATATCAATATCAGTTAGTTATAGCGTGTATGAATAAGCATAAAGAAAAATTATGACAAGACGTCGTACTAAATGATTTATATTTCAAGTTGTATGAAATTAATGTAGAGCGTAAAGGTCAAAATTTTGAAAAGATGTTGTACTAAAAGGTTTTAATATCAAGTTACCAATAGAAAATGCAGTACATATATTCTCTAATAGAATTAAAAATAAAAATAAAAACTATCTTAGTGCGAATATGTTCTCCTTATTGTGAGTTACAACTTACACAACATTTACACAAATCAGTGTGAGCACATGAGGAAACAAGATTAAAATGGAGATATAGTATCCAATTCTTCTTTCTTTGTTGTTTAAATTATTTTAGTATTAATGGAATAACAACAAAAATTCTGAAAGCCAAAAGAAGATTGACAAAAAAGAATAAGATAAAAGTAAAATTTGTGGGGACTCGAATTCCAATTGGTGAAAAATGTCGTCCCTCCATGAGGGAGGGATCAAATTCTTTCAAACTTCAAATCATTAGTGTCTTCTAGAACCCAAGTGGTTAAAGATTCCCTCTTATTGCATAAACATGCAAAGCGAGCATATTATATGTCGATCTTATTATTAAATTTTTTAATGGTGACTAAGTCTTCTCGAAATAACACTACTTACAAGACCTATTATCGGTAAATAGTTAAATACATATCACAAATTCACAATGATCAAAGTGCACCAGATGATATTCGTAGTCGACACTTACATGCATACAGACACATATTACATACATGTGTAGCATGTATGAAAAACGGAATAATAAAACAAACAAAACTAACTCAATTGCTTATATATAAAAACTTAATTGCTTCGCGACATGCAATGTCTGCTCTATTTTTCCTCTGAAATGATAGGTTCCACCATTTCACTATTTAATATGTCGTCACGAGTAGAAACTATAATCCAACATGTCTAGTCATGGTAACAAATAGAATAAATTTAGCCGCAATCATTGCTTATAAAATAAAGCTATAATTTCATGTAATCATGTCATTTATTAAATATAGAAATAACTGCATGGCTACAAAATTATCAAGAGCCAAGAGTCAAAAAAACCCTTGGATAGATATTTATAAAGAAAAAAACTTAGAGAAGCAAAAGTAATTGCCTAAATGGCTTCGATCGAAATCCATAGTCTTGGCTTTAGATAGACAAATCTATCTAATTATTATTCGGGTAGAATAAAAACGAAAATGAAAAACATAAATTATTATTTCAACGTGCTTCTCATTTGTTGATGCCGGTCTTGTCCTTAATGGTCTCACTCGCACCTTGTGCCTTCTGCTTCAGCTGCTGTCCTCCCTATAATTTGTTTTCCCAAAAATAACCAATATTTATTTACTATTTTTTCTGAATTTCTCAAATTGTTTCACATTAAAGAATAAGAAAACAAAATAAACCTCTTGCAGAGATTCCTTAGCAGATTGGGCAGCATTGGAGGCCTTGTCCATCAAGTTGCTTGCCTTCTCCTACAACAATTTTAGTTACCTCTAATATTAATATTAATCTAAATCATTAACTCAAATATAACAATTAATATTTAAATTTCGAAAATAATGTCGTGTAGATTAAACCTGGGTTTGGCCTTTAGCTTGGCCGGCGTTGAAGCTCATGCTCTGACTGTTGTTAGACATTTTCTAATCTTCTCTTCGAAAAAACTTGATTTGATTCTTAAAGAACTTTTTAGCTTTTGTAATTGTGACGTGTGAGAAAAGAGCATTACGGGTAGATGTTTATATACTTGTGGGAACCCTTGTAGTTACCTTCACGTAGAAATCGGTGATTGGGTGTCAGTTTAGCATTTGACATGTGGCGTTGTTAGCTTAGTACTCTCCGGTCGGATAGTGTGGTTTTGACCACGAGACAAGCGAAACCGTTGTAGACTAGTTCCAATGTAGTTCTGTAAATCATTTTATTTTTATACTACATGTTACCGCTATAATTTCTAAGATTTTTTTTTTCATTATTCAATTGATGTATCATTTGTGGGTTTCTAATAATCATTTATGCTTAACGCATAGGTTTTCTATGAAAAAAATAATTTGGTATTCTTTGATATATCAAAAATATACAATAGGTCGAAACATAACTAAGCTGAACTAAACTTTATAAGTCACATTGATAATTATTAAATCGATCTCAAACCGTACCCAATCGAATGGTCACCCTTGACCCTCCAACACTAAAACGATTTAAACTTGGAAAAAAAATTAAGTAAATCGTAGAAATAAACTTTGAAGAAAAATCTACGAAATTTGTTTCCATGCTTCATATTCGTTAACGCTCAAAACTTGAGAATACAACAATGAAGGATACTAAGTTCCCTTGGACCTTGAGATTGTCTACTTTTAAAGCTTATCCTCAAAACAAAGAAAAAAAATTACAACTTAAAGATTCCAAGCTAAAAAAACGAGAACACGAGGGGACTAACTTCTCTTCTAACTTTTCTGTTGGTTCTCAGTTTTGCTTTGCGATCTAAAGAGCGTACATAAGAACCACAAGAGCCTCGACTCAACATTGTCTCTCTTATTTTTTTAAAAGACACCTTCTTTTCTTATTTTTACCAGAAAATGGTCCAGAAAATAGTAGAGTATGCCGTAGATTTTTTCTTTTAGAGCTAGTATCACGAAAACTTAACCTTCTTCACATGTCCGACCAAATTTCATGATTACTGACTTAAGCACCGAAAAATCCTCTAAAAATAGTCTACCAAGTGTATTTTTCGGCTGATTTACATGTTTACTTCGCATTTTCCAGAGATTTGTCCTTGAACCCACACGAAAAAATTTCTCGACAGAAATTATGAATAGTTATAGTATTTTGTAAGGATATGTATCAATAATCTACAATTTATTATTTGTAAAAATGAAACAATATCAGATCTGTATTTATAGTTTTTGTAATTGCTCTGCTGTACGTAAAGCTTTTGTTTTGGGTGTAAAAACAATCTTTTGTTTAAGGTTCTAATATAGTTAACAGAAAAAAATTATAAATTAATATATTCTATGGCTCTAATTGGTGATCACAAAAAGAACAATAAGAATGGAAAAAAAATGAATAAGAAAGAACAAAAAAGAAAAGAAAATGACCAAAATGAGGAACGAGGGGAACAAATGTAGATGAAAAATTGAACAAATGGTTATAGTAAATGGTAACCAAAATATTGAATATATATTTTTAAAAAATATTTAACATAAATATTATTTTTAAAAAAGATTCATTTAGGAAATTTAGTTTATAAATTTCAATTAAAATAAAACGGTAGTAGAAATTTGAATATCTTATTAAAAATATATATAAATTTTTGTTTTTATCTAATTATAAATACTAATTTAAAATAAAATCATATCATTCAATTAAAGTAATTTTTTTGATGAAATAATATATATGTATATATATATTTATAATAAATAATACGAAAAGTATTTATCTATAAAAATGTAAATATTATCAAAAAACCTATTTTAAAATTATTTAATAATAAAAAACGAAATTTTAATTTTTGTTCCTCATTGTTCCTCTACAATTTTGAGGATGAACATTTTTGTTCTATCATTCCTTTTTTCATGAGAAACGAAGAGGAAAAAATGTAAGACCCACATATCTAAAAATTGAAAAAAAAAATCTTGTAAATGGTAACAAAAATTGAGGAACATGACATTCCTCCTCGTTTTTTTCCTCAAATGTGGTCACCAATTAGAGACTATAAACATCTGGTATAAAATCTACCTAGGGTCGAGAGGGTCGCCGAAACTCCTAGTTTCACTGTCTTTTAAAGTGGAATATTACACCATACTATGATGTTTCGTTAATAACGTGCTTACCTAAAAACCACATTAATGAAATTAGATAACTGAACGAACACGTTGGCACCTAACTGCATGGCCACTATAACAACAACAAAAAATAGTGGACATAATGTACCGAAGAAAAAAAAGAAGACATAACGTTAGCTGTATTAATTTGGATATCTAGTATGGGTCACCTCACCTAACCAGGTAATGTTACAGACAGTATGGACACCATAACAGTAAAACGATAATAGACATATTTGCTGAAGAAATAAGATTGACATATCTAATTTTAGGTCACCTAACCAAATATTGACGGTCTCATTCTAGATATATAGATCCTTCTAGAATGTCTAGATGATCTGGGTTCCGATATCGGATAAGAAGGTGCGAGGTTCAATTTGCATCGCAAGAACCTAACCAACACAACCAATCGGCAACACAAACGAGACTGACTAATCTCAGGGGTGAGCTGGTCGGAGAAGAAAACCAGCCCACTAGGTATTTTTAACTGGGCTGAAGTCCAGCCTCGGCTTTCCAATGTGTAACGAAGTTGTTCTTAAGCAGAAATTGAACTAATGGAGCGAGTTTACGTTTTTGGCCCAGACAACCACCACTAGGTCACCAGACATTGGGCAACACTATTGATATTTCACTCTATAAAATGGCACAGAGAGTGAAAGTTGAAACCAACCCACATATTTTCTTGAATCACACTCCTAATATCTTCCTTCAAACAAGAACAATGGAATACCATCTTCAAGCTCCCGTAACCGTTAACCCTAAACCTAATCCGACCAAAGAAGACAAAGAAGTTGAAGAAGAGGCGAGCTTGCTAGCGAGGAGGCTCTCGAATGCAGCTGCCTTTCCCATGGTTCTCAAAGCCATCTTGGAGCTCGGCGTGATCGACACCATGGTCAGCGTAGGCGACAGTTTGTGGCTCTCACCTTCTGAGATTGCACTAAGACTCCCAACCAAACCGAGCAACCCGGAAGCTCCAGTTTTGCTAGACCGGATGCTGCGGTTTCTCGCCAGCTATTCGGTCTTTAAATACCGTTCCGTTGTAACAGAAGAGAACGGTCAAACCGGAAAAATCGAGAGGGTATATGCAGCCGAGCCGGTTTGCAAATTTCTCTTGAACAATAGTGACGTCTCGGGTTCTTTTGCGTCTCTGTTCATGCTTGACCTTAGCAACGTCTTTATCAAGACTTGGTACATGGATTATTATACGCACTTAACACAAAAATACAATTGTTAACTCTTCAAATACATTAAACTGGTTACTTATGACCATCTCACTAAACCTTAATGTTTACATTTGTACACTCAGTGACCAATTAATGATTTTTGTTTCATAGGACACATCTCAAAGATGTGATATTAGAAGGAAGAGATGCATTTAGTTCTGCCCATGGGATGAAACTATTCGAATACATCAAAAATGATGAGCAATTTGGTAAAGTGTTTAACCGGGCTATGTTGGAATCTTCCACCATGGTTATGGAGAAGGTTTTAAAAGTTTATGAAGGATTCACAGATGTGAAGACTTTGGTGGATGTAGGGGGAGGACTTGGTAAAGCACTACGTCTCATCACTTCCAAGTATCCTCATCTTATTGGTATCAATTTCGATTTAGCTCCGGTTTTAGCCAATGCTCCTTCTTATCCCGGTATGAACCATGTGATTATTTAAATTCTTAACATAATATACATATTGCCGTCCAAAAAAAAAAAAACACAATATACATATATCAGAAAAATAGAAAATTAGCAGTTTTAGGCAAAATCATCCCTACTAATAATCCAAATACACGGTTTATTAAAACTAATAATTTCATTTTATTATTATGATTGAAGTATTTTTTTTTTACTTTATTTATAAATATCAATAATTGTTTTTAATTTGCAAGCAATGTTGAATACTTTATGTATGATAACGGTGCTAATCGTAAAATATGACATCAATACGTTTCATTATATTTACGCCGGGTTTTAATTTTATTAAACCTGATTTCAGGTGTAAACCATGTGGCGGGGGATATGTTCATAAAGATTCCAAAGGCAGATGCCATTTTCATGAAGGTAAGTTCTATATATATCTCAACCAATAAAGAAACAAAAATATAAAATATCGAGGCTATATATTAAAGCATCATAATCTCGAATCATAACAGTGGATACTACATGATTGGACGGACGAACAATGCGTACAAATTCTTAAAAACTGTTGGAAAAGTCTTCAAGAAAATGGAAAACTGATAATAGTGGAAATGGTTACACCAGTAGAAGCAATGAGCAGAGATATATGTTCTAACATTGTGCTTGGTATGGACATGACAATGTTAACACAATGTTCGGGTGGTAAAGAGAGATCTCTTTCTGAGTATGAAACTTTAGCATATGCATCAGGATTTTCTCGTTGTGAAATCGTTTGTCCAGTTTATCCATTTTCCGTCATCGAAATCTATAAATAGATTTCAACAGTTGGTAGTAAACCACTAAACCCCACGTTTTCTTTTTCTTTTCCTTTACTTGGTATTGTGTAATGCTTGGTTTTTCTATTTTACGATTGCGATTGTCTTTTAATGTACGTTTTATGTAATAATTTTATTCGGTGGAAAATGGTTTTCACACGAGATTGTAATTTGTAAGTTGGGACACTAATGTTCAGTCTAATAAAATACTATTTGTTGGGGTAGTTTCATTTTTTTTTTCCGTCTAATCTAGGAAACTTGACCACTCTTAGTGATGATTTTAATCACCTAACCACTCTTTAATAAATAATCTCAATGTTCAAAATTTTGCTAGGCCTTAATTGAATATTTAGGGCTTTGTACCTCACCAACAAATCAAAATTACTCGGAAATTAGTTGAAGATTTATTTCCCGTGTTATAGTTTTTTTTAATTATGTAAAATCTATAAACAAGAAATTTATAAAGGTTATTATATTGTTAGTATATATATTTGTCCCATTTTTAACCATATCTAAACTAAAAATAGGTAAAAGTGTATTTGTAAACTGGTTAACGAACATTTAACTTGATTAATCAGGTGTCTAAACCGATAAATCAAACGCTAATACCGATTATTCCACCATCCAAACAGATTAATCGAAACACTTTAATAGATTAGTTCGATAAATGTCTAAAACTCTAAACCAATCAATCCGACATCTAAACCGACTAATTGGACGCATAAACCCAAAAAATGTTTTTGACTTTTTATTGACCAATTGATCGATTTGGTCAAAATGGAGGCGTCCGGATGGCTTTGAGTATTTTGACGGCCTATTTTTAGATCAGAAAATAATATTCCAAACCGAAGAAAACAAAACAGTATCATGCTTAGGGATCTAGGCGATAAAACTTAGGTGTTTTTGATCGTTATGTTACAAAAGTTCGAATCCTGGAACACAATTTAGAGCCGGTAAGAGAAGATGATGTGGGTTAACCAAAAACTCCACATCACATAGGAACATCTGGATCCAACCTTCTCTGTATAGCAGCTGCACCCTGTGTGTATTATAAGAATAATCCGAAAACATTACATCAACAATGAAACTGAAAAAAATGAAAACCGAGGATGATCTACAGGAAAGAGAAAAACAATAGGGATTTTGTACCTCCATGTCCCCAATCTTGTATAAGTACACCATTTCTTCCTTTAGCCGAGCTTGCTCTTTCATAGCTTGTGCCTGCCATTGGATTATAATCACATAAGATTTCTGCAAGTAAGCACATTAATGGCAACAGTGAGATTTCAAACAAGACACTGACCATTCCGCCTTCCATTGATCGCTTTAGAGCTAAAACTTCTTCTTCCTTCTGCCTTTCGCGTAATTCCTGCATCTCTAGCCTGAAACAAGCACAAAAAGACATGCCTTTTAAGCAACTCATCCAAAAGTATTACTATATTTTATTGACTGCCTGATATAAAGTAAGAATCTTTGATTACCGGCGTTGTTCCTCGTCATTGAACACAGTACGTTCACTTATCCCAGCTTTCTTCAAACCCTTTTTCATCTCTTTTTCCAACTTACGTCTATAGTAACCATCAATGTCATAGTATCTGCAAAATTTCAGATATTTAATGAACAACTAATCTCAACCATAAGCATTCAACAAAATTAATACATCCACATAAGAAAGAAGCTTACTTTTTGGAGGTAAATGTACCAGTATTATGATCCTCCATGAAACTGTGGAAAAAATCAATTGCATAACATTTTATCAGAAACCAAAAGAATCATATGAAACACAAACTGTGGCGATTAAATCTGAACATAAATCACTATACATACTCTTTGAACATTTTCTTCTCTTCCCAAGGTGGCAAGCTTTCCAAATTAACCTATTGAAGCAGACATACAACCAAAATCAATTCGAGGGTGCCAAAAACAGAGCTAAGTTAAGATTTATCGATTTGAGTTCCAAAGCAAAATAGGATCATATAAGGCTACAAAATTACCTCTTTTACTTCAAGCAACCATGCCGTGAACTCTGGTCGTTTATTCCTGCACATGAGTGATCAACAACTTCAATATCTAATGTAATACAATCCAGGCACAATTCTCGATTGAAATCTCCACAAAGGCTCAACATTGTAATACTAAAATCACATCTAAGAGCTCGAGATCTTCCAAAAATGAGGTAAAATGAACAGTAAGAGACAGATACTTTACCACATGTCAGTTTCTCTGATGATTCCATACTTTCCCCATGATTCAGTGACAGCTCCTTTCTTCACTTTCTCTGACTTCTTCTTCTTCTTCTTCTTCTCCTTCCTCTTCCTATCTCCATCTTTATCAGACTTATTCGTCTTCTTCTTATCTTTCTCTCTTTTCCTTCTCTTCCTCTCTCTCTCTTCCCTCTCTCTTCTCTTCCTCTTCCTCCTCCTTCTGTCATCTTCACTCTCACTCTCCTCAGAATCAGAATATTCGGACGAATAATCCGATTCCGACTCCGAATCTGAGCTACTACTCGAATAATCACGGCGTCTTCTCCTAGATTTCCGATCTGATTTCCTCTTCCCTCTCGTCTTCCTACTTCTACGTCTCTCTTCTTCCTTATCGGATTCAGACTCGCTACCACTTTCTAAACCAGATTCAGAGCCAGATTCTTTGCCGTCTTTTGTTCTCTTCTTCGATTCACGGCGGCGACTCACATCTTTCTCTTCGCCTGAATCCTTTCCAGCATCGCTAGGTTTCTCCCGGGATGATTTTCTTCTGAAGTCTCTATCCTCCTCCACGTCGCGTTTCGTATTCTCCGGTGGAGAACCGTCGTGGTCTCTTCTCATATCCGCTAAATTGCCGGCGAGAGCTAAACTTGGCCCTAGATCAAAGGCTGTGATGAACCGTTAAAAATCCAAAAGCCGTGCAAATAATAAATAGTACATAAAATTAAAAATTAAGTTGGGCCGATAGCCCATTAATAAGAATATTGTCGTATATGAATACTTCTTTAGAAATATTGAACTGGGATTCTCCAAGTAGACGACGATCTTTTTTTTTTTTTGGTCAACAGACGACGATCTTATTATGTGTATTTATTTACTTGTTTCGTAGGATTCTTTAATAATAATCGATTTGATTTGATGACAAATAACAAATAACATATAACATGACATAAACTGATGGGTTTAAAAAAGAACAGCAAAAAGTTACAAAAGGAAAGATTTAGACAACATAACACCTTAGAGAAAAATACACAGGTTCTATTGAAAAAGAATTGACTTGAAGAGCTACACAAACCAAAAGGCGTAGGCTTCTCACGCTGCGCATATGTCTTCTTCTTTTTGGTCTTTGCATAGTCTACCTTTAAACGACGACCCTCGTATTCCTAAACAACACACAATTCAATAGAAAAATGAAGATCAAAGAAAGAGCAGAACCAAAGAAACAACACAAAAAAAAAAAAAAAAAATCAGATGGAGTATGCAATAATTGCGGACAACAAAATTTATCTTGGGATAATGCAACATGAAAGAGCCTGATAGCACTACAACTTCTTCTAATGTAAAGTCAAATAAGATGAGACTAACACAACCAAATGAGAGCAGGGAGCAAGAAACAACAAAACACAACACAACACAATGAGAGACAAACACAACACAATGAGAGACATATCTCAATGATCCTGTCTGAACTAAGAACTAAGAATGAACTATCAAGTATAAAGAGAAAAAGAAACTGTTTCATGATTTCACTCAAGTATATATATATTCGGAGTCTTTTTCTAATGATGCAGTCTTACAAAGGGGTTGGGGCAAAGAAATGCAAGAGTTTTTTATTCATTAAGGGGGGCATAAAAGCTCAGACCTTTGAGAGAGGAATCTCTGGAGAGAGATGAATCCGAAGAATCTTTGCCTTTTCTCTGTTCTTAGACCACCCAACTTCATCTCCAATGTTGTTTTCTCTCTCTACTTTGTGCCTTTGCTTCATCATCTACACCAAAGTAAGACCATTGGTTCATAAGGATCTCGTATGCATTGTTCTACGCAATTAGGCAAAAAAGGATTGAAGATGGTGTTTGTGTATCACTTACATCGATGGTCATGGGAGTGAACACGAACAAATTGGTGAGATTGAAAGCAAAAGCGGGTAGGAGAAACCCTAGCTGATACTTCTCCACCGCAGAAGATGACTTCCATGGATGCAAATAACCAAAAACAGACAGTGAAATTGCGCAGCAAGAACCAACCAAAGTGAAGTAAGCTGGAAACATCTTGCTCTGAATATTACATGCCTCCGCAAATTCCTAGTGAATAGAAAATAATTTTCTAATTCGACGAAATTGAACAAGACGAGAGAGAGATGCATATTTGAACATGATGATTCCTCCGATGAAGGTAGCCTAGAGAGCAGCTCCCCAAGCTGTAGCGAAACTGAGTAGATGAGCTAGCTTCAGGAAGATCAAAATCTTCGCCGAATTCTCTCCATTCGACAGCGATCCGTATGTCTCCGGCGAAAATATAACTCCGGCGGTGGAAGTAACGACAATGATTTGGGAAGATAACGGCGGAGATAGAGATAGGTGGCTGGTGAAGAGAGGAGTTTCGATTTCGGTTTCGCAAGGGAGTTAAGAGTGAAGATGACAAAAGTGTTGGCGAATTCAATTTATGGAGTATGACCCAATTTTGGAATTGGGTGATCCAAATTGAGTGGATCTATACAAGTGGATCTTGGTATGGATTGTAAATAATTCAAAAGGGGTCTGTAATTGAAACGTTTTTTTTTTGTTTTTTTAAAAAGACAAAAGAAATTGTATTTGATGTAAGGGGCAAACGAGCAATACACAACTTTTATTTATAAAATAATATTCTTTTTTTTTTGTCACACAATAAAATAAAATACAATAATATTCTTTTTTTATATATAATTAACTGTGCGTAATCACAAGTCAATTGTGGAATCTGAGAAACACTTTGTTGGTTCTAGTATTTTTAATTTTTTTTTTTTTTTGACACTCAAAAACTATTCTATTATTCATTACCAAACGGGATATCCAAATCTACAAAGTATTGTAGCCACGAAGGCGGGGTTACATCCAAAATAGCAAAATAAATCGGGCAATGGRTAATGTGCTTAGCCATTGCGTCCGCACACCCATTACATTCCCGGTTACTAAAGCCAAAAGAAAACTTGCACTCTTCACTCTTAAAGCTGTCGATCTCTGATGTAAAGGACTGAAGACAAGGCCACTCTCTGGGATGCAAAATGGCTTTGATTAAATCCTGACAATGAGACTCAAAATGAACCTCCTTGTATCCTTGAGTTGACAAACAGGAAACTGCCCAGACTAATGCTGTTGCTTCCGTTTGAAGAGGGGATAATAAGCCTGGAAAACATTTAGCACCAAAATGCTTAATTTGTCCCCAGTGGTCTCTAAGAATCCATGCAATACCACTCTTATTTGAACCATTCAACCAAGAGCCATCGATATTACATTTTAGATGATTTATATCCGGAGGTTTCCACTTCCTATCTCTACTAGCCGATAGAGGAGGAGAAGGAGATCTTACCAGGTTAGAAGTAGCAGAAAGCCAGTCCTCTGCAGCCTCCAGAGCTTGGGTGAGGACCTCATCAGGAGGGCAGTCCATCCCCGAGAAGGTATAATCATTTCTTCTTTTCCAAATGAACCAAACTATCCATGGCCAGTTTTTGAATCTGTCTTTCTCCTCCTGAACTCCCTTCTTCAGATACTGTGGTAACAAAAGACATCCAAAGTTTTCCAGAATAGAGGGGCTTGGCAAAGGGGAGAAAAGATGTCCCAATGGTGAAAGTGCCCATACAACCCTTGCAAAGGGGCATTGAAACAGAAGGTGATTAACTGTCTCGGCTTTCTCAAAGCATCTGGAACAATCTTCATTCTTTGTTAACCTTTTCCTCTTCATGTTGATACCTACAGCCAGACAATTAGATATGCAACGCCAGAGGAAATGTTTGATCTTTGGTGGAGCTTTGATCTTCCATATTTCTTCCAGCAAAGGTTGTATATTCGGGTTAAGGACCTGCTCATTCTCCTGCTTATCTTTGAGCCTGGTTCTCCAAATCCAGTAGCCAGATTTAACTGTATAAGCTCCTGACTTATTGTGAATCCAAGAGTAATTTGCTGAAGAAGTAATTCCCCCTGGTTTGATTTTTAACATAAGCTMTGCCTCCTCTTTTGAAAAACCTTCCAAGATCCTTGAGAGATTCCATTGATCTGAGTAGGGGTCTTTAAAGTATTGAAGGTTGTAGCTGAGAGGATCAAAAGCAGGTCTTGGGTTTGGGGGCCTTGGGGGGTCTGTGGGTAGCCAAAGATCTTGTAAAAGATGCAAAGATGATCCATTCCCCAATTCTTTTCTCATGTCCTGGTTCATTAAATCCTGTGAGCTGTGAATACTTCGCCATCCATAAGATGGCCTTGTACCTAGAGATGCTTCCAGAGGTGAGCAAAGGGRATAGTATTTACCCTTGAGCACTCGGGCTAAGAGAGAACTTTCATTTGTCGACAATCTCCATAGCTGCTTACCAAGGAGAGACAAGTTGAAACCTTCAATATYTCTAAAAAACCCAATCCACCATCTTTTTTCTGCTTCCCCAATTTATCCCATGCTTTCCAGTGAATCCCTTTCCCTGTCTTTGTGTCTTTCCACCAGAAGTGAGAGAGCTTACTTGAAATCTTTGAGCAGATCTTCTTTGGGAGTTTAAAGCACGACATTGTATATGTGGGCAAAGCTAATGCAACCGCCTTTATCAGGGTCTCTTTCCCTCCCTGGGATAGATATTTAGTCTTCCAACTGTCCAATCTTTTCTCTACTCTGTCTTCCAGAAAGTTAAGAGTCTTTGTCTTTGATCCTATAAAAACTTCAGGCAACCCCAAGTAGAATCCATTCCCACCTTCTTTTGTTATCCCTGACCAATTCTTGATGAGGATCTTTGTTTCTGGAAGAACTTTGTTGCCAAAAAACAAACTWGATTTGTCAAAACTCACTCTCTGACCTGAAATTCTTGAGTACTCTTCTAAAATAGACTTTATCCGAAGAATTTCTTGTTCATCTGTCTTGCAAAAGAAGAGGCAATCGTCTGCAAATAGGAGATGAGATATGGCTGGAGAAGATTCAGCGACCTTTATTCCTTGAAGTTGGTTTCTTTCTTCAGCTTTTTGAAGACTAATGCTCAATACTTCTGTTACCAGGATGAATAGGAAAGGGGATAGAGGATCCCCTTGCCTGAGACCCCTTGAGGGACCAATACTTCCATACTGAACTCCATTAACAAGAATACTAAAGGAAGGAGATGTGATGCAAGCCATTACCCGAGAAATCCATGTCTGATTGAAACCCATTTTAGAAAGTAAAGCTTCCATGCTCAATACAGATATGGTAAAAGCATTTGATAGTATTTTTAATTAATGGAATCAGTTTCATGTGGAAAAAAAAAATGAGCAATATTCAAGTAGACGCACTACTACTACTCCCTTTGTCGGTTCCATCTTCTTCTTTTTTCTTGTCATTACGCAGTGCTTCAAACAATTTAAAGAAAATTTTATTAGTGTACATTTTACACTAAGGGTGTAGATAAACCAAACTAAACCAATCCATAATTCAATAAGTTGAAATTTAAATAGTTTTTGAGTTGACCCAACTTATTTGTTAAATAAGTTGAGTTGATCCATAAATCCAATTAATTTGATGGTTTGGATGGTTAATGAGTTGACTTGTAAAAATAAAATAATTAATTAATTAATAATTTAATAACAATAAATATAAAATATAAAAATTAATAATTTATCATCATTATATCATTTTGCCATTATCATCAATGTCATAAAATATGGATACACGGTTTTGGACGGGAAAATTATGAAATCACGTGTTTGGCGAAAAAATTAAGGAATAATGTTTTTGACAAAAAAATTATGGAATCGAGTTTTTGGCAAAAATTTGTGAAACGTATTTTTTGGCGAGAAAAATGCGAGTTCGTAATTTTGGCAGAAAATTCCGGAATCACGTTTTTGGCAGAAAAATAATGAAATTACGTTTTTGGCAGAAAAATACGGACTCGTGTTTTTGGCAGAAAAATACGGACTCGTGTTTTTGGCGAAAAAATTGTGAAACCGTGTATTTTGCGAGAAAATGTGATCTCGTATTTTTGGTAGGAAAATTACGTTTTTGGCAAGAAAATGCGGACTTATGTTTTTGGCGGAAAAATGCAGACTCGTGTTTTTGGCGGGAAAATACAGATTTTTTTTTTGGCGGAAAAATGTGAAACCGTTTTTTTGGTGGGAAAAATATAAACTCGTATTTTTGGCAAAAATTATGAAAACGTGTTTTTGGCGGGAAAATGTGGATTCGTATTTTTGGCGAAAAATGTGAACTCGTGTTTTTGGCTGAAAAATACAGACTCTTATTTTTGACGGGAAAAATGTGAACTCGTGTTTTACGGAATAACGTTTTTGGTGGAAAATTTTTTGTATGATGATGATATGTTGATGATGAAATATGGTATGACAATGGTGATATGATTAAGATACTATAAAGATAATGATGATGCTAAGTATGATAATTTAATGGTTAAATAGTTTAACCATAAACCAGTACAACCCAACTCATATGACTCATTACTCATTTGATCTATAACTCATTTGATCCATCAACTCATTATGATCCAAATAGTTAAACCATTAGGATTAATGAGTCGGATTGGATTAGATCGACCCATGAAATTTGACCCATTTTGATATCCCTACTAAACACATAATGGGGTTTTCAAGTTTATTAAAATTAAAATTAAAATTTTACCGTTCTTTTAACTAGGTCGTGTGCTTTGGATTTCGCAAACTCCTCCCCTAGCTTTTTTACAACCCTTTTTAATTCCCCACTTCTTAGCACTTTCTCGAAATCCTTCTTCATTTTGTTTCTTCTTTCTTTCCTTATAGTTATGTGATTCTTTCTTCTTTAGAATATTGTGAATGTGAACTAAGTGATTTGCCCCTTTTTTATAGCCAATTTCATTGCTACTTAAGGTTAACTTCATGTAAAAGTTTATACATTTTTATGCATTCCATTTCTGCATTTTTTCCAATTACTTGTTAATTTATTTTATTCAGTTTCATATGTTTTGCCAAATTCATTGCTACTTAGTACTTAAGGTTAACTTCATGTCAAAGTTTATACATTTTTATGCATTCCATTTTTGCATTTTTTCCAACCAATCAATAATAAAGCTTAAGCTTACATATTTTTATTGATTTATGGGGTTATATTTCAATTATACTTTGGACTTTTTTTAAAAATGATTTTCAAAAGTTTTTTAGATGAACAAATCAATTCAAAATCCATACCCATCCTTTGAACGTACTAAAAATATAAATGTTCAATCGAAATCAATTATCGATGACTAAATGACTACCATCACTTTGCTTTAACAAATTTGAAATTATTTTAGACAATAGTGTATGTCTTGTTAAAAGGTCATGACATTGAAAATTAAATGAAAAAAAAAAAAAGATTACAAAGAGTAGTTTTGGAACAAGAGATATGAGTTAACAACATAATATAGCGAGAATTAAAGAATCAAAAATAGTAACCCTTTTCAATATTTCTTATAATAAAACTTTTAGAATCAATTTATCTCAAAAAATAACTATATTTGTTCTGTCAACTTGAATTTTTCTGCTAAATTGCAACCTTGAGAATTTCACTATAAAAAAAAAAAACACGTACGCCTACGTCTCTAACAAGTAATCATTACAGACAATAGTGAAAAAGAATCTTATCAAAACGCAAACGTGACTAAACTGTGTAACTAGCCAAAGTAGTTTCTTCTTGATGATTTCTTCTTCAATTCTTCTTGCTTGTTTGAACAAATTGTAGAATGATAGAGCTCTGCTTGAGCTATCTCTTAAGACATAATTTTGCCCCTACGTTGTTTTGTGTAGTTTCGTGGACGTCTATCTTGCAGGATCAGACTATCGATCTCCATACAGAGATCCTAGCTAACAAACTATACTCTGGTTTATTAGTGAAGGAGAAGAAGAGAAGAACTATCGTTAAGTGATGTCTTTATATACTGAGTCAAGCGGAGCTTTTCACAACCAAACATTTGTGTCTTTTTTCAACATGGACATGTTAAGGAATTGGTCTCAGCTCATTAGGTCCATGGACATGTTAAGGAATTACAATTTAAAACTATCGTTAACTTGCCTTCTTGTTTCTATGAGTTTCAAACTTTAAGTTAACGAAACCAATATTAATCAGACTTGAATGAAAAGCATCGTAAACACAAAACACAAGGCTATAAAATGTTAAAAGGATATAATAGCTAGTGTAGACATTTTATTTAGCTAATTAATGGAGAGGTGGAGACAGAAAATACCGAGTTTCGGCCGTAGGAAAATCACTAATATCATATTCGCGGGCGATTCTATTACTGATATCGTACACACCAAAGTTATAGCCATAGCCAAGATAATATATAGAGTTAGACTTGAGTCCAGGATACTTGCTTGCCTCTAAACAAAATGTCTCATTCTTCTCAATGAAAATGCAAAGATCTCCAATATTTTCAGTGTAGTTAGCTATCATTTTTCTTCCTTGGTATTTATCCTCTTCTTATTTCCTGAACACCATGAATCGTTTGGTTTTTCCAAATACACTAATTCTGTTCCCATTGCCCCATTGCTTGACATATGTCACATACCTACAGGGTAAAAAACAAATATTTTCAGTAATGATGTTATTGTTAATTTTTATGGGCTTCAAACTAAATGTATCATCTAACTTTCATATATGTGAGATATTCTTCACAATTATTACTAAGCCAAATAACCCTAGCGACTTATGTGGCTCTATCAATTGTGTGCTTACCAATGAACAATGAAACGTTCGCCAGAAGACGACTCCGCAATATAGTCACTCCGTGAACATGAATCCAATATCTCCCACTCGTGTTGTGGTATCGAAGGAAAGTTCTCCAACTGTAGCCGCAGAAAGTTAGGGTTCTTATTGTTTTTGAGATCCAAGGCAGCCATGTAGGCACATCCTGTAGTGAGGAGGTAAAACTTTTGGTCTTTCCGAGAATAAAGAACATGATGAGTCGATATCGCATGAGAATGGGATGTTAATGGTGGTCCACTCTGAATCTCGATTAGGCATACAGTAACAAAGTTTTGATCCATAGAAGATGACACTCACTATATAATCATTGTCGTTGTCGGGATAGGGAGTGGACAATGCAACGTTTATGGGCATTTGGAAATGAGGTTTGAGATGACCAGTAAATGCCAAGGGAGGTAAAGAAATGGTTTTGGGGGATGACTCTGAGGACCAAGGATTAAACACGTCGCTGAGAAGTATAATGGAATCATACAGACCCATAATAACTGCCCAGTTACGTGAGGTTCCAAGGAGCATGAATTTATTGGGCGACACTATCCTTTTCGAAAACAATTTGTGGGTAATCTTGATGATTTTTTCACTCCTTGGATTGAATAAATAGTAACTTGTATATACATGTGAAGATTTTTCTTCTGTCAAACTAAAGTTGACCAACATGTACGGGGTTTGTCGTGGATATGAGCAGAAACGGGCGGTGTCACCTTGTTCAACCTGTGATTCATTGCGGAGAAATAAAGTAAAGATAGAGGTAAATTATCAATTACTGCATCTTCGAATATTTTCATCAACTGAATATCAAGTTGTTCCACTTTTTCCATTAAAAACGGTTTAACACTGTCAGGTTCAAATCAGTAATCTCCTTTCATACACCCAATTTGCCAACGACACAAACAATCTCATTCAAGTACCAATCTTAAACAAACAATGGTTTTGTCGTAAAACAAAGACTGTGAATTGGTTAAACAAAGACATGAAAGCAGAGAATAAATAATGTTTATTAGCGACAAGTAAAACTTACATAATGTTTTGCAACTAGGCCGAAAAGCAGAGACATTGTTTTAAAATTAACTACAAGTATATGTTCACACACCCATCAACTATAGGGGTATATATATATATGTCTTATATATCATTAATTATGTGCTTTTTTTTTTTGATTGAATGTGATACTTTTAGAATGAAATCAAGATATATACAATGAGTTTTTCTTTTTATTTCTTTTCTATTAATTTTTTTTATTAATCACTCGATATTTTTTACTTAAACGATACGTCTAAATTATAGTAAGTGGATATGAGTGTGAAAATATAAAATGACATGTCACTAACAAACTATATTGTAACATGTGTCAAGATATTACGGATACACACGTCGTGTTGTTAGAGTCTTCAAACTTATACTAGGTAATCCCCACTTTCAAAATTTCCATAACTAATACTATTTATCTAGAAAAGTATATATATACATATATTACTTTTAATGTATATTCGTTTCTCTTTTTTTTACTCTTTAATTTGTTATATGTTTCCTTTACAAATCATTTTATTTATCTATACTGCCTTTGATGTGTTTTGTCCGTTACTTTCTTTTCTGTTGATTTTTGTTTTGATATTTTTCTTGGAAACTACGCCTAATGATACTTGAAGGTGATACTTGAAGGTGATAAAGTAGGAGAGTCTTCAGAATCTGAAAACATCATAATGAGTTTCAAGTTATTCGATCTGAGTAAGGAAGAGATCATTGAGGTTATCCACAAGTCATTTCCAAAGTTGTTGTACGAAGAGTCAAGAGTCATCGGAAGCTCGCGTGGCTGGTTAGCTTTTATGAGCAAACGTGATGGAACCGTACATCTAAGTGACGTGTTTAATCTCGGGTCAGTCATTACTCTGCCCCCACTTCGAGATTCCCAAATCAGTACTCTGCCTGATCCATCCACTGCCATCATAAATGTCTCCTTATCCTATCCGCCAGACCAAGACGATGATTATGTAGTGTACGTCAAGTTCTTAGGCAACGGACTATATTACTGTAGGCCTAATCACCACTCGCAATGGGTTAGCATGGATATTGAAAAAGACTTCATATTCACCTGTGATATCGTTTATTCCCCACGAAACCAAATGCTGTTCCTCGTGATAGTAGGAGCAAGTTTCTTGCTTTCTTTTGATCTCAACATGAACACAAAGTATACGAGGTTGCATTTGAGAAAAATCCCAATGATGCCACAGTCCGAGTGGGAGTTGTTGGCTTTGTGTTGCAAGAGAGAACACTTGGTTGAGTCACCCGGTGGCAGAATTTTTGTTGTTAAGCGGTGAGTCTTAGACCAACAGAACAACTAAATTAACTAACTATGACAATTAAGTAACGACACTCTTGCAGGTATGTGGAGACATACGATAAAGGGGACAAGGAGATTATATACAACGAAACCAAGAGATTCATGGTGTTTAAGCTAGAAACAAAAGCAAAGGATGGAGAAATCACCGCTTATTACACTGAAGACATTGGAGATCTCTGCATTTTCGTTGGCAACAATGAGACATTATGCGTTGAGGCAAGCCAATATCCTCGACTTAAGCCTAACTCTATATATTACATTGGCTATGGTCTCGGTGTTTACGACATCGGTTCCAAAAAATTTCACCAGTTTACTTCATCTATGCCTCTCAATTGGTCTCTTCATCTCTTACCCGATGTATACTGAGGTCGAGTTTGGTGTTTACTTTTTAGCATGTATTTCCTAAGACCCAATTTAAGAAAAAGACATGTTCATATATATCATCATCTGTTTCTGGAAAATATGATATAGTTCAAGCCGAGGAGATACATGCACAAATATGTATAAATGTATTAATTAATAGTTAAGGCAAATACAACAGCGACAAACAATGGCTTATACAGCTCTAGACCAAGCAAAGCTATATACATCATCACAGACTGTACAAAAACAAGAGATAGAACTTAGAAGAATAAACAAGTACTGACTCAGAACAAAAAGAGACAGAGAAGAATGCAGAAAAGGAAGAAGATCGATACTCGATGTAGAGACTTCTCTAGCTGCACCATCCTCTGGTTGTTGTTCCCATTATTATACCGCGCATTGTGGTAAGGATGAGCCAAAGTGTTAGTAAGCGTTCTAAATATCCTCGTGTGCACCATGTCCCCAACCATTCCAATAACCGGGTACAAGAAACTCATCATGACTGCATTGGCAAGATCAGTAGATGATTCCATCGCAGTGAAGCCACCATAATGACGAGGAGACTGAGATTGATGGTGATGTTGCAAGCTCGGGTTGAGAGACGAAGCTGAATTGATCAGATTGTTCAAAGGGGATGAAGCGGGTCTTTGAGGTATAATCGTAGTTTCTGAAGAAGATGAAGAAGACATGCCTCTTCCATAAAGAGGAACCAATGAACCGATGGAGATATTAGATTTGCAGACAGGACAGTTTTGCTGCTGAATAATGGAGAGAGAAGATGATTTCTGCACATTTAACCATCTGTAAATGCAAGGCCAGCAAAAAAGATGTCCACAGAGAGTCACAATCGGATCATGCGCCGTTTCTAAACAGATGTTGCAATCGAAACAGCCACTTTCGTTAGAGTTAAGTTCCGTTGGAACCGTGTTAAGATTCGGCTTTTGTGTCAGTACAAACCCATCACCATGTGCTCGTTGCGCATCAAACCTGAAGCAATTTCCTTCCATGATAGTAGTAAGATCCTGAAATCAGGGTAAAAACACAATAAAGTCATGTCATTTAGAATAAAGCACAGAACTTTAGGAGAACCAAACAATCATTCAAACTCTTAAGATTGAGTATACTTCCGAAGTTGAAAGAAAAGATACAAAGTTAGATTCAATGAAGAGCTTATAAGAGGCAGAGAGGTTAACTTATTCTTTATGGATTCTGTGAAAATGGAGATTTTATCATCTAACTCAGAATTATGAGATTCCATTGATTTTGATTTGACTAATGATGTCAGAAATATCAAAACCCCTAAAGCAAGTCAAAATGACAATACAAATTTATGATCTTGTAGATAGAAAATCTTCAAATTAGGAATTCAAGAAACTACATTTACGATCGGTAAATTTCATTCCAATTACGATTTCCAATAATCTGTGAGGGAAAAAAAAAAAAACAGAAGATAAAAACCAGAAATTGGATGATTCACCAAACCCCTGAATTGACCTAGACGGTAACAACACCCAAAAAAAAAATCAAGAGCAGGAAGAGAACGTACCGTATCGGAGACGGCGATTACAAAAATTCGAAATCGCGAAGGAGAAGGCACAAGGAGAGAGATTCAGGGATTCGAAGATTGAGAGAGAGTAGGTAGAGTCTTAATATGATAATGATGATCCGATGGTCATGTTAGTGACGACCACGATAATGATTGATGACTTGTTCTTCGTCTTCAACCTTTAACCAATATTTTTGATAAATTAGTCAAATTATATCAATTAAACGGATTTTCTGAAATAAATATCCTAAATAAAAGATAAACTAAGGCAAACCCAAAAAAARAAAAAAAAAAAAAAAAAAAGGAGACAAAACTTTTAAATTAAATTGATAACTAAATTGTTCCATAACATAAATTGTTTTTTTTTTTTAATTTAAGAACCTACTCAAAACTGATGGTAAATTTATTAATTTGTTACAACAGCATAAAGATCTGTTTTACCAAATTATAATTTACACTCATAGTCTCTGTCCATAACAGAACCTTTCTGGTTCCAAGTGCAACCAACATAAAAAAACATCTCAGTAAGTCCATTTGAATCCAACTATGTTCTTCCGTCGTCTTCTCTTCTTCGAACCCGTTTCCTCTTCTTCTTCATCTACCTCCTTACTCCTCTTCTTCTTCTTCTTCTTTCGAGAAGAAAAAGCCCTTGGGAGCGTACCTTCTTCATCCCCAGGAATATCTACTATCGGTGTAATGTCCCCGTTTGCAGTTTTCCCTCTTGGGAACGAACCTTCTTCGTCTTCTTCGAGCTCCCAATTGCAGAAAAGCCCGCCATTGCTTTTTCCGTTACTAGGCAATGGCTCTCCTGCTCCGGGAAGCAAGCTGCTGAAAGTGACGTCCCCGTTATTCCCTCCTTTGCGCTCAGACAGGATCCGGTCTGGTCTGATTATTGTGCCGAGAATGCTTCGGTTTGGTCCTAACGATAGAATCGCTTTTGTGTTTGTTAAAGTAGATAAGGCCATTGCAAAGGCTGATCGAATCTGTATATAAAGAAGCCGTCTCTAATGAGTATATTTCCATCTTGAAAGTATGTACTATGTTGATAAACTAGAAGTCAATAGAACCTGAAAGTAGTTGAATGAGTTCTTCCCAATGTCATTCTCTGGTGTCTGATTATCCAACAAAAACAAATAAAACCAAGTCAATCTTTTGTCAAATGCATTCTACGTTTCTTGTTTGTTTATGCAAAACCAGAGTACAAAGCTGACCTGTGGATCCTCGATAGAGATGAGCCCTGGCCGGGCTCTGTTCAGAAAACTGGAAAGACAAATGAATGTTAACAGACACAAAAGGCAGAGGTAGATGAGAATCAAGTAAATAAAACTCTCCAGTGTCGGTTAGTTTACTTACCCTTTGTTATACTTTGAAAAGAAAGACCCTCCCATTTTGCAAGATACACCGACATCTGCGGTGTTTAATTTTCTCCCATAAAAATCAAAGAATTTGACCTACAATAAGGAAAAAGAAAAAGATACATTTTAGCCAACAAATGAAGCAATACAATTCAATTAAAAGCTTTAAGTCGCATGACAAAAACATACCAATAGAACTCCCAAATTATGCTCAGGTGCGCTTCGACCATCCTTGATGTACTGTTTCATAAAAGAGACAAAGTACAAAAAACTCCAACTTAGAGATGTTTTTTTTTATAGTGAAAAGATCTGGTAATCTGAAATTCAAGTAACCACTTTTACCTTGAGAAATGCAATGAGCATTGCAAGAAGTGCATATGAACCAATTCCACCACTGTACACCTGAACATGAACATTAAAGACAATTTCTTATGTTTGGCATTGTGAGATGATATATATTAAAGAAAAGCAGACTATTATTTCCAGACCTCATTAAGTTCTCTCTGCTGTAGAAATACTTTCAGAATTAGACATAGTGGTCGTAGAGGAGGCAACTTTGATACTGCATCCTGCAAAATAATCCAAGCCTTGTCATAAGATCACATAGAATCAACATAATAGGCTGCTAAAGACAATTATTCAGACGAAATTCACAAAATTTATGAGAAACATCTGGGGCAACAATGCCAGATTCATTGGTTGAATAAAGTCGAACATATTAGATATGTACTATCACAAACCTGTATAAACTCAGCTGCCTTTGGTCCATTCTCCATATCAAAACTGCAAAGCCAGTGACATACTTAATACTAGCTAAATTCATATAATCTATTCACGAAGGAAGTCATTTGTGCGTCTCTATATATATCTGCTGTAATTACAGAGCTTCCTAATTAAGCATAGACCACAAAGCTTTTGACCTTTTGTTGAGTTATAATAGCCTAAAGTTCAAAGTTCCTCCACAAATTGCTAAGAAATCAATTAGTATTCTGCCTACAATCTATCTAAGATAAAAGCATACTGAGTATAAAAGTGAAGCTAGTAGGCAAAAAGGGAAGATAAAAAACCTTAGATCAAACGCAATGTTGCTTTTCTTCTCAACGAACTTGATAATTGGTACACGAGCCTTAGCAATCACCTGCACAATCAGAGAGTTAATGATGAGCCACAATCTCTCTAATACTGCCATATGATAAAAGAAAGTCAAAACTACCAGAATATTCTTTGCAATTCCCCTTTGTGACAATGCCTTGGACAGTGCGCGTAGACCTAGTTGAGGATTTGTGAGACCTGATTCCAGAATGACCACCTTTATACACAGCAAAAAGGGATTAAGATTTAAACATGAAAAATCTCTTCAAACACTAAACTATACAGGTAATTAACTTCAAAGTATCAAAACAGTATTCTAATGACTTACATCGATATCACTTGTTGGAAGGTAAAGACCTGTCCTGTATGACCCAAAAACCTCAACCTGCAACAGAGAATAAGCACGAATTAGAGATTGCAGTTTTTGAAATTCAACAATACTCAGAGAGAGATTGAAGTTTCGAAAGTTTGTACCTTGCAACTCGGCCAGATATATTTAATAACACTTGAGACACTTTCCACAGCTGCATCACGTTCAGCTTTTTCTGCTTGTGTTGGTAACAGAAAATCACAGAAATCTACTATTTCTGCAATAATCAATATCATAGCTTCTTAACAACTTTCTTGTGGGGATGCAACACCAAAAGAAAATCAAATAACAATCCAGCAACTAGCTCACTTTCAACAAAGCAATTGAATCAACAAGAACCTAACATCAGTGACCAAATCAGAGAAACTCCTCAACAAGTTTCAACACCAAAAGAGAAACAATGTCTTAATACCATTCAACAACTAGCTACTACTCCAACAAAGCAATCGAACTAACAAGAACCTTAATTCAATAGCCACATTTATCCAGAACTAGCAAAGACACAAACTTTGAATGATATTGAGCTCATTACCTTTATGCAATTGAAGCATTGGGATCTTAGAAAAACTATTCTCACTAAACCAATTACTCTCCAATCTGGGTTCATCAGCTTCTTCATTTTTCCTCTTCTTCTTACTCTTCTTCTTCGACGCCACCACCACCGGCGTTACAGGCTCTACGCCGTTCTCATTAGTCCCGCCATCAACGTCCAGTGAGAAGAAATCAATCGTAGCTGATTCAACCGGCGTAGTATCTTCGGTGAAATCTGAAATCTCTTTGCGGAAAACAGAGTATTGGTGCGATTCGTCATGAATTGGTGGAGACTGATTCGAATCTGAGAATGAAAGTGGTGTAAGAGTATCGTATACGAAAACTGGAGCTTCCGTCTTAGCAGGAGACTCCATAGGAGATTGACGGAAGCTAAACTTTTTTAGGGTTTCGAAGCCGCCGGGGAGGATCTACAAAACTAAAAGTTATGTAATATAAATTAATTAATTTAGAAAAAGAAAAAGAAAAAGGAAATTTATTATTATAATATGAATTTTTATAAAAAATATAATATAATTTCCAAAATTTAAAATAATGTAGTAATATTGTATTTCTTATTATACCTATATTTCTTTCATAATATGTTTTTAAGTATTATTTGACGATAACCAAAAAAAATAAAAATAAAAATAGAAGTTTTAATATGTATCTATGTTTAATGTCGTTTTTAACAAATTTGTATAAACATTTCAATTAAATTTTAGTAGAGGAAATATGAAGAATAGTGTTGCTATTACAAAGTTTACACTTTTCCAATGTGAATGTTAACTTTTCAATTATTACATCTATGTTCATCGAGACATTCTGTTTTCTACTGAAATTAATCCTACGAACTTATATCCAACTAAACCCAATTCTCAGAATCCTGACTCAGCTTAACTTAAAATGTAGTATATTATCTCACTCTCTTCTCACTGGCAATGACGACGATCTCGAGAGTGGTTCCATAGGTTCAGATCTCAACTCTATGGTAGTTGGTGAAGAAATGGAGAGCCAAGGTCGAAGAAGAGGTGTTCCAACTCTACTTGAAGATTCATTAGGTACACAATCAGTACGAGATTGGATTGGTTGCAACTCAAGCTCAGTACCATGTTGTTGTTGTTGTAGAGAAGTTTCAGTAACATCAAGAACTTGATGATCATAGTCTTCAATAGATGCAACAGTGCTTGTTTCTGTTCTAACAGTCGAATCATCGCCATATATCCCGCGCCTTCTTTTCCTTCTGGTTGCTTTTCCCCAACCGCGAATTGTCTCCCTTATCCTCTGAGGTATCAAAGCTGCTTTATAGTTTGTTCCCATCTGAAATCGAACAATATTCCCTTATCCTCTAAGGAGTTTAAGGAAGCTGTCAAAATTCGAAAGCTCCAACGAGATTTATTAAATTACCTGAGTGACTAGTGCATAAAGTGGTAGTGTACTGTAGCTGCATAGAAACTGTCCTGCAAACCTACAAAATAGGACATCAATTAGACTATGAGACAAATGCACAACAGTCTCGAGACCAAATCGGGAAGAAAAGAAGCGTTTAATTACCCTAAAAGAAGTCTGAAGTAAACAAGGTAATGATTCTTAAGGAAGCAAGAGCTGTACCCAAACTGCCACTGATAAAAAATCAAGAACAAATGCATTGTAAGATCCAAACTTAAATATAAAGTCTGCGTAAGATTAATCGAATATATGGTTCATTAGTCATACCCAGAACCAGAAGAACGAAGCCAGTTCAAAAGAATTCTGTTGGAGATGGAAAGCAATTTAGCTTTTAGGTTTACCAAGACCAACAAATTTGTTCGATGCAACGGAGGATAGTAAAGATTTTTGCAAACCTGGAATAGAATGAAGTGGATAAGGGACAAAAGTAGTTCTGGTTTATTGAACCAGAAAAGTTCATCACGAGGTCTCAGCTTCACTCCGGAAGGATATTCAGTTAAACCAGCATTCTCCAATGCCAAAGTTGCTATTACGTGTTGCAACTTGGCACCAACCAGAAGAACAAGCTGATAAAATGAGAATGAAAATTTACTAAGCTGTGATGTTTACAAGAAATCGAGAATGCTGAAAATGTAGTTCTTACGGTAACAGGAATGATCGCTATCCAAAAATAGAGATTCGATCCTGCAGTAACAAGAGGCAAGATTTAAAACTAAATCTTATGATATGAAGGTTTCTCACAATTGAACTAAGGGACACCAGAATGATCATCTGTCTTTTGGTTTAGTGATCATACCTTTTATGTTAAATAGCATGAAAGCAACTACGAACCCCCAAAGCGGCCCACTACAGAAGATCATTGAAGCATAAGTTGTTCAGTCAATGACTAATGCATCCATTCAAATTGGATATACCACATAATGTTTCTACAGGCTGAGGTAGCTCACCTCACACCAACGATCCTTTGGAACTCTTCTTCCATAGAACGAATCATGTAGCTGTGAAAATCGTACTTTAATGTGAGGTGGTGATTCTGCTCATAAAACAAGAAAAGGAAATAGCACCAATTATAAGTAGTTATAACATTATTTTCATTTATAAATAGTTGAAAATGAGAGTGGAAACAGCAAACGTTCATATGGCATAGAGTATCACCCACCACAATGAATCCTTTACGGAGAGTAAGATAGTCAGAACGATCAACAGAACGTCCGAATTGCCGGAAGAAGCATGTCTGCAAGGATGTGAAAACTTACCACCCATTCAATATTTGGAATTGTTTTCACTTTTCTTATGTTCTCGAGAAAGGAGGTAAAAACTTACCACCCATATAAGCAATCTATTCTTGGCCAGATGAGCAGATGTATGATACTGGACAAAGGTTGTTTGCCTACGGAATATTTTCTCCCGTGCCACCGCTGCCACACAAAAAAAAAAAACCAAATAATTGATCTTATCCCACTTGAGATATGGACTTTTGCTGAATAATCAAAGCTTTGAACCACATCAATGAGCAAAACCAGTAAAATGCTAAAGAAACTAGTTACAGCATTATAATTATGCCACTGTGAATAAGTAGTAAACAGCATTTCATCTGTGCTTTTATCTATAATCGAGCAGATGATATATTTCATGCCATATTTAGTGCTCACCAGTTAAACAGTCGTGTCGATCCATACGAGCTACATCTTCCCATATCCTCCAACTATGAATCTGGATAGAGAAGTAGGCCAATCAAATCTCTTAATATTCCCAACTCAAAAAAAGAGAAGAAACCACACTATCAAACAAAAAATACACTGAAATTTCTTTACAATTGAAATTCAAAAGAAAACTTCATCTGAAAAAAAAAGATACTACCTTGACGATTGCAAGAAGCATGGTCAAGCAGCTGTAAGTTACATGTGTAACTGCCATTATAAAGATGAACCGATGCAATTGTTCAAGGCCTTCATATGAAACAAACGGCTCATGCCCCTGCGAGATTGAATTTAGTTAGTCCCTAAGAAATGACCAATAGATTCTAATGCTAATGCTAAAGATTTCAGTCCTTTTAAGTTTGAACCTCGCTGCAAGTAGTCTGTTTTATGACATCCAGCCTTCTCCTAAAGATGTTGAAGAAGAGGGATTTTGTTAAGAGATTCCGCTTGACAGTTGAATCGCTTTCGAGATCCTCTTGGATCTCAGATCGTGTACATGGAACAAATCTGTCATTGTAGAAACTTGAAGGGACACATATGTTGGCTATTGTACTAGAGGTAGCTGTTAGAAGAAGTGATATGAAGCCAAGCAGCATCAACTCTGTAAAAACACCATTGTGAAACACACACACAAAAAGACATTTAAGAAACCAAACATACACAGTAAAGAGGATCACTCAGGAAGATATTGTTTATCAACAAAACCTTCTTTCATCTTCTCCAATGCAGCAAACATAGGTTTCCTCTTTGTCTTCCGCAACCACTGTGACAAAAACAAAGTTAGAAGATGAAACAAATGATCAAATCACAAAAGGAGTTATTCAGTGGAGGCTACTCACAGTGCTAAGACGATAAATGGAGCGCTCAACGATCAAAGAAACAACAACGAAGACAGTCAACACTATAGCAACAGACCAAGTAGGTGATAATGCCAAAGATCTCTCATTCGAATCTGCTTCATTAACATTTTCTTCTCCTTCTCCCATTTCTTGTAAAATCGGATTCTTCACAGTTCACACAAACAAAACAAGTTCCTCTCTACCCAAATCCAACTGGATTTTACACAACGCAAGAAAGTTTTGAAATTTGGGAAACAAAATCACATTCATTGATTCTATGAGTTTAAAAATCTAACCTTTAAAAACCCATCGAGCGTTCTAGGTGAAGTAACAATCGGAATCACAGAAATCTGATTGGCTTAGAAAAGCCAGAAATTTGGAAACTCCTTTGTTAAGATTTATAGACTCCAAGATATTTGGAAACTCCTTTGTTAAGATTTGTAGACTCCAAGAGATTTGGAAAAGCTTAGATATTCCAATCCACCGGAGGCGATCATCGGAGAAACTGAAAAAAATCACGGGAGATTCAATTTCAATCAGAGGCAGAGGAAAACACCATGAAGCGCCGATACACAGGTCGTTGAGAGAGAAAGAGAGGAAGTACAAATTCGTAGTCAATCACTGTAGAAATCTAAAGATGTTCTTCTGGTCTCACTTAGCTCACAACTTCATGTGCAGACATGGTTCTGTGCAAAGTGAAATATACTAAAAATTTGTTCCTTTTTTGTTTTTATTTTTGGAGCCGACCAAACTAAAATAATAAGAAAAAAGAAGGACAGGCAGAGAGAAGGAAGATTCGACAGATACCGAAAACAAACTTCTCCACATGATACGTCTCTCACTTTCGTTATTTGTTTGTTTCTAATTTTCTGAGTGTTTAAACAATTAATTAATTTTTATTTTATTTTCATTCTCGAAAGTATCGTATAAAAAGTTAATTAGCAAAATAATGACGATTAAATAAGCTGTCTAGCTCTTTAGGAAACTTAGCTGGAAGCTACCTAAATGCAATAAATGCATTGGGAATGTGAGGTCTTGAAACTCCCGTTATTTTGTTAATTCGTTAAATAACAGTAGTACTTAATTGTTAACAATATTATAAATATATTAAAAAAAAAAAAGAATGATGTAATCGCTTTCATAGACTATCGAGTGAGTGTGAGGCACAACATGCAAAATCTCATGAAAAAAAAAGGAGAAAGAAAAAGCGTAAATCCGCAAGAGATTCCGAGGAGGGCTCCACATTTGTCTTTACAGTTACAATATTTAAGCCATACGTGTGTCCGTGTGTGCGTGGGTGTATGCATGCCCACAAACAAAGATTAAATTATGAGTTTTAACCTAATTTTTAACTTTTTAGTAATAATGTAGTATAAGTTTTGTGATTGTGATTGTGTATGGAGTTTATCTACTCTGTTTTCTTAATCATCTCGGTGATCTAAGAGATTTTGTAAACAGTGGCGGAGACCTTCTAGCTCATTGGGCTCAACCTAGTTCTGTTTATGTTTATGGTGAAGAGTATTTTTTGGAAAATATAAAACATAAGTTATAAGATAATTTTGTTTACCTTTGACGACACAACTAAGAAGTTAGTTAAGTGTGAAAACACATTCAGAGAGTCCGAGGGTTTCAGGAATTTGACTATTAATTGAGCTTGCGTAAATTAAGACACTCTGGCTCGAATTGGAGGCTTCGGTTAAAATGGTTATTGAACTCACATGTGAGTGGAGTCGTTAGTTTGTTAAATCGACTAAGGAATATTGGTAATTTGTTCTCTTTGATTTCGGTTAAGAGTAACACCAAATATAAAGTTGTAGTTTTAGATTAAGATCGGAATCCGTTATTATTGTACATTATATATAAGTTATGGGTCTTGAGAGAATAATAAATTCTTGCAAAAGTGACGCTATCTTTGTTGGATAATTCCAGCTTGGTGCCTAAGTTAGTGGAGTTTAGTGTGAGGAGGTGGAGACCTAATTATCCCATTACGCTAATGGTATATACACTACACCAGATCCATTAACTAATAGAATAGGCACTACACATGTGGAGGGTGTAATAAATAAATACTAAGTATGTAGTATAAATAAGTGAAGGTTGTAATGTAAGAGATAATCACGACACAACACAAAACACACCATAAAACTTAAGAAAAGATATGTTTAGGTTTTGAGAATTTTCCTAAATATAAATAAGAAAGTTGTTCTTATATTTCTTGAGTTTAAACGTGTGGGTGTGCTTTGTTTTTTCGTTTGTTTTAGTTTTCTCAGAATTGCTGGAACATCGTTCCGTTTGTTCCATCAACGTGTCTGGGTTCTAAACAAATTAAAACCTCATTTGGTATCAGAGCTTTCTTCTTGCCCAAGAAGAACGATCAAGTGGAGAATAATCAACGTGTTCGTGAGGAGCAACGTTCGATCAAGTGTTCGTGAAAACAACGTGTTCGTGAGGAGCAACGTTAGAGCAAGTTCGTGAGAGACGAGTAAAAGGAGTTCAAACACTCAATCGATTTCAAGTTAGCATCAAGCTACATGGCTGAAGCACAAGGGAGATCGAAGGAGACCGGAAACCCTCAAATAAGTTGTCCTATGCTCACACCTACAAATTACACGGTATGGGCTATGAGAATGAAGATAACTTTAAAGGTACATGAAGTGTGGGATACAATAGAACCGGGAACAAATGATGTCAAGAAAAACAATATAGCTATAGCCTTATTGTTTCAATCAATTCCGGAGTCATTGATCCTACAAGTTGGAGATCAAACAACATCAAAAGAGATTTGGGAGGCCATTAAGTCACGATACCTTGGAGCGGATCGTGTGAGAGAGGCAAGACTCCAAACGTTGATGGGAGAGTTTGATCGGCTGAAGATGAGTGACTCCGACACGGTTGATGATTTTGCTGGAAAAATCTCATGCCTTGCAACTAAATCAGCAGCGTTGGGGAAGATCATGGAAGAGCCAAAACTTGTTAAAAAGTTTCTCTCAAGTCTTCCACGAAACAAGTATATCCACATTGTAGCTTCACTTGAACAAGTCTTGGACCTTAAAACAACTGGCTATGAGGATATAGTTGGACGTTTAAAGGCCTATGAAGAACGCATAGGAGAAGAAACGCAAAGTGAAGATCAAGGAAAGCTAATGTTTGGAAATTCCGAACAACAAAATTGGCGTGGTGGATTTGGTCGTGGTCGGGGAAGAGGGAGAGGAGCTGGTCGTGGTCGTGGTAGGGGTAGAAGGAGAGCCTACACCCCAAACCAAACCGATAACACCACAGACCAAAACAAAAATGGTGAGAAGCAAAAGAAGGATCGATCAAAAGTTGTTTGTTATCGTTGCGATAAAATGGGACATTATGCATCCTCCTGTCCTGAGAAAAAACAACAACAAGCAAATCTAGTGGAGACACAAGAAGCTGATGTCGCACTATATATGCATGAGGTGGTGTTCTTAAACGAAGAAAAAGTTCACCCGAAGAAGTTTGCTGAAACAGAGAAATGTCTGTTGGAACAGAAGTTCGAACTTGAAGACAAAGCCAATGGAGTTTGGTATTTAGATAATGGTGCAAGTAACCATATGACGGGCAACAAAACCTTTTTTGCTGAGATAAATGAAGGAGTGAAGGGCAAGGTGAGGTTTGGAGATGGCTCATGTGTCAACGTAGAAGGAAAAGGTTCGATTTTCTTTGTTGCCAAAACCGGGGAACAACGGCTTCTTAAGGAGATATATTTCATACCCAAGTTGAAGGTTATCATGAGGATAGACAACAAATCAGCGATAGCTCTAACCAAGAATCCTGTCTTCCATGGGCGAAGCAAACACATTCTTTCAAGGTATCATTTCATACGAGAATGCATTGAGAATGAGCATACTGAAGTGGAGCATGTCCCCGGAGTCAATCAAAAGGCCGACATCTTGACGAAACCTTTGTCCCGAACCAAGTTCAAAGAGATGCGAAGTCTCATCGGAGTTCAATCGATTCAAATTCCCCAAAATTCAAGTTGGAATTAGGGGGAAAATTGTTGGATAATTCCAGCTTGGTGCCTAAGTTAGTGGAGTTTAGTATGAGGAGGTGGAGACCTAATTATCCCATTACGCTAATGGTATATGCACTACACCAGTAAAGGATCCATTAACTAATAGAATAGGCACTACACATGTGGAGGGTGTAATAAATAAATACTAAGTATGTAGTATAAATAAGTGAAGGTTGTAATGTAAGAGATAATCACGACATAACACAAAACACACCATAAAACTTAAAAAAAGATATGTTTAGGTTTTGAGAATTTTCCTAAATATAAATAAGAAAGTTGTTCTTATATTTCTTGAGTTTAAACGTGTGGGTGTGCTTTGTTTTTTCGTTTGTTTTAGTTTTCTCAGAATTGCTGGAACATCGTTCCGTTTGTTCCATCAACGTGTCTGGGTTTTAAACAAATTAAAACCTCATTTGGTATCAGAGCTTTCTTCTTGCCCAAGAAGAACGATCAAGTGGAGAATAATCAACGTGTTCGTGAGGAGCAACGTTCGATCAAGTGTTCGTGAAAACAACGTGTTCGTGAGGAGCAACGTTAGAGCAAGTTCGTGAGAGACGAGTAAAAGGAGTTCAAACACTCAATCGATTTCAAGTTAGCATCAAGCTACATGGCTGAAGCACAAGGGAGATCGAAGGAGACCGGAAACCCTCAAATAAGTTGTCCTATGCTTACACCTACAAATTACACGGTATGGGCTATGAGAATGAAGATAACTTTAAAGGTACATGAAGTGTGGGATACAATAGAACCGGGAACAAATGATGTCAAGAAAAACAATATAGCTATAGCCTTATTGTTTCAATCAATTYCGGAGTCATTGATCCTACAAGTTGGAGATCAAACAACATCAAAAGAGATTTGGGAGGCCATTAAGTCACGATACCTTGGAGCGGATCGTGTGAGAGAGGCAAGACTTCAAACGTTGATGGGAGAGTTTGATCGGCTGAAGATGAGTGACTCCGACACGGTTGATGATTTTGCTGGAAAAATCTCATGCCTTGCAACTAAATCAGCAGCGTTGGGGAAGATCATGGAAGAGCCAAAACTTGTTAAAAAGTTTCTCTCAAGTCTTCCACGAAACAAGTATATCCACATTGTAGCTTCACTTGAACAAGTCTTGGACCTTAAAACAACTGGCTATGAGGATATAGTTGGACGTTTAAAGGCCTATGAAGAACGCATAGGAGAAGAAACGCAAATTGAAGATCAAGGAAAGCTAATGTTTGGAAATTCCGAACAATAAAATTGGCGTGGTGGATTTGGTCGTGGTCGGGGAAGAGGGAGAGGAGCTGGTCGTGGTCGTGGTAGGGGTAGAAGGAGAGCCTACACCCCAAACCAAACCGATAACACCACAGACCAAAACAAAAATGGTGAGAAGCAAAAGAAGGATCGATCAAAAGTTGTTTGTTATCGTTGCGATAAAATGGGACATTATGCATCCTCCTGTCCTGAGAAAAAACAACAACAAGCAAATCTAGTGGAGACACAAGAAGCTGATGTCGCACTATATATGCATGAGGTGGTGTTCTTAAACGAAGAAAAAGTTCACCCGAAGAAGTTTGCTGAAACAGAGAAATGTCTGTTGGAACAGAAGTTCGAACTTGAAGACAAAGCCAATGGAGTTTGGTATTTAGATAATGGTGCAAGTAACCATATGACGGGCAACAAAACCTTTTTTGCTGAGATAAATGAAGGAGTGAAGGGCAAGGTGAGGTTTGGAGATGGCTCATGTGTCAACRTAGAAGGAAAAGGTTCGATTTTCTTTGTTGCCAAAACCGGGGAACAACGGCTTCTTAAGGAGATATATTTCATACCCAAGTTGAAGGTTATCATGAGGATAGACAACAAATCAGCGATAGCTCTAACCAAGAATCCTGTCTTCCATGGGCGAAGCGAAGCAAACACATTCTTTCAAGGTATCATTTCATACGAGAATGCATTGAGAATGAGCATACTGAAGTGGAGCATGTCCCCGGAGTCAATCAAAAGGCCGACATCTTGACGAAACCTTTGTCCCGAACCAAGTTCAAAGAGATGCGAAGTCTCATCGGAGTTCAATCGATTCAAATTCCCCAAAATTCAAGTTGGAATTAGGGGGAAAATTGTTGGATAATTCCAGCTTGGTGCCTAAGTTAGTGGAGTTTAGTATGAGGAGGTGGAGACCTAATTATCCCATTACGCTAATGGTATATGCACTACACCAGTAAAGGATCCATTAACTAATAGAATAGGCACTACACATGTGGAGGGTGTAATAAATAAATACTAAGTATGTAGTATAAATAAGTGAAGGTTGTAATGTAAGAGATAATCACGACATAACACAAAACACACCATAAAACTTAAAAAAAGATATGTTTAGGTTTTGAGAATTTTCCTAAATATAAATAAGAAAGTTGTTCTTATATTTCTTGAGTTTAAACGTGTGGGTGTGCTTTGTTTTTTCGTTTGTTTTAGTTTTCTCAGAATTGCTGGAACATCGTTCCGTTTGTTCCATCATCTGGGTTCTAAACAAATTAAAACCTCAATCTTCGCGAAGACGTAGATCAACGGAGTTTGGTAGTGGCACTCATTTTAAATCGTCGTATCATTCTTTTCCGGTTTAAGCTTCTTCTTTGAGTTTGTGTCAAATCGATAAAGAAAGATAACAAGTATTAGAATCATTCGAGCTCAAATTGGCTTCGATTAACATATATATATATATATAATCTCGACATTAGCCTTTTTCGGTTTTTTTTTTTTGTTTCTGGATTTGGAGTTTTACATGTGAAACACTTGTGATAATTTGACCTTGTAATCGAATAATTGAATAAGTAAAAAAAAAAAAAGAAGGGTAAATCTCATCATCAAAGGAGACTCTAGGAAGAAATTAATTAATTACTGATTAGGAAAAAGGGTTCAATTCGGTACACATTTTGAAACTCACATGAGTCGAAACAACATTGTTTTCCTCTTTTCCTGTTTTGAATTAACAAAAAAAATAAAAGACTGCATTTGTTTTTTAGAACTTCAAATAATTAGTTTTGTTTGAATCAACCAGCAATGGTACAAGGACCACATATTGTTACTAAAACAAAGGGGAATAATTTAAGTACAGAATTGTTCAGTTTTGGGGTTTTACTACGCATCATAAATTTATAGTTATCATGAGGTCTGCAATACAAAAGCGTGTCCTTGTTGGTCCAACTTTTAGGAAATCCAGCACATGTCCTAAAATTCATAAAAATAAATAAGCCAAAACTACATATGTATGACCACATTTCAACATTTGTATATAATGTTTCGTGATATTCTTTGTTTCCACGACTTCGTATAGATTGTGTAAGCAAATGACAAGAGAAACAATGTCCTACAAGCCTAAGTTTCCGAACCATTTTGTATTGTATACCTTATATTGTTATAATACATCATCATCATATACGTTTTGGCCAACGCCCCTCTAAGTTACCGAATCTTTTCCTTTTTCTGTTGCGTCTTTTTTACTTGCCCCTCACATTTACGAAGTTAGTAAGAATCTAACCATTCCTGTTACACAACTTAAAATACAGAAAGTAGAAGTTAGAAGCGACTCATTCAGTCATTTGTATGCTTTTTTCTTTCAAATATCTTTTACAATATAGAAATGCAAACACCGTGACCAAAAAAAAAAAAGAAATGCAAACACAAAACACTAACGCATATATAAATTTTTGTTTTGTTTTTTTAGTTGAAATATTTGTTTATATTAGATTAATCATTGTAGTTTTTCACTGTTAAACTACAAATTTACTATAGAGTTTTAACTGAACTTAAGAAAAATACTACAGTTAGTCGCATAAAACATAGTAGTTTATGAAAAATTGGGCATGAATCTTGAAATAATTTAATGTTATTTGTAAAAACAATTCTAGTAATTTTACTAAACATTTTTAGGCAAATGTAAAAACAATGATCATGTAAACAAAATCCTAAAAAAATAGAAAAACTATGCATTGTTTTCCATATCTAAAACAATATCATTCTATTCGACTATGCAATACATAGATAATTCATCTAAAGACCTAACTTGCGCTTAAATAAAAATCAATCAGGCCAACTATATATGCATTGTTCTCATATTGAACACCAAAGGATTTTTATCGAATATGCCAATATATATATCAAATGATTTATCCACATTACCTAGCTAAGTCATGCTTAGATTTGTCTTAACCCTAACTAACATACATGCATATCACCGATTCACCATGTATATATTGCTGTCATAAGATGTGAAATCTTCAGACGGCTTTTAATTATTCAAACAACGTTCACTCTTTTTTGTGAAGCAGTCAGCTTTCACACTCACAACGAGACAAAGACACACGAGACAGAGACACACATTAAAAAACATTTACCAAACGAAATGGACGATTTTAATATCACGTGGTATTTGACCAACAGCATTAGCAGCAAGCTGTACAATTTATCATTGACTGGCCCAAATCTATAACCAAATCTCAGGGCCATATTATCAATTTTGTACTAATCAAGTGGGGTGTGTAAAATAAATTACAGATTTATCAATCTTTCATTTTCTTCCATCAACATCACCATTTACGTGCAACTTTATTGCGTTTTCTGCTACTTTTGTTTCTAAATGTTCATTTAGATTTCAATATGTCAATAACAAAGCTGTAAGACACAAAATAACAAACAATATATTTTGAGTAATTAGGTTAGACGTGAGACTCATCAAGTTTTGCTTTCTTTAGGGTTTAGACGTGAAACCCATATTGCAGCCAATATACATGGTCTAACTAACCTATTACATCTTTACTGATTCAAGTTGTACAACCTAAAATAAACATAATTCAACACAAAATTCTTGAATTAATCCAATACATTCTCCATCTTTGTTATATGCAACCCATGAACAATGAACTTAATTACTGTCATTAGATCCGAAGATCAATACTTAAAAAACACATGTAGATAAACGTTTTCGTCTCCGGCCATCGAATACGCATCCATTGACAAGCCAGACCCGATTTCCTTCTCCCAAATCTATCAAGATACCATTCCCAGTAGCACCTCACGGAAACACCACCGATTGAAGACCCGCCATCCTCACAGATCAGAGTGACACCGTCGAGAAGCCTTCTGAGACTCGCGGTACACTCCCACCTAATCACCGTTCGACTTCCGCCGCGGAACAGTACCTAGCAACCTCAACTTCGAGACGCTTACCCCCTTTTGCAGATCTCGCCGCCGTTCTCTAGCAACTACATATCTGCGACGGAGTAGGACCTAGACCCGAACTGAACTACCGGCTTCCGCTTCGCCTTGAACCTCAACCATCCACGCCACTGTACCGCCGGAGAGAAGTTCAAAGCGCCTTCGATTCCATCGCCCAGAAGCCAGAACCGTCGTTGAAGGACAAGAACTAAAACCGAGCTAAAGAGGTCCTCTCACGGTGCCGGCAAAGGTCTTTGGACGTCGGAGACTTGGAGAGGACCTCCCAAACGAAACTCCGAAGGTTGAACTTTTTTCGCCTTTGTTGAGAGAAAAAGAGATCCGCGCGTGGATGTAACGAATTTTTTATAATATATCAAAAATGATTGATGTATGTAGAGAAACGTTGATAGACCAAAAACTTTATGGTTACCAAACAAAATATATAAACCGAAATATATTGCAAGAACTTTTGGTCTTATGGCTTAATTCACCAAAGAAAATCTTAAACAACAATTCTTATTGCTAGGTTTCAATAATTTCTAACAAAATTCAAAAATAAAACTGAAGTATAAATCAGATGATCATTAGTTATCACCATCCACAAATTCCCTAAAAAGTTTCAAAATATCAACAAAACTAACCATACCAATCAAACAACCATCTTCATCAATCACCCACACATAACTCACTCTATGAGCAATCGCTTGTATCATCACTGCCATTAACGAACTCTTCCGATTACACACTATCGCCACCGATTTCCTCGCCATCCTCGCCGCGCTACTCACAGACCTCCCATACGAAGACGTCATTCTCGTTTTCCCCGCCGGAGATTCTTCATCCGATGAAGACCCCGAAAACGACGACAAAGAATCAATGAGTGAGATCAGTCCAGCCATCCCTTTATCTTCCAAACGATTCCTAACGACTCCAACTAGACTCTCCGGCGGACCACTACCATCAATATACGACATTAAGTCTCCGGCGGAGAGTGTAGCAACCGCTGCTGTGGCGGTTTCATCGCAGCAAGCGAGTGTCATAGGTGAAATCTCTCCTATCAAAGCCATACGTGGATCTTCTTCATCACATCTTTTACCAACCACCGCAACAGAGACATTGTCCAAGATGGCGCGAGAGATGGCGGTGACAGCAGAAGCGGCGGAGGAGTAATAATCAACCGCGAGGATAGTGTGTGTACTGTTGATAACACCGAGATCGGAGATAGAAAGAGACGGTAATGGAGAGAAGACACTAATGCAATCGAGAAGGAATCGGATTATGTCTTCTTGTGTGATCCAGCAGAATTGTAGGCTGTTCTTGTGGGTTGTTGTGGTTGTGGTGGTGAGCGAAACGACGACGTTTCGGTTCAGAAGTTTTTGTTGTTGTCTTCTCTTTGTGATTGATTTTGTTTGAATCGGAACAATCAGATTCTGTGCCCCTTGAATTATCAGATCAATAGCTTCGATCAATCTGAAAAACATCAAAACCAAAATATTGAATTTTTTAATCTCTATCAAAAATAAAAAAAACAGAACTTTAAGAAACCCAATGTATAGATTTGTCACATACTTGCAAGAAGATTGAACATGGACAACGAGGGAACGAGATTTGGGGATAAGAACAGAGACAGATGCGTCGAAAGCAGAGGAAAGAGACAAAACATTGTTGTCGAATTTGGATAGGTAACAGATTACATCAGCCATACAGATCTTACCCAGACACTCGCACTTATCGTTATCATTGGTTTTTTCATCGTGATTACAGCTCCAGACGGTGAGGAATGGTTCGTCAGAGGATTTGAGTGCGGTTATGGCGTCAGCGACGGTGGCTGTGGCGACAGAGAGACATCGTAGTGGTGGCTTACCGATACAGAGGTCAGATACCTCGTGAGACAAAAGGGTTAATGCCATAAAAGAAAGATTGAGAATTTGGTTTTTGCAGAGAATGTGAAGGAGAAGATGGAGAGAGAGAACAGAGGAAGGAGAGTAGCTTATAAAGAAGAAGAGAGATGGGTACGGTGTTAAAGTACATTAACACAAACTACTTGGTCTATGGTTGTGTACAGATAGATTTTTTTACTTTTTTTTTTGTCTGTTGTGTTTTTACAGATAGATTTTTTTTTTATATTTAAATTTTGACTGTAATGTTTGGAATTTATTTTAATGTACAAGTGCTGACTAAGAACAATAGTGATTTATTCCTTTGTTTATTTTTTAAAATTGTTATAGCCTAGAAACTTTAAATAGTTTGCAGTAAAATAATTAACTTGAAAATTTATTTTGCATATTCATCCAATTCAAGATTAGTATTCAACAATGAAATCAAATAAGATTATTCCACCTACTGATATTACTAGATTTTTTAATGTCTTTTCAAAAAAAAAATGTTTCTTTAATACAATGTTCTTAGTCTATTCTTTTGTTTTTGGTTGTGTCCTTATCTCATAAGTCATATCTAAATGGTAAGTATGAAATGAATAAAGAGATAAAGATGAATGAAATGAAAAAATGAATATAAGTTATAGAAGAATATTACATTTCCAAGATGAATATAAGTTATAGAAGAATATTAAATTTCCATTCATTCAAATTTCAGAAAAAAATACAACTGCAAACTATATTAATTTATTATACTATGGATAGGTGCACCTCCAAACTTCTTCTATCGAACTCCAAAGCCAAGTTACTTTAGCACATTCATATAACATTGATCTCGAAGATTCAATTAACGCTAACATTATAAATTTGTTTCTTTCTCTCAATCCCTTAATCAAATCTATAAAATCTAATGTCTCCGGTAATTGTCAGGATGTTTATCTTGCTGTCAAATATTTTCATGAACATCTTCTTAACTATATATTTATCAGCTATGTCAGTTTTTCTCATAATTGTTTTGTAAAAAAAAAAAGAAAGAACACAATTTCATAAGCTTATCATTTTCAATCCAAACATGCTAATCCTTGGGAAAACACTAAAAAACCAATTGAGAAATTTTTTACCTTGGCGGTGATATGGACAATGTACTACTATTTTTCCACAATCTTGAGTATCACACCGCAAGTTAGTATATGAGATCGATGAGAGTTTGATATTGTCACTTACCTTGCTAATTGCTTGATATTTATGTCCGCTGACAGGTCAAATCGCAATCAGCTTCTTTCATATAACAAAAGCTTGATTAAAGTTCTTCAGAGCAACTTCAATGTTCGTTTTAAGGGTCTTAAGATCATAGCCATCAGGGATCCACGCGTTTTCAAAATCCCAAATGACTGTAACCTCCACATTGGAGGAACTGGACAAACTGCAGGAAAGATTGGTAGTGGCTCTTATCATTGTAGTGAGGAGAAAGCCGCGCGCGAATGAACAAGATCTGCACAAAAAAAAAAGGTTTAATCAAAATCCTTCAACGATTACAAAATCAAAAAGGTTGCAAAAATCTTCAAAGGGAGGAAGAATCGAGAGGAAGACCCAAATTTTAGGATATGAGCAAGAGCAAAGGAGGGTACAACGTTTGTCAAAAAATTACTTCATTGTTTTTTATTTTTCTTATAAACAACATTTATATCCTTAGTTATAAAATGAACAAATGAAAGGGGATGACCAAAAAGTCAAAAATATTTAATCTAATATTAACATAGATTTAGGGAAAAATGATGATATCTTGATATTAACCAGAACTAATTATATATTATATTTTGTTTTATTATATTTTAAAATTTAATATATGAATTTATGTTTGCATCATGCGAGACATTTATTTATGTTGGGATGAACAAAACTTGAGTTCGATAGACCCAACTATTGACTCCGAATCAGAGCTTGACTCATATAAACTCAGGTAAGAGCGGTTCAATGTGAAGTTTGTTTTAGGAGGGATCATGATCACAATGAAACGAATATGCCGGAATACATATATTATGCGCTAATAGCCAGGACAATTTAACTAGGAAGTCGAAAAACGGTAACAGTAACACGTGAGTCTCAAAATTGCAAAGCTTGCAAATATCAACATATCCAGATGGAAGACCCTAGAACTCAAAGAGACATTCAAATATTCTTAAGCCTCATCCTAACTCTGAAATACAACTACTTTAAATATTTTTAAGTTTATACTCATTTTCTTACATCAGTAAAGCAATTCAATTTTTTTAATGTTCTAAGATATGCACTGTTCATCAAACGAAGAATTGAGCTGTATCTTTTTCATTAACTGATTTATTCCAAATAATTTCTAGTAACGAGTCTTTACATCAACAAAATTGTATCTTGGACTAGACGACAAAACTCTCGTATGTTTACCAACCCAGCTCATAGAGAATCAGGGAAACCAAGTTTGATTCTCAACTCAATCTATATCTGTTGAGGGGCAAAGCTAAATGAATACGAAGGCATATGACCCCAGCGTTTATATTAAAAATAAAATTACCTATGGTTTGTGGATAGGTGTGATCCAACAACTTGTAAGAACATATAAAAGGTCCATAGTCGATAGTTATGTTTATATAAAAGATAATTAATTATATTTACTTTTTGAAAGGTACGATAACGAAAGATATCTGTAATAAATCTTATATTATTGGTCGAGACCCATGAAATGTATATATAGCACACTTATGTGATTGTGATATTTACTATTTAGTTTAAAAAATTGCAAAAGGCATCAACTTTTGTCGCTTTTAATGATAGTATTACAAATACCACTTTTGAATTTTAATTTTACTTTTGCTCCAACATGCTGTCACCGGATTAGACTAAATTGTCTTTATGCCCTTTCACGTTTCTCATGCTCTTTTGTCAAATATTCTCAGCCAATACGTACACTTTATTTGTATATTCTCTGCCCAATACGTAGAAATGATAACTAATACTTTATAAAAACTAATCGAGAATTATTGGGCATCTTCCGTCGGAAAATATTTGTATCCTTCTCCAATGAGAATAGAATTAAGAGACTCGAAAACGCATAATTCTTGGAAGGCCTGAGAATTCGCCTCTAATCCAAAACTCAGTTGGTAATAAGGTAATCAATTTAATTATAACCTAATCAAATTAGAAGAAAAAATATGTGAACTTCTTCACGAGCGATTTAGTCCCCCAACTGCCCATTGATTGCTAAATCGGACCCATGAAGAAGTTTGTCTGTGTGTGAATTTCTTTTTCTTCTGAAAAATCAACAAAATCAAATGAAGTTTGTGTTATTTTTTTTTTGAAAATTCTGAAGATTAAATAATTTTTTTTTCTCAATTTTTTGATTAATTACCGAAGATTCTGAAGATAAAACAACCAGATTATAAGTAAAAGAATGATTAGTCTCAAACTCTCATATAGATCTTATATATTATTGTTAAGCCAAAAAGATGTAAAGTGAAAAGCCTAACTAATTTGGCCTAGTACTCCCAAAATAAGTTTGTAGGAATATATTTCATAACTGATACCAACTTTTGTCTAGTCATGTCGTTTGAAGTGAAAAAAAAAACACGTTTTCTTGTTCAAAACCTTAAAACGTCGTACGTCATGGAACAAGTTGTTCAACATCTCGTTTTGTGTTGTGTTTGCTACTTGCAAGTTATTTCAAATTTTTTAGGTAAGTAACATTATTCCTATTTGTTTAGAGCATGCATGAGTATTCTAACAGACTAACACTATATTTATGACTTTAAAATTTGCAAATTGCGCATAGAGCCAAATTTATGTGTCGTCTAGGCATTTACTACTACACCAGACCTATATAATATCCGATTTGTCTTTAAATATATACTCCGATCAAATCGACATCTAGCTTGAAAAAATTACAGAAAACTAATATTTTGTATAAATTAAACATTGACTAAAATTTTTAATATAGAATTATTTCTTTAATAGTGAATATGTTCAAAATTATTATGGGAAATTAGATAACTAACGTTAAGTTAGTCTAGAATTCTCTTAGCCATCTCTAAATTGTGGTTTTGGGAAGCTATATCGTTGAAAAGATAAACCAGCTGCATCATGTTAAGTAACTCCTAGTGATATAATAAAAATGGCCTTCCATCAACTGCAATAGCGACAATTGCGATTAGAATATTATTTTGTTCATCCCACATAAACAAATATGTATTATAGTAATTGACGAAAGTCTTAGGCTAGCTAGAAATAATCATACGTACCATATAGTAAACATAGAAATAACAAAATGCTTTTACTCGTAATAACGAGCGACAGTGAGATTGGAAATTTCATAACTATGTATTGTAAGAGTAAAAGAAAGAAACTGCAGATTAGCTGATAAACGACACCCAAATTTTATCTAACATCGGCTAACCTAAAAGGCTAAAACACATGCTCACAATCAAATTCGGTTTAGACTATAGATGTACCGTCCGGTTTAAAGCAAATCTGGACCAAATAACTTAGGAATCAGATTTATACATAAATAAGTGGGCCTTGGCCCGTATCACCTACTTTTAAAAGGGAATTCACATTACAAGAGTATAACCATCCCACATCGCTCATCCAGGAATAAAACTTGTTTTATATATAACTCTAAGAGAGCATAAATGGGCACGACCTTACTTGAACAGGATCTGTTCTATAGGCTCGTACCTCTGTATCCTTGGTTTCTAAGGAGACAGGCCCTTAAACCTGGTTGATGAACCATGACCGTGCGATCAGAGCGTGATTAATGGCCACGATCGTCTTAGGACGCATCCGGTGCTGTAGAGGATCGTTACTCGGCTCGGTTCTACCTTGTCGGGGTGGTCGCACGGCGGTCTGACAGGCTCTCTTTTTTTTTTTTTGTTTTTCTTTTTTGCTTTCGCTCTCTCTCACTTCTGTTTCTAAGGAACTTAACCCCATTCGATGAAATGACCTCGAGAGGGAGAGTTTTTCTCATTTCTCAATTTCTTTTGTATAGTTCATTCAGTGTTGATTTAGTTACTGAAACTGTAAACTTTTTAAGAATAAATAGATTGAATATAGATGTCAAAGTTGTAAGACTATGCTAAAAACTTCAATTATTACTAACAATGATAAAGCCTATAACAATCAAACCATGCTCGTGAATATCTTCCATGATTGATTGGAACTCTTCAATATTGGGCGAAAAAGCTATAATAACCCAAATTTAAAGCATTTTTAGTGGTGAATTCTTATAGCTACTTCACTTAGTGTGTTGGAGGAGCAGCTCCACTGATGCGAGAACATTCACTTTTAAGAAGAGGAGGGAAGAACGGATTTAGCGGAAACATTTGTGGCCAACATTTCTCATCCACTGCCGAAAACGCCTTGCAGCACATTGGTCCAACATTACCAAACTTTCCTGTGAAAACAGATCTGTGGATTTCAGTTACGCAACCTTCAATATTTACGAGTGATGACAAACATTTTGTGAGATCGATCGGAGAACCAGGGATGAAGGAGAACTGAGGTGTCGGGTGGCCGGGTGCAGCTGCACTGATGCGAGAGCAACCATCCTTGAGAAGAGGAGGGAATAATGGATTCAACGGAAACATTCTTGGCCAACACTTTGCATACACTTCCGTAAACGCCTTGCAGCATGCGGGTCCAACGTTTTCAAACTTACCAGTTAAAATCGATTTAAAGATTTCGATTTCACAACCTTGAATGCTGAATAGCGATGACCAACATTTTGTGAGATCGACAGGTGAGCCAGGAATGGAAGGAAATTGTGGTTTGGTTTGGACCTCGGCTAGCCCGGACCTCAATAGAGTAGTAGCACACAAAGCCGCGACTAGAATCGTGGAGAGAAGAGCTTCGATCCTACCTTCCATTGCACCTATATAATATTTCCTTATTTTTTCTTAGAGACAATTGCATGAAACAACTTTCATTATATTTGATATTACTAGACTAACCTTTCTTTTTAAAGAGTTGGTAAAAAGACATAAAAACCAATTCTTTGATTTTTTATTACAGAAATGCCATGCGATTAATTTTTTTTTTTAATAAAAAAAACAGAAACCGTCGGCGATGCTGTGGAGATTTCACCATCGCGTCGCCGACGCTGCCGTTGAGGAAGACGACACCGAAGTTGACGTCAACGACGATACCTGACGCTTGAGGACGACCACAAAAGACCATTGATCGAAAAGATCGAGGAGGAAGATGAAGTTAACAATTTGTCCTCGTCGTCGCTATATTAGTTGCTAATATCGAGACTGTAGACATATTATATCGATGTGGTAGACTTTAGAGTATGTAATATCGGTAGACTTTGAAGTATAACACAACGGTAGACTTAAAGACACGATAGACTTAAAATATGTAATAGCTGTAGACTTTGGAATATAACATAACATAACGGTAGACTTTAAAGATATCCAGACGGTAGACTTAAATAATAGTTACGGTAGAGTTAGTGACATTTGGAGGGAAAACAATTAAAAACGGTTCATTTTCCCGGTTAGGTTACTAGGGTTTTATTAAAGACACGGTAGAGTTACATAAAGAGACGGTAGAGTTTTAACAACGACTCGGTAGACTTAAAATTACAGTTACTGTTGCAGTTTCCGATTTTCCGATTTTGGGGGGAAATTAATAGGATATTTTTCTTCCATCTTCATTTGTCTCAAAAATCAAAATATCGATTCTCTGCCGGCGATTCTCGATTTCTGTGAATCTCGCCGTCTTCGCTTCATCTTCACGTGTAAAAGTCTCTGGCGTGTTCACCCGCGTCTTCGTCTTCTCCGGCGTGTTTTCATCAACTTGGCGTCTTCGTCGGCTTCTTCTCTTGTTCTCCGGCGTCTTTTTCCTCAAGTCCGGCGTCTTCTCTTGTCCTCTTCTCCGGCGTCTTCTCTTCTCGTCTTCTCCAGCGTCTTCTCGTCTCGTCTTCTCCGGCGTCTTGTCGTGTTCTCCGGCGTCATAGTCATGTCTGCTCTGACGTCTTGTAAAAAAAACACGTAAGCTCTCTTATCGTATATTCGTGTCTCTTTGGTTATGAAATTTTGATATTAGTTGTTGTAATCGAGAAAAGTTTCGAAACCGAGGAAAATGATTTTTGTTGATGAGGTATATTTTACTTAACGATGTGGTAGATTTTACTCTAGGTTATGGTAGACTTACTCTATGTCTCGGTAGACTTAATAATTCCACTCTAGGTTATGGTAGTCTTTACTCTATGTCTCGGTAGACTTAATAATTCTACCCTATGTTATGGTAGACTTTACTCTATGTCTTGGTAGACTTAATAATTCTACTTTATGTTATGGTAGACTTTACTCTATGTCTCGGTAGACTTAATAATTCTATGTTGGTAGACTTAATTTTATGTAATGGTAGACTTTACTTGATTTATACACGTGTGTGTTGGTAGACTTTATTTGAGTTTGTTGTTCCTTTTTCTCCGTACAGACATGGCAATAAAAAGGTCTGAATCCACCAATGAAGAGTATCCTCCTAGACTCTATGCACCCGGGAAATCACCTTTCCTGAAAAGAAGTATTTCACACCACAATCATTTATCAGACTTAGCGGAGCTTCAAGATGCAATTGGTACCAATTGTTTCAACGACATAATGAACAACTCACAAGTCGGAGTCATGTTGAAGCTGAYGGGGGAAATACAATTGGTGCGCCAWKGTTGTCCATTATTTCATAACCCACCAATTATTTRTTGATAGGCCATACGAATTTTGGTCATTAATTGCTGGTCGTCCGGTCAGATTCTCCCTATATGAGTTGAGGCGATAACAGACCTAAACTGTGATCCCATTGACCCTGATGATTCTTTTAAAGGGGATCACACCGAGTTGTGGGGACAACTGAATGTTCAACCTGATCAGGGCCCCTCGTGGGGGGGGGGAGATTCATGATGTATTAGAAATATGCAGACAATGGGATTATGCGACTAGGAGAAATGTGGGACTGTTGTATGTTCTAATAGTATGCATTTTTGGTCTGCATCGTAATAGCAGACTACCTCTGAAATACGCCAAACATGTCATAGATGCTGAAGCATTCGAAAGAGTTTCATGGGGTCGGCTGTCATATAAAACACTTATACTGTCCATTAAAAGTTTGAGTTTGGAGGGAAGCTCTATGTCAGTTCATGGATGCGTGCATGCAATGCAAATATGGGCATACTTGGCTGTGCCAATCCTTGGGGAAGAAATAGGGAGAAAAGATGAATTGATGGTCGGTGTAGTTCCTCTACTAAGGTGGAAAGGCGGACGCACACGTTCCACAATTGAGACCATTATCCAGAAGGATAAGGCGAAAAACAATAAGGTTTGCATATTATGGTAGATGGTAGACTTAACTGTATGTTATGGTAGACTTAACTGTATGTTATAGTAGATTTAACTGTATGTTATGATAGACTTTGCTGTATGTTAGGGTAGACTGAATTGTTATGGTAACTTTATGTTACGGTAGACTTTACATTTTGTTATGGTAGACTTAACTTTTTGTCATGGTAGACTTTATCTTATGGTAGACTTTGCTGTATGTTAGGGTAGACTTAACTGTATATTATGGTAGACTTAATTGTTATGGTAGCTTTATGTTATGGTAGACTTAACTTTTTGTTATGGTAGACTTAACGTTATGTTATGGTAGACTTTATCTTATGGTAGACTTAGCTGTATGTTATGTTATGGTAGACTTAACATATTCATGCTTTGTTTTTTTGGTGGAGGTACGAGTGAGTCACTTACTCGTGGAGAAGCCTTTGGACCAAATCTATCCGGACTTCTCAGAAGAAAAATAAGTGTTTGATCAAAAGCTACATAATATGTTTCGTGATATCTTAGAGAGAAGATTAGATGAAACCAGATGGGGAGTAGAAAATATTTCCTCTAACCAAACAAAAAGGAAGAGAAGAGAGAAGGAAGTTGAACCGCATAAGATGAAAATGAAAAGACCGGTTGACACATCCCCACAGGCTCAGCCAGAGGAGAGGAGTAAGGTTGAAAAAATCCTTCTAGCCGAGATTAAGAAGATGTCTGCCCAAATGGCAAGAATGGAAGATGATTGGCGTGCTGACCGCCTTCGAATTACCAAACTGGAAGAGGGTCGGGCCAATGTTGGAGAAGAAGGTGGTACCAAAGAAGCATCTAACAAAGGTGCATCTACCAAACATGGATCTAGTGGGACTGGTAGAGAAAAAGCTGAAGTTAGTAAACCCGTAGAGAAGGCTGCCAGTGATGTGGTACATAAGTCTATATTCTAGTAAAAGTAACTTTTTAAAGTTACTTGAGTGTCAAGAAAGTATCACATAGATACTACACATTGTACTTGTACACATTTCAGTTTGAGTTACATCATAGTGGTGTTGTTTACAGCTACTTTGGTAGAGTTGTTGGGTACTTAAGGAAATTTCCTCATTTTCAAATGTTGACTTAATTGTAGATTTTTTCATCCAGTGGACTCTATTTATTAGTTATGGTAGATTTAATGGTTGCATTTTTTTCTTTTTTTGTATAGATGGTAGACTTTGCTAACAATTCCTTTATAATTACCACCATGCATACAGTCGTGGTTGGAGATATTTCGTAAAACACCACCAAAGAAGCAATCTACAGAGAAGGGAGAGCACCAACCTAAAAAGAAATCTACAGACAAGAAATCTACGGAGAAGAATGGTACAGAGAAGAAATCTACAGAGAAAGGGGAGCACAAACGTAAAAAAAAAGTACACAGAAGACACCCCCTCTGCAATTAGTGGAACCTCTTGCTTATGTAGACATCAGTGGCCAGGAAACACCCCTTATGAAAAAACAGCAGCCAATAATAGATGTTCTTCAATTGGTAGACAACTCGGACTCGTTGAAAAAAATGTGGACATGGTACTGCCAAGTATGATTCTGCACAGAAACCGAAGGATGGTTTGAAGGATGAGAGACAGGTATGGAAGGAAAGAGAGAGATTTCCTCCCCCAAGTCAAGTATCTCCTTTCATGGGATGCTCTGTAGTGAGGTGGATGCTCCAAAAGTCGTATGACCCTTTTGAACCGGTTGAGCCTGTTCGGGAGATGAACCTCATGACCTACATTGAGCAAGACCTGTGAGTGTTTATGTTATGGTAGAGTTTATTAATATGTAGACTTTATTGATAGGTTATGGTAGAGACTTTATTGATATGTGGTGGTAGACTTTATTGATAGGTGATGGTAGACTTTATTGATAGGTGATGGTAGACTTATATTGATATGTTGTGGTGGACTTAAGGAAAACTCGTATATGATGGTAGATTTTATCGATATGTGCTGGGGGTAGATTTTATTGATATGTGGTGGGGGTAGACTTTATTGATATGTGGTGGTAGACTTTATCGATATGTGGTGGTAGACTTTGTTGATATGAGGTGGTAGACTTTACGTATGTTAATGTATACTTACTGAAAGTTTTAAATGGGACACAGCGACAAACCTGATGAATACGACCGGAATGTTGATTTACTCTTGCGACTAATGCAACCCAAAGAACAATGGAAGGAGGACCATTACTGAGGTAAATGTATTTAAATGTGTTGTTTACCTGCTGTATTAAACTACTTGTAAAACCCTCTTGTTTCCTATTCTGCAGCATATAGCTATGGGGATGTCTCTCTTCATAGAAAGGGATATGCAAGACCCTAGCCCTTACCGTCCCCAGATTGCTTTCATCAACCCATATTTTAGCAGTATTTGGGCTAGAGACTTTGTCAATGACTTTCTACCAAATGAGAAGGCATGGATATTCCCAGAAGGATACATAAGTTTGTACAATGGTGGCAATATGACCAAGAAAAAATGGGTTCAAGATGTCGACACCTTATACATCTGCCACAATATCAACGACAGGCACTGGATTGCTCTAGAGGTAGACATACCAAAGAGGAAGATAACCGTATATGATTATATCTGGAGTGYTTACGATGATAACGAGGTGTCCAAGCAATGTCGGCCATATGCCCRKTTTATTCCACTTCTTATTAAGCAGCTATCTCCCGTACCCGTGAAGCAGAAAAAGAAAATGTCGGTGGCTRCTTTCACTGTTTACAGGAAGAAACAAATACCACAGAACGTTCAAAGTGGAGACTGTGGGGTATATAGTTTGAAGTATATTGAGTGTCTAGCTCTTGGTCRGGGTTTTGATGGCCTATCTGATGCTACAATTGGAGATGTATGCAGGAAATATGTAGCAGATTTCCTTGCCGAGAAAGCAAACGACGGTATTACGTTCAGTGATCCAAACCCTAGGGTTGCAGAGGGTAGCAAGGATGCAATGATCAAATGTTCGCAACCTGTGTAGCTTGAAGGGTGTATATGTGGTAGACTTAACTAAAATATTATGGTAGACTTAACTAAAATAGTATGGTAGACTTAACTAAAATGTTAATTTTTTTGGATGGTTGGGGTTGTTTTGTTCTGTTTGTGGAGGATTATGATTGTATTGTTTTTTTTTGGTAAATTGGTTTCTGTATATCTAAACCCTAAACCCTAAACTCTAAACCCTAAATCTTAAACCCTAAATCCTAAGAATCTAAGTTTGTGTCTCAGCCCGTATTGAATAATTCATTGCAATCCGAGAACAAAACGATATAATAACAAACAACAAGGATATACAAGAAGTACACATACATTAACAAACAAAAATGATAAACAAGAAGTTTACTACGATGAAACAAAGTTTATTTAGATGAAAACATTATTCGAAATTTATTGAACAACACATGTTCTACTATTGTGACCCGCTTCATTACATTTTGAACACAAATGTTCTTTTCTCAGATGTTTTTTTGTCGTAGCAATCTCAATTGCAACTTTCATTCTTGATTTCTTTGGTCGACCTGCCCTTTGGCGCTCATCAAGTGGAGGAGGCTTGCAAACTTTCATAGCCACTTCATCCGGCAAAGGAAGCGCATCATCTCTTGGCATTACACTCATATTGTATGCATATGACAAGTTGTTATTGTGATAATACGAGTGGCAAAGGGAGATAAGTGAAATCTTACATGTATTCGCAGCTGCTATGGCATGTACACAAGGAATTTTATCCAAATTAAACCTACGACAAGTACATGTTTTCTCTGTCAAGTTAACAATGTGTAAGGATGTTTCGCTTGACACTTCTGAGTGATGCGCATCTATCTCTTGTACACGAAATTGTTTTGCATTCTTGACTCTAATCTGATTCAAGTGTAAGTATATCATCAGATTAACTATAGTCTACCATTACATTAACTAAGTCTACCAATACATTAACTAAGTCTACTATCATATGAACTAAGTCTACCATTACACTAACTAAGTCTACCATTTCATTAACTAAGTCTACCATCATATGAACTAAGTCTACTATCATATAAACTAGTCTACCATCATATGAACTAAGTCTACCATCATATGAACTAAGTCTACCATTACATATGATGAGCTAAAGTCTACCATTGTATTAACTAAGTCTACCATTACATTAACTAAGTCTACCATTACATTATCTAAGTCTACCATCATATGAACTAAGTCTACCGTTACTAACCTGAAGAAGTTTTTCAACTGCTTTTGTAAGTACTGTTCTAGCTCGAGATGCTTTGTTTCTCTTCTTTGCGAACCATCTTGTTAACATCGACCTTATTGCTTCAAGAAGTGGGACAATTAGCTCATCTCTTGCTTGGGACAGCACTTTATTGATCGATTCTGCTATGCTGGAGGTTGTAAAATTGTACCTATTCCCCGAAAAGTGAATACGGCTCCACAAACGTACATCCACGCGAACCAAATAATCATGAAGGGCAGGATGTACACTTTGAATCTGCGCTAACAAGGCATTGAACTCTGAAACAATATATGCAGTACCAGCTTTCTTTACTAGTCGAAAACATGCTTTTCCTTTGAATTTCAGCAAGATGTTCTTATGCAAATGATATGTGCATATACCGCGAGATGAAAGTGGGTATACCTTATCTATTGCTCTTGATATTGATCTATGCCTATCAAAAATAATGGCAAGGCTTTCATTATCGGGGATAACACGTTGTAGTTGTGTAAAGAACCACTCCCAAGACTCATCATTCTCAGTATCAACGACAACAAAGGCTATTGGGAATATATTGAAATTTCCATCTTAGGTGGTTGCAACAAGTAGAGTACCTTTGTATTTCCCATGCAAAAACGTACCATCAACAACAATAACTTTCCTCATGTAGATAAACCCCTCTAAGCTGGCTCTAAATGCAATGAAAAGAAACTTAAACCTGTCATCTTTGTCAACATCAAGCTTAATAACTGTTCAAGGATTAGCTCGCCTAATCATGTATAAGTAACTTGGTAGTTCTTCATATCCATACTCTGAACTTTCCATTATTAATTCACGTGCAAACTTTAATGTACGATGTGCCTTCCAGTACCCAACTTTTAGTCCGTATCGTTTTGTCAGAGCATCAGCGACAAGATTAGGGACCACCTTGTGTCAAACATCACCTACAAAATCTGCATATATTCGTCCAAGTATCTCAGAAGTAGCTTTTTGACATCGGCTAGAATGCTCAGTGACAGAACATGTATCCTCCGCAATGTAAACCTTAATATGAAATTGAGGACTATCTCCAACGGTCGTAGCCCTAACCCTCCATGTAACCAACTGACCAGAAAGTCTACCGTAAATAACGAGATAAATCTACCACGGGTTACAAAATCTACCATCGAAGTCACTTAAATCTACCAGAAAACCTAAAGTCTACTAAAAAACAGTCAACGCTGGTTTAAAAATCTACCGTTAAACAACACATAAGTCTACCGTTACATAGAAAATAATATCTACCGTAACATGAAAACGTAAGTCTACCATGTCTTCTAATTAAACTCTACCGTAACTATGGTAGACTTATCAGCGTAAATCTACCATAACTGACAAAGCCAAAGTCTACCGTTACATTTCAATTTAAATCTACCATTTCGTTTAATATAAGTCTACCGTCAAAGCTGGTAGACTTGTCCAAGTAAGTCTACCCTTCATAAAAAACAGAAGTCTACTGTCATTCTCTGGTAGAGTTTACCGTTCGAACTCTTAAGTATACCATCATAGCTCTAATAGATTTAAGCCAGGCGAAATTATTGTATTTTCAATAACGCTTTTTATCACCAAACATTGAGGCAAAAGCCATTAAAAAATGCATCATTGTGTGAGTAATATCTAGATATTAAGATCGTTTTAATAATAAAGTTTAAAAATATAGGTTATTTTTGCTAACTAGCCTTTTTTTATGATATAGAGGAGATAGAGTAAATTGTTTGATTGGGATGGTTTGGATATCAAAAGAAACAAACGATCTATAGAGTAGCTCAAGTTAAACGAATGCGGTAAATTCATTACGAGAGTTACAGTTTGACTAGTCCGTTTTGACAATCTTTGGAATAAAAACATGGAAGTGTTACACTTTTTCAAATTGACTCACTCAAGTTGTATTGGTTTAAAACAATAAATTCAAAAAAAAAAAAAAAAACCAAAAAATCTACGTTGACTGTTTACATTGTATTTGTGTACTAAGCTTAAACGATGTCTCTTGTATTATATATGTTTCTCAACGTAAACCACAGCTAGGATATATCCCGTGCTATAGCACGGACAAATTGTAATTATAGAAAAATATCCGAAATTTATAAAATCAGGATATTAGAAAATTGTAATTCTTCCAAAACTTTACGAAAATTATAATATCAGTTTTTATAATATCGAATCTTTGTAATATCTGCGTAAACATTATGTAATCAGAAATATAAAACCAATATTTCATACTCGACGATATTGGAAATTTTCTGTTGGAAAAATTATATAAAATCAGGATATTTTCTTTGCTTTAACCGAATAAAGAAGTAAAGTTTTGGAAGATTGCAATATTTTAAGATATTAATTAAGATTTTTTTGGAAAATATTAACCCATGATATTCTAAGATTAATTTAATAGAATATATTTTTCTGTTGAAAGATAGTATTATTAGCGATATTGGATATTGCGATATATTGTTCACAACAGAAAATTTCCGGATTTTTTTAATTTGAATTTTAATTATATCTTGTTCTGTTTTAATTACCAAATTTTACAATTTAAATAGATTTGAAAATTAAATTACAATGTTACATTGTTATGTTAAATTGTACACCATATAAAAATAAGTCAGATATGAACTAACATTTTTAAATCTACTAAAAATTTAGCAATATATTCGATACTATAAAGAGGAACTAACATTAACATTAACATTAAAAAAAAATCGTAATCTACATCAAATCTCTTATTTTTGCAAAATTAAATCAACATTTAATTTAATTTAATTAGTGTGTTTAACTAAATCAACAAAATCTTCACAAAATCTATTTTTAACTAATTTTTTAAAACTTTTTTAAAAAATTAATTAACTAAAAAAAAAGTTATAATCTATAAAGGTAAATTTTTTTTGACAATCTACATAAATTCTTACTTAAAATTTTTCAAACAAAATCGTAATTTACATAAAATTTCTTATTTTTGAAAATTAAATCAACATTTAATTTAATTTAATTAGTGTGTTTAATTAAATCAACAAAATATCCATAAAATCTATTTTTAACTACTTTTCAAAAAAATTAAAATAAATAAATTAATTATTTAATTAATTAATTAAATGATCACATAATAACTAATGACTAAAATACCTTTAATGAGATATTAAAATTTGTTCTTTGAAGTAATGGTAATGTGATGTAAATATTAACATTTTTTATGTTTATTTATAAATATACTTCCAAAATAATATATAGGAAATTTTCCTAAACAGATAAAGAGTCTCAAATAAAACTTCCGGCCAAGCCTAAGCCTAAGATTGCAATACGACTATACGAGCATATCAATTTTAAATTGTTGCTAACTGATTTGCTATATCCCACATCAGGCCAAATTACTCAAGAACAGACTACAATGAAGCCTCATGGAGCGAGAGCTTTCTTACAAGGCTCATGGAGCCGTGCAGTAAACACAAAGCGAACTATTCTTTCGTGTTTTACTAAAGAACTAGTATTTTATCCTCGGCAGATAATATTATATTTTATCTATATTTATATGAATATATATTTTATCAAAAAAATATTTAAAAAAGAAAATGATGCACAAAATCTTAATTTGTATTTTTCTGTGAACAACCATTTAAATTTGAAATTAAGTAAATATTTTAAAATAATATTTTTCGATTAAACACTAAACACTAATATAAAGAGTCTTAACAGACCATATTAAAATAATATATTAATAAAATACATTAAACACTAATAGAAAAAAATTTGTAATATAATATAATAAGATTTGGTAAAACAAATTATTACATTTTCATCAACTAATAATAACTCTATTACCATGAGTATTCCCATGAGTATATTATTTGCTTTGATATTTCTTTCTTCCTATTTTCGAACCAAACGTACTATAGTGAGACGATAAACACGATTTTTGTCTAATTGATCTAGGCTAAGATGAACTCCTAAATTCATTTTTCTGATTTAATATGATGAATAACAAAAGGTAAAAGATGAATGAGAAGATGATTTGTTAAGAATCTATACTTTGGTATTTATAACCAAACTAGTACAATAATAATTTGGAAAATTAACATAATTGTGATGTAAAATATTAAATATTAAACATTTTGAAAATCCTGACAATTGTCTTTTCTGGTGATACATTAACAGTATATTAACAGTAAGTTGTCTTTTCTATTATTTTCTTTTATTATGGTATTTACATTTTTACTTAAAGTGACAAAAATCTTAAATGATTATCTATTTTAAAATTTATATAGAAAATTACCATTACCAGAAAGTTGAAAATTACCAAACTTTCTGCTTATTTATTATAACATTTTTTATATAGAAAATTACCATTACCAAAAAGAGACACGTCACAATCTAAATTAACGATGACACGTGTCAAAATCTAAAGAGTTATCACTTTGACACATGTCACGATCACGTTAACCGCGTTCAGCTTTATATAATAAGACTAGATATTGGACCCGTGCGATGCACGGGTTCTTTTATTAATTAATATATATATATAATATATTGATTTGCTAATTAAATATATAAATTATAATATTTTTAAAATTAAATAGATAAATTTGTGTTTATCAGATTTTAACAGATTTACTGTATTTTTTCCCATTTATTGTACTAAACAGAAGCTCACAAAAAAACTATTGTCTATTTTAATTATGACCCATTATGACACTCCCAAAAAAATATTTTCTTAGTTTGAAAATTTCAGGTAGTGGATGAGACCGACGATGATAGTTGATAGTTATTCATATATAAATGACATCAGTGATATTTGCTTCACATATAATTTTTTTTTCTGTCATTATATTAATCGAAACTATGTTAGGAATAATATAAAACAATATAGAATATTTTCCGTCTATTATCTCACGATTATCTAATAAAATATATAGTCTCAAATAAAATTATTGGATTATTGATCTACTTAAGTTTATCTGCCTGAACCGCAGTCTCAAAATTAACTGAGCAACCACTATTATATTCCAAACTATTATAAAAGATTAAATTAGTATACTTTTTATTTGATTGTAATTCTAACAATATATATATATATATATATATATATAAAGAATTTGAAATACATTTTTCTAAATTGATGCAGTGCTATATGCATCATTTTCTAAATTTTCTATATTTAAAATATATTTTTCTAAACGACACATTTTTTAATAAGAAAATGATGTACATAGCTTTGAATTGTATTTTTCTGTGAATGAACAAATAAAATTGAAAAATAAATAAATATTTTAAAATAGTATTTCCTACAAAAAAATAAATTTAAACACTAATATTATTTCTTATTATTAAGCCTGGAAAAAATATTACGTAATAAATAAAATTGTAATTTCTTTAGTAGATTTAAAAAAGCTTCTTACCAATTTTTTAGTTGGGAACTTGTAAGTTGAGGTCCCTAAGAAAAAATAAAATCTTCCTTTAGTCCGAGTAGCAAAACCTCTTTCAGTATTAAATAAGATAATAGATTAGAATTTAATAAAATTAACGATTAACTTACAAATTGACCGAGTTTTTTTGCCCATGTTTGTAGTGTAGATAAACTTAATCGCATGCCAGGTTCATCTATAAGAGCTTTCTTCATGATGGCAACTTGTTTATCATTCATAACACAACGTTTTCTCTTGTTGTTTAATAACTGAAACTAAAAGATTAATGAAAAAATGATTTGTTAAAAATCTATATTATGGCATTTATAACCAAACTACTATAATATTAATTTATAAAATTAACAAAATTTTCAATTAAAATTTTCGGATTTTTTTTTAATGTTTTAACTGACATTTTTTCTGCTATTGACATTTTTGCTAAAACTGACGAAAATCTAAATTTATTATCTATTATATATTTTTATATAGAAAATTACCATTACTATGATATTTATTACCAAACAACTATATTATTAATTTGTAAAATTAACAATTTTGAATTACAATTTTCGGATTTTTTTTAACTTTTTCAGTTTTTTTTTTTTAATGTTTTAACTGACATTTTTCTGCTATTGACATTTTTGATAAAACTGACAAAAATCTTAATTTATTATATATTATAAATTTTTTATATAGAAAATTACCATATTATGGTATTTATTACCAAACAACTATAATATTAATTTGTAAAATTAACAATTTTGAATTACAATTTTCGGATTTTTTTTTTATGTTTTAACTGACATATTTTTCTGCTATTGACATTTTTGGTAAAACTGACAAAAATCTTAATTTATTATCTATTATACATTTTTATATAGAAAATTACCATTATTATTCGGATTTTTTTTAACATTTTCGAATTTTTGTTTTTATATGTTTTAATTGACATTTTTTTTTCTGCTATTGACATTTTTGCAAAAACTGACAAAAATCTTAATTTATTATCTATTATACATTTTTATATAGAAAATTATCATTATTATGATATTTATTACCAAACTACTATAATATAAATTTGTAAAATTGAAAATTTTGAATTAAAATTTTCGGATTTTTTAATAATATTTTTTGGATTTTTTTTTAATGTTTTAACTGACATTTTTTCTGCTATTGACATTTTTGCTAAAACTGACAAATCTTAATTTAGTATCTATGATACATTTTTTATATAGAAAATTATCATTAAGTTGTATTTTCTATTATTGTGAGATTTTTATTAAAACGAAAAATTATCTATTCTACATTTTTTATATAGAAAATTACCATTATCGAAAAGTTGACACATGTCGAATTCTTATAAGTTATTCTTTTGACACATGTCACAATCTATGATTAGTAATGACACGTGTTAAAATCTAATGAGTTATCACTTTGACACGTGTCACACTCACGTTAAACGCGTTCCGGTTTATGTAATTTCTATTATTGTGAGTTTTTTATTAAAACGGAAAATTATCTATTCTACATTTTTTATATAGAAAATTAACATTATCGAAAAGTTGACACGTGTCGAATTCTTATAAGTTATTCTTTTGACACGTGTCACAATCTATGATTAGTAATGACACGTCAAAATCTAATGAGTTATCATTTTGACACGTGTCACACTCACGTTAAACACGTTCCGGTTTATATAATAAGATACCGTGTCTTCTCTGTACTAATCGGCATACACCTATTTTTGAAAAGGGTTTGTTAAATTAACAAACTGTAAGACCGAAATAAACCGGATTAAAAAAAGCGATTAAAAGCATTAATATAAGTATAAATGCAATTTACAATACGAATAATAAACGAATATTAAAGCAATAAATAAATATCGGAGGCGAGGTATGATCTCTGTCCGTAACTCAAATAAAGCGTCCGTAATGAGACGGCTATAGCACTTTTTGAGCATTAGGATACAACCGATAATAGACCAATTTCGCAAAACTTGAAAACAGAATCTACGAACGTAGTATTCTATGATATACTCAAGAACTTACGTTTTCCAAAAGAATGGAGAAACGGAAGCGAGAGAGAGTTAGAGCAAGCAGAGTGTTTTTTATTTTATTTTCAGATGTATTTCTCAGAGAAAGAGATATCTGAATGAGTGAGAGAGCCTCTCCTTTTATAGGGAGCTTATGACTTGAGAAAGTTGATCCCAAGCGATGTGAGATGTGGTACAAAACATTTATTACCACTTACTCATTTATTCTTAATGGACCTTATTTGACATCTTGGTTATTACCCATATCCATTTCTCATTTACATTCCACTCAATTTTATAAGCCCATAAGGACTTATAAAAAATTGATCCAACAATMCCCCACATGAATAGAAATGACTCTAAACAGAAGAGGACTTGAAAGACTCTTTGGATTGAAAAAGCTAAAAAAAATCTTTCTTGAGTATATACGAAAACTAACTGTGTCTGAGTTGGTAGCATTTTTCAGCTTTGAACCTSTCATTGTTAATATCTGTCGGGTTTACTTGGCCAGGAGGTGAACATGATGTCTTGAACCACCAGGATTTTGATGTAAACCGAGACAACAGCTATAACCCAGTTATATTTTCTCGGAGAAATATGTTCTCTTTTTGTGTTCATTTTGGCCTTGAACAGTCCTGGTTTTTCATGAGTGAACTTGGAGAATATAGCCTTTACATTCTTTCTCCTAGAAACGGCCCCATTTCACACTCACTAGGTGATTGTTCTTATGTTTTTCTTTCTTTTCTGAAGCATTCTGCTTTACTTCATTCTGATGAAGACACAAAATCATTAAAAGCTAATGTTTATCCTTAGTGTAAACAGATAACACTTTGTTATCATCCTAGGAACTGAGTAGAGACCGGAGTCTATCAGTGCTTTCGGCAGACTTAGTTTGAATTATTTATCCCTTTGAACCTATTTTTTGAGATCTCCAATCATGTAGGTGGGGTTTCCATCAAACTTCATCTTTAGTTTATAGGCTGTAAACCCATTCTTTTTGATGATTTTAAAACCTGATCTTTTGTCAAACCTTTAGTAAAAGGATTTGCTATATTATCAGCTGATTTGATATAATCCAACGTGATTACACCGCTTGAGATCAGATGTATAATGGTCTTAGTCCTTACGATATGACGAGATCTGCTATCAGATAAGTTATTATGTGCACAGTTATAGCTGTTGACTATCATAGGTATACGATAATTAATCGTTTTTCTCACATAGGGATATTTTCCAAAAGATTACGAAGCCATTCTGCTTCTTCTGTAGCTTTGTCTAAAGCAATGAACTCTGATTCCATGGTCGATCTAGCCAAGAGATTTTGTTTGGAAGATTTCCATGACACTGCTGCACCGCCTAGTGTAAAGACATATCCACTTGTGGACTTTGAGTTCTTGGAGTCGGAAATCCAGCACACATCAGATCCTTCCAAAGCTGCTGGTTCTCTACCATAGTGCAGCCCATAGTTTTTTGTAAACCGTAAGTAATTCAATACTCTAGTTATAGCTTTCCAATGGGTGTGTCCTGGATTACTCGTGGACCGACTTAGTACATTTACTGAGTGTGCTAAATCTGGTCTAGTACAATTTGTTAAGTACATTAGACTTCTGATCACTCGAGCATATTCCAGTTGTGATACTGATTCGCCTATATTTTGTCTCAGGTGAAGTTCAGCATCTACGGGAGTTTTTGCAGTCCCACTTGAGTAGTGTTTAAATATATCAAGTATCTTCTCAGCATAATGTTGTTGGGATAAAATGATTCCTTCGGAATGTCTAGTAATTTTAATCCCTAGAATTACATCTGCTAATCCCATATCTTTCATGTCAAACTTTCCACTTAACAGGGTTTTAGTTTGATTGATGATATATTTACTGCTGCCAAGAATGAGCATGTCATCGACATATAAACATAGCATGACATAACCATTTTGTGTGGTTTTAAAGTAAATGCACTAATCAGTCTATAGACTTTGTGTTCTTGTCCTGGGATGACAAACCCTTCATGTTGTTTCATGTAAATTTCTTCTTCTAAATCTCCATTTAGAAAAACAGTTTTAACATCCATCTGGTGGATTTCCAGATTTCGTAATGCAGCATTGCTTACTAGCATTCTGATAGAAGTTATCCTCGTCACAGGAGAGTAAGTGTCAAAGAAATCCAAACCTTCTTTTTGGCGGATTCCTTGCACTACAAGTCTAGCCTTATACTTATCGATTGTGCCATCGGTTTTTACTTTGGTTTTAAAAATCCATTTAAAACCGAGAGCTTTAAACCCTTCAGTAAATTCTATCTCCCATGTATGATTTTGCAATGGAGTCTCACTTTTGACGGCTTCCTTCCAGTAAGGTGCTAGGTGTGACATTGCTTCTGTGAAGGTTCTGGTTTATTTTCCGTTAAAATCATTAAGAAGTCTTCACCGTAGGTTTTTTCCTTACGAGCTCTTTTACTACGCCTGGTTCAAATTCAGCTTCTTTCCCATCATCTATAAATGAAGTGCTTCGCTATTAGAGGTATTTCTCTCTTTGTTCTCGCTTTGATTTTCTTATCCTTGCAGGGAAAATGTTTTCAAAGAAAGACGATTTCTTGATTCTATTATATTTACATGAATATCCGATATCGATTTAGAACAAAACCGATAAGCACTACTATTGAGTGCATATCCTAAGAAAATACAATCAACGGTTTTTGGTCCGACTGTGACCTTTTTCGGAAGTGGCACTGCAACTTTTGCAAGACACCCCCACACTTTCAAGTATTTGTATGAGAGGACGGTACCCTTCCAAAGTTCATATGGTATTTTTCAGTCACTTTGTGCGGAATTTTGTTGAGAATAAAATTTGATGTAATCAGTGCTTTCCCCCCCCCAGTGGTTATGGGTTACCCCTGATTCTTGCAGCATTGCGTTCATCATCTCTTTTAGAGTTTGGTTTTTTCGTTCCGCAATTCCGTTAGATTCAGGTGAATAAGGAGCATTAGTTTGATGAATGATTCCATTTTCTTTACAAAATGCATCAAACGGTCCTTCATATTCTCCACCTCTATCACTTCTTACTATTTTAATAGTTTTTCTAAGTTGATTCTCAACTTCAAGTTTATATTCCTTGAATTTTTCCAAAGCTTCGTTTTTGTTTTGTAACAAGTAAATATAACAGTATTTTGTGCAATCATCTATGAATGTCACAAAGTACTTTTTACCTCATCTTGTAGGCAAATACTTTAGATTGCACAAATCTGTGTGTATTAAGCCAACATGTTCTTTTTTCTTTCTATTTGGCTTGTACGCATACTTCATATTTGTCTTTACTCGATTTGCATTTTGGAATTAGGTTCAAATTCATTAATCGTTGTAGCGATTTATAATTCACATGTCCTAATCGTTCATGCCAAATATTAAAAGACTCGACCAAATAAGCAACTTGAGCATTCTTATTCATTGAAACATTGGTTACAACTTTTTTTGGTATGATTGTCATTACATTCATTTTGACCAGTCCACCCTTAATAAAACCCTTGCCCAAGTACACCCCATTCTTCTTAAGAACAAGCTTGTCCGAGACAAAATTGGCACAAAAACTAGCCTTGCTCATGAGAGTGCCGGAAATTAAATTCTTGCTCATGTCGGGAACGTGTTTCACGTTGTTGAGAGTGATCTCATGACAGGAAGTCATCTATCTTCAGTATCACCTTGCCATGTCCCAAAATCTTGGAAGAGTTGGTGTTACCCATCTTAACCCTTTCATCACCCTTGCATTTCTGATAAGTGTTGAACATGTCCTTATCAAAGCATATCTGAGTGGTAGCACTTGTGTCATACCACCACTCCATGGGATTTTCCTCAATCGCATTGACTTCTTCAGTGTCAACATAACAGAGATCTTCCTTTGTTAAGTAGGATTGATCATGTCTTTTAACTTTAGGCTTGCTACGACATTCTTCAGCCTTATGTCCCACTTTGCCACAATTATGACATTTTCCGTAGATCTTCTTTTCAACAAAGGGTTGTTGAGAAACAAAGGCTTGTTTTTTGAAACTCGTGGATCCATAGAGTTTCATAACTTTTTTTTGGAAAGTCTTTTCCACCACTTTTCCTTTTCCCTTAGCCTTACTACGTTCAGCCAAATACACACGATATCCAGCGTCCTCGTGGCTTGTGAGCTCGGTGGAGCGGCGGTTTCTAGCTTCAATCTAAAGCCTAGAGATCAAGTCTTCCAGAGACATTGCCTTTCGTTTGTGTTTGAGATAGTTTTTGAAGTCTACCCAACTTGGAGGAAGCTTCTCAATAAAGTAATTCACTGTGTATGGCTCACAGATCCTCATGCCCTCATCATAAATCTCATTACACAACAGTTGGAGTTGTTCAACTTGTACCATGATGAATTTGTTGTCCACCATTTTGAACTCCAGGAATTTTACGACAGCAAATTTCTGAACCCCTGCATCATCAGACTTATATTTCTTCTCCAAAGTGATCCACAACTGCTTTGCGGTCTTGAATTCATGTTCGTTGTTGTAAACCGAATACAACGGGTCTACTAAACGACTTAGGATCCAGCCTCTACACAGAAAGTCTGAGTGTACCCACGCCTCAATGCTGGATATTGTGTGCACATCAGTGGCTCCAGGAGGAGCGATTGGCTTATTCTCCTTGAGAAACTTATTGAAGTTCAACGTGGTCAGATAGAACAACATCTTCTGTTGCCACGTCTTGAAGCCCTTTCCATCAAACTTGTCGGGCAGCAATGCACTGTTATCAACTGGCCTTGGTGGAGGTTTTACTCCGGTTTCAGTGTTGACGAGAGTCTGCTCATTTTCATTCGACATCTGTTCACAAATTAAGGAAAGCAGAGTTAGAAACTTGAGCCATTAATAAATCACAATATATTAATGTAAACGCTATTTATGTGTGTTTTAAATTACACACACTATTTTCCGTGTTTGAAGAGAAAATCCTATTTCACACGCAGGCGCTATAATATACGGTCAAAGCGTATTGGAAAATAATTGGATTTTTCTCACGAAACAACTATTATTAGTGTTCTAAGTGTTTTACAATTCGCTTATGAAAATGTTTGTAGAAACAACTTTTCCAACCGTTTCGCAAACTCGCTTAGAAGCGTCCGCGGAAATCGGTTTAAGTGTTTGACAAATCGCTTATGATAGCGTTTGTTGAAATCACTTTTCTTAAAACACAAACGTTTCGCAAACTCGCTTATAAGCGTCCGCAAAAATCGTTTACTGTGTGTTTTATACGTTTTAGAAATCGTAATTTAAACAAAAAAAATCGTTACTCGACGGATTATCCGATCGGACTCATTCTTTGTTTAATTTATTGCCAAATAAATTTTAGTATTTAAATGCAGAAATAAATCGCAGAATTAAATTGCAAAAATTAAATGGCACAATTTAAATTGTAGAATTTAAATTGCAGAAATTAAATTGCAGAATTTAAATTGCAGAAATTAGATTGCAAAAAGAAATCGCTATTCTCAATCCGATTGTAGCTATATGCTAGAAACGGATTTATTTGAGTTACGCTTGTAGGACCGAAATAAACCGGATTAAAAGAAAGTGATTAAAAGCATAAATATAAATATAAATATAAATGCAATTTACAAAGCGAATAATAACGAATATTAAAGCAATAAATAAATATCGGAGGCGAGATATGATCTCTCTCTGTAACTCAAATAAAGCGCCCGTAGTGAGACGACTATAACGCTTTTTGAGCACCAGGATACAACCGATAATAGACCGATTTCGCAACACTCGAAAATAGAATATATGTACGTAATATTCTACAATATACTCAAGAACTTACGTTTTCCGAAAGAATGGAGAAACGGAAGCGAGAGAGAGTTGGAGCAAGCAGAGTGTTTTTTTTTTTACTTTCAGATGTATTTATAAGAGAAAGAGATATATGAATGAGTGAGAGAGCCTCTCCTTTTATAGGGAGCTTATGACTTGAGAAAGTTGATCCCAAACGATGTGGGATGTGGTACAAAACATGTATCACCACTTACTCATTTATTCTTAATGGACCTTATTTGACATCTTGGGTTATACCCATATCCATTTCTCATTCACATTCTACTCAATTTTATAAGCCCATAAAGACTTATAAAAAATTGATCCAACACAAACCCCCGTCAATTCATTAGTTTAAAAATTGCCTTATCTTTAATCCTATATTATTACTAATGGTCGGAAGAAAGCGCAGTGTTTGTTACCAGCACTTGTTATTGTTTTAGACTCTCATCTGAGAAAGTCTTCTGCCAACGTATAAGAAACATAAAAGAAGCCCTGTAAAAACTATGATGACCAACATTTTGTGAGATCAACTGGAGAGACAGGAATGGAAGGAAATCGAGGTGTCACGAGCACCTCGGCTAGCCCTGGCTTCAATAGAGTAGTGGCACACAGAGCCACAACTAGAATCACGGAGAAAGAAGCTTGATTTGTACCTTCCATTGCGGTGACTCTATATTTTCTTTTATATTTACTATATAGCTAGTGATGAGCAGATTGTTTGAGATGGTCTTGGAGAATCAGAAGAAAGTAACTATTTATAGTGTAACATTATTGATAGTGAGTTACACTTTATAATTAGTCGTCTGTTGTTACAACCTTTCAATTAAAAACATTGAACGAACTGTTACACTTTACAACCAGAGAATAACTTAAGTCGGGGAAGTTTTAGTTTTACCAATGAACTCAAATATATAAGTCATTTGAATTTAATGTTTATTTACATAAATTTTTAACGGATATGTATTCATATTTGGTTTGGTGGCTTTAACTTTGAAGCTTCCCTAAAAGTTTGGTTCAATCTACATGTAAAATTTATTATGTTGTTATCAGAGAACAAGAGAAGCTTTAGACTAGAAAGATCATGCATTCAAAGGCTAATATTTCCGTGGGTCGATGAGGAACAATAAAGGGCTGAATATGTCAGCCAGAAATATGCACCACAAACAATCATTGATTACTATAATCTATAGCTTGTTTTCTAAAGTATCCTACATTGGTTGTGTTTGTGTAAGTGTAAGACATGTGTAACTTTATATATTATACAATCTATGGAACAATTATTTGAAAAAATAGAATGATACAGAGAAGATTAACATAACCCATATTTAAAGTTACATGAATTAGTTTTGTGTTTATTTATGTGTTTTTAAACCAGCCGAGTTTCAAGTAAAGAGAGGTCTTGCATGTATTGAGCTATTCCTTTCCCATTATGGGTCAAATGAAGAATGTCATATGCATATACCTTATCATGATCATTTATTTATATATATCACTAGTTTTATACCCTATAGCACCGGAAGATAATATTATATATATTTATCTATATTTATATAAAAAATATATTTTATAAATAGATTTATCGCTAAATTTTTTAAAAAGAGAATGATGCACAAAACCTTTATCTGTATTTTCTGTGAATAAATTTGAAATTAAATAAATATTTTAAAATAATATTTTCCACAAAAATTAAGTAAATTAAACACTAAACACTAATATAAAGACTCTTAACAAACCCATATTAAAATAATATTTTAATAAAATACATTAAATACTAATATAAAACATCTTCTAAAAATATAATAAGATTTGTTAAAAAAAATTATTACCTTTTCATGAGCCAATAATAATTCTATTCTCATGAGTATATTATTTGCTTTGATATTTCTTACTTTCTATTTTTGAAGCAAGCGTACTCTAATAAGATGATAAACACGATTTTTGGCTAATTGATCTAGGGTAAGAAAACTCCTGAATTCATTTTTCTGATTTAATAGGGTTGACTTCGCTATACTACACCAACAAAATGACCCCATACTATTTTTCCCCAAACTTTTAGTTTCATCATTAAACTACATATAATAATATTATTGTTCTTAATACATCATAAACTTATAAAACTCTCCAAAATTAGATATATTCAATAATTAAATATAAATCCCGTTTTAAAACTCTTATTCGTGTTTTGTTTTTGCGATTAGAGAACCCAAATTTAACCGATGACCCGATGAACAATTTCTTTTTTAACAAAAATAAAATAAAATAAAAACCCTACAGATCCTTGCCCTTCCTCTTCTTCTTCTTCTCTCCATTTTCTCCCTCTGTTCCTCTCTTTTTTTCTCGAGAAAATCCAAAGTTTTTGCTTTCGTTCTTAAGCCAGATCATGGTTATGGAGCCATCAAATGTTCAAGAAGTGGAGAAAGTCCAAGAAATTAGATACGAACAAACAAAAGAAATTAGATATTTGTTTGTTTCTGTAGAAGTAAGATTCGCTTACGCTACGTCTGAATTCTCAACCATGTGGAAGGTGAAAAAGAATACAAACGATTCAGAAAACTTACCCGAAAACGCTGAGAAATTTTCAATCTTTCTTCGTCCATTTGTCGCAGCGAGGGAGACAGACAGAGACCTAGAAACAGAGTGATTTGCAATTACTTTAGATCCTCCGTCAAGCACAGTGACTTGCAGAGGGTGAAATAACAAGTATATACCGATGGTGCAACACAGAAGATATAGTTTGTTTTGAGAGTAATTAACATTATACAGTTGCGTTGCATAACAAATTCAGTGTTCTAATCAATTCCATTTTCAAGTCTCATATTCCTTTCAATGTTTCGCAAAATCATATCCAAAGAATAACTTAACAACGTCAAAACACTGCAATACAAACGCCAAAAACTCAATTCTAGCCACAGATCTGACAGATTAAACCGTATAGAGCTGAAATGTGCATATTCCGACTGCAGAGATCAAATCACTTTCTATCGAAGGCTAAAACACAGAAATACTAAAGAAGCTACCTGCACTCCAATACAAAGGCCCAATAAGTGTTGTGTTTGTGACACTCCTGGGAACAAAAAATTGAAAATAGACAAAATTGTAAGGAAATAAATGTAGTGACACTAATGTCAACAAGCTCACAAATTGACAGATTTATGAGCTTCTACATACAATCTTTTGCATACCTGGTGATGAAGATGCAAGCTTTATGCATGAATCAGAGAGATTTCAAGCAACGAAGACAAATTTGTTAACCAAGCAAAAACATCGTTAGTCCAGCACGTGATGAAGAGCACTAACGAAGATATGCAAAAGAAGAAGCTGACCAAACTCAGCATTCAAGGAAGACCACATCTCAACCAAGGCAAAACGCACGTTCATCCAGCAAAAGCAAAAACAGACCAATGGCGTTCAAGGCATGCTTCAAAATGCTGTCTCCACTCACAACACCTTGGCATTAGAATAAGTTTGGTTGATGTTGTCGTGTTATTCACTTACTCTCTCACTCTCTCAATGTTATGTCTTCTATATAAAGCTTGGAATGATGTTGTGTAAAACTTAGCTTTTGAAACCTTAATCTATCTCCTCTTATCAATACAAAACTAGCGGTTTTGAGAGTCAATTAACACCTCTCCCCTTCTTTACTTTTCTGTTCTTAAATAAAGCTCATTAGGAGCTAAATAAGGTAGTTTGCTATGTTGTTCAAAATCGTTTCTCAAAAGTTAACAAAATTCGGGTAACAAAATACGAGAGAAAGGAAAACAAAATTGAGCTAACCATGGCTGAATCAAGCTAAGTTTCAGAGAAAATTATTGCAGAGACGAAGAAGCAGGAGAATATGGAGTCTTTTGTTTTTCTTCGGTGTGCTGCGTCTTCTCTCTTTCTTTCCTCAGTTTTATGCGTCAGCTTTAGTCCGAATAAACAACGTGTGTGACTTCTTTCGGTTGAACAATCGCTACAAAGGGAACGAGCCAGATTCGACCGATGAAGATGGCGTTGGAGTGGCCGAGAAGGATGTCGAAAAACTAAGCTACACACATCTATTCAAAACACCACGTGTCTTCTACTTTTTTCCTGTAACAAATGTTCATCGTTTTTTTTTTTTTCATCGGGTTAATGGTCAAATTCGATTCTCTAATCGCAAAAACCAAACGCGAATAAGAATTTTAAAACGGGGTTTATATTTAATTATTGAATATGTCTAATTTTGGAGATTTTTATAAGTTTATGATGTATTAAAAAGAATAATACTATTATATGTAGTTTAATGATGAAGCTAAAAGTTTAGGGGAAAATAGTATGGGGTCATTTTGTTGGTGTAGTAAGAAGCTAAAAGATGAATGAGAAGATGATTTGTTAAGAATCTATAATTTGGTATTTATAATTAAACTACTACAATATCAATTTGAAAAATTAACATAATTGTGATGTAAAATATTAAATATTAAATATTTTGCTAAAACTGACAATTGTCTTTTCTGATGATACATTAAGTAAGTTGTCTTTTCTATTATTTTCATTTTTCTGCTATTTATATTTTTACTAAACTGACAAAAATCTTAATTGATTATCTATTTTACATTTTTATATAAAAAATTACCATTACCAGAAATTTTTAAATTACTAAAATTTATGCTATTGACATTTTTGTTTGACAAACATCTTAATTAATTAATAATTCTATATTTATATATAGAAAATTACCGTTACCAGAAAGAGACACGTGTCACAATCTAAATTAGTGATGATACGTGTCAAAATCTAATGAGTTATCACTTTGACACGTGTCACGTTCACGTTAAACACGTTGAGCTTTGTATAATAAGATTTTATTTAGTTATCTTACAAAATTACAAATCTCTAAACTCTTTCTTCATCCAAGTTGCATAAAAGTTAATTATTTATATCTTCTTTACCATTTTTTTGTCGTGCAAGGCAGCACAATCTTACACACATTTTAGACCATCCTCAACATCAGTAGCGACTGTGGTCACGTCCAATGATGTGGTATCATCGTGTGCTGTAGAGTCGTAGAGATAAGACGATGAAGCAGGTAGAGACAATTTGTGATCTGAGTGTAAGCAGAGGAAGCCTTAGTTACTGCAGAAGCTGAAACAGTTTCCCCACCAGTTGTGGCTTCACTTATTGGCAAAAGGGTATTTGTTTTGGCTGGCAGGACATTGTTCAAGGAAAACTGTACTGTAATATAAAACTTCCGAATTATAATCCTACGTGGATTATTCCACCGCGTCAATAGACTAAAATATAAGAATAAATTGTAAAAAAAATAAAACATATCCTCTATATATTATTTAGAAAGTACGCTTATAAATAAACCTTACAAAATATTAATAATTACATCATATTACCATTACATTTAATAACAAATTAAAATCTCTCATTAAGGGTATTTTAGTCAATTAATTATTATATGATCATTTAATAAATATTAAATTAATTATTTATAATTTTTATTTTAAATAATTTATTTATTTTATTTTTTGAAAGAAAAGTTAAAAATAGATTTTGTGAAGATTTTGTTGATTTAATTAAACAAATTAATTAAATTAAATTAAAGATTGATTTAATTTTCTAAAAATAAGAGATCTGATGTAAATTACGATTTTTTGAAAGATTTTAAGACAAAATTTAAACCAATTTAATTATGTTTTTAGGTGCTAACAAAGATTCGATATTATAAAAATTGATATTATAATTTTCATAAAGTTTTGGAATAATTACAATTTTCTAATATCCTGATTTTATAATTTTTGGATATTTTTCCTATAATTGTAATTTGTCCGTGTTATAGCACGGGATATATACTAGTTGTAAATAAAACAATAAATTGGAAACCAATTATAAAAAGGAAAACTGTTTGAAAAAAAAGATAACTGTACTTTAATAGTATAAAACTTCCAAATTATAATCCTACGTGGATTATTCCACCGCCTCAATAGACTAAATATAAGAATGTCGCATTGTAATCTTACACATTACAAAATCTCTCTTTTCTTGGTATAAACATCATGGAAGCTACTCCAAAATTCACCTACCAAATCGAAAACTATCCTGAACCCGAACAAATTGGCACAATCGCAGTCTATTCAAATTTCGTCAGACCGGACGACATGGAGCCGATACTAACCCGGTCTAACTTCTCATGTTCATTACCTGCCAATGAATTCACTGACGACGAAGATTCTCCTCATAAACAAAGACTCTATTACTTCTTAACAGATTCAGGAGTTGATGCACGAGATGCTCTCGAGTTAATACAAAAACTCACTCGACTTGCATGTGAAGTAACTTCCTCGTTTGCATATCGTTCACCTTATGCTTTGTTAATGTTGTTGACTCTTGATGTGGCTCCTTCGAGTACTGAAGGATCATTCCTCGATGACTCTCAAGTCGAATCATTCCTCGATGACTCTCAAGTCGAAGAGGTGATTCGAGCCTCCCTCGACGAATATGAGAGGAGGAATAGCGAGTTTAGACCCGCAAGCAAGTTAAGAGTCGAGGCCTTGAGCAGGAGAATATACAAGCGAAAACGAAAGACCTGTTCTAGTGGTGACAAGTGCACAATTTGTTTAAAGGAGTTTAAAACCGGACGAGAAGTTGCTACTTTACTTTGTGGTCACGAATTTGACAATAAGTGTATTATGGAATGGTTTAAGTTTGGCCACGTTTGTCCATTGTGTCGCTTCGACTTACCACGTGAAGATATGAGATTCCACAACAGACTGCTATAGTACCGGATATAATAGTAGTTATTTATAAAGAGAGAAAATTTGAGAGTTCTAAGGGAGATCAAAAGTATAAATCTGATGCAACCTAGATTTAGGATAACCATTCAATATTTTTATTTATTCATATTATATATTTTAAAGCTATCCTATTTTGATAAAGCTTATCTTTTAATATTTTCCTGGTCGTCAGGGTTAAATATAAACAGTATATTTATGTTTAAGGTTTCATGAAATTATTATTGATGTTGAGATTTAATAAAAAGAAACAGAGTTTTCTCTGCATTCTTTATTATTAGTATATCTGTAGAGATTTCAACGAGTTCAATATAGCCTCGTTTATTTGGAAAATTTTAGATTAAACGAATAACCTAGCAATTATCCTAATTTTCGGAAATTTCTAAAATCAATGAACCACTAATCTATCCTTATAAATTTCTGTTACGTCAATTAGTCCTAAGCTGACTCGGTATGCAAACCTAGATCCAAATTAAAAAATCTAAGTTGAGATTGCGGTCTATATAGTAATATAGAAGTTAAAATTTATGTAGTTAACCAACTATTGGCTATGTCCGCAAGCAAACAAAAAGATATATATTATATATTAAGGTTTAAAAATTGATTGTTCGAAGAGGAACAAAGTATAACTATGATGCAGCATAGATTTATGACAACCATTTAATATTGAACTAGATATCGATTGATAATATGTACTGGCGCAGGCAATGTTCTTTCTTTTTATATATTTTATTGTATTAATTAATTATTGTAGTGCAATTTAATTGTTATTAGAATGATTGAATTAAATGCATGTTATTGTTAATTCAATATAGAAAAACTTATCTGTGTTTTAGGCCTGTTTAAATGTTCTTCGTGCGGAGATAACTTTAAATGTTCTAGATAACTGACATCTCTAAAGTTCTAACATAATTTTTATTTTTATTTATTAATTTAGTAAATATATTGTACTTTGAAGTGGTTTTAGTGTATAATGTAAGTTAATATATGTGAATACAATAATTTTAAATATATGTGTACAGTTTAGGTTCTAACATGTACATGCGCACGGATGTTTTATCTAGATTCTAACATGTGCTCACACATGGGATAATGATTTTTATTATTTATTTATTTAATTAATTATATTATAAGATTTTTGGTGGTGTTAGATTATAATGCATGTTATTTACGATTAGATTGATTGAATTAATTAGCTTGGGTTATGCCTTGATATATATTGGACAATTGACATTTTTGAATTAGTTAACTTAAATTTAAATTCCTTTTAGTTTCTTTAACATATAAATGAAAAAATTATGTAATGCTGTATTTAACATTTTAGTAAAAAAAAACCTTCAATGGTACTATAATTTTTTTTATCTATAATTATTTTTTATTGTAATTTATAATTAAATATATAAATTCATTTTTAATTATTAGTCTATAATAATAAATAATTTGTTATAAAAGTTATGTGATGTTTATTTTTGGAATATGAATATGAGTTAGTCCAAAGTCAATATCATAATAATAGCTCCGATTGGTGATCATGAAAAGAACAATAAGAATTGAAAAGAAAATGAATAACAAGGAACAAAAAAAGAAAAAAAAATGACCAAAATGAGGAACGAGAAGGAAAAATGTAAATGAAAAATTGAACAAATGGTTACAGTAAATGGTAACCAAAATATTGAATAGATATTGTTTTAAAAATTTTAACATAAAGATTATTTTGTAAAAATGATTCATTTAGTGAATTTAGTTTATAAATTTCATTTAAAATTAATATTTTATATTAATTTAAAATAAAATGATAGTAGAAATAAAAATATTTTACTAAAAATATATATAAATTTCACTTGAAAGAATTTTTTAATTTTAATTTAAGTATAAATACTAATTTAAAATAAAATCATATCATTCAATTAAAGTAAATTTTTTGATGAAATTATATATATATATATATATATAGATATATATTTATAATAAATATTATGAAAAGTATTTATCTATAAAAATGTAAATATTACCCAAAAAAACTATTTTAAAATTATTTAATAAAAAAACAAAATTTTAATTTTTGTTCCTCATTGTTCCTCTACAATTTTGGAGAGAGACATTTTTGTTTTATCATTCTTTTTTTCATGAGGAATGAAGAGAAAAAATGTAAGACCCACATATCTGAAAATTAAAAAAAAATCTTATAAATGATAAAAAAATTGAGGAACAAAGAGGAACATGACATTCTTCCTCGTTCTTTTTCTCAAAAGTGATCACCAATTAGAGCCGGACGTTGGCGTTAGGTATGTTTCTCTTTTGTATCTGTTTTTGCCATAGACATAAGTAAATCATTAATAAGTATCAGAGTTACGAAAAAATAACTTACCTATAGTTTTCAATGTTGTTACTTGTTAGCTCTTTAGCCCATTCTAAACCTGTAAATGTAAACAATTACATCAGAGATGCTCTTAAAACTTAATTAAAGATTAATTAAATATGTTATCGAGAAGAATAAAATTAAGCAAACAAAGGTTAGAGAGTATATGACCTCAGAAAAACCAAACCTGCAAGCATATGAGTAACAATGAGAAGAAACAATCAAAGCCTTCTTTTCCATAAGAGTGATGCAAAAAAAAAAAAACAATCACAAGCATTACGTAAATTCTTAGGCGGCGTAGTGAACGTTTGGCTTTCACTTATCTCGAGCAGGCGACGGAAACTCTTGCTAATCACTCTGCGTTTGGCAACGTGCGAGTTTGCTGCCATGTTTGGGACTTTAAGTGGTACAGATGAGATGAACTGCCTCCAGGAGTTCGAGGTTTATGTACATGTAATCACTAGTAAAAACATTTCATATAGCCACGAACTACCCACGGAAGAGCTACGGAAAAGCCACGAAAAACCATTGAATAGCCACGGAAAAAAAGCTATGAAACTATAGCCACGGAAAACTTATTCGTGGCTATAGCTTCGTGGCTTTTTAATTTTCGTGGCTTTTTAATTTTTGTGGCTATTTTTATTTTTTCGTGGTTTTTTCATGAATTTTATGGCTAGTTCGTGGCTATATGAATTTTTTTTGGGAGAATTAGCTAAAAAGGACAAATATACCCTATGTTTGTGGATCTAAACCTTTAGTTAATTAGTTTGGTAATCTAACATTTATATTAATTAAAAACCAACTATACCCTCATAATTATAATTAAGTATATTGGCTATTTATTCTTTCTTTTGTATAATAGTTTGATTTAAATTTTTGTTTTTAGTTTTTTTTTTTTTTGGATAAACCCTCTAAACTATGTAGAAACTTTGCCAAATCCCTAAAATCTCAATTTGCCCATCGATTCCACTCTTCTTCTTATTTGTTTCACTCCTTATACTTTGGCCCATCTAGTCCAAATCCCTGAATCACTCTTTTGCCAAATTCCTAACATCTTTTCCTCTTTTCTTCTTTTCTTCTTTTGTTTCACTCAACCACTTTGCATATCGATTTTTTTTTTCTCTCTCTTTCTCGAACATAAATACCTAAATCCCAAATTGAGACCAATTCCAGTTTGTCATCGTTCGTGGGTAAATTATAAGGTTCGTGAGTCTCTTTCTCTCTTATCTTTGGATATATCTTTTGAAGAGGATGAGGAGGGAGAAAGGTAAATTAGTTAGAATTCTAATTTATTAAGTCAGGGTGATCGGTTTTTCTTCATCTGAACCAATTGGTTACACTTAGAGATAGTCTATCTCAATTGGGTTCTTTCCGATTTCACCGATTGATCTAGATTAGGACTCAGTAGCCCTCGAATTTAACATATTGGATTGAAAGTAGTTGAACCTAAGATTATTCATGATTTGGTAATTTTAACAATGCAGGGAATTAGAAAGCTCTGCTGTGAGCTTTTGGATTTGAAAGATGCTGTGGAAAATAGGTGCGGTGATATGCGTACCAAGTACCTTGCTTTCTTAAGGTAATATAAGCTCTACTAACTTCTCTTTGTTATTGGGTTTGCAATTTTTGTACCTCTTTACTATTTGGTGTAAGATTAAGTTATGTGCTTTGTTTCCATTGTTTATCTTTATGTAGAATACCTTACTAATCAAATATCCAATTGAATTGAATTGATGGGCTTCAAAAGCTTAAGTGTATGATTCAGCGTTTCTCTTTCAGTTTGGTTAAGTGTTGTTGCACGTTCTTTTCTGATTTTCCTAGTGTCACTAAATTTCAGCTGCATTTGGACATTAGGGACACATCGAGTCAGAGGTCAGTAACCTTGCAGTGCTTAATGCTTTTAAGACTTTTAACTTTGGAATTGTTTGTTTCCTTGTACATGATTACCAATTTCTCCTTTGGCAACTATGAGTGTAGAACTTTTGTATTGGTAGAGTCATTTTTTGTTTCCTTTTTTCCACTTGATTGATAGGTGATTCAAAAATTTCAGTGGTTAAACACTTACATATGATTTTATCGTTGCACAAAAAAAAAGTCGTATGATTTTATCTATATAACTAGTTTAATATGAACACTATCTATGAATTTTATTTCCAAGCATCATTATTGTCATGATTTGTTCGAGATTTTTTTTTTGGCTTGAGTTCATGGACATACTCGTAAGAGACCAACTTGATTGGTTAAATTAGTTCACTAACTCTTTAAGTTGTGAAAACAACATTTGGTAGATCAGTCCACCAACTCTTTTATTAAATACACACACTACATAGAAAAAAAAACAGTATCCATAAATCGAGATTGGATCAGCCAGTTATAATGCTATAAAACCAGACTCGTAATGATTTGATGTCAAATTGAACTGGAAAAATACGGGCAGAAAATCTTAAAACCAGTTACTAAATTAAATTGACATGTTTGATAAAATCCATGCTTTCAATATTGAAGTTTTAACTTGTCAACGTTAGGCTCTATCTTTCTTATTTTCTTAAGTTTTATAATACTAACTTTGTCATTTATTACTTAACTCATGTAGGAATGGGAGATGAACTTCCGAAATGCCTTTTCAAGACGAGATATGAGCCACAAGTGGACCACATTAACAATCGTTACAGGTTTCCTCTTATGCTTAAATTAGAAACCGTCTTCCCAAGAGAATACAAAGAAGTGAAGAAAAATTCAGTATTTGCAAATATTCTGTCGATAAAGGAGAATGCTTTAGGCTACTCAGCTCGTCTAACACACATCATGACGTGTAGACAACTTGTAACAGAGAAAAAAATATGAAGTGTGGTGTGTATTTGGAGGAAGGCGGTTGAGATTTTCACTACAAGAATTTCATGCGATTACAGGGCTTAAGTACGAGGATGATCATGTGAGCACTGAGGTAGACAATATTGAAGATGATGATGGGTTTTGGAGTACTCTCCTTAAGAGGAAGCTGGTCAAACCCTTTCCCTTGAATTTTGTTACCACATTATTCAACAAGTGGTGGATGCAAATACCATACCTAGCCAACGGATAGATTTTACCAAGTGAGTTATCAATTGAGACATGTCTATCAGAGACAAAAGCCAAATCTTGCTCGTCCGCAATAACAACTTTTAGTTGCATAAAAAACCAATCCCATGAATGATCATTCTCTGAATCAACAACTCCAAATGCAATTGGATACAAACTAGAGTTACCATCTACGGTTGTGGCAACAAGCAGAACTCCTTTGTATTTGTTTTTTAAAACGTTCCGTCAACCAAAAACACTCTCCGAATAGCCTTGTAAAACCCTCTGATAGACTGATGATACACAGAGTTTTAACCCAATTAAATTACTGCAAGTGCACAGACAATCGCAATAGTATAAAAGGAATCGAATCCACAGAGACCAAGGTTACACTTTAATTTTGTGAGATTTTAAAATAAAGCTAAGACGAAATATGAGTTTGTTTTGGTGACAGAATTGCAAGCAAGTAAAAACGATGTAAATTCAATAATTAAAAGGTACTAGACTAGGGTATTTCTCCGGTATTCAGAGATGAAACTTGAGCAACTATTCAGGATTAAATTCAGCACAAATCTAGAACTCGAATATAAAAATAAGAACGACCCACTCTCGTGGCGCAGAACTCTTTATCTAACAGCCTAAATACCTAAACTCTCGTTTGGACCTAGGGATGAAGATAAGCATTAATGTACTGATTCGATATGTTCACCAACCGCACAAATGCTCACGAATGAATGCTCACTGTCTTCTGACACAAAACACTCTCGCGAATAGGTTTAACCTAAGATCATAGACTAAGTGATCAGTTTAATCTAAGCATTAAGTCTAACAATTGGCGAAGACAACATATATATGGATCATATCTGTGCTCAACTTATCAACTCATGAATACCATTGAAACCCTAATCTAGCTAATGAAACTACTCAGCCATGGAAGAACAAATCACAACAATGGATAAAAAGGAATTCATGAATAATATTGAAATAGAATAAGGTTCAGAATTCTTCTCAAACAAGGTTGTGGCTGATCCTCTGGATCTTACAAGCATGAACCAAAAATAAATCTCCAAAGTCTGATGAGAAATCGAGAGCAACAGAGAAACGATGGTCACAGAGAAAATAGAAATCTATCCAATAATCAGAGAATGACTCTAGGGCTCGTGCTTCCCCTCTTTTTCTACTGGCGGCCCCCTCTCTTTATTTTTCCACGTCAGCACACCCAAAAACAGGTAAAAAGTCGAAACCCTTAATAATTCTTCGGAGCACCCTGGCGAGCACGTGCTCCCGAAATCGGACTGGGTGCTCTGCGTCTGTTTTATGCTTTATAGCTGCGATTTCGTCCCTTCTTGCTCCAAAAGCTCAATTAGCTCCAGTCCATCAAATCCATGCTCCAAGACTTCATTTTAACCTGATAAGACTCAAAAACGACTCGAAAGACACAAAAAGACTCAAAAAGGACTAGTTAGTATAGGCTAAAATCCTAACATATCAACTGACCAAATGAAAGAAATAGATATTTGAATTTACCATCGACATCACATTCATAACTAGCATGCGTACCAGGATTAGTTTTTTTTAGCATGTGCAAATATCTTGGTATTTTACCAAAAATTTTCTCTGGTATACCCGTAACAACATTGACCGCAAACTCACGAGACTCCCATGTTTTCGAATAAGAGAGATAAGTTTCATGCTCTGTACGCATAATATTTATGATATCAATCGGTTTAGGCCCTTCCTTCACACCCACATATTTCTTCGCAAAAATATTTCCAATTGTTTTTGCTGAAGCTCTCCTTGAGAATTCACTTTTATTTGAAGGCGCACATGTGTGTTCTGCCACATACTTATTGATGCAAAAATATGTAGACCCAACTAAACATTCTGCACAAATTCTCCAATTGCAGACATTATCTTTGCAGCGTATACACCAAAACTTCGTACAAGATTTTGCAACCCTATAGTCAAAGTTATGCTTCATGGCACATATTTCTAAAGTTTTCTTCAGATCTTCCTTTTGAAATATTGATGCAACTTGATATCGTCTACTATCCGACAGAGTTTTATACTATCAACATTGCTTCTAGACATTAAGTCATCTTCACCATCAAATTCAGCATCATAAGAAATTCGTTTGAAATTATCCTTCCATTAAGCTCCATTCACACATCCTTTAGATAACTTAGGCCAACTATCCACATCCTCACAAACATTTTGATGTTCATTCTCCTTATCATCACATGAATCATGTGGATACTCATTCAAATCAATCATGACTCTTCTCATTTGAGCATAACCATTAGCTTTAAATGTTACACACATCTGTAGCGTAGTCTCCTTTTTAAAATACCCAAACAAATTTGTTACACACATCTGTAGCGTAGTCATTGGTGACAATAACTGGAGGAGATTCGAAGTTGCCGATCAAACCAGTATATAAGAAACTGATTTCCACATCAACCTTACTCTGCTCTATGTTGAAGTCTTCTGATACAATCTTCTTCAACTCTTCAAAAGTAGTACTAGAGTTCAATGTAAGTAGTCTACCATATTTGTCTCTATCAACGATAAATTTCTACTCGGTATTACGAAACGATTTGCATGCACGACAAACTATGTAGGCCTGCAACATACTCATCTGCGATATTTAAAAATTAATTAAATTAGACATACATAAAGAAGAGAAATACTAAACATTTACTCAAGATCTAGGTAAAACGGTATAACCTTACATTATCTAGAATATGTCTTCTACCTACGTAAAGTAATCTAAAATACGTCTTCTACCTACATTAGGTAATCGAGAATACGTCTTCTTCCTATTTAGGTAATCTAGAATACGTCTTCTACCTACTCTAGGTAGAACACGTATTCTAGATTACCTTAATTAGGTAGAAGACGTATTCTACCTTTATTTATACTACATAAGATAGACTACCTGTTTACGTCATCTTCTTTTTTAACCAAATTATGCAAAAACAGTTTATAAGTAAGAACAAACTCAACAATTAATTTAGGAACCTTTACCTTCAATAGTTTATGAATGGTTCGAGAGACACAACAATTTGATCAGGTGGAGGTAACACTGCAAAATTTAACAAAACTTCAGTCAAAGTAAAATTTCAACTTGATATCATTCAAATTTATAATAAAGAAGAATTTAAAAACTTACAATAGGGTAGCATAGATTTTTATTGAAGAACGACTGAATGAGAAGATTGAACAACGATAATCTTTGAAGGATTGACTTGAATAATTTAAATGGAATGATGGCTTGAAGATTTAAATGGCATAAAGATTTTATATTTGGCTTGAATCTAATTATGAGCGATGGTATTTGGCTTGAAGATTTACTCTAGATTTACTCTAGGGTTTTGGATGAACGATGAGGAAAACGACGATAGGTTTGGTTTTTAGATTTAAAATAGATTTTAAGGTTATTTTGGTAATTGATAAAACCTAAATAACTAAAGGTTTAGATCCACAAGCATAGAATATATTTGACCTTTTTATCTAATTCTCCCTTTTTTTTTTGGGTCGTTTACTTAAATAGCACACAAACATGATATAATGACCCAGATAGTACAGATTTTTTTTTAATTACTGTAATGTTTTCTATTTCTCAGAATACCCAGAATGCCCTTATAATCATTTGCTAACAAAAACGTAATAACAAAAATACCATTACTTTTTTTTTCCACATCAGCGAAAAATCCTACGTGGCATCATAACTGCCTACGTGTATTATGAAACTCGGCCGTAGAATTTTTTCGTTGTAGTTACGGCCGAGTTATAAGACGAATGGCCGACTTATGTTAACGGCTGACTTATTAGTTAAATCAGCCGGAAATTATGGCTGACTTTAACTCCGACGGACGATTTATGAAATATCAGCTGATTTAATTGCATGCGACATGGCTGACTTTTACTCTGACGACTGATTTATGAAAACTTTGGCTGACTTATTGCTATGACGTGGCTGACTTAGATTCAGACGACTGATTTATCGAAACCCAGCTGAATTATGTGGCTGATTTATGCGGTAGACTCACTTATGCGAAGCTTATGACTTGTCATAAGTCAGTGAACAGGCGATTAATTGATAAATCTGATTAGTACTTACCTGATTAAGTAATTAACTAAGAACTAGTAGTATTCTTATGGTTTATGCAATATGACTAAGTTTTTCACCGATTTAATTGTTTTGATGGCCGATTTCATAAACTTTTATAATTACTTAAATAGTTTTTTTCATGTTACGACTAAGTTATCAATTCGCTTATGGCTGATTTCCATGGCTGATTTATGAGTTCCTTTGTGGCATGTCGAAGAAAACGAAAACCTCATCGCTCGAATGGATCGCATAGTTAAGTCGACAAAATCAGTCCGCCATCTTCAACCTTGTTCATCTTCTTCGTCATCGTCATTCATCTCTTTCTTTCCTCCCATTCACAAAATCTGAACACCTTCGATTGAATGGATCCCGTAATAATTGTTTCCGGCAACTAGGTTAAAAAAGATCGATATGCGTACATACAATCACAGCAGCCGAGCATAGGAACGTTTCTCGTATATCACTGTGTGACCCTTATTGTCGGAGGGATTATGTAGCTTGGGAATGATTCCAAGTCTTGTTTTCTTCCCACGCATCAATCCCTATTGCTTCTCTGACAATTATGATTCAAGCTTCTGGACATCAGAGGAGATTTTCCATCTTCGTAAAGCTAGGGCGGGTATTTCTTTGATCTTTCCATCTAATCATAAATCAGCCACCAAGGATATTAACTCAGCCATTAATAATCATAACTCAGCCATCATATACTAGAAACTCAGCCATAAGTCAGCCATAAAAAACTCAAAACCAATAARTCAGCCATCGAAAACTCATAACTCAGCCGTTAAAAAAAGATAGATAACTCAGCCATAATAAGCTAGATAACTCAGCCGTAACAGATTAATAACTCAGCCATAATAAGCTAGATAACTCAGCCGTAACAGATTAATAAGTCAGCCATAATAAGCTAGATAACTCACCGTAATGATTAATAACTCAGCCTAATAAAAGTACCATCGAAAACTCATAACTCACCGTTAAAAAGATAGATAACTCAGCCATAATAAAGCCATCGAAAACTCATAACTCAGCCGTTAAAAAAAGATAGATAACTCAGCCATAATAAGCTAGATAACTCAGCCGTAACAGATTAATAAGTCAGTCATAATAAGCTAGATAACTCAGCCTTAAGAGATTAATAACTCAGCCATAATAAGCTAGATAACTCAGCCGTAACAGATTAATAACTCAGCCATAATAAGCTAGATAACTCAGCCGTAACAGATTAATAACTCAGCCTCGTAACTCAGCCATTAAAACTCATAACTCAGCCATCATTAACTCATAACTCAGCCATCATTAACTCATAAGTCAGCCATCAAAACTCAAAACTCATAACTCAGCCATCAAACTTCCGCGACAAAAATCCACCCTATTTGTTTCGAATACTACTGGAAAATCATTAGTCAGGCTTTGGAAAATTAAGAAATTACCGTAGAAACGTGGAGAACTTAACGTAGAAAGAGTAAATATCTACGAAATTTAAACCCTGAGTCTTCAACGAAGGCGAGGCGGAAGACGCGAAGCGCAGACGGAAGACGAAGCTTAATTGAAGACTAAGCGAAGCGCAGCAGAGACGACATGATGGCGTCGAAGCACATCTGAAGACGGAAGCACATGAGACGACGACGATGCATGCTTTAAGACGGAATTTAATCGGAGATTTTGTAGAGATTTTTACTGTATCAGATCTATAGAAAGAAAACAAACAATACTTTTATTTAAAAAAGTGTTTTCTTCTTTTAATAAAAAGAAAAGAAAAAAATGTTAATTGTAATTAAAAAATTAAAATGGTATTTTCATTTTAGATTTCATCTACAAGAATTGATATTTCATTGTGATTAAGATATACTAAGAATATCAAAAAATGTATGTTATTCTAGTCATATCACAAGAAATATGTGTTATTTAAGTTTTTGTCTCTTTTTTTTTACTAGCGGATAAGACATTTGTCTTCTCCTTTCCATCCTTTCCTGATAAAACCAAGAAAAAAATTATATCACATATAAATACACTGAACGAAACAACATGACCATAAGTATCCATGTTGAAATACAGAAAATTGATTGTCTCGGTTTAGCTCAAAAAAATTGACTCACTCATGCTGTATCGGTTTAGCTGAAAGAAAAAAAGTTGTATCGGTTTAAAACAATAAATTAAAAAAAAAAAAAAGAAGCAAAAAATCCACGTTGACTGTGTTACATTGTATTTGTGTAATAAACAATCTTAATCAAGGACTAATAATCTGTAACATTTTTATGTAATAACAGCAAAAAAATATATACTTATTTTCTTCAGCATTTATAATATTTTGAATCGAAAAAAATAAATAATAATAATAAATCTGAACATTTCCAAGCTACAATTAATACGTTAACTTGAACATTTTATTTCTTCCGTTCTCTAAAATTAATTGTATGTTTCCATTTTATCTCTGCTACTAAACTCAACCTGTTGTAATGCGCTTAAACGATGTCTCCTTTATTATATGTTTCTCAAACTAAACCACAATTTTACTAAACAGATAAAGAGTCTTAAATAAAACTTTCGGCCAAGCCTAAGCCTAAGATTATGATACGAGCATCTCGATTTTAGCTTATTGAACATGGGCTTTTAATTATCCTTAAAGCCCAGATCAACCCATTAAATGCTTGTATCCCACATCGGGCGAAATTACTCAAAAACAGACTAAAATGAAGTATATATAAAGAGCGAGAGATTCCCTTACAAGCCTCACGGAGCCGTGCAGTGAAGACAAAGCGAACTATTCTTTCGCCTTTTACTAAAGAATACCGTGTCTTCTCTGTACTAATCGGCATACGCTTATTTTTGGAAGGGTTTGTTAATTTAACAAACCCCCATCAATTCATTAGTTTCAAATGACATTAAACACCATTTCTCTAGGGTCCGTATTTAGAAACAAGGAGATGATTACTAAAGTTAGGTCAACATTATGCTACTAAGCTAGGGCGGTTAATAATCTCATTGCTCATAGCTTCAGACAGAAGCTATATGAGCAATGAGACATATGTGGTCAACATTTTGAACAATTGCATCCGCAAGAGAGAATGCCTATTAATTGTAGATTTTGATTACCATGATAGAGCAGCGGCCTTTAATTTGGCATTTAAGGTTAATATATGTGAGCCACCACATAAGGAAGCTATTATGATGAGCGGCCATGGAGTCACTGAGAGACGTCCGAATCAGGCTAGTCCTTCAAGGTTTCATCATTGGTAATCCAAGAAAAGGAAGAACTGTTTTGAATATACTAAGAAAGAATGATTGGGAGATGAATGACTACTTTGCTTGTTCTAACAGGTTCTGGTTTTACTCTTTCTAATTGTGCGTGTAATATAAGGTTGTGAAGATGGCTTCGTTACCGCACATAATGCCCAGAAGCAAAGATTAAGAGCACGAATGTGTCGCACTCATTACTAAAATTTTAACTCGATTATTTTGTAATAACTGCCATACATATTTCGCAAATCACATTAATTTCTTGACCAATTTTGAATACATATTTCGCAAATCACATTAATTTCTTGACCAATTTTGAACGCTAAGTTAGGAAAGGGCTTTGTATATATATATATATATATATATGGGCCTTCGCCCATATATCACTACCCATGCATGCTTTTTAGTTTTTAATATGATCCTTTAAATTTGCCCCACATCGCTATTCTGAAGTACAATGTTTTTGTATATATAACGCAGATTAAGTATGTGTTGTCACGACCTTACTTGAACAGGATCTGTTCTATAGGCTCGTACCTCTGTATCCTTGGTTTCTAAGGAGACAGGCCTTTAACCCTGGTTGATGAACTATGACCGTGCGATCAGAGCGTGATTAACGGCCACGATCGTCCTCGGATGCATCCGGTGCTGTAGAGGATCGTTACTTGGCTCGGTTCTACCTTGCCGGGGTGGTTGCACGGCGGTCTGACAGGTTCCTTTTTGTTTCCTTATTTTCACCCTCGAACTTTTAGTTTCTTTTGTATTTGGTCCTTTTTTAATTCCGACGTTCAGTTCTAATTTTTTTTTCCCTTCTACATCCAATTCTATTCAGCAGTTCATGATTTAAGTTCCATAAAGACTGCAAGGTGATTTGTAATTTTTGTATTTAAACCTGAAATTTGTAGATGATAAAAACCTAGAATTAAAATAACCAGCCATACATGTCAATATCTTCAGATTGGAACAAAGAAGCTCTTAAAATATTTAAACTAGAAGGCTATATAATAACCTCAATGTTATACACACTAGAAAATCAAGCAATATTCAAAGGCAATATCAAGTGTTAACGGAATAAAGTGCTTAGTGCATGTAGATGAAAAATATGCAACAAAGTCGTTGTTGCGGCAATACTAATTATGGATGCCGCTAAAGAAACAGTGTAACCATATTTGTTTTTCAACGGCAAACATAACCAGTTTAGCCGCTTAACAGCTTTGTTGCAGGTTTCTTAATTGAAATTGAGTCTCTTTATTCTATGTCAATAGAGTAGCAACAGAGTAACGACTAGAATTGTGGAGAGAATGGTCGGATCCCACCTTCCATTGCACTTATTGTTTCCATTATTTTGATATAGAGGAGTGAGAGAATGAGTGAATTGTTAGCATGGGATGGTTTGGATATCAAAAGAAACAAACAATTTATAGAGTAACTCAAGTTTAACGTATACTGTTTATTCATTACAAGACTTTACATTTTAAGATCCGTCCGGAAAAAAATATTAAATGTTAACACTTGGAAACAAAATATAAAAATGTTACATTTCACTTATCACTATTAAAAAAATTATTAGTAATGGAAGATATGTTTCTGATACATATGTATCATGAAATCTAATAAGTCAGAGCTTTCAAAGACGAGGGCAACAGTAAACCAGAGCTACACTTTTTACAAGTCCCTTTTTACAAGAGCTACAGTAATCCTGACGATTCTGTACAAGTCCCTTTTTATATACACATGAAACCATACAAACAGAGAGCTACGGATTCGGATCTCAAGCCATGAATGATATTCAGAGTTACGTCAGTTCAGGATAAAGCATGAAATTTTGTACCTTCTCTAATGCTATGCTACAGGTTTTGCTCAACCCGATCCTCTCATTTACATCTACATCAGTCTTGTTTCCACCCATTGAACCACCGTCAACAAGTAGTTCCTCTGTGTTAAGCTGACATCTCGTATTCCCGCTTTGATTGTTCATCGAAATGTCAGGCGCGGGATCGGGTTGTGTTGCAGCCATGGCCATAAATTCTTTAATTATCAGATGGCTTTCTACATCCACCAAGTTCTTTTGAGTTTCTTGATCCTGAAGCAACTTCAACTTTTTCACGAATTCAGTAGCTTCGAGCTCTCTCTGTTGATTCATTTTCCTCTTTTTCACCAGCCTCTCCACAAATCTTTGATATTTGGCCAACTTTTCAAAGAAACTAAGCATATGTCTTTGTTCTGATTCAACTCCGTGAATCTTCTCTTGCACAGTGACCACTTGATGGTGAGATTCTTCTTGTTGTTGTTTCAACTTCAACACCTCCAATCTCATTGGACTCTGATCCTCCTTCAATGACTTAAGCTCGACCTCTGTCTTCAACCTCGTGGTGCTCACTTCCTTGTTACAATTAGTTGTGCTTCTCCTCTTGATTCACATAAATCGAGAAATGGTCCCTTTTTTCTCATTTTATAAAATATACTAGAATATATCATGTGGTATAACACGGAATGATTTTTTAAAATTTAAGTTTTATTCAAAAAAATTTGTTATAGTATTACAATAATTTTAATATTTAAATAATAATTTTGAGTTAGCTTATTATTTGTCATTCAACAAATTAAATATTATTTCTATAAATATATTCTCCAAAAGATATTATGAATCTTTAGATATTCCTTATTCGAAAGATTGATATCTTGAAAAATCACGATTTAATTCTGTTTTTTAAGATGCTAATTAAATTTATAATTATAACCTTAATTAATAAAAAATTAGCAAATGGTCTTAATATCAATGGCATAAAAAATAAATATTAACAGATATTAAGGTTATTTTCTTATTTGTATTTCCCAGATAATAATAAGGGGGTTTTCTATCACCCAGCAGTTTGCATATTTTTCCAGACAAGAAAAGCCATGTACATAACCATCGACCTTTATTAAGAAATCATGTGAGTACTTTTGTATTTGTATCTTCTTATGATCTTATAAATTCTCTCTAGCTTTTCTTATTTCATGGTTTCATAGAGCGATGTAATGGAAATTCCAAGTTGCATTAAAGTTCATTTCACTCCGCAACAAATCCGGTTCACATCATGCTACCCCATTCGGTTGGCCCGCCAAAAAAACAAATCCAAAAAGTTATATATTGCACACATAAACAAACAATATAAATATATATATATATACACATTTATTACAGTTCATATATATATTATAGTATATTATATACAGATAAATTTATCTATATATATTCTTATTTACAAATAAAAATGTTACATATATATATATATATTTATTTATTTATCTAATCTTTTTGAAATTTGACACCATTAAAAATTATCTACAACACACAACTAATATTTACCAATCGTGTTTTCATTTTGAAGAATTCATTACCAAAATTCTACATATACAACCTAAATTCTAAATAAAAAAAACTATAGCTACAACTTTAACCAAATATTGGACCATATATCAATTTTAACGTGCATGTTCTAAAGTTTAAACTCTTCTGGATTATATATTTAGGTTGTAAGACTTAAGTCTCATAATCAACCATAGAACTTATAACATTAGTATAGGGTTCTTTTAATATAAACTCACTTTTCGTTAAAACACAAAGAAATTGAGAAAATTCAACAAAAAGTGACTTTTAAACACCCAAAGAAATTAACGAAAAGCATAGTCTCTTTTTCACACTTCATTGTTTGAATAGCTAAACCGTAAAAAGTTAGGTCCAAAGCAAGAACATTATAATGATGGACAATTTTCAGAAAGTATGTCAAAAGAAGTGAAGAAGATTATTAATCGCACACTAGCTACCAAAGTCCATGGGGTCTTTTTTTATAAGTAGTTTATTCATGAACCAAAAAGCATACTATAATATAACAAATATAATCCATAAATTAATTAATCAACTAGTATGTCGCATTGTTTTCATTTCTCCTTTTTTCCAACTTCGGAGAGCTAGAGGTCCCTACGCTTTTATCACACAATTACATGCGTTGAGAATTGACAATATATAGCAAAAGAGGCTTAAATTTAAAATGAATTTTGGAGCTATATTTATAAAGCTTTTTTTGATAAAACTTCTAGGGCTATTTACATGGGACAATCGTAAAAATATAGAGTATGGATCCTCCAAGATCCATAACTTTTTGAATATACGAATCATCTCTTCTACATAGTTTCCATCTTATTACAATCTATGAATTAATAATTATATCTAAGAGATTTATTTAAAAAAACTTTATTACAAATGTTATTGTGAAATCTAAAGAAATTTGGATGCATACACGAGTTGCTCTATCTTTCCTTAGCGTAAAAGGAACGGCTACATAAAGACACAAAAAGCCCCTCATGAAATGATTGAGATGCTTCCACGGTTTTTTTTCCTTCTTTTTTCTCTCTATATTTAATATTTTCTCCCTATGAAAAAGGCCAATTATAGATTCCTCATGTCTTCCATGACATGAACATATTTTAGAAAATTTTTATAGTCTGATTATCCGACTGTACTCTTTAATTTACAATTTACACACCACAGTTTGCTCAGATTAAATTTGAATGATGGTACCGTAGGATTCTAGTGAAATCCACTAATATTTTGGTAATTCTCCATTCGTTTTCATAAATCCAAAAAAAAAAAAATCTATTTATATTAATCTAGGAAAAGTAAACGATACAAAAGACTCTATTCGATATATTACTCTAGTATGATGTTCTTATTGATTTATATAATAAAATAGGTATTATCCAATTGTTTTAAATAATGTGAAAAAGCTGCTTTTGTTGAAGGAAAAAATCTAAGCTTTTCATAGGATGAAACTTTTAAAAGCAATTTGGAGGCGTTGATTCTTGTGCTTCGATTAATTTTATAGTATATGGTTTTAAATTTCAAAAATAATAATACCTGGGTTGTCTCATGTAAATACTACAAATCGAGCAAAAACTTATAACGCTTTAGGTTCCGACAAAAGGATCTTCGGACCCATGGTTCATTCACATATACCGTAAGACTCGTTCTCTTTCTTGTATATTCATATGAATATACTTTATATAAAATTTCTTATTATATATATATATATATATATTTTTTATAGCTTTACAATACTGCGGTGGAAAGCTCGAAACAAACTTTCTTTAACATTTCAAAATGCTTTTACCAGCTAAAAACTTAAAACCATTTAATTATAATAGTAAATCTATTAAAGACGAATTTACTTATCTATTAAAAATGCTGGCATACAAAATCCAAGCCAACTTTATCGGAAAAAAAAATTCAAACATTTGAAACATCAAATATAGTCTCACATAGCTTCTTGGCCAAAATGTTTTGTTCAACTATTTTCTTCTGTGTCATTTTTACCCCATATTAGTCTACTCGGGTCTAATCATCTAAGTGTTAAATTTTTTTTTTTTGGTTTTAATCTAAGTGTTAAATTAAATCCTACACTTGTGCTTTCTTTAAAATATACGTGTGATTTAACTAACAAAAATATCGATATCGATTTAGTCTACACATCTTAGGTTTTTTATGGAATCGGTTTCTTCTCATGACATTTTGTCTTTTAACTTTGCATGATCGCACAAAACCTACCATGCACAATCTCACAAAATACTAATAATTTGTAATTAAAGAAAGACGTAAAGTCTGCAAGAAAATAAGCTTTTCTAGACATTTCAAAGTCTCACGATGTGTTAACTTTATTAATAATTTAGTGTTTGCCCTAACTAATCAAGCATGTATAATAATTTAAGTAACTAAAACGTTCACGCAAATATATACATAAAGAAAAAAAAAACGACAGGAAGAAAACAAAAGTCCATTTATCAGTTAATCCAACGGTCAATATTTTCACACTTCACAAGCAACAACTAAGTCAAAAAAGCATTACTAAAGACACAAAGATAATTGCCGGTTAAGTGCTTATAGCTTTCTTCTTCCACTCTTTATTAACCCCTTCGCCTTCTCTCCTTCTTCTCTGTCCTTCTTCTTCTTCTTCTCCTTCTTTCTTCTTCTTCATCATCTCTCTTTCTCTCTCCCAAATGTCTCAAATCTCCATAACTTCACCAAAACATTGCGCCAAGAAAGGAGGGATTAACATCAACAGTCGTCACAAGAAACTCTTTTTTACATTCTCAACTTTCTTCACCGGCCTTCTCCTCATCATCTTCCTCGTTTGGCTCATCCTCCACCCCGAGAAACCCGAGTTCTCCCTCACGGAAGCCGATATATACAGCCTCAATCTCTCCTCCTCCTCCACACATCTCCTCAACTCTTCAATCCAACTCACTCTCTTCTCCAAAAACCCTAACAAAAAAGTCGGGATCTACTATGACAAGCTACTTGTATACGCAGCCTATAGAGGACAACAAATCACCTCAGAGGCTTCTCTACCGCCTTTTTACCAATCCCATGAAGAAATCAATCTCTTGACAGCGTTTCTTCAAGGGACTGAGCTACCTGTTGCTCAGTCCTTTGGTTATCAAATCGGTCGTGATCGGTCAGCTGGTAAATTAATCATTGGTTTGAAGATGGACGGGAAGCTACGGTGGAAGATTGGGACATGGGTCTCCGGCGCATACCGGTTTAATGTAAATTGTCTTGCAATTGTGGCTTTTGGACTGAACATGACCACTCCTCCATTAGCTTCAATACAAGGGACTCGTTGCTCAACAACTATATGAAATATATAGAATAATCAACCATATATACACTGTAGTTTTCTTTGACTTATGCGTAATCGTTCTCTGTCAAACTATGTATTTTGATGGTGTTTTTTGTGCTGGTAATTAGTACTTCTTGTAAAGCTACATTGAACTGTTTATATAGAATTATATAGCTGTAAAATAACAAAAAAAAACAGAGCATATCCTTGGTTAAAAGCAGAGGAGGGTTGAATTGGCTATAACCGATAAAAAGGCGAAGAAGCGGGAAATAGTCAGGAGCAATGTTTTTGGCCTATTGGCTAAGAAATTCACCTGATTAATTTAACCTTTTTCATTCAATAATTCATGGTGCTTGCATCTTTTGTAGAGCTATACGCATAAAGATTTGAGATTATTGGGTCCATATATATTGTGTGGGTTTCTTGAAATCCGTTTACTTTTTTCTACATCTTCACTCTACTTTTGGGAAGAATCAAGTAAAGCCCTTTTCTCCTATTGGAGTTTCTATGTTTTTCAACAGATACGTGGAAGCAGAGCAGAAGATTCATGGATTCATTAAGACTCGAATAGAGAATATTGCAGTTGAAAGAACATGTTCTTGCAAGAATAGATTCTTTATGTTCGTTAGTTATTCCTTTTTTGCGGCAACCTTAATAACAACCAATCAACAGTTTTATTAAAGTTTTTTTTTTTTTAATTTTCTGAATGAGATAGAATCTATGAAAAGTGGAATATAGATGATACTCTGTTTCAACAGAAGCAATGATATAAAAGTCTACAATAATATAATAATAATAATTTTACTTTGCTAATACAAAATCAGACAAACTAAACCGAGTTGGCTATGAGAATTCAACAGAACAAGAAGCTCCATGTCTCAGATTGAGATTGCGTTTAATAGGGATTCAAAGGGTAACATTGGAAATACTGCTGATTATACGGGTCCCTGAATTTGAAAGAGAAAATAAATTTTATTAGTTCCATGTTAACACCACACAATTGCTAGAAATTGGTTTTATTTGTACAAAAACAAAAAAAAACAATTTTGATAGATGAAAAAAAGGAGAAAATACCAGTATACATACATAGCTAGCGGTTGACCTGAGTTTACAAGAACAAAGATTGTAATGAATAATTATCACTACTAATAATTAATCGAATTAGAGAGAAAACCAAAAAGAGAGAATTGAGATTAATAACCGTATTTGTTTGGTTGGTTATTGTGAACCCTAGCACCAAGCTAAGCAAGTTTGCAATTGACCGTTCGTCCGTCTATGGTATGATTTGGATTCTCGCATGCTCTCGTTGCAGATTCAGCTTCTTTGAACGTGACCTAATAATATTGACTCAAACTGATGATTAAAAAACGAAATGTATATCAATATCAGTAATTACTCTACATGTTACATATTGTTTAAGATGCTTACAAAACCAAATCCCTTTGATCGTTGTGTTGCTCCATCACAAATTACATTAGCATAGAAGATTTCTCCAAATCGTTAGAAGTAACTTCTGAGACCTTCGGTTCTTGTATCCCAAGGCAAACCTGCCACATATATCTTTGTTTCTCTATCGTTTGGTTGAGACATGGCGAAAGAAAATAAAAATTTTATTGGAGATTAGTAGAAGAAGTTAAGGGCATGCAGTAATTTTTATTTTACAATTGTCTCTATATATAAGAAAAAATACACAAGAATCCTTTTTGGACTAGGATATGGAGAATAGCACTCTTTATTCAATTCTTGTAGGATTTGCCATGAGACACATCAAACACAGAAAATAAACAATTTCTAGACGTTTCTTCTTTGAATCAGATAACTATAACTCTAGCTAGTTGACCGAGTATTTGGATATTACGACGTAGATAAGATTTGAAGAAATTATTAATAAAAATACATTTTATAGTGCAACGTAAAATATAAAATAGAAAACCAGAGGAGTTTACGTTCAACCGTTAACTAACATTTACATAGATTAAAGGTTTAAATAATTCTTTTTCATTAATTATGGAGCTGATAAACTTGGCCAACCTCTAAACTAAAGGGTAACAACTAACAACAAAATTAGGTCAATCGCAATTCTCTTCTTGCTTTTTTTTTTTTTTTTTTTGTTTGACTTCCAATCGCAAATAGTCTTAGTGATCACCATTAATCATATAAACGTTAAGTAGGTTTCATCATGATATACCACGAAGTATTAGACAAGCCATATGGTTTTGGATAAAAAAAGTCGGTCCAAAATTAATGTTTTATGTGCAAGAACCGACCCATTGTGCACACGTGTTAACATTTTCAAGACTTCATCTCTAATTTTCTTTTGTTCATTAAGATACCCACTGATCCGAATCTGTTACATCCACCTACTTTCTTACTATCCACTCCAAATTAAACACAACCCATGATTTTAATAATTGAAGTCCTTTAAAAATATTTCAAAAGAACCCTCTTTGTGTTTGTCTATATATATACACATCATAAGAAGGTGAATCTCACAGCTTACTTATTCTAAGGCATCCAATTACGAACATAGTAATGAAGAAAAGACTAAGCTTGAAGCAAATCTTGGTGACTCTCTCCAACCTTGGTGTATGTTTGTGCGAAAAACATCTTGATAGTAACAAGATTCAAGTTTCTAACACAGAGATCAAGAATGGATCTGTATGTCCCGAGGATGATTCGGTGTCTGAAGAGAAGGCTATGGAAGGAACAAGGAGAATCAAAGTGGTGATAACTAGGAAACAGCTAGATCGCTTGTTGGCGAAGCAAGTTTCATTGGAGCAGCTGGTTTTTGTGAATCAGAGAACCTGTCTCAGATATTTTGACGACAGTAAGTGGATCCCAAGGCTTGAATCTATCCATGAATCACCTGAATTGTAATATTTTGGGTTTTAGATGTTTCTTCAGATTATGTGGCTCACGGTATTGTTATATTGTGCTATGAACAGATGTTGGTACTAGATTTTAAATCATAATGTAAGTATCATAAAGTCTTTTTGTAGTGTTATTTAAGTGAAAAAATTACTGAGAATAGGCGAACAGAGCAAGAACAGGGGAAACAGAACAAGAACAGGCGAAAACATGTTTTCGGTTTAATCCAATGATCGATCGATGACTTTGTTTTCATATGGCTCTTTTAGACTTGAATATGTTAACAGATATAGTAAACACAGAAATATTATGATATATGCTCAAAGCAAAAAGTTGGAACACAAAATCTGTTCCAAAAACACAATAACAACAAAGAAAACTCAAAAGGCTTTGTTGCTTCTAGTTTCCAAATACTGCCTCTAAAGCATATGGATTATTCGATGCTACTCCTGAATCAATCATAAACATTCGCCATAGTGCTTTCTTTTCTTATCACATATGACTTTACCTGCAACAAGATCATGCTCCTTCTTTTCCCACGTCAACCTCTCCTCTTCTTGCACACAGTGAGAGATGAGATCATGAGTCGACCATTCCAGTTGCAGACGGCTATAAGTCCTCCTAAGCAAATCATACTCCGAGGGCAGACTATCGAGTATCAAAGCTGCCACGATATTATCAGAAATATGCATCCCGAGTTTCTTCAACTTAGATGCAACGCTCATCTTCATCATAATATACTCTCTAACACTTTCATTCGCTTTTTTCGTTGAGCGAAACTCGGCTAGCACCATTGTGGTCTCTGCCATCTCAGATTTCGCATAGCATTTCTCGACCGCAGCAAAAAATTCTTTGGCGGTTGTAACATCCTCGGGGACAATGCCTCTGAATTTTCTCGGGATCCGGATTCCCATTATCATCATACTCATACGGTTGGAACGGTCCCAATGCTCGGTTTTTTCAATCTGCTTAAAGGCATCCGGACGCTCTTCCCTGAGGGAAACATCAAGATCCATGAGGGCAAGCACAAGTAACAAACGTTCTTTCCATTCCAAAAAGTTCGACCCATTTAGCATCGGGATCGACTCGACATTGGAGAAACAAGATGTAAATCCCAACACTGAAGATAAGAAATAAGATTGTGTCACATACGATATCAAATTTGGAATACAATTGCTAAACAATTTGGACATAAAATTCCTAATTTCCAACCATAGGATAGAGAGCAACATTCAATAATGGCTTACAGTACTAAAATAATGGAAAAAAAAACCATTACAAAGATCTTCAACGCTACAATTAGGGTTTAGGGATTAGATACTGCAATCTCCAAGGTTACAAAATTATAACCACAAAAATCTTCCGGCACTGTAGCAAAATCAAGAGCTTAATGACCAGACAAAACGGAAACCGTAAACAATCACAAAATACCCTAATCTTATTACCCAAGCTTAGGGGATGAAGATCCATTGCAGAACCGAAGGCTTTTTGTCATAAAATTGAGTAATTGACCATTAAATTGACATGCGTTTCTCTAAATCACCACAAATCCAGAAGAAGAACAGGACTAAACTGAGCATAAAGGCACGAAAGCCGAAAATACATTAACCCCCATTACAGAGATATCGTAATTAGCAAAAATAGTAAAACCCTAATTACTACAAAAAGACGATTACCTGGATTCATGATTGCCAAAAATCGTAAAACCCTAACTACTGCGATTGCTAAGTTTGGGATATCTCCACACTGATGGAAAATATATGATTGCAACGAAACCTATCATCAAATTGTAACCGTCAATGAAGCCGTTTAGGTTTACTGTCACGTTTGGTTAATTGTCCCAATTTTGTACATTACCAAAAAAAATTAAACAAGATATATTTTCCGTGATTTGAGATTTAGGATATATCTAAATCGGATTCAAACCATATGTTATTTGATTTTGAATTCTATTCGGATATCAAAATCAAAAAGAGAAACTCATAGTAAAGTAGTAGAAACAAGATTCAAGACTCAAAGAGGCAAATGAGATACAAAGAGTCATCATAAAACGATGGAGATGCAGTGGATATATAATTAAATTTAGCTTAGTATAGTCACACAAAGTAAATAGTTTGTAGAAGTAACATTGATATTAAAGTATAACATAAGAATTATCATCAAACTCTGTAAGTCTAACACTGTCTAATTTCGACCATGAATCCAGTCAAAATTTGGTAAAAAAACAGCCAAAACTAAATTGTAAATAACGATAGTCGCAAATGGGTTTTGATCAAATATTGGTCAGAAATTTTGACCAATAAAAATAGTCGAAATTTTCTGACCAATAATATGATCAAAAAATTTTGACCTAGTGGTCGACAATATTTGACCAAAAAGTAATCAAAAAATTTTGACCAAGAAAAATAGTCAAAAATTATATTTATATCAAATTTTGACCATATATTCCAACAAATTTTTGATCAACTTATATATTTGATTATAAATATTATAAAATTTGATTCAAAAATAATGAAATTCAAATTTAATTTATAAATATTGGATTCATAATAACTTAAATAAAATTAAATGTCTTAAAACATAGAAAATGTAATTTAAAACACATAAAATACAATATTTCTATATAAGGAACCATTTAGAAATTACTTGAGTAATAAATTCTTAAAATACTTGAGCTATTTTGCCTACGGAGCTTGCCTTCGCCAGTTCAGCTTGTGGTTTCTCCATTTCTACAATCTTAAGATTCGCGGTCCGCAACTCTTTTTTCATTGCCGAGGTAGAAATGTTTAAAAAAGAAGAGGAATTGTCGAAGTGTGAAAGACTCGAATTCGAAAGGGCATACTTTCAAGAATGTTGTTCGGTCCTGGAAGCGGTATTGCAGCAGATTAGCTTGGGCTCCACTGCAATTATATTGCTATTGTTGAAAGTCTCGTCATTCTTGCGATTGAGTAAAACCAGCGGGTTCTATCTGGAAAAAAAAAAAAAAACACTTTGACCATATTTTTATATAATCACTTTACAAAACTATAGACAATCGAGGAAGCTTATGGTCAATTCATCACAAATCTTGATGTCAAACACTAAAATATTAGTCGCTGTACATGATCTCGTATTAGGACAAAAATAGAAAAATTCAAAGTGATCCTAGCTATTTTTTAATGGCACGATAAGAAAAAGAAGGCTGATTATATAAATACGAGTCATTGAGATGTCTAAAGTCTTCTTCTCAACATCAGTTTTATTATTATTATTGAAGACACAACGATGTATACCGTCTCTCTTCTCATTACAAAAGATCACATAACCAAGCAGCCGAACAAGATTCATGAAGGAATAATATCTTCACAAAACCGTTTAAATTTGCTTGCAAAGTTGCAGTTCTCTTTAAATCCCTAGATATCTGATTTTAGTCCAAAAACAAGATCTTGGTGTCAAAGCCGACGAGTTGCTCGATTCTCCGTTACAGCGTTTGTAGATTGATGCGGCCAATAATACCATGGGTTCGTGTTAACCATAGGGTAATGTTGGTAAGATGACACCGGATCATACTGCGGATTATATTGCGGATACTGCGGCGGATAATTGTAATACTGTAAATAATTGTAACATTGTTGAGGATGTTGCGGATAAAATTGGTCCCTGAACATTGAAAAACCAAGAAACTACGTACATTAACTAAAGAAACCATAGCTATGAACTATGCTCTAATTTTATTCCAAGAGAAATATTCTAATGGAAATAAATTGCATCGGAGTAAGAAAAATACCAATGCGGAGGTCTAGCGTACGTAGTTAATGGTTGATGAAAATTTGAAGGCAGTTGCAGGTGCTCGGTAACAAAGGTCATCATGACGTAAAGGGATTAGGTTGGTCTTGGATTGGTTATGTTTAACATTAGCATCATTGGAAGCGAGTTTGCAATTGGCTATTCCTCCGTCTATTGTCAGGATTTAGATCCATGCAAGGCCTCGTTGCAGATTCAGCATTTTTAAACGTGACCTGAAAAAATTATATATAGTCTCTTAAAAAAAATCGATAACCTATATAAATGTAATATTGTTTCTTGGCTACTTACAAAGCCATAACCTTGAGATCGGTCTATTGCTCTATCAAAAACCACGTTAGCATGGATAATTTCTCCAAAACGTTGGAAGAAGTTTATCAAGCCTTTCTTTCTTGTTGCCCAAGGCAAACCTCCCACGTATATCTTTGTTAATATTGTATCATAGTTTTGGTGTTGAGACATGTCTCTTTGCAAAGTCTAAAAAGGTTAAAAGAAAGTTGAACAATTTGAAGCCTAAAAGAAAAAAGTGTTATGAAGAGAATGAGTGTGAAAAACTGTATACATAAATGAATCCAACAAAATCATAGGTAGATAAGAAATAGGAAAAATCTGTATGCTGCATCTTTTTCCAATTAAATCGGAATTGGAAGAAAATAATAGAATACTGGAAATTAAATAAGATATTATCGAAATAGATAATTATTGAAAGATATACGTGTGTTTATATCTACCTAGAAAACAAAACATGACTCATAAAGACTTAAACTACCTACAATTAAGGAGCAATTTTCTTTTTTTTTAAACCACAATGAACTATTGAAAAATATTTGTGAGTTTCTTCTTCTTACATTTTGGCTTATGTTAAGTCACTAAGAAACAAAAATTGGTCTATAAGTTTTAAAAGTTATTTTAACTTTTAATTATGGGCAATTTCTTATAAACAAAGCAAAAAAGGTGAAAAAAGAACAAGTGATCTTTAATTAAATCAAATATTTTGGCATAATGGAATAGTACAAAACGTGGTTCATAAATAATCTGTAAGTTTTAACCATTTTACGTGAGATATATTTTTACATTAAAAATTTTGACGAATTTTTGATCAAAATTAGCACATTATCACCATTGGAAGCGAGTTTGCAATTGGCTTTTCGTCCGCCTATTAACGGATTCGGATTCATGAAAGCTCTCATTGCAGATTCAACATCTTTAAACGTGACCTGAAAAAATTATATATAGTCTCTTAAAAAAAATCGATAACCTATATAAATGTGATATTTGTTTTGGTTACTTACAAAGCCATAACCTTGAGATTGGTCTGTTTTTCTATCACAAACCACGTTAGCATGGATAATTTCTCCAAAACGTTCAAAGAAGCTTATCAAACTTTCCTTTCTTTGTTGCCCAAAGCAAACCTCCCACGTATATCTTTGTGAATATTGTATCGAAGTTTCGGTGTCGAGACATGTCTCTTTGTAAAGTCTAAAAAAGGTTGAAAGTAAGTCGAACAATCTGAAGCCTAAAAGAAAAAAGTGTTATGAAAGAAATGGATGTGAAAAAATGTATTTATATATGAATCCAACAAAATCATAGGTAGATAAAAAAATCTGCATACTGCATCTTTTTCCGATTAAATAGGAATTGCAAAAAGATACTAGAACATTAGAAGTTAAATAAGATATTATCGAAATAGATAATTATTGAAAGACCGAAAGATATATGTGTGTTTATATCTATCTAAGAAACAAAACAGAGTCAAACCAGTACTCATAAAGAGTTAAAATTATCCACAATTAATGAGCAATTTTCTTTTGTGGTGATAACTACAATGAACTATTAAAAAATATATTTGCGTCAATTTTTTTCGTTCTTTTTGGCTGATGTTAAATCACTATGAAACAAAAATTTGTCGACAAGTTTTAAAAAGTTATTTTAAGTTTGGGAAATTCCTTTTAAACAGAGCAAAAAAAAAGAAAAAAAAAAAGAAAAGAACAAGTGGTCTTTAATTAAATCAAATATTTTGGCATAATGGAATATTACATATACTAAGCAGAAAGTGAAACCAAAATTCATCTAAAAACACACAAAATAACAACTAATGTAACACTTGAAATACGAGGCACATAGAGGTTTCATTTCATAGAAAACTCCAAAATGCCTCATTGTTCCTAATCTTCCACAACCAAACACTCTCATTGTTCTCTTTTTCTCGTTTCACGTTTTACTTCATCTGCAATTTCCCCAAAGTGCCATGTACCGTTTTCATTAACAAATTTCTCTTCCAGACGCCTGTAAACGTTCTTAAGCCCGTAAAATACCGCAATGTCAGCATTTTTGACTGCAAAATGCAATAACATCTTGACATCTTTAGTTTAATTCTAATAATTAAAAGATTTTCTTTTCCCACAAATTCGAATTGGTTTTAAGTTTCCATTGACTGAATTAGAATGTATAAGTAATTCAAGCGACTGGTTAACGGGCACAAGGTTCTGATGAGGCAAACAAAGGAAGACACAAAAATTAACAAAAGTGGATGTAGTAAATTGTTCTCTAGTTTGAAGGTTGTTGCTGGCTAACCTTGGAGCTAAATGACAAAGATTATCGTGACAATACGGTTTGGTTGAATTGGTTATGGTTAACACGTAGACTTGGATTATAGCAATATCCAAAGTTTGTATAAGAAAGAAGGTACAAGCTTTTAGCCAAAAAAAATGATAAAGAAGTAAACAAGCGACCCCAAACATATAACCTAATATTGCAAATTTTGTCATAAACTGGAAAAAAAGAACCTAAACGGAATTTAAAAGTTCTGGAACATAACCAATCTAATTCGCTTGATCATTTAAAAAAAAAAATTCAAAAACTTAATCAAATTCTAAGCTTACTAAAATAGCATTGATCGAATATAACTCCATAATTAATCAAAGTGACTGTTTACAGTTTACAGGCACAAGATTAAAGAAAGGCCAAAAAACCAAGACACAAAAAAAGTCGTTATTACCAAACTCCATAATCTCTAAATCTGGCTGCTCTCGTCGGAGTCTGAGTCGCCGTCAAGCTATACGATTTAATATCGCCGGAGATAGCCAAATTTGGACTCGGCCTTAGTATCTCCGCTAATGGTCCGCCAGGCGTGGTAGACATTGGAGCAAGCCAGCTTGACATCTCCTCTAGTGAAGACACACAATAAGGACTATACCCGTGGTGATCCTCACGACCCGACCCGATTACCCCTAAGCCCATTTGGCTCAGGCCCATTTCGTCTTGGCCCATTAAGTTGTTTCCTCCCATTGAAAGATCAAGGGAGTAAAGAGAGAGATTGCCATTGGATGAAGAAACAGGTGTTGAAGTTGTACTCTGTTTTTCTGATGATCTTACTCCATCGGACCAGACATCGATGAAATTGAGATACTTGGTATCTTGGTCTGTTGTCGCTGATACAGGAAATATATCGCTTCCTCTGTTTCCAGTTCAAAACAAAAACTAAAGACGATCAAGACGAATCCACAGATAAAAAAAAAAACAGAGTATGGTTTTGAGAGAAAAACAGAGTATAGTTCTGTAAAGAAACAGAGCATAACTCTGAGAATAAAAACCGAGTTTGATTCTGAGACTAGTTAAGGAGCAATACCTGGATTCTCTGTAGTTTTTGAGGGCTGATGAAACCTCCATTGGCTCCAGAATTTTGTCCTTTATGAAACTACTAGATAGCTTTTGAGGATGATTTTTGAGATCTCTGTTTCTTACAGAACCACCATTGTTGTTAGGGCGAGAATAAGGAGGTTCCACATGCTTTCTTGAACGAGGACGGCCTCTGTGTAAGTGTCTCTCACAGTATTTGTGATTAGAGACGACCTCTTTCGCGCACCTCCATTTCTTTCCGTCTGTTCTCCGGCATCTTCCCGGTTCTAAATCTCCGACCATGTTTTTATTATTACAGGGAGAGGCAGAGGATGATGACGAAACAAGGAGATCGAAAGGAACAGGAATAGATGCAATCATGTACTTGTAAATCATCGCTTGTCTCTCTAGCTCCTTCAATTGTGCGTTTGTGAAAGGATAATAATAATAACAACCCAAAACTCCATTTCCTGCATCTGTTACAAATCAATGAGAAGAACATTTCGTTATGCTCTGTTTTGAGAATCAAATCAAAAGAAGAGAACAGAGGAGAGAAGTTGTTACAAGGATTAATGAGATGAGGTCCATGAGGATGAGGATGAATCTCCATGTCTTTGAATCCAAAAGATGACTCTTTGTATTGTTGCTGATTCAAACCAAACAGAGAATCACTTCTACATGGAATTGTTGTCTTGTCTGAAACTTTGAGAAAGTCCATGAGAGGGTTTGAGATTTAAAAAACTCTTGTAAAGCTTATGAGCTTTTTTTTTTCCTTTATATCCTCATGAGAAGAGACTGAAGAACATGTGTGACTTTATTTTCAAAAGAAAGAAAGTAAAGATACGTTTTACTGAAGGTTGCAGGTTGTTTGGGCTATAAATTTGGTGAGAAGATAATGAGTAAACGTTGCTTGCCTTTACTTCATATCATAATAATGTAACATATATATAATTACATATAGGGAGAGAGAGATTGGGGTGGTTACAATTGATATGGAGTAGTGATGGGTTGCCGCCAAGATTGTCCTATACTATGCTTCCATGCTTCCGACACTTGGATCAATCCTTAAAAGACACACCCATCTTGAGATCAATATCATATCAATTAGGGGATGTAACAATCTAACGGTGGTGAAGTTTTCTCTGAGTCTAATTTGTAGACATAGATGTTTTTTTCTTTTTTTTTTTCTTTTTGACGGCTGATATGGAGATTAACATGACAATGTTACTACGTAAAATATTACTCCCACGGTTTGAAAGAATCGTCCTTCTAACATTTGACACTCAAATTAAGAAATAAGATTAAAGTTATATTCTACTCCTTAACTATTCATTTAATTACAATTATTTATTTAACACAAAACTTTTATTCATTATTTTGAAAGAGGACAAAAAAGGTAATTTTATTTAAAAGTTGCATTGATATACTAAAATGACATTCTTTTTGTTACAAAATTTAAGTGTCAAAATGACACTCTTTAAAAAACAGAGGGAATAATTTATTGAGAACGTTGGCTCTAAAAACTACGGAAAATTGCACTCATTTGCATATGCTAAATTTAGAGATATTGTGGTAGTCTGATGGACCAAATATCGCCCCCTCGTCCTCGAACAAGTTACGACTTGTAAGAGAAACCAAGACAAAACCCTCATATCCATTAATTTTTTTTCATGTATATGGCATGTTAACCGCAAATCGACTCGTAGATCCAATAGCCAAATCAACGTTGATTGGTGTACTAGGGATGTTCTTAAATACTCCCTCTATTTCACAATATAGGAAGTTTTAGCAAAATGCACAATATTTAAAGAATCAAGTAAAATAACTATTTTAACCCTTATATATGTCTCTTAGTTAAAATAAAAATATAAATTAATGAATTTAAGTGTCTTTGACTAAGGGCAAAATAAGTATAAAATGATAATTAATGCATTGAAAAGTGTAAAACTCTTATATTTTGAAACAAATTTTTTTTGTTAAAACCTCTTATATTGTGAAACAGAGGGAGTAAGAGTTTTTCAAAATCACAAATTCGAGTTTTAGTGGAGAAAATATAATTTAATCTGACTCACTAGTCCAAAAATTCAAAATTTTTTGGTAATCCAAAAAAAAAAAAAGGTCAGTCTAAACCATGACTGATCCATCTCAAACATCCTTACCTTAATATCATAGATTAAATCAAGTATAACACGCTAATAAACAAATTAACCAGTTTGGATCAAACTGCATAAGTATCTTTTCTCTTTGTTGTGAACATGGGAATTCTCAAAAGGAATCAATGATAAGTTAGATGTCAGGATAAATGGGTTAAGATTGTAACAAGAGCAAAGAAAGTCAAGTTGTTGGGTAGCCAAGTAACGAACGTCTTTCTATTTGTCTCAAGCTTTAAATCCAATGAGGTAGAAGCCACGAGACAAAATAGAATGGCAAAAGTTGATGTGGACACTCTCTTCTTCAGGACCCATATCCTCACTAATTGTCCTTTACTTTTTAAAAAAATTTCTTCTGACTTCTCAGTCTATTGCCATTTCAATATTGATGCTCTCTTCTTTCACATCCAATTAAAAGTGACATATGAGTTCATTGGAGTCAGACAAAAAACTATAGTAGTAAATATCCATCAAACCAACTGCTACCTTTGTGACACTAACCTATCTATCTATAGTAAATAAATCTCATCTCGAAAGAAATGTTACAATTTTTAATACTAATAATTAAGTGGTTGGATGCGATCCAACATTTACGTTTTCAAAAATGTTTTTTTGATGTTTAATAAAAGAGGAAAATGATGGAACAACAAAATGATCCGTGATCGAGTGTCGTATCTACATAACGAAATGTGTCAAATACAATTATGAAATATTAGGTGTATTCCAAATGTGAGGAGGTGTCGGGTGATAGTGAAGCCACCATACCACCGCCAAGGAGACAAATGCATCAATCTCTCTTCTCATATTATTGTTTTTTATTTTCTTTCTCACATTGGAATCTGTCCCCATCCAAACACCATGTGCTCTCGACATGTCTTTCCATTATGACTTTTTTCTTTCTTTTTCCTATTTATTGTGTTTCTATAATTATGTGAAACTAGATTTGTTTTCTAAAAGCGAGATATTGTATAACGGGAATGGTAGCTAACTAAATAAGATCTTTTCAATTAAGAATGACATTGCAAGAAGACCATGTTATTGTTGTTACCTATGCCAAGATCTAAGAATTTTATGTTTGTTTGCGATTTTTTTCTTTTCTTTTCAATAACATACATTATGTTGAATTTGAATCTAGACGGTGACACTGTAAATACTAGAATAAACTACGTATCTTTGCGATGGTTTTAAGTGTAATTTACATGCAAAACCATAAATTCCATACCTGTGACACAGTCTGAGAGATATTGAAACTTCTATTCTATTAATCCATCAAGAAGCCCATATTAAGAGACTGGGCTCCTTGGCTCGGCCGATACCTGATCATGAGATACCAAATTGCTCTTGGTACAGGCAATGGTATTTGCTTATCTTCAACATAATTACTGGAGCTTCTGTTCAGAAAACTACATGTAGATCCATGTAGATCCCTAGCTTTGAAGATGGTCTGTCTAGATAAAAGTTGATCTGTTTGAAGAACAAGATTCTACTGGTTTTTGATCCAAAACAATAGATGGAACATAGATTTTTCATGGCAAGTATTACAGCAAGTTTCAGTCCATTGTAGACTACCTTAAACTTCGTTGTTTTATAACAGTAGTCATACAAGAACTTCCAAGTTATTCATAAAAGCGAAAAGGAGCATCTCAACTCAAAACATCATTGCCAAGCAGAGAGTGTCAATGTCGTCGACACATATACTATTCAATTGTCTCAGCAAGCTGAGGAGCTTCACTTTGTCTCAAGCTTTCAAGAACAGAGATCCTTCTATCCAGAGAGTCATGAAAAGACTTTGCCTGTAGAAACAGATCATATCTACAGTCAATCGCCATGTCTGTATATTATACCGTCAGAGCTACAGGAAAATGCTGCTCTGGATATTAACAATGATAATGGTTATCTCTCATCTCAACCAATACTCACATTACCAAATGTTTGGCAGGTTTCTCATGTTAACACTTTGGCACCTCAAGATATAATGAATAGATCTCCTATAAAATTAAAGCTACAGAGAAAATGCTGCTATGGATATCGACAATGATGAATGACTGAATGTTGTGCTTCGAATTGACCAATATTGAGCACTACCAAATGTTTGAAGCAATTTGGCATCTCAAGATTGACAAAAAGAAGCATCTTTTAGTAATGCAGATGCAGTATAACGAATAGGTATCCTATAAGCTACAGAGAAAATGCTGCTATGGATATTAACAAATTCTGCTTCAACCTCGACCAATACTCTGCATTACCAAATGTTTGAAGTTTTTTTTCTCATGTTAGCAATTTGGCAACTCCAGATCCACAAAAAAAAACAACTAATTCTAAAGCATGTTTTAAATAATGAAACTCAAGCATGTACCTATGGTCTAGAACCAAATCTCAAAAATGGCAACACAACCAGAAACCCTAATTCCTAAAATGAACATCGAACTGTGTGATTCCTTCTTCCAAATTGATTAAAACAGGTTCCCTACGAAGCTGAATCGTAGACATGAAAAGAGAACCCTAGAATGCATTACGTATCTCCAAAATTTCTCAACTCTTTGTCCAATACAGATCAACAAATTGACAACTATGCTAACGAAATGTATCGATTCAGCAATTCGGAAACAACATTTACGGGGAATTAACTTGTTCCCAAGAGACAAACGAAAGAAATGGATCCGATAAGAGAAACAAAATTCGAATCGATCGCTAACCTGCTGAGAAATCGATTCGTGAGCGACCTTGTAATCCTTGTAGAGAACGGAGAGTCCGATAAAAGACGCAGTCGCAGCTCCGGCGAAGAACGAAGCCAATCTTACCCTCAACACGTACCCCATCGTTCTTCTTCTTCCTTTGGTTCTCCTCTCAAATCTCTCCGATTCTACGAATTTTTGCTTTAGAGAGACCAACCGCGAATCAACACGGCCTCGTTTCTATGAATAGCTGAGGAGACCAGTCACAGCTGGTCAAACGACGTGGTTTTAAATTCTCCAATTACGTAGACCAGTGCGCTGATCAAAACCACCATTCCCCAACTATTATTTAAACGACGTCGTTGTGAGTACACAGATTAGTCCCCTTACAAAAATTTTATAATTACATTCATTACCTCTTTAAAAATGTAATAATTAAACGTATAGGGTGGACATTTTAACCGAACTGAACCAAACCAACTGAATTTAAACTGACTCAAACCAAACCAGAGCCTACAACCAAACCATTCGGTTAGATTTCTTTTCAACCCGATCTGTTTTTATTAATTCATTAATGATATGGTATATTACTAAATGTAATCTCATGACACAACATTTTTGGTTATTTTTTCCTTTTATAATTTAATTAATTAATATAAAATAAATTAATTTAGTTTAATTTTTTTTAAGTTTCTAACCATAGCAGAAACATCTAATTAAACGATTAGTGGGAGAATATAAAACTATCTTTTAAAGAGGTAATGATCTTTTTTTCCTATATATGAATTTTATGGTGTTGGTTAAGTCTATGTCTAATTTATATGCAAATTATTAACTTGTTACATGCTTTTCTTGATGACACCAATGGACGATATTGCAATCTCATGTTGTTGATTTTTTATATTATCTATCTTCGAAATTCTGATTATGTTTGGCTTAATTGTTGGTCTTTATTTTATTTTATTTTGTGGTTAATCTTTTAGATATTTACAATTTTATAAAATCAAACTAAACCGAATCGAACCAAACATAAACCGATCCGAACTAAAATCAAACCGAACTACGTTTGGTTGACTTCGGTTGGAGTTTTTCTATAACCAAGTAAACCTTTTTGAGGTGACCTTGGATAACGCCAGGATCGTCTCTTTCCCTTGTATGAAGACTATGTATTTAGAAGATAATGTGTATCCCAATGAAGCCACTTTCAACAAACTTATCTCATGCTGCCCTGTCTCAGTGTCTTGGAAGACTTAACGGTTATTATTTATGGGAAGGATACAAAATCCTTTCCGGTGCACTCTCGATCACTAAAGAGGCTCACTTTAGTACGGATTTCTTCTTTCTAGTCCGGTGCTATTTCAGGAGTTGTGATTAATGCTCCTCTACTGTTCTCTTTGAGGATTAAGGATAATGTATCGAAAAGCTTCATAGTAAACAATTTGGGTTCCAATAACTCTTCTCTGTTTTCTTCAGGACTCGGATCCTAACTCTAAGAAGATTTGTTTCAAATAGAATGATTTCATCAGCATGTCATTAGTGCCCGAGTGTTTGTTATTTTCGCTAGAGTTTGTCTATATCAAAAGCAGCATCTTAGTTTATGTTGCAGGGATGAAGCTAGTAAGGTACTTCCTAGAGAATTCAACAATCCTCAAGAAACATAATCTATGTTTGAATTATTGTTCACCAAAAGATGACATCTTCAAGAAACTCCGCAAAATCCAAGACGCTCTATCACATGTCAAGTCGCCATCGTCTTTGACTAGAAAGTATTGTTTTTGAAACGATTAATAGAAACAAAACAAGAAATTAAAGAAACAACACTTTCTTTATTAGATTTAGAAAAATAACTCAAAAACTAAATCTCTCTAATATTTGATTCTCTCTCGTTTCTCTCTTTATGTTTTAATTTTGTGATGATGAAAAATGGTATACAAGCCATGGTATATATAGGAAGTTCATGGGGTTTGGTGAGCACACAAAAATAATCAACGTTCAAATATGTGGGCTTCATTTTTCTCCATTCAAACATTGCTCCATTCTTCTCTCTGAACATATTGACTTTGATTTGCAGCTTTTGTTGAATGTCAGGTTGGAATTATCAACATTCTCCCCGTAATTCCAACAATTCGGGTTTGATCTCTTGAACTCCGATGAATGTTCGCATCTCTTTGAACTTGATTCGGTAGAGGCTTTGTTAGAATATCCTTTTGCTCAACTCAGGGAACATGTTCAACTTCAACTTGCTCTTTCTCCACGCACTCTCGGATGAAGTGATATCTTGTGTGTATGTGCTTGCTACGACCGTGAAAAACCGGGTTCTTAGTTAGGGCAATGGCTGACTTGTTGTCTATCTTGATCACTACCTTTGCTTGTTCGACCCGTCATTTCACTAAAGTTCTTGTAACCATATGGCTTGACAAGCTGCTGCGGTGGCGGCCATGAACTCAACCGATGACGATCTAGAGTTGCTTTTGTGAAGCACCAATGTCGGCGATGCTCCATAGTAGAGATAGTTTGTGCTTCTTTTCCGGATCTATGTTGTGGCCTCTTATCGGAGAAGCCAATCCGCTCATATTCTATCACCTTAACCATAGCTTGTTGTTCCTTGTATGTACCTTAGTATATGCTTGATGGCTCTGTGACTCTCTGGACTTTGCATATATCTACTCCAACAGCATGAAACTAGGTCGTCTTGTATGGAGTAGGTATCTTAAGCAACCAATAGTTTTCCTATATCTTGTGGCGTCGATCTCACTGTTCTCCGCTTTAGAAAGCTTAAGTCAGTCCATTGGTGTATGAGTCGGATTACACAATTCCATTCCGTTTCTTAGAATCTTTCTTGCGTAAGCTTCTTGCTTGAGTTTGAAGCCTCTCCCATCTTGTGAAACTTCAATACCAAGGTAGTATGTTAAGATCTTTCATCTCAATTCGTTGGCGTACCTTTCTTAAACTCTTTGATCATGCTTAGCGATGTCAGGTTCTGAATAAATAAATCACATAAGCGGCCCTGATAAAGGTGATCATCTTATACACGATTGTTCCTTAGAGCATCTTTGAAACTTCAAACTTTTTGATCGTGATAAAGCTTTTAAATTTATATACTTTACTTCTTCACCTTTCTTGATGAACCCTTACGGTTTGTAACGTGAGCGGTTTCTTTGAGTTCTCCATTCAAGAATGCTGTTTTTACGTCTAGGTGGTGTATCTCCCAACTTCTTGCCAAATGAGTAGTCGTATAGTCTCTAAGCGAGCCACGGGTGCAAAGACTTCATCAAATCTACTCCCTCTTGTTGCACATAACCTTTTTACTAATCTCGCCTTGTGTTTATTGATGCTTCCGTCCGCATTTCTCTTGATCTTGAAGACCCACTTTAGTCATTGGGTTAGCATCGGTTGGCTTGTTGACTCCATGTATCGTTTTTGTTAATTGATTATCTCAGCCCGCATTGCTTCTCTCCACTCTTTTTACGCTTTTGCTTCTTGATAATTGATAGGCTCATCATTTATCGTCGAAGTAGTCGTTACTCATACATCCGTAGCAAACATAGTCTTGAGATATTTGGGCATTGATCTTTCACGTTCGATCGCCTTGGCTCCATTGGATTCCCATATGCTTGTGATGGCGGGTACTCTAACTTGAGAGGAGTTGATGTTACTTGACTGGTACGTAAGTCTTCTCCATCTTCGTGAGTATGCATTTCTTCTCCCATGTTTGTTTCTCCATTACCACGTCCTTCAGCTTCTTCGTTAGATCCCATACTTTCTCGACTCATGGTGAACATTCCGGGTTCTCTTTCTCCGTCTTTCCCTTGCCAATTCCATCCTCTTTCCTCATCGCATCACGGCTCACGTATCTTTTGTGTCGAGGATCGAAGAGTCGATAAGCCTTGGATCCGGGTTCAATTCCAAGATGTATGCAGCGATCGTCGAGCTTCTTCATGTTACTAGTTCCACTTTTGCAAACGCTATACATCCAAAAACTCTTAAGTGTTCAAGTGTCGGTTTCTTGTCCTTGAATACTTCGTATGGGGTTTGATCCTTGAGAGCTCTTGTTGGCACTCTATTGATTAAATGCGTTGCATGCCTCACGCTTCTCCCCACATATAGTTTGGTACATTCATGGCTTTTAGGATACTTCTTGTCATTTCCAAATGCGATTTCGCGTTACAACACCGTTTTGTTGAGGCGTGTATGGTGCCGTTAGTTGTCTTGCGATCCGTTCTCTTCACAAAGCGTTAGAAAACTTGTTGACATGAATTCTCCTCCTCTATCTTCTAATTTTGATAGATGTCCTGTTTCCTTCTCGACCAACATCTTGAAGCCCTTGAACTTGTCAAATCGTCCGCCTCTCTTTAACAAGATTGTCCACATATGATGTCGTTGGTGATATCGGACCGCATAAATCTCCGTGAATGAGTTCTAGCTTCTTTGCAGCTCTGTCAGCTTGGGGAAAAGATTGTCTTGTTTGCTTTCTACAAGACGCACAAATTGATTCTCACAGATGAATTTGTGGAACACCATAAACAATCTCCTTCTTATTCAGCCTTTATTGTGTCAAAGCCAGTGTCGAGCCGTGCGCCGTGCTTTCTTTGGTTGTGGACAACAGCTCCCTTTCGGTTCCCAACTTGATTTTGTAAAGTCGGTTTGATGATCTTGTTACACTCATTAGTAACCTTCCACTTTGATCGTGCATTATAAGGAGATCACCTTTCATATCCTCACATCCAGCTTCAGACTAATGATATTAGTCTTAAGTCCGAGAATGAAGTAGATGTCCTTTAGTATTTGACCACCTTTCCTTTCTTGAAAGAGAATCGATCCTTTCCCTTTGATCTCAATACATGAGCCATCTCCGAACTTCACTTTTCCGGTCACTCTCTCATTCAATTCCGAAAAATATGAATGATTTCCTGTCATGTGATTGCTAGCTCCGTTGTCTAGGTACCAAACGTTCTTTTCTAGCTTCTCACATTCATACTTCTTTGGCTTGAGATTTTCTTCATTTAGAAACACCACCTCGTGTGTGAAGAGTGCTACATCAGCTACACGTTTCGATTCACGTTAACGCTTGAAGTCTTCTTACGCGTTCGGACACTTAGATGCAAAGTGTCCCATCTTGTCACATCGAAAACACACGATCTTGGAGTAATCTTTCTTCTGCTTCCCCTTATCTTGTGATTGTTCCGATGACTCATTAGCTCGTTCTTGACCATTGAATCTTCCTCTTCCCCTTCCACGGCCTCTTCCACCACGTCCTCTCCCCCGAAAATTATTGCCTCCACCACGAGGTGTATAATTTTCGTAATTAGAGAATAATAGCCTTTGATCTTCAGTGTTAGATTCTTCTCAATCGCTCTTCATAGGCTTTGAGTCTCCCACGACATCTTCAAATCCAATAGTGTTGAGGTCTTGTTAGAGCATATGATTTGAATATATCTTTGTGGGTAAGGAAGGCTCTTAACACGAGCTTGGGTTGAATTTCTCACTGATCATGTTTATGCGATCCTTCATTGTCAATGTCAAAGTCAGCGTTCAAAGTATGCGTGCCTCCCTCACGTTCAGCACCAACGCGTGTTCGGATCGCATCCCATATTTCCTTTGCTGATCCTTGCTCACCGATTTGCAAAATAAGGCTCTCGAGAATGGATTGGAATAGCAATCTTGCATATCATTTTCTCTCCATCGGTCGATACGTTCATGTCTCCACACCTTCATCCTCATGGCCCATACTCTGTAATCAAGACTTAACATTGGAAATTGGATCGATGATGGAGATGGTTCCTCGGGCTTCAATGGTATGGTTATGGCCTTTGCTTTCTTCCACGCCTTCTTCGCATATCGACAACCACGCCTTTACGCTTATAATAATGATCACCTCACTTGTAACAACGCCCACGCCTGATGTGTTACGCCTTCCTCTTGTGTTCACTGCAACCACTGCCTTAACGCCGATCACAAAGCTCGATAAATATCGTTAAACGATTAATAAACAAACAAGAAATTAAAGAACAACACTTTCTTTATTAGATTTGAAAAATAACTCAAAAACTAAATCTCTAATATTTGATTCTCTCTCGTTTCTCTTTATGTTTTAATTTTGTGATGATGAAAAATGGTATATCTGGATATATAGGAAGTTCATGGTGAAGACACAAAAATAATCAACGCTCAAATATTCATTTTTCTCCATTCAAACATTGCTGCGCCTCCATTCTTCTCTCTCAAACATATTGACTTTGATTTGCAGCTTTTGTTGAATGTCAAAGGTTGGAATTATCCAACAGAAAGAACATGTAAAGCTTTGTTTAATCAGTTTAGAAACTAATGTAATTATTTATATAAGGTGATTGTTTCTTCCTAAATCCTACTGATCTGATTTCATTTACCTATGATTTTCTCTTCTGCTTTTCAATTTTAATTTCTTACTAACCCAAAATATCACCAGAGAAGACTACTTGTACATGAAAGTGAGAGACTCTGATTTCTAACTCTTATGTTTAATACACTTGCACAAAGAATACTCTTATTGGGCCGATTAAACATAGCTTTAAATGGGCTGAAGATAGCTCGGCCCAATAGGCCCAAAAACAACCAAGAATACGTTCTTCACTCTCAGGAGTAGAAAATTTGCAAAATGATTGATTCTGTAATTTCGGAAGTTTCAGGTCGTCTCTCTCGCTCTTCGTCTCTCCTGCGTTAAACATTTCCACCATTTTCGTTGCTTTTAACATTTTCTTCACCTCTTCGTTTCGTCAATCGTGGGTTTTATTCATCATCTCTGTCTACGCTTTAGCTAGAATCTTCTAGGCTATATACTTTAGGGTTTACTCACTTTTCCGATAAACCCTAGTTTTTTCTTAGTGGATCTTCGGTGAGTTTCTTAGTAATGGAGACCGCTTCGAGCGTAGCTGCGACTCGTGGCGGTTCCCTTCAGAATCCGCCACCGACTCCGTCTAGGAAAGAATGGCGCGCCGTTTCGGAATCTCATAACGTAGGAAACTCCACAGACTATGTAATAATGTGCTTCTTAAATCTCTATTTTTGTTCCGCTGATACTGTTTTATATCACTGTAACTCTGCTGCTCTCTGTAGATATGACATTTTCGAATCTTTGTTTGTGTGGTTTCCTAGTTCACATGTTGACTGTCTTTGTCAAATTTGTTGCAGGATTTGGAACAGTTAAAGCTAAACCAGACAGATGAGAGAACGATATACGAGGTTAATTACTTCTGTTCTTGCAATTCCACTTATTTTTGTTTACTTATTGGAGAGTGGGAACGACATTTTTGTGGGGGTTTCTTGTAGTGCAGAATGGAAGAGAGACGGTTGATTTGGATTACTACTCCATTACTATGGATGGTGAGCTATTGCAGCAGCAAATTCATAACATTTCTAAACAAAAAGTAGAACTACAGCAGATGGAGATTGAGCTTCGAGCCCAAATGATCGCAATGGAAATGAAGAGAAACTTTGAATCTCAATCCACAGAGTATGCTAATGCTGCTGCTAGAATGCAGGTTTGGTTATTTTCTCCTTGATTGTTTTATCCATTTCATCGAGCACTTTATTGTTGCAAGGAAGATAAAGGAAAGTTTTTGAACTTTTAGGAGCAACTTCATGAGAAGGAGAGATCTATTCGGGAGATGGAGAGAATGATAGAAGAGAAGGAGAGAGAGCTTCATGTGATTAAACTGGATAACGAAGCGGTCTGTTGGGTTATACTGTATACCTATCTATTCATAAGAATATAAGATATAAGTTATAATAATCTGAATGAGGTATCTTAGTTGTTCTTCTACTTCTGCCAGGCCTGGGCGAAAGAGGGTCTCCTAAGAGAACAAAACAAAGAACTTGCCACTCTCAGGTGCTTTTAATTTATGAAAATCTTTACTCTTTGTTAAGGTCTTAGCTGTTTTCCTTTTACTCTGTGAGGCATTTATCTTTTAATGGGTTCTGCTTTTTTTGTTTGTTTAGAAAGTATTATTTTGGGCCTTTGACTTGTCCTTATATATGATGTTTCCGGAGTGAGAGATTTTGGAATACATAACAGGCCACTTTTTAATTTTTTTTTTATATATGCAGAAGAGAGCGTGAGCACTCTGAAGCTGAGAGGTCTCAAAATATACATAAAATATCTGAACTACAGGAGCATATTCAAGAGAAAGAGAGCCAGCTCAGTGAATTGAAGGAACAAGTTAGTGTTCACATGTTTTTATGACACGATAAAATCTGTTAAACATTTCATGGTTATGGATCTTTCAGTTATATCTCATTGTCATGTTTTAAATTTTAATACACTAAAACAGTGTCCTTATCCTTAATGGCTTGTAGCTTAGGATTGCTCAAGAAACTATCTTGTACAAAGATGAGCAACTGAGAGAAGCACAAGGTTGGATTGCCCGTGCACAGGAGGTGGATGCTTTACAATCATCTACAAATCACTCGTTGCAGGCTGAATTGCGAGAACGTACTGAGCAGTATAACCAGCTCTGGCATGGTTGTCAGAGACAGGTTTGGTTACCTGAATACCTTCAAATTTCTAATTGTTTTACTGCTCGAGAGGTTTCTACTCTTATCTTATGTTGCTCCTTGTCATTGGTTTCAGTTTGCGGAGATGGAGAGATTGCATTTGCATACAGTGCAACAGCTTCAGCTTGAGCTTGCCAATATAAGGGAAGGAGGTGTCTCCAAAACATATTCCAATGGTGCCTCCCAGATTATCCAGAACAGTGAGAACCAGTTTGAGGCTCATGGAAACAGCTCAGAAAGTGCAAACGTTAATGTCCATTCAAATGGAAAAAACGCAGATAACATATCATCTTTTACTTCAAGTGATGATAGGGCTACCCAGGTACATGTATGTTTCTGTTGATTCTTGTAAACAATTTCCCTTCGTTTACCTTTTTGTTTTGGCTCTACAAGATGGTTGCCTATCAGCAATACAATGTTTGCGTATGGTGAGAAGAATATAAACATTTGCATTCTTCAGTTGGGCTCGTCAGTCGGTATATTTTTAGTTGTTAGATGTTAAAATTGAATATATCCATCAGCCAAAAAAGTATTATGCTGCAAATCAAGAGGGCCCTTACAGAAGTTCGGGGAACTTGTAGTTGGAAATATTTGTCTCATCCCTTGTCCACACGATTATATGCTGATTGGTAGGGTTTCTAGTTTGTGTCATGTTGCACATCATAGACAATCTGTTTTTGGGTCTGTTAACTAGCGTTATTGATTGCTTGTGGTCTTGGCAATTAAACAATCCACAAAACCACCTAAAAAGATCCTATTCTATCTGTAACTGCCTTTTCGTTTGTGATTATGTGTAGAACAACTGTGTTGATGGTGTATCAGCTTCTCATCTTGGGATGCATGGGTACTCTCAAGCGGGTCAAATGACTCCTCTGCACTCTTTTATCATGCATCAACAAGAGATTCCTCAGCTTGTTCAGCCTCAGGGACCTTCACCTCATGTTGTACAATCAGTGTTGCTGCAGCAAAAGGTATGAGCTTTAGAATACATCTTTTGTTTCATTTTGTTACAGTTAATGAACAGTCTTTCATGCTTTTTTTGCAGGCTGTACCATATAGTTCACAGATGCCTCTACAGAATCATGTGCATCCATCTCAAGGTGTTCATGGCTTGATAAGTTCTGATGCGAAGAGTGATTACCAAGTGCCTTCCAATGGACAGTCCCTTGGTCAAGGGTATGGAGATGTTCAAGGAGCACAATACGGATCTTCTACACCGGCTTTCTCTGTTAATGAACAGGTAAGTGATGTTCTTGTTTCACAGGTAGGTGATCTTCGATATGGTACAGTCTTAAAAAGTACTCCTTAACAGGCGGTGAAATCTGGAAATGGAGATTATCTTGGACCCAATCACTCAGAGAATAACTTTCAAGACATTTCTTCACAGTTCCGCGATGCGCTAAGGATAGACTCCAATGCCCTAAATCAGAAACCTGAGGTATACAATGCACAGATTATCTGGCAGATTCTCTTGGCTTGTGGAGCCTGGTTAGGTTGGCTATAGGGAAAATGTTCTGAATGTGTCTTTCTCTGCAGGAGGCAAATGGTCTGGTTTCACCTGGTGAACATAATGGTGCTGGATCCATCGTGCCTGAAACTCTAGTCTCATCCGGGAAAGCTGAGAGGAACTTGGAGAGTACTCTTCTTGATGAAAGGTCGCTTTTGACATGCATCCTCCGTACAATACCAGCTGGTGGAAGAATCAGAATCAGTTCAACGGTAAGAGCAAACTAATTGTAACCACAATGAGAGTGAACAATTGAATTTGAAAATGGGCTTTTGTATAATGTCTGTTTCTCTTTTGCAATACAGCTTCCAAACCGTTTGGGCAAAATGCTAGCACCTCTGCACTGGCATGATTACAGGAAAAAGTATGGGAAGTTGGACGATTTTGTTGCTAGCCATCTCGAGGTATGTCTCATCCCAAAATTCCCAAACAACTTATGTGTTCTTCTCAAAACTTTAAAGTGCTAAACTGGTTTTGGCTGCAGTTATTTGTGATAGAGGACGACTACATTCAAGTTAGAGAAGGTGCACAGAAAATGGTAGCAGCTTCAGCAGCAGCAGCCAAAGTGGCAGCAGCAGCTGCAGCGTCAACATCTCCAAACTCCATCTATGTGGCAATGACTCCTATGGCTCAGTCTCAAGGGTTAAAGAAGAATGACAAAACAATCCAAAGAGGTAGGCATAGCTCTGATTACATGGCGAAGCAATGAGGAAATATTCAAACGAAAGAAAGCTCTTGTTCTCCTTATCAAGTCGAGCAAGTGAAAGGCATAGAAAAGTGAATTTTGCCATAATCTCTCTATCTTATTTTTATTGTTTTGGCTTTTCGGTGTATGCAGCCGCAACAATCATCGAAGCTAAAAAAAACGTTCGATTTTACTTCTTAAATTGCAGTGTCTTGTTCGATCCTTAAATAATATTATCTGTATCCCCGAAATCGATAATGTTTGTTTGACCTTCTAAAAGTCGCAATGTTTTGACCTTTAAAAAACTGATACTCGTATATTCACATTTTGTCTTTACACATAACAATAGGTCAAAGTATAAGCAATGTTTTCAGAAGCCGAAGAACTTTAAAGAAAGAATCTGAAATCTTTCATCTTGCCGATGAATCATCTACTCAATTTTATTATTTTCATCGTGCCTTTGATTAAACAAAAAAATAGTAAAACCATAAACTGTTAAACAAAAGTTAACCATAAATTAGTCAGAAAAATTTACCCATAAATTAATTAAAAAGTCAACCATAAATTAATTAGTCTAAAATTAACAAATTAATTAGATTTATTTTTATTTTATGGTAAAAATATACTTATTTATGGTAATTCCAAAATATATATATATATATATATTTATATATATATTCTTTAAACCTAGACAAAAACGTTAAAAGTGACCAACGTGTTGTAAGTGCGTTGCATCAGGTCAACGCAAAGCCCAACGTAATATGGACGCTAAACGAATTTCTCAACATATAAGTCTTTAGCCATTTCACATTGGGATGACGACCTATTCCCTGTCTTTAGCCATTTCACATTGGGATGACGACCAATTCCCACTTCCAGACTAACAAACGATATATTCCAACTTTGACTCCAATCTAAATCCACCCAGATATGAAATTGAAAACCAAAATCCACTCAGATCTGAAATTAAATACTAAAACCAATCCAGATCCAATATTAAAAACTAAAACCCACCCAGATCAGAGTTCAAAACATATATCCACACGCTTCGAGTTTAACCTTAACCACACGATTTGGATTGATATACTTAACCAATCTAAACCGCATTTAACCGTATTGATTTAGAAAGTTTCAAAAAAAAAAAAATGGAAATCAGAATTATTATTTTTTCTCCCTTTTCCTCTCTTCTTCGTCTTCTTCGTCCAAATCAGATTTTAATTTGGAAAACCCAGAAATTTCAGATTCTAAGTTAACAAAAATATCAGAAAATTGAAAACTACAAAATTAAAATCATCATCATGGATTCACTCACACGTCTTTGTTAACCAATTGGACAACAAAAACAAACGAAGGTAAACCAAAAAACAAACTGAATCTCTCGAAAATAGTAACTTGGAACTTTGTTTGATTTTCTGTAAGACAATGCAAATCAACAACAGCTTGAATCTCCGACATCTACAGTTTCATTCTCTGAGATGAAGGAATCAAACCCGACTAAGATGAAAGAACTTGAAAACGATTGGATCAATTCAACGATTCACGAGTTCGAAACTACACAGATGGGGGAAGGAATCGAAGAAGGGTTCACGGGTCTTTTGCTCGGCGGAGATTCAATCGACATGAGTTTTTTTTTTACTGAAACATTCTAAATCAATCAGAAGGTTTTGGTTATGGTTCTAAAAACAGATTCCGGTTAATTCTCTGTTTGGTTTGGTTTATTGTCGATTCGAAGAGTATACCAACAAAATCAACCGGTGGGTGTGAATAGATTCGAACTTCAGATCTGGGTGGGTTTTTGTTTTGAACTTCTGATCTGTGTGGGTTTAGGTTGGGGGTCAAAGTTGGGTTGTATCGTTTGTTATGCGATAGTCTGGAGGTGGGAATAGATCGTCATCTCTTTCACATTTCCATCAACTAATTCCATTCCAGTCGGCTAAATCACGATTTACAGTTCCGGCAAGAGATTTCACCCTGTTCCGACAAGAATCTACACTGTAACTTCTTATTCTTCTTCTTCTTACTCAACCCTTTTATTCTTTCTGTAACATTATCATAAGACCTTGAAAAACCCTAACTCTAACTAATCAATGTAATTCATCGTCTCTCTCATTGTAATTACTGCTACATATGTCACGATGAGTCTTCTATGTCTTCCGGGAAATGTTGATGTGTTAATTTTGTCTCCGAAACTTGCCGTTACAACTTGTAACTTACAATTTTTGTTTGCAGATTTCGTTGTTAGACATGTTTGGAAGAGGGAAAGCGAAACAGGCTCGTTCCAGAGGTTGAGTCTGCATGCGGTTTAAGGAAGAGAGGATAAGCCAATTACCTGATCCTTTGATATGTCACATACTTTACCATCTTGAAACGAAGGAAGCTGTTAAGACAAGCGTTTTATCCACAAGATGGAGAAATCTCTGGCTTTGGGTTCCTCGTTTGGAATTCCCTAATTTCAATGCCTTTATGAGTTTTGGTGACAGGTTTTTTCGATTCCAATAGGGTTTCATGCATAGACAATCTCAAGTTAACTACTGATGAAAGTAAAGACGTTGTAGATGGTGATACCTCTAATCTCACGTCATGGATTGATGCTACAGTTAAGCGTAAGATCAAACATCTAGATGTTTGTTGTCATCTATATATGTCAATATGGGGACATGTTGCGGAAATTATGCTAGCAAGGTATTTCCTAGAGAATTCGGCAATACTCAAGAATCTCACTCTACGTTTGACAAATCATACAATAAGAGAAAAGCCTAATTTCAAGGAACTCCTCAGAATGCCAAGACGCTCTACCAAATGTGAAGTCGTTGTCCTTGTTCGTGGTTCAGACGGTAATGATATTTATTAGTGTGTTATATATTTTCCTTCTTGGTTTGTGATTTTATATGGCAGCTAATGATCTTATATCAGTTCCAAGTGTTCTAGTCAAATTGAGACATTAGCCAACATCCTAACTTGAAACTTTAATAAGGAAGGAAGGGCCCGAGTTGTTACTAGTTCATCAATTTTTTTGCTGAATGGACATATAAACATAAGCTTATTTCCAATTCGATGTATTTGACCAAAAATAAAATTTTAAACGAGCTAAGTTGAGATTAAAGAAGATGAACTAAAACTTGTTAAGTTTTGCTAGGACGAAATTAAAAGTTAAAACTGGGCATGGGTACGCTCCGCCTCGACCCGCTCGATCCGTCCTGCCTGCCTCAAGTCAAGAAGTCTCGCTTTCAATTATTTGCAAGTAACGGGACAAGTCCAAGCCAAATTTTTTTCCATTACCATTATTCGCCCTGCACTGCTACTCGAAAAATATCTACTGTAAGATATACCCTCCGCCAAAAAATATCCGTTACCCACAAAAAAATACTCGTTATTACTCAAAGGCCAAGATGGACTAATTTTGGTCAAGCAAGAGTAAAGGATTACTCAGACGACTAATCAAGCATCAAAGCAGGCAATGAAAGATACCCGCCTGCGCGCGATTGAAACAAACCAGCCGATAAAGATACCCGTCCCGTGCCCAGGCGGATTAACTTTGACGTTTCAAACCTTTCGGATTAACAAAGAAGATGAAGTAAAACTTAGTAATATTCGTCTCTCATACGTCAAACATTACTTAACCATATACAATAAGCGAGTTCTCATCTACTCATATGACTCTGTTTGGTCCGATATAAAGCCAGGATTAAACCAGTTTCTAGGATTGTGAACAAAATTGAGTATTTCCAGTTTAGTCTAATCGGACTTTTGGTTGTTTCTTGGTTCTTGCGTTGCCAATTACACTATCCGAAATGTTTTGTTGTCTTCGTGCTTTATCAGCTGAGACCGGACAAAACCGAGTTGGTCCAATTTGATTGTATATGACTTCACACCGTTTTCATCAACCCCAACGGAGAGATAAAACGGCAAGGCGTTTGTAGTAAAGAAGTGACACACTTGAAATTGTGTCGAAGGAGGAGTCGAAAAGGCGAATTCAAGCGCCATTTATTCACAGTGGCCTTTAGACCATTTGCTACATGACCGTGGAGGAAGACGAATATGTTTGATCTGCCGTGGTGCGTTCTTCTTCTCCTTTTTATACTGTTGCTTGATTCTTAGTCATCCTCAGAAACCTTGAAAACCCTAAACTTAACAAGCCCTCGCATGTAATTTTAGTTCTTCTCTCTTCGATATCTGTTTTGAGTCTCTCCGGCGAATATTGATGTATGGGCTTTTCATGTGGTGCAGTTGAAATTTTCTTTCATTTCTTAACTGAGAATTTTGCAATTTATCTGTATTTTGAGAAACGCATCCGTATTTCGTATTTCATTCGAACTTAGTTGGGTTTTTTCTGTGACATTCAATTTTTCTTTTCTTTTTGTTTTGGGTTAAATTTGATGACGCAGATTAGTTTGAAGAAAGAGAAATGGTGGGTAGAAAGAAAAAGACCCAAAATAGTGACAAAGGGTCACAGGAGGAAGATAGGATAAGTCAGTTACCAGAACCGTTGATATCTGAAATACTTTGTCATCTTTCTACCAAGGAAGCTGTAAGAACAAGCGTTTTGTCCACAAGATGGAGAAATCTTTGGCAATGGGTTCCTGGATTGGACGTGGACTTCAACATATTCTCAAATATCGATGCCGTTGTGAGTTTCGTTGAAAGGTTTTTTGATTCCCACAGGGAGTCATGGATACGCAAACTCCGGTTAATCCTTATGGTTATAAGTGTGATCTCAACTCATGGATTGATGCTGTGACTACGCGTAGGATTCAGCATCTTGATGTTAGCTATTGTCCCCCAAAAAAGATACCTTTGAGCATATATACCTGCGAGACTCTGGTATACTTACGACTTTTTCAGGCCGCCTTGGCTAATGCCGAGTTTTTTTCCTTCCCTTGTCTGAAGATCTTGCATTTAGAAGACATTATATATCCCAATGAGACCATGTTGGAGAAACTTATCTCAGGCTCTCCAGTTCTGGAAGATTTAATGATCAGCAGATATCCGTCTGGTATGGCAAAGGTTTTACGACTGCGCTCTCATACGCTAAAGAGAATTGGTATCGATGAGTCTACTGAAGTTGTGATTGATGCACCTTTACTCCAGTGTTTGAGGACTAAGATGTACTTAAAAAAGAACTTTAAGATCATCAATTTGGGTTTCTCTACCAAACTAGAAATTGATGTCGTCTTTAGCAATGGGACATACGGTATGAGCTTGATTCAAGACATCCTCACCGATATTTCGAGGGTCAGGGACCTAGTTATTAGTAATGTTATTTTGAAGGTATACATCTCCACGTTTGAGCATATATAAGAATATTCTTCCCCGAAAGTTTCTCACCATAACATTCCTTTTTACTTGTATACTTATGTTACCAGGGAACCTTTCTATACTTGAACTCAGGACCGGTGCTTCAATTTCGTGACCTATCCCGCTTGAATGCTAAATTTTCTAAATCTGATCTGGAAATGTTGCCAACCATTCATGAGAGCTGCCCAAAACTAGAATCTTTCATATTGGTAATGATTTGTGAAAATCTTTTATGTATCTCTCTCTACTCAATTTGTTTTCTTCTGTTTTTACAGGAATTGGTCAAGGACCAATCCATGCGTCGTGAGAAGAAGAAAGATCCAAAGGTGATATTTTCAACAGTGCCTCAGTGTTTGGTATCATCGCTCAGGTTTGTGGAACTGAAACGTTCGATATCGGGGTATGAAGGAGAAAGAGAGCTAATAAGATACTTGCTGAAGAATTCAACAATCCTGGAGAAATTAAGGCTTGATATTTACTATACGAAAAAGGCAAAATGTGACTTCCTTAGAGAACTAGTTGCAATGCCAAGATGCTCAAGCACTTGTGAAGTCCTTGTTCTTTAGGTACTAAAAGATATTGTTGAACATTTATCCTAAGCACTTGTGAAGTTCTTGTTCTTTAGGTACCAAAAGATATTGTTGAACATATATCCTAAGTATATATGCTGATATTGTTGAATATTGATTCAAGTAAAGTGTCATGCATTCACAAAATCAAGTTATATATTTATGATTATGACGATGGTTTAGATGATCCCTCTTATCTCACGTCATGGATTGATGCTGCAGTTAAGCGTAAGATCCAACATCTACATGTCTGTGTCTTCCAGCTAAATATCATTATGAAATGCCCCCAAGTCTTTATATTTGTGAGACACTTGTATCCTTAAAACTCTATCAACTAGCCTTGGTTAATTCCTAGTATGTTTCCTTACCTTGTCTGAAAACTATCCATTTAGAATATATTTGGTTTCCCAATGAGACCACTCTTGAGAGACTTGTCTCTTGCTGTCCTGTCTTGGAATAGTTAAAGATTTTGGGATGTGTGAATGAGAATGCAAAAGCCTTTCGGGTGATCTCTAGGTCATTGAATAAGCTCAGTATAAATTAAAATTCTCAAATCTATGCGTGATTTTGATAGGTTCCATGTCCATAGAAGGAAGCAAATACTCACTTTCAACTAGAGGCTTCACTAATGGAGGTGTGATGAGCTGGATAAGAAGACAAAAGAAGATTAGGCAATGCTCAACCATTAGATTTAAGTGAGAATGAACGGTTAGATGTGAGTAGGGTTTATGTGCCTTTGCCTATTTAAGAGAAGAAGAGAGGATTGAGAGAGTTAGGATTTTTGTGGAATTTGTGGCTGGCTTAGGCTAGATGGCAATGAGGTTTTCTTGAGAGAAAACTCATTGATTTACTTCCAGTTTATCTTTTATATTTCCTTTGTAATCACAACATCAACTTTCTGTAATCTCTTCTTCATGTCAATATCAGACTTTATTACATTTGGGAAGCTTATTTTCATAGATTCTGGTTACATTTGAGAGCAAGAAAGTGAGAAAAGAGAGAGTTGCAGGTCTGAATCGTTAAGACCACAACAAGGTTCCTAACAGATTTTGGTTCAGAAGTTGTGATTGATGCTCCTCTACTGAGCTATTTGAAGATCACGGATAACGTATCAGAAAGCTATCTAGTAAACGGTTTGGAGTCCAACGCCAAGTTAGATATTTCTCTCCCCTTTGGTTTGTACGATTTTGATGAAGCAAGCGTTTCATCGAGGAGAGATAGCATCCACATTTTTCTCCGCGGGATTTTGAAAGTCATCGATATGAAAATTTGGCTACACACTTTCAAGGTATATGTCAACTCCAGTATATATTTGACATTTTGTTATCATGAAGGTTTCTGACCCACATGATATATATATATATATTAGTTTCTGGTTCCAGCTCTTATGTGAATACTCAAAACTAGAACCGCTGTCTCTGGTTACATGTCTCGCCTGCATGTTACTCTTCGTATATCTGATTTGAAATGGTTACCAACATTTCTTAAAGATTCACGTAGTATGGAATGATGCCAATGTTGAAAAATATACAACATCTTAGGATCTTGTATCCTTAAGATGAGGGAACACATGAAGCTCTACAAATGTTCTTAACCATAATCGCCTAACAAAAGCAACCTTGAGAGAGATTCAGCTCAATATCTCTTTGTCTACTTATGATTAAACGCTTATGATCAGAATCACAAGAGATTCACTACTTCTCTACCTTACTTAGCATTCTCAGATTTTATGAGTATATTGGCGAGAATGGAGAAGAAGAAAGAGGAGATAGTTTTCTCTTGAAGTGCTACTTTTTATTATGCTTCTTTGTGATATCTATAGAAGTGGTTCTACGATTCATAGTTATAAGGAAATGCTAAACTAAACCTACCAATACATACACTTATACATGTATATGATGGTCACATTATTCTTTTAATAAAATACTAAATAGCCCATGATACATTGCATGATTAAAGGAGATGTGCATCTACTTTAATAAAAGGGATCACTTTATTTCTCCCCTTTATGCTAAACTCTCGCCGCCTGTCCTTGACTAGCAGAAGTCAACAACTTGGAGTTGTCTCTTTTTCTGTCCATGTGTTCATCCTTGCTTTTACCGAAAAGTCATCAATCCTTATTTGATTATTGTTGCTCCAACACCCTTCCTCTAGTTAGTCAAATGCTAACTAATACTTAGGATTGTTGTAGCAACTCTCTTAGGCTCAACCGAACCAGAACTTATGCCCACTTATTCCAACACAACTCTCCAACTTAATGTCTCGTTGCGTTGTCACTTGTGTTGTGTCTTTTAGTTCCTTGCCCATTCTGGTCCATGCTTGATAGTTGCACCATCTTAACCACACATGAACATGCACCACTTAGTTACTTAGTCACTCCTCAACTTAATGATTTGTTGCCTTGTGATTCATTTCGTGGTCCATGCCTTGTGTACATTTGTTCCTTCATTCTCTAACCTTGGAATGCATGGTTCAACAGCCAAAGTCTATCGGGCGCACTCTCGGTCACTGAAGAGGCTCCGTTTATCACGAACTTCTTGTCTCCGGTTTGATTCTGTTCCTGGAGTTATCATTGATGCTCCTCAACTATGCTGTTTGAGAATCGTTGATATCTTATCAAAAAGCTTCATAGTAAACAATCTGAAGTTCAATGCCAAGTTAGATATTTCTCTCAACCTTGGTTTGGAGGGTTCTGAAGCAAGCGTTTCATCGCGGAGAAGTCACATCCGAAGTTTTCTGTCCGAGATCTCGAAGGTTGAAGGATATTACTATGTGTGCGAGCACTTTCAAGGTATACACATATTGGACATGCGCATTTAACATAATGAAAAGTTTCTAACCCACAATACTTTCTGTCTAATATCAGGTCATTCATCACTATTCCAAATTAGAACCGCTTCCTCAATTTGATTACATGTCCCGCCTGCATGCTTCACTCTATGTATCTGATTTGAAAGGGATGCTGACTTTTTTTTGAGAGATGCCCGAATCTAACATCCCTCAACCTGGTGATGATCTGTTCAATCCATTTGAGTTTATTCATCTATATGAAGATTCCAGCGTATCTTACCATTGCTTTTTAATCCTCTTTCTTTCCTCAGGCATTGGATAATGACTTTGAGCAGATGCGTTCTGAAGAGATGAATCAAATAAGCTTTTCATTTGTTCCTGAGTGTTTGCTATTGTCGCTCGAGTTTGTGGATTACGATATCCCATTCTCTGGATATGTTGCAGAAATGAAACTAGTAAAGTACTTCCTAGAATTCAGTACTTCCTACAAGAAGCTCAATCTACGTTTTTATTAATGTCCAAGAAAAGATGACATCTTCAAGGAACTCCTCAAAATCCCAAGATGCTCTAGCGCATGTCACGTCGTCGTACTGTGATTGGTAAAAATGACTGAATATAGGAAGTTCTTGCTACACAAGAAATCCATGTGTATTTTTTTCGTATGTTTGTTTCCTTAGAGTAAATAGAGATGAAACTATTGTAAGAAATCATGTTGTTTATGCAATCAAGTTTATTACTCTAGCTTTATGTTCTTAATTCTCTTGAGGAGGTAATGTAGTAGTAGAGTCTGAGCCTCATTTTCTCATAAGCATGGTCATCCTCATAAGACTCAAGAGGCAATATATATATATATATATATGTGTTCTCCACTTCCTTCTGATACACTGTTTCTACTGCTAACGTTGAGTCAAAACAACTCGCCTGAAACAAAAACTTATAGTTAAACAAACCATAAAGTGACCTCAAGGTTTGAGGAAATATGATGCATTGAGAGCTATTATCTTAGCTTAATCTTTTAATTCATAATTCAGCTTTTTGATTGGGGCTCATATTTGATGATGCACAAAGTTGTGTTCCAAGAGCATATGCATAAATAAAAATTGATTTGACATTTGAAAGATTTTTGTTTTAAAAAAGACAGACTCTAGACACACTCTGGCTCAATTCCAAAACTACTAGTCTATATTTTGAGGTGGAATAAAGTAAGGGGTTGGGTCTGTATAATTTTCACTAATGATGCGGGAACGAGGCAGATAAACAGAGCTATCTAGGTCAACATCCAAGATTTCGATCCAGTTTCTGTATAGGCCGGGAAAGGAGCTAGCCTGGACAGCGAACGGTTCAGACTTCGAGAGGAAAATGCAGAGATCTCCAATGTCTTTAGTGTAAACTGCGTTTCCTTCTTCGTCTAGTTTGAACACCATTAAAGCTCTTGTTTTCATGTTTATTTTACCACTGGTGGTGGCCTTCTTGTACCACTTAACCAAGAAAGTTTCACCGGTAGTTCTTGACTCCACCAAGTGTTCGCTCCGGCAGCAGGAATCAAGAAGCTCTCGTGTTGTCTTCGTCAGCTTGGGAAGGTTTTTAAACCGCAACCTCTGAATCTTGGGATTGTGCTTATGTTCGTGGAGATCCCATGATCCGATGAGGTGGCCTCCAGATCCGGGTATGCGAAACATGTCATCTTTCTTGGAAAACATAACAGGGGAGGAGAAGAAGCAGGGGTTTTGGATTTTGATGTTGATCCACTCGGAGTTAGTTTGAGCGGGTCTGTAAAAGCTGAGTTGAGGTCCCAAGAACTTGATAGCCACAACACAGTCCTCTTCCTCTGGAGAAGATGACGACATTGCTATATTGGTGACGATTTGGGTTTGACAATGAGGCAGAGTTACCAGAGGAGGCAGCGAGATGCGTTTTGGGTATGTATCCGCTGCAACCGGATTTAGATCGTCTTGGAGACACACTATTCCATCATGCTTCAAAGTAGCTACCCAGCCATGAGATGACCCGATCGTTCCCATTTCCTTCATCAAATCCAGAGGCACCTTTTCCAAACGAGTGCAGAAGTTTCATTACCATTCATAATCACGAGTTTTCCGAGATCCTCTCCACAAGGATAAGCGCAGGCGATGGAGCAAGGAGGGGTTTGCAGCAATGAAGATGAGAAGCCATTAGAGAGATGAAGAAGAGAGGATCTTATCAACACAGGTTTCCCGTGGCAGAGCCTCGAGAGCCGGCTGAGAAGCAGAGACATGAGAGTAGAATGTTTTGTAATTAAAAAAAAAACCCCTAATTTTCTCAACCCAAAACCCTCAATTAATTAATATAGAGATGAATGACCTTGCCCACCAAGTTTTGTCAGACCCAAGCTTTTCCTATATTATGGATATGGAGATGAATGAATGACCTTGCCCACCAAGTTTTGTCAGACCCAAGCTTTTCCTATATTGTGGATATTTACTATTTGATTTGGGGAGTAAACATGGAAACAAATCTTGCCAAAAAAATTGACACTTGACAGCAAAGCTTTTTCCGACAAGAAGTACATTTTTATAGATTTGTTTTCATTTCGGTACGCCGGGTCACTAGTGTTTATAGTTCAGATTGTAGTCGGTTTAGTCCAGGTTACAGAAGATAAGATTGTAATAAATTTTGGTTCAATCCATTTGTTTTTTTTATAAACCAAATTCGGTTTGGGTCGATTGTTAAACTATCATAGAGTCGGCAATTGTAAAAGTATCAAAGACAAAAGACAAAAAACTTTTTGTCGTACATGAATCAGAACCATTTATTCAGATTGCATCTCAGCAAAAGGTTAGATCATATATCTTATTGGGATTGAAAATACTTTTTCTACTTTCAGTATTAAACACCAATCATTGTCTGATTACTAACTTAGATATAAATAGACTATTAAGTCAATCAAGAAGTTACTAAAAAATGCAGGCACATAAACCAAAACATCTTTGTAAAAAACAAAACAAAAGTCTGAAGTTTATTTAGTACCACAAAACATCTATCGTTCCTTGTCTTCAATATCGTCTCTTTTACTCTTTTCTTATGTTCCTTAAACCTGTATCAGTATAACAGTAAATATATATATATATATATATATATATATATATATATTTTACTTTTTATATCCTTAGCAAAAAAGCATCTAATCCAAAGAAAAGATAAAGGTAAATTAATTAGAAAATAAAAGAATATTAATCACGGATATTTTACACATCTTTAAGTATATTATCACAAGAAATAACAACGAGACCCAAAGAGCTTACGAAGAAGAAGTTTTATCTGCATTTACTGGAACTATTTCTAATTTTCCTCCGCGAGATCCCGGTGCGTTCTTCTTCTTCTTCGTTCACCGTATGCTGGGTTAAATAATCATCAGAAAACCCTAGCCTCCTTGTGACTTTGCTTCTCTCAGTGTTGTCCTTCTTCTGGCTTTGTCACGTCTGTGTGAGGTCTTCAGGCAAACTTATTTTTGGATATGATGATTCCTACGAGTTGATTTGTTCTTCTTTATTTCCTTTTGTATTTGATTTTGGAACTTGTTATTTTATCGTTTCCTTCTTCCTCAAGTAATATTGGTTTTCCATCTGGTTCAATTGAAATTTTGAAAAATCTCTTCATTGGAACTTGATTAGGTTTGTCGCGATACATGTTGTCCGTACTTCATCTGAAACCAGATGGTCTTAGTTCATGTTAGTCTAGTTTTTCTTAAACGTGGTGATGCAGATGAGCTGTGTGAATACAAACAAATGGTGGGTAGAAAGAAATTTATTTTACGAATGGTCACAAGAAGATAGAATAAGCCAATTACCTGATCATATGATATGTCACATACTTGATCATCTTCCCACAAAAGAAGCCGTTAAGACAAGCGTTTTATCCACTAGATGGACAAGTCTTTGGCTATGTTTTCTTGTATCGGACTTAGACTCCAACAAATTTTCGAACTTCAATGCCTTTGCGAGTTTCGCTGACAGGGTTTTTACAGGGGAGTCATGTATACGCAAACTCCGGTTAACTATTAATAATCCTGATGGTAAGTCTCATCTCAGGTCATGGATTGATGCTGTGACTACACGCACGATTCAGCATCTCGATGTTCGTATTGTTAGCTGTTTTATCTTACATGAGATGCCCCTGAGTTTATATACCTGTGTGAGACTCTGGTACACTTACGACTCTTTGGGGTCACCTTGCTTAATGCCGAGTTTGTTTCCTTATCTTGGCTGAAGATCATGCATTTAAAATATGTTACTATCCCAGTGAGGCCACCTTGGAGAGACTTATCTCAAGCTCTCCAGTTCTGGAAGATTTAACCATCATCAGATGGTCGTCTGATAATGGAAAGTTTCCTAATAATGCAAAGGTTTTACAACTGCCCTAACATGAATCAGTTTGCTCAAGTTGTGATTGATGTTCCTCTACTCCAGTTTTTGAAGTTTAAGGTTTACTTAATAAAGAGCTGTAGGATCATCTATTCAGATTTCTCTGCAGAAGTACATATTGGTGTCAACTTTGGTAATGCGTTTAACCCATATCATATATCCGAGAGAGGAGCGATTTGTGATGTCCTGACCGATATATCGAGGATCAGGGATCTAGTTATTAGTAGTGATACTTGGAAGGTATACATGTCAACTTTAATTTGAGTATACAAAATAACAAATATTTATAAACCAACATTCTTTTTTTACATATATTACCAGGTCTTGTTTTCTATACTCGAAATTGGGACCGTTGCTTCAGTTTCTCATCCTTAACATTTATGTTTGGTTCCAGGTTAACTACCAGTACTCGAAAGTAGAACCGCTGCCTCAACTTAGTTGCATATCCCGTCTGAGTGTGACTCTCTGTGTATCCGATTTAAGGAGCTCCTCAGAATCCCAAGAGGCTCTGTCAGAATCCCAGGAGGCTCTGTCACATATCAAGTCCTCCTACTTTGATTGGCCAAAATTGCATCTTCCATTTCCTTTGGAGTTTACATACATTTGTGCTTTGGTTATTCCTATTTTCTTCTTCTTTTGAGTTTTTTTTTTTTTTTGGTTATAGATTGGTTTATGTAGGAGGCAAGAAATCTAAGTGTAAATGATGGTAGGCGTTGAATTTTGCTGGTTCTTTACCGAATTTCAATGGCCGACTCTAAGCATGTTAAATTTAAAATTGTCAATTTTGAGCATGGATACTATTAGAGGGTAAAAGTACAATTGAACGTATATCTCAGCTTTGAGCATCAGCGTGTAATACACCAAAAAATGAAAACAAGATAGGAGATTGTTTCGCCTCACTCTTCTATCCCTTTCACTTTGGAAAGCTTGACTTGTAAAATCAGAGCTTTCTTTGTTGTTTCGCCATATAATCAGAGCTCTGCCTACCTCTTTGGACAGTGTTGTCATTCTTCTTTAACCCCTGAGACTGAGCCATAGGAGTCATAGCCACATATATGGAGTTTGGGGATGACGACGCTGCAGCTGCTGCTGCCACTTTGGCTGCTGCTGCTGAAGCTGCTACCATTTTCTGTGCACCTTCTCTAACTTGAATGTAGTCGTCCTCTATCACAAATAACTGCAGCCAAAACCAGTTTAGCATTTTAAAGTTTTGAGAAAAACACGAGTTGTTTAGGAATTGGGATGAGACAGACCTCAAGATGGCTAGCAACAAAATCGTCCAGCTTCCCGTACTTTTTCCTGTAATCATGCCAGTGCAGAGGGGCTAGCATTTTGCCCAAACGGTTTGGAAGCTGTATATCACATATGAAACAGACATTATACAAAAGCCCTTTCTCAAATTCAATTGTTAAGTCTCATTGTGGTTACGATTAATTTGCTCACCGTTGAACTGATTCTGATTCTTCCACCAGCTGGTATAGTACGGAAGATGCATGTCAAAAGTGACCTTTCATCGAGCAGAACACTCTCTGAGTTCCTCTCAGGTTTCCCAGATGAGACTAGAGTTTCAGGCACAATGGATTTAGCACCATTGTGTTCATGAGGTGAAACCTGGCCATTAGCTTCCTGGGGAGAGAAATTGAAAACACATTCAGAACATTTTCCTTATAGCCAACCTAACTAGGCTCTACAAGCCAAGAAAAATTGCTAGGTAATATACTAATATGTGCATTGCATACCTCAGGTTTCTGATTATGGGCATGGGAATCAAGCCTTAGCGCTTCACGGAACTGTGAAGAAATGTCTTGAAAGTTATTCTCTGAGTGATTAGATCCATTATAATCTCCATTTCCAGATCCCACTGCCTGTTAACGAGTACTTTCTAAGACGGCATCGACGTATTGTATCGAACATTTATAAACCCATAACGTAATAAGAACATCCCCTACCTCCTGTTCATTCACAGAGGACGATGGTGTAGAAGATCCGTATTGTGCTCCTTGGCTAGTTTGAACATCTCCATACCCTTGACCAAAGGACTGTCCATTGGCAGGCACATGGTATTCACTCTTCAGATCAGAACTTACCAAGGCAGGAACACCTTGAGATGGATGCACATGATTCTGCATAGGCATCTGTGAATTATCTGGTACAGCCTACAAAAAAAAAGCATGAAAGACAATGGTCATTAACTATTAAAAAAAAAAAAATGAAACAAAATATGCATTCTTCAGCTCACACCTTTTGCTGCAGCAACACTGATTGTGCAAAATGAGGTGAAGGGACCCGAGGCTGAACAAGCTGAGAAATCTCTTGTTGATGCATGACAAAAGAATGCAGAGGGGTCATCTGACCCGCTTGAAGGTACCCATACGTTCCAAGATTAGAAGATGACACCCCATCAACACGGTTGTTCTGCAAATAATTACAGGAGAAAAGGCAGTTACGGTTAGGATAGGATCCAATTCAAGTGTTTCAGCATGGATTATTTCATCGCCAAGAATACAAGCCATCGTACTGAATAGCAAATATGATGTGGAGCATGACAAATCTAGAATTTTGAACTATCAGCATTAAATTGAATAGACAAGTGATGAAACAAATACTTCCAAATACAAGATCACAGAACTTCTATACTGGCCTTGTTGATTTCCAACACAGTACTTTTTGGCTGCTGGGGATATCCCATTATTTCACTTTTGCTTAACAGTTTTAACATCTAATGTTTAACAATTAACCGGCCAACGAGCCCAACTGAATAAGCAAATGTACAGATTCATCTCAACACAAGCTAACAGCGTATTGTGGATAAGCTATCATCTTGTAAATCCAACACAAAACGCCAAACAAAGGGAAATCATTCAAGAGAATCAACAGAAACAAACATGTACCTGGGTAGCCTTATCATCAGTTGAAGTAAAAGATGATATGTTATCTGCGCTTTTTACATTTGAATGGACACTAATGTTTGCACTTTCTGCGCTGTTTCCATGAGCATCAAATTGGTTCCCGCTGTTCTGAATAGTCTGGGAGGCACCGCTGGAATTTGTTTTGGAACCACCTGCTTCCCTTACATTTGCTAGCTCAAGCTGAAGCTGTTGCACTGTATGCACATGCAATCTCTCCATCTCCGCAAACTGAATTCAATGACAAGGAACAACATAAGATTAGAGTAAAATCGTTTCAAGGAAAACCAATTAGGAATTGGAAGATATCCAGGGAACTGACCTGTCTCTGACAACCAAGCCAGAGCTGATTATACTGCTCCGTACGTTCTCGCAATTCTGCCTGCAACGAATGATTTGTAGATGATTGTAAAGCATCCATCTCTTGGGCACGGGCAATCCAGCCTTGCGCTTCTCTTAGTTGCTCATCCTTGTACAAGATAGTTTCTTGAGCATTCCTATTCTACAAAGCCATTAAGGATAAGGACTCTGGTTTTAGTTTATTAGAATTTCAAAATGACAATGATATATAACTGAAAGATCCATAAGCATGAGATGTTTGACAGATTTGATCGTGTTACAAAAACAAGGGAAAACTAACTTGTTCCTGCAATTCACTGAGCTGGCTCTCTTTCTCTTGAATATGCTCCTGAAGTTCAGATATTTTATGTATATTTTGGGACCTCTCAGCTTCAGAATGATCACGCTCTCTTCTGCATATTAAGAAAGGAAAAATGTAGTCTGTTATACTTTCCAAAACCTCATGCCTACGACATCTAATACAATTAGAAATCGAAGGCCGGATACAATATTTTTAAAACAAAAGTAGCAGAACCCTATATAAGATAGAAGAGTAACAGATAAATGCAGTATAATAGGAAAACTCGTACGAACTTAACAAAGAGAAAAAGAGTTAAGGAATTAACAGCACCTGAATGTGGCAAGTTCTTTATTTTGTTCTCTTAGGATACCCTCTTTGGCCCATGCCTAGTAGCAGAACAAATAGAACTTAGAAACAAGTCATTCAGATTTATATCCGAAAAGAATCTAGTAATAATGTATAAACCAACAGACCGCTTCATTATCCAGTTTAATTGCATGTAGCTCTCTGTCTTTCTCTTCTAACTTCCTCTCTGCCTCCCGAATAGATCTCTCCTTCTCATGAAGTTGCTCCTAAAAATTCAACAACATTCCTTTAACGTCCATGAAACACAATGCTCGATGAAACAAAAACCATGCTAATATATCAGGGAACTGAAACCTAACCTGCATTCTAGCAGCAGCATTAGCATACTCTGTGAATTGAGATTCATAGTTGCTCTGTATTTCCATGATCTCATGTCTAGCAATCATCTGAGCTCGAAGCTCGATCTCCAACTGCTGAAGTTCTCCTTTCTTTCTAGAAACATTAAGAATCTGTTGCTGCAACATCTCACTATTTGAAAAACCATCCTGCTCCCTTCCATTCTGCACTACAAGAAACCCTACCAAAAATGTTGTTTCCACTCTCCAATAAGTAACTAAAACTCAACTCGCATTGTAAGACAGAAGTAATTAACCTCATAAATCGTTCTCTCATCCGTCCGGTTAAGCTTTAACTGTTCCAAATCCTGCAAAAAAATTTGACAAAGACAATCGAAATATGAGCTAGGAAACAACCAAAAGCAAATCACTTTACTCTCTACATAAACATTGAAAATGTTAACGCCAAAGAATCACAGTGAAATCAACAGATAAACAGTATTAAAAAAAAATCAAAACTTTCAGATTCAGTCTACTCATTCCTCTAAACATAAACATAACCCAGAAGCATAAACCTTACCACATAATCTGTGGCGTCTCCAACGGTTTGTGAACCGCCACGAGTTGCAGCTACGCTCGAAGCGGTCTCCATCACTAAGAAACTCACCGAAGAGACTCAAATTCCACTACTACTGATGGCACTGAAAAAACAACTAGGGTTTATCGGAAATGTGACTCAAGAAAAACCCTAGGGTATTGTAACCCAGAAATTTTACAAAGATGGGTGAATAAAACCCATGATTGACGAAGAGAAGAGCTGAAGAAATGTTTAAGAAACGTAAATGTTGGAAATGTTTGACGCAGAAGAGACGAGCAAAAGTGCGAGAGAGACGACTCGAAACTTCTGAAATTACAGAATCAATCATTTGGCAAATTTCTTACTCGTGAGAGTGAAGATGACGTTTCAGGTCCTTTTGGGCCTATTGGGCTGAGTTCTCTTTGACCCATTGATCCGGTTTGGGTTTAGTTTTCTTCGATTTCACATTTTAGCAGAATTTCGGTTAACTTCATTAAAGCTTTGTTTGGTCTGGATATGTTAAATCAAATCAAAGTTTATTTTCAAATTCGAGATTTATCCAATATTTTTTAGTTAGTCAATGTTCAGTTTGACATGTTAGTAAGTTTTAAAAGATTACAAGCGAGAAAAAAAAATGGTCAGCTTGTTATAAGAGTCAAAATGCAGATACAAATGAGCATAACTTAGTAGCACTAAGCAAAAACGTTGCCATGAAACTACGACGCGTGTCCACATTGTGTATCTACAAACAAATCCTCATAGTGAATTGTAAAGATCATGGATGTCTTTTGAGATGAGACTAGTCCAGCTAGGGTTTCTAAAATCTTACACATGAGTTTACAACAAAAATAAAAGAACGATTCGTTTTAAAATATTGATATTAGAATGGACCTGAACTTTATTAGTGTCCAGGTCCCAGGATTACTAGTCAGTCCGGGTCTGAAAAGATTGATGCCAACAAGTTATCCATCAAATTTGAAATAAAATTGTTAATTTGTGAGATTACATGAACAGAAACCACCAAGAAACATAAGAAAGACTTGATACTGCAATATTTTGCTTGTGGCTCAAAGCATATGAAGAGCCTCCTAAAAGCAACCAATTTAGCAACCAATATTTTATCGACCAAAATTAACATCAAAAAGCAATGTTTAGTTACTAGTTAAACAACAAGTAGTTCACAAGCGCTAGAGCATCTTGGCATTGCAAGGAGTTCTTTGAGAATGACATCCGTGGCTTTTATCCTTTTCCTCCAATGATAACCAGAAAATCTTACACTCAATTTCTCCAGGATTGTTGAATTTTTCAGGAAGTATCTTACTAGGTCCATTTCTCCTTCATACCCCAAGATCAGACTTTTTAATTCCACAAACTTGAGCGATGATACCACACACGGAATCACTATCGTCTGAAACGTCACCTTTGGTTCATTATTCTTCGTACCACGTATGAAAAGTCGGTTCTCAGCCAATTCCTGCAAAAACAAAAACAATAACATAAGAAAACAAGTTGAGTAGAGATGCATAACAACTTTCACAAACTATATGCATAAATCAGAGGGTTAGAACTAATCATCACCAAGATAAGAGATTCTAGTTTTGGGCAGCTCTTTAGAAGATTTGGCAACATTCCCAGATCGGAGTTACAAAATGTAGCACTCAATCGGGACAAGTAACAAAACTGAAGCATTGGTCCAGATTCACACTTTGGAAAGATGTCCTAGTAACAAAAACCACCACAAAAAAAAGGAAAAAAAAATGCTGGTTAGAAACCCTTTTGTGGAAGAATATTTTATATGTTCAAATGTTGACATGTATACCTTCCAAAAAAAACAACTAATAACTAGCTCCCTGACCCTTGAAATATCAGTGAGGATGTTACGAATCACTCTTCTCTTGGATACGCCATTTGGATCCAACACATCATGCGCACCACCAAAGTTAATATCTACTTTGGCAGGGAAACCCGACTTGATGATCGTAACGTTCTTTGTTAAATGGAAGTTTGTCTTTAGACATTGGAGAAGAGGACCATCAATCACAACATGGACAAACTCATTTATGTGGATTCTCTTTAGCGTCTGAGAACGCACTTGTAAAACCTTTGCGTTTTCAGACAAACTTCTGAAGATGGTTAAATCTTCCAGAACTGGGGAGCCTGAGATGATTTTCTCCAAAATGGCCTCATTGGGATAGTGATTATATTCTAAATGGATGATCTTTAGACAAGGTAAGGAAACAAACTCGGCATCAACCATGGCGAGTCGAAAGAGCCGTAAGTGTACCAATGTCCCACAGGAATACAAGCTCAGGGGTATGTCAAGGAAACCAGAAACGTTAAAAACACTAACATCAAGATGCTGGATCCTACACCTAGTCACAACATCTATCCATGAGGTGAGATACGACTTACCAGCATGATTATGAATGCTCAAACGTAGTTTTTGTATCCATGAGTCTTTATGGAAATAAAAAAACCCTGCCACAAAACTCACAAACTCACCAAACAACCCGAACTCGCGGGAGTTTAAATCCAATCCGAGAACCAATTGCCAAAGATTTCTCCATCTAGTGGATAAAACGCTTGTTCTTACAGCATCCTTAGTAGAAAGAAGAGTAAGTATGTGACATATCACATGATCAGGTAAGTGGCTTATCCTATCTTCCTCTGATCGTGTCTTTTTCTTTCTACCCACCATTTGTTTCTCTTCACACAGCTAATCTGCATTATCAAGTTTAAGAAAAATATTAAAAAGGAAAAATTGAAAGTTAGAGAAACAACCAACCAATTTCGAATGAAAAACTAAACACGGACACACTAGCTTGCATCCAACTAATCTGGATACGTAAAAAGTTCGGACACAGATAAATTGCGACAAACCCTATGAGAAGAACACATGCGAGACTTGTTAGGTTAGGGTTTTCAAGGTTTCTGAATATGACTAAAATCAAGCAACAATATAAGAAGAAGAACGCACCGGGATGAAGTTTAATCACCTCCGCAGATCAATTCCTCCACGGTCATGTAGCACATGATTTCATGTATATCGAGGTCAGTGTGAGTTTAGGCCTTTAGGGTTCCGATGAAAAAATTGGAATGGTAACATTGTTAAATACCACGTCAAAATAGCTAAACCAAACCAAACCAACCCATAATTTAATAAATTTAAATTTAAATGGTTTTTGAGTTAATCATTTTGTTAAATGTAAATGGGATCTTGAATTGACGCGGGTTTTCTATTTTTAATAAGCAAACCCGCCCAAATTATCCAGCGGGCCATAAAATCCATAAAAACATGCCGCGACGCGTAAATCCACAAAAACATAAAACCTGTATAAGCCAAAAGCATAGCCAAAAATGTTTGGGGTAAATTGAAATGTAAAGTTTTGGGAAAAAGTAATTTTTTAAAAAATATAAGGTAAAAATGTAAATTCTATAAAATATTAGGGAAAAAAACAAAAAAAATTGGCGGATTGCAGGCTCGCATAACCGCAAATGCTTGCTGCATGAGCGCATAAGTGGTCTTTTTTGCATTAGGCTGCATGAGCAGTGCGTCAAAATCCTCTAGTTAAATGGGTTGAGTTAACCCATCTGAATTTGATTGTTTTAATGATTAAATGAGTTGAGTCAACTCAGTTGACCCATCAAAATAAAATAATTAATTAATAAATAATTTAATAACAATAAATATAAAAATAACTAATTAATAATTATTATCATCATATATTATCATTTTGCTATCATCATCAATGGCATGAAATATGGATTCATGTTTTTCGGCGGAAAAATTATGAAATCACATTTTCACGGAAAATTACTTTAATCATGTTTCGACAAAAATCGAATCGATACTTTCTGCGAAAAAATCAGGAAACGTAATTTGGGGAAATGCGGACTCGTGTTTTTGGCGGAAAAATATGGACTCATGTTTTTTGGCGGAAAAAATGTGAACTCGTGTTTTTTGGCTGAAAAATGTGAACTCATGTTTTTTGACGAAAAAATTATGAAACCGTGTTCTTTGGCGGGAAAATGTGGACTCGTGTTTTTATGGGAATATAGACTTGTGGGAAAATATGAACTCGTATTTTGGCGAAAAGCACGATTCGCTGTTGATGGAAAATGTGAACTCCTTTCATGAAAGTTTTGACTGCTGCTCAAGCAAAAATGTGAACTCGTGACTTTAAAAATCAGGAACCGTTTTGGCGGGAAAATTATGAAACCGTATTGTTGGCGGAAAAATAACGGAATAGCGTTTTTGGCGGTAAATTTTTAGTATAATGATGATGAATAATGATGATATGATGATGATGAATTATGGTATGACGATGATGATATGATGATGATAGTATGAAGATAATGATGATGCTAAGTATGATAATTAAATGGTTATTGGTTAACCATAAACCATTACAACCCAACTTATATGACCCATCAACCCATTGATCCATAACTCATTTAATCCATCAACCCATTGACCCATAATTCATTTGACCCATTAACTCATTAGGATCTAAATAGTAAAACCATTAGAGTTAATGAGTTGGGTCGAGTCGGATAGACCCATGAAATTTGACCCATTTTGACACCTCTAGATGTTCGTAATCTTTGTTACTTAATTTTTCCTCTGCTATGAGTTCAATAACATCTGAGCTGATATAAGATCATTAGCTGCCATGTAAATTCATAAAGCAAGGAGGAACAAATATCATAATCACCTGAAAAACCAAACTAGCCATGCATGAAACTAATACTCATATTCGCTTTGTCTCTACACAAAAATCATAAAACCAGACTCTTTAACAATCAAAGGACGACAACTTCACATTCAGTATAACCTCTTGGTATTTCGAGGAATTTCTTGATAGTAGACTTTTCTCCAATTGAATGTTTAGGCAAACGTAGAGTAAGATTCTTGAGTATTGTCGAATTCTCTGGGGAGTAATTAATTAGCTTTCATTTCTGCAACATGTCCTCGAACTGAGATTTTGAAATCTACAAACTCGAGAGATGATAGCAAACACTTGGGCACATATGAATAACCGATTTTATTCATCTCCTCTGAGCACAACTCCCGATCCCAACTAACCTGAAACTGAGGAAAAAAGAGAGGATAAAACACAATGAACTACCCTTAAACATAGATATTGATCAGAGGTTTTTTGGGGCCTCTACCCCTGCCACTGCACGCTTTAGCTTAAGACTTTGTGAACCTCTTCGGTTCATCTTGGTTGCTCCTCCTCCGCGAAGAAATCTCCTCCTCCTCGAGCTACGGATTTCACATGCTCTGTAGCTGCCCTTTCAGTATGGATATGTATGCGCATGCAACTGATCCCTAACTCCAAGCCTCGATATTCCTTAGCAGCTGCGCACAAATCGTGATACCGCAGTTAAATGGCTTGATTTTAGGTGCGCTATAACACCTACATCCCGAAGTTAAAAAGGACCTATCTTACACTCAGAAACTTTTTCTATCTGCTTTGATGCGATTGTCTTCTTTATCCGTGAACATGTCTCAATGTTGTGCTTAATCGATTTGCAACCCGAACACACCATCTTGGCTGGAAAATGTTTTATGATAGACTTTATCCTCACTGATAGACTTTATCCAATAACAAGCTTCATACACATCTTCATTATTTCTTGTGCTAAGTAATGGTGCACATATGTTTTTCAAAACAAGGTTCAAGGTATGAACCACACATGGTGTCCAAAAGATAGTAGGAAACTTGCTGAAATAGCACCAGATACACCACCGAAGCTATTGCTGTGAGTACCTGAACCACATTCTCATACTTGTCGTCTTTTATGCAATATATGATCAGCTCTGCAATCATTTCACCGGTTTTTGTTTCACCTTGACTATTGATCACCCTTAACATCATTGGACCACTCTCATTTGCAGCAATCAAGTTAAATATCGGTCTTCGTTGTGCATTTGACCAACCATCACTACATATACTAACTCCTTTTTCTTTCCACGTGTTCTTCAAAGGCTGCAAGTGCATGTCAATATTCTTTATTTCCTTTTGAAGAAGTGTAGTTCTCAATGAATTATACCTAGGTGGAACATATCCTGGAATCTCTGATGCACGCCTGAATGAGTTATGGTAGTGAGGATTTCTTACAAGGTTAAAAGACAAACCACCTGTGTAGAACATTCTAGCTACCTCACCATCACATTGCTCCCTGATGCAAGGATTTTCTTTCGATTATCCCATTCTCAGGTTTCACCCAAGTCCACCCATAGGGTAGTCTCGAGAGTTTAATCCGATGTGACCGCAAGTGCACAAATACGCATGTAGCATATCGGATCGATCCACGTGGACGTGAATAACACATGTACAAGTTCAAATTAAATCAAGAAATGTAGAGATGTGTGGTTCTTAATCTAACATGCAATAAATAAAAGCATAAAATAAATAAAGTAATAAATTAAACTAAATAAGCATAAATTAAATGCATAAAAAATAAACTAAAACATTAAATAAAACCTAAACTAATATTTACAGAGGATTGAGTGATAGGAAATTTAGATCTAGGATTTATGTTTTATCTAAATAATTTGTGTTTGTCATTCTAGAGATTTTTCATGTCTTGCTAGTCCACTCTCGTGGTATGCTAGTCTCTATATTCAAACCCACTCTCGTGGTGAATTAACATGCATTTCATACAATCCCATCATTGAATACTTTCATGAGTGATAGACACATCGCAAGGGTTGTCACACCTCCAGGGGATCCAATATGATCAGTATTGGTAAAAACGTGTCTAAGAGACAAAGTAAATGATAGATCTATTTCTATAGTCCATCCCACTCTCGTGGTGAAGTCCTCCTGAGATCTTTACCTAACTTGATCAAGGGTAGATAAGCATAGAGCTACTCTATCAAATAACAAACTCGACCATAGCTAATACTCCCAACTATGCAGATATGAGATCTCTACCCACTCTCGTGGCGCATGGAATCTCTAATAGTACAACCACACCTACTGGATTCAGTTGTACACTTAAGCATCTCCCATTAGAGAATACTTAGCATTAAGATGCATAGAAAGGTAGCTAGGTCGATTAAGAACAATCAAACATATATTAAACTCTAAAAATAGATCTCATCATCGACCACCACCCTAGTGGTCTAAAAAATCTACTCTAAAACAAAAGAAAAGAAGTAAAAAGAAAGAACTCTTTATTAGGGTTTTTAGAATGGTGGCTAAAAAAAGTTCTCTATTCAAAGTTGTCTATTCCAAGTTGTGTTTTCTAGTGAGATTACAAGTGATTTTATAGTCCTAGGGATTCTTAGAATATTCTATTTCATCCTTATCTTGTTTATAAAAGCTTAAAACTCGAGATGACAAGTTGCCCGAATCATGTCTTGCCACGTAGGAAATTTCTCAGCTTTCTCGGACGTCAGAATCGACCTTGATTGGTTGATTCTTGGGTCGATGTGAAACTCTTGGGCTTGACTGGTCGATGCATCCTCCGAGAGTATTCTCTGAAAATCCTTCGGACTCCATATGGACTCCTACAAGTCGATTCTGGGGTCGATATTGGTGCTTTTCGATTTCCTGAAATTCTTCTCCGAATGTGCATGATTTAATTGGAGGTGTCGACTTTCCCATTGGTTCTAGCAAGCTCCAGAAACACTCTAAACATCCAGTTTAGCTCCAAGTACCTAAAAACACATAAACACAAGCAAACACACTAAAACTATACTAAATGTTAGTTATAAAACCTAAAACTAACTTATTATGATACATAAAACATTGTAAAATACGACGCTATCAACTCCCCCACACTTATCCTTTGCTTGTCTTCAAGCAAACAAAAGCTAAGTATGGTGAAGATATTTTATTGAAAGCAGTAAAGATAAAGAGAGTGAACTCGTACCTTGTGACATTGTTGTGTTAGATGTTTTTCGCCCTTGTGGAGGTGAGATGATTCCTACCGTACTCCATGTACTTCACCATAAGCATAGCAACGCACCTTAGTTCAAACCACTCCTCCTTTGATCCTTGACTCCTCATTGTCAACCTCTCTTTTTATTCTAAGTGTGAGTTCTCAACTTGGGAGTATTGATCATAAAACATAAACACTTACTCTTTCGGATTTCTGTAAGCTCAAGACCGTCTTGATACATTTTTTTTCCTCTCCCTTTTCTCACTTCAAGGTCGATTGATTTTTCTCTACTTTTCTAGGGTATCATTTTATTTATACTATCAATCGCCTTTTTTTTTATTTTCTTGGATAGGTTTCCATGAGGCGCGAACATCAAAAGTGGTAGCTTCTAATGCCGGTTCACTTCTTTCTTACCTATATCATTTTCTTTTCTTTCTTTTCTTATTGAAGGGAAGGAAGAGGAGAAATATTCTCGTATGGACGTGTCTTGCAGGGTCTCATAGAGGTATCATGTCTCATGTATCTCAAGCCCTAAATCGAGAAGTTAAAGGTTCATTATGGTGAGAAGTCGACTTCGATTTGCCAAAGTCTTTGAAAGAGCGATCTTTTTGGGGTTTATTGATCCACTCATGGGTTTTCCACGTTTCCTAGTAAAAATCAAACACTCTCCATCAAAGCATCCAAACGTCAACACAAATAACACAATTAACAAGTTCTATTGCTACCTCATTAAAAACTTTTTCATACATTACTCAACTTATGAACGAAGAAAAGAGTGTAATGATATATTACAGTTTTAGTAGTTTTTAATCATCATATTAGTAGATTTTTGTGTGTTTTCCTTGGATTTTAGAGTCTTAACAGGTTGGAACATGTCTAAAAAGCATGAAGAGGTCGAATCGGGAGAAGGATCAGATAGACGTTAATCATCCGATCGACGATCGACGATGATCGATCGATCGTAATTCCAATTCCAAGCCACGCCTTCGACCAAGAAAGCAATGACCGCCGATCACATTAATCGATCGATCGTCAACGCATAATCGATCGATCATAATGCGAGAATTCCGCCAGACAACATACGATCGATCGCAGACGACGATCGATCGATCACCGAACATCCGATCGATGTCGTATCCCGATCGATCGATCAAGAAGGATTGACCCGAGACTTAGATTGAACGATCGATCAATCGTACACTGATCGATCGATCACGCCGCCACATGTTTAGATATTTGTTTTGCACTGCTGAGACATATAAAATCATAGCGACTTTGAAAGTGACTCATTCTATAGCTTATTTTCTCTGAAAGGGTGAAGAGACTTCAGAAAAGACTTTTGTTCTTGATTTTGCTTCTTCTTTAAGATTTCGATGAAACTGTTGAATCGATTATCTTAAGGATGACCTTTCTCTTATTCTCATCCTCTTTCTGTTCAGAGCTATACGTGAGTAGTTTTCAGTTGACTATGGCTAGGTTGATGGCAGTCGATGGTTAGGAGTTGTGTTTATGGTTCGATCTTGTAGATCCTTCACTCTTAGATTACCACATGACAGAAGAATCTAGATTTTAAGAATTTCACAACCTATGTTGATGAAATTCTATAACCAAGCTATTTGTGAGCTTGTGATCCTAACCACTAAGTAATTGTTTAGGTAGCTTAGGTAAGTGAGATGATTTTGAATGCTCATTAAGTTCCAAAATCGCAAACAAGTTGTTCAATTTGTTCTTATCGTAGGATTTACAAGATGGAAATGTGTAAGTCTACTGTGATCTCGGCTGAAGCAGATAAGTCCTTGATACCAATGACTAAGCAGAGTTTAAGCCATCAATTGTCTAGTCATAGTTAATCGCTTTTAGTATAAGAATCAATATCGCTTTTCAGTTTTACGTATTGCATAACACTGTAGAATTGAATCTTTGAATTGCTTTAACTTATTAAGTTTTCTTCATAGCTTCGTTTCTGCCAGCTCGTGTTCGACCCTTAGTTACTACACTCGCACCTGCACTGCGTAGATAAAGGAATTTTAAAGCTAGTTAAGAAACCTCTTATCAAGTTTTTCGCCGTGCCGGATCGAACCGGTCACCCGTGACAGGCAGGAATACTTACCACTATACTCCATGCTGAAGAAGATGTGGACCGCAATGGCGAAGATACAATGCCCTCGCCCACCGCCCTGTTTCAGGTTCGTACGATACCGTCCCCGATGATCGACCTTGTCATCTTTGGACAAGAGACTACAGGATACACCGTTGAGAGGAGCGACTCCGAGAGCGCCTCGAAGAGACGCAAGCCCACCTGAGCCGCAGCAGTTCTTTCCGAGAGCGAGCATCGCCGATTAGGTTTTTATAACCTCTCGATTTTTCTTTTTCCCTTTATTTAGTTATGTGTATCTTTCTACATTATTTATTCTCACACCGAGACGGTGTCCTGGGAGGTACTTATTGGAACTAATGGTTTATTTTGTTGTTGTTGCTTGAATAGTGAGAAGTTCGATGTACTTTTTCCCGAAAAGGTTTTTATGGGCATCAATTAAACTTGTTATTGATTAATGCTAATCTTTGAATGACTATTGGAATTATATGAGATTACAACAGAAAATTGAAAACCCATCGTGGATCAACAAACCCGAACGTAACCATTCCTTCGAAATTCGCAATTCAACCGGCTCTTCACTCGATGAAAATGATCCTTTCGATTGGGGCTTGAGATGCATCGAACATGACACCTCCATAGAATTCTACATATGTCGTGGTACAATTCCCTTCTTTCTTCCCTTCAAATAAAAAAATAATTATTTTAGTTAAAGAATAACCGGCACATGGTTACACCTTTCAATTCTATGCCTCGTGGAAATCTATATAACTAAGAAAATAAAATAGTATAAGGAGAAGACAATCGATAAAAAATAAAATGATACTGTAGTGGAAAAATCGATTGTCTTGCGAGAAAAGAAAGAGGAAAGGGATGTATAAAGACTGTCTTGAACTTACGGAATTCACAAGGAGTAAGTGTCTACGCTCTTTGATCGATAATCCCAAATCGAGTAATTTAAATGAAGAGGAGTCAGTAATGAAGAGTTTGAACTGATGTGTGTGGCTTCGAGTAAGGTACATTGATATGCTTATGGTGAAGTACATGTAGTACGCTTTAATTAATTCATTTCCATGTGGTTGAAGATTGTTAGACAATGCTATTACAGGGGAACAAGTTCATTCTCCTTAAACTTAAGATTTCTTCTACTTAGCTTTTGTTTGCTTGAGGACAAGAAAAGATAAGTCTGGGGAGTTGATATATTACGTTTTAGTAGTTTTTAATCATCATATTAGTAGATTTTTTGTGTGTTTTCCTTGGATTTTAGAGTCTTAACAGGTTGGAACATGTCTAAAAAGCATGAAGAGGTCGAATCGGGAGCAAAGGATTAGACGCTTTAATCATCCGATCGATCGATCGATGATACGATCGATCGATCGAATTCCACCCGCCACGCTTCAATCGACCAAAGCAATGACCGCCGATCAACATTCAATCGATCGATCAACGCAATCGATTGATCATAATGCGAGAATTCGCCAGATCAACATACGATCGATCAGAGGACGCATCGATCGATCGATCAAATCCGATCGATCGGTCGTATCCCGATCGACGATCAAGAAGGATTGACTGAGACTCTAGATTGAACGATCGATCAATCGCATTCACTGATCGACGATCACGCCGCCGACATGTTTTAGATATTTGTTTTGACTGCTGAGACATATAAAATCATAGCTGACTTTGTAAAGGGAGACTCATTCTATAGCTTATTTTCTCTCTGAAAGGGTGAAGAGACTGAAAAGACTTTTGTTCTTGATTTTGCTTCTTCTTTAAGATTTCTTTGATGAAACTTTGTTGAATCTTGATTATCTTAAGGATGAATACCTTTCTTATTCTCATCTGCTTTCTTTGCTTGTATGGCTATATGTGAGTAGTTTTCAGCGACTATGGCTAGGTTGATGGCTTAGGTGATGGTTAGGAGTTGTGTTTATGGTTTGATCTTTGTAGATCCTTCACTCTTAGTTGTACTCTATGCTAGATTAGGCTTGGAAGAGTAGAATCTAGATTTTAAGAATTTCACACCCTAGTGTCATGAAATTCTATAACCAAGCTATTTGTGAGCTTTGATCCTAACTCAGAAGTAGTTGTTTAGCTTAGTAAGTTGAGATGATTTTGAATGCTCATTAAGTTCCAAAATTGCAAACGGAAGTTTGTTCAATTTGTTTTATCAGGGATTTATAGATGGAAATGTGTAAGTCTACTTGTGATCTCGCCAGTTAAGTTTGCATAAGTCCTTGACACAATGACTAAGCTTAGAGTTTAAGCCATCAATTGTCTAGTCATAGTTAATCGCTTTTAGTATAAGAATCAATATCGTTTTCAGTTTTACGTATTGCATAACACTTGTTAAATCTTTGAATTGCTTTAACTTATTAAGTTTTCTTCATAGCTTATTGTGTTTGCCAGCTTCCTTGTGGTTCGACCCTTAGTTTACTACACTTGCACCTTGCACTTGGGGTAGATAACGGAATTTTAAAGCTAGTTAATAAACCTCTTATCATGTAACAATCTCTCAAAATACGAAAACTTTATGGTAAAACTTACATCAAAAGATGTCAAGGAAGAGAGTTACGTCCATTGCTCGCAAGACTCCCCCAACACTTATTTCACAACGTCCTCGTTGTGATATATAACCGTAAAGGGGAAAAAGCAAGAGAAATACTTACCGTAATTCTCTTATCGGGCTGTGGGTTGGTAGCTCACACATGTGCAAGTCCTGATTTTGTTTTTTTTATGGTGAAGAACACCTGAAAAGCAAGAAATATAAACGAAAAATAGAAAAACCAAAAAGTAGAGAATAAAAAAAATGAAAATCCTATAAGAAAATTGTATGTGCAAAGGTAAGGTGCTTTTTTAACGTCGTGAGCTCGAGGACCTAAGAGTGGTCGAGAGGTGAGACGATGGTCGTTGGCGATGGTTCCTCGAATCGATCACTTCGGAGTTGGTATGGTGAATGGATTTCTCCCCAGCACGAGTGTAGTCATCTTTAATGGTCTCTTTACCAAGAGATTCCTTCCTAGATTGTGATCGTGGCGTCGAGGTAACACTCTCAATATCTCAAGAACGAGGATCGATCATGATTAGTCGATACTTATGCCTGATGCTACGACCATCCATCGTTGAGGGGAGATCTGGAGGTCCAGTGCTCGAGGCAGCAGCAGTATCGGTCCAGTTAGACCGATGGAGACTCCCAGTAGATCTGGAATCAACCTGAATAGGTCGATGTGCTTCTCCAAGATTTCTTTCTAGAAGTACATCGACTATGTTTGGTCGATGTAGTGGACCGATGGGCATGGCATCGACCCTAATTGGTCGATGCTCTTGTTCGGGACTTTGTTATGGAAATTTGGAATCGGCAATATCGACCATGATAGGTCAATTCATTGGTCCGATGCTGTCCACCGATGAGTTTGTTGATGTGTTCTCCTCCAATTTTATCTCCCACTGATTAGCTTTATCACCCAAAGAGAATGAGAATAGGCATAGTGTCAGACCGTCCTCTGAGACTCCGTTGATTGTTATGTGCCACAAAGCTTGTCAAACTGATCCAAATGATCAGTAATGATTGTCAGAGCGACCTTTGGTTGGTGTGCAACCGCCCGACATGCATCACCACCTTGAGCAGCATCCCTATTAGGGTGAAGGACACTCTCATGTTTGGCAGCAGGTACTTCTTTTCATAGCTGTTCCATTCGATCTATTCTCTTCTTGCATCTTTTTTTTTATATATTTTTTGGTGATCACCTGAATTTCAAAGAAATAAATAATCAATAAAAAAAAAAAACTTAGTCTCAGACTAAATCTCTATGGTTATTGTTTCAATCCCCGGCAACGGCGCCAAAAACTTGATGCAGGGATTTTCTTTCGATTATCCTATTATCAGGTTTCACCCAAGTCCACTCATAGGGTAGTCTCGAGAGTTTAATCCGATGTGACCGCAAGTGCAAAGTCATGCAATTGTAGTACATACAGGATCGATCTACAGGGACTGAGAATAACACACATAGAGTATAAGTCTAAATATAATCTAAGCAAAACAGAGATATGTGATATGTTTCCTAATCTAACATGCAATAAATAAAACCATAAAATATATAAAACAATAAATTAAACTAACTAAGTATAAACTAAATAGCATAAATTAAATGCTTAAAATAAATAAAGTAAAACATTAAATAAAACCTAAACTAATATTTACAGAGGACTGGGTGATAGTCTTAATTCTGGAAATCTAGATCTAGGGTTTATGTTTTATCTAAATAATTTGTGTTTGTCATTCTAGGGATTTTGTGTCTTACTAGTCTACTCTCGTGGTATGCTAGTCTTTATATTCAAACACACTCTCGTGGTGAATGAACATGCATTTCATACAATCCCTTCATCGAATACTTTCATGAATGATAGACACATCGCAAGGATTGTCACACCTCCAAGCGATCCAATAAGGTCAGTATTGGTAAAAACGTGCCTAAGACACATAGTAAATGATAGATCTATTTCTAGAGTCCATCCCACTCTCGTGGTGACCTCCTGAGATCTTTACCTAACTTGACCAGGGGTAGATAAGCATAGAGCTACTCTATCAAATAACAAACTCGACCATAGCTAATACTCCTAACTATGCAGATCTGAGATCTCTACCCACTCTCGTGGCACAAAGAATCTCTAATGGTACAACCACACCTACTGAATTCAGTTGTACACTTAAACATCTCCCATAAGAGAATACTTAGCATTAAGATGCATAGAAAGGTAGCTACATCGATTAAGAATAATCAACATATATTAAACCCTAAAAATAGATCCCATCATCGACCACCACCCTAGTGGTCTAAAAGATCTACTCTAAAACAGAAGAAAAGAAGTAAAAAGAAAGAACTCTTTATTAAGGTTTTTAGAAGTGGTGGCTACAAAAGTTCTCTATTCAAAGTTGTCTATTCTAAGTTGTGTTTTCTAGTGAGATTACAAGTGATTATATAGTCCTAGAGATTCTTAGAATATTCTATTTCGTCCTTATCTTGTTTCTGGAAGCTTAAAACTTGAGATGACAAGTTGCCCGAATCATGTCTTGCCACGTAGGAAATTTTCCAGCTTTCTCGGACGTCAGAATCGACCTTGATTGGTCGATTCTTAGGTCGATGTGAATCTCTGGGGCTTGACTGGTCGATGCATCCTCTGAGAGTATCTCTGGAAATCCTTCGGACTCCATATCGACCCCTACCGGTCAATGCTGGGGTCGATATTGGTGTTCTTCGGTTTTCTGAAATCCTTTTCTGAATGTGAATGGTTCAATTGGCGGTGTCAACTCTCCCATTGGGTCTAGTATGCTCCAGGAACACTTTAAACATCTAGTTTTAGCTCCAAGTACCTAGAAACACATAAACACAAGCAAACACATTAAAACTATATTAAATGTTAGTTATAAAGCCTAAAACTAACTTATTATGATGCATAAAAACATGTAAAATACGACGCTATCACTCCCTAGCTTCATTCTTAAATGCTTTCTCCAAAGGGCCCATTCCCTTTCTCTTTTTTAGATCAGACTCACTTGTATCAAGAACTTTATAGCTCATATCATAATTAAGAGAAGAACTATATGGTTTCCTTGATGATGAAGGCAATGGAACTGCTTTAGGAACTGCACATTTTATCCTCTCCTTGCAATCATCCACTAATTTTTTCATATGAGCTCTTTGTTGAGGAGTAACCTTCAAGCATCCTTTTATTCCTTTAATTCCCTCTTGTAACAAATGAGTCATGACTCTAGTATGAGATCCAACATACGAATTCTTACAAAATTTGCACTCAAACCTCCATGATCTTTGTCCAACCAGCTTCTCAATTTTATTCACATACATCCACAAAGGCGCTTTATCATCCACATTAGCCGACTCATCACTATTTGGAGGATTTTGAGACATTATAAGCCATTGTATCTCTGTAAAATATAATTTTTGTTAGCACTTAGCAGAGATTGGATCAAGAATTAAGGTTAAAGCGTGGGAGGTAAAGTGACGACTGACGACTTGACGAGGGAGGCAAAGGGACAAAGGAAGATTTATTAATTAGGTTTTAATTTTGGGCCATAAACAAACAATTAAAAGCCCAAATCTATTTGTCATCTACACCCGCTTCCGATCTACTCCGCCGATGCTTCCAACTCGGAATCAAGCATTTTCCCGCGATTCCAAAAGACTCATTTTGGGAATCGTGATTTCGAGACGATTCCGGGCGATTCTGATTCCGTTTACGATTGCGGAGCGAGAATCGATACATCCTCGACGATTCCGTGCTACACAGGGATCTAAATAGTAAAACCATTAGGGTTAATGAGTCGGGTCGAGTCGGATCGACCCATGAAGTTTGACCCATTTTGACACCTCTAGATGTTTGTAATCTTTGTATCTCAATTTTCCCTCTGATATGAGTTCAATAACATCTGAGCTAATATAAGATCATTAGCTGCCATGTAAATTCATAAAGCCAGGAGGAATAAATATCGTAATCACCTGAAAAGCCAAACCAGCCATGCATGAAACTACTATTCATATTCGCTTTGTCTCTACACAAAGATCATAAAACCAGACTCTTTAACAATCAAAGGACGAAAACTTCACATTCAGTATAACCTCTTGGCATTCCAAGGAATTCCTTGATAGTAGACTTTTCTCCAATTGAATGTTTAAGCAAACGTAGAGTATTGTCGAATTCTCTAGGGAGTAACTAACTAGCTTCCATTTCCGCAACATGTCCTCGAACTGAGATTTTGAAATCTACAAACTCGAGAGATGATAGCAAACACTTGGGCACATGTGAATAACTGATTTTATTCATATCCTCTGAGCACAGCTCCCGATCCCGACCAACCTGAAACTGAGGAAAAAAGAGAGGAAAAAACACAATGAACTACCCTTAAACATAGATATTGATCAAAGGTTTTTTGGGGCCTCTACCCCTGCCACTGCGCAATTGCCTTTGGCTTAAGACTTTTGTGAACCTCTCTTCTGGTTCATCTTGTTGTTCATCCTCTGTTGAGAAAATCTTCTCCTCCTCAGAGCTACTACGGATTTCACATGTCTCCGTAGTTGCTCCCTTTGTAGGGATATGCGGGTCTGCATATGTTAAGCTGATCCCTAACTCCAAGCCTGCATATTCCTTAGCAGTTTTTCGTGCAGACAAATCTGTGATTCCTACAGGTTGAATGGCTTCATTTGAGGTGCTTGCTATAACACCTACATCCTGAGTTAAAGAAAGACCTATCTTTACACGGTAAACTTTTTCTACCGGCTTTGATGCGATTGTCTTCTTGAACATGTCTCAATGCTGTGCTTAATCGATATGCAATCTGAACACACCATCTTGGCTGGACAATGTTTTATGGTGTGACCAACAGCTTTACACTGACCAACAACTTGTTTCAACTCTGTAATTTAGGGTAACTAAGGCCGGAGGAAGGGATCTTTGCCGGAGATACGACCGCTATAATCGGAGAATTCGGCTTCAAGGAAGGCGAAGACTTCCAGGTGGCTGAAACTGGCGAGGAACCGGAGCGTGATGGAGGTGGTGTCTTCTTACTGGATTTCTTTTTCTTCCCCATATTATAAGAAATCCCAATCACTGTAATACACTTTAGTAACGATTAACTACAAAGGCTTTGGGTTAGTAATTAGATTTGGTGACAAGACTTACATAAGGCACTTTTTGTAAACAAATATAAATTGAAGTCTCCAACTTTAAATTTTATAATTTGTTGAGAGGCGAGTCAAAAGACAACTTGAGTCTTGAACCACAATAATAGTTATAAAAAAAAAAAGACGTCGTCACTAAGAGCATTGAAACTTCAGAAGAATTTATTTAATAACGTCTATTTCATTAATTTTATTTTGGGAATGCAACAGTCCGAAAACAAAAACCCATTATTAAAACAAACGCAATTTATAAGTTTTATGAAATGTTCCTTTTTTAATTAAGTTTGTGATATTAAAATAAAATATCACAAACGCAATTTATAAGTTTTATGAAAAGTTCCTTTTTCATTAAGTTTAATGTTTACATGTGCCAGAACTTGGGTCGGAATAAATAAGGTAACCGGTATTGTTAAAGCTACAAGCAGCATAAGTGCGACCATTACTCTGGTAGTAAGAGTTCATGACAAACGACGCATGGTCTAATAAAGTATTAGGGTAATAGCAATATCCACCGGGTTGGATCGGTGCACAATCGACATGGCTGCAAGCGAAGTTAAGGTTGGCTTGTAACTGCTCAGGTGTGGAAGCAGGCAACGCCACGCACCATGGTTCGCAAGTCACAACGGGGAGGTGGAAGATCACAGCAGCAGATAGGAGGAAGAGGAGCGTCAAAAGTTGCGAAGACATTAGAAATGATTTCTAGATAGGAATCAAGAGTTTTTTTTTTGTGTGTATTATCTTGTGAAAGTACATGTATATATAACAATATGCAAAAAGACTCTCCAAATAAGGCTGAGAAGACCGATTCTCATAACTCTATTTGCTTTTGTTTGTTTGGGAAAGAGATCTAAGGAGAGGGAATTAGAATATATGTAATAAATCAATAAAACACTTACACATCACTCTCTATAAATCATTCCATTAAATAAATTATGATATATTTCTTATTTTATTTTAGCTAATATGATCTTATCTAGTAGCTTTGAAATTTTTGTAAGATCTTTTGCTACACATATATACAATATGCTATATGTAATATAAATATAAATATTTATATTTTAAAATATGTACCTATATATTTCTACATTTCCTTATAATTTACTAGTCATTAATTTTGAATTTTTTTTTTTTTTTTTCAATAAGATACATAGACTCCCAAAGACTTTCAAAAATGAATAGAGTCAATGATAATGCGCCCTAAGTAGACGGAGGACTTAGAGAAATAGAATTAAGTGTCACACAAGGTTAGACAAATCAAACATTTCCGGATCAGACAGCCCTATTTTATGGTTGGTTTGGGATTAGGTCCGTTTTTCACTTAACCTTAAGGCAACATATAATCGAGATGAACCTTTTAATATCGTCTACGGTACTAATATATTTTAGCAAAAACTAATAAGTTTTACTTCATCTTCTTTATTTTCAACAAGCTCGTTTAAAATTTTATTTTTGGTCAGATACAGTTTAGTCGGATTAAAAGGTTTTAACATAATCTGCTTTTGTTAAAAGGTTATGTTTAACTACTATAGACAAGCCGTAATTCCTTTCTCATTTAAGTTTGATGTTCGTAAATGGCTCAATTTGTTCTTGCTTATGAGATTTTTAACGTTTTGAACTGATATAAGATCCATCAACAGCCATGAAAATTCAGAAATGAATGAGCAAAAGAATTACGCTATATCATAATATCATCAGACCAAGTAATAATGAAACTGCTACGCCTATCCACACAGCTTTACTCTTTACACAAAATCACCAAATTAAAACCCAGTTGATTCTAAGAATAACTGAGATTTCCAGCAAAGTACCTAAATAGTATTCCTTTTTACTCATAAGACCCAAATGATAAGGAACATATGAAAGACTACGCCTACATTAACCGATTTACCTGTCAAATACGACCTCACATGTTTCCCTCTACTCTTTAACAATGACGACCTCACATTTGATAGAGGCTCTTGGGATTTGGAAGAGTTTCTTAAAGATTTCAGCTTCTGTCAAATGAGAATCCAAATGTAGAGTGAGTTTCTTGAGGATAGCCGAATTCTCTAAGAAGTACCTTGCTAGCTTCATTTCTGCAACAAGTCCCGAGAATGGGAATTGGAAATAAACAAACTCAAGAGATGATAGCAATTGATTGACGCATGTGCACCTACGAATCAAACACCGTCCCACCCGTCAGATTACCCGATGGTCTTAGCTGTCGGATCATCCTTCATATCTCCAATGTTTATGACAGACAAGTTTTCCCAACAAGTCACAGATTTGCTGTGATCCACTGGTTCAATTGTAGATTCGTCAATCCACCCGACAATTTACTCATCACCGTCGCCTTGTCATCATTATCCTGAACCGCGATTACTGGTTGTCAGTCGATCAACCCGAGTTCGCCACCGTTTCTTTCTTCACCAAACTTCCGTTTACTCTCAGAATCACTCATGGATTCACACGTGATCCTAGTTCCAACCACGATCGATAATCTTCTTCACCCAGTCTTGGTGTTTCTCTCTTTTACTTGCCAGAATTTTCTCTCGAATTTGCCAAGTTTCTACTGGACTTGGTCTAAATAAAATCGTGAGCAATGAACCGAATTCCTCATATGGATCGAGTTTTATGCGGTTTCTCTCCAAAAATCGCCACTAATCTGCCCATGATCTCACTCCACGTACACACACGTGTCAATAACCTCTTCTACGTGTTTGCATACCCAAGGTAACCGATCCTTGAGTTCACCGAAAACCGCTCGTCAATCCTGTCTGAATTCTGACAAGGGTTGTCCAAAAATTACGCTTGGTGGGAATACCCGTTAATCCTTCCTGAAAATCACGGATTTCCACCCAACAACTCATTTTAGGTCGGGAATTCACCCAGAATCACCTAACTCCTCGATCATAACTTAATCACTCGATCATTATCTTGATCCTGTTATGTTACTCGGATATTCAGGACTTTTTAGCCAGATTTCCACTTTACTCGGTCAACTTATTCAGTTTACACCCAGACTTCATTTCCCTCGGTCATAATTAATTTCTTGTCCAAACCTTCACCCATTTTCTGTCTGGGTAAAATTTGCAGAACACAGACCTTACACTGGGCTCCTAAATTTAATTTTCTCAAGAAAACATTTAAGAACAAAACAATTTGAGGCCATTGTGTTGTACGCACGTCATCATTTGTTTGATGGATCGATTACTTCATAGTATTGGGTGGCCATCAATAATCAGAAGCCATTTTTTTTTTTGTCAAGCAGCTTTTACTTATATTCAGCTTGTCGAATTTCACATTATTTAATTATGAACACTCGATCGATGTATAACATATGATATTAACATTTTCGTGCAAATTGGGAAATTGTTATAGTTAAAATCACGGCGTTCAAGACGTGCTCGGGGATAAACACTAATTTGGGAACATTTTCCACCCACAACCTGTTGGCGGTATCTTTTAACATTAAGCTTTTCTCAACTAAGGACTTCTAATATATCGCAACTACTATTATATATATGTAATATATATATCTTTTAGAGAGCTCTCAAAACTTTATTTTCTATGAGTTAAAAAGCTCTATATATTTCCTAAACCTTGGTACTTTTTCTATCTTAGACATGGAGGGTCATCAAGGAATTCTATTGGTGTTGATCTTTGCGAGTTTTTCCTTTACATATCTTGTTCAAGCACAGCAGGATCAACAAGGTACAAGCGTTCTACTATTTATAAATTCTGTTTATATATAATATATCAAAAGTAATACAGTTAATTCCAGAAGATTTTGGTCACCTTGTCACCATCAAAATTCAGACATTGTTTCACTGTGGTGTGCAAGTTATATAAAAAAACTTAAGATACTATGCTTTCTTAAGAGTGGGGAATGCCATATTTCTTTAGTATTTGAGCCGTCTTCTTTAGGCTTGCGATGTTGTTTTTGGAAATTAATCTCTTTTCACATTGTCTGATCTTCTGCGTCTTGCCAGGATTCATCAGCTTGGATTGTGGGTTACCAACTAAAGAATCCCCTTATATCGAACCAATATCCAAATTGAAATTCTCATCAGATGCCGAATTTATCCAAAGTGGAAAAAGGGGGACAGTTGCCGAAGAATTTTCAGATTACAAGCAATATAACGTTTTGAGATACTTTCCCGATGGAAAACGAAACTGCTACAATCTGATAGTAAATCAGGGCATGGATTATCTCATAAGAGCTGGGTTCTCTTATGGAAATTATGATGGGCAGCACAAAAGCCCTAAATTTGATATGTATATAGGGCCTAATTTGTGGACTACCGTCGACTATTTATATGAAGTCAATTATGAGATCATCCACAAGCCAAAGTCAAACAATTTGCAAATTTGTCTCGTCAAGACGGGAGAAACAACACCAATGATATCAACATTGGAACTACGGCCAATAAGAGATGGTATTTACGTTACTCAAAGCGGCTCCTTAAGACTCTTATGGCGGTCGTTCCTACCGAGTGATTTTGGTTCTAGTTTACGGTAAGTCAACTCTAACTAATGTGTGATTTATTGCCATCCATAGGAACAACAGTCTATGATTTTATTTCTCTTATCATTCTCTCGGAATTATTCGAATGATTCAAAACCGGCTAAAATAACTAGGATTGCAAAGATAGTTTACTTTCCGGCGGTTACGGTTGCTAGCGTGTAACAACAATCACAGAATTGCTTTAGACCGTTTCGGACCGCTTTGAATCGCTTGATTTCAAAATCTGTGTTTCGCTAGCATTTGTGGTAGCAAGCGGTTGTAGATGGTTTTAAAAAAAGTTAATAAAAAAATTAATTGTAATTTACAAATAAAAAAAACATTAAATTTTATTTATTCTCCTTTTTTTGGGCAATTTTTTTTTGTCGGCATTTATTCTCTCTTATCACATATTATCATATCAAACTTTTCTATATTATATATATAATCGGTTCATATCCTTCTCCCTTAGGCCCGGCCAACCTTTAATAATATATCCGTACTAGCTCCTACTCGATCATGCGACCTCTATATATATATATATATATATATATATATATATATATATATCAACTAAATTAAAATATAGATATAACTACAAAAATATTTCTAGAATATATAAAAACAAGTTCAAAAGCTCTTAAATAAATATTTTTTAATTAATTATTTTATGATTTATTTAAAATTATAGTTTTAAATTTTTATTATAATAATATAGTTTTTAATTCTTTATAGCAAATGATATATTATATATATTTTTGGTAAAATTTATGTTAAATGGCTACTGCAACAGCTGTCAGCTAGTCAGATAAAATACTTAATAATGCTTGAAACCGCAATGGCTCGCTTCCGCAACTTCCGCACCCACGAAGTTAAGAATTTTCCGATAACGATCGTGAGATAGCCTGCCACATAAATTGTTTTAGTTTAGATGGGCCTTTGATTTCCAAGTCTCAGCTAGAAATTTTTCGAATACTTGGTTCATGAATTTCTCCAAGCCGTTTGGATTAATAAAAGTTATGAACCACCCAATATCCAGACTTGACCATATTGTTCCCGATTTTTGTAAAATGCCCGCAAATCTGATCTTTCTTGTAACCAACATGCTAGTCCTAGACATAATACAATGATCCGAATTATCTGACCCGAACCGACCCGAAATACTCGAACCGAATGAGTTTTGGGTATATTAGAATACACGTTCGGTTCTTAGATGAATTTGGTTCGGGTAATACCCGAATACTCATTCGGGTGCCCGAAGTACCGAAACTTGAGGGTAGGTCACTAGGATGTAGAAGGGTTTGTTCGGTTAGTAACGGTATATTCCGGTAGTTCAGATAAAATTTTGGGTGAAATTTCGGGTATTCGGGTAGTTCGGGTAAAATTTTGAATAACCGACCCGATACCCAAAAATACCGACCCGAAAAAACTTCAGTACGTATTCGGGTATTAGAAGTCGATACCCGAACTACCCGATACCCGAATTATCTGACCCGATTACCCGAATGTCCAGGCCTACAACATGCGGAGTGATTCCTTGAATCAAAGAGATTTTGTAACACCCCACCCCGAGTAATCTTATCCGATCAGAGCATTAGTCCGATAAAACCCGACCATTCCACTTAGTATGAGTTTTACCACATATTTACTTAACCATTTTGCTTTTCTTTTCCATTAGACAAGCTCATTTTCATGCATAAAAGAATTCATTCATTAACATTTGAGGTTCTAGTACAACAATAAGATCGCTATCACATTGTTCAATACTAGACCATTACATCCGAACATAAACTATCTAGATTACCATCCCTTCCAATCTCGCCTTGTCTCGTGTGCCGCTCAATCATCATAACCTGCATGATCAACATCTTTACCTGCATCCACAAACGAATTGCTTAGTGAGAGCGATCATCCCGTCTCACCCACCTACAAACAAGGCAATTACAGTCAACACATAGATATTAATAGTTAGTATTGCAAGTCATAACAGTCACCCATCACGTGTGATTATCCAAAGTTACCCGAGCAATCCTCCCGCGATCGGACAAGCCTTGGCGGGTCTCAATGAGCCTAAGCATGTTACCCCGATCTAGATTCTCGAATAAGATGGATCAATCACCGGACAAGATCAAGCAGAAACATGAATTGTGACACCCAATTAGTTTACCCAGCCAAGCAATCAGACTCGTTAATCTATGAACGAATATGATCCTAGAATGCACCCACAATCACGCACTAACCTGAGAGTTTTGAATTCCTGACACCTCTTGTCGCAACGTTATTCGTCGTTTGTTGTTCCCCCCAACACGATCGTAAAAGTTACCACAACACGATCGATTGCCCCAACAGGATCAATTTTTTTTTTTTTTTGATTGTTTTCTCTTGGTAATTCTCTGTTTTCTTTCCGAGTTTTACTTTGTTCGATGATAATGTGCGAAATGATCGATGAAATCAACGTTAAGGGTGATTTATGCAGTTTTTATCTGTGGAAACCGCTTAATAACTGCCCCACATGCGCCTAAACATTTTTGCGCATTTCTTTTCAAAGAATAACCGTTCCCATGCCAATTCTTGATCCAATTAGTCGGGTTAACCTGACGCGACCAGACACTAACGCACGGATCATCAAGTCACCTATACCCGAACGTTAATCCTGTCCAAACTCCGACAAGGTTCGTCCAAAATATCCGCTTGGTCAAAATAATCGTCAACTCAGTCCAAAGTCCCGGAGTCCAGCCAATAACTCATTTTAGCTCGATGATTCACTTAGAAACATCTAAATTCTCTTTCTTGTCCGAACAATTCCTACCTGGTGCTCAATTTCTCAAGGTTTCTCGGTCATGTCCGTCAATTTCCTACCCCGCGTCAAACAATCTCACCCTTGATTGAGTGAACTGAAGTCTCGCCCCAAACTTCACCCTCTGGCGATGGGGTCGGTGTTGGGGTTAGTGACAGTGACGGTACCGCGCGAGTCAGCCGGTCGAAGCCCTCTTGAAACCCATCTAGGGTTTGTAAGATTTTTGCTTGTCCTGTCTCTAACTTTTTCTGACCATCGTTGAGCTTTCGGTAGTCTCTCTCCACTCCATCAAGGCATTTGAGAAGATCTTCCATAGTTTGCTCTGTAAGTAACGGGGACTGAGAAGAACGGACAGAGGTAACACTCTGTTCCTTTTGCGTTGAATCCGGTTCCATTGTAGTGTTCTTGCGTCACGCACCACTTGTTAAGAACCTAGGTTGATCTTAACGGAGAAACTCTCAATAGAACAATATTCTCTCTTCCCTCTTGTAACTCTCATAGTGATAGAGGATGATTCTTATTAATGGTAGAAAAGTCACACTTTGTGATTACAGAGAATAGAAAAACGACTCCTTTGTGTTTCCTCAAAAACACAAAGCCTCTAGTCCGCAGACCAGCCTTACAAGACAATACCAAAAAACTATCCTCCAACTGATGCCTCCTTCCTTATTTAAAGCTGAATCCCCCAAGGTCATAGCAGTAGAAGCGCCTCCTTCAGCCTCTAAATGGCTTTTGTCTGTATTAGCCACCTCACCTTTTGCCTCTGTAAAATCTGCTTTTGCTTTACGGTTATTGATCCCAAATTTTTTGTCTTCTTCGACGTATACCCTTAAAGGCTTAAGGGTTATGTTTCTTTATAGTTATAGTGAACTCAACATCTAGAAGGAAGTAGGGATATTTGAAAAATCTCGTGTTTCTTTTATCCTTACTTATCTTGCCTATTAAGACATGTTGTATTTGTGACAGGTATCCAGATGACGTCTACGATCGTATATGGAGTTCAGCTTATTTCAGCGACATAAAACAAATTAACACCACTCTCACCGTAAACAATTCTAGTCCCTTTGAACCACCACAAGTTGTACTTAGGACAGCTTTCACGCCGATAGATGCTAACAGGCCAATGAACTTGTACTCGTTTGAAGATGGCGGTGATAAAGTTTCTGCGTACCTTCACTTTGCTGAGATCCAAGCCCTACAACCCAATGATACCAGGGAGTTCGACATTTTATTAGATGAAAATATTATAAGCGCCGCTTATAGTCCTAAGATGTTACAAATAGATACCATATACAACAAATCTCCCATGAAAGGATATGAGCTGAAGCTAGTGAAAACGAAGAGGTCAACTCTACCACCAATTCTCAATGCTATTGAGAGTTACATTGTTATGGAGTTCCCATATTCAGAAACAAATTCTATTGATGGTATGTTAGTACGTCCCTCTTAGTGACTCTTTTTGTCTATATGAATTTTTTACCTCCTCAAATTTCAATATCAGTTGCTGCTCTCAAGAATATCCAAATTACTTATGGACTGAAGATAATCAGTTGGCAAGGAGATCCTTGCCTCCCTGAAGAATGGAAGTGGAAAGGTATAGAGTGCAGCTATACAAATAAGTCTACTCCACCAAGAATCATTTCCTTGTAAGATCACTCTCAAATCCCACGTTTACAGGTGAAGCGTTTGCCCCTTAAGTATATCAGTTTCCTTGAAATGTTTTGCTCATGTAACCAGAGACTTATCGGGAAACCAGTTGAGAGGAAGCATAGCTCCTAGCTTACAAAACTTGACCGAGTTGATGAAACTGTAAGGGTTCTCAATTGTTTGATGAAGCTTGAGTTTCATTCGTGTTGTTTTATTGCAACTACATGTCTTCTTTAATTAGTAAAACATATCTTATAACAAATAAATAGTTTTCCCAAAAGAAAAATCCAGTGACTTCTAAAACTTCATACAATTCCTAGGGATTTATCAAACAATAGTTTGTCTGGAGGAGTGCCCGAGTTTTTAGCCCGCATGAAATCATTACTGAACATGTAAGTTACTGCAAAGGCAGAACCAACATTTACTTGCTTCATATATGTATTAAGCGAGTAACATAAACCTAGTTATCTACTTCATGCAGTAACTTAAGTCGGAACAATCTTAAAGGTACAATTCCTCAGGCCATTCGCGAAAGAAGAAAGAATGGACTAACGCTAAAGTAAGAATTTCAAATATACTCTCCATCCAATTGTCTCTGTTCACTTGTCTTTTTCCATGATATTTGTGCTTTATAGTATTCAAGGAAACAAAAAGCTTTGTGAGACTGATAAATGCAAAAAAAGCAACACAAGATTTCTTCCGGTTGTTGCATTAATTGCTTCCATGATCATTATTGTCGCTGTGCTTGGTCTCATTTTTTTGGCCAGAAGGAAAAGAAAGTTGAAAGGTACATACAAGATATCCTACAATACCATAGCATACTAAGTAGGTAATTTTAATTAGTATTAATATATGATACGTTTGATACAGTTCGTCGCAGATCACCAAAAACTAAGTCAATAATTTTAACCAAAAAGAGAATGTTTACATATTCGGAAGTGGAAGCAATGACAAATAACTTTGAAAGAGTTCTCGGAGAAGGAGGATTTGGAGTCGTGTATCATGGTTCTTTGAATGATACGGAACATGTAGCTGTTAAACTGCTCTCTCAATCATCCACGCAAGGGTATAAGCAATTCAAAGCAGAGGTACTAATACAACCAGAATATCTTGTAATACACACACACACACCCACACACACACACACACACACACAAAAAAAAGACTACAATTATATAAATTGGATTTGTATATAAAATTTATATTTTTGCATTCTTGATAAGGTTGAGTTGCTTTTGAGGGTTCACCACACAAATTTAGTAAGCCTTGTTGGATACTGTAATGAAGAAGACCACCTGGCCCTCGTCTATGAGTATGCTTCCAACGGGGACTTAAAACAACATCTCTCAGGTAAATATGCATTCTTACGGATTTATTAGCACAAAGGGGTAATAACATGTTAGATTTTGATGTTTCCTGAGCCGATAATAATACTCAAATCTAAAGAGAAGGATTTGACACTTGTGTCATGGCAAATACAGGAGATTCAGATGGAGTTGCTCTGAATTGGGCAAGTAGACTTAGAATCGCTACTGAGACTGCACAAGGTATGCCATAATTTCAAAATTCCTCAGCGTATTATCTTTTGCAGTTTGTTTTTATATCAGACCTGAACTGATGAATTGATTGTTCACCTATTGCGCATTCCCTTGAAAAAAAAAAAAATTCACTAGAAAATATATTTCGTGTTGGTTGCTAAAAGGAATATATTTCATACAATAGGATTAGACTATTTACACACGGGATGCGAACCCCCAATGATTCATAGAGATGTCAAAACGTCAAATATACTTCTTGGCGAGACCTACCAGGCGAAACTCGCTGATTTTGGACTAACTAGATCTTTTCAAATTGGTTTTGAAACTCACGTGTCGACAAATGTTGTCGGTACTCCTGGATATCTTGACCCCGAGTAAGAATTATTTCACCACATCAAATCAAACTATAATATGTATTCCTTTTTAATTGGTTAAATAAGTGGCATGCTGTACAGATATTATCGAACATATTTGTTGTCCGAGAAGAGTGATGTATACAGCTTCGGGATTGTACTATTGGAGATGATCACAAGTCGACCTGTAATGCAACAATCACGTGAAAAAACTCACATAGCGGAATGGGTGGGATTTATGCTTACAAAGGGAGATATAGAGAACATTATGGATCCAAATCTCAATGGAGATTATGACTCAGGTTCTGTTTGGAAGGCTCTTGAGTTAGCTATGTCGTGTGTTAATCCCTCTTCGTCGGGAAGACCAAATATGTCTCAAGTTGTTATTGAATTAAAAGAGTGTCACGTCTATGAGAAGTCAAGAAAAGGAGGAAAATCCAACATGGATTCAGAGAGTTCCCTTGATTTAAGTACTAGCTTCACTTCTGAAGTTACTCCTTTTGCAAGGTAATCTCAACAAAGAAAAATACTTCGGCTGAATTTATTTATTCCTTTTAACAAATTTTAAAATCTTTGTCAGTTCCATACAATGTCAAAGGTTTAAATTTTAAGTAAAATTTCTTTCTGTTATACCAAAAGTGTCTGAACACAGCAGTTGCACTGCCACCTTAAACTTTGTTTACGCAAGAAGTTCCTGTCTAATTTTCATTATGATCTATCTTTTGACAACAAACAGAATGATTTGGCTCAGACAGTAGTTATATCAAATCTATTAGTTATATCAAAGCTATAGCTTTTATCTTTGGATTTGCACTTTCATTATAACGAATCATATATTTAGTGTAGAAACCAAATTTAAAAACGAACATTTAGATGTTGAATATGGATGCTGCTTCGAAATGGTGAATCTAGATGTAGCATCCCTATCTATAAACTATCGGGCCACAATAACTTATTCGGAGTCTAGCATCATAACTCATAAACCCTGAACAACCACAAATATAACACGCGAGCTCGAGGCTCTCAACAACACCTAAAGGAATAAATCTCCGTCATAATCAAGTTATTCAGTCGTATTCTAATATCATAGTCTCCTAAGTTGGCCTCTCCTTTTTGCAGTATAGTTCATTATAATGTTCCAATTTAACGGCATTGGTTGCAGGTGACACTTACAAATATTGAGCTTAAAAACACTGAGTACCTACATTTTGGCTATTAAACATCACTTATGTCTATGCCTGTTCCAACTTTATGGTGTTTTTTTCTTTTCCACCTTAACCAATCATAAGGTTGCCACTAATTAAATAACCCATAGAGGAATAAAGGTTGTAAGTACGTCGTGGTCATGGTGACCAATTATTTCTGTTCTGTCAACAACCTTTTCATAATCATAAGTCAAAAGTCAACGATCTACCTTAATCTTGACTTAATAAACTCTTTGAGATTTACATCGGCTGATCGGAGAGAGGAATTGAGGTCGATAAAGCGAAAATCGAGGTCATGACGGGTTTAGCTCCCCCGAGAACAGTGAAGGAGATGCGCAGCATTTTGGGACATGCAGGATTCTATCGGAAATTCGTTAAAGATTTCTCAAAGATAGTGCGACCCCTCAATTAACTTCTGTGCAAGGAGGCCGAGTTTAATTTCGATGAGGAGTGTCTCGAAACGTTTCTAGCCACCAAGAAGGAGTTGGTTAGTGCACAGATAGTCCAGAAGCAAGATTGGGACCTACCTTTCAAGATTATGTGTGATGCCAGTGAGATTGTTGTTGGAGCGGTTTTGGGACAGCGAAAGGATAAAGCCCAGATTATGTGTGATGCCACTTACACGTGATCCATTATGCCAACCGCACTTTAGATGAAACCCAGGTAAAATATGCAACTACAGAGAAGGAGCTCTTGCCAATCTTTTTCGCCTTTGGGAAATTTCGGTCATACTTAGTAGGCTCGAAGGTGGAAATGGCCAAGTTTAGTAAAATATCAAACTGTAAACACGCATAGAGCAAAATGATCAAAGACACATAATTATGTATATACAGGGCATGTGTGTTTAATATATGCCTTGTTACAACTTATCCAGACATCCATAATTTCAGAGAAGCCTCTCTCTCTCTCTGTGTTAAAAGAGAATCAATTAGACAATTCTTCAATTGAAGGCAAAGCCTTCCAAGCTGGTTACTATGGCTGCAGGAAGGCTACAACGACACCTCTGATGCATCTCATTTCGTAGTTTCTATTAATATTACCATTAAAAAAAAACATATTACCATTGAATAGCATCTATGTTGAGTGTAAATAAAATATTAATAAAATGAATAACTACGTACAACTGGAATTTGACTTGATAGTCTTCACATAATATAAACCGGTCAAAGCCATGTGATACGACGACTTCGCATGCTCTACAGCGTCTTGGGATTTTGAGGAGTTTGTTGAAGATGTCGTATTGTCGTCTTGCATAATAGTGCAAACGGAGAGTGAGTTTTTTGAGGATCGCCGAATTCACTAGAAAGTACCTTACCAGCTCCATTTCTGAAGCATAGCCCAAGATGCTCGTTTCGAAATCAACATACTCCAGAGACGATGATAAACATTTTGGCACAGATGAAAATCCGAAAGGTTTCATCACCTCCAAATACTTTGAGCTATTTTCCCATTTCTGAGGAAAAGAAAAAGAGAGGGAAATTAAAACACAATGAAAATATAAGCATATATAGCCTTTAAATTAAAAGGCTTAATTAGTACTAACAGATTCCCTCACCAAGATAAGAGATTTCAGATTCGGACAGCTCTCAAGAAAAGGTGGCAACCATTTCAAATCAAATACACAGAGAGTAACACACAGGCGAGACACGCAACCAAATCGAGGCAACGGTTCAGTTGTCGCATATTCGTGGATGAGCTGGAACCAAAAAATGAAAATACTATGAGTGATAAACTTTCATGATAAAAAAAATTATATGTACCAAGACCTAGCTACATTGACATACACATATACCTTCATAGTATTTGAACATATCGTCATATCTCTGAACCTCGAAATCCCGAGTAAAAAATTGCCGATGTTAATTCTCTTTGATGGAAAGGCGAGAGAAATATCTAACTTGGCATTGGAATCCATATTGGTTATTGTAAAGCTTTCTGATAAGTAACCATAGATGCAGTGCCGTGCCCAGGTTTACGGAGGCCTAAGGCAAAAAAAAATATGTGGCTTTCTTCATATAAAAAATAGTACTAATAATAGTATCTCATAACGTACATAGAAGTGCTAACAAAAACAAAAAAATATATAAATTTTAAACCACCATTTTTCTACTTTTCTTTCCTATAAAATCATTCACCAAATTCAAATAATCGAGTTCTCTTACCAGTTCCCGCTCTATTGATATGATAGCCAAACTTTGAAAACCTTCTTTCTGCAGAGGCAACTGAAACAGGAATCGTCAATTTTGGTGGCCTATTTTTTAAAACTTCTTTAAAAAATGTGGCCTAATTTTTTTAAAAAAATTGGTGGCCTAAGGCAAATGTTTTTTTTTTATAACAGTAGGCACGGCTCTGCATAGATGCTCAAAAAGCGTAGCTGAGGAGCACCCGAAATCTTGCCGAGAAAAGCGTATTCTTATAATGAGCCTTATCAATGACCTAGAGAGCACCCGAAAGACTTTTGCCTTATGATTCAAACATCCAACAATCTTTAACTCTTCCAATAGGGGACAGGATGAGATAAGTCTCCCAAAAGTGGCTTCATTGGGATACACATTATCTTTAAAATGCATAGTCTTCAAACAAGGTAAGGAAACAAACTCGACATCATCAAATCTCACTAGAGTGAGTTTTAGGTATACGAGTGTCTTGCAGATATAAAAGGTTAGGGGCATCTCATGATACGCATGATCCAGAAGACATTTAACATCTAGATGTGTGATCTTACACTTAAGTAGAGTATCAATCCATGATGTGAAATAAGACGTATCAGCTACACCATCGTCGTTTTCATCAATAGTCAACTTGACTTTGACTTTGGCTTATCCTATCTTTCTTCAATCTCTTACTCGACATTTCCATCTACCAACAATGTGTTTTCTTCTGTAAGAAAATTTATAGAACAACGATATCAGTAATCAAAAATTTAAAACACAAGTTTAGAGAGACAATTTAGCTGCAAAGACAATAAGGGACACATAACTTGCAACTAACGCTAATTAAAATTCTCCTTTAGTTCTTAATGAAGAAAATATTCAAAATCTTCACTAACGTAACATCATCATTCGCCGAAAGAGTCAAAACATTCATAGTTTCATCGTGACAAAGGTAGAAAGAATAATAAGAAAGTAAGAGAGAAATTAAACAATTTTTTAGATAGATTCACGGAAAAAAGAAGAACTCACCGCAGACTAATCTGGACACTGTAGTTAAAAAAAACTATTACGGCTAAGCCAATTAATAACTCCTTGCTGTGAACATTTTTTTAGTTGCTAATATTATAAATTAGATGTGAGAAAATTTCGGAACTACATCAATGTACGTTATTGGTTATATTTAGAGTGGATATATATACGTATAGATAATATCAAATATTTTGTTAGAATCAGTTTTGATACGATATTATGTTAGTATCTAATTCTATGTTTATTTTTGTGGTCAATAATCAAAACGATAATTTTAGTAGTATATTTAATATATAATTGGCCGTGTTAATTGCAGTAACTAATTGACAAAACGAAAAGGTTGCCGTAATTGAGGTAGATATCATATAATTGGTAACGATTTCAATCAAAGTCAAAATATATTTGCTTATTTAGTAATTCTAAGATATGCTGGATTTTAAATTTTGAAAATGATTAATATATTCGAGACGCTTGGCGTGAATGTAATCCTAACGAGAAAAGCAATCTCTCTAAGCAAAAGAACAACAAAATAACATGGTCCAGGTCCATGCCCAAATTTAACGCGTTAAAATCAATTAAATAAAGCAAGAAAAAAAGAAATATTCACATTCCTTTCAATAAATAAAAATCAAATAATACGATTATTCCCTTATCCCTCACGATTACATTCTTTAGAAAGAAAAATAAAAAAGAAGCATTCACATTCAATTGCTCTTTGTTTTTTCATCATTATCATCATCATCAAACTAACTAAAAAAAAAAATTAAGCAAACTAAACAATCTCAAAAAAGAGATCTGTCAAACCAAACCAATCAAATCGAATTAGACTTTAGAAACATCGCAGATGGTTGTTGTTGTGGTGGTTATGGTTGTTGTGGCCGTGACCGTGACTATGACGGCGATGAGTCTCCTCGTCGATAATTTCTTGAACATGCTTAAACTCATCAACACGGCAAGGAATCGTAATCGGACCGGCGTGTTTGAATCCATACTCTTTTTCAGCTTCTTTCAAGAGATCCAAAAACAAAGGATGACTCAAGAACACCAACGGAACCACGAATCTGTGTAGACCTTCTTCATCGTCTTCGTGTCCCACCATAATCGCAACACAGCCTTTTGGAACATCATGGTGATGATGATGATGCTGGTGGTGGAGTATGTGGAGATGCGGAACATGAAAGTGAAACTTGAACACCATCTGGCTCTGCTTTGGACTCTGTTTCTGTTGTTGTTCTACAAAACCCATCAAAAAGAACGAACGATTGATTAAAACGATAGACGAGGAGGTAAAGAAGCGTTGAGCGGTGGTTTTAAGAGATTTTCCGGCGAGTTTGTTGATGCTAGAAGACGGTGATAGAGAAAGGCCAAGGATCGACAGCAGAAGAGATAATAAGAAGAAATAGAGAAAGATCTGAGTCGGTGAGAGATCTGGGGATGTTGCTCATGATAGGCTAAGCATGAAGAGATTTTATTTTGGTTTTTGGAATAGGTTGAGAAGCTTTTGGAATTTGTATATATATATATAGAGATTGGTGTAGGGTTTTGCTTAACGCGCACATTTCCAAAGGCTTTTTCTCCTATTTCTATTTAGTTGTATAAAAACAAATAATTGATGAGGTTGTATTGACGTGGTAAAAATTGGAGCCGTGTTAGGAGCCTCGGAGGAGTACTACTTAGGGTAGGGTTTTACCGACTTTAGGAGGTTTGTTACATCACCACATTTTTTTTATGTTTTATAATTTGTATACCACAAAAACAAACCAAACCAATCAAATCGAATTAGTTGTATATGATTACAATAATTATCTTAAGTTATTATTATATTGGAATTTAATTATTTAGCTTGAAATAACTAATAGGTGAAAATAACTTGGATTCTAGTACTATTAATATATGAAAAAAATATTGTTATTTTTTCTACCTCTTCTCAACTAATTTTTTAAGCCCCATGACATGCACAAATTGAGAAATTGTCAAAAAAATTATTTATAAGAATAACTAATTTTTAAAAAACAAATTCAATCATTTTTGTTTTTGTGTTTGCTGCATTAATATCATTATATATGTTTTATTTATAATGCTATAGCTTAATATTATAACTCATATGTGTAATATAAATAATTATCTACTTAACTATCAAAGGTTTTTCTTACGATAGACGACAAGCAATTGTCCAACCTCCAACAAAATTAATCGTTGTGGCGATTACATCTACGGTAGGGTTTAAAGATTACATTGTTACCTTCTTTTTTTTTTTGGTCGTCACATTGTTACCTTCTAAGCTAAATAAAAACGTACAAATCAAATTTGGTTGCTGTTTTACTTTGATCAGCTGGCCAAAGGCCCTTTTGGCATTTCAAAAAGCCAACGACTGGGTAAATTAAATGGATATATAATCTAATATAAAAAGTATATATTTCTAGGACTGTCTTGAACATTATAATTAAAAAAATCGGAAGTTGCCAAAAAAAAAAAAAACGGAATAGAGATTGAAGTTGTAATGTGTATTTCACTAGTTCATGTGTGGTCACCGTGGAAGGTAAATGGATAAACACGACTAAAAGTAAATGGATAAACACGATTAAAGGTCAAACCTATACCTAATCTCAGAGATAAACAAAACAAGCTATTCGTTTTAGATAGTTACGATGTATTTAAAATCGTTTCCGTATTTCCAAGAGGTGCATGCGAAATTACATCCCCCGTATTCACATATTATTATATCACTATTAATTACTACGTAATCAATTTGCTAAGTTTTGTATAATATATTTGACTTTATACCAATTTAAGAAGTCATATGGGATTTAATAAAGTATAAAACCGTATAATAAATCAAATATATATAACGTGTTAGAATTATAGGATCCATGCGAGAATATGCTTATTCACATAAATCACATAAAAATAGACTACCGAGGATTTGAAATAATTGGGTGCATAAATTTGATATTAGGATTCTGAATGGTAACGTACAGAATAAATACGGTGCAGTTTTAATAATAACAAAAATATATAAATATATAGGAGAACGGTCTGAGCTCACACCAAGTTTGGACCGACGAAAATATCATACATGAAACTTGGGGCTCGGTCCAATTTAAGACATTTTGAAAACTTTCGGTCCAATTGCATACGAACTTTGTAAATTTGTTAACTTATGGGTTTAATTGATAATTTTTAAATTTAGTTTCTAAATCGTTGGGTTTAATTGATAAATTATAAAATTAGAATCAAAATCTCGGATAAAATTATTAATTTGACTAAACCAAATAAACTAAACCTAAATCGTAAACTAAACCAATTAACCCAAACATAAACCCGATTGCAAAACGGGCAACGGATCAAACTCTCTCTGTCTGGACGCTTCTTCTTCCTCCCTAATTAAGCGAAGAACAAATCCCTCCATTTCAATCCCAAAATAGAAGGGTTTCCGGCGAAGGAAGTGTCGCTGAACACCATGAATTGGTTGGATTTTCATATCTCTTTAATCTTGGTATAAATCTCTCTCAGATATCTCTCTCTATCTCAATCTCTGTGATTCAACAATGGCAGTGTTCGATTTATCAGTGTTCGATGAGTCACAGATTCTAGCTTTACAAGCGATCTTTACACCTGTGGAGGAATCATCAGCTTCCGTTTTCAAATTCTTCGCACCTGCAAATCATGAAGCGATATATTTTGCCGTCAAAATTCTGAGATTAGATAATCACAAAGAAGTGTGCAAGTATCCGCATTATACCTTTAACCTCCGATGATTTTCGTCTCTGAATCGTCTCTTCTCTTTGAGCTATGAGGCTGCTTTTTCAATCCGGATTTGAAGTCATTGATGATTGTTTCGAATCACAAGGAAGAAAATACAAAGGTGAAAGAAGAAGAAGAAGAAGAAACAGAAGAGATAAAAGAAAACAAGGCTTTAGATCTTAATCTTACATTGTAGTAAATCAATCGATTTTTAATTTTTTCATGTTTCATTTAGGAGTTGTGATTATTAATAAATCTTTCATTCAACTGAAACGTGTGTCAGATCAAAAAATCAACCTTAAAATGGAGAAGCTCAAATTCAAAGTAATATACACAAATTAGCAGAGGTACAAGAATACACAGATTCTCAATCTGAATCTGATCAAAATATTGATTCCCAGTATAGTATCTCGCTCCCGGCATGCCTTCAAAGTATTTATTCGTTAAATGACTACCCAAAGCCTCCATTACAGCTCTAGACACGAAATTCTCATAAGCAATCAATTCAATCCCTCTCACATGTCGTTGCTTCTCTCTCTCCATAAGCTCGTGAATATCAGGATCGACCAAATGAAGTGGTTGATCTACCCAAGCTCGTATAGCAAGACGCCTCTATTCTATCACCAACGAAACTTCTCTTCGGATGCTTTGCTTGAGTTAAAAGTGGACAATATTGTTGCCTTTTGAGACACATATGAGAAATTAAAAATTAGGTGAATCGATTTGGGATTTTGAAAATAGAAAGGGGAAAATTGATTTCTAGGGTTCTTTGATTTTGGGAGAATTCAGAATTTGGGTTTCAGTTTAAAATCGATTTTATGGTTTCGATTTTGGTTTAGTTTATTTGGTTTAGTCAAATTAATAATTTTATCCGAGATTTTGATTCTAATTTTATAATTTATCAATTAAACCCAACGATTTAGAAACTAAATTTAAAAACTATCAATTAAACCCAGAAGTTGACAAATTTACAAAGTTTGTATGCAATTGGACCGAAAGTTTTTAAAATGTTTTAAATTAGACCGAACCCCAAACTTCCTGTATGGTATTTCTGTCGGTCCAAATTTGGTGTGGGTTCAGACCGTTCTTCCTAAATATATAGATATATACATATATTTTTGTTATTATTAAAACCGTCTCGCATCGTGTAGGAGACGGTCTCCATTGAAAGCTTATAAAAATTAAAAATTTGATTCCAACATTTTGAAATTTGGTGGTTTGCTTTTAACCAAACATAAAAATTTGTGTCTTTAGGTTTGAGATTGCGAGGTGGAAGGCATTATTCATTAGGAACATGCTCGTGAAAATTTCAAATTCCTCTCGATGATTTTTTTTTTCTTTTGAAGCGAGTGGTTTAAGGACTCTGCCACATCATCAAACGTCAGCGTAACGTAACCTTACCTGGGATGAGACTAGAGCGTCACCACAAAATGACAAAAACGTCCTTTGCCGAGTAAGCGCATGTCGCGCCTCCTCAAGTGCCTATAACGCCGCCGATTAAACCACATGTCCAATTACTATATGACACGTGTTGCTTACTTGGTTTATTTGCGGTCTCACTTTGGTGTTGCTTCTTATCCGGTTCATCTTATTATTATAATGCTTGAGAAGGTTTGGTTCAATTATGAATTGGTTTGGAAGTGTAAGCACAATCTCAATCCGAATGTCGTTATTTTACAGTGAGAGAATCTTTACTAGGCCAAAATGAGACCAGGATTGGTTTTCTTGACATCAGCTTGGTTTAGTTTGGTTTAATTTTATTAAATTAATTAAGAATAAGAACATTCCAAAGTTTGCGGACCATCATGTCGGCACGATATGACAATAGACCTCACGGATGATTTATAGCCGTTGGATTACCAAGAAAGTTGGAATCATGTGCTCTTTTGTTATAACTTTGATCTTGAGTTTTTATTTTTCTTGACATAAAAGCGAACGACGACTTTTTGTCAAAGAGTCCATACACGCCAGAGAAGGCAGAATTAAACCCGTTATAAAAACCAAGTGTCGTTAGGTTTAAGATTTATATAATGATTAGTTTACTCTTAATTAGGAATTGACGTTTGAATAGAATCTAATCAAAATCAAACAGAACTAAGTAATCCGATATCCATCAATATGAGCCAAACATTTCTTGAATTCTAACCGAAACAAACAAAGCTTACATCAAATTAAACTTCATAAAATTAACCGGATGAAAATTAAATTGTTTTCCTAATTAATCCTTATTTTAGTATTACTATTGTTAGAAGGATATTAATTTATATATTTATTAGTACATTGTTTTGGTTTCAACCAAAAACATTAAAAAGAAGCAAACCATATCGAATTTAACCAAAGGAATTTCAGTTCCAGTTCTATCAAAACTATTTCTATCCCAAACCTAATAAGCAAATCCCAACACCTAATGCTTTTTGTTATCATAACAAATTTATATGAATTAAAAAAGAAAAGAAAAATTTACAAAAGTCGAATCATATTCGTAGAATATGACCCAAGCATCCTCGGGGTTTATGGGCCACATCCCACATGTCAAAAGACTGTCTTTCGAGTGGCTCAAACTATCAACCAAACGTTTGAATTTGTTTTTCTAAAGTTATTTGACTTAATAATCTATGTCAATTATTTATTTAATTGCATGTGTCTGTCTGAATATAGAGGTTCTCCACCCACACAATCTAAGCTTTCAAGTTTCAACTACTCCGAGAAAAAAACGAACAAACATTTTATGTTTCTTTACGTCCTCTGGTCGCCAATAATAACATCTCACTACAAAAGAATTTAAAATCTCTCTTTTTATCAAGTGAAAGTGAAACCTAAATTGAAAATGAATATAGGTGTCGTTTTTTACGTGGATGTGATTAGAGCTACTTATCAAGACACGCATGAGCTCGTCATGTAAAACTTCTAAACTAATTTTTAACTGTGTTCATCTCGTTTTGACTATTGCATTAAAGTCTACCAAAAAAAAAAAAATTTATTCTCTATACATTATTTAGAGGTATATTTATAAATAAACATTAAAAAGTATTAATATTTACATCACATTGCCATTAATTAAAAGAACAAATTTTAATCTCTCATTAAATATAATTATAATTAATTAATTAATTAATTATAATTTTCGTTTTAATTAATTAATTAATTTTAAATTTTTTTTGAAAAGCAGTTAACAATTGATTATATGAAGATTTTGTTGATTTAATTAAACATACTAATTAAAATAAATTAAATATTGATTTAATTTTTCAAAAATAAAAGATTTTATGTAGAATGCAAATTTTTTAAACAAAATTTAAGTAACAATTTATGTAGATTGACGATTTTTGTTTTACTTCTTTATAGATTATGATTTTCGTTTTAATTAATTTATTTATTTTAAATTTTTCAAAAGTAGTTAAAAATAGATTTTGTGAAGATTTTATTGATTTAATTAAACACACTAATTAAATTAAATTAAATGTTGATTTAATTTTCCAAAAATAAGAGATTTGATGTAGAATATAATTTTTTTTTTGTAATGTTAATGTTAATGTTAGTTCCTCTTTATAATATCGAATATATTAATAGTTTTTTAGTAGATTTTAAAATGTTAATTCATATCTAACTTAATTTAACATGGTGTAAAATTAATAAAACTTCCTGTTGATAAAAAAAAATATTCATTAATATCTACAATTTATTTTAAACGCTCAGTTAACTATATCTACAAATATTCATTAATACCTATAATTAATAAAACTTTCAGTTGATAAAAAACAAAAACAGAAACAAAATTAATTAAAATGATTGAAAATTAAAATAGTAAATAAAATTGACAAAAAATTTTAAAAAGACAATAATCATATATTTAATTTAATCTCGAGTATGAAAGATTGGTTTAATATTTCTGATTACAAAATGATTACGCGGATATTACAAAAATTCGATATTATAAAAACTGGTATTATAATTTTCATAAAGTTTTGGAAGAATTACAATTTTCTAATATCCTAATTTTATAATTTCGGATATTTTTCTATAATTGCAATCTGTCCGTGCTATAACACAAAATATATCCTCTAAAAGCAAATGACACGTCAGTGAAATTGATGCCAAAAAGAAAAATAGTTACGTCTATAGAAATATATATCTATTTCGTATTCGTCTTGGTCTTAATATAGTATCATGTCATATATCATTTTATGTGCATTTGGATATTTGCGGATTTTGCCAATTGCTGAGATAAGCCTTGGTGGCCCAAAAATTGTTTATTTCTTTCTTCATTATTGTGATTGCATTCTCTTTCGGGCATATAATCTTCACAAAGCACAATATTCAGATTATTGTTAGCCCTTCTTTTGAACATTCTTCTTTCTCTTGTTTTTTTTTTTTCAGAAGAAATTTATTTTGCATTCTTTCTATTTTTTTTGTTATGAAATTGCATGTATATTTTATACAGATAATTTATTTTTTTTCTCCGACAACACACTATTTTGCATGGTAACAAATTATTTTGATATAAAAGCCTGCGAAATCAACATCTATTTATTTGATATTTTGTCTTCACATTATTTTTGTAAAATATATTTCCAATAAAAAGACTATCGATTTTGTCATATTTTATTTGGATAAAAGTTATATTTTCCTGGGTGGGCTTCCAGCCTTCCACAAAATTCTATTATGAAATTGGACCCATGGCAATGGAAAGTCTAAATCTTCTGACCCCAAAAAGACTAGAAACCTCGATAATTCATAATTGCAAATTTGCAATATTAAATCAAAATTTTCCAGGAAAACCGTAAACAATTATATCTCTAAATTTTAAAAACATCCAATTTTTTTTTCTGCCACACACTGAGAAACAGCAAAAGAAAGGCTTCAGAGCCTTCTTCTCTTCTCCACACTCTACTTCTCGAACTCGAACCCTTTTCAATGGCCTTCACATTGTCCACCACAAAGACCTTCACTAACATAAACTGCTCAAACAATACTTCAAACATAACCACATTTAAGCCCCTCAAGCTTCCTCTTTTCTGGCCATGGCAAAAGGTAACACGCCAATACATATATAAAGCAAACGTAGCAAAGGGTTCTCTTTTTTTTATGTAGTTGGGTGGATGATCGATGGTTTTAGGTCAAAATGGGTCCTTTGAGTGTTTCTCCGATGGGTTTTGGGACATGGGCTTGGGGAAATCAGCTTCTTTGGGGTTATCAGACTTCAATGGACGATCAGCTTCAACAAGCTTTCGAATTGGCTTTGCAAAACGGAATCAATTTGTTTGATACTGCTGATTCTTATGGCACTGGTAGGCTTAATGGCCAAAGTGAGAGACTTTTGGGGAAATTCATCAAAGAATCTCAAGGTCTGTCTCTCTTTAATCTCCCCCAATTTTGTTTCTGCTCAAATTATAGGTCTTAAAGTTTCTGATTCATTAGATAGTCTGAGAAATTTGCCTTTAATTGGTTCTAAAGTAGATCTTCGAGCTGTCTTGATTTGTTACTGTGGTGGGTTTGTGTGTTGTGCTTAAGTTGATGATTTATGGTTGCAAATGTCAGCTCTAAAAGGGAAACAAAATGAAGTTGTGATAGCTACAAAGTTTGCAGCTTATCCATGGAGGTTAACGTCAGGACAGTTTGTGAATGCCTGCAGGTTTCTCTAGTCTTGATTTTGTCTTGATTTTCACTTCTGGTTTGTTAGAGGCTTATTATAATGAAAGTTCTTTTCTTGTGTCAGAGCTTCTTTAGACCGGCTTCAGATAGACCAGCTCGGGATCGGACAGCTTCATTGGTCAACCGCAAACTACGCGCCTCTACAAGAGCGTGTTCTTTGGGATGGTCTAGTGGCAATGTACGAAAAGGTTGCTTAGTTAGAAATCTACTGAAAACTGAATTCTCTTCAATGACCATTGGAAGTTTGTTGAGAGGTTCATCTTTCTCAGGGACTAGTTCGAGCGGTTGGAGTCAGTAACTATGGACCTCAACAGCTTGTGAAGATTCATGATTACCTCAAAACCCGAGGGGTTCCTTTATGCTCTGCTCAAGTGCAATTCTCATTGCTAAGCTTGGGAAAAGAGCAACAAGAGATTAAAAGTATATGCGACGAGCGCGGGATTCGTTTAATCTCTTATAGTCCTCTTGGTCTAGGAATGCTAACTGGGAAATATTCCTCTTCAAAACTCCCCTCTGGTCCTCGGTATAGTACTAATAGATTGCTCAAAGATCGATCAAAATAAACATTTGTTTCTTGTTTGTAACTATGCTTGAAAACTTTTTAAATAGATCATTGCTGTTTCGACAAATTCTTCCTGGATTAGAGCCTCTGCTTTTAGCACAGAGAGAGATTGCAGAGAAACGAGGAAAGACTATGCCTCAGGTATTATTTCATTTTCATAATGTTCTTGGGAAGAAGAAATGTGAAACTTTGAAGAATGAGTTTATTATCTGATTTTGCAGGTTGCAATAAACTGGTGTATATGCAAAGGGACAGTGCCGATACCGGGTATCAAGTCGGTTAGACATGTTGAAGATAATTTGGGTTCTCTGGGATGGAAACTTACAAATGATGAACAGCTTCAGTTAGAATATGCAGCTAAAGAATCACCAAAGTCAATGATTCAGAACATTTTTCAGACAAGATGATAGGATAAGAGAAGATGCTTATACATCTAGACCACAAATGAGAACAATGTGTATGAGTAGAAGATTGCGTTTAATATTATTATATATATAGGCAAATATTGTGAAGAACACCGATAGTTTCTGAAATATCCGTTCTAGCTAGCTCTCAAATTGAACGAAATTCTAACAATTTATAATTTCATAACCAATTGTGAAAGTATATATCAACGTTTGGTTAAAGTCCATTAGATTTTATGTCAACACCGATATAAGAGTTTTAACATCATACATTCATTCATACTGTAGTTGTGAAATATTGGATGGAGGTCTTGCATTCAATTTTTTCAGAAGCTCATATGCTCATTTGACAAATATCATGATCTCGTGATTTTGATTTGATTCGACTCAAACCAAATCTACAAAGATGGATAGAACTCCTATAAAAGATAGTTTGAGAGTGTAAATGTCATTGTTTTCCTAAAACATTGCGTATGGAAATAATGATATCAAGTTATTACTCGTCGTCCATAATCATGCATTAGGTCAATCGATATTGTATTTCGTTAGGTTTGGTTTTAGTATTGAATGGTTATAGCGGACGGAGCAAATTGATTTGCTTATAGACAAAATCGTTGTTTTCATCATTTATACATTTTGTGCAAATAAAAAAGAAAATAGAAGCGAGAATAGTTTTGTTATACTGTTTCTATGGAAAATTTGGTATGCAATTGTTTCTCAAAAGAGTGACCAAACTTTATCATTGCAATTTCTGCATTTACATAGACATAACTTATCTTTCAAGCAACCAAATGTTTATCCCTAGAACATAATAATGTTATTTTATACCTACAACTTGGCTACTAGTCTTTTGCTGTCTTCTCCATCCAACGAACTTAATTTCCTCATTCAAATCTCATTAACTTCTCTTCTTTGTTAATCGGAATATCATTTAAAACAATTATAGTTCCAAGAACATGCAAGTATATTTCAATAACCATTTAAATAAAATACTACTAGTACCTTATTAGTATTAGAATAATCCTTGTCCATATGCTTTGTAATTTAATACCAACTATATTCCAGATTTAGTTAATGACATACGCGGCTACATTAAATTTAATAACATATCTTCAGCTTTATGCCAGTCAAAAAAATAAAAGAAAAAGGCATAGTTATTTTTCTCTTTATTCGGTTACACTTTAACTAATTACAAGTCGCAACAAAATAAACAATAAACATCATATTAATCAATTCTTTGTTTTTTTTATTAGGTATTAATCAATTCCTTTCAGTCTTTGTTTAGTAATTGTGCTTAAAAATTATGGCTTCTGCAGTTTTTGGTTTGGCTTAATCAAGGTTTGATTTGACTCAGTTTATAGATATTTTTTACCAATTGGTTTTAACTTGATCCATTTTATATGATAATTTAAAATTTGTTCGCTAAACGAATGAATCCTTTACCTTTTGTTTATTATATTAATCGAATGGTCATTTGAGACTCGTTTTTGCTTGAAGTTAAGATTGGAGTTGTCTTAAATATCTACATGAATCAAACCGAATTTTAACCCAACTTATTATCATGGTTACATCAGCTTAACTAGTAAAACTTCTAATTGACCACTTTTCTCCATATAATCAGTAATGTAGATGAAAAGATGTCAAATGAAATTTTGTTATTCTGTTATCTATATAACATCAAAACAGGAAAATAATCCTAATTTAGATAAACATTTGACTATACGTTTGCTATGGAAATTTAATATATTTTCATGATCCTACCAAACGAAAACTGTTCTAGAAATAGAGCAAACCATTAGCCATGAATGATGTTAATCCAATCTTAATATTACCATTGAGTATAGGCGTAGGTCCATTAGGTCAACATTCTTATGATTAGATTTGTTCTTTAGTACACACATACTCGAAAATCTACAAAACTAATCATGATTATGTTCCTTAAAACCCGCGGTAAAGTGGGAACCTAATTGAAATATTGTAGCTTTTGACTTTTTAAAGTTTTAACCCATTATTCAACATGTGTCGTCTCCTCTATGGTCATCCACGATATCGCGTAAAAAATCCACAAACGAAACACTAAAACGAAACGACGCCGTTGTAAAAATTAAAATTCACCTACCAAATCGCGTGGAGAGTTAAAGCGCGTGTAGATTTAAAGTAAACGCGCGAGTCCACGCGCCTAAAAAAAAAGGACAAGAGCTGAAAAAGAAAGAAGCAAAGTGTTTAAGAGGGGCTTCAGTTGTTGGATGCTTTTGGTTCCTTCTTCTCTCTCCTTCTTCGTCTTCTTCTTCAATCTCTCTTTTTTTCAGTTTCGGCGTGCTGAAGAAGACGCTTGAGTAAATCACAGTGACAGATTTGAGGGTCAAATCTGTCTCTTTTCTGAAACATCTCATGCTTGATTTCTGCTGCCGTTTCTCTAAGACGGAGGAGGAGGCTTTAGTTTGCAATCACCGGCGAAGTTACGGCGGTGATTCGCCGTCTAAGAGAATGGGTTTGTTTAAAAGTGAATATTTTGTAGATCTTTGATGAAAGCAGCAGACTTTTTGATTTGATTTGATTTGGGGTTTAGATTTAAGAATCAGATGAAGGCGTTACGGAGAAGCTATACTTCAACGTCTTCGGCAAATTCATCTTCTTCGTTACCATCATCTTCTTCCTTACCATCTTCTTCTTCTTCTTCTTCATCTTCACCTCCTTCGTCTAATTCTAATTCTAATTCTTCTTCTTCGAGTTCTTCTTCTTCGTCTTCGTCGTGGATCCATCTACGGTCGGTTCTTTTTGTTCCTAATCCATCGTCTCCATCTTCAATTACTTCTTCTGACCGGTGAGTGCTAAAGGTTTTAGATTTGGAATATTTAGATGGGATCTTAAAGATTGTGTTTTTGATCCAATAATAGAGCTCAAATTGAATGTTCACAGCTCGGAAAAGTATGATATAATTCCGATCGAAAAAGTTTCTATCTTTGTTTCGGATTGCTTCACTGTGTTGTTGTTAGATTGATTTTGAGCTTGTGGGAACTTCTAATTTTGACTCTTGACTTGTTTTTTTATTTGTGTGTGTGTGTGTGTGTTTGTCTGTAGAAGCCGGCGGAAATCACCGTGGTCTCGCCGGAAAAGAAAATGGGCATTGTCTCCGCATCAATGGAGGAGTTTATTTACACCGGAGGGAAAACTCCGTGATGGTGGGGTTGGATTTCTGAAGAAAGTTAGAAGCAGAGTGAGTCTTTTGAACAAGGACCATATATATGTCCTGATTCTTACTTGTCTCTATATTGGTTTTGATTTCTGCTCTTATGGTTCTGTAGGGCGTTGATCCAAGTATTCGTGCAGAGGTGTGGCTGTTCTTGCTCGGAGTGTGAGTGTTTGTTGTTGTTTTGTCCTTCTGTTCTTAGTATTTTTATTCTCTGTTGAGAATCTCAACTTGTTTTCTCTTATGGCAGCTATGATTTGAACAGTACTAGTGAAGAAAGAGAAGCGGTGAATACTAAAAAAAGGTTAGAAAAAGATTGATCTCGTAACATATATAGTCAATGTTTCTATGTAGACGCAGAGAAATAATTTAATTGTTGGGATCTATGAATGTAGGAAGGAGTATGAGAAACTACAGAGACGGTGCCAGATGCTTCTCAAGTGCGGCAGTGGAAGTACCGATAATCTTGAGGAACTTCCTTCTGAGGACGTAAACGGTCAATGTGTTCGATTCGTGGATGATTATAAGATCACGGGACCAATGACAAATCAAGATGTGGTCTCTGCTGTGAACACTGACTCTTCTGATACAGACTCTTGTGAAGACAATGAAGATGTTCTACTACTCCCATCTTTTGTATACAGCGATGCGAAAAAACCAGAGGAGGATAATAGTAATAACAATTCTGAAGAGAGTAGTTCTCCTCTTGTAGCTACTGCTGCTGAGATCCAAGTAGAAGTCACTGTACACGAAGACTTCTCTACGTGGCAACGTATCATCCGGCTTGATGCTTTACGTGCGGATTCTGAGTGGGCAACTTATTCTCCATATTCAACTGCAATCACTGAAAGCAAAGCTCGCTGTTTAGCTGAGTCTGTGGGGTTAAAAGACTATGATCACTTAGAAAGCCGTAGGCTTTACCACGCTGCACGGCTAGTTGCAATTCTTGAAGCATATGCTATGTATGATCCTGAGATAGGCTACTGCCAAGGAATGAGCGATCTGTTATCTCCCATCCTCGCCGTGATCTCAGAGGATCACGAGGCTTTCTGGTGCTTTGTGGGTTTCATGAAGAAAGCTCGGCATAATTTCAGGCTTGATGAAGCAGGGATTCAAAGGCAGCTAAGTATTGTATCAAAGATCATAAAAAACAAAGACTCTCAACTTTACAAACACTTGGAGAATCTTCAAGCCGAGGATTGTAGTTTCGTTTACAGGATGGTGCTTGTCATGTTTAGGAGGGAGTTGAGTTTTGAACAGACCCTCTGTCTCTGGGAAGTGATGTGGGCTGATCAAGCCGCCATTAGAGCTGGAGTTGGGAAATCGCCATGGAGCAGAATCCGGCAACAAGCACCACCAACTGATGATCTTTTGCTCTATGCAATTGCGGCATTAGTACTACGTAGGAAACTGATCATACAGAAATACAGTAGTATGGATGAGATTGTGGAAGAGTGTAACAGCATGGCTGGTCAGCTTAATGTCTGGAAGCTTTTAGATGATGCGCATCATCTTGTCGTGACACTCCACGACAAGATCGAAACTCTTTCTTCTCAATCCCAGAGCATTTGATGAATTCTCTCAAAGCCAGAAATGAAGTGTTTCTACTACACAAAGCCCTTGCACTCGTCTGGCTGCGTTTTGTCAAGGTCTAAGGTTTGTCGCGGTTTGGTTCGGTTCTTACCGTTTTTACTCCTCTCTCTTTCTTTTTTGTTTCCTCATCACACAGAGAACACAATACTATCCTTATCACTTTTATTGTAGTACTAATGAAAAAGACAAGACAATATTCCTGTTGAAATGTAACGGATGAGTCTGAAACTGTCACTTCCACAATTGTATGGATCTTATTTGTTCAATTGTAGAAATCCAGTTTCCCACTTCTTCATTTACAGTATCTGAAAATCAAACTGAAACTTTTGTTAACCAGCTTCAGTTTTGGCTAAACAAGCACTCTTTTATTATATCATCGAAATCGAAAACATGTCATCATAATCTCAAAACAGCAAAAATAGCAACACATTGATTATTGGTTCGTAAATTTCAACAAGAATCAGTAAGGACACAGATGCAGTCTAAGACCAAACAACAGTAACAGTATTTTTTTCGCAAGACAGAAATACAAAGATCGGAAGAGATATTCCATGACAAGCAAAGCCTTTGGCTTCTAGTCTTTCTTGGTATAGTGACGGACGACAAGAGCCAGTCCCAAGATCAAGATCGGAACAAGGAACTGAAGAATCTTGATAATGAATTCTGGTGTCTTGTCTTGGTTGTACGCTGGTTGCTGTGGTGCAACATATGTCCTCGTTGCAGGAACACTAGACGAATCGATCTCACCAATGTAATATTTCTCCATCATGTCCCTTGCAGTGTCACTGTGACCAACGTCTTCAAAATCATTTGTAGCATCTTTCCCTGCAACACACCACAACAGAACATAGTCATCGAGCAGCCCCAAATCCGCATTGGATCAGCGAGCAACCATCTTTATATCATTAAAAAAAATTTTTGCCCCACCTGTTGAGGACAACAGGACTTCATCGCCTCCAGGATGATCATCCATGAATGGGGTCACATCATACACCTGCACTCAAAGTTCAAGAACCAACCATCAACCACTAATAAACAATTGATCAACCTCAAGAACGTAGCAACCACGGATCATAATCAAGTAGATATCACTAACTAACTATAAACAGTGTGAATCAACACAACAAAATCTATGCCCCCAAGAGAACCAATATGCTCAAGCAATGTAAATTATCACAAAATCGACATCAAAATCAACAAAGATTGTGACTTTAAACAGTGAGCAGCTCGATAAAAGCTTCTAGCAGTAACAATCCAACTCTTCAATTTAAAAAATCGAAGCTTTGACACAAATCAATGACGGAAGAGAACTATGTTCGTGAAATTCACCTAGACAGAGATTTTTCTCAAACAAAGGGACAAGATCTAACCTTGCCGGAAATAATAAGCCAACAATCCTTAGTTTTGTTGTGCTGTGAAACTTCTTCGAAAGTTAGAACCTTGCGATCTGAAGCCATCTCTCCTCAAACTGCAAAAACAAGAACACATCAGATCAAAATCAAATCTTTGATATAATCCAGATTAGTAGAAGAAAAAAAAACAAACATGAACAGATTCAAATCGAAATAATCAAAACGATGATGGATGATTGATTGTACTGAGTTTTCTTACGGATTTTTCGCCTTTCAGATTCAGAAGTTCGATAGCTCCAAAGCTCAAATCAGCAGCCAAAGACGGAAGTAAATGACTAAATGTGAGTTCCTCACCTACTTAATTGTGTTCAACTTCAAATGAAATGACGAAATTACCCTTGATATTTTGCCTAGGGTTTGGTTTGTTAAGAGATGACCAGGGGTAGTTTTGGTCAACTTGAGCTTTGACTATGAACAAAATCGGATTGGGCTTTGTGCAAATCAAATTGTGAAAAGTTTTTTTTTGGTCCACGTTTGTACTTAGAAAATACAAATATGACGTGTGGTCTTAGTGTGCTATTTTGAGAAAAAAAAAAAATCACACAACGTATGATTTCAAATGCTGTCAAAGAAAAATCTTAATTTTTTTGTCAGCATATTTTATACCAATTTAACCGTATTTCACTATTTTGGCAAATATCTTTTTAATTTTTTTAATTCAATACCCTATTAATTGAGAACCATTTTAACTAAATAAACTTATGTTGACGTGTAATATTACAACACTAATTCTCAGAATAATTCTCAGAGAATATATATTATAGAACATTTATTACTAAACTAATTACATAATATGTCATTAGATCAATCATATATAAACTGTCTTTATTTTAAAGATTATAATATTACCTAAATTACCTTTATTTATTTATGAAAAATAGAGTAAGTAAATATTCCATAAAATTATTGTTGGTTTTATTGTTTCCTAAATTTGATTTTAAATTTTTTATTTTAAAAGATATTATTTTAACTAAATAATTAATTAGTAACTTAAATATGTAAAAACCTTAAATTTAGATTTCAATTATTTATACAATAATATACTATTGAAATCTTTAGAAATGTTTATTTAATTTATTAATTTTCTACAAAATATTATAAATATATTATCCCGCGTATAACGCGAGAATTACCTAGTTTTACCTTAATTCTAAAAATTTGAGTTTCTTCTTGGGATTTAAGAAGGTTATTGGGACATGTATTTAGAAAAAGTTGATTGATTTTAAAAGTTGAGAAATATTATTAACTTTTAATAGAGTTTTATGGTTTAGTTTATTTATAACAATCTTTACGAATCTAATAAATAACCTTGTGATATTTTAAAGTTATGTCTTATACTCTTACGAATAAAAATGTAGAACATTTTATCTTATTGTATACTACACAACTAGGTTATTCCCGCGTTATACGCGGGATAAGATGTTTATAAATTTTTTTTAGAAAATTAATAAATTAAATAAATATTTTAATAATATATTATTGTATAAATAATGAAATTTAAAATCAAAGTTTTTACATATTTATGTTACTAATTAATTATTTAATTAAAACAATATCTTTTTAAAATAAAATTTTAAAAACCAAATTTAGAAAACAATAAAATCAACTATAATTTTATGGAATATTTACTTACTCGATTTAATCAAATTTAGGAAACAATAAATCAGCTATAATTTTATGGAATATTTACTTATTCGATTTTCCATAAATAAATAAACCTAATTTAGGTAAGATTATAATTTTTAAAATAAATGCAGTTTATATATGATTGATCTAATGGCATATTATGTAATTATTCTAGTAATTAATGTCTTATAAATATATTTTCTGAAAATCGTTCTGGCGACGATACGTAAGCATGACACTAATGTAATATTTCATATAAACATCAATTATTTTGTTAAAATGATTTTCAATTAATATATAGGGATTACTATTCCTATATAACTTTTCAACCTCTTTTTTATTTCGGTAATCCCTAAACATTTCTTCAGCTAATTTTACGCTACACAAAAAAAGTAAAACTCATAAAAGCTATGTTTTTGATAAACTCAATTATTTACTCGGCATGAAGCTCATACAGATCGGAGGCCTCACTCCGGCCAAAGCAAGAACCGACGACGGCAAAATCCAAAGACCATCTCCACATATCAAACCGGAAGCAACCGCTGGTACCATTAAACCGGCTTTAACCCGATCCCTCATATTCCAAGCAAACACAATCAAACTACCAACACACATATCAATGGCAAAGTACCCTCCGACAAGAAACGGAACCGCCATTGCCATAGGTAATGGAACCCACTTCCCAATCTTCTCCGGCGACCAATCCCTAACGAGATTCGCTGCCACTGCGAATGCGAAAAACCCGTAACAAAGCTGGAGACAGTGTTGAGGCAAAGCAGAGAAACCTTCAACTCCAAGAATCGCCATGTTTCTGTATATCAAAGCGTAAGGAGCTTTATACTCTCCCTCAGGGTTTCCGACATCGAAAGCTTTGTAAAATAGGAAGAAAGTGAGAGGAGCCACGACGCATCCAATCGCTGTGCCGATAGCTTGGCTCACAAGCATTGACCGCGGTGAAGTCAAAGTCAGATGTCCGGTCTTGAAATCGTGCATTAGGTCAGAAGAAATCGATACGATCGATTTTATTAATCCGCATCCGACAAGTCCCGCCACTACACCGTTTTGTTTCCCGGCCATAGCCGCTAAGATGAACAGAGCGACTTTACCATAGTTATAAGCCATGTTCATGTCTGTAAGCCCTGCTCCATAAGCGTTGCTGAAACCTAGTGATGGAGCTAACATGTAAGCTACAACTATGAAGTACCATTTGAGCTCGGGGAACATTAGAGGGATCGCGATTATCGAGACAACAGAGAACGCTGCGTATCCAATTGCTGCAACCCATAAAGGAATGCTGTCTCTTACAAAGATCTCATCTCTTTTAAGATCTGCAATAGATTGTTTATCTTTCTCCGAATCTGCGATTTAAGTTCGAATATCAGATACATTATAAAAATGACGATTTCAATAGTTTTTGGTGTATACTTACTAGATTTCCCAGAGTGGCGATCCTTTAACTTGGCGTACATGTTTCTTGCTGTGATAAGAAGTATCTTGATGAAATGGTAAAGCCCGTCTCCCAGGATCAATGAGATTGATATAAACACCTGCAGAGGTATGAACAAATTAAGAACGAAATTGCGCTAAAGAGAGAGAGAGAGAGCGAGTTTATTGTAGAGTATTAGTTCTTTTGTATGGAACCTTGTAACCATTGAGACTCTTCATGCTGCTTTCAGGAATAGTTGAGGGGAACCAATCTCCTTTAAGACCTTTAATGAGTGGCCACATGATTCCCCAAGAGAGAATCGCCCCTAAAAGCAAAGATATATTGACAATGTGGGAACAGATCATTCCTGCTCCAATGTATGTCATGCTAAAGTCGAAGTAGAATCTGTCAAGTTTTTCAAGACCATCAAGATTCTGTTTCTGTCAGTTGATATGTATATGATAATTCGAACTAAGAATAATACTCACGAGTTTCTCCAAGCTTCTAATCCGAAAGTTGGAAATTGAATGAATCCGCACTCCGCACCACCAGAGAAGAACCATTGAAAGAAAGCCCAAATGAAGCTAAACGAGAAGTACTTCACAAACCCAAACACTTGTTTCCTGCATTCAATTTTTTTTATTTTAATCAGAAACTCAAGAAGTAGTGGCGAAAGAGAGCTAAGAGACTGCGAAAAATCGAGTTAATACTTGGCCATTTTATTGCCTTTAGGAGTGTGGAAACCATTGATTAAAACCGCGGTAGCTGTTCCGCTCGGATATGTCAGCTTGTAGTCTATGATCATGATCTGGTTGACAAAACAAAGCATAATGAAAGCTTAGCAATCTAGACACAAGCCAGTTACAGATAGAGATGTTGCGACAGACCAAACAAGCCAACCCGGGATTTATAATCCAAACTTGGCCTATATTAAGCCCGGTCCTAAGTTGGCTATAGTGGGTTTGACCTGGTCCATATCATCCTTATATGGGCCGGAATGACCCGCAAAATTTGGCCTACCACAACATCTCTCTAGTGACAGCTCAATGAAACAGGAAGCTTAAAGTCTCTACCTTTCTTAGAGGAACCAATGCTAAAAGACCAACAAAGCAAGTAAAGAACAAGAAACCGGTCATCCAACCGATTCCAGGCTCTTTAGTGCTTCCCGGAGAATTCCCATCAGTGTGAGTTCCTCCTGACTGTTCATAAGTATTTCTGTTCAAACCAAGAAGGTATGAACCAAACCCACCTGCAAATCAGACAAACACAAAGCTCAAACAATCGAATCCAACCCAAAAAAACTGATCAAACATCAAAAAAAGAATTGGTCAAAATTCACCAAACCTCCAACTGCAATACTGTAACAAGCAACAGCACATGTTTGGACAACAGTGTTCTCTTGTTTAGTGAACGGTTTAGTCACAATCCCGGCTTTTGTCAGTAGCTTGGTCCAGCTTCTAAGGAACACAAAGGCTAAAAGTGCTGCAGAGACATTTAGGTTGGGTACCAAACCTGTGGTTAGGTTTAGTTTCATCACGATCACACTGTAGATTATACCAATGATCAAACTTGCAACAATTCCTCTGAAAGTGATTTGACTCTTCCATGGAGGAATTGACTTGAAATCATCTGCTTCGTTTTGCGTCTCTTCCAAGTCATCTATCTCTTCTCTTTCTATATCACTCCTTCCCTCTCTTTCCATCATCAAGCTCCTCATAATATTTTTCCCAGAAAAATAAACTCTGTTTTTTTTTCTTCTTGTTTTTTTTTTCTTTTTTCTTTTGCAATACTGGAAAAACAAGAACCCAAAAGACAGATTCTTTAATAATTAATATCAGGTAAAACCTTACTTTTCTGGAAAATGACGAGAGATAAAAAAGGGTACCTATTTTTGGATCAATCCGATTCTAAAGTTCTAGAATTTTTCTTGCTTTCCACGCCCAAGCTTAATTATCTGAAGAGAAACAGTTACTTAGCAAAAAGAAAAAGCAAAGCTAGAGATTATTTTAATCAATTGCATAATCTTTAAACCATAGAATCAAATCAAATGACGCAAATTATATCTTTTGCTCAGAAATCTAATTAAAAAGATTATACTCAAGAATCTGCCACTAATCTAGAACAGTAACAAGATGAGTTTTGATTCAAAACCCTATTTTTTTCCTGATATCAAGAAGCTAAATCTGTTAACGTAAGAAAAAAAGAAAGAATGAAACGTAACTGATTAATGAAACAGGCACACATGAAGACCACACTTCCACTTCCCAAAGAGATAAAAGTAAGATACATTAAATGCTTACACGAAACGAAGACCAAAGAATAGCCAACAATGGTATTAGATTTTAAAAAATGGACTTTGGTGACTTATTCAAAGTTATTTAGAAGCAGAGATGAAGAAGAAAGCTTAAAACGAAGAAGATTTAATAAAGGGACCTTGGGTTCTTATGTACCGCACGTTGACATCAGTACTACACAAAGAAGAAAGATAAAGAAAAGTTTTTTTGGGGCTTATGTAGTACAATAATCATTATGGGGTTAACATTTATGAAAGTTAGTCATCAAAAAGACAAAAAAATAATATGGAGGGTAATAATTAATTATTAATTAATCTAATCCCATATATAACCTTCATATATGCATTAAGAAAGTGATATTACTATTTAGGCTATATAAATGTCACATACGAAAATAAAAACTTTAAAGGTTTTCAAACATACGAGTATATGACTATTCAACCCTTAGATTATGTGGTATTGAATGTGAAAGGAAAAAAATGTCATTACTCTCTCATGAGAAAAAGTCAGGAGTTTCGAATTTAGATGATGAAATAAACTAAAATACTTAGATAAATATCATTTAAAATGATTTTTAGTAACTTATATTTGTTTTTTTTTGTCAGCCTTAGATATAAATTTTGAATGTATTTCTATTCCTAAATATTTTTTTCCATTAAATAAATTAATTCAGCCTTTTTTTCTAATTGTAAGAGATTTTTTAACATATTAACGTATAACCAGTTACAGATTACAGTATCTGAAGCCTTGTAAAAATCATAAATATGATATCTTTATTAATTTTTTATAATAAAATACATTTTTAACTCAATGAATCTGGTGGCATTCATGTGAAACTGAAAAGTTGTGATGACATTGATTCTTTATTTGACTGATAAAGCTGGATTTATTTAGGTAAACCGAGATTCCGGTTCATGTGACTGTCTTTTGTTGAACAAGATGATGACATTATGGACAATCTTATGCCATAACTATCTTTTTATTTTGTTGACCACATGATCAATACAATAAAAATAAAATAAGTTAATGATAGATCAACTATTTTATGTTGTAAAAAGCTGATACATCATTTAAAAAAAACAATCAAAACAAAATAATTAACACACAACAATTTATACTAACACATATACACAAAAAAACTTTCTTATTATTAAATGGAGTTTATCAAATGTCTAAATGTAAACTTTAAATCTATAGTTAATTTTAGATCAGCATACTTATATTATTTATATTTAAGACGTTTATCATAAATATTATTTACGAAAAAGAGATTTTATTTTGGAGATGTCAATATTATAACTAATTTTCAATTTTTCCCAATGAAAATTCACCCCGCGAACCAATAAAAACTGAGATTTTTTTATTTTCTTCGAGGTTTTTCTTAATTGAACGTCGTATCAGATTATTGACCTTTTCAAAACTAAATATGTAATTGTCTAATCAATAAGATCTTTTATTTGGTTTGAACACTTAAATCAGTAGCAATTAACCGATTATGTCCCTATAGCTAAACCACTGCTATAGCACATATACCAAAATGGTAACAAAACAAATCCATAACCATAAGCTATAATTCGCGTAGTATAAAAATTGATGTTTTCACTGGAGAAAATTTGATATAATCACGTCCATCAAAAATCTGATTTTGTACTCCTAAATATTGACACATGACCAAAATCAGATATTCGTTTTTTTCGGTTTGATTTGGTTCAATATCATTTTTAGGTATTTCAATTTTGTAAACTAAAGTCCCACTCTATAACTAAAATTATGGTGTTAATTGAGTATATCAAATCAAAATACATGAAAAATAAAAGTGATGTAAATAGACTTATATTTGTATTTTTATCTATATTTATAAAGTGTGATTGCATTGGAATATAATAGTGAAATAGTATTTTTTTTATTTAATTTTTCTGAGCAAAGAGCCAAAGACTACTAAAATTTGAGCAAAGATAAAATACCATATCTTAAAAATATTTTAAATTTTTACTAATCATATTAATAATAAAATAAAATTTACTTACAAAAAGACTCCGCAGTGTAGCGCGGTCTTTATCTAGTTAATATTAAAAACAAAATATAGAAACATAACTCTCCATAATGTGAATGATATTTGATATAAATTTTGTTTAATTTCTTAGGTAGTCAAGCAAGAAATTGGTAAATGTCAACTCCATACCATGTGGTCACAAACATACCAAAACCCAAAAGAAAATGGAATTGTCGAATAAACTATTCAACATATTCGACTTTTGATTCTTTGCGTCTACAGGTCAAACTCATAAGTAGAATTGAACTATTATATTCGGACGTTTCTTGGCCGAATCCAGCGTAATCGGATAAGATCAGATAAAACCAATTAAACCATTTATTTTTTTAAAGAACATATGATTGAATCTGCGCAAGACTTGTTTTAGATTGAAATTTATAAGACCATTCGCAACTGATTCAATTCGTCATAACAAATAGATTTAATGTATTGGTTGATAGAGTTGGATAGCTACTGTAACAGCCGTTGGTTATTACTAATATTTATGTTCACATTATCGTATTTAATGTAGTGTTGACTATCGTTGGGTAGTTAATGCACAACTGTTAATTATTATTTTTTAATTGTTTTATTTTAAATAGTGGTATTAAAATTGTAGTAATATGTAGTGCTCTATGGATTAGGCAGTAGTGATTATGGTAATAGTTATTTCATCAGTTTTTAGTACCACTATACTAAATACTAATATATTAGCAATAACTCTCGGATGTCTCGTATGCATGTAGACGATCGAATCTTATCGTGTGTCCTTGTATGCTAAGGAGATATTATGGGATACTATACGGAGAAGAAAAAGAGAATAATACAACTCTCTTTTGTACGAAGTACACTTTTCTTTTTCTTTTTTTAAAATCATATTAATTCACGTATCTCACGTACTTTTTTTGGGAATAAACGTTAAATTTATACTCCATATGAAAAAGGCTTTTGAAGAGGAAATTGGAGTTTGGTGAATACAACACGTGATGATCAAGAAAATTTAAGGACAATTATTAAAGCGTTAGGTGAAATTATTTAAAAGGTCAGTCAATTGGTAGTGGAAGTGATGAAAGTGTTATGCACTCTGCCTTATTTTACATTGTTACGCTGATTTCTTTACAAACTATACACATTTAAAGGAAGATAGCTAAAATTTTGAATAGTATGAGTGCAATCTTGTTGATAGTTTTCTTATGTACAATATTTGAATACAAAAGTTAACTAATAGATATGAATAATTAAGAACGAATGCGATTTTTTAGAAAGAGGCAAAATATTTGATTGCTTGATGAAACTAATGTAGGTTCAAATGCTTTTTTCCCATGCATTGCTTTGATAATCATTCTGACTTTTTTTTTTCACAACATCTACGGGGTACTGAATCCGAAAATGATCTAGTTTTATTTTAACTATTAAGTGTGAGAAAGCAAGATTAACCATATGACATCTATTTAAGTTTTCCATTTTTTTACTAGTTATTTCCTAAGCTTCTCAGCTTGACCATGCCTATATATCTTCATAGCTAGACCCCGATGGATTAGTTTCTAATGATTGAAAATATGATCTTACCCAACTTTAGTTCATGTTTGATCAATTGACTCTTTTAAGTATACCCAATTTTTGTCTTCGCCTCTTGGGGATATTGGACCTACACATTTAAATGATAGTTCACTTTATGCCCAACGATACGCACCAAGCAAAGAGGATTTGGTATAAAATAGCACTTTCAGTTATTTTTATACGGTCTCTTTTCACACGCCAATTATTAAAGAAACAAACCTTTCATTTTTATTTTCTATTGTGTATACACATTGATATTATCATTAATTCTAAGAGGTTTGAATAGCCATGGCATATTAACCGGATCCGAAAATCCGACCCGAACCCGATCCGAAAAACCCGAACCGAATCCGAACAGCTATTATAGAAATACCTGAATGGATAATGTTTAAAGTATTTGAAAATCCAAACTGAACCCGATACTAGTTGGTACCCAAAAATAATCAAAATATAAGTGTATATATATAAAAAATATATATATTAGATATATTGTGTTATTTGGGTATTTTCGGATAGATTAGGATAAAAAGTAACCACTATTTTAGTTTTTCCGGATATTTTGGTTATTTTTGAGTAATTCGGATAGATTTGGATTAAAACTAACCGATGTTTTAGTTTTTTTTCAGATATTTCGGATATTTTTGGGTAATTCGAATAGATTTGAGTACATTTGGATAAAAATACCCTAATCCGAACTAAGAACCAAAATTTTTTGGGTATTTATCGGATATCAATATTAAGTATATACCCAACTCCAACCTGCAAAGAACCGAAGCGAACCCGACCCAGTTTTTATAAATATCCGAATGGGTCCTCAACCCCTAAACCCGAAAACTCGAAACCCGAATTGATCCGACCCGAATTCGAACAGGACTCCGAATGTCCAGGGCTAGGTTTGAATTAACATATAGTATATTATGTAAAAATGTATGACCGGTATGGACCTGTATGGAACAGTATACTACTTATTTTTCACAGTATCCCCTATATATTATTTGGGAAGTACATTTATAAATAAACATTAAAAAGTGTTAATATTTACATCACATTGCCATTAATTCAAAAAAAAAATTTTAATCTCTCATTAAGGGTATTTTAATCATTAGTTATTATGTGATCATTTAATTAATTAATTAATTAATTATAATTTTTGTTTTAATTAATTAATTTATTTTAATTTTTTTTAAAAGTAGTTAAAAGTATATTTTACGAAGATTTTGTTGATTTAATTAAACACACTAATTAAATTAAATTAAATATTGATATAATTTTATAAAAATAAGAGATTTTATGTAGATTGCGATTTTTTTTTGTAAATTTTTAAATAAGAATTTATGTAGATTGTCAATTTTTTTTACTTCTTTATAGATTATAATTTTCTAATTAATTTATTTACTTTAATTTTTTTTGAAAATTAGTTAAAAATAGATTTTGTGAAAATTTTGTTGATTTAATTAAACACACGTATTAAATTAAATTAAGAGTTGATTAAATTTTCCAAAAATAAAAAATTTGATGTAGATAGCAATTTGTTTTGGAATGTTAATGTTAATGTTAGTTTCTCTTTATAATATCGAATCTATTAATAGATTTTTAGTAGATTTAAAAATGTTAGTTCATATCTGATTTAGTTTAACATGGTGTACAATTTAACATAACAATGTAACATTGTAATTTAATTTTTAAATCTATTTAAATTATAAAATTTGGTAATTAAAATAGAACAAGATATAATTAAAAATCAAATAAAAAATATCCGAAAATTTTCTGCTGGGAACAATATATCGCAATATCCAATATCGTTAATAGATATACTATCTTTCAACAGAAAAATATATTTTACGAAATCAATCTTAGAATATCCTGGGTTAATATTTTCCAAAAAAATCTTAATTAATATTTTAGAATGTCGCAATTTTCCAAAACTTTACTTCTTTCTTCGGTTAACTCAAAAAAATATTCTGATTTTATATATAATTTTTCCAACAGAAAATTTTCAATATCATCCAGTATGAAAGATTGGTTTTATGTTTCTGATTACAAAATATTTACACGGTTATTACAAATATTCGATATTATAAAAACTGATATTATAATTTTCGTAAAATTTTGGAAAAATTACAATTTTTTAATATTCTAATTTTATAAATTTTAAATATTTTATATAATTATAATTTACACGGAATATATTCTAGTTATATTTATTTAGCTTTACGGAATTTGACAAAAGATATAATACTTCAACTTGCTCGGTTAATTTATTCATTTCATATCATAAAGTACTTTTGTTATTATCCATACATGTCCCAGTTCTGTCCATGTCCTCTATGGATTTATTGTATTTTAGCCATCATTGCCCTAACTTATCGATTTTTTTTTTAAGTAACTAAAAACTAAAAAGTGTAATTTCTTTTTCATAAACCATTTTGCGTTGATATTATAATATTCGTTATTTCGGTCAGTCTGCCAAATTATTTAGTCGATATTCCAAGTCTCTCAACATATTAAAAGATCTTTTTGCGCATTTCTTCAGCCCTACAAATAATCCTTAAAGGTATTTAAAGTCATGAACGAATTCTAGTTTTATCGGCATGATTTAAACCTCATATGTTCATATATTCCATCCATTTTTGTTGTCAAGATGTATAGCTCAAGAGATTCCACTGCCAAACTAAAAACTTTGTAAGATATTATATAGTTAATTAGGTCTAAGAACTTTACCTAAGTTCATCGATCAATCCACTTCGTTGTTGAAAGTGACATTAATTACATCGCAGTTCTTAAACGTCATACAGTAGTCTCTCGTCAACATTCTTAATATTCTAGTGGATAGTAATGCATCCCCAACAAACCAAACGTTTGGTTTGGGATAAAGCATAAAAATGGAATATCACAACCCAAACATAAAGTGACATATGACAAGTGGAAGGCTGAGAATTTGGTGCTCTTTATTCTTTCTTTAAAGTTTTAGTGTTCGAATGGTAACAAAAGAACAAACGATGGAAACATGTGGTTAGTAACATATCAGACGAAACAAAGTATGGCCAATGCAAAACATACATTTTCTTTTGTTGTTGTTGTGAAACGCATGACCAAGATCTTTTAAATTTTTATTTTATTATTGTGAATAATGAATGATAAAGCGCAATGGATGTGGTTGAGAAGAAACGCGATATAGAAGTCAGTGTACTGTTCACAATCTTCCTTGTTTGCTGATCTCACGTGGTCTTTTAGATCTGCGTTTGTATAACGCGCCCTTTCTCGGAAAGCCACGTGCAATTTGATTCCCAAACCAAAACCACTTTCTGATAATCATTAATCGCGGTTTAGTTTATAATTCATTTGGTAATTTTAAAAAATATCTTTCGACGTGTAAAGAAAAAGAGGAAATTAAATATCAAGTGGGTTTTGGAACAAACAGAATAAATATATCAAATCGGTTTAAAAAATTCAAATATCAAAAGGGTGTTTTATTATACGCCACCTGCTTGGCTGCTTCTTGTATAGTGCTAGTTTTATTTCTGGTTCTATTTTTATTGATCATCATGATGTGTGGTCACCAAAATCTTCATACTCAGTAAGTTTTTTTTTTTTCTCCCTTTAGTAGAGAAAAATTTTAACTCTAAAAGATTGAGGAAAGAAAGTTTATTTCCTCAAGAAACTTTTAAAAATGATAAAATTAATCTTTACAGTATAACGTCATGATTTTTAACCCAAAAAAAAAAATCGTCATGATGAGGATGATTTTCCTTAATATATTAATTTAATCTGAAGTTGATGCGTTAGATGCTAATTATGGTAATTTCTCTTACATATATCATAATGACGCTTTCATTTCCATTATTTAAGAGAAAGAGTGCACGAAGATGAAACAAAGAAACGTGTAAGGATAACTCGATAAACACTTAAGCACTTGTACTTGTATGTCTTGCATCTATCTCAAAAACAAAATACTATATATAGTGAACAATATAGAGATGAAGGAAATAGTATAGACTTTATAATTTTTACCATTAATTAAATATTTTAAAAATTAATAATACGGAAAATAAATCTCACAAAATCTTAATATTGTTTAATCATTTCTAATGATTATTAAATAGAAATGTTTTCTAGCAAAAACTCTTAATATAGAAATTGGGCTTTCCAAGGCTTTAAAATTCAGATCCATTGGTGAAATACTACACAACAAGGGCTATTAGGCCAGTTTGAAGATAAATTACCACCCGAAAATGCACAAAATTATCAACGATATTACGATAGTGCCACCGGTCTGTTCCTTTCCTGTAATTTCAGTTAAGAGCTTTCTTCTTCCTTTACCTATCCTCAACCCAACACGCTCTTCAAGAATTAGGGGCTTTTTTGGTTGTTTATCTTCTCTAATTCCCAAATCCGAAGTATGAAGAAATCTTCGGGTAAAAAAGATTCAAATTTCATAGAGCAATTGATACTGTACGTCGCTAGTGCTGCATTGAGTAGCTTGGTTCTCTATGTGGGTCTTAGAGCAATTGACCCGAACCGTGACGCAGCTAAAAAGTCTCTCGAGCATAAGAGAGAAATCGCCAAACGTTTGGGTCGTCCTCTTATCCAGACCAATCAATACGAGGTAATTTGAATCTCTATGTTTCTCGAATTGATTGAATTCGTATTCAAAATTTGTTCTTATTCTACTTCAAAATGGCAATTTTAATCGGAACATTATGTAAAAGAATAGGGTTTTAAGGTTAAAATCTGATGCTTACTTTGTTTATTGTGAAAACAGGATGTAATAGCTTGTGATGTTATAAACCCACTACACATAGATGTGGAGTTTGGTTCTATTGGAGGCTTGGAGTCAATTAAGCAAGCTTTGTATGAGCTTGTGATTCTACCATTGAAGAGACCTGAACTGTTTGCTTATGGAAAGTTACTTGGTCCTCAAAAGGGTGTTTTGTTGTATGGTCCTCCTGGAACTGGGAAGACAATGCTTGCTAAAGCGATTGCAAGAGAATCAGAAGCTGTTTTTATTAATGTTAAGGTTTCAAATCTGATGAGCAAGTGGTTTGGTGATGCCCAGAAGCTTGGTAAGTGTAGATTTTATGTGTAGAAGTAGATCACATTACCTGTTTATTGGTGGTGTTACTAACTTAATGTGTTTGTTCTGTTTCTTCTTCAGTGGCTGCTGTATTTAGTTTGGCTTACAAACTCCAACCTGCTATTATTTTTATCGATGAGGTGGATAGCTTTCTTGGCCAGCGCCGTTCGACTGATAATGAAGCAATGTCAAATATGAAAACTGAGTTTATGGCTTTATGGGATGGATTTACTACAGACCGTGAGTTGAAATTCTTGTCCTCATTAATCTGTTTAGCCATGTGAACTAAGTGCAATCTGAAGTATGATGTTTTTGTTTTACAGAGAATGCGAGGGTGATGATTCTTGCTGCAACTAACAGACCTTCAGAGCTCGATGAAGCAATATTGAGGCGTTTTCCTCAGGCATTTGAGATCGGGATGCCTGATTGCCGGGAGAGAGCTCAAATATTGAAAGTGGTTTTGAAAGGAGAGAGGATTGAACCAAATATCAACTATGATCATGTAGCTCGTTTATGTGAAGACTATACCGGATCAGATATCTTTGAACTCTGCAAAAAAGCAGCTTACTTCCCAATCAGAGAAATCCTAGAGGAGGAGAGAAAGGGCAGACAAATTTCGGTAAGTAAAAACCGGGTTTAGGAATGTCAATGTTTCCTTCCTCCACCTGATTTCTGAGTAGTGACATCTTCGAGTTGCCTGCATCTTGTAGGTGCCTAGGCCATTGACACAATTGGACTTGGAGAAGGTTCTTGCTACCTCAAAGAAGACACAAGTTGCCGCTAGCGAGTATTCTGGTTTAAGCTCACAATCCTCAGTTTGGAGAAGTCCAACGGATCCTGAGGAGGTCCAAGCAGCTATAAACGGCATCTCAAAGCTTTTTGTCTCTCGGAGTAGAAACCTTCTGCCAGATTCTCAGGATTCATATCAACATTATTCAGAAGGAGATTCGGAATAGAAGCTCTTCACTAGAGTTTTGTATAGCCCAAAACGAGTATACCAAAGAATATACACTTTTGTAAACCTCAGATATCTGAATAAGTTGAGACATCTCCCAAGGAGCATCGTTTTGTTGCCTTAAGCTGTTTTTAGGTAATTAGTTCACTTGAACTACATTTGATCATTTCTAGTTCAAGCAATGTTCTAGCCACACCATAAGTGGTTTCTACATTTACCATTTGTTTTCCTTCAAATTTTGAATAATTTTTTTTACCATTTACCATTTACCATTTGTTCTCCTTCGAAGTTTTAATCAAACATTTAGAAACTTAAAAACACTAAAAATGTCATCTTTGTTTTGTTTGTCTTCATATAAAAATGGCAGCTTTAGAATGTTGTAAGATTTATGTGGAGTGTTAATGTCAAATTGTCAATCATATTATCTGGGCTTTGATCGTTTATAATATAAATGGGCTTGCGCAATCAACTTGAGACAAAAAAAAAAATTTGGAGACTTTTTTTTTCCGTGACTCCGTCGATCGTCTCGAACCCAACTGTCAGAATCTTCGTCGATTTGATCGATTCTTCTCCGTCCCTCTCCGATTGAAATAAGCCCTTGAGTTCACCTCAGAAGGTACACAATTTCTCAGTTGTTCAATCGAATATAACTTTGTGGAACTCAGTTTGATCTCGCGGCTAATCTCGATCAAGTCTGGTTTTCTCATCGTTGTAGCATTACATGTGATTTCGTCTTTCCTCTGGTTTCTTTGATTAGTTTTTCATGAATTGAGATGAGGGTTTATTTCTATTTCTCGGTGATCCTAACCGAATCATGAGTTCCGAATTTGAAGTAGCTCTAGCTTAAAAAATCACCTTTTTGGTATTTCAAGTTGGAAATGCCGCTGATTTTGTTCCATTTGTATGCTCTGAACAGGTTATTGTGATTGGGATCGAATCTTCTGATCATGGTAAATGCTTGTAATAGTTTCCCTTCTTTGCTTGGTGTCGTTGGTTCTGTAATCGCCAGTTCTCTTAGCCTATAATCTTACTAAAGTTTATACCTTTTTTTCGGATTAATATCACAGAATTATCTTCTTGGAGCTTTCAAGCCGGCTTGTAATATTTCAGTCACATTTACTGATGGGAAAAATCGTAAACAGGTACATATCCCTCTTTAGGTTTATCTATTTTGCTTCTCCTACAGATATAGAATCAGGCTGCAGGTTTTCTTAATGTCACTCATTGATCTCTGTTGCGTTAGGTACCCATTAAGAAAGATAATGGACAAATAGTTATGAATCCACTTTTTCAGAGTCAAGAAACTATTGCTGGGAAGGTACTTTGTTTTTTTTATGATCTCTAGTCATCAGGAGGTTTATGGAATTGCTTAAAAGGAGTTTTTTTCATAACTTGTCTCTTCAGATTAACATTGAACCATATCAAGGGAAAAAGGTGGAGCATAATGGTGTAAAAGTTGAGCTTCTTGGTCAAATAGGTGTGTAAATGCTGTGAATTATGTGGGTTTTGTTATCTGGTTTCTAACTCATGTCTTTATATGCTTATTGATGACGATTGTGTTTTTATTGATAGAAATGTACTTTGACAGAGGAAATTTTTATGACTTCACTTCCTTGGGTGAGTCAAAACTTAGGGTTCTATTATGACATTGTTATGTTGTTTTCTTCAGTAGTCTCTTAGTTGTAAGCAACTGATTGATCAACTATCTATGTGGCTTCTATTTCTAATTTCCAGTGCGTGAGCTTGATGTACCTGGAGAAATATATGAAAGAAAGACATACCCTTTTGAATTTTCGAGCGTTGAGATGCCATATGAGACATACAATGGCGTGAATGTGCGCCTAAGGTATATCATATTATTCATTGACATCAGACTGAAACAATTTTAAGTACCTAATGTTGCACATTGTAATGCATTATTTTCTTTTCTGTTTTCTTCAGGTATGTCCTCAAAGTAACAGTTACACGTGGCTATGCTGGAAGCATTCTGGAATACCAGGACTTTGTGGTATTTTTCTTCACTTATGCGCATATATTTTGTGACACAATAGTATTTAAGATAAACTTAGCTTTTTATATGGGTTTGAAACAGGTCCGTAACAATGTTCCGCCTCCTCCAATCAATAACAGCATTAAGGTGAGTTCTGATATGATGCAAGTTTTTCATTTTAGAAAAAAAATCTAGGTTATGTAGTTGAACTCAAACGCTCCCATTGTTCACTCTCATTTACTGATTCCTTACTGCTCTTGCTTTTGATAGTGAATATATTCATTTCTTTATTAGAGTTAGATATGCTTAATTCCATTGGACCCTTACCCGTTGTGTAGATGGAAGTTGGCATCGAGGACTGCCTCCATATCGAGTTTGAGTACAATAAAAGCAAGTAAGACAACTTGATTTTCATAATTTTAGGCTTGAGTGATAAGGAAAATTGAAAACAGCAGCTAATTCGCTATGGTCTGGATGCAGGTATCACCTAAAAGATGTTATCCTTGGGAAAATATATTTTCTTCTGGTGAGAATCAAGATAAAGAACATGGATCTTGAGATCAGACGGCGAGAATCAACGGGAGCAGGAGCTAATACTCACGTCGAGACAGAAACACTAGCCAAATTTGAGTTAATGGATGGTGCCCCAGTTAGAGGTATATGCCTCATCATATGTTACACACCTCATTTGTACCTTTTGCTAGCTTTGTAACCAAGTATTGAGACATTGTTGCAGGCGAATCGATACCTGTAAGAGTGTTCTTGACACCATACGATCTGACACCAACGCATAAGAATATAAACAACAAATTCAGCGTAAAGTATTATCTGAATCTTGTGCTGGTCGATGAAGAGGATCGTCGGTACTTCAAGCAGCAAGAAATCACGTTGTACAGGCTCAAGGAGGAGACATATTGATGTCTTTACAAAAGAGAAGAGAGAAAATGATTTTTCAGAACTTTGTAAAGCCTTTTCTTTTAAGACTTTCTGTATGCAATTGGTTGGGACTTGTAGTGATGAAGTTGAATCATATTTGTAGTTTGTTCAACGACCCAAATGTTGTTTGCTTTGTTTGTATTCTTGTGACTTCGTCTACTGTCTTCTTCTCCTATAAATGTACTTTTTTATTGTCTTATGTTACTGAAGAAGCAGCTTTATTTCTAGAAACAGATTACCAACGTTGTAATGGAAAATGTTTTTTAAGGAATACAGTAGCTACAAACATATAAGTAATTAATTAAGCTGCTAATCTTGGTTTAGAAAACAGGACAACCATGAACAATAACACCTTTGGCAGTTGGACATTTAGCAACAGAACAACCTTCACCAGAATTTCCCCACCAATCGATCGCAATCTCACTACGTTGCAACGCAAGAAACAAAAGCACAGACATAAATCCAGTTCCTGCATCCATTCCTCCGGACAGAACATAGTTATATCTCTGCCACCATTCTCTTCTGTACTTAAACACAAAATGTCCAAATACAAACGCCATAACGAGCCAGCTCGTGAAGTTAACCGCAGAAGCTGGTGGCAGTATAGCCGTGGCTCCAATCAGAACAGGGATGTGAATGTTTGAGATCCATTTCTTGTTTGGGAAGAGTCTTGTGGCTAAGTAGACCAATGCTGGAGCTATTGTACCTCCTACGAAGAACCAGTTTATGTTTGAGTATTCTCCAAGATCACCAAACATTCTTCTAGGTCCCACGAGTCCCCAGATCACTGATGCGTCGAAGAAGACTCGGTCGGCTGGGCAAGTCCATTGACTTCCTGGTGGAAGCAGAGAAGTGTCACAGAGATTTGGGATTTCGGCCATTAGCCACCAAGCTGTTAATGCGTAAACGAAGACTGCTACTAAAGTGCCCACAACCTGTGAAAACAACAACAAATTTGTCAAAAGTTATGTTTTTGAGAGATTTGTGACACATACTCATACAATATTAAGACTTGCCTGTGCCATGAACGTGGTTCTTGGTGGGATCTTCATGTAAGTTCCAAGCTTCAAATCAGAGAGGAAAGTCAAAGATTGAGACATGCTGATGTATCCGTAAGTCTTGAAGCATATGTTAGCTACTGGTCTCTCTGGATATGCATACCCAATTATGTATTCCGTGATAATGTTCAGACCCGGAGCCTACAAAATAGAAACAGAAACACAGTTTAATGATCGTAACTGGTTTTTGAAGCCAAGTTACAAGCCTGTGAATCTCTCTTTTAACCTGGTTAGTAGTGGCCATGATCACACCAACGAGAGGAGTGAAGAAGATAGCTATCAAACAAGCCAAGAAAGCTCCCCACCATGGAAGCTGAATCTGTGTCTTATAGTAAATACATATGAAGACAATAACTGCAAGATTCACGGCAAAAATCGAAAGAAACCACCAAAGAGGAACTTCAGTATAATTCCTCTTCATGATCTTTGTATGAATATCCATTTTCTTGTTTTTACGAAACGCTCCTTTTGTTTGAGTCCAAAGATCTTTGCCGTTGAAAAGCAGGACATGGACAATACTAGCAGCCAAGGTCGCAAAACCGAGTCCATAGGTCACGGCAAAGAAAGTGCTCATGTGGACTGGTCCGGTCTCTGCGTAAGCCTTATGATCGAGGCGGAAATTGGCATCTATGATGCTTGTTACATTGTATTCCTTCCCATTGGCTACAAAAAGTTTACCGGAGTAGATTGGGAAGGTTTTGGCGTTGTAGAAATCTAGGTAGTAACAGAGAGGTGTGATTACGTACATCACAAGAAAGAACCCGACCGCAATATTTGCAGTGGCAAAGAATGGGCTAGCGAGTGGGCTTCCAAGGTATGACGCGACGGTTGACCAGTCCAGACCAAAGGAACCAATACCTAGACCCGCTGACCCTGAACCGATCTGGTTTACTAGAATCGATTTAGGGCTAATCCAACATAACCAAGAGACGGTGGTTAAGACCGTGAAGAGATAACCGGGCAGGAGATAATAGGAGAAGCTAGTGATGAGCGTGATGACGAAGAACTGATTTCGACTAATTCCCCATTTCGATTTCTTCTCTTTCTCGTGCAATGCTCTGTGTATGAGGAAAATCAGAGACTTTGAAAAAGCTTAACTAAAAACATCAGAGCATCATTAGAAAGAACCGTTACCTGAAGAGAGACACTTGAACTAGATTGTTTGGCCACCACATCTCACCAGGCTCAACTAAATGTTTTCTATACAAACCAGCCCAACCAAATCCCAATACCTTGCACCACAAGAAACAGGAAAAAAAACTCTCAGTTCATCAAACCTCTATAAACCTAGAAACTCAATACCAATAAACACGAAATAAAAATCTATCACTTTTTACCTGAGTGGTGATCATAACGAGCAAAGCAGGTAAGAAATCAAGCCTTCTCTTGTAATAAAGCTTAACAGCACTAAGAATATGACTAGCGTAAACAGACCCAGAGCCTGAGTTTGCAAATACGGTTATGAGAACATGTTCTTTGGTACTAAACGGACCAGGATTCATTGTGAAAGACCACCTCGTTCCTTCAAAGAATCTCCTTGTCGGAAGAACTCTAGCCATGAGATGACCAATGGGAACAACAGCAATCTGAGCCGAAACAGAGGAGATGGACAAAGGATTGGTTCTGTACCAGAAAAACTGGTTAAGAAATGACAAGAGAACACAAGCGGTTATGCCAAGAACCCACATCCTAAATGTAACCGTCGGTGAAGTTGGATCGTCCGTTTTGGGCACCGTTAGTTCCACTTGTGGAACTATACTTATCTCATCGTCGGCGTAAGAATCCGACTCAGACTCCGATCTTGTCTCTGTAAAGTCTTTCATTGGTCTTCAAAAATAGAGGATTGATGTTCTGTTTTTGTCTCTATGCAATACATAAAATAAACGGATTGTTATGTGTTAGTGTGATTGTGTTTATGTAACCGTTCTTAATATTCTCAATTATATATGCAAATACACAGAGGAAATAACAAAAAAAAAATACTCACAGACAGAAGTGTTTGCTTGCTTCGGTTGTGTGTTTTGATTTGAGATCCTGAATGAGCCAGATTGTATTTTATTTTCATTTGGGTGAATAAATATAGTAGAGTATTTAAATGGATTTTTTTATATATTAAGTTTTGGTATCATATCTTTATTGATATTTATTCATAAAAGGAAGTATACTACGGGTACACAACAAAATAAGACTTTTTTGTTTGTTGCAGATTACCATTGACTGTAAAATAATATTAAGGAAACTTATTTTCTGAAATATATAGATTATAAATGTTTATTATGGTTTTGGTTAAGAAAATCATCCACATTACTTTGACCCAAAAAAAAAAATTTCATCAGCTTTGTTTATGACAAATGATGAAATAGGCTGTACAGAAAACTGGACAAGTCAGTTCTAAGTTCGAAATTTTGCTGATCCTATTTTCCATTTACATGGTGATTTTCTATTTTCAATATTGGTAAGAGAATCTAAATTTTTTGATTCTTGGTAAGGCAATCTTAAAAAACTGATTCAAGGACTCATAAAGACCAGGGTCGAGGAGTGATGAAAATAGCGAATCGAAACAATCGAACTCGATAAAACCGAAACCAAATTGAAATTTGTTTTCAAACAAAAAAAATAAAATAAAAATAAACCAATTTTAGTGTAACCGAAACTAACTGAATCAAATAAACCAAAATTAGGATATATCCCATGCTATAGTACGGATAAATTACAATTATAGAAAAATATTCGAAAATTATAAAATCAGGATATTAGAAAATTATAATTCTTCCAAAACTTTATGAAAATTATAATATCAATTTTTATAATATCGAATATTTGTTAGAACCTAAAAACAGAATTAAATCGGTTTAAATTCTTCCTTAAAATCTTTAAAAAAATCACAATTTATATCAAATCTCTTATTTTGGAAAATTAAATCAACATTTAATTTAATTTAATTAGTGTGTTTAATTAAATCAACAAAATCTTCACCAAATCTATTTTTAATTTTTTTCAAAAAAAAAATTATTTAAAACGAAAATTATAAATAATTAATTTAATATTTAATTAAATGGTCACATAATAATTAATTGACTAAAATACCTGTAATGAGAGATTTTAATTTGTTCTTAGATGTAATGGCAATGTGATGTAATTATTAACATTTAGTAAGGTTTATTTATAAATGTACTCCCCAAATAATATATAGGAGATCTATTAAATTTTATTATTTTTAATGTATAGATATATGTAATAAATATAATCTTAAATCTTAATTAAATAATTATTAAATTAAATTATAAATATACTATTCTATCTAAATTAAACCGAATTCAAACAAATATGTAACAAAAAGAAGCGAACTACAGATGGTTAATAAGGTTTCACTTTTTTTATATAACACTAATAAAACCAAACCTAAAATAAGAAACTGAAGTAAAACCAAAATATAATTAAACTGGATTGTAAAAAACATATTCTATTATCTATGTTGTAAAAGATAATTCTAATTAAATAGATATATATTGAATATATTCGAAAGTTTGAACATTTAATATGTTTCACATGTTGACTAAAAAAGAATTAAGTTTTTTTTTCAAAGCTTATTTTGTCTTTGATACTTTTACAATTGCTGACTCTATGATAGTTTAACAATTGACCCAAACCGAATTTGGTTTATAAATAAACCAAATGGATTGAACCAAAAATTTATTACAATCTTATCTTCTGTAACCTGGACTAAACCGACTACAATCCGAACTATAAACACTAGTGCCCCGGCGTACCGAAATGAAAACAAATATATAAAAATGCACTTCTTGTCCAAAAAAGCTTTGCTGTCAAGTGTCAATTTTTTTGGCAAGATTTGTTTCCATGTTTACTCCCCAAATCAAATCGTAAATATTCAAAATCGTAAACTTATAAATACCCTGTTACAACAAGTTTCTAATGAAAATTTTGCTTTGTAACATCAACCGATTAAGAATATTTGTTAAAATATAATTTTATGCTATAATATATAAAGGGAAAATATATATATATATATATATATACAAAGATACGATGTTTCATCCCCTATATATTAATTGGGAAAGAAGACTTATTCATACCCGACAATTCAACTATGTTGAATTTATGACCCGACTATACTACCATGCTAAAACATACACGATCTAAACAGAAATTTGAATTTCACATTCCAACTTATCATTTTGTGCGTAATTATACAAATCGCCTAACTCCATCAACGGACCTTTAACGGAAGTTGAAGTGGATTCCGACATGGCTTAGACGACGTCGTTTATGCAAAAACTCAGAGTCCACCGGTCTCCAAAACGACATCGTTTTATGATTAATGAGAATCCTTATGTGGCAGCCAAAAACTACGTCGTTTTCATTCTTCTTCTTCATTTCATATCTTCTTCTCTAAATCGATTCCAAACCTAACTCGGCGAGTTCAAAGTGAAATTTTAGGGCTTTTCGAATATGTTTGGTGATCTTGTAATTAGCTCCAATGTCTTCATCAGCTAGTTCTGGTAAGTTTGTAATTGTATTCGGTTTCTAGAATCTGTGTTTATCAATTGAGATTTCGGAAATTGGTGTTTATCAATTTCAAAATCGAAACTCATTTAGGAATAAGCGATGGATTCAGACGCATTGCGGCTGAAAAAGGGAGAGGATTGCCGAGAGAATGTAGATGCAGGGCAAGGTCTATAATCCAGATATCAGAAACGATGAAAAATTCCGGGAGGCTATTCCATTGTTGTCTGTATGGCTCAAAGGAGGTAATGTACGCGGATTTAGTGCATAATTATAGACTTGAATGAGGTAATGTAAGCGGATTGTACTTGTTGTAGGATAATCGACATCTATTTAAATGGACCGATATAGCTATGGTGGAAGAGATGGAGGAGGTTGAGAGTGTTGTTTAGAAGATAAAAATAGACGTTGAGAGCTTACAGAAAGGTTTACAAAATGTGGAAGCTGAGATGGAGACTCTAGCTATGGAGACACGTACATGCGAAGTCGTGACAAATAGCTATGGAAATGAGATTGAAGTTATTGCCTCACTTGCAAAAGAACGTGAGAAGGAGATTGTAGAGTCCAAAGCCATGGTTGCTTGGTGTGAGACAAATCAAGATAACTTTATGGTTACATGGAATATTACAACCATATCATGCTTATGTGTCAACATCTCATTAACTTTCAGAAAAATATATAAAAATATTTCGTTTACTAGAAAAATTACGTTGTACTGCCATTATACATTATTGGACATATTTGATTACTCAATTTTTTTGGGAAATATATTACATCTTTTTTAGGTAACACATATATATATGGTATAACTATATATTATTTTTACTAATTTTATAAAGAAGGTTTACAATATAAAAAATATTTAAATATTTTATTTAATATTTGTTTAAAAATAGAAAAAAATATTAATTTATATATTTAATTAAAAATATTAAAACGTTTATATTATACTAATTTTAAAATATAAATTAGAAACATCTAAAACTATATATATAATAACAGTTTTTAAAATATTTATTTAAAAATTTAAAAATGTTTAATTTATATATTTAATTAAAAATATAGAAACGTTTATATTATACTAATTTTAAAATACAAATTAGAAACATCTAAAATATATATATATAATAACAATTTTTTAAATATTTATTTTAAAATATATAAAAACATTTACATTCATTTTATTTAAATATTTATTAAAAAATATAAAAACGTTTAAATTATACTAATGTATAAATAATATTTAAATATTTATTAGTTAAATAGTTATGTAATATTTATTTAACACCACGATTTTAGAAACAATTGATAAACGAAAATTGCCAAAGTTTTTGAAAACAATTCATAAACGAAAATTACAAAATATATACAAATTTTTCTATGATAAATAACATATAGAAAGGTAAAAATGGAAGATTTATTTAAAATTTATTATTCCCCACGATTTTGAAAACAATTCATAAACGGAAATTGCAAAATATACACAAATTTTAATATGATAAATAACTTATAAAAAGGTAAAAATGGAAGATTTCTTTAAAACCTATATATTAACATGAATGTGCAACATTTTATGGAAATATTCTGCTTTCATAAAATATTATATTCCATAACATTGATATGACATATCTATATAAATAATAATCAAACCTTTTCTATTTTTTATCCTATACAAACCTATCCTATATAAAGAATGTGACCACTTTCCTTCTGATTTTAGTGGAATTGTACTATGATAAATAAGAATGTTCATTTACATATAAGTTGCAAGAATCAAAGAGATTTAAATATTTACTTGTTAATATAGTTCAACAATCAAGGAGAATTATTTTAGTAATATATGCAACTTAGTAATATTTTTCCAATCTAAATGAGGTAAATACAAAATTACATTTTTATTTTATTTTTGTTACATGATTACTAACATTACGCGCAAGATGCGGGCAATCAGTTAGTATAATATTATAATTGGGCAATAATATAACACAGTATAAAATTATAGTGTGATAGATGGACTTTAGTGGAATTTTTGATGTCATGCATGTGTATATCATACCATACCAGACACATAAATTTCTAATTATAAACTATACGTGATATACTGGCGAGAAAAAAATAATATCGGTTATTTGTTTAAAATGTCATTATCTTATTCTTTTTTGTCATAATATGTCCACTACTAAATTTTTTGATATGTATGTGTACATAACATATCATAAAATTATCCTTGCATAAGATATATATTGTTCATGTATTATAGCAACCTCGCAATAAAAATTAAATTTAAGCAGAATGCAACTTTTACCTACTTATTTTTTTTTTCAGTCAACTTGTTTTTTTTTTGTCAACAATTTTTAACTAGTTAAAGTATAGTAAAATGAGAGGAACTGGTATATAAATCATTAACTAATTGAGTAGACCCTTATCTTTTAATTAGTGGGTTTCTTCGAATCTGTACTTCAATTTTATTTTCCCATGTGAAAATTTATAACGGTTCGAAATGAAAGATCAATGCAACATATTTGTACGTTTTTTAACAAAAACATTTGAATGAAGACGATGAAAAAAAAATGAGTGTATTTTTTAAATGTTACTATATAATTACTATGAATTAAAAAGATATAAAACTTTTCTTCTTTACTTATTGACTTTCATTGTCCGGGTGTATGTGAGAGAGAGAAATAGAGAGAGTAAGTCGGGTGAGTGAGAGAGTAAGTCGCGTGTGTGAGAAAACACATCGAGTGAATAATTATGAAGATGATTTGTGAAGAATTTGCAAAAAAATTTATTGAACTTCAAATTCTGATTCTGACGCAATACAATTTACTGTTTAAAAAAATATACGATATGATCATATTGATTTTATATGATCAAATTAGCATCAAATTAGTCTAAATAGATAAAATTATCATCTGAATGATAACATACATGTTAACATATTATATTAGATCAAATATAACAAAACTATCATATATACGATTTACAAAATTAAAAAACGATAATTATCATCCGAACAAACTACGTTTATTTATTGAATAATAATATAAATTAATATAATATACGACATGTTCGTATTTTTAAAACTCAAAAATATTATAAATATTTTAGATATTACAATTAAATTATTTATCAAATTGAACAGATTATATTTAATAAAATATTTTAAATCTCACGCATGACGTGTGTACATCACCTAGACATTAAAGTCAACGAAGCTTTAAAGGCAGGGAAGATGAAGTTTAAGGATGAGAAGACATGAGGTATCATGATGGCATGACATTGTGGTTTGCAACTCGTGCATAACCAGTTCGATATTTAAAGAATTCAAATTTTATTTCAGCTTATTTTTAAATACAAGTTTAACATTTTTTTTAGAACAGTTTTTTTTATTGAATATAATTTAACATTCATAAAAAAAAAATTGAAAACACCCTTAATCATTTAAACAGTTTATTTTATATATATATATATATTCGTATATTCTTTAGCCAGACATCCAACTTATTTCCAAAATAATAATGTTTTTTCTTTCTGAGGTTTTTTTTAGCTACAAATATTAAAATAATACTTGCACTTCACTGCATGTTATGCCCATAATAATTACTATTCCTACCCTTTGACTCTCTTAATTCTTGGTTTGGTAATAATAGTGTTACGAACTTGGTTGAGTTCTCTAGTTCATATTTTTGTTTTTGATAATTGATATAAAGTTAAGTTGAGAAAGGAAAAATTACCATCATAATTTATTTTTAAATTATACATAAAACGATTCTAAAAATATATATGATATTCAAGCATGTTTGTAGAGTTATGCACAAAACAAATAAAAAATAAACCAACTAAGTCCAAAAAGAATTAGAAAACGGGACATCCATACATCATAACGCCTTTAGCGGTAGGACAAGAGGCGAGGCTGCAGTTTGTGCTATCGTCAGCGTTTCCCCACCATAACAATCCTATTCCTTTGCGTCCAAGCGATAGGAATATCAGTATTGTCATAAACGCAGTTCCCGCGTCTAAACCGCCGGACAAAACGTAGTTATACTTTGTCCACCACTCTCTCTTGTACTTAAACAAAAAGTGTCCGAACACAAATGCCACGATGCACCAACTCGTGAAGTTAACCGCCATCGCGGGTGGCATCATCGAGGTTGCTCCTAAAATTACCGGAAAATGAATCTTAGAGATCCATTTATATGCTGGAAACGCTTTGGTCGCTAGCCAGACGAAGAAAGGAGCGATTGCACCTACGAGGAAGAACCAGTTTATGGCTGAGTATTCTCCCAAGTCACCGAACATTCTACGTGGTCCCACAAGTCCCCAAATCACAGAAGCATCGAAGAAGACACGGTCCATCGGACAAGTCCATTCGCTATCTGGAGGAAGCAAAGATTTGTCACATAGATGAGGAATGTCTACCATTAACCACCAAGCAGTTCCTGTGTACACTATCACAGCCACAAACGTCCCAACCACCTGAAAGTACTGTGTTAATATATAATTATATTGCGTTTTAACAAATAATTAACGATGGTTTAAGTTGCAATTACCTGTGCCATGAACATGCTTCTAGGAGGGATCTTCATGTAGAGACCGAGTTTGAAGTCTTGGATGAATGTTAGAGCTTGAGTCATGCTGATGTATCCATATACTTTGAAGCACATGTTCGCAACCGGACGTTCTGGATAGATATACCCGATTACATATTCCGTAATGACGTTTAAACCCGGGGCCTAAAGCAATATGAGCCTTGTTAAAATAAAGTTGTCACTTACCAAAAAATAAAATAAAAGAGTTGTACCTCTAAATAGTCAATGATAATGAATGAGACATAGATGAATTAATGGAATATGCATGATTTATAAAAGAGTATTGAAAAATAACAAAACTCCTTTTAAGTTTCTGTTTTTTATTTTTTCAGGTTTTCCATAGGAATGTGTGAATTGTTTTCATGATTTTGTAATAAATAGTTACGTTTCCTACACAATTCAAAATAATAATTTGTTAAACTCTATTTTGCTTATATACTTTCATGTAAGTAAGTACGTACCTGATTAGTGGTGGCGACGATAACACCGATAAGGGGAGTGAAGAAGACGGCAATGGTACAAGCTAGCAACCCTCCCCACCAAGGTAGCTGCACGGTTGCATTGTAGTACAAAGAGATGAACACGATGAGCGCAATGTTGAGTACGAGGATGACATAAAACCACCACATGGGAACTTCTCTATAGTTTTTCTTCATGATTCTCGTGTGTAAATCCATTTTCTTGTTCCTCTGAAAAGCACCTCTTGTTTGTTTCCATAAATCCCTGGAAAATAGAGGAGAATTACAAGGAAATTAGTTAGAAATTAACTATTACCAAAGACTAGTCTCGGACATCTCGTTTAGCAAGTAAAATGTAGTTGTGAGGAACTGGTTTAGTTACATTACCTTCCGTTGAAGAGTAAAACATGGACAATAGTTGCGGACAAAGTAGCAAACCCAAGACCATATGTAACTGCAAAGAAAGTGCTCATATGGATAGGACCAGTCTTTGCATAGATTTCTCGGTCGAGATGAAACTTCTTATCAATGATGCTTAAAACATCATAGGACGAGCCATTTACCATGAAAAGCCCACTTGAGAAGATTGGATATGTTTTGGCCTTGTAAAGATTTAGCCAATAGCAAATCGGAGTGGCGACATACACGATCACCACAAAACCGATGGTTACATTGATGGTAGCGAATAAGGGACTCGCGAGTGGGCTACCCAGGTAAGAGCTAATTGTAGCCCAGTCAATACCAATTGCGCCAATACCAAGACCTTGTTCACCTGAACCGAGTTGGTGAACCAAAACCGATTTGGGACTAAGCCAACAGACCCATGAGATGGAAGTTATCATTGTGAATAGATAACCGGGGAGAATGTAGTATGCGAAACTGGTCACAAGGACAATGAGGAAGAACTGGATTCGGGTCATGCCTCCCTTTTTCTTCTTTTCCTTCTCGTGCAAGGCACTGCAATGATTAGTGAACTAATTAAGTAGTTTAAGACTAATCATGAAGATGATGTTTTTATATATATTTAAAATAAAGAGTATTACCTGAAGAGAGACACTTGAACTAGATTGCTTGGCCACCACATTTCACCAGGCTCAACAAGATGTTTACGGAATAGACCAGCCCACCCAAATCCGAGAAACTAAAAGGAGATTTCATGGGTCAAAAAGGTAAGAAAAAGTTCACCAAAAGTAAACATTTTTTGTAACAAATGTTCAAAAAATAGTCTCAAAACAATACAAGTAATCACGTTTTAGTCTAACCAATCACCACAAACTTCAAACCAAAGCCAACAAATATCCTTTACATGAGACAATAGTTGAGTTTAGTAACTTAGTTTTGTTATGGTTAGTAAAGTAAATCTCTAATTATCTTTTTTTTTATCATTCTATCGTCTGGTTTCTATACTATAATATAAAATTCTAAAGTGAAATAGAAAAACGAAAACATAGAAATGTCAAACAAATCGTTTTATGCTTAATTATATATTTATATTAGGGCACAGAAAAATGAATCACCTGCGTAGTGATCATAAGGAGAAAAGCCGGTAGAAACGGAAGAGATCTCTTATAATAAAGCTTAATTGCACTAAGTATATGAGTCGCATAAACCGTTCCAGCTCCCGAATTAGCGAAGATCGTGATCAAAACATGTTCCTTGACATTAAAAGGACCTGGATTCATGCAAAACTCCCACTTTGATCCTTCCAAGAACATCCTTGTCGGAAGCACTCTAGCCATCAGGTGACCAAGCGGCACCACCGCGATCTGAGCCGAGATTCCGGTAATGGTCAACGGCATCTGTCTGTACCAGAAAAACTGGTTTACGAACGAGAGTATGATACACGCGCCAAGACCTAAAGTCCACATTCTAAAAGTGAGAACCGGTAACGTTGGATCATCGGTTTTTGGAACGGTTAGCTCAACCTCGTCCACCACGCACCGGTCCAGGTCGTCAACCTGTCCTTCTATCTCCATGATTCTGCTCGAGTCTTCTACAATCTCGGCCATTGAAAAGATCCGAGAGGTATTTTTTTTTTGTGTGTGATTAGGAGTTTTGTGGGAGGTTTGGTGAAGGGTTAAGGGTGAAAAAAGATTTAGATTCAGTAAATATTCTTGTAATTGAATTTATCCATTAATCTAATCTTTATCCGTAAAGCGGTGATAATTTTGCTAACCATCTCTTATTATGTAAGACAAGATTTAAAACAAAATAAAGCAGAAAAATATCGTTTTACAACAAATCAACGAAAAATATGCTTTCTCTAGAGTCCTAAAGTTGAACCAATCAAACTTTGTTTTGGCTAAAGTTTTGGTTTCCTTAAAACTTTAAATAATTTTAAAATCTCTATAGTACTACGAACCCCAATCTACCAATCAGTCAATTCTTTTGGTCAAAACCAATCAGTCAATATGTTGTGAACGAGTTGTGTATATTGAACTTCAGTGTTATCCACAGTTTTATTTTGTTTTAGAGGATTCAGATTAAATGAATCAAGCTATGATTTAATTAAGCCCTAGGTAGTCCTGAGTATTGTTGATTTGTTGCCATTAAACCAAAAAGGTTAGCTCATTTTAAAAAAATGACTACGTATTTAGATTTTGGACATCAATTTGGGAATATCAATTTTAAGTATAGGGCCTGATTGGTTGTGGCGATAGATTTAAAATTTTGGCTGTAGATTTTTCTGCTGTATCTTTAGGATTATGACTGTAGAATTTTGGGCCGTAGCTTTAGGTTTATCTGTTAGAGCTGTAGGTTTAATTCTATTCAGTGATAAATTTAGAACAAACAATAAGCCTACAATTTCAGAAAGATAAGCCTACTTCTAAAATCTACAGTAATAATCACAAAGATCTGAGAAAAAATCTATGTAATCACTGCAGTAAAATTAAATCTACTGCCTTGTCAATCAAACATATATATATATATATATATATATATATATGATTTATCAATTTGTTTTAAGTAAAAAAAATTTAAAAATTAATAAATTTTTCTTATTTATATTTATCGAATCTGCGACATTATCGATGGCAAAGAAAATTTTTACAATTTAGACTTTACACTTTATTTCAAAAAAAAACTATAAAAGTGGCCGTAGGTTTTTAAAAGTTGATTTGGTTGCTTTTAATTCAAATATTTATAAGATATGATTGCTTTTAATTTAGATTTTAGACCAAAATATGGTTTTAAAAAAGTCTAAAATTCCAACCAATCACCCCCTAAACATCTAACGAAGCTTTTATTAGAAATAGTCAACCAGCCATATTGGTGGTATTGAAAAAAATTGATACAAAGAATCAATAGATTGAGCTTTGCGAGATAGCACATCTGCAGCTGTTGCGTTTCTTTCTAGATTGACATGCCCCAATGAAGAAAGCGGAAGCTTCGACATCCCGAAGGAGGTGGAAGCCATTGTCTGCTACAGATTCTTGCTGAATTACGGCGGAGATTGGTGGTCATCACTCTCTTCATGATTCTGAATTTAAGTTGCTTCTAGCCATTCATTAACATCATGCATGCACTCCCTTTCTTGTTTCACATTCTGGGCTGCGGTTGATCTTTTGAAAAACAAAATCATTTTCTTGATTTCCATATACGCCACATCATCCAAATATGGTAGTCACCTGTTCAGAAATGTAGAAGATGTATTCTTCTGCAGATTTGAGTAACGTACGGATTTTGTTGTCCTCAATGTTGTCAGAGAGAGTAAGATACCTTCCATTGTTTATTTGCACAAATCTCCAAACAACCTGAGCAAATTTGTTTATTTATTTATTTTCGTTAATTTTTTTCTCAAAAAAGCAAATACTTTTTTGTTATAATAAAATACTAGATTTTTGTTTACATCAATTTTTTTCATATGATTTTCTTAGACAATAATTATTTCGATTCAGAATTCCTACAACATATATAGAAGAGAGACAATTTCAATCATGATTAAAATTGTTAGCAAGGTACAAAAACGCAAAACAATCATGAATCTTTTTTCTCGATTACCTAGGAACTAGGATCCGACCCGCACGTACGTGCGGGATTATGTTTATAAGACAAACAATTTGTAACGGTTTGATTAGGAGTGTAAAATTCGGTTAGTGATCGGTTTTAGTTTTGGTTATTTTAGTGTATAATATGTAAAATAGCATATTGATATAGTCAAATAACTTCAGCAAATATGGTATTTTTAAAACATTGTTTGAGTGGTTTTATCTTAAATTTTAATTATAATCTTATGATTAGGGGTACTCAATCCGATTTTCGGTTCGGTTTTAGTTTAGATTATTCAGTTTTTTGGTTTATGAATACTAATTATTATATTCACCCTTTCGTTTTTTTAACATAATTTTTTTTAAAATCCCTTATATATTATTTGAAAAGTACATTTATAAAATAAACCTTATAAAGTGTAAATAATTACATCACATTGTCATTACATCAAAGAACAAATTAAAATCTCTCATTAAGAGTATTTTAGTCATTAATTATTATGTGATCATTTAATTAAATTATGACCATCGATTTTTATTTTCTTACAAAAATAGATATATATAGATTACGATTTAAATATTTTCTTAAAATCTTCGAAACAAAATCGTAATCTACATCAAATCTCTTATTTCTGGAAAATTAAATCAATATTTAGTTTAATTTAATTAGTTTATTTAATTAAATCAACAAAATCTTCACAAAATCTATTTTTAACTTCTTTCCAAACAATTTAAAATAACATAAATTTATTAAAACGAAAATAATAATCTAGAAAAAAATAAATAGATTAACTATTATTAAATAAACTATAATTTCAAAAAAAAAAAATGATTTTTAATTTACATACTAAAAATCATTTCATCAAAAGTATATTATCATATTTAACTAAAAAATAAAATTGATATACATATATTAAACTAAAATTTTTAATTAAATAATATTATAATTTAATAAATTATTAAATAAATTTTTAAAAAAATTTTAGAAACTAACCTTAAAGTTTTTTAAAATATATAGTAATATTATTATATATATTTGATTGTTTAAAAAAATATCCTCTTAATAATATTACGGAAATACTTTTTAGAATCTAACCTTAAAGTTTTTTAAAATATATAATAATATTATTGGAATAAATCATTTAAAGAACAAAATTAATTGTTCCATTAAGAGTATTATGGTAATTCAATGGGTAAAAACAAGAGAATATCTTAATAAAAAATATTTATCAAATTTTAAATTTTTATTTAACATAACTAAAATATACATAATTTTGATATAACTAATCTAAAATATTAAAATTAATTAAATACATATTTGTGTTGATAAATTATCTATATATATTTAGCATTTATCTTATTAATTTAAAATCTATAAATAAAAAATTTATAAGATCGAATCTTCAAAGAAAAATCAATCTGTGCTATAGCACGGGACCAATTCTAGTAATATATAATTGGATTTCAAATCAGTATTAAAATCCAAAGTCAGTTTTATTATATAACGCAAGAAAAAATTAAACAAAACAAATTTATATTTAAAACATTAATAGATTAAAAATAAATGAACAATAACACAAAACTGATCACTTAAATTTAAACCAACAACATACAATCCGTCGTTCTTAATATTTTTAGATCACTTAACTTTCTTGCTACAAACTGACATTAAATTTAAACCGACAAAAACGATATCTTTGATGAGTAAACGGAAGAGAACAGAAGGGTTAGAGAAGAAAGGAGAATGTTCGATGTCCAATTCGTAAGCTTAGGTCGGAGGCCATCGTCTAATCATCGCGTCTTGTTGCTCCGGTTTCATGATTATTAGGTCGTGTAACATTTTGATGTACATGCACGGCACGTGCTCCTATTTTCCTTTTTCTTCTTCCAAGTTTGCTGTCGTTAACGCTGGAATTGGTGTTGGTCTCATCATTAATGCAGCCAATGAACATTCCTTCACCTAACACAAAAAAAATATACACAGAGCATAAGTATCAAATATTACTTTCATGTTACACAGAGCATAAGTATCAAATATTACTCTTCATGTACACAGAGTATAAGTATAATGAGGAATATCAAGTCCTTAACCAAAACCGAACTCATAAGTCATAGACACAACCATGTTCTGGTAGATATGATCATCATGCACTCCCTATGAAAAATAAAATAACGTTACACACAATAACTTGATTTTAAAGAAATTTGTATCATTATATCTTTCATATTTTCATAATTAAGTCAAAAGCGCAAATGTAAGCATCGAAAATATGATATAAACTGCAAGACACATCTAGGGAACCGGAAATGAAAAAAAAAATTATTTTTTCATGATACGTTGATAAACATACTCTTTTTTAACCAAAAAAAAAAAAACATACTCTGTATTTTCGAGAAGAAGTTTGATGTCTTGACGTCCTTTACGTTCAAATCTCATGACTAATATATGAATAGAGAAAAATTCTCAGATTAGAATGTGCTTGAAATTGGGCCCAAAAAAAAAGCAATGTGCTTGAAATTAAAACAGATAAAAATTAAGTAAACAACCTTTTTTTTTTTTGCCTCAACAAGTAAACAACCTTTATGAAAGCTATATATAACTAGGTGTTGGTCCGCATTACGTGCAGGTTGTTTGCATATTTTGAATTAGCGTTTTAGGTATTTAAATATATAGACTTCAACATTTAGATCATTACTTTAAAATATTTTTAATAGATATTAGTTAAATAAATAGTTGATAATAAAGACTGAATTCAAAAAAATATTAAGACAATGTGAACTCCTAATATATTTATATATATATATATATATAGTTAAATAAAAATAATTAAAATGTAATTAAATTATATTTTAACTCAGCTGCATTAGTTGTAAGTTTTTTTGAGAATATGTTGTATATATGATCCACAATACTTGCTTTGATATCAAAAATGCTGAAATGCGAATGCACGCATGTGTGTACTCCAATTCTCTCGAATTTGTGAGCTGCGACTTTGAACATTTTTTTGGCAGGATTGAGCATAAACTTTTTTAACTTGTAGATCCAGTTTGGTTTCAGGGTCTCTTTATATCGGAATAGTCGGTTGACCGATATAAATCCATGCATCGTTGTTGACTAAAAAAAAAAATTTACATATTAGGTTTAGATCATAATATGCATATTTTTATTTAGTAAACTCAATGCATACTTTGGTGTCGATGAAAAGCAGTCCCATTCCCATGAATATATTACCATTTTTAAAGTTGCGAGTTTTTCAGAAATGAATTAGTCTTACCACGACTTCATCATTGCAAAAATTGCCTTCAAGAATGTCAAAAATTTGATTGAGAAGATGTCTTTGTAACATGTGTTGTCATGTTTATGTGAAGTATTCGTTTGGGATAGAGTGATGCTTTTTTATAGGAATATGAGAATGCTTGTTATATATAGATATATGACAATATAGAAGGACAATTATTAGTGTAATTATTGTCTATTATTTAATTTATTTTAGTTTTAAGCTTTCATATTAAATATTTTGGTGGAAATTGGATATTAATTTTGTTCATCTATACGTTGCTCAAGTTGTTTTAGACACATAAAAAGTTTACGTTAGCGATTTGTAAATGACTTAATAGACGTTATTGTGTGATATTTCATTTGATTTTCATTGAAAAAAATCAAATACACGGACCATGACCAATTAAAACTTAAACCTTTCACCTTCCACTATCATCATGATTAGTATTAAAACTTAAATCTCTCACCTTCCACTATCATCATAAATGGTGTATGGGAATGATGAGTGAGTAAATGAGCTAGTATGAATTAGTTTCTGCATACGCTTTGTTATAACTTTAAAGAGAGTTGAAACCTTTAAACTCAAGTGGGTCAAAACGCTTTGAATGGACTGGTTTATGAGTTATGATTTTTTGTTTGTGTAATTAAGATGAATAGTAGATTATATTTTAAGATTTTTGGGTGATAATGAAATATATAATTTAGTTATTATAATAAATAGTTTAAAATATTAAATAAAAAAAATAAAGGATAATATACCATGTCTCTCAAAAAAGAACTATCATAACATTTTATTTGTTGTAAGTTATTTTATAATTAATTAGTTTGATGTCAATCTTTGATTTTTAACGTTTAAAAATACAGGAAACTATAGAAAACTGTTGACAATGAAATCTCATAATCTCATAAGTAGTTTGATGTCAATCTTTGATTTTCAACGTTTTAAAATACAGAAAACTATAGAAAAATATCTCTCTGAAATCTCATAATTTCTTTCAGTATTGATATAGTATAACTAAATCTAAATAAAATTTATTATAATTTTTTGGAGTTTAAATTCATGGTATTTAGAAAGTAAAGACACAAGAATAGGCCTTAAAATAAGCCTAATAATGAAATATAAATATATATATGATTAATTATTTTATTAATTTGATTTATGATGAATTTTATTATTTTTATTTGTGATTATTTAATTGGTGATGTGTCATCTTTAGAAAGCCTCACTTTTGCTGATGTGGATGCTCTCTTGAGCCTCTAAACTTTACCTTTATTAGTATAGATACTTTTGCTTCATCACTTCCATGAACATGTTCGTAATGCCTTGAAATACATAAAAATCTATAAATTTCTCCCCCTTTTGGTGTGATTAAGTGTTGTCCTGCAATCAAAAACGATAAGAATACGCATAAGAGTTTAGTAGAATCTTGGAGATAAACATGAGAAGAAGAATGAGGTGATTATTCTATTTTTTTAGATTGGTTGTGAGATAATCAGCATAGATATATGCATAGTACTTATAGAAAATAATATACTGTACACGAAGTTATGATACAATCATTATCAAGAAAATCTAAATTTTAATTGCATGTTTAAAATTATGATGCTGAAAATATTAACAAAAACCTACAATCTTTTTACGGCCATATTTTGATATACAACTCTAAATTCACAGTAATCATGCTTTACATATATTTTTCAAAGTTACCACCACTTTTTTTTTTTTTTGCTGTAGAAAGATAAAAACCTACAGTCATAAGTTTTGGGATTTGGAGAATTAACTACAGATAAAAATCCTAAAATTACAGCAGAAAAATTCATAAATAAAATTTTACTGCAAAAACCTAAATCTACAGCCACAACCAATCAGTCTTAACGATTTTGGTAAAAAATTTTTTTGATGAAATGTGATATTTATATTAAAAGATGAAATATATACAATGAGTTTGAACAATAAAAGCCGAAAAGATTACAAGAAGAGATAGATCAGAGATTGGTGATATTTGACCAACTCGCAAAGAATGCACAGTTAAGGTGCTGTCTTGTTAAAACCTCAATTGGAAAGTCCAAGGTGGAAAAAACCAGAGGAAAAAGAATACAGTTCTTAACTGTGGCTTTGAATCGATCATGTAAGGCATACAATCGACCAAGTAAGAAAGAAGCAAGTAAGAGAGAGGTCTTGGTCGCCAGTCTCGAAGCTCAAAAGGGATATGAATCATATGATGATCCAAAGTGGCCAAAAAGTGCTCATTTCCCTTGAGATAACATGGAAGCAGAGCGTAAGGGGCAGATGAACTAGTCCGGCCAGAGGCAAAATCAGGAGGCGAAGCAGCATCACTCCCAGTCAGGTCCCAAGCACACACATCTGCCAACGATATACCAGAAGCAGCGAAACACTCATCATGAACTTTGCCCTGGAATCGTGTGACAAAACCATGAAAAAAGACATAAGAACAATATAAATTGTAATCAGCATCAGCATCCACGATTTTGGTATATTTTACAGTCAAAATCCTAAATCTACCGCCACAACCAATCGGCCTAAATGATTTAATCAAGATTTTTTTTTTCATTTTGACATATTAGCTTTTAAAAAAAATTAATTTTAAGAGATTTATTTTAAAAATTTATTGTTAATATTCATTTTGGAAATTTGAATTAATACCTATGAATTAAAATTTATTTGATAATATTTCTCCATATTTTTAGGAAAAACATTTTCGCAAAATATTCAAAAGAAATATCATTTTGTAATATTTATAAATATAAAAATAATTTAAGAATATTTAACTAAATTTTATGTTATCAAATCTTGTAACAAACAAATATGAAAATCTTCTTTTTTAAGATGATATCTTATATTTAAATTTAAATTGATATTTATTATAATTTTTTTTCCATTTCATTTAAGTTAACAACAATTTTTATTTCAAAACATGAAATTTTTTTTAATTTTAATTATCAAATAATATTCGCAATTCAAAATTAATAATAATAATTGTTATTATTAAATTTTTTATATATTACTAACTTTAACTATATTATTTTCAGATGAAGAATCAAATTATTATTATCAATTTTTTTTATTATAAATAATATTTTCTAATAAACGTATTAATATTAAAAATTTAAGCAAAGAATAATATTTCGCAACTTATTATTAAACATATGTTAACAAAATATTTTATTTATACCGAAATCTTCCTATAAAGAATTTTGAAAGAGATTTTTAGATTACACGAAAATCTTTAGTTTATAATTAATACTTAAAATCTTTTAGTTATGTTTGATTGTATGAATAACATATAATTAATTTTGAAGGTTGTTTGGATACATGAATATAATTAAAATACAAAAACAATTTTGACATTAATGAGAGTTCTTTTTTCTCTTCTTTATTCCAATGGTATTTTATGTAAATTTTAACAATTTGATGTCTTTATGTTAATAATACTTTTCAATTAATAGTATCAATAAAATCGTTTCTTTTGGGTTTTAGTTGGGCCTGACATCCAAATATAGGCTTTGCATGTAGTTTATCAAATAGGCCGTCTTTAATTTCTTAAGACATTTGTGAATATCATCAATATGAGCCAAATACTAAAATCTAAATTCTATTATTCTTATATTATTAGTTTTTCTAAGATAATAAGTGATACAAATATGTTTCAATGATTGATGACCAAACAATCTACAATTTAAACGAAATTAGTTATATACATTGGAACGTTTTTAAAATATCCAAAAGATTCTAAAATATGTTATCCCCACAGCCCACAGACACAAAATTAACCAACCAAAGTACAAACATTGACTTTTTCTTTTACCTTTTTTTTTGTTGCTTTTTTCTGATATTTCGTACGGTTAAAACTGATGTTGTCCCACATATTATTTCGTACAGATGATCAAAGACAAGACAGTTGTTGCGATGATAGTGATGATGTTGAGATGAAAGGCCAGCTAAAACGTGCCCACACGGTGACAGTGGTGGTCCTTTCCGCAGGCTGCAATTACTCTTTTCTCATTAATTCACAAATACCCCAAATGGGTTTTAATTATAAGGACCAATATCCAGCCCATAAGAGATGTGACCACTTCTCTTTTTTTTGTCATATCATATGAGAAAATTCTTTTTTTTTTAAACAAAATGATCATAACAATTTTCTTTTTTGTTTTTGTTTTTGTTTTTGCCAATGTCTCAATTAAAATCAAGAGATTAGATGGGTTTAAGAGTATATTAGAATATTAGAGAGTCTCCCTCTATATTAGAGTCTTTCATATATTAGAATATTAGAGTTAACCTCTTGAGTCTTTCACATATCTTTAGCATCGTATCTGATAACATATCGTTCTTATGCGTATAGAGTTTGTTAGATTAGTTACATGTAGGATGAAGTATAAATACTCTTGTACATACTTTTTACTTTAATTAATGAAGATTATACACTTTATTCTTTTCTCTTTTATTATGGTATCGGCAAATCTTGCTTGTTTCTTCGTCTGCTTCATTTGAGCTTGATTAATGCTTCTATGAGTGCTTCAGTCCAAAGATTGGTGCTCAAATTTGTTGCTCGTTTGTTTTCGTTCCTTATTGAGCTGATTTCTTGCTCCTTTGTTTTCCTAATTTTTCAGATTTTCTCTTGATTCTTTGAATTCTTTTCTTTAATCCATAATCGATGGATCACTTCAGCAAAGAACATCCGGATCTAATACCTACTATCAATCTGTAGATCAATATGAAAATCCATATTTCTTGCATAGTAGTGACCACGTGGGTTAATCCTTGTCTCGATCGATTGGTCGTGGTTTTTCATTCTTGGCGTCGATCGTGCGTATGGCAATGTCGGAACAAGCTCGGATTCATCGATACTATTCCTAAACCTTCAGTAATCACCGAGATCTGGATCTTGAGTGCAATCTGATGACATGGTACTCTTACATGAATTCGTATCGAAAATAGGTCAAAATCTTGTTATATTCTGAAGATATATGGAAAAATCTTATACAGGTTTAAGCAAGATGATGCACTAGAGTTTATGAAATGAGCAGAGATTAAGTTGATTCAAGGATCTATGGATGTTAGCACTTCTTATCAGAGGTAACTCTTTGGGAAGAATCTGAATATGTGGGCGCCTGACTTGTGGTAAATGTGAGTGTAGTCTTTGCTACTTTGTGGGAAAAGCTACAACAGAGAAGTAGAGTGACTAAGTTTCTTATGGGGTTGAATGAAGTCATGGCAGCAGGCGTCACGTCTTGATGTTGAAGCTATTCTACTTATAGAGGATGTGTTGATATGGTTGCAGATGAGCGTCAAGCGATTAAGCCATCTACAAAGTTAGAAAATGTGGTGTTTCAAAGTTCGAGGACCAAATAATGCGCTGGATATTACCATGGTTCTCAGGAAATGACAGAAAGTTCATTCAATGGATCATCGATAATCTGCATCTGCTGTTGCTACACAATTTCAGTCGAGGCTATCTGTACACATTGTGGCGTCTTGGACACTTATTCAGAGTGTTCAAGCTCCATGTATACATCCTCCAGGGACGAAATGGCTCGAAAACCACTTCTTTGAAGGACAATTTGTCGAGGTTGAAGACCACAATACGTTTCTCGGCAATCTCGGTTTCAATCTCATCGGAAGACAAATGCAGTAGCAAATGCAGTTACCACTGGAAGTAACATCAGTCTAAATCTCAGTAAATTTAGCCAAGACCAAGTCCAGTCTTTGATTCAACAACTAAATGCTCAAGTTCGAGTTCAAGAACAGCCTTACCCGTCAGGTTCCATCACAGAGAATGGTGTTATGGCTGCCATATCAACATCTGGTAATGTTTCAATTGAGTTTCCATCTTCTAGCCTTAAATTTGAAAACCAAACATATACATTTCAGCATCATTGCCTTTCTACTCTCTATTCTCTCTTACCTAATGATGCTTGGATAATTGATAGTGGAGCTACTAGTCATGTGTGTTCTGACTTGACTTTGTTTAGTGAGATTTTTTCTGTTTCAGGGGTCACAGTCTCTTTACCTAATAGCTCTAGAGAGTCCATTTCACACATAGGCACAGTGCACATTTCACCATCTCTTATTCTTCATGATGTTCTGTTCATTCCTGCATTCAAATTTAACTTGATGAGTGTCAGTGCTTTACTTAAAACTAGTCAATGTTCTGCTCATTTTTATATTGATGCGTGTTATATACAGGACCATATTCAGGACTTGATGATTGGTAGAGGTTTACTCAAACACAATCTTTATATCCTGGAGATTGGTACCTCTCAAGCTTCTGTGAATCTGTGTGGATCTTTGACAGTGGATGGCAAATCTTTGGCACCAGGCACCAACGCCTATGACATCCATCTTCTGCAAAATTAAAATTCATTCCTGGTATTTCTACAAATGTCTCTTCTCATTCACATTGTGAAATATGCCCTTTAGCTAAACAAAAAAGACTACCTTTTATATCAAACAATAATCTGTCTAAGTCTCCATTTGATCTTATTCACTTAGACGTTTGGGGACCTTTCTCTATAGAATCTGTAGAAGGATATAAATACTTTCTTAGCATTGTTGATGACTGCACTAGAGTGACTTGGATTTATATGCTAAAAAATAAAAGTGAAGTTGCAATTGTTTTTCCTGCTTTTATTCAATACATCAAGACTCAGTTTCAATCAAATATTAAAGTGATTAGAAGTGATAATGCTCGGAACTTGCTTTCTCTGAATTAGTTCAAAAACATGGTATAATTCATAACTTCTCATGTGCATATACACCACAACAAAATTCTGTTGTGGAAAGGAAACATCAACACATACTTAATGTTGCTAGATCACTTCTTTTCCAATCAAAAATACCTTTAATCTATTGGTCTGATTGTATTCAAACTGCTGTATTTCTTATTAATAGAACACCATCTTTTCTTTTGAATAATATGTCACCATATGAAATTTTATTCCAAAAGAAACCTGATTACTCATTCTTAAAAAATTTTGGTTGTCTCTGTTATGTTTCTACATTACACAAAGATAGGAATAAGTTTTCTCCTAGAGCTTTACCTTATGTTTTCTTAGGGTATCCCTCTGGCTACAAAGGATATAAGGTCTTGAGCTTAGATACAAATATGATTTCTATATCTAGAAATGTTATCTTTCATGAGAATATCTTCCCTTTTAAGAATGATGTATCTGTTTCTCTTGATGATAGTGTTTTCTGTAAATCTATCATGCCATTATCAACACCATTGGAACTTGATCTTTTAATTAATCCATCTGAACCTCCTGTATTGAATAATACTGAACGTGTTACACATGAAAATACTCTTGTACATGCACCACTCACTAGTGTCACACCATTATCACAAGAGACTGTGCCTACTGATCCGGAAGAAGTTTCACTCAACAATGGAAGGCCAAAACGCCATACAAAAACTCCAGGTTACTTATCTGACTATCATTGTAACCTTACTCAAATTTCTAATCCTGTTTTCAATCCTTCTCCGGTTCTTTATCCCTTATCTGCTGTTCTTTCATATGCTAACCTTCATCCTTCATATCAATCCTTTGTTTTATCTTGCTCAATTGAATCAGAACCTAAGAACTTTAAGCAAGCCATGACAAATCCATTATGGAATCAGGCAATGGATGTGGAAATTTCTTCTATTGAGCAAAATAGAACTTGGAGCATTGAAGCTTTACCCCCGGGTAAGACTGCTATTGGTTGTAAATGGGTATATACAATCAAATATAACCCTGATGGATCTATTGAACGGTATAAAGCTAGGTTAGTTGCCAAAGGTTACACACAACAGGAGGGCATTGACTACATTGATACTTTCTCTCCTGTAGCAAAATTAACTAGTGTAAAATTGCTTTTGGCATTAGCTTCTGCCTATGGTTGGAATTTGACACAAATGGACGTCACTACTGCTTTTCTATATGGTGAACTAGATGAAGAGATATTCATGAGTCTACCTGAAGGTTACACACCAGCTGACAATGTCACATTACCTCCTAATCCAGTTTGTCGATTGCATAAGTCTCTTTATGGTCTAAAACAGGCTTCTAGACAGTGGTATCATTGTTTTTCAAGGGTAGTAATCGAGACAGGCTTTGTTCAATCAAGTGCAGACAATACATTGTTTGTGAAGCAAACAGGTTCTACTTTTATTGTTTTATTAGTATATGTAGATGATATACTAATTGCATCAAATAATGATGCAGAGCTACAACTACTAAAGAATGCTCTTCATAAATCTTTCAAGATGAAGGATCTGGGAACTCCAAAGTTTTTTTTGGGGCTGGAAATTGCAAGAAATAAAACTGGTATTTCAGTATGTCAGAGGAAGTATGCTCTAGATATTCTTGCTGACACAGGTATGCTTGCTTGTCAGCCTTCCTCTGTTCCCATGGATCCAAATTTGAAGTTGAGTAAAGATACAGGATAGCTGCTAGACAATGCTACTACTTACAGAGAGTTAATAGGACGTCTGCTTTATCTCACCATCACCAGACCAGACATCACCTATGCTGTGAACACATTAAGTCAATTCCTAGCAGCTCCAACTGATATTCATATGCAGGCTGCTCATCGTATTCTCAGATATGTTAAATCTAACCCAGGACAAGGTCTTTTTATCTTCGAGATACAGATTTGCTAAATGCATTTTCGATCTTGGGGGCTTCTTGCCACGACGGAGATCGATCACAGTTTTACCTTGGTACATCTTTGATCTCATGGAAGTGTAAGAAACAGCAAACTGTTAGCAGAAGTAGTACTGAGGCAGAGTATAGGAGTATGGCATTAGCGACACGAACTTCTGGCTACACAACTTCTCGGTGACACGATCAACACATCTCTGCTAAGCTCTACTATGACAACAAGTCAGCAATGCATATTGCAGCAAATCCAGTTTTCCATGAGAGGACTAAACACATCAAGATTGACTGTCATACGGTTCGGGATCAACTCAAGAATGGTTTCTTAAAGTTGTTTCATGTTTCTAGCTCAAATCAACATGCTGACATCTTGACAAAACCACTCCATCCAGGGCCATTCAGATCTATACTCAATAGAATGTCAACTTCAAGCCTTTTTCTTTCTTCATCAGTTTCCAATTCAAAGGCTTGAGGGGGGTGTATTAGAATATTAGAGAGTCTCTCTCTATATTAGAGTCTTTCATATATTAGAATATTAGAGTCTCATGCAGAGTCTTTCATACTTTAGCATCATATACAATAGCATATACGTTCTTATCGTATAGAGTTTGTTAGATTAGTTACATGTAGGATGAAGTATAAATACTCTTGTACATACTTTTTGTTGTTTTAGAATGTAGTATGCGAGTGAATTAGATGGGAAATCTGTATTATTTCTCAAACTCAGCCATTATATGAACTTACATTATTGTTTTTAGCAGTTAAACAGCTTCTACTTTCCTGCAACTACTTGCTTGGACTCGGACCTCTTGGGCTTCTTATTACAAATAACCAAAATAATAAAATCAAACTCTAAGCAAGCTTCATTCCCTCTCCTAAACTGAAACGCCTTTCGTTTACTCCTCTTAACCTGAAACCCATTTCCTCCTTATCTTCTCAAGCGTTTCAAACTTTGTTGCCCGTCGTTATGTCGATAGTTGATCTTTCGTAGGACAATACTCGTTTGATCACACCTTCATTCACCAGTTCTCTTAAAAATGAAACCTCACATCAATGTGCTGCGAAGACCAAATTCCTTGAGAGCTTTATGGTTGTGTTGTCGCATATATGATTGTTTCTCCTTCTTGTTCGCTCCATCTCACGAAGAACATTTCATCCACACTCCTTGACAAGCTCCATATGCTGCTGCAACATACTGCCTCGTAGTGGAGTCTTATCGGTTGTTTTTGGATGCCCAACCTGCCCTCCTGCCATCATGAGCAAGTAGCGACGTGCTCTTTTCATGTCTCTGCGTAATCGCTATCAACGAAGCCGATCAGACCTTGACTGCATCTTGCTTTGTACTGAATTCCATACCCTGCGTCCCATGCATGCGAGAATCCGTTTTCGCGAGGAGATCTTTGTTCATTTGGGTTCTCCATAAATCTCGTGAGATTCGAATAGATCAAGTCGGGTCTAGTTCTTGTTAAATACCTCAAGCTCCCAATTAGTTGTTTGAAGTTGGTTGCATCCTGCTTCTCCTCCACCTTTTATAGTCAGCTTTTGCCCGGAACAATTGGTCCTCTCACCGCATTACACTTTTCCATGCCAACCGTTTATCTTCCTGCATATTGTTGGTAATGAAAATGCCTTTTGTTGAATAACCGATTCCCAGGAAGAACTTCATTCTGCCTAAGTCGTCATAGAGAACTCATTCATCATAGACCTTTTAAACTCTTCCATCGAGGTTCCATGAATTCCCGTGTAGATTAAATCATCTACATATACACTCACGTACCTCATTCCCTTTTTGTTTTATGAACAAGGTATGTTCATAGCATCTTTTGAATCCTTCCTCATGAAAATAGCCTTCTATTCTGCTGTACCAAGCTGGGAGCTGTTTCGGCCATCTGATGCCTTCTTCAGTTTGTAGACTTTCTCCTTCTCATTCGAACTTCAAAACCTCTCATTGTTCAACGAAGGCGTCTTCCCAACTTGCCCTGCGAAGGCACTCTTGACGTCCAACTGATACACAATCCACTCATTTTTAGCTGCCTTTGCTAGTATCATCCGTATGGTGTCCCATTTCGCACTGGTGCAAACACTCTTGAAAATCTATTCCATGCTCGATGATACCCTTTGGCAATCTTGCCTTAAACTTCTCGACCTCACCTTTTTCATTCAGCTTGGTCTTGTATATCCACTTTACGCCAATAATCTTTGCTCCATCGGTAGCTCCATGAGTTCCCAAGTGTTGTTTTCTTATGGATTTGATCTGCCTTCCATCGCCTTTCTCCGGACCTCTTCTTGCTGCGGCTTTTCAAAGGTGTGCGGATGCATTTCAGCCATAAACATTGCGATCATGTCATCACCATCCTCTGCGATTATGAACCGACCTTCTGTGATGTAATCTCATCCACCAGGAGTTTGTCGCTGTCTTCCGAGGCATAGATCGTGTTGAAGTTTCTTTTGTTCTTCGGTCGGTCATCGATGTTGCCGATGTGACTTGTTGATGTGTTTTGTTCTGCTGTGGAAGTACTGCGTTACTGCGCCGATGCGTTTTGTTGAGAAATTTCCTCGCTTCATTTCCATCGTTGTTTTCTCCTTCCTCTTCATTGTTTGTTTCACTGCTGGTTCTTCACACCCACAAGTTACGTGTCAAGTTTTTTCTCCCATTCCGCCTTCTCGCGTTGAACTCAACATCCCTACGGTTATGATTTTTTTGTCTCGGATTGTAAAGCGATGCGCTTTAGATTCTTTGCTCACTCCAAACATCACGCATCTCACACTTTTCTCATCAAGTTTGGTCCTTCTTAAGGAATCGTGCATCACGCTAAGCAACCAAATACTCTTAGGTGCTGCGTCAACGTTGCTCCACTTTTCGTGGTGTGACATCATTCAATGCTGTTGAAGGGCTCTGTTGAGAATGTGGACCGCGTATTGCTGCCTCAGGCCAATACCTTCTTGGTACGACATTTCAACCATCATGCATCTTGTCATGTTGAGAATGCTTCGATTTTCCTCTTTATCTGTTACGCTGCGGCGTGTAGGCAGGTAAGTTGTCTCCGAATTCCCATTTTCCTGCAATAGTCATTGAATTCCTTGAGGTAAATTCTCCTCCTCGATCAGACCTTAGACTCGCCAGCTCAGGCCCACTCCTTCTGACTTTGAACTCCTTAAACTTGTCAATGCTTGACTTTTCCGTGAGGAAGAAGGTCCACATTCTTAGATCATGAAGTTCAGCGAAGCGTTTTCCACTCGAGATAGGAGATATCGGTCCGCGATATGCGTATGAGCGAGTTGCGATCCCAGTTGCCCTCAGTTACTTTTTGGTATCACACTTGATTCGCTTCCCTCGAGGCACACGCGGGTTTTCTCCACTCCACGGTGAAGTGACGGTATGCCTCTCATATCCTTCTCGACGTTTTTTAAGCGGTGCTCAGTGTCCATATCTCCATGCCATAAATCGCTCTTTTTTCTGCATTTGGAGACATTGTATCTCGGATGTTTTGTCTTTGCTTCCTCGCTTCTTATTTTTGCAAGTATGATGAACATCCGATTTTTTTGACATTGTCGGCGCATTGCCATTTTCTCCTTTTGTTCCAAATCTCACATACATTGTCTTCGATTGTGATTTTTAAACCTTTCTCTGTAGCTGTCCACACTTAGAAGATTGTTTTTCAATCTGGTATGTAGTAAACCGATGTGATGATTGAAGTATCAATCTCTCGGTCAACTTCCCTTTTCCCTATCATTCTTCGATCATCTCCGAGTCGACACTTTGGCGAAATGTCTCATCAAACTCAATAAACCAGGATCTTTCTCCACACATATGGTTCTCTACGGAGTCAGAAACCAAACTTTCTTCTTCTTCTTTGATCAGTCGATATGCGCCATAGCATATCTTCCTCGTTTCAGTAGTTCATCTCCTTACTCCCATCGGGCATTCAGACTTGAAGTGACCCTTTTGTGGCATTTGTAGCACTCGACTTGCTCCTTGTTGAAGCTCAGCGTCACTTTGAGCACGCCGCTGCGCGAAAACCTCACTCGTCCTCTGTCATTTCCAGGTTCCAATTTCCTTACACCGAGAACGATCATCGTCGAATCGCTCAGATTCGCTCATGAACCATTAAGGAACTTTCGAAACCATCATCGGTTCGCATGTTGTTGGATTCTCATGGCGCACCCATGCAGTAAACTTCTCCACCAATTAGAGAACTTTCTCCACAACCTTTGAATCGGCATATCCCCTAGATTCCTCGTATGTTGGCGACTTCCATCACCCTTGAAAAATAGATGGAAATCGTTTCACCGACGCATTTCGAGCACAAAGCATCGTCATCTGCATGCGCTGCGCCTCTTTCCCACGGAACTTTCTCTCGTGAGTCCCATATGTCTTTGGCGGAATCCTTGAATTGTCTTGAGGATCGTTTTATCTATAGATGCGTCAGATAATTCTTTACCTTATGATCGAGAACGTTTTCTCGACTGACTCGGTTCGTTCTCTGTCGAGGATCACATTCCTCTCGGCCTTGCGATCCCTTTCTCTGAGGTCCCACCATTCCTTTGACCTCGGAGATTCTCCATGAGCATTGCCGTGCTCATAATCCCCATCAAACTTAGGGATCACCACGTCTCTTTCATTACCATGTTTTCACCGGTGTTTAGTCATTTGTATTTGTGTGTTTTTTTAATTCGCTCATACCACTTGTTGTTTTAGAATGTAGTATGCGAGTGAATTAGATGGGAAATCTGTATTATTTCTCTAAACTGCCATTATATGAACTTACATTATTGTTTTTAGTTAAGCGAACTTCCTCTTTCCTGCACTACTGCTTTTCGCCTCTTGGCGCTTCTTATTACAAATAACCAAAATAATAAAATCAAACTCTAAACGCACAGCTTCACTTTTTACTTTAATTAATGAAGATTATACACTTTATTCTTTTCTCTTTTATTAGAGTATATCTCGTACAGAATGTTTCTTTCATCATTATCGTCAAATCCTCTGCAGATGAAATCTTCTTTTGTTCTTCTCATCTATCCGTCGACCAAATTATCCAATCTTTTAATAAAATTTTTGAGTCGTTTTGAAGAGTAATGTTTTTGTCACTTTACAGGTGGAATTAATCAGTTGATGGCTATCTGTCATTGACGACGATTCTTGTGTATCATCATCTCTAGTTTGGATAGTATATTCAATATATGAATCCCTCTACATTACATATATTGAGTGGTCGTGTTGGTTCAATGGAATGTAAATATACTTGTTTTCCGCATTTAAATTTGTGAATTCATGTATTTTACATTAAACAAATAGTAATCTTTAAAAAGCATTGATCTTTGATTACGACTAGTATATGATGCAACGATTGGACCAAAACCACTCAATTGTAAGACATAATTGTTGCAAATGAAGCATCAAACCGAATGTATAAATCGTATTAATTCTTTGTTCTTACATAAAAAAGCTCAATACAAAATAATTGTTACGTTCGTGCAAATTTAATCTTGATCAATTCTTTGTTCTTACATAAAAAGCTCAATGCAAAATAATCGTTATGTTCGTGCAAATTAATTAGAATAAATCTTAAAGTAGGCATGTTGGTTGGTTCGAGAAGAATCACAAATAAGGGAAGGCACAAATTCCAAAGACCAAAGTACAAAATAGATCTGTCTTGAGTTCTTAAGTCGAGGTATGTTCTAATTAAAATCCTACCATCGCAAGTCCATAACATCCCGTGGTCCTTCCACGTACCCTTTTCGCTGCTCATGCATGGACCAAACCCTAGCTGGCTTTTCTTTTTCTCGTCTTTTCTTTTCTCCATTTAATTTCCTTCATTTTAACAACTGTCTAGAGTTTGTTTGCCAGTTGTCTTGGATTTTGAGTCATGTCTCTTAACATTTTGAATTTAAACCAAACTTTTTTTTTTGATAATCTTTTTTGTTTTCTTACAACTAACTTCTTGTCCCACTCTCTTAGATTTTGATAGATGTCTTAACATTTACAATTTTAACCTAACTTCCATCGTATACAATGGATTCTACAATATACTGTTGCTTACTGACATGCACTAACAGAAGCGGTTAATTCGAGTTCGATTGCTCAATTCATTCCAACAATACTCATCTACAGTTTGAGTTTGAGTTTCAATAAATACCAATTAATCCTAATATAGTTTATATTAAGTTAATTTATTTTTATTTTTACTACATACAAATGGAGCATTCTCGAACTTTAGTGTCAGGATTAGTCGTCTTTAGTTCATAGCCACTAGACTATTAATTAACCACCCCCACACATAAGCTTAGTTGATTTAAATTGGGTTATTGGGTAACCCAAAACCCCTAAAAGTCTAAATTCATGTTTTTCATACGCTATATAAAACACGAAGTTCTTACTTTCCTTAATCATATATATATATGCATAAATATAAAGAATACTCATATTAAAGAAGCACAGAAAAGCATAGATCAAACTTTAAAAATTTAGAGAAAACTCAAGCTTTACAAAGCATCGAAATAACTAAGAAACTATAGAAATAAAATCGAAACGAACTAGATTTAGGCATTTAGTTCAGTTTACATGATATATTATATACAATTTTACCCCAAATCTAAATAATCTAACCCAAATATGTTTATTATTACGAAATTAAATAACTCACACAACTCAAATCCATAACCCTATACCCATCCCTACTAATAGTTAGGGTGTAGTCGGAAATAATGTATCAGTCTCTAAGTTAGATCAATAGTTAGAATTTATCTAAACGTTAATTATGCTCGAAATTAATTATGATTAATCTTTTTAAATGCTAATCATCCCCAGGGTGACGAGTCAAACTATAAAACCCTAGATATTGTACTATAATATCGTAATGATCTAAACAATTCAATATATAATATTGTCTTGCAGCTCAAAACCCACTAATTTGCATCTAATTTTATGTAGTTGCAACGAATAGGAAAAAATCACAAAACTAATTTAAAACGTGTGGAAAAAATGCAACTGAAATACAATTTTTAGTTTCATTTCACGTCACAAAATAGTTGCATAAATTTACCAACTTTTTGCAACTACACTATGGTTGGTCGCTTAGCAGTTGCTAAATGGCCAATTATTTTGCGACTGAAATAATTTTTGTTGCAAAAACAACAATTGTCGCATAGTGGTTGGTATATGGTCTTATAAAAAGAGACTTTGCGATTGCTGTGTTTTGTACCTATTAAAACGACTATTATGTGATTATATATCTACAAAAACATTATAGTTGCATTGTGGTTGCATTTTTTTTTTTTTGCAACTATATAATCAGTTAGTCGCTTTTTAATTGTTTTTTCGTAGTGCGTGGAATTTGATAGTTATGATAAATTATGGAGTCAGTTAGATTCTATAATATATATATACACTCTATATTATATATACATATGTATACTTGTATACTTAGTTAGAGAATACATTTGTATATATAACACAAATGTTCATTAATTCTAAGGTTAATGAGAAAATCTCTTTATTTCGTCTCTCTTTTAATATAGACGGTCAGTGTTCGTTCATTGGTATATAGTATTCATATTGACTTTAAATAAAATAAATATATAAAGAAAAGTGACCTTGATTTTGGTGAATGATTAGATTATAAGTACAAGATTGTCATACATCTACTCAAAGCAACAGTGGTCCTTGGAATCATCGTATCCCACCTAGTAAACCCATCAAGTATGACCTTAATTACTATGATGACATCATTCAGTATGCCACTAAATCCCTCGTTTAAATAATCTCACTGAATAACAAAAAGGTCGAAGGGGTCTCTCCGATGACGTTGACCAAAGTTTATGACTACCTGGCTCAGTCTCTGTTCAACGTTACAAGAACTGTGAAGATACCATATAATATAATAGTAAGCAAAGAGCGGATTTCTATTGTTTTTACTCCTTTCTGCTTGGCTCATGTTTGCGTTTCTATTTGTTCTAAAGCTAGTTGAACATTCGACCAAACATTTCATTATAAACTTTTAAGAATAGATAACAAAACAAGAAAGAAAACATCATATCCCCTATATATTAATCTCCTATATATTAAATGAGACTTATTTTAACAAAATAACCTTATGTTTACGTGGAATATTACATCAGTGTCATACTTACGTGTCGTCGCTAGATTAATTCTCAGGAAATATATTATATAAAACATTAATTACTAGACTAATTACATAATATGTCATTAGATCAATCATATATAAACTATCTTTATTTTAAAAATTATAATCTTACCTAAATTAGCTGTATTTATTTATGGAAAATCGAATAAGTAAATATTCTATAGAACTATGACTGATTTTATTGTTTTCTAAATATGATTAAATCGAGTAAGTAAATATTCCATAAAATTATAGCTGGATTTATTGTTTCTAAATTTGGTTTTTAAAATTTTATTTTAAAAATATACTATTTTAACCAAATAATTAATTAGTAACATAAATATGTAAAAACTTTAATTTTAAATTTTAATTATTTATACAATAATATACTATTAAAATATTTAAAAATGTTTATTTAATTTATTAATTAAAAAAAAATATTATAAACATCTTATCCCGCATATAACACGGAAATGATCTAGTTTTACTTATTATAAATTGAATTGTTATCCGGTTATCCGGTTTTTTTTAATGGAATAAAGAATCAATATTACATATCATTCTTTCCATCCTATAATCTACAATTTAACAAAGAAAAGATACCTACAATATTATATATAAATATATACATATATAAAATAAAATGATATAAGAGCTGATATACTACACATATATGATTGGTCGTAGACCCACAAACACTGTTGATGTGCCTTTATGAGGTCAGCATTTATATGATAGGTTTTTCTGTATTTTTGTCTCCATTCAAAAAAAGGCACTAGTTTACGAATAGATAGATATCCAAATTTAGAACCATAAAGATATCTTGTAACATGGATTTTAGTTTATTTTATTTTGGTCTTGTATACCAATTTTGGTTTATCAATTTTTTTAATGGTGATATGTGATTTATTTTAGTTTTTATTGATGCTGATCAGGTTAATTTGGTTTGATCCATCATAAAGGTCATCTCCGGTTTTAGGTTTATGTGGTTATATGTCACATGTACGTGCTACTATACATGAGTTAGATATATATTTGATGTCCGCATCCAAAATCATAAACACAAGTAAACAGTCACACATATACATATTTAACATTTATACGTAGTTACATCCGCTTAAACTTATGGTAGCTCATTGATTTGAAAATTTTTACTTTGAAAAAAAAAAATTCAAATATTTCTTCTGCGGTTTTAATTAGTGTTGACTACGCTAAACGTTTTAAGTGATAAAAATATTCAACTTGGATCATCGACTTCATGGACATTCAGAAACGATTATATATTTAATCTATAGAAAGAAATTTACATGCCCATATAAGCCACACACCACAATTACACGTTAGTATCTAGTTATAGTATAACGATTTCACCTAATCATACATGCGCGTATAAGGTACACACAGCACAATCACATGATGCGTCTCGAACTTTGGGACGTTCCATCAGAAAGGGAATAGCCTTATCTGCTGACCCACCCGCCGATTTACATTAATCCTTCATAAACTTGTCAATGTATTCATTTAACTTATTCTTTTGATATGGTAATTTTAGTTTTTATTATTACTACTGTTAATTTACTTTTAGGCGTCCTAATGCTAAGTTTCAATGAATCCTTTAAAAAAAAAAACTATTGTTAATATTAAAAATACACATTCATGCGTTTCATTATATTAATATAACACTATTTATCAAATACTAAGACTTTCTTTTTATAATCATTAAATTATATTTACAAAACTATACTAATAGATTTTATAACATCTATGCAAAGCGACATTTAATGTATGAAAACAAAAATCCAAAACGAGATTTATTACAGAACGAAAATGATGTGTTTGTTTGGTATAACTATATTATCTATACAGAAATCATACTTTATTAAGAAACCGGTGTATGGTTTATCCTCTTTGACTTCCAAAGTTTAACTTTTACATGTATCATAATCTGATGTGTGGCATAACTATAATGAACATAGAAACTAGTGAAGCTCCATGTTCCTTCTCCCAAACTCCAAAGTCAACTTTGACTATATTTCACATACACCGACACCCATATACGCGTGTATGTAAAATTCATACGTATCTTCAATCTTTATTCACAAATCACAAATGGCTAGATACTGCGGTCCATATGTATGATATAGTGGGTCCAAAATATATTGTCTGAGTCCGTACAAGAGAAGCTAAGACCACCTCCAATGCAAGGTTCTTAATGGGGTTCTTAACTATTAATTGTAATTTTAATAAATGAAAAAAAAAAAAATAAGTTAAGAGCCAAGTTCTAAAAAGTCCTAGTTAAGAACTCCCCTAGAGCAAAAATGCTTAACTAAGAACCTTTTTTAATAATAAAATATAGTTAAGAACTTTAGGAGGGGTTTAGGGTTGGAGATGCTCTAAGATGCTAGTTTTATAAGTCAAATATCGCAAGTGAACACGTCGGTAGTTTTCGGGAAAAGACAACACAACACGTATGCGCCTACGTAATATATTTGCTCTTTTAATATTTTTTTTAGTATACACTAATTATGCGATGTACACGGATTACCTCCCATTCTATTCACATCGACTACGTTCAATTTCTAGAACTCGTCTTACTAAAAAGCCAGGATATGTATGAATGAATAAAAATAAAAATATGTACACGTAATTCAAATATTTTTCTGATATATACATCGAAGCTTTGGTTATACAATGGATATGTATAGCTGCGTTAAGGGATTAACTAATCTTCCGGGTACGGGTCGCATTTTAACATGACATGCAAATTTTTATAATTTTTAGTGTCTTTCTTCTTAAGTGTTGTTTACTTAAATACTTTAATCTATAATTATTAATTACTACTCAGATAATCCACTGTGTTAGTTTTTCTCTAGATAATTTAGAATATTCTTTGTTTTTTAGGCTATAAGAATATTCCATATAGTTATGAATTAACTATCATTATTCTAATACGGTGGCGACATTATTAAGCATTACATTACTATTTTATTAGTTTTGGTTATAACGTCGGCAGAGTGAATTAAGGTTAATCACCCCCTTTACTAGTCACTTCGTTTAAAACATTTTTTAAGGCCAAAACTCCAAATCATGTATAATTATTATCTTGATCAATCTTTCATCGCAGCATTATTCTTCCTTTTATTTTTTTTAAGGTCCATAATAATTACTCTTCCTTCAATCTATTTACGACGATGAACATATACAGATGCGCAAATATCTATTTAGCTAAAAGAAACTATGATATTTTTTTTTTTGTGTGTATGAAATTAGACACATGTAACGAAGGTTCATCTAAAGAAAACGCCACTAAAAATCCCTGACCATCGGATCCAAAACTTATGAAAAATACTAAAGAAGTTTTAATGTTTACATTTTTACACGTTGCACCAAAAGAATAAGAAGATGTAAAACATTTATAAGTTTTTTCTTATGATCAGTTACTAATGATTTAACTTATATATAAAGCTGGTGCTAGACTACTTTTTCGTAACATGTGTTAGTTATTTTTAAACTCTAACGTTATTACAAACACAAAACAATTAGTATGAATACAAATTGGAAACTTCAATGAAACAACTCTATGATATCTTTGTAATTTATACACGTTGATAAATCATAAGCCAGGATCTTAAATTTATTTTTGTTGTTCTAAAGAAACAAACAAAAATTTAAATGAATTAGAAAAGTGACAGGGCTATAATGAGATAATAATGAAGCTGGAAAGGTTAGGAGAATCTGGTTGAGTTTGACGAACATGAAGGAAGAATATCAACGTTTCAACAACCAAAGCAATGAAGTGGCCGTTCTATGAACCGTATCTTTTTTGAAAAATTATTCTTTAACTCAATATACCAATATGAAAATATAATAATATATAGGGTCCTAATATATATCATACGTATAGTCTATTGTAATCCTATAACAAAAAACATATAATAGAAGATGGGTGGTCATGCGCTTTAACTGTTGTATTTGATAGCTTACCTAGTTGGCAAGCCACATCAGCACATTATATAAACGAAAGTGTAAGTCATCGGAAGGAAAATCAAAGTGCATATAATATTTAACATATAAACAATAATAATAATAATAATAATAATAATAATAATAATAATAATAATAATAATAATAATAATAATAATAATAATAATAATAATAATAATAATAATAATAATAATAATAATAATAATAATAATAATAATAATAATAATAATAATAATAATAATAATAATAATAATAATAATAATAATAATAATAATAATAATAATAATAATAATAATAATAATAATAATAATAATAATAATAATAATAATAATAATAATAATAATAATAATAATAATAATAATAATAATAATAATAATAATAATAATAATAATAATAATAATAATAATAATAATAATAATAATAATAATAATAATAATAATAATAATAATAATAATAATAATAATAATAATAATAATAATAATAATAATAATAATAATAATAATAATAATAATAATAATAATAATAATAATAATAATAATAATAATAATAATAATAATAATAATAATAATAATAATAATAATAATAATAATAATAATAATAATAATAATAATAATAATAATAATAATAATAATAATAATAATAATAATAATAATAATAATAATAATAATAATAATAATAATAATAATAATAATAATAATAATAATAATAATAATAATAATAATAATAATAATAATAATAATAATAATAATAATAATAATAATAATAATAATAATAATAATAATAATAATAATAATAATAATAATAATAATAATAATAATAATAATAATAATAATAATAATAATAATAATAATAATAATAATAATAATAATAATAATAATAATAATAATAATAATAATAATAATAATAATAATAATAATAATAATAATAATAATAATAATAATAATAATAATAAGAAGAAGAAGAAGAAGCACCTTAAGATTCTTGTAGGAAAAAATGTTTTAGATGTATCTAATACCTTAAGAGTCTCGGCTCTCGGTCCTCTCGGATGAAGATGAAAATAGGAGGAGAAAACCAACTTGCCCATAGTGTGTATTATAATATAATGATGCATGTATAATAACATCATTATTATCAAGAAATCTTGAAGATCTTTTGTTTAACCGATATAAGTAAACAAATATTAAGAGTCGAAATAAATAACTACAAAAATGTGATGTAAATGGGACAACAGTTATTCTCTTTACAATACAAGCCTGCATGAATCCAGGTAATCTGCCTTTGCAACTCTAAAGGCAGTTTTTCATCATTACATTATTAATTATTGCTTTGTTAATTTCTACTTCTGAATTTGCTTCAACAGGAAGACAAACTTAGCTCAGCCATGACGGCCCTTTAGTAATTATGTTAATATAATATATTTTAAAAACTTAATAGTACAACTCGTTTTAATCTTGTCGGTTTAGTTTATATTTGGTCCATTTAGATGATTATATAAGCTTCATCACTCTCTTAACTATAATCTTCTTGTAAGTCGTTTCTCCAAATCGTTATTTAAAATTTTTACCACTAGTGATTTATCCAAACTTGAAAATCAAAATTTTTATCCTTTATTATATATCCTTTTTTTTAATCAAAATCTCTATGATGATCAACTTAAAAGAGTAACAAATATTCCATGTGTGCTGCCAAAACAATCACAGAGCACTAAGAGGCATATAAAAATAAAAGAGTTAAAAAGAACTCTAGTTTATTGTAAGATGAATAATTAAGGTATCAAAACAACTGGAAATTAAGTTGTTAATATGACAGATATATAATATGACCCAAAAAAAATATAATTGAGATCATAGGATTATAGTTAGAATCCGATCAAAGGCAAAGCGAATGGGGAACATGCCGCGTAGTCATCATGCAGATATGTGGGCTCCAACAAAGCATGTACCACAAATATTTTATTTTAAAAAAATATACAAAATTAAAAAGATGTCTACGCATAACGAATATAATTATTGACAGTAAATAATCAGATGAAGAGATTGATGGATGTAATTAAGAATCTATTTTGATGATGAGTATCCTCCTCGACGGTCCTTGCTAGTTGCCGGTGGTAACCATTGAAAGAAATGAAAGTAAATCAAATGCACATGAATATAAATGAAATTAATTTAAGAATACTCTTATCATTATTTCATGAAAGTTTTCGTTTTTGGATTATAATTTTTTTTTTGAAAGTTTTAAATAACTTTAATTTCCCAATATAAAAAACTTTAACGTCTAGTAGCGGTATTGAAAAAAGAAATATTATATAAAAATTATATATGACATTATAGTATAATTACAAAACATCAAAATTAAAGTATAGTCATATTAATATATGGTGGATTAACATGTCAATTAAATCTGTCCTTTAACCTTTTTTTCTGTAAACAAATCTTTTAAGTGTTTTACTCAATTTTTTGTGAGGAGGTGAAATCGAACTCCCAAGCTCAAAAATCTTGCATATAGGTGACAACGGCACTTATGCTATAAAATCCGAACGTAGATTAAAGTTTTAACATTATATTTATAAAAATGTGTTACGGTGTATATAATAGTAACTCATAATTGTAAAGAAAAACAAAGAAAATAATAGACATTTATCCTCCTCACCACAATAAAGAATGGAACAAATGCTAGTTATGAATTTATTATAATTGATTGTTACTACAGACGGAGCACGGGGAGATTAAATAACAAAAATCTAAAATTGATACTAACAATGATTATTACTAGAACATAGGAAATATATGGTCGTGCTCGTGTGGTTAATAGATTAAATTACCGAATAAAGACAGAGAGGTTAAATAAGGCATATCAAACGGTCACACACAAAAGATTCGTCTCCAGAAACTCTCAATTCATCTTCCCTCCGGACAACAATCCTTCTTCTTCTTCTTCCCTATTGTCTCTTTCTTCACGGATTTCAATTAAAGCCTTTGATCCTTCTTCTCTTTTTTTTTTCTTAAAATAATAAAGTTTCTCTCTTTTACTTTTTTTTTATATTTAATTTTAATTTCTCTCTGGTTTTGGTTTTTTGGAATGGTGTGTGTGTTTAAACTCTCTACCACTGCTACTTCTTTGGGATGTGTTTGTTCCAATTTCGAAGAAACCTTGTGAAGACGAACCAACCCATGTATGAATTTTTCTATTTTAAGCAAAAAAAAATTGTTACTTTTGAATTGATGATGCTCGTGCTCACGCATTTTTTGTTGCGGATTTATTACTTAGGATCTAAAAATGAGATCTTTCACTTCGCAGTGGTAATTCAGCTTCTCTGTGTGCTACAAAGAAACCATTTTTTTTTTCTCTCTTTTGATGGGTTTTTGGTTTCGTTGCTTACACATTGATCGACCGCATTAGTTGTTTGTGCCTCTGAGAGAGATAGAGAAAGAGATAAAGACTAGATTCAATGGGTTTAGGATTGAGATTGACGTTCAACTCTTTTGATTTATTTGTGAACTGATTTTTTTTCTCGAACTCTGTGATTGCTTAATTTGTAAACTTCTTACGATTTGTTATTTTTTAATATTATTTCTTAATTTTATATATAGTTTGGCTTGTAGGTTGCTTGTTTGGAAGCAAAACTGGCAGTTGGGGGAGTTCCTCTTTTGAGAGAAAAGCATAGTTCTTTAAGGTGGGTTTCCATGGATTGAACAACCCTCAAGGAATCATGGATTACTTGTCTCAAGAGGAAGATTTGAAATTTTTCGATGCCAACGAAGAGATGATGGCATCAAATTCAAGTGGTTTTGGTTTTGATGTATGGAATGATTCACCTGCAAGTGTGGTGGAGAGGCGGAGGAAGTTCTTGGAGTGGATGGGAGTTGAAGAAGATCGTGTTCAATCGAAGGATTCGGTCTCTGTAGCTAATGTGGAGTCTGGTTTCGATGGAGCTCAAGAGAATTCTATTGAAGCTGAGGAGAGATCTGGAGGTTTTAGCAGTTCTTCTAGTGAAGTTTCCTCATCTCGTTCAAGTGTGGAAGTTTCCGAGGAATTGTCTTTGAGAGTAGACAAAAATGTGGGTGGATGTGATGTAACGAGAAGGCAAAGCTCTTCAATGGCATCATGTTCTAATTCCAGATATTGCCAAGTGAAGGATACAGAGAAGCAGAGGAGTATCGCGGGGTTAGTCACGAGTTTCAAGAAGGGATGGTTAACGAGGCTGCGGTCTTTGGGATGTACGGCGGATACAAATATTGAATCTGGTGGTAGAATCAGAGCTTCTTCTAGTTTTGGTGATGTGATTTCAAGAGTTAAGGTTAAACATTGTAAGAAACAGGCAAAGGAGCTTTCAGCTCTTTATCAGAGTCAAGACATTAAAGCTCATGATGGTGCCATCTTGGCGATGAAATTTAGCGGCGATAGGAAGTTTCTTGCAAGTTCTGGTGAAGATGGGATTGTGCGCGTGTGGAAAGTCGTGGAGGATAAGAGATCTAGACTACGAAGGGACTGCCTGAACGAGATAGACCCTTCGTGTATGTACTTTGAGGTAAACGATCTTTTCCAGTTGAAATCGGTTTTGGTGGATGAGGAAAAACCAAAGAAGACTACAGAAAGTTTCAGGAAAACATCTGATTCGGCCTGCGTTGTCTTCCCTCCTAAAGTTTTCCGGATAATGGAAACACCGTTATATGAATTCCGCGGGCACACGGGTGAAGTCTTGGACATCTCATGGTCAAATGATAATGTAAACTTCCAAAATCTTTTACATTTTCTTATTAACTTGCAACCATTGCTTAAATGGAAGTAAAAAAAAACTGAGGCATTTGTTATGTTAATTTCTTGGTGTAGTATCTTCTCTCGGCGTCAATGGATAAAACTGTCCGGCTATGGAAAGTTGGTAGCAATGATTGTCTTGGAGTTTTCCCTCACAATAGTTATGGTATGCTTCTTCTTCCTCTTGGTGATTACATTTTAAAAAAAAAATCTCAGTTACTACATTGATCTGACATTATCTGTCGCCTGCAACTTTTTTTTTTTGCAGTAACCTCTGTTCAGTTCAACCCCGTAAATGAGAATTACTTCATGAGTGGTTCAATTGATGGAAAAGTTCGAATCTGGAACATTTCTGGTTGCAACGTTATTGATTGGGCCGATCTCAAAGACATTATATCCGCAGTGTGTTATCGTCCGGATGGACAGGGAGGAATTATCGGTTGTCTGACCGGAAGTTGCAGATTCTTTAACATATCTGGAGAATATTTAGAACTGGACTCTCAGATACATTTGCATAACAAAAAGAAGTCTTCCAATAAACGGATAACTGGATTTCAGGTAATGTCTCCTCTTTTCCACTGGTCTTGATACTTTTGTTTATTTCTCTTGACATTGTGAGATGTTAACAAATCGATATGCATGTTTTTTTCTTCTTCTTCCAGTTTTTACCACAAGAGCCAAGCAAAGTCCTGGTTGTTTCCGCGGATTCCAAAGTCAGAATTCTCCAAGGCAACAATGTCGTCAGGAAATACAAAGGTATGTTGCTTCTTATGTTACCTACAACGTTCATTTTCTTTTCCATATCTCTATGATTGATTCTAAACTAAGCTCATCTCTGTTTTATTTTTTAATCTCTAGGCGTTTGCAAGACGAGAAGCCTCACATCATCGTCTCTCACATCTGATGGAAAGCACATTGTTTCAGCTTGTGAGAACTCCAATGTATATATATGGAGTAATGATGAGGAATCAGATTGTTCTTCCCAAAGCAAAAAGATTCGATCTTTTGAACGTTTCTCCACCAATGCATCCGTTGCAGCAACCTGGTGTGGATTCTCAGATCATAACACAACTCTCCCGTTTTCTTCTCCCTCTTGTTTATCTCTCAACGAAGGATTTTTCCCCGGATCAATATCCAAAGGAAGCGCGACATGGCCAGAGGAAAACCTACCCGCAAATCCTCTATCTACATCCGCGATGAATGCATCTCATTACAAATTTCTCAAATCCTCTTATCAGAGAGCATCTAGCTCTCTATCTTGGGGTATGGTCATAGTCACAGGCGGTTGGGATGGACGGATCAGAACATTTCAGAACTACGGGTTGCCTGTGACTACTTGAAAAAGCCGGTTTCTTTTTCCTAACTTTTGGAAAAAACAATCAGATGCCATTGTTCCTTTCTTGATAGGCACAAGCACATGGTTCTGGCAGATCTTGAAGCTATGGTGGGTCCAAAACCAGATCCACTCTCAGATTTATGGAGATATCAATCAGTCAAAAAGTGATACAAATGTGTTACTTTCTCTCAAGATTATGATCCTGTAGAAATCTTTCAAGAAGTGGTCAGTGGGAGATTTCAATCGGTTGATGAAGACGCAGGAGATGATAAGGAACAGATGTTTCTGTTTTTGGCAATTAGTGGCGGTTGGAGATGGTTTTAGACAGTACGGATTTGTCTGAAATTTGACAGGCGATTGTAGGGTCCAAATAAGAGGCAAGTGATCATGTAAAGTAGTGGTTGAAGGAGAAAGATGTTGACGTTACTTCCACAAGAAAGACCTTCCAATGGCTTCTCCTAAGATCCTTTTTTTAGGATTTTGATTTGTATAAGTTTCTAACGTAGTGATTATTGATTCGTTGATTTTGTGTAATTTGATTTTCTAACGTGTAGATGAGTTTATTATAGCTTTGTTTAGATTTGATTTCCAATTATTATGAGAGACAAATCAATAGATTGTAAGGAATCTCTACTTCACAGTGGCTCCGGGGCATTGTAGTTGTAAATTTTTTGTATACAGTAAAACATTTTTTTTTCTTCTTCCAAGTACATACAGTTACAATTGTCTAAAGAAAGAATTGGAGTTTGTGGTGTAATTTGAATTACAAGAATTGCTGAAACTTGTCTTCCTTATCTGCCGGAGACATGTTAGATATTAGGGAATATTATCTGAAATGCCATTTTCATATAAAAACACTTTTAAAAATGTCACTACGAAATAAAATCTCGAATAATGTCACAATGCAATTTTCTAGTCCAGTTGGATTGACCAGTTTACCCCTAGACATAAGCGTTCTCAAGAAGTTTCAGTTGTTCCCAACTCATTCCGAAGAAGTTGCTGATGTCATCATATCAATGTAGCAGGAATTTTCTGTGGACATTGGGATTTGTGAATATTTTTAAAAATTAGGTCTTCTCTTGTATTTTTTTTCCATCAAAATTGATATGTTATGCGTTATATCGGTTTGCATATGTCATTTCACTGATTATTATTGGCTACGATTGTCGATATGTCCATCATTATTGGTGGACAAGTTCTGTTATCCTCATCTTCTGTCCTCCTAAAATCAATAGGTATATGTATGCATTATCATTTGTGACAATTTCAGTGAGTTTCTTTCCCTCAAAATTGATATGTCGCGTTATGCGTTAAGCTCTCGTTTTATCATCTCATCATATAAATATTGGTCTTGATTCCGTTATGTCCACCATTATTTGTGGACAAATTCCATCATCTTATGTCACCAAAAATAACGTAAATCATGTCAATTATCATTTGTGAAGGTGCGTTGCTTTATTTTTTGCCATCAAAATTCAATAGGTCCACGCGTTTTACGTTGACTCTGTCGGTTTGCCTATTTCCACTCGCAATTATTATTTTTCTACTTGATTGACGATATGTCCATCATTTTTGGTGGAAAAGTTATGTTATCCTCGTCTTCTGTCCCCCTAAAATTAATAGGTCCTCTGTATGATTATCATTTTGACAGTTCTGAGTGAGTTTCAAAATTTAATATGTCCACGTGTTATGCGTTGACTCTGTCGTTTTGTCCACCATTATTTGTGGACAAATTTCGCAATCCTTGTCTTATGCCCACCAAAATTCAATAAGATCCTCGTCATGTCCATTATCATTTGTGGACAAGGTGTCAGATTGCTTTATTTTTAGATCAAAATTGATAGGTCATTATAATTATTGGTCCATTTGATGGCCGTTATGTCCTCCTTTATTTGTGGACAAATTCCACGATCCTCGTATTTTGTCCACCAAAATTCAATAGGTCCTCGTTGTGTCCATTACCATATGTGGACCAGGTGCCAGATTGCTTTATTTTTGTCCATCAAAATTCAATATTCCACGCGTTATGCGTTGCCTCTGTCGTTTTCATCTACCCGATGCGTGTCTATGTCCATTATCATTATTGGACTTATCCCCGTTATGTCCATCCTCATTGGTGGGCAACTTGCGTTTATTCAATGGGACTCACTATCTAATAATGACCCTGCGGTTTACTGGCATAAAATAGGCACATCTCGTTTCGCGCGTGTTCTTTCGTCTGCGTCTTCAAAAGCAAAACAATTTCTTTCTGTGGGTAAAAATGTCTTTTTGCACGTCTTACAATTCAATATAGAGTACCGAATGTGGCACTTTTCGAACTTCTGACTCCCAATAGCATTTCATGAAAAAATTTATCAAAATATGGCATTTCTAGATAAAAAGCTGTGAGGCATCTCGTTTATGGCATAATTAAGGACAGATCATCTGGTAACTGGTAAGTTGTCCATCTTTTAGTTGGTACATATAGTGGATTCTAAATTCCGCTTAATGGATCAAACTCTTCTTCCTTGTAGAGGTTTTACCTGATGGGCTCAAAAACCTATGAAAGAGTTTTATAAATGGACCAAATAGTAGTAATGGGCCCAATTAATATTATTAGGCCTAAATTGATCTGATCTGTCATGCCACGTCATAGGCATGATCCATAACGAATTGATAACTCTACGGTTGTCCAAGTTCGAACAAAAATCTCAACAAGCCATGGCTTCGCTTCCTGTTCAGTTCACCAGGAATAATCTCTCCACGCCGTATTTCTCCGGAAGACTCCACCGTTCCGCCTTCACGGAGCCGAGATCTTTTGTAACAGTACACTGCTCCGGTAAATGCCATCTTATTTCCGCTAGCTGCATTTATTGTTTTTTTCCAGATGTTTCTCTACTAGCTAGTTCTAGGTTTGCAATTTTCTCGTTTTTCCAGAAAATAAAGTAGTTTCAAGAATCTGGAGCTGGGTTTAATCGTAGTTCAAAACTCTAATCAGACCCAAAGTTTTGCTTAAATAGTTGAATTGTCTGCTTTTCATTGGATTATGTGTTTTTTTTTTGTATTTGATCAATCGAGTCGTATAGCTCTTGTAATGATCATTTACAGCCACAATATTGTTATGTCAAAATCGTGTTTTTTCTCAAGTGAAGCGAAAGCAGTAAATGTGTAAAATGATGTTTTTATGGTTTGCATTATGCTCTCAGCTGGAGAAAACAGAGACAATGGTGTAGGTTTTAAGAAGAGTTTGTTGCCGATTAAGGAGCTTGGATGTATTGCTTGCGCCGCTATTTGTTCTTGCACTCTTACTATGGCTTCTCCTGTCATTGCTGCTAACCAGGTCTGTCACATTATATGGCTAATGCTCTTCTCTAGCTTTGTGTGTGCATAGAAACTTGGATTATCATATTAATTTAATGTCTAGCTTAAGCTATAATCTTAGTCTGAATGATCCGTTTCTTGTATTAAGAATGTGTAATTATCCACTGACTGAACCCAAATTTTGAAACCAATTCTAAAGCTTATGAGACGGTTAAAGATGGCAATGTTTTAAAATTTCAAGAACTGAAGAATGATTTGTTTTCAGAGACTTCCTCCGCTTTCAACAGAACCAGACCGGTGTGAAAAAGCATTCGTTGGTAACACGATAGGTCAAGCAAATGGTGTCTATGACAAACCGCTCGATCTTAGGTTCTGCGACTACACAAATGATCAAACTAACCTCAAAGGCAAGACTCTCTCTGCAGCCTTGATGGTAGGTGCCAAGTTTGATGGTGCAGACATGACTGAAGTTGTTATGTCAAAAGCTTATGCCGTAGAAGCAAGCTTTAAAGGTATATACAACAGTCTTTGTATACTTACATGTACACTTAAATCTTGAAACTTGGAAAGCATGTTGTAATGCTTAGTTTGATCCTTGCAGGGGTGAATTTCTCGAATGCTGTTATCGATCGGGTTAATTTTGGGAAATCAAATCTGAAAGGTGCGGTGTTCAAGAACACTGTGTTATCCGGTTCAACATTCGATGAGGCAAATCTGGAGGATGTGGTCTTTGAGGACACTATCATTGGTTATATAGACCTTCAGAAAATATGTAGGAACGAGACAATAAACGAAGAAGGAAGACTTGTGTTGGGTTGCCGATAGAGACAAGAGGGAAAGATTTGATTTGAATGTAAGAATTGAGATTTGACAAAAGGATGTATGAAACGAAGTACGTAAAGTTTGAAGGATATGGGACTGAGGAGAGTTATGAGGTTGTTGTATAATCCATTCTTGTAAATTCTGTAACCAAAAAAAAAGGCATTTTCTCTGTTCTTCAATAATTTACATACACATATCTAAGTGTTAATATGTGTATGATATGTATGTGCAAAACATGTATAAGTTACAACCAACTCCCTAAGTGTTTTGTGTTCATGGACATAGTTATTGTAACCAATATAATGACATAATAGAAGAAGAAAAGACACAAGCGCATCTGGTGTAGTGGTATCATAGTACCCTCCCACGGTACTGACCAGGGTTCGATTCCCTGGATGCGCACCTTTTTTAGTTTATCTTTTTTTTTTTTAAATTGCATTTAGTTATATATATATTTTTTCTTTTGTGAAATCGGCATACAGTTGCACAGTTGCAATCTTTCTTCATTTGTACTGTGCAATAATAGCGACATAGAAAATTTCAGCTATGATAGACATATAATCTGTCTTCATTTTAATTTTGTTTTAATTAGTCCAGCTGTTAAAAGTTTTTATATTATATGTTTGAGATTGAAATGATCAACTATGTAAAATATTATAGATATTAAATTCCTATTTTTGGATTACGTAGTCGCTATTATAATACTGTACTGATTATTATTCGCTGTGTATACTAAAAATAAGCATAATTAGTATATAAAAACAAAAAATAACCATAACACTCTTTATTTATTTTCTGATATAACGAAGTACACAGAATATGACGACTATATATGTTAATAAATAGGATTTAGTATGTCTTGACACTAGTCCTCCTTTCACGAACGCGTTTCCGAAGGGTATTGTACAGTACTGATCTCATCCTCAAACAAAAAGAGTCAGAAAAGGAGGATACATAACATACATACATTCATATTATAGATATTAGTGCATGTGTTTATATATATGCTAACACTTATATATAGATAGAGAGAGAAAGAGACGATTGTGTTGATGATTCAACCCTTGCCTCCGGGCCTTCTTCTTGGGTCGTGTTTAGGGTTGGGTCCTGCATCGTCGTAGTCCGCTGTCGAGTGGAACATCAACTTCCTATGACTCATCTTCTCCGCTTCCACTCCCTCACTCTTTATAATAACAAACCAATATGGATCTTGTCAATATTTGGACGCAAAACATCACATTCCTAATATTTATAAGCACATATAAATATGTATACCTTGTAGAGCTTGAAACTTTCATGCATCTTTGAGCCTCCGAGATGGATAGAGCCTTCCACTATGGCTAAAAGAAAACATTGTATCAGCGGATTATACATTATTTTCTAAGTAATATATATATATATATATAGTAAAACGGATTCATATTTATTGCAACGGGAAGAGGTTAGTTAGATATGTTCTGATATTGAAAGAAAGAAAGGAAATAGTATTCGATGGTGTGATTCTATCAATATAATAGCACTTAACGAATGCTATTAAGGTAGACTGAGGTACTCGGTTCAACAATCAAGAAAAGACGAAGATACGAAAATCTAATATCAAAAGCTGATCTGGGACTGAGATGGATTGTGTTGAGACGCAAAGTCGATAGTTATCCCTTCATACAAAGTAAAAAGACTAAATTTAAAAGGATGGAATAGAATATATGTTTACCTAGTGATGAAGAGCAAGCAATGAGTACAAGGAAGAGGAAAGATAGGGGTTTGATCCTAAGAGGCATATTATATGGTTTTTGATGATTACTCTTTGTTCGTTTAAGGGAGAATGTAATTAATCAATGGAAAATGAGGAGAAAATGGGTTTTCATATGAGAAGAGGGGAGAAGGCTAGTTTCCATTTTATAAACGGTCAAGTTTATGTGGTGGAAACTGTTATGGTCCATATAGAATATAGTCGTAATGGTGATGATGATGACTATGACAATGATGATAACCATGACTAAGATGGTTGGTTCTGTTTATGATAATGAAAACATGTAAAGCCCTTATCAAAATAACTTTTTAAAATAAGAATATCACGTGTATATCAATTATTTTTTTATCATATTTTTTAAGAAGTTTAAAACAGTGGTGAGACTAACATCAAAATGGTGATGATAGTAGCAAGAAAAGAAAAAAGAGAATAATGAGATGAATAAGAAGATATTGGGTTAACGCTCTGAACCCACAAACCCTAGAAAAAGTTGAAAAAAAAGTCAACTCAACTGTAGATTGCGTTACATCTCCCAGAAAGTACACTTAACGCTTACCTCTATTTATGCTCGTGGACAAAAAATCGTATATCAGCTAATTAATAATCACATTTTTTCGCATGACATTGTCCAAGTTTCAAAATATATATAATTTTTATATCTTATGATAATGTTAATTAGACGGTCTTAGATATACCATCGACAAAAATATTGAGGTATATCGGGCCGTGCCAAAAAATATTTAGGGGACTGAGGCCAACTAAATATATGACGACGATTTCTTTTAAAATTTTTGGCCAATCAATTTTTAATCTTTTCTCATTTCATATATTATTATCTAATTAATTTATAATTACTAAAAAAACTATATATTGATAAATAAATGGTTGATATACATCGTACCTTAGCTAAATAGGAGAATGTAAAGAATAAAAGGTTGAATTTAAAATTATTTTATTATATTCCTCTGTTAAGAATAAATTTTATTATGTTAGAAAACTTAAATATATACTCAAATTTATCAAAATACGAGGCATCAGATATTTGAGGGATTGAACGCGAATGCCTTACCTAGTTATTAAAACTAGCTTAGCTAGATTTATTTTCGATGCATAAGGTCTTATTATTTTGCTTCTACAACATCAACATTTTCTTTTGACATCACATCATCAACATATTTATAAGATTATCTTAACATTTTATGAATAACGATATGTTAACAAAAAAATATTTTATGAATAACGATATATCGTCTATAACGTATGAAGCTAACCATTTGAATTACAAATCTATTTTTTTCGGCACACCTCATATGGCGGATGACTTAAAACACTGAATTTTTTTGAAAACAATTGCAAACACAATCTAAAAATATATTCTAGGGTGCAAGATCTAAAAAAAAAAAGGATGTATTGCATCAATTAAATTGCATCAAAAAAAATGGTATAATTTGAGTTACTTATTCATAACCGATACAAAATATTTGATTTAACGTCAATTACAATAAGTGATTTTATAACTAGTTATTTGGCATCACTTAAGTTAAATTGATACTAATTTGTCTTAATTTGCATCATTTAAAAGAAAAGGATACAAAATAAAAATTGGCATCAATTGTACAAATGATAGAAAAGATGCAATTTTTTGTTTTTTTAGGAAAGTCCCAATCGACAAAAAAAGATTGAGAGGAGAGAATTCTATAAAACAAACTCATCATTTTAGAGTAAGTTTATAAAAGGACTAAATGAATAAAAAACTCATAATAATTATTTTAACATATTTATTTTAATGTATTTACATATTATCATATAATTAATAATATTTTAAATAATTAATTCTTTTTTATAAAAATAACTAATTTTAGCATCAATTGTTAACAAGTGATGCAATTCTAACATCAATTATAAACAAATGATCTAATTATGTGGAATCAATTGTTAGAACTATAACAAATACTAACATTATTTGTCATATGTATTAACTGATGCAAAATTCATCATTTTTTTTTTTGCAACCGATGCATAGTAACATCGATTACAATAATCGATACAAATATTTATGTCAACTGATGCAAAATATTTGCATCACCATTTACATAGTCACTTATAATTGATGGAAAGTTAATTTGCATCAGTTAAAACTGACGTAAATATATATAATAAGTGATACAAAACACTTTTTTGTAACGAAGATTTGAATTATTTGGCCAACTAGTCGATCAGTGCCGTTTGAAATTTTAAATACACTGGATATGATCTTGTAACCAAGATTTACGGCAGCCAAAAAGTTATTAATTGTAAATGTTTGTGAACCATGCGCATGAACCATCAAATACTTGAATTGAAGTTGTATCCTAGGCTTCCTAGCTAAGCCATCCGATAAGGTTATTCATGTGGTTCAAATTCATAATTGAAAAAATAGATTTGTTTGATGCAAGAAAAGTGACCTAATTCAGTAACTTAAGTGGAACTTCCTATCTTGACCATATATACTAGGACCAAATTTTATTGGTTCAGCTTAACTTCCAACTAAGTTTATCACTCTAACATTACACTTATAGGTATTACTTTCACGTATGATACTAGTTTTGTTTTACTTTTATGTTTTATATATATATTGGTCAAAGTTATTTATATATATTTAAGATTTTGTTTTACTTAGAAAATTTCAAATCATCCCCCCCCCCCTTTTTTTAGTTTCTTTTTTCTAAAATCTTTTATCCTTTTACCATTCAAATCGGTTGTTACTAATCAAACCGGGTTCTCTAAACACTATCTATAAGATAGTTCCTTTTTCTAAGTGCTGTTTTATTCTAGACGAATTTAGTCAAAACCGATATTTTTTTCTAAAAGAAAAAGTTTCATTTGGTTACATGATCAATTTTTATATAAGGTTTAACTTTTAAGCCCATTGTTTTCACCACTTTTTCCCACACAGCTGTAATGTATTATAGGTTCGATGAGTGCACCACGTGTGATCATAAGTCTACTTATCGACGCAAAATTTTATTGGAAATTGAATTCTGCTAAGATAATTGGGTCCATTATCAAAAGCAAGATGGAATCATACCAAACTCGTACGTAATTAATGTTAGTTTTAATGCTGTTAATGAATCAAAACGAAAGTGAAGTTTTGTATCAAGGGTACATACTTTTCAAACAAAGACCCTACAAATATCCAAACTTGAACACACTATTAATGCTTTAATTATTTGTAAAACCTTTTTGTCCACTTTGTGACTGAAAATTTGGGTTTTATATTGAATACACTGATACAGTTAAATACTTGAAAATGGATGATCAGCATAGTACTAATGCATATGTAATAGGGAATTATAAGTTAAAATTTAAATATGAATAAAAACATTTTCTTTGCGGTAAATGTAAAATTTACAGTGATTAAATATATGTAGACTAAATTAGTAAAAACAGATCACTTACTTAAACCAACATGGTAGGCAACTTCTAGACAGAGAAATAAACTATTTTACAAGTGGATTTAGGTAAATAATTAGGAAGTCAAAAGATGGTTAGGGCAGATTTAAAAATCCGTGGTACCAAACACTAATTAATTTGATACCCAAAAAAAAAGAGAAATAGTGGAACTAATCCTTCCATTTCGGCCTTCACAACTTTATAAGAAGTCAACTAAGATTGAGACAGACATAGCGAGTGGCCTGCAAATGTATGAGAGAAGTGCACCTTTTTAAGTGACGCATTACAGTGAGAGACCACTATCCCCCAAAATCTTATTTTATAATAAACATCGTTTCTCATAATATTATGACCTAAAATCCATAATTCTACTAAATCCCAAATAATTAAAGAACTTTGACTCCAAAAACTCACAATATGAATGGTTATAGAACATATGGTCTTTCATTCCTAGCAAAATTTTATAGACTTCATCATATTCAAAATTTGGATTAATGAAGTCTTTTAATCTATATTTACCACTCTCTTATTATTTTTCTTCAGTTATTCTAATCTTAAATAAATTATCCCCTCTAGATGTTTCATAAAAGAAAACGTTTGGCACCTATACTTCTACTTTCTTAACAGGTTATATATATATATATATATATATATATATATGTGTGTGTGATAAAGTCATAAAACTAATATAGACTACACATACATTAAAACAACTAATTTGCTTAAGCAAAATCGTTGGCACTATCTAAACAATCTTCAGCTAACAGGCTAACACATGTACATATAACCCTTCCGACCGAAGCCACAGTGACTATATATATATATATATATATATTTTTTTTTGTCAAGCAGCCACAGAGACTATATATGAAGATAGTTTAAGACTATGCATGACTTCACAAAGAAATGGAAATAAAGGGAAAACATGAGTAGGAAAAAAAATCAATGCGTCGGCAATTATATATATGTTGCGTTTAAAAGGAGTGATGAAAAAAAACTAATGAACCACTAAATGTTTTATTGGGCAATAATGTACTTGTCTTAAGTCTTAACTTCTCTTTGTTGTACCATGTCGACTACAAAAAAAAGACGACGAACACGTACGTCTACTACGTAAAAACAAACACTAACATAATTTACTACGCCAATAATAAATCACGAGACACCCAGAACTAATAATTTCCCTAGTTTTCTTAAAAATTTCCTTTGTTTTAATATACACATTCCATCTCATAAGTGTAGTTTTAAGCAAAGTTCTAATGTTTCATCCATTATTTTAGCTTATAAATTGGAAAGATTTGTTTCTTATGTTTGACTAAACTAATTTTCTTAAAAATGCATCGATTTCTTATTTTTCAGAAAGTTATCCCAAATGCTGTTCATCTTCTAAGATAGTGTTTAATTATAAGTATTATTTTAAAAATTAATTGACAATTTTATAAACATAACCTTAACATAAAAACTGAAGCTCTTTTTTTATCACAAAATGTTCATGGATTTATCGATAGTTTTGTTTATTTTGGCCAATAAGTTGATTCGTAAGATTTTCGGGAGATATCGACCATCAAAGATCTTTCACAATTTTTGGCAGTTTCCATGCTGACGACTCTCATATATCTTTCGGTGGTATTGAATTTAAAGTCTCAACATAAAGTATTAACGCCGTAATGAAATTATTGAATATGAAAAAAGTCGTCGCGGACGACAAAAATGTGTTGTGTTTTTTTTTTTGTTTGTGTGTGTGTGTGTGCGTGTAATGTATGTGATAATATGTGGGTGTATGTGCTGGACAGTCTTTTGACACTAGAAAAGGCCCACTTCTAATTACCACCAATCTTTTTTCAACTCCATTTTTGAGTCAGAGTGGCGTGTCCTATTTCTCTTGGATGTTTAGCTATTATCTATCTTTTATTTGTTTTTCGTTTTTGTAATGGAAGATAGAATAGAGTCCATTTAAGTGAGATCCGGATGAGTATGTCATGACATTTTAGTAAAATATACCAACAGAACCAAAGTTCTTCATCTTAATCTATTAGAAAAAGATTTGTGCAATGACCTTGACATTAGAATTTTAGATATTTAATAGTTCGAGAGACTTCAGAAAATGTTTTGAGACTAACATAGAACCGAGAGAAACTAATTTAAACCATATCGAACTTAACATACAAAATATAGAATTTAAACCATAACTTGAATGGTCAAACAATTAGGTGTTCACAATATCATACACCTGAAAATTTCTCATTTCTTTAAAAAGTTAACATTTTCTAAATATAGGTTCTATATTATCAGTTGCATTTGGCATTTGGTTATATTGCCTAAACATAAACGATCATTTGAGAAATAAATTTAATACAACCAATCAAAATTGAGGTATCATAAACGTTTGAAAGCAGCGTGATGCGAGATGATCTTCTTAACTTGACTCTTTGGATGCAGAGTAAGGCAGGGCAATTTCTCCTATTAACATGTGACCTTTCCCATATAGTTCGAGCCAATCAAATGATGGAATCCAAAAGATTGAAAACACATTGTAAATATAGATGTGGACCTCTTGAAGACCCTAAGACATGACACCATATAATGTTTCCTGTATGTAACACGCACATATATATATATATATATAAAAACAAAACACAGTGTATGCAAAACCCCTAAACTGCATAGCAAGGGAAGATAGACATGTGAAACTTTTTCATATAAAAACAAAATGTAAATAATGCTTTTAATCAAACATACAAACCCCCAAAAGACAAAATGATGATGCAAAGACTGCAACTAACCAAATAATAAAGAAAAAGAAAAGAAAAAAATCAAGGGATTGTCCTCTAATAATGCCCCCACTTGATAAAAACCTGAGACCTCCCTCCTCAAGGGGTTAAAGAACATATGAGAGAATAGAAAAACAATTTTGCTGAATGTATTATGATGTTCGATGAAACCTTTTTTTGGTAAAACTTTGTCCCAAAAACCACCAGAAAACGACCACAACTCCTCCTCCTCTTCCTACTCCCGGGGCTTTCCTTACCCGTTCAACCACGACTCCTCCAGTTTCATTATTTACCCAAAACTCATCATTCCCCCATCCTCGACTCAAGGATTCCCTGACTGACCCCAGTAATGCTGATGATGCAAATGAAACTGATGATGATGATGATGATGCTGATGTGACTCGGCTGTTGCAGCTCTACCCTCCCCGACCGACTCAACCCACCCAGAGATGCATGCAGACTTTACTAAAAAGCAAAAGGAATTTTCTTTTTTCTTCTTAAAGGCAAAGAAGAACCTTCAAACAGAAATGGCACGGGTAATGGCATGCTTCGCCCATTCCGCTGCTTCTTTAATTGTGTGGTCTTCAGAAGACAAACATTCGTTTAAGAACTCTTTACTTGACACTGACTGTTGTATCAAACTACCCACATGACTCCCTAGTGTATCCGCTAAATCTCCTAAGACCCCAATTGCTGTCTTCATCACCACCTCGTCCCTGTCACGCAGCATTTATCACAAAATTAAACAACTGTTACAACTAATATATAATTCAGTTGGGTTGAAACAAACTTACATGTCTTTCTCCATGTATATACTGTCCAAAAACTGGAGGATATGGGGTGCGTAAGGAATCAGGAGCTGGGTTTTAGGAGAATTCTTGAAACCTTGAAATATTCCTGAATAAGCCTCAAGGATCCCGTTTCTCAATGAGTTTGTGTACTCCGTCATTTCATCATCAGCTCCAGACGAGTGAGCAGATAATTCTGCGGCGCTCTGAAGCATCGGCATTGAATACCTCAGGTACTTCTCAAAATCCTCACCGATGGCAAGTGCTATGTCACCAAAACAGGAAAATATTGGTGGCTTCACGGATCGGTGCAACTGGTTGCTCGACAAATCTTTCAGAAGCTGCGTCATAATCCCGTCGCAATAAGGTAAAATTTTGTCCTCCAATGCTCTGCAGATATCTCCAACAACACCCACAGTAACAGCACACACTTGGTATTCTTCAAAGTTTTGAAGACCCATTTCCAGGTACTTGTAAAACTCAGGCATGTATTTGGCGAAATCGGGACCTGCTGCATAAGCAAGAGCGCCGATGGCAAGCATGGCTTCCTCATGTGCAGTTGCACTTCTACAACCAAACACCCTCAGGAAAAGTCCCATCATTTGGTCTGCATATTGCATGAACATATACTTGGTTGGTTCAGATCCCAATTTCTGTATGATGACCTGCAAGCATCCACAGAGAAGTCCCTGCAGCTCGTTTTGTTTCTCCCTCTCGTCCAATGAAAGTTTTTCCCCTTCCAAAGTATTGTGAAGCTCCAACATTATCACTGGTACTAATTGCAGAACCATGGTCGCCGTTTCATCAGTCGAACACCTGACAACTTCATTCAACGCCTCATACGCTGCAGTCCGCAAGCGTGATTCAGTTGCATCCTCTCTGTGTGCAACAGCAAGAAGTGACTGAATAATTTCCTGGAAGAAGGGTGTTAATGGAGAATTGGGACCGATATCCTCATAGCCTTGAGCAAGGAAGTATAGAGCCCCACAAGCCTTCTCGGCAACATTAGGCGCATCCTTCATGGTCTGGATCAGTACTGTGATAATCTGCTGGCAGTTTGCCTGGGTAATTATTGGTGTCTCGATTGTTGAACCATGAAGGAACTCAAATATCCGACCAAGGGTCCATGCGGTTGTGTCTTTCACATGGTTGCTTGGGTCATTTGTTAGAGCATTAAGCATAAATGTTAACGCTGCGTTAACAATTGCCATCAACTTATCTGCAGAAGGGCCTTCCAAAATGGAACCAAAAGCATAAGTTGCAGCTTCCCGCTCTCTCCAATCAGGCTTTGATATTTTCTCTTCAATAAATGGCATGACATGTGGTACAATGTCATCTCCAACTGCCTTAGCAACCAAACCGAGGCATGTCCCACCTGCCATTGCAATATTCCAAGCCCCTTCATCCAAATCTTGATCTTCTTCTTGCTTAAGAAGAGTCTCCAGCAGTAGAGGCACAAGCCCAGGGAGAGCCTGCTTAGTAAAATAAAAGCATGGAACATCAGAATCCCCAGCGAACTCACCACCATATTCTTCTAAGATGTCAATCTCTTCGTCACAAATAGAACTCCAGAATTCAATTGCTTGTAGAGCAACAGACTCGTCATCTTCTCTTACAGCCTTAGCTGTGATGTTGAATATATCTTGCATATAATGCGCCAACTTTTCATAGTATGTGGAAGCAATAGATACCAAACACTCAAAAGCCGCCTGCCTAATTTTCACCTCAGGGGAGAGGGTTGCTTCACACACGACTCTCATGATATAATCACGCTCCATGTCGTTGTTGAAATTTGCTTGGGCGAATCCCAGAGCCATGTATAAAGCACGAGTTGCAGCAAGTCTAACATCATTATTACCTTCAGCAACATTCATACCCTGAACAACAGCCGTGAGTATCTTATTTACATGCTCCTGTTCGACAACGTCAGGTGACACTTCTTCACATAGGTATCCAAGAGTCTCCAACGTGGCTTGCTTGACATGAGCTGGTAACTGGTGAATATTAGAGAGAAGAGATACAATGAGCTCAGGCCACTGCTTCTGTGGCAACTCAATACCTGCGACCTTGGCGATGACCTGAGATGCAGTTGAGCGAACATCGGGTACAGGAGACGAAAGTGTTTTCAACAAGAATGCTCTGATCTGCGACTTTGTTGACATGTCTAGAGCCAGCCATCTCTGAACCAGCTCATACTTCCTGTGTTGTTCCTTAGCATCAAGAGCATTTTTTAGGACTAAACCGGCTAATTTCCTGCTATCAACTGGCTTCTCATCATTCGCAAGCTCTCCAGCAAGCGACAACAAGAAACCTGCAAGGTTTTGCTCCTGAAACTGTTTAAGACTTTCTTCAGCGTGCTTACGTACAGTACCATCAATCGACTGAGCATTAATGAGCAACTGGGTAACCTCCATTGCCAAAGGTTTATCTGCAATAAAAACAATCAACACAACAGATTTAGCAAAACTGAAAAAAACTTCCTTCTTGTACAAATTCCCAAAACAACAACCAAACGTTTACGTAAAACAAAATAGAATTTGCAAAAACTATGATAGAATCAGTAAACAAAGACATCTTTAGTGAAAGCCAACAACATGAAGAGACTCGTTACAATCAGCCTACGATTAAGAACAAAAACCCATAAATGCCTAAATCACTATCGCCGACGCCAAATCTTAACAAACAAAAACGCCATGGATCAATCAAACATCAAAGAACGAGCTATGACCAGTTAAAAGACTATCAAACTCGATTAAATAAGAAAAAAACCACAGATCCGAGCACGAAATCGAATATACAAAGAAATCAACTAGTTACTAACTAGACCAAATCAACTAGTGACTTGAACAAATAAACAAATCGATAAAATCTAGAAGCAAATCCCAGAGACGAACGAGTTCAAATCCTAAAAACCAATGAACAAATCTAAACGAAACTTAGAAATCAATGACTAAATGAATCGAGATCGAATCAGGAAGAGAAAAAACGCGAATTGGGAACTAATGAATTCGAAGATGGATCTTTTGGAGAAAGTTCAATAGACGAAGTGAAGAAGATTTTACCTAAAATATAGGCGGCGCCGATCGGATAAAGCGGTAAATCGAAGACTGAGAGGACAAACCCTAGAAGCCCAGACGCAAGAGAGAGAGAGAAGAGAAGAACAGTTCCAGCGAAAAAGGGAAGAGAGAGAGAGAAAAGAACGGAATCGGATGTGAAGATGTACTTCAATTTATTATTTAAAAAAAACTAAACCAAATTATGTTAATCTTTTAATTTTTAAATTTATTTCCAATCGTATATATATATTTTTACTCAAATCTAATATTTAGGGTTTGCTAAGTGTATCCTTTAAAAAATAAAATACGAAAGAATTTTTCTAAAGTATCCAATATCAAAAAACAAATTATATAAATCTTATTTTTTGATAATTATGTAAAATCTTCAAAATTTGAAAATTTTGTTTCGAATCGTATACTATATTTAGGGTTTATTCAGTGTATCCTAAACTTTTTTTTATAAAATATATATATATATATATATATATATCTAGGAAACTATTATTCTAAATTACCCAATATATAAAAAAAAAGTATTTTTCTAATGAAGCAAGAGAATTATTTATATCTGGAGTGATTATGTCGTACATCGCGTGTTGGGTGGTCCTTATCTGAAACCCCACCTTAAATATTCTCATCCTTTCGATTCCCTGACATCGTTTAATAAACAACGGTTCTGATTGTTTTTTGTTTTTGTTTTACTGTGAGATGCGAAGAAGACGAATTTTTTTTTTTTTTTTGTCTTCCTAAGGTACAAAAATAAAATAATACATTTTATAAAATATTTGACATATATGAATGATAATGATTCCGAGGAGAGAGAAACATCATATTAAACTTTTTAGCATTGCTGTCAAATAAAATATAACTTTATAGCTTTATTATTGGACTATGATGATCTCTTCTCTCTGGGTTCGATATAGTAACCAATAAAACTAGTTACTATATGAGTATATGTAGTGTGTTGTATACTTGTATGTCAAAACATTGATTTAGGAGGAAGGAAAAGATTCAGAGGAAAGGTTAAAAAAACAAGCATCTAGTTTTGAGACAATGATTGACACAATTTAGAGACTGAAACCTCTAATTGGAATCTCTCTTCTCTCGCATCCAAGGCCACTCTGATTCACAGAGATCAAGAGGCGAGTTTCCGTCGTCGTCTTTAATGGTTGTATCAGCTTTCTGCTTCACTAGAAACTCGGCGAGTGCTTCTCTTTCGCAGACAACAGCGTAGTGTAGAGAGGTTTGGCCTTCATTGTCCTACAAAACGTTTGTCAGCTAAAACACAGCCCACAGATCTCTATTTGAGAGAAAGAAATGGTTTAAGGTTTTGTTTATTTATTTACTTTAGCGTTCACATCGGCATTCTGATCAATTAGAGCTTTAGCAACATTCAGATGGCCACGGTCTATAGCCCAATGCAGCGGTGTTCGACCTTCACTATCTGACATTTTTCAAGGTGGAGTAACCGTGAAATTTCCAAAGCAAATCTAAACATTTGTGAAAATGATATAAATAGAGAGACTAACCTCTTGCATTTACGGGTATGCCATTTTCTAAGCACTTCAATAGATTCTCGACTTCTCCTTCTCTAGCAAAGCCGTGTATGGCATCAATCTTCCTGGAACATGGAAATAGCATAAAGAGAAAAAACAAGAATGAACACAGCTTCGACTATCATTATGTTATCTATGAAAAATCATTAAACTTTGTACATAACAGGTATGAATTACAATTCCTCGGTCTCCATCAGGTGAAAAGTATAAATATAGGCTTTCTTACTCTGATCTAGTAACGGATCAACCATATAGAGAACTCGGGAGAAAGTGATCTTTACGGAAATAAAAGTTCAAAGATATCAGAAATTTGTAACTAACTACTTAGAAACCTTACAACTCATTTTCGGATCCTTCTTCGTACACCAATGAGCTAAAAACCGGTCCCATGGGGCCTGCAGCATCACCACTCCGATTTCTTCTTTTCTAAAAGTCCGCAACAAAGCAAACAAGCCAAGAAATCAAGATAGAGATTTAAGAAATGAAACAGATCATTCACATTTCACAAAGAGTCTGAATATATGTAACATAAGGGTAAGAAGACAACTAACCGAGCCACCGTCTACCCAAGCTGGATACAACTGAGTAACAAGCTCGATATACTTCTCCATTGCTTCCTCAGGAGGCATAGCACCCAATTTCTGCCATGCTTGCCTATAACAAAACAAGTCTCAGTCAATCAAAATGCATTCCTAAGACCAAAGTTGCAGCATAACCATAAATTACCAATCAATACAACAGCAAAAAGCAATCCTTTTCGATACTCTCACAGTGCAAGATATATCTATGATGAAGAAACATCAGTACATCACAAGTAAACATGATCAAGCAATCATCTTCACAGTCAAGACATATGAATCAGATTATCAATCAATACAACAACAAAAGGAATCCTTTTCGCTATTTTCGCAATGCAAGATACAAAGTTGGTGACATCAACATCAGTACATCATAAGTAAACATGATCAAGGAATCATCTTCAGCGTCATAAGATTTGAACCAGATTTATCAATCAGAGTAATGGAACAAACCACTTGGCACGAGCAGTCATTTTAAGAGCTGATGGTTGAGGAACAGTGCAAGGTCCTTCAGTAGCAATCTTATACAATCCATAAAGCTGAAGTTGCAAATCATTTGATACTTTCTGAGAAAGCCTGTCCGATGCAGCAGCAGCCACAAAGGCCGTCGCAGCACTAAATGCCTCATCAAGTTCTGTACTTTCGACACCTTCCCAATCATCATCGTCATCATCGTCGTCCTCATCATCAACTTCATCACCTCTCAAATTACCTTGCTCAGCTACAAGAGAATCTGTCTCGCCGCCAATCCCGGTTGAAGATTCGACCTTTCGCAAGTTCTCATACTCCGATTGGGTCGTGTGGTTGCGAGTGAGTGAGAGATTCTCGTCTTTAAACGCGACGAGGATAGAGATTAGCTTAGCTAGAAGGTAAGCGAAGATCAAACCTAAGATTCCAGACTGTGCAAGCTGATACCAATCACCCATTTCCCCAAATCGAATAAGAAAGTAACCCAACCGAGATTCAAACACAACGAATCCGAAATCTGAGTAAAGGAACCCTAAAAATCAAAGAAGGGTCACAAGAACGCATCTCCAGAAACAAAAAAAGGAACCACCTTTTTTTCTCTTGTTTTCACCGCTTCACTCAATTTGTTTTTTTTTTTTTTACACTTTTTGTTTTGTCTATCTGGGCTTTTTCTTTTGTTGAAGACGAGACAACAGAGGAATCACTCTGAAGAATTAGACGATTGCCCAAAACACAAACCTTAAATTATTGGCTGATAAAGTTTTCACTTTTTGTATTTACGTATCGTGGTTGTTTTCTTAATTTGAGCTTTGTAATTTAAGGTCAGTTTTTCACTAATAATCCCAACATTATGAGGCAAGTCTTATGATTCCTTCCTAGTGTATAGTTGCTTACTTCTTTATACTTTACACTTTACACTATAATAACACGAAACGAAAACAAAGAGAGAAAAACCAAGAACAAGGAACTATGCATTACCATTCCTTAAATTCAAACCAAGAAACAGCCATTGAGAAAAAAACAAAAGGCCTTCAATTCAAAAAGCTTTAACAAAAAAAAGCTACTGAAAAATCCTACTAAGAGAATGTACTTATAAATCATTATTACTTTATGGACGATAATAAACAAAAACAACCTAAACTTTTCCTTCTTTTCTAAACCATCAAATTCGGTTCTTTTCCTCTGCAACTCTTCTCCCTTCATCTCTGCCATAAGTCGGTCCTTTTCGCCTCCCTGTCTCTAAAAGAGCAAGATCGTTATCTTTCTCTCGACTTTTGATTCAGATGAGTAAGGCTTCTTTATCTCAGCTCGTGATATTGTGCTTCATCTGGTTAAGTCCTTGCCGTAGCTTGGCGTCTTTGTCATCATCGGTTTTGCTGAGGAATTTGTCGACCTGAGATGCAGCTTGACGTCCTTCTGAGATGGCCCAGACAACCAAAGACTGGCCTCTGCGACAATCACCTGCTGCAAAAACACCTTCCACGGTTGTGGAAAACCGGCCATACTCTGCCTTAAAGTTCGATCTGTTGTCGCATTCGAGTCCTAGCTTCTCGGCCAATGTCTGTAAGAGAACAAGAACAAGCCATTGGTTTACAATCATTGCCACAATGTAGAAGAAGAGGGTAAAACAATGAGAATCACTTACTGGCTCAGGTCCAAGGAAACCCATGGCCAAGAAAACGAGGTCCGCTTCAATTATTTCCTCGGAACCTTCGATCTCCTTGAATTGGAACCTCCCGGTTTCATCCTTCTCCCAACTCAATCGCACAATTTCAAGCCCTTTCACATTTCCATTGTTATCACCTATGAACCGCTTGGTTAAGACCTCATAAGTTCTAGGATCTTTTCCGAATTTGGTGGCGGCTTCTTGATGTCCGTAGTCAATACGGAATACACGAGGCCACTGTAGTCACAATAATACAAGGAAGTTCATTAAAGCAACAATATACATACCTGCTCACAAGTTTTTTAACCTATGAAATGCAAAAGTCTTGAAAAGGTTGTTAAAATGATTCGAGTGTAGAAGATCTGAAACAAACCTGTGGCCAAGGATTTCCAGGTGCTCTCGTTGAAGGTGGCTGAGGAAGAAGCTCTAGGTTTACAACGTTGCTGCATCCATGGCGAATAGATGTTCCGATGCAATCTGTGCCGGTATCACCTCCACCAATAACGACAACCTTTTTCCCCTTTGCAGAAATGTAATTGCCATCCTCAAGATTACTATCAAGCAAGCTTTTGGTGTTTGCATGAAGAAACTCCATGGCAAAGTGAACACCAGATAGATCACGACCAGGCACTGGAAGATCTCTGCAAAATTTCCGAATGTCTCAGTTTGATTATAATCTGTTTTTCTAGTCATACAAATAGGAATTTCCATTGTTTAAATAAAAAAAAGTACCTAGGTTTTGTGGAACCAACAGCAAGAACGACAGCATCATTCTCTTCCTTAAGTCCATCAAGGGAGTAAGACGGGTCTTTTCCAATATTGGCATTGACCACAAAGTTGATACCTTCTTTGGTCATAAGATCAACCCGACGTTGAACTATGTCAATTTTGTCAGCCTTCATGTTTGGGACTCCATACATCATAAGCCCACCAACTCTGTCAGAGCGCTCATACACTGTTACTAAGTGGCCCATTTTGTTCAGCTGGTCAGCCGCAGCCAGTCCAGCCGGTCCACTTCCGATAATAGCAACCTTTTTCCTGCAAACCAATAAACAGCAGAAGCATGTAAATCCACAAAATGTAAACTCCAGCCAAACAAGAAGTTGCAATCTTTGTGAGACTTGCAACAGTGGAAGATAAAATAGTTTGCTAAGAGAATAGACTTAGAAAGTATACCCTGTTCTCTTGAGAGGAGGCCTTGGTACCATCCACCCTTCCTCAAAGGCTTTATCTATGATAGAACATTCAATGCTTTTGATAGAAACAGGGTTCTCAATTATTCCAAGAACACAAGAACCTTCACATGGTGCAGGGCATACCCGCCCAGTAAATTCAGGAAAGTTATTTGTCTCAAGTAGACGATTCAAGGCTTCTTGCCATCTGTTCTGGTAGACAAGTTCGTTGAATTCAGGGATCTTGTTACCAAGGGGACACCCAGAATTCTCCTGTAAATTTTTCAAAAACAAAAATGTTGAGCATTCTTCCATGAAAAACCTAGTTGCATTTTTTCCTTGACATTGAAACAAGAAAACCTGTCTTTAACAAGCTGCAAGAAGACAACTTAGAAAGAAAAATAAAGGCTGAGGATATATACCTGGTGGCAGAATGGAGTTCCACAATCCATGCAACGCGCTGACTGAGTTTTAAGGAGCGGTCCAGGTTTTGATTCCTCCATTACTTCGTTCCAGTCATTAAGACGAACATTGGGATCCCTGTACTTAACTCCCTCACGCTCATAAGCAATGAAACCACGGTGTTTAACAGCATCATCTACCCGAGAAGGTTTCTTCGGAGCTTCAGCTGCCACTCCGTTTCCTGACATCTCCTCTTTTGAAGAAGCAGCTGCCATGTTCTTCAGCTCCGCAAAGGCGTCTTTCTCCTCGAGTTCTTTTTCTTCCATCTCATCAGCTTCCTCAGAAGCACACTCTATTGCTTGCTTGGATACCTCTTCGTGTTTCATGGCTGACAAAACACGTTTGTAATCTCTTGGGAAAACCTTGATAAACTTGGGCAGCAAATTCTCAAAGTCTGCAAGAACTTCTTGAGCAAGTTGGCTGTTGGTGTGTCGTTGATGTTGCTGGATCATCATTTTGAGCGTCATTTTGTCCTCCTCATCTTCAACTTTATCCAGATCAACTAGTTCAGGGTTGCATCTGGTGTGAAACTTTCCGTCCACATCAAGGACATAAGCAATACCACCACTCATACCAGCAGCAAAGTTTCTACCAGTCTTTCCAAGCACCACAACAGTACCACCAGTCATGTACTCACAACCATGATCACCAACACCTTCCACAACGGCTTTAGCACCAGAATTACGAACAGAGAACCTTTCAGCAGCCATCCCATTGAAGTATGCTTCACCACTAGTGGCCCCGTAAAGTGCTACATTACCAATAACAATATTTTCTTTTGGATCAAAGCTGCTTCCTTTTGGAGGGTAGACAACAACTTTACCTCCAGAGAGCCCTTTTCCAACATAGTCGTTGCTATCGCCCTCAAGTTCTAGCATAATTCCAGGACACAAGAAAGCTCCAAGACTCTGCCCAGCACTTCCTGTGAACTTGATATGAATTGTATCCTTTGGAAGCCCAGCCAAGTGGTAACGTTTGGTTACTTCATGGCTCAGCATTGTCCCAACAGCGCGGTTAACGTTGCAGATAGGTGTTTCAATGTACACCGGAAGAGATTTTTCTAGAGCAGATTTCGACAATGCAATCAGCTCTTGGTCCAAAGCCATGTCTAAGCCGTGATCTTGTTTCTGGACACAGTACTGAGCAGCCCCAGGACGAATCTCAGCAGCAGGTCTGAGCAAAAGAGAGAGGTCAATGTTCTCCAACTTATCGTTGTTCTTGACAACTTCCCTGTCAAGTTCAAGCATATCTGCGCGACCAATCATCTCAGTTAGAGTTCTAAAACCAAGTCCAGCCATGATCTCCCTAACTTCCTCAGCAAGCATAAAGAAGAAGTTAATAACATGTTCAGGCTCCCCAGCAAATTTTTCACGGAGAACTGGATCTTGGGTAGCAATTCCCACAGGGCAGGTGTTCTTGTGGCACTTTCTCATCATGATACACCCGAGTGTAATAAGGGGTGCAGTACTAAAACCAAACTCTTCAGCACCAAGAAGCGCCGCCACTGCAACGTCTCTGCCAGTTTTTAGCTGGCCATCTGTCTGAAGAACAGTACGACCGCGAAGGTCATTAGCAACAAGAGTTTGGTGTGTCTCAGCTAGACCCAGTTCCCACGGAAGACCAGCATTTTTAATACCGGTCCAGCGAGAAGCACCAGTACCTCCATCATGACCAGCTATCAGAACATGGTCAGCATGGCCCTTCACCACACCGCTAGCAATAACTCCAACACCAGCTTCAGATACAAGTTTAACACTAATACGGGCCCCAGGATTGGCATTCTACACGAGATAAGAGAAAAGGATGTTACACAAAATGGAAGGATGACGATGGACAATGCTTCAAAAAGAGTTAAAAAACATAATGGGAACCTTAAGATCATGAATTAGCTGGGCAAGATCCTCGATAGAGTAGATGTCATGATGAGGAGGTGGACTGATAAGCCCTACACCAGCAGTGGAATTTCTAGTGATAGCAATGTCTCCTATAACCTTGTGGCCTGGTAGCTCCCCACCTTCCCCAGGTTTGGCACCCTGTATGACATTAAAGAAACTAGTTAGAAACTTAGACCAGTATTAAGATATTAACAAAACTTTTGAACAAAAAGCATTATCTTCTATGAACAAAAAACATAGAGACAGTAGAAACCCAAAGATGTGCAAAAGGTATGAGAATGAGAAAAGATTATGCAAAGCCATATTTTAAGGCACCTGAGCCATCTTTATCTGCAGCTCATCAGCATTTGTAAGATAGTAGCTCGAAACTCCAAATCTTCCACTAGCAATTTGTTTGATGGAACTTCTTTTAGGGTTCCTTGAACCATCTGGAAGAGGCTCCATACGGGATGGCAGTTCCCCTCCCTCACCTTAAGCAGATCATAAACTGTTTTAGTATTCTTTTTAAAAGAAGAACAAGGGAAATACAAAAATCATAGAGAAAACAAAATATACCTGTATTTGACTTTCCTCCAAGCTTGTTCATGGCCATTGCTAGGGTTGTATGCGCCTCCAGTGATATTGATCCATAACTCATAGCGCCAGTGCAGAACCGCTTAACAATTTCACTGGCAGGCTCTACGTCATCTAGTGGAATTGTTACATCTGCTTCTTTGAACTTCATGAGCCCGCGCAAATTACTTTGCTTGTTCAATTCATTGATACGCTTCGAGTATTCCTTGTACGCGGCTACACTATTAGTCCGTGCTGCCTCTTGCAATTTTGCAATCGCAAGAGGATCGTTGAGATGAATCTCTCCATTTTTCCTCCAGTGATAGTTCCCAGGGTTGAGAAGTGCTGAGGCTTCTGCACTTCCAGGTGCATAGCCACGGGCTGGAAAGGCCATCTCATGCAATTGAAGGCCATCTCGTGCAAGCATCTCAAATGTTGCTCCTTCCACTCTGCTTGGGGTGCCCGCAAAACATTTCTGAATTACTTCAGATGAAAGTCCAAGAGCTTCAAATATCTGAGCACCCTTGTATGAGGCCAGAGTAGAAATTCCCATTTTGGCAAGAACTTTCATCATTCCATAGTTACTTGCCTTGTAATACTTCTTGACCAGCTCTTCTTTGGAATGGAATTCCCCGTTAGATTTGGGTGGTATCTTGCCATCAACTTGTAATCTATGAACTGCCTCTACAGCCAAATATGGGCAAATAGCATCTGCCCCGAATCCAACAAGAGTGCAGAAATGATGCACTTCACGTGGTTCAGCAGATTCCACTACCAAACCAACTTGGGTGCGCGCAAGTGTCTTAACCAGGTGATGATGAACGGCACCAACAGCCAAGAGGGAGCTCACAGCAACACGCGTTGCAGAGAAAGCTAAACAGCGAAGACATTAAGAAAAAGTCAGAACATGGCAAAGAAGTGTCAAGATGAAAATACGCTTACAGATCCCAGAGTCATCTAAGGATACCAAATGATTACCTCGATCAGACAAAACCAGTAATGTGTAGCCCTCCTTTATCGCTTCATTTGCTTCATCACAAATTCGGTCCAAGGTCTCCTCTAACCCTTTTGTACCTCGTTCTTTTGGGTAAGTTATATCAAGAACTTTACTCCGCCAGCCTCTGTAATTCATTTTCTTGATTGCTTCCATCTCTTCGATTTTCAAAAGAGGACCTTTTAGGGAGAGACGGTGACATTGCTCTTCAGTTGTTTCAGTTAGATCACCTTCTGGACCTATCATGCACTCCATCGAAGTAACAATCTTCTCACGAATAGGATCGATTGGAGGATTTGTTACTTGAGCAAACATTTGCTTGAAGTACTCAAAGCATAATTTCTCTCTGTTTGACATTACAGCTAGAGGGGTATCATTTCCCATAGAACCAAGTGCTTCAGTGCCATCTTTAGCCATCGGAAGCAGCAGCATCTCCAAGGCCTCAACTGTATAACTGCATGCATAGGTCATAAGGAAGCGTGAGGCAAATTAAAAAGAAAAACAGACCAACACACATTAGCAAGTATAAAAAACAAGCATACCCAAAGGCCTTTAGTGGAGACAATAAACCATGAATGCCCATGCTCTCCATTGAGTCATCATCATTTGAGGCCTAGGTTTCAAAGAAAAAGTTAACTAACCATTGTAAAGATGACTGAAAATACTCTTTTAAGAGAAAAGGGATTCTTTAGCGACAGCTTACCGGTACAACACCAGAAATTGAAGGAGTAATCCGTTCAGCCTCCGGAACTGACTCAATGATGTCTCTAAGTTCAATCTTTTGCCTTTGAAGCCACTCACCATAGGGCCTTGCCAGTGAATACTGCTGCTTCAAGGCGTCGTCATCAACAACAATATGCTTCTCAAAATCAACAAGAAGCATCATACCCGGGTTAAGTCTTCCTTTCCTCATCACATCTTCAGGTGGTACATCCACTACCCCAACTTCACTAGCCATGATAACCCTTCCACTGTGGGTTATGTAGAACCTACCAGGACGAAGTCCATTACGGTCCAATGTGGCACCCAAGTAGCGACCATCAGTAACTGCAAGACATCCAATGGAGAGTTCCATCAAATTTCAAGACCACATATAAAGAAATGGTTGGGAAGTTCTGCACAACTTAGGAACAAAATTTACATGATATGAGGGCAGGTCCATCCCATGGCTCCATTAGGGCAGATAAGTATTCATAAAACGCTTTCCTGCTTGGATCTATGTTTTTGTCATTCTGCCACGCTTCAGGGATCATCATCATAACAGCTTCAGGAAGACTTCTGCCAGCTCGGACAAGAAGCTCAAGAACACCATCAAAAGCACCTAGCAAGGTTAGCAAGACAATACAGAAACGTGTCACAGGTCCATAAATCTAAGCAAAGCTGTGATCCACATTTAGTTGCACATCGTACAGGCATATAATCGAGATAAGAAGTTACCTGAGTCAGAAGAGCTAACATCCACAATAGGTAGAAGCTTCTTCAACTCCTTCTTTGATAATCCAAGTTCCTTGCACTTGAGCAGACCCTCACGTGCCCTCATCCTGTGAGGAATATAAACTCAAAAATCATTAGAGGATGCAGTAATTAAAATGAAAACGAGGCAGACTCAACTTCTCAGGCACTTGCATACCAGAGAGCATTTTTATCACACAAATTGCTTGTAATATATACCAAAAACCCTGGTAAAAACCCGAAGCTTTTCTAGCAAAGGAACCAAACAGGTTACTTAAATTACATGAAAGCTTAATGTATGCTATTTCTGACAACATACCAGTTCACGTTTCCCCTGAGAGTATTGATTTCCCCATTGTGGCCCAAAACGCGCATTGGCTGAGCACGATCCCAGCTGGGAAATGTATTGGTAGAGAACCGAGAGTGAACCTGAACCATCAATAAAATTAACCGAGCATAGTCAATCATTAGTTATTAAATATGAAAATGTGTATGTATGCAACTGAAAACTTTACCACGTGGTCTTAGACAAAACTTCAACAGCATATAGTTGGGAGCAAGTTCTAATGTTGCTGAATTGCTAACTACCTTTACCAACAAAATTTTAGTCTTAATCGCCAGATTGTGATCATTCAACCTAAGATAACTAATCATACATATCAAGGCAACGAGTTTCTGGACTCACTTGACGTTACCAACTCACCAGCATCCAAATTAAAATACTTATCAAGGGTTTGGAGGAACTTAAGAGATCATTCAAACTTCAATGCCTCAGAAGTCATTCCTCAACCTCGCATCTCCTCGGTTACCCCGTTGGTTCACATGCTGTTGGTGGAGCATGGAGTCAGCATAAAAAAAGAGATAGTGAATAGAAAAAATATTTACCAGGGCCATGTAGCTCGTAAACCTTTCACTCCCAAGATCAGCGTAATAATAGTCCTTCAGTTGATCAGGCTTTAATTGCCCTTTGTAGACAACAGTCCTAAATCACGAAAAACAATTCATTAGATTAAGATTTTCATTCCTTGAGACAAACATGTAATTCTTCACTGAAGTAGCTAAATACCTAGAAGACAGAGAACAAATGTAGAAGTCCTTCATCGCACCATGTTCAAGGTTCAACGCAGCCCGAATAGCAACCATGGCTACCCTTCTAAGAATATACATCTGTCACACAAGGGTATCATTAACATCATCTCCCATAGCAATAAATATTAAATGTCAATGATACATGACTAATTTTCAATGCAAACAATTACCTGTTGCTCAAAGTCAGCTTTAGATTTAGTAGGAGTAAGGAAAACTTGCTCAATAATCGGTTCAGTCTGCAAAGCGGACTTACCCAGCCCAGAATTATCAGTAGGCACTGATCTCCATCCAAGAACTGAATGCCCAAGTGATTCAGCAACCTGCACGCGAAAAGAAAGAAACTCTCCTCCATCAAGCTCCTAATAAATTTCATAAATTACTCAAAAAAAATTAAGAAAATAATCGTAGAACTAACCTTAGTGAAAACATTTTTGCTTTCTTCTCTCCGGCTATCGGCGGTTGGCAAGAAGAACATACCAACAGCATATTTTCCGGCAGGAGGAAGCACAAAGCCAAGCTCTGTCGCTGCCTGATAGACAAAACATCAATCACATCAAAGGTTAACTTAATTACCCACATAATCAATAACTACTCTGAAACATTACCAGATACAATAAAATAAGATTACATAGGTTGAGATCTTGTCAGATCTTTTTTAAATTTACCAACCGATTCAATACAAAAAAAAAAAAATCTGTTTGCATGGACAATAAATTATTCTGGAGATTAAAGAACAAACCTGAGCATAGAAATCATGAGGCAGACCAACAAGAATCCCAGCGCCGTCACCAGTGTTGCTCTCACAACCACAAGCACCTCTATGAGTCATCCGTATCAACATCTCCAACGAATCAGTCACCTAAATTGAATCAAAATCAGCAATATACAAGTCAGTGATCAAATCACATGAGCGATTAATTATAGTTTTTAAATGCAAGAGGAACAAATGATAGTACCGTTTTGCGGCTGGTCTCGCCCGACAACTCTGCTACAAAACCGACTCCACAAGAGTCTTTATCGAAGGAAGGATCGTAAAGACCGAGAGGCTTCTCCGGAACACCGGAAAATGACGACTTAACCACAGTTCGGAGCTTCGGAGACCGTCCAGGACCATCCGATCTCCAGAACTGAAGCGTCTCGGATCCGGATCTCCGCATCCGCGTCCCCATGAAAGGACTCTCAGGAGTCGCCGATTTCTTCACAGAGCATCGCGCCGTCGTACAAGTCCTTCTACGACCAACACCAGGCGTAACGGCCAATTGGGATGAAACGGCGGTGGAATTCTTCAGAGATCGGATTGGCAATTGATTGGTTCGAAGCTGAAGAACAGAGCTTGAAGAAGCTGCTGCCGACATTTTTTTTCCACAGAATCAACAGTGAAAATTTTCTGGATCAAGTTTTGTGAATTATATCAGATTTGTTTTCTATTTTAAGTGTGAGAAATATACGGCGATTTTCTGAGATAAACACCAAATCAAACAAAATCCTAACAGACAGATTCTCTGAAACAGAGAAAGAGATAAAAAAGAAAAACAGTTTGGGGCAAAGGAAAAGGCGCGCGGCGGATGGTAGGCGGCGGGTGGTAGGTGGCGGCTGGGGAGAGTATGTGAGAGTTTATACGTTTCTCAGGAGGCGAGACGTTTTTATTTATAGAGGATAGAGATGGGTTTTGGCATAGCTTTATCAGATAGAGAAATTTATTTTTATTTTTTAATTGTTTTCTTTGTTTTTAAAAATTCTTTTCTACTTTATTACTTTTTCCTTTTCTTATTTTTTAGTCAAATATTTTTAATTAATATATATATATATATATATATTTAATTTTGTTAAGAATGTGTTCAGTTTTTTACTCTTAGCCCATGAAAATATATGACAGAGAACAATACTAAATCTTATTTTTTGTCATACTTTTCTATATTATTTTATGACTTTTAAATTCATTATGTATAGAAAATATTTTTAAAATTATTACATTTTATTAAATAATATATTCGACAAATTATATTATTTCTATAATAAATTTGATTTATTATTATTATTATTATTTCTTGTAAATTATTTTATTATAATTTTCACATAATCATTCATTGTAACATAAATGGTGTCATCACTAAAATTGAATCTCCCACATTGTAAGCTGTTAAAAACATGGTCTATTACTATTTTTTTAAAAATAGTATAATCAACTATACAGGCTAACTTCCAGAGATTGTGCCATTGTGGTAAAAAAAAAATATCCAATTTATGAACAGAAAACGTCTAACTAATTCTTGTTATTAATATTGCATTTAAATATTTTGTCAGAGAATCTTAATAAATAAATAAAAGCAATAACGGTTTCATATAGAGAAAAAAATTCCAAATGCAATGAACTAAAAAACAATAATTAAAATGAAATTATTTTATAAATGGATAAATGTGAGTTTTATATAAAGAGACGTGGGGATGGGTAGTGGACTAAGGCTGCGTGTATATGTGGCACGAGAAAACCGCTTACTGTGGGTTCCACCGTAGAGGAATAGAGCCCTTGATGGCTACTTTAGGTCTGAGTTTAGGGTTTTGTGTTAATAATACAAAAATTAATCGGCTACGAGCCTCCACAAATACGCAGTTCAAAATATCAAAGATTCAAAACAGCCGCCGAAATTTATGGGCGGGGTCAATCTTTGATTCTTTGATACCTAATTATTTTCGGTGCTAAATCGTAATTAGTCCACTATTGATTTCGTAAATTTAATTGATTTATACTCAAAGCTTTGGTTATAAATGTCAAATTAGTAACCGGAAGTGAATCACTAAGTGGGTCAGTGGACACGTAGCGTGACGCCATTGATGATGAATCATTGTTGAATTGAACCGCACCAAGTTTATATTGTATTCCATATGCGGCCAACCGTAATAACTCATAAAAAATAATAATATTACGACAGTAATTGAATCTAGATAGTTGAGTATTTTCAAGAATTGACATATTTTTGGTAAGAAATATTCAAAAGGTTTTTTTTTATTTTTGTTGAATAGAGTCATTAAATATAATGAATATTGACTATTTGCAGTTGTACAATGCAAAGTGGTTTCTATATTTTCAAACTGTATTTCTTGTCATTCTGCATTTTAATGTTTTAACCATATCGATGTCTTTTACGCTATTCTTTATTGTAACAATTTATTTACAGTATCACTAGTATTTTTTTCTTTTTATTGAAATATCACTATGTTTTTTATGTTACTAATTTATTACCACTATCACTAGTATCACTACTATTTTTTATGTTACAAATCATTTTTTTAATTACTTTTTTTTATGAATGTCACACAATTTTAAAAATTAAATCATCGCCAATAGTCGTCATGTATACTATCAGTTAAGAAAAATACTAAGCAAGAACCCATGTATAGTGTTTATTTGGAATAAATAAATAAAAAAAATATTCTTTTATATATATATATATATATATATATATATTTTAATATCTATTTGGAATGTCGATAATTTAATTACGAAAGAAACAAGAAAAAAAATGAGTTAAACGAGTTGATAAAAAGAAAAGACTTCACAATAGAAATGAGGAATATACCTAATCGATGTGGGTGTAGTAAGTAGAAGACTCACCCTATAAATCAAGGTCAATGATCGATTTTAATCTACAAAAATTCCTATAGTTCTTCTTTGTTCATTGTATATGTTTTAAATAGTAAAAATATCTAGTTTTTACAGGATTAATAAATTAATTTGGATTTTGACTCGAAAATATTGTTGGATAAGTTCAAACATGACTAGGTGCCCAAAACATCTAACTAAACAAGTTCAGTTTGGTTTAAATAAGAAAGGTTCAAGCATAGTCATAATATGATTTAATGTTATCTTTCTTGATATGATTTGGAGAAGCTAAACCAATAAATAGAGGTCTATGGTGAGATGTACCATAAGACTTAAGAGAAAACCTTTGTTGATTTGTGACAAAAGATTATGAGAACAAGTGCGTTTAGTTTTAGAGAGTTTCTAAACACCTTTTCTTTATTGATTTAGAAACTTCTCAAAACTAAATCTCTCTCTTTTGCAAACATAAACAACTTGAATTGGTATTAGAGCTGATTCTTAAACAAGAATTTCGATCGTGAAAAGGGTGTGTCACCAAGACATTGGTGACATAACCACAACCACGCAACTGAAACCAAAAGACATCGGATCATCTTCCTTTTAATGTCTGATGTTGAATACAACGAAATATACCATGTGGGCAATAAGGATGAAGGTGGCTCTAAGAATACATAAGATGTGGGAGACGATTGATCCTGGCTCAACCGATGTTGAGAAGAATGACGTAGCAACAACCTTCTTGTTCCTATCAATACCGGAGAACTTTATTTTACAAGTCGGAGTTCAAACGATTCAAGTTATTCAAGTTCAAGTTAGAATTAAGGGGGAGATTGTTGGATAAGTTCAAACATGACTAGGGCCCAAGACATCTAACTAAACAAGTTCGGTTTGGTTTAGATAAGATAGGCTCAAGCATAGTCATAATTGAATTTAATGTTATCATAATAAGATTTTGTGTTATCATAGGAGTAGCTCTTTTCCTTATATATAGTTATTGGTGAGATATATCAATGATTCTGAGAATAAGAGCATTTAGTTTGGAGAGAATTTCTAAACATTAATAAAAGAGAAATATTTTTTTTATTTTGTTCTAAGACTTGAAATATTGTTGTTATAAAATATTTACGCATATATATACATTATATAGGAAATATATTTGTACACGGATTTAAATTTTCTTAAATTGTTATTGCATATATCGACAACATTTAGTAATAGATATAATTTCTTAACATAGCCATTCTATGTCCACGAGGGCAACGACAGATGAATATGCACAATACACGACACTATGATAAATGGTTCGAACCAAAAGGTAGTCGACCATGTTTACTAAATATACTTTTTCAGAAATATGTGCATAAATTTGAATTACGTATAAATATTAATTACGTGCAATAGTGTTTTTTTTTTAAGGGAAAGATTATGGATTGTGAAACATGATTCTATTGAATACATACCATTTACAAATTTGAATTATAAATCATGAAAATAACAAATAATTTTTAATTTATTGGTACGAATCTAGTTATAAGAATCACTTCTAAAACCAGATAAGACGGAAGATTCCGAGGAGTTCGTCTCTAAGATAGGTAGAAAATAGATCCACGACTTCAACGAATTCACAGGGTACAAATTTTAGATATATTAAACCTAAAATTCAATACTCGCATAATAAAATCTTGAATCGAAGGGGTGGAAACCTTAGCTTGTAAAACTCGCATACCACAAACTTTGAGTATATTTAACCTAAGACCCAATATTTTCACAACGAAACTATGAACCCCAGTAAAAAAGCGCCACAATGGGAGATGGATGAACTCTTTGATAAGTCAACCACGGATATTATGCAAGCTGATCATTCGGATATTACAATTTTGTTAACTAGACGATACAAGCTGAGCATATACAATTTTGTTTATGAAACTGAATATATACTTTTAAAAATAAATCGAGTGACATGTCTATCCCAGTTAAAGTTAACTAGACGATACAACGTATATTTCTAACAAAATAGCTTTATATCAATTCTGCCACCAACCACATGTCATTTAGATGTTAGGTAGGTAGAACAAATGGTGAAGCTAGCTAACATATGCAGTTCAATACATTAAAGGTGACTAGTTAATATCCATAAATAGTTGAGAATATTTTTTTCTCTGTCATTTATATTAAAACGTATAAAATATTTTTTTCTCTGTCATTTTTCTCCTAGACATATATAAAGATGTTTAATTTTTGTAATATGAAATTATAAGTAATTTGGCCACTTAAAACATCTATGGGTGACCAAACACATGTGTATCTATAGTGGGATATACCAAAAATTGATTTATTTGTTTACTAATTCTAGTGATGCTATGGTACTAATTTATCGCACTCTGAACAAAGCTGGATCGTCAGTATTCAGTATTTCCTCACCATTACCCTTACATATATATAGCTAAACAAAATAACATTATGATTATACATAAACATGGTTAACCTGATGCCGTCGGAGCTAAGAATAATTAACAAAATAAATTCTCCGAGAAGCGGTTGACGAAAGGACCGAAGAGTTATGAAGAGAGTGTGGCCTAACTACGAAACGAATCTGTCCACCTCATGATAAATGGGCAAACATTTAGAAAGACATATCAATGTGACCAATTCCTACGAATCTGTCCACCTCACCAATCTAAATGACATCTTACATGTTTCTCAAATTCAATATTTGGTACAAGCCAAATAAGTGGACTACAATCTAAAAAAGTGAGAAATTATTAATTAAAGAAAAGAAATAATATCGATAAATATTACGATTTTGATGACCAAAAGAATTTTACGTAGAAAATAGCATTTTTAAATTAGAAAGGATGTAAATTAGCAGAAAATGACATCTTAAAATTATAAAAAGCCGTAAAGTATGAATTATATATCCAAAGTTTTTATTAGTCACATCAGTAGTTCAGATATTCTGACGAAACAAATATGAAAGAGAAAGACAAAAATATTTCTTTAAACTGTGAGAATTAAAATTCTAATAAAAACACTAATATATATAGATCTGAAAATTATAGAATGATATATGCAAATTTTAAATACTACATTTTATTCAGTTTACTATAGGTCTATGGCAATAATTTTAAAAAATATCATTGTAGACTAAATTTTTTATAGATATATCATGGATACCTAATTACCGATAGACTAACATATGAAATAATTAAGGAATACATTTTTCGTACAATGAATTATGCTTTCCGACTCTGACTATTCTATTTTCAAAAGCAATTGAATTCTTTATTTTTTAAAAGGTGAAAGAAACGTGCGTATTTAGATAAGTATAGCCCCAAAGCACACACAGTTTGACAACGACACCACCTCTTAATTCCGAATATTCCATGTGAGATTATATATTCATGCTTACATTGAAAATATTCGACAGTTTATAAAAATTAAAATCTTATATATAGTATATTATTTGTGGTAGACAATCTAATTCAAAATATATGACATCACCGTATATGATTTTATTGATATATGACATGTAATACGACAAACAATTAAGGTCCTGATTGGTTGTGGCTGTACATTTAGAATTTTGGCTATATGATTATGACTGTAAATTTTTCTGCTGTAACTTTACAATTTTGGCTGTAAACCAATCTTCCATAATTCTCCAAAACCCAAATAAAAACATGATTAGTAATTATAGATGTGACTTTTAAATATCAAAACATTTGGTAAATATTAAGTGTATATTATAGATTGATATTTTGTCTATATTAATAAATAAGAAAATAAATTTATTAAAATTTTCATTTTTAACTGAATATATAATAATAAAAATACTAAACATGCAAACACGCCATTTAAAACTTAAATAAATTGTATGAACTTGAGTAGGATTCGTAGGATCCGGCTAAAAAAGACAAATCTATATGTTATTATGATTACTCGTCATGCTTACGATCAATCATTTTTTTCAGATAAAGAAGTGCAAACTTGTTTTCTGGAATCCCTATAACAATCATTATTAATACACTCGATAATAGAATTTGCGAATTAAATCTACGATATACTCTCGATACTTACTTAGAAGACAGGAGGGAGATTTGCTAGAAATTTTTTGTGTTCTGAATTATTTATGATGGTTGTAAAGAATGAGACGAGAATATTTTATATAAGAAATTAACAAAAAATGTTAAGAGAAAATTAACAAAAAATAAAATAAAAGGAAATTAACTTATATGTATATAATTAATATATTATTGTATGTATATATGTATTTAAGATATGTCCGAAGTATAATAAAAAAAAAGCTTTTGCATAAAAGTAAATATAAAAAGGTTGTAAAGAGAAAAGAGACAAAAAATGATTTTACCTTAATGCAAAGCAAAAAAAGATCATAGAGAGAGAGGAGGGAGAAAATATTGTTGTTCAAAATCTTCTAAAGCGAAAATATTATTGCGATAGTTTTTTTGTGTTGTATGTATAAAAAAGGAAATATTTGGCAAAAAGGCTGTAAGTTTTAAAAATATTATGTATAATCTGATTGTTGTAAATTTATGACTTTAAGAAAAAATATGGTTGTAAACAGCTTCTACAGCACCTTCCAATCACCCCCTAAATCCGTAAAATACAAGATGGCATTAATGAATAACGATCCGCATGTTGAACCTTTCGAAAACTTTGGAAAAAAATATAGTCTCTATATACACATAAATTTTGATTTTTTTTTTAAGATAATCAATTAAAATACAAAGAGGTTACATGTCTATATATGACTTTAAAGTCATATAAAGTAGTGTAAATAGGTAGGTTAAACACACAATTTGCTAGGTTTTGAGCACATCAAAAACTAACTAGATTAGAGTAGAAGCTAGTGAACTAAGCTGCATGGAATCGGAAGCGGGTACGCGGAAGCGGAAGCGTTTGGAAGCGGAGAAGCGAATATTTATAAAAAATTAAGAAGCACGTATTGGAAGCGTGTATATATATATATATATCATAAGATATCGAATATAAAATCATATTAAAATAAAATGTTTTAAACAACAAAATTCAATACATGATTTAAATAATGTAACTCATTTGAAGATAAAAAACAACGATTGAAGTCACAGGTTGATATCATCGTCATCATTCTCATTTTCATCAACTCTATCAAACACAACCGTCTCCAATTCCAGTTCATCAAGAGAAAGAGCCTCAAACTCAAGTCTCCCTATATTAATCTCATCCAATGAATCAAATTGGTCATCTCCAACATCCCACATGTGATTGAGACCTTCTTTATTAGTAGAGCTCTTTCTAGCTAGAAGACGAAGGTTAGTGTGCACAAATACCAAATATTCATTATATTTCTGTAAAAAAAAGTTTTGTTAGTAGAGATTGGACTACGATCAAAGCGTGGAAGGAGGCAAGAGGGAGGCAAATGGTTCTTAGTTGATTTATTAATTAGGTTTTAATGTTGGGCCATAACCAAACAATTAAAAGCTCAAATCTATTTGACTATTTGTCATCTCCGCTTCCAATCTACTCTGCCGACGCTTCCACATCGGAATCTTGTGCTTCCACCGCGATTCCAAAAGACTCATCTTAGAAATCGTGATTCCGAGACGATTCCGCGCGATTCCGGACGATTCCGACCCTGTTTTCGATTCCGGAGCGAGAATCGACCCATCCTCAATGATTCCGTACTACATAGCTAGTGAATAGTTCACTAAAAATCTCTAGCTGTGTTGTTTTCGAACGCAACGACTTCTACGACCACGGTTTTTGGGTAGACTATTTCATTCGTCTACAAACTTTTGAGTTGGTTTTATTTGCCTTCTTCGTTGTGTCCTCTTGACAATTTTGACATTTATTGCAACCACTTCGTCCACTTGACAACATATACTATATTTTAAAAATAGAATCTTACCAAATATATGAATCATATGCATGTTATGATTTGTATAGTTATAGATTTCTTTTTTTTTCTCTTTGTATAGTTAGAGATTTCCTTTTTTTTTTGGTGATAAAGGTTGATGCATATATTAAACTAATATAAAAGCATCGTTTTAACAAAACATCCAAAAAACTAATCTTATTTAGATAAAATTGTCTCAATTCATATCTTTTTTTTTTGTCAACAGGTTTATAATAGAATTAGAAAGGTTTGGAAATTAATTCATATTTTTTTTCTTGAATTTTAACAATTAAAACAAGTCTCTGTCTAAATTAATAAATATTAATTTATGCTATAATATAATAAATATTAATTTATAGATAAATTAATAAAATATTATGGTCCCAACATTATTAATTTATAGAGGTTTTATTGTACTATAGAACCTTTTCTTTTTCCAAGTTATTATAAACTTAATAATTTTTAAAACATCACTTTTTTACAATTAGAGTTTCGGATTATTTGATCATTCACCATAGACCAGACGAAACAGTAATCGCACACAAGGGAAAACACAATCCAAAAATTTAATATACAATTAATTTTTATTTTTCTCTGATCTTATAATTAACCCTTTTCATAAAGTCAGAGGTAATGATATTATAACCCATCATGGAGAAGTGAATCTAATGAGTTGTTCTTTTAATTAATCGTTTTAAATTTTAAAGATTCCAATTCCACTAACAGAAGGCTGAAGGCCACACAACACAACACATATACATCATGATAGTTGGTAAGTGGTAGGCTTAATAGACTTTTCTACTTCTATTTTCTAATTTGTTTTCTCGTGAAAGTGGAAGGCACACTTAAAGTATATTATATTAGACCAATAATGTTGATTATTGAGTGTAAGTATAATTAATTTAAAACTTTTTTCTTATCAAAAGGTCTACTAAAAACCAACGTTTTATTTTCTATTTAATCGCGATATGATGAGATACATAAATTTGGTCATTGTGTAGTTCACATGACTATATAACTCTGCATTTCGCAAAATTATATGAACTTAAGAAGACGTAACTACCTAAAATAAATCATACAATTACAAGTTATAGGAGTCTAAAACTAGGCACTTGACAAATACAATGAATAAGATAGGAAACTTAACATATTTTAAAGTGACACTAGACGAAATCGCAAAATAGAATTACTAATGCACTACTAAAACATCATGTCATTCTTGTAAATTAACATAGAAATATTCTCTAATTTTTTTATAATTTCCGTTTCTCTCTTTATTTATTTATTTATTTATTCACCCAATGGTAATGAGTTGTACCTATAGTAATATGCTTCCATGATTACGATAAACAGATCATTTTGACATATAAGAAAATACAAAATCGTAAACAGATCATTTTGACCTATAAAAGAATGTACACAATCAATTTGTTTAGTAAGCTTTACAGACTACTTTAAAACTGTCATCGAGCCCAAGGAGCAATAAATAAGAAAATAAATTCGCATCCACAAAAAATAATGCGTTTGACCGGATTAACGTAATTAATAAAAAGTTAGTTTCTGTTTAAATAATTTAGTAGTACTAAAATAGTTGAATAATTTAATGCAGGAGTTTATATTGGAAGTACTAAACGGTTGGTTGGGTTTGGCCATTAGTGAGCGTGGACAGCACAGTTTTATTTTCCAATACAACTTCAAACTGACCAACTGTCATTTTGACGCTATGCAGCGTCTCGTGCTGCGCAATTAATTTTGATTTTTTAATTCATCTTTCTAGACGAATTAAATAATTTATTTTCATATGTTAATACTTATCAGTTATAATTTAAAAAATAAGCAAAACAAAGTACAGAGCAGGATTGAAAATTTGAAATGTATGAAACAGAAACTCGTCGTTGCTTGAAATAGAAGCTTTGAGTCCAGTAACCTAATGCTCATTGATTACGCTAACATGTAAACTTTTTAAAGTTGTCGAAATATGCTATTTTGCCGTCCATAAAGATTATTAATCATTTGAAAAATGATATGGGTGATTAAATAATCACCCATATTAATGAGATGGTAAGAATATCAGCTCAATAATAAATATGATGGGTGATATTCTAGCGGTTGATATAATTAAAATTTAAAATTAAAATAGTGTTTCACATAATCATAACACTAGTACAAAAATACAAAATTTAGTTAACAAATTTAAAAAGATTATATAGCCTAGAAAATACATGCTACGAACTTGTCGCCGTAAATTATATCGCCTCCTTGCTATCTTTTTAGCTATCTTTTTCATACCTTTTGTTGATTGATAACTTTATGGATTATAGGATTCAAAACGATATATCTCTTTCACACTATTTGTCTTGGTTCACTGAACTAGAGAAAACATAAACATTTAATTTTAAGCTCTCATCTAAAATTATACTACTCAAACGTCAAACCAACGTTTTCATCGATCATGCTAAGATATAACATCCTAGTCCGATTTTTTTTCAATCTAACTCAACAAGTATTGCGAATTTGATGATCAACTGTCCTATTCTTGGTAATTAAATGTGATTTAATTTTGTCTTCCTTCTTCTATTTTACAGAATAATCTTTTAATGACTAATCTAGTTTTCTCTACAAATGATATCTATCTTAACGAGCTTCCACTGGGGGCTATCGTCTGATAACTGAAAAACATAAAGCTAAATCTAAAAGCTTTTCTTGATTTACAAGATTTTATTAAATGAACAAGACAAAATCGAGCATTAGTTATATAGACAATTAATTAAGTAGACAACAAAAGCAAATTGGCATGCACTTGCCAATTAGAATAGATTTATATACAAAAAAGAAAGAGAAGAGACGCGACTTCTCGGAGCAGATTGAGGCCAACGAACCAATTGTGCGTCCATGTGCTCCGCTTCACATGTGTGCGGCGTAATCTATATATTCTAAATCGTTGTTTAATTAATTGTTAGGTTAACCTATGTTTTTGGACTCTCTTACACTACTACCAATAGGTACTGATCATTAAACTATTATTCTCATTAATTATTTGCTTAAAATATACATATTGTTAGTAGAAAAGAGAAGGTTTCTAATCCAAATGATTGTAGTCCAATGATTTTGTTAAGATTTGAGCTCCACTACCACTAGGTGATATTCAATTTATTGGGTTCTATGTATATGAATTCCGATTTACAAATTAAAGACTCGAAACAGTTATTTTTTCTATTATATTAAGCCATGGTAAAAGATAGAAGTGGGCAAACGACTATTTCAAATGAAAATGTGGAATGAGACTGAATAAACATTTGATTGTCATTCTAATCCAAAACCAAAATTCGTGATGATACCGAAATTTTATGCGAACTAGAATCATGTCTCAATCGTGTCTAAGTTCAAATAAAAACAGAAGCTATATGAGAAGGAATCAAAACATTTTCAATCTTTATTCAAAACAAAAGTGTTACTTTTTTTTTTTTGTCAAGTCATGTTTTCACAAAGGACATCAACTTCTGTCTCAATGGAATATGCATTCCATAACATATGGATCAGAACGAGGCCAAACGTGAGAAAAATATATCTTTTGCTAGGATTAGTGGAAGAAGTGGAATCGAACCTTGGTCATGTCAATATGTCGGGGATAGTGGAGACAATGACGAGCCATTTGGAAATAAAAATGAATTATTCTTGTTTTGGAAAGTAGTATTGTTTTTGGAGTAAGAATGGGGGAAGAGAGAAGAAGAGTCAAATGTGGCCATTTGGATAGTTGATGAGTCTTTGAATCAATCAATGGCCACATATTAAAAGAGTCTTTCTCTCCTTTCACAGATTCTAAGGGTCAAAAGCTCTCTCTCTATAGGGCCCCGGTCTTATAATTTAACTATATAAACTGTATTTCTTGGAACTTTGGCTTGGTTATTGTGTATTTTTCTTGTTTATTACTCCGTTCTATGTAGGGTTAGTTTTAGGGCTTAGGTTTTAGTATGTATTTAAAATTTTGCATTTGAGTTATTATAGTATGTTTTAAGGTTAATTTTTCTATCTAAATACATCGAGTAAAACGATTTTAAGGTATTATTAGGCCTTTTTGATATGAAAGAATCTTGTCCCCTCGACCATGTTAGGTGGACTACAACACGTGTTTCTTTACTCTCGCTGTAAAAGGCAAAAGATATTCTCCTTTTTGAAAAGTTGATAAGCTTATCAGATTTAAACAGTAAACACACACACACATATATATATATATATATATATATATATAATATTCGAAATCATAGTATCATTTCTATCAGAAATATCCAAGCCTCATCTCTTCTTATCGAAATTTAAAATTTATTCAAAAAATGCTACTCGAATAGAAAAAGTGAACATTCTACGAAATTGATTAACATTTGCAGGACAAAACTTTAGACAGATATCTTGCAAATCATGAAATAGTATTTTCATGATTTGATTTAAATCGAATTTCATTAATACCATATTAAAATCAATGTTCGTTTTTTCTATGGGCTTTTACTAAAAAGCTCTTATTAGTTATTACAATCTCAAAAGCAAGCACTACCACAACATACACAGGACTACAAGGTTTAGTTCCAAAAAGAATGATCCTTTGTTATATACATAAGAACCGAGCCAAGTGGCTACATAGACTTATGGTCCAAGCTAGACCTTGTGAACAACAATGCCGACCCATTCACACACCTAAGTACAAGTAACCTACTGTCTATATAAGTCCCACACACAAGCTTAGAAAGATCGAACATTTCCTGCGGTATTTGCTTTCTAACTTCTCCAATCACACTCCCAGGTGATTCTATACGATCATTCATGCTCATCGTTACTTCGATCTCTCCAGAGACGAGTTTCGCTACAGGAAGACTCGACGGAAACTCCTTGAAGGGCACAACTTTTTTCCATTTCTCGGTTTCTAGCTTCTCAGCTAAGCCTTCTTCAGCATCTGGTTCGCCCAATGAAAACTTACCAATGTTCTTTTTTTCTTCTTTGAGATAAAGTCTTTTACCGGCTACTAGTCTGAATTGAGAGAGCGTTTGTAATTTCCCAGTAGCTCCGATTTTGTTGTGTGGCCAGTCTTTGCTGGTTATGGCAGTGAAGCCTATATCAGAGGTAAAGGAAAGTGAAGAGTTGTTTGTGGCTTTTGAAGCTCGGGTTATTATTAAGTGAACATTGCCTATTAAGGCACGTGTCGAGGGCTGACGCAGAGTTAGACCTATGTGCTTTCCGGTTGAGTATAACAGACGCCATCTTCCCGGTAAAAGCTCCAACCAACACTGTGTTTAACCAAGAGATTAAAACCACATTTTTTCACTAATTAACACAGTAAATGAGCAATAAATCAAACGTAAAGAATCATGAGAGGTGGTAATTCATACGTTTGGTTTTGGATAAGGATTTAGCATCTCCATCAGTCCAATGAAGTGGGCAAGTCTTTGGCGCTGCATAAGATTTGCTTCCAATTAGTCTTTTAGGAGACTGAGCAGGTGAGTAAAGGTCCAACATTTTCAACCGACAGCAAAAATCTCATACCTGAGGCATGCGGTAAATGTATTCTTCTGAAATCTTTACTGCGGTTGATCCAAGACCCCATCTGATGATATCCATTGATGGGGCAACACGCCATCTTGGTCCACATAGAAAGGGATGCTTAAGAGCATCCAAGCAACTGCACCCCAACCCCATCAGATTTTGTTAATGAACTTCTTAGTTCTTACCCCATTACCGCATTTAACGCCTCCATAGATTGGTAATATTAACGTGTACTAATATTCTATGTTACCTTATTCTTTTAGAAGGTCTGGTAGCAATTAACGAAGATAAAAGGTGCCAACCTGCTCCCCAATTTCTATCAAGTATCTGAGAGCAAACAATGGGCGATGATAAACAATTGTTTAATCTCACGGTGAGTGATAGAAGTCGCAATTATGCTGAGAGGTGCAAGATAGCACTTAGCTGAGTACTTACTTGAACTCCGGTATTTCCAGATTCAGAGTTCGTATTGAGCGTTGTCACAAAGAATTCACGTAGCGAGGAAGGATCATTCCCCTATATATACATTTAGAAGAATATTAATGGAAATCAACATAAGTTTATAACATTAAACTCTTCATCTACAGATTATTATATCAGGCATACTCTGTAGCCCAGTTAATAATACCTTTGCCAGGAAAGACTTCAATTTCGCAAAGATTAATGGATCCATCAGTTCTTGAAGTACCATTTTTGCCATCATGAACCCAACACATCTTTGACCATGTAAAAGAAATGTAAAATTAGACTGAGTAATGTAAACAAACAGAAATTATAATTAGCATCTCTTCGCCAAATACCTCATGTCAAATGCTATCATCATTTGTCGTCTGTCCATAGTACTGTAAGCACTGCTAGTACTTGGACCATCCCCGTAAAAATCAGCAGCATTCCCGAGAATCCCAACCTATAGACGGAACAGAACTCTGACATTAATTGACAGAACTGAAACATTAATAATCAAACTTCACTACTGAAATTATATACCGACTTTGATATGTCTATCGACAGGGCTAATATGCACGTTTTCCAATCTCAGTTCTGTGTGAGCAAGACCATGGCTGTGCAAGTAATTGACCTTCAAGTTAAAGAACAGCAAAAAAACATGTTAAGCAAATCATGACGAAAAGCAAGAAGTATTCTGCTTATTTGAAGGACACAATACATACTCCGATTAAAATATCCCTCATTAGTATGCGGATTAGTCTTAACTGCCTTGAAACTGCAGGTCCTCCAGTTGTATCATCCCCTACCCTTCTAAAGGATTCTTCATCTAGTGCAAGAGTAGCTTCTAATGTTGGAAGCCAATCAGATTGTTGAAGCCAGTGCCTAATCGAGAAACTTCCATGGCACTGCGAGAAGACATAAAGATTAGAGAAACGTAGAAAGAAACCTATGAAAAAAGAGTATAGCTACAACATTCTGAGCATATTTGTGGATAACTAGGTAAGGAGAGAAGCACATACCCCATGTACGAGGGTAAATGAGTATGGATCATCGCTAAAGTTATTAGAGATATAACCGTGAACTTGCATTGAGTAAGAATGGTACAGAAGTCTACGACGAACTAGCTTTTTCAATACCTGCACGTAGTAAATACTCGGTTACCATACTGAACAGATTACAATAAGCAGCATAGTAGATTGATGGCAATCGAAATGGAAGGACGAACTTCGATGGCTCTTCTTCCCCTTTTTTGAGCTCGAGTGGTATTCAATTTCCGAAGGACAACTCCTTGGTTAAACAAAGGGCTGTGAAATTGAAGCACCACAGATGAAGCCCTGAAATCATCATCTTGAAATCTTGTAATACATATGAAGTAGATACTGACCTATCTGGAACCTGAACAATAGCTTCAAACACAAGCTCATCGGCCTGTAAGAAAGTAAAACTCAATTAGAGGCTAATCCAAAACCAACATAGAAAACATCGAAAAACGAAAATATCAAATTGGTAATACCCGGCCGCCATGACCAATGCTAACACGATCAAGAATCTTAAAATCAGACCACTTGAACTGCATCACATGTGCTGATTCACCCTCCAATGATACCGAATGATTATTCCGAACATCCTCGTCTATCTCCTCCACATTAGATGATGACGATCTTAAGGAGGATGAACAATGAAATTTCACAACTTTTGCACGAAATGAACGTGTGGGCTGCCATAGACTATGGTTTCGTTTCAAACCAATGCTCGAGTTCCTAGCAGAACGCAACACTTGCAAATTCGGCAGATTTGGAGTCGAACAAACACCACAAAGTGCCATCCAACAAAAACCCTCTACACATACAAATTCAAAAGTAATCAACTTTATATCAAAAAATTCACAAACAAATCAAACACATTGCATATAGTTTAACACAGCTGAAACTCAATCCACCAACACAAATTCTTCCAAATAATCAAGAAATTCAATATCTTTACCTCCAAAACTAAATTTTCAAGACAAGAAAAACGAAGAGAGATTACGTGAACAACAACTTAATCCCTCAAATAGACAATCATTTGATCAATCATCACAATAGTCGAAATCAAAAGCTTACCGATCAAACAGATAGAGAAAGAGAGAGATCTGGAGACAAAAGAAGCAACTTCACACTAAAAAAAACGTGTTCTAAACAAAGTCAGAAGAAAATTGTAATGAAATGAAAGTCGTATATAAGGACAAAGAGGCTCGTGAGAGTTGCGTGATGAAGTACGCCTGAGGCATCGCGCCTCGAGGTCGACCCACGTCTACCTCTGCCTCTCATATTTCTAAAAATATCTCATCCCAAAACTCTCATTGGGCCATAACCTCCTTAATGAGCCTTTATTGGGCTCCAACTGTCTCAAGTTTTAAGTCGCGTGACGTGGGTGCAAGAAATAACCGAAGCACTACTTTCCGATGACCTTCAGGACATAAACCGTAATAAATACCCACGATTGATGGTTAATATAGTCATTAGCTAAAAAGACCATCATTGCGCCTTATTATTAGGCCACTACCTTCTCAATGGGCCTATACTAGGCCTAATGGGCTCCAGCTGTATCCAGTTTCTGAATCGCGTGACGTGGCACGACACTTAGCGAGAAATAACCGAACCACTACTTTACTAAAAACCGGACGAAAGCAAAATTCGATCCGATGAAATCGTGGCATAAACCGTAATAATACCCACGATTAAAGGTTAATATAGTCATAACTAAATTATCCCCTTAGTCTTCTCCTTGTCAGAAAAAAAAAAAAACAGTTTCTCGTTTTCTTCAACATTGGAAGGGCATTAAGCCTCTCTATCTCCTATATCCTCTATATCTCCCGCTCCGTGGTTCTTTTGTAAATTTCTCCAATTAAATTTCGCCGCCGGCTTTTGAAACGCCGGCGATCAACCATCTCGGAGTCTTGTATTTGTTATATCCGCTGTAAGATCAAATCAAATCAAGTCCCTAAAAACCTCCGTCTGGTGTCATATCTCGATTTTTAGGGTTTGAAATCGATTTTGGGTTTTTGCGATTGTTAAGAGATTTGTGGAAAGATGCCAAGGAGTACGAGGCATAAATCGAGTAAGCATAAGGATGCGACGAAGGATTATTCTGATTCGGAGAAAGAGTCGACTTTGAAGGAGAAGAAGAGTAAAGAAGAGACTAGTAGTGTTAGGGTTTCGAAGGAATCTGGTTCTGGTGATAAACGTAAAGAGTATTATGATTCGGTTAATGGTGAGTATTATGAGGAGTATACTTCTTCTTCGTCGAAGCGTAGGAAAGGGAAGAGTGGTGATAGTGGTAGTGATAGGTGGAATGGGAAAGATGATGAGAAAGGTGAGAGTTCGAAGAAGACGAAGGCGTCTAGTGAGAAGAGTAGGAGGAGAGATGATGGAGATGGTGAGGAGACGAAGAAGAGTAGTGGTAAAAGTGATGGGAAGCATAGAGAGTCTAGTAGAAGGGAGAGTAAAGAGTTTGACAAGGAGAGGGATCGGGACAAGGATAGGAAGTATAAAGATGGGAAAAGTGACAAGTTTTATGATGGTGATGATCATCATAAATCTAAGGGTGGTTCTGATAAAACTGGTAAGATATCTTGACCTGATTCAAATGATTTGATTCGTAGGAACCTTGATAATGAACACATTCCCTTTAGTAACGTTGTTTCAAAAGACTGTTCTTTTGGTTTAATTGACTTTATCGCTCGTCTATGATGTTGTTTTTGAGACTTGTTATTCCATGCCAAACATGTTTCTGGTTCCCCATTGTTGGATTTGGAAATGAAGTAAAAAGCTTACTGGAAGACGAACTTACATGCCTTCTCCTAAGAATGGGGATCTAGCATCTTTGTATTTATAAGTGTAGACTTTTGAAGTAGTTATTGTTATTAACATTTGCACTATTTATACACGTTGCTTCTGTTTTGCTGCCTTTTCAAAGATAGATGGAGTTAGTGCTGCTTTGCTTGATATTATATTCGAGTTCGAGGCTGCATTTAACTGGTGAAGTATATGTAAATTTGTAAACGTAGGTGTATTTGGTAAAGATGGCTCATATTTAATTGGATAGTTTAAAAAGCTGCAAAAGGGTTTTTGCATTGGGTTTGCTAATCTTTCTCTTTCTTTTGGATTCAGAATCAAAAGCTCAGGATCATGCAAGGAGTCCTGGTATGGAAAATTATACTGAGAAGCGATCAAGGCGTAAGAGGGATGATCATGGTGCTGGAGACAAGCATCAAGATAACAGCGATGATGTTGGTGATAGGCTTGATGACTACATTAAAGATGGAAAGCAGAAGGGAGAGAAAAGAGATAAATATCGGGAAGACAAGGAAGAGGACATCAAACAGAAAGGTGACAAGCAGAGAGATGACCGACCTACTAAAGAACATCCTAAGTCTGATGAAAAGTTCCTCCGAGATGAAAGTAAAAAAAAATCTAAATTTCAGGATAATGACCATGGTCATGAACCTGACAGTGAACTTGATGGATATCATGACCGTGAACGCAATCGAGACTATGAGAGAGAAAGTGATCGAAATGAACCGGACCGCGAACGAGTTCGGGATCGTGATCGTGACTACGAGCGAGATAGGGACCGTGATAGGGATCGGGAACGTGATCGCGATCGTCGGGATTATGAGCATGATCGTTACCATGAACGAGATTGGGACCGTGATAGGAGTAGAGATCGGGACCGGGATCATGATAGGGACAGGACCCATGACAGAGAAAAAGACCGTAGTCGTGACTATTATCATTATGGGAAACGAAGTAAAAACGACCGTGAAAGGGATAATGATCGTGATGTGTCGCGTCTAGATGATCAAAGTGGTCGGTATAAGGATAGGAGGGAAGGTAGGAGGTCTCCAGATTATCAGGATTATCAGGAGGTAACCTTGGGCTCTAGAAGTAGCAGAGCAGAGCCTGATGGTGATATGATAAGATCAGAGCGTCAACTTTCCAGTTCGGTGGTCCAAGAAGAAAATGGGTATGATTTGTCTATTTTAGTGTTGTGATTGGTGCTGTGTGTACTTGGAAGCGTTCTGCGTGCTATCTTTGGAATTTTAATGTTTTCAATTGTGGACTTATTTATTCTAATGGAGATTTGGGCTACTGCCTGAATTTCAGATTTTATAGTGGATGGTAAGCTTTTGAAGAAGATTGAAAGTTGAGATTGATCAAAACTTTTGTTATGGTGAAACAGGAATGTGTCGGATCAGATAACCAAAGGTGGCTCTTTCAGGGAGGCGGCTGAGCTGTCTGGCGGATCAGAGAGAGGTATAAGACATAAAGTTTCTGAGAAAACAGCAAAGATGGAAGATGGTGTTTTGGGCGAGTTTCCGGCTGAAAGGTCCTCTGCCGCAAAAGCTTCACCCCGAGCAATGGTTGAAAGATCTCCCTCTGCGACTAGTCTTGACCGGAGATACAATAATCGGGGTGGTGGAAGACGGAGTCTTGAGGTGGAAGAAACAGGTCATAGGAACAACGGTAGGGATTTTTCCGCAACTGAGGAGGAAAGGCTTCTGGTAGATGAGACTTCACAGGCAGAACTATCATTTAACAATAAAGCCAACCAGAACAATTCTTCTTTCCCTCCAAGACCTGAATCTAGGAGTGGCATTAGTAGTCCTAGAGTGGGTCCTCGAGAAGAAGATAACAGGGTCAACACCGGTGGACGTTATAAGAGAGGCGTTGATGCGATGATAGGAAGAGGGCAAGGTAATATGTGGAGAGGTGTCCCAGGCTGGCCGTCTCCACTTCCAAATGGATACATTCCATTTCAACACGTTCCACCTCATGGAGGTTTCCAAACTATGATGCCACAGTTCCCATCTCCATCTCTCTTTGGGGTGAGGCCTTCAATGGAAATGAACCATCAGGGAATCCCTTACCATATACCTGATGCTGAGAGGTTCTCTGGTCACATGCGTCCACTCGGGTGGCAGAATATGATGGATGTCTCAGGCGCTTCTCACATGCATGGTTTCTTTGGGGATATGAGTAATAGTGTTTTCAGGGATGAATCAAACATGTATGGGGGATCTGAGTGGGACCATAACAGGCGGATGCAAGGCCGGGGCTGGGAATCTGGTGCAGATGAATGGAAAACTCGAAATGGAGATGCGAGCATGGAAGTCTCATCAATGTCTGTTAAAGATGATAATTCAGCTCAGGTTGCTGATGATGAGTCTCTTGGCGGCCAAACAAGCCACTCTGATAATAACAGGGCAAAAAGCGTTGAAGCTGGGTCAAATCTAACATCTCCAGCAAAAGAACTGCATGCAAGTTCTCCTAAAGTGATGGCGGAAGTTGCAGCTGAAGATCTTGTTTCAGAAACAATTGATAACACTGAACGCTATCGCCGGCATTATCTCTCAAAGCTTGATATATCGGCAGGACTTGTTGATCCCGAGCTGCGTAAATGCATTAGCTTATTGATGGGTGAAGAACATCTAACAATTGATGACGGAACTGCTGTGTTTGTAAATCTCAAGGTAAATTTTCTATCCTCAGATATAGACATCAATCATTCTGTTTGTGTGTAACTATGAGAATTTTTTTCTCATATCTCTATATTATCTAAATGACAGGAAGGTGGGAAGAGAGTACCCCAAAGCAACAGTACTTCCTTGACGGCTCTTTCACTGTTTCCATCTCAGAACAGTTCAGTATTTCAGGTAATGCCCTAAGACAAGGAACTCTGGTAGTAGCTCCCAGCAATTCGAGACTTATGTCGATACATTAATGTGATCTTCCCACTTGCAGATAGCTATGGACTTCTACAAGGAGCAAAGATTTGAAATAAAGGGTCTTCCAAATGTCAAAAATCACGGGCGTCCTCAAGTTTCTCCTTCCAATTTGGTTAAAGTCGAAAACAATGATGAGCTGCATGATGCAATGAAAGGAATTAGTTCGATCGAGACATCAGATGTGAAAATTGTGGATGCGTCAGATTCAGACACATCCCAAAATGAACCGGAAAAAATGTCGTCACATGTTGGTAACGAAACGGAGATAAAAACACAAGACGCAGGATCTTCATCTCCCAACCCAGACAAGTCACCTGAGGCCCTAAAAGCTGTGGCGTCAGATGACATTGAAGGTTATGAGCAAGAGACAAAGCCAGATGATGGAGCTGGTGTAGATCAAACAATGAAGACAGCTCCCGAGCATGATGGTGTTCCAGAAGGTGATCCAGTTACCTTGACAGTAGCTTCACCGGCTCTCGTGGCTATGGATGTCGATGAGCGGAAAGATTTGTCTGAAGACGAGAACATAGAAGAAGCTGAAGAGAAGAAGGAAGCTGAAGCTGATGATGGTGATGGAGATGGAAGTGTAGTTGTTGGGGATGTATCTCCGAAGGTAACCGAACCATTAGTTCATGAATCTGATGAGTCAGTAATAAGTCGGATACATCATTCTCCTCAAAGTACACATTAAGACATTTCTATATTTCCATCTCATTTCTGTTTTGTTTTTTTCTAAATCTTTTACTTCCAATGCAATATTTTTTTTTCTCAAAATTCCTTGCTTTATTTTTCTTCTCATGTTCCTTTTGTGCCATCTTTACTCATTTCGTGCCAAAAGAAATAATAAAAGAAATAACATTAGAGAAACAAAAATGCTTTGCAGTGTCTTTCTTTAATGCTTTTTTAAGCTTTTGAGTAATTGAAACCCTAAAAAGGAAAACGTTAGGAAATTAGCTATACATAAATGGCAAATGAGAAAGGACTTAGCTACAAACTTCTCTCTAGTCTCTACCTACAAAACAAATGCCTTGGAGCTTAGAAGAAGTGTCTTATTAAGAAGTTTCATCAGCTTTAACCTCCATAAGCTTCCTATTCAAGTGTGGAGAGCAACAGGTTCCTGGGTTAGTTGTAATTGAGGACAGAACAATGCCATGGCTTCTTCTTCTTCTTATGTGTAAGAGCAGCTACATAAAACTCTAATTCATGAATTTTCTGCAGTTGGGGGATTTACATAGACACGGCACTTTGAATTCATCTGGCTCATCTGGATCAAACAAGTAATCATATCTGCAAAAACACACAACCATGTCATATTCAATGAATCCAAGGGTGATACTTTAATCGTGTTCAAGAGAGTGATGTGTATACGTTAACTCCTCGCCAGAGGCTACAGTGTTCTTGGCAATCAGAACAATCCGACTTTCGTCATCTCCTACACTCATAATCCTTGCATAGCAATTTGGCATACACTGCATCACACAACACACCAAGGTTTTGGACTCAAGACTCTCTCTGTCGGTAAACACTCAATTTTATACATGATGGATTGCTTACCGAATGGTTTATTAGTCGAGCAATATTCCCTTTTTCTGTAGCATCCACCACTACTTCCTCACTAATCTTAAACAGCTACAACAAATTTAAAACAAAAATAAAGTTTCACAAATCGATTTTCACAACCGATGCTAAGACTGTCGCAAGGGAAAAATCGGTTTCAACTCACATAGCAATCCTTCCCTTCCTTACGATATCTTGCTTCCCTTAAGTCTGCAATGATTCCTCTCACTTGTTCCCCACGGTATTCAAGAACCTGAAAAGAAATTATATTTCAACATTCTTCAAACACAACAGAGGAAAGGAAATAGATTCCCTTCTTGAAAGAAGTATGTTCAGATGGCTCTGCCTACCATTTCTCCTTCTTGAATATTTCTTCTCGCGAAAAGGCCCCATCCATGTATACCAGATCGACCAAAGCAAACCCGATCCATTTCTGTCCTCTGTCACAAGACAAAAAACTTGTAAGATACTAATACAACAAGATACAACTACATATTACGTTTTTCCAACATATGGGGCATGCTTGCCTGCAAGTGGTGAAGCCGTTCCCTGAACGAGGAAAATGATTTGGGTTCTTCTGCCATATGCTACACATTATATTTAACAAAAAGACTCAGTCCCAAGTTGCGTTTCCTGGTACATTATGCTTGTTGGCACTACATAATGATTTTTTCTTACCCTGAATGCGTTCAGAGTTTGGATCGCTGCTAAAGGATGATGACGTGGTCCTCCTGTGTAGTGAGGAATACCCTCTTGTTTTGTCCTCTATAAATCACAAACACCCACATAATGGATCAGTCTACCAAACAGAAGGGATTTTAACCTATGCATACAAAATTTTTGAAGATTCAACAAAATACCTTCTTGCTATTAACCTTTCTTTTATATAGTCGACAACGAGCAGAAGAAAATGGATCAATTGGGATGGTATCCTCTGCGGCAGACTCTTCAACTTCTTCTCTATTTGCTAAAATAAGCCTCGAACCCGTTTTCTTCTTGTTTTGAACAAGACTTTTTGCAGAAAAGACCCCTGAAGGCGTTTGTATAATTAACACAGTATCTGGATTCGGAGCCCTACACCAAAAACAGCAGAGAAAACAAAAATCATAACCCAAAATCAGATGGAAAGGATTTTGCAAGCACGGTGTTAAGAACATTTACCTGTGATAAGAACAATACGACACCATCTTTGTTATCTGTCGACCATTTTTCTCCAAGCAGTGCAACTACAGTCAAAATGTGCATATATTACCAAAAGAAACTTATAATATCTTAAGAGATTGAACATAGTTCACGAAATACCAGTTCAAATACAAAATGTTACAGAAATTTGATTCCGTACTGGTCAAATACGGGAGTCAGATAATAAAGAACTTCTTATGGAACGAGGAAAACTCAGAAATAATATGGCTTACCTCCATTCTATACCCAGCTCGGGAAGCACACATGGCATGATAATATGTAGAACACTTGCAACACTGAGTGCATGAGCCATGTATTTGCTTGCATATTACACAAATCTGGAATATATCAAAAACAGGAGAAGGTTTCCGGCTTTTTTTAAGTTTTGCACATAGTGAAACTTCCCCAAAGGTTAGGAACAAGTATCCGTGGAGCTAAATATGAGATCCAGGAATCAGGTATGTACCTTCACAAAATTACTTGATGGAATACTCAAAATCCCCAAAGCTGGTTCCATTTTTTCTTCACTTGCAAAACATACTTCAGGCTGAAACCAAGCACATGTCACGTGAACCCACAGTGTCTCCACATCAGTTGGCTTCAATGCACCTCCTATTTATCAGCACACAAAAATTGGCAAGTTTAATTGACGGACAACATTGCGAAATTCCAAATATGCTTCAGGTGCCACCAGGAAAATCAATCACTACAGTGAAGAACACCCTTTACTGATTGCAGTAGTTGTAACAGAAAAATAAGACAAGACCATGTTCAATATGCTTCACCAAATAAGAAACGCAAAATAGAAAGACATACCTTTTACAGGACAGAGACAACACTCTCGTTTGATCTCAGGTGTCTCGCAGGCTTTGCAGACCCATGATGTGAAGTCACGAACGTTTCTCGTCCCATAGCATTCCTGATGAACTGCTATTTGACATCTGAAGAGAAAAAGGAACAGAAGACAAAATATTCAATTACACCGGAATGATTCTTCATAAGTCAGATATTTTTCCCATAAATATTTCAAGAAATAACTATTGTTAATACTAATAGCAATGAACTTCAATATAACAAGAGATGTCTGGTGATCCCAAGATAGAAGATAATGCAGACGTCAGATCAAGCATGCACAAAGTTTACTATAGGCACAAAGTAATGCTTTTCAATCAAAATCTATGATTTGTGGAAAAAATTTAGAGAAACTACGCATTTTAGAACAGCACCTGTTGCAGATAATGATCTTGTTGTAGTCCCAATCTTCAACCCATCTGCAAACTGCACATCGCTCAGTTGTCCACTTCACTTTGACCGACTCATACTTTTCTGCCAATAGTGAAACAAAAGAACAAACCAGCATAAGCAGCTTTTAACGCAATAGAAACTTTTGGATAGGTTCTGAGATCCGAATTTCTTAATACCTCTAAGAAAGGAAAGCAACCTCTGCTTTCTCTGCTTTATAGAAGGTCGTTTCGGAGGTTTTACTGCAGTAGCATTTGCGTGGAACTCTGCTAATTTCATCATCTGCAGTGTGAAGGAATATGGCATTCAAATTTTTTGTAATTGATCGGGGAAACTTACAAGAAAAATATCATATCCCTAAAGAGAAACTACGGAAATTTGAACAAACCCATTCTTCTAGAGGCAGCTTGGAGCTTTTCACTTTAACACTAGTCCTCCAATTTTTTGCTTTTGAACCAGTATGCCTTTCCCATTCACTAAGTGCTTTCCTTTCAGGCCCACAAGATCCACATTTACATACGACTCTGTATATAAAACCAAAGGGAGTAAGAATAGTCTATAAATATTTCAACAAAGATACCTAAAACTCTGGATAAGTTAGAGGTTAAAAGGTCGTTGCTTCGCCCAGTTCTAGGATAATTACGAGGCAGTAAAAGTGAAAACAATATGAAATAGAGATAAAATAGTGACGGCTTACAAATGAAGGCTTGGAAAATATATGCCTTTAACTCCAGAGCATACAACGATAACCTTATCAGGAAGCACCATCGGGGCATTGTTTTTGCCAAGTCTATACCAGAAAACTCTCAATTTATAATTTGGTGTTCACAATTCAATTGTTAGTAAGAACAAACAATAACAGTTGGAGGGAATAAAATCTACTTGGATTTTGAGTCTTGCTTTTCTGAATCTGATAGCTCAAAGTTAAATTTTGTTCTGCATGTGGGACAGTAGTAATCTGTTTCCCCCAAATCCTTCAGATTAACAAATGAAATTGATCTCAATACATGAAAGTAATTGGGAATGATAACCTTGACAACGAGCAACATGAACATGTACCTTAAAATGCTTATGTGATATTTGATCGCACGCTGAGTGAATCCATACTTTACACCCATCACAACGCACCTGAATCACCGTATGTAATGAAACAGTAAAATTACATGAAATCATTAGATGATTCTACACTATAAATATAACAAAAAATTTGTATGTCTTATTACCCAGCTCTGACTATCCAAATGATTCCATATCTTCTTGCATATCCCACAAACCTGTTTTGGTTTTGTCAGCTGCAACGATAATTAGTTTGAGTTCATCGAACTGAAACTGAACAAGGAGCATAGCAAAAACTTTACATACCCTTGAACAAGGTTTACACAATAATTGATCTCCGGGAATCAGAGCTTTCATTTTCTCTGCCGTCTTAAAAGAAAGGACCATTCCACATCCTACACAGGCTCTTGGATTTCTGTATTTCTTCAACATGTTCTGCAATTATATAAACTCAATTTCTATGACCATGAAAGAATAAACTATACAGGCTCAAAAAGGAACCCCAAGCAAAGAGAAACTTGCCTGGTTTGGAGCAACATGATCAAGATATTGGCTCGAGCCTGCAGCTTCTTCAATCCATCTGCAGACAGAATCATCAAAAGTCGGGTTACCTGCGGCCATGTGAATATCCTGCATCAGTTTCTCTGTGAATCCTTGGTCAGCCAAAAGAGCTTCTTCAAGTGCCATCTGAAAATCCCCAGGGTTGCATCCACGCAGTTCAGACTGTTCTTGAAACCTAAATAACAACTAAACTATTAAGCAAAATATTACACATATAAAAAACAAAGTTCGTATCGTAAGATTCAATGACGACCCACCTGTCTACATAATCCACAAAAGGGAAAATCATCCCCCTTCTAACCCATGCATAGTCCTGCTTACATGATCAAGTTAACAACAGTCAAAACTCTAACAAACAGCTTTTAGAATCATATAAGAAGACAATATAATATATATACCCTTTCATTCTCTGTCCCAGAGTGACCAAAGAACATGACACAGGCTGCATCAGGTATACAAGAACGCAAAACAAGCTCAGGTGCTTGCGTCATTGGATCGATAACAATAGCCGGCCAAAACGGCTCATTTCTCCCAGATTTCCCCCAAACCAAATCACCAGAATAAAAATCCTCCGGCCCATAAACCCCGTCTTTCTTAGGACGAGTCTCATCTTCAATATAGCGTTGCTCCTGAAGAGAAGGAAGTGAAGTCCGTGAACTCATCATATGCTTTTTCATGTCAAAGCTGTTACTATATCTAACAATCTCTTCACATTTATCCTCATCATCTCTCTCTTCACACAATGCACTACCATACTTATAGTTTCTAGGAGTGAATTTAGCCTCCTGTTGCTTTATCTTCAAACTATGATTACTACTAGCTTTGACTTTCTCCTTCCTGCATGGTTCTTCTATCTCTTCCTCGCGTTCTTCGCCACTACTTTTACTATCTTTCCTCCAATTCTCGAGAACCGAGTCATTAAACCGAGAAGGAAGCACCTGAACTCTTCCTCTAGATGTCCTCACAAGCGGTGGCCGAGAAACCTCACCCATCCTATCCCTCCCACGGTGGCTAGAATCAGAAACTATCCTCTTTGACTTTAACTCCTCCTCCTCTTCGACCTCAACTTTGGGAGAACACGAAAGTTCCTTACACCACGAAGCAGAGAATCCATTCTTCCCATTGAGTTTACCAGGAACTATCCCAGCACCAATCTCTCCAAGAAGATTAAGAGGGTAATAGTAATCACCACCACTGAAGTTGACCTTCCTCTTCTTCTTCCTAGCTCTATCATCTTCCTCACTTACCGAGTTGAATCTTTTCAAACTCGGCACTCGAGTTTTCAATTTCCGTTTGATTATCATATCTTCAGATTCGAGTTACCCAATCACTGCATCACAGATGTTTCACTAATTTCCTCAATCCAACAAAAAAAAAGCCATTTTTTTTAAATTCCACAAACCCTAATCTTTCCCCAATTCTCGAAAATTTCAGGTCTTTGAACGAACACAAACCAAATAATCCTCCGTTGGGTTTGACCCACTATCGAAGATCGTAGTAAAGTAGCAGAATTGTAGAAGAAAGTTTGTTTCTTTTGTAAATTTAAGAACAGAGCGACAGAGAGAGATAAACAGAGATCTGTTCCAAATAAAAAATCCTAACTTTTTTTTCTCTCTCTCTCTCTCTCTAAGTTATAAGAAGAACCCAGAATAAAAACAAAATTGCCTACTTTAGTTTTTGATTTGGATAAGGAAAAAACGGAATGCTGAATTTTGTTTAATCCAAACACGAAAACTTTATTTTTTGCTTCGGTGAGGTAGAGAGAGAGAGCGTGACAGAGTTTAAGAGAGAGAGAAGACGACGACGAAGGAAAGATAAAATAAAAAAGATTGGTCTGTTCTCGGACGTGTGCACATTACCGGAGAACGATGTAAATGTGCTAACTTGCGCTTTATCCTTCCTTCCTTCCTTGTTTCGTGTCTTCTGGTTTAGAGTTTAGACCATTTCTCTTCATGTTTTGTTTATTTTTCTTTCTTTTCGATTTCAAAATCAAACTTTGTTTTCTGTGTTTTTGATGCTTTTTATATCTATAATAAGCTCCATGAACCATGGAACTGGAACTGGAACTCGAACTGGAAGTTACTTGGTACGATTACGACACAGTACACGCGAGCTCTTTTGTGTTTGTTTGGTCATTCATAACTCTTTATTTATTATTTCATCTGATGAAGTCAACTTCTTCGGTAAGTACAGTTTTTCCCGAATTCATTACTTTTTTCAGTGTTTTTTTTCTTTTTTCTTAGCGATTTGGATCGAATTTGTTAGAAGTCCATGAGTAGAGTAAAAAACAACCCTGGAGTTATTAATAAATAGATTAAATATTAGACTTTGAGAAAATATATACAGTTCAATGTATATATAAATTCATACAAAGTAAAAGGATGAGTAGTTTGAAAACACCAAAGAATGCCTTTTTTGAATGGTGAAATTGATGTGTCATGTGTTGATCACTGCATTTTGTTATGTACTAGATAAAGTAAAGCACTGAAAACAGTTACACCAAAAAAATATTTGCTAAAAGTAGTTATTGAACAAGAAAAAAGTGCAACTTGTTAATAATAATAATAATACAAGAATAACATTTTCTAGTACTAAATTGTTGTCCAAGGCATGATAGAATTGATCTTCCCCATTCATGAAAGATGAAACTCTCTTTTGTAAAATTTGACATAAATGGTAAATTTACAAAATAGAAAATCTGAAATGTTTCCATCAATTATATTATTCATCATGTCAGGAAATATCGAGGTTTATGGGATCTTCAAACCGGGTGTTAAGAAGGTGCAGTATCAATGTATCATTTAGTGATCTTTCGACCCGGAGTGTGGTGTTGTCATTGGTCCACACCTTCCGAGCTGAGTGGATCCTAAGAGGATCGAAGTTCCTCCTTGTTACCATCCACTCGAGAGATGCGTAGTGTAGGCAGCATTTTTCGAGAATTCATCTGCATAGTACCGAATGGGTTACTCCAAGGAAGAAGGTCGAAAAATGGGTTTGATCAGAAGCTAGAAAAGCACCGTTCTTACTTCTTAATTTGGGGAATGTGTGTGCATTCGTTCCTATGGTTGGCCACATACAAAGAATGCAAATCATAGAAACAAAATCATTAGGGGGGAACCAGTAGTTACATGACATGACGTTTCAGCATTCGAATATTTTTACTGAAAAAATAAAATGAAAATGCAATCTGTGAAACCTGTTAGAAAATATCAAAATTTTAACTTGTTGCAGTGCTTACAAGCAAAGAAACATCAAACACCTTTTTTTTTTATATCACATGATCTAATATTTATAAATATATATATATATGTAGAATTATAGATTATATCTACATCTCTCACAACCAGTACATTACTTCTCTAACTACAATAATACATAACTTTTATAGCTACAATTTCTTTCCTTAAAGCTTATTCAGAGAAACCCTTTATATACAACAACTAATTGGATGCTTATAAGATTTAAAGTTTATACATATTTATAAAACAAAACTAGTTTCTAACGAGATGGGCTTTGTCTCCTTTATTCTTCAAGTTTCTTCCTTTTGCTCTGTTTCCTTCCTTTGGGCACTTTTTGAACCATTCTATTTCCTCTCCTCTGTTTTCGCAAACCTTCCTCGGACCCTCGGTTGGCTATCTGCAAGAGCTTTCCTACAAGCATACTGAAACCCAAACCAAACAACAGAAATATAATTCAGTTACTTTGAGCCTAAAAGACTGAGAAGTGTTTGTTGTTGAGCTAAAAGTGATCAACTTCTCAAACCATTTAGAGGATCTTTAAGTGTTTTGGTTTGTATACCTTGATTTTACGCCCGAAATTTCGCCTGCTCTTCTTGTTCCTGTATCGAGAAAGCTTCTCACGGCGATCCTCTGAAGTACATCTCACAATAATCCTATCCAATGGAGATTGAATCCCGAGTTTCTGCTTATCAAAAACAAAAGAGATACTCAAATCAACAATTCATATTCAGCTCAATAGTCTACAAAGGATACAACTTTGTTTCAAATTCTTGATAATTCAGCAAAGAAAGTTTCACAGAATCGCGCAAAACTTTCATGTAAGATCAATGTTTTATATATTTTTTTGTCAAACCTGTATGTCGCCTTCACTAAAGGCTCTTCGCATCCCATAACCAAAATCGAAATCAGGGAAATTCTGAATCATTACAGTCTCTTGCTGTGCATGTGACCAATCCATAGAGCTCAAATTCCCCGAGCTTACGCTCTTCTGCATATCCAGATTTTCATCGATTGTCGTCACCACAGGGATGTTCTTGATGTCTAAAACATCAGAGAATGGAGACTCCATAGCTGATTTCATCATGAGATCTTGCTCACATTCATAAAAAGCTTTGTCCAGAAGCTGTTGACCACTCTGCAATGACCCAAGATCAAGATCAGAAAGCTCACAAAGCCCTTGTGATGTGTCTTCACCGCAAGAGATCATAGTCAAAGCAGCTGAGAGTGGATCAGCGGCTAAGAGTGGTTCTTCAAGAATTGGATCAGGAGCTTTAAAAAGATCACCTTCTTCTCCAATATCATACTCAGATATGTTAGATGACTCAACAAAAGTGTTGTTCTGCAACAAAAAATCACAATCATAAGCATCATCGAATCAAAGACCCACATAGACAGAACATAGTTCGAGACATTCAGACAGATCTTTTTTGTTGAGTGGATTCGTTCAAAAAGGCGTGAAAAGAAAAAGAGAATCTTGTTTTTCATTAGTGGAGGATTGATATTGTAAACAAAGAGCCAATGAAACAGCACAAGAGCAATTTTCTAGTTTTAAGAGTGATTAAATCAGAACAGAACAAGTCTTGAAGAACACGGAATCTCATGTTCCAGAAATCACGGAATCTCATGTTTCAGAAAAGAACAAAATCCCATTACCAAAATAAATAAAAAAGAAGAGTCTTTCTTTGGTTTCCCGAGAAAACTCCATTTTTCTTTCTCAATGGAAAAATAAAATTTTGGCTTTTTGCAGCTAGAAAAAAAGATTCCGTTTTTATTCCTTTCCAGAGGAAAAAAAAACCTAATTTTTCTTACTTAACTTTCTCAGCAGCCAAAAACACATTTTGGTCAGGTCCGCGGAACCAAAATATCTCATCAAGTGGCCACGAAAAATTTCCCAAGAAAAAAGTTAGCTACTTAACACTAAAACACCACGAAAAACATCACTTCACTAGTAGACAAATTTGCATTTTTTTTTCCATCTCCTTCGCACTTCAATTTTAACTTCATAGCCCCAAGAGAAAAGACGAACAAAGAAGACTAATTACATCACAAGACAAAAAGAACCTATCAGAATCTTTAGGGGAAACCCAAAACCTAGAAAGTGAGTGTTACATCAAGAAATTTAAAACCCATCTCAAGAAAAGATCTGTATTCTAATGCAGCGAGATAAATAGTGAATGGAAAAAATCAATTCAAACCATTTCATCGGAGAGTTTGTATGATTTGAAGAGGTCTTCGAATTGTTGAATATCTGTGGAACATTTTTGCATGTAACGGAGCATTAACCCAGAATCTTGATACATTTTGAGTTCTTGATCTCTGGGAGAGAAGTAATTGGAAGTAGGAAATGGGTTTTTGGAGAAGAGGAGGAAAAGTGAATGAACATAAGAAAGCAAAAAACAGAGGCCAAGTTGGGAATATGAGAGGAAACCCTGAGGGAAAAAATTTGGTACTTAGCTCCTCTTGCCTTTTTATGAAAGAGAGAGAGAGAGGCTCATTACAGTTTTTTGTTTATTGGGGTACTGTGGACACGATAGAATAAAAAGACCATTAGGCCATTACTATTATTTAATAAATAAATAAAAAGATTTCCAAGATAATAAAAACTATAAATATAAAGGAAAAAAGGTGTCCAAGTACCTAGAAATGTCTTTTTATTGTGTAAATATTCAATAATTTATCTTTTCATATTTATATATGTTACACCAACTAGGACTTTAGCATAATGGTATGTGATAATTATCGTAAATATATTTTCAAATCTACACATGGTTTGTTAGAAAAAAATAATGTTAAAAACCCATCTAAACACGATCAAAATGATTCGAACGTTTTAATTTTGGTTAAATTGGTTAAAATATCAGTGAACTAAAACTCAATGATTTTTTTCTATAAGCGATTTAATTATAACTGTTAAATATATGAAAAAATCAAGAATACGAAAAAAAATTTCCAATTAATCTCTCATTGATTTACTAGGCGTTAGACCATGTCCGAAAGCTTGATTAACGCCTAATAAGTTTTCAAATTTGAACATTAGTTGTGATTACATTTTTTTCATCAAAAATAATAATTTTTGGTGTTGTATTTGTATTGCTCATAACTATTATTATTCTTTTTGCACATATAAGACTTTTTATTATGAAATTTGCAAGGTGTTTCTAGGAACTAATGGAAGTGAACACTGTTAAAATTTTATCAAAAGTTTTGATATTTTGATCTGATTTTTAACACATGTCTTTTTATATATTCCATTGTTTCAATCATATGGTTCCTTATCTTTTTAACAAAAACACTGTTACAACTGTACATATATTCTAACACGCGCTTACGTATTTACTTGCCAACAACATCAACTTTTGAAGTTTAAGAATTTTATTGAAAGAAAATGACTGTGGTGTACTAAATAAAGTTTTAAAATTGTCAAATATAATTTTTTTGAAAAAAACATGCCTTGAATTATTTTTTTTTAGAACTGACAAATAATTTTATTTAATGAAAATTTTCACTAAAAAGAAAATTTCTAGATCATGTCATCCATGATTAATTTATAGCTGCAAATTTTATGTCCTAAACCCATTCTTTCCAATAAATTTAAATTTAATCCCAAAATTCTTGACGTTAGATATTTTTACGATTACATCACTTCAAGAATCTAATTCAGTCTAGATATAATACAATTAGTGATAGATAAGAAAAAAAGAATTATGATAAATCATATGGATTGGGATAAATAAGAATGCCAAGTTGAAATTAACATTAAACGAGAGACTGATGTTGATTAGGTTAGATTTTTGTCAATCTTTGTTTTGCTTTTATTTGGGGATTATTAGACTTATTATAGCTTTTGCTTTTTAAACTAAGCAATCAAAGAGGATTATTAAAATAATTAATCCATTGATTAAATATATTATGGTGGTACGGCTGCAACTTGTAGTAGCTGACTGTTACACAAAACACGAAGCACATGTTCGTGTGGGCTCTCCATAGCTCTGTTCCTCTGCCACTTCCTCATTTACTTTTCCACGCTCGCGAGTGAGCACATGAACAATAAAATATTTTAGCAAAAATAAAATAATACTCATTTCGTTTTATATTAAATGTTGTTAGAGTTTATAAAAATTTTAAAATAAATGTCGTTTTACATTTTAGATATCTGTTTTAAAATTTTAGTTTTATTCTTGAGTAAAATAAAAAATTTAATTTTTTCTTAATATATATGAAAAACATTACTTGGATAGATAGTAGTTTGAAAATTTGGATTTAAATTATAACAGCATTTTAAAATAACGATTGAATAATTGCTTAGCAGTAAAAATATTAAATATGTATATATGTGTATGGTTGATGTGTTTTAAATCCACAACTATGTTTAAGATTTTCGTATAATTAATAGGAACAAATTTACATTAAAAATATTATCTAAAAAAATGAGTACTGTGAAACTTTAGATATAACATCAATTATGTGATCGGTTGTAGGTTCGGAGAGATAATAATTATGATTAGATCGTATAAGGATAATAAGCTGGCCAAGAAAAAAACATAAGTTGATAAACTTCCATTTTATAACGAATTGAAAGTGAGTTAATTCACTACATTAAATTCTTTACGCTTTTTGAATTAAGGTTCCTAATCAATTCAAATGCAAATGTAAATGCATCCGTTCTACCTCATTAATTTGTGAAAGAAATATATTGATTTCGTGGTTTAAAATAATCAAATATCAGTGACATATAAATAGATTAGGACTATAGGAATAAAAATTGATTTATAATTATATATAATTGGCTCTCTATTATATTCGAATCAAAGATATTTTTTATAAACACAATAACACACTGATGATAAAAGACGACAGAGATATTTTTGTCTTTGTTTACTTATTTCCCGATGAAGACACAATTTGTTTTGTTGTTCTTTCGTCACGATCTTATTCATGGCAACCAAATGTGATGATAATTCACAATCAAATCACTTAATAATATTACTAGGTTATAATCCGCTTTACAGCGCGGTGTGTATATATTTTCATAAAAATATTATTAATTTAAGTTTCAAAAAGTTTAGTTCTATTATTGGATTAATTGTAAATTATGAATTTGAATTAGGTTATTTTCGTAGTATGGTACACAATTTTACACAATCAGTGTTTATATAATTACGATGTATAAATTTGTCTTGCGATTAGATTATTTTTTAGATGTTAAAATTTATTATTTGTATAGAATTCGAAAATGTATACATTTAATACAGATTATTTGCTTTTGTTTGATTTATGTGTCATACTAATCTATACTAATCTATACTAATAGAAGTAAGGTTTAGATGATCAAGAGAGCATCCACATCAGCAAAAGTGAGGCCTTATAAAGATGACACATCACCAACTAAAAAATCACAAATAAAAATAATAAAATTCATCATAAATCAAATTAATAAAATAATTAATCATATATATATATATATATATTCATATCTCATTATTAGGCATATTTTAAGGCATATTCTTGTGTCTTTACTTTCTAAACACTATGAATTTAAACTCTAAAACATTATAATAAATTTTATTTAGATTTAGTTATACTATATAAAAACCGAAAGAAATTATGAGATTTTAGAGAGACATTTTTTTATATTTTTCTATATTTTAAAACGTTGAAAATCAAAAATTGACATCAAACTACTTAATCATAAAATAACTTACAATAAATAAAATGCTATGGTAGTTCTTTTTTGAGAGACATATTATAATAAATTTTATTTAGATTCAGTTATACTATATCAATACTGAAAGAAATTATGAGATTTCAGAAAGACATTTTTCTATATTTTTCTGTATTTTAAAATGTTAAAAATCAAAGATTGACATCAAACTACTTATGAGATTATGAGATTTAGTTGTCAACAGTTTTCTATAGTTTCCTGTATTTTTAAACGTTAAAAATCAAAGATTGACATCAAACTACTTATTTATAAAATAACTTACAATAAATAAAATTAGTTCTTTTTTTAGAGACATATGGTATATTATCCTTTTAACCTTTTTATTTAATATTTTAAACTATTTATTATAATAACTAAATTATATATTTCATTATCACCAAAAAATCTTAAAATATAATCTACTATTCATCTTAATTACACAAACAAAAAATCATAACTCATAAACCAGCCCATTCAAAGCGTTTTGACCCACTTGAGTTTAAAGGTTTCAACTCTCTTTAAAACTATAAAAACTTATGCAGAAACTAATTCATACTAGCTCATTTACTCACTCATCATTCCCATACACAATTTATGATGATAATGGAAGGTGAGAAGTTTAAGTTTTAATTACTCATCATGATGATAGTGGAAGGTGAGAGATTTAAGTTTTAATTGGTCATGGTCCATGTATTTGATTTTTTTCAATGAAAGTCAAATGAAATATCACACAGTAACGTTTATTAAGTCATTTACAAATCGCTAACGTAGATTTTTATGTGTCTAAAACAATTTGAGCAACATAAAGATGGATAAAATTAATATCCAATTTCCACCAAAATATTTAATATGAAAGCTTAAAACTAAAATATATTAAATAATAAACAATAATTACACTCTATCACAAACCAATAATTCACATAAACCTGGCAACATATGTTACAAAGACATCTTTCCAATCAAACTTTTGCCAAACTTTTGACAGTTTTGAAGGCAATTTTTGTAATGATGAATTCGTGGTAAGACTAATTTATTTCTGGAAAACTCGCAACTTTAAAATGGTAATATACTCATGGGAATGAAACTGTTTTTTATCAACACCAAGGTATGCATTGAGTTTACTAAATAAAAATATGCATATTGTGATTTAAACCTAATATGTAAATATATTTTTTTGTAGTCAACAACGATACATGGATTTATATCGGCCAACCGACTATTTCGATATAAAGAGACCCTAAAATCAAACTCGATCTACAAGTTAAAAAAGTTTATGCTTAACCCTGCCAAAAAAATGTTCAAAGTCGCAGCTCACAAATTCGAAAGAATTGGAGTACACACATCCGTGCATTCGCATTTCAACATTTTGGATATCAAAGCAAGTATTGTGGATCATATATACAACATATTCTCAAAAAAACTTACAACTAATGCAGCTGAGTTAAAATATAATTTAATTACATTTTAATTATTTTTATTTAACTGTATATATATATAAATATATTAGGAGTTCACATTGTCTTAATATTTTTTTGAATTCAGTCTTTATTATCAACTATTTATTTAACTAATATCTATTAAAAATATTTTAAAGTAATGATCTAAATGTTGAAATTTATATATTTAAATACCTAAAACGCTAATTCAAAATATGCAAACAATCCGCACGTAGTGCGGACCAGCACCTAGTTATATGGTAGGAATATGATTTTAACCTGGTTTGGTTATGTACGTTATAATCTATTTTATAATTGATTTTTTTTCCTTCTTTTTATTTTGGTCGAATTTTTTTCCTTAATTAATTAAGCAACTTTAGAATTGTTTAATTGAATTTCCTGTTTGATTTCAAAATTGCAAACAAAATTCCCAATTTCATCACTTTGATTAGAACCTACATATAACGAAGCTCTACAACGAAAATACTTCATCAAAAACAAATTGGGAATTCGACTATGAGGTAATCTTCTATTTTTTTTTCATCAAATTGCTCAGATTATGAGTTTCTAATCAATTAGTTTGGCTCCATCTGAACTTTTCTTATTATGTTTTCAGAGAATTGCTTATTGTATGGACATTAGTTGAAAATTCAAAGCAACAGTTTTCAAAGATTAGAACGATGTCTCAACTCAGATGTAAGAACCTCTAATGTGTTTATGTTATTTCTTAATTATTTGTTGTCTTATGAGTTTTTTGATATTAATTTTATAGTTAAGTAACTCAGTCCTATTAATTATTTGTTTGTCTTATAATTGTTTTTGCATATACTCTTCTTAGGTTGACCTGCATGTTCAGAAACTGTTTATAAAAACAAATCCATTGTTATTGACATGTTATGTAAGTTTCATGTTGCAAAGATCAAAGAACAAGACCCTAAAATCAAATCCACTGTTTCTCCTTCTAAATCGAAAATAGCTATTCACACTATCACAAGAAAATTATAGAAACATTTTTAAACAATTACGGAAGAAGTATATCCTAGACACTATATAGGAATTACTAGGTGTACAATTCTATATACCCCTGTATATTATTTGAGAAGTCATTTACTGTAAATTTGATGAGATGTTACCCGCTTAGTCCTTTTTAAAAAGTAAAGGATTTAACCAACATTTTATTTTATAAAAATATTAGACATATGTTATTCTCTTATATCTTATAAAACTTTCCTCAAAGTTTAACCAAAATACCCCATTGTAGTTGTGCGTAATTGTGTCGTTTATGAAATAATGTGACATCTAGTAAAATAACGTGTTATCGCCTTATCGGGCAAAATATTAATCACGCATCTTGAAAAAATGTGCATGATAACACGAAAATAAAAGAAACCAAATCAAACCAACTCATACTCACATCGATTTATGTTTAAGACGAAGTTAACCAAACTCATTTAGCAAATGGTTTGGGTAAATCCATAAACCATATAAATTAATGGTTAATGGTTTAAATGGTCGACCCATTTAATAATTTTGTTATAATTTAAATAATAATCATAATTAATAATTAATAACTATCATAATTAATAATTAATTTAAATAATTATGATCATCATCATCATGATCACCATCATCATGATCATCATCATCATTGATAAATTCGTTATTTAGATTTTTCAATTGAATCAAAAAAGTCATAAACGTAATTTAAAATATGAAAATGCGATCAGATATAGAAAATACTGACTGTTTTTTAAAATACGATTCGTTTATGAAACCGTTGATGAAAATTATGAAACCATGTTGTGGGAAAATTATGAAACCATGTTTTTGGAAAATTATGAAACCGTGTTTGGCAAAATTATAAACCGTTTTTGGCGGAAAATTTGAAACCGTGTTTTATGAAAATTATGAAACCATGTTTTAGCGAAAATTATGAAACCATGTTTTTGAAAATTATGAAACCGGCATGAAAATTAGAAACCGCGTGAAAATTATGAAACCATGTTTTAAGTGAAAATTATGAAACCTGTTTTGTCGAAAATTATGAAACCGGTTTTGGAAAATTATGAAACCGCAGCATGAAAATTATAACCGCGTTTTTGGCGAAAATTATGAAACCGGCTTTAAAAATATTAACTCATAGCGAAAATGAACTCGATTGCGAAAAATCAGAAGTATTTAATGATGATATATGATATATATATTTATATTAAATATGATACATGAGCACGACGATGACGACATGATAATGACATGCTAAGATGATATTTTAAGTAAATGGTTAATCATAAACCATTACAACCCAACCCATACGACTCATAAACTCATCAATCATCAACCCATCAATCATCAATCCATCAATCATCAACCCATCGACTCATAACTCATTTAACTCATCAACTCATTGTGATCCAAATAATACGATTATTAAAGCACGAGGACGGACGTGATCGATCCAGGCCAATTTGACACCCCTAATAACATGGTTTCTGGTAGAAGAATAATATCGAATAAAGTAATACGTTATTTAATTACAAATCGCGTGAAAGGCTTTTAATAATTTGAAAATAAAATTTCAGTCAATAAAAAAATTACCTTAAAACAGTGCTAAAGTTAAATATATTCATTTACTTTATCGTTCTTTCATTTTTATTTTCTGAGAAGTATAGTCGAAAAGACAAAATTCGATTAGAGAACGAAAGACTATTTCATTCACCAAATTTTGAAAATATAAAAATGATTTGGTTATTGATAATTTTTTCCACGTTAATTTACATCTAAGTTGTATGTCAAACTAATTAAATAGGGATCTAAGTATCATAAATATTAGAATGGGTTTGTGAGCATGTTCTTTATATAAGTATAAGATAATTCTCTCTTTTGAACTAGCTTTTAGATATGAATTAGATCCATACTTACTAATATGATATCAGAATTAGTCCAAATGTTCTGATTGTGGGGTCATCCGTGGATGTATAGACCCACAAATTTCACGTTTCAGATGTTGAACTCTGAACGTCAAGGATGTATTTGAATATCCTACCTCGCTTGGATTTGTAAATAGTGTTCTTTATATGAGTATAAGACAATCCTCATCTTTTCTTTTGGACTAGTTTTGGGTGTAAGGCCCACACCTACAAATAATAAAATACTTATATTAAAATATAGTTTTCATTCATATTACTCTGCGCTTCTCGCTTGAATGAATATGGAAAAAACGTCGTAGTCTTCGTTAATAAAAAAATTGTACAATTTATATTCACATTTATAATCATAGAATTGTATGCAATTTACGTGTGTGCCTGTGTGTGTATTGAGGTATCAACGCGCGTACACGTTCACCCAAAAGTGGTTCCAATAATGGATTCGTTCAAAACACTCTCTATATCTACTTTTATACAGTACTGTATATAAAATCACAAAACCATGAACTAATTATGGGCTTGAAACTAATGAAAACACTCGAATACCAAGAAACTAACCTTACTTATACTAATATTTAAAATAACATACACTGATTCCGGAATATAAGTTTAATTACGAGACCTTAGATTGAAGAGACATAATTTCTTGATTTCAGAACAAATAAAAATGACTTCGACCAACCTTACGTTTGGTATAAATAAAAATTACAGAAAAATATATTTGCCTAGTTGGGAATGATTCAATTTAGTTATACAGTTAATTTAAGTATATTCCATATAGGAAAATTTACCATGTATAAATGACCAATATAAAACAATCTGCGTATATATTTTGGTGCGAGAAAAAATTGCATGAAAAAAATATGTAGGAACCTAAAAGATTATTCAACAAAATTTTGAAAACAGGAACCCATGGGTTACATTTGTTATGAAACCAGCTTTGTCGAATCATTCTGTTTTGTATTTGTCTCTAACCAATGCATTTACGAGGTAATGGACAAAAGATCCAATAGCTTTCAATCAAGTTATAGAGAGAATCTCAACTCTAAAGTTGATTGATAAAGTAAAACTATTTAACAAAGAGAATTTGCAGTCACAAGAGACAAGATAAAAATTTATACGTTTTTAACATCTAATAAATGTTTCTACTTTTTTCTATGTCAACAAATTTTTCTACTCAAAAGTCTTAAACAAAACCCAAAAACAAATACTTATATTTATTTATTTATTGACTTAAAACTCCTAGTTTTATTGCGTCCCGTGGAAGAAAAAAAATAATCATCAGAAAGCTGAATTTGGGTGAATAAAGGGAAAGTGCAACACTATAACCTTAACATTCCCTATTCTGGAAATAAAATTATATAAAAAATAGATATATATAAAAATAAATCTGCCAAAAAGCTAAAAAGTTCATGCCAGATACGACCTTCTTGCCTAGCCACTCACTTTACAGTTTCCAACCTTTTTCGTGTTCATATTGTATATGTAAGTATGCAAACAGATCGGAATATCTTCTTACAATCGTCAAATACTCATAAATAATTTGAAAATGTCACACAATATAAATATGCATACGACGGAGAGTATTACTGGTTAAATTGAAATTCGAAAATATGCGTTAATCATATTTGATTTAGACCATCCGCGAAACCAATTTATCCGGAATACATTGTTGTTCTGAAATACATTCTAACATGTAAACACTTTCCGATCGCGAATCGACATGAATACACATGGTTTTATCAGTATAAACTTTGAACCTTGTCTTTTTTTGGCGTGTAAAACTGTAAATCTATGAATAAACATGGTTTTATCAGTATAAAGAGAAGAAAATACAATATTTATGAGGATGATTGGGTTCGATCACCAGATTGACGAAGAGACGTCATACGTGATGATAAGATGAAATGAATGGAGACAATTTTGTGGTATACATAAATTTTCTTATTGATATACATCCATCATTATTATTGTTTGTTATTCTTTCATTTTAGAAACTCGCTATACATATAGCACACTGATATATAATTTATTTTATTTGTTAAAGCAACCCGAATATGTAACTCTCCACTAGTTCCAAGACGTATTCCAATGAGAGAAGAGAAGAGACAAAGTCAAATACAATACAAAGATCAAAAAGTGCTCCCCGGTCACTCATTCGCCATTTAATTTTGTCGGAATTTAAATATTCAATTTCCACTACCCAAAATAAGTTCTACCTTTTGCAAAAAAAAAAAAAAGAGTTCAATGAACCTACTTTTTTCTTTATGCACTCTATATTTTTATTATAAAAATGAATACGTTCAATTACAACTGATAATATTTAAAACTTTTTTTTTTTTTGGATACGGATTTAATATTTCATTGTATTACTGATCCATGTTTGGATGTATTTATTTCAAAAAATTCCATACAAAAAAAAAGTATGGTTAACAAAAAATGGAAACAAAAAGAATATAAATTTTGTTTGGAACAAAGAATAGTTAAAAGAGGAAAAAGGAAACAAAGCAATAGAGATGGAAAAGAATATAGAGTTTTTGTAATATAAAATATAAGTAATGTTTTATGATGAACAAATTAGAAAAATATGTATCTGAACATTATAAATCAACAATTGCATCTGTTTAATTTGTCAACTATATGTACTTTTACTCTTTAGAAATTAACAAAAAGCAACACATGCATCTGGAAATTACATATTATAGTGGTACAATATTTAAGATTCGTAATATAAACTTAAGTCTAATTTAATTCGTTTGCTATAGAATTTCAATCATGATTAAGCCTTGTAAATGTTTAATCCTAAAGACTAGTTTGAGTTTCTGTAAAAACCACAATATGTATTTTCTTTTTTCTGTTAAATAAAAATCACAACGCATGTTGTTATTTTAAAATAACATTACTAGAAATAGTTCATCTTTAATTAATGCTTTCAAATTTGAATAATTATCTTACTAAAATTTGTTTTTCTGTTAGCTTATAATATAAATATATAGTTACCACATGCAATAATTGTTTTACAGTATCTTCTATATTTTACAAAAGATATTTTGAGTTTTAAAATATTTACTACTAGTATATAAACGGATGGAATAATTATACTGACTAAAAATATTTATATAATTTGATTATTTATAAATTAATGTATTAGATTCGACAATATTTGTTTCTATTAAAATTCTGCCCGTCGTGCAGGTCCTACCTATATATATGAAGCATTTCAGTGAATATGAATCAAGAACATTCTGATTCTAATTAATAAATGTCGTACACGAACATTTATATAGAGTAATACTCATCTACATAACAAAGTCATTTTTTATTTTATTTTATATGACATGATCTCGAGAAATTTCTTAAAAAATTATCAAGATTTTTCTGGTGTGATATTAATACCATCGAGATTTATCTGATATGATTGGTTGATGATCTAAGAGATAAACTATTTCTATACATAAATTGTCTATTTTGGGTTGATTCTTCGTATAAATTAAAGCAAAAACAAAAGCTAAATGACAAGAAAAGAGTATCAAATATCAAAACAAAAAGATATGAAAATGAATACAACAGGAAAATGAATATGAAAAACGATTTAAAAGAAAGGAATACAATAGGAAAATGAATATGAAAGAGATGGGGATAAAAGAAAATAGCTGGAGAGATGTTTGCGCGTGATAGAGACGAAATTTGCATCGCAAATAGACAATAATTGCTGTAGTTTCAGCACAACTTTTGTCTTTCTCTTTTAGACTTAAATTAAGAATTAACTTGACGAAAATCTCGTATTTAAAGACTCGTGTATCAAAAATAAGTTCGGAAATCCAGTAAATTATAATACAGTATATAGTACATTCGGAATATGAAAGTCTTTATAATATTTTACAAAAATTTGAGAAAATTTTGTTTTATAATTTCGTAATAACTAATATATACATTATATATATATATATATTAAGTATGTATTAGATAACCAAATTATAGAAGGTTACTTGGTGGGAGTCAAGTGGCACAATGGTAGCCACCTCTGAAAACTCATCACATTAAGTTGTAGGTTTGGGGTTCGAACTCTGCTCTTTACGGTGTTTAGGGACTATTAAAAACTACTAAGCGGTTGACAAAAAAAAAATTACTTGGAAAATAACTCAAAATAACCCAAATTATGTAACGTTATTTGGAAAATTAACCTCACTCATTTTTTATCATCTGCAAAACAACTCAACATATATTTTATTTATATAAAAAAAATTCCAGGTTATAATATTATGTAACACGCCATATTACATAACATCATGCTTTTTTTTTCTTTTAAAACACACACGATAAAACTACATCAAGTATTTAAAAATTTACCCTCAAGATTTTGTCAATTTGACTCTACGAGTGACTAACTGACTATCTACCTAGAGAGTTTTGAAACCCAAAATGATTATATCTTTGCTGGTTGAAAATGATAACACGCCACTGATTGGGTCTTGGTGGTGCACTGTTTTGCTTCTTTTGTATATTATATTATTTCGTTTCTTTTGGAGTAGTTTCTCTCTGCTTCACAAAAAAAGAAAAAATTGTTTTTTGACACATTTTACACATAATTTTTAACATATTAAAAAATAGTTCAATATATAACATACCCCTATTAAACATACTATTAATTGAGATTATTCTCTCTCTACATATATATATCATCTACATAATAAAAATAGAAACAAAAATGAGAAAATTGAATAAACTTTTCTCGCTGATACCATTAACATGTTATATTATGTCGCATAATTTCAGATTAACTAACTAATGAAAAAGGAAAAAAAATCCATCAAATAAAATAAAAGTATTAAGATACTTTTCTGTATTTCTTAAATAAAATTTAAATTTGTAGACAAATTTTCTTAGTCAAAAATTTTAAATATATTTATAAAAATGAAAGTAATATTTCTTTGAATCCTTAACCCCATCGAGTTTTTGCAGAAGAAAAACAATTTATGCCTTAAAGTTTATTATTAAAATCTCATTTCCTACCAAAAGATGATGGTGTAAAAGAATGTAGTACGAATATTTGTCGACAAAAACGTGTAGTACGAATGTACAATTCTTTGAGTATTTGGGAGATATTTATAATCAATTGTTTTTTTTTTGCGTGCTTTTGTTGTTCCATAGATTCCATTATTCCCTTCTTTTTATCTGGTTTGCCTTTTTGTCATTATTTACGTGGAGTAAAAAAAAATTCAATTTTTTAACTATAAAAGTTTTTAGAAAGACTCAACAAAATGTGAACTTACTATACGTACGAGTGATATAATTAAATAGTTAAAATCATTACTTTGTCTTGCGATCTCCAGATTGTTTAGAATAAAAGATATTATGCTACTCAAATGTAAACTAACGACGAAATGTTAAATGTAAGATACCGAAGCACCCTTTTAGACTACAAATACTCAGCTACCTTCAGAAAGACTAACGGCGGAATCGATCAAAATTGATTTTTCCCATTATCATTTACACCCTAAGAAGTAAAATGTGCTTTGTATATTATTAAAGAAAGATACAGTAAATAGGACAAAACAAAACAAAACAGCCATCTATGTTGACATATAATATGCGCGCGCGTATATATATTTGTTAGTGTTTGATAGTGTGAGTGTGAGTGCAATTAAATTACAAGAAATAATAATACTGATAGTGATATTTCTCAAAATAATTTAATGCATGTTTTGAGTCTTTGCCATACATCGTTATTAATATTTTTTATTTTATTTTTATGGAGTATGCTAAAGATTCAAAATCTTTAGTGATTTTCATTTGTAAAAAAATTGTCCGGTAAATCAAGATTAATGATTAATTTTCCTTCAACATAAAATTATTTAATTATTCTTATTCGATCAGTTGAAATAGTATTCTGTTTTAAACACATTATTTTTTTTTTTGATAAATGTATTAATCAACGGAAACATTCACCATAAAAAAAATAGTTAGGTAGTAAAAATCTAGCTGGATGGACTTTGACACACAAATTGTAGTTATACCATTGTAAAAAGATTCATTTTACAAACAAAATATCATCTTTGTTTTTTACAACTTACTGTTACAGTTGTACTTATGACAATACAAAAGTTATACTAATATTTTGTATAACATCGTCTTAAGCTATACCCCAACCAAGTACATTTTGTAGTAACAAAAAGAGGATTAAGAAAAGCCATTATTTTTTCTGTTTTTTTTATAGAAATTATTATTCTTTAATTCTTTAAAAGAAGAGCCATGATTTCTTCTCGCTACATGAATGTAGACAAATTGACATTATAGTTACATACAATAGTTATATTTAGATGGTCCAAATTTGTTGAGTGTACGTGGAAAGGGTCTTTTTTATTTCTTTAAATTAAGTGGCAAGTGGTTTTTTTTTTTAATTTTTGTTTTTTTGCTTTGACTCATAGTTTGAGATTAAGCCCCCATCATGTTGGGTCTTTTAGTTTCTTATTAACATCGACACTTTTATCATTTTCTTTTCTCTTTTATTTATTTATTTATTGATGTCTTGTCTTTTCTTTTCTTTTTTAGTGAAAAAATCTTGTCTTTTCTTCATCTCACGATAGTGAATATTGCTACATTTGGCGTTTCTGATACAATCAATGGATGCATTTGTTTTTGTTCCTACGAGACTAATCAACCCACTCGGTAGTTTTTTTAAAAAAGGGTCTCTGATCGTTTATATTTGCATTTTTGAATATGGTGCGATATATGTTTTAATTTAAAAATATTTTGAATCAATTATATTAACATATGCTTTTAAAATTTATTTGGATCAGATATATTTACATTATTTTAAAACTGTATATTTACAGTGATCTACATATTTATTTTCATTTTCTTTTCCGATTCGACAACCGCAATTTTACTAAACAAGAATGAGACCAAGGTGTAGTGGTCATTGTGGTGGTTGAGATCCAACCACATTAACTCATTCACAATCTCAATACTCTTATTTTATAAATATGACAGAATGATGGATATATATATTTTTCAAATAAAACGATTGATTTTTTTTAATATGTTGATTTTTGCAAAAATACAAAAAACAAAAAATATGAAAAAATAATTCATTCTATAAAAATATAGAATTTTACGTGTTCTTAAAATTGTTGATTCGATAGTAGAAATAGAATACTCGATAATAAAGGAAAAGAAGATACTACTATAAAGTATTACGTGTTTTTCTTCGAAACCAATATCTAATCTAAAATATTATTTATAATAAATTAAAAACCTAGCTTATCCTAGTTCATATCTGATAATGATTTAGAAAAAATCTAATTACTGGGGCCGAACCATGATTAAAAATCTCAGCCTCTAAACCATCAATAAACCACCATGTTTGATGTTGCATACAATGTAAAACAGTTTTTTTTTGGTTAAATAAAATTTTACATCCATTAAAAAAAAAAAAAAATTCAATAGACCACCATGAGTTAGTTAAATTCTCCACGATATATCTCCTCTAATATTTTGACTTAGACAGACGTAAATTGCATCTCATTATTGTATGAAATTTTACCAAAACATACATTCATAGTTACAATCACACTCTCTCTAATGCCATTATTGTAGTAATGTATTATTACTATAAAGACGATTCGAGGGTACCTTTTGTTTGGTTGAATTATTTTGACAGTGATTTGATAACTGATTTAAAATAAAGTTGTACTTACCAATCATCGTATGTCTTATATCTCGACAAACAAATTAAGTCTGATGTGGTTTATGAACATAAATGTCATAGTTCTTCTCGCTCTAGTATTATCGTGATCATCTAAATATCATAAATATAAACTAATTAATTATAAAATAAATCCTTTTTAAAATAACATTGTAAAATGTTCTTTAATGAAATTATCAAAAATTTTTTTTTAAGCCAACTAGTTAGAGGAGTTACACTTATGCCGGATTCAAATTCAAATATATTTTAAGACATGAAAAAGATAATTAACAATATATGAAATGAATAGTTTTACAGTCAGCAATTTGTCTTCAGACCGGATAGATATGAAGCAAAATGTTGAAATTTTCTGTATAAAAAGGTAACCTTTAATAATGTACATGTTATAACTATGATGTGATTAAAGAATGTAACAACCAATTACATATGTGAAACATGTTTTTTTGTTCATTGGTCTCAGTGTACATTAGTGTCATCATCTAATTGGGGAGGGGGTGGGGGGGCTGCTACAATTCACATGGCAATACGAATCGGTCTATATTCATATCTTTGGTTATATCTGCAACATTATATTTTAAGGAGATTGAGATTGATGAATCTTACTAAAGAGAGTTCTAACATTGGATTATAAATGTTGATGAAATTAATAATTAACAATAAGACTCATTTGGTGTATACTGCTTTTGTCTCTTTCAAATAATTGATGAATATAGACAAGGACATATATAGCCAAATAGCCTCTAGCCACTATACTCCTGCTTACACTAAAATGATCTGAAATGTCTCTCTCCCAGTTAAACCACTAGGAAAACACGATCCATGGTTTAACTTATGAATGCTTTGCAACGAAATGAAAAGTACAAAACTAACATGTAGAGAGTTGTAGAGCCTAATTTTTCGAACACAATGTACAAACCCAACGATCGAGGAAAAACGCTGAACGAAATATAAATAATGATGTTTGTTAAAGGTATTCAACTGTGTACTTGTTTGTTTAGCATATACAAGAGAAAATTTGTAATTTTCAGATTCTTTGATCATAGTGAAATCTGCAAAGACGAAAAATGGATATATTTTTCACATTGAAGATGAACTCCTATAGATTATGTGTTCAGTAATATTTTCATTTAGATGTTTTCATGAGGATTGGAGTTGAGATCCAAATTTTAACAGAACAAAGTAAACAAATAGGATTAGTACAAAATGAAAATTATATACAGAACAAACAAGATAGCACAAAAAATTGAACGGTGGCTAATTATAGTATAATAAACAACCAAATTTCAACTAATTTTTCCAAAACGAAAGGACCCAAAAATTTTTACTCCAACTTGAATTATTCTTATTAATATAAAATATAATTTTCGTTATCAATTTCTCTTAAAAATGAAATAAAGTGAATGCAAATACTTTTATATTCTCTTTAATACATGTATTTGTTTGTTTTACAAAATATGATTGTGCTGCTGACAACACATCTTAGTGCGGTTCGCTGTTGTACCGCCCCAACCGCAGCAATCTAATCACCATCCATAGCTAAATCTTAGAGCAACATAACCGCAGAAACATAAACACCATTCGCAGCGTAAATCTTGTAATACAAATTGAACACAGGTCATGTCAACAACAATGAGCGGAGAGAATCGTTTACTTTCAAGGTGAATGCATTTACACAAATGAGGGACGTTGGGTTTGCATTTACGTAACTAGATTGATTCCTTATGTGAAGTTGAAGAAAGAAGGTTGTCGAGCAACAACAAAGTGGACCACATTCCCAACTTAACCGGTCTGGACCACAGGTGTCTCGTGGTCCCGGTTTATCTTTTTACCGAAAACGGCTGCTCCACGACGAATTGAAGAAGACCCTATGTGTGACCACGCGGTCACGTAACTAAGACCAGTCACTCTTAGACAGGACGTAATCGAACAGCGGAGAAGTACATTGATACCAATTTTTGTCCGGTTTAAGTGCTGACTCATACGAATTAAAGATAACCGGTTTTTTAAAGAGTTTCAATCAACAAAAACCAAAGAACCATAAAGCTAAGGACGTAAACCGAACATGTATTTGGAGATGAAGCTATGCCTTCAAAGTAGACAAAACAGAAGCAGCTAAAAAGGAACAAGTTTTTAAAAGATGCAACGAAAAACAAGTTGGTGAAGATACAAAAATGGTTTTTTTGGCAGGGAGACCAGACGACAGGAGCATCAGTTTATCTTTGCGTTTGAGAAGTCCATCTCTGGATGCTGCATGAAAAGAACAAAAGAAGAAGAGACCCGTTCGATATAAGAAAACAATGTGATAAGAATTGATAATAGAGATGCTATAGGAGGATCTAATGTTTACCTCAGACATGAATTTCTTGAGAATCTCTTGCTTCTGTAGCTCGTCACTTGTTGGAAGACCCATGTGCTTTTGCCTTTGATCAAACTGTGGATAGAAAGACAACAAAAAAAAAAAACACTCAGTGCCACACAGGAAATAAACAAGAATAGCTGATGATTTGAGAAACTTGGATGCAAAACAAAAGGATTCTAAGAAGACAAGTACCATCATTTTCTCAACAGTCTGGCGAGTTTCTGGGTCAAGGTCACCTAATTTGCTGCTCTCTGGTTCAACTTTCTGAGTATCTATTTCGGGTTCACCTTTCACACAGCATTTCCACCACTCCATCTGATCATGCTTAGTCAAGAGAATCGAAATCACCTTTTGATCCTCTGCAAAGTATCATTTAGAGAATTATATAAACAATAAGCACTCTTTTCTTTACCAATGAAGAAGTTCAATTTATTGATAATTGTTCAGTTGGGAATTAGGCAAATACCGATATTCCAGTAGCAGTCATCAGGTTTCACAGATCGGTAAAGTTCCCCCTATAATTATTGAAAGTTTGCAAATTTAGCAAGACTATTAGAAGGATACTAGTGTGAAATTGGAATAGTTTATTATAAACAATAGCAGTGGAACAAACTTACATCGATTATTGGATCCTGGCCTTTGAGACCAACCTTGAGGCGGTTTTTCTTAATCTCACATACAACAGATCGTGCTTTAGTGCCAGTAGGCACTGGAATGTTAACTGTGACCTCCTGGAGAGTCTGGACCCACGAGTAGTTCTCAAGATCAGTTCCATTACCTTGGTTAGGAACTGCAAAGATACATACACATAGTTAACTCGAGATAACAAGAGAATACCAAATGCTCATCATTGGGAATTAGCAGAACATCAGATAGATGCAAAACTATAGTCAAGTACAAAATTTATGATGTTTTGCTTTCACTAGAGAGACATCAAGTTCTAAAACTTGAATCCAACAAGTTTGATGTTGATATTCGTATTAGGTGAACACTACCAGAACCGACTGATGCTTAATACCTCCTAGAAAAAGTCTCGATTAATCAGTTCACTGATTCAAAGTCTTAAAACTCCACCTTAACAAGTTAAACCAAGGATATAACATGATCAAGACCAATAAATCAGCCTCGTCTAGTTCTAAAATTCCCATTACATTCATCAATGTCAATCAAAGTTTCCAATTCTAAGAACACATACCCTAAACCAAATCTTCAACTTTAAACATCTCAAGATCAATGACATGCCAAGTTCCCAGATTCAATATCATCAAATTTAGTTAAAAGAAAAAATTTGATAATTACCAATGGGACCAGTTTCCTTTTTCTCCTCCTTAGGCTTTTCCACTTCTATAGGCTCTGCGCTTGAAGCAGCCACAGACGGCTTCACACTCTCCTTCTCCACAGGCTTAACACTCTCCTTCTCAGCTTTCTTCTCTACAGGCTTCACACTCTCCTTCTCAGCTTTCTTCTTCTCAGCCTTCCTCAACTTCTCCTTCGCCGCCCTAACCGCGGCGGCGATCTCCTCCTCCACTAAAGGTTTCTTGAGAAAATCGCTCTGTTCTCCAAGAAAGTCAAAAACTTTCTCTAAAAACCCTAATGGGTTTGAAGAATCGAACGTCGCCCTAAACGGTAACATCGTGGGTCGGCTGCTACTGCTTTCTTCTTCTACCTCGGAAATAATCGCCATGAGATAAAGAAGAGAGAGAAATTATGAAATGGGATGTTTACAAGATTCGATTTTGGAGATGAAAGTTGTTCAATTTGATTGCGAAAATGAAAAGCCCCCAAATCGAGAAGGGTCGAGAAGAAGTAAGCTTTTTTTTTTTCAACAACATCATTTTAACAAAATAATTTTAAGATTACGTAAAATACTATAAAAATGTTCGCTAGAATAACTTTCATAAAATATATGTTATACGATATTAATTACTAGATTAATTACATAATATGTCATTAGATCAATCATATATAATCTGTCTTAGATTATAATCTTATCTAAATTAGCTTTATTTATTTATGGAAATTCAGTAAGTAAATATTCCATAAAAAATTATTGCTGGTTTATTATTTCATAAATTTGATTTTAAAATATTTATTTTTAAAAGATATTATTTTAAGTAAATAGTTAATTAGTAACATTGTAAAAACCTTAACTTTAGATTTCAATTATTTATAAAATAATATACCACTAAAATATTTAGAAATGTTTATTTAATTTATTAATTGTCTACAAAATATTATAAATATCTTATCTCACGTATAACGCGAGAATTACCTAATATATATTAAACTAAAACGGTTCAGAGAAACATAGTTTACATAAGTAACTACGCTTTAGTGTTTAGAGATCTTGGGATAAAAGAAACGATAAAAGATTAAAGAGACTGTTATTTTTCTATAAAATTAAAAACAAGATTTTATTATACAATCTTATGAAATTATATATTTTTTTCAAATTTATCATAGAAGTAGGGAGATTTTCAGTGCTGAATAGCCTGAATTGATACAAAATGGACTTTTTCATTATTAAAAAAGTCTAAAATTATAAAACGGCTTTATAAACTCAAGGGGAAATTTTGTTTTTATTGCAAAAAATTGCCTCAAATTTTTTTGAAAAATTATATTTTCATATTATTCCAAATCTTTCTACAATTTTAACTTATGATAATTACGGAACGATTAAATCAGTAAGAGACTAATTAATTTTTAGCTAATATCTTTTAGGGAAATTAAAAATTTACTAATTCCATATATTTTCCCTTGTGTTTGCGCTAAAGTTTGGCGTGGGCCAAAAATATTTTACAAAAAACCAAAACCTGCAGAGCCCAATAAGGCCCAACGAACTTCTAACTTTAACATTTGTCTTATATATTAGTGTCGATTTACCCACTCTCTTGAAAATATGATAAAAATCGATTTCTATCTATCTACGCTTAGTTCTGTGAGCGGAATATATTTTTAAAAACAGATCTGTTTGATTTGTTAGTTTCATTAACAATTTATCAATGGTAAACCAAACGGTGAATGTGTCACGGTTTACTGCCTAAAAATTGTGACTAAACCCGATTTGAAACTAAAAGATTGGATTGGACTCGTCTCTATATCTAATATCAACCTTTAACATAGGCTATACATATTTCATTTAATTAGTTACTAGGTTTATACTGTAAGTTATAATATGAGAACATGATATTAAAAAAAAAAAAAACAAAGCCATCGTTAGAACTTACTTTTAGGTAAATTATAAAAACAAAAGAACAAAAAGCGAGGGCAAAAGGCCCACCTAGAACAGATACAAACTACAAGTGCAATTGATATTAAATGTGACCAAAGGTGCAACCACCAAATCAATCTCTCGTACTATCTCCCGGTGACCAAAGATGACAATGGCAATGAGAGCGCCATAATTGCATCAGATTTTCAACCAAACGAAGAGATAAATGGTTTTACGTACCACTCTGTTTGAGCCGCGAATATTACAATCGATCGCATTGGATCTCTTCCCTAGTTTTGAGTTTTTATCACAAATAAAGTTTATAAACCAAATATTCAAAACTTTTTAACATTATAAAAAAATTAGTTACACAACATATTTCTGATATCTATATCATTAGATGTATAGAAATCGTAAATATAACTAAGTGGTAGTAGCTGGTGGTTTTAACTAAGATTCATCATGTTGGTCAAGACCAAAGAACAAATTCTCTTAAACGTGAAACTATTTTTACCATTCCGTTTAATCAGTCGTAAAGGTTTTAAATGACAAAAATATTCGATTTTTTTTATGAATATCAAGGGATTAATTTGAGTTTTGAGCTTTGGTCTAAACTGACCCTAATTATCTCAATTTTTTTTTAAATATGAATGATAATTTATGTTTGAATAGTTCTGTCTTTTTAATTTTAAATTGGTAAACGATTTAGACAACACAATAAATATTTGTTCTGTAAAAAAAGCAGGAAACGAAAAAAGAATGTATATCCAATGTATCCATCTATTTTGTCAACGATTATTAAATCACTTGACTTTTTAGATGGATAAAAGTTGTTTTCTAATCAGTCGAAATAATGGTAACCGTTTTTTTTGCTGCTGTAAATTTTCAACTTTTTCCATGCACATTTACAATTGGTAATCAATAAAATGGCTAGTCCCGAACCGTAGTAGTTGGTTGTTACAAAGAACTTATTCATTGAAAGATAAAGAGAGAGTAATAAAAGTGCACACACCATGCATTTATTAATTGAAAGAAGCTGTCTGAAAATTCAACTTAAATGTGTAATACGTACATTTTCAGAATAAACCCGTTTTAATTAAAAATAGATCAAGATTTTAACCAACAAAAGAAGAAGAAAAGGTTTTGTCCCTTTCTGCATACATCTACGAGCAATGAATTGTACTTGTATATTGATCGACATCAACTTCACTTTTCGTATTTTTGTAACATATAAGAGGCTCATTATTTGAATGAATGGCCAAAAGGATTGTCAGAACAACTTCTACGTTTGGTAAAATAATAATTTATTTGAGCTTTCGTTAAAAGGGAACATTAAATGAATTACAACAAAGAAAATCTCTGGGTCGATAAAATATGGTTGGCCCAAATAAATTGAATATTACCTACCCATGTATTCGTGCCATTGGAGAGATTAATGATTATTACGTCCATGGATTTTAAAAGGGAATGGTGAACAAAAAGTACAAGTAAGGACATTAACCAAAGAAAAAAAAGAATTAAGGCAAGTAATAACCATTGCTCACTATTTTAGAATAGGAAAATTTTAATTAATAATTAAAACCTTAATTTGGGATCATAATTTTTATTTTTTGACAACTTGTGATCACTATTTTATAACCAGTTGCAAGAACTTGGTTGCGACAGAGCAAGGGTTGGACCCATGTATTCCTTAGTTCGATTTATGATGAGAGGGATGTTTTATGCCATGTATTTTGGTATCAGCGCAAGTCGGTCTCGGGGCCATGAAAAGGAATAGGTCCCTTTTTCTCGTATGTTATTATATTAAATTTTTTTTTTTTTTTGAGTCACCAATCATAATTAGTATGTCCTTCGGCTTCGTTTAACAACATAGTTGAAGGTTTGAAATAGAGTTTTTATCAACGAGGACATATAACCACTTAACCATGCATAGAGGGAGGGACTCTTAATTAGCGTATCACTATTAGATAGGGCTACTTAGATTGATAGTCTAATTTGGAAAATAAATTAAGAAGACTTTGGAAGATAAATTAAGTAAATGACTATAGTGCAAACATATTTCCTCTTATTTATCAATTTGCACTATATTCATTTACTTAATATATCTTCCAAATTAGGAATATAATTCTAACATAAATTCAGAGTGTCAGGGATCACACAACAAAAAAAGAAAGAAGTGTAGTCTCATTAACTAAATCTGTTGGTGAAGTTAGTATAGTCGGTAGGGTATTCATTAAAATTCTCGTGTCCCTAGGAGTTGCCTGGTGATTTGACTTGACCACTACAGTATTTGTATAACAACAACTACTTTTGAGATTACTTTAGATTTTGGGTCTAAAATTATTTGTCCTCAGTAAAAAAAAGGTTATGCATGATAAAATAATGTATAACGCATAATGTCCAACTCATGATATCATAAAAATACCATAGAAATATACTGACCTGAAGATGTAGTAGCGATGTTAATCAAAGGGACCATGTGTTCATAACTAAAATCGTGCAACTCATTTATATAAAGAGATAATAGAGCATAATAAAGTGACTGTGAGTGAAGAAAAAAACACCCCCACAAAACTTGGAAAGAGCCACAAATAGGTCAAAGAATGAGTGGAGAGAAGAAGAACACCGTGAGGGAGACGGTGGAGGAGGAGCCGCTCAGCCCATGCTCACGGCTGTTCAATTCACCGGATTTCAACTGTGCGATAATTGTCACAATGGGATGTAGAGTCAAAGGAAACACATCTGCCGTTATCGACGGCCTTAAACACACCCTTGTAAACCACCCTCGCTTCTCTAGCATTTTAGTAAGTCCAAACACACATACATAATATATTTATAAAAACAGATATATTTTCATGTTAGTAAGTCCATACACACACACACACACACCCCATATAGTAAAAATGACAGGGAGTCATAGAGGAAAATGATATAAAACCATTGGATTCATATATCGCCACTTGGTTCAGAATATTTCAATAGTAAAAACATTTTCTCTTATCGTGTTTGTATCATTAGAGTTATAACATGCTAATCAGACCGAAAAAGATGAAACAATCCTCTTGTTTACTTTTACCTTTTGTTATGTATACGATTCTTTTTTTATATGATTCTTTTTTGTCATGATGAACTCAGGAGATGAACAATGTGAAGAAAGGGAAACCGTGTTGGGTTCGGACAAAAGTTAGAGTAGAAGAGCATGTGATTGCGCCTGATATAGATCCCGAAATTGAAAATCCTGATCAGTATCTTGAAGACTATATCTCTAAGTTAACAACCATTCCTATGGATTTGTCTAAACCATTATGGGAAATGCACTTACTACGCCTCAAAACATCTAATGCTGAATCCATTGCCATTCTCAAGATCCATCATTCTTTGGGTGATGGAATGTCGCTCATGTCTCTTTTCCTGGCTTGCACGCGCAAAACATCAAACCCCGAGGCTTTGCCTACTGTAGCGGTTCAGAAAAAACGCTTTGGACCGAGCTGCAACAGCGGGTTTTTCAACAAGATTTGGTGGTTATTTGTAGGGCTCTGGTTCATCCTAAGATTGCTATTCAACACTTTTGTTGATATCTTAATGTTTGCTCTTACAATATTTTTCGTGAGGGATACGGAGACTCCTCTCTTGGCCAAACCCGGTAGTGAACTTAACCCTAAGCGGTTCGTCCACCGGATTATCAGCTTCGACGATGTTAAGCTGGTGAAAAACGCATTGAAAATGGTAAATTTGTGTTCTATTTCCTAACTTTAAGATCTTTTTACTCATGTATAATCACTGACATTTTTAGCTTTTAATATATTTTTGTTAGACAGTAAACGATGTTCTTCTTGGAGTAACGCAAGCCGGACTTTCGCGGTATCTTAGCCGAATATATGGTAAAAGTTGTTTTTACATCACTGTTATACATATTAATTTAGAGCTCACGCTCATCTAGTGAAACTATATATTGTCATATGTTTTGAAATAGATCAAGAAGCAACACCAAAATCGAAAGAGTCAATGAGGAGAATCCGACTTCGTTCAGCAATTATGATTAATTTGAGACCAAACACAGGAATTGAGGTTTATATATATATTTAGTCTTGGAATCTTTGAGACCAAATAATTTTAAACAGATTGTGTGGTTTCATTATTTTTCAATGATGCAATATAGGCTCTAGCGGATATGATGGCCAATAAATCGAAATACAGATGGGGAAATCTCTTCGGCTACATTCTCCTACCGTTCTCTGTTGGGCTAGAGACCGATCCTCTAGAATACGTGCGCCGAGCTAAAGTCACCATCGACCGCAAGAAACACTCTCTCGAAGCCGTATTCTCCATGGCATTCTTTAAAGTGATATTAAAAGTTCTTGGGCTCAAGGTGACATCTAAATCCTATTTCTACAGAGTTAATCATGCTTAGGTTTTGTTTATTTATATACACATGAATATTGAAAAACAAATCATAAAAAAATACAGGCAAGTGTAGTTCTTGTAAGGAAAGTGATCCATAGCACAACGTTGACATTTTCAAATGTGGTCGGTCCAAAGGAAGAAATTACCTTCCATGGTCACCCACTATCTTATATCGCCCCTAGTGTTTTTGGCCACCCACATGTAAGTATATATATATATATATAGCAAATTCATCATATAGAATCTTCTTATTATCTTGTTTTTCATTATTGTGTATCTGTGTGAAGGCTCTTACTATACATTTCCAGAGCTATGCGAACAAGGTCATAATATCAGTAACGGCGGATCCAACGGTCATTCCTGACCCTCACAAGATGTGTGACGATTTGGTGGAGTCTCTCAAAATAATTAAATCCGCCGTCCTAGAAAGAGGGTTATATGAGATCGAGGTCTAGTTAAAGCTCTTTTGTTGTGTCACACTGTGGATTCGTCCGTTTCTTCTACGTACTACGGTCCCTCCATGATTACTCTAAAATCTAAATTAATACCCTACGATGTTATTATAACAACTAGACATATCGATATGAAAATTGTAAGACATTAAGTTTATATTAAGCAGGTCGTTGACTTTGTTCGGTTAAGATGAGATTTTTAGTTACTTGGTAGATCATCACTTTAATAGATACTAATTCACTTCCGAAATCGATTTTTCTCTTATTCATTATAAAAGGGATGTCCAATTTATACATGAACTATGAATTTTGGTTATTATATGTAACCGAACTATATAGAGCTGTGAAGATTCATTAATGATTCATACATCAAGTCATCGACGACATAATCTTATAAATTCCATAGTTCATATACATACCGCGCGTAATGCCATAGTTCGTTTATGATCGGCCATTTTCCAAACCGAGATGTGAATATATTCTAGGATATAGGCTTCTAAAGAAGAGCATTTCCATCAAACAAAGACATGCACATTATTCACCCCTAAGGGTACTTTGCCTGTTAATGAGTAACCGTCTTTCTAAGAGAGCGTCTTTCATAGCTTTTAGAGACTCCTCCATTTCATCACATAGCTTGTGAGGATCGGGTATGATTGTTGGATCAACTGCTATCGAAATTACCATCTTATCTGCATAACTTTGGAAATGAATCAACAATGCCTGTCAAACACAAAACATAAACAATTAGGAAGAAAAAGGTTGTAATGAGATTAATATTAATATGTACTTCTCAATGTTTTCATACTTGTGAGTGTCCATAGACGCTAGGAGCGATATAAGCGATTGGATGACCATGGAAACTGATTTCTTCGGTTGGGCCAATGACGTTTGAAATGAAAGTCGTTGTATTTAACACCGTTCGTTTGAATAATACTGCTCCTACCTACAATGACAAGTCTTAGATTCCTTTTCTCACAACAAAAACAAATAACTTGAGAACATTAGATCATTTTAAATACCTTTGCACCAAACACTTTAAGAATGAACCCGATTATCGAATAAAGTATAGGAGCATGAAGAGAGTTCTTCTTTCGATCCATCGTGGATTTAGCTTTTGATAGATAAACTAGTGGATCGGTTTCTGAACCAATGTATAAAGGTAAAAGAACTATACTGATGTGGTTTCCCCATCTGCATTTCGAATCTTTAGCCATCATATCTGCCAATGGCTTCATTCATAATTGCCTTATATCAACAAGAATGTTTTTTTTTTAAATGCGAAATTTTGAACGAGGGTTATATTTAAATGTGCATGTTTCCAACCTGGATTCCAATGTCCGACCTTAGGTTTACGAAAACACCTGCACGGACTCTTATATTACTTGGAATATTATTCAGAATTGGTGTTGATAATCCACCCTTCTCATTCGTCTTGTCTTTTTTTGTTGTTGTTCAAGAAGCAAAAATATAAATGCAAAACCATTAGACATAAATCCGACACACGTGTACGTTTTTATTGCAATTCAATTTTTACCATAGTGTCGGTTCAGATAGCGCGAGAGAGCGGCTTGTGTAACTCCAAGTAGCACATCGTTGACAGTCTTAAGACGAGCACACAACCATTAAACAAGAGAAACACTTAATTGTTTGTGAACATTAGTAGGAGTATAAAAATATCAATAAATACCAACCTGATTTTTTTTTCTAACTTACCATTTCCATTACGTCCTTTATAAGTCTAATGTCATTCAAAGAGACAATTCGATGACAAAATCTCTTAGGATTGCTCTCAACATCCACACCACCCTTCAAAGACGTCTTTGTATCCTTCAAAAACAACACCGTCGCCAAGAGCAGCAGAAGATCTACCACGGTATTACAAATCAAGTTCACTGTAGAATAAATGGTGAGCATCGACCTTAAGAACCAGCCTATGTTTCTAAGGCCGTGTGACACCATTTCACGCCGCTTTAGGACATGAATAGTAGGAAATGCTTCAGGATCTGATGTTTTTCGGGTACAAGCCATGATGAGAGACATACGGGACATTCCATCTCCCAACGAATGGTGAAATCTTATTACAACTACCGCTTCTGCATCAGATGTTTTGACGTTGAGGATGTGAATATCCCACAAAGGTCTTGATCTATCAAGAGGAAGTGCTGTCGCGAGACCTGAAACGTAATCCTCTACAATTTTTTCTCCGTTTTCACCAATCTCTTCAAGATCTACGTCTTGTACGAATACATGATCTTCTACATTAACTTCGGTCTTGATCCATCTTGCACCATCATCAGCCTTTGAAGTTAACACAATAAAGACCAAGTGAAATTGTAAGTACTATTAGATACCAAAATGTTTAAAATGCACATTATTTATAAGAAAACTTATGGCTCTTTGTTTTATTTTTTTCTCTATATATCAGATATGCTTTATCAATTTAACGAAGAAACCACAATTTTTTTGGCAGCATTGCATCATTTGCTAATTCTAATTAAATACAACATCAAACGCAGATAAAGTTCTCCTGTTTTCCTTTGCAATTTCAAAGTTGAAAAAAAAATACAAAAATAAGTATTATCGTTTTTCAAAATAAACGCAAACGCAAGAAAAAGAAGAAGAGAGAATTACTCCCAGAACAGAGGCAAAGCATGAAACATTGCAGAACAGAAACATACCAGTTTGCTCGAGATACGAGGATGCTTGGAAACGTTTTGCTTCAAGTCATCAAGAATGACGTCAGGATTAATCTTTGTTTTGAACCCGATGATGATGACGGTGCAGCAGTCGGTGCCCGGCGATTGAAAAACACGGGCCATAGGGCTGAGCGGCTCCTCCTCGTTATTCATCCTCCCTTTTCTTCTTACGTATCTTCAATGTCTGTTTTTCTCTCTTATATTAACAAAATGACGCATATCGTAAACTTATAATTTAAAGTTGCAATTAAATAATATCATAAGAAACAAATTTTATCGTTTATTTGCATCTAACGTCATGCACATTGGTATATTAGATAGAGTAATAGTTTCTCTTGCAATTTTCTCGCAATATTTTTATACTAGGTGATCCCCGCGTTACACGTGGGATTAGATATTTATAATATTATATTTTTTTAGAAAATTAATAAACTAAATAAACATTTTTAAATATTTTAATAGTATATTACAGTATAAATAATTAAAATCTAAAATTAAGGTTTTACATTAATTAACAATTAATTATTTAGTTAAAACAATATCTTTTAAAAATAAAATTTAGGAACCAAAAAAATCAGTTATAATTTTTATGAAATATTTACTTACTCGATTTTTCATAAATAAATAAAGATAATTAGGTAAGATTATAATATTTAAAATAAATACAGTTTATATATGATTGATCTAATGATATATTATGTAATTAGTCTAGTAATAAATATCTTATGAGATATATTTTCTGAGAGTTACTCTCGTGACGATACGTTTGTTAAAATGATTCTTAATTAATATATCGGGATATAGGAGATATGAATGGTAAACTTATATTAACTAAGAAAAACGATTCACGTTTGAGAAACTTTCAAAAAAGCATAAAATACGTTTCTCACACTTGTTCTTTTATGATTGGTCTAATTGAGATACTTTTCAATTAATATTAATATAATTTGTGTTCACACTTGAATTGAGATACCGAAGTTAAGAAACTCCCAATGATGCTCTAATACATGAGATAACTTGAAGAATGTACTAGAGGTTTAGTCTCCAAAAAGGTCTTAAACATACTTCTGCTGTTATATATGCAAAATATGAAGTGTAGTCTAATATATCAATATTTTATAAGGACGCCAAGTTACGAACTCAAATCTTTCCCAGGCTCCTCTCCCGAGACGACACCGGAACTCCATCCTCTGGCCTTGGGCGGCGCCGACGCTAGGCTCCGCTTTTTCTTCCTGCTGCTGCTCTCGTTTCGGATCCGCTACTTTGTCCGACCACTCTTCCTGGAAGGCCTCGGTCGGGGTTTCTGCTTAGCTTCCGGAGGAAGATTGCTTCTCCCCCCCCCCTCCACTTCTCCTCGTCGCCGCTCGGATGATACCGCAGCCGGATCATAGAGTCTCTGTTTTCCATTACTCTTCGCGGCTGGGTGTCGTAAATCTTTTCAACTCACCTGTGAGGTTCTTCATTGCATGTGTAGAGTCTCATCGGAAAGCCAGGATCCGGTCGCTGACCGCAGATCTCGAACCATTGAGCAAGCTGGTACACATGTGAAATTTTGTTTCAAACGCCTTCTCAAATCGCCTATCAAACTCTCTGTCTCAGAGCTTTCAGGTATCTTTCCCGACGCCGAGAGCCAGAGATCTTCGCGGTGCTCTACCGCCAACCTTCACGAGAACCTTCACGAGTCTCCCCTCGCTTCGCCGTCGTTCCGCTGCCGGATGAGGACTCGGTGCGCAGCCGCCGTGCAAGGATTATGGCGAACTCGGTTTGCTAACGGGCCTTGGGCCTTATCGCTTCTTTTGCTGGAACTGGGCCACGAGCTGGATCCATTTTTTCTTTGCACCAAAACAATTGTAATGGGCTTCGGCCTTGTATCTATCCTTCTTTCAATTTGTTTGGACCTTGGACTCTTTTATGTTTAATGTAATAAGAAGAAACCGTTGACCAAAAAAGAAAGTCTAATATATCCATAAATTTTTATTTCTTTTGTTAATTTTTTTTGTGTATTATCTTATGTACATTTTAAAAATAGACAAGTAATTATTTAACTCAAATGCATATGAATTGAATGTAAGACTACAGTATACATATAAAATGAAAACAGAAATATTGAAGGTTGAAATAAATAGTCAGATTATGTATATTATTATTAATATTTGATAAACGCAAATTTGGCTATCTTAGAATCATTTCTATAAACCGCTTTTCTGACTATTGATAACTAAGATATTAGTTACATAAGTAACATGCATATATGTTGTGAAATTTACAAAATATTTCAATTTTTCAATAAAATATTATTTTGAATAGCGATTTTTTTCTTCAGTGTACAATCATAGAATACTATTTCAACGATTTAAAATGTTAATTGATTCACATAGTCATCCTAACGTACGTAGACTAATCCTCTCAGAATTTTTTTTTAGAAACTTAATTAATTTTGGATCTGTTTCATCCTAATTAACATTTGTTCTTTCCCATTTTTGCAAAAATACGGAAGAAAAGGAAAATTTAAAGTTTGGAACGAAAAATAAGAACCAAACAAATAAGAACGAAAAATAAACTTTGTGGGAAGAAGAAGAAAGCTTTTGTTACATACACCCATAGTTATAGGTGTTCAAACATAACTAAAATCACACAATATAAACTTCTACACATAAATAATTTCACACTTAAACAATCACCCATACACATTCCAAATTTTCACAGATATTAGTAGCTTCAGTTATGTACTCCAACAATTCGGTCCCTTTTACCAGAAAGAGTGTCTTTAGCTTTCAAAGACTCCTCCATTTCACCACAAATATTGTGGGGATCTGGTATGACCGCAGGATCGACCGCGTAACTTATGAAATATATCAACAGTGCCTACCAAACACATTCCATATATGGATATGAGAAGAAAATATAGAAAAGACCTCTTTACGAGTACTATTACAAACTTATCAAGTCATTTATTGTGAAGACACGTACTTGCGAGTTCCCATAGCCACTTAGAGCGATGTAAGCGATATGATTGCCGTGTAAACTAACTTCTTCCACGGGGCCAACGATGTTTGATAAGACTGTTGTTGTGTTCGAACATGTGTTCGTTTGAATACCTACAATGACATGAGTGTCATATAATGTCCTCACATTGAAACGCAAACAAACCTTGAGTTCCGTTATCACAATATATACCTTAGCCTTAGGTCCGAAAATATTAGGGATGAACTCGATGATTGAATAAAGATGAGGTGGAACACCGTTTAGCCATGGAAGGTGAATATACCACAGTGGTCTCGATTTATCGAGAGGATTCAGCGTTAGACGCGAGACATAGTCATCAACGAAGCCATCTCCATCTTCGTTGATCTCTTGTAGGTCTATGTGTGGTGCAAATACATGGTCTCCTACATTGAATTTGATCTTTATCCATCTTGCACCATCATCTGACTTCAAAATTTACACAATTTTAAATCCTAAGTAAAACTATATATATATATATATATATATATTTTTTGATAACTGTAAATCTATTATGCAATAGGAATGTTACATTGTTAACGTTTCGAAGGATTTGCTAAGGCTAAAAAAAAAAGATAAAATAAAGCCAAAGGAAAAGGATTGGTGGACATTGAATTTTTTCTCTTGGAGACTACTCCCTTGTTGTAGAAGCCCAGAGAAAGTTAGTATGGATCTTCTAGCACGAATGGTGTCCCTTATACTGAGATCAATCTGCTTGAACACCGCCGAAACTAGAAGCGAAATCTTGTTGTGTAGTTGGAGTTTCTCTCACGTCAAATGAGATACACAGTGGCTTGCGTAGCTATCCTCTTTAGGATTAGAGAGACATGTGGTGAATCTGAAAGTAGCCAGGATGTGAGGGCCTCCCCGTTGTGAAAGATACACTCTGGTCCTCCTAGCCTCCTCATGATGGTGTGCCAGATATGTTCACTGTAATCACAATGTAGCAATATATGGTTTCTACTTTCTGTGTATTGGCTACACTAGGTACATATTACGTGTATATATGTGTGTGTATGTGTGGCAATTACGAGTTTACTACAGAAACGAGGATGCTTGGAAACGTTATGCTTCAAGTCATCTAGAATGATGTCAGGATTAATCCTGGATTTGAAACCAGTCATCGTGATGATGCAATTGTTCATCCACGGCGATTGGAATAGACGAGCCACCAGGCTGAGAGGCTCCTCCTCTACTTCATCCTTCGTCATTTTCTCTTTCGTTTTCTTCTACGTCTCAATTTTGTATCCCATGTTCTAGTTTGATTCATATCTTAAACTTGTAGCGAAATAACTAAACATTATTAATAAATTATATATTATTTTCATCTAGCTTCGATTAAATGGATACATTAACATATGTAATAGGTAGAGTAAATAATTTATCTTATTACGTATTTTATCTATCAATTCCTTTTTAACAGGTTTGTCCCACGTGACATTGCTTCAAGATTTATGTATATTGACGAGCGACCTATCTTAACGGAGCAGCTATACATCGATCATATTATTCTAGAGCTCCAGATACTAAAATTTAATAGCTAAATCTTCCGAACAACAAAACATGCCCGAATGAAGTATTTAATAGCTTATAGCCCGAAGCCCAGAGCTTAAACCTAATCTTGATCCAAAAACTCAGAAGCCACTAAAAAACTCAGAAGCCACTAATAGAATTGCAATTTGTTGAAAATGATTAATCCATAGAAAGAAGTTGCGGTATCGATTAATTAGAGATGAAGATAGATAAAAGCACTATGAAGTCTATGATGTCTATTGTAAAATCAAACTAAAAATAATGCTAGATGTAACGTTCTTTGGTCTAGTTAGTTATCTCTAATCAATACATCTTTTGACTTTAATTTCCGCTCTCCAATGGTTGAATCTAAATTATTCAGTGAGATTTTAACGCATTACCAACAACCAATCTTATGAATGCTGCTGTCAAATTCACCAACTGTATTTTGGCATTATAAGTGTAAATGATGTCATGCCAGTCACTAAATCTAATAATGGTAATTAAGATAGTGTTTCATTTCATATATTGTTAATTCGTTATCAATATATCAATATTAAATTGAATTTCTAAAAATATATTAAAGAAAATGAAATTACGAATATCGGGTAATGTGAGATATTTTTTTTTCCTTTAACAAAAAAAAATGTGAGATATGTTCATTGAGAAAAGTCTACAAATGATAACCTGATCGATTGGTAACCCACAACGTCTAAAAAAAGCAATATTCAGTTTTATCTATATACTGCCAATAATGGATATCAATATATGCACGTCCATGTATTAAGTGACACATGTGTCTATGTACAAAATTTACAAAGAAATGACATATGTTTCTAACGTAAATAATTCCTAGCAATGTTTTATGGTTCTAACGTAACAAATTCTTTATCAACATGTTATCATTTATCAACGGTGTGATGATTTTCGAGTTTTTTTTTAAAAAATTACTAATGTCAAAGTTAAACAGTAAATCCATCATTTCATAAGATTTTCTTACAAGAAAAATGGGAAATCAGCCATCGCAGATAATTAAAAAATTATACAAAAATATTTTGTAGTGTTTATGTATATAGTAGTAGAACCACATATATATGTGTGTGTATATATATATATATATATCCTATTAAGCCGAAAGATTCTAAAATGAAGTCCAGATTAATCATTAGAACATATGAAAAACTGGATTTTCTTGCTATCTAATCCACCATTTATAGTAGTTAAGCTGTTTAAATCCGCAGTGGAAATTTTGAACTTTGGCTTCGACACATAAATCAAATCATCAACTGATCATAGATTACTAGGGTTGGTTTATATGTACATAACTAGCATGGAAATATTTAACAAACGGATTTCCAAAGATTTATATAATAGCTATATACCGTTATAAATTAATGTATAACAAACAAACGCGTCAATGAACCACATAAGACCTTTTTGTTAAAGGTAATTGGAACAACAAGAATCATTCATTCATTAATCAAAATGTGAGTGGTCTCATGAAATATAACTTTTGTTAAACAGAAAAAGCACAAAAGGCTAAGATAAGAAAAAGGAAAAAAAGAGAGGTAAGGGACAGAAGACTTATGGTACAGACAGCTCACTCCCTTATTGACATTGACTTCGTACCCAACCTTTAATTTTGTTATCATTAGGCTATAGCTACTCATCGTATACAGAATTCTTATCATGTCAACATCTAGTACACCGAGTGACTTAAGACTTATTTTTTGGGCAAAATTATTGACTTAAACATCAAGCATACCATTTTCAAATAAGGTATTTTTAGTGTACGTCTGTCAAATTACCTTAAATAATAACTAACATGTAAACCATGGAAACAAGATTCAGTAAGAATCTAATGTCTATATCTATAACATGAAGGAGAAAAAGGTTAAATACATACAATACGATAGCAACTGCTTCTGAGCAGTCAGCAACAAACAAAAACAAACAATCTATTTCGTAGCAACCTGGAAGATTAACAAGACTTTTCAATGTTTTCGATGTACTAGTACATAAAATACTAATTTCATTCCTTAACCAGAGCATTGAACCGAGTTTTGGAAATGATTGAACCATGGCAAAATAACCGGTCAAAATTCATAACAGTTTCTTCACCTTTACATTTTATTTGTTTGTGTAATATTGTTAGATAAATGTTAGAAAACTCTTTAATTTTCTAATTTTGGGCATCATATTAAAAGTGCAATTATATTGGCTATTTATGGACTAATTTATTCTATAGCATTTTGAGCCAAATAAATTAGGTTTTGAATGGAATAAAAACGAAGGGTCAAAAATGAGGGACTTATGGAATTTCTATTTTTGAATATAAAAGGAGACACATGGTTAAAGTCTCCGATATACTAAATCACATAAGTTTTTTTCATCTACTCATCAAGAGAGAAATACATTTTAGGTCTCTTTGAAGCATAAAGAAATTTAGTCGAGGAAAGCCATAAACCTCTTGGTTTTAGTCTATCCAACTAGTGACCATCACCACAATTCCGCAAAAGCCAATCATCACAAATATGGATCCAGGTATTTTCGATTTTAATCTTTAATAATCAAGAAAGATGTGATTTTGGAAAATACACGAAACTCTTTTGTTAAGATTGTTTTTCATATTATTATTATTATTATTTTATTATTCCATCAAGTGGTATCAGAACCGATATTTTTTGTTTGATTATTAGGTTTCGAATATATCATGTTTAAACACTATTTTTTACTTGATTTAACGTTTCTTTTAACCTTTATTTTATTTTTGTTTATCATCTTATTATTAAAATAATTATATGTTGCAAATATTTTGTTATATTTGTTAAAGGATTTATGTGCTAGATATTCATGCAAAATATAATCATCCCAAAGGAAGATAGATTTTTGCCAAATAAAGATGCATTAACAATGATAAATACATGATTATCATATATTATATATATGTATCATTTTGTGGTAATTATTTATGCAAACACTATTTATCTCAAAGAAAGATAGTGTTCGGCCAAATAATAATAAGCATAAAATAATGATAATCAAATTTTGTGGTTGTCCCCTATATATTAATTGAGAATCATTTTAACAAAATAACCTTATGTTTACGTGAAATATTACATCAGTATCATGCTTATGTGTCGCCACGCCAGAGTGATTCTCAGGAGATATATTTTATAAGACATTAATTACTAGATTAATTACATAATATGTCATTAGATCAATCATATTTAAATTTGTCTTTATTTTAAAGATTATAATCTTATCTAAATTAGCCGTATTTATTTATGGAAAATTGAATAAGTAAATATTCCATAAAATTATACCTGATTTTTATTGTTTTCTAAATTTGATTAAATCGAGTAAGTACATCTTTCATAAAATTATAACTGATTTTATTGTTTCCTAAATTTGGTTTTTTTATTTAAAAAAAAAATATTGTTTAACTACATAATTAATTAGTAACATAAATATGTAAAAACTTTAATTTCGAGTGTTTATACAATAATATACTATTAAAATATTTAGAAATGTTTATTTAATTTATTAGTTTTTTAACATCGTATAACGGGGGAATCACCTAATTATTTATTGAAACACTACTCAATCCCAAAGAAAGATAAGTCTATCTCAATAAACGTTTTAATTTGGGATAATAAGTCTATCTCAATAACTATTACATTTTAATTAATTCTATGGGGATCCAGTTGGTGGACGATGTAGATGTGTCTCATCAACGCTTTTAGACCATATGAGCGCGTGCCTTGACTCTTCCTATTTAGCAATGTGTAAGTATTTAGCAATGTTTTGATTCTGAGGCGCCCGTATCGATCCGATACGGTCGAGCCGCATGCAACCAATTCACGGTCAAATTCAGGTTTAAACCTTATTTAAAATGCATGTTACACTACTTGGATTCTGAACTCGGTGTTTAATCCGTAGTAGGTTTGCGGGAAATTTTTGTCAAGGACTCAGCGTTTTGGTATACTAGGAGGTATAGGGAAAGGTCCATCATGTCGGTTTGGTAAGGCGAATTCGAGTGTTTTGTTTTTTTACCTACTTTACCCGAAGTCGTTAACTCAACCGATGAATCTTTGTATATCCAAAGAGGAAAACTTTTAAAGATCCCGAGTTCCAACATAATAATGGTCTAATGGAGAGTAGAATATGGATCTCAATCCAAAAGCTTTTTGGTACTTTAGAAAGTAAATAATTAAACAAAACGAAATTAAGAAAGAAACAAATAACGGTGAAGAAAAAAAAAAAGATCACCGACACCGTTAGGTAAGCAGGAAACTCTTTTGAAAGTAGAAAAATCTGATTTTCTATTTGAGAAAAGCACCAATTAGTAGTATTGATATAATATAATATTTTCCAAAGCACCAATTAAGTTCATCGTAAATATACATGTACGATTCTATTATAGAAATGAATGAGGTATTAGTTACTATATTTTGTTCTATAACGATGTAAGTCGTTAGAGATGCGCATTATACTCAAATAAGTACTCGTACATACATCTACAGGTCAAATATATACTTATAGATAGAGCAATCGACAAATTTTGTTTGTTTGTGGTCCTTTTTGAATACTACAATTCAATTAAATATCACTAAAATATAAATATTACAGCTATCAGGCATAATATATATTACCAATATGAAATAGACCCATAGTTTTATATATAACGCATGACATTATTATTCTCTCCATCTATATCCCCTATAGGAAGTACATTTATAAATAAACATTAAAAAATATTAATATTTACATCACATTGTCATTATTTCAAAAAATAAATTTTAATTTTTCATTAAAAATATTTTAGTCATTAGTTATTATGTGATCATTTAATGAAATCATTTAATTTATGGTTAACAAAAAATCCGATTTGTTAATATTCTAAAGAGAATTTTTGACTATTTCCAAAAAATCAGATTTGTTAATAATCGATTATTGTGGTTACCAAAAAAATCGGATTTGTTAATGTTCCAAGAAATTTTTTTTTACTATTCCAAAAAAATCCAATTATTAATAATTAGATATTTTTATAAAATTTGTTAATATTCCAAAAATATCAGATTTGTTAAAATCTGATTTAATTTTATTTGTACAAAAAAAATTGGATATTCTATTATTAATTTTTTTTATTATTCAAAAATCGGATTTGTTTGGATTCATTAACCCGTGCTGAGACAATTTCTAGTAATAATTTATAGAGCCTTCCACCTACTCTTTGTTCTCCTTAACAAACTCTTAAACTTCACTTTAAACACCAAAAAAAAAAAACACCACAATGGGTTACGATAGGCTAGGTCCATCCGGACCATCAGACCCGAACCAGAAGAACCAAGCCACGTCACTCCCGGAGCAACAGAAGAAAACTAAAACGAAGCTGATTCTCTTCAGTTTGGCGGTTTTAATTGTTGGAGTGATCTGCTTCGGGATTTTTGCCGGTATCCGAGGCTACGGCTCGGATAAAAACGAGCCGAAACTAAACCAAAAACCGACCAAAGCGATCTCCCGAACCTGTAGCAAAGCCTTATACCCGAACCTATGCGTCGACACACTTGTTGGTTTTCCGGGATCTTTAACCGCCGACGAGAACGAACTCATTCACATCTCATTCAACGCAACGCTTCAAAGATTCAGCAAAGCTCTTTATACTTCTTCTACGATCACATACACTCAGATGCCGCCACGTGTACGGTCAGCTTACGATTCTTGCCTCGAGCTACTTGATGACTCAGTCGACGCGCTCACACGCGCTCTCTCCACCGTCGTCGTCGTCTCCGGAGATGAGTCTCATTCCGATGTGATGACGTGGCTTAGCTCAGCAATGACTAATCACGACACTTGTACGGACGGATTCGATGAAACTGAAGGTCAAGGAGGAGGAGTGAAGGATCAAGTGATCGGAGCGGTTAAAGATTTATCGGAGATGGTGAGTAACTGTTTGGCGATATTCGCCGGAACAGTTAAAGATTTGTCTGGAGTTCCGGTGGTGAATCATAGGAAGTTACTTGGGACTGAAGAAACGGAGGTATTACCTAATTGGTTGAAGAGGGAAGACAGAGAGCTTCTTGGTACCCCGACGTCGGCGATTAAGGCTGATATTACGGTGTCGAAAGACGGTACTGGAACGTTTAAGACGATAACGGAAGCGATCAAGAAAGCGCCGGAGCATAGTAGCCGTCGATTCGTCATCTACGTTAAAGCAGGAAGGTACGAAGAAGCAAATTTGAAAGTTGGGAGGAAGAAGACAAACTTGATGTTCATCGGAGACGGCAAGGGTAAAACGGTCATTACCGGTGGAAAAAGTATCGGCGATGATCTAACTACTTTTCACACCGCCTCTTTCGGTAACAAAAGTTAAACTTTTTTTTTTTTTGTTTTTTTTGTTTTTTTGTTTTCTGTTATGATTATTGATTTATTGTGTTTTTTGAAAAAATAATATTGTTGTAGCTGCGACTGGAGCTGGATTTATAGTGAGAGACATGACGTTCGAGAATTACGCCGGACCGGCTAAGCATCAGGCCGTGGCACTCCGTGTCGGTGGAGACCACGCGGTGGTTTACCGTTGCAACATTATCGGATACCAAGATGCGCTTTACGTACATTCTAACCGACAGTTTTTCCGCGAATGCGATATTTATGGAACGGTCGATTTTATATTCGGGAACGCAGCTGTGATCTTACAGAGTTGTAACATCTATGCGCGTAAACCTATGCCTCAGCAGAAAATCACGATCACGGCTCAGAACCGGAAAGATCCGAACCAGAACACGGGGATTTCCATCCATGCTTGTAAGCTACTAGCCACGCAGGATCTTGAAGCCTCTAAGGGTAGTTTTCCGACGTTTCTCGGCCGTCCGTGGAAGTTGTATTCTAGAGTTGTGTACATGATGTCGGATATGGGCGACCACATTAACCCGCGAGGATGGTTGGAGTGGAATGGTCCTTTTGCATTGGACACGTTGTACTATGGTGAGTATATGAACAAAGGGCCGGGTTCAGGACTTGGCCAACGAGTCAAGTGGCCGGGTTATCACGTTATTACCTCAACGGTCGAGGCTAGCAAGTTTACGGTGGCTCAGTTCATTTCTGGTTCTTCGTGGTTGCCATCAACCGGCGTGGCCTTCTTCTCCGGGTTGTCACAATAGACTGTCTCAACCTTGTATGTAATGTATACGAAAGATTTTATATACCAACTCAAGATTTGTAATATAGTCCACAAATCATTTTAAGTGTACTTATTATATGATAGACATCTTGAATAAAATAAAGATTATGATTTGAATATGTTCTCCTCAACTATTTTGGATTCTTTGTTCAGATCTTACAATACAATGTGCATATATGTATGTACAGTAATGGAACGATTCAATCTTTGGAAGTTGTGTGTAAATTTGGATCACGAAAGAAACATTGCAACTTTTGCGATCTGTCTGCAGTCTGCACATTTCTGGCAAATGGAACAACTCTTTTTTTCTTCTCTAAATACACTTTTGGACGACAAGAAGCTGTCTGTATCAAAAAACACAGAAAGCCAAAACTAAACCACGTGAGACAGATCAAAGAGATCGAACAACTGAAAATAGGTTTAGAGAGTTGGCTGGTTCTGATTCAGCTACACACACAAATTTGGTATGCAAACACCAGAATTTGGATTCTGTTGCTCTTTCCAGATTCTTCCGGTGACTCTAAGTTTCAGCTCTTTCCTGTCTCCACCGGAGAAGAAAAGTGCCATGTTTCTTTGAATTATAAGACCGTCGTGACTGTCTCTGACATTCCTATGACTATCTCTGATGCTTCTTGGCGTTCCTTCCCATGTGAGTTTTCTCCCACTGCCTCCAACTTCTAAGCTGTATGTATAGTTTCGTGCGCCTTCTTCATCGCCCATGAATCTCAGAAACGCCATGTATACTGGAGCCATACCGAGTTGGAATGCTTCAAAATGAAGACAAAAGAATTGTCCAAAACAATGGAATACCTACAAAACAATATGACAAAGAAAAAAAGGCTCAGGATATCGCACAATAAAAGAACTCGTAAATCACAAACAAGAACAATGCTAACCGTTAGCATCCAAGTAGCGTTCTCTACTTCTCGTGGATTGGATTTGACATAACGGTGATTAAACGTACATCCAGTGTGCATATCAACTTTATGATCATCCCTTAAATGAGCTACAAGGAAAGTGGTGTCTCCTACAACAGGACACTCCGAGCCAGTATATGGACAACTATAAGGTCTGAAGTCACACTGAGACTCATGCTTAAGTTTGCTGTAATAAGGGAATATCTCGGGGCATCCAAGATTGTAATACTTGCAAGGTAGCTCAAGCGACTCAGCTACTTTCTCAAGAGCTAAACATCTAATATCTCCAAGCTCTTGTCTACACGTCGGACACCGATTATGCACCCTTGATTTACAGGTCGAGCATAACGTATGTCCATTATGACACTACAAAAGAAGAAACTTTATCACTTATCTTAGCTTACAAAAGAGCACAACACACATATCAAAACATCCATAAACCCTCAAGAACCTCAATCGTAACACCATTGCGATTGGAAGTAAAAGCAAACCATAGCTATTTTACATATCAGAGCCAAAATTAGGAAATGTGAATGAATAGAATCATAAAAATAGGAACTTTAAATCAGTAAGAAGCAACAGAATTAAACGAGATCTCTCTAAACCCATGAATGAGAAAAACCCTCAAATGTTACGAGATGATGAGATACGAACCTGATGAATCGGTGGGTACATTGAATTAGTGCAGACTGGGCATTCAAGGAGCTCGTAAACGCTCGTAGCCGGAGCGATTACCACGGTGGCTCCGCCCTGAGACTTGCTAGATGAGAATTGGTTGTTGAGATGAATCTCATCGTTATCGATCGCGCATTCGTTACTATCTGTCTCCATTAACACCATGATTTTGAAAATCAAAAAAAAAAAATTTGGGGATTTCCCCCTATTTCATCGGGAAAATAAAAATCGTTTCTGTTCACGCCGATCAAAAGAGTAAAGAACGAAACCGAACAAAGAGAGAAAGAGAAAAAGGTAAACTGGAATTTTCCAGGAAAATTAAACCAAGGCTTTCCCTTTCTCTCTCTCTCAATGTTTTGCGCCAAAGAGGTGCTTTTCTTCGTTGCCTTGTTTCTTTCTTTGAGAAAAGTTTTGAGGAATCAAATATAGCCGACCAGATTACAAGCTTTTCTTTCCGGCACGTGGGTGTTTTTGAATATATATAATTCAAAGGTAATTCTGTAAGTAGCCAATGTCAACAATATTTTCATAAACAATTTAGATAAATATAGTTAAATAAAAAAATAAAATTTAACAAATCAATAGTGATTTCACAGAGAGCCTTGAATTAAGATACATCACTGAAAACATTGGGAACTGCATAAAAGTTACCATTTATCAAAATGCAAATTGTGCATCCTTGTGTTTACTTTTAAACGTTTCTTGTCCAACTTTTGTTTCTTTCCTTCATTTATGTACAAAGAACGGTAAATTCAGCATACAGAGAGATACATTCACCAGATGTTCTGGATGATGATGATGGTGACCATCAAACGTTACATTACATACTTGCTACAACAGACGGAATCTCTGCCTCCACCTCACTTTCTCCATCCGATCCCTCCTTTGTCGTCTGCAACAATTTAGCCCAGCAATTCAGATAATCCGGTTATCAAACCAACCAAACAGTTGTTATTCGGTTAACTAAAATTGGGACTGCCCTCTCCGTTTACCTGAGTAGAGTCCTTGGAATTGGTTTCAGAGAGATACCGACCCAATGCTCCTTTACCACGGAGAATCTTAGCTCCAGAACCTCTACGCCCTTCTCCTTCAACTGCTTCCTCATCCACCACAACCGCCTCTATCATATCGCTGCCTTTACTCTCGTCCGGAATCTGAAAATAAAATAAAATACATTTCGCATAAATGTACAACAGTCTGAACGCGGATATTAGCAGCATGGGTTTGAAAATAATAAGAGGTGTGTATTCACCTCGTACATAGAGTCCATGAGGATGCTTTCTAGAAGAGCTCTTAAGCCACGGGCACCCGTGTTCTTCGTAATTGCTTTTCTAGCTATTAGCCGCAGTGCGCTTTCTGTGAAATGCAGCTTTACCTGAAGAAAGAGAAGATGGAGACTTGTCTCAAGATTTGGAGCAGAAAGAGAAAGAGAGAGATATAGAGAGAAAAGTAGTTACACTATTCATCTGGTACATCTTTTTGTATTGCTTTCCAAGGGCGTTCTTGGGTTCCGTCAACACCTGCAATCCAATGATGTTAATGCGTATTCTATGATCATGATCGAGTAATGCGAGAATCACATCAAATGTCACATGTTTATGTCAATCATAGTACCTGCATAAGTTGGTTCTCGGTCAAAGCAGATAAACTGACAAGAACTGGAAATCTTCCAACAAATTCAGGTATCAAACCATAAGCAATCAGGTCACTGCTTTCCACCTGCCAACACCAAGCATCTCATTATAAGCTTCGATACAAACCAAAAGAAGCAGAAGAGTCCCCAACAGTTCTGATACGAGATATGGGTTTTGGAACTTTTCCTTTTTACATTAGGTTGTTTTAGTGCTTTTCCTTTTTAAGTTATGTTTGGGTGTTTCTTTCATTTACATTAGGGTTATGATTTTAAATGTTTCGTGGCCTATATAAGGGTCTTCGGTGTTAATGAGAAAATAACTTCCAACAATTAAACTAATTCTCTAACAGAGACTTGGGTTAAAGGGAATATTGTTTAGTCGAAATCTTTGGCTCATAACAAGTTGATGAGTGAAGAGATGGGAAAACCTACAGTTTCCATAAGGTTAGATGCAACAGCAGCGTTTGTAACACCACCAGCCCTCATGTTAGCACGTACAGGAGCACCAAACCCTATTGAAGAATCATGGCGCCTGGAACAAAAACACTCAGTTCGCTTATTAAGGCAATTCACTTATGAGGATAAGAATATAAAAAAAAAAGACAAAGAATTTGTGGAATCCGTTCATCAGTCAGACCTCTCTGAGATCGTCTTTTCGATGTCTACAAAGGCACCACCACATATGAAGAGTATGTCTTTTGTGTCTATCTGCATATAGTCAACATGAACGTGGGTAAGAAACAGCTGTGTTACAGGAGAGACACCGAATCAACTCTTTAACAGCAAACAAGAAATCATGTCGTTTAAAATTTTAAAACCCTAACACTCCAATCAACATACAAAGAACATTAAATTAGAAAGCTCTTCTGTCTAGATAATCATTGACATTAGAGTATGACAACAATATTGACCCATCTTCACCGATAAGATAAATACATATCCACAGCTTTTGTTGTTTTTGCAAGGTGCAAACCAAAACAAACAGAGTAGAGTAGATTACAACAAACCTGGATATTGTCGCCTCTAGGGTGCTTCCTAGCGCCCTTCTCAGGTACATTTACAATCTATATCCAGAAAGAGAGAGTTAGACGCTGAGCATCAACCACACAAAAAATTAAATTGAGATATTAGTTTGCAGAGCTCTCAAAGCAAATAGTACATGACTTCTTCTGTTAAGTCTACAATCATAGTATTATACTAAAGACTTACTGTTCCTTCCAGCATCTTTAGCAATGCTTGTTGAACACCCTCTCCTGATACATCTCTGCTGATGTTAAGGCTTTCTGCCTGGTAACCAAAAGGTCCAAGAAAAAAATTCATCAAGAAGCACAAAAGATAATATATAAGTTTTCCAAACTAGCACGAGTTTTCTAACCTTCTTTGTAATCTTGTCGACTTCATCAATATAAACAATCCCCTGCTGTGCAGCTGCAACATTATAATCTGCAACCTGGACAGAGATATCAAATCCACACATTACAAACAATATAAAGAAATCGATAATAATAGTATACAAATAAATATATATGGGTTTTGAGAAGCTTACTGTAAGAAGTTTGTATAATATAGACTCGACGTCCTCTCCCACATAACCAGCCTGACAAATCATTTCATTTCCGAACAAAAAATGAATGTCACAGATTGGTCATCATGAAAAGGACATGCGCCAAAAAAGACTAGAAGAAAGACGAGAATTGCCTGAGTCAGTGTGGTTGCATCCGCAATGACAAAAGGAACATTCACAAATCGTGCCAAGGTTTTCGCAAGTAGTGTCTTCCCTGTGCTTGAAGAAAAACACCAATACAGATGATGTGAGACGGCTGAAATTGAAGTTTCAGAACCATGCTAGATTGAAATAATAATTGTATTATAGTAGCATATCAGGCTTGCGCATTTTGCAGATTGGGGTCAGAATTTAACCTGACCCAGTTGGTCCCATCAGGAGAATGTTACTCTTCTCCAGTTCTACCATATCAGCATCTGCTGGTTTCACTGCAGTGCTATCTGTTTCTCCCGTGGACCTAGCTTCCCAACAAGTCTCAACATAATAACTAACCAAACACTTACAGGATACGTGAAATCACAAAGAAAGAAACAGATGCAAATGCACGAAACTGCGATATCCCCAGGTAAAGGAAATACATTCTGGCATGATTAACCAAATCACAAGATATCTTTGTTTATTTTCAGATGCTGAGGTAACTAAACGGTACTATAGAAGATAGAATATTTTCCAGAAAAAAAAAAAACAAGAAAATATATCAAAACATTTCATTCAGCTAAACGTAAGCAAGTGAACTAACCGTTTCTTTGATGATTCGTAATATATTCTCTTGTAGTGATTGTAAACTGCCACTGAAAGCACCTGCATCCACGAGATAACAAAAGAATGCGTTAAGAACTAAAAAATATTTCCAATGTCTAAACCAAATAGAAGCATACAAAATTCAAGAATCAGAGCTTAAAATTAGCACTCTACTGTGAGCAGAAGTATGGAAAGTGATATTGAGGACAGCTAGGTGCACACACCATGCCGGATGCTAAAAATGAAACAAGCAATTAAACATTGGAGACACTGGAACCAAACCCTAGAACCTAAAATCCAGCATCAGATAACTAACACTCAGTCTTGATTGTTACAATCCAACTAGTAAATAAGCTCGAAATAGGCGTTGTGGTTGTGAGAGTACGGTTAGTACCATTCAAAGCCTAAAGCATCCCAAGAAATGTTTAGCCCCAAATGACTATCTACGAAGAAACCAATATAGAACCTAATAATTAGCAAATCAGATGTTTGTGAAATTAGAATTGAGCTACTATAATTTCACGAACTATGTACAAAGTAAGTAAACAAAAAAGTAATTTCAGATTGATACTAATAAGTAATAACATCAAAGTGTTATCACATCACTTTTTGCATTCACTTCACCTTTTTGGCTCTTTCCTGCCCAATCACGAACTTGTTCAAACCTTTACATATCTCCTTTGGTGTTGGAAAATCAGACCCAAGATTGGATCCACCCCAAGAATCTTCTTTCGAATTCGATCCTGTTCCGTTACCAGGACCACCGGGACTACTTCCACCGCCACCACGACCAAGATTAACACTCGACCCATTAACCCTAACGGAAACTCCATCTCCCGGAGGCTGCCACAGATCCGGTGGGTCTCCTTGTGAGCTCAGAATAACAGAAGAACCAACACCGTTCATCTTCTGGGCACAATTAGTAGCATAGCCCTTGCTCGAATTTCGTCTCTCTTCTCCTCGATTATCCAAGAAACTCGTTCCAAGCGAGGAAATTTTATAGGGGAATTTGTTGTTTGATGGGTCATCGGGTTTAGAGCGGTGATTGCACTGAGGATTCGTGGCGGACCGAGCGGTGTGGATACGGTTGAAGATGAAGTATCTAAACTGAGAGAGTGTGAGAGAAGCGGTTTCTCTTGACGTATTCGACCTTAAAGCCGCGGCCATGGCGGTTTGGTTTCACCGGAAAATCAAACGGACTGTGAAGAAGAAGAAGTCAGAAAAAGGCTCTTAGCAATTGATTAACATAATCCGATCGAGGATTTGGTTAGATGGGTATGTAAGAAACCAAATAAAAACTGAAATTTCGTAAAGGGTTTCAATTGATGACGCACTCTCGATCGAGAGAGAGAGAGAGAGATGAAGTTGTGAAGCACACGAAAAGGATGAGCCGACGAAACGCAAATTCGAAAGGGGAAAATGGAAGAGAATATCTTTGTAATCAATCATCTGGTAAGAGTTTGACGAGAGCATTGGACGGCCCATGGTTTTTTAAACGTCGTCGTCCTGAGCTCCTTTAGCAGTTCGATTTTTCAACCGCCCGGTTAAGAAAAATTCTTATCTTATTATTATACTCTTAGCATTTGTGTAAGAGCAAAAGACATAAAAGATCATGATCGTATCTAACGAAAGTCCGAAATACTTTTTTCTCTTAGTAAATAATCTACCATACTTTCCTATAATCTGCATACTCCTCATACTTTTCATATTTTATGAAAACTCGAAAATATCTTGCATCATAATTAATCAAATATTTTCGGATTTCATATACGCATAACCAAGAACTAATCAGTAATAAATAACTGAATGCAAACCAAGCACCTACTTATACCCAAGATACTAAGACACTGCATAACTAAGCACTACATGCCACATACTATAAGAACTAAGCATAACAAGACTCTACATACCTAGCTATACTAAGACACAAGATACTCATATCTAGTTATACCCAGTTATACCTCTACTATACCCAAGCTATACCTCTGGGCTATACCCAATATAAGACACTAGCAACTAAGACTCTAGTTATACCCAGCTATACCTTCAGAATAGATTTATATTAGCTTATACTTGCACTAATTATACCATCAAATCTATCATTCCAAAACCTAAATCTACCATCCCAAAACCTAAAACTAAAATTACAAAACACAAAATTACAATTCGAAAACCTAAATCTAGCATTCTAAAACTTAAAACTACAATTTAAAAACCTAAATCTAACATTCCAAAACCTAAGACTACAATTTCAAAACATAAATCTAACATTCCATAATCAAATCTAACATCCCAAAACCTAAAACTAACATTCCAAACCTAAATCTACCATTTTAAAAACTAAAACTAATATTCCAAAACTTAAAATTACAATTTCAAAACCTAAATCTAACATTCCAAAACCTAAAATTACAATTTCAAAACCTAAATCTAACATTACATAATCAAATCTAACATTGCAAAACCTAAATCTACCTTTCTAAAACCTAAAACTACACTTTTAAAACATTAATCTAAAATTACAAACTTAAATCTACAATTTCTAAAAGAAGTGAAAAAAACTTAAAAACTCACCCATGCACGTTCTCCTAGGTAGTCTAAACTAAGCTGGTTTCCTACTTTTTAAATTCATGTACCTGGTATTTCTTTAAACCGTTGGATAATGAAGAACTTTGCCCCCTAATCTACGAAATATTTGTAGGGTAATAGAGGCTTCCTTCCTCAACGGTCTTTACCCGACAGTCCATCCAAAACTAATCCACTGCAAAAATGGTTCCCATCAGCAAAGCAGTGAAGAACAACTCCATGTCCACATCCTTTTTGCTCAGCAAGGACTACCCGAACGAAATCTAAGTAGTAAAAATCTTCAAAATATCTCTCTGATCACTGAGGAAATAGAGAGGAAAAACTTTTTTCCAGATTTTATTCTAATTTTATTTACAGGATGTGTCATGAAGCAGGGGTCAGTGCTAAACAAACCTGGTCAAAGTTTATCGGGAGCTGTTGGAAACCCCTCTTGCTTCTTCCAGTAAAGTAAAGACCTAAAACAATATTCCTTTCCCTCGTAACTCTCCTACTCAGCGAGGCACGAAAGGAATAAAGCTTAACAAGAACATCACCTTCCAAGTCGTGTAGAAGATCTCTAGCTGCCTCAAATTATTCACAAGTTTACTGGTAGATTAAGAACATAAAGCATGTTGAATAGGTTTTCCACCGCAGATAAAGGTAAACAAAAGGAAGTTAAAGATTATGAAAAACCCAAGACTAAATATCTTTGTTCTAAGACTAGATACATCAGATCTGATTAGGGAGAACAACCTCACCTTAATAGGGTGCCTTTCAAACCCAGTGGTGCAAAGAATGTGGACCATGATACCATACCTTTCCAAATCTTGGAACCTGAGAGGTAAAGCTGTTGGATCTGACCTTGGAAGAGGTTGCTTCCAGTTTCGATTTGACACAGAAGAAGACCTACTCAAGGTTCTAGCTAATAGACCATACCACTTTGCAAACTACATGGTGATTCTGCAAAAGTGGGAACCAACAATCTCTGAGTTTTTTCCATCTGAGATCCCCTTCTCGATAAGGATAAAAGGACTACCTCTACACTATTGGAAAAAAAACTACTCACCAAAATAGGTTCTAGACTTGGAGACCTTGAATATGTGGATATTTCTCCAACCCAGGCAAGGGTCAAAGTCACAGTCAACGGTTTCTAGAGACAGAAAGGAGTACTCTAGAACACCTTCAACCAATCTCAGAGAGCTTAGCCCTTCAAGACACTATAAAAGACCTCTCCCACCACCTGTGGATCCTACAAGATCACAAAGGCAAAGGCTATCATATAATTATCTCCAAAATAAGGATAACTACAATAAATATGAGGGGACTAGAGTTTCATCTTCCCAGAGCCACCACAACACAAGGAACTACTCCATTGGCCAAAGAAAGGAAAATTGGACGTGGAAAGAAATCCAGAAAGATCAAAGAAGGGAGATACCTGAAGATTCTGGTAGCTCCAGGACAAGAAGACCTCCCCTTGAGAGAGAGTTGAATAAAAGTGATTTTCCACCACCTGCTGCCCAAACTGAGGAGGAGATAATGGAGGACCTTCGAGAAGTTACTATTCAGTATACTTCTTGTGCACAACTGAAAGTGCAACAAGGAAGCGACGAGTTCTTCAAGGTGAAGCTAAGGACCTCATGAAAAACACTGCTTTAGCGATTCTAGAAGCAACTGCTGCTCAGACAAATCCAGATCAACCTGTTGCTTCCCTGATTCAAAAGGATCCTGAACTTGCCAACCATTACCACAAGCCAAATTTCAGGGTTAGACACTATAATCTTACCAGAGGCATCTCAACAAAAGAAGAGAGGCAGACCTCCCCTTAGAAAGAGACTCACAGCCAGTCCCTCAATCCCTGCAAATTGTTCGTTCACCGCGGAGATCACATACAAAAACAAAATCAGTTCCTTAAAAAGACATAGGTGACAGATAGAAGGCTTCCAGCTCGAGGACATCTAGAAACTCACCAAAGACTGATCAATCAGCCTCAAATAGCTAGAATCCACCTATCAATCTGATCCCAACAATCTCAAGGAAGAAAACAATTTTTCATAATCCGCCAAATCCTCTTCTTTAAAGATTATAAGATGGAACTGTTGCAGTTTGGGGAACTCCGCAACAGTTCGTAGACTCAAGAAGCTTGCTAAAAGTCTCTCTCCTGATGTAATTTTCCTCATAGAGACCAAAAATCCAGATGAATTTGTGCTTAATACTCTGAGCAACTACTCTATTCCACTGTTTTCGGAAAAAAAGAAATCTCCCTGGATGTTTGCTCCTCTTGTGATAATTTCATTGATACTATTATTACTCATAAACAAAAAGAAAGCTTTGCCACTTTTGTCTATGGAGAACCATAGCAGCAAAAAAGACAAGAAGTGTGGAACAGAATTTCCAATATCTCTCTCACAAGAAACGGCCCTTGGTTCCTTACAGGTGACTTCAACAACTTCATTGACAACTCAGAAAAAATGGGTGGCCCTCCCAGACCTAAGAGCTCCTTCTGCAAGTTCAAGTGCTTCTTATCTCAGAATGATCTTTATGATCTAAGTCACTCAGGAAATCCTTTATCTTGGAGAGGCAAGAGACATGATCACCTAATCTTGTGTAGATTTGACAAAGCTATCTCAAATAGTGTTTGGGCAGAAGCTTACCCGGCAGAGAGATGTGAGTACCTCCGTTTTGAAGGGTCTGATCACAGGCCCGTCCTATCAGTTTTTGACCAAACTCGAAATCGAGTAAAGAAGATCTTCCGCTTTGACAGGAATCTAGAGCAAAACCCGTAAGTGCGCAAGCTAATTCAAAAAGTTCGGCAACAAAACAAATTCAGTTCTATGGATTCAAAGATGGCAATCTGTAAAAAAGAGATCTCAAACTGGAGCGAAGAATAACACATTAATAGTCAAAATAATATAGAGGAATCACAACAACTTCTGGACCTAGCTCTATCCACATGTACTCTGAATGACATTGACATACAAAACATACAAAAAAGTTGCAAAAACATACAAAGCTGAGGAAATTTTCTGGATGCAAAGAAGCCGGAACTTCCACTCTATCACAAAGGGAATAAAAGCTGTAAACAAATTTTCAGTTTTGGAAACAGAATCAGGCCAAATGTTTCACGAAGAGAAAGATATTACAAACACTATCACTACTTTCTATGTTAAGCTCTTCTCATAAGATGGACCTGACCCCACCAACACAAAGGAGACTGTTCTCAAAGCTATCAAAACTAAGGTAACGACTGCCATGAACGACCAATTGATAAAAGTTCCTTCTCCAACCGAAATTAAAGCAACCCTTTATAGCATCCATGGCGGTAAAGCTCCCGGGCCGGATGGCTTCCCGACGAGTTTTTTCCATGCTCATTGGGATATTGCAAATGAAGAGATCATCAGCGAAGTCTAAACGTTCTTCATATCAGGTGAAATGCCTCAAAATCTAAATCATACACATGTAAGATTAACTCAAAAAAAGTCGAGCCCAAAGTTAGAAGTGGATTACCGACCAATTGCTCTTTGCAATGTTCGCTACAAATTTATAGCTAAATTATCACCCTTTGGATGCAACCACTACTGAGATCCCTTATTGCTGAAAACCAATCAGCCTTTGTCCCTAGTCGATCAAATCTCCGACAACATCCTGATTACACATGAGGTGCTTCAAAAGCTGAAAAATTCAAAAGCAAAAGTCCATTGCTCAATGCCGATCAAAACCGATATGAGCAAGACTTACGATAGAATTGAATGGAGCTTTTTTACCACTGTGCTAAAGACTATGGGCTTCCACCCTACTTGGATCAGCTGGATCCATCAATGTGTCTCAACCGTAAGTTATTCCTTCCTCTTTAATGGGATAACTCAAGGAATGGTTAAACCTCAGAAAGGCCTAAGACAAGGGGATCCCCTCTCCCCTTACCTCTTCATTCTGTACAGCGAAGTCCTCTCAGGACTATGCAGAAACGCACAAGAAGACGGCACCCTTGAAGGTATCAAGGTTGTTCAAAAAGGTCTAAGAGTTAACCACCTCTTTTTTGCAGATGATACTATGTTTTTCTGCAAAACTTCCAAATCAAACTGCCTTGTGTTAAAGAATATCTTGCTAACCTATGAGAAAGCTTCTGGACAGAAGATAAATTCGGATAAGTCAACTATTATCTTTGCAGCAAAAACCCCTCCCGAGCTGAAATCAAAGGTTAAAGTTAATTTGGGAATTACAAAAGAAGGTGGCAATGAAAAATACTTAGGATTATCTGAGTTGTTTGGAAGGAAGAAAAGAGATATATTCTCCTTAATAGTGGACAGAATCAAGTTGAGAGCCTCAGTATGGTCATTTAGACACCTCTCCAACGCTGGCAAATTCACACTGTTGAAGGCAGTTCTAACCTCAATCTCTATTTATACTATGTCATGTTTCAAGCTTCCTGAGAACCTATACTAACGAATCCAATCAGCTCTAACGAGATTCTGGTGGGATTCCAACTCTGAGAAGCGCAAAATGTGCTGGGTAGCATGGAAGGTGTTAGCAAAGCAAAAAAGTTTGTAGGCTTAGGATTTAGAGAGATTGAAGACTTTAATGATGCCTTGTTGGGAAACTTAAGTTTGCGTATAGCAAATAATCCCCAATCTCTCCTCAGCAGAATCTTTATGAGCAAATATTGTGAACACTCTTCCTTACTTAAAGTCAGCCCTTCAAGTGGCTCTTCTCACTGATGGGAAATCATCTTGATTGGTCGAGACTTGCTTCTTTCTCATCTAGTCAGAGTAATTGGGAATGGCAGTTCTACGAAAATCTGGGAAGATCCTCAGATTCCTTTAGAATCATGCAAGGTACCTTATAGCCCCCCACCCGAAAAGCTGGTTCATTCCACAGTGGCATACCTGATTGATCCAATCTCATGAACCTGGAAGAGAAACCTAATTCATAAAATTTTCCCTAAACTGGCTACAGAAATCCTCTACATAAAACCAAGCTCTTCGGATGCACCAGACATGTACCAGTGGCTGCCAAATCAATCTAGAATCTACTCTTCTAAGTCAGGATACTACTCATTAGCAATGGCTAGAGAGAACAAAGCCACATCATCACCAAACAACCACAACCTAAACTGGACAAAAGATCTTTGGACAGCCAAGATGTCACCCAAGATTAAGATGTTTACCTAGAAAATCAGTGCTAATCTTCAAATCAGAGGCTTGCTGCAATTCCATTTGTGTATTCACTGCGGAGAACCGGAAACCACTGAACATCTCTTCCTAAACTGCAAATCTGCAAAAGAAATTTGGAATTCGGCTCTGATTCACATCACACCAGTTTGTGGAGAAGAAGATACCTTCAAATCATGCTTTCTTAAAGCGCTGAATTACCCAAATCATCCACCATCAAGTATATCTTCCACCCCCTTATTCCCATGGCTATGCTGGTCAATCTGGACACAAAGGAACAAAAAGATTTTCGAAAACAGAGTTTTCTCTGTGGAAAAAACTATTACGAAAGCAATTCAAAGCGCATCGGAATGGGCGAAAGCTCAATCTAACCTCTCTGCTCCTCAACCATCGATTAAGGTAAGAGCTTATTTTAACCCCAATTTAGCGATTCTGCTGACGCAGCCTCGAAGGAAGGAAAACCATTGGAGCGGAGATCACCGACGCAGCAAAAACTCAATGATAAGTGGGTCGACTGACACCTTCGTGAAATCCTCCTCACGCAAGCCTTATCGATCATGTATGGGCTTCGAAAGGCAAAACAATTGGGACTGAGAAACCTGAGAATCTGCTCTGATTCGAAGAACATCATCTCGGCCATAAACTTGAAAGACAAGATCCGTAGCATCTACGATATTCTCTCTGACATTAAATATCTAAAAAGGGATTTTGAGATCACTGATTTCATCTATATCCCAATTGTGAGGCAGATCGATTAGCTAAGTTAGCTCTATCTTCTTTTCTCTGTTCACTTCGCTTAAATGAGGAAGACAATGTTGGTTAAATTTTATTTAATAATTGAAGTTTGTTTGATGACAAAAAAAAAATCTACAATTTCTAAAACGTACAAAATCTAAAACTAACTTCAAAATCTAAAATGAGAAGAGGGAATGAGGTTTTTCCTCGCTTGTAGCTCGCTGAAGGAATGAGTTTTTCTCGTTTTATGTATGTTGCATCGTAATCAAGTTAAAAAAAAAATATTCAAATTCTTTCACAAGTTATCTTCACAATTATTCACTAATCAAATCTAACATTTCAAAAATTAAAACTACAATTTTAAAACCTAAATCTAACGTTCCAAAACCTAAAAGTACAATTTCAAAACCTAAATCTAACATTCTGAAAACTAAAACTACAATTTTGTTTTTGAACTACCATTCCAAAACATAAAACTAACATTCCAAAACATAAAATTACAATTCTAAAACCTAAATCTAAAATTCCAAAACTTAAAACTACAATTTCAAAACCTAAATATAACATTCCAAAACCTAAAATTAACATTCCAAAACTTAAAGCTACAATTTCAAAACCTAAATCTAACATTCCAAAACCTAAAATTACAATTTCAAAACCTAAATCTGACATTCCATAATCAAATCTAACATTTCAAAACCTAAATCTACTTTTTCAAAACCTAAAACTAGCATTCCAAAACTTAAAACTACACTTATAAAACTTTAATCTAAAATTACAAACCTAAATCTACAATTCTAAAACCTACGAAACCTAGAACTAACTTCAAAATCTAAAATGAGAAGAGGGACTGAGGTTTTTTTTTGCTCTGTAGAGCTTACTGAAGGTGTAATGAGTTTTTATATTTTTATATATGTGTTGCGTCAGAATAAGAATCTGAAGTTAAATGAAGTTTTTTCAAATTCTTCAGAAGTCATATTCAAAAGTATTCACTAATCAAATCTAACATTCCAAAACTTTAAACTACAATTTTAAAACCTAAATCTAACATTCTGAAACCTAAAAGTAGAATTTCAAAACCTAAATCTGACAATTCAAAAACTAAAATTACAATTTCAAAATCTAAATCTACCATTCCAAAACCTAAAACTAACATTCCAAAACTTAAAACTACAATTTCAAAACCTAAATCTAACATTCCAAAACTTAAAACTATAATTTCAAAACCTAAATCTAGCATTTCATAACCAAATCTAACATTCCAAAACCTAAATCTACCATTTCAAAACCTAAAACTAACATTCCAAAACTTAAAACTACAATTCTAAAACTTTAATCGAAAATTACAAACCTAAATCTAAAATCTATAGAACCTAAAACTAACTTTAAAATCTAAAATGAGAAGAGAGAATGAGGCTTTTCTCTGTTCTGCAGAGCTTGCTGAAGTTGTAATGAGTTTTTTTCTATTCTTATGTATTTGTTGCGTCAAAATTAGAATCTGAAGTTAAATAAAGTTGTTTTTTTCAAATTCTTCACAAAACATCTTCACAATTATTCACTCAATGCGTTCTCTCACACGCGACTTACTCTCTCGCTCTCTCATACACCCGACTTACTCTCTCTCTGTCTTTCTCTCTCACATACACCCGGATAATGAAAGTTAATAAGTGAAGAATATACGTTATATATATTTTTAATTCACAGTAGCTTCATAGTAACATTTAAAAACTACACTCATTTTTTTCATCGTCTTCATTCAAAAGTTTTTTTGTTAAAAAACATACAAATATGTTGCATTGATCTTTCATTTCTAACTGCTAGAAACTTTCACATGGAAAAATAAAATTGAAGTACGAATCCGAAAAAACCCACTAATTCAAAGATAAAGGACTACTCAATTAGTTGATGTTGTATATCAGTCCCTTTCATTTTACTATACTTTAACTAGCTAAACATTGTTGACCAAAAAAAAAAGTTGACTGGAAAAAAAATAAGTAGCTAAAAGTTGCATATCTACTTAAATTTAATTTTTATTGCGAAGTTGGCTATAATACATGAACAATATATATCTTATGTAAGGATAACTTTATGATATGTTATATACACATACATATCAAAGAATTGAGTAGTGGACATATTATGACAAAAAAGAATAAGATAATGGCATTTGAAAACCGATATTATTTTTTCTCGCCGGTATATCACTGATAGTTTCTAATTATAAATTTATGTGTCTGGTATGGTATGATATGGTATACACATGACATCAAAAATCCCATTAAAGTCCATCTATCACATTATAATTTTGTATTGTGTTATATTATTGCCCAAGTATAATATTATATGAAACATCATACCTTTGTGTATATATATATATATATATCTCCCATTATATATTATAGCATAAATTTATAAAATATTGATGTTACAAAGCAAAATTTTCATTAGAAACTTGTTCAGGGTATTTATAAGTTTAGTAATCAATTATAAACGTTCAATCTGTTTTTTTTCTAAAACGAACATTTTTTTCTCGAACTAAACCACTAAAGATGCGGGAACGAGGCAGATCAACAAAGCTAAATCCGTCAACATCCAAGATTTCGATGCAGTTTCTTTATAGGCCGGGTAAGGAGCTAGCCTATACCACTTAACTAAGAAAATTTCACCGGTAGTTCTTGACTCCACCAAGTGTTCGCCTCAGAAGACGAATCGAAGCTCTCGCTTGCTTCGTCACAAGGTTTTAAATCGCAACCTTTAAATCTTGGGATTGTGCTTATATTCGTGGAGATGACATTTTAAGTTACTTTAAATTATAAAAAATATATATATAGATTAACATCATATATAGTATTTAAATACTTGTTCTCAATATATATAGCTTAAATTATATAATTCGATTAAATTTTAGTTAATTCAGTTTAGTAACTATTACATTCAAAATCATTTTTTTTTCTTTAATTTTATGTTATCACTAACTTTATAGAACTCCAAGATCCTTGTCACTCACATAACAACCATGATTGGTTCTAGGTTCATGGTTGATTTCCATTTTGGTCTAAACTCTTCAGATATTGGTTTTGAAAGAATTCGTTAAAAATATCGGGATCAAAAGTCAAAATCAATCTATAATCATGGCTATTAAACTTTAATTTTTATTTACGAAGTTAATTTTGGAATGGAAAGATATGTAGGGTTAATTATGTTCAAATAATTTAAATGCTGAATGAAAAAAAAACTAAAAAAGTGTTATAAATTTGATATCTTACCATGTTATAATTATGGTATCTTACCTTAGGAGTAATTGAATGGAACTTTGATAAGAGAATATATTGTACAAAGAAAATATTTAGAGAGAGAATGTGAAGTTTTATTGTATTGTGGTGTATTTATTACAAGTGAAGATGAACCATATTTATAGGAAAATTTGAGAAATCCCACTAAGTGTAATGGTGATATTGAGATCCATTAAATTACTATGAGTGCTCCATTAACATCTTGAGTGCTCCATTATCTTCTTGAGTGCTCCATTAATTTTGCACTAAATATTTGTAACACTCCCCCTTGGAGACCAATGTCACTATATGTTGTGCATTATATTTTTTCGTTGCCTCATTAAAAATCTTTCTAGGAAAATCCAATGGGAAAAAAAAAAAAAAGAAAGCAACTACGCAAACTCCCCTCGAATGACCAAAGTTATACTTCATAGGTCTCTGTCACGCATTCCAATGTTGTAGACATGCTTTAAAATCGAGGTAAAGGATCAGAAAAGATCTGCAACATTATCTATGATCGAACATATCTCACCTCAATTTCTTTATTCTTCTGAAATTTGGGTATATGAGAAGAACTTGGATGAATATGTTTGTTCGATCACTTTTAATGTATCCTTCTTTCATTCGAAAGAACACATGCTGCATTATTTTCATATATGATGGTTGGTTCCACATTAACTTCAATTCGCTACTGATCGAAGTTGGCTTATCGATCTAATCCATACACACTCCTAGTTTCTCATGGAGTGCAATGAATTCAGATGGTTCAAGAAGTAGCTACAAGCGCTCTGCTTCGTGAACGCCAAGATATGCAGGTGCCTCCGATCGTAAATACGATATTGTGCGTGATCGGCTTGTAGGATCCGATAAATATCCTGCATCGCAAAACCAATCATTTGACCATTTGAATTGTTAGGATAAAATAATCCTAAATCAATCGACCTTCGAGATATCGAAAAGACATGTTTAATCCCATTCCAATGTCTTCTAGTAGGGATGAACTATATCTTGCTAAAAGATTAATGGTAAATGATATATCTGGTCTAGCATACATAAGCTCAACTTGATATGACACTTGGGCCAAGTATCTTCATTTTCCTCGATGGACTAATGGATCATTATTAACATTCAGTGTTCTACAACCATAGTGCTGAGAATCTTTATCCATGTTAAATCTTTTAATACTCTTTGTATATGGATTGCAAATATACCAGATCTCTCAACTGCTCAAGACAATACTTTGTCCGCCGAGATCTTTCATCTCAAATTCTCCTTTCAAGTAATTCACGCTTCCTCGATTTGTTCCGATCATATTTAAATCATCAACATATACCGCGATTAATACAACCGTATATTGTTTTCGATAAAAACACACGGACAAAGATCATTCACATATCCTTCTTTTATCAAGTGATCACGAGACGATTATACCACATACGCCTGCATCGCTTTTAGTCCATATAATGATCTTTGCAATTTTATCGCACATAACTCTGGGTTTGTAACTTAACGCTTCGCATTTTGAACCTATCGAATTTTCATATGATATTAAGATCAATGATCCATACAGTAAGCCGTGACAACATCCATGAGACGCATTTCTAATTTTTCTTTTCACGCTAGATTCATCAGAATCTAAACGTTATCGCATCCATAACGAACATGTTTCCTCGTAATCAATTCCTTTGAGAAAAACCTCGAGCCACGAGCAGCTTTATATCTCATAATATCTTTTCATTTCGCTTTCTAATGAATACCCATTTATATCCGATCGGTTTCACATCTTCAGCGTGAGTACATAGTCCAAATACTTTTCGCTTATCGATAATCAAGTTCGACTTCAGATAAGATCCTTCCATTTTGGCCAATCATGTCTTTTCGACATTCTAATACGACTTTGGCTCAATATCATCGTTTTCATCACATATTTCCGCAATAAGGTATATGAAAACGCCATCGATGCTATCAACTTCGCCGATTCCATGTTTTCCATCGATGACATAATTAATGGAAACCTCATGATTATCTTCAGGATTATGAGTTTTCATGCTATTATCAGCCTCATGATTTGTTTTTTCCAAAATATTTTCTGTTATTTTGGGATCATTATACTTTTCAGCTTCCTTTTTTTTCAGATTTTTATCCTGTTAATCGCCTACCACGCTCAAAGGCATTTTAGACTCATGTATCATCTCTCTTCCACCTTCATGTGGTATTTCAAGCGAGGAGTATTTGCAGTGGTATGTGTGATTTAGATCTTGGTATCTGCAAATGCATCGTACTGATTTGCAATATTCTCGCAAATTTATAATTTTCGAACTTCTCCGATTGTTTGGTGGATCAAAGTGTAACAGAGATGGTACACACCATTTGATATTTTTCTCTATTTGTTTATTTTCTCCCTAACCGGAATATTTTTTCGCCAAATTGACAATCGAAAACGCAGAAAAACATCTCCTCCGTCTGTGGTTCTGTATCGAATGGATAATCACAACCAATATATATTCCCAACCTTCTTTGTGGTCCCATCAGCGCTTGTGGTGGTGCTATGCACATATACACAAAAAATTCTAGATGAAAATATTTTCTCGACCAAATGTTAATCAGAATGGAGAATATTTATGGTATGCACTGGTCTTATCCTATTAGTGCCTCGCATGCAAAATAGCATGTCCCCATACAGATGTTGGGAGTTTTGATCTCATTATCAATGGTCTCGCAATTAATTGCTAATCAATGATTCATAACCCATTTCGTGCGTAACATGAGCTACAGGATGCTCAACTTCAATTCCCATTACCATAGAATCATTAAATACTTTGGAGACCATTTTGCCTAACTCTTTTAATGGGATAATCTGGGAACGTGCCCTTGGATTATCTAGAAATCTCGCAAATGCTATATTACGATAATAGACAAACATGCGACCATCGTGACGCGTCAACCATAAAATAATATAATGGTCCACATGGTGATGTATGGGCCACAAATATCGCCAATTCTTTCAAGGAACTTAGGTGATTCTTTATCAACCTTAAGTGGTGATGGCCTTATGATTAATTTTCCAAGAGAATACGCAACACATGCTTTTATTTCTCATATCAATCTCCGGATTTTGTGGAATGACCATGTGAGTTCTCTATTATTCTTCGATCATCAGGTGCCCGGGTGGCCTGGCCATGCCATAAGATGAAATCTTTGATTTCTAACTACAAGATGTGATTCTATCACATCTATATATGTTTGATGCAAACCGGGAGTTTTGTAATCTTTCCTTAATAACCCTTTTCCCGATTCATCTGAAAATATATACATATACTTCTTTCCATTCTCATTGCGAATGAGTATCATATCCTTGAAGATATATGTCTTTAAAACTCAACAAATTCTTTTTAATTGGAAAATATAAAGCATTATCAATGTAAAATTTGCTCCATTTGGCAAAAAACCGGCTTTACAGCTCCTTCAATCACGCCGCAGACTCGATATGTGCGACAATGATATTCTTGAATTTTAAATCGAGAAATATCTCTTGTTTTTCTAATACAGCGTTGTTCCACTATCCGGTATACGCATTTCTCTTACCATTTCGATGTTGTTTCTCTCAGATTGGATCCATTTAGAAACATTATTATTAAACAAATAATTATTAGAAAACACACATAATTATACATTATGTCAAACTAACATTATTTTTCAAACAACAAAAAGAAATACATAATTATTTATGGCATTACGAAACTTCACAGCTTCACTACAATCGCTTTACATATTCATGGCCTAAGCTATGCAAAGTCAAGAATCAAGGCACGTTGTTCCTCAAAATTTTCAGCGAGATTTACTTTTTTCTTTCCTCAGTGACTTTCATAATTTACAAAGATGTGAGCGCATTTACACACTCGAGACCAATGTCATTTCAGATCCGATCGTAATGATGCCATCACGCTTCGTGGTATTCTCAATTTCTTTCCTTTGAAATTTTGTTCAGTCGACCCATTTAAAGGACTTTCTTTCGTGAGGAGTGAATCTACCACGCCCACGCCCACGCCCACGTCCACGCCACTGCCGAACTCGATTTGCTTGATATCCCCGCCTGATGTTTTGTTTCCATGCATTCACTTCGTGGAATGCTTTGTTCCAAAGAGCCGAATATCATGTTTATGAAGCTTCACTATTCTTCTCAGCCTATCATGGCCACAATTAACTCGGTAACCTTTATATTCGCTGCCTCGTATTGTTCTTGCAGGATATAATGGTTTTTGAAAGGTGAGATATGTCTTTTCAAGCATTTCTCGCTCCGAGACAGCTTACCACAATATTCCAATCGTCGCTATCCTCAACATACAGATTAAAAATCTCCACCTTTTCAAAATCCGAAATCTCTTGTCCATTCATCCGTAAGAATTATCTTCTTCCTGTTATCAAATCTTTCTTAAGAGCTTTCCATAACTCGCGTCTTTTCGAAAGATAATCGTGAATTAGATTTTCATCTAAATGTTTCCTCAGAACATCACGGATTTCGCTTCTCATCGTGAGGAAGCGCTTTTTTTATAAGATTCGATAATTTTTCCGATCCAAGATATACATATCGTGGTCCATGGGATGTAGTGCACTGCTTATTTGAAAGGGAATCGAAGCTTCTCAATATTGGCCATTATCTAACACAAACCGAATAAATATTTTTTATTAATAATTTATTAAACCGACATAAAAACAAGAAAATGATAATCATTTTTATTTTTCGTAAAAATAAAATTTGTTGAGTAAGATTTTAAGAGAGAAAGATGAAAAAATAAATGAATGAAATATGATGTATTTATATTTAAAATATTCTTCATTAAAGCATGTATAGTTATATACCCGTTGGAAAGTTTAAAATATTTTGAAAATATATATATATATATATATATGATTTATATAAAATATTATTTAATGCAAATGAGAATTAAACTATTTGTAGATCAAATTTTAATTTATCAATTCAAGAGTATAATGATTAACAATATTATGAAGATGATTAAATTATCTATATTAAGATCGTAAATAAAATGCAACAAATTATGGTGATTTAAGTCATCCATATGATATTAGATAATTAAAATGGTGCATGAAATAAACATAATATGATGCATTAAATAATTATGTGCGTAAAGCAACCATAGAAAAATACTGTAAATTTAATAATTATGGTGTAAAAACAACCATAACATAACGATATTAAATTAAGCAAATACTGCTTTAAAACAACCATATCAAAGATAATAAAATAAATATAAAGTAACACAACCATATAGAAAATACGTAAAATTAAATGGCGAGCCGCCGATAATAAGAATAATAATTTTAAAAGAAATGATCGTCGATAACGTTATAAATTGATATCTTACCACGTTATAATTATGGTATCTTACCTAAAGAATCGAATTAATTGATAGAATATATCAGATGTTAAAATATTTGAGTAGAATGAAGCTTTTATCAGACACAGTATTTATTGAGCATTTAAATTTATAAAATTGTAAATCCCACCAAGCCAGAATTAAGGATATTAATCCATTAAATTACTAACGCTCCATTAACATCTTCGAAGCTTCCATTATCTTCTTTGCTCCATTAATTTTGCACTAAGAGCTTTATAGTTCCCTATAATCAGAGACTAGGTTTGGTAAATTGATCTGAACGTAATTATGAATTAAAGAGATAGATTACAAATTCAGAGTACCAAAGACTAATTTTGGATAAAATCATAAAATCTCAACGGCACTCTATTATCTCTCCGATTCCAATTTTCTCAACGGAAGATCCACAATCATTAGCGAAGTGATTGATCTCGCCGTTTCTCGGGTTCGGTGGTGAATCGTCACCGGAATAGCAGATCCAACAACACATTCCTAATCGACGACGAATCAGTGGATCCAGAAACTTCGATTTCTGGAGATTTGATCACTGAAATTCGATAGAAGAGATCTGTTTCAATAAGCTGAAGAATTAGCTTCAACTGGGAGTGAAAATGGCGAAGAAAGGGTCGAGTATAAGATTATCGAGTTCGAGAATATCTTCGCTTTTGCTCTCCATGTTTGCAACTTTTGCTTCGTTCTATGTAGCAGGCCGGTTAGTTCTTAAATCTGCATTGATCCATTGGTACAAATACTTGTGAAGAATGTGATTGTTTATTTGTTTCTTAATTGCGCTCTTGTCTCTGTGTTTTGAGATAGTTTATGGCAAGAATCTCAAACTAGGGTTCATCTAATCAAGGAGCTCGATAGGGTAACAGGACAGGTTAGTATTTGGATGTCACTGTCTTCATTACAGCAGAGAGTATTTATGTTTGTTTCTGATAAGATTCTTGGTACAAAAGTTATGTCAGAAAGTTATTTCGTTTGCAATTACTGTCCTTGAATCTTTGTGTTTGCTTTGGTGTAATGTACTTGAATGCTTATACTGTTCTTTTATGGGCTTTTTTCAGGGAAAATCTGCTATATCGGTGGATGATACTTTGAAGATCATAGCTTGCAGGTAAATTATGGTACTTTGTCGGATTTGATTTCCTTTGAATTATTTTGTATCCATGGACTGTTGAACAAATACTTTTCTTTCTAGGGAACAGAAGAAGACACTAGCAGCTCTTGAGATGGAACTAAGTGCAGCCAGGCAAGAAGGCTTTGTTTCAAAAAGTCCCAAACTTACTGATGGAACTGAAACCAAGAAAAGACCATTAGTGGTTATCGGTATAATGACAAGTTTGGGTAACAAGAAGAAGAGGGATGCAGTCCGTCAAGCATGGATGGGGACGGGTAAGGTTTCTCCTTATCCATGTTTTAGTAAGAGACCAGTCTGTTATTTGCAGATGTTGTGAGCTTAGCCCGTCCTTGTTTTGCAGGTGCATCACTTAAAAAACTTGAAAGTGAAAAGGCTGTGATTGCACGATTTGTTATTGGAAGAAGGTTTGGATTCAGTTTATCACTCTTTGATTTATCTATGCCTTTAATGATGATTATCCGGTACTGGAAATCGTGTTTTGAAACGTTTTTTTTGTGTTATGTAGTGCAAATAAAGGGGACAGCATGGACAAGAGCATTGATACTGAAAATAGTCAAACCGATGACTTCATTATTCTCGTATGTGTTTACTGACTCTCTCTATAATATTACCTCAAGCATTCATTTATCAGCTTACCTGTGTTAGTTTGAAAGCTTGGCCATTTACTGGTTTTCAGGATAATGTAGTTGAGGCACCCGAGGAAGCTTCTAAGAAGGTTAAACTGTTCTTTGCCTATGCTGCAGATAGGTGGGATGCGCAGTTTTATGCAAAGGCCATCGACAATATCTATGTAAATATAGGTAAGTTAGTACTAAAAAGAGTATTTTACAGCCGAAACCTTAGGTTGTTTCTGTTGCTTGGGGTGGTTGGAAATATGGATAATTTAGTTGATTGTCTATGTCATTCTTCTTGGGTTTCCAACATCATTATCTTGGTTGAATTATTAATGAGTATCCGAAAGTTTTACACTCTCCAAGTAGACGCAAAATCTCTGGGTATGGTGGTTTAATTAAATTGAGAAGTTCACAGTTATAGTTATTATTAGGCTGTGAAATACAGAGCATGATGTTATTGCAAAAAAAAAATTTCATGCCACTCTAAAGGTGTTTAATCCCCTCCGTTGTGAAAGTTCTAAGGTCAAAGAGTTTCCATGTAAGCATTTTGCTGACATGATTATGTGCTATGAATGTAATTATTCCGATGCAGATGCTCTCGGAAGTACACTTGCAGCACATCTGGAAAACCCACGGGCTTACATTGGTTGCATGAAATCAGGCGAAGTTTTCTCAGAACCGTGAGTTTATGCTTAAAACCCCAGCACGACTAGGACAATTAGGATCGTCAGGATATTATTCAGTCTGATGTAATCTTAACATAAGTTTTGCTTTTCTGGCAGGAACCACAAATGGTATGAACCAGAGTGGTGGAAATTCGGTGACAAGAAAGCGTAAGTTATATAAATAATCATAATAATGCATTGACTAGATTCATTTCTTCCATGTGAGTAAGAACCACATGTTCTTGTTTCATTTATCTTACAGATACTTCCGGCATGCTTATGGGGAGATGTATGTTATAACACACGCATTGGCTAGATTTGTATCGATCAATAGGTCAGTGTTTCAACTCTCAGTTACACGTGATGAAACAGATCTTTCAAATACTCACACGCAAACAGAGAAATAGATTGAAACTGAGTTTTTGTGTTGTTTGTTATGTATGATGATGATGGATGGTGACAGAGACATTCTTCATTCGTATGCTCATGATGACGTCAGCACGGGTTCATGGTTCGTGGGTCTTGATGTTAAGCATGTAGATGAAGGAAAGTTCTGCTGTTCCGCGTGGTCCTCAGGTATATGACTTAGCTTCTACTGCTTATGGACTTAATTTTTTTCATTAGTTTTCAATGTAAATAAAATGAAATCATATTGCTTGACATGTATCTAATTTATTTCCATACGTTTCAGAAGCTATATGCGCAGGAGTGTAGTAGAACCAAAGACAAATCCAAGTGTGAGGCTTTGCTCTTTGATGCTTATAGAGAAAAGAAAACACAAATGATAATTGTATGAAAATGGCTAATTACACAATTTTACCTATGTATTCTAAACTTGCCATTTTATTGGTCATTTCATTATACAAATTACAAAGTCTAGGTTTTGGATGTGGGCAATAGATATTCTCACCGACAAAAGTTATTCCCGAAATAAAACAAGTCATCCATTTTTTTACACAAATAAAACCAAATATCTATACTTTGTCAATCTTTGTGTTATCAAATTTGATGTTTACTTATATAAACTATAGAATAAAGACTAAAGAGTACAAAGCCAATTCAGGAAGAACCATGTAGCAAATGTGCCAATGCCTTTTCAGTGTCGTTCTCAAACATGAAGAGAGCTTCTGCAACAGAGTTTGTTGGAAACCCCATCTCCCGTATCGCTGTGAATCCATTTGCAAATTCTTGAACCTGAAACGCATAAAAACTATGATTAGATTCTCCTTTGGGGAAAGAATGAAGAAGATGTGGCAATTCAAAGATCCACAAATTCAATTGACGGTTGATCATGGTTTTAAACTATGGACTTAAAAGTAGATTTGATCGCTGTAACCACTACTTAGAATCGGTGTAGCTTAATTAGCTAATACTAGAATAGAATGTATAGGAGGAAATAAGATAAAGCACCTTTGTGGGATTATCACCATAGTTTGCAACTGCTATGTTGACAGCTTCTCGGTTGAGCCCAGACGCAGCATATTTCATCACTATAGGATCTACACCCTGCATTCGGAATCCCTTATTAACAATGATAAATGCAGAGAGAGCTAGTGCAAATCTAAGGATCATACACTGTAATGAAAAAATCTAGTCTTGACCCAATTCCCATCCAGTAGTATACAAAAACAAATTTATTCTGCTAGTTACATTCATAAATGATCCACATTTGTTCTTCCTCGACCTCACATTGATACTATACATTGGTGCCATTAATCACCTCAGCGTAACTCTACAAAGCTTCCATTCTGTTCCCGTTAATTAAGTTCATCAATGAGGATTCAAACTTGTTCTTACTAGAGAACACACTGATACTATACTTTGTTGCCATTAATTCACCTCAGCCAAATTCTGAATAGCTTCCATAGCATTGAAGAAGCCTTACCACTGAAGAAGGTGTTGGTTCTGGAAACTTAGTCGGTGGATTCTCGGTTCCGAATTTACTCCAATCTGGATTATCTTTCTCTGCCTCCGCAAGAACTTTCCTCTCTAAACCGAAATCGAACTGAAAACTACTCCGATGAATATCTCCAACTCGAGGCAACAACTGAGGCTGCAAGCAACATTAAAATTACACAGTCCATAAGAATCTCAATCTACCTATACTTCAAATCTTCATTTCCAAGAGTTTAGAAATCAAACAGTGGCAAATTCAAACATGATCATTCATGTCTGGAAAACCTTAAAATTCAACAAAATATTACCGGTGGAGTAATTCGATACTCAGGCTTCAAATTCACCTTGATTCCTAATCCAGCTACCAAAACCAAATCAACGATCATCAATTACAAATCAAATTCGCGTAAAACCTAAATTCGAGATCAGAAAGAGACTTACATGAGGAAGAAGAAGAAGGGAACAGAGGAGAAGAGTTATGTTGAAACGAAGAGTTTCTCTCCGGCTGTGGGAAAAATTGTTGGCCGTGACCGGTTTGTTGACCGATCTTTGGGTATCCCGGAGGTCCGTACATAGGATGGTTAGATGCTGGAGAAGGAGATGCTGAGGAAGGTCCGTACATAGGGAGAGGGTAGGATGGTCCAGACTTGTTTCTGAAGTCGTAATCCATTGTTGTGTTTTCTAGTTTTCAAGGATCTGCAGAGAAGAAGAAGGAATTGAAAATTAGGCGATGAAGAAGTCTTCAAGGGGATGAGATCTGTTTGGATATGAGGATTTGTGTATCTTACCTCAAATTTGACTTAATCTAGTTTTTGGTTGACTTTTGTTTTTTTTACTGGGCCTAAAAGCCCCTTAAGGTTTTACACATGCATGAGATGATGAGAAGCTGAGTTGAGAATGGTTTAATGCTCATATGCCTCTAAAGAGATATATGCATAATGCATCCCTTCTAAGTTAAAGGAGGAAATGACCATTTTGCCTTTTAATCGGGTAATATAGTTGTAAATGTAAATTATATCAACGGAAATATTGTAGCACATATGGTAAAACTCAATCCGCGCGATTTTAGGTTCGAAATTCAAATATGTGGTTCAATGGGTATAACCACAGATTAGGGAAGTGATAATTAATTTCTATCATTTGAGCATTTGATTCTAAGTGAGAACCACGTTGCTAAAGAACTCCCAGCTCTTTCTTCATTTTTTTTTGGTTAAAGTTTTGTTTTTCACTTGATAGGTATATTCTTTAGATCAGATCAAAAATACCGAATTTTTGTTTATAGCAATATATGTTATGCGGGTGAGTATACATATGAATGATAACACAACAATGTCACCTACACAAATTATTAGACTAAATATCTAGGTTGATATTTTAATCGATCCGAGTAAATGTTTTGGTGCATAGTGATTGATTTAATGGAGGTGAGATTTAGCTATGTATTTTCATAGTTGGGATGTCTACACAGTAACGGGCCATATTTGGTGTAGTTTTTTTTTTTTTGTGTGAAAGGATATAAAATAAATGATTATTGAAAGAGACACGTTTGGTGGGGGTCGATTTGTCGAAAGTTTTTCTTATAGATATGTTTATTTTGATTGTTATAAAAACGGTGTTTATATGTAGTTATATTACCGAAAGAAAGTTTACCGTATCCGTAGAACTCGGGTATATCGATATAAAAGAGAGAATATGAAAACTTTATACTAAGGGAGGGAAGAGATATTATTATGTTTGTTCTGAATTGAATTTTACAACATCGAAACATTCCTATTTATAGGCAAATAGATGAAGTTTACTGTGCATGCATAGTGACAGTGGGCTCCACAATAAATTTAATTTTCTTCGACGGTGCCTACATATGATTTTTACAACAATTCCTCTTGGAGACCAATGTCACTTGCGTTGCGCTTTCTGTTTAGCGCATTTGTTGTCTCGTTAAAAACCCTTATAGGAAAACCCAGTGGGATAAAACCTGATAAGGTAAAAAGAGTACAACACGCAAGCTCTCCCTCGAATTACGTCATCTCATATGTCTTGTTGATGACACATTCCAATGTTGTGAACATGTTTCTTGAACATCGAGGTGGGTAGTGATTTTGTGAAGAGATATGCAGCGTTGTCGCATGATCTGACATATCTTACTTCAATTTCTTTATTCTTCTTAAGTTCTTGGGTGTATGAGAAGAACTTCGGAGGGATATGTTTGGTTCTATCACTTTTGATATATCCTTCTTTCGTCTGAGCGACACATGCAGCATTATYTTCATAAAGGATTGTTGGCTCCGTATTTACTTGGATTCCGCTACTTGACTGAATGTGTTGTCTTATCGATCTCAACCATACACATTCTCTGCTTGCTTCATGCAGTGCGATAATCTCGGCATGATTTGAAGAAGTAGCCCAAGCGTCTGTTTCTGCGAACGCCAAGATATTGCGGTGCCTCCGATCGTAAATACATATCCTGTCTATGATCGAGCTTTATGAGGATCCGATAAATATCATGCATCTGCAAAACCAATCATTTGACCATTTGAATTGTTAGGATAAAATAATCCTAAATCAATCGACCCTTGAAGATATCGGAAGACATGTTTAATCTCATTCCAATGTCTTCGAATAGGGGATGAACTATATCTTGCTAAAAGATTAATGGCAAATGATATATCTGGTCTTGTACAATTTGCCAGATACATAAAGGCTCCAATCGCACTTAGATATGGCACTTCTGGGCCAAGTATCTTTTCATTTTCCTCAGATGGTCGGAATGGATCATTATCGACATTCAATGTTCTTACGACCATAGGGGTGCTTAGAGGAGTAGCCTTATCCATGTTAAATCTTTTTAACACTCTTTTGGTATATGTGGATTGATGCACAAATATACCCTTTTGAGATCTCTCAATTTGGAGACCAAGACAATACTTTGTCTGCCCGACATCTTTCATCTCAAATTCCCCTTTTAAATAATCTGATGCTTCTTGCATCTTTTTTTAAGTTCCGATTATATTCAGATCATCAACATATACCGCGATTATCACAAATCCGGATATTGTTTTCTTGATAAAAACACATGGGCAAATAGGATCATTCACATATCATTCTTTTATCAAGTGATCACTAAGGCGATTATATCACATTCGCCCAGATTGCTTTAACCCATATAATGATCTTGCAATTTTATTGCACACAACTCTTTGGGTTTGGAACTCAATGTGTCTGGCATTTTAAAACCATCAGGTATTCTCATATAGATATCTGTATCTAATGAGCCATATAAATATGTCGTAACGACATCCATCAAACGCATTTCTAGATTCTCATTAGCCGTTAGGCTCATCAAGAATCTAAACGTGATGTCATCCATCACGGGGGAATATGTTTTCTCATAATCAATCCCAGGTCTTTAGGAGAAACCTTGTGCAACAAGACGAGCTTTATATCTCATAATTTCATTTTTCTCATTTCGTTTTCGAACGAATACCCATTTGTATCCAACTGGTCTCACACCCTCTGGTGTGAGTACAATGGGTCCGAATACTTTTCGCTTATTAAGCGAATCAAGCTCAATTTTTATTGCCTCTTTCCATTTTAGCCAGCCATGTCTCTTTTGACATTCATATACAGATTTTGGCTCTGGATCCTCGTTTTTCTCATTTATCTCTTTTGACACGAGGTATGAGAAAACATTATCAATATCAACTATCTCATTTCTATTCCATATCCTTCCATTATGGATATAGTTGATAGATATCTCATGATTTTCATCAGGCTCATGATGCTCTGCATCATCCTTATTTTCATGATGATCTGTATTATCATTATTCTCATGATTCTCATTTTCCAAAATATTTTTAACTATTTTGGGGGAATTATGCATTTATGCTTCTTTTCTTTTTCTAAGATTTTTATCCTTAGAACCAACGGGTCTACCACGCTTCAAGCAGATTCTAGATTCCCGTGTATTATCTGCTAGTCCACCTTCTAGTGGAACCTCAATTCTAGCAGGAACATTTGCAGCTGGTATATGGGATTTTGTTACCGTTTTGGTATCTGTAAATGCATCGGGAATCTGATTTGCAATATTTTGCAAATGCATAATACGTCGAACTTCTAGTTCTGACTGCTTAGCAGGAGGATCAAGGTGTAATAATGTTGGTACACTCTACTTAATATCCTTCACTATTTGCTTATTTTCTCCCCCTATAACTGGGAATACTTTCTCGTCAAAATGACAATCGGCAAATCTTGCCGTAAAGACATCACCAGTCTTTGGTTCTAGGTATCTTATAATTAATGGAGAATCATATCCAACATAAATTCTCAACCTCCTCTGAGGTCCCTTTTTTGTACGTTGTGGGGGTGCAATCGGCACATACATTGCACAACCAAAAATTCTAAAATGGGAAACATTTGGTTCTCGACCAAATGCCAACTGTAATGGGGAATACTTTTGATATGCACTCGGCCTTATCCGAATCAGTGTTTCTGCATGAAATATGGCATGCCCCCATACAGATGTTGGGAGATTTGATCTCATGATCAACGCTCTTGCAATTAATTGCAGACGTTTAATTAATGATTCAGCTAACCCATTTTGAGTATGAACATGAGCCACAGGATGTTCAACTTCAATTCCCGATACCATACAATAATCATTAAATGATCGGAAAGTGAATTCACCAGCATTGTCTAATCTAACTCTTTTAATAGGATAATCAGCAAACTGTGCCCTCAGTTTGATTATCTGAGTTAGATATCTCGCAAATGCCATATTTCGAGATGATAATAGACAAACATGTGACTATCTGCTAGAAGCATCTATCAACACCATAAAATAGTGGAATGATCCACATGGTGGATGAATTGGTCCACATATATCACCTTGAATACATTCAAGGAACTTTGGTGATTCCTTTTCAATTTTTGTTGGCGATGGCCTTATTACCAATTTTCCCAGAGAACACGCTTCACATGTCTTTTTATTTCCCTGATAAATCCCTTGGATTTTCAGTCCATGATCATGTGAAGTCTCAATGATTCTCCGCATCATCATGGTGCCCGGATGACTGAGTCTTTCATGCCATAATATGAAATCATCTTGATTTCTATCAACCACGAGATTTGATTCTATTGCCCATATATATGTATGGTGCAATCCAGAAGGAAACCTTGACAATTTTTTCAAGATAACCCTTTTGCCATTTTTTTCAGAAGTTATATACATAACCTTCTTTTCATCCTCAGTCCCAGACTGGGTATCATACCCTTGAAGGTAGATATCTTTAAAACTCAACAAATTCCTTTTTGAATTTGGAGCATACATGGCGTTATCAATGGAAAATTTCGTTCTATTTGGCAACGAAAATATGGCTTTACCAGTTCCTTCTATCAGGTCAACAGGACTTGATATTGTATTGACAATAACTTTTGTCCTCTTTATATTTGAGAAATATATCTCATTCTTCAGAATAGTGTGCGTTGTTCCACTATCTGGTATACATATTTCTTTTTCTTTTTCTTTGGATTTTGATCCACTTGCAATATCCATTTCGTTTGTTTTAAAATCGGCAATGAACAGTGATTCCAGCAATGAACAGTGTTCCGGCAATGAATAGTACCTTCTGGTGGTGAACAGTACTTTCGGCGTGAATAGCGTCTCACGGTGGTAACGGTGATTTTGGAAGTGAATAGTAAGTTCATCGTGAACAGTAAATTTCGACGTCGACGGTAACTTCCGTCGTGAATAGTAACTAGTGGTATCAGCGGTAATATAACGATCAGAGTGATCGTGCTGATAACGTGTTATAAAAACGGTGTTTATATATAGTTATATTACTGAAAGAAAATTTACCATACCCGTAGAAATCGGGTATATCGATATAAAAGAGAGAATATGAAAACTTTATACTAAGGGAGGGAAGAGATATTATTATGTTTGTTCTGAATTGAATTTTACAACATCGAAATATTCCTATTTATAGGCAAATAGATGAAGTTTACTGTGCATATATAGTGACAATGGATTGCACAATAAATTTAATTTTTTTCGACGGTGCCTACATATAACTTTTACAACATTGATTATATTTTAAACTTAATCTCAAATTACCCTTTTCTAACTTTCTTGACGTTTTAAGCAAATGTGTACACTAGTTTACTAAAAACCTAAAACATGATAATAAGTTTCTGAATGAATTTTTAAAATATTTAAATATTATGAACTATATAACAACTATTTCTGTCTATATCATACGCAACTTCATATAACTCTACAATCCCCATAATGCACGATATCAATTTTAGTCATGAGAAGATACAAGTACCAAAAATCATTAAGCCCATAAATCACTTTCGGTTGTCTCTTGAAACTTATGATGGAATCCATACAATTCAAAATCATCCTAAACCAAAAACACAAGCTATGTATGTCGTTCTAACTTCTAAAATTTTAAACAGAGTCAACGAGAAAAAAATTGACTTCGGATATGTCTCTTTCCTCTGATCTCATAGATTCTTTCTCGAGTTTGTGTGTGGGGGTGAGTAGATAAAGAGAGAGAGAGACTCGACAATTAGCAGGAACCATGAAACTCTCTTTTTCTAATTTCAACTGCTAAAAAACACGACTAAGGTTACACACATTGTTGCAAGGTTGAAAAATATTGTGGAAAACCCCAAAAAAAAAGTAACAAAAGTTTGAAAATTTTGAGTTGCTTTCACCGTGATTTTCTCAGCAAACAAAAAAAACAAAAACAAACACAGAGTTGTTAGGCATCAAGTCAACAACTCGCCGAACCTAACATTAACCTAAAGCAAACCACTTTCGTTATATAATGCAGAGATAAAATAAAATTTAACCCTATTATATCTTATTATATATAGCTCCTCAAAAGTCAATAATTGTAAACTTATTATATATCTAACTAATCTCACTTCTTCATCTTCATCCATTATTATAAACGTCACTACTTTACCCTTAAACCAGTTTTTTTTCTCCACCCCAAAGAAAATCAAAAACTGAATATTTTCCGAGAAAATGAAGTGCCAAGTTGTTTTAATACTCATCGGAGTAATCTTCAACATCTGCAACATAGAAGCAGAGACAATCAAAGAAGATAAACACACTCTTCTTCAATTCCTTAGCAACATCAATCACTCTCATTCACTCAATTGGTCACCAAGTCTTTCTATATGTACCAAATGGACCGGTGTAACCTGCAACTCCAATCATTCCAGTGTTGTCGCTCTTCATTTAGCAGCCACGGGTCTACGCGGCCATATAGAGTTAAGCTTGATAGCCAGGTTAACCAGTCTTCGGTTTCTCATTCTCAGTTCTAACAACATCTCTGGACCTTTTCCTCCAAGTTTACTAGCTTTGAAGAACTTGACCGAGCTTAAACTTGACTTCAACGAGTTCTTTGGTCCTTTGCCTTATGATTTCTCTTCTTGGGAGAGTCTAAGAGTTCTTGATCTCTCTAATAATCGGTTTAAAGGTGGTATTCCATCTTCGATTGAGAAGCTAACTCGACTACACTCTCTGAATCTTGCGAATAACAAGTTTTCAGGTGAGATTCCTGATCTCCATATTCCCGGTCTGAAGCTGCTCGACTTAGCTCACAACAATCTGACAGGAACCGTACCTGAGTCATTGCGGAGATTTCCACTATCAGCATTTGTTGGAAACAAAATTTCCTCCGGAAAGCTGGCGCCTGTTCATTCATCGTTAAGGAAACACACGAAACATCACAACCATGCAGTTCTTGGCATAGCATTAAGCGCGTGCTTTGTGATACTAGCTCTGCTCGCTATCTTATTGGTAATCATCCATAGTAGAGAAGAGCAAAGAAGATCTACAAAGGACAAACCTAGCAAGAGGAGGAAGGATTCAGATCCAAACGTGGGTGAAGGAGATAACAAGATTGTGTTTTTCGAAGGGAAGAATCTTGTCTTTGACCTAGAAGACTTGTTGAGAGCTTCTGCAGAAGTTTTAGGGAAGGGCCCGTTCGGGACAACCTACAAGGTTGATCTTGAGGACTCGGCGACCATCGTTGTGAAAAGGATCAAGGAAGTGAGTGTGCCTCAGCGGGAATTCGAGCAGCAAATCGAAAACATTGGCAACATCAAGCATGAGAATGTTGCCACTTTAAGAGGATATTTCTACTCTAAGGATGAGAAGCTCGTGGTTTATGATTACTACGAACATGGAAGTCTTTCAACATTACTACACGGTATGTTAATATTACCACCATTTGAATTTAGTAATGTTAAGTTAGTCTACTGTATGAGTATCCTTAGCATATATCTTACATAACTAAGTTAGTCTATGTGTGCATCGCTATGCGTTTGACTATTCAGGTCAGAGAGGTCTTAGGGAACGGAAACCTCTAGAATGGGAAACTAGACTGAATATGGTGTATGGAACAGCAAGAGGAGTAGCTCATATCCACTCACAAAGCGGAGGCAAACTAGTCCACGGGAACATAAAATCGTCAAACATTTTCCTCAACGCAAAAGGATATGGCTGCATCTCTGGAGCAGGACTGGCTACACTGATGCATTCGCTACCCCGACATGCAGTTGGCTATCGTGCACCAGAGATAACAGACACAAGAAAAGGGACTCAACCGTCGGATGTGTATAGTTTCGGGATTTTGATATTTGAGGTACTAACAGGAAAATCAGAAGTGGCAAACCTGGTGAGGTGGGTGAACTCGGTGGTTAGAGAAGAATGGACCGGAGAGGTGTTTGATGAGGAGCTTTTGAGGTGTACCCAAGTAGAGGAAGAGATGGTGGAGATGCTGCAGGTTGGTATGGTTTGCACAGCGAGATTACCAGAAAAGAGACCAAACATGATTGAGGTAGTGAGAATGGTGGAAGAAATAAGACCAGAGAAACTAGCCAGCGGATACAGATCAGAGGTTTCCACAGGCGCAACAACAACTCCAATTGGAAGTCTATCAGGATCGCCGTATATTCTGTGAGAAAGACTATTCATCTTTCCTTTATGTATTTATTTGTTCAGAAAAGGATTTCATTATTTCAGTTCAGTCTATGAAAAGGCATAAAGCTACCTAGCTTAACAAAAAAAAGGGGTTAGTGAATGATGTATATATTGATCAGTCACTCTCAAGAAAGACCAGAAAAGGAACTCAATTCACACATGAATTTAGATAACAAACTTCTTCATACAAAAAAGTACATAGTTCTTTCTAGGGAAGAATAGAAAACAAGACGAAACAGATATAATAAACAACACATATCGCCCTGATTTCAGCTTAGTAGCCACCAGGAAAGAATCCATTCACATTAAGTCGAAACAGAGCTTGCTAATGATCCCTCCAAAGTTTATGAACAGCGAGGAAAGTTGAGATGTAGTCACTTCCACAAAAATTTGGTCTTGATACCCCCTGAAAAGGAGTAGTAGTGCTTGAATGAGCAAAAAAACAAGCATAAACTTAGATGGATTCAAAAAAAAAGTTTCAGAATATTAGTCATTCAAACCTTCAGATTCCTCAAAAGAAACTTCCTTTACTAATGAGGCAGAAGCATTGTACTCAAATCTGGAATGAACAGAAGAGGAAACAATTATCAGCGTAAACACACAAACTGCACATAAAATCAATAGCTGAGTTTTACTATATGAGAGTTATACAACATGTTTCTACGGACTATTATTGTGATATCAATTTGAAAACGTTTCTATCAAAACTTGAATCTGTCATCTAACAATATTTAAAAATACCCTTGGGTAACTTGTTAAGGTTTTCAGCTCTAACTAGAGGTATTAGTTGTAATCATGTATAATTTGAAGTACTTATTTCAGTAGTTATCCCCTAAAAGTGTTAAATATTTATTTTGTTCCATAAGTGGATCTTCTGGTGTCACCACTAAAAGCCAAGTCACATAAGAAATTAAGTGCTAAGTTTAAGAGACTAAAACGACCCACATCAGTTGTTCTCAGTAAGACAAGAGCTGTAGTTTCAATTTATCAGGAAATGAGATGAATATAAACAAAAGACTTGCGTGCATTCTAAGAGGAGACAAATAAAACCAGGCTAAATATTCACATATAAAAAAACAGAGGGACAACAAAAAATGCAATCCAGTTACCTGTTAGAAAGAAGCACTTCAAGTTCATAGTCAGATGCACTTTTAGTCACATCTACCATAACCTGAACAAGTTCAGTCTTTCGAGTGCTGGCCATGAATAGGTCATATTCCGTGGGAATAATGATTGCAAAGAAGTTATCGCTCAATTTGCTCAGACACATCTTCTCTACTGCAGCCAGGGCTATTCGCCGGGTCATAGCTTCAGTCTCGGGATCAATAAGATAGATAGCAAAATCAGTGAGGATAAAAATACGCCTTTTCATCTTCCCCGAGCCGGTGAACTTCAAAACCTTATCAGCAAAAAGAATCGACGTGTCACCTACATCAAAGAATCGCCTTTTCGGCATCAATACACAACCACATTGCAACTTCATCTAAACCACAGTGCTGATATGGTGAAGCCAACCACTAGCAATCTAAAAGATCACATAAAACTCAACTACAGTCGAAGCCACAATTTTACAGCTGATTCAACTATTCCTGCAAGTTCAATTCACAATGCCTCTCAAACTTTTGTCAAGATCAAGAAAAATTTAGACTGATTCATACATTACTGCATCTAGAGAGCAAATAGAGATAATCCAATATCAAATCAACTAGATCCAACAATGAGATATCATCCAAACTAGAACGTATTTCGAAAATTTTAACAGCTGGATTCATCAAATCAAAACCAAAAAATTGGAGCAACCTAACCTTGTTTCTCCAAAATCCGCATCAATCCAGGACGCGAAGAGACGTGGAGATAATCACCACGGTGCTCTCTATAGCGAGAGGCTTTCCTCCTTACTTTACCACCCGCGAAAGGCGTCTGATCTCCTCCGTCTATCTCCCCCGCACCATGATCTTCATCTCCACCATCAAAATCAGGCGGCGGAGATTCGTCGCCATCGTACTTGGGCCGCCTTTGCACCTTAGACCGGTCCATCCCTCACGGCGGCGATGACTCGGAATCGGAATTGGTTCACTTTTTTCTCAGATTCTGCCTTGGAAAAATCTCCCAAGTGAGAGAGAGACGACGTGTCTTCAAATGATTCGTTTAATCGAAAGATAAGATCTCAACCGTTGTTGACCAAAAAAAAAACAAAAAAGATCTCAACCGTTAAATTATCTGACTTTATCGCAACGACGCGTTTCGATGCCACTTGATTTGAAATTTAGAGATAATTTAAAGATAAGATCTCAGCCGTTAGAGTATATGACTTTATTCCAACGACGTCGTTTCACGTGCCACTTGATGTAATAATTTATAAGAAACGCCGCGTCGTTTAAAGATCCACCGAATAATAAGAAGAGTTTAAAGTTGAGTCCACTAGTCAAAGAAAGTATTTAATTTAACCACACGCTATTTATCGTGGACGTGAGCACAGAGAGTCATAACTTTTTTCTTCCTCTTTCGTCCACCACCATCTCTTTTGCTTCTTTCCCCCAAGTCTTCGTTCTTCTTTCTCCCTAAGACGAGAAGAAAAAGGCGAAAACCGCGCCTATCCGATTACGCGAAAAATCAAAGGTATTATCTCTGTAGCTTTTAGATCTATTGCTTATAATTCTCACAGATTTGTAGCTTCTCTGATCCGTTTAGATTCTTTGTTTGATTTTGGATTTTTAGGTTTTTGGATATGGCGTCGAAGCGGATCTTGAAGGAATTGAAGGATCTACAGAAGGATCCACCTACTTCATGTAGCGCAGGTACCTTTTTTGTGTTTGGAAAGTTTTGTTTATCTGAGCTGGTGTTGATAGATCGGGTTTTTGGTTTGCTTTTATATGGCTTTTGGTTGTTCTTATGCTTGGATTTGTTTGGATTTGTGTTGTTTTGTACCGATCTATACCTAAATACTTGGTATATCTCGTTTCTGATTTCTCTGGCGTAGATCTTATGATTCTGAGGCTCATACTCGTTTCATTGTGTTACTTTCTGTCATCTGGGTGGGTTATACTTGTGAAGAAAAGCCTGATCTCTTTGTTGTAACGACCTTGTGTTTGTATCGTTATGATATTGAGCTTGGTTTTTTCTTACAGGTCCTGTTGCTGAAGACATGTTTCATTGGCAAGCAACGATAATGGGTCCTTCAGAGAGTCCTTATGCTGGAGGTGTTTTCCTTGTAACCATCCATTTCCCTCCAGATTACCCATTCAAGCCTCCTAAGGTGATTCCAATATTTTGAGAATTGCCATTAAGTTTGTGTTGCTAAGCTTGTGTTTTTCTTCTTTGTGGTTGCTTCATTATCTCATTGTTCTTCATATGGTGTGACCTAATCTAGGTGGCCTTTAGGACCAAGGTGTTCCATCCAAACATTAACAGCAACGGTAGCATTTGCCTCGACATCTTGAAGGAGCAGTGGAGTCCTGCACTCACCATTTCCAAGGTTCGGTTTGTCTTACTTCTGTAAACATTAGAACCCCCCTTCTTCCCTTTCCCTGTCCCGCCGTAACAAACAATCTGTTCATATCAAACATGCATTCACTGTTCGATTCCCATTTGAAGTGATAACATTGTGCTGTCTTCATTAAGCTTTGACTCATTTAGGATGAAAATGGTTGTTTTCAATTATCTGCTTCTCTTTCGCTCATCTTTTCCCATTATAAGTGATAGCATTGAAGATTTTAGCTGTCTCTTAAGTCATTAAGCTTAAGACTCATTGAGGATGAAAAACGGTTGTTACCATTTCTAACTATTTACTTTCCAATGAACAGGTGCTGTTATCAATCTGTTCTTTGTTAACTGATCCAAACCCGGATGATCCTTTGGTGCCTGAGATAGCTCATATGTACAAGACTGACAAGAACAAGTACGAGTCCACTGCACGGAGCTGGACTCAGAAGTATGCCATGGGCTAAAAGGAAAATTCCACCTACTAAATTCTCTTTATGAAAAATCTGCCTTAATTTCTATGTATGATTCAATAGACATCTTTCCTCTGTCCTTCTAACTTTCTGAAGACAGGACCAAATGAAGTGGGTCCTGTTGTAAACAAAACCAAAAAAACATCCATCTTTGTGAAACTAGAAACCGAAAATCTTCTGGTGTTTCGTCTTATGGTGAAATTATGATTTGATGTTTCTGTTGTTTGATGAGATGAGCTACGATTTAATCAAATCTATTTGTCTATCACAGGCTTCAAATTTACTGTGGGCACGTGATGCCGGTTTTCCTATAAATTCATCACTGTATATTTTCTCCTCTCTTTGGTGAAAATGTTTAACATATGCGATGCAACGCAAACATAAAATTCCCTAACTTGCACTGCGCACTTGTGGGATCACACCACATTCTGCTTCACAATCAACAATTTTCGTTGTTTATACACCATTAACTGGTTTGGACTTTCTTATACTAATTCAAACGACACATAAAATGTATTATGTATGTTCGAACTCAAATGGTGATGCAACTACAACACTAGTACAAACCACTAAACAACTTTTATTTGGTCAACATTTTATTTTATTCATGTAATGAGTTTAACAAAATTAACATTATATAAGTTTAACGAAAATAACATGTAATTGACAATCCATAAACCTTTCGGAGGATCCGGTTTGGAGGAAGGGTGAGAGCAAGGGTTCTCCTCTTCTACATTGCTGGTCCAGATCCTAATCTCCTCATCTATATGATCGTTGAGTTCGGTTGATGGTTTCTAGCTTCTTTGTTGGTTCTATCTCTTTTCTTTTGTGGTTGATATATGGTAACACGATAAATAGTAAAATAGCATGATTATGTGCAATGTGAGTGGTAATTTGGTTAAAATGTAAAAGAATCTAAATACTCTTAATCACTTTTTGCCACTTGATTACTTACCTAAATACAATATATAAATGTTTTTTTAGCTAGTGATTAATAATTTAATATTAATGGGCTTTGATTAATATTGATTTAGAAGTAATGTATACTAAACATGGATTGGATTGAACTCAAATTCTGTTAATGGGCTTTGATGGATCTGAGAAAAAGCTTAAAAGTTATCACCGCCACCCACCCACCAACCCCCGCCCCCCAACCCCCTCTCTTTTTAACCATATTCTTACAATTCCATAGGTAAGAGAAAATACATTTGATCTTGCTATCTTTTTTTCCAAAATAAGTATCAATTTGAACTTAGAATCTACGATTAACCAAAAGATAAAACTTACTCTAAAATCAAAGGACCGAAACATCGACTTATGAATCAAAGAAATATATATTAATCCTAATATTTAACAAAATAACAAATTATAGGACTATAGGTTTGATTTAGATATCTATATCTATGAACAGTAAGTAGGCTACGACACTCTAAGAGATTCAAAAAATTGGTGTCGATTGAAAGCAATAAAATAACATCAGTGTTCCATGTTTTTTTGGTTTATTAATATAGGTATTCCATGTTCCAAAGATGTTAAATAATAATTGTAATAAATTTAATAATGCACGGTTAAAGAGACATTACAAAATTAATTATTCGTCAACAAAGTCGGCTGCATTAACTTACCTATTCGGTTTCTTCTTTCCTAAAAGGCTAAAACTAGTAAGCAGTAAATTCATTTCTTTCACGGTGATGCCAATGTAATCAAGTTGCAGATAGATTGGCCAAATTAGTTCAACACCAATAGTTTGTTATTCAAACAAATTCTATCCCCCTCGAGTTGCTTATTCAAAGCCTATGTAAATTTCTTCTAATTAATAAAGACGTTAAAAATATATATATATATATATATAGTATAATATTTTACCCGTTCTAATATATCAGCTATATTAGAGGTTTTATTTTATTTTATTTTATATTAGTTATGTAAGATTTTTATGTAAAAAAATAATTTGATTTAATATTATATGAGTATTTAAACTTTTTAGTTTTTCTATTATTGGTTAAAGAAAGTTTGATTACATATTAACTTATTTTTTATGTAAACATACAAATATACGTATATATATGTGATTTCTTAATCTCCACACTTTATCTAACATATTTTACAAATCGAAACTGAAAGTATTTGTTTTTCATCGATTCATCATTGCGTAAGTCAATATTTTAAAAAACAAATTATAAGAAGTAATATGTTTTCTTAAAAAATATTTTTAGAATAGTTTTTCTTAGGAGTTATAAGAAACTAATTGTTTCTTATTTTGAACTATTTTTTTATTTTTTTGTAAAATGTTAAATCTATATCATCATGGAAACAAGAGTTTATTTTGAACTACTTATTTTTGTTTCGTTTGTTTTTTATTTTTTTATGTTTCAAAAAGAAGGTCGATGCGGGATCCACAATGTTAACCTTCAATGAAGTTTACTTGACAATTAGGATTTAAAATTTTGAGGTTATAGATTAAATTTTTGATATTAACAGTTTATAATCTTTGACGAGTTTAAACAGAAGGTTAGAATTGATGATGTTGGGATTGGATTCTATCACCAAAAACATTATGGTTATGCTTGCAGAATTTTCTGAAAAACAATACTCTAAAATTTTCTGAAAAACAAATTTCCAAACACTTTAAACATATGTTAAAATTCCAAGAAAAATGTAAGTTTCAATATTAAATCAGATATTTCTAGAATCTTTCATAATGTTTTTAGAATTTCAACAGGGTTCTGTTTAGCATCATTACGAACTCATGATGAATGGTACTCACCATTTATAAGAAAAAGTGTTATGTGAACAAAACATTTATGTCAATTTATGACTATTTCCATTAAAAATGTATCGAAAAAAAATTACTTAATAAAAAAATTCATGAATAAGTTATTTTAGCAACATAAAAATTATCGAAATGTACCCAAAGTTAACGTTGTTCTTTTCGTTAAAAGATAAGCTTTTTTCTTTAGTAAGCTTTGGCACAATGTTTTTGGAAGCTTTGTAATTTGCTTGTTTTCTTTTGTTAGTCTAGCTTTGTAATTTGGTTTTTTGTTAAAACTAGAATTTTTACGTTTATTTTCTTGAAACACCAATACGATTATATATATGTTTCAGTTGGGCTTTTCGAGGTCTATAAGTAAACTGGTTTTATTGTTTCCACTACTCAAGCACTATCTCAAAACTTTTAAATATGAAAACTACTTAAATTTTCATTTTAAACTTGATTTTTATTTTTCTTGCAAGTATCGTTGACGTATGATGGACCACTCGCAGCCACATGGAAATAGCAGAACCACATAAGGTCTTTCTTCCCTTAGGGGTTTCATTACAGTTGCATTGAATAATTTTGTCTTTACTTAATAATTCTTCATTTGCTAATACTTAATAGTAATAACTATGTTGCATTATTATAAAATAATACTCACCATTCCGTTCTCAAATTCGCAATGTCGCTTAGCAGAAAGAAGACATCTTATTAATGTCTCGAAGTAAAAAAAAAACATTTTGTACTGTTTAATTCCCACTAGTGATTAGTTTTGTACGGAAATAAAATGTTTGTTTTGTAAATGATGAATTTAATATTAATTATCAACCCACACCGTAATTTTTATTTTGTGTACCAAAATACAGAAAATAGTTTTAAAATTAACTAAAAAATCAGCTTTCAAGAAAAAGGCAAAAATTCGAGTCTCTTACACGACAACTTCGAAGGTGTATCACTTACAATAAATTACGTTTTGTAAAGAATCTAACCATAAGTTTTTTACTTTTCTATATGACAATCTTTTCTATATGACAATCGAATTTTGTTTAGATTATTTAATTGTTCCGAACATGCAAAACCTTTTATTTGAAAGTTGAAACCCATACGAAGTAATATATAAGAATTCCAACTACACGTGTCAGTGATTGGACTAATAATAAATCTATGTCCAAAGTCTCCATAACTTAGAAACTAAAACATTTCTTTATGTTAAGAGAGAGAGGTCGTGCCCAGAAGAGCATGGTCCTGAAAACCAGGTTTTATTAAAATAAGTTAAATAACTATGTTAAAAATTTGGTTTAATCATAATTAAGTCTGAAAAGAAGAACATAACAGCCTGAGATTTAGACAGTCTTCTCACACTAATCTCCCTTTTTGTTTCTAGTGAAACACAGAATCGTAAGCTTGGTGGCCTCCACTATTTAATGTCATTAATGAATGACGGTTAATTAGTGTTAATCAATGCATTAGTTAAGTTACTTGTTGAAGGTTAAATGTCGAATAGCTTGTTTCCGAAAAACAAAAAAACTGCTTTTAAACTTGTACTCATATTTTTTTATTCGTTACGTTGCTATCTCATTTTTACTCAAAGCTAACACCGGCAAAGTCCAAAGAATCAGCACACCTACGAAAAGATATTGTAAAACATGTTATCGAGCAAAAGCTTGTTGTCAAAAAAAAGGATAAGGTTTTTTCTAATTGAAAAAGGTTTAAAATGATAAGGTTTTAAACTGTGATTAATATATTTTTATCTTTTGAATGAAAAACATTACATAAATTTGATTTTGAGATGATAATTTCCTATATAGAAAAATGATATCATAGAAATTTGTAACAAAAAAATTATTTTTCTAAAGATTATCAAATTGTTATTGTCGTTATGTCGATATAATGTATAACTGTATAAGCGATAAAAAGTCAAAACTTTTAAGCCAAATTTCGCGTTAAAGATTGTTAGAACAGTTTCCCGGGAAATTAGTCAAATTATTACTTTCAATATTATATAGCTTAGTTTATTCTGAGGCTTGCATGTTTAAAGGCAAACAAAAAAAGATGGTTTCACAATAATTCTCCTATTATTAGGGCTTTTCAAAATCAGCGAATACAAATTCAATGAATTGATTCGCCAATTCCATAATGATCTAACAACTTTCCCACAAAAATGAAAAATCTAGCTGTTGACAAAAAAAAAATTAAAACTTTTTGGTCTAGTCAAATCTTGTTTAACTGTGTGGACAAATATGATAATAAAACTGTGAATATATATATATATATATATTTTAAAAGATAGCACAACTTGTGTTCACAAATCAAGGATATATCCCGTGCTATAGTACGGACAATTTGCAATTATAAAAAAATATCTAAAAATTATAAAGTAATTCTTCCAAAACTTTAAGAAAATTATAATATCAGTTTTTACAATATCAAATTTTTGTAATATCCGCGTAAACATTTTGTAATCAGAAATATAAAATCAATCTTTCATACTCGACGATATTAGAAATTTTTAATTATTTTCAAAAAAAATAAAATAAATATATTAATTAAAACGAAAATTATAGTGTAGAAAGAAGTAAAAAAATCTATTTTAACTACTTTTCAAAAAATTTAAAATAAACTAATTAATTAAATCAAAAATTATAATCTAGAAAGAAGTAAAAAAAAATTGACAATCTACATAAATTTTTCTTTAAAATTTTCCAGAAAAAATCAGAATTGACATAAAATCTCTTATTTTTAGAAAATTAAATCAATATTTAATTTAATTTAATTAATGTGTTTAATTAAATTAACAAAATCTTCATAAAATCTATTTTTAACTACTTTTCAAAAAATTTAAAATTAATTAATTAATTAAAACAGTTTACTTATTAAATAATTGAATTAAATGATCACATAATAACTAATGACTAAAATAACCTCAATGAGAGATTAAAATTTGTTCTTTGAAATAATGGCAATGTAATATAAATATTAACACTTTTTAGTATTTATTTATAAATGTACTTCCCAAATAATATATAGGGGATACTCAAATATGAAAAATAATTTGGTGAATATCATTATGTATCGTTATTTATTTATTTATTTTTGAAAATTGTCATTCTATATTTATAAGAATTAATTTGTGTGTTATACCTTCAATTCTATTTTTAATAATTTACTCATGAGTTGAAAAAAAAATTTACTTATGAAAATTCTATGCAATTAATTTCAAATATTTCAGTATAAAAAAAATGAAAACACAAGACACAACTTTGAAAATTTCTTTTAACATTAAAACCCCAAATAAAAACTTTGAAGATTTCTAATTTATGCGTGTATTTATTCTCAGAATCAGACGCTAGTACATTGCTAATTAACTACTGATTCATGTAGATTTTCTAGTACCCAAGCCTTAGATCATTAGAAATTTAGAACTCAATAATATTATTTTTTCGGATTCGACTCCTGGTATAAGTGAATGACCAATGCTTTAGATTATGATCCACGGTCCTGCTATGTCAGAAGATCAGACGTGGCAGCATTGAAACCGTCAGTGGAGAGATATGCGAAGTTGTCGCACGTGTGACTATTATGGAGTATGGACTGAGTCTGACAAGTCAACAAATAGTTACTAAGCTGTGACTGTGAGACATACTACTCTAATTAATAGTGTTTTACAATTGATTAGTATCTAACTCTATATTAATTTTATGCTTAATGCCCTTTTAGACCTTCCAAAGTTTCTCGATATTTTCTAGTGATAACAGACATCTAAAATAAATATATTCAGTTTCCACTCAAGATAATTATCTTTTCGATCTAAATTCACATGGGTCATTCGAATATTTTTCTCCACTTCTAATTGTTTAATGTTTTCTACTTTTTTTCCTTTCAGAAAATTAATATTTTTTTATTTTAATGGATAAATTTTTATTTCTAAATTTACTCCTATAATTTAAGTTAAACAACTTTAATCGCATCTTATACAAATAATAATATATTTTTAATTGAAAATTATAATTTAATATGCGTAGAAGAATTCAAAAGTTTTAAAATATAAAAGAGAAGAAGGATAAATTATAAATTAAAATTTTCTAATATTAAATTCATGTAATAAAACAAAAAGCATATTAACATTTACACATTAATATTGCTAATTTAAATTAATTAATATTTTAAAATCAAGACCTAGATAATTGACGGTTAATTAAAATATATCATACTTCCATTTTCCTTACCATATAACGTCTAATTTTGATATATCAGAACTTTTTATCGAATATGTATTAGTTGTATATCTTACTTTTCATAGAGTCACCTGAAAAGAAAAATATATGATTGTATCTCCATGAAGATAAATTAAGATAATCAACTAATATAATGAAGCTTATACATACGATAATGATGCTTAATTACGGGAGCTGTGTAAGAAGTTACAGTAATAATTACTACAAAGTTAGATCCCTAGAAGTACATAACATTATAAGACCAACATCGCTTGCTTCTAAACCAAGACTGTCATTGAGAATGACTTGAGTGCTACTTTACTAACCATCATCTTACTTCTTCCCCAAGAAACATATTTACACACATTCTCTACTAATTAACCTTGGAAAACTCGACACTCTGACGTATTATTTAATATGTTAAAATAAAATTTTATACTTTTATTACTTCAGAAGAAAAAAAAAATTTAGTGAAAACAAGGAGAGTGTTATAAGACTACTTTGATGAAATCACTCTCTCAGCATTTTAATACCCTTTAAACCGGCCACCATCGATGATATATTTATTACAAACCATACTATTACACACATCTATGTAGTCATCTTTCATCATGTAGAATAATGTGATAATTAAAGGTGATAGAAAATGAATTATATTATCTGATGAAATATTATTATAAATAAGATCTGGTGTGTTTCTTACATATCAAAGGTATTTTTTTGTTAATATTATGATTCGTGTAAAAAGTTGTAGTTAACCATTTAGCGGATGGTCTATGGAACCGTCATGTTTGATCCGTCGAAGTAGATAAACCCATCCTACAAGAAAAAAAATCGTTATGGTCTCGAAGAGCATCATAGATGCTTCCTGAAGAATCTATAATGTTTGATTAAGAGAAGATATATGAAGAGTTTATCAAGTATATAGGAAGCGCATAGGAGATTACATGACTATAATAGTATTTACGAGTGTTTTCCTTTCTAAAAATAAAGTTCTTGCGAAGAAAGAGTATAAATCGAATGAGAGTGAATTTCGATGTTCGGAAAAATTATGTTTATATGTGTATTTACAAAAGAATATCTCACCTGGATTTAGATATCGGATACCAAAAACATGCAGTATAATGGTGGTTTACTTCTTAGTTTTCTGCAAGAATCACATGTTAAATAGATTCGACACATTAATCTTTTATAAAATATGTTCGTCATATTTTATCATCAGTTATTTATATATGATATATATATATATATATATTATTTGAGTTGATAAGACCAGACTTATTGCTTAATCTTTACTATGTGAGGTAGTGTGATTTATTGGAGTTTATCCGATAAAAATTGTAGAAATAACCCGTTAATAATCCTTTATATATTATTTAGGAAGTATCTTTATAAATAAATCTTATAAAATGTTAATAATTACATCATATTGCCATTAGATATAAAAACAAATTAAAATTTCTCATTAAGGATATTTTAGTCAATTAATTATTATGTGATCATTTAATTAAATATTAAATTAAATATTTATAATTTTCATTTTAAATTATTTATTTATTTATTTATTTTGAAAAGAATTTAAAAATAGATTTGTGAAGGTTTTGTTGATTTAATTAAACACACTATTAAATTAAATGTTGATTTAATTTTTAAAAAATAAGAGATTTGATGTAGATTGCGATTTTTTGGAAGATTTTAAGAAAGAATTTAAACCGATTTAATTATGTTTTTAGGTGTTAACAAAGATTCGATATTATAAAAATTGATATTATAGTTTTCATAAAAATTTTAAAAAATTACAATTTTCTAATATCTTGATTTTATAATTTTCGGATATTTTTTTATAATTGTAATTTGTCCATGTTATAGCACAGAATATATCATAGTTTAACTAAAAACAAAATTCATATGCGAGATATTTTGACCGTAAGTATTTATTCATCTGAATATCTCTCTATGAATCAATGAAGGAGAGTAACTCTTATAGTCTTATTGCCGAGGTGAAAACACTTTTTTTTTTCGAATATTCCCCAAAAATGTATGGATGTTATGTATCGATGTATGAGTGATCGATTTCTATAAATACATATATTGTGAATGTTAGTTTACTAATATTAATACTCAGATAATTAATGAGATATCAAATTTAAAATTAAATACATTCATGACAAAGAACAAGGTGTGTCTTTCTCTAGTCTTTTTATTTGCCCATCAAAATTCGAGCTTATGCTTTTGATTACTCTCTACACAAATACCAACGTACATGCACTTATTTTACATAATTATACTTATATAATTAATGGTGATAAAGCTTCTGTGTTTTGAAACGTGGCCCTACTTTCTAGAATGGCTCTTTGTGCTTCATTTTATTTTTGTTTACTTGTAAATATCTCTGTTACATAATTATATTTGGATTCCTAGTTGCTTATTTTGTTATTTGAATTCACAGTTTAAGTTTATACAACCATATATGTACACATATGGATATTATGATCAGCAATAACAGATGGAAAAAAAACTTAGCATATTACATAATTTAAATTAGTAGAAGATGAACTTCAAGACTTGTATTTACTAGTGCATTTGTCACTCGAAGCTGATCGCTTACATATGCATATAGATCCCACGTGAAATAGCTAAATTATGTGATCCAATCATCCAAGTATTTTATACAACAAGCTAATTTAATGTCACTAAAGTCCTTACTTCTTTTCTATAAAAGTCCTTATTTATTTTTCCACGGAAACCTTTTATTTATTTTATTTCTTATATAATCGAAAGGTATTCAGAATATATATGGATATTACTCCCGTTTCAATTTAAATATCATTTTGGTTTACAAATAAACATAGTTTTTTAGTTTCAATGTAACACTTATTAATCACAAATACGTAAATTTTCCCTACTCAAATATGAAATATATATATATATATATATATATCACTTGCTTTTTGTAAAAACATAATTAAAAATAATAATTTGTTTTTAGTTAGCGTAAAAAAGTGTCAAAACGATATTTATATTAAAACAAAAGAAATATATATAATTAGGAATCTCGATAGAACTAAATTTATTTTTCCCAAACCTGTGAATTGCGTATTAGAAAGTTAGCGTGAATATTCACCAGAAAACATAACATAAAATAAGTAAAATAAAAGTTGTAAATTACGTATGTCTAAATGAACATATGTATTTGCTACTCTTTTTGTAGAATTCATTTCCATAATCCACTATTATGATTCAATCTAAAAAACAGAAATATTGTGTTATATTAGATTAAAGCACAATTCATTATATTTTTAAAAATTCAAGGGGTTATCAAACTAAAAAATAAAGAGAAAAGATGTGGGAGTACTGAAAATTTCTGATGACATGTTGCAGTGTAGAACCACAATTACGTCCTATATATCTTAACGATTTCAGATGACGCAAGGCAGACAGATCGTGCTAAACACGATTTCAGACAAGAATTATTTAGCTTCTGTGATCCTTGCGGTCTCGACATGTGGTATGTGCAATCTCATTTAATGGTACGTCTTTAACTGGTTTTGCTCAACTAATTAAAAATAGTAAAACTTAAATCCACTGTCATTTCAATTGCCATATTTTATCCCTTTCAAAGATTTTGGAAGGAATTGGATTTTAATGAAGAAAGCAATGTTTTTTTTTTTTTTTTTTTGTCAAAAGAAAGCAATGCTTATATTAATAAAAATGCAATGAGATTATATATTTTTCTTCTGATATTGGTAGTATTAATTAGTTTGCATAAATCATTTGATAAAGTTTGTTTTAGCAGTAAAAAATGAAAAAAAAAAGTTTGTAGATATATACTCTCCAGTCTCCAATGAGAATGGCTCCATAAAATTCGGTTTTTTCGTAGTCACTATTATATAGTTTGAGTTGAGAGTTAGAATCATTGTGATGCGGAGATGAGTATCGTGAGAATGGAACGTCTCGAATCAACTAATGGACATGCGAAGGACTTATCCATACTATGAATTATTTATCCTTCTGTTTTACTGATCGATATGTTCACATTTTTAACGTTCCACTCTCCCCAACGATTCATTTCATTTATCAAGATTTCACCTTATGCTAATTTATATTTTCGCTTTTGATGTGATATTTGGATCAATTAGTCTTTAAATCGCACCTCCGAATTTTGGATAAAATTACTGGCAACGTATAGTCATTATATTTATCAATTTTCATTCATATGTTCGTGATCGATCATCCGCTAAAAATTCTTAAGACTATTGGGTTTGACCGATTCCATTTCCATTCAGAAGGATAAGGTAATTGATATAAATGTCATGTTTTATAATTATATGAATCATCACATGTAGTAAACTAAATTTTAACCATAAGTTATATTGTGAATGTATATCTTTAGTCACTAAATTTGTCCCTCTTTTTATGTCAACAAATGTCCCTCTTTTTCTAAGTGAGCTGCTAATATATAAAGCCAGAATAAAACTGAATCTACTTTATTTTGGTTTTCTCATACGTAATTTCTAGAAAACTATAAATATGTGAAAAAAGAATTTAATAAAAATTTGGTTATGATTTTTTTAATGTAAAATTTGTAAAAGTAATTAATTTGAAGCAAATTTTGGTTTTGTTTTCAAATAAATATTAGGTATATTTTAACCAAACCGGATGGGGCAACCCCTTATTTGACACCAAGAAAACTAGTACATTCACATTAAATCGGGGACCGTCTTATAGGAGAGGCTCGCTTATGCTTTAGCACATGATTCCCAACGAAATTAACAAAACTAATCTATATTTTAGAGCCCAGTCTGTTTTTGTTAAAAAGATTCACATGTATATATGACATAATATTAAAATTATTGGATTTTGAGCTGGCCTTGATTATCAGTTTATCACTATAACACCGCATTAAATATTCTGATTAAAATAATTTTTTAACGTTATAGTAAATAATGGAACTACTTTGGCCTTTGCAGTAATAATTTTAATAATTCAATGATCTTGCCAACGTCAGGTACGACGCAATTTACGGTTAAAAATAAAAAATTATTGACTACTTTTAGATTTAATCGCTTACAAACCTCATTTTCTTTTTTTTTTAATCGCTTACAAACCTCATTTTCTAATCACCGTTTTTTGAGACAAAACAACCTTGGTGCTGAAATCAATAACCCTGAGATTTTTGAGGATCTTGATTAGGAAATGGTTTCAAAAATTTAAAAGAAACGCTTATCTGTGATAGTACTTACTATTCTTATCACTTCCAGCTTATAATTTGAATAAGTCATATACTACACTATTTTGCGGTGACTTTTACATTTTCTTCGGATGTGTCGTACTACTTGGACGATATTTTCAACCCAATAATGGAAGAATCTGAAAATAATCGGATCGAATGAATTTAAGGTTTTTCATTATTTTATTTCTTTATGATATTTGCTAATTATTGGAAAAAAAACTATATGTTTATTACGTATACATGCATTTAAAACTGTATGTCTATAAGTACGTAGAAAATGTTTACATGCATATAATCCGGAAGAATCTTTTGAGGATATTGGACTTGATGAGCAATGAATTATATTCTCCAGTCTTGACTAATTTTACCGAACACCAAGTGGATGTTTACATTAATTATGACGGGAGCTATTCCTTAATTAATTACCTTTGCATTATTCTTGGAAATAATCCTTTCATCGGTTTTTTGTTCTTTCTATTTTACCGTGTACGAAAATATCTCTATAGTAAAAAGAAGGATCCATTATTGGTAGACGAAAGAGATGAACGGACAGGTGAGACTTAATAAAGTTTCGAATGTAACGTTATTAATTAGTTAAGTTATTAATCATATGGTTGGAAAACGTGATTTCACGAAACAGATTAATCTTAAGTATACGTAACTTTGTGTTTATCGATGAAGGCCAAGCAAGATTCAGTTTGTCTAAGTTTCCTTGTATTTACTTAATTGTCGTTTTAATCGACACACATAAATATGTATATAATCATTTAAATTATAAATGTAAATGAGATTATTGGTCACTTGGCTCAATGGAGGAGAACACTGCACTATACCTTGGGGTTTGTCTTTGCCAATCCAAAGGATTCTCCATGTCTCTCTCTTCCTCACATTGGATCTTCAACATTTTTCTTCTCCTCACGCGTACCCACGCGCCTCTTTTTCTTTTGTTTTCTATTTTCTTAATTGTGTTTTTTCAATTAATTAACCAGAAATGTGAAACTTCAACCTGAATATTATGGGATTTATATATGAAATAATGTGACAAGTGGACGAATTCGAACCAACAAGTGGCACTGTTCTTAGATCTAAGTATATTACTGATTTGGACAAGTAGGTGACAAATGAGTTCGACTCCTTTACATCCTATTCACTAAAATTAGATTTAAGAGAATCGTTCATCAAAATATAAGACACGAATACCATGCAATTCGATTTATCTATTTGACCTATTGGTATTTTATCATACAAATTTCGGAGAAATGAAATTCGTCATTTTCTTGGTCTCCGATTACTACATTTTTTTACTCGATGCCATTACCACTTGTTACTTGTTAGAGTAAGTCAAGCAATAACTATGGAAGCGCAGTCAATTAGGGTTTCGAGTTGAAGAGAGTTTCGATCTATGAGGGTCCAACAAACACACATGTGTAGGAGGTTGGAGGCGAGGCGCGGTCGTTTCTCTCTTAAACTGCTTGCTATGTTTCGAAGTGTGATGTCAATTTATCTTAGCAGAGAATCAGCAATTAATTCATTTGTCTTGTTGATACCTTTAAAAATTTAAAGAATGATCATAAAGAATGTTGTTTTCTGACTTGAACCAGTTATTTGTAGCAAAACATACAATTATTGAACAAATGTCAAGACCAAAACATATAAATAAAGAAGTAACGTGATCCCTTGTATTTGAAGATTTTCACATCGAAAGCGATGTGACAAAGTGTCACATTCAACAGGGATGAGAATAAAAAATAAATTTTAATAAGAAAATAATAATAAACAAATTTTATTTACCTACAATTCAAATTTTATAAATTTTCAAACTCGTGAGTTTCTATTTTATAAAATTTTAATAATAAACACAAAAAAATAAAAGAATTAACTTCAGAAAGATTACAAAAAGCACAGTAATTTTTTTAAAAACGGAATAATGTAAAAATGTTACTGATATAATTATCTAAGATATTATAATTGTTGTAAAAATTCCGATAATCTGAACTTTATGGCTCTCATTTTTCCGTTCACCAAAACTTTATTGCTTAAACTGAAAAAAAAAATGACGATTAAAAAACTATATACAAAAAATTAAAAGGGGAAATTTGAAAAAAAAAAGAAGAAGAAGGAAAAAAACAGAAGGGGACGTGTGAGGATGCGTTACACCTAATGTAGTGTAGCATCTATTATGTGGTCAAAGCTATCTTACTCTTTAGATTTTGGGACCCACGTGCATGCTTCATATTGCCTACGTCCCTTTTTCCATTCTTTTACTTTTTTTTTTGGGTCAGAATATGCTATACAAAGTTCTGATAATACGAAATTTATTCTCAATAGTGAAATGTAAATTGAGAAAGAGGAAAAAGGAGTTATCGATCTCCTTTTATTGGAATATTTACTTTCGAAAAAAGGGACTACTGTCATGACGGGTTGAAATTATAAAGCTTTTACGGTTTTACCATTAAAAAGAAATCTACTTTTTTTTTAACTAAGAAAAAATCTTAAAATACTGTGGAACTAATGCTATTGATTTAGGATGCATGTACCAAAATAAGATTACTTGAACTAGGTGAAGCAAAGTTTAGAACATTTAACGAGTATGAATGTTATACTCCCCTATTTTATTTTAAATTATGTTTTAGGTTTTCTTTTCATTTTAAATGATGTTTTACTAAGTTGTAGGTAAATAAATTTATAATATGTTTACTAGTTTATTCTTTCTTGTTCATTTATTTTAATTACTCATTATAACACATGTAAGAAATACATTTTGGAGGATAAGATAGACATTTTATTTGCTTTGAGTAAATAGTGTGCAAAACATCAAAACATCAAAATAGAAGTACAAGAGATTTTGATTGCCATATCCATCTTATTCCTTCAAAAATCTTCAATAACCATATGAAATTCGCTCTTTTAAAGTCCTGGAAACTATATCATATCATTTTTCCTAATCGTCATTGTTATATGCACCATTTCTCAATTAGTCTCAAGTAAAGATATTCGAGTATGTAACCGATTTTGCACAATGTTGATATAGAGTTTATCGGAACTTTGGAATCATTAAAAAAATTTTAATCGATACTAAACACAGGAAAATGACCATTAAATTCCTCAACTTTTGCATTTTCGCAGAATTATTTCTCAATTTTTACGTTTGCAACTTAATTTTTCACGTTTATGTTGATTACGCAAATTGAATCTTGAAAAAGTCAACGTCAAATAAAAAACGTTAACACTTTGTTTTTACCCAATTTTGCGTAATCAATGCAAACTTGAAGAATTAATTTGTAAACAAGAAAGTTAGAGAAATAATTTTGCAAAATTGCAAAAGTTGAGAAATTTAATGATATTTTTTACATATTTAATTTTATTACAAGTGTAGGGTCGATGAAACATACTTTTGTCATCTATAATTTACAGAAGTTTTTTTTCTTGAATCTCCTATATATTATTTGATGAGTACATTTATAAATAAACATTAAAAAGTGTTAATATTTACATCACATTGCTATTACTTCAAAGAACAAATTTTAATCTCTCATTAAGGATATTTTAGTCATTAGTTATTATGTGATCATTTAATTAATTAATTAATTATAATTTTTGTTTTAACTAATTAATTTATTTTAAATTTTTTGAAAACTAATTAAAAATAGATTTTATGAAGATTTTGTTGATTTAATTAAACACACTAATTAAATTAAATTAAATGTTAATTTAATTTTTCAAAAATAAAATTTTTTATCTCGATTACGATTTTTTGGAAAATTTTAAGTAAGAATTTATGTAGATTGTCGATTTTTTTCCTCTATTATAATTTTGTATTAATTAATTAATTTTTTAAAAACTTTTTGAAAATTAATTAAAAATAGATTTTATGAAGATTTTGTTGATTAAATTAAACACACTAATTAAATTAAATTAAATATTGATTTAATTTTTCAAAAAATAAGAGATTTGATGTAGATTGCGATTTTTTTTTGGAATGTTAATGTTAATGTTATTTCCTCTTTATAATATCAAATATAATAATAGATTTTTCGTAGATTTAAAAATGTTAGTTCATATCTGACTTAGTTTAACATGATGTACAATTAAATATAACAATGTAACATTGTAATTTAATTTTTAAATCTATTTAAATCCCCTATATACTATTTGGGGAGTACATTTATAAATAAACATTAACAAGTATTAATATTTACATCACATTGCCATTATTTCAAAGAATAAATTTTAGTCTTTCATTAAGAATATTTTAGTCATTAGTTATTATGTGATCATTTAATGAAATCATTTAATTTATGGTTAACAAAAAATCCGATTTGTTAATATTCTAAAATTTTTTTTTGACTATTTCCAAAAAATCGGATTTGTTAATAATCGATTATTGTGCTTACCAAAAAAATCGAATTTTGTTAATATTCCAAAAAAGATTTTTTTTACTATTCCAAAAAAAAGAATTGATTAATAATTAGATATTTTTATAGGATTTGTTAATATTCCAAAAAAGATTTGTTAATATTCCAAAAAAAATTGGATTTATTAAAATCTGATTTAATTTTATTTGCACAATCGAATATTGATTTGCACAAAAAAATCAGATATTCTATTATTAATTTTTTCTATTATTAAAAAAAAATCAGATTTGTTTAGATTCATTAATTCGTGCGGTAGCACGGGACAATTTATAGTTCTAAAATTTGATAATTAAAACAAAACAAGATATAATTAAAATTCAAATAAAAATATCCAGAAATTTTCTGTTGAGAACAATATATCGCAATATCCAATATCGCTAATAGACATACTATTTTTTAACAGAAAAATATATTCTACGAAATATCTTAGAATATCCTAGGTTAATATTTTCTAAAATATCTTAATTAATATCTTAGAATGTCATAATTTTTCAAAACTTTACTTTTTTCTTCGGTTAAATCAAAGAAAATATACTGATTTTATATATAATTTTTCCAGCATAAAATTTTCAATATCGTCGAGTATGAAAGATTGGTTTTATATTTCTGATTATATAATGTTTTCGCGGATATTACAAAGATTCGATATTATAAAAACTGATATTATAATTTTCGTAAAGTTTTAGAAGAATTACAATTTTTTAATATTCTGATTTTATAATTTTCGAATAATATTTTATAATTATAATTTGTCTGTGCTATAACACGGAATATATCTTAGTTTTTGAATATTGGTTATGGCACGGCGGCAATATCATCACAAACTACTAGGTGACAAACCCCATCAACATATATTATATTTGTAATTGAGTACTCAGCTGCAAATTAGTCCACAAAACCATATAAATGGATATGAAATCTGAAAAGTTTTCACTAGGAAAGATTTATATATGAGTTAAGCTATTATGCTGATCCGGTAATGGAACCTGCAATGCAATGATGGTCAGAGCTAAACTTTTTTGATGTTCCAAAACTTATCAGTGGTAACAAATATGCAAGTACCTGGCAAATAATATATGGTCAGATCTTTAAAAGTGTAGATAATTTTTCAATGTTCTGAAAATTCGTGATTTTTTTTGTTTTACAAAATATTGGTAAAGGAGATAAAGTTTGAAAAAAAAACAGATTTTTGTTAATTTTGCAAAAACGTTTTGCGATGGAATTAGATGTTATTCCGTTAATAGGTTTCGTGGTAGATTTCTCATTCATTAACTCATGAATCATCAGTATTTAATAGATTTGTGATAAATTAGCGAGATGTTTATTTTTTTTTTGCCATTGAATTACTACTTTATCACTAAAATTCGTAACAGAAAAACCGGTTTGATCGTCCGTTCTTTAGGAACTCGGGATTGACTTCTAATAAGTCATACTGTATATCTGTTTGCTTTCGGCTGTTAGTCATACTTACAATTTCACATCGATTACTTTGTTTAATTCTTAGGTCTTAATTATAGAATAATTGACTTTCCCATTAAATAAAGGACTAAAAAAATGCAAATTCAATGCATGTATAGTTTTGTATTCATCAAAAAAGATAGAAGGGTTTAAATTCGTACCCTGTGCACATAAATTCATAGCATTTTAACAACTCAAGATGTATTAAAAAAAAACAGAAATTAAACAAAGCAAGTTAGGAATTAATAAAATAAACTTGGTAAAACCTACTCGTTAACTTTCGAAACCATTATAAAACCTTTAAAATATTTTAGACTTTTAAACTCTCAACAAAATTATCTATTCGTCATAAACACCTAATTAAACCCTTAAAACCAAAGAATCTATTTCAATCGTTGAAACGTAATAGATTTATGAATGATATAACTCGTAAAATTCACCTTAAATACTATCTTAACTTTGTTTTGTTAACAAAACCATTCTATTATTTCTCTAATTTACCTTCAATTGTTATGGTTTTTGGCCAGGTAAGTCGACAATATTTATGTCTCAAAAATATATTAGTGGTAGTACATAGCTATATTTAATGTAAGAACATGAGCTCAAAGAGAGAGTCTTTTAGTTTTACAAGTGAAGAATGGACGGACTGTGATCAAGTTGATGCGAATATGTGAAAATGATTATTCATGGACCAAGACGATGAAGAAAATGCATTACATCATACAACCTATGATATCAATGTTGTTTTTAGCATATTGAACTGGTTAATTCGAATGTGATTCTGATTTTTTTTTAAACGACTATAAGAGATTTATGAATATTTAAGTAAATTTGGGTTCCTAATAAAAAAAAACTAACACATCAGTTATATGTTTTATAAATTTTTTGCACAATGCTTCATATAGTTTGAAACGGATTGATATGAAGATGTCTTTATGTTATAAATCATGCATCTATGTTTAGACTATAGACCAGTTTTTGTTTTTGGTTAAACTATATCTTTGAACTCTTTAATTTCTGTTCATGCATTGAATTTGCATTTTGTTTTAAGTTCTATGCATGTAAACAGTAAACTAACGTCTACAACTCTTTTTGACACATTTTCTCTACTAATATACATGGTTTATTTTTAACGTGTAAATATAGAATCAATTGAGCAATGAAAAAGTCTTTTTCAACTTCGTGAAATGAATGTTCCTATTTAATATGTTACTAATTAAATGCTAATGACTTAAATTGAAAGATAATTAGTTTTGAATATATTAGAATTTTTTTTAAAATCACATCAGAGATGTAACATACTAATAGGACATATTCTTGAGAAAAAACAAAAATTCTAAAATAACACTATTTGTAAAAGAGAGAGAGAGAGAGAGTAAAAAATAATACTGGCTACTTTAATTTTTAAATAAATATTAATATAAAATTAATCATGTTTTTGAAAACTTATTTTGTGAATGTTCCGATAAAAATTTCATTGTGATACTAAGGTTTTTATAACGAGTCCTTGCATTCAATGCTATAATAGTCTTTTTTTCCAACTAAATCTTATCTTGTTTTGAAAAAATAAAATCGCATTGCATCAAACAGAAAAAGATTGTATTTTCAAGTCCAAAATATTGGGAACCAATGTAGCTTTGATATCATCCCTAAACCCAAGTAAAACCCAACAAAATGATAATAGTAGAAGATTGTTTGTAAAAATAAAGCAAAAAAAAAAAAAGGCGCGTGAAAACACGAAAAGCAAGTAGTGATAGGAAGAGTGAGTGAGGGAACAAAGAGTACAGAAAAAAGCCTAGAGACGTACCACACCACTCTCCCGTAGTATTATAAATTGGCGGCAAATCCTAGGTTGCTCGCCACGTTACTTCTAGCTGTAAAATGGTAACATTCATTTTAACTACCATATATATATTTTCTTCAATGATATTTTTCCTCTTAATACATAACTTCCCAAACTCAAATGTGTATATATATATATATATATATTCTTTCCTAAATTAATATTATATCATTTCCACCTTTGGAAAAATAAATATACTAATGTACAATACACCGAATTCAACTTTTTTTTAAAAAATCGCATTTATTATAAATTATTTTCCCTATTTTATTTTTTACAACTGTAAAAACAAAAAAAAACTCATTAAGATAAAAAAAACATTAATACGTGACAAGTTGGAAACAAAGAAAGAGAGATGAAATAGACGAAAACACCCTCAACAATCACCATTAATTACTTAATGTCCGTCAAAGCTAGTGGAGTGACAACAACTAATAATTTTTTTTTGTTGCGAAGTAGTAGTAAATTTGTTTATATTATTAAAATACATAATTAAGAAAGAAAAAAGAAAAAAAAAACCGGGACCGGGTATCTTGGGGGTCACGTGACATGAATCGCAAATTTCGAGACTGAAAGCCACGCGCTGACTCAGCACATACAGGAAGGAGCCAAATATCTAATATTTCCACGTGTCACCATGCGACTTGCTCTCATGAATGCGGCGTCCCGTGGTTTTTAAACTTCTCTCCTATTCGGAAACTACCCTTGAACTTTGTAGTTAATTACGGGAAAATGCCACTGGCGGAGGAGCGGAAAGGAACAGGTTCGACAAGGAAAGAAATCAAAGTAATTAAATATTATAATCATGGTTTCCGTATTTATTATTTAATATTTTTTAAATGAATAAAATAATTACGGCTAAAACCCCGAAGAGATCCTATAAATGAGGATTTTAAGAGTGAGCTTTGACAAGGTCCTCCACTTGCAAATCGCTAACAAAATCACTGTTTCGAAACACGTTTTTCTCTCTCTCTCACCCATCCAAAAAAAAAAAAATCTCTTCAAAGTTTGTTTTTCTTTTTTTCCCTGATTCTCTCGAAATCTCTCTCAACAAACCCAGAAACTTTCCGTGATTCCCAAGTTTTTTCTTCCTTTTATAATCCCTTTTTTATTCTTCATTTTGATTGGAATAATATAGAGAAAGAGAGGAGAAAAAAAAAAAACAATGATAATGGATGAATATATTGATTTCCGACCACTGAAGTACACAGAGCACAAAACATCAGTGACTAAATACACCAAAAAGTCACCGGGAAAACTCTCCGGTGATCAGTCACGACCTGACTCATTGAGAAAGGTTAGTATTTGTTTTACCGATCCTGACGCAACAGATTCATCAAGTGACGAAGACGAAGAAGATTTCTTGTTTCCTCGCCGGAGAGTCAAAAGATTCGTTAACGAGATCACTGTCGAGCCTGGCTGTAACAACAACACCGGAGTTTCGATGAAGGAGAGGAAAAGATCTCAATCTCCGGCGGTGACGAATCGTCAACGTCCTCTAAAAGTCTCTATCTCCGGCCAAACGAAGAAGTTCCGAGGCGTTAGACAACGGCCGTGGGGAAAATGGGCGGCGGAGATTCGAGATCCAGAGCAACGCCGGAGGATTTGGCTCGGAACTTTTGAAACGGCCGAGGAAGCCGCCGTTGTTTATGATAACGCTGCTATTAGACTCCGTGGACCGGACGCTTTAACTAATTTCTCTATACCGCCTCAAGAAGAAGAACCAGAACCGGTTATTGATACTAAACCGGAAATCAACATTACGACGACGACAACAACAACATCGAGTTCCGAATCAACTGAAGACTTTCAACATCTTTCATCTCCTACTTCGGTTCTCAATCTCCGGTCCGAAGAGATGCAACAAATACAACAACCGTTTAAATCAGCTAAACCGGAACCAGAAATTTCAGATGCACCGTGGTGGCATACCGGGTTTAGTACCGGTTCAGGTGAAACAGACGATTCGTTTCCTTTGGATACTCCGTTTCTCGACAACTATTTCAATGAATCACCACCGGAGATGTCAATATTTGATCAACCAATGGGTCAAGTTTTTTCTGAAAATGATGATATCTTCAATGATATGTTCTTGGATGGTGAAAGTATGAACATTGGAGATGAGTTAACAAGTTCTGGTATCAAAGATATTGGTTCAATGTTTTGTGATTTTGATGATTCGTTGATATCAGATCTATTAGTTGGTTAATATGATGATGAGGGTGAAGAAGAAACCATCAGCAAATATCTATCTATGGTGCGACTGAAATTTTGGTGTTCTTTTTTTTTTTTAGTTCATGAGCTTTTTTTGTTTCTTTTTTTTTTAAAATAATTTATTTAGTTTTGTCAGGAGCTTGTAAAACAGTTTTGGAGAAATAGTGGAAAAATAGTTAATTACTTTTTTGTTCTTTATTTATTTAATTAAGTGTGTTATTAAATAGTTGCACGAACGTGTTTAATTTTTAAAGCATTTGGCATTTATTTCCTTTTTTCGTTAAATATTTAATTTTAGAAAAGCCAAAGTGGCATTCTCTTTGTAAAGTCATACTATGAGGCGCAAATTACGGTCGTGGCCAGTGAACTGAGAGGTTTTGGGTTTGGTCTAGTTGAGAAGAGGTGTTGTGTTTTTTATTTTCTAAGACGTATATGTAAATGGGATTTCATAAAATTCTCATTTAAGTGATTAGGACTTTAACATTGAAGTGGTTTGACGCAGATTTCTATATTGTAAAATTTAATTTATTTATTTCTGGGATTAAGATGGGGAAGATTCGAAAATATATTAAAACTTATCGATTAAATTATATATATTATTAGATATTCTTCCATGTATATCAAATACTTTCTTGTTATAATCATATTAAAACCCAACTCACTTAAATTTATAACAACCATATATATATATATATATATAGTCAGCAGTATAAACTTAAAATTAAAATTAATTAATTCTAGATTATAAAAAATGATTTCTTTTTAATTTCTAAAATTACAATCAAAATCCTAAATTCCAACATTATCAAAGTTCGTGTTTATGATCGAATGTTTCTGGAACACTACATAAACTTCCAATAACCATTTTCTAATATCATTCAAGAACTCTTTCTAAACAAAAGTTTGTAGCATCGTAATGTTCATACTTTTTTGAGTGACTTAGTTGGAACGCATAAACACATTGTTTTTAGTGTTGTAGAATTTAATAACACTTGTCACAATATAAGTATCATGATTTGATTGGCAATTGAAAGTTAATTTCAACAGTTTTATACAAAAAAATCGTAATTGAGAAATTTGTCTAATTAATTTGAAAGAATAAAAAAAGCAATATTGCTTGTGGAAGTCCTTCCGCCCAGTGTTTACGCTTCTACATCAGATATGGGTTTCGAATCCAAAAAATGCATTTTTTTTGCAGATTAATGGTGTAAAGTTAATCGGAAATCCCAAAATGTTGCAGTCAGAACCGTCCGTCGTGGTCTCAAATGTTAGAGATAAGTCTGTCTATTATTGGTATTACACATATAAATTTAAAATATTTAATGATGATAATGGAAAATTTACAATATTGACTTAGATTTAGCTAACAACTGATGGATAAATTTAAAATAAAAACTTTAACACAAAAATAAAGAAAAAGAATAATGAGAAAACAAACATTTTGTAGGGAGGAATAATAATGAAACCTTTGCAGAATTATAATTTTAAAAATTTTGTTTAGCTTTTGTTATACATAATAAACGCTCTTGTAATTATTTTTGTATCGAATCTATCTATATGTGTATTGAATTTTTTTTTTAATATATAGCTTTCATTTGAATCCAAGTCACCGCCTTGTTTTACTAAATACTAAAAGTCTTTCAACTTACAGTATTATGTTCTATAACTTCTTTTCTTATTTAAAAGCTTTCTTCTTATAAATTTTTCTGATATACAAAGATTGCATGAGAGTTTTTGCTATCGTATCGATTGTGATGCAATCATTAAAAATATGTACAGAGATATCTAGCAAATAATATGTTTCCATATTTGTGGAAAAATATTGATTTATAGGGTATTATAATCTTACCTAGTTGTATGTATATTCGTTGTGAAAAAGGTCCTTTTAAAAGGAAGAAGTGGACGTACATATAGTCATATACAAAGCACAAAGATATAAATTGTCCTATTGAACAAAATGCTTTTAAATAGACAGTTTGAGCTATATTTGTTTGCTTGCGTTGAGACTTGAGAGAAAAGTATTCGTGGTAAGAGATGTTACCGGTGTTCAGAGTACAGATCAAAGAAAATTAGGATTTAAGAAAAGTAAATATTTAAAGATTGTTCGTTCTCCAACTCGACTCAAAGTTGTTCAGGTGGGAAAATCTCTACTTATGTCACGGTCGATATCTCGTCAAATTTCTTATGTCGTTTTTATAAAATATTTATATCGCTTTCCATAGTCAATTAATTTATAATCTAGCCTCTACAGAATTTTTCACTTTAGTATACTTAATATTAAATCTATATGCTTGATCAATCTGCATTGTAAATATGGGATCATACGCTTCTAAACGAGATTATAAATAACCTCAGATCCGGAACTCAATAGTCATAAAATATTTGTTATTTGAGAATTTTTTCATTTAAACTTTTTAAGACTGTATAGTCGACGACTATTTTGTAATCTGTTTATAGATCACATTTATGTTGCAGTAGAAAAAAAGTTACATATGCCGTAGGCTCATCGACTACCCTAACAGCATTTCTAAAATTAGTTGCAACCAACATAGCATTATATCTTACTGTAAAAAACACCAAGAATATATCAAGTATCAAAGTAATTGACATTTGTAACTCTCTCTTTTACACCAAGAATATATTAATTATCAAAGTCATTTAGATTTGTAACTCTCTCTCTTTTGTCTCAACTCACAAGTCCATCTTCTAACTTTCTTTTGGTCTGAACTATCTTCGAACTTAATGCAGCGACTAAGATTCTGGACGTCGCTTTTTTCTTCCTACGTTTTGTGCTGTTGCCTTTTTGCCGGTTGGTATATTTGTTAATAATAATTAATAACTAATGAAAAGTATAAGAATTCATTTGAAAATTCGGTCAATGTCGGAGAAAAGAAGGTGACAAATGACATATTTCATTAAATAATTTTACGTGGAAAAAAATTAAGCACACACATAGACCTTAAATTTCATATACATTTAATACGATCGACATTTGTGTTTTTTTTTCCTCCACAATATACAAATGTGGCTTTGTAAAAGTAATTTAATGTTTTGGCCTTCGCTTTTGTGACGTGAAAGGACACTGTTCCAAGAGGGTTTCAATAAGGTTACCACTTGGTCTGTTATCGTCGAGACTCGAGACAGAGACATACGTACGCCTCATTCGGTTTCCAATAATGGTAATCATATTGTTCTTTTATTTGATAACATAAACATATAGAAGTATATTTTACCTGCGTTTATTTGATTCAATAACATAATTACACTGGTTTTATTATCTTATTTTATACCTGTTATACACAAATATATTGGAGTTCACCACTCCATCTGTAAACCTTTTATTTCGAATGATCACACCATCATTACTCACATGAAATATTTATTATATAGATAATACATAATCTACCTTTGATTATAAAATCTATCATAATAGCTATAGTTCATTTTTTCTGTTCTGTTGCTTATGTGTTAGATACATAACACATAATTAATATGGAGAACGTAAATCTCGATATTAGTTTGTATTTTGGCTAGAAAATCAATTAAGTTAGCAAGAAGAATGTATTAGTTTTATTACAATTGTCCGTTTGATTTATTCTTAAGTCTACTAATCACCATGATACTTGAACTTGGGTAAGAACTAGTTCAAGTATATTTCTTATACGTTACTTTTATTTCTTAGACAATATTGTAACATGCATTGATCAGAAACTTTCTAAACCCTTGACCAGTTTCGTATGTGAATTCTATACTTGTTCAGTTCAGTTCAATTGGTCAATGGACTTTAGACTAATGTTGAAATTTTGTATGATTAGTTTTTAATATTTCACTTACCATAATACGTAATTTGGATTTAATATACTAAAAGGACTCTGACAGAAACAAAATGTGTACTATAATAAATTTGAATTTAAATACTAGTATCCATATATTAATCCCCAAAAGAAAAAATGTATGAAGTTGTATCAGGTAACATTCATGATTATTTCCATTAATCTTGAATTAAAACTAACATATCCATAATCGAGTGATTATGGCTGTTCTTCTGTTTGTAATTCATAAAATATATAAATCCATACATGCACACATAATATATTTGTATGTATGATGCATGCTTGATAAGGATATCTTAAATTAGTGATAATTCAAGTATATTATAACATGGAAGCTAAAGATCATGATGTCTTTCTACTCACGTGAGTCCGTGTTCGTTACATTCAATTTGTCTTTCCTTTTCGTACTATTTAAAATATGTAAATACATGTACAGCTCCCCTTTTTGGAGTATCGAAAAAGCCACCATAGGCAAGTTGGTTAAATTAACTTTCTTAACAAATTTTCCTACACTTTGAGGTAACTTTTTTTTTTTTTTCACTTTTACAATTACTTTGAATCTTCTAGGCATGTCGAAAATTTGTTTTACTTTTAAGGCATTTTGAAGCTTTAAGCTTTTAACCTTCTTTACCGTTGTGTGTCCGTGGTTTGTCGTCCACAGTCAAAAGGCTCAAATTAACCGTTTAGGTGTAAAATCAGTTACTGGAAATTTATATTCTGAAAATCCCAACTTCGAATTGAAACAGAAGATACTAGAAATTTATGTATTGGATAATTTATGTAAAACCTACTTAATCCCACACAATTAAAACCTTCAAAACATGCTAGAAACTTGCTAATGAACAGAGAGGTCAAAGACTTTAAACCGAACTTATTTGTTGGCATGATGAGTGGCAACACCAAGACCCCTACCTCATTGACCCCACTTTATATATAAGCTTTAGAAGCATTTCATATATATGTGGAAGTGGAAGTGTGGAACAGTGGAAGCAATCAATATAGAGTATAACCATTGACATTTTAACCTTACAAAATATATAACATATATTTTATTTAGAGTAATAACAAAACAGTAAAGTTATGTTCAACTAACCTTTTTTTACGAATTTACAATCAATTCATACTAGAATTGTATCTACATATATAACCGTAGTTAGCTTAGCTCCACCGATTAGAAGGGACTGGTTGTTTTTGATGTATACGTATATAAATACGGTATTCCATTCTAAAGAGGATCTTTAACAACCACACCAGATTTGGTGGACTAATTGTTTTTAGATCCAAAAAACGGGTAGTTCAAGTTAATATACATGTTCCATATTAGGAAAAACCATATTACATGTTCTGATTTTCGACTTAAGAAAATATACGTGCCTCTACTCAAAACAAGTTTTTATCAACAATTAAAAACAAATCTTTAACACTCTTAATTAATACTTCCATCTATTATGATATCATATATTGTATATGTAATAAAACCTGATTTTTTCTATAAGCTAGTGGAAGACCTTGACATCGGAGATCAAACTTAAATATTGTCGAGTTGTGGAATATAATCTTTTAAATTTGTTATACGATCCGGCGACTGGAATATACACTGATTGATTTGATGGTTAGATCAACGTGGGTTTGAAAAAAAGATTAGTAAAAAGATTAGGGAGCATAGTCCCTCGGAAAAAAAATATAAGTAATTGGTGTTCACTGTGATAATATTTCAGATATTTCAAGCATGCGATTATGTGTTTTAGGACTTTCTTCTTTATTTTATTTTTGTCGCCGTTTCTTTTCTTCTGTAAAAACGAAAAGTTGACGTTACTATTTTTAATTGCATATGTCATGTAAATTGAAAATCATTTTTTGTTGGCCATTGTAACTAATATATACACCACATTTATTTAAAATAAATTAGAGTGAAATTTCTCTGATAGAACAAATTAATCATTAATATTTTAAAACTTGAAGGACAGACATTGACAAACGTGAATTCCCCAACTGAGCTGGCCACTTAGGTAGGCTCATATGACCCTGCAAAGGAGGCTCACATTTTTGTCATTTTTTGTCACACAAAGTCCAAAACCATTTAAGTTAATTATTTATTGTCTTGAACGTATTTTTTTTTTAAAAAGATTTACGCATAGATATATACGTAATAAATATATGTTCTGCCCACATAGTTCCACCAGATATAGACAATAAACACATCGACCATCTAACTTTTTAGTTAGCACCGCTCATGCATGATACGCATCGATTAATTCATGTCAATTCCAAATAATCAAATAAAAGCACAAACACTTGTCTATATGAATCTAGCTAGAACGTGAGAATTGTCTTTTGTCCAGTGTTTTACCGCTAGATATCATAACATATTAAATTGTATTTCTACACATTTCGAACTATATTAAATTGAATATAGTTTTCTTTGTCTACAAACATTCCAAACTAACATATATATATGTAAATAACGCATAGCATGGCATTTATTTTAATATACTTATTTGGGTTGGCAATAAAAATGAATATATATATATATATATATATAGGGTCAGGTTGCTTGGAGGCCACAGAGCCGTCTTGCTACAGAAGCTGCATATAATTCTTCTCCTTTTTTTAATTCCCTTTGTATATACAGCTAATCTACATTTTTTTTTTGCTTTTTCACAACAGTAGAAAGAAAAAGAATTGAAGTCACGCGTCTTCAGTAAGCTCACAGCCTCACACACTGCTCAGGTAATTGTTTTGGCCAAAATTTTACTTTTAGATTATGATTTACGAGTAAGGGTTCGATAAAATGCATGATCGATAAGTGAAGGCAAATATATGTTGCGGTTATTTAAATTACATTAAAGGAACTTACCAAATCGTATAAAAGAAAAATAGAAAATATATAGAGAGCCAATTAAGATCATACCCAATCAAAAATAGAATTTGATCAAATTGAATGAAAAAGAAAAACAATATTAGTATAATTTAAGTATTATAAAACACAATTACAAATTTACAATAACCTTAAACCAGAATATAAAAAGCATAATTAATTTCGGGTGAAGATAAAGAAGTTTTTCATAAACCGAATTAAACAAATGTAGTCAAATAATATTTTGCTTCTGTAGGCGAATAGAGTTGAGCCGCAATTTGGTCTTCATGTGCATGGGAAATCACACTAATTCAATTGGTCTAACGAAAAAGTTTACACCTTTCCACATGCATTTTCCATGTCGTTTTTCACATAAGTATTATTCAACGGTCGAAAAAATATATTTTCCACAAGAATTAAAATCCCAACGATTTGATAGGTTATAACGAACTAACAGGCTATTCTATAGTACTACTATATATAGGGTATATGAAGTATGAACATATACTGATATACAATGAACTGTGTTTGTTTGTTTTGGCAGATATTGCTAAAAAAATGAGCTTTAATGAAGAATCACAGTAATATAAAGACCTTAGGTTTCTTTTCCGCTTTGGCTAAATTTTAGCTGCAATTCATTTTATTTATTTATGAAGCTGTATTTGGTCCCCTATCTATCTCCTTTTATCGTAACTTCATATCTGAAATTTTCTGTTTTTCAAGATCTTCCTTCTGAAATTTGTTGTACCTTATTGAGAAATTTGTATAATATCTTTCTAGAGTCATGCTATATATAAATTTTATATAATGTCGTAAATACTAAATAGTATAAATTACATTACACAATACAATAGTCCACATGGCATGGTAAATAGTCTATTTTTCTCATCCACCCTAAAGAAATTAGAAACTAATTAATAATAAAATATTTATTGTTTCTTAATATATGTGAAAAACCCAAAACATGAATCTATTATAAGTTCAGCTAGTGTGAATGTGTACACGCGGCATGCTATGAGCCGTGGGATTTTCTTACCATGAACCATATCAGATTGGTTAAGTCTAGTCACACCATGTCTCGAGTTTTAAATTTGGGTTGGGGTGTGGTTGTCGACATCATAATGGGGCAACATTCTTAAATTTTTATGAAATTACGCTAGGTTTTTTTTTTTTTTTGTCAATGAGACCGAAACCACTTTAACTTTAATATTTTCTACAAACTTAAAAATTCGGCAAACAACGGCACAAACTATTAGAAACTGATATATAATATGCGTATATGGTTTCAGTAAAAAAAAACTTAAATTGTGATCTTAAGCTGGAAAAGAACAATAAAATATAATTAATTATAAAACTTAAGTTATACCAGAGATTATCAAAATGTTAAACCTAAAATCCATTGAAGAATGTCTTCGAAGTAATGTGTTCGCAATTTCAAATAATCTCAACTTCCTCTAGTTCAAAATTGTCTTTCAATTTGTAAAGTCCTGCACAATGAAAGTGAGAATGATGAAAGCTTGAATCCAACTGATAAACTCTTCAAGTCTCGAAAAAGAACCAAATTCTACATATTAAAAGCGAGAATGATGAACCGGATGAAGATGAGATTGTTCCAAATCGCGAACAAACTACTTTAACAACCCTCTCATGTTAGGGTACATACTGAAAAATGATAAAAATTAGGCAATGATGGAACTGATTAAATAGTAAAAACACTATGGCGTTTGGTTTTGACTTTTGATGGTGAACGAGTTTTATGGCGAGTTCTATTAGTTTACCAAACATATTAAAAAAAGAATAGACTGAATTGCGACTGTCATTTAGTCCAATTTATAATTAATCTCCTCTCCATAATCTTCTATTTATCTGCTCTTCACATTTTAACGAGTGTTGGGAGTGTTCTAAAAAAATCAACACATCAACGTTCCAAAATCTCCGATCTATTTTTAATACGTATAAGTCAAATTTTAAGCCTTAAAGTTTACAATTTAGAGCTAAATTTTTAGAGTTTGAAATTAAAATTTGGAATTGAAAACTTAGATATTGAACAAATTTTATTTTGAAACTCGATATAAAATTTAAGCTATTTTCTTATCATCGTAAAAAAAAAAAAGTTGAGAGACAAAGAGAGTACAAGCTCACGTGATGTGGTTATGGGCCCTGCATTTTGTAGTGCCCAGTCACATGATTCTTAGTAGTAAAAAAAGCCCATCTGTGCAGAACCACGTGTCCAATTTAACCATCCACGTCAGTACCTAGTTCGTTATTATAGCGAAACGTGGCGTGAAGCTTTTTGTTTTTTGTAAAATGGAAAACAAAAAATTACAACCTTTTATGGTTTTAATTTGTTGGTCGGAGTATGGGATCAAATTAATGGCTGTCCAATGCTTAAAAGGCATCTGATGATTCGTAGAGATTTTTACTTTAAAAGTTTATGTAAAAGTACACATTTTGAAACCACTACATCCCTTATGATCTTATCTATGAATTTTGTGTACTTATGTATTTAGATTTTATGTTTTTGTTGAATCATTATATCCAGCACTCAAGAAAGCATATTGAACTTTTATAAATGTGTCATTGACAAAAATAAAATTAAAAATTTAAGAAATATAAATTTGTGGATCAAATTTAAAAAGATGTAAGTGAAACTTATGGTAATTAAGATAGTTAAAACCGAGAAATAAAAATAAATTAATAGAATGAAAACAATTGCTTTCATAATTTATTTGATAACTATGGAAAGAAGCAAAGATTGAGGACATTTAACCGCTAGGATAATCAAATACTAGTCGGTCTGCGTAAAGATTTACGTACTGTTGTTATTCTTACCCCAAATCTTATAAAGGAAGAAAAATATGAAATATTAAGTTATGTGACCCATCTGTTAATAATTATTTAGAAGGTGGCAAAACACTTTCTACCCGTTAACATCAGCTTTTTTGCCGTATCATTATGGAGCACCTTTGCTATTTTATAATTATTAGTTGGCCCTTTTCCTTCAATCTATATCAACATTTGATAATGAATATCTAATTATATTATTTTCGATTATCCCATTTTATTAACTACCACGAGCGATCATTTGCTTATCTTCTTGAAGGAGTTAAAAACAGAAAGATTAAAAATGATAAAACACAACTATGATTATGTTGTGGGATTACAAGTATATGACTTTGGTTATCATTACTATTTCTTGCATGACTAGAAATAGTTTTTACTTGTGATTAAAAAATAGCTTTCAGTTTCCCCTCGTAAAACAAGGAGAGAAAGAAAGCACAAAGAAACATAACCTACGATTTTGTAAGAATTCATATGGGATTTTGTCATTTCACAAATATGAATTCATATGAGAATTTGGTGGCCTTCTTTCACACATATACATGTAAATAATAATAAAAATTTCCTATTTTGTGGTCTTATAGTTATCCGTTTTTTTTATTAGAATAATGTTATTTTTTTTATATTTGGCAACCAATTAAATTGATAAAAAATGAGTTTTTCCTAATCAATTTCTATTTTGATGGATGGTTGAGATTAAATTTTAAGGAAACTCTAAAGAAGAATAAAGTATTCTATCCGCCTATAAATATATGTCTTTACTCCATCAAGGCATCCCAAGAAAATATCAGAAAGATAATACATAGAGAATAATTTATAGGCAATAGGAAACAAACCTAATCTCCTAAACAAAAGATCAAGACTTCAGGAAACCGTTCATAAAAAAATCTCGACTACAATGAATGGAGATACTCAACTAACCCTATATAATTCTGTCATGTGATTAATCATGTTGCTTAAACGATTTTAGGGTTCATGTAAATTACACTTACAATACATAGATATGTATTTCCAATTTATCAACTAAGTTGAGTTTCTTAAGTTGTATTGATTTCGAAGTTCTATCTTTTAGATTTATATTATCTTCTACTATTTTGTTATATTATGTAACATTACCAATCATAATCTAAATGTGAAAAAGTATTTTGTTTGCGGTCTTAGCCATTCTAGACAAAAAAAAAAACATTGGGTTGACCTATTTACGCAGGAAAACCGGGGTCGGCGGGATGACATTTCCCAAAATGCGAACCGGGACCTACAAAATGCTAAATCAGTCCGTAAGATGGAAGATAAATAACATATTTATATGTCTAATCACATTGAATAACATATTTACAAAATAAATATACAAAAGACAGCACACAAAGATGGAAGTCATTTATAACGTTAAGGGTGCAGAGAAAAAGCTATGTGTACAAAAGAAAAATGAAAAAGAGAGACAAAACAGATCTTAAGGAAAAGATGTTTGTTATATTCACATTCATGTTTCCTTCATTCTACCAATTTGGACTCATTATATTTTCCCCTTTATCATCTTGATACCTTATATTCCCTATTATCTTTGCTTTGTTCACATCACAAAATATTGTTAGAAATATACGATATTCATCGTGGATATTTTGAACTTTTTAGAAACAATTGCTATTTTCCGGAATACAAGTTATGACTCACACAATTTCCACTTGAATAACGAAATTACGAGATTAATATTCTTCTGGATTCATATTGGTTTTTAAGAGAGATTATATATTCGATATTATAAAATAGAAATCATCAATAATTAGTCCAATAACCTAAGTATTTGTTTGTTTTCGCATAATTGGAAAATGACCATATTGCACCCTTTAATTATGTGCAATCAAAAATAACATGTTATTGACGATTTTTGTCCAATCAACTCAATAGTTTGTTGGATGTTCCATTTCTCTATTTAACATGCGAAGAAGCCTTAATTTCTCACATCATTTTAGGTTATCGTGCCTTTTGACACTTATGGGCCTAGGATGGAACATAGATGGGCTAATAATGGCCCGATACATCCGCCGATCTTCGCTATGCGTCGAGAATTCAGAAGAGCCAAGAGATCTTGTGGTTACAAAAAAGCCTACCATGCTTGAAATCAACAAAACCAAACAAAACTTTAACGACAGTGATTGAAAATTAAAACGAGAAGAAAAGAACGACATTTGCATCAGATGAGCTCAGAAAATTCCAACATATTGCCTCCAAATTCTTATCCTTTTACTGATAATATCGAAACCAAGAAGATCATATGCCAGCAACAATAATCTCTTCTCTTCTTGGTTTTCCTTTTTTGTCTTTTATCAAATGCATCTGAGTATCATCACGTGTGGACAACAAGTTCGATCTTTGGTCTTAACCACGAGCCATCATCACGTCCAAGTGGTCCAAACTTCTGTCACCTGAAGACATCTCTCCTCTTCCATATGTTTTCCTTTGTTGCCTTCTGTAGAATCTGTCTTCTTTCTTCTGTACATGATGTTCACTAGTAGCCATTTGGTGAAGATGTAGCATAGCGACCATGCTAATGGCGAATATAGCAGCATTTCCAAGTACTCCTCTCACATGGTTGAATCCAAGTGCTCTTTTGGCAAACCCGAAAGTCGAGGCAAAGGCGTTGATTACAAAGTTTGACTTTTGGCCATCAGAAGGAGTAGAGTTTGCTCCGGTTGGGTTTGGAGAGGAATCGTAAAGGTGATCAGGCAAAACGAAATGACTGGCTGTTTTAATGCTCCCAACAAATGCAAGAGTTTCCTCTAGGACTCCATAGTTCTTGCCGTGGTGTTCAGCCAATCTCATTGCTAGTAATATTCTGCTCTGTTCAAGCCGGGCAATTGCCATATCTCTCTCTGTTCGTTGCTGTGTATGTATTGTCTGCAACGCAAAGAGAAAGAAGTTTTACATATTGTCTTTCAGATTTCGAGATCAGGTGATAGAAGTGGACATGGTGAAAACTGACCAACCAGAAACTATATGAGTGGCAAAGAGAAAGACTATATCAATGCGATTCTCCTATATATGCAATGCAAAAGAGCTTTCGTACTCTTGTTCTTTGGTCCTAGATAAGTCTATAATGTGCTGCTAAATGGATTCTGTATATCTCTACTTCTTCTGATATTACATAAGACTATAACAATCTTTATGCATATACAAGCCCTGAATCAAGATAAATCTCTCTAATAGTGAATGCTCAGAACTGCAACTTCATATAGAAAAAGCAAACTAGATATTGTTATTATAAAAGTGGAAGACGTTTAAATCAGTTATTGTTCCTCAGAATTCCATAAAAAATCTGATAATCACTATCTTATTCAGAACCTAAACTCTTATTCGTAAACCTAGCTAATGGACTTACCAGACCTAAAACCTGACTAAACATACCCCAAATCAATTGTAACCCTAAATTGCCTCAAATCGGCTTAATCATGAAAATGAAGCAGATACAATCGATTCCAGAGACTTTGAATAGTCATTCAGCAGACGGATTTGCTTAATTCTCTTCAGAAATTAGCACAAACCCTAAGTGAGAATAATCTATTCTCCCAATTTCACAACACAGTCGTCTCTCAATTTATCAAGGAATCTAACATTAACTAGTTTGCAATCGTTAAAAACGTCGAACACAAGATCAATCCGAGAGAAACGCGACTCACATGGAAAAACTCAAGCTGGTCTTCAAGGTTCTCAAGAGCGGTTCGAATAGCGTTAAGACTCTTCGCCTCTCGAATCGTAGAGTCATTATCATCAACGGCGAATCCTTTGATGAAAACATAACCCGGTCGCTTCTCTTCTCCGTGAGGAGTCTTCCTCTTCTCCGATCGATTCAAAGGTTTAACGGATTTGAGGAATTGAGAACGCGAAATCAAGTGAATCTCATCGCTAAGCTTGTCATGTAGATCCCAGATTTTCTCAAGAACAGCTTCGATTTCTTCGATCTCCATTTCTCCCATTTCATTGACACACACACACAAAAAAAAAAAAAAAAGAGGGAAAAAAGGAAAAGTTCTTCTTCTTCTTCAGGAAAATTCTCACTTTAATTGTGGACTCAAATTAAGCGCTCCGGTGAATTTGATTTCCGGATACGGGTCTGAGCTCTGTTTATCAAAACCCGACCCGGAAGTGCGTAAAACATCTAGCACGGACTATGCACGTGTCTTTTGTTTTTTTCTAGGTTTGTTAAACTGTTTGGGCTCTCTACTAAGTTGCTAAGGCCCAAAAGTATACAATCCGCGTTGGTCTCACAATGCATCGAAGAGTCACTGTCGCATAAGCATGCACACGTGGACTGTTAAAACAAACATTATTGTTTGACAGATGATGAACAATACAAAAGTATATATTCTAACCATTACATCGGAAGGAACCCAAAAAAAAAACATATGATGAACAATACAATTACTGAGGAAAAGAAACATAACCAAAGTAAAATTTGAGGAGAGAAGGAGAGTGAAGGTCCTTTGTTAAACTGTTTAGACTCTACGGGGTTGTGGTGGCCAAAAGTTTTACAGTATCAGCGTTGGTGGTCTGCTAATACATCGAAGGGTCATTTTCGCTTAAGCAGCTAAATATGGGACACGTGAACTGTTATAAGCCTACGTGTCAAATGAAGTTGTATGGACCCGTTATTATTGCCACATACATTCCGTTTTCTTATTTGAACTAAAGAAAGATAAAAATGAAAGGTAATGCCAATCAAAGAAAGAAGATCGAAGAACTCTAAAGCGATGGATTCATCAAAGGATGGTGGTAGTTTCACCAACATCTCTGTGGAGGAGCACTTTAGTGTCTCTCAAACTAGTCACGGTGGACAGGTAGATAATATGTATTCAGACACGAAGCGGTGAATGGTTTTGTATCGTTTTGCTTTTGTTCCGCTTTAGCATACCACTATATATAACAGCGGTATTCACCTTTAGCGTAATGATAAATGAATAGCAATCACCCTTTATATATTTTGTCTAGTGTTTGCGTTTGGCACTTTTCAAAAGTATTCTATTAAAACACCCTCAAAATGTTTATTAAAAAAATATGTCAGCTTTTAAAGGTTAATTGATGTTCTCATGTAATAGCAACGTAAACACATAAACTGATGTGCAACCATTTGAAATAGTATGTAGGCCCAACAGAACAAATATCCACGGCGGCTGAAGCACTTATCGGGAGGTCGACGACATTAACGGAGGCTCTAAAAGCAGCGGCCATGAATCTTGGCCACAAACCAGTGGAAACCACCGACGTAGCTGCCATGAAAGAGGTGGAAGCTAGAGCTATCGGAGACAACATAGAAGGTGATCGCGGTGGTGTAACCGCCGTGGCAAGTGAGGCGGTTGCTCGTAACGAAAAAATAGATAAACGAGATGAGAAGACAAATCTCCGCGACGTTATCGCGGAGATTGATGTGAAGGTAACGAGGGACAAATCAGTGACACGTGAAGACGCAGAAGCAGTGGTTCAAGCTGAGCTTAATCATTCTCCTTTTAACCATATTATTCCTGGAGGCGTCGCTGAATCCGTCTCTGCAGCTTATAAACTCAATCGCGATCCATCTCTTTGATATTATTTCCAATATATTTAAAGTCATATGACATATAGCGGTCTTGGTTTTTGTTGCATAAATAAGTACTAAAGAAAAAGCTTAAACCAGTGGTCAATTATATGTGTTTTTTTTTTCATTTATATATAGCGATTAGCGGATGTAAAGAACTGTTTTTAAAAATTTGTAGTAGAATTACATAATGTTTCAAATATGTAAGTTCATTACTAAACTTAAAAATAAAAAAAGAATACAACTGAACAATCTTAACAATACAATATTATGTTATTTAAAATGAGTTTTTGCACGATTTCCCATGGGTTCTAAGAGCATCTCCATTAGTGAACCCCATGGGGGGTTCTAAACTATTTTTTTATTTATTAATTTTGATTATTTGAAAGTTAAGAACCTCCTTAATTATTTCCTACTCCAATAGTGAATCTCATTAGGGGTTCATAAGAAACTATGTGTTATATCCAGAGCAAGCCACATGATGCCATATATCTTTCACCAACATGAGCTATGTCACCTAACCTGTCAACTAGCGACTTCAACAGAACAAARCTCAGTCAAATCAACACCACCACAGACAAAACAAATTCAGAAGAGCCTCCATTAAAATTCTGAGGAAGAGAAAGATATATTATATGGTTAATAACAAAACAGAAACTTGTTAGTTAACCAAGTACAAATACAAATAGATTACCTTACAAAGACATCATACAACTAATAACTTATTACACAGACATCATACAACTAAAAGCTTATTACACAGACACAATACAACTAATATGCTTATTACACAGACATCATACAACTAATATGCTTATTACACAGACACAATAGAACTAATATGCTTATTACACAGACATCATACAACTAATTATGACAACATTTCWCTAATTAACTTGTTCTTTAGAGCTATTTCTAGATCMGAAAGTGGTTCTGACTTTGCAAGGAGACTGTCAAGCAATTTATTCTTAGAAAGCTCCTTTTTAAGTGCCAAGTCCTGCTGCTTTATCTCCCACATCATCTGAAACTCTGAAAGTGACTTGCCTTCTTCCAAACTGGTTGTCTTACTGCCCGCCTTTTTTGCTGCTTTCTTTGCTGCTTTAACACCAGGAGGACGATCCATTACTTSATGCTCTCCAAGTTCAACTGTGTGGGAGCTTGAAGACTGTGCACAACCCTCCTCAAGCTTTCTTCTCTTTGACTTCTCACCATCTTTAGCAGAAGACGTTGAGCACCATTTCTGGTCATGGCGAAGTTCCCTCCATGCATGCTCAAGGGTGAACTTTGCATTGTAATCGTTGAAGAATATCTCATTAGCCGCTTTCATCACATCATTCTCATTCTGGCCACTTGATTGCTCTTTCACTGCCGCCTCATAGCACCCAACGAACTTGCAGACTTGATCATTTAGCCTCCCCCACCTCTGCTTACAGTGACTCCACTCCCTATTTTCCAGACCAACATGCTGTGCACTTGAGTTAAAATATGCTTCAATGCGTTTCCAAAACGCTCCAGCTTTTTGCTCATTGCCAACGACTGGATCCTTGCTGGTGTTCAACCATGCACTGATGAGCACTATATCTTCTTTTGGTGTCCATTTCCTTCTTTCTTGACGCTGCTCAACATCTAGGCTTGGTTCATCAGTCTCAGTAAGATTGGGGATAAGACTGGGGTTAGGTAGATGACTATTTAAGAGGTTTACAAAGCTAGAAGTTTGACTATATGGATCCATACCCTTGTTTCTGGTGGATTTAGAAGGAGAAGGAAAGAAAAAAGGATAAGACAGAGGAGCTTTAAAAGGAGAAGGTATGTTAAAAGGAGAAATTGCTTGATGTCAGAAGCAAAGGAGACGTTCATATATAAAAAGAGGTTTTAGTTACTGGTTATGTGGTTAAGTTAACAAGTTGTGGTTAAGTTAACAAGTTGTGGTTAAGTTAATATGTTGTGGTTAAGTGATTGGTAACAAGTTGTGTTACCAATCAATGACATAATAAAGACTATCTAATCTCAAACATCCAAGCATTGATCACAAATAAGCTTCCAACCGAGTGAGACTATTCTACAACATTTATTGCAGACCATCAGATATTCACAGTTATATTTTTCTACAAGCACTTTATCTACAATCACTTTATCTACTTAATGACTTCATGGACATATTACCGAGACCTTAAACTTAAGGCTTACCCTTCTTAGTCAAAGATAAGGAAACATCCATCAAATCGTGAAAAAACATGAGATATGATTGTATTTTTATCAAATCAATTCACTAGCAAAACATCTATTACAGCTCCATAATTTGACAATTTGAATCAAGAAATGAACACATTTGTCTAGATTACAGAGCCTAACACTAGCATTTTTTAGCTACTAAGGAAATCAATTCACCATTCTGATTAGAAATAGACTTACGAGTAAGATTCTCAGTATCATCATCAAGCCTTTTGGTGTTCAGAGATGTGCCGCTTGATGCCGCCTTGTTTGTTCCAGCATTGACTAAAACCCAACACACACACAAAATAAGAGGAATGAATACAAATCCTGTTATCATTCAAACAATCAAATTTCAAGAACAAATACAAATCATTTGCAAAACCAGTAGAAAAATGGGAGCTGATACGAACACAACAACTAAATCGGAAATACAAATACATCGGAAACTTTAATTAACAGCGAATACAAACCCAATTGAAAGCTGATACTTCAATTGAGCTCAATCAAGAACGAAATCGCAACTTAAACCCATAAAAACGAGCATAACGAGCTCCAATAGCCAAATCAAGAAAATATTATAGCGAGCCAAATGGAATCTATGAAACTTAAACACAAACAGAAAAAGGAAACACACAAATGGAATCTATGAAAACCATTTGTATTTGTATGATGCCTTCCTTCGAGAGCCTTGATGCTTAATCAGAATGTGTGATGCCTTAACTTGGTCCCTGGACACCATCTTGCTCTTCTTCCGGTGCTGCTTGTTTATGTGATGATTCGCTTCTTCTCGTTCGATCTGTGGATGAGACCGAGACGTTTCCGATCTGAATCTATCTGAATCTATCTCAGCCTTAAGAAGAAGAAGAAGAAGAAGAAGAAGAAGAAGAAGAAGAAGAAGAAGAAGAAGAAGAAAAAAGAAGAAGGAAGGAGATGCGAAAAAGAAGAAGGAAGAAGAAGGAAGAACCGATCTAAGAACCGATCCTTAATGAAGGATTTTAAGGATCGGTTCTTCCACTATTACCCAATTTTTTTTATTTTTTTTATTTTTTAATTGGCTTAAGAACCCCTTATGAACCCCCGTTGGAGATGGTCTAAGTCCTAGTAAAGAATAAGAAGCTTAAACCCCAAAATCCAACCATGGAACCACATTTTTATTAGTCTTGACAAGCGTCGAAAACATGTTAGTGGATCATAAAAAAAAATAATAAAAAAATATATACCATCAAAAGCATAGCTCTTGGTTGAGCCAGTACAAATTTGCAAAAGAGATGACTTCTAATAATTTAATATTTCATCACTCTGTAAAATCATTATGAGAGGTCTTTTCTTCCAATCTTTCTTATAGTCATCACGCTACTCTACATTTTTAATACATAGGACTCCGTGTAAAAGTTGCAAAATTCTATAAAACCACAGACAAAAAAAAAGGTTTAAACGAATTTACTACGTAAAAATGTGCCATATACGGAAAGAAATGAAAATATGAACGAAAGTGTTTTACTCTTTATTGATTCATTTCTGTTCAACCTTTAGAATTATGAGATACAATCTTATAAAGATAAAATCTTAAACAAACGATAATTGCTAAAAACAGTAACATTTGACTGAAATGATAAGATTTTAAACTGCTTTATGACTCATCATCCAGCTGCAATGAATCAAACCTATTTTCAGTCTTGATTCTGTATCCATCATCTCCTTTTGCCAGCTTGCTTAGCTCGTACGGTTTTCAGGTTGCAGGAAATTGCTGAGCAGTTTCCTTTATTTGATTCTCGAAATTGGGCTCAGCTTGTTTCAGTTTTGAGGCTTCACATTGCTTAATGGGCCGTGACTGACTTCTCTTTGATTGGTCTTGATCCATTTGCAGAACACTTTGAACACTTTTATTCTGAGTTGAAGTGTTCTTCTCCTCTTTCCTCTGTTCTAACTCATTCTTCTTTACAGCCCCTCTCAAACTTGGTGTTGGTGGTTCAGCTACACCAAGTTTGAATCTCAGATCACAAAAAGCTACAATTGGTAGAGATTTTGTGAAGATATCAGCTAACTGGTTCTGAGAAAAGATGTGTTTGACAACCAAGCCTCCAAGTGCAATTCTTTCTCTAACATAATGATGATCTGTTTCAAAATGCTTGGTCCTGGAATGGAAAACTAGATTAGCTGTGAGGTAAACTGCAAACAGATTATCACAGTAGAGTGTAAAAGCTTCATGGAGAGGGATTCCTGTATCCCTTAATGCATAACTAATCCATTTCAGTTTTGAAGCTACTTCTGACAAGGCTCTATACTCTACTTCTGTAGAACTCTTTGAAATTATGGGTTGCTTCTTTGATGACCAGGAGATAAGATTATTGCCAAAAAAAGTGCAAAAACCTCCAGTTGATCTTCTAGTGATCTTGCATCCTGCCCAGTCACTATCACTATAAGCACTTAATGTGCAAGTAGTGTTTTTGCTGAAATTGATTCCCATTACCACAGTCCCTTTGATGTATCTGAGGATTCTCTTCAACAACTTATAATCAGACATGGATGGAGCATGCATTCTCTGACAAACATAGTTAACTGCAAACTGTATGTTAGGCCTTATCAGGGTTAAGTATTGAAGTTTACATGCTAAGCTTCTGAAATAGGTTGGATTTGGGAATAGCTCAGGTTCTTCAGGAATTTTGTTCAGCTGCAGTGGGAGAGGTGTTGAAATAGGGAGACAATTTCTCATTCCAGCAACTTCTAACAAATCCTCAACATAGTTTTTTTGAGACAAGAACAACCCCTCGTGATGATAATGTGCCTGAATTCCAAGAAAATAGTGAAACTGCCCCACATCCTTCATTCTGAACTGGTTGTTCAATTCCAGTAACAACTTCTTCATAGCTTCTGAGTTATTACCAGTAATTGTCATATCATCTACATAGAGTAATAACAAGATCACATCATTGTTATTTATATAAACAAACAAAGATGGATCTGATATGCTACAAGTGAAGCCAAATTTCAACAAAAAATTGCCTTGTTAAACCATGCCCTTGATGACTGCTTTAGACTGTATATGGACTTATGGAGTAGACACACGTGATATGGTCTTGCTTTGTCAATAAATCTAGCAGGTTGCTTCATGTAGACCGTTTCACTAAGTTCTCCATGTAGAAATGCATTTCTTACATCCATTTGCTTCACATTCCAGCCCATAATAGTAGCAATATGCAGTATAATCCTCACAGTTACAGACCTTACTACTGGACTATATGTCTCTAAGTAGTCTATTCCTTCTTCTTGATCAAAACCTTGTGCAACTAATCTTGCTTTCAGTTTGTTAAGGGATCCATCTGCATTCAACTTTGTTCTAAAAATCCACTTGCTTCCAAAAACATTCATATTGGAATGTACCGGAACTAGAGACCAAGTATTGGTTTCATTGCAGTTTCCTATTTCTTCTTCCATAACTTCTTTCCAACCAACATCTTTTAAGGCTGCACTAACAGTCTTAGGCTCAGTATAAGCAGATTTCAAAGACAGTAATGCATACCTTGGATTTGGCTTTGTTATTCCAAATTTTGATCTTGTTGTCATTCCATGTGTTGATGTAACTCTTTGAGCAGGTTGAGAAGTCTGTGATTCATTTCATAGAGGATAGTTGTTGCCAATAAGATCAAGTTCTACGCTTGCCATACACACATGACTACCCCCATCATGTGATTCAGAGACTTCTAGATTTAAAATTGCTTATGTTTCAGGAACTGCAGGAATTGCAGGTGGATTTTCTGTATTCTGTTGAAGGTTTTCTGTTGCTAGCTGAGGATTCTGAGTTGTTACAGACTGAAATCATATTGTAGGATAAACGCTAGTTTCTTGTGCTGCTTGTTTCAGGAACTGCAGGAATTGCAGGTGGATTTTCTGTATTCTGTTGAAGGTTTTCTGTTGCTAGGAGGATTCGAGTTATTCTGTGAAATAATATTGTAGGATAAACGCTAGTTTCTTGTGCTGCTTGTTGATCCGTTTCTTCTTCTTCTTTATTGTTCTGCAGCTTGAGACTCATTTTCCAAGCATCGTACAAAGTTACAGATTTGGTTAAGCCTTTTTCTTGATATGTGTCTGAGAATGGAAAAGATTCTTCATAAAATAGAACATGTCTTGAGATATACACCTGACCAGTAGGAGGATACATACATCTATAGCCTCTATATTTCTGATTATACCCGAGAAACACACACTTAAGAGACTTGGGATCAAATTTATTTGTTGCATAGTCTCGGAGGACTGGAAAACACTTGCAACCAAATGTTCTTAGTGCTGTGTAGTTAGGTGCTTTCCCATTCAAAGCTTCATAAGGGCTTTTCTGTTGTTGTAGGACTGAAGATGGTAGAAGATTTATCAAGAAGCTTGTGGTGAAGATGGCTTCAACCCAATATCTCTGAGGGATGCAACTTTGAAACATCATAGACAACCCAAGCTCTGCAATATGCCTGTGTTTCCTCTCTGCTAAACCATTTTGCTGAGGAGTGTGTGGACATATTGTAAATATTGCAGAAATCTTTTACTCATGAACTCTCCTCCTTCATCACATTGAAAGATTTTAATTTTTGTCTTAAACTGATTCTCAACCATCTTCTGAAAACTGAAAACTGATGAATAATTTTAAAAAGTCTGATTTTAGCTTGAGAGGGTAAAACCAAACATTCCTTGAATAATTATCAATGAGGATTACATAATAACGAAAACCTTGAGCAGACACTACTGGTGCAGGACCCCATAGATCACAATGCACTCTTTACAACGGTTTATTAGCAGAAAAACAAGACTCAAAAAACTGTAAACGACTACTCTTCCTAAACTAACGAGCATCACACAAGCCAGATGTTGATTTATTGACACTGATAACTTTATTTTGAGATAAAGACTGAAGGATCTTGTCACTAGGGTGTCCCAATCTTCTATGTTATACTTCAAATGTAGCTGACCTCTGCTTTGTAGAATAGAACACCTGAAACTTTGAATCCTCCAGAATATACATCCCTTCATGGTTTCTTCTTAAGGTCAGGATCCGTTTTGTTTCCTTGTCCTTAACACAAACTCCATCAGAATCAAACTCAAATGTGCAAGGATAATCAGTTGTCAACTTAGAGACAGAGAAAAGAGATTTTGCAATTTCTGGACAAACCAACACATCTTTTAAAGATAGCATACCTGAAGTGGATGGAAGACCAGCAGATCCTACATGTGTTATTGGAAGATAATTCCCATCACCAATCATAACAGTATCAGAACCATAGTAAGGTTGAGCTTGCTGAAGTTTCTAAACAGTGTTGGTGATGTAAGTTGTGGCTCCTGTATCTGGATGCCATTCTTGTCCTGAGCTTTCTGTAACATCAGTGATGTGTAAAGCAACTAATGCAGCAGGAAGCTCTTCAGTTTGATAGCTATTATCAAACCTATGCCAGCATTTGAGAGCTTCATGACCCATCTTGCCGTAAATCTGACATATTGGCCTGTTTTCTGTCACATATGGACCACTAGAGGATGATATTTGTTGATGAAAACCTCTTCCTCTAGTAAAGAAAGACCCTCTGCCTCTAGTGTTCCCAGATTTACCATAAAAGTTTCTTCTTCCTCCTCTGTTGCTGTTGTAAAAGTTTGCAGAACTATTTCTAGCAACATTGAATGCTAAATGAGGAGAGACAATGAGCCCTTTCTCATATCCTTGTATTCTGTCATCAAATCTGGTAAGCTTAGGGACTATATCTTCAAATGTTGGAGGGATAACACCATCCATGAGACTCTCTATAGTGGCTTTGATCGGCTCATATTCTCTTCCAAGACCTTGCAGAGCTGCAAAAACCTTCATCTTTTCGATAACAGGATTTCCTATGGAGGTTAGTTGGTCACAAATGTCTTTAATGTCTCTCAAGTAGACTGACATGGTTTTGTCTCCTTTTTCTGCAGTTTAAAGCTTTCTTTGGAGTTCAAAAAGCCTTGAAGATGACACACAGTTGAAATATTTTGCAAGACTGAGCCAAACCTCTCTTGAAGTTGAAGCTTCAACCACCACACTGAGAATGCCTTCTGAAAACGAACCCAATAGCCATGACTTCACCACCTGATCTATCCTAACCCAGCTGACAAAATCTGGATTGGTTGTCTCATCAATACGGCCATCAATGAGAGTAGCTCTTACAATAGCTGCTGGTGTTGGTGTAGCTCCAGTAAGAAACCCTAGTAAACCTTGACCAGAGAGAAAAGTTTCAATCTGAGATTTCCAAAGAAAGTAATTTTTCTCAGTAAGCTTAATCGCAACACAATTTGAAATATTAAGAGTTGGTTGAGTGTATTGCTCCATGAATCAACCTGGAGCTCTTATACCATGAAAGAAATGAAAATATGAACGAAAGTGTTTTTCTTTTTATTGATTCATTTCTGCTTAACCTTTACAATTATGAGATACAATCTTATAAAGACAAAATCTTAAACAAACGACAATTGCTAAAAACGGTAACATTTGACTAAGATGATAAGATTTTAGAATGCTTTATGACTCATCATCCAGCTGCAATGAATCACCACTGTTTTCAGTCTTGATTTTGTATCCAACATCTCCTTTTGCCAGCTTGCTTAGCTCGTACGGTTTGCAGGTTGCAGGAAATTGCTGAACAGGTTCCTTTCTTTGATTCTCGAAATTGGGCTCAACTTGTTTCAGTTTTGAGGCTTCACATTGCTTAATGGGTCGTGACTGACTTCTCTTTGATTGGTCTTGATCCATTTGCAGAATACTTTGAACACTTTTATTCTGAATTGAAGTGTTCCTCTGCTTTTTCCTCAATTCTGACTCATTCTTCTTTACATATACTAAAGTTTAACACCAAGCTTTTTGACAACAAACTGGAATTTTAGATGAAGAGGAAAGAAAAAGGCATATAATAAGTTCATTTTTACCTTCACCCTTAGAAGTTGGATCAAGTTGAGAAATTATGCTAAAAACCATAACATAAAATACATAAACCAAACAATGCGCACAAAATGCGCATTCATCACAACTAAGGTTATGCATATAGATTTCAGAAGGTATCAGAAATAAACAAAGATATGCGACACCAAAGTTCACATTTTTTTCTGAAATACAAACCGCTAGTGTAATTATATCTATAATTATGATTTTGGGAAAGATATGTACGTGTTTTCTATATAAAACGGTTATATGAGAGAATTTTTCTCTTCATCCATGGGCGTCATCGCCTTTAGTACTCAAACAAATATATAAATATGACGAGAGAGAGTTTGAGACAACGAGTACTGTAAACTAGTGAGAAGGTGGATTAAAACACATGGTGCCTCGTTAAACCTAACAGATAAATGAAGCTGCCTCCATCTAAACTACATGGTGGATTTGTTAAGATAAGTTTGATTAGGATATATTTAGCTAATCGGGTAAATCCTTCATTCAGATTGAAATGGAGAGTCTAACTGTAAACAAGTCTAATAACTAAAGGTAAACCAATATAAAAACAGAGATCATATCTCTATTAGAGATTGGTAAATGGAAGACAAGAGGAGATTAGAGATCATATCTAAATTAGATATGATCAATCAAATAATAATAAATAGAAAAGTAGGAGAAAAAAGGTGAGAGGGATTCTTGTTTAAGAACACATGAGCGCTTAGTTATTGGTTTAATTTTTTATAACAAATTTCAATTTAATTAAATAACTAAATTTTATTTAAAATATTATTATTTTTGTTAAGATATTCATGTGAATATCATAACTAATATGGAGATGCTCTTATAACCAATATATCTAGTGGCGTTTCGGTGAATCCTCCAAAAGAGGTTGAATCTTGGACCCTTCAGTTCAAATATTGTTCGAGAGAGGTGTTGATTCCTATGAACTTTAAAGACCTATATATAATGGTTCAAAGACTGGCCTCGACAAAGAGTAGATTGTCGATGGCAGTTGTGATTTTGGTATCGCCTCGGATTGATTTTACGTAGGAGGACATACTTTTTCAAATAAATGTGGCATGAATCATGATAAGGTGTGTCAGCAACCCAGCAGCCCGAGAATGCCCTCCAAATGAGAATAAAAGTGTTTGTTTTTTTCTCTGAATAAAAATTATAATAATTACGCTTTCCATTGAACAAGAAGAGAGAAATTACACGAATAAACCAACCAACAAAAACAGAACAAAGCATGAGGACCAAAACCTAATTTGATTTTTACAAATCTCACGTCACAAACCAAAAAAAGAAGAGTTGGAACACAAAAACAAAACCATTGTGGAGGAAACAAATTGATCGGATCCATCACGTTAATGAATGAAATAAGTCAACGCCAAAGCCACCATCATTAGAACATACGCTATCCCCTGATCTATCGATGTTCCTGCCAAAACCCCAAATCAAAAACAATATTAATATCGATTCTTCTACTCCAAAAAAACATTCCTTAATCCAAAATATATATTTATTGTTTTAATCGAAGATTATATATTATACCGTCGCTGGTGGGTGCGGGAGCTGGCGAAGGCGATTGAGCATGAGCAATCGGCAAGAGAATCACGGAGATGATGACGAAGACGGCGAGAATCTCCAAGGGAAATTTCAGGGACGCCATTCTTTTTCTATATCTCCGGTGATTATTCCGGCGAAGGAATCTTTTTTTTTGGTTTTGTAATATCTCACCAGAAAAAAAAGAAAAAAAGACCGATTGATAGAAGAACAGAGGAAGCTAAAGATTTGGTTAAATAGTAAAAACATGCCAAAGAGATTGTGGGGCCCAGACGGCTTGGGACCCACATAACACACAAATCCTCTCTGTCTGAAACTCTAATCACTCGTTGGTTGGTGCGTTGTCATTCCTTTATTAATTTTGTTAAATTAGAGGATTAAAGAGAGGAACGGTTAATTATGCTCTGTTTCGAAGCTGTGTTGAGAAGGATTAAAGAAAACATAAGTGTCTCCAGCCTGGTTTTTGATATACTTTCCCGGTTTTGTAATTTTCCTTTTTTTTTTATTGGTTCGTGTTTTTTTTTCTTAATCTCGATTCTACATATGTTAATTTGATTTGAAAATAAAATTTCAACATCTTAATTTAGATTCCTAAACAACAAGATACGTTTATAATGTTGTCTTCTTATATTTTTGATAAAAAATGATTCATAAAGTTTTTAATTTCTTCAATATAGAATTTGCAATAAATCAAAATTTTGATAAACCATTTACAATCAGATCTAATAATACAAAATTTTGTTTAAATGTCTTAACATATTAAATATTCAATTCATTAAACCCCTATTAAGTCCAGATCATCCTTCCATTTAGAAAAAGGAAGCAAATTCACTCCGTAATTGTACTTAGAAACCAAGATTTCTTTTGCCCAATACTTTGGCTAATCTCCAGTTTACATGTCAAATCTGCCTAACATTTACAAAAGACCACTACAATAAAATTTTTGACAAAAAATTATGACGAAAAAAGTTATTACGGTTTTATAACGTAATAGCAACTTTTAAACAATCTATCGCAAATTTGGGATAGATGTCGCTGATGCTCATCCATCCTTACAATGTTGCTCATCCATCACAACTTTATAGTTTTGCGATAGAAGATTCTGTTGCTCATGCATCGCCATACTGTTGCTCACCCATCACAACTTTGTGACTATATTGCGACGACATTGCGAAGGTACTTAAATCTGTCGCAAATTTGCAACTACTTTGCAAAACTCTTTAATTAAAGTCACAAATTAATAATAATTTTTGCGATGCATGTGGGTGGAGGTTGATGAAACACATGCATCAAAATATAAAAATAATTTTATAGTTCAATATTTTAATTTAGATTCATAAACAACAAAATACGTTTATAATTTTGTCTTTTTATATTTTTATAGAAAAGTTTCATAAATTTTTTAATTTCTACAATATAAATCCTGCAATAAACTGAAATTTTGATAAAAATTTTAACATCAGTGATCTTTATTTATTTATTTATTTTTTGTTCAACAAAATCAGTGGTTTTTTGGATTATCTCTTTTGGCGTCTACCAAAAAATAATGATGAGTTACAGTGGATCATATGGTATATATGAAAGGCTCGCAACAACAAAGTATTCTCAAACCTGAATATTGATCCTAGAGACACTTTAAAATTGGCAACGAGCGAGGCGTCATTATGGGCTTCGGCTCAAATAGAAAATAAATATCAATGAAGTGACCCCAGTTTCAGATGACAACTTGGAGATACAAGATTTTAATTGTTATGTGGATGGTTCCTGTAAAGAAACCGATGTTTTTTCAGGGATGAGATGGTACTCTTTCCAAGATGGAGACGACAGTATAGCCATAGATTCAAAGAGTACCCGCAAGAGTTTGTCCCCACTGCATTTCAGAATTGGAGTCTCTCATATGGGCATCGCAGTGTATGTTACTGCAACAGAAAAGATCAGTAGGTTTCTACATCGACAGTACCCAACTAGTGAAGATGGTGGCGTCTCTAGAAGACTGGTCCGCATTTGCCATACATTTAGAAGAGTTGAAGAAGATCAAGGAGCAATTCATGTAAACTATGTTCCTCCGGATTGGATTTCCAATTCCTTTTAAGTTATTGCCGGAAAAAAAAAATCGGTGGATCGTGACTCACTCTACCAAGTGTTCGCTTGTGCAGCACGAACGCAAAAGCTCCCGCTTGGTCTTGGTCAGCTCGGGAAGGTTTTGAAATCGCAACTTGTGAATCTTGGATGGTGTTGTCTTGTGTGCGGAGACCCCATGATCCAATGAGGTAGCCTCCAGAACCGGGTATGCGAAACATGTCATGTTTCTTGGAAAACATGACTCGAGAGGAGAAGAAACAGGGATTTTGGATTCTGATGTTGGTCCACTCGGAGTCTTTTCGAGCGGGTCTGCAAAAGCTGAGTTGAGGTCCCAAGAACTCGACAGTAACAACACAGTCTTCATCCTCAGGAGAAGATGAGGACATGGCCACGTTGGTGACAATTTGGGTTTGGCAATGAGGCAAAGTTACAAGAGGAGGCAGCGAGATGTGTTTGGGATCTGTATCCGATGCAATCGGGTTAGATCAGCTTGGAGATGTAGAATTCCGTCGTCTTTTAAAGTAGCTACCCAACCATGAGATGACCCGATCGTTCCAATTGCAACATCATCATTAATATCATTATACACCAACTCTGGAGGCACCTTTTTCCAAATGATGAGTGTAATCAGCAAAATAGACAATTTTGAGTTGCCCCGATGAAACAAGGAGGGGTTTGCAACGAAGAAGAAGATAAGCCATTAGTGAGAAGAGGAGAGGATCTCCCCAACACAGGTTTCCGAAAGCATAGCTTCGACGGCTAGTTGAGAAGCAGAGACATGAAATAAGATGTTCTTAGCGAAAAGCAAGAGACTGGGAAGAAATGAAAGATAAAAAGAAAAACCCTAATTGAAGAATTGCTAATCCCTCCATTAAAACAGATGAATTTGTCTGTCTTGCCCACCAAGTTTCCAAATTATGGTAATTTTTTCTTAAATTTTTTTCTTTTCCGTAAGTCTTTTTGTGGTGCGATTCTCCACGATACCCTTTTCCTAGAATAGGCTACAATTGATATGATAAGAGAACCATTAATACTAGAATCTGTAGAAATTTTGATTATAGTGTTTGATCCAATAAAACTGTTGTATTATGCAAGAATTTACAAGAGAATGTTTTGAATTATACACCCTAAACCTAAAGAAAAGACGTGTTGACTTGTCTCTTGATCTTTGATCTAATGTTAACTACACAACTGTTTCTTTTAGTCATAATTATATATAAAGGTTTGCATACTTGACAAATGCAAAATCATGAAACTAACCAACTAGTAACTGCTTGTAATAACATTCAAGGAATCAGAAAGCTAAGCTTGGAGATCATCATTTCAGTGAATATCATTCAAAACTATCTTTCAGTCATCATCATAATCCAAATCATCCTTCCATTTACACCCAAAAACTAAATTCAGTCTCTATTAGACTAGTCTCAGGTTTTCATCTCAAACCGGACAAAAATTTTATCAAAAAAAAAAAACCCCATTACCATAAACTAGTTGTTGACTTACTATAACGAACATGTTCCTCATGACGTTTATTCTCCAAGTCATGGAGATGGGGGAGGAGCGAAGAATGGATCTTCTCTGTTGTTATAGATCTGGAAGAGTTGTTTCGAGTATCGGCATGCTAATTTTTCGCAAATCTCGACGGCTTTAGACATGAAACTTTTCAATTCCTCAACCGATTTCTTCAAATCACCCGCGGGATCTCCATCCATCAGAAACCGTGCTATGAGAGTGCCCCTAATCATCATTCAAGAATGCAAATCAAGAAAACAAGAAAACGATTAACAACAGATCAAAAAGGGTTTCCTATTTAACTACCTTTCGGCGTCAAGCCTGCTGAAACCGCGACCATTACAGACATGACTTGATCTTCTCACCTTTTCATCTTCTGTTTGAAACCTGTACAGAACACAAACCGCTCTCATACAAAGCTCGGGATCTTTACCGAAATCTGCCAGCATATCTGCCTCGTACTCCCATTTCCTCTGCTCGGGTTTCTTGTCCCTCCTCAATCTTGACATGACATCAGCATAACCGGTTTCTCCATCAGATTCCTCTTCCCCGGTTTCATCAGACTTTTCACTGACAGTCTCATGACTATCATCATCAACAATAAACCCATCCAAACTCTCGCTTTCGCTTTCTGTCTCTTCTCCTGTCTCATCATCCTCGGCATTATCGGTTGTTGGGATTCCCACAAGTCTCTCTGTTGAAGCAGATATCTCTTTAGAAACTCTATGTTTGTTCAGTCTTGACGACACTCGACGCTGTGTCCTCAATCTCCCAGACCTATTCTCTTCTACAGTCGGTGTATCAACCAAATCTGACATCTCTTGGTTTTGTGGTTTCAAATTCTTGAGTATCGAAATCGGTATATTGTCTTCATCATCATCATTTTCTGAATCGCTGGCAATAACCCGATTCCTCTTACGCCTAGAAGGAGGAGTACTTGTGTTAACATCACAAGGTTCCACATCTGCATCTTCATAGTTCTCACCAATACTTCTCTCCTCTAAAGCATCCTTAGCATCAGCAGATTCCTCCTCGCTTCTCTCCTCTGTTTCACCACCATATAAATCAACTACATCTGCCGATTCGTGACCATCATCTTCAAACAACAGCATCTTATTCACTCGTCTACGAGAAGACATGTTATCTCTGTTTATACCCAAGGTATAGTCTTTAACCGGTGTGGTCATATAAGGTGTGCCTAAATGGAAAAAACATAAACATAATTAAACACATTACACCAAATACGTGAAACACAAGCGGATTTATATGAATAAACCAATCAATCATTCTACTAAATACTACTCACTAGAGTCAACCAAAAGGCTGAAACATATATATTCTTCTCACCTGAACCTTGATGATAACATAATCGTTCCCTACTCAGAGAATCTTTATACACTTTACAAGATTCAGTATTCTTGATCCTAGCTAACTCCAATCCTAGCTTCACATTCTCATCCAATTCCAATTCTCCATATCTAAACCCACCTATTTCATTTAACTTTCGAAAAGTCTCCACAAGTTTCTCAAACTTTGTCTTCCAATCCTTAGCTTCATTCTCAGCCACCTGTTTCTCAAACTCTAACGCTCTGTTCACCATCATCTGCTCAATCAATGAACACTCCTCAGATTCTTTAAGATTCCTCAGCTCTTTTTCCACTACTAACTTCTCCAATTCTAAGTCCTTAAAACTCAATATAAGTGATTCAAACTCCTTATTCCGTTTCTGCAACTCTGTCTCTAACTCAAATGTACTTTTCTTCACCTTTCAAAACCCTTTCTTCTAACTCAATACACCGACAATTTTCTTCCATCGACTTCACCTCTAATAGATATTGCCAAAAATTCCTCTTCTTTAAACTATAATTAAAACCCTAGGCTCAACAAGTCTCCTATAATACAAACCAAACAAATCAATTACATACAGAAAAACTTTAAACCGTACCTCAAATTTTCAAAACTTGCTGCATCCAAATTCAGAAAAAAAAACAGAAACTAGAGAGCAAAAATACGAATTGATCGCAACATTCTTTAATCTTTATTCAAACCCTAATAGACAAGAGAAGAGAAGAATAGACTAATCGGAGAAAAAAAAAAAAGGAACTTTCTAATTTCTTCTTTTGAATAGTAACGGACAACTGTTCACAAACCCCGATAGACACGAAGCGGTGTTACGTGTCGACGCGTGTTTAGATTTGCCAAGCTGACGATTGTGAATCCGCACTACACGCCGTTTTAAAAAATTAGTAAACGTCACGCATTTCTCCTCTGTTGATAGAAGCGTCTAAGTGGGCTCACTTATGGCCCATAAGGCTAATCTATGTTTAATTTAATGAAATCTTCTGAGTCGTACAGGGAGTTTAAATGGAAATAAGACAAGAGGTCCACATTTTGAAGTCGAAGCAGACATTCTTGAAGTTTATTACAAAGATTGTGCTCTTCGATTCACTTAATTATTCTCGCATTTGTCTCCTTCGAAGTTAAAATTTGATTGCTCTTTTTTTTACCCTCTGCTCTGGCTAATGTCAGCAGAAGTTTTTATAATCTGACAAGATTTCATTACCTCTTTTGTTGCACCATTTGAGAGGGAAAATAACAAAAATTTGCTTGTTTTGGTAGCTCGAACAAGTCAACCCTCGTTAAATTCTCGATTCCTTGACATTTAAAAATTCTGCAGTGGATCCATTTTTTTGAATATTGATTTCATTGTTGGCTCACACTAATATTCAATGAAATATGTATGTCGTATATCTAGTTGAAATGGATTTCTAATTTCCGAGTGTCTTGAGCTAAGATCGCTTACGGGTCTAATGCGACTTTACAAAAACAGGCCTTTGATATTAAAAAAAAATATAATCATATTATTATTTTGAAATAAAAAAAATATTAAAGACGATACACACTAATTTAGAAGGTGTAGATGTGAAATCGCCAATGCCATCGATTGATTTAGGTTTTGGAATAGCGTTTCAACGATTTTTTTTTCTTCTTGTTCTATAGTTTTAGGTGTAAATTACAAATAAAGTTGAAAAAAATATGTAAAATATGTTTTTTTTTTTTAAAACAAGGCCGAGGTTTAAATACAAGATTTTTAGAATAAAATGGTCATATTTACTTACTACAATTATATACAACGTTTCAATCAGGACATGTAATATAGTGGTTCATGCTAATGTAGTTGATGCGTGGCTTCTTTTGGTTCAAGTCACCATAATGTATGTTGACACAAAAAAGATATAACACTTCAATCTATGAATAATTTGGAATCTGAGACTAAATAACAACTCGGCACAAATAGCTAACATATATTTGGCTAGTTAATACATGCACGAGATTTACAAAATTATCAATTTGAAGCATTCAAGTTTAAGTTTGTGATGAAATTTGATTCTACTAGAAGAGTAAAAAAAACAAATTGAAGATGCATGCACCACATCACAAAAAGGTGCATAGCCATAACCACTCATTACGGTTTTAGTAGAAGATGGAGACATGGCATTCACTTGTGGGCTCTTCGAATCTAATTTGCAATAATCATAAGTCTTATGGGTCCCCACATATTTCCAGGAAGCCATTTCTTCAAAATCTAGCCGTCATTATTATTTCACCCAAATTATTTAATAGATAAAACTATTTAGGAGTTATGATCAATACTAGTTTAACAAATCATCCATTTATGAACGAAAGAGTATTATTTCTTGCTCTTTAATATGCGGTCACATAAAATAGTACGTAGCCTTTATGAAATGTTTTATATGTGGACTGTCTCAAGTCATTAATTAATGTGTCTTACAAAATTTAAACACTGGTCCAATTAATAAAAGAACAACACTACTTGAAGATCACCTGTTTCACTCCGAGATGAGTCTCTTGCTTGATCTAAAACATGCATGGCATTTGTATCATGTACTAATATGATTATTACTTTTAGGTCTGTTTGTTGCAAATAATGTTTAATGAATGTTGGGATAGTTTACAAAAATTATAATTGTGGCTTATATTGGCAAGCCATCAGATATATAAATGCTTGACTGAAATCTACAAGATGCTTTCATCAAGAAAAAGAAAAAAATCTTTACGAAATGTTTATTACTCCCTCTGGTTCAAATTAAATATAAGAGATTTTAGAGATTTATTTTTGTTTCAAAATATAAGATTTTCTATAATAAATTTTATGCATAACAATGATCTTTCTCAAATTTGATAGGAGAAGAGATAATTTTAACTAAATGTTGAAGTGACTATTAGTATTATTGTAATAAATTATGTTTTTATAATAAAAAATTATAATTTTTTTTTTTAATATGTGTATTTTTTTTTCTAAAATCTCCTATATTTTGAAACAAACAGAGTATTATTATTATTATTATTATTATTATTATTTGGTAAATCTACAAGATTTTAAATGTTCTAGACTTTCAATTGATCCTCAATAAGTATGTAATTTGTGTTTTTGATGGACTTATATTTTTTGTTTTGTTCCTTAACTTTCCTCTTTATGTTAGTTTCCGATCAAAAGCTCTATATAGAGCTTTTGTGAAACTCACTATTTTCTAAAATAGTTTTAAAAGACAAACAGATTGTTCTATTAGTATCAGTTACTGTTAATCGGAAAAGAAAACCATTATGAGCTAAGTTGTTTTTTAGGAAACCCATTCGTATTACAAACACAATTATTACCTACGATATTTGTCTTACATAGATGATGATACTCATAACTTGTAACTTTGTAAGCATGCAATAAAGCACAGTGCGATGAGAGAGAGAGAGCAATAAAGTGTGGCTCATGTATTTCGTGGTGAGAGTAAATGATATTTCAGATCTTCGTAGTGATTAAAGTTTTAGTAGGACCCATCTCATTCACCTCTTCAGCTACTTCTACAATTTTGTTTCTACTATAATCGATTTTATTTTTTACCCAAATAAACAAATAGAAAAAAATGTCATCATTCTTTTTTTTTTGGTCGGCTAAAAATGTCATCATTCAAAATCTTTAGATTCTGCTTCTAGTACAAAACCTTTGTCAATTTATGTATATGTTCACATTTTACCGTTGATATGTAACAGAGAGAACAGAGAAAGATATACACATAGTTATATGCAACACCATATAGTCGTGTCCTAGTGACTGCCGAATTACAGAGACAGAGACGAGAGACGAGAGACGAGAGACGAGAGACGAGAGACGAGAGACGTGTAGGGATGTTATACGTAGGTAGGGTGCAGGCAGAAATTAAGGAAATTAAATTTTTGTCATGCAAATGTAATAAAAGCACGTATAGAAGGAGACAAATATGTAATATTAATAAATAAATAAAGTTTGAATTTTAAATGGGAAAAAGGAAAAAGACGTAATGGGTTGGCAACGATAATTATATATTATATGAATTTGAATTTCATTAAAAATGAAGCCTAAAAAGAAAAAATCATTAAAAATGAAAGGGTTGTAGGAAAATTACCAAAGTTGCTAATTGGTTCAACTGCATATATTTGTGTCTAGATACTATTATTCATTTGCTAATCTTTAATTAGGGTTCTACATTACTATATTTTTGATAAAAAATAAAAAATATAAATAGGGTTCTACATTATTTTTATATTAATCTCTTGTGAATCTTATCAACGCGCGCAAGCCCTTGATGTATCCCAAAGAACCATTTAATGCTTGATCGGAGCTAGGGTTTTAGAGCTGATTTTAGTTCAGAGCTACAAACTTAGGGTTTTTTTTTCCTTCTCTGAATCGATCTTAGGATGTAGGTGTAGCATTTAGCCATTTAGGGCATACTGTGATTTGGTCCCCAATGCGAATTTGTATACTCTACAGAGACTAACGTAACGTTTATATGCATGCGTTCAATATAGAGGGTGCGAAATGCGCATATATATATATATATATATATATATTGTTATGAATATAAATTTCATTAAGAAACGAGAGAGATAATTAAAGATTTACAAAATTAACTTAACCAAGTAAGTTGTTCTGTATATGTCTTATTTGGTGCGCTATATATGTTTCTTGTTCTAAAGTCTAAACCCAAACTCGATTAATTTTTTTTTTTTTTTTAAAGAACAGTTTATTTGAGAGCTATGAGATGTTACTTCGAGTCGAGTGCTACATTTGAAAAGAAATAACTTACGACAGAAAATTTTATTAAATTGTAGTTTTAGATATATCTAAAGAGAAAGATAAAATTTGCTCAAGCGAAATGGAAGTTTATAACTTTTAGCAAAACCTCAAACTAGTCTCGAATCTATATCTCATCTATGTATTATGAAATGACTTAGTGAATACACTAACAGAAAATTTAGTTTCGGCTATGTTGAAACTACGACCACTTAATGTCTTTGATCTTAGAGTTATAGAAACATAAGAGAGCTTAAAATGTTTGACATCATATCCGATGTATGATCCAAAAAATGAGTGCGAGTTATTTGGAAGCCAGATTGAGATAAACTAAACATTTGGAACCGATCGAGATTGAGTCGGTGCTACGTCTGGAAAAATGATTCATCATTTGTCATAAACCTGTCGTGGTCTCATATATAAACCAATGATTAAAAAAGAAGTGGAACTGCAAATTATCCATGTAGTCCTAAAATGATATATTATTTCTTGTACATCATTATTATCCATCATATTCATTAATAAAATACCAATATCTGAAAAATGCCCATCTAGTTCACAACTAAAAAGATCCAACGACTATCTGTAAACAAAAAATTTAATATAAATTTGAAAGTATATCTTGTTTAATATGAACGTTTTACAAAACCAAAACCTAAAACCGCAACAAGATCATGATCAGTGCATTAACGAGATGGTTTATATATATGTGTGTGTATGTATACTATATAGATGTGATAATATGGATGCATGTATGATGGGTGTAGTATAAGCATGCATGTGGATGAATGAAGAAGTAGAATCTCAGGCACGGAGATGGCGTGTCCGTTCATTGAAAGCCGCCCACCATCTTTATTATATTTGTTTCCGAAGTACTGATTTCTGCTCAACTTGCAGATTTTGATTTCTGCACTACTTGCAACTTTCTCATTTTCAATTATCTGATTAATTTCTTCAAAGGTCAATTATTATAATAAAAAGGCAATAAATTTCAGTATTCATATATTCTTTTAGTCGATCGAGCTTTCGTTTGTTTGTTTTTGATTAGTAATTATCGACGACAACTCATGACTTTTTTATTGAGACTGCAGGAAGAATATAATCAACGTTTCGTTATGTCATATATATATATAAAATAAATTTATTTCAATCCTTTTTTTGTTTGTTATAGTAATGTCACGAACAACGGTGTTATAGATGTCAATTTTGATTTACGAAATAAATAGAGCAAGACAAAACTGTACGAAAATTAAAAACATGTCATAGTCTCCATAAAAGAGTATCTGTGTATATATAAAATTGAATAATGCCTTGGATCCGAGTCATATCAAATTAATATCATGCATGCATCCATAATTAAACTTCAGTTACATTAATATGTCCGCTAAATTAAAATCACTCATGACAAATTAAACTAGGAACATTTCCCATATATTGTTTATATGCACAGTGTATTAAGTTCGTCCTGATGGAGGCTTTAGATGGGGGAATGCTTCCTCTTTTCGTAGTATATCCTCCATCTCATGTGTATCGCTTCTTTTTATTTTTCGCTTTGTTGCTTCTTCTTTTGGTCTGTTCTTCGCTTGCGTTGTTGCTAGCTTCTTCCTTTAGTTTTTTCTTCTAGTTTGTAAAACTCTAGCTACCTTCTTTGAGCTTGTTCTGCTCTAATATATTTACCTTTAACCAAAAAAAAAGAAAGAAAATAAGTTCGTCCAGATTAAGATCGAAAACCAAATTCGAGTTTGATTGCATCTAACCATAGTGGAATTCATGCAAACTAAATTTCTTTAGATCAGTTTGGAATTTGTCACACGTGATCATGTTATTAAAAACAAGAAGTAATATATATAATTATAAGGCATTGTTTCATGGCATATTATATAAGCATTGCATTATAAAGAAACAAATATAGTTTGTTAAATTGATGCTGTTTCATTAATTTTGGGCTAGAAACAAAACATAAAGGAGAAGAGACCCGTTACTAAAAACACATGGTCAGGTAAATATATAATATCTGACAGCCAACACATTAACTTCAAACCTAACGACTACCTGGTTTCCCTTGGCTCTATCTTCTTAAATTTTCGTTTATTTTCTAAAACATTTTAATGGATTCATTAATATATACGAAAAGCTATATATATATATATATATATTCATGTACAAAATATTTAAATGAAAGGGAAAGTTCAAAAGATCGGGTTTGATTTTGATTTTGATGAGACAAAATGAGGCACGACTAGTATGACATCAAATATTTATTGCCTTAGATCTAGCCCTTGTCTTTTATTTTCTCGAAAACAAATTTGTTTTTACCTTGTATCGATATATTTAAAGATGAACTTACAAAAGAGGTGTGTATATTGTATTGCATCTTCTTAATAGTACTTATATTACTATTACTGTTAAATTCAGATTCTGTTCTGGGCTGGTTTTTCAAAGAAATTGAACTGGTATGTCATCCCTATAGGGATCCTTTTGAACCGAACTAACTTTTTTTGTAAACCGATAGGTTTTGAATAAAAACTGTAATGTATTGCTTGGGTAAAGGAGGCGGAACGGATCTTCTTTCAGAATTGTGGAACCGATTTTAGTTTTTTTGGGTTAAATGTTAGTAATTAGATTAAACTTTGAAATTAGTAAAGACCAAAATATATGCTCTAAAGTGAAAATCAAATTTTTGACATCGTCTGACGATAACATGTTTGAAATTGATTTATCAATCATAAAAAGTGTCTAAACTTGTATAGGTTGTTTTTTTTTTTTACAATAATGATTCATAATGTGAATGTGTACATCATATCATTCAATTGATTGTCTCACGAGTGAGGCGCTAAAATAAATGTGAATACACTAATTTCAAATACTTTTTTGTTTCTTTCTTACATATATATTTACTCGAAAACTGGGAATGGTCGGACCATTCGCAACCCAAATATATACGTAAATTAAATACAAAGAACGTTCATATGTCCGCATATGTACATTACATGTTTGTGTGTACAACAAACAATTATACCGAGCTTGTGAATTTTTCAAAATTTTACCCCCCCTTAAAAATCTTTTCCTAAGGAATTTATGTATATTTCCCTTTGCAATATGCAACCTTTCTCTCTTATAAAGTATATAATAAGACGTACCATATATATGCGTATGCATATTTATATCTAAAACGTAAAAGAGACACGAAAACCTAGGTTCTCCCCAAATTTCATCCAACGGCACAAACCGCATAATAAATAACCCTATCAAAATATAATAATAAACTTGAAATTTGATAGCGATAGTTTAGTCCTCGATAAATGCGAGTCCCTCATATTTACTCCTTTTGGCATTCATTCTCTTTATCTCTCTTTCTCAACTTGATATGTCTTTTGGCGTCTCTTTCTTTCTTTTATTTTGCTTTTTTTTGTTTTCGTTTCAAATCCAACTGTAAGACAAAACAACGAACGAGGAAGAGAGAGAGAAATATATATCTAGTCACGATGCAGGAGATAATACCGGATTTTCTTGAAGAGTGTGAATTCGTAGACACTTCACTAGCCGGAGATGATCTATTTGCCATCTTAGAGAGTCTTGAAGGCGCCGGAGAGATATCTCCGACAGCTGCATCTACACCAAAAGATGGAACCACAAGTTCCAAGGAGTTAGTTAAGGAACAAGATTATGAAAACTCATCTCCTAAGAGGAAGAAGCAAAGACTAGAAACCGGCAGGAAAGAAGAGGACGAAGAAGAAGAAGACGGAGAAGGAGAAGGTGAAGGAGAAGAAGATAATAAGCAAGATGGGCAACAAAAGATGTCTCATGTAACCGTGGAACGTAACCGGAGAAAGCAAATGAACGAGCACTTAACCGTCTTACGTTCTCTTATGCCTTGTTTCTACGTCAAACGGGTATATTCAATACATCCATAAATTTTCTTAGTCAGTATGTGAGTTGTGGTAGCGCCCGACTAATTAATTCTATTCGTTCAACTAATCTTTTTGGTATACGTATCTGTCATATCATTTCAGAAACATCAAAGTATCATATCTATTTTTTAAGAATAATGACAATTATAATGACATTTGGTCCCACTAATCATCTCTATTTCTTTTCTTTCTTTCATGTCACAATGTGATATATAGACTGTTCATATTGACTTATATTTTCTTTCTTTCCTCATAAACCAACCTAATAATAAAAGGGGGACCAAGCATCGATCATAGGAGGAGTTGTGGAGTACATAAGCGAGTTACAACAAGTTCTTCAATCATTAGAAGCCAAGAAACAACGTAAAACTTACGCCGAAGTCCTAAGCCCGAGACTTGTCCCGAGCCCTCGTCTTTCACCGCCTGTTCTAAGCCCGCGGAAACCGCCTCTTAGTCCGCGCATCAACCACCACCAGATCCACCACCACCTCCTTCTCCCTCCCATAAGCCCTCGAACCCCTCAGCCCACAAGCCCATACCGGGCCATTCCGCCGCAACTACCACTCATCCCACAGCCTCCACTTCGTTCTTATAGCTCACTGGCCAGTTGCAGCAGCTTAGGAGACCCACCTCCATACTCTCCTGCTTCATCTTCTTCCTCTCCTTCAGTCAGTAGTAACCATGAGAGTAGTGTGATTAATGAGCTTGTTGCTAACTCAAAATCGGGTTTGGCTGACGTGGAAGTGAAGTTCTCAGGAGCTAACGTGCTACTCAAAACGGTATCGCATAAGATCCCGGGACAAGTTATGAAGATAATTGCTGCTCTTGAAGATTTAGCTCTTGAGATTCTTCAGGTTAATATTAACACCGTCGACGAAACCATGCTTCATTCTTTCACCATCAAGGTACGTACGAATAATCATCCTAATTAATTTTCATAGATTTGTTTTTTGTCTTTTTCATGACTGTAATTCAATACATTTATTTTTCCTTACATAGGATATATTTTGGGGGAAGAAATGGTAGGGTAGTGTAATAAGTAATAGTTCATTGATATTCACATAAATTCATACCCACCTTTGATTTATAAGAAATTCAATATATGATATACAATTCTTATCTACATTGTATATATATGCACACAAACGTAGGGGTATGTCAGATTGCTCACAAGCATACAAAACTAAACTATTCTTTGTTTTGTATACTTTCACAAAAACTCTTAATATATACATTTGACTTTCTTAAAAAGGAACAAGGTGTGAAAGAACACGTGTCTTTATATATCATATACAATTCTATGTGAACATTGAAGAGCACCCAAAATTCAAATTCTAAATTCGAAATAAATTATTCTATATATTTGAATTTTATTCAAATAAATCAAGCTGCCTTAGTTTCGTGTCAAGACTTAGTTCTATTTCCGATAAGTACACACATTTGTACAATGAAGAATTTATACAATGGTTGTAGGTCCAAATATTAGTCTAGATTTTATTATTGATGATTTGGTTATCGAAAAAATGTGATCAAAGATCAAGTAAGGATGCTATATATTATATATAAATATGTCTCCCAGTGTAGGTATTTGGTAATTAAGTTGTTTAAAATAGGTAATTATGCAGATGATATGACTCATGGTTAGTGAGATTGCTTTTTAATAATTAATTTTGTTTTTTTGCCAAAATTTTGTTATAATTTTTATCTACACGTCTTTCGTTGGAACTATAGAGCTACTCAGAATTATATAATTGTCAAATATTATCCATATATATATATATGTATATCTCTTCTTTTTTTTTTCTTTGGTTAAAGAGCAATTATCTCTATATCTATATCTCTCTTTTTCTTTTGATAGATTGGAATTGAGTGCCAACTAAGTGCAGAAGAACTGGCTCAACAAATTCAGCAAACATTCTGCCAATAAAAGAATGATTTAATACATCTTCGTATAAACCCTAACGAGAGATCAGTACGTACTCACTTTCTCTCCTTATTATCCTATTAATTATCTTCAGACTTTTCTACAGAGATATGGAGTTCCTTTTAAATTAAAATGTTATTTAAATTTTCAAAAAATATTAATTAATTATAACTAATATAGGTATAAGTGAGATTTTAAAATTTATCAGCTTCATAACAGCTTTGTCACGTGTATTTTTTTTTTTTTTTAAACTTCAAAATTAGAGTAGCCGTACTCCTACTATGTAACTTTTTTTTTGTTATTACATCGAGCATTGTAGCTGTAATTGCATATGAATGAACAACAGTGTATGAGTTTCGAGTTTCTCATGAATAAAAATTTATCTTGCATCTTAAATTTGGAGGGATATATCTTTTGTAAATAGAAAAAAAATGCTTCTACATGCCGCAGCAAATGTTCTATATAGATCTAAAGAGTGGATGTTAATTAAAGATCGATAGAGAGAATCTGGTTTACAAGGATGTAACGATGTTAATTTAGTTTATCAAAAAAAATATTATAAACTCTTAATAAAAAATTGTTTTGATTTTTGTTTTCGCTATGGATTATCTTGTCTCGAAATTAAAATATGTATGTATACAATGGTGGACCTAGAAACTTTTTTTATTGGGGTCAAAACATAAATAAAATTTTTTTAAATATAATAACATCTTACAAAACTACCCTACGATTTTTCATATCCTGAAATCTCTTCATCACAGTTTCATTTGTAATAGTTTTGAATACATCTTTTTCGACATAGCAAACTAAACAATCATTCAAAAAATGATCCCCGATCCGATTGCGTCGATAAGTCTTCACGATCTTCATTGCTGAAAAACATCTCTCAACAGTTGCAGTACCAACACGCAAAATCAAAACCAACTTCAAAAGTCTATACACCAAAGGATGTGACATATTTTTTCGAATTTCCACCAACATACGAGCAAGTTCTCCAAGAGACTTGAAATGAGTAAATCTTTTATCATTTCGAACACTATCAATGTAGATATCTAATTCTCGTTCAAGAGATATGCACTCTCCATAAGTAAAATCGTCTGGATAGAACATAGATAACCTCATCAACTTTGAGTGGTCAAATTCAGAGAACGAATCAATAGGAGATAAAGAAGAAGCACAAATAAGCAATTCGGTGTTCACCTCATTAAAACGATCGTTGAACTCTTGAAGCTGTAAATCCAAAACAGCATATAGGCAATTGACCTTGTAGTGATGCATGTTTGAAACTCCTGTTTTTTTTTCTTGGTCTCCTTGAGTCAACAAAATCTTTCTCCATCTCAACCTTTTCAATATCATGTTCATCATAAAAAGAAGAAACTTGAGAGAATTCCATCCATCATCCCTAAACTTCTGGAGTTGTCTTTTAGTTGATTCCACCAATGACATATCATTTAAAATATCTTGATCTCTTCTTTGTAGCGCCATGGACAAGTTATCCGTGAGTCCTAATAGGTATATCATCATTTGCAAATAAAATACAAAATCAAAACTATGAAAGTACTTGAGGAGTCCACATGCTTGACGTCTTTTCAAGTCTTCTGCACCTTCATTCTGAATGTACTCGAGCACTTCGATGATACATGAAAACAACTCAATCAAACACAATAGAGTTTTAAAATGAGAATTCCAATCGGTATTCCCTGGTCTCTGAAGAGAAACCTCTTGATTCAACCCTGTTCTAGTACTGATTTCACCATTATTGATTCCTTCTTCAATCTTTTTCCTATAACTCTCTCGGATCATGTCCTTCCTTTTACATGAAGCTCCCACCACATTCAGCAACAAAGAAATCATATCAAAAAATTCACAATATCAAAATGTTTCTTTGCTACCGCCACAACAACTAACTGAAGTTGGTGAGCAAAACAATAGACATAATATGCTGATGGAGTTTCTTTAGAAATTAATGATCTTAGTCCATTGAACTCACCTCTCATATTACTTGCTCCAYCATAACCTTGTCYTCTCACCTTTTTAATGCTCAATCSATATTTTGCAAACAAAGAATCAATCGCCGCTTTCAAAGATGATGAAGCTGTATTGCTTACATGCGTAACACTCATGAATCTTTTTTTTACCATCCCGTTTTTATCAACAAAACGAAACACTACTGCCATTTGTTCTTTATCAGAAACATCAGCTGATTCATCCACCAACAAGCCAAAAATATCATGATCAATTTCTTCGATAACAGATTTGACTAGTTCTTCTGCAAAACAGTTCACTATATCTTTCTGAATCTTTGGACACATCATTTGATTATTCCAAGGAACATTTTCTAAAACAACCTTACCCACAACTTCATTTTGTTCAGCAGTGTATTTCAAGAGCTCCACAAAATTTTCTCTATTAGCAGATTTTTCTGACTCATCATGACCACGAAAAGGTAATCCTTGTCGCAATAAGTATCTAGAAGCATCAATTGATGCATTCAACCGAACTCAATACTCATTCTTCGTAACATCATCTTGCTTTTGAAAAACATGCTTGATAGACTGACAATGGTTCATCAAGTTTTCACACTTCATTACTGCTTTTTTATGAAAATCACTTATCGCATGCCCTGAAATTCTATCAAACTTATTCCAGCAAGAAAAACCTTTATTGCTCCATGATTCATTTTTTCTGCCCTTACCAGCATTATCTCTGAACAAATAACAACATAGACAAAAAGCTGCTTCTTTCTTCACACTATACTCTAACCAGTTTTGAAACATATCAAACCAAACTACGTTAAAACGCCTCAATACACCTCCTATTTCTTTTTGTTCAAAATTATGACCTCGAGGTTGGCAAGGACCTCTAACCAAGTACTTGCGAATTACCTCATCTCTTTGATTTGGATGATAATCTGCTATTCTTTTTCGATCGACAGGATCCCATGACAATTCATCTAAATTACTGCAAGATGGAGATGGATTTTTTCTTTTCAAAAACTTTCTCATTGTTTCCTGCATTTCCCTGAAATAAAAGCAATCAAAATCTATTAATAAAAAATATAAATGTACAACAATTATTCATAAACTCGATCACTATATGCAATTGAAAAGGTTTACCTCATTAGTTTTATTCAGTTAATAATAATAGAATTATTAAATACAAACACGTAAATTAAATTTCATTCACTACTAGTCAAGCTATCGAACATGTTTCCTTCTACCGTTCTACGAGTCTATACTTGGCTTGTCTAGTTGCCTTAAAACAATTAAAAACAGATTGAAATCGATACATAAGCTTTAATTAACAAATCATGGCAATTGGCAAATATATATAATGATTTTGATTCAGCAAATTAGTATTTTTTGTGAAGTTTATTTCGTTTTTCATCATATATATGATCATATGAATATTTTCTAAACATATCAAAGAAACAAAATTTTAATCTTAAATTTTGACTTACTTGGATGAAGATGAAGTTTGAAGATTAGAAGTTGAAGAGGTGAAAGAYGAACACAAGTAGTCTCAATCTTAGGTTTTATTAGGGTTTGTTTAATTATTTTGTTAGGGAAAAAGATTTAAATAAATTGAACTTTACTTTTATGTTTTAACTAAAAGACAATTCTTTTAATGGGCCACTCTAAACAATCTCATGAACTAAAAAATTTGTATACTATTTTTTTTTTAAATTAATAGGGGGTCAACTAATGGACCACAAAAAACAAACACAAATAGTCTAAATAAGTAGTATACTATTTTTTTTTTAATTAATGGGGGAAATTAATGGGGGGTCAGTTGACCTCACACTCTTCAATATAGGTCCGCCCTTGCTTGTAGTGATGCATGTTTGAAACTCCTGTTTTTTTTCTTGGTCTCCTTGAGTCAACAAAATCTTTCTCCATCTCAACCTTTTCAATATCATGTTCATCACAAAAAGAAGAAACTCTATTCATGAGAGAATTCCATCCATCATTCCTAAACTTCTGGAGTTGTCTTTTAGTTGATTCCACCAATGACATAGCATTTAAAATATCTTGATCTCTTCTTTGTAGCACCATGGACAAGTTATCCGTGAGTCCTAATAGGTATATCATCATTTGCAAATAAAATACAAAATCAAARCTATGAAAGTACTTGAGGAGTCCACATGCTTGACGTCTTTTCAAGTCTTCTGCACCTTCATTCTGAATGTACTCGAGCACTTCGATGATACATGAAAACAACTCAATCAAACGCAATAGAGTTTTATAATGAGAATTCCAACGGGTATTCCTTGGTCTCTGAAGAGAAACCTCTTGATTCAACCCTGTTCTAGTACTGATTTCACCATTATTGATTCCTTCTTCAATCTTTTTCCTATAACTCTCTCGGATCATGTCCTTCCTTTTACATGAAGCTCCCACCACATTCAGCAACAAAGAAATCATATCAAAAAAATTCCCAACATCAAAATGTTTCTTTGCTACCGCCACAACAACTAACTGAAGTTGTTGAGCAAAACAATGGACATAATATGCTGATGGGGTTTCTTTAGAAATTAATGATCTTAGTCCATTGAACTCACCTCTCATATTACTTGCTCCACCATAACCTTGTCTTCTCACCTTTTTAATGCTCAATCGATATTTTGCAAACAAAGAATCAATCGCCGCTTTCAAAGATGATRAAGCTGTATYGCTTACATGCGTAACACTCATGAATCTTTYTTTTACCATCCCGTTTTTATCAACAAAACGAAACAYTACTGCCATTTGTTCTTTATCAGAAACATCAGCTGATTCATCCACCAACAAGCCAAAAATATCATGATCAATTTCTTCGATAACARATTTGACTAGTTCTTCTGCAAAACAGTTCACTATATCTTTCTGAATCTTTGGACACATCATTTGATTATTCCAAGGAACATTTTCTAAAACAACCTTACCCACAACTTCATTTTGTTCAGCAGTGTATTTCAAGAGCTCCACAAAATTTTCTCTATTAGCAGATTTTTCTGACTCATCATGACCACGAAAAGGTAATCCTTGTCGCAATAAGTATCTAGAAGCATCAATTGATGCATTCAACCGAACTCAATACTCATTCTTCGTAACATCATCTTGCTTTTGAAAAACATGCTTGATAGACTGACATTGGTTCATCAAGTATTCTCACTTCATTACTGCTTTTTTATGAAAAACACTTATCGCATGCCCTGAAATTCTATCAAACTTATTCCAGCAAAAAAAACCTTTATTGCTCCATGATTCGTTTTTTCCGCCCTTACCAGCATTATCTCTGAACAAATAACAACATAGACAAAAAGCTGCTTCTTTCTTCACACTATACTCTAACCAGTTTTGAAACATATCAAACCAAACTACGTTAAAACGCCTCAACACACCTCCTATTTCTTTTTGTTCAAAATTATGACCTCGAGGTTGGCAAGGACCTCTAACCAAGTACTTGCGAATTACCTCATCTCTTTGATTTGGATGATAATCTGCTATTATTTTTTCGATCAACAGGATCCCATGGCAATTCATCTAAATTACTGCAAGATGGAGATGAATCTTTTCTTTTCAAAAACTTTCTCATTGTTTCCTGCATTTTCCTGAAATAAAAGCAATCAAAATCTATTAATAAAAAATATAAATTAACAACAATTATTCATAAACTCGATCATTATATGCAATTGAAAAGGTTTACCTCATTAGTTTTATTCAGTTAATAATAATAGAATTATTAAATACAAACACGTAAATTAAATTTCATTCACTACTAGACAAGCTATCGAACATGTTTCCTTCTACCGTTCTACGAGTCTATGCTTGGCCTGCCTAGTTGCCTTAAAACAATTAAAAACAGATTGAAATCGATACATAAGCTTTAATTAACAAATCATGGCAATTGGCAAATATATATAATGATTTTGATTCAGCAAATTAGTATTTTTTGTGAAGTTTATTTCGTTTTTCATCATATATAATATCATATGAATATATTCTAAAAATATCAAAGAAACAAAATTTTAATCTTAAATTTTGACTTACTTGGATGAAGATGAAGTTTGAAGATTAGAAGTTGAAGAGGTGAAAGACGAACACAAGTAGTCTCAATCTTAGGTTTTATTAGGGTTTGTTTAATTTTTTTGGTAGGGAAAAAGATTTAAATAAATTGGCCTTTACTTTTTATGTTTTAGCTAAAAGACAATTCTTTTAATTGGCCATTGTAAACAATCTCGTGAACTAAAAAATTTGTATACTAATTTTTTTTAAATTAATAGGGGTCAGCTAATGGACCACAAAAAAAGAAACACAAATAGTTTAAATAAGTAGTATATGTTATAAATACGGTGTTTATATATAGTTGTATTACCGAAAGAAATTTATCGTACCCGCAGAACCTGAGTGTGTCGATATATATGAGAGAGAGATATTTTATTATGAAGAAGTTATTCTCTTGATATCCATTTTACATCGAACAAAACCTTCGTATTTATAAGCAAATGAAATAAGGTTACTGTGCATGCATAGTGACAGTGGACTCCACAAAAAAATTATTTTCTTCGTCGGTGTATGTGGACGGTGCCTACATTATGACTTTTACAACAATATACTATTTTTTTTTAATTAATGGGAGGGGGTCAGTTGACCCCACACTCTTCAATATAGGTACGCCCTTGTATGTGTACACATTTTTACCGTATATACGTATTTGTGTAAGAACTAATTCAAATGTCTCGTTTCACATTTTTATCAGTAGAATCGTTCTTTTAAGAATATCTCTACTGTATATGTATTTAAATATTTACGTAGTAAAATCAGATTTGCTGAAAAAAATAAAGGAAAACAGCCACAAACTCATAGTCGTCGTGCCTAGAGTCATAAGGATTTAAGACAAATTTTGATATACGCAACGAAAAAGATAACAATAATCATATGATTATGATTATGATACAAATACACTAATATATCAATATAAGTTCTAAACCATTCTGTTTACTCCTGACTCGTGCATGAAGATGGAGACTTGAAATGCCAATGGTGTCAAACGAATAGAATTTTTGAAACAGAGTCGATAATTTCCCTTTTTTCTCTAGAATTGTGTACTTTTTTTGGGTATGAAAAGTTTGACGAGATAAATAGTTGACAAAATGAAACAAATTTAGATACACGAATTTTCAGAAGAAAATTCCCGAAATCGATAGTCCGAGTCCGAGAGCATAGCGCAGAGTGCCCCCTAGGTGAACTTACGACTGGGCTGTGAAAAGTGGACTTGAGCATATTACCAATAAATACTTATATGGAAGCATTTTTTGAACCAATAAACACTCGTACCTTGTACCTTGTTAAATAATGGGCTCAACTAATTTGGATACTATTGGGCCTACAATTGCTATATTTTAACTGGAATAGTGACTTTTGAGTTTATGTGAAACGACATATAGCTTTGGTAGCTGAATTGTTTGAGTTTATGTGAAACGACATATAGCTTTGGTAGCTGAATTGAATCGTTTGGCTTCGTAATCATGAAAAGCCCAAAATTCTATCCGTTTGATTCGTGTTCATGACAAATCAGTTTTAGAAGCAAAACGTCCGTATCGTGTTAGTCGTTACCAATGAGACTGACGTTTTAAATAGACGTTTAGGATTATCCCCTATTGTCGACCAAAAAAAAAAAAAGAATATCCCCTATTATATACATTACATTATGTGTTGGTAGACAGTTTTCAAACTGATAAAATTTATGTATATTAAGCTACGTCAATATTTAATATTCTTATTATGTATTTGTTTTTTTTTGTTTTTTTTTTGTTTTTTTATTGTGAATTGATATAAAAGTTAAGTCCACACATAGCTCATGTAATGTAACACCTAGTGTATAAGTGTTTGTTAAAATGTGTGTTCCTAAAGGTTAGAAATTGAAGTGCTGTTGACCAAAAAAAGAAGATATATTGGAGTTTTTTTTTTGTATAGATATATTATTTCATTAGTATTGTAAATACTTTTATGTTTCTTCAAAGTATATTACTCAACTATAACTAATTTTTGTTATTTATTTACTGTTTAAAATGTTTGTCGCTAATTAAACTATTATTCAACCGTTTTTCAAATGACTGGCGGCTACCTCTAGATAAAGTTCTCTGAAAGACCATAAATACACAATTTTTATTTTATAAATGGTTTAATTACATGATTGAATAATGTAATCTAATAATTTGTTGTACTATTTCTATATCGTATCATGATTCATGTTTAAAACTCAGTAGTGTGGATATATGAGTTGTAGACGAGCAAAAAAAAAAATAACCGCACTGATTAAAGTTGATTATCAATTGAAACCTATATTATAAAAGTTAAAAAAAACACAACAAAAAGAAAATAATAGATGATAAATTCTTCAAACTAACAAGAACCACTACTATACATCTATTATTATTTTTTTTTCATTGTATTTTCTCGTTGGTGGTGGGGATTAAAAACAAAATAAAATTAAAACTAAGAAGGATAAATAGAAAAACGAGGACGGTGAGGTTTGGTATGTTTGTGGGAAGATGAGTGAAGTTGGCGTCGTTTCTCAGCAAAGCCTTCACTGTTTCTCATTATCCAATATCTCTCTATCTCCTCTGGCTGTCTTCCTGGAACTCTTCCTGCTATTAAATCCCACCTAATTCAAAAAAATACAGAAATTATATTTTTATCAAAAACATTAGCAATTATATTTTCAATATATTATTTACATTGTCAGTCATGTGCTTCCTCTACAACCTGGTACACTGTACAAACGTATGTAAAATTGTAAATACTTGTATATTAAATTGTTTAAAAATGTCTAAAACATAATTTTAAATTTAGGCCGAGATAATAGACAGAAGTAAAGAAGAAGAAGAAAAAGAAATTGTTACCTATCACCGACAAGTCTGTACATTCGGAAGATGAGATCTTCTTCTTGTTCAGTCATATTGATAAACTCCCATTCGATACTGCTTACTTCTGCACATAGTTATATATTCAACCAATTAAACTCAAAACAAATTAAATATACAAGATAACTAAGAAGAGACAAATATAATCTTTTAAAAAGTAATTAATTTTGTTAAAACTAGAAACTAATCTTGATAAGTTTTTTTTAAGTTAGCACGAGGTATTATTAATTTAGAAGTCAATATATCCCTCGTTTCTACAAGTATACTCTGAAATAAATAATTAGGCCAAATATCAAAATCGTGTCGAATTCACGCAAAGAAAATCGGATCCTAGGAACTAAATTTCAAGATGTTCAAATGCATCTTTTGTTTTGTTTTTTGGTAAGGGTTAGACTATATTTATAGAAGCATCCAACTTTCTTGCTTTCTACACATGAAAAGATATGTAAACATAATAAAATTGTATGTAGAAAGTTTATAGAGAATAGGGAGGGACCTTCAGAATCATGGAGGGCAATTTTGTGTTGCTTACGACGACGACGGTCAGTGTTATCCATTAATATTGAGGTAAGAAAGAAAAATGGAGAGAAAAATGTGATGAAATTTTGGAAAGTGGAGAGAAAAATGTAAGAAAATAAAGATGTGAGAGATGAGAGTTTATAGAGCTAAGAAGACGATGAAGAAGAAGAAGAGAGGAGGAGAGAGAAGGAAATGTCCAACGAACAGCCTTTGCAAACTAATAGTAAGAAGTGTTGTGTGGTCTTGTTGACCTCTTAGCCTTTGTGTAGACTTGTCGTTGACACTCTCGTATACACATGGAGATGAAGTCTTTTTATTGGGATTTGTACGTATTTGAAGACTAACTTTGTTCTCATTCATAGATGCTAACAAATTCTTTTTCCATTATTCAATTTTTCTAAACCTACTTTCTTTTTAAAATAATAGAATTTATTGATTATAATTTGGCAGAGGCAATTTCAACGATGTTTTAGTTATTATTGGTTTGTTGTTGTTTTATTTCCCTTTTTTAGTCAAGTCCAGCTTGTTTTCTTAAGAAACTTAGTTGTTATTAAATTGCTAGTTTTTCAAGGGTTCGGCATAAAACCAAACTGCACCGGATAAAAATTCTTAAAGCAAATCCAAAACTTGAATTTATTTTCCTCACCGAGCCGAAAAACGAAAACCAAACTTGAATTAATTTCATTATTTAAATGTTCATATTTTGTATTGAAATCTTCATTCCCTATTACAAGAAGTCTTATTCTTATATAAACATAGATTTTTGTTTGATTTCCGCGTCGAGATTGAAACATAAAATTTAAGAAGAAAAAACACGATTTTGTGGATTTTTATCCCAAATTTTAATGAAATTGGTAAATACGCAATGCTTTAAATTTAATCTAAGAATTCCAGTTCTTCGAATATATAATTATAACCCCTATTTTGTGTTTTTACTTTTGACATATGTTTTAGTTTTAGAATCTACGGTGACTAAGACATCACATATGATGCTGTATGGCAACTCCTTCGCTGGCGAAATACTGAAACCACTTACACAAGGATTTAATGAATGCTTTTGGAGAAATTCAATCTCTCTCATACATGATACAACCAAAATCCCATGAATTTGCTATTTTCTTCGATATATTCAAAATCAAGCATAAATTTGAATCGACTCATCAAAATAACGTATTAAAGTCGAGTGCTAGACATCACATATAAAGTACGCTTTTCAATAAATGTTGTAAAAGTACGCAATTACTATCAAAGTGTCCAAAGCGGATTTTCAAGATCTATCACACAAAAATGTCGTCAATACTGTTTTGACGGGTATGGGTAGACGATTCAAACCATCGACCGGAAAGTTCGAAATTGGCTTCTATCTCTTCAGGTTCAGGGTCCATGAAAGATGGACTACAACTCTGGTTCGCTTCGAGACCGTAAAGATTCAACATTGTTCTACCTCTAACACTCTGTTTTTTATCCATATAATGTAAATAAAATTTATTTTTGGGTTGAATAAATTTGAGACACATTCATTAAAAAAAGTAAAGATGTTTTTCGGAGGGGAGGATGGGGTTGGAGCTCTCACGAGAATTAGGTATGATCGGGAGGACTATTTTCTACAAGTGATTTGGATAAATGATTAATGGAAGAAATATGTAATTTGCGGCAACAGACATGAGATTATATTTAGCGTGAGGCGAGTCATGTGAGTTCCATCGCATCATCTCCTTTTTGTAGTGTAGCAAACATGATTAAAAACGAAACTAAAATCTATCTATTTGTTAAATAATTGTCATGTCATCACATCTCCTTTTAATGGAAGAAACTTGGGACCATTTTTTGAATAAATACTTGACCCATGTTTTGGGACCATTTTTTTACGATGTTGGTCGGAGCTCCCAATCGTAGAATACCGACTGTAACGTGCTTTCAGCATATCCGACGTGATGTAACTATTTTGGTGAAGTATCTTTGACCTTTGGTGAACTTATCTTCGATCAAATAGTATGCTTCGCGTAGGTGGGTTTTAGAGGTGGTTCGCCTGTTGAAGACATTGCGGAAGGTGAATCCTATATCGCGGCTCCTGAAGCCTCTGTTCAGTTGTCAAAGCGCTAGGGCTGTTGCCTAAAGTTCGTTTGGAAGGCCGAATACCTCGTCAAATCGGTTGCTATAAATGTTTATCATAGTTTTTTGATAATCGAATGATCAATTTTCTAGATCGAAGAATGCATTCAATGAAAATGTGTCTTCAGTTAGGAGCAAAAAGAAGGAAATTAATTCGTATAGCTAATCCAATGTCTTCAAATTATGGATACCCTGTACAAAAGGACAACGATGTGATTACCTTTTGTAATAATTTGATTTTACCATCTTAAACAACATGTGTACAAAGATGGTGACATGTCTCCTGGAAAGATTAATCATAAAAGCAATCACTATCTATTTTTTCTTTCCACTTTAATTAAAATTTAGACTCTTGTACAAATTATTCTTTTTTTTTGTTGGACAATAAATTTGTTATTACCCAAAAAAAGAAGAAGATAGATTAATCATAAAAGAATTGCTATTAAGGAATACTAGTTTTTTAGTTAAGAAAGTTATAAGAGAGAAAAAGAAATATTGAACCGAGTTGAAACATGGTTGCAGCTGTTGGTAGATCACTTCAACTAACATTCTTAGTCCTAAATAAACATATCTTTTATTCGTAACGTATCAAATGAGTCCACATATAAGTATACGAATCCCCATATATGTATATATAGTATTATATTAAACCTGGTCATTAGAATATCAATTTAAACCTCACAAAGTAAAAGCTCGAATTAAATAACAAAACTCGTTGAACTGTAGATGTTTTGATTGGTTAACATTATTGTTGACTACATTTAAGGTGGTCCAATGAATGTTTCTGCTGCTTTCTGTTGAAATAACGTCATATACGATAATACGAATGAGAATATTCACTTAACCGCCTATACATTTAGTCACATATGACTATATGAGTGAGTAGATTCACTTAGCCTCATCCATAAACAACATATGAGTAAATATATTTTGACTTAGAGTTATGAGCCCAAAGGAGGGACTCGATCGGGTTGAACGACGAGGAGACGATGTAGTAGAAATTAATTAGGGTTGGACGAATAACGAATACTCTGTTTTTTTTTTCCTATGGTATTTGTGAGCCATTCCATTTTTTTTCTTCTGGATGACATGTTTCTTTCGTTTAAATTCTGGAACTAGCCAAATATTTGAACAATATAATATGTTCCATAAAAATTATTAAAAGCAAGAAAGAAAGGTCACTAACTTATCAATTAACAAGGCTTTTCTTAAAATATTTTATGCTTTGAAGATTTCAATTTGATATATTAATTTTCATCGTTTGACAAAGTTATAATTTACAATAAAGAATCAAAATATTATTGATTGCTTATCGGTACTAATTTTACTTTCAAACACATTAATCTTTTCATTTTTTTCAATGATAAATACATACGCACACACATATATATATACACATATATAATGTACTATATTTTTTTGTATTTTTCATGTATTTTTATATTTAGTATAGTTTTAAACTGTACATATGTCAACACATAAATAATTTATTTAAAAATAATGAAAAGAATTTTTGGACTATATATAAAAAAATCGTACACCAAACTTTGAATCGTGAGAGTTAACCCTTATGTATGTTAAATTCAGTCCTTAAAATCTTTTAATAAAGATTGAAAATTTATGACCCCAATATGTCTAAAAATGGAACCAACTGAATTGTTCTGCATGCATATCCAATATGTGCTTACATACTTAATTTTGTATAACTTAATCACTGTCAGTCATAAAAAAATGACAAAACAAAAATCCGTGTTGCCAAAAAAAAATATTATGAGAGGAATAAACAATTACAAGTAAACATGTAAATAATATTGTGTCCTATCCCATTCTATTATGTATTTTCATCATACTAACTTAGGGGAGAACAAAAAACCTAAAAATACGGTTTTATATTAAAAATTATGATTATAATAATCTGAAAAGTAGTATTGACGTTTTGGGTAAACATCCGACTTTCTAAACTCAGACTTCAACTAATTCATTCGCTAACTTTGACCAAGCTTATTCATGAACATGTATAATATATTTATATATATAGATATATATATATATAGCTTAAAGGTGCATAAAGAAGTGTCTGAATCTTTTATGGCTGTAAAAGGAGATATGTCCAAAGTCTTTGATCGTGTGGAATAGAGCTACATTAGATCTTTATTACAAGCTCTTGGATTTAATCAAAAGATGGTTAACTGGATAATGGTGTGCATCTCCTCTGTTACATATTCTGTTCTCATCAATGATCAAGCTTTTGGATTCATTACTCCACAAAGAGGTACATATTCTGTTCTCATCAATGATCAAGCTTTTGGATTCATTACTCCACAAAGAGGTATGAGACAGGGAGATCCCTTGTCACCTTTTCTTTTTGTTTTGTGTGCTGAAGGTTTAACTCACTTACTCAACAAGGCTCAAAATGAGCTTTTACTTGAAGGTATTTGTTTCAGTGAAAATGGTCCAGTGATTAATCACTTATTATTTGCAGATGATAACCTTTTCATGTGTAAAGTCTCAGTTGTTCAAAGCATTCTTCTTCAAAATATTCTGAAAAGATATGAGGAAGCTACTGGTCAATTCTTAAACAAAAACAAATCCTCAATCTCTTTTGGAGATAAAGTGAGTTTCTCTCAGAGATTGGAAATCAAGAGAAGCTTTGGAATTTTTACAGACGGTGGAGCTGCAACTTATTTGGGTTTACCTGAATGTTTGAGCGGCTCTAAGATAAAATTATTAAGCTTTTTGAAGGAAAAGTTACAAGGTAGACTCTCTGGTTGGACAAACAGATTTCTGTCACAAGGTGGAAAGGAGGTTTTACTGAAATCAGTGGTTTTATATCTTCCGGTCTTTGCCATGTCTTGTTTAAAATTACCAAAGTCAACTTCAAAGACGCTTGTCAGTGCAATGTCACAGTTTTGGTGGAGCTCTAGTACACAATCAAGAAAAATCCATTGGAAGAGCTGGGAATCTTTGTGTTTACCAAGGAGATTAGAAGGAATGGGTTTCAAAAATATGGAATCTTTCAATCAGGCTCTATTAGCTAAACAGGCTTGGCGTATTGTTTCTGAACCAGCTTGCTTTTTTTCAAGATTCTTAAAGAGTAGATATTTTGAGCAAGGTGAATTCCTAAAGGTTGGTATTGGTGTCAAACCTTCCTTTGCTTGGAGAAGTATTCTTCATGGAAGAGAACTATTAATGAAAGGTTTAGTCGAAAAGATTGGCAATGGGAAAAAAACCAATGTCTGGATTGATAATTGGTTAGAAGACAAACCTTGGAGAGCACCTGAGAAAGAATGCCATGTTTGATGTTGCGATGAAAGTTTGTGATCTCCTTGATCATTCTTCTGGCTTTTGGTTAAAGCAAAAAATTGAAGATCTCTTTTTTCCGGTTTACCAAAAGAAGATCTTGAGTATAAATCCAAATACTAAAAGGGAAGATTTCTTGATCTGGAGGTACAATAAAAATGGTGAGTATAGTGTTAAATCAGGTTACTGGTTGCAGTTTTCTGCCTCTAAATCTTTGGTTTTGGCAAAGGGCAAAAACTCAACCTTCATTGAATTGTCTAAAGAATGAAGTTTGGAATTTGCAGACAGACCAAAAGATAAAGATATTCATTTGGAAAAGTTTGAATGGTGCTTTAGCTGTGAGAGATGGGTTTGCAAAGAGAAGAATGGGTATTGATAATAGTTGTCAAATCTGTGGATGACACAATGAAACTATTAATCATGTTTTGTTTGCATGTCCTGCAACCAGAATTATTTGGTCTCTGTCAGATTTTCCTTCTCCAAATATGGGGGTCCAAGGAAATGAAATCTATGCAAATATGCAACACTTGATTCTCAACAGGTTCAATTCTTCTTGGCCTTTTGAGATAAGAAGAAAATTTCCTTGGATTTTATGGAGAATCTGGAAAAACAGAAATCACTTCATTTTTGAAGAAAAATCTTTTCTTCCTTTAGTTTCACTTTCAAAAATCAGAGATGATGCAGAAGAATGGTTTAATGCTCAAAAGGGAGATCAGATTGTCAGTGAACATCATGATACGCTACAGTTTGTGAATCAAGTAGGATTGAGTGGTAAAGAATTTAAGTTATGGAGAAGACTAGAGAAGCAATGGCTGAAATGTAATGTGGGTGTATCTTGGTCAAGGAACAATGAATTACTTGGCAGTTCTTGGATCATTCGTGATGAATTTGGAGAAGTTCTTCTTCATAGTAGAAGAGCTTTCACGAAGGTAAAGAATAGAGATGATGCTTTTGCGATCTCATTACTATGGGCTATGGAAAGTGTGATTAGTCATAAAATAAGTAAAGTGATCTTTGAAATTCAAAGTTCCATGATGGTTGGATGGATTGAACCACCGAAAGCTTGGCCAGCCTTCATAGATCAAGTCAATCTAATTAAGGAAACTTTTTTGAAGATAAAGGAGGCGAAGGTTTCTTATATAGAAGCGAAGGTGAATGTTAGTGTTTTTCTTATTGCAAAGAGTGTAACTTCTGATTTTAGATTAAATTCATATGTTTCAATGGGGTATCCTTGTTGGTTAAAGGTTCTCTTTGAAAAAGAAAAGCTTATATCTAGGTAATTAGAGTTGGTTAGTTTAGAACCTCTTCTTTTGTCTCCTTGGAACAAGGTTTCAAGTTTGAGGTTTTTGGTTGTTGTATTTGGGTTTTTTTGGCAGAAATTTGGTTTGAGTCTGTGAGATTAAACGAGTTGATATAATCGTTTAACCATGATTTTTTGGGGTTGTTGATCTGAAGTTTCATAGTTTGAAACAAGAGCTTGTCTAGGTTTCCTGTAACAAGAGCTTGTCTAGGTTTCCTGTAACCTTATCTCTGTATGTTGCTGGTTCAAACTTTATAATATTAACAGTTGACTAAAAAATAAAAAAAAAGATATATAACATTAAAGTTAAAATAATATAATTTTTTTACAGAAAGTAAAGCACGTACCCAAGATCAAATCAAATCGTAATATGTACAGAAACTCTAACTGAATAGATTCTGCACTACACAGAACAAAAGTACTGAATCTCAGCAAAATAATGTATTGTGAAAATCAGCACAGCGGAATTTGAGAAAAAAAAACCAGAGGAACTTCTTCAAACAACAAACCTGCACGATTACTAGAGTGATAATGTTCTTGTAACATCATTTTTAGTCTGTATGCTTCATCAGCATTAGACGGTCAGTTTGATCTTTCGAATAATTGGTATGACTTGTCAGCTAGTCCCATCATCATAATTAAAAGTTATATTTTTTATTTACTCTCATGTGAATTGTATTTTTTCTTTTATTCTTTGGGGTAAGCACAATTAATTTTAAAATCATGAAAGAAACGCTTTTCAGATAATGTATATATGTATATCTTAGTAGGGATGACAGTTAGGACCGCAAGATTGTACATTGTAGGTTGGTTATTAACTAGTTTGTAAGTGCAGTAAATGGATGATACACACGAAGATTAACGAGTTTCGGCAACGTGCCTACGTCTTCAAAGTACCAACTAGATTTATATAGTCTATCTTACAACAAGAACATGACTCATTGAGATTACACGAGACTAAGACACATCATAGTTCATCACCAATCAATATCTAGTAAGCCCCAACCTGGAATTACACGACGTTAAGACACATCTTAACTCAACACCAATAATACACAGTCTAGAACAACCAGACATGTGTTCCAGCAAGTCACTCTCTGTTTTTCTCTCTTTGAGACCGAAATAATACAAACGTTTTCTCTCTATTTTCCTTCTAAGCTCTCCCTTGTATATATATCCATATACCTAAGAGATAAGTCATCCTAGATTTTCCACAGAAAAATATCATTTTCTAAATAAAATGAATAAATCTTCAAAAATATCTTTTTCATATCTTTTCCACATATATCTTCAAGTGCACGTTTTTCCTTTATCTTAACCTTCCAAATATCTTTTTGATACTTATCTTCGATTCCAGAGCCACGTCAGCATCAATCAAGTAACCTCAAACTTGTTCCAGCAAGCTGATTCTTGTTCCAACAAGTTATGCACTTTCATTCTCCCCTTTTTTAACTGAGTTTTACAACTCAAGCTCACCACATCCATCGCGCATATCCAGCAAGAATTCATGATCTAAGAACTCCCCCATAATCATGTACCATCGTGAATTCATGATCTAAGAGCTCCCTATTAATCATGTACCATCGTGATAATTACCTCTCCATGGATCTTCTACATTCTCCCCTGCTAGAGTGATAAAACTCTGTTAAAAATTCAAAAACATACTTGTTGGAATGTTCTCCTCAATCAGAATCGTCTTCCTCTTTGAGCTCTCCAATAACTCTCATTCTTAAATCTGAACCTCTTCATCTCAAAGCTTTCTTGACCACTTGACGTGTGTTCCAAACACCCATATATGCAACATATAGTCTTCTTTGAAGTACTTGCTGGTGACTTATAAGACACATCTCTTAACCCAAACATTTTCAAATCTCCTTGGATCTTGAACAAATCCTTTTTGTCTCAATGGACAACTAACCTTGTCAAGGAATTTATAGCAGTAGGCCTTGATATGCCCTTTTTTTCCATAATAAAAATAATTCAGCGTACAAGATACCTTTTGGTGAAGTTTCAGTTTTTCTGTTCCAACAAGATTTCGCCTGTTCCAGCTGACAAATGATGTTCTTAGATTTGACGAACTTCTATTATATCCACGACACAAATTTGTAGTATCCCTTCCAGTAACACTTAGAGTGTTTCTACTGCGTTTTACATTGCTCTCATCCATCGGATTTATGATGACACTCTTGACAGTTTCCTGGAACAGTTTTTCCCCTGTTCCAGTAGACTTTGACAAATTTCCTTGAACAAAAATTGTTTTCACCTTAGCTTCACCTCTATGATTACTTAGACCTGAATTCATACCTTCAGTTGTCTGATCCATATCCGGATTGACTGAGTTACCGCGGACAAAGCTTGTCTTCCCACTCGTTTCACCTCTATGATAACCAAGTCCAAAATTTAACTTCCCAACCCTTCCCGAAGCCAAGATGCTTTCTAAATCCTTTGTACCACTGTTCAGCATATGAATATTCTTCCTTGTCTCTAACAGCTCTTGAGTGAGAGCTCTGTTCTTCTCCACCTCTGCATTTAGTTCTCCTTTTAACCTCTCATTCACGGTTCGAAGATTCAGATTTTCTTTCATCAGGGATATTCTTTCTTTATTGAGCAGCAACCAATGGTCATACAGCTTTCGAAACTCACCGTCCACATCGACCTCCTTTTCGTCACCTGATTTTTCTTCACTTGATTCATTTACGACTACTTCAGAATCACTTTTTGAATCGCTGCTTGTGTTAGAACACTTGTTGTCGCTTCCTTCTTTAGGTTCTACAAATCCACTTAATGCCACAAAATTGGTTACCTCCTCTCCATCATCTGTTACACTCTCGTCATTGTCTATGTGGGTATTCTCTTTATTTTTCATAACGTTAACACACTCCAATTTTGTGTGTCTATATCCCTTACAACCTGAGCACTGAAACTTTTTTTTCTTAATACTCGGACATTCATGTTTGATATGTCCATATCCTTGACATCCATTGCACCGCTGTCCACATTTTCTTTCTCTTACATCATGTAGAACTGATGTATTTGGATTCTCTAAAGCAGCATCCTTACAATCCATCTCATATGCTTGTAGCATCCCCTTTTTCATCAGCAGTCTCATGTGTTGAGCAACCCCATAGCTGTTCTTTCGAATCTATTAGGTAAGCAGCGTAGCAACTTCTTGACAAGCTTCTTACATGCGTCTTTCAATCACATGCGCTTCATTAGCAATAGCGCAGACTTAAAAAACATAACTTTCATGTTCTTCCATTCTTAGTTTTTCAAACTGAGAAGCCAACCTGTCAATTCTTGATATCTTCACGGTTTTGGTTCCTTCAAACACTTTTTCTAGATTATCTCACACCTCTTTGGCAGATGAACATCCTTGAATCAACTTGAATTGATTCTTGTTAACCGAAATAAAAATAGTAGATAAGAATTTTGCATTATACCTCGACATACTCTTCTCGTTTTTTATCCATTTACTCTTTGTTTTGTTGACAATAGAACCGTCTTTTTTGACAAGCTTAGGGGTTTCATAACCATCTTCCACCATTGTCCAAGCATCCTCATCAATACCTTGTATGATTGCCTTCATGTTCACCTTCCAATATCCATAATTTTATCCATCTAGCGTAAGACTCTTAACTGCAAGTCATTCTCGAAATATATCATCCATCTCTTTCCTCAGGATCCTCACTTTTGTTAAATCGGCTACTGCTGAACGTTCGTACTTGTGTGGTAAATGGATGATACACATAAAGATTAATGAGGTTCGACAACGTGCCTACGTCCTCAAAGTACCAACTAGATTTATATAGTCAATCTTACAACAAGAACATGATTCATTGGGATTACACGAGACTAAGACACACCTTAGCTCATCACCAATCAATATCTAGTAAGTCTCACCTGAATTACGACTTAAGACACACCTGCTCAACACCAATAATACCAACTGTGTTCGTGAAGTCACTCTGTTTTCTCTCTTTGAGATCGAAAGCAATACATACGTTTCTCTCTACATTTTTAAATTGCTTAGCATCTCTCAGTATATCTATACCAAGAGATAAGTCAATAGATTTTCACGGAAAATATCCTTTTCTAAATAAAAAGAATAAATCTTCAAGAATGTCTTTTTCATATCTTTTCCACATATATCTTCAAGTGCACGTTTTCTTTTATCTCAACTTTCCAAATATCTCCAAATATCTTCTTGATACTTATCTTCGATTACAAGAGTCATGTCAACATCAATCAAGTAACCTCAAACTTGTTCCAGCAAGCTGATTCCTGTTCCAACAAGTTTTGCACTTTCACATTTTGCTATGAAACGCGTTTAAGGTATGATTTAAGAGGCTAAAATATAAGAGTCTAGTAGATTATCCTATTGCAAACTAATATATTTAATTCTTATTTCTTCAATTACCTATTTAGTATCGACTTTTATTTAAAATTAACTATAACCTTTCACATATATAAATAAATATATATATATATATATAACAATTAAAATTCCAAATTAATTTAAAGTAAATTGACCACACATAAATATAAACCACAATTTCATTTTAATATTTTCACAAGAAAAAAATGTCTCAATAATTCTCCAATAAATATTGTGTTTAAGGAAATAATACTTTCATTTAAATAATATAAATCTTTGATTAAATATATAACATTTTCTTTATTATTGTTTCTAGGTAGATCAAATTCTTCAATGATCTTAAACGTCATTTATAATTTTAGGGTAACCTCCAAAATTCTATATAACTTTCATCTTTACAATATTTGTGAAAACCCAAAAATATCCCTTACTCATAATTTAAATTAATCAAATTTATCTCCATTTCTGTATAGCTAGTATAATTATGGCACAACTAGTAATTGCGATACTAGTTGTACCACTTGTACCAGTATCATAGTAATACCAGTTTTAATGCTAGTTATAGTAGTCATACCACATTACTATCAGATCTGAACCATTTGAGTTACTGTGTTTTGTTGGTATCACTCTCAGATAAAACTATATAACCTCATGTGGTCAAAATTCAAACCTCAATAGATATAAAATAATAATTTTGTCATTTTTTTATAATAAAATTATTTGGAAAATACAAATAACAAATGAGGTCATTTGAGAATTTGTTATTTTCTAGGTGCTGCTATATATATAATCGGGATAGAGTAATACAAGTTCTTTTTTAGCAGTTGCATATCATGTTGGGTTGATTTGGTAATACATGAGTTACAAAATACAGTATAATTTATGAAAAGTTTAATGAAAAAATCACTATTTAACGGGTTAGTTAAGTTACAAAGAATTTAGAAGTTTGTATGGTACAATAGTCCATTTTGTTAATCTGTGTAATGCATTTAAGAGACAAAAAAAAGTTAAAGAAAATATTTAGGTAGCAACAATTGGTGTAGTCTACCGAAGATAACTCTACAAAAGAGAATTTAGACATCCACAGGTTGAAAATCTTGTGTCTGGTCTAATTCCAATTGAGTCATCTAAAATAAAAAATCCTGTCCACTCGTACTAGGATTAGGTTTTTGGTTGGATTATCAAACATCTTGTCCACTCGTACTAGGGTTAGATTTTTGGTTGGATTATCAAACAAGTCCATTCCTACACTGCATACGACCCATATAAGTTTTTGGTCTCTTTTTTTTTTTTTTCACTTAGCGGATACTTTAATTAAAAAAAAAAAAATTACAAAATCCCAMAAAAAAAAAAAAAAATACAAACTAAGGCAATAAAACACAATAGAAAAAACAAGAGAAAATAGGAAAATGCCAAAACTAAGGATTTGAAACCAAGTACCAAAAGTGAGAATAAACATTAAAAAACGACGAGGGATCGTTAAAAACCTAGATCCAAAAATCCTGGGACAAAATAGACCTAGAAAAAAAAAGTAAAGATGCTTGTAGAACATAAGGAAGCACCAAGCATTTGCCATGCATTGATATGCACAACAGCTTCCAGAAATGAACAGATCGCGAGGGGATCACCATTTCTCGCGATGCAGCAGTGGCCGATCCAAATGCTAAAGACTTGATAAAGATAACGGGACCCCTGCACAAAAGCCAAGATAGAAACCCAAAGAAGAGGCAACATGCATCTGAAAAAAAAAACAATCCAGATCATCAAGCAACAACTCCCAGACTTGACTTTTGTTTTGTTTTATTTTTTTTATGGTTTTATGGAAAAATACAGGCAATAAATTGAAGATTAGTCCAAGTTTCATTTCGGTTTTCTACTGATTTTTTTTTTTTTGACCTTATATTCTTCTTTGGTAATATAAAATTGCATTTCAGAAAATAAAGATACATAATTCATAAGGCAAATTTAAAGGAAATACAAGATGAGTACACTAAAAGAAGGTCAGGAACTATTAAAGTATTAGGTCCTATTTATTTTATGTTACATACAATTTCAATAATATATGTAGCAGATATTACAAATTAAACCAAATAATTTAAATTGCAATTCGATTTTATTATTAAGTTCAGTTTCGGGTATAACCTTATTATGTATTCTCTATGTCTTAGCTATGGTTGTCTTTTCTAGATCTACAATTGTGCTTATTAAAAAAATAAAATAATTACTTGTCTACTAAACGAAAATATAAAACCTTTTTCATAAAACTATATATAACCATCAGATCTCTCGCACCACAAAAATGAAACACTCTCTCATGATAATGTTCATTATTAACTAGAAGCCACTGAATTGATCAATCCGATGGTACATGCAACAAAGGACCAAATTTTTCAAATAGACTCGAATTCTCAAGGGAACCATATATTTTTCTATATTTTTATATCGATAATATATAATATCATGTGCTATCTACTATTAACAAAATTAGATAATGCAGAACTAAATATCATGTAGAAATATTAAATAATATTGAAACTCTTATTTTATAGTTGAAGCTTAATTAATATTCAATCCATATTTCAGTTCAGTTTGGATTCATATTTTTTAGTATTCAAACTAAAACATAATATCATATTATCTTATTAATTTTTTTTGATAAAATAACCTTAAAATATCTTATTAAATTTTTATTAAATTTAGATTCTTCCTATATATTATAAAAGAAATAAGGGCAGAATTTTGTAGACATATATGGAGAAATAGTTTTCCCTTTTTCTTTTAAAACAATGTCGATGAAATTGTTTATCATACATTGGAAAAGACAGGTGTACATATTATCGACATTTTAACAAATGGTTTGACATATCACCGTAATTTAATCGGATTATCATTTTTTTCCGTGATTAACATTAGTATAATCCAAAGATTTATTTCATTTAGACAAAGAACAAAAAGATGAGTGGTTGATATTGTTGGTTATTCGACTAAAACCTCCAACGTCGACTGTCGTAAAATATAGTACTTATCTTAAAAAGATTAACAACATACAATCTTGGGCTTATTTATCTGTAAAATATATGCTCCATCTTAGCTCGTCAGTTCTGTCGGTGTTGCGCTTTGTGTTTACGATTTTTGTTGTTGTTAATTTCTCGTTTCGTAGATTTTGATCTTTTTTCTGTTTCCTTGGATTATAGAATCAAACTCAAAAAATTAATGTGTAGTTGTAGAAACGTACATGTAGATATGGAATTACCCATACATATATTCGAAGATATGGATATTTGAAACTTTGAAATAATTAGTGATCGGTATAAAGTCAAATTTGATTTTTCGGATAACTTGTCAATATCTTAATAGAGTCTACTAATTTTTTTTTTACATTTTGGACCAATAATTAACCATCCATTTAGCGTGGCTTGTTTTTAATTGTTTTTAGGCTTCACTTTTACTTTGATTTCTTGTTTTAGTTTTGTCTCCAACCTTTTATTTAAGTTTAGGTGCATTTGAGTATATGATCACTTTTCTGGTCATGTTTGTGAAAATAGAAGCGTCATATCTTATCGGATAAAAAATACTCAAAAATGAAAAGGACGTTCCAGTAAGATGTCTACTCGTTCATATTGAGACAAAAAAGGCCGAACCAATTTTACTTAAAGATCGTGGAATCATTTTCAGTCAAGACACTTGGTAAAAATGAAACACGGCATAACCGAGGAGATTCATTTGTAGAATTTTCAAATTTCACTTGGTGACCACGTTCCATTAGATTATAGCCGAGCTAATCTTCTAGAGATTCTGCATTTCCCACTCAAAATATATTCTAACCGTGTGAAACTCACATAAGCTTGAAAATTTTCACCTGGTCGGCAACTCGAATGAGTGTCATCCAAAGTTGTCCCATTACCCAAAATCCGACCTGATTTGCATTGGATCTCATATGGATTAGTTTTCTTTGTATATTATCTTAATTTGTATCTGAAAATCATATGTTTAGTTTTAACCTAAATATTTTGGGTCTTCAAACACAGTTTGTAAGATTTTGGATGAAGGTTTTCAGCTCTTATTTACAATTAGTCAATTATAGAAGAAAATTTCATCATTATTCTTATTTTATGAAATCTACTATGTTTCCTTTTTTCCATCTTTTTCTCCTACTTTTATCATGTGTGAATAATCTAGTAGTTTGGTCTTAGGATGATCAAGGGGATTTGGGTGATCTATTGTGTTTGGATGATGACAGAAAGTGAATTATATTCATTGTTCCTTCGTCTTTAGGTAATCTTAATGCTAGGAGAAACTTGATCCATTTATCTTAGGAAAGACTGTGTTTCTAAAACTCGAGTACATCACTATATAAAAAACATATTCAATTAAAAGATCGAACAGAAATTATATTAGAAAATATAAAATTTTATTTAACTCTAAAGACTTTCATTTCCATTGAATTTTTGGTCAATGGTATTTATTAGAGTTAGGTCTGACCATTTTTCTTTGCATTGAAAATCAGTTAGGTGGAGTAATACGAGGTCAAAGAGGAACCTCATTTAAAAGAAAAACTCTTAGTTGGATATTTAAATTCTCCATAATTCTTGAAATTTATAATGACGTGATATCATAATATAAGCATATATTGTTGGGGTGACTAAAGAAACATAATAAATTTTTCGAATGTTATTTTTTTTTCTCATTCTCAATAATACTATTTTTTTTTTCAAAATACTATATTACTATTTTTTAAATGATTTTTGCACTACTTTGAAAAACGAATCATAAAAAAAATATGCCTAACTCAAAGTATTACTTTTTCTTTCGGTTGATACTAGTTTTAGTATGATTATTTCATACAAAAACCATCTTTCGAATTCAGTCCAAACATAAATAACCTTTCATAGAGTTCAACCAAAAAACTAACATAAAAATGTTCACAAGGTGTGTTATGGACTTTACTACCATTTAAAACTTTTAAGTATTGAGTCATGACAAACTTGTTTCCATGATTTTTTTGTAACAACAAAAACCTTCATATATACTCCTTTGTTTCATAGTAAGTTTTCTTTTTAACACTTTTCACACAAATAAAAAAAACATATAAAAATCTCTATTATACCTTCTAAATTTAAGTTGACTCTTTGTTACTTTTCTATAGACTTAAAGTTAAATTAGGTATTTTATACTATATTTTATATTAAAAATCTAAAACAATACTTATTTTAAAACAAAAAAGTACACTTTAAAAATGATGTAATAACTAATGACTGAAACACCCCGACCCAGATCTTTGTTTTAAACATCCGATAAATATTAATCCCAAAATTAATATTTATTAAGCAACAAAATTATTAAATTTAAAAATAAATTTAATATTCATGAACTACCAAGTCTAGATCATCCTCTTCTCATAGCCATGATTCCAGTAGCTCACATTTTTTCTTTACCTGCATCAAGAATGAGATGCATAAGTATTTAATAAATACTTAGTAAGGCTATCCTCTTATCTACATGCTATACACACACATGAATATGAAAATAACAAAATTGAAACATGAATACCAACTCAACCAATCAACCATATCATGATATACTCGATCTAGAACCCCACTTGGCTCATCACACAACTTATCATATCTCCCAAAATAATTAAAGAAAACCAAAACCCTTTGGTAGATAGTTATATAAGAGATTGATAAACTTACACACCAAATTCCAGCTTGATCAGAACTCGTTTGATCCTCCAAACATTTCTCTGAAACAGCCTGCGAAATTCGGATCTTGAACCTCTTTCCTCCTTTTTCTTCTCCACTCACCAAAATCACCCAAAAAACGCTCACAACCACCAAGAACTCGAAAATCACTTTCCCAAACAGCTAGGTTGCTGAATATAAGAGTTTTTATATGTCTAAGGTTATCTGGTTTAATTTGGTTAAATCAAAACCAAAATATCAATCTAAAATTCAATTAAACCAACTCCTCTTGGTTTAGTATTTTCTACCAACTTTCCTTAAGTATATGAGACATACTCGTCCCAAAATGCACTTCACTCATCTCTCAACAATACTCAATAACCACAACGATAATTTTTCTCCCGAAAGAACAGCATAAACCGACTCTAATTAATCAATCTTTCGATTGATTCAGCCAGCATCACCCTTAAGGTTATTAATTAATCTCAGCATAGTTTCCACAGTCGAAACAAATACAAATACAACCACTGTATTTTCTGTTATACAACTCGAAACTCAAAAATCCGGAACAAGGGTGTTACAATGACTAAGTTTGCCACTTTGCTTCATGAGAAAGCTATTTTGGAATTGGTGAGCTTAAATGGAAAAAATGTAATTTCTCGTGCTCGAGCTCATTTTGTTAAACAGTCAGCACAAACATATATCATTATTCATTACTACAATGTAGAATAAAGGAAACAAATAAATTAACAAAGCTATATAAAATGTGAGAGTAAAAACTTCCAACTCCGAAGAAAAATCTGGCCAATCCTCCACATCATCTATTATCTTTAAAAACTTTATACAGTATGTTTCAAACCTGATCGATGTATACCCTTGATGAACGACACATTCCATTCCCTAGGTTAGAAACTCTAGCTCGACATGTAAGGGAAATAATATTCGACTACTTCCTTTCAGTCCGACCAAGCTTAATTAAGGCTTTCCCATTTAGCAAGATAAATCCACAACCAATATATCAATTATCTTCATGCCATGACGCATCAGTTTGACACAGGATTTAACCCAGTAACTAGAAAGTAGAAACCATGCAAGACTTACTATTGTAGTTAATCAATCTCTAAAAACTAGTCAACCGTGAAACCGTTCTTGGAAGATTGATTTGCAAAAAACAATCAATCTTCATCCAAAAAAAACACAAAAGCTTGTGGGTTTTACTTATTCCCAAGTTGAGCTAAAGGAGGAAAAATCATGGTGTAAGTCATTTATGATTTATGTGACGTCAAGTGTAGAAAACAAAACATAATGTGGAGGAGGGGAGAGAAATTGAACAAATATTGCTACTTGATTGAGCCCATGTAGCTATGAAACATTCTGCAAAATATAATTATGTAAGCCAAAATCTAGCAAAGTCTTCAAAGTCAATATTTAAACTACTAAAAAGAGTTAAACCGATACAGCAAATTAATTATAATCACCATTGGTGTATCATATATTATGTCTTGCATCTTTTTGTCTTCTTATGGATTGACCTAATTAAATGTTTTATATATGGTTAGTATTACAAACACATATAGTTAAGAGCTATTTATGATAATCGGAACTTAATGTTTTTTTAATAGAGAATAGAATGATTGTTATGAGGTGAGTCATCTTCTCTCCAAATTCTAACTTCAATCTTCTACAAGGGTAGTAAAACGTTATGTAACAGTTTATGCTTCTCTGGATTCACTCTCAGGCTCGCTGTGCACGTATCCTTACATGTAATTTGGAAGCAAGATAAGGCAAGACTCGACAAAACCGAATCAAGATCAGGATCATCTCTATAAGAAATCTCACGACTTATTCAACTTCGATTCTACCCTATCTCATACTTGACGAAAATCGTCATGGTAGAGTCCTACGTTAAAACATCGTTCTGCGTATTCCAACAAGGATGACTGTCACATCATTTGTGATTTCTTCTTGATCGTTACTAGACCATTTTTTATTTTGGTAAACTAGATTGCTCTTAAAACTTTATAAATTCACTTCCCTCTGAATTTAATTTATTTATTTAAATTTAACCAGAAAATCAAAAGAAAAAGTTGTGCTTTGTGGAGGACAATTTACAATAAGCAAATATCGACACAAAGAAAGAATGCAAGTCCTTGGTGCCATTTCCACTACGATTCCAACAAGTTAGCCACTTTATTTTTTTAAAAAGGGTTAATAGTATTAAACAAAAAAAAATACAAAGTAACTAAGTACAATGAGAAATAAAGTTTGTAAAGGGGATGGGAAGAAACTAGGAACAAATACAATAACGTGGAAAAACAATAAGCAAATATCTTTGAAAAGTCATCTTTGGATTCTCCTTTTTTTTTATCGGAGTGTGTAATGAGAGTTGATACGACATGTGAGAAATTACAAGATTATCTTGAAGAGGAGGCTTCGTTCTCCTTGGCGCCTCAGCAACTTTGAAAGCGGAATCTCTCCATCATTCGTTTTTTTTTTTGCTTTCCTTTTTGTTGATAAGGAGGGTTAGTCTGATTAGTCGTATAGAAAACTCTGTCGCTTCAGTTTTTGTGAGGAGACGATCAGCTCCTCTTCTTCTTCGAATTGCTTTTTAGAAAATTTTTTAATCTTGTGTCTGATGATTAGAGGAATTTTGTGATGCGCTTCAACATAGGATAGTAAAGACTAACTTAGCCAACTTGCGAAAACTTTCTCACTCTTTCTTTCTATGTTCTTTAATTTTAGTGTATTAATGCATGCATTACTGTGACCAAAAGTATATATTAAAATAGAAAATGTCTATATGCATGAAAGTTATGCGTGTAGATTTTTTTTCTTCTAAATTCACCGAACGATATTGAAATATTATTACTTCATTATATTCTGTTAGTTCGCTAGGTTCTTGGAAACTGAAATTTGATTTTAGTGATGGTAGTCTAGCAACTCGAATTGTTCTGTAAATTTAAGGCAATATACAAATTTACGAAGAAAATACATGTTTCGCAAGTTAGTTTGGTTTGATTAAGTGTTTTGAATATTGAGAAACCATGCATTATCATCCAAAACAAAAGAGTGAATAACACCATGCATATATATATATATATATATATATAAGAAACTATATTTATTCACCAACTGATTCTGAATTGAGAGTTTATGAACCTTACCTATTTAGATAAAATGTGTCCCAATTTCTAAGTGCATCACAGTTTTAACCACAATAGATGAATTTCTGTGATTTACGGATCTACGAAATTTTTTGAGATGTCCATTCAATAGCTAATATTTATTCATCAAGCAAAATGAACAACTAAGTCCATTGTCATCTCTGATTTCAAACATAAAACTAAAAATCAAATTTATAATTTAAGTAGATAATCCTTGTTTATTTATAAGATCATATAATATATACATCCCTGATAGAGAACACTAGTTTCACACCCCACGTGTTACTAACCCACCATAAAGCTAACTAGAAAATGTTTAATTTTTTTTTTAATGGAAGTTCCTTTTTATCTATATCCATTATTAACGTTTTCTATTATATTTTCCATAAGCACTCAAACAAATCTGCCTTCTTTATTCGACTTTTGGGAACTTATGTGTGATACAAACAAAATAATCAAAGTTTGTATGTAAATAGTTGGATCAACCCTTTTGGAGCATCAGAATCGTCTCTTGTAGACGTTAATGTGCTACATGAAACCTTCACAATTTATTAAACGAAATCACATATTTATAAATTCTATAATGAATATATAAGGTCATAATCCGATAAATTTGCTTTCGTGAAAAGAAAAGAAGGTGTGTTTTTATTTTTTTTCATTTTTAAGATATATGCGTTTGTATTTTGTGATGGAATAGTTGCTAATAGGTTGTTGAAGCACATAATTTGTGTGTCTAATGTTATGCGTGTATATAATAAGTGTGTGGAAGACATTGTATATATGAACAATTATTTAATCTCCACACACGTCTAACAATGTCATATAAATAATCTAATGATTCCAATAGTTTGATATTAAATTTTGAAAACTTAAGAAGTGAACTATTACAAAATTCTGACCGCTTCAATATGTAATCCACCATCTTTCTAGGTTCGTTTTTAATTCACGAATTTTTTCAAAAGATTTTTCTAATTAAAGCTTGATCTCTATGTTTCCGAAAAAAATCGTGAAGGTCAATTGTTATTAATATTCATCTCACCAATATAATTTTTGGAACAAAACTGTTTAAATTACCTAATGTCCCAAACTTGTGATCAAATTTAGATTATAATTTTAAAATGAACACCAAAGAAAAATTATTATATATATACACACATTATAGACGTAACTCTCCTACTTCCAAAACCATTCCCTAACCTTCGTTCTTCCGGCTAATCAAATGGGTGATAAACTTCGATTATCCATCGGAATTTTGGGTATATTTTTTTCTTTATTTTTTGTGTAATATTATACTTTCTTACTCTACCACATGTTCTTTTCTTTATTTTTGAAATACTTTTTTACTTTTAAACTTAGTCTTCGGTCTAACATTTTCAGAATTTTTTTATTGTTTATCACATATATCTACAAGAAACATATTTGTATGAGATATTTTTTGTTGGTTCTTTTCAAAACTAATTATTTATGGTCACTCTACAGGCAACGGAGTTTCTTTGTTGCTCTATACAGCTCCAATGTAAGAAAATGAAAAATTTATAAATCAAATAGCCAATTTAATTTGAATTAACCAAGAAAGTATATTATATAACTCTTTTTTTTTTTCATAATGGGCATGTAGATTAACATTTTCAAGGGTGTTTAAGAAGAAAAGCACAGAAGAATTCTCATGTTTTCCTTACGTTATGACACTCTTCAACTGTTTGATTTATACTTGGTACGGTTTACCGATTGTGAGTCATCTTTGGGAGAATCTTCCTCTCGTCACCATTAATGGAGTCGGCATCCTTCTCGAATTAATCTTCATTTTCATATATGTCTGCTACGCGTCACCCAAAGAAAAGGTAAATTATTCATTAGAATCATATGATACTTTTTTTTCATTGGGTAAAATAAAAATTAGTGACATTGATCCTTATATAATTAACGTGAAATAGATTAAGGTTGGTGTTACATTTGTTCCTGTGATCGTTGTGTTCGGCTTAACGGCAGCAATCTCAGCCGTGGTATTTGACGACCACCGCCACCGGAAATCATTCGTCGGAAGTGTTGGCCTCGTGGCTTCCATCTCCATGTACGGTTCTCCTCTCATCGTTATGGTAAGCCATATATATAGATGTACATCGTTAATATTATGTCACAAGAAAAAAAGGTTTTTTGAAGGAGATCAAACCAACTATTTATTAGAGATATTTTGTTTTGCAAAAAATGTGAATGTGTATGTGCTAATTAATGTGAATATTGTGTGTGCAGAAGAAAGTTATAGAGACAAAAAGTGTGGAATACATGCCGTTTTACTTGTCCTTCTTCTCATTTCTGGCTAGTTCCCTTTGGTTGGCATATGGTTTACTCACCCATGATCTCTTTCTTGCGGTTCGTTTTTTTCTGTCGTAAATCCCTCTTTTTCCTTAATTTAACCTAGTTAAATAACGGTCCAAAAATACTAAATGTGGATTTAGAAACTTCTTTTGTTTTGTAGACCGATAAGATAAATTTTAGATAATCTAAATAAACATTTTTCTGATGGGTTAGTTCTAAAAATAGGTCGATTAGTCAATTTTTTTGAGGTGATCAATCCAAAAACTAATTTGATGTTAATTAATATATGGTCATTTAGTGGTTGAAAGATTCATCTTTCAATTATGGGGAGATCAAAATAAGAGTCCTCCCATCACGAATTCAATTATGTTTGGCCACTGTGAATGTCTTAAATAGTAAAAAAACTCTAGATCTTGGGAATTAGTCTTGATTTCAGTACAAGCATCATTATTCGGTTATTAAAAAGAATAATATGATATTACAGAAATCAATTATGCTAGTTGGTACGTAGAACATCGATTAACCTTTGAGTTTAGCAACTCAAATTTTCAATTTAAATTATATTTATCTATTACAGCCAAAAGAATGAATTACTCTAATATGTTAAATACGTTTAGTTCTAGCTCGTCTAGTCGATCTAGTCACCTTAGTTGCTAAATGTTGATCGACTTATGACTAGCGAATTTTAGAACTTTGGTTAATGGTCTATGAAACGATATGTAATGATACAAAGAAAATCCATTACTATCTTTTTTTTTTTGTTGGTCAACTTGAAAATCCATTACTATTATCGCAAAATTTGTGCGAATAGTTAAATATACATTGTAAAAGTTGTTGAGATTTTCATGTGCACGCATGGTTTTGAAGATGGCATATATTGAATGAATTTTCTAAACATGTATTTTTTTTCTCTAAACATGTATGTATAGTCACCTAATATGGTGGCGACTCCACTGGGGATTCTCCAACTTATCCTATACTTCAAGTACAAGAATAAGAAGGAATTAGCACCAACAACAATGGTGATGAGCAAACGGAATGATGATAAGGATAAGACCACAGTTGAGCTTGTAGTTGACGTTGATCGTGATGGTGATGCCAATGAGAAGAATTCCAACAATGCATGTTAGCTTTCATCCTCATCGATTTGATATATTGGATGTGTTTTCCCAAAAACTCCTTGTGAATCTAGAGATTTTATGTAAACATCTCATATGTTGTACTTTCATTACATGATGTAACACATGAGATGTTACATCTCTATAAGTTATGGTGGTGATGATGTCGTTGATTATGTGATGAATAAAGGAAGAAGTCTACGTTTTTGCTTTGTTTTCCTCTGTATTTTCTATTTTAAGATCATACATATATATATATGCACACACACAAAAGATCAATGTGTCGACAAAAATGAAAAGACAAAAAGATGAAAAGATCAATGTAGCTCAAAAATATATCTCTGTAAGAACAAAGAAAAAGGATGAATACATATTACTCTTTGTAAAATTATTTGACCATGTAATACTTCGTCTATATACAGTATATATGATTGATAAGATTCAGTATTATTGATTTTTTTTATTTGTGTGTAAATGTTTATGTAGATGATTTTTACCGACCATTGATTACATGTAATCACAGTTTAATTCACAGAAAACACCATGGTAATAAATAGTACATCACTTATCACTTATTCACGTTTTGGAAATGTGACTTTTATATTTTTTTACCTTTCATAATATTTAGCAAATTTTTACGTTTCCAAAAAATGATATATCTATATATTTTGAATTTGTTAAAAGTACGATTTAAACAAAAATATCACCACTATTTAAATTAGTTTTTAGCGTTTTATACATTATTATTCCGCAAATACTATATTCAGTTCAAGTGTTTTAGTATTGGATCATTCAACTATTCTATTAATCCACTACTCATCATGGTATAATAGTAAATTCTATCATTTTCGAATATAATGTATATTTTTTAATTTTTGACATCGAATTTATATTTTATTTTGAAGTATCATTTTATAGAAAATAAAATTGTTTTATTCAATAGATCTCATTGGAGCTTGGAGGGAACTAATACCATGGAATTCAAAAGTATCCCAATTCGTGCCACAAGTATCTGAATTTGATGTGAATTTTAGATATCCGTCCAAAAGTTAGGATCCGGATCTAAATTTTTTTTTAATAAAATAATTAAAATAAAATACTAAAAGTTTAAAAATATATAAAATTAAATCTTTAGATAATTTTCTTAAAACAAATTTGACATATTCCAGAAAAATTTTAAATCAATTTTTACATAGATCACATAATATATATAAAACTATATAAATATTGTATAATTAACGGTTTTGAATTTTGGATTAGGATATACATTGAAAACACGATATCCGTATTCAGATCCGATTTCGATGGAATCGAAATTTCATTATCTGGATATGAATACTATTTCCATCCTTTGATTCACAATAATAAAAAAAAAACTCATTCAAATTGTGCTGTATATTTGTCGTAAAAACTTTTATAGAAATTGCAGTAGAAATTAATTTACCCTAGTCGTAATAATGGGCCAGTGAAAGCGCAAAGCCCATATATATATTGGATTATATTCTTAGCCCAACAACGAAAGACGCTCGGCGTTTAAAGAAACCGCGAGATAAAAAGGCACTTTTGTATTCAGCCCAAATAATAATAATTCCTTATCTTCTTTATGTTCTTTATCTTCCTCAACCCGAAACCCTAATTTCTCTGCAGATTTTGCCCAATCTCAGAGGATTTCTTCAGGTAACATGATCTCTTCTTTCTTCTCTCGTTTCGGATGCTTTCTTTGTAATATGTTTGTATTATGTGAACTTCGCTGATAAAAAATTAAATCCTATAACTTATTTGAATTCTTCGGGTCGATATTGATTCTTCATAGGTGTCCATTTGTTTGATTTTTTGAAGAATTTTTTGAGATCTGGAGAGTTTGTGATTCGTATTACATGTGTGTATTAAAAGTCTTGTGCAATTTATAATATTTTTTTTCTGGTTCTTTATGTTATTTACAGCTCCAAGATTCGTTTGAGCAATGTCTTCTGTTTCAAGCCAGCCACAGTTCCGTTACACGCAACCTCCTTCTAAGGTTCTTCATTTGAGAAACTTGCCTTGGGAATGTACTGAAGAGGAGTTAATTGAACTCGGCAAGCCTTTTGGTACAGTTGTAAATACCAAATGCAATGTTGGAGCCAATCGGAATCAAGCTTTCATTGAGTTTGTAAGTCAAAGATATTATGCCAAAGTTACAACGAGTGTTATCATTGTTTCAAGTTTTGATTTTTATTTGGTGTTGTGTATTTTGTTTTGTCTTTCAGGAAGATTTAAATCAAGCTATACAAATGATTTCTTACTATGCTTCTTCTTCCGAGCCTGCTCAAGTTCGAGGTAAAACTGTCTACCTCCAGTACTCCAACAGGCAAGAAATAGTGAATAACAAAACGACAGCAGATGTTGTGGGGAATGTTCTTCTGGTGACAATTGAAGGCGATGATGCTCGCATGGTCAGCATTGATGTCTTGCATCTGGTAAGTGGATCACACACCTTTTTGGTTTTTCTTAGAAGAAGTAAACGTATTGCTGAAAGATGTTTCGAAGACATTCTGATAATTAGGTTGTAGGTTGTCGTGCTTTTGGAAACTTACTTTTGACATGAATGTAAATGGATCAGCAGGGCCATGTCAAGGCAATATCTTCAGTGGCAGCCTAATGCATTAGGAGAAAGAGCACATGTGTGTTTGTTTCCTTTCTCCTTTCCCTGACACTGCCTCTCTCTTCCCTACTCTCTCCCTCACACTTCCCTTTTATCAGATATATTCTAGGATTTGTAAGATATGGTCTTATATAGGTGTAGTTAGTATTTTTGTTTGATATGACAGGGTGCAGCTCTATCTAACATAGGTGTAGGTAGTATATTTGTTTTATATGATAGGGTGCAGCTCTATCTGCACATCTTTTGCGATATAGAACTGTTTCAAAGTTTATGTGGCTGTGATGAATTCTATCTAGAGGTTCATCAATCTGCTAACCTTTTGAGACATACCTCGTGTCTAATATGATTTATATGTTGGAAAACATATCATTTGCCTTCCAGAGAGTGTAACCTGACATCAAACTTGTCACATACTTGCGTCATATTACGTTGGTTTAATTTGCTGTACTAACGTCATATTACGTAGAGAGTTAACCCAAACTAAATTTGTCTTGTTATGTTGCTGAAGTGCAAAATAATTACAGATGTACAGGAGTCTTTATAGTTGACTCTTCTGGCTTTTTTTCGGTTGTTGTTCTAATTGCTGGTTTGCAATGCAGGTATTCTCAGCATTTGGGTTTGTCCACAAGATTACTACTTTCGAGAAGACAGCCGGATACCAGGTATATTACCAAGCCATAAATTTGCTTTGTATTTTGACGTTAATATTTATTTTACTTAAAATGTTTATCGTCTGAATTGCTCTTAGGCACTGGTTCAATTTTCTGATGCGGAAACTGCAACCTCTGCAAAAAATGCCCTCGATGGAAGAAGCATCCCTAGGTGACAGTTGTATTAAAAATTTGACGGGGTATTTAGTCTAACTGTGAAGGGCTGCATAGTTCTAGATATTGTGTAGAGGGTCTGACAATTTGTCAGCCTTTCAAGCGTCTGTAGGAGTTTTAGCATCTAATGGCTAGTTCTGAGATGATTTATGGCGAATGGCGTTGATAGATGTAGAAAAACTAAATTTGCAACTAGTCTTTTCATGACGAACCTGGGAAAATACCGTAGGCATTGATGGCTACTTAGAATAAGGATAGTCTTTTCATGTGGGATTCCTGGAAATATCGCGTTTATTTTTTTACAAACCATACAGGCTTTGCGTTATAAGATTCTATATGTTTGTTATGTGTGAGGCATACTTTTTTACTGACTTCTTTCTGGGCATTAGGTATCTACTCCCTGAGCAAGTGGGACAATGCTCTCTCAAAATCACATATTCAGCTCATACAGATCTGACTGTCAAATTTCAGAGTCATCGGAGCAGGTTTGTGTGTTGATGGTTTACTTGGTGGTTTTGATGCTTCTGCGACCAAATATACTGAATTGTTTCCTCTTTATTTTGCAGGGACTATACTAATCCTTACCTTCCCGTTGCTCCATCAGCCATTGATAGTACTGGTCAGGTAAGCAATTTGAGAACAGTCTCTTTATGCATTTATGATTGTAAATCTGCTTTCTACTTGGTTGAATCTAGCTACTAAAGTACAAGATTAATGTGTAATTCCTACTAGGTGACCGTGGGTGTAGACGGGAAGAAGATGGAGCCAGAAAGTAATGTTCTTCTCGCATCCATTGAAAACATGCAGTATGCAGTAACCTTGGACGTTTTACACATGGTAATACTTGCTCTATGCTGAGTCCTCATTGAATCTTTGGTTCTGAAAATATTAATTTACTGTTCCCCTTTTCTTTATCTAATGTGTAGGTTTTTGTGGCTTTTGGGGCTGTTCAAAAGATTGCAATGTTTGACAAGAATGGTGGGCTACAGGCATTGATTCAATACCCAGGTAACAACTTATAATGTGCTCTATTTCGATCTCTGTAAGGGCAAATTCTCAAATGACACTGGCTGGTTGGTTTCTTTCAGATGTTCAAACGGCTGTGGTGGCTAAGGAAGCATTGGAAGGACATTGTATTTATGACGGTGGATTTTGTAAGCTCCACATTACTTATTCACGCCACACCGACCTCAGCATAAAGGTGAACAACGATAGAAGCAGAGACTATACAATGCCCAACCCGGTGGTTCCAATGCCACAACAACCCAGTCAGAATCCATATGCGGGCAATCCACAGCAATACCACGCAGCAGGTGGAAGTCACCAGCAGCAGCCGCCACAAGGCGGATGGGTCCAACCAGGAGGGCAAGGTTCAATGGGAATGGGTGGTGGTCACAATCCTTACATGGCACCACCGTCTTCTGGCTCAATGCATCAAGGTCCGGGTGGTTATATGCCTCCACAGCATTATGGTGGTCCTGGTCCAATGCATTAGAGAGAAAGAGAGTCCCTCAAAAGTCGAAGACAAAGATGTTTAATCTCTCTCTTTATTTCTCGTAGCTCTGTTTTCTTTTCTTTTTGTTTGGAACACTGGTACTTGTGTCCAAAAGATAAATTTATAAAACGGAAACCATTTGAGAAGAAGTGAAAATTATTAGAAGAAAGATGTTTACTCTCCCTCTGTCTATGTCTCTCTCTCGCACTCACCATATATCATTTTCATTATCAAAACTTTGTCTAATCTCGTCTATAAATGAAAGATAATTGGCCAAAATTTTGAGAAAAAATTGGGTCGAATTATTGGATAAGATTATGGACACAGTTAACTCTAAAAACTCAATTTCGAAAAGAGTTGAGAAAAAAAAATGAAGAGAAAGATAAAGAGAGGATCTTGTGGCTCCCAAGACTCCAAGTAAAAGTCTTCTCTTTTGGTCTGAATAAAAAAGAGTAAGAGAAGGAGGAAGAAGATAAAGGATTGATTCATCATAAACCCTAAACCAATGTCTTCTTCTACTCTTCAAGCTTCTCTTCTCCTTCGTCCTCCTCTCCATTCATATTCCTTTAAACCTCGCCCTTTTCTCTCTTCTTCTTCTTCTTCTTCTTCTTTGAGTTTTCATCTTCAATCTCTCTCCAGTTTCTACCGTCTTTCTTCAGTTTTTCACAACTCTCAATTTCATCCCCTTCCTTGTTCATTGCGCCAAGACAATGTCGCTTCCGATTCCGACAAGGACCCTGCTTTTGTTAGCGAAGGGGAGAGTACGGATTCATTGGTTACGGATACAGAGGTTTCGGAATTAGAGACGAATGATAGATTTGTGGGTGGTGAGGGGGCGAGTGAAGCTAGCTTTGAGGCGGAGACGAAAAGTGGAGGAGAAGAAGCAGAGTTTAGTAATGGAGTAACGGAGGGTAAGGAGGAAGAAGAGAAGAAGAGCAAGTTTCGGATTGTGGTGTTGATGATGGGACTATGGGCGGCTATAAAGAGAGCTATGGAGAAGGTAATGGAGTGGGAGTGGTTAAGCTGGTGGCCTTTCTCTCGCCAGGAGAAGCGGCTCGAGAAACTTATTGCTGAGGCTGATGCCAATCCAAAGGATGCAGCTTTGCAAGGAGCTCTATTGGCTGAGCTCAACAAGCATATGTATGTAATATCATTAAGCTTTGATTGATTGGTTCCGTAATTTAGGTGTTGGTGTGTAGTTGAATTCAATTTGTTCTTAATCGATTCTATGTGGTATGCTGATGTTGTCTTTGCTTTAGTCCTGAGGCTGTAGTTCAAAGGTTTGAACAAAGGGAACACGCAGTGGATAGTAGAGGAGTTGCTGAATATATTCGAGCTCTTGTCATTACAAATGCTATTGCGGAGTATCTTCCTGACGAACAAACTGGGAAGCCATCTAGTCTTCCCACATTGGTATTCTTTCTTTCTGCTTGTACCATGACTACTTCTAGAATCTGTGGATTGGTTATCTGTTTTGCTGTGGTCTACACTCTGATCTCTGAAGTTGATTTGCTTGCTGCCTCTTATTGCTTCTACTTTCTATATCCTTAAAAATGTAATTCCTAGTTGTCTTTGTTTCGAAATTAGTGTTGTTGTATTTGTAATAATCATTGGTTTATGTGCAGCTGCAAGAGCTGAAGCATCGTGCATCAGGCAATATGGACGAATCATTTGTGAACCCTGGTATATCTGAGAAGCAACCATTGCATGTTACCATGGTAAGTTTCTCTTATATTACCCATTTGGTTAGGTATACTAAGTGTGTATTTTCTTAGGTTCATGATGTTTATGTATATGTTAAGTTCTTAACATGTGTCTTTGCTTTGTTAGGTTAATCCTAAAGTTTCAAACAAATCAAGATTTGTGCAAGAGCTTGTCTCTACGATCTTGTTCACAGTTGCGGTGGGATTAGTGTGGTATGCATCATCTATATTTAAGTTGAGATTAGATTTATGATAGATTAATTTAGATAGCACAGGCAGAAATGTTGCTTCTTATGCATAGTTGAACTTGTGATTGCTTCTCCATTTTAGTACTTCTGCTCCTGTTAAAGTGGAAGTTCCTTGTTTAGGTTAATGGGTGCAGCTGCTCTGCAAAAGTATATTGGAAGTCTGGGAGGAATTGGAACTTCGGGTGTTGGTTCAAGTTCTTCATATTCTCCAAAAGAGTTGAACAAAGAAATAACGCCGGAAAAGGTAGACTTTTGACTAAACATGAAGTTCAAATGTTCGTTATTGTTTATGAGGAGTCTAAAGTGAGTTGAAGTATAACTGCATTGAAATTCATAGCTTTAGTTACGGTGGCCAAACATATAGTAAGAGAAGGATAATGCTAATGAGTTGCATGATAGCACCCTTCTTACCTGAGATAATTACTGTCATTAAGAAACCTGGATCCGCTTTGAATTGATGCTAATTTACCCATTCAACGTTTTAATTGTTCTGTTCATGTAGTTCTTGAGGCCAATAAATTTGTTTGAGCGGCTTCACTGTGTCTTTTCCTAACAAGTTTACTTGCCGCAGAATGTCAAAACATTTAAGGATGTAAAGGGTTGTGATGATGCCAAACAAGAGCTTGAGGAGGTGGTTGAATATCTTAAAAATCCATCAAAGTTTACCCGCCTTGGAGGAAAGTTACCAAAGGTATGGTATCTCTTAGTATTCGGTTATTATTTCTTCTCGATTGCATTCTACTGTGCATTTGATTTTCTTTTGTGTACTTAAGGCCATAATCTGTTTAATGTTAGCATTGTGACCTGAGACATTTCTTAATTGTTTGCTTCCAGGGAATTCTTCTAACCGGGGCACCTGGTACTGGAAAGACATTACTGGCTAAAGTAAGTTCTCACATAGCGTTATATTGTTGTCTTTTGTTGAATGGGGTGTTATGAAGAGTTAATTATTTCATTTGTGTTGGTGTCTTTCACAGTCACATCCCACTTACATAAATTCTTACTAGGCTACCAATTCTATGATAAATTGCAATAAGCTGACACGGTTTAAATTCTTAAGGCAATTGCTGGAGAAGCTGGGGTACCATTCTTCTATAGAGCTGGATCTGAATTTGAAGAGATGTGAGCCTTCTACTTTTCTTTCTCTGACATATGGCTTGAGCTACATTTACCATTTACAATCAGGTGGGCTCTTCAATAATGGATATTGTCTTATAATATAATGTTTTTCTTGATTGACAGGTTTGTTGGGGTAGGAGCTCGGCGTGTGAGATCATTGTTTCAGGCAGCTAAGAAAAAGGTCTAACTCAACTGTCACTGCGAATAATCTATTTTCAAAGAGTTTTGTTGGTTAGGCTCACAGGCTGCCATGAATGAAGTTCCATTTGCTGACACTCATGTATGACAGGCACCTTGTATCATTTTCATTGATGAAATTGATGCTGTTGGGTCCACGAGAAAACAATGGGAAGGGCATACAAAGAAGACATTGCATCAACTACTTGTTGAAATGGATGGTTTTGAGCAAAATGAGGTACTTGTTGATGAGGGATAGTGTACTTTGTGATTACTTCCCCTAGTTTGCAGAAATATACTACTATTCTGCTTCTTTTTATTTTGGTTATGCAGGGAATTATAGTTATGGCTGCAACGAACTTGCCTGATATACTTGATCCAGCCCTGACAAGACCGGGTAGATTCGATAGGCATGTAAGTTTCCAGCTTCTTATTCTCTATTTGTACTAGTCTGAAGATAAGATGTCATGCTAGCTTCTTAACTTTTTTTGTCTTGAGAAAAACCCCCTGTTTTGAAGTTTACTGTTTGAGGATTGTTTTTTGAATTTACGCATCTGGTGTTAGGTTTTTGTCTGTATCTTTTTTAACAGAATTAGATAGATAGTTAGGTGTGCTGTTATGTGATTAAAAATTGTTTTAGATTTTTCCAAAGGAAGAGAAATTACTGACAGATTTAATTTTAGATTGTCGTCCCCAGTCCGGATGTCCGTGGACGCCAAGAGATTTTGGAACTCTACCTCCAAGGAAAACCTATGTCAGAAGATGTGGATGTTAAAGCAATTGCTCGTGGAACTCCTGGATTCAATGGTGCTGGTGAGTGTCTAAAGTCTATAACTACAGTTTAGTCATCCTTAAAAAGTCAAAGTGTCTTCTTTTGTCATTGACCTATGAAGATTCAATGATTCACCACATTTTTCTCCAATCTCACCAAAACGATTTCCAGATCTTGCAAACCTGGTAAATATTGCTGCCATTAAAGCAGCTGTTGAAGGGGCTGAGAAGCTATCTTCTGAACAGTTGGAATTCGCTAAGGACCGAATAGTCATGGGCACAGAGAGGAAGACAATGTTCGTATCAGAGGACTCAAAAAAGGTATATTTCAATATCTGATACTAGAAGTATTTTTGGATGTGGAGTCCAAACATGATACGACCTTTCACTTGCTTCTTTGCCTCTTTAGCTCACTGCATACCATGAGAGTGGTCATGCTATTGTCGCTTTGAACACGGGAGGTGCGCACCCGATCCACAAAGCGACAATAATGCCACGTGGATCTGCATTGGGAATGGTTACCCAGTTACCTTCAAACGATGAAACATCAGTGAGCAAGAGGCAGTTATTAGCTCGTCTTGATGTATGTATGGGAGGAAGAGTTGCAGAGGAGCTCATCTTTGGCCAGGACTATATCACCACTGGAGCAAGTAGTGATCTGTCCCAGGCCACAGAACTTGCACAATATATGGTAACCTTGTGTGATAACCTCCATGTTACTCAACGATTAGAAGATACATGAGCTTAAGTGTTTCTTTAGTTCCTAGTTTATCAAAAGAGTTAGCTGGCGGTTCTATTAGTTTTCTGGAATGAGTTTTCAGGGATTTAGTCTCTGAGATCCTAAAAATTATAACTTACAAGCTAACGGCGAAAAGAAACTTCCACTGTAGAGTTTTGGTAACAGATCTTACCTCTCTTTTGGTAGTTGTAGTAATGCTTTTTTGGTTCAATATGGAAGGTATCGAGTTGTGGGATGAGTGAGGCAATAGGACCAGTTCATATAAAGGAAAGACCAAGCTCTGATATGCAATCACGCATTGATGCAGAGGTAGAGACTCTCGATTCATTTTTTGTAGTTCCTCTTAAGTCTGATTCTGATCATTCATCTGGTGGTGTTGATACTTTTGGTCAGGTTGTGAAGCTTCTTCGAGAGGCATATGAGCGAGTGAAATCTCTCTTGAAACGGGTTCGTTTGTTCCAAGTTCTCATTTACTCGATCAAAAACCGTTTAATAAAAGTGTTTTCTCACTTTAATTGTTTATATGTGTGTTTCACCAGCATGAGAAGCAGCTACACACATTAGCAAACGCACTTCTAGAGTATGAAACGCTAACCGCAGAGGACATAAAGCGAATTCTCCTTCCAAACCAGGAAGGGGAGAAGTTACAGGAGCAACAAGAAGAAGGAGACTTGGTATTGGCCTAAGTCACATCATTCATTATCATAAACACACCTGTTTGGGTGAAAAAGGGAGGGTCAAAGCTTTGTACAGAGTAAATCTCCCATAGCTTCTACAACAACAAAAAAAACATGTGAAATTATTGATTTTATGTTACAAAATGTAGTTTTTATTTCATTAGCTCTTTAGTTTCACTTCGACCTGGAACCTTTTTTCCCCTTTTTAACATTCTGTTCAATTCTATGAAGAAAATGTAAAACAACATTGAAAAGAATGTAATTGTAGTCTACATTCTCTGATGTGATTTTGAAGGCCCATAAAACTTATAACAACTTACAAGTCCTAAGATGAAATTACACATGTTTTTCTTTTGTACAATTTTGAAAGAAAACAACAGTAGCATTTATTTGTAATAGTATTGAAAAATGGAAGCATTGTTAATGGAACCACCTGTCCATGTGACCGATTCGAATATTTAATATCATCATTCCAAATGGACAAACGTATAAGCTCATCCACTACTATAATTAACAAACAAAACGAGAAAAAAAAAAACAAAAACAAAAACAGCAAATAGTGTTGCATTGTAAAAATACTAAAGAAAGGTGTACCTTCCTTTTTACAGCTAAAGGAGCTAAAGTGTGTTTCCTGAATCACAAGTCAAGACAAAATCTATAAACTACAACAAAGATCCCTTTCCTTAATGGTCCGTGTGGAGATTTTTCACATCCCACGAATTCTATTGGTTCAAACTTAAAATAAATAAAAAAAGAGACGATGTGTGGCCTTTATGGGTGCAACTAAAAGTGATAAAAAGAAAGAAGAGAGTGGAACCCCATGAATGATCACACTTTTAACATGTCTCTGCAAATTGTAAAAGATTCCTGCAAGTGGCAAAAGCCAAACTCCAAAATCATATTTTGGTTCTATAAAGAAACCAAAAAAACATTCATTAAATTAGACACCAAAAAAAAGAAAAGGGTTGAAAGTGAAAAGACCCCAAAATTAGCAAATGAGAGAAACTTATTATGTAACTGGTAGAAATGATGATATTTTTTGCCTTGTCCATCCTCAAAGAGACTCGCTCTCTCTTTTCCCTTTGAGAGCTTCATCCATGGCAACCAAATCTCTCGAGACTCCCATTCAATAGTTTCTTTCTGTCTCTTTCGATCTTTAGACTCTGTTGATGGATTCTGTTGTCGTGTCTTGAACAGCAAGACGTTCAGAGATATCAGCTAAAGATTTAAGATTGCATTTGATTAAAGCCTCCACAAAGTAACAAGTCTCATCCTTTGTGTTCCCTTCTGGTACATCCACCACAAATGACTCAATCACAAGTGTCCCTATTCTTCCTTCTATAGTCTCAGGGTGAAGAGAGATGATTGATGAATAGTTCTAATCCAAAAAGATAGAGAGATCATATAAGTCTTTATTCAATCAAACATAAAACGACCCCTTTGATTCAAATGATGTGAAAGTTTGTTTACCTTGAGTCTGTGATCACCACCAACGATTCTGATACTGAGAATATGCTCATTGTCATCAAGTAACTCCAATCTCTCAGTACTTCTAGTAGCTGGTAAACCTGATTTCACATCCACTTCTCTAACTGTACCAATCTCCAAGTTCCCTTTCACCACACACCTACTAATAAATGGCTTATATTTCTGTGGCTGATCAAATCTTCTAACAAGTGACCACACCTATACACCACAAAATCAAACTAATCCATAAGCGTTTTTAGGGGCTTTTTTTTTTCAAAAAAGCATCAAGAACAAACCAGATCAAGCAGATTGGGATAACACAAATGCTAATGATAGTCAACGGAAGCTTCTATAAATAGAAACCAATCGATTCATCTTCAACAATCGTCAACTCAATAAGATCAAAAATCAGTAAAAAATCAAAAGAGAATTCAAATTTCTGGATTGAATTAACAATACGAAGAACCCAACTGACTAAATATAGAAACATTACAGACCTAAACAGAGAGAAAAACAAAAAAAAACAAAAACAGAGCGCATGTAGAAGAGAGAGAGATAGAGAAGAAGAAGAAGAAGCTTACAATATGAACAGGAGCTTTGATATGTTTAACAAGCGTAGAGCTACACTGATTCTCCAGAAGCTCATGCTTATGATGCCTCCTAATAAAGTCTCTCTCCTGACTAAGATTCGGAGTCACCAAGCTTTCAATCCCGTTAGCTTCCATCTTCTTCCTCCGTCTTAAGCCACGGTTTCAAAATCTCTACACCTCCGCGTCAGATACGACGAAAAAAAGAAACAGCAAATTCGTCGCGCAGAAAGAGAAAACGATGAAGAAGATAGTGAAAAGCACAGCGTAAGGGGTAAGATTGAGCTTGGAATCTTCAGAGATCTGATCTGAGAGAAGTATTATCTATTTTCCCCGGCGAGATCTTCCGATAAAAGCGTAAATGAGGAAGAAAGATTACAGTCGCCGTCTTTGGAGGGAGATAAGAAGAGAAGAGAAGAGAGAGAAGGATCCTCCAACAAACCTTTTTTTTTTAAATCTCTCTCTCTCTCTCTCTCTCTCTTTCTCTTATTTATAATTATTTTAAGATTAAAAAAATTAAAAAAAAAAAAGATTTGATTGGATGGGTGGACTTAATGGAGTAAAGGTCCTTTCTCTGTTTTCACTAATCTCATTGGATGCTTTCTTCTATTATCCCACTCATTTCTGTTTATTTACGATTTTACCCTTTTTGTCGATTTCTTGTTTTATTATTGACCATTATACCCCCTCTTGCTGATTGGTGCAAAATATATAAAGACTCGTTTCTTAAAAGTACATAGTTTTTCAGACTACGAGAGCTGAGTCTATTATTGGATAGTGTCTTTTTCTTTTTCTTTTTTTCGTTTTGGATAAAACTTTCTTTTTTACTTATTTGGATAAAAAGATGGATTAAGATATAAAGTTACAATATATTACACTGTACATACATTTTATTTGGAAGTGTCTTCGGAGACTTTTTGTGCTAAGTACGTTTTCTTATTTATTTTTGTTTTTTTATTAGGTTTGTGCATCTAAGATCAAAAATAAATTGAAGAAGATGTTATAAAAACGGTGTTTATATATATGGTTATATTATCGAAATATAAAAGAGAAAGAAATTTTATCAGAGAGATTGTAATGTATTGAATTGTATTGGAATGTGTTTGGAATGATTTTTACATTAAGCGGAAGCCTCTATTTATAGGAAAACAAAATAAGTTACTATGCATGCATAGTAACAATGGGCTCCACCATCAAATTAAATTTCGTTGGACGGTGCCAACATTTGACATTTATAACAGAAGACAATTTTTTTCTCCTTTTTTTCTTTTTTTAACTCAATAAAGAAAATCATATATATAGGGAGTATTTCCTACGGATTTCTAAAATATTTAACGGCTATAATTCCCGACGAATGTGGTCATCGGACTTTTCTGTCAAAAATCCGTCGGTAATTTTCGACGGATTGTTTCCATCCAGAGATCCATCGGGAATCGCCTTGTTTAGAGTTATTTAACTTAACATTATATTTTAGGTTTTGTGGGTTATTGGGATTATAGTTGTGATGATGTACGTGTGTATCGGGAGTAGTGTAGTGTGTGTGTATATTAGCAACTGTATAGAATGATCACGATTAGATTAGCGTAACATCGTTTTCGTGTGTACTTGTTTGTGGTCATATATACGATTTGATTTGGATTGGTGAACGAGAATAATACGAAATTAGTTTGTTGAAAGATACTACAAAATTCTCAGAGAGCTTGTAGTGGTGTAAAGCCGACCAAGTTGGTGTGTATATTTATGTTTTAAATACACAAAGGTAGACATTAAAAATACGAACCTATAAAACTTGGTTCTTAACAAAGAAAAACTATGGGCCTGCAAACTTTAAAAAGTTAGTAAAAAGAGGTGCAAAGAATTAAATAATACGAGATAATTAATTGCTAAGTAAAGCTGATATTGTGTTTTTTTTTTTTTTGCGTGTAAATTTTATTAATAAAAAAAGAAATAGACTGATTTGTAACTTCTTTAGAGAAAATAAGTGGGTAGAAAAATATGTTGGAATGTTGGATCCACTGTTTTAGAGTAAACTTTCCAGCCACTTTTACCTAATGAAAAAAAAAAATCATTTGATAACAAAAAAAAACTTTTATCATGTATATGGTGGGTTCAGAAAAAAATTTCTTTCCACTCATTTACTATAAAAACTTTACCAATCCCACCCTTAATGTTTGCAAAGATAAAACTCGAAATAGTAGGAAAAAAACATAAATATAATTTGAGAGAAGTAGGCGGAGGATGTTGTTGATCTTGTCTTGAACCAACTGTAGGCTAACATATCACTATAACGAGGATTTTTCATGTAATAGATGGATATGAGATTATCGCGGATAGGCTTATTAATGAAGGAGGTGAGACCCACCAAAGAAGAAAAACATCGGGTTCAGAGGAAAACTATTGAAAACCAAACAAAAAAAAAAAGATGTCTAAGTCGTGAATTATATGAAAAAGGAGATGAAAAACCAAGCACGATGCTCGGCCAGATTATGCTCTTAAACATGCAACTGAAGAAGAAATGGTTACGAGTTTTGTATGGATAGTCACATGGGCTACAAGGCGGCCGTATGTCGATATGTCCCAGTTAGCCATATGATTACTAGTTGAAAGTTTGTTTGGAATCGTGAGCCACACTATGAACGCAAGTTTTGGGGTAGCATGTTTTGGGGTTCTGAGTTACCATAGTATTATTGTAAATGATCGAACCAAAAAAAATTAGATACAGTACTTTAGGGTTTGCTTCACGGCCTTAACTTTTCCTGACTCGAAGAGCCAATCTCGAGAGAGCAAATGGTCCCACGTGCTTTATCCAACACTCTTTATAAAATCCTGAATAAAATATCTCAAAGTGACAAAGATTTCTATACATAAAAAAGGTTTGGCTCTTATAAGTCATATCTAGAAAAAGAAAATTCGTTGCTAACTTTGTAACGTGCTAAAGTATTCTCGAGAATACTACTACCTCAATATAATATACACAAATTAGATACCCATAGGTGCTTTCTAAATTCTAAGATTGGCTCGTTATAATAGTACGTACATCTTTCTCTACTCAAAGAAATAGGCAATCACATTATTAAATTTTGAGGTAATTGGAAAAGTAGGACTTTTAATGATGTCAATTTATCAGCTATAACGTTTCTTGATAAACCATTAAACTAAACGTTTTCCAATTTTCATTTTGGATTTGCTTCTTTTTTTTCAGTTTTGTTTCACATTCTGACAATATTATTCGTGATGGAGCAAGACGACCCATATATAATCTTCGGTAGAAGCTAACGGCGAAACATCCTTTATGTAATAAGAAAGGCTAGTCTCGAAAATCTAATCTTAATTTTTTTTTTTTTTCAAATAAGTTGGTTTCAATCTAATCTCAATCTAAACATCCTTTCATGTTTGGTTTCAAATTCATATATTATATATAGAAGCGGATATATAGCGTAGCAACAATTTAATCAATGAAATGGATCAAAAAAAAATTCCCAACTTATAAAGTAAATCCATTTTCACTTTATTATCCAGAGAAGAAAGTACCCGTACCCACATGTACATATAATATTTTTTATAATAGTTATGAAAATGTATATTTTTTAATTATGAATAAAATTGATATAAAATAAAATAAATTGATTATCGTTGACAATAACAATAAACAATAAACAGATTTTCGTTTCAGAAAATATTAGACAAAGTCGGGGTCCACATTTTGGATAAAACGCTTCAAAGTAACATTTTCTAGAGATTGCGTATCTTACATTCACGTTTTATTTTTCTTTTTCTATTAAGTCTTCAATGGTTGAACTAACATTTTAATACAACATTGAAATGGTGCAACTTCTTTTTTTACATATTTCTTTATTATATGAGATTATTAACTGAATTTAAAAGTCAAAACCAGACTAAGTCGTAAACTAGGGGTCTGGACATATATGAAACTATCAAAATCTCCTCAAAATATAACTAGTTTAAGTTTGAAATCTTATAATATTGGACTTCAAATATATGTAACAAATAGTACATTATAGAGTATTCTCACTTGATGACTTTAGGAACCAAATTGAAAAAAAAATGACCATATGATAAAATTTATTTACCAAATACTTTCAAGTGAGTATAAATGTGCCCAGTTTTGTTTTTCCATGTTTCATTTTCTTTTTCAATGATACTATATTTTCATTTTCTAACACCACAACGTGACACAATAATTTATACATTATTTTCGTTATTTGAAAAAATCACCCTCGAAAAGTTGTCTCTCTAAATTACAACTTTGCTCGTTTTTGTTGATTTTATACCAGATTTTAATTTGTTTGTCTATGTAACTAAACCATATCTTGTATATATTATATCATATTGGATTCTTTTCTTCTTTTTTTAAATTATCCATTTAAAAAAACAAACAAACTACCAAATACTTTTCCCAAACGAGTTGACACAACAACATCAAAAACAAAAATATCAACAACATAGTAAAAAGAAAAAGAATATACATGTTAGCGGACGTACGTTGAGGGAATGGGTCCCATACTCTTTTTTCTAATATAATTTAGAAAAATATGTAAGTTATAGTATATTTTGATGCAGCGCATTTAAAATTTTTTTTTTTTTAAATGGAAAACTTACTGATTTTCTTTTCGTTTATAAGTTAGTTTTCTTGTTCTTTTGTTTTTAAGTTAGCTCCTTTTTAATTACAATCTTGCAAGTATAAATAGGTGACTTGATATTTTATAAAAAAAAATGATTGATTTTATTGAAAAAAAGTTTTCTTTGAAAAAATTATTCTCAGTTTTTTTTAAAAATAGAAAAAACACAATTTTGATTTTTTTTATTCAAGAAATAATTACCATTACTGAAACAATACAAAAGTTTTAAATTTGAAGGCGTTTAGAATCACAAAGGTAAATTCGATTATTTTAATTAACGCCTTTTTGTCTTACATCATGCAAATCACCAATATATTGTGAAAACTACTTTACGCAACCGAATAGGTGATCAATTTCTAAACGATTGTTTAGTTTGTTTTGTTGAAAGAGAATTGTTTGATAAAGTGACAAAGTAAGTAGTGATAAAAATGTTCTAAAATATGGAGGAACGTATTATAACTTTTTATTTTTTTTTGTCATAAAACGTTTTTTTATATTAATATTATATTTTTGGGTAAATTACTTTACATAATGTATCCTGGATTAAATTTTATTTTGCATCCGCCGTCACTGCATGTACCAAACAATTCGATAAAAGAAAAATAGTGTTTGTTGTTCTTTAGTTAAAATTGGAATTAGATAGATTTCTATTATACTTTCAATTTACATGGACCGTACTTTATTCATGTGCACTAAAATAACCAAATCACTTGTTGGACTTCTTTCATTCGAGAGCCTTAATATATTGTATATTAAGGACAACAAGTAAGTATCTCATAAATAGTAAGTCCATTGATTGGATGTAAAAGGACAATCACCTTTGTAGAGTGGGAATGTTTAGATTCACTTCATGCGTCGATATTAGTATAAATAGTATGACAACGACGATTATCCAAATAAATATTTTTTTTCCTTTTTTTTTACGATCCTCTGAATAAAGATAATTAAAGAGAAAGAGAGAAGTGGACCCAAAACAAAGGTGTGGAAGAGATGAGAATAGAAAGAAAAAAATATACCTAATTTATAAAGAGAGAAGCGAGGATCAGGTGTTGCATCTATCTTCTTTTTGACCATTCGGCTAAATAAACGTGAACACCATTAATGGCTTATGAATTAAAATCCCACACTTCTCTAATGTTCTTTATTTCTATACATGAGAAGAAGATGATTTGAGACTCATCAATCTATTACTTGTTTGCTTACTCGAACAAAAATTTCACATTTTACGAAAATAGAAAAATGTTGTAGTTTTCTTATTAATTTTTTTTTGAAGTATAAAAATATTTCAATATGCAAATTTTATTTACACAAAAATAAAGTGAAAATCAACATTTTGATATAGCAAACATTTTTAGTTTTTCAAAAAATATTTCCTAAAATCACTAATCGCGAATTAATAGTTTATGTAAAAAAACTTCCAAGAAAAATAATAATCGCACATACGAATGGAACAAGAATTATTTTCTTAAAGTTTAGCATTTACGTTTAGAATTAACAAAAACAAATTACTTAAAACTTTGAAAATTGTGATTTTTTTGTTGTTGTAAATATAAAACAAAATATAAAAAATAAACGCAATGCAAACAAAATATTGATGCCTAATTCCTAAATCTGATAAGACATTGACAAGAAACAAACTTTACCAGCCTAAGGGATCTCAGTTGCATCTAAGAGGCACATATATATTTTAGGTTCCGTCTATGTAGTGGCACAAAATTATTTTGAAATATCAAAGTTGGCCCTCCTCAAATTGTAAAACCAGGACAAAATCGGTGCATGCTTCGACAGTATCAAAGAAGTTTGAAGTTGGTGAATCATCCAAGCGTCAACGATCTGCCATAGTTAAGGAGTCAGAAAGAAAATGAAAACAAAAAGTTAAAAAATCCAAACTTGGAGGAATTCAGATACCTCCAAAGAAGAGATCATTTTATTCTACAAAAACTGTAAGCAACTTTTTGGATCCTGCTGTGTTTACTTGGCAGGAAAAAGGAAGCAGTAATTTCACTTTTCAAATTCTGTCTTTGCAGGAGAAAGGATGCAGAATAGTTTGCAGATTAGTCTCGTCTTGATCTCTGTTTATCCTTTTGGTTAGATCAGCTTCTAAGTTTAGCTTTTGGTTTTAAAATCGCGGAAGAACTAGAGGCTTTGGCTACTATTGGTTTAGTTGGAAATGGGATTGTCAAAATTACTTCTATTCAGGTTATGTTTGTGGATGTATCAAATGTTGTAACATCTTGTAATTGTTCTGGTGTTATATAGTAATAAGACTTGTGGAAAAAGAAAAAAAAATCGGTGCGTGCTTAAATAGGCTGGTCTCAAAATGGACCGGCTTGGCCTATCACAACCACCATAAATCTTATCACAAACATGTCAATGAGCTTCAAACGTATGCTTGAAAGATAAAAGATAAAAGATAAAACCCATAACCACCATATATATTCCAATCTCGAACTGAGTTCTTACACAAGTTCTATCAGGTCTATTGAGTAAATACCAAAATACCAAAAAGTTTGTACATTTGACCCCCAAAAAATATTCAAAATACTCAGGCTAATGTTTCCGGTATAGATAGTTTCTTGTGCCAAAAAATGGCCAGTTTCTGGGTCAGCCTTAGACAAAAGAAAGATAAATAAGAAAGAGAAATCAAAAGATCAGACCTGACCTTGATTAGTCCTGTGCACTAATGATTCCATCTGATATGAGATGATATGTTTCTTCCTCCATTGTATACTGTACTGACAACTACTAGCTTCAAACCACTAATCTAGATCCATACCCACTTCTTCCTTTGGGACAGAGCTCTTTTCAGCTTCACTTTTCTCATTCGCCTCTGCGTTCTGTGAAGAGAATTCACAAGGAGTTGCAGCCGGGTCTAGTTCCAGACAACCTTCTGGTGCGTTATCAGCTTCTTTCCCTGTAAGAATGTAATGAGGCACCTGGTGGGAGAATCTAAACATTTCTTCCTTTGCAATCTCCCTCACATCGTTTTCATCTGTGCTTCTGCGGAAAACTGCCCTGAATCCTTCAGCTTTGAGTAAGAGAGTCACGGTTACACTTTGTTTGTCTTCGTTATAGTCATCAAGAACTTCCACCATCTCATACTTGTGTTTAACTTCATCAGGGGTATTCTTGTCCCACTCAGGAGACCAATTTCGATACAATGCCCAAACTTGTCCCTTTTTGGGAAGTATATGGAGGAGTCCTCTTGCACCTTTGATGAAATCAACTTTGTGAGAATAGGCGTTTAGTGTATCTGAAGATTCGTATCTCCCTGACCTAAAATCCCCACATGTTTTAGCAAAACCAGCACCTATCCAGTCTATAGGACCAAATTCACTGGTGCTTTTGGAATTGAGCCAGCTGATTTTCAACTTAAATGGATTCACAGAAATCACCTTTTGGATGCGGGCGTAAAACCGTGGCATTCCGTCGTCAGCGTCATAAGCAGCCCAAATCTGGTCATCTTTGAAAGAACTTTCAGATCGGTCAAGATCAAAGTTGTGAAAGTCTGAATCCGGAACAGTGATGTTCTTCACTTCATCATCCTTCTCTTCATCTGAAGCATGGGGAATTTCCTCAACTGACCTTTCAACCTCATTTGCCTTGCCACTCATCTTGCTTGTTGCCTTCATACTTTTCTTCTCCCCTGCAGTTGCTCTCACCTTTTCTTCCATTTCAGAGATCATCTTCGGGAGTCTCTTAAAAATTTCCGACTGGCCTCTGTCCATAAGCGCTTTGCTTATATCACAAGGAAACAACATTCCTTGTACATGAGGATGACGAGAGCCTATTGTGTTGGGCGTTTCAGTATTTCCATTGGGAAAATTCCTTGGACCTGTTTGATTGCCTGCCAATTGACCACGCATATGGGAATCATCTGTCTTCGGCCTCTTGAAATTCCTCAGATCAAAGTTTGTAAATCCTCTAGCAGCATCCCTTTCTTGCGACTCCCCAAACTCTCTTTTCACTTGTGCTTGCTGAACTACATTCGCAGCTTGATTTGTGGCATTTCGGCTGTTAGAACCAGCCATTCTTGATGAAGAATCCCACTGAAAATTATGGTTAACAGATGATGCAGGTTCTCTCCTAGAAGAAGGACCATATGATTTTTTGTTTGACGCTTGATTTTTGGAACTCCTGTGCTGTTGGTTAGATGAGAGGTTGACTGGCGGCTTCGGAACAATTAAAGGCGGAGTTGTCTCTTGTGCAATGAAACCATGACTACAGTCTGTGTTTGGACAAAGCAAGGTCTGGTTAAGATAAACCCTTAGATACTCATATTGTGTGTTGCAGTTGTCGCACTTTGTCCAAAAGGTACTACTCTCCTCCGGCATCGAAGAATCAAAAGCAGGCGAACCGACGCGGGATCTATCCATACGGGCAGCAGGCTTAGATCTAGCCCTGGCTCTCGGAACTACATGCTCTCTTACATTTCGAATCCCGTTAGAAGTTGGCTGGTGTGGTGGAATCCCGCTCTGTGTTGTTGGGAATCTTTGTTGAGCTTCTTTGCCCCTCTTTATGTTATATGACAATCTCTTATCCTTGTCAGATAGTAGAGTCCAAGCTACTGCAACCAGCTTAAACGCACCTTCAGCGCCGTTACACTTGTTTTTATCCGGATGGAGCATAAGAACTAATTTCCGGTATTGTTTTTTCACTGCTTCATCATTAGCAAAGGGATCTACACCAAGGATACCATACCAATCAGCTTCTCCGCAGATTTTTTTCTCTCCCGAGATATAAACATCGATAACCGTCAACAATTGTTTCAGACCATCCAGCTCGGGAAACAAGTTTTGAGCCTTGTTAGCAAATTTTTTTGCCCCATTATAGTCTTTTTCTGTAATCTTCCTCTCAGCAATATCCATTGCCCTTTTCGCTTCGTCCTTGTTGCATTCCATGTCCTCGAGAGTTACTCTGTCCCAAACTATAGTCCTCTGGAAATTTTTTAGAATAGAGGATCTTCAACAGACTCCTCAGAACGTTTTGCACCTGTCTCAACGGAAAATGAAAGGAGCAAAAAAAAGAGATTAGATTCAGTGGACTGTTTACAGAAGCATATCATGTTTAGGTGACCCTAATAGAGAACAGATTCAGTAGAATCTGATGATTTTAAAGGAGTACACACATGTTCCTTGAAAATGATAGATTTGTTTCCACATGAAGGTTTAACTAGCTACAAGGTCCCATGATTTGATATAGATGCAGATCTGATCCAACAGGGTAAAACCATAAATGCAAATCACTAGCTCAAGAAAATCAATCTTATCCGGTGGCATTGGTCTCAACCGGTAGAAGCGCCCCGAAGTTTACTAAACAAAACCCGGTTCGACTCTCCTACCGTAACATTTCATTTAAAAAAAGATAGAGAACCAATCTTTGGCCATAAATTATGAAATTACCATATCTAAACCACACAATAAACACAAACAACTTCGGCGGCAATCCGCTGAATACAAATTTGCGCGCGAAACCGCTGAATACAAATTTGCGCAGCAATCCGCTGAATACAAAAGAGATACACAAGGCTCATAAAAGAAAGATCTTGTGAATCTATCAATCTAATGCAATCAAACATCTTAACAATAGGTAAGATCCAGATTTAAATGAAGACCCTCAAAATCTAACAACATTTAAACACTGATGAAGAACCAAAACCAATCAAAGCCACAAAAACTCAACAATGATCACAGATCTTCAAACTCTAATAAGAGAAAACCTAACCTAAACCACAATTCACCAACCCACATTCAGAATCCACAAAATTCCCCGAACCATTTGCATCTCCCAATCACTACGAACCCAAAAAACCCTAATCCACATTTCAATCAATCAAACCAACTGGAGACCCGCGAAAATTCGAACCAGTTCAAAAACATTTCAGACGGATCTAAAGACAAACGGTACAAATCGACTGCCCTAGAATCAACCCAAATTCAGCATCACAGAGAGTTTAAAGGTGTGATACAAACCAAAAAACACTAATCCATCACTGTAAATTCAAAGCCCTATATTCAATTTTCTCTAATAAAAGCGAGAAAGCGAAAGGGGTACAAAGTATACAGAGAAGAAAAAGAAACCATGAAAATAGGAGAAAACATACCAATCGTTAGATTGCAACTCCGAGGATAAGAATATTTTTTTGAATCAAACGAACTTTTATTACAAGAGTTAGATACACCCTTACAAACCCTACTCTGATTTTCCTTTTTTTCTTTTATCTTTTTCTCTCTTAAGAACAACCTCAAATATATAATGTGAGATAACAATGTATGGGGTGTGAAATTTAATAAGTTGTTCAAACTTCAAAGTAAAAATTAACTCACTATCCAAATTTACCTAATCATGGTTAAGTTTTGACCTAGGTTAAGAGTTTTATGTGGTAAAAATATGAAAAAATATTTTCTTCTTATTATGTAGTCTACAACCTACACTTGCATGTTTTTGAATTTAGTTTTGGACTAGATACATACTATTAGGTTATAAATCAATTATAAAGACTGTATATGACAACTAGTTACCATTTTCGAATTCAAAGTAAAAACTATACTTACTATACATTTTTTTACCCATAATTACTTAACCATGATTACTTAATCGTGGTTACTTAACTATGATTATTTAATTATAGTTACTTAACCATGGTTAAGTTTTGACCTAGATTAAGAATTTTAAAAGTATGAAAAAAATTTCGTTTTCTGTCGTCTACAACTCGCACATGCATATTTCCAGACTTAAATCTGGATTATGATCCAAACTTAAATCCGGATTATGATGTTGACTTATTAATAGTTTAGTAACTAAGTACTAGGTTACAAATTCGTTAAGTATGAAAAAGATAAAAGCATAATTTTCTCTAATAGTTATCACTTTCGGCCATTTGATACTTGAATCACAACTAAATATTTGTTGTCGACCATTTCATATCTTTTAACTAGATAAGGGATGTGCAAACATGGAAGGATATATTAGAAGAAGCTAAGATCACTTGGGTTATGCGTGAAGCATTTAGTTTCTCGATTAACCACAAACTTCTTACGGTGACGACATTCGTAATCCTTACGATCTAATCTACTAACATCGTAGAGACGAGCGAGGAAAGCAAAGAGATGAGGAATTACAAAAACATTGTTTATTGGAAGGTATTCAAATAAAAGATATCAAATAAAAGATAGAAAGAAGTGGGAGAAACAGAACAAATGTGTTGTTTTTGGTGTGAGCAGCACCAACAAACAAAATATGGCAAAATGAATAGACAAAAATCGAGGACATGTCAAAAGGGTCGTAGTCGTCCTCAAGGCAGGCATAGGCATGTGCATGATACAACACAAAACCAAAACACAAATCCTCACACGTTACATGTAGCCACAAATCACACAACTACTAAGCAATTTTATATTCATCTGTTTTCCACATGCCCCAACAATATGGACACCTTTCCCCGAGTGCTACCTTACTCACCTGCTTTCTCATCCTTGGTCTCTGGTTCAGTTTCCGGTTTTGGATCGAGTGTAGCATCAGGTTTGGGTTCCAGTTCACCTTTGGGGCTTGATTCGGTTTCCGGTTCAGCATTGGGGTTTAATTCCGGTTCCAGTTCAGCTGTGGGGTTCAGTTCAGGTTCCGATTCAGCCATGTCGTTTCGTTCGATTTTAGGAGATTCGGTCTTATCATGACGGAATTTAACAACAATGCACGTGATGTTGTCTGCACTGCCACGGCTGAAGGCAGTGTCAGTTAACTTGCGGGCAGCTGCCTCGGGATCTTCCTCACTCTGAGCAAGGGATACCGCATCCTGAATCCGACGTAAAAACAATAAAACATAATTTCCTGAACAATCTGGAAACAGATACAAGGGGGGAATTTATCTGAGTCATACCTCATTTGGTACCACATCCCATAAACCGTCACTTGCAAGCACAAGCAACTCGGCCTCATAATCTATCTCTAGATCCTGCAAAATAAGCAGAGTGTGTTCACAAAACCTCAACACTCAAGGATTTCACATCGGTGATACTACGGATTAAGATAACTATATAAAAGCCTCGAGCAATAGAAGTAAGCTGCAGTTAGAAGCGGTTACTTGTATCTCGGGTTCAGCAACAACGAATTGCTTCAGCATTCTGTTACCGAAGGCCCGGGACATTGCCAACACCCCACCTACTCTCCATGTTCCTAACAAGCAAAAATCAAGATGATATTATTTTGAGTCGAGGCTGACAGAAAAATTCAGAGAACGATGCTTTATGGGCATGCCTCAGGAAATCAAGTTTTTCCCCGACAAATAGAATGCCTCGATAAGATGGTTTGTGTGTCAGTGTTCCCTAGAAACTTAAAAATAGAATTAGGCCTAAAAAGCAGAAACGAAAAAACCAACAACATTTTATTATTAAAATTCGCGAAGGAAATATCAAGCATTTTGAGTAAATCAATTAATGAAGTTAGTGATCTAACACAGGAGGTAAATATCTGCGATCTCACTATGTCATGTTTAGAAGCATGGGGGACACAAACGAGGGACAATTTTTTATAATATCAGATTACCTGCCCACATGATAACACCACCAGCGCTTTCAATTCGCTTTCTTTCATCGCTTCTATTTGGCTTATGGTCATCAGATAGCGCGATCGCTGCAGAACATAAACACCAAGTTGAAAAGGGTCCTTATGGAACGAAAACAACAAAGGCTTTCGACCAGTCATAAGAATTCATTCGAATCCATTCACTATTAACTAAATGTCAAATGTTCTCTAAGGATAGCATAATTCCATTTCCTAAACTCATTTTTGGCTGAAGCTCTCGATTTAATGATATGCCACATTGTGTTAGATCACAACGAAATACTGACCTTTTCCAGCTTTAGAAACTATTGTCCTCGAATCTCCAACATTTGCAACATACAAATGGTTCCCCACCAACACAGCAGCAGATGCTGTGGAGCCATCATCTCTGTAAGTATCCTTTTCCGCCTCGAGAAATGCTACATCAGTTTGTTTATATGTTTCACCTGCAAAAATAATCAAGTAAGAAGGTGACCCAATGACTTGTATCAAGCTGTATGAGCCCATACTTCTGAGGTTATAACCAGATCTTATGCCAAGAGATATAGAGCGCACTTAATGCTAGCTTGGTGTCTGTCAAAAATTGTGGATGCTTCATAAGATTGTTAAAGAGGTGTTCCTTTAGGTACTCAGCAGCACGTGAACCACCATGACCTGTGATGATTAAAGATTCAGATATTAGAAGAGGAAAACTAAATATCAAGCCAACAACATATGATTCTGCTTCTGAGTTTTATATGAACGCATATTGATAGTTCAACTGTGCACTGCAGCCTTTAATTTCCTAGATAAGCACGAACAAATACAGACTCTAACTAAGGTAATTCTAGATCCTTCTTAAAATAGTAGACATAGCACATATAGTGTGACCAGTTTTGCAACGAACAACTTAAATCTGCAAATGAAGCGAAACTGTGCTTTAGCTCAGCCATGTTTACGTTGAGATAGATACAATGATAATATGGAAAGTTGAAAACAAGACTTCAACGCAGATCAAATATCTTCCCCAATTCAACACTAACACTTCCTTTTCGTCTATACCCAAAAAAAAAAAAAAGGAAGGAAAACATAGAATCTAACCATCAAATATTCCAAACATGCACACTGTTTGGCCTTCAATTGTGGAAGCTTTGACATCATAGAAATCTTCCATCGAAGATCTTTTCCCTCTGAAACTACAGTACCCACAGCTCAAGCTTCCATCGTCACTGTCATTGCACGTAACATTTATCAAGGACCACTAAAAAACAAATGAAAAAAGTAGAAAACAATACTTTCACATTTCAACAGCCGTGTATATACCCTAGGCATTTGCTACATTCAGCAGAACCAAAAAAAGACAAACATCTACCAAATGAGATACAACTCACTTTTTCCACCCACCGCTGATGTATCCGCCATCATCAACTTTCTCAGGCGGCATATCAACTAAAGATACTCGTTTCTCTCCGGTGGAAGAATCAACCATCATCTTTGCACTGGTTCTAAATCCAATCACACTGGTTCTAAACCCGAAACCAACACTCAAGGTTTTCTTAATATGGTTAAACTGATGTCTTCCTTGAGCCAACACCCCAAAATGACCACCAGCTTGAACAATGACAGTCCTTACGAAACTGCTGCATACCATCTAAGAAGCCAGGTCTAACCTTATATCAGCTTCTCCAATGCAGGAGCTGTATATATAAAAATTAATCTGTCATTAATAAACTATATCACCAATGATATGATTCCAAAATCAGAAAACGAAGATACATCTTTAAAGATTCGAATAAATTGGAAGATACGAGCTACTTCAACAGTAGAATACAGAACACGATCATCATCATCTACAAATGAGCTAAAACACAGATCCTGGATCCCTAAAAAACCAATTAAAAATAACAAACCCTATCAATATGGATAAGTTTAGAAATATCAAACTGATTTCAACCTCGAATTCTTCAAGTAAACTAGATCCTGCGTACTCAGAGAAGAAGATGATAGAATTTAAACCAGAGAATTATGAACAATAACACGAACACGATCCAGAATCTGTACTTCCTAAAACAATTTTCGATTCATCAAAATTCGAATAACGAAACGGATCAAATCAAAAAGTAGAGAAAAAAAAACTAACAGGTATCTTCACGAATCAAAACTCGAAGAGAAAAGAAAAAAAAAATCCAAATGAAATCAAGGATCTGTGGCCGAAACGGAATCCTAGTATTTTCTCAGAGCTCTGACAAAAAGAATTCGAATCGGATATAAGAAACGGATCGGAGGCACGCGGTTGTGAAATCTACCACGGATCCGAATCTGAGAAGTGAAGAAAAATTGCTCCAGCCAATCAGCTTTTTGGAGCTTCCATGGAATCTGAGAGAATCCAAGAGAGATTGAGAGAGAGAGAGAGTGGTGGTGAGTAGTGTGAGAGAGAGAGAGAGAGAGAGGAGGAGGACACCGAACAGAAGCGGCAACGTGGCACTACTCATGCATCTATCATTTATATGCTTAGTAGGTTTTTTTTTTCTTAATTGCTTAAAAAAAATCAACTACTTTCATGTATTATAAACCTAATTAATTTTTTCTTTACTCCTAATCTTTTCTGAAAATTATCCTATTATACGAATCATCTTTCATCTAATTCATGTTTTAATTGATAATGTTATATTTTTATGATGAAATTATTATCCGGAATTCAAGTTCCAAACCAGTTGTATATCACAACTAAATTAAACCCTAATTATGAGGTTGTTATTATTATTGTCGTAACTTCTATACTACACTTACTACAAGAAAACATTCATTTTGCCACAGAAATTTGCGACTATAAAATTAGTTTCAAATTTTACCACTATTTTGCGACTAATTTAAGACTAATCTAAGACTATAAAAACAAAGTCACAAATTAGTCGCAAAATCGTTTGTAAAATTTTATGTCGCAAAATACCACTGTTTTGCGACTATAATTTAAATAAATTATTTAAATAATTTTTTTTTCTATTTTTTTTTTCTTTTTGAAGATTGGTAATCTTGTTTTGTTTGTTTGGTATAGAAAAATATAACTAATCTTTAATTACTTACATCAATATAACAATACATGTATATACCATATATATAAAGTAAAATACATACAATTTGATTAATATTATTGATTTTGATTAATGACATGTGATTCCATATGTTATTTATCGATATAATTATTTGGAGTTACGATTTATGTTCGAACAAGTCACTAATATGCTAAGTTTACAATACATTTTGTTTTGTTAAAGAAGTTTACGATACATTATAAAAATCATTATAACAATTTTTTCTTTGTATTAATGTTTTATCCATCATTAAATTGAACTCCTTATACCTTAGTTAATATTTTCAGATACGACAATAAAACTTCAAGTTTATATATTGCAATTTTCACACTGAATAACTAATTAAGTCACTATAGATAAATTTTGTAATGTTACCAATAATTATATTATATATATAATTTGGTTCATTGAAATTGATTATGATAAATACCCTAAAACTTTATAAATTAATATCAAATATCAAGTAGCAGTTTATTAATTTTCGTAGTTGCAGATTAGTCGCAAACTTATTTTTTTTAATTTTAGGGTAATCGCAGTTAGTGGCAAACAAGTCGCAAAATATAAAATTTAATAACTTTTTAATAATTTAATAAATAATTTGCCACTGTTTTGCGACTACATTTTTAAAAATATTTGTGTAGACTCTCATTAGTCTCAAATTTTGAGACTGTTTTGCGACTACACTTAATTTGGGACTATTTTGGGACTAATTTACGACGTCATCTTCAATATATATATATATATATATATATATATTTGTTATGCAGAGAGTTTACCAAATGTTAAAACGGTCTAGTGGTTATTAGATTGTGTTTATACCCTAAGGTCTTGAGTTTGAATCCTAGTAGATACAATTTTTCTGAACGCTCCCAACCGCCGCTGGAGATTGCTGGTGATGCTATATTACCAGTTTAGTGACAAATATTTTGCCACTGTTTTGCGACTAACACTCCACAGTAATAGTAGTTTAGTCGCAAAAAGGTAACATTTTACGATGTATACGTGTAGTCGCAAAAAAATCGCAGATTTGCGATATTTGTGACTCTATGTCGTAGTCGCAAATTAGTCGCAAATATGCAAATTGGGACTATTTTGCTATTAATATGAGTTTTTGATTTTTCTTCTATTGAGTACATCCAAATGAGGATGCCATTCTTTATTTAATCCATTAAAAAAGAAAACTATGTTTACACTTATTAGTTGTGTGTATTTTCATCTTACAGCTAACAATACTTTATATTAATAATTTTTCATCCAGTGATTGTCTGTCAACACAAAGAGACGATGGTGAAGATTGGAATTAGCCAGTTGCTTGCTTGTGTTATTTAAACAAGTTTTTCTCTCCACAACACTAAGTCACTAATCAACAAATTCTTGAAACTATAAATTTCAGAATCAATTTATTCGAATCTTTGGCTAGTGAAACGAAGATACATCTTTAAAAAAAACTTCTATTTATAAGAATTTTCTTGGGAAAAAAGTCGAGTCATTGCTTTCAGGTTTGTATTTTGTTAGAGAAAATTGATTTACGTGTTAATAAATATTATCAAAGATAAACATAAAAACAGTATTGTGTTATGCTTATGTTGTACTGGAAAATACCATGATCAAAGATAACTAAATAACTTGGGTTATGTACATGATAAGTTTGGGAGCTTGTAATTAATTAAGGAGAATCTCTGAAAACACACATAAATATATCAACCACTATTGTGTCACATGTGTACAGCTTTAAATGTACAAAACAACAAAATATACTACGAATATATAGGATATGTATCCTCCATAAGATTTGGCATCAAGTACATGAGCATTGTAGTGCCAATAGATCTGATCACAAGAGAAACGCAAAATTCGTGGTTAAAATGGTATGGAGGATACATAGAATGAAAATGCAAAACGCAAAATTCTTACCGAAAAAGAAAACCAAGAACGAAAATGGTAACAACAACATATATATTACCTTTGAAGTTGATGAACATACACAAAGACGTTTATTGATTGAAACAATAGAACCCAGAAAATGTTCATTGTGATCATAAGTAATATTATTCTCAATGACAAACCTCACTGCTATGATCAAGAATGTCCAAACACCCCAAAAAAAAACCCGTGACCGTGAGCATCATATTCAATTATGCTTGCTGATTTATGCAAGAATAAGCTCTTTAGAGAATGCACGTTTACGGTAAAAATGGTCATATTGTCATGGGACTTTGTTCCACTAAAAAGCTTGTCGACAAATTTGTCACCTCGGAAGAAACAAAAAAAAGGACCGTGTTATTTAAATTTTAAGGTCACAAGAATTCTACAACTCGTTTTTACCCTAACCTCTTTTGGTATTTGTCGAAGAAGATCATCTAATTAGTCGTAGACAACAATCTATTTATTTTTCATTCAAATCCGAAGAAGAGAATAAAGATATATACTCCGATTACAAATGTCTTTTTCTTCTGATAAATTTACAGATGAGAAGTTGGTTGACCTGACTTTTAGTTTGACTGGTATCGTACATATCCAAAGGTCTTGATAATTTCAATTCAATGTTAATAGTATTTTATTAGTATAATCAACTAAGAAACAGTTGACTTTGTTTTCAGAAATTTGGATTATGAAGTTGTATAGTATGATCTGGTCTCCAGATCCGACGGCTGGGAACCTCCCTTGGTCTCCGTAAGACAACGTACGAGAAGGGACACGGTACAGTCAACGGTCTCTATTCGCACTTAATTAACAGTATCAATTGGAGTATAATAAACGTTCAAATTTAGTCCGTTTAAATTTAAACGGTCTAAATTTGTGGAGCACAAAATTTGGTAAAAGGAGAAGAAAAAGAGGAAGATGACATGTGGGTTGGTTCGTGGTTGATCGACAAATACTCACGGGCAATGTCTTTAAATTATCATCTTTAAGGAAAAATTCGAAAATTTCGCCAACTAAATTTTTTATAGATGAAATAAACACAAATTTTTAAAAATTGTCCAAAAAATAGCTCGAATAAAAAAAAAGTTTTTACATACTCAAATATTCAAAATTTGAGGATTTTACGTCTGACATTTCATAGTCGTTAAAGATGAAGATGGAATTGTTAACTTTCGTTAAGTTTTATTAACACGTGGGTAATTAAAGTTAAAAAAATCTAAAAAGTACACCAACTTATTTTCTATTACTAAAAAACATAAACTTTTTACGTTGCCCAAAAAATACCTCAAGTTAACTAAATTGGATTTTTAATACTCAAATATTCAAAATTTGAGGATTTTACGTCTGACATTTCATAGTCGTTAAAGATGAAGATGGAATTGTTAACTTTCGTTAAGTTTTATTACGTAATTAAAGTTAAAAAAATCTAAAAAGTACACCAACTTATTTTCTATTACTAAAAACATAAACTTTTTTGCCAAAAAATACCTCAAGTTAACTAAATTGGATTTTTAATACTCAAATATTCAAAATTTGAGGATTTTACGTCTGACATTTCATAGTCGTTAAAGATGAAGATGGAATTGTTAACTTTCGTTAAGTTTTATTAACACGTGGGTAATTAAAGTTAAAAAAATCTAAAAAGTACACCAACTTATTTTCTATTACTAAAAAACATAAACTTTTTACGTTGCCCAAAAAATACCTCAAGTTAACTAAATTGGATTTTTAATACTCAAACTTTCAAAATTTGAGGACTCGAGATTTTGCAGTCATTAACAACAACGACGGAATCGTTAACCGCTATTAATTTTTACTAGCACGTGGATATTTAAGATTACAAAATACCACTGTTGCCCTCACTATTTCTCCGATAAGTTTCTTCGATAAATTTCTCTCATTCCTCTTTTCTATTCTCTTGTCTGGTCTTCTCTTTCGTACACAACGATTGATATGAGACAAATTTCTGGGTCAAATGCGAATTCATATATAGATAGATGTGTCTTCTAATGTTACGATGAATTCGAATTTGATTCAAAAATTTGATAACATTAGATCCCAGCTATATCTAAACCAACTCGCATTTTGGAACTTTAGTTACCCACATGCTAGAAAAAATTAACAGCAATTAACAATTTCGTCATTGTCGTGAACGCCTATCAAATTTTGGTATAAATTCTTTGAATTTTGAATGTTCGAGTATTAAAAATCTAATTTCTTTTATTTGAGCTATTTTTCGGATAATGTAAAATGTTTGCGTTTTTCTGTTACAAAAAATTAGTTTGTGTACTTTTGAGATTTAATCATCTGTGTGTTAATAAAACTAGTTAACAATTTCGTTTTCGTCTTTAACGACTGTCAAATCTTTGGTGTAAAATTCTTAAATTTTGAATGTTTGAGTATCAAAAATCCAATTTCTTCTACTTGAGATATTTTCCAGGCAACGTAAAAAGTTGATTTTTTTATCTATAGAAAATTAGTTGGCGTAGTTTTCAGATTTTTTCCCTCCTTAAAAAGAAAATTTAGGGAAAAAATAAAGAAAATTTTTTAATCATAATGTTTTTCATTTCGTGAACACTAACTATTTTTATATGAGGATTGATGGAATGCAAGATTTTATGTTGTTGGAAAAACTTTAAAAGTTCACAACTTTTGTAAAAATTCCATTGTTTATAATATGATGGGATATATATGAGACAACAATAACATCCATTATAACTACAATAGAACCTAAAAATACTAATGTGATTTTTTTTTCGTTTGCATTTGAGGTTTGAAATTCGATCAAAAACCATGTTTTTGTTTGGTGTTGAGAAATAAAAAAGAGATATTATATTTCACCAATATATAAAACACATGTCATTAAGAAGTTTAAGATATTAGGAACTTAGGACTAAGTTTGAATTTTCTATTATATATATATATATATATATATTTTTTTTTTTCAACTTATATCCGCTCCTTCTATAATTTGTGTCATTCGTGATTTAAAATAAAATAAAATATTAAATTCGATTGTAGGATTTATTTGAATCTGTGAAATCGATTTAACATGAAAACGAAACTATGCATTGAAAGATACGAACAAAAGCCTGAATTTACTGAATTTGACATTATCTCATCAACAAGAAACTTCGACGTACAAAGACAAAAATCGAATGTACAAAAATAGAGACAAATAGTCAATTATTTGAAATTACATGTACAAAAAATCGAATGTATATGTGTTTGCGACGAAAATGATACATCATTTGAAATATTGCATGCCTAACATTCATACTTATTAATGGCTTCGACTATATCTCAGTAAAAAGGAAATGCCTTGATTAACTCCGTAATTACATTTCTTTCTTAGTCAGCAAATTCGAAGATTGCACTCCTAAGCTGATTTGATACCATAAGCAAACAACATACATGCGGAACGTAGAAAAAAAAAACTTAAGCAATTTCAACGAATTAGTTAGAAATATTTATATATATATGCAAGAAAATTTTATAAAGGAAACTCTGCTAAATGGCAAGAATAGTAATTTTAATTAAGTAAATGGAAATTTGAAAAATTGCCATTGTACCAACAAAAATATAGTGGTGAAAAAACAAAGCATTGTTTTATTGGCTGGACCTTTAAAAATAATTTTATTATGGTAAAAAAAATTATTTGATAAATTACATGTTTATATAAAAAATAACATATTACAAAAAAGATATCGTTCATATATGTGCCATAAATAAATGCGCATTTGATATATTAGATTTACACAAAGATAAATAACATATTACGCAAAATTACGCGATAAAATCTTATAAAACGCGTTTTCACCGATTTTGTTTGCTATAACAAAATCTCTCATTACCATTTTTTTTTTATTATAGTTTATCTATGCCATCTACTGTGAGTTATTTTCTTTTTACATGATTGACAAAAATAATTCATCCAACATTATATATTGATGTGAGGATCAGGATATGTAACATTATTTTATTTTCTAAAAGTAGATAAATTGCTGTGAACTCTAAAATCTTCCAACATATTCGACTACAATAATTTTAAGTTAAAACTCGACGACAATAAAAAAAAAACTGACAACTCAATTCAAAAATGATGTCGTACTAATAGTCAACGTTAAATTTGGTCTCAAATCTTAAATAAAAAGATCAGTGAGTTGCAAAGGTATAAGTGTCCTTTTGGGATGACTTAAAAAATTAACAAATAACAGTGAAAAATAAATTAAGAAAATCCCAGAAAAAAAAAAAAAAAGTTTGTGACTTTCGTGGAAACTCCATCCGTCCTCTCTGTCTTGTGCTTCGCTTTCATCATTCAATATCTTCTTCTTCTTCATAAATCATAATCACTCTCTCTTTTTCTCCAATTTCTTCGTTTGATCATCTTCGTCTGTTCTTCTTTTGTTCCTGGGTCACTTTAGTTTTTCTTCTTTTATGATCCCATCTTTGCTTTTGTCGCTCTTTCCGAGGAAAAACAAAACAAAGATTTGATTTTTTTCCTTTTCTTTTTGGTGTGTTTAAACAGTGTTTTTTCTTGTGACCCTTTTATTGTTCTAGTCTGCCCCAAAGTCTCTACGATTCTACCTGGTTTCTCGGAAGCAAATACACTTGTCCTTGTTCGGTTTGCTTTCTACTTGAAAAAAGTTTCTTCCTTTTTCCTCTGTTAGTCGAATTGCGTTTGTTAAATTAAGTTCGAAATTTAGAGCTTGGTGATATGTCGTGCGCTGGGGACTAGAAAAGTTTTGAAATTTGAGTTAAGTTTTTACTGAATTTGAAACTGTTGAATCGAATTGAAGTTTGTGGAATCAGGGTATCCACAAATCTTCATGAGAGGTGAAATCTCTGTGTATTGAATCTTAGTCTCAAACTATGAATTTCCGACAAGAGAAGTTTGTCAGGTCAGTGTTGTCCAAATTTTCTCCAGATTTGTCCCCAGAGTTCTAGGTTTTTGAACTTAATTCGATTGTTCTTCACTTTGTTGAATCAGGTTTCAAGATTGGAAGTCCGACAAGACTTCCTCCGACGTGGAATATTCCGGTAGAAACGAGATTCAAAGAGGAATATTCCGGAGAACAATAAGCTCAATATCCGACAAGTTTCATAGAAGCTTTGAATCAAGCTCTACAAGGATCAAACTTTTCAAAAGATCTTACAAGTCTTACTCTTTCAAAGAAGCTGTTTCAAAAGGGATTGGTTCAACTCACAAAATCCTTGACCCACAAGGACCTTTTCTTCAGAGATGGAACAAGATCTTCGTTTTAGCTTGTATAATCGCTGTCTCGCTCGACCCTTTGTTCTTCTACGTTCCTATCATCGATGACGCCAATAAATGTCTTGGTATTGACAAGAAAATGCAGATAACTGCAAGCGTTTTGCGCTCGTTCACTGATGTCTTTTACATCATTCACATCATTTTCCAGTTCCGTACTGGCTTTATTGCTCCTTCTTCACGAGTTTTTGGGAGAGGTGTTCTTGTTGAGGACAAGCGAGAGATCGCTAAACGTTACTTGTCCTCTCATTTCATTATCGACATTCTTGCTGTCCTTCCGCTTCCACAGGTGATTCACTGATTGGTTTTGTTTGTGTTTCCACGCCTTTAGGTCGATTGATGGAGTAATATGAGTAATTTTGTTTTCTCAGATGGTGATTTTGATTATCATTCCACATATGAGAGGCTCTCCGTCTTTGAACACGAAGAATATGTTGAAGTTCATTGTTTTCTTCCAATATATACCGAGGTTTATAAGAATATATCCACTCTACAAGGAAGTGACTAGAACTTCAGGCATACTGACTGAGACAGCTTGGGCCGGAGCTGCTTTCAATCTCTTCCTTTATATGCTAGCTAGTCATGTGAGTTGAATTCGTTCTTACCGTTTTCAACTATTTTAGGATCAGAGCTTAGATGTATAATATTTTTGGTCAAAACCGGTAAATTTGCAGGTGTTTGGTGCTTTCTGGTATTTGTTTTCTATTGAACGCGAAACAGTGTGTTGGAAACAAGCTTGCAAGAGGAGAAAATCTATCTGCAATCCGAAGTTGTTGTACTGCGACCCTGCAAATGCAGGAGGCAATGCTTTCCTCAATGAGTCTTGTCCGATTCAGACACCAAACACAACACTCTTTGACTTTGGGATATTCCTAGACGCACTTCAGTCTGGTGTAGTTGAATCTCAAGATTTCCCTCAGAAGTTTTTTTACTGTTTCTGGTGGGGTCTTCAAAACCTCAGGTATTGAGATTATATATATCAGTAAATTGTTGCCGTTTATTATGCAGTAAAGAAACGACAATAAGTTCTTGCATCTTTGTTCTGTTTTCTTGATCCAGTTCACTCGGTCAAAACCTTAAAACAACTACATATGTTTGGGAGATCTGTTTCGCGGTCTTCATTTCTATCGCTGGGCTGGTTTTGTTCTCGTTCTTGATTGGGAACATGCAGGTTAGTCTCATTTCATCATATGTGCCATACTGTTTGCAAACTTGATTTTCTTATTGTCTAGTTTTTAAATTGCAGACGTATCTGCAATCAACGACCACGAGGTTGGAGGAGATGAGAGTTAAGAGAAGAGACGCAGAGCAATGGATGTCTCACCGTTTACTCCCTGAGAATTTGCGAAAAAGAATCCGCAGATACGAGCAGTACAAATGGCAAGAGACAAGAGGCGTTGATGAAGAGAATCTTCTTAGTAATCTTCCCAAGGATCTTAGACGTGACATCAAACGCCATCTCTGTCTTGCCCTTCTCATGCGGGTAAAAAAAACACCAACTATTCTTTTTACTCGGTTTCTCATTTAATGGTCAGCGTCACTCTTAACCGCAACATGTTTCTATCGGTTATAGGTCCCGATGTTTGAGAAAATGGACGAACAGCTTCTTGATGCACTTTGTGACCGTTTACAACCTGTGTTGTACACAGAGGAAAGCTACATCGTAAGAGAAGGAGATCCGGTAGACGAAATGCTCTTTATAATGCGTGGGAAGCTTCTAACGATGACAACAAATGGTGGAAGAACCGGTTTTTTCAATTCCGAGTATCTTGGAGCCGGTGACTTCTGTGGTGAGGAGCTTTTAACCTGGGCTTTAGACCCACACACCTCCTCAAACCTCCCAATCTCAACAAGAACCGTTCGAGCTCTCATGGAAGTTGAAGCTTTCGCACTTAAAGCCGATGACCTCAAATTTGTGGCGTCCCAATTCAGACGTCTTCACAGCAAACAGCTGAGGCATACTTTCAGGTTCTACTCGCAACAATGGAGGACTTGGGCTGCTTGCTTCATACAAGCAGCTTGGAGAAGATACATTAAGAAGAAACACGAAGAGTCTCTTATAGAAGAAGAGAATCGGTTGCAGGACGCTTTGGCTAAGGAAGCTTGTGGAAGTTCCCCAAGCCTCGGGGCTACAATATACGCGTCACGGTTTGCTTCAAATATCTTACGCACCATACGTAGAAGTGGGTCAGTAAGGAAACCGAGGATGCCGGAGCGAATGCCACCTATGCTACTTCAGAAACCAGCAGAACCAGATTTCAATAGTGATGATTAATTAATTAGCATATATGTATATGAAGGATTTTATCAAATTACGATTCATGCAAAGCGAAGAAGCTATAGAGCCAATATATATAAATAGAAGTCTTTTATAAAGGAGTAAGCTTAGAGATACAAAGCCTCCAATGATTTATTATTCCTCTTCAAGAATTCTACAAAGTTTGATATGAGGGATAAGGTAGCGCCAAACAGAACTCAAGAAGCCAGAAGTGAAGCCACTTCTCTCCGCAGGAATGTGGGCAAAGCGAATGCTGCTCTGTGCATCTGTTTTGGTTAAAAGACAGATCAAGATTTTGTCTAAGTGAATATATAATATTCAATGGGGAAGTCATAGTTGTGTTAAACTTACATCAGAGTTATAAAACTTCAATTCTCTTTTATGGGTCATCGCACCGTCTAGTTTCTCAATTGGGTTGATTGGGTTCTTGAAATCAACAGCTGGTCCTTCAGTAGAGCACAAGACGAAACCAATCACGCCGCTGCAATGAAGATTTTTTTTGCTCAATTCATGTTTCTGATTCCAGTGAGATCACACAATGTAATCAGAAGAAAAGTAGAGTTAACCTTGGATATGTGGGGACGCTGCTCCACGCATAGTGAACACTTTTGAATGTTTGACGGCAAATGGAGATCATATCTTCTATAAGATGAGTATGGAGCCACATACTTTCCGCCATGTTACAAAGAATTCCTCCAGGCTTCAACGCTCTAGCCAGTGTTTCGAAGAAAGGCTTCTCAACAAGTGCTTGAGCAGGACCTATGATTATATAGAGCAAAACACGTGAGAGTTTGGAGCTGAAGTCTGAACCAATATTTGATTTAGAAATTCAAAAAAAGAATCACTCAGATATCCAAAGAATTTTGCATACGAATCATACCAACGGGATCTGAAGAATCAACAATGATGGCATCATACTTCCCTTCAGGGGATTTACGGAGGAACTCAACAGCTGCCAGAAGAAAGTGATATCAACACAAGGAAATTTTCAGATAGTTTTTTTTGAATAGAGTATAAGTAGAAGAATGCTCAATTACCATCACCAATGTGAAGTTGAACACGGGGATCCTCAAATCCAACCGCTAACTCGGGGAAGAACTTCTTAGACACCTACAAGACCATAGAAATCCCATTTTCTGAGATAGAGCATAACTAAAAATTGATCATACATATGGCAAGCACAAAACCATAAACTTACATCTATAACCATTTTGTCTATCTCACAGATGTCAATAACCTCAACAGAACTATGGCGAGAAATCTCTCGAAGAACACCACCATCACCTCCACCAACAACAAGAACCTGAAAAATTTAGAGAGCGAAGTCCAGCATAAAAACGCAAGAAAAATGTGTATGCAGGACAAATCCCTCTTTCGATCAGAGCTGAATATAGATTTCAATGTACTGGAATATTTCATCATTCGCGAAAAGAGATATCTCATGAGATCAAATAGGAACAAGAGAACTACAACAACGCAAGCACATTGTGTTCCAACATATTCTCCAAAAAGAAGCACATTCATCACAAACTGAACATATTTTTAGATTGATTGATTAATTGCAACAAGTTACAAGATATTGGAAACCAGAGAGAATAAACTTTTCAAGGATAGCAATTACATTTTTAGGGGAAGATATAGAGCATAAAGGCAGATGGGCTATCATCTCCTGATATGCACATTCATCTTTTTCAGTCAGCTGTACAATACCATCTAGAACAAGCACCTTTCCGTACGTGGCTGACTGCAAAAACAAGAACAAAAATGAGGTTATCCTAAAGAAGAAACATAACAAACTGCACAAATCAGCGCCAATTAAAAGAAGAAAGATTCAGAAGATGATAAGAACAATTAAACGAAAAACAGAGATGCTATTTTAAACCTCAAACACTAGGACTTCCTGAAAATCTGACTTGTCTTTGAACAGAACTTTCTCAACTTTCAGTGAGTGCGCTTCTCCTACAATCATCACATACAACAGTTCAGCTGTATAAGTCACATGAACAAGCAATCTGAAAAACCACAACTCACAAACTTTTAACATTCAGACTCAGCATCTAAACCCAGCAGGACCTTGTACAAAGACCAATCCTAAGGTAGTAAGATGATGAAAAGTAACAAAAACAAGCCTATCAAGGTAACCTACCTGGCCACATAGGGTTATTAAAATAGACTGCCTTGCCGCCACTCTTTCCTGCATCCAGTTAAGAACAAAATCCAAAAATAAGAGATATGTTCCAAGAAATTAGGGTAGCTTCTTGACAAGAAAAGAAAGTTAAGTAATATGACCAGAGCGAGGGTGAGGTTCCGAGAACCACCCAGAAACAACAGTGGAGTGACACTTAGCATCTTCCTCTGGTACACATGCCATGGCCTTAAGGCAACAAGAAGGTACAGTCTTCTCTAAACCATTTCCATTACTCGCCTTCCCATCCATAGTCTTCGGGCATACCAAACCTTTTCCGACGTCTCCCTCCATAGACAATCCTTTTCTTCTCCAGCTCCAGCCTCTGTATACTACACAAATAAAAGTAGCAAACCAGAAACTTCAAACATTAGAATCCACAAAACATTGAAGGCACAAAAAGCAAAACGTAGCAAGACTTAAAACCAACACCGTTGAATAGATTCAGCAAAATGTCAGAGGCAAAACATTCATCCAAGAAAACTAATAAAGGTTTAGTATTTAACCCTAGAACCAAATCAAGAAGAGGAAACCAAGATGAAAAAAAGAAGCTAATCTTTATAAACATTAATTAACGAATCTTACAAATTGGAAAGTTAAACACGTTACAGAGAACGGTTGGTCCGATTATAGAAGTATATAACTTGGGGAAATTCATCTACCTTAAAAAAAAGACGAAATTTTTCGTATTGCACCCACCAAATGGGCTCTATTTTGTAAACGAAAAAAGTTGTCTTTTTTTTATTCTAGAAAGAAACAGTAAAATAGGGTTTCCAAAACCCAGAATCATCCCAAAATGGAACCTTCACAAAGCCTCGAGACGCAACAGAGAAATCAAACCGGATACAAACCCGAACAATTAAGTTTCATCGACATCGGAACAATTAAAACCTCAAATGCGAACAAAGCAGATTAGCGGCGAGCGAGAGAGAGAGGAAATGAGAGACCTGGTCGTAAACGGCGGAGAAGAGAGACGTAATCGGAAGAAGCTAAACGGTGATCTGAAGAAGAACAGTGAGCGGGAAAGAAGATTAAAGTAATAATTGAAAAAACAAAAGGAACAAACAAAAAAAAAGGAAGAAGAAGGAATTAGATTCTTTGTCTTTCGAATTTGTACTCTCTTTTTCTTTTAATCTGTCGGTGTTGTAGTTTGCGTTTCTCACTCGTCTCTCAGGCTCTTTCTCTGTGTAAACTGTCAAGGATCTATTTGTTTACTCAGAAGATCCCCACGACTGACTTAAAAACAACCTTTTTCTATTTTTTTATTTTTTTATTTTATTCTCGTGGATGTTTATGCAACTCTTCTTGACCACACTTTTTAAAAATATTGTTTACTTTTATATAATAATAACATAAAAAATACAGTTTAGAGTTATTAGATTAGCTTCACAAAAATAAAAAGTTATTAGATTCGAAAAGTCTTTAACACCTTAATATAAACTTCTAGTAATGGCTCGAGAGTTCATTACAACGATTGTCACTCTCGAACAATCGAGAGAGCAGGGCTAGTGGCTCCACACTTAGCTTTGTTGCGCAGGTGATTAACCTTGCTTGATCTGGGGTGAACCGGACATGATCCAAAATTTCAGAAAAATTAACGGTGGTGTATGATCGACCATAAGACCAATTAGATATGCTTCAACTGTTTTGTTTCTGGATTGATTGCCGTGTGATCGATCAAAGATAACCAATCGATATATCCAATAGTTGAATTCATATAACCAAGAAATAGTATAATTAATCCAATAGGTGGAACAATCACTGCCTCAGTTAGCAACTTGACATCATAATGATCAAGTCTTCACTAATACTGGTATGAAGGTTCATTGGTCTGACTGAACTCAAACCATCGCCAAATTAAGCTCATATATTTTCAAGAGTTTTGTTCAAGTTTTAATTTGATCCAACGGTTGGCATTTTCTCATCGAATAACTTATATAACTAGGATGTCTATGCATGATCTTTGTTGTTCAATTTGCTTGTTTGCATCCAAATGACTTTTTAAGAATGTATATAACATGTGAAAACATGAAAGGAATATAATGCACTCCAAAAACATTTAGAGTCAATGACAATCAAGAAATAAGAACATTATGAAAAGAAAGAACGACTAAAAATACAACACTTCAACATCATCTAACAACTCTTTTTACAATGAACTAGAAATTATTCCCGCAAACACAAGTTATACTCAAGTCATCGTATTCACTTTTTATTTTTTTCTGGTAATGTTGACCAACTTCAGAATGATTAATATTCTACAAACTGAAACTCTGATTTAAATTTCACAAGCATAAAAGCTTATAATAATATTTTTTTAAAAATCACAAAACGCCAAAACCCTAATTTAGCACGGTCACAATGTGCTCCAAAAACGAGTGGTGTAAGTGAAAATATCGTCGATTATAAACGTAGTGGGACCAGCAAGCATTAAACGTACACTTATCTCCTCATTGCCCATCGTATCATACATAGCTATTTCAGGTCATAGCCACAACGTTAGTTCATCCCTAATGGTCGAGCTGCATACCAATATATAACTCTCATTGTTTAGCTTTTTTTAATTTTTTTTTTTAAAACTTATTTCCCTCTTTTTCTATGTTCTTTGTGTCTTTTAGTCTTTATGTGTTTTGAATACGTTTTAGTTTAATTGGTTGATCACAATTAGTTATGGAACCTTTGTTTGATTCATGTAAGTTGATCAAACATTGGTTTTGGGATTTTAGTTTGATTCCGGTGAATTGGTCAATTGGAGTTATTGGTCTACATAACTGATCAAATTTGCTTTTATGGAGATTTGGAAAAGATATCGGCGTCTTGATTGGTCGGTCGAATCAATTTCCAATCGATCATATAACAGTTTTAATTTAATGTAATGGCAGTCAAATTGGGGAATATCAAATTTAAAATGATTCAACACATTTAAAAACATAATAAAACTTGAAATGACTCAACAATTAAAACGCATTCAAAACACATATAAAGACTAAAAGACACAAAGAACATAGAAAAAGAGGGAAATAAGGCTTAAATTTTTTAGAAAAGCTAAACAATGAGAGTTATTATATTGGTATGCAGCTCGACCATTGGGGATGAACTAACGTTGTGGCTATGTACCTGAGAAATAGGTCTGTATTAAGTCTAACATTAGAATGAAATCAATGAATCAACTTTTAAATGAAATAAAGCTCCACATTAATTAGACAATGTTAATTTCACATCTATTCCAATAAGATAACTACATAGATAGAATGCGATTTGTTTCCTTTTTTTTTTTTTGGCATTTGACTATATTCTTCATAAAATTAACTCTTTAGTCTTGTATTGCTCTCTTGTCAATTCCAAGATCTCAGTTTTATATCTTTCGATTTCAACCCTTTCACCAATAAGGAATTGGTAGATGAAAAGTCATTATCTAAGAAATATTAGTGTACAAAAGATGTGACACGCGTCGTTTATTGAATTATTATTTCGACGAGTATTTTGAGTTTTCATCTAACTCATAAGACGTCACGTGAGCTTCATTGAATATTAAACGAGAAAAACATAACCCAAAATGAAGATGGTCCCACGAAGAATGAATAGATAGATGTCGGTGTCTTTACTCTTTAGTCTTTTACGAAACCAAAGTCATCGAGCCATTTATATCGTTCGAGTCTTCGAGACTCCTCATTCTTTTTCTACTTCGGCCTGATTAAAACTATGGAACATATATGAAATACCACATAAATCCAAACTTTAAAATTGATATTTCTTTTGAATGAATTCACAATAATGTTATGTTGGACCACCGCTTGTATACGTCTTACATGAGCTAAAAATTTAAAATTTTGTGGATATAGTTTCTTTCTCTGATGCTTATAAAGAATTTGTGTTTCTTTTAAAAGTATCATTTTTCTTTAATATTTTACACACGTACGGCGTCATGTATAGACTTGGATGATAACATAATAACTGTGGTAGTAGAATAGTAATGATCATGATATCTTAGAGATTATGTCTTATTATTAATTTAAATTTGAAGTTAAGTTAGTTATTTTATGCTAACATTTACATTAGCAATTTAAAAAAAAAAACTTTTATTTTCATATACATAATCATAAAAAATACATCATTTAAATAAAAACGGATGGAGTATTAAACTAACTACAAATGCTGTAAGGGGTGAGAAAAAATCCTAATCCAAAACCCGAACTCGAACAGAACCGAAAACCCAATTCCGATCCGAACCCATTATTGAGAAAATATCTGAATGGGTTTAGAAGTCTAAACCGGAAAATCCGAAAACCCGAAAAACCCAAACAGAAACCGAGAAATCCGAACCTAACCCGAAAAATTATACTAAAAACATACTAAACCCGAACCAGAACCCGATCCGCATATATAAAATACCCCAATGGATTTTAGAAGCTGAAACCCAAAAATCCGACACCCGAAAAATTCGAACTAAACCCGAACGGGATCCTGAACGTGCAAACCTAGCTGTAAAGAAAAGAAAAAAACACAAAAGAGACTAGCTTAAGAATTAAAGTACTCAGGCGGTAAAATCTGCTCCGGAGAGTTCCGACACACCGGACAAGTCCCCTTCAACTTCAGCCACTCGTCAATGCAATCAGCGTGAAAACAATGTTGACACGGTGGTATTGTCCTAAGTGTCTCCTCTGGTTCGTACTCCGATAGACAAATGGCACAGGTGGAATCGTCTATTTTGGGCAGCCTTTTGCTCTCTCCCAATACTATTTTTGGGTAAGATTCTATAGTAGGCCCATCAAGACCCGTTACAGTGACACTAGAATGCAAATAATGGGCTTGAGCGTTGTTGATATCTGGGCTTGGGACGAGACGGCGTCGTTTAATACAGCCGTCGATTTTGCTATAGACAAAACAGAAAAGACCAAAGACGATTAAAGCTCCTGGGATTCCGGCACCGATGGCTATTGCGTAACGAGCTCTTCTTGGAATGGCTGAAAAGTAGTGAGAATTGATTAGAGGAAAATAATAAAAGCTATGATTAATTATCCTATGTGTATTCAAATACAAAAGGAATAAAGAAGAAAATGTGCCAAAATGTAATTGGTAGAAGAGAAGACTCTTTAGTAAATGGGTAACAATTAAAATCGTTGACTAAAGAGAAGTAGGGCAAAGTTAAGCAAATTAAAGTGGAGAGATAAGTCAATGCACCGGAGCTTTCATTATTACGGCACCGACCCTTTTGTCCACTTACTTAATTATCGCCCAACTTCATAGTCGTCTCAATGAATGCGTGTGTGTGTGTGTGTTTTTTACTTTCTCATTCTTAGTGAAAGTGAAAGACAAGTAAGAAAAAAACAAAGGTATTTGAAGTCTTTACTCTTTAGGATAATAATAAAGGTTGAGGAAAAACAAAAACGCTTAGCTGATGTGCCTTTCACATTCATAAGCTACTCAGTTTAGGAACTATTTCCTATTGGCTTTTGAAAGTTTTCGCGTTTTTACTTTTCGTATATCGTAGTTTAATGTACTTTTTCAGTTTGATTTGTTCCTACAAAATGAATATGCATGTGTACAGTGTACACGCATATAAAATATTTTATTTCACCTATTGGTGGTTCATTAGTCAATCTATCATGTTGATTGTTGAATAGTCTCATGTGGTTTTCGGATTTAAACAATTAGAACGGACAAATTAATTGGTTATAACTTGTCATTCAACCAGATTTGTATATATCCATATTTCTATACAAACAAACACATATGACTCATTCAACACAAAATTTCGTCATGGTCTACGTCAAATTAATATAATCTAATAGTCTTATTAATCATATCTTCAATTATGAAAATAAATTTTTTATTCTCAAAGATAAAACGAAAATAACCAATGAAATTCTACTATCGAAAAAATTAAGGTGAAAATAAATAAAATAATTAATTACCTGGTTTATGAGCATCAGAGCAAATGGTTTCACGAGATGAATTACTCTTCATCCCACACTTACCACCTCTAATCTCACACCTACTACATCTCGGAACCCTCCAAGTGAGCCAGAGGTTATCACTCAAATCCGAAGACGACACGATCTGCTCATAAAACGGCCACCGAACAGGAACATAAACGGTTTTCATTAACCGGCATGATTGAGACAACAAGTTGTTCATCACCCTAGGCGAAGGAGTCGCGAACACCGTGCTGTTTTTATCACTCAAACACGTTATTGGATTTAACGGCTTAAATCGGAGATACTCTGAGGTAGGACACTTAAAGAACGTGAACTGACGTGAGTAAACGCCACTAAACGGCGTCATTGAGAGGTTTAGCTCTAAGATCCGTTGAGGAAGACAGTTATTTGGGTCGTTGATCCAAATCTCTTGAGCTGCGTAATCGATCTCTTCGACGGTGAAGTTACCGGAAAACGGTAACTTTATGGTGGTTCGGTTAACGGTGTCAATATCGCACGTTAAGTCGAAGCCTTTGTCGTAACCGCAAGATTTTGATTGTTGAGGTTTTAGACGGAAAGGGAAACGGATGATCGGGCCGTCACGGCGACAAACGGCGTTAGTGCATGTAACGGTGGCAGTGGTCGTCGTCGGGATTAGGAGAGATAGAAACAAGAGAGAGAATGATATTATTTTTGTTAAATCCATTTTTTTTTGGTTAGGTATTGGAAACTAAAGCACTGACCAAAACCTTTTTGTAAATGGGATGGACCCAAAGTGTACGTAAGCATTTCTAGTATATTATTATTTTATTTTTTTGGTCAACAGTAGTATACTAGTATATTATTTATTTTTTAGTATTTTACTGTCTTTTTCAAGTATTTTTTACGTAAAAGATTGATAGAATGTTTGTGAGCCTTGTGACCCATAAACATGATTTCGAGTATATTCATGTTAAAGAAAGTAAAGGGAAAAAATCAAAGAAAAAAAAAAAGATTTTACACCTTAATGAGCAAAGTATTCACCAAAAAAAAAAATGGAAGAGAAAATCAAGATATAGAGAGAATTACAGTAAAATCCAAAAGTTTTGGGGTTTAAAAACGAATATTGAATTATAGATGCGAAAATCAAAATCCAGAAAAAGTTACGTAAAATCTAAAAATAAAATTGATTGTTTGATAAGAAAAATAAGATAAGTAGATGGATTATAAAAGTCAACTCTTCCCAAACAAGTAAGACTGTATGACTTTTTTTTTTACTTTGTCTAAAATTCCAAAGACTTTCTAGTGGCCAGAGCATAATAGATTATGCGACTACAATATTGTATTTTTACATGATTATGATTCAATCATAAGAAAGTATTCGCATTGACCGAAAAGTCAAATCACAGATTAATCTACGAAACATTTACTCTTAATTAATGAGTTCCATAACGACATTGGACCTGTTCTCCTTCTAAGAGCTTATCCACTGCATCAAGAGGAAGACCAATCAACTCTAATGTCTTTTCCCAAACTCTGTTTGATGTTTCTACGTTGTGAGCTTCTTCAGAACAATTTGTGGGTTCACAATTTTGAGATATGAATAATGTGCAAACTGATTTCTCATTGGTTTTTAGCTTTTGGTAATGCTGTGGAATCTGAGGATCTGTCGCGGAGAAGAGTGAGCTTCTACAACCTTCTTGTGGCGAAAATATGAAATAAGGCAAGGCAGAGTAAAGATCTTGGATCAATCTTGGGAGATCTCTCGTCTGCAGAATTTGAGACGTGTCCAAATGTTAATATATAAGTAATCTTGCATTTTCTTTTGTGAACGACATCAAGATTTGATTGTTCAAACACAATTTATGCGTTTGTGTTTAAATGTAAAAAAAAAATCTTCTTTAATTTTTGGTAAAATAGTTTTGCAAATTACAAACTCAACCAAAATAGTATTCTCATTCCGTCTAACGTTTGTTTTAAAAATTAGTAAAATAATTTTGCTTTAAGATGTTCAGGATTAATTGTAAGTTCATTTAAAAAAGAAAAAAAGAAGAAGTCTATATATATATACTAGATAAATAAATATAAACGTAAGCACAAACAAACAATTTAGGTTTCCTACTTACAACGTTTGTTTGGACAACACCAGGAGATAAACAAACGACGCTAAGGCCGGTCTCCAAAGGCAGTTTTTTGAAAAGAATATTGTTAAACATGACCTGACATATGAAAAGTCCAAGTAAACGTAAGTGATACGTTTTTGATTATAGACGCATCTACAAATTTAAAATGCTTTTTTTCATCTACAATTAATTAAGTTTACCTGAGCTAGTTTGCTGCTCGAATATCCTATGAAGCTTGAAAACTTTCGTTTACCAGAAACAACATTCATATCATTCGGATCGACAAAACCAACATAATGCATCTACCAAACAAAGCATAATTTAATAGAGATAAGCAATTATGAGGCATATTGTAAAACTTTTTTGTTTGATGATCATCGATGAAACTTACAACAGAATTGACATTAATGATTCGACTCCGGGAAGCTCGGATAAGCGAAGGTAAAATGAGTAGTGAAAGCAAAGCTGGAGCTAAATGGTTCACTTGCATGTGTTGTTCATATCCATCTTTTGAGAATTTTTGTGCCCCTACAAAAATCAACATGCCAACCAATTTAGCTGTTTTTATCTCCTTGTCAAAACAGGAATTTGCTAGAAACTGATTGTTACTAAGTTTTCTATTGTGAAATGCATACAAACACTAAAATTTAGATGGTAAAAAAATATATAATGAAATTTGTTTATAAATTTGTAAAAGCATTTAAATTTGTGTTTAATATTTATGTTTTGTGTTTTCGGGTTCAATTTGAAAATATTAAATGATAGTACAAAATAGAGGTAAAATATTTGATGACAAAATTTACATTTAGCGTTATAGTTTGTATATGTACAAATAAACATGTTTTCATTCATTTTGTATTTGTTCTTACATTAATGATTATATTTCCGAATTTAAATATTGTAATAAGCATCAAGGCCGGCTCATGTGGACATGAGGTGAGTGCGCGACTGTCCAGAGCTCAATAAACGAAAGGGGCTATAAAAATTTATAGGAAAAATAATACAAAACAATAGTATGGATATATATTTGGTGATGATAACCAAATTTTTTAAAATAATCTAACGCAAGAAGGTCTAATATCAGCCTTTTGATATATTTTTTTTGAAAAAAATCTAAAGATCAAAATTTAAAATTGGTTATTCAAGGGGATTTTTAAAAAACTACTAATAATTATGGGCCGCTCATGGTATACAACTATACATATTGTGATTTTCTTTAGCTTTGGAAGAAGGAACAATATTTGGATGACGATAAGTGTATTGAAGTTAAAATTGATTTTGGGTTAAGCTTAATTATGGGTTTATAATCCAATATCCTACATTGGACTAAATCCAAAGTTCAGCCCAAATTTTAGAATTTCTTTAGAAGCATCATAAAAAATCATCACCTCTTCTAAGTGTTCTAGAGAATTCTATAAATTAAATATTTAGATATTTATGTAAAATAATCTAGAAATTTGTAAGATCAAAATCTAGATATTTTAGTAAAATCATAGAGATGATCTATAACCTTTGTAAGCTATTCTTGGAGGCTATAAATACTTTTTTACCTCCTCATTTGTAATCAACTTGAATAAGTGAAATATAAAAAATAACTTCAAAGAAAAAGTATTTTTCGTAAGTTTTCAAAGTCTCTCTAAAAGTCTTTCAAGTATTATATTCTCTAATTATTCTTCCAAATTTTTTTTATCATACTTAGAAAGTTTCTTATTTTGGGTTTTTCAAGTTTCTCGGATATTACGGTCTTGAGCTAATGCTAAACACTATTGATATTTCTTTATCTGGAATACTCTACCTCAGTGGCAGTATGCAGAAAATATTGCAGAAAATATGGCAATTCAAATTACATTTGACAAAAACACAACAAACGAATATTTACTAACAGAACCACTCAAAGAAATTGGAGACCGTAAGGACAAATAATTTTGTGACCCATTATTATTTATTGAATTTTCTTTTGAAAAGGAATGGTGTAGAAGAGGTTTCAACTGATCTCTACCGTATATATGTATTAACCCACTAATAAACAATATATTTGGATAACTCATTTTGGCATCCCTATTTGGTACATGGGCATTATATGTACTATCAACCCAATTGGGTCCATAAAGTTGGAGTAAGAGCAATGATTAATGGTGCAAAACCATATGCCTTTGGGACCTCATCAATAGGAATAGCAATAGCAATAGCATCACAACATGAAGAAGCTTAAAAATGTAAGTAAAATAGAAACAAACCTCCCATAGCAAACATGCCGGCATTGTTAATCAGAACATGCAATGGGGCTAACCGTGCGTTCCAGGCATTGCTAAATCTGACGACGGAATCTAGAGATAGAAGATCAAGTTTCATCGCCTTGAGAAAGAAAAACCATGGTTTCATTGTTACCAATTTGGATGAAAAACCATAGTATCATTGTTACCAATTCGGATATATATCCTAAGATTCATTTTTAATATTCCAATCAACTAGAGAGGGATCACTAGTAGTTCTTACAAGCATTTTCTCTACAACGCTATGCTCGTGAATCTTCTTAACTATATATTCTTGAAAGCTAAATTTAGTTACTCCAACGCATGGAATATATAATTAATTGTCATACTATATACCTTCATGAACTAGACTACTCTATCCATGAATATAGTTTAATATAAAAATTTCACTAGATTTTTCAAAGAATTTAAAACAGCCATGATTATATGTACATGTACTATAAAGCTGATATAGAAAATTAATCAAAAATTTTACCTGAATATTAAGTGGGAGTCCCTTACCACTAGCAGACCACTTGGTCTGCCACTGTTGAATCAGCTCATGAGCAGCTTTTGTGTTCCTTACCGCCATAACAACATGAGCACCAGCCTCTGCAAGCTGCCTGCAAACTCTCACAACAAGTAGTACATTATAAGAATCATAGGAAAATCATAACAATGAAAAAAAATCAAAAAACAACATGAGAAGATAAAGGAAAGTTTTGTTTTTGAAACTGGGACCTAGCGGTCTCGGAGCCAATGCCACTAGTGGAGCCAGTGACAATGCAGGTTAAGTGGTTTAAAGGAGGAAGAATAAATGGATTGTGTAAGTGAGAAGCCATTATTCTCTGTAAAAGAATCTCTTGCATAACATTGACCCATCCTCTCATCCACTCAATCCACCCTAAACCATCCTTTTTCTTCATTGTCTTCAACGATACCGTTTCACTACTAATTTCTCTCTGAAGTTCACAACGCAGATAGAGAATGACAAAAGGATTATATATTGAAGATTATTGCATCAAAATCTAGGAAGTAGGAACATGATAAACATTTTGATTAGTTAAAGCCTGTGACGCCTCGGACTTTGTGGTTATACATACTTCGTCCCTGAATTATTTTTTTAGAATAGAATCAGTTAAATTATTGTTAATTAATAGTCATTGTATACACTTATAATTATAAACAAACCTTACAAAATGTTAATAATTACATTCTATTGCTATTAACAAAATAAAATCTCTCATTAAGGGTATTTTAATCAATTAATTATTATATGATCATTTAATTAAATATTAAATAAATTATTTTTAAATAATCTATTTACTTTTTTTTTAAAGTTAAAAATAGATTTTGTTGATTTAATTAAACACACTAATTAAATTAAATTAAATGTTGATTTAATTTTACAAAAATAAGATATTTGATATAGATTACGATTTTTTTGGAAGATTTTAAGGAAGAATTTAAACCGATTTAATTCTGTTTTTAGGTGTTAACAAAGATTCGATATTATAAAAATTGATATTATAATTTTATAAATTTTGGAAGAATTACAAATTTCTAATATCTTGATTTATAATTTTTGGATATTTTCTATAATTGCAATTTGTCTATGATATAGCACGAGATATATCCTAGTCTATTTTATTTTGGCATAACTTGAGAAATTATAAACAGCAAATATAACATAAAAAACAGGGAACAAGACGTTTTTTGACAACAATCAAAGCCTCTTGTAACTTACAAAGAAAGCCGTTTCGTCCTTTCTTATTCGTCCAAAAGAAACCACATTGCTGAAAAAAATATGAAAGCTTTTCCCTGAGATCTCATCCTTCATCTTTTAGAAGATGTGTGTAGTTAGTGTAAGGAAGCTTTGAGGTCAAGTTCTAGAAGCTTCTAACAAGTATAAAATGGAGAAAAGAAGAGAGAGAGAGAGAGAGAGCTTATATCACCTTGTAATAGACTGGTGAGAAAGACTTATTCTTGATGAGTCCTGTAACGGCATTGCACCTCTTGTCCTTGTATTAGCCTTTCCAATGCATCAAGAGGAAGACCGATCAGCTCTATCGTCTTCTCCCAAACTCTGTTCGCTGTTTCTATGTTGTGTGCTTCTTCTGAAGGCTTTGTGTGCTTGCAATTTTGAGATATGAATGTACAAATGGGTTTATCATCCGTTTTTAGCTTTTCACAATGCTCTGGAATCTGAGGGTCTGTCGCTGAGAAAAGTGTGCTTCTACAACCTTCTTGAGGCGAAAAGATGAAATATGGTATTAATGCGTATTGAACTTGAACAGATCTCGGCAGATCCCTCGCCTGCATAATTGGATGTTCGAAATGGTTTAACGCCATATAAGTTCTGAGGAACGAGCAATGGAGTGAGACTTAAAGTAATACTCACAATATTTGTTAGGACAATTCCGGGGGATAAACAAACAACGCTAATGCGAGTTTCTAGAGGCAGCCTTTTCAAAAGAACATTGCTAAACATAACCTGACCAGATAAAATTGAAGGGAAATAGATAGTAATTCTAGAGTCTGTCTTTTTTAAAACAAAAATCTTTCAAACATCAAATCAATTTTTATTTATGCATATGCTCTTGGAACACAACTTTGTGCATCATCAGATATGAGCCCCAAAAGATGCAGAGATGATCACAAAGCTGAATTATGAATTAAAAGATCAAGCTAAGATAATACCTCTCACTCAATGCATCATATTTCCTCAAACCTTGAGGTCACTTTATGGTTTGTTTAACTATAAGTTTTTGTTTCTAAAACGTTAGCAGCAGAAACAATATATCAGAAGGAAGTGGAGAAGCTACAAATGGAAGAGATGAGACCAATATATATATATATATAGCCTCTTGAGTCTTATGAGGATGACCATGCTTGTGTTTTTGGTCGATATCGCTTGCCTAGGGGCTAGGACGCGAAAAGCTGATACTGCTATTTTATTAGGAATCTAATCTCTTTACTTAGTTTGTGATTATTATGGGATTTTATTCATGAGGCTATATAGGGTTTTTTTTCCTCGTTTTTTGCTAATTTTTTTTCTAACTAATATGAGTTTTTTTTTTTGTTAATTAAAGGAAACTAAGATGAGTTTTTAGAAGTGGAGTTTTGCTAGAAACACAATTACATTTTTGAGTTCGATTTAATTTATATTTTTGTTTGTTTTACTTAACGTGGAACTAACTTTGACGACGTCATATTGAATAATCTAGTGAATTGTGAATTTGAAAGTTTGTTACCAATCATATGATTTTGTTGAATTGTAATTTCAAATTTGTAGACCAAAAGTGAACATCTGCTGATCGTTGATTTTTTTTTTAGTTAGACATAATTGATTAATACATGTACATTATTGTATTGATGACAAAGAGAAAATAATCGGTTGAAAAACTAAAGAATGTGCCATTTTATCTCTTCTCGAGTTATATCCCCTATATATATATATATATTAATTGATAAAGATTATATGAAAATAACCTTACTTTGACATGATATATTACAACAGTGTCATTACGGCGTGTCGTCCTCACAACGACTCTCAACATATTTATGAAATAAGACATCACTAACAAAAAATATTACATTCTAATGCCATGACATTTAAATTTCAAATATACCTAATCTTAAAATCATATAGTATATCTAATTAAAAAGGTAGGTTTATTACACATTTTTAGGCAATATATATAGAGTACAACTAAGCATTATTATTACTAATTTAAAAGAAAAAGTTTACAATATAACAAAAATACATAATTTTTTAATCTTATAGTTTATCTAATTAAAAATAGGTAGGTTTATTACACCTCTTTCAGCGACGTATAGAAATGTAAGTTTATTACACCCCTTTTAGGCAATATATATATATATATATAACATAACTAATAACTAGTCATAATTAAAAATAAAGATTTTTAATATAGTTGGTCTATTAAACATGTATCTTTTAAACCTAGATATTAACATAAATGTAAAGATAGGAGATTTCTAATTACACTTTTAGCATGATATTGCATCATTTTAAAAAAATGAACTAGTAAATATATATTGCATCATTCCATTTTAAAATATTATATAGTAACATTTTTATGAAATATTCTATTTTCATAAAATATTATATTCCATGTCGTTGACATCTATATAAATAATAGTATAATCTTTTCTATATATCCATCATATTCAAATCATACCTAAAAAAAAACTATTGTTTAAGTAAAATTCATTCTAGACAATATTATGTCTTATTTTTCTGATACTTTTGATGTCAAGTTATACAAAAATTTGTAGAAGATAAAAGTTAAAATTGTTTGCCTCTGGAAACAATTCACCTCTGGCGCTGGAGAATCTCTAGAAGTGGTTTTTAATCGACCAAAATGTTGTTTTTACATTTTTTGTGCAAATTATATAAATTATTATCAAATTAGTATAAATATATAAAATTATCATCCGAATGATAACATCCATGTTAACATATTATATTAGATCAAATGTAACAAAACTATCATATATATATGGTTTATCAAATAAAAAAAACAGTGATAATATAGTTATCATCACTCTTTCACTCGTATAATATAAATGACCTTGCCACTAGCTGGGAGAAGTATGTATCATCACTCTTTCTCTTTGGTTTGCTTTGAGATAATATGATGGAAACCGACTTAAAAACTTGTATTTTAAAAATAACGACTCATAGTTTAGAAAACATCATCGTCCTCCTCCAAGAGGAGCTTTCATATCATAAATCCCAAAAAAAATTTCAGAAGAAGATAGAGAGAGATATCAAACAACAACAATGGAAGATTCAAGCAGAAAAAAGCCAAAAGAAGAAAAAGAAGAAGAAGAACAACATCCCAATTGTTTGTTTCACTCAAGAAATCTCACTAGTACCCATCTCCAGGCTCCGGCGCGTCCCACATTCCATGTTGTCCTCTTTGCATTCCTCTTCCCCTTCTGGTCAGCCTTGAAAGCTTCCTCAACTTTCTTGTCTTTCAATTTTTGTCACTCTCTAGCTCGTTTCCTCTCAGCATCATCTGCCTCTGTTTTGGCTTGCGTGGCTTTGTTTTTTTTCTTGGAAGACATGTTCCTAACACCTTTTTTTGAAAACAGTGATTATCTGAACATTTTTTTTGTGTGGGGGAGTGATTCGGGAAAGAGTGATAATGTAATGATACGTTATATGCATTACATTGATGATATATTGATGTTTTTCTCTGCTCTGGTTGTAATAATTTTTTTCTATTCTTATGTATGTATTGGGTCAGAATCAGAATCTGACCTTAAAGAAAGATTTTTCAAATTCTTCACCAAGTCTTCTTCACCATTATTCACTCTGCTGCGTTCTCTCTCACACACGCGACTTATTCTCTCTCTCTCTCTTTATTATACCTCCTGCCTAAAATAATCGTATAGGCGTTTTTATGTAATAGATCAGTGAAATTAACGTAAATAAATAACATTTACTTTTTTCAAAATTCAGTTTTAGTAGATGATTGAAATTACTTTTATTTTATTATAAAAACCAGAGCTGTTTTTTCAAACTCGTGTTTAATGTGTGACATGGAACTAAAAGTATAAATTTTATTATGACTTTTATAATTGAATTACACAGAATATGAGGACTTGAGTAGCATATACTAAGAATGTTGTGCTTGCATTAGTCGAACGGATAATTTTCCAGAAGAAAACGAAAGTGCAGAAGAAGTTCTTGAAAAAATTAACGACAATAGTGATGAAATTCTTACAACCCAAGACTAACAAAGAGAATATGTCAATCAGTGTAGAGATACAATAACATCAAATACGTGAAGAGATTCGACTGAGAGGTCATAAATGAGGACATGCAAAATTATTATTATTTTTATATACTATATTTTTATTTTATCATAAATATATTTAATAGTTTAATTTTGAAATCTCTTTTGTATGATTTTTTTTTTGGTCGGCAAACAAACTTCATTACTTCTTAAACGGATATTACAAAGAGCATATTTCATTACTTCAGACAAACTTTTGTATGATTTTCAAATTCAACTTTCAAATCCACTTTGTTCGATTTTAAAATCAATAAATTTGCATGGATTTCAAAATCTTCTAAGGATTTTAAAATCCGTTAAAATCCATGAACCAATAAACCCCTCCTAGTTTATGTTAAGTCTTGGGATCGATCCGGTTAATATTTGGTTTGATGTGGTTTTTTAATTCGAGTTGGTTTGATTTGCTTTTTATTAGGTTTGGTTTAGTTGAATTAAATTAGTCATAGTTAATTTTGCCATTATGAACCTGGTGTTTCTACTCTCTCTCTTCTCTCTCTCGGCCACTACCGTTTCCCCTTCCTCCTTTTTCTTCTTCCCTTCCTCCTCTCTTTTCTCCTCTCTTTCTCTTCTTTCTCTTTGGAAGAACGAACAATATTTGGATGACCATAAGTGTATTGAAGTTAAACTTGATTTTGGGTTAAGCTTAATTATGGGTTTATAATCCAATATCCGGACTAAATCCAAAGTTTAGCCTAAATTTTAGAATTTCTTTAGAAGCATCATAAAAATCATCACTTCTTTCAAGTGTTATAGAGAATTCTATTAATTAAATATTTAGATATTTATGTAAAATCATCTAAAAAATTGTAAGATAAAAATCTAGATATTTTAGTAAAATCATAGAGATGATGGTAGAATAATCTTTAACCTTTGTAAGTTATTCTTGGAGGCTATAAATACTTCATTATCCTTCATTTGTAATTAACTTGAATAAGTGAAATAAAAAGCAATTTAAAAAAAATAGTGTTTTTCATAAGTTTTTCAAATTTCTCTATCAAGTATTCTCTAATTGTTTTTCCAAAAATTTTATCATACTTAGAGGGTTTCTTATCTTAGTTCTTTCGAGTTTTTCGGGGTAGTACGATTTTGTGATATTACTAAACACTATATATTGGAGTTTCTTTACAAAGTGAATATCCTACCTCAGTGGCAGTATGCAGAAAATATGACAATTCAAATGCCATTTGATTACAAAACAAACTGGTCATACATTGTTCCAAAAACACAATAAACGAATATTTACTAACAGAACCGCTCTAAGAAATTGGAGACCGTAAGAACAAATAATTTTGTGACCCATTATTATTTATTGAATTTTCTTTTGAGAAGGAATGGTGTAGAAGAGGTTTCAACTGATCTCTACCGTATATATGTATTAACCCACTAATAAACAATAGATTTGGATAACTCATTTTGGCATCCCTGCTTGCTCAATGTACATGGCATTATATGTACTATCAACCCAATTGGGTCCATAAAGTTGGGGTAAGAGCAATGATTAATGGTGCAAAACCATATGCCTTTGGGACCTCATCAATAGCAATAGCAATAGCATCACAACAGGAAGAAGCTTAAAAATGTAGGTAAAATAGACTTGTGAGAAAGACTTATTCTTGATGAGTCCTGTAACGGCATTGCACCTCTTGTCCTTGTATTAGCCTTTCCAATGCATCAAGAGGAAGACCGATCAGCTCTATCGTCTTCTCCCAAACTCTGTTCGCTGTTTCTATGTTGTGTGCTTCTTCTGAAGGCTTTGTGTGCTTGCAATTTTGAGATATGAATGTACAAATGGGTTTATCATCCGTTTTTAGCTTTTCACAATGCTCTGGAATCTGAGGGTCTGTTGCTGAGAAAAGTGTGCTTCTACAACCTTCTTGAGGCGAAAAGATGAAATATGGTATTAATGCGTATTGAACTTGAACAGATCTCGGCAGATCCCTCGCCTGCATAATTGGATGTTCGAAATGGTTTAACGCGATATAAGTTCTGAGGAACGAGCAATGGAGTGAGACTTAAAGTAATACTCACAACATTTGTTAGGACAATTCCGGGGGATAAACAAACAACGCTAATGCGAGTTTCTAGAGGCAGCCTTTTCAAAAGAACATTGCTAAACATAACCTGACCAGATAAAATTGAAGGGAAATAGATAGTAATTCCATTAGTTTCTGAGATCAAGAATAAAAGAAGAAAGTATTGAATGCTGCTTTGTGTAAGTTCTCACCTGTGCAAGCTTGCTGCCAGAATATCCAACGAGGCTTGTAAACTTTCGTCTACCAGAAACAACATTCATGTCATCCGGGTCAACAAAACCGACATAGTGCATCTACCAAAAGAGCAAACCCAACAAACAATGATCTTGCATAAGATGGGAATAACATCGAACGATATATAGAACGTTTTTATTCGTATTTTAGATTCACTAAAAGCAGAATTCACAAAGAAAAGTAATGAAGTAACCCTGTATATACAGGGTTAAAACTTTCAGTTTGTTTAGGATCTGTTGTATACCAAGAAGACTCAAACTTTTCAACATCATTACAAGACTAAATGAAAAAAATTATTCAGTGATGATGATACTTACAACAGAGTTCACATTAATGATTCGGCTGGAGGAGCCTCGGATAAGCGAGGGCAAAAGGAGTAGTGAAAGCAGCGCTGGAGCTAAATGGTTAACTTGCAAGTGCTGCTCATATCCATTCTTTGAGAGCTTCTGTTCCTCTGCACAAATCAAGGTAGGAAGCAACTAAGCTGGTTTTGCTCAAACATGTACTGCAGAAAATGTGGCAATCTGAAGCTCATTGATTAAAAAAAAAAAAACACTTGAGAGTGTGAAGTGAACATGAGCAAGGACATCACCGGAAGAATTAAATAGAGATGCAAATTTGGCCAACTGGGTCCATCGAGTCGAAATATGAACCGATGGTGATTAGTGAAGCATTATGGCTTTGAGACTTACTAATAACACCAGATTATTGAAGTGCACAACATTAAGTTCGCCGGTAAAAGGAGAAAATAGTTGAAAGTTTGACAGCTAAAATGCAATAAAACCAACCTCCCATGGCAAATATGCCGGCATTGTTAATCAGAACATGCAAAGGGGATAATCGTGCGTTCCACACATTGCAAAATCGGACGACAGAATCCAGAGAGAGAAGATCAAGTTCCATAGCCTTGAGTAAAAGAAACACAGCATACCTCATCATCAGCCATTTAAACGTTAAACAAAATCCAGTACAGTTGATATCTGAAAATCTACCGATTCTTATGTAATTAGATCACAAATAGTTCTAGTTCCATTTCACAGTTTCTGAAGTACACATTGTTGAATAGGCTTTAGTCCAAGCAAACACATGCTAAATATAGAAGTCATACTATATGATGATCAGATAAGATTTACCTCGAGATTAAGTGGGAGTCCTTTACCAGACCAATCGTTCTGCCATTGTTGAATCAGCTCATGAGCTACTTTTGTATTCCTCACTGCCATAACAACATGAGCACCAGCTTCTGCAAGCTGCCTACAAATTCACACAACCAATTCAAAATCCCACATTCCTTACACAAAATCAAAATCAGCTACTCTTGTTCCCAAATTCCTCAAATCAACCAACACGAATCTTAAACCTAGCGGTTTCGCGACCAATGCCACTGGTGGAGCCAGTGACAATGCAGGTGAGGTGATTGAGTGAAGGAAGAGGAAGTGGATTCTGTAGATGAGACGCCATGAATCTCTGGAAGAGAAACTCGTGGAAAACACAACCCCATCCTCTGATCGACTCTATCCACCCCAAACCTTCCTTCTTCTTCTTCTTCTTACTCAACGACGCCGTTTCACTGCTCATCATCTTCTTCCTCCTTGAGATGATTGATGAAAGATCTGAGTTTCAGAGAAAAGACAAAAACAGTATTTGCGTGATTAAAGATTTCCTTGATTATTTATTAATTTAATCCCTTCACACCTCGGCTTCTCGCTAATTACTTTTCTCCTTCCTTTTTCCCATTTAATAATACATCATCATTTTTTGTGATTTCTTGTGATAAAAAATGGATTTTTATGGAAGTCTATTGTGAAAATAAATAAACTTTTTAAAAACATTATTACAGAAATAACTAATTTTTGTCACTAGTATAGAAAAAAACTAAAGCATTATAATATTAATATTCAGATTTATTAATGCTAAAGTAAAACATGATATAGATCAATTAATATTATCATATAAATCCAAATGAATTTATTTTAATTGTAAAAGTACTTGAATTTGAAAAAAAATCTTTCATTATTAACTTCAAAAATAAACATAAACCGTCATTTAATATCTTGCATTTTCTAGGACTAGACAGTTCCATAGTTACTCACACAGAAAGTGCCTCCTAACTGATTTAACCGTCCAGTTTCGAAAATCAGGTTTTGATCAAGTCGGGTCGGGTCGGGTCCGAACCATAATCAAATAGTATACAGCTTCAATAGACAAAACTCAAGTAAAACATGATATAGATCAATCAATTTAATCTTAGCTTGTTAAGGAGAGTAAGAGAATATATTCTAGAAGCTAAGACTCTGTTTGTATTGCTCTCTAAGCAAAGCTAATCTTCTCCTAAACTTATATTTCTCATCTTTCATCTCCAATTTCTCCAAGAAATGAATAATCTTCTGGAGAGTAACAATGAGCTCTTGAGCTGAAGAACCAAACTCTTTCTCTTGGATCATCATAACCCTTTTCAGCAAACCCAGTATTTCTCCATCGTCTCTTCCTAATCTCGCTTGGATCGACACCAAACAGTCCAGCGCCTCGCCTGCAGAGGGGAACATATAGATATATCGTCACTTCGGAAAAACAACCTTTGAAACTTTTATCCATATTAGTCAGCTTTACAATAGAGACTTTATGTTTAGATGACAAGACCCAACAAGAAATTTCATACCAACAGGAAGAGAGTCTTTGCCAAATGCGTTCTCACGTATGCATAGAACCTGTAAGGCTATTTGCTCGGCTTCTTCATCCCGGTTCAGTTGAGAAAGAGTGACTGCAAGATTCAGCATTGGGAAGGTTATGGACTGATCGTCTGAGCCAACCGATTTCTCCATGATGTCCAAACAAGTTCTCAGCAATCGTTCTGCCTCCACATGATTCTTGGAACGCGAATAAGATGCTGCAAGATTTATAAGATGTGTAGCCACGCTAGGATGGTTTTTCCCTTTAAATCTCTCGTTTATTAATAAGCATTCTTCTAGTAACTCTCGTCCTTCGTCTCCCCTGTGAACAAAGCGAATGTTAGTGGCTTAATTGAGTTCCTCAATCACAGGAAGAAAATTAGACGCAAAGATTTTACCTTCCAACAAAATGAAGCAGCTCAGCAAGATCTATCCTCATATTTTCCAAGATACTATTGTCTATTGCCATATAATTTGAATCTTTGATTATTCGTAGAGCGTTCTTGTAGATATCAATGGCTTCATTTGCATTGCCTGTTAAGAAAACCCGAGGTATAAGACCATCTCTTCAACAAAAACTCGTAGTTACCACATCAAAACAGAGTTGGGAATTTTAGAACCCACCTTTTGAGCACTTTGCATTAGCAAGGGAACACATGGCCATGCCAACTCTTCCATCTTTCTCTCCATATATCTTCTTGTATATATTTAAAATCCTACCAGATGGAAACAAAATGGAAATGGATCAATATAATTTGCGAATAAGAAATGTAAAAACTTTGACCAACGAGTCCTTTTCACGGCATACCTGGTAAAAGGAATTTCTGCTTCAGCCGCTTTACCTTCTTTGAGCAGAAGTTTACCGAATGAAAATAACGGCACCACTAGATCCTCACTTTCAGAACCTCTATTCCGTTCCAAGATAGTCACCGTACGCTCATAAACACCTACCGCTTTAGTGGCTTTTCCATCAGAAGCAAAACTCTTTGCCAAACCAAGTAATGGTGACACAAGTAGAGTATTGCAATTACCTAGCACATAGAAGTCATGTTGGTCACAGACAAATGAAAAGGAAAAAGAAGACACAAGAAAAATAAAAACGGGTTTAGAAGATCATTACCATATCTATTCTCTAATATACGAACAGCCCTTTGATGCGCGAGTATAGCGTTTTCAAACCTCCCTAGTGCCGAATACATACTGCCAACATGCATAAGTACTGAATCCAAAAGAGGTTCGGGGTCCTTTAAATTATCAACAATCTTGTTTATCTGCATTTGTTAACTTACTGATTTAGACATATACAACACAATCCAGTTAAAGAAATGATTTTTTTTCTGATATCTGGCTTAGGCTCACCATATCAAGCAATGCTGGGACGGATTTCAAGTCTCCAACAGCCATATATCCCAATGCAATGATGTCAAGAACAGCTGCTTGTTCGATACCTTTCAAACCCGAATCCATCTCTTCTTTCACAGCAACATAATTCGCTCGAAGAATGTCCATTGCGTCTCTTTCCTTCCCCATCTTCACCATAGCTTTGACTTCGTTAAACAACTCTTGCAATTCCATCTCAAACTCTTTCATCTCATTAACATTGTTGCTTGAAGTAGACCTGCATAGACAGACAAAACTCATCAAAATTCTTCTTTTTCTGAGTTAAAAAAAAACAGCAATCAACCAAGTTCAAACCTTTGAACTTCAGAAACGCCAGAAGTAGCATGAATTGAGGCGGTTTCTGAGGAGGAAATTGAATCAATTGGAGTCGATAAAAAATGGCGGGCGGGAATCAAGTAGAGCTTAGGTTTACGTTTCTGATTACGGAAAAAAACACACTGCCATGTCGAATCTCTCGGGGAAATACTCGACTGCAAACTTAATTGATTTGCCCTGAAACCCAAAATCACAAATTGAGCAAAGATACAAAAGCCAAACATTTTCGGATACCCAATTTTTTTAGAGAGATATTGACCTAAACCAAGTCACCTTGGATTAAACTTAAGCTACTTTACCGTAATTTGATACCAAACTCAGAAATTAAAAGACTAAGCTTTTCACTAAAAGACTAAACTTCAGACAGAAGGCACATGGACAAATGAATCGTTTACCATTTGGTGAGAATAGTCGTCGAAGAGAGGAGAGAAATAGAAGACACCATTGACGAGGGAGTGTGAAGCTCTTCGTTCTCGTGGCCACGGTAACGCCGAGTCGCCGACTAGAGAAATAGCGCCGGTAACCTATCAATATGACTGATGAATTACTCGAATTATTCTTAGAGGGCCAGAAATAGTAGAATTTTATAGTTTAGACCCAAATGTTTTAAATCGTGCCAAATAGACTAGGCCTGGACAAAATACCCGAACCCAAAAATCCGTGCTGAACCCAACTTGAAATATTCGAACCCGAATCCGAACCGAATATGTAAAGTAGCCGAATAAGACTTCAACTTGAGAACCGAAAAACCCGAAACCCGAAAAACCTGAACCGAACCCGAATAATCTTAGTAGGATTAGCTAGTTTTGGTTATGATCGGTCCAAAAATATTTTAAAACCGAACCCGACCTAAATATGTAAAATACCCGAATAGGACTTTAACTTGAGAACCGAAACCCGAAAAATCTGAATGGGTACCCGAATAATAGACACATAAATAATTGCACAAAACCATAACTTATTAATATCGTTATCATACTTCTTCTGGTCGAATCCGGTTTTCACACAAAACTTTGATTCATAGTTAAATTTAAGACCGGACTAGACCCGGTTTACAGAACTACAAAAAAAGAAACGAGTGAAGGGAAATGCAACTCATTTGTGTTTGCTAACAATGTTTCTGCAATTCCAAGACTACATTAAGACAGATTGGAGAAGAGAACTATCACTGAAGGAAGACTTCCAAATGTGGAGATTTAGTGGCCACGGACTTTGACTTTCAGAATCCATTGAACAGTTCCTTGTGGCAAAGGAATTGTCTTGGGGAATTTCAGAGGCACCTCGTACTCTCCAAAAGTTTCCAAAGGCGCGGGTAAAACCACGTTGTCTGGATCAATCTTCACACAGAGCTGCCTCGCCACCTTCAAAACCGCACACAATAACCAATGATTACAAGATCTAGTTACATCTTACTTGTAGTCACTTAGAAGGAAAGAACAATTTACCTCAGCCACAATCTCTTCCTTTGTCACAGGAGTTTGTACATCAGGTTTGTCGTCTTTTGAGGAGAGGTTTTTGAACTTTTCCTTGTCAATTAACTTCCTCAGTACCTGTTATTTAAACAAATAGATCTCATATTACACCTTTCTGAATATTCCACAAGAACAAGAATGCTAAATAGTAAGAGTTAAGAAGGTAAATAAAATTTACCAAATTAGCATTCGCCAGGCGCTTTGCAGCCTTTTCATACTCCTTTGTCTGGACTTCAGAAGTTTTATGAACCACCTTAACCTCCTCTTGATCTTCTTCATGATTATACATCTTAACATATTCCCATAAAAAAATCAAACGCTTTACCAAAATAATTGTAGTACCATAACATTATCAGGGCAAGTCAAAACTATCTGAGGTTCCCTTAACATATTCTCATCACGAAATCATATGAAAGGAAAAGCCTCTAACACTAAACAAAAATATTTGCAGTACCATAGCACTATCATATCAGGTCAAAAGTATCTGCGTTACCCTTAACATCAGAACTATACATCATCAAGATCACAACCTAGATACCAACAACAAATGCAGAAAACGACTAGCATGCTACTAAGTAGACTAAGTCAATTGAGCAAAGTTAAGAGCAAAGATGAGAGAAGAAGGAAGTGTGAATTACCTTGCGTTGCTCTCGGATGAGATAAGCATACTTGTCAATGTTAGGCACAGCAAGGAGTTTTGGCATAAGGTGATTCCTGAAGTATCCAGGAGCTACCTTCACCGTCTCACCAGCTTTGCCAAGCTTCTCTATGCCCTAAACAAAACCAGATCAGATCAAGAGGAAGACAAATCAAAACAAACCCACCATTCTGATTCAATTCAATCAAACGAAATGTGAAGGAAATTTCAAAATCAAACGAAAAAAAAAGCATGCCTTTCAGAATCATAAACCTCACCGTTGTAAGAATAACATCCAATTTCCTGTATCTAACACCTTGACAAGCGAAAAGGAGAGGATGATGAATCGCATTTTCAGACTTGTGAAAAGCTGTTCCTCCCGAAACTACATGCCGAATCACGTTTCTACTTTGCCCAACATAAGCCATTTTTCTCGATTCAACAATATACTCTGAGACAGATTACAATGAGGTTCCACAATGAAAAGGAGTGAGAAAAACAAAACCCTAGAATACGACGCATATGAGAGAATAGAGAAAACCAAAAGAGCAGAATAACGAAGAATCAATCACCAGTGAACCGGTAACGCAACGACGGTGGAAATGGCGACGGCGGTGCGATGCGACGTTTCCTTTTCACGAAATCGAAGAAAGGGGAAGCCGCTGGTGAGGTTTTAGCAGTGGAAATTTTTGTAAAAATAAGACTTAAGAATTAATTATTTTTTCACCCTAAACTTTTCTAGTTCTACAAAAACAGCCCCTATCTCATCGATGTGTTAACCGGTGATCAGGTCCATACTCGTGTACTAAACCAAAGAAGTAACAAAGCTCAGTCCTACAGATCAGTCATCAGTGATATTCTTTATATAGTTTGAAGAGAAAGTAACTTACTACTGATTGCAGCAATATCTCACTCAGAAAAGGTTTCTTGAAAACTATTTTGTTCGAAGAGGACAACGAAGGGGTGAATTAAAAGATGAAGAGTTTTTTAGAAGAGAAGAAACAGAGAAGTCGACGAACCGGGGATCTCTGTTTTCACTGATGTGTTAGGGATTCTTGCGAATTTCAAAGATGTTTATAACCTTTGGGACTTTTAATGCTCGGGTTTTGGATTCAGAGTTTGTAGAGAGTGGAAGATGTGGACTTCATGTTTTTGTAAAGCCTAGTTTTGGCTCGGTTTTGACCAGTTCGGTTTGGCTTGGTTCACTTCTTGAATCAGAACCGGTTCAACTATCAGTGAAATCTCAAATTTCCTTTCGAATTTTTGTTCAATAAATAAGTTCACTCTTCTCCTAAATTTCAAGTGGATGTAATCGGGGCCAGAGTCCAATAAACTAAATTAGGCTTTAGTTTTCAATTTAATTTCTTTTTCTTCTCTGTCATATTTGTTAATTAATTATCAATTTAATATAGTTTTAATTTGATACCGATTAAAATAATCTCCTTATTATTATTTGGAGAGTACACTTATAAAATTAACCTTACAAAATGTTAATATTTACATCACATTATCATTACAACAAAGAACAAATTATAATCTCTCATTAAAGTTATAATTGTAATTTTAATTTGCATTTAAAAGAATAATTAAATCTATTTTAATTTTTCCTTACAAAAAAATAGATATGAGATATATCTATATTATGATTTTCCATTCAACGGCATATATATTTTTCCTTAATTTTAATTTTTATGACTTAATAAACTAGATTACGATTTCTATTGGGAAATTAACAACTTTAATATTTTTTTAAAAATCAAACATAATTTAAGGAAATCAAACATAACAATCGCAAACTTCTTTAAATCCCGTTGATTTCCTTAAAATCAAACATAATTTAATAAAATTAAATCAAATATAACATTATTTGCTAATAGTTTCTATTAGCATATTTTAAATATCCCGTTGATTTCCTTAAAGTCAAACATAATTTAAGGAAATTAAATCAAATATAACATTATTTGCTATTAGCATATTTTAAATGCTAATATAAACTAATTTCTAGCAAATAAACTATGTTTAAATATTATAGAATATGTCTTTTTCTTATGTAATATTAGCAATATTAACAAAATATTAGCAAAACTTCTAGAATGCTAATATAAACTATATTTTGAATATAGTAATATCAGCAAATATTCTAGCAATCAAATATAACAGTTTCTATTAGCGTGAATTTAAATTAATTCAAACATAATTTAAATAAAATTAAACATTTCTTAAAATTTTCCAAAACACAATCGCAATCTTCATAAAAAAATTTACAATGTATATCTTTTGGAAGATAATTAATTATGTACTATTTGAATTTCTTATAGTAAAAATATTACATAAAATAATATCCGGAAATTATATTTTTTTAATAACAAAATTGATATCTTTCTTATTTTGTTATGATTTGTTTCCTAAAATATCTAAGATTTCATTTTTAAATAGTAAGATGCTTACAAACATAACTGTAATTATGTATATGGATGTAATTAAAATATATAATACCTAAATCATTAGAATCTAATTAATTTTTATTCATTGACATTAAAATTACTTAAAATAGATCTTAACAATAAATCTGCAAAATAAACACATATACAATATAAAGAAAATCTCATAAATAACTTAAGGATTTAAATTTTTAGAATTCTTGACAAGCTTTTAAAATTAAAAAAAAATTAATTCAAAACATTCCTCTACCAGCTAAACAATATAAAAACTTTTGCAACAAGATAAACAAAATATTCCTCTCAAAAACCCTTAAAGCAAGCTCTCCCTCTTCACTTTATATAAGATCATCTCATTCCACTAAACGAAATATTCATTGCACTTAAATCCCTAATATTGTTTTATTTGTTCCATTCACACGCATATATATATATATACATATATACATATATATAGTATATTTATGTTGTTAATAATTTATGAAACTTTAGTTTCATACCCTTTCTCACATATTTTTCTTATATTCATGAATGTAGTAGGAGATGGTAATGGAGACACAAAAGTAATTTCGTTGAGGTATGTCTTATTTTCTAAATATTTACTAGTTTTTTATGCAAAGTCATATATTAGGATTTTTATCATGTTAAATTGATTTTCTTGATATAAGTTGTTGACAAAAAAAAATTGTTTTTCTTGGTTAATTATATCATGAAATAAAAATAAATCTTAGCTTATATGTAAAAAGAAATCTTAGCTTATGAAATCAAAATAGTAAAAAAATTATTTTAACAAAAAAAATTTGAGATCATTATATAATTTATTATACTATTTTTAAAAAAACATTATCTGAAAAATGCTACATGTAAAAGATATAGATTTCATGTTACATTTACATCATATTTATACCTTAAACTCTACTAATATGAACTAAATCAAATTTACACTAATAATAATATTGTATCAACAAAATTACCGAATTCGCAATTACCAATATACTACAATACATCAAATAATCGCTGATGATTTCATATTTGTAAATAATAATACTTACACATTTTAATATTTTTTTATAATATTACAATCGTAACTCTTTCAGAAAATACTTAACATTATTTTTTAAAAAATATCATCCCGCGCTGTAGTGCGGGATAGTATCTAGTATGGTATTTAAAATTTTAACGAAACAGTTTAAACATTTTTTGGCACTATCTAAAGGTGATCGAAGTAATTGTATAAATCAAGCTTTTATGTTTTATAATTTTGTTTATAATGAAGAGATTATGTGATATCGTAGAGATTTATAAAGCAATTTAATGGTACACAAAAAGTTATTGACTTTGTTTACCTTTTCTTTTCTCTTTGATATTATCAGCATTTAACTTTTAACATTTTAAACAACTAAAATTACATCGTTTAATACTTGCTTTTTAATTTTTGTTTTACTTGCCCTTTCCCTTTTCATCGTCTGCCTTCTAATAAGGTTTGGATTTTTTTTTTTTTTAATGTTTAGTAATGTTGTTATGAAGAAATTAGAGTTTTAACGGCAACACTTTAATCTGGGTGAATCTAACAGATTTTTTGAAAACACAATAATTCATTAAATGAACTTACGAAAATATTAATAAAATATTTTTTTATCAAACAAAATCCCCTATATATTATTTGGGGAGTACATTTATAAATAAACCTTACAAAATGTTAATAATTACATCACATTGTCATTACATCTAAGAACAAATTAAAATTTCTCATTAAAGGTATTTTAGTCAATTAATTATTATGTGATCATTTAATTAAATATTAAATTAATTATTTATAATTTTCGTTTTAAATAATTTATTTATTTTAATTTTTTTTTTGAAAAGAAGTTAAAAATAGATTTTATGAAGATTGTGTTGATTTAATTAAACACACTAATTAAATTTAATTAAATGTTTTAAGGAAGATTGCGATTTTTAGAAGATTTTAAAGAAGAATTTAAACAGATTAATTCTGTTTTTAGGTGCTAACAAAGATTCGATATTATAAAAATTGATATTACAATTTTTATAGTTTAAATTTGTGTACTAACAACTTCTAATATTGAAGTTAGATATTGATAGTTTTAATAATATTTTATTTTATCAAGTATGAAACAAGATATTCGAACTACATGTTCGAGTAATTTTATAAATACATAAAATTTTACACAAAATAATAATATATTGTAATGAAACCTCATTATAAATTTATTATAGATTATATATATGTATGCATATTACAGATGAGAATATAGATGAAGATGAATGCAAATAAGATTTGAGTCTTTAATGATTACTTTCGGATTTAATGACTTTTAACAAGTTACAGAACAGAACAATGTAAAAGAAGACTAGTAGACAACATAGAAATTAGAAACCAAAGAGTGATGGTCAAAATGTGGAATGTTCATCTAAACTACTGCTCACACTGTCCACTGAAATCCTAATATTCAACAATTCACACATAACTCCACATTTCTCAGTTTCTTGATCTTCATCCCTGTGTTGACCGATGATCCGGTCCAAGTTCACGGTCCATCCTCTTGTACTGCACCAAACATGGAACGGAATCAGACTTATAAATCAGCAATATTCGATATAAGAGTTTGGAAAAGACAGAAACTTACTGCTCAAGATGAAGCCTTGAAGTAAGCTCTGTGCTCTCTCTGCCTGCTCGGGTGTACCCGAAATTCGAATGATATTCTGTGTTTCTTCTGGTCGGTCTTCAACTAAGGTTACACTAGCTCCAGACCACTGTGATCAAGTGAGAAAGAGAGAAGACAAAGCGTCAAGATTTTTGATTTAAAACATGATTTGCACCATTCTAGTTCCAGTCAAAAGAGTTTCACCTCACTGATTTGTGCAAGCTTGTTTCTTGATTTCGTAACGAGCTTAGGAACAACCGCCTCTGGTAAGACAACTTCAAGAGTGCTCCTAGTAACAAGTGGCACCGCCATTCTAGAGAAAAAAAAAAAACAAAAAACAGGAAGGAGAGGTGTGAAACGAGCACTTGTTGTTTTGGAATATGTTTGTCTACGGTTCCGGAAAAAAATATTCTAAATTTGGGAGTTTCTCTACCTGCTTGTCGTGACAGGAACCTCATCCCGGTGTTCACTTTCACCCGCCTTTGCAACTGATCCAACACCTTCCTATAAAAACCCAGGAGAAAAATATATGTGAATATAGGGACGTTGCAAGGATGGACAAGAACCATAGGCTACTTTCCAAGTATTAAGGTCATTGTGCATAGCCAGATAGCAATATTACATTGTTTCGATCTCATAATAAGTCTGAACCTAACTGATTAAAGATGCCTTTGTATTGAGAAAAATTGTTGTTGAGAACAGAAACCTTAAATTGTGGCATGATTGAGCTAGCTTGCTGCAAGTTCAGATTGGAACCAGTAAGACCTTCACGGGATTGAGTTGTGTTATTTGATGAAGCTACCTCCATTACTCCTGCAACTCCTTCAAGAGGGCCAGTTGTGGATGTGGAAGCTGGTGGTGTCTCCTTTTGAGAGAGCTCCTTGTACATATGACTCCTCAATCGTAACGTTAATTCAACAAGTGCTTCTCGAGCTGCTTTGATCTCGCCAGCAATCTACATCGACATAAGAATTCTCTTTTGAGACCACAAGTTGTTTAGAAAAATGCCCAAATCCTCAAAAATAGACGAACAGACCTGTATAACAACATCATTGATAGAAACACATGGGGGAATTTCTTCCCTAGCTAGAATTTGTACGCTTGTTCCAGTTAATCGTGATATTTCAGATACTGATCCTGCTTTCCCTTCCAAACATATGGAGTCTCTAGATGAGACAAGTAATCTCGTTGTTATTAAATTATCTTTATCCGGAATAAGATCTATGATCTGAGTTTGAATTTGCAACAAGGCTTCTTGAGCAGGGAAAAGCAGATCATCAGGAGCCTAAGGAAAATAAGAATACAAAACTTCAAGTTCACAATTGTAAATGTAACAGATAATACTGAAGAAGATCTGGGGATATTTGGAGTACCTCTTCCGAAGAAATGGTGATTATCTGTTCATCAGATCCAGCTACTGGGTCAGATACTCTCACGTCCACACCAATCTCGTTTTGAAGCAAATCTATTATTCCTTGTGATTCCCCAACAACCCGAACAATCTTGTCAGCTGGGCAGAGAATCCGGAACACAAGCTCTTCGGTGTAGAAAGGCTGTGCATTCTCACCAACCGGAACTGCTGAAGCTTCTTCTGCATAGTTGGATTGGCGAGAACTGAAGTTGTTGTTTCTATAATTACCATGAGGAAACCTATCTGATGATTGTCTTCTTTGCTGTGGGATGTATTCATCCGCAGCAGCTGGAAACGGCCGTTCTGGTGAATGTAAACGCCCTTGGAAATTACTACGATCACGATGTTGACTCTCTCTTAAACGCGATGATACAATGGCTAAAGCGTTTTTCACTGCATGAAGTTCACCTACAATCTGAAAGAAAGTATCATCAGAAACGTATTTCCCATAGGTAAGCAAAAACCAAAGAAGGCCTAAACATAACACACAATGACCAAGATAACTATATAAGTGATTTGACTATTGTAAACAACCTCAAGCTCACAGTCATAGTTATAAACTATCTAGCATTGCTTCAATCTCACAGACCATGAAAAAATTGACTACATTTCATTAACTCTGAAGTTCATTTCATATCAAATTCTTAACCAGATTCACCAATTCATATATGTTTTCAAGCAAATTGCAACTAGTTAAATTTCTCAAAAATAGAAATTTTCGGACCTGAACAATCTCTTCAGAGAGTGAAACACAACGAGGTAAGTTACTTTCTCTTGGAAGAATCCGAATATGAGTCTTAGTTTCAATCCTCATCTGCTCAATAATCTTCCCACCTTTACCCAACAAACAACCAACATGCATCCTCGAAACCACTAGTCTCGTCACCACTCTCCCTCCACCAGGTCTAACTCCACCGTAATCCTCCTCCTCTTCCGGCTGTGCTCCACCATACCCAAACTGAGGTTCACTCTCCAAAATCCTATCGTGAACACTAAACAAAGCCTCCTGAGCAGGAGAGAAAGACGGCATTCTCCCATCAGGGTCACGACGACGGTTGTCTGAAATCTCAATGATACGCTCAGCGTCTCCGGGAACTAGCTCGTGCACGTTAATCCACGCGCCGGTGTGCTGTCTTATCGACTTAATGATTGTCCCGGATTTACCAATGACGCCTCCAGCTTTAGCGTCGTGACAGAGGATTCGATAAGTCGTCGTTGCCATCGTTTCAGGGTGAGACTTCGATGGCCGGCCATTTCCACCTCCTCCTCCACCACCGCCGCCACGGTATCTGTTATTTCCTCCTCCGCCGCCGCCGCCACCGCCGCCAAAATGGTAATTATTGTTGTAGCGAGGTTTAGTAGACCTGGCCATGGAATCTCCATCATAGTCTTGGTCATAGTGGTAGTTTCTCTTCGATCTAGATCTCTCCATTACAATAAATAGCAAACCCACAAATCAAAAGTTCAATCTTAACTAGTCATTTATCAATCTCGCCGGCAAAAGTTCCAAAATTTTCGAATTCGAGGGTTTCTAAGAGATTTGAAAGTTCACAAGACCCTAGAAGTCTACAGTACCCAATTACTTTCCTTTTTACCGGAAATTGGAAAAGGAAGAAACTTTCCGCTCAAATTCACGGGAAAACTTGGAGGGCGAATACGAGAATATCCAAAATCGATGGAGGCGAATCGGTGCAATGAGGGTTCTTGTGAATCAAAAAAACCAAGTTTTGAAGTTGAGAATAGAGAGAGAGAGAGACCGTGCAAAGGGTGTTCAGTGATGTGCGCTGACTACGGTATTGGGTAATATACCAAACGCTGTCGCTTTAGGCTCATGGAGAATTTTTGGGGATGCTTCATCTTCAAAAGACTCATATTAAGCTAAATAGATTGCTAGACATTGTGTTGACAAAAAGAAAACAAGAAAATTGCTAGACATTGAATTGTCAACGGTCAAGTTGAACTTTTGTGCTCACATAACGTATTTACTAGATACTAAAAAAAAAAAATGAGTTTGACACAAAAAAAAGATACTAAAAATGTATACATCTTTTTTTAATAGAAAAATGTGATATGGTTAATATGTAACCAATTATATGATTTTTTTGTATTATGCACGGATTTAAAATTATTCTTTTAAATATGAAATAAATTGTATTTTATGGTTGAAATTTGGTAATGATATTTAATATAATTGTACTATATTAATGGTTTTTATTTTGATTAGTAGATATGTTTTTTCCGTTTTAGATTAAATGTCGTTTAAGGTTTTTTTACGCAAATTAAGAAAAGAAATAAATTTTCTGTTTTCGCTCGTATTAATATGTTCTATAATTTTTTTATTGGTCAATTTATTAAAGTAATAAGGATAAAACTGGAATTTTTATCAAACATATGCATTTGTTATGAAAAAAAGTTGAAGTTTCAAAGCGGCAGTTAAAGTGAAACGGAAGAAGTAGTAAATATGTCAAATTTAAACTATATATTATGTTGTTTACATATTACAAATTATGTTAAAACTATTTTTCAAATGATATTTTTAAAAAAGGTTGTCTAATAATAAAATATTAAAATGAATAAACTGTCTTTTCGTTTTTTATAAAGAACAAAAGTTTCATTTTTATTAATAATTTAATATATTAGGAAAATAACTCTTTTGGTTACAAAGATAGAGGAAAAAAATCTTTGATGAATCTAATTTTTTAAAAGATAAGATAAAAATGGAAAACAAATGAAATTTTTTTATTATTTGCTAATGGCGTATCATATAATTAAAAATATAGCAAAAAAAATCAAAATAAATCTTTCCTTTTAATATATAGTAGATGTAGTAGGTTAAATATTCAAGTGTTGGACATGAATTAACATATGGTAAAAGTCATTTGGGGCATATAACTGTTGAATCCTTTTATACCATTTTGATCTAATCTAATCTGAACTGAACCAAAAACATTAATCTAAACCTTAAAAAGTTTATATTTGCTTAAAATATTTTTATTTTTCAGGTAATTAAAAAACAAAATCGAATTCAACTGAACCGAAACCTATATTTTTAAAATTAAAAAAATAACGAAATCTAACTAGAATCCAATATGAAATGAAACTTTTTTATTCTAAAATTTGGGGACAAATTTATTATCATTGTAAGGATCATGGAGCAAGAATCTTCACACAAAAAAAAATGAAAAAACTTTCAAAAATGAAAAACCTCAAAAAAATAGCATGTCAACATGTCTCTAAATGATTGAAAAAGCTTATAATCTCCTCCGACTACCGAGTTTTTGTTTTCCATTATAAATATTGTCATTGAAATCACATGATTCTCATTAATCTTTCTCATAATCTCGTTCTCAATTGCTGTATCACCAGATGTCCAAATACACATGAAAAACCAGACCTTGAAAATTATAACTTAAGAGCGATATGAAGATTTGAGTGGGCTAAACTCCACTATACCTTCAATTCATTTCATAACCTTTGATAATTCATACATCTCCCTCTTCCTTCGACTTTCTTCCAAAATTATCACTAAATTTTGATTTTCAAAAGCTACCATAAACTTTTTTATTTACTACCATAAACTTTTTTGTCTTAGAAAAAAACTTAGGGAAGGTTCCTAATTATTTAGTAACTCTTCTTAAACTTAGAAATTTTGTGGTATGTTTCAACAAATTTCAATGTTATGATCTTTTCTAATAACTTAAAATTTGTTTTTTTTGTTTGTTGTATTTTAGAATATTGTTGAAGTTTTCAAAAGAATGATAGTTTCAGAATTAAAACATATTTTTACCGTATTTTTGACTATTTCTCATTATAATTTCTATTAAATCATAATGGATATTGAGATTAAAAGAAAATGATGGATGGATGGATTTAAACACATTGATGAACCGAAGACTTAATAGTCTACTGACTATATATCAACAAATGGTCTAGTTGCTATCGCTTAGGTCGATGCTCCCACACTTGTATGGTGTTGTTTAAATATCATAGCCTCTTATGGATGCATGAATTATGTTGACGTAGTACTTCTAGCGTTACTTTTCACATGCTATTTTTCTATACAGTATAATAATAACTATTAACAATATAAATATAATCTTTTGAATTCTAAAGGATAAAATTATATAGACGAAAACTTATTTTATAAAGTGATATACAATATAGATTATGTCGAAGATAATATTTATCTTGGAAAAAAACATCGAATTGGTTGGTACCTCGTGGTAACAAAAATCAATTGAAAAACCTAGGGGATAAGAAAACAACCTCAACGATCATCCCATAATTTTTTTTATCCTGGAGAGAGTTTCTTCCATATCTGGGTCTAGTGATTACATCTCCCTAGAAATTTTGAAGTTTATCGTTGATCTAATTGTATATATCATTAAATACCTATGTAAACATAATGTTACACATTAAAGCAAGCACATGTGCCATAAGATAATTTTAAAACAACTCATGAATGTATGTATCATATCTCATCTACCACACTTAGATGACCAAACAATTTAGTCTGGCTTTGAATCGATAACTGATCCACTTATCTTGGTAAGATATGTTTTTTTAAAAAACTTCATTTATTTCACACAGTCAATGAGATCCGAAAGAGTTTACTTTGGCCATGTGTATATGTTTTTTCAAGTTTTAGTCAATTTTTCTTCGAAATTCATTTATTTCTTATCTTCCAAGATGCGTTTGTTCGCCCTCCAATATATTTTTTCACGTTCTCTTTGCTAACATGTAACTTATGAGACTGTGGATTGAATGTTAACCAATACCAGCCTATTTTTTATTTTTATTTTCTTACTCTATTTTCTCAAATCAGTTGCAAAATATTATTGTTAACTTGACATTAGAAAATCTTAAGGGAGATACCTATTTATTGCCGCAAAGTTTGTTTGAGTGTGTTTCCTACTATCAAATCTTATCTTTGAACCATTTTTATCCATAAACATCGGATTTCATCGTCAAACCTTACACTCTAATCTAACTACTAGAAGAAACCTTGTATCTAACTCTATTTTTAAACCAAAATTCTTTCCTCAAACATATTATAAAATTTTAGATACATATATATATTTTTTTAATTCTTATTTTGAGTAAAAATTGTTTAAACTTTTGCTTCTACTATTATAAATAAACTCATTTTCCTTATCCAAAATAGTATATAACTCTTTAAAATTATATGTTGTTCCATTTAATATTTTTTTGAACATGACAAACTCTTTTTCTCTCCTTTTTTTTATCATATAAAATTAACTATATGCGTATGTAGAACTATCTAATTTTATATGCACTAAGAGTGAACCGCGATATTGACGGACTTTTGTATTTTATGTTATAAATAAATCTAAATTTAGATGTTTAATTCAATTATCAATTTTTTTTGTGTTTATATATATATATATTCTTGATATCCTAGTAATCTCTTCCATCTATTACTTTTTCGAATATGTACTTGTTTTCATATTCTAGTTCATTTAAATTACGATGTTGGAATAAATTTTAACCTTTTTAATTTACTATTTTTAGGTTTTATTTTCGTAGTATTTTTCTTTGATTCAAACTCTTTTTCCACAGCTTTAAATTTTTGCATATTTTTTGGTTTTTTGTACTTTTTTCTCTGCATTTTAGTCATTTTTCCACGTACACATATATTTCATTGTTTATTGAATTTTTTTTATGTGTTATGGTTTTCTAGTTCTGACTTTTCTTCTTTGGTTGTTTAAAATTTTTTACATCTATTGTTTTTTTGTCTCATAACTTGCTTTTCTTTTCAGTTTCATTGAGATTAAAATATTTTCATTAGTTCGAAGATGATAATTATTAAATATTTCAAAAACGCATTTAAAATCTCGAAATATTTGATACTTAAATGTTTATGTGAGAGTAAGTCACGTGTGTGAGAGTACGCATCGAGAAAATAATTGTGGAGATGATTTGTGAAGAATTTGAAAAAAAAAATTTTAACTTCAGATTTTGATTCTGACGCAACACATATACAAGAAAGGAAACTAATCATTATAACTTCAGCAAGCTCTACAGAGTAGAGAAAAGCCTCATTCCCTCTTCTCATTTTAGATTTTGAAGTTAGTTTTAGGTTTTGTAGGTTTTAGAAATTGTAGATTTAGCTTTGTAATTTTAGATTAAGGTTTTAGAATTGTAGTTTTAGGTTTTGGAATGGTAGATTTAGGTTTTGAAATTGTAGTTTTAGGTTTTTGAATGTTAGATTTAGGTTTTGAAATTGTAGTTTAGGTTTTGGAATGTTAGATTTAGGTTTTGAAATTATAGTTTTAAGTTTTGAAATGTTAGTTTTAGGTTTTGGAATAGTAGATTTAGGTTTTAAAATTGTAGTTTTAGGTTTTGAAATTGTAGTTTTAGGTTTTGGAATGTTATATTTAGGTTTTGAAATTGTAGTTTTAAGTTTTGAAATATTAGATTTAGGTTTTGAAATTGTAGTTTTAAGTTTTGGAATGTTTGTTTTAGGTTTTGAAATGGTATATTTAGGTTTTGAAATTGTAGTTTTAAGTTTTAGAATGTTAGATTTACGTTTTGAAATTGTAGTTTTAGGTTTTGGAATGCTAGATTTAGGTTTTGAAATTGTAGATTTAGGTTTTGAAATTGTAGTTTTAAGTTTTGGAATGTTAGATTTACGTTTTGAAATTGTAGTTTTAGGTTTTGGAATGCTAGATTTAGGTTTTGAAATGGTAGATTTAGGTTTTGAAATTGTAGTTTTAGGTTTTGAAATGTTAGATTTAGGTTTTGAAATTTTAGTTTTAGGTTTTGGAATGTTAAATTTAGATTTTGAAATTGTAGTTTTAGGTTTTGGAATGTTAGATTTAGGTTTTGAAATTGTAATTTTAAGTTTTGCAATGTTAGTTTTAGGTTTTGGAATGCTAGATTTAGGTTTTTGAATGTTAGATTTGATTATGGAATGTTAGATTTAGGTTTGAAATTGTAGTTTTAGGTTTTGTAATGTTAGATTTAGGTTTTGAAATTGTAATTTTAAGTTTTGGAATGTTAAATGTAGGTTTTGGAATTGTAGTTTTATGTTTTGGAATATTTTTTCAAGTTTTAGGCAATTGTTTTCGAATTTTTTTATTCATTTATTTTTTCATCTTCCAAGATGCGTTTGTTCGGCCTCCAATATATTTTTTCACGTTATCTTTGCTAACATGTAACTTATGAGACTGTGGATTGATTGTTAACCAATATCAGCCTTTTTTTTTCTTGTACTCTATTTTCCCAAATCAGTTGCAAAATATTTTTGTTAACTTGACATTAGAAAATCTTAAGGGAAATACTTACTTATTGCCACAAAGTTTTTTTGAGTGTGTTTCCTACTATCAAATATTATCTTTGAACTATTTTTATTTATAAACATCGGATTTCATCGTCAAATCTTGCACTCTAATCTAATCACTAGAAGAAACCTTGTATCTAACTATATTTTTAAACCAAACTTCTTTCCTCAACCATATTATAAAATTTTAGATACATACATATATATATATTTTAAATCTTACTTGAATAAAAACTATTTAAACTTTTGCTTCTACTATCATAAATAAACTCATTTTCCATATCCAAAATAGTATATAACTCTTTAAAAATATATGTTGTTCCATTTAATATTTTTTTTGAACATGGAGAATTCTCTTCATCTACTATATATAGGATTCAATCTCTATATATATTTTTCTTATATATTTATTGTTTTGTATTTTATTATTTTGTTTTTAATTATATTTTAGGTTCATTTTTGTTAATTACTTTTTATTGAAAGACAATTAATAGAATATGTGTGAATTAATGGTTTTATTAACTTTAGTTTTAATATATATTTTTTTTATTTGATGATGTAGACACCCTATATGGAGAGAGAACTCTCATAAAATATATATTAGGGATTAATCCGGGTTACGTCCGGGTATATATATATATATATATAGCAATTGACATCTTGAAGATAATGAACTTTGTTTTAAATTATTTTTAGTCTTGATTGTTTGTTAAGAGAAGAAAGCATAGGACATGATTATCCTTCTAAGACCACTGCCATTGACAAAGTTGCTTGTTTTCTATGATCATAACTTTGAGCTGGTCCATCTAGCTGCCTTATTTTTCCATGACTAATTCTGTATTGTAAAAATGTTTTCTTCATCATTGTTTTTTCCTTCTTATCTTATGTGTATGTTTCTTGTTTACTTCAATGATTTACTTTTCTCTCACAACCATCGCATCTTCTTCTAGTTCCACTGTGCTTACTGCTTAGACTTTACCTTTCATTTTTGTTGCATAATGAATTTGATCAGGATATATTTGTCTCACATTGTACACATTAAAAAAGGTTAAATGTATATTTGTCAGTATTTCATTTCCCCCAACGGTTAAAAAAAAAAACAAAGATAGGAGGAAACACATGTTAAGTTTAACTTTATTAAAAAAAAAAAAAAGAAGCACGAAATAATGTGGGTTTGTATATTTAAATTTAAAATACTGAAATTCGAAGAAACAACATGTGAAAGATTTCTAATAGTTTTGGATATATGTATCTCACATTCACAAATGAATGCATTTTCTATCATTTCTTGGCACCGAAGCATGCTCGTAACTTTAGCCTCAATAAGTTACACACAGTGAATATCTTTTAATACGTGTCTCACTAATTTAAGAAAACCTTAAACATGCATACCCATGTAAAAGTACTACCTCTACCTACTTTTATTCTTTCTTAATTGGTGTATTAACCATTAATTACTATTTACTACACATCATAGTCACTGCCAGCACGAAGGGAGCAGTGATGAAACCAAATATACATTCTCATGGTGCAAGTGCCAAAGAAGCTTGATCTCACGAGCAGTTATATTTGCATTGATCTGGAAATGAAATGCATCCGCAATATTATTTATTTACTATTGGGATCAATTAAATCCTCCAAAAACCATCAAAAGATTTTAGTTACAAAGTTACAAAGACTTGGAGAAGAGGAAAACAAATAAAAGAATATACACCAGAATATTTCATCTCTTCTAGTTATCCTTTTTGTGTACTAATATATTAATAACAGAACGATAAAGGAGATGAATCAACAATGGTTTAATTACGTATTGGGCATAAACAATTAATTGTAAGTTCTAGCTGAGACAATCCTGGCTTTGATTATGTTCTCTTCGAATCTTAGTTTTAAAAGTATCATTGACAAATACCCAAATTCCCAATCAAGAACAACAAAGAATATAAAATATTTTTTTTTTTTTCAAAAACACTAGTTCCAATTTTAAATTCTACTTTTTTCCCAAAGCGTTCAAGTAAACAATCGGCCTTTCTCCGTTCACCGTGAAGTAATGTTCATCCATTTTAATATTCAGCGGACTCCTAAATGATAATTGCACTAAAATGTTGACAACAAATCAGTAAACGAAAATAGAGGAGGTGATACACCAAAACTCCAATGGTCACATGAGAAATCGGGATTGGATACTGACTTGCACCACCGTAGCTCGGCCTCAGTCGTTTCATCTCTAACGACACGCATGTGCCTTGGAGCTTGACAAATCTTCGTCCTGACAGTGTCTCCAACTGAAACAAGAACGTCCTCCTTTAAATATTCGTCCTTTGATTAGTAGTAGATGATTTTTCGTGGTAAAATTTGACCGTTGACCTATGTTAGATATGATCCGCCAATGCAATCCTACGTGGCAGTCCTAACCTCCACCCAAAAACCGAACCGAACAACCACAAGTCCACAACCCAATCCATCGCCGTCCAAAGGTCTTCTTATAGAAAAGTCTTCTTTCTCCCGGTTGTTCAATCCGATCCCACCCAGATTTCAGACGTTTGAGAAAAACGATGCCGTATTGCGAGGTCGTGAAAGAAGACGTCGGCCCTGAGACGACGCTTAACAATGCAGCCGTCAAGATCTTTTACAGAACGTATGGTCATGGTCCTGTCAAAGCTCTTCTCATCATAGGTCTGTAATCTATCTCCATCTTTCCCCTTTTGATTGGTTTCCTGAGCTTGATTTCATCTGGCTTTTTCTCTTTCTTCTTCAGGTTTAGCTGGAACCCATGAATCCTGGGGTCCTCAAATCAAGGGATTGACGGGGAAAGATAAACCCAACGACGACGACGATGGAATCGTTTCCGATGATTCAGCCATCGAGGTCTGTGCCTTCGATAATCGTGGTATGGGTCGAAGCTCCGTACCTACCCACAAATCTGAGTACACGTGAGTCTCTCTCTCTCTCTCTCTCTCTCTTGCCCCTAATTTCATTACTGAAGAACTTTTAATTCTCTGCTTTGTGTTCTTAATCTCAGTTTTAACAATTGCCTGTGAAATTGGTTTTGGCAGCTTCACTCAATTTGGCTTTTGTATTGGTGCAGAACAACGATAATGGCAAAGGATTCAATTAGTTTGTTGGATCATTTGGGTTGGAAGAGAGCTCACATAATTGGGCATTCTATGGGTAACTTGTTTGATCATTCAAGTGACTATTGATGTGTTTTCTAGCCAAGTTATGGTTCTGTTCTATACATTCTTTAAGAAGTCTTACTGCTTCTTATTGTAGCTCTTTTGGCTGTTTGATTAACAGGAGCAATGATAGCTTGCAAGTTAGCTGCAATGGTGCCCGAACGAGTTCTTTCTCTGGCATTGCTTAATGTTACAGGTGGAGGTTTCGAGTGTTTTCCGAAGGTACTTGAATGATATACGTGGTGCTATTGTTGAATCTTCTTTCTTTGATAGCAATGTCTTGTTCATATGTGTGAATCTGTTGGTTTCTTATATGATGACAAACTGTTGTTTTCTTATCTGTCATGATTTGTCCACAAGATGATGTTTCACAAGGCCATGTCAATCTGACTATGGCCTTTTGTTTTTATGTGCTCTCAGCTTGACCGGCAAACAATTTCCATTGCTATACGTTTTCTGAAGGCAAAGACCCCTGAACAAAGGGCAGCTGTTGATTTGGACACACATTATTCAAAGGTGGGACCTTTTAGTTTGTTCTTCGATGTGCTGAAATTGTAAGAACAAAATTTGGCATCGAACAATTGTTAATAGAGCGATGATTGGAGTTTGAAAAATGGCATGCATTTGTTGAAAGTGTGTTTCATTGCAATTGTCGTTCAATATTGCAAAGTTTGCTGCTATTTTCTCTATACGGTTGGAGCAAGCGATCAAATGAGTGAATTGGTTAAACAGAGTCATTGATCTCGAAGAATTATGTTATTAAGAATTGCTTGAGAGATCAAATCATTCATCTTGAAGAATTATGTTAATAAAGTAATTTCGTAATAAAATATTAGACTAATGTATTACTGTCCAGAGGAAATATGTGAGCGATTACGTTCTCATGCTGTTTATTTATGCAGGATTACCTAGAAGAATCCGTAGGAACTACCACAAGACGGGCAATTTTATATCAGGTGGGTATACTGGTTATTATGTGGAAAAAATTATATATAATCATATCACTAATATTTGAGAGATGCAATGCAGCAATATGTAAAAGGAATATCAGAAACTGGAATGCAGTCCAAGTACGGGTTTGATGGCCAACTTAATGCTTGTTGGTTACACAAAATCACAAAATCAGAAATCGAACAAATCCGCTCAGCTGGATTTCTTGTCTCAGTCATTCATGGAAGGTATGGGACACCAACGCAATTAGAATCAAAATCATCTCGTGCACTCAGTCTTGAGTTTGTTGACCTTGTAAAGAATCTTTACCTTTGCCCAATAGTTAAATTTGAGTATGTGGTGGGTTATATGCAGACATGATGTGATTGCTCAGATATGTTACGCAAGAAGACTGGCACAGAAGCTATATCCCGTCTCTAGAATGGTGGATCTTCATGGAGGTCATCTTGTAAGCCACGAGAGAACAGAAGAGGTACGTCTATCTTATTTAGTCATGTCTTAACTTCTCTGTCTCTCTTGTATCCGATGTATACAAAACTTACCTATCTAAAGTCTTTGTCGCTCCATAATCTCTCCTCAAATCTGCAGGAAATGTTAGTGGATGCCATACTCAGTATGACTATGAATTTAATTAACTGGTTAAATCATTCATATAGAAAGATTTAATGGCAGCCTATTTGGAAGAACTCTTGACTGCTGTAGTAACTGATTGAACATCTCTTTTTCCTCAGAACCTGGAAAAAAGGATTAACATACCTTCTGGTCAATTTCAGGTTAATAAAGCTCTTCTCGAGTTAATCAAGGCATCGGAAATGAAGAGAAAACCAACTGATTGGACTAACCTCACCATGGAAAATCCTGGTATAAAAATACACAATTATTCATTGTTTTAAGACCATTCTTCTTCTTCTTCGAAGGTTTTCTGAGACTAACATCAAATTCCATTATATGATTGGTATGTTTCGTCTTCTCAGGTTATTTCAAGAGGAGAATAACATTGATTAGAACCTCATCGGAAGGCAAAAATGCAGCCTCTCCTGGATATTTCATAGTGGAAAAGTTTCATCGCTGTCTATTGTTCCTCTTCGGACTTCTGATTTTGGCATTTGAGTATGCAAGAAGAGCTTTCAGGGTCATAAAACCTGTCAAAGTTGGGCCTTCTCTCACATAACAACAACCCTTCACATTTCAATTTGTCGGCCAAGTAAGCTCCACACTGCTAAACTATGTCAAAGATAGAATATAGCAACTAGACTTGTCACAATCTGGCGTCTTTCAGCTTTCAACCACGCACATAAGGGCTTAAGGATAATTTTTGCTGCAAACAGAAGCTAGAGAACGAGGCACTGCTTTTTACCTGGAAGAGATAATGCAAACTGTTGATATATATACGTGTAAAGGATCAATACAACGTTAATCCATGACAAACATTTGTTCTACGAATGTAATATGTAAAGATAAGACAATGAAACCTCAAATGTTAGTCTTGCATGTTTTTTGTGTACCCCTATATAGAACATAACCGTTTATTAAAGTTTTCTGCATAAAATTAGAGTTACAAGTACTCTACAACTGCCCTACAACTGCCTTAAGATATGATTATCTCTAATAAATGATTAAACGCGTAAGACTTTTTGATATTAGAAAAAAAAAGATAACCACTAGAAAAAAAATCAACAATAGAACTCTTGGGTTTTGATAAAACATTCCACGTTTCATGAATCTTTCACCATGTTTTTAATATATCAAAGACATTTATAAAAGTTAGCTTCTAGTTACGAAACATATCTTTATTACTATAAGATCAAGAACAAACGAGCTAATTCTGAAACATCTACAAGAAACAAACACAAAGATAAAAAGAGATGAGAAGAGGACATGCCTGGGCCAGTGGTTGTGCCTCGGTCTGAAACCAAAGCTTCAAGATTTTCTTTGGGAAATAATGTACGTAGCTGAATTGTTTCATCTGCAGAACCAGAGAAAGATAAGAGAAAGCGAAGAGATAGCAAAATGAGTAGACGAGAGATTCTAGTTTGTTGTGCTCAAAGTAATATTCCTTCATGCAAGATGTACTCCTCGAATATACCCTTCACATACCTTTGTTTACGGAAAAGGGTATTCTCGTCAATTCGTCTCGCTATGAAAAGTCTTGGGCTTCAAAATATGAGGCCTGTTTTGTAGCCCACTCAAACCTTGTGCTCGTCGCTAAAAAGGTTTTGTCAAAACCTCCACTGACGAAGGAAGGAAGGAGCAGAAAATGGCTGCGACTGTTCCTGCAATTACTCGTTCTGACAAAACCTGGGATTTTAGCTGGTATGTTCTGTAAATTCTCTTACTTTGCTTCTCTGATTTGGGAAATCTTCAGTTCTTCTCTCTAGTGATTCAGCTCTTAGTTTCCAATTGTTCGTAACGTGTTTGCTCTGTATCTGATGGTAGAACATACGGGTTCGATTATAGAAATCTTGGGTCTGATACATTTTAAAGGAATAGACTCAAAAGTTTTGATCTTTACCCACATAAACAGCAATACGACCTATTTAGCTCCATTGCTCCGCTCAATTAGGTTAATTCAACTTCTAAATTTGCTTTTTAAGGCCTGGCTTAGGGTAGCACAACGATATTGAGAGGATTACATTGTTATAGACAGTAAATTTGGTTTCTTTTCAATATGTTCAAAAGGTAGTAATTGATGTAACAGAGCTTTTGCCAATTTGCAGTAATTTGGATGTGAATTTCGAATCCGAAGAACATGCTTTGATTGCTTACACATCATTGGCAGTTGATAAAGAGGTTTGAAATTTCTCAATTCTCTTCCAGTATATGAATAAAATCTAAGTTACATGCTTTTTCCAGTTTCACTTATGATAGAATTTCTTTTGTTGTGACCATTAATGCAGTTGCAGCCTGATAAAGTGAGAAGAGTTATGTCGGTATCAAACAACAAGCTTTCTGTGTGAGTTTCTTCAAGTCCTTCATCGCTTTATTTGATTGTTGAATCGTTTAGATCGATTGAGACTGATTTTAATTAGACATCTTTCTGTGTCCATACAATCTTCGGTTTCGCCTACTTCTTTTACTAGTTTTGATCTTTCTCAACCGGATAATTTTACAGGCATTTTGAAGCAATAGAGGCAAGGCTTCTTCGCGCTTCGTTCTCTGCGTTTGTAGACGTTCTTACGCTGGCCACAAGAACAATTCAAGAATTTGGGCAGAAGTGAACCAACAATGTGAAAAGAAGTTTGATTCTTTCTCATTTCTCACCGAGAACTCAAAATTACAATGTGTTAGTCAGTTCAGTGTTTCTTTGAGCACAAATCTTTAGGATTTTCACAGATTTATTCAAACAAACAATGTATTATTATGTAGTGTGAACTGGATTTGAGAAGTGAAGAAAGATGATTACAATTCAAGCTTTTGATTCGACTACGTTTTTATTTTCATTTACAAAATGAATTATCATTTGTAGTGACTCTCGTTAACTCTTATCTCTTAATCCTCTTTCCACATCAAATGTATCTATCATCATAACACATAACACCTGCATCATTAATGCGATAACACATAAAAACTCTATTCATTTAATATCTCGATTGTGGATTTTCAGCAATTTAGATCTTATCAACTTTCATGCATTGACTTTGACTAGATGAAGAAGAAGAAAAAATAATCCTTAACCATCATAAGAGCTTTAATTAAAGAAACAACTAACCCACCCACAATTCAGCCCCCATGATCATACAATTAATTAAAGTCACACGGTAAACATTTAATGATTATACGCTTTGGGACTCGTAACTCCCATTACATTGCACACAATCCCTATGAACACTAATCTTTTTACAGAGACTATATATGCGTTCGTCAACACATTCCTCTGTTTTTTTAACTGTTCTGCTTTGTTTCCATCACTGATTCTTCAACAAATGGATCATAACTCTCTTCCTCAACTCGATTATCCAAAAATTGAAAACCAGTATGATCCAGATTCATTGTACGACATGTTAGACAAGTATGTTGGAAACCCTTTAATCTTTTTCTTGCTAAACAAGTTATCTATCGTGTCTTTTTTTCTTAATCATTTTCGGTCTACAGGTTGCCTCCGCTCGAGTCTCTCCTAGATACGGAAGATCTGAAACCAAATGGGGGGTTGCATTTTCAGTTTCAGTACAATAGCTTTGAAGATTTCTTCGATAACATTGAAGTGAATAACATAATTGCATCTGATATTCACATGTCGACACAAGAACCCTACATCTCCAGTGGATCCTCTTCGCCATGTGCTGTTCAAAACGACAGTCTCAGTTCGAACGAGAGATGTGAAAAGAGAACAGTGAAGAAGAGGAACGTTAAGAAAAAGAGGCAGGACAAATTGGAGATGTCTGAGATCAGACGGTTCTTCGATAGACCAATCATGAAAGCGGCTAAAGAACTGAATGTTGGACTTACAGTGTTGAAGAAGAGATGCAGAGAACTTGGAATTTACCGGTGGCCTCATCGGAAGCTCAAGAGTCTAAACTCTCTCATCAAGAATCTCAAGGTGCAACATCATTAATTATCTATGATAACGTTTGCTTGTGATTCAATTGCGTTATATATTATTTTGAATATATCAAATCAATACATGTTTTTGGTGACAGAGTGTTGGAATGGAGGAGGAGGTGAAGAATTTGGAGGAACATAGGGTTCTTATAGAGCAAGAACCTGATGCTGAGCTCACTGATGGAACCAAGAAGCTGAGGCAAGCTTGTTTCAAAGCCAATTACAAGAGAAGAAAATCACTTGCTGATGATTATTATTGAATTTGTTTTAGTGTTTCTACAACTCTATTTCTTTTTTGGCTTTAGATTGATGTCTTTTTGACCCAATTGGTCAATCAATCTAGAATATCTAGGGAATGATTCTATAGGTACTTATAGCCCATTGATGGAACTAAGTAACAATTTTATCAATTATTTTGATGAATGAAATTAGGTTGGTGAGTTGAATAAAGTTTAAATTTGCATACAAAAGAAATTGACGAATGCATTAATATAACGATTGTGTGGAAGTGTGTGCTATATAATTGAACTGCCATTTTTTAACAACTTTGACAAAATTTACACAAACTAGCAAAGTCAATTATAGACAAAGATATATTATAAAAATCAAACCCTTTTTCATTTTTGGGTGAAATGTTGCTCTTCTGAGTTTTCACATCAGTGATAATGTTTGATTTATCTAATATTTTTATTACATAAGAATTTAGTTCATTTTCAAATTATCTCTACACTTTTTCTTAATCCGAGTACTCAACCACAATACTATCTTATAAAAAGTGAAACGCATGGAAAATAAAATATAAAATCCCATAGTTATCATTGTAAATTGTAATATAAATTGTTTCCTGGACAGATTGTATAAATAAAGTATACACAAGAGAAGACTAATTAGTATATCAAACTACAGAATTAAAGAGATTCGATTTAAATAATGGAAGAGTTGGTTCTTTCAAGATTCTCCTGCTTACGCCTCCATGGAATCACTTGCTTAAACCCTTGGTAAACCCTTGCCTGCATTTTTAAATATGGAATAATTAGGTTACGCTATTACTTCCCTGACTGACATACCCAAAAAAGGTATATTGCACACATATTTTAATCACTTTTAAAATTTTTGACAATGATTTTCTTTTTGTTGTTGCAAAAAAAATGACATTCCAATGAAAAATTTCATATTCATAATTCGGAAAAATCCTACAAAATTTGAGAATTTGTGACTAGTAAAAGTATGAAACTTTTAATAAAACTTTTAAAATCCGAAAACTGAAAAGGTTTTGAATTTAGGGAAAAAGTATGAAACTTTTGATAAAAACTTACCCAGAAATCTGACTTTGTTGTATGAGAGAGATTAAAAAAGCTTCCTTTTCTTTTAATCCTATAAAGTTTCACTTTTGTGCCACCGTCTCCGACGAAGTCACCACCACCATCTCCTCCTCCGGCCCAATCCTTCCGGCAATCACAACCGTCGTTTCTATAACGTGAAAAGTCAAATATACCCTCAGACACTTCTTTACATTTCCCAAAACTTCCCCATCTACTTGACCCACCAAGCAATCTCTTTTCATTAGCCGGCGCCGGCGCCGGAACTCCTCGAAGCTTCCTAATTACAGCCGCCGATCTTGGAAGCGACAATGAACGACGACGTAAATCGTAAGGACCATCAAGAACAGTAGTCGGAGATGGCTGATTCACCGTCGTCGATTCTCCGGGCAAGAGTAGCCTCGGAGGAAGCTCAAGACATCTGACGACACCTTTCTGATTCGATCTCGCCGGTTTTTTAATACGACGAGGCTTTCCCGGAGCTTCTTCCCATTGAAAAGGAACAGATCCGGCGATATTAACCGGAGGTGTAGCTAATCCCGGAGTTTCATATGCTCTGTTATTCATCGGATATGAAAGCAGAGGAAGCTTAGGTGTTGAACAGAACCGATCTTGATCATTAACAAAACCCATTTGTTTTTGTTTTCTTGGAGATGGAATTAATGAAAACCCAATAATGTTTTTGACGTTTTATATGAGATGGGTTTGGACTAAATAGGCGAAAAAGCAAACCTTTATTGGAATTGGATTCATTTGAACAAGAAAATGGAAAAGTTTAAGGACGATGAATAGTGAGAGAGGTTAGAGAAGACATGAAGGAGAAGAAAAGAAATAAATAAATGAATTGAATTTTGAATTTAATAAAATAAATGAAACGCTCTTCTTTTGTGCTTCTTGTTCACGAGGGATATATGGCCTTTTGTTTGTTTATTATTGAAAACGACTTGTTAATTAAGTACCTTCACTATCACTTTCTAACAATGCCCTCTCATAAATTTCTAATAAATTAGTTATGCCAAATTCATTCATTTTGTACGTAAATTGTAGCTTGGAAGTAATGATTAGGCTCCAAAACGTTACATGTGAGGGCATTTCGTTGTTATCACTTAGAAGACACATGCTTTGTTAGTTTTGTTTTAGGCAGTGTAAATCTTGTAGGATAACATAATTAGTGTTTTTTAAAAGAAAGAAAAACATAAAATATTGTTGGTTAGAAATAATAAAGGTGATTACGATGGACGTTGACGAGGACGTGTTGATGGACCCAACGGTCAATATGGGTTAGGGTTTGACAAAGTCAAAGGTAGCTCTTCGTGTTGTTTTCTCTCTCTCTTTGTTTTGTCGTTGCATCAGTTATGTTGCAGCGACTTTTGTGTAGAAACGAATGCTAAGATTAGGAGAATCATGGGAATCTCCTGCCTCTTCGCCTTCTCTTATTTTCATCTTTCATGCATTATTTAGATATATTGTTTTGTTGTATATCTATGCTTTACATGTAACATGTTGAAACTCCGTATGTGTCTGTTGTAATCTATCGAAAATATCACTTACTTTGATTATGATGATTCATTAGCATTTAGGTCAAACAACAACAAATATTTCAAGAAAAGAAAAGAAACAATAATACTTTTTAAGTGTGAAATCTCTTCCACGTACAACAAATTTTTACACTAAACTAAATCACAACTTAAATGATTGATACTTTAGTTTTTCTATCTAACACCTACTATACATTACAATCACAATTACAAGCAAAGTGAATCTGGATTGATGCAAGCAGTCCAATTTATATTAATTACAATCATAATTACACATTACAATCATGATTACAAGCTCTCCAATTTCTATATATGTAGATGAATTCGGAAAGTGAAAATGATAGGAGTCTCATGTTTAGTGGAATTCCTTTATTTAGACATGGATTATATATTTAAGATTTGTTTTATGTCAACATTTTGAATAAAAAACTATAAATCAAAGAAATGAACCATTTTTTATTAGTTAGTATCACAAAAGTATAAATGAAAGTAATCAAGTTACGTTGGTAAGATGAGAATTGAGGACTGCTTTAATGTGAACTTGTTAGGTTATGAGAATTGAGAGGCCACTGACATTAGTCAAATGTTACTTTCTTCTCTCAGGTTTAATAGTATAAGATAATACTTATAATAGATTGTGAAAATCTATGCCATTCGTTAGGAAATAAAAGAAGAAGTAAAGGGGAATTAGAAAGATAACCATAACGAAGGCCTTTTAATTTTTGGCACTTGTGTGCTTTTTAGTTTTTAGCATAAAGCAATTCGATTGCGTTTACGAAACGTGAACTGTTAGGATGTAATTTGTAAGTGGAGAAAATATTTCTCAATGCCACAACCACAAGTACATTTTCTTAAAATTCATTTTGATTTTCCTTAGTATAAATTAGAATATCAGAGTGAGAACTAAATTAATGCACTAAAAGGTGTTATGATCTTACTTTGGAGATAAAACAGAGTTTGAAAAAAACCATATTTCTTCCCCTCTCTTTTTTTGGCTCGTTGTCTGCTCATATTAATTTGATTGTCGTCAAGAGGACAGTCTTCATTTTGTGCTCTCGGAGACTATCTTGACCATATTGCTTGCCCAGAGAACGTCATCATATTATTTGCCTTATGAACTTCACTAACAATCAAAAGTTGACAAGAAAACACGAGTTCCGACATAACAAATAGTTTTAGAGTTAAATTTGCTTCCAGCGATCGAACCGTCTAATTGTGCTACAAAGATCTAATCGTGTGGTGGATCCTAAAAATCCATGGCCAACAATATAATTTTTTAAAGTATAATATTTATAAATATGATATTATTTTAAAACAATGAATGAATTTTGTATATATATATATATATATATATATAGATAAATAATTTCAAAGATATATGAAAAAAACATTCGAGTTTATCAAAACTAATAATGGGTTTTTCATATATCTTCATAGAGATATAATAAAGATAATTGGGTTGACAAAAAAAAAAAAGATAATTGGATAATAAAAACCAAACGTTCTATGTATTCTGATATACATATAAGTATATAACCATACCTTTCCTCTTTTATTATAACATTATATTTTAATTGGGGGAGATAGCACAAGACGCAACTACCAAACATTGTAGATTGAATGTTTGATTGAAGCTTTCACAAAGAGGCAAAGCAAAAACATATGCAAATGCTTTTTACTATCACTTCCAAAAGCTACTTTTTTAACTATCAACTTCCAAAAGCGACAGATACATCCAATTTAAGCCCCATCCTTTCCTTAGCCAATTCTTTTTATAATACTTATGTGATACTTTTTTTATAAGGGCTTTTCTAATTTGGCTGCTAACCAACATCGAACCGAAATTCTGTTCTGTAAACCAAACCAATAATATGATTGAGCATCTTACTTTATAATACTAGAACATACATTTAATGTAATGCAGGATTTGTAGCTCCACATCTCTCTCAAGTTGACAAGTTTTCAACAAAAGATGAATAAACAATGTTTCTATATTGAGAAGAAAGCTGGAAAAAAGATTGAAAAAACTAAGACTGTTGGAGTTAATTTAAACACAAACCGAGGATCCCTGTATATATATTAGTGAATTCTATATACAAAAGCTAATTGTTCTCATTCACCTCAATAAGAGCTTAAGAAGAATTGTAAAGAATTTACACATTTTGTAGCTTCTCATACTCGTAGCTCCATATCGCCTCGTCGCTTCAAATGTATCATTCCCTCACGAGCTAATGTACCTTCAAGATCACCTATGCTTCGGGATATCCTAACCTCAAGTCCTCTTTGCACATCCAGAAACAGACTTTTGATGCTTTCTGCAAAACGTTCTGGATCAAAGCTGCTAGTAGAAGAGGAGGATTCAGTAGTGATTATTCCTACTAGAACCTCAACAAAGCCAGAAGCGATCTTGGATTGGATTTCCATCAGTTTTTGTCCTGTTGCCACTATGTATCTTTGCAGCTGAAATGTCTCGTCTAAGAAATGCTCTAGTGATGTTTTGGCTTCCCCATTTGCTCTGATTTTTCCACTAATTTTCTCCGGTTCATTCACATGCTATAGATAATGGTTAACCCAAAAGAATCAGTTTATTTTAACAGAGACAGTAATGTAATTGGTATGAGAAAATGATTTCTTACCATTCTTTTGCACAAATCATCAATCTTCTCTTGTAGTGATTGATACCTAGTAACTTGTTTGTTGAGCAATGTAATGAGCAATAACAAATCCCTTTTCCCGGAATCACTGCTATTTTTTTCGATCTCTTGGCTCTCCGGTTTCCCAATATATCTTTCAAGCATCATCAGTTGTTGTGTCAGCCTTTTGATCTTGTATGAAACTCCAAGAGCATGAAGATCCATTCTCCAAGATGGATTGCTTGTGCTTGATGACTTTATTAGGCTCTTACTCTCCTTACCATTTGCTTTTTCTCTTTTGGTACACTCATTCTCTGGTAAGAGTCTTTCGTTTTCTGATCCTTCTTCAGCATCAGATTGAGCAGCCTTCAAAGTCAAATGTCTCAACTCATCAGGAGAATATGATTCCCTTCCTTTTTCAGTTGCATTTTCCTGAGAAACTTCCCTTGATCTGAATTCTTTTTCTCGCTCTTCTCGTGCTTCTAGTTTACTGTTCTTTCTTCTACAACTCGTATTGTTCTTGTGGGGTATCAAGCTTTTTAGCTGAGTCTTGAATTCTTGTTTCTTCAGGGAAACCGATTCTTCCCCTCTTCGATTTACCATGCCTGCCAACTGTGTGTTTTCGTGTCTCAACTGTGACATTTCTTGGCTTAGTCGTTCAATACAAGATCTCAACCGCTTTGATTCTAATTCGGAGTTCATCAGATGCAAACACAAAGCTTCAACCTTTTCATCTTTTAGTTTCATATGATCCCCTAGCTCTATCTCTCGCTTCTTCCCTATCACTCTAATACAAAGTTCTTCCTCTCCAAAAATCAAATTCTCACGCTTCTTTGCAATTTCACCCACTCCTATAAAAATTAAAAATGGAGAATCAGAATCAATTCAAATTTCGAAAAGAGACTATAAATGAAACTTGAAGCTCTTGGAGGACTTACCTAGTTCATTGAGATCACCAATAGAGTAGGAATCCATGATTTCGGGGATGACATTAGGATCTTTATTCAACTCCAGATGTTCAATGTGAGTAATGGAAGGAACACTGGTGGTTTTAGGCTTACTTGTGGCTTCAAAAGCAAACATGCTTCTTAGTGACCGTCTCTCGTGTTTTCTGGATTTTGAATTCGTTCTCCATTTCTTTACTTCTTCTTCATCTTGCTTCTTTTTAGCCTCCTTAAGAAATGTCATCTGATTCTCGGTCATGTCCAGTTTTGACTTTTTCATCATCACAGCCAATATTCGATCTTTCTGTTCCAAATCTTTTCGAATCTTAATGATTTCTAATGACAAGTCTTCGAGTTCAAGTCCTTTAGCCTCGATTTGCTTATTTGCACGACTCAGTTCAGCTTCAAGCTGTCTCTGGCTAGAAGCAAGCTCAAGGAATGTCTTCTTCTGCCTCCATAGCTCAGACGAATGTTCTTGCACATCTCTCTCTTGCGTTTCCCTTAAATCTTGAACTTCCTTTTCTGCTTTGACCAGCCTTTCTTCTAAGTCTTTGCATTTACTTTTCTCTTCTTCCATTGCCTTATCTTTAGAATCCAGTAAACCTTCCTTTTCTTTTAATCTTTCTTGAAACTCCAGTAAGCTTTTTCTCTTCCTCTTCTCTATGTTCCTTAGTTCCTTCATGAGAGCTTCAACCTGCAGCCTTAATCCATACCTCTCCTTTAACCAATTCTGTTTTTGAGACGCGATTATGCTAACTACCTTCTCGTTAGCTTTTGCATCTTCATTTCTCACTTTCTTCAACTCTGTAATTTCACTATTGGCATCCTCAAGCCTCTGAAGAAGCTTACCCTTCTCCTCATCAAAGATTCTCCTAATCAGTAAACCAAATAGCATCATTTTGTTCCTCATCTCGCCCTGTTTCTCATCTCCCATGGACATGATGGTTGCTCTTAAAAGAAAACCACAGACAGCAACAAGACAATCAATCTCCGTAGAGATGACTAAATCTGAATCTCACGATGCAATATGCCTATTACAATCCATCTGATAGGAAAACAAAAAGCAAAAAAGGCTTATCAGAGCAACTTTGACTAAATTCAATGTGAAATCTAATTATCCAAAACAAAAAAATAGCAAAAAATCAAATGCAAGAACAGAAAGGGTTTAAATTGATACCAAAAGAAAGAAAAAAGATGCCAGTGAAGAAGTCTGAGATCTTACGCAAGATTTAAACAAAGGTTGAGTGAAACTGCAAGTTTTAAGCACAAGAAAACTGCAAAGTACATGTATAGCATGTTACATTGTTGGGTGGGAGTTACATAAGCTTTTCATTTTATTTTTACAGATGGTAATGGCAGAGGAATAAAGTCTGGTGAATAAAATATCTGACACACATGTAAAAACACTTTGAAATAATCATGTAATAGATCATCCTTACAGATAGATAAAGCAAGAAATGTATGCTTCTCCTGGTTTTATGTTAACACAAGGCCCCTTAATGTGTCCCCACTTGCTCTTACTTTTTCATTCCAATAATCTCATTTTTTTTCTCCAATTCATATGTCTAAAACCTAGCAATGGGCTTGTTATGGAGACAAGATCAAACGAATAATAATTGTCAACTAAAGCCATCAAACAATAACTTAACTAGGTTTTATTGTAAGATCCAATCTGTATTACTGAGAAATTTAGAATCAGATTGTAGTTTTGAATAGAAAACATAAAAGAAAAGAAACTTTTAAAACTCAGAAGGGAAAAAGGGTTTGTGTTGTTTTATTTTCCCCATTGGGGTAAACACTGTATCTGCGACATAAATACTCTTCATCAAGCTGTTATGAAGTGATTGGTGATTTAGATATAAAAGAAATTTAAACCACAGAAATGATTAGAGATATTCAAAATGGACCACGTAAATTCAATCATTCCGTTTCACTATCAACATTAACTCTTTCAAATTTTTTGTAATTTACATAAGAAATCTTGAATTTTTTGTTGTTGTAACGAAAATACTTTTTCTATGAGGCATTATTGCAAACAACTTATGAACTATATCATTCAATTGCTGGAAAAAATACTTCTCTTCTAGATTCTAAACCCTTTTATCCCAATCAAATAGTTTAAAGTGGAATTCACATAGAAGAAGAAAATAAATCAGTCTAAAGATTAAAAATTGAAGTACCTTTGTAAGTAATGTTGAAATAAGAGAAGAAGGATTGGTGAAGAAGAGAGGCGTTGCTTAGATAAAAAGATCATCACGATGAAGACAACCATGCAAATACTACAAAGCTTCTCTCTCTCTCTTGGGATCTTTCTTCGAGAACCAATCAAGCTTCGTTTTTTTTGTTCCTTTTGATGAAATCTGTAAAGCTGGGAACTTTGTTTCTATAAAATAAGATGGTACTGAATTTGGAGTAACCCATTTTATAGCCAATTATTAGTAAGTAGATGTCTAGATGAACACATCTCATTCATACCCTTTCCCTCAGGCCCATCATCAGGCCCAATGACCTTGCTTTCTACCTTTTTTGTTTTATTGAGAACTTGACTCGTTTGTTCAGTTTAGTTTCAAATTCCAATAATGCTGTGTGGTTTTTTGATAACTTGACTCGTCTGAAAGTTTCTGATTACCACTCTAAAAATGATCAGGCGAGATTAACATTACACAAAAGAGCTTGATATGAATGCCAATAACACATTTGCATGCTACTATGGTACTAAGTATACGATACTAATCCAGAATATAAGATAGTGACAGTTTTAAGTAATAACCTCTGCCAGTTCGTATGTACTCACTGCAACACCCTGAAACGACTTGGAAGATCAAATTGTAACCATAACAGAAGCCCGAAAAGTCTAACTATGCTACTGAATCCTACAATCAAACCGTTGGGGATAACTTGACTAATAATAGAGAATGCCACAATGTAAAGGAAAAGAAGACCAATGCTGTTCAAGACTTTGTTCAAGGTTCTACTCAAGCTCAAAACGGTGGTGTTTTGGTAATGGATCAAGGTAAAATGAAGACGGATCAGTCTAAGCCCATTATGCAAGTGAGAAGTGAAAACAGGTCCATATTGGTACAGCAAACAGAGAAGGAAGGTGCAAGGCAATTTCCTAAGGCTAACGTGTACGATCAAAGCAAGCTGGCAAAAAGCAATGGTGAATTCAGAATCAAGACAGAAAATAGGTTTGATTCACTAAAGCAAAATGATGAGTCATAAGAGTATCTTTTAATCTTATCCTTTTGGTCAAATGTTACCGTTTTTGGTAATGTCTTAGGTTGATTGCTTTTGCTTATTTAAGAAGATATCGTTGTAAAGAAACATTATGGAGAAATGAATCAATAAAAAATAAGTATCTTCATCTTTCAAGTTTTTCATTTCTTTCTTCACACAAAACTCCAATGGATCATCAAGTAATATAACGACATGAATATGATACTACACATTACATAAGATCAAAAGAGTAGGCAATCAAAACTCTTGAAGCTTTTGATACCTTTACAATCTAACGAACATGAGTGGGAAGCTACAATTACACTTTGAAACTTGTAAACGTTGAACAAACTTCAGTGGGCAAAGCTACCACAGCTAAGATTCAAGAGGCTCCTACAACAACTTATTCAAGAAATATTCGAATAATCTGTTAAATTGAATTATCTGAGATAAAAGACATGTGGAAAAGGTGAAACAGAGAAGCAAATATAAAAAGCTTGCGTACCTATAGCCTTTTGACCTAACAGGGATCTACCGAAACTGAACGAGGGGTAAAATTTAAAGGCATTAGGCTTTCAGCAACATAATCTAAAATATATCATTGTTGCAAAGACTTTCCTCGTTTCTGTCACATGTGTAGGAGTGTATATAAGCTGACAGTCAGATATTGCTGACATTCTTCACAACCAATCTCTGATTCAAAGAAAAGTACTTTACAAAAACATGCCCAATTAAACAAAGCCAAGAAACTCACATCAACGATCACTCTAATTCTGATTTATTTGCAGCTACAACCAACAAGATCATAGATGTAAAATGGTGTATACCAAAATGAGTCAATCGTATCAATGACGTTGCCAATTTTCAGGATTTCTCAACTCAACCGTCAACACAATTCTTCTCCTAGCCTAAGAAATTCTACATATATATTGGTCTATTTTATTATTCGTTTACCAAATCACATTGCAACCTCTTAACATTCTAAATATTGGAGAATCACTGATGAGGTGTCACAAGTGTTGTGAAGATTGTGTGAGGATAAGAGACAAGCATGTGTGAGCAGGGGCGGATCTAGAAAGTTTTTTTGATGGGGGCATATGTATATTTTTTTTAAATACTGGGGGCATATGTGCAATAAAAACTATAATTTTTTGAAAATTATATAGAAAAAAACAAAAAAACAAAATTTTAGTGGGGGCAACTGCCCCCATATTCCTCTTCCTGCGTCCGCCCCTGTGTGTGAGAAAGCAAACACCACGTACCTCAGATTAAGTCATTTTATTTTATTTAGTTGGAAAATATAAGAGCATCATTTGGTTACCTAAGTTTTCTGATCCAACACGCCTCCTCTTTAAAATCGACTAACAGCGGTTTTAAATCTATACTATCAGTGCGGATGATATTTTTAAAAAAAATAATGTTAAGTATTTCTTTAAAAGAGTTACGATTATAATATAATAAAAGATAATAAAATGTGTAAGTATTATTATTTACAAATATGAAATCATGAAGACGATTATTTGATGTATTGTAGTATATTGCTAATTGCAAATTCGGTAATTTTTTAAATTTGATTTAGTCCATATTAGTAGAGTTTAACACATAAATATGACTGTAAATATAACATAAAATCTATATATATTTCACATATAAAATTTTCAAGATAATTTTTTTTTAAATAGTATACTAAATTATATAATGTTCTAATTTTTTTTATTAATAACAATCTAATTAATTTATTGTTACTATTATGATTGCATCTATTTAGAAATAACTCATTCAATCAAATTATACCCAAAAGATACGGCGTTTTTTTAGAAAACGATTACCAAACCCTAATGTTAGATCAATAGAAAAGAGGAAAACTTAACGATTGCAAAACATAATCAAGAACAAAACATGAAGGAACACAATCGTTGGGAGAAAATCGGAACTATCAAAGTTAGAAATTTTGGTATAAGTAATATGTATAATATATAATATATATTTTTGAGTTCTTGATATACATATATATGTTGTAAATGTATATATTGTGATACATATTTTGTGATAATACAGATATTAATAAAATACATTTTATATTATAAAATACAAATAATAATTAAAATATTATATTATATTATAATATAATTTATAATTGATTTTATTATAATATAAATGTTATATTATATTATATAAAAATTTTAATTATATTATATATATAATAATGTAAATGTTTATGGAGGTCTAATATAATTCCCAAACCTCTGTAAATGTTGTCTTTTTATTATTATATTATATATATAATATAATTTATAATATAAGATAGACATCATTATATTATAAATAATTGATTTAATTATAATATAAATATATATTATACTAATTAAAATATATATTATATTATAATATGTAGTTTGAAATAGATGGTGAGGAAGACATGATAGTTGTATACATAAAGTTAATTTTGTACTGATGATTTATTGATCTAAACATTCCAGTAATCTTAGTAACAATAAATCTCTGGATAATCTTCTAGTCTCTTTTTTTCACAAATTTTTTGAATTTTGTAATATGCTCTTTTTTTATCCCTGCTTGAATTTTGTTACCCTGAAAATATAGACATAGATAAACATTAATATTTATCATAATGTTCTAAGACTTTCATTATATTAAACATAGTAGAACGATAGTGAAACTTACATAATCATCTGCCAAAACTATTTCCAAGGATGTTCATGTTCCTTTGGCATAGTGCATAAAAGAATGGAAAATTTTAACTCTAATACACCAAGATGTTTTAAAATGTTTTAAATCTTTGAGAGAAGTGAACATTTTATTTTTTTGATATGAAGGTAAAAAAATGTTTTGGTTTATATGTTGAAATAATCGATTGTTTTGTAGCTGACGACTGTTGAAGATTGAATGTTTAATTTATAGCTTTATAAATATTATTAAACACAATCTTTAAAGCAACTATCTATCCCGATTTTGAAGTTATGGTTATTATATTCCAATATATTCCGATTAAGTAGGATTTAATATCTCATGGAAAAAATTGGTAACAATATAATTTATTAATAATCCTAAAATTCGGAATATCTACAACTTTTAATAACGGGATATGATAATAATGATATCCGATTTATAGGATATATTAACAAATATGAGATAATCCTAAAATTATAAAGATAAATATATTTTAAAGTTAATATTTTTAAAGTTAGTTCCACGTAAATATTTTTAAAGTTAGTTCCACGTAAATATTTTTTAAGTTAGTTCCGATTTTTAAAACAAACAACTGAATTTTTTATATACTAATTACCTATTTTTTATATAATAATTAAATGATTAATAAATAATGACTAAAATATCTTTAATGAGATATTAAAATTTGTTCTTTGATGTAATGGCAATGTGATGTAAATATATACACTTTTTAATGTTTGTTTTATAAATGTACTTCTCAAATAATATATAGGGGATGTTACTTGTCTTCAAAACTAAATGTATTAGTTTTATTTATTTCTCCCCTGTCTCTATTCCTAATGATTTTCTTAATTATCTTTTACAAAACAAATATCAATTGTAATTGTTTTCTTTACCTTTTGATATCTATATTACTAGTATATTAAATTTTTCCATATAAATTATATTTTACTTGAATTGTCATTGTTATTATTGACATTAAAAGAAAAATAATTCACGCTCTAATATATGTAGGTGTGTACACCAAGAGAACATATGTATTTTTCCCATAAAAAATATGCGTGAATGAGTTATAGACGGAATAAAAATATTAATTAATTGGACGACCGATGAAGAAGTTTTGTATTGATTTAAAGTGAAGTTGAACAAAAAAAAACTCAAAAGAATGATAAATTGATAAACATATTGTAAGACTCAATGTTCTCTCTCGTATTTCTTAGAAGAATAGATACATGGTTTTATAGGAACCTATACAACTAATAAATCCTATTTACAAGGTAACAAACTAAAACTCATTCAAAAAGAGTAACAAAATCTATTCTAATTTTGTTTAGTTATTATCACCCTCCCACAGTGTTAACGTTGGTTGACCAAACGTTGAGACTGGACTTGAATTCCATGAAGATAGAGGTTGGCAAACCCTTTGTAAAAATATCTGCAAACTGGAGAGAGGAAGGTACATGTAGAACTTTAACTTCACCCATTGCAACCTTCTCACGAACAAATAAAATGTCTATCTCGATGTGTTTTGTTCGTTGATGTTGCACAGGATTGCTGGAGAGATATACTGAACCAATATTATCACAATAGACCAGCGAAGCTTTACTCAAGGGAATATGCAACTCCAACAAGAGGTTCCTTAGCCAGCAAGCTTCAGCAACAACATTTGCTATGCCACGGTACTCAGCCTCCGAGCTTGACCTGTAGATAGTTCAAGTTTATTAAATTCCTGCCAAGAAACACACAATAACAACTCGTTGAACATCGAGTATCCGGGCAACCTGCCCAATCGGCATCCGTATAAGCAACAAGTTGCATTGCGGTATCTTTATAAATCTGAAGACCGTCATCTAACGTGCTTGACAATGATGCGCGTTTGCCAATGTTCATGTCGTGGATCATGCATAAATAAACATATTTGTTGTACCGCATACTGGATATCAGGTCTTGTGAATGTTAGATACTATAAAGCATCCGCTAAGCTCCGAAATAATGTTGGATCTGGATGTTTGTCGCCAGCTGAGGCAGATAATTTCGACCCAACTTCTACTGGTGTCCTCACCGGCTTACAAGTTGTCATTCCAGCTCGACGAATGATCTCCTTAGCATATTGTGTTTGTGTGAGCCGCAACCCTTGGGTGTTCTTTTGCACCTTAATGCCTAAAAAATAACTCAAAGTACCAAGATCTGTCATAGGATATTCTGACTTGAGTGATTTTATAATAAAGGCCATTAAGGATGCTGAGGATGTTGTGAGTATCACATCATCAACGTAAAGAAGAATGTAAGCCATCTCTTCTCCACGTTTGTAGATGAAGAGTGAAGCATCACAACGTGAGACTTGGAATCCCATCTGACAAAGTGTTGAAGCAAATTTTGCGTTCCAAAGATGAGGAGCTTGTTTTAAACCATATAACACCTTGTTTAGTTTGCAAACGTGGTCTTTCTTGTCCGGATCCGTGAAACCTGGAGGTTGAAACATATAGACCGTCTCATTGATATGCCCATGTAAGAAAGCGTTCTTGACGTCCAATTGATTAATACCCCTACCACGAGACACGGCCAATCCTAAAACTGTGCGAATGGTGGCGGGCTTTACCACCGGGCTAAACGTTTCATCGTAGTCAACACCATATTCTTGTGATTTTCCATTGGCCACCAACTGAGCCTTATAGCGAGCAAGATTTCCCTCTGCATCCTGCTTATGAGTAAAAATCCACATTGAACGCACAACATTAGCATCCCTAGGTCTACTAACAAGTTCCCAAGTTCCGTTAGCAATTTGAGCTAAGTACTCCTCTTTCATTGCCTTTGACCAATTTTCATCAGTCAAAGTTTGAATATGACTCCTTGGTAACAGTGAGATGGTGTTGGTAATTAAAAAAAGAGGTTTCTTGGGCTTTAAGGCACCAGTTTTGCTACGTGTCTGCATAGTGTGTTTAGGAATTGGCTGGGCATAGTTTTGTGGTAGTGATGATTCACGTAAGGGAGGTACCACGAGTTGGGTGTTTTGTGGCTCAAGGACTGTAGGCATAGTAGGCGGTGATTATAAAATGGATCGAAAAAGTGGAGAGGGTTCGTCGGTAATATCAAGAAAATCATAAGTTTTGTGTGGAATTGTTGTCTTTGACCCTGCAGGGAATTTTATCTCATCAAAAATCACACTTCTGGATATGATAATTCTGTTCGTAGAAAGATCCATGCACCTATATCCCTTGTGGAGTGTTGGATAGCCTAGAAAAAGACACGGGGTAGAGCAAAAATATAATTTTGAAGTGTGAGGCAAGTTGACATTTGGATAACACAAGCAACCGAACACACGAAGGTGATCATATGTTGGTTCCTTTTGATAGAAGAGAGAGTATGGAGTATTATTTTGAATAGCAAAAGATGGTAGAATGTTCAAAAGATATACCGTAGTGTGAAGAGCTTCGACCCAATAGGTTGGTGACAATCTGGCTTGGAACAAGAGTGTTCGAATTGCATTGTTTATAGTACGGATCATACGTTGGGATTTCCCATTTTGTTGTGACGTGTATGGGCATGAAAAACGGAATTGCATGCCTTCCTTTTCAAAGAGAGCATGAAATTGAGAATTATTGTACTCTGTTCCATTGTCACACTGCATAAACTTGATTTTAGTATGAAAATGATTTTGAACATAAGCAGTGAAGTGATTAAATTTGGCGAAAAGATCACTTTTATGTCGTAAAGGATAACCCATAAAAAATGAGAATAATTATCCAAAAAAGAGCATAATAACGAATACCACTAATACGTAACTGGAGAGGTCCAAATGTCGAATGAATAATCTCAAATGGTGAAGAAACAACGAAGTATAACGATAAAATGGAATTTTGGTCTGCTTTTCTGACAAATCATAAATAAGGGACCTCTTTATTACAACGCAAAGATTTTGAAGAAATGAGAGAATGAAGAACATCATAGTTAGTATGAGCCAACCATTGATGCCAGAGTAAAAAAGCCGCAAGTGGAGATGAGGATGTATTTGAACTAGGAGGCATAGGATATAGATCACTCGTACTATCACTGTGGAGCAGTTGGTTCTTAGTCTTGAGGTCCTTCATAGTAAAACCCATAGGATCAAATTCAACAGAACAATGATTTTCTTTAGTAAACCGACGAACCGAAATTAAATTTTTGATTATTTGTGGTGCAACCAACACCTTAGAAAGAGTAAGTGGACGTGTATTGGAATTAAAACTGGTTGAACCAAAAAATGAGGTAGGGATAGAAGAGCCATTACCAACAATGATAGATTTTTCCTTGAGAGAAATTGTTAACAGAACTTAGTATACCTGAAGAAGACGCAAGGTGTGCCGTTGCTCCACTGTCCATGTACCAATCTGCCGATGGATCGCTGAGGACCATGGTATTGAATGATTCGAAATCGCTTGCTGGCGTGTATGATTTTCGTGTGTGGTACTACCGATGCGCCACGATTGGCGTGGTTTGGAGCCCATTATTCCATCCATGTGCAGGAGTGTTGTGTCTATGGTGGACCATAATATGGCGTAGATATGAAGGCCTCCAGATATACTTCATTGGGCCTTGGCCCATGAAACGGCCTCCGTGCTCGCGCATTCGTTGAACCACGCCACAACGACTTTTTCGACGCCCATCACCATAGCTCCAGCCCGCTTGAATTGATGGTGATGTTGGGGTTGTAAAGCCATCGAGGTGGTGAGTACCGCCGAGCCGAGGGTATCGCCGCCGCTGTCGCCCTTTAACGCGCCGAGTCGCGCTTCAAGCTCAAGCATATTCTCGCGCTTGATTAAACGTTGGAAATGGCTCCCGATGAGTAATGACGTTGATGATATTATCGAATTTATCATTTAACCCATTCAACAGATACATCACTAAGTTGCGCTCTGTGACGGGGGAATCGACGTTCTCCAGCAGATCCGCCGTTGACTTCATGAGCTGATAATAATCGGCGACGGAGAGATCGCCAATCTCCGTCGTACGGAGTTTGTTATCAAGTTGAATTGCACGAGCCTCCTTATTGTTTCTGAACAACCCTTCAATCCTGAGCCAAGTATCACGAGCCGTGCGCTTTTCAAGGATTTATAAACAAGGATCGTGTTGTCCCATATCCATGGTGACTAATCCATCACGACGAAGCCAAGTCGTATCAGTGGCGCCATATGGAACACTCGTACCATCTATGTGACCGAGTACATCAAAGGTTAAGCAATGTGTCATGAAGAGTTTACGCCAAGCGTCGTAATTATGGTCGTCCATATCAAGAATGATTGGGATATGTGATTTGATATTGGTTACCCCAAAAGCCCTCTCAATATTGTTTGTCGCCATATAAATAGAATTTTTGCAGAGAAGATGAGGGTAGAAGAAGAAGAAGAAGAAAAAGAAGAATATGAGGAGAATGTGTAAAGAGAAAAAGAGAACACGATGAGGATTAAGAGTGGGCGACGATGAGAGATGTTTTTGTGGATCAAAATCCCTCTGATACCATATAAAACTCAATGTTCTCTCTCGTATTTCTTAGACTAATAAATACATAGCTTTATCGGAAGCTATACAACTAATAAATCCTATTTACAAGATAACAAACTAAGACTCATTCAAAAAAAGTAACAAAATCTATTCTAATTTTGTTTAGTTATTATCACATATAATAACTAAATCATATGATAAACATACACAATAGTAAAAATTGATCATATATATTTTAATTTAAAAAAATTGAAATTGAAATTTGAGTTTTAAGAAAATGAATATAAAACATGACTTGAAGTTCGATTAGTTCATCGAAAATAATCAAAATTATGTAAGAACTTAGATCTGATCAAATCGTAAGTATTAGAGTGATCTAGTATTTTAGTGAAGACTATATTAGAAAAAAATTAACAAGATTTTGTCACTAATATCCATGTATTATGGTTAATGAATAATGGGTCACATGATAAAAAAAGGGTTGGATTTAACAAAGGTAGAAGGGGTCACCAACAATTATTTGAAATATCAAAATATTATATATACATACAGTTGAAAAAGAAGACTTTATTGGCCGTATGTTGGGTCTTCCGTCTTCGGAATATCCAAGTGTGTGGACTTACAAACGTAATGGATTACGTATTAAGATATCTTAATATCATTAAAATGTTAATAATTATATAATTCAAAATATAAAATATTATTTTATAGGGAAAATATTAATATAGAAATATGGATATCAAAAGATACTGGAAAAAAAAATATTAACATGGACGAAATTTTTCAATTGATATTTTTGTAAAAGATAATTTAAAAAATGGAGAAACTGGGATCGGGTGCCAGCAAGGCAGCAAATGGAAAAGGTGGTTTATGTCTTGGGTTCGGTCTGTTATGCGAGCTTAGGTCATCACGATGCAAATACTACAAAGCTTCTCTCTCTCTCTCTCTCTCTCTCTCTCTCTCTCTCTTGTGGGATGAGAACCAATCAAGCTTTTTTTGTTTCCTTTCGATGAAATCTGTAAAGCTTGGAACTTTGTTTGATAAAAAAATAAGATGGTACTGAATATAAAGTAACCCATTTTATAGCCAATTATTATTTTTATTATTTTATATATTAAACGGGAAGCATGAGATTCCTAACACCTATTAACAGTAACGCGCGAGTTGAAGAGAGGGTTGCCTACAGTCTCCAAAGCCGCTCCAACCTTTGTCGATGATTCATGTCTGTTTTTTTTTTGTTCTTTGAAATGCATCCCAGTGATTGTTCCTCTCTGTTTTTGTTATTTGGAGAACATAAGAAATATGTTAACCAAGCCAAACGATAAGATTTTGCAACAAATATGTAGCAAAAGGAAACACTAATATTTAAGATATTAATAAAACTAATAGGAGTACTAATTGATATAGTGTGATATTTATTGATTTTAAGAACATCTACTTTTGTTGACCAAAAAAAAAAACATCTACTTTTTAATTCTTTCTTTTTTTTTTTGATAAAGAGGCAAAATGTTAGCTCTGGGAATCATAGCTCTAGTGATGTCATGTTTTAGATGTTTCGATATATTTTGGGAGGATTTTTTTTTGGCCCAAAATGAATTAAAGTTGTTTTCTTATTGTAATGTACTAATCTTAAAGTAATTATTTTTTTTAAAAAAAATTCCTTATAACCTGCTTCTTTAGTAAAAAAAATACAAGTCATATTATCGAAGTTCCATCAGATCTTGGTTACATCGTTAACTGTAGTATAACTCGTACAATCATGTGCGCATTTCGATGAAACGAAATTTATGAAAAATACATGTTGTGATGATCATTTGTACTTATGTTGCTTCAAATTTGTAAAATGATAAATTTAATTTACTCGTTTACACGATTTTAGTCTTAATATCAATGTGCATCTGCTAACATATTCAATACAGAGTGACTAACATGGTTCAAAAAGGTTATAAGACCCATGTTCTCTTTTTTATTTTATTTTTATCTGCAAACAAACTTCATTACTACATAAACGGTTATTACGAAGAACTTCCAAACTCCTACGGTCTTCATCTAAGGATTTAGAAACACAAACACTCCCCAAGTACAATTAAGAGAGTTACGGATAAAATCCCACAAACACGAATACTTAGTGAGTCTAGTGCCCAACTTAAGATTACAAATTTGATTACTACAATGTTTCAGTGTTGGGATTTTAAACAAAATAAAAAAATTACTATAATCTGATTAGTAAAACAGAATTACTATCAATTTTGACAGCTTGATGCAGTAAGCAATTCAACATAACACTTTTTGTGTAATTGTTTCTACGAGTTAGAGTAAAAGTAAAAGGATTGAAACTTAATTACTCTCATCTATTTTCTTATTTATCCAATCAAGTGAAAATAAATAAAAATAATTTTCAGTTGAAAGAAGACAAAAAAAGATAAATTATCATTTTTTTTTCAGACAATTAATACAAGAAAGGAAAAAAAAAAGAGTCTTGATGAGTCACTTGTGAATGATTATATAAACGAATGAAAAGACACAACCGCATAAGACAAAGGCGAGATTGCCTAATGCCTATAGCCGACATTGCCTAAAGGCGAGATTGCCTTTTTTGACTTCTAGATTCTTTATATATTTCTCTTAATATCCACTTTAAGGATAATTTTGAACTTTTTTTTTTTGGGAACCACGTACAATTTTTACTAAAAGATGAATTAGTTTTTCATTGTCAGCCTCCAAAAATTGTTTAATAGAGTAAAATAATTGTTTAATGATATAAAAATATTAATGAATAAAAAGAAAAAGAAAAATAGGAGACCAGAAAGATAGCCAAGTCAAACGAGAATGAGACGTCACGATGAAAAGATTCTGACATAAACGGTTTGTTACCCACATGCTTTTAAGAAAATACATTGAATAGGAAAGAAAAAAAACATATGCTTTTGTAAAGCACTTGTGCTTATTATTTAAATAGACCCCCTATGTTTTTCCACTTGTAAATAACCCCTATTTTATTTTATGAATATCACATTTCATAAAAAAAAAAAAACCATATACATACACTACTATCCAGTTTATGGAACTACTATTAATACGATTGTTTTATTTTATAGTTCAAAACTATATAACCATCGTATTTTTTTGAATTTTTTTAAAATAGATGATTATATATAACCATATATAATCTATAATAGATAGATAGATCCATTTATTTAGAAAGGGACAAAAATAAGCACAGCACCTCCCTCTCTTCAGTCTTCATAATTGACTAATTGTAACCTCACAATAAAAACACGGAAACGAATAGTGTTGTACTCGTTACTCGTTATATATATAGGCTATCTATTATATAGATAAATCAAGACTAGTATTCTTTTTACTCGTTACTCGTTACTAGTAAAACACTAGTAATATTCATAAACAGATTCAAACGAATACTAATTTGAAGGAGTTCTAGAATTTTATTTTTGTTTTTATTATACATAAATACACAAATATAGTAACGATAGCCGTTTCTCTCATATCAGAACATCTCATTTTCACATTTTGTCACGTAGAGTATTAGAGTTTAGCATTTGCTTTTATATTTTTTTTGAAAACGGACCAAACTATACACATTGCTAAAACAATGGTTCAAATATACATGTAATTTGTTATCATATAAAAAAAATTGAACAGAAGATTTAGAAATGAATCAAAACCAATAGCGAGAATAAACATATATATAAAGAAAATTATAAAGTTTTTAAAAAATAAAAGAAACATTCACCAAGCCTTTCTCCTTCGAGAGCAAGTAAGAGACGTCGAAATCAAAAATGAATATCCTTTTATTTTATTCAACTAATTTTCATTAAGCACTCACCTTTATCTATAAATAATCTCTGTCCATTTGCCCTCTTCACATACCAATATCGTTTCACATATACAAAAAGAAAAAAAAAACATCGTTTCCTCAAAGTTTTGATTTCTTTCCTTGGCTTCTCACTATCCGTAGATCAGTCTAGTTCCGCACACAAGAACCCTATCGAAACAGCGTACGTTCAATGGTAGTATTTGAATTGTCAATGCTCATGTTTTGGAAGAGGCCATCCAAAGGAGGGCCGGGAGATCTAGAGGTGGGTCTCGGCGCCGGCAACTCATCTTCTTTCGCTAATGTTGCAGTTCCACACCTTCCGGAAGATTTTGGTGGTGGCTCTGTCCCTGATGGTCAAGACGGCGACTCTGAATCTGCAGTTGAGATTGCACCTCTCGATTTGGAAGCCGGTCATGTTACTACCGATCTCACGAGATCGTGGAGGAGGGTGAGTATACGTTTACTTGCACGCTGAATGATTCTTGTTTTGATTCAATACCATTGCTCATTACTTGGTTTTGTACGGTGAACCCAATATTTAAATCTTAAAGGGTACTCTGAAGAGAGTATCTCACGCGTTTTATCAAGTGATAAGCGACATGTTGAGGAGAAACAGAACACCTGACCAATCAGTAAGCGTAAATTCTCTCGGTTTAGTAGATATAAGATCTGGTTTCGCTTACCAACTTTTCTCTAATCTTGTTGTTCCTTGTAATAAGCTTGTACATGATCACCACCAAGAAGCAGAACAATCGCCAAACGGTATTTTTTTACTTTCTTTTTCTGTAAATTTTCGTATTCCCAATTCCCAATAATCAAAATTTTCTTGTATTCTTCGGCTAACCGGACTATAGAACCTATTTTATTAAACCCGAAACTCAAACCGAAAAATCTAATGTCTAAGCCTTTTGTGAATTTAATGTGCATATTTTACACAGAACCCTCAACATCTGGCGGGTTTGGGATTGGATTAGACGAACTCGTTCAACTAGTCAAAGATCGTAGCCTTGAAGCTTTGAATCGATATAATGGGGTCAGCACTTCTGATTAATCATCTCTTCATTGATTCTTTGCTTAATTTTTCCTCTGCTTTACCATTTGATGATTCATAGGTTCATGGGTTATCAACTTTGCTGAAGACTGACTTGAAAGTGGGCATAGATCGGCGCGATGATGAGATACTACATCGCAGGCACACATTTGGGTCAAACACATATCCTTGCAGAAAGGGAAAGAGTTTCTGGGTATGAACAAGAAAGTTTGGTTTTTTTCTTCTTTTTTTTGAGTTGCATATTATTTGGCAAAGCTTTTCAATTTGTTTACACTGTTTGTTATAGTGCTTTCTCTGGAGAGCTAGCCAGTTTCCTCATTTGCTGGTTATCATGCTTGCTGCTGTATTTTATTTGCTGCTGCGAATTAACACAAAGGTGAGATTTTTTTTTTTCCTGTACAAGATGATCTCATCACCTTTCTTTGGTGATTATGTTTGAAATTAACATTTTATGTTCGCTCTGATTGTCTCGTTGGTTTCTTGTCTCCCAAAACAACTGGTTATAATACTGTTGCTTTTGTGTAGATTCATCGTTTTGTTTATCCATATATCATGTGGCCCTCTTTAGGTGCTGCTCTTTGTCAGGGGGATTCTTTTAGATTTGAGCTCTTCTCAAATTTCTGTCTGAGTTTATTTTCTATTTCTCACGCTCATGACACTTGCAGGGTGTCCTCGATGGATGGTATGTAGAAGCTTGCATCATTTTGGCCACTGTTTTTGACATCATTTTGAGAGGTATCGTAGTACAATCTTTGATGTTCTCGAGTTGCTGTTGTCTTCATAGTTCATACTTTCAGAAGAGATAATATGGAAACAATCAGATTTATTTTGTTTGTCTCCTATTTTGCAGCTATCGCCGAGTACAAGCAGTCTTGTCGGTTTGAAAAGTTGACTGAGGAGAAGAGAAACGTATATCTAGAGGTGTGTTCCTGCAGACGGTTTTCTTCGTCCCTTGTGTATGGTGTTGCCCTTGCCCACAATGCTGAACATTTTTGGTTGCAGGTTATTAGAGGTGGCAGAAGAGTCAGGGTTTCTATTTATGATATTGTTGTGGGCGATATTGTACCCCTCAAGAATGGTTGTCAGGTAAGCATCACACTTTTAACAGAAATTTTTCTTTGGCTTGTTTATCTTGAGCTTCACATTTGTGTGATTTTTGATCAATGCTGCAGGTACCTGCAGATGGTGTCTTGTTTGTTGCAAACTCATTGAAAGTTGACGAGCAAGAAATAACTGGCTCAGACGAAATTGTATGATGTACCCCTGTTGATGAGCTATCCCTGTTGATGAGCTGTATCATTACCTCCCCGGTATTTCTAATCTCTCGTATCAATTAGCAGGTTCAAAAAGATCTTCAAAGAAATCCGTTCCTGTTATCTGGTTCAAAACTGATAGAAGGCATAGGTACAATGCTGGTAAACTCTAGAGCCACGTATCTTAATTTTGTTTTATACTTGACACATCCATCTCATAGATGTATAGCTACTTTTATTAAAGATGAGGCCTATGTTGAAAGGGATAAGTTACGTTGATAAACACTATAAATCTAATAGGCTCTTCACAACAAAATAATTCATTTGAACCTTTTCCGTGTTTCTGCAAACAGCGTCTCTTTCTTTGCCTCAATGCTGTCTCTTCTTCTAGTGCCAGAAAAAAAGATAAGCAAAGCATTGAAATTTGTGTTTTCCATCAGTAAAGTCAATAGATTTATTGATCTGGAATAAAGTGAAGTTGAGAGAAAAGAAGTAATCTAGAATTTTTTTTGTTTGTGGGCGGTGCATAAATGCAAATTCTGAAATATGGAATGAGGGCAAAAACATAGTTTAACTCTGAACTGAAAAATGCATTTCACAATTTTTACAACCCCTGGGAAAACCCAGCTTTCGCTACTGGTTAAATGCGATGCATTGGTTTCTTAGACCCAAAAATTTGGTTTCTCGTTGTAGCATATTGCTGCAACTTGCAATTTCTATTGCTTGTGTATGCAAGTTTCGGATTATTTCTACAATTTTAAGTTTGACACTTGTGCAGCTGATATTTCTGTGTGAAAATTCTACTTTATCAATTAGAAGTTTGGCTTCTATGCTTGCTTTCTCTGTATATGGTTCTTGATCCTCTAATTCACTTTATTATTTCCCTGTGTATTTAAGGTTACAAGTGTTGGAAAGAACACTGAATGGTGGTTGAAGATGGAGGAGATTCCACATGAGACTGAAGAAGAAAAGCCCTTTCAGGTCTGTTTTTATTGATTACTAATTTCTTGCTACCTATACCAGTTTGCGCGTTTATCATCTGTGATTCGTTTTACTAGGGATACTTGAAATGGCTTGCGATTTCTGCCAGCTGGTTAGTCGTTTTGTTTGCTTCAGTTGCCTGTATTGTTCAATTAGGCCGGTAAGTCTTTCTTTGTTTTACAATGTACCCATTGCGCATATGTTCTGCATTCAGATCTAAGATCTCCAGCTCCATCCTGGCAATAAGGACCTAACAAGCTTGCGATTTAATTTCAGATACTTTAGTGGTCAGACCAAAAAGTCAGATGGAACTCCAATGTTTATTCTCGGAAATACCTCTGCCCATGAAGCAATAGAATTTGTGATCAAATCCCTGAGTTTTGTGGTACGGGAATGCTGAACTTTACCTTCGTGGCTACAGTAATGACATATGGTCATTTTTTGTAACCTCGTTGGTCGTTGCCAAAACATGAATTTTTCAGATTGCAACAATAATAGTGGCAGTGCCTGTTGGACTTTCTATAGCCGTTCGCTTGAAGTAAGTCGCTTTTCCTTTTGAAAATTTGTTTAAATAAAATACATATCAGAAAATGCCTAGTGAATACCTGGTTTCTGGTAAAAGTGGCAAAGTAGTCTGGTAATATGGTTGCACACTCTTTTGCTGTTCGAAGAATGGCATAACCTTAAAGTATGCATGCTTCTAGTTTTTTCGTTGCAATTTACATCTTTTCTCACGACAGTTACTTCTTCTTGTTTCTCATCTTATCATTTTCCTCATTCCATCAGCCTTGCAAAGACAACGAGAAAAATGATGACAGAGAAAGTTTTGGTACTCTACTTTTAGATTCCCATTTTTTCAATTTCGTTAGAGCATCAACATGTGCTTTACTACCGTAAATGTTTTTCAGGTGCAGACACTTTCTGCATGTGAAAGGATGGGATGTGTTACAACTATATTATGTCATAAAACTGGAATTTTAACTTTGAATCAGGCAAGTGTTTTCTTTTATATGCAATCAGCTCTTTCCTGCTTCCTCTTATTCTTCCTGAGTACCTATTTAAGCATTTATTTTCTGCTAAGCAGATGTCGGTGGTTGATGTCTGGGCTGGAGGAATAAGAATGCAAGATATGGATAATGTTTCACAGTTGCCCACATCTCTTAAAGAACTAATCATAGAAGGCATTGCCCAAAACACAAATGGCAGTGTTGTTTTCGAAAAGGTAATTGTGTCCTGGATCACAGTGTTGAGTTGGACAGAAACTATTTGATTAGATTCCTGTAATGAATCATTCTTAGTAAGTTCAAAATTAACTATAGGGAGTCATTGAACCAGAGGTTTATGGATCACCAACAGAACAAGCCATTCTTAGCTTTGGGAATAAGGTTTTGTTTCATTTTAATCTTTCATTACTACTTGCTATAGCTATTAAGTTTATAATTAATGACTGTTAGTTACTTATATTTTGTAGTTGGGAATGAAATTTGATGATGCTAGGTCAGCATCATTAGTCCGTCATACTATACCATTCAACCCAAAAAAGAAATATGGAGGCGTGGCACTACAGGTAACATAACCTTGTCTATATTGTTGTTGAGCAGATACATACGTGCGCACACACACATACCCACACATATATATATACCTGTTTTCACTTGACACAGAGATACTTCGGTGCAGCTTTGTTAGAACTCTGGAAATTGTTTGACTGTAAATCTGCCTGCATATTTATGCTATGTTTGATTTTTATATAGTTGTTTTACTTCTTATTATTCATTTCTAGCTTGGTACACGAGCCCATGTTCATTGGAAAGGATCTGCAAAAGTTATTTTGAGTATATGTGAAGGGTATATGGATGCGGCCAACAACCCCAGAGCTATTGATGAACAGCAACGAAAGGTTTGTTTATGAACCTAGATGACTAATTCAAAAATACATTATTATTTCTTGTTTGGTTTCTTATATAAGAGTCCATTCTCTCTTAAGTTTTTCGAAGGAACAATTGAAAACATGTGCAAGGAAGGACTGCGTTGTGCTGCACTTGCTTATCAACCCTATGAACTAGGAAGTCTTCCAACCAATGAGGAACTTTCTATAATACCTCAGGACCTTGTTTTGTTGGCTATTATTGGTATAAAGGTAACATTTCCAGCAGTCATTCTTAATCTTTAGTTTGTATCAATGAGAATTGGTACCTGATTCCATATTCTTCAAAGCCTATGATGTCTTTTTACTATCATTACTTATCCAACGTTTTGAATAACGTGCAGGATCCTTGCCGGCCAGACACAAGGGATGCGATGCAACTGTGCAATTCCGGAAGTGTTAAGGTGCCACGATTATATTTTTTGGTTATGTTACTGCCTGTATTACTATTATTCCTCATACATGACACTTGAAGTTTGTAAACTTTGATTAGTAGAGAAAGATTTTCTACTCGAATTTTGGTTATCTCTAATGAGTTTGGCGTAGTAATATTTAAACCGACTATTAGGTACTTTATCATATGTAGTGACACCTTTAATATTTGTTGCGGAAGAAAATAAGTTTAAGCGATTTTTTTCTTTGGGTAAACCCCATTTATTCGTCTACTTTGTAAGTGGAAGATGTTGACTTTCAGGTTTGCAATTATTTTAGGTCAAGCCCTTTTATTGGTCTACTTAATAAGTGGAAGCTGTTGATTTCAGGTTTGCATGGTGACAGACGATGTTGTTTTGACTGCACAGGCGATAGCAATGGAATGTGGGATACTGAGGGATGCATCTGGCCGTAATATAAGGACAGGAGCTCAATTTCGTGATCTTTCCGATCTAGAGAGAGAGCAGATCGCCGGAGACATCTTAGTAAGATTCCATTCTTCTATATTTATTGTTTAACGTATATATTCATCTGTGCACATCATGAAACATCGATGACTGGAATCATGAGATAAGATAGTTGGATTCAGTATCAATTGTCACACTGTCACACCTTGCTGAGTGGACTTGTTGTAGACCTATTATATGTTGATGGGAAACTAAACTATGTTGGTCAGATTGCTATTTTGACATAATTTTTAATAGGCCTATATTAGCCAACTGGTTCAAGAACTTGATTGAGCCAAAGACACTACTCGCGGTCTGTAGTTATCATATTAAAACTCAAAAAACTCATCTCACTATTTCAAAGAGAATATAAATTCTAAACATAGAAAGACATATCCATCATCACTTTTCCTTGCACAGGCGGATGTTAGCCTTGCTATGGGAACTGGAGGGACCACAGCAGCAAAAGAGAATTCCGATATCATTATACTGGATGATAATTTTGCTACGATTGTCAAGGTTGGTTTATTATATGCATGGTTGAAATGATGAATTTGGGCAGTAGCGGGTTATAGAATGCATACACTAATAATGAGCAAACGTTGACCTTTTGGCAGTGAAATTTCGTTTAAATCATTCTGATACTAGAGGCTTGTTTGGATAATGCAGTGTATCATATGGTCTCGATCTCTATACACCAATGTCCAGAGATCTATCCTATTCCGACTCACTGTCTGTGTATCAGCATTGGCTATCTGTGTGGTTGAGGTTGTAGTTTATGATGCATTTCCACTTAACGCCGTGCAGGTTCAAAAATGTTATCCCTTTGTTACTTCATCATCTTGTAATCCAGCGTTTCCATGATTGGAAACCTTTTCCCTAACCCAGTTTTTGCTTTTCTCTGATGCAGCTTCTGTTGCTTAATCTTATTATCGACATCTTAGGAGCATTGGCGTTGGCATACAGACCAAGAGCTGATCACCACCTAATGGGAAAGCCACCGGTTGGTATAAGGTACAAAATATGAATAGGATCAAGGATAAGATTTGATTAATTAAGTCAATATATAGTTGTCTTAGAAAGAGACATTATTGTATTGGTGCGAAAATTTGGAAGAAACAGTTGATTTTGCAGTTCTGCTTAAAACACACTATCTGTTCTACGTGAATATAGAGCAAACTGATCATACATATGTACCTTTTTCCGTCTTTTTTTTTCAGAGACCCTCTTATAACCAAGACGATGTGGTCCAAGTTGATAATACAGGTATGTCGGATAAAACCCTTGATTTGTCATGTGTGGACGTTAAATGTCCGATATATCTTTTACTCCTTCATAGTTTCCAGGGAGCAAATACAATCCTTGGTCATAACTAACTAACTAACTATTTAGATTAGAGACAGAAACACCACTACTTGGAGACCTCTAAATAGTGCTTCTGTCATGAAATACCTTCCTCCAGGTATTTTACCTAGTGCTGTCGCTGGTAGTCATAAATTCTGAGAAACTACTGAAGCTGAAGCATGGTCATACGGGCAATGCCGAAAAAGTGATGAACACATTTATATTCAATTCCTTTGTCTTCTGCCTGGTAATGTCCGATTTCTCCCACTCTTTTAATTAGCGTTCATACGAATATGTTGATCATCTCTCTGTGTTTCTAAAATAACGCAGGTTCTTAGTGAGTTTGAAATCCAAAGTGTAGACCAAACCTTGAAAGAAATCCTTAGAGAGAATATGTTTCTCGTTACAATAACCTCAACTATTATATCTCAGGTAAGCCCTCTGTACGAGTGAACACAACATTTATCGTCTTTTTCTGTTCTTATATATCCATAATTACTTTCTTTTTGTTCCTTCTATGTCAGATAATCCTAATGGAGTTCGCAGGCATTTTCATTTCTTCCGTCAGGCTTGACTTGAAAAAATGGGCGACGACAAGTCTTTTGGGATTGCTCAGGTTCTGCTCATAAAGATCCTCGACTACTTTATATATCTTTTCATCTTCACATTTGTCTCAATATATATATTCAAACTATTTCAGCCAAGTCGCCACTCGCTACCCTTACCCAGTCAACCTATATTACCGTAACTGAGATTTTGTCTTGCCATATGCCCAACTACCGTAAGAACTTTTTACTCCCTAATCTCCTAATGAATCACACATGAATATCTTATTTTAGATTTGACAAGTAACTTCTCTGAACTTACAATTCTAGTTTCAGGTCAATTTTAAAAGCATTCCTCTAGCTATGGACGCTTAGCAGGCTGTTGTTCTCTGCGTGGGTGTGCGTGGGAGATTAAAATAATGCGAGTTATTGTTCTGTGTATATATCATAGTACTGTTAATTCAGTCAATTCATTTCCTCTTGAAGCTATGTAGAGTGAAATGCGTAAGAGTCAAATATTTTAAGTTTTGTTCAATCAATTCATTTCCTCTTCAAGCTATGTAGAGTGACATGAGTGAGAGTCATGTATATATAAGTTTTGTTCAATCAATTCATCTCTTCATTTTCGTTTCATGAGCTATTGGATGTTCTTAAATCTTTCAAGTAACAACCTCTGCCAGTTCGTATGTACTCACTGCAACACCCTGAAACGACATGGAAGATCAAATTGTGGAAGAGATTGAAAAATCACATAAAAATATTTAAACCATAATAGAAGCCCGAAAAGTATAACTATACTACTGAATCCTACAATCAAACCGTTGGAGATAACTTTGACTAGTATTAGAAGAATGCCACAAAACTCCAATGGATCATCAAGTAATATGACGACATGAATATGGATACTACACATTACATAAGATCAAAAAAGTAGGCAATCAAAACTCTTGAAGCTTTTGATACCTTTACAATCTAACGAACTTGACTGGGAAGCTACAATTACACTTTGAAACTTGTAAACGTTGAACAAACTTCAGTGGGCAAAGCTACCACAGCTAAGATTCAAGAGGCTCCTACTACAATTTATTCAAGAAATATTCGAATAATCTGTAAAATTATCTGAGATAAAAGACATGTGGAAAAGGTGAAACAGAGAAGCAAATATAAAAAGCTTGCACCCCTATAGCCTTTTGACCTAACAGGGATCTACCGAAACTGAACGAGGGGTAAAAGTTAAAAGGCATTAGGCTTTCAGCAACATAACCATTCTCTAAAATATATCATTGTTGCAAAGACTTTCCTCGTTTCTGTCACATGTGTAGGAGTGTCTATAAGCTGACAATCAGATTTTGCTGACACTCTTCACAACCAATCTCTGATTCAAAGAAAAGTACTTTACAAAAACCTAACTGCACAAAAACATGCCCAATTAAACAAAGCCAAGAAACTCACATCAACGATCACTCTAATTCTGATTTATTTGCAGCTACAACCAACAAGATCATAGATGTAAAATGGTGGATACCAAAATGACTCAATCTAATCAAGTCATTGAGTTGCCAATTTTCAGGATTTCTCAACTCAACCGTCAACACAATTCTTCTCCTAGCCTAAGAAATTCTACATATATATTGGTCTATTTTATTATTCGTATACCAAATCACATTGTGCAACCTCTAACATTCTAAATATCGGAGAATCACTGATGAGGTGTCACAAGTGTGGGAAGATTGTGTGAGAATAAGAGACAAGCATGTGTGAGAAAGCAAACACCAAGTACCTCAGAGTAAGTCATTTTATTTTATTTAGTTGCAAATAATCAGAGCTATCATTTGGTTACCAAAGTTTTAGGAGAAGAGTTGCTCACGTTTACTTTCTCCACAATGTTATTTGCTTCCAGCTTTGTAGGAACTAATTAAGGTTCCAAACAAAAAAGAAGGCAGATAAATTTGCGTAGAAAAGTCTGGTGTTCTTAATGCTTTTGGGGGGACGTATCAATCACCAAAGAAAAGTCGCTAAGCAAGTCGGAGACGAAGAAATCACCAGTGAGGAAAAGAGTGTGATGTGATCACTCAAAACAGATGTTGTAAAACAGCCTTATATATAATCGAACACCTTCCGACCTAAGAACCAAGATCAAGCGAGCTCAATGCCAAGTTCCGACTGTACGAAGAAGAAAACATAAATGCAGAACTCGAACACCGAGCTTTTACATGTTCGGTCTCTACTATCGGTGTTAGTGGATTCCAGAGCTTTTGTTTCTCTCACTTATCTCTCTAAATCTCTCTGGCTCTCTCACTAGAATACTTGGGCTTGGGTTCTTCCTTTTGTGTCATGGCCTACCAGAGTATACGTACGAAGCCCCGTGATGTTATGCCATTTTCAGCCAAATGAACTTAATGTGAACTCACACTTTGCTCCCCCCACAAAGTCTACCATACCTACGCCACTAAATTTCTCTTACCTTACACTAAATTTTTGTTACCTTACACAATTAATCACAACTATTTTGGTGCCGTATAATATATATTTCAACGCAAATTCCCATTTGACCATATCATGTGGATGTGGTCCATGATACAAATCTGAAGCGTACGTACTACGTAGTAACATAGCCCCTCGGTGTTTCCGTGTCTTTTAAGTTATTCAAAAAAAAAAAATTAAAATCTACAAAATTGTGTGCTTTTTAAATATTTGAATTACATGTATTATATGCCTATGTATATTACTTCCTCTGTAGCAATATACTTAGATCAGTTTCTTTATTTCTGATCCAACACGCCTCCTCGTTAAGCAACGGTTTTATATCTATATTTTACTTGTCTTTAAAACTAAATGTATTAATTTTATTTACTTCTCTCCTTCTCCATTTTTATTGATTTTCTTAATTTTCTTTTACAAAAAATATCAATTGTAATTGTTTTCTTTACCTTTTGATATCTATATTACTATATAAAAACTTTCCATATACATGAATTGTAATTGTTATTATTAACATTAAAAGAAAAATTATCCACATCCATGCTCTAACATATGTAGGTGTGTACACTAAGAGAACATATGTATATCCCCATAAAAAATATGCGTGAGTGAGTTATAGACGAAACAAAAATATTAATAAATTGGGCAACCAATGAAAAAATTTTGTTTTGATTTAAAGTGAGGTTAAAAAAAAACTCAAAAGAATGATAAATTGGTAAACATATCATTACTAAATTATATGATAAACATACATAATAGTAAAAATTGATCATATATATTTTTAATTTAAGAAAATTGAAATTTGAGTTTTCAGAAAACGAATATAAAACATGACTTTAAGTTCGATTAGTTCATAAAAAAATAATCAAAATTATGTAAGAACTAAGATTTGATCAAAACGTAAGTATTAGAGTAATCTAGTATTTTAGTGAAGAATAAATTAGGAAAAATTAACAATTGAGGTAGATTTTGTCACTAAGATCCATGGATTATGGTAAAAATGGTATCATATCCATGTATTATGGTCACATGATAAAATGGGTTGGGTTGGGTTTAAAAAAAGTAGGAGGGGTCAACAACAAAATCTGGAATTATCTGAAATGTCTAAATATTATATATACACTTTAAAAAAAAAAATTTTAAAAAAAGACTTTATTGGCCGTATGTTGAGTCTTCCGTCTTCGGAATATCCAAGTGCGTGTGGACTTGCATGTAATCTTAATATCATTAAAATATTAACATGGACGAAAAAAATCAATTGATATTTTTGTAAAAGATAATTAAAAAAAAATGGAGAAACTGGGATCGGGTGCCAGCAAATGGAAAAGGTGGTATGTTATGCGAGCGTAGGTACCTTCTTGGAATTTTCCTTGTGGATACTGTAACAGTGATATCAAAATTTGTAACATCACCTCTCTTCTAGATTTTAAACCTTTTTTTATCCCAATCACATAGTCTAAAGATTAAAAATTGAAGTACCTTTGTAAGTAGTGTTGAAATGAGAGAAGAGAAGGCATTGTTTAGATAAAATTATAAAAAGTCATCATGATGAAAAAAACAACTACGCAAATACTACAAAGCTTCTCTCTCTCTCGGGATCTTTCTTCGAGAACCAATCAAGCTTTTTTTTTCCCCTTTTGATGAAATCTGAACAGCTTGGAACTTCGTTTGATAAAATAAAATAAGATGGTATGAATGTGAACTAACACCCATTATTAGCCAATTATTATATTATATATATTGCCGGATGCGTACATTTTTTTATTAGTAACTAGATGACACCCATTAGTTAGTTATTTTTTTATATGAGCCTTGAGTTACTAAGAACAGATAGAAATATCTTGATATTCAAAGTAGAGTATTTATTGTCTTGAAATACAAATATTTGGCTAAAAGATATATTTACATGAGGTTTAATTAATATAGTTTCATACATAATCCAGCCTCAACTGAATTGTAATATGCTGACATGCACACTAAATTGGTATATGAAAATCACTCACATTAAAATAAAATATGACGAAGGCGCACTTATGAATATATATTCTCTTATACATAGATATTTTATGTGCATTGGACCCATGAAGACATAAATAAACATCAATGTTTTTTTATTTTTAAGACTGTTAAAGAGCTAATAATAGTTATCTATTGTATTTTTGTTAAAAAGTTGGAATTTTTTTTATTAATCAACAAAGAAAAAAGTTAACCATTAAAGAAAATGATCCATAATGGAGAAAAGAGCAACTAAATACAATTGCCTACATTGAACTTAAGTAATGTTCTTATATTACGTATCTCTTCAAGCATACTATTAAAGTTCTTGTTATTTTTCCCCAAATAAATTTATACTATATTTTTGGTCTCTTGATTTGCTAGCAACTCAGCACTATTTTTGTGATATGTTTTATTATTATGAGAAAAGAGTGATTTGTTTTCTGTCTTCTTTTTTTGTACATCTCCTTAAAAGTCTCATTTTCTACAAAAAGGTCCAAAAAAAGAAGTATACAGGCAGTTGCAGTGTTGGGATTTTAAACAAAATAAAAAAATTACTACAATATGATTAGTAAAACAGATTTACTATCAGTTTTGATAGCTTGATGCAATAAGCAATTCAACATAACATCTTTTGTGTGATTGTTTGTATGAGTTAGAGTAAAAGTAAAAGGGTTGAAACTTAATTACTCTCATCTCTTCATTTCTTTATCCAATCAAGTGAAAATAAGTAAAAATAAATTTCAGTTGAAAGAAGACAAAAAGATAAATTATCATTATTATTATTCTTTTTCAGCCAAGTAATACAACTATAAAAGAAAAAAGAAAAAAAAGAGAGAAATCAGTAGCTTTTGCGGTGATGGTATTGAGAGATGAGGTGTTGAGTTGAGAGTGTGTTTATGAGTCACTTCTGATATAAAAGAAGGTAAAGGCATAAATTAATTGTTTAATAGAGTAACACAATTGTTTAATGGTAGAGACCTGTCGACCAAAATGATAGATACATCAACATAAAATGATATAAAAAATATTAATAAAAATATTGGTGGCGGCACGAATAGTTGAATAAAATAAAAGGATATTCATTTGCGGCACGGATAGTTCCATCAGTGCCCAAAGACGTCTCTTACTTGCACCAATGCCCAAAGACGTCTATTTTCTCTATAAATAACACATACCAAACATCGCTTTGATCTCACATATCCTAACAAAAAAAAAACATCGTTTTCTCAAAGGTTTTTGATTTCTTTCCGTGGCTTCTCATTATCCGTAGATCAGTCGTACACAATAACCCTATTGAAGCAGTCTACGTTCAATGGTAGTATTTGAATTGTCAATGTTAAGGTTTTGGAAGAGGCCATTCAAAGGAGGGCCGGGAGATTATATTAGCCTTGAGCTACTACGCACATGTAGAAATATCTTCATATTCAAAGTAGAGTATTCATTGTCTTGAAATACAAATATTTGGCTAACTGATATATTTACATAAGGTTTAATTAATATAGTTTCATACATAATCCAGCCTCAACTGAATTGTAATATGCTGACATGCACACTAAATTGATATATGAACATCACTTACACTACATATTAAAATAAAATATGAGGGCGTACTTATGAACATATATTCTCTTATGATGATCAGGTGTGAATCTCGGAATTTTTTTTATGGGAGCATATATAGTTTAAAAAACATACTCACTGAGGGTGTATGTGCAAAAAATTTAAATAAAAACTACTACATAATGTTTTAAAAATACATGGAAAAAAATATAAAAATTAAATTTAAGTGGGGGCCACTGCCTCCTTTGCATCTTTCTTCGAGAACCAATCAAGCTTTTTTTTTTTCCCCCCTTTTGATGAAATCTGTAAAGCTGGGAACGGAACTTTGTTTGATAAAATAAGATGGTACTGAATTTGAAGTAACCCATTTTATAGCCAAATTATTGCCGGATGCGTACATTTTTTTTATTAGTAGCTAGATGAACACACGCGCTATGTCTCATTCATACTCTTTCCCTCAGGCCCATCATCAGGCCCAATGACCTTGCTTTCCACCTTTTTTTGTTTTATTGAGAAATTGACTCGTTTGTTCAGTTTAGTTTCAAATTCCAATAATGCTGTGTGGTTTTTGATAACTTGACTCGTCTGAAAGTTTCTGATTACCACTCTCAGAATGATCAGGTGAGATTAACCACAAAAGACTCGAGGATTACACAAAAGAACTTGATATGAATGCCAATAACACATTTGCATGCTACTATGGTACTAAGTATACGATACTAATCCAGAATATAAGATAGTGACAGTTTTAAGTAATAACCTCTGTCAGTTCGTATGTACTCACTGCAACACCCTGAAACGACATGGAAGATCAAATTGTGGAAGAGATTGAAAAATCAAATAAAAATATTCAAACCATAACAGAAGCCCCGAAAGTCTAACTATACTACTGAATCCTACAATCAAACCGTTGGGGATAACTTGACTAGTATTAGAAGAATGCCACAACTGTCAACACAATTCTTCTCCTAGCCTAAGAAATTCTACATATTGGTCTATTTTATTATTCGTATACCAAATCACATTGCAACCTCTAACAATCTATTTTGGATAAGTTCAACATAACTTGGAGTCCAAGATGGTATTAAACCGAGTCATGGTTTAGTAGATAAGATAAGCTAAAGTTTAGGAGATAAGTTATGAATAAAATTAAGATATAGTGTTATTTTAATGAGATTTGATGTTATCTTCTTAATAATATTAAGAAGTTGCTAGTCCTATAAATAGAGGTCATTGATGTGTTGTATCATCCCCTATATATTAATTGAGAATCACTTTAACAAAATAACCTTATGGTTACGTGAAATATTACATCAGTGTCATGCTGACGTGTCGTCGCTAGAGTGATTCTCAGGAAAATATTTTATGGGACATTAATTACTAGACTAGTTATATAATATGTCATTAGATCAATCATATATAAACTTCATTTATTTTAAAGATTACAATCTTACCTAAATTAGCTTTATTTAGAAATCGAATAAGTAAATATTTCATAAAATTATAGCTGATTTTATTGTTTACTAAACTTGATTTTAAAACTTTTATTTTAAAAAGATATTATTTTAACTAAATAATTAATTAGTAACATAAATATGTAAAAACCTTAATTTTAAATTTCAACTATTTATACAATAATATACTATTAAAATATTTAGAAATGCTTATTTAATTTATTAATTTTCTAAAAATATTATAAATACCTTATCCCGCGTTATACGCGGGAATCACCTAGCATGGCTTAAGAGAGAGATTTGGTTTTGAGAAGTTTCTAAATCAATAAAGAAAAGTGTTCTTTATATTTCTCTTTTGCAAAACCTTATACGTTTAGATTTGGTATCAGAGCTTGAGCTTCTTTGATCCCCAAGAAAATTCGATCACAAAGTATTTAGGGTTGAGAAGAAGACGTCTCCAAGACATGGGAGACATCACCACCTCTTCTCGGCCAAAGCAACTCGTACCTTCTTCTATTTAATGTCCCATGCTGAATTCAACAAACTATATGGTATGGGCCATGAGAATGAAGGTGATGTTGCGCATTCATAAGGTGTGGAAGACTATTGAACCAGATTCAAACGAATACGACAAGAATGATATCGCAACTAGATTGTTGTTATCTTACAGGTAGGCGAACAAGACTCTCCAAAGGGGATATGGGAAGCAATTCAAGTGCCTCAAGTTCAAGTTGGAATTAGAGGAGAAATTGTTGGATAAGTTCAACATAACTTGGAGTCCAAGATGCTACTAAACCGAGTCATGGTTTAGTAGATACGATAGATTAAAGTTTATGAGATAATTTTTAAATAAAATAAAGATATAGTGTTATCTTAATGAGATTTGATATTATCTTTTTAATAGAATTAAAATGTTGCTAGTCCTATAAATAGAGGTCATTGCTGTGTTGTACTATATGGTTCAAGAAATAGATTTGGTTTTGAAAAGTTTCTATATCAATAAAGAAAAGTGTTTTTTATATTTTTCTTTTGCGAAACCTTATACGCTTTGATTCTAAATATCGGAGAATCACTGATGAGGTGTCACAAGTGTGTGAAGATTGTGTGAGGATAAGAGACAAGCATGTATGAGAAAGCAAACACAGGGCTCCACAATAAAATTTGGAATTTGGAATCTTGTTTGGAATAAAGTGAGGTAGAAAAAAAAAACAAACTAAAAAAAACGTTATCGGTTGACACAAAAAAAAAAACTCAAAGAATGATTTTTATAATAACTAAATCATATGGCAAACATACACAATAGTGAAAATTGATTCACATATATTTTTTAATTTAAGAAAATTGAAATTAAAATTTGAGTTTTTACAAATACGAATATAAAACATGACTTGAAGTTCAATTAGTTCATCGAAAATAATCAAAATTATGTAAGAACTAAGATTTGATCAAAACGTAAGTATTAGAGTAATCTAGTATTTTAGTGAAGACTAAATTAGGAAAAATTAACAATTGAGGTAGATTTTGTCACTAATATCCATGTACACAATGATGTAGTGATGTGATGTAGTGATGTGATGCAGTGATGTGATGCAGCGTAGTCATATGGTTAATGGATATTGAAAGCCATGTGACAAAAAAGGAGAATATCAAAGGGGTCCCACAACAAAGTTCCATTGGAAAACTTGAGGTTGAAGACAACAAACTCAAAAAATGATTTATATAATAACTATATCATATGACATCTATAAATAGTACTTCACAACAGTACCTTCGTGGAAATTACCTTGTGGACATCTATAAATAGCTAGATATCAAAATTCCAAACTCTACATCCATATTTTGAGATTGTAAACTAAACCATAAGCGGAGCAGTCAGTCGCGCACAGTCATTTGTGAGTAACTGAATTGACAATGTGCAAAAGGGTGCCGGAAGATGATCTGGAGGTTGGTCTCAACTGCTATAATGATGCTTCCGCAGCTCATGATGATGCTGCAGCTGAAGATGCGTCAGAGAATGTCCAAGACAGTGACTTTGAAGCTGTAGTTGAGAATGCACCAGAAAATTTGGAGGTCGGTGTCGTTGGTAACAACGAACGCCGCCGGAACTTTTCAACCCGTTTGCAGGAACACACCTCTATGCTCATTGCTTGGTATTGGACAGTGCTCAACTTAATGGTTACGACGGTGAAGAAAGCATTCCGTCTAGTGAAAAACGACAAGGACGATGTGTCGATGAGGAGCACAGCACATGACCAAGCAGTAAGCATAAATTAGTAGACGTTTCTGGTTTCGCTTATAAACTTGATCTTTCTTTAACTGTATTTTTCCCTATGACAAGTCTGTACATGATGATCGCTCAGAAGCAGAACCAGCAAACGGTATTTTCTCTGTCCTCTTCTGAGCCCTAATGTTGTCGGATTTTTTATTTATTTTATATTTTTTTTAATTTTTTCTGGTGGTTTGGTTTAATTCAGTTTTCATCTCAACTATTTTGGATGGGAATAAAAAACCAAACCGAACCAAAATTTCATTAATGCGAATTCTAATCGAACCAAAATAATCTGCAGTTGAGATTGCACCCGTCGATTTGGAAGCCGGTCTTGTTACTACCGATGTCCCGAGCTCGTGGAGAAGGGTGAGTATACGTTTACTTGCACGCTGAATGAATCCGTTTGATTCTTGTTTGATTCAGTAATCAGTACCATTACTCATTACTTGCTTCTTATAGGGTACGCTGAAGAGAACACCTGACCAATCAGTAAGCGTAAATTCTCTCATTTTAGTAGATCTGGTTTCGCTTACCAACTTTTCTCTAATCTTGATGTTCCTTGTAATAAGCTTGTACATGATCACCAAGAAGCAGAACTATCACCGAACGGTATTTTTTTTTTTTTTAATCTTTTCTTTCTTTTCCTGTAAATTTTCGTATTCCCATAATCAAAATTTTCTTGTTTTCTTCGGCTAACCGGACTATAGAACCTATTTTATTAAACCCGAAACTCAAACCGAAAAATCTAATGTCTAAGCCTTTTGTGAATTTAATGTGGAAATTTCTCTTTCTGGGTTTTTTACACAGAACCCTCAACATCTGGCGGGTTTGGGATTGGATTAGACGAACTCGTTCAACTAGTCAAAGATCGTAGCCTTGAAGCTTTGAATCGATATAATGGGGTCAGCACTTCTGATTAATCATCTCTTCATTGATTCTTTGCTTAAATTTTCCTCTGCTTTACCATTTGATGATTCATAGGTTCATGGGTTATCAACTTTGCTGAAAACTGACTTGAAAGTGGGCATAGATCGGCGCGATGATGAGATACTACATCGCAGGCACACATTTGGGTCAAACACATATCCTTGTAGAAAGGGAAAGAGTTTCTGGGTATGAACAATTTAGACAAGAAAGTTTTTTTTTTTTAGTTGGCAAAGCTTATCAATTTGTGTACACTGTTTGTTATAGTGCTTTCTCTGGAGAGCTAGCCAGTTTCCTCATTTGCTGGTTATCATGCTTGCTGCTGTATTTCATTTGCTGCTGCGAATTTACACAAAGGTGAGTTTTTTTTTTTTTTCTGTACAAGATGATCTAATCACCTTTCTTTGGTAATTATGTTTGACATTAACATTTTCTGTTCGCTCTGATTGTCTCGTTGGTTTCTTGTCTCCCAAAACAACTGGATATAATACTGTTGCTTTGGTGTAGATTCATCGTTTTGTGGCCCTCTTTAGGTGCTGCTCTTTGTCAGGCGGATTCTTTTAGATTTGAGCTCTTCTCAATTTTCTGTCTGAGTTTATTTTCTATATCTCACGCTCATGACACCTGCAGGGTGTCCTCGATGGATGGTATGTAGAAGCTTGCATCATTTTGGCCACTGTTTTTGACATCATTGTGAGAGGTATCGTAGTACAATCTGTTCTTGAGTTGCTGTTGTCTTCATACTTTCAGAAGAGAGAATATGGAGACAATCAGATTTATTTTGTTTGTCTCCTATTTTGCAGCTATCGCCGAGTACAAGCAGTCTTTTCGGTTTGAAAAGTTGACTGAGGAGAAGAGAAACGTATATCTAGAGGTGTGTTCCTGCAGACGGTTTTCTTTGTCCCTTGTGTATGGTGTTGCACTTGCCCACAATGCTGAACATTTTTGGTTGCAGGTTATTAGAGGTGGCAGAAGAGTCAGGGTTTCTATTTATGATATTGTTGTGGGCGATATTGTACCCCTCAAGAATGGTTGTCAGGTAAGCATCACACTTTTAACAGAAATTTTTCTTTGGCTTGTTTGTCTTGAGCTTTACAATTTGTGTGATTTTTGATCAATGCTGCAGGTACCTGCAGATGGTGTCCTGTTCGTTGCAAACTCACTGAAAGTTGACGAGCAAGAAATAACTGGCTCAGACGAAATTGTATGATGTACCCCTGTTGATGAGTTGTATCGTTACCTCCCCTGTATTTCTAATCTCTCTTATCAATTAGCAGGTTCAAAAAGATCTTCAAAGAAATCCGTTCCTGTTATCTGGTTCAAAACTGATAGAAGGCATAGGTACAATGCTGGTAAGCTCTCGAGCCACGTATCTTAATTTTGTTTTATGCTTGACACATCTCATAGATGTATAGCTACTTTTATTAAAGATGAGGCCAATGTTGAAAGGGATAAGTCACGTTGATAAACACTATAACTATAATAGGCTCTTCACAACAAAATAATTCATTGGAACCTTTTCCGTGTTTCTGCAAACAGCTTCTCTTTCTTTGCCTCAATGCTGTCTCTTCTTCTAGTGCCAGAAAAAAGATAGGCAAAGCATTGAAGTTTGTGTTTTCCATTAGTAAAGTCAATAGATTTATTGATCTGGAATAAAGTGTAGTTGAGAGAAAATAAGTAATCTTGAATTTTTTTTTTGTGGGCGGTGCAGAAACGCAAATTCTGAAACATGGAATTAGGGCAAAAACATAGTTTAACTCTGAACTGAAAAATGCATGTCACAATTTTTACAACCCCTGGGAAAACTCAGCTTTCGCTATTGGTTAAATGCGATGCATTGGTTTCTTAGACCCAAAAATTTGGTTTCTCGTTGTAGCATATTGCGGCAACTTGCAATTTCTATTCCTTGTGTATGCAAGTTTCTGATTATTTCTACAATTTTAAGTTTGACACTTGTGCAGCTGATATTTCTGTGTGAAAAAATTCTTCTTTATCAATTAATAGATTGGCTTCTATGCTTGCTTTCTCTGTATATGGTTCTTGATCTTCTGATTCACTTTATTCTTTCCCCGTGTATTTAAGGTTACAAGTGTTGGAAAGAACACTGAATGGTGGTTGAAGATGGAGGAGATTCCACATGAGACTGAAGAAGAAAAGCCCTTTCAGGTCTGTTTTTATTGATTGCTAATTTCTTGCTACCTATAACAGTTTGCGCGTTTATCTTCTGTGATTCGTTTTACTAGGGATACTTGAAATGGCTTGCGATTTCTGCCAGCTGGTTAGTCATTTTGTTTGCTTCAGTTGCCTGTATTGTTCAATTAGGCCGGTAAGTCTTTCTTTGTTTTACAATGTACCCATTGCGCATATGTTCTACATTCAGATCTAAGATCTCCAGCTCCATCCTGGCAAGAAGGACCTAACAAGCTTGCGATTTAGTTTCAGATACTTTAGTGGTCAGACCAAAAAGTCAGATGGAACTCCAATGTTTATTCTCGGAAATACCTCTGCCCATGAAGCAATAGAATTTGTGATCAAATCCCTGAGTTTTGTGGTACGGGAATGCTGAACTTTACCTTCGTGGCTACAGTAATGACATATGGTCATTTTTTGTAACCTCGTTGGTCGTTGCCAAAACATGAATTTTTCAGATTGCAACAATAATAGTGGCAGTGCCTATTGGACTTTCTATAACCGTTCGCTTGAAGTAAGTCGCTTTTTCTTTTGAAAATTTGTTTAAATAAAATACATATCAGAAAATGCCTAGTGAATATCTAGTTTCTGGTAAAAGTGGCAAAGTAGTCTGGTAATATGGTTGCACACTCTATTGCTGTTCGAAGAATGGCATAACCTTAAAGTATGCATGCTTCTAGTTATTCGTTGCAGTTTAAATCTTTTCTCACGACAGTTACTTCTTGTTTCTCATCTTATCATTTTCCTCATTCCATCAGCCTTGCAAAGACAACGAGAAAAATGATGACAGAGAAAGTTTTGGTACTCTACTTTTAGATTTCCATTTTTTCAATGTCGTTATAGCATCAACATGTGCTTTACTACCGTAAATGTTTTTCAGGTGCAGACACTCTCTGCATGTGAAAGAATGGGATGTGTTACAACTATATTATGTCATAAAACTGGAATTTTAACTTTGAATCAGGCAAGTGTTTTCTTTTATATGCAATCAGCTCTTTCCTGCTTCCTCTTATTCTTCCTGAGTACCTATTTAAGCATTTATTTTCTGCTAAGCAGATGTCGGTGGTTGATGTCTGGGCTGGAGGAATAAGAATGCAAGATATGGATAATGTTTCACAGTTGCCCACGTCTCTTAAAGAACTAATCATAGAAGGCATTGCCCAAAACACAAATGGCAGTGTTGTTTTCGAAACGGTAATTGTGTCCTGGATCACAGTGTTGAGTTGGACAGAAACTATTTGATTAGATTCCTGTAGTATGAATTATTCTTAGTAAGTTCAAAATTAACTATAGGGAGTCATTGAACCAGAGGTTTATGGATCACCAACAGAACAAGCCATTCTTAGCTTTGGGAATAAGGTTTTGTTTCATTTTAATCTTTCATTACTACTTGCTATAGCTGTAAAGTTTATAATTAATGACTGTTAGTTACTTATATTTTGTAGTTGGGAATGAAATTTGATGATGCTAGGTCAGCATCATTAGTCCGTCATACTATACCATTCAACCCAAAAAAGAAATATGGAGGCGTGGCACTACAGGTAACATACGTGCGCACACACACATATATATACCTGTTTTCACTTGACACAGAGATACTTTGGTGCAGCTTTGTTAGAACTCTGGAATTGTTTGACTGTAAATCTGCCTGCATATTTATTCTATGTTTGATTTTTATTTAGTTGTTTTACTTCTTATTATTCATTTCTAGCTTGGTACACGAGCCCACGTTCATTGGAAAGGATCTGCAAAAGTTATTTTGAGTATATGCAAAGGGTATATGGATGGGGCCAACAACCCCAGAGCTATTGATGAACAGCAAAGAAAGGTTTGTTTATGAGCCTAGATGACTAATTCAAAAATACACTATTATTTCTTGTTCGGTTTTTTATATAAGAGTCCATTCTCTCTTAAGTTCTTTGAAGGAACAATTAAAAACATGTGCAAGGAAGGACTGCGTTGTGCTGCACTTGCTTATCAACCCTATGAACTAGGAAGTCTTCCAACCAATGAGGAACTTTCTATAATACCTCAGGACCTTGTTTTGTTGGCTATTATTGGTATAAAGGTAACATTTCCAGCAGTCATTCTAAATCTTTAGTTTGTATCAATGACAATATGTACCTGATTCCATTTTCTTCAAAGCCTATGAAGTCTTTTTACTATCATTACTTATCCAACGTTTTGAATAACATGCAGGATCCTTGCCGGCCAGACACAAGGGATGCGATTCACCTGTGCAATTCTGGAAGTGTTAAGGTGCATGATTATATTTTTTGGTTATGTTACTGCCTGTATTACTATTATTCCTCATACATGACACTTGAAGTTTGTAAACTTTGATTAGTAGAGAAAGATTTTCTACTCGATTTTTTGTTATCTCTAACTGAGTTTGGCGTAGTAATATTTAAACCGACTATTAGGTCCTTTATCATATGTAGTGACACCTTTAATATTTCTTGCGGAAGAAAATAAGTTTAAGCGATTTTTTTTCTTTGGGTAAACCCCTTTTATTGGTCTACTTTCTAAGTGGAAGCTGTTGATTTCAGGTTTGCATGGTGACAGACGATGACGTTTTGACTGCACAGGCGATAGCAATGGAATGTGGGATACTGAGGGATGCATCTGGCCGTAATTTAAGGACAGGAGCTCAATTTCATGATCTTTCCGATCTAGAGAGAGAGCAGATCGCCGGAGACATCTTAGTATGAATCCTTTCTTCTATATTTATTGTTTAACGTATATACACATCTGTGCACATCATGAAACATCGATGACTGGAATCATGAGATATAGTTGGATTCAGTATCAATTGTCACACTGTCACACCTTGCTGAGTGAACTTGTTGTAGACCTATATGTTGATGGGAAACTAAACTATGTTGGTCAGATTGCTATTTTGACATAATTTTTAATAGGTCTATATTTTAGCCGACTGGTTCAAGAACTGGATTGAGTTAAAAATTAACACACTACTCTATGTGAAGGTTTTTGCTGAATCTTCTCCCAGCGACAACCTTCTGCTTGTCGAAACATTGACGAAAATAGGGCATGTAGTTGCAGCCACTGGGATGGGAATACATGATTCAAAGATACTAGGCGCGGTCTGTAGTTATCATATTAAAACTCAAAAACTCACACTATTTCAAAGAGCATATGAATTCTTAACATAGAAAGACATATCCATCATCACTTTTCCTTGCGCAGGCGGATGTTAGCCTTGCTATGGGAATTGGAGGGACCACAGCAGCAAAGGAGAATTCCGATATCATTATACTGGATGATACTTTTGCTACGATTGTCAAGGTTGGTTTATTATATGCATGGTTGAAATGATGAACTTGGGCAGTAGCGGCTTATAGAATGCATACAATAATGATGAGCAAACGTTGACCTTTTGGCAGTGAAATTTCGTTTAAATCATTCTGATAAGATACTAGAGGCTTGTTTGGATAATGCAGTGTATCATATGGTCTCGATCTCTATACACCAATGTCCAGAGATCTATCCTATTCCGACTCACTGTCTGTGTATCAGCATTGGCTATCTGTGTGGTTGAGGTTGTAGTTTATGATGCATTTCCACTTAACGCCGTGCAGGTTCAAAAATGTTATCCCTTTGTTACTTCATCATCTTGTAATCCAGCGTTTCCATGATTGGAAACCTTTTCCATAACCCAGTTTTTGCTTTTCCCTGATGCAGCTTCTGTTGCTTAATCTTATTATCGACATCTTAGGAGCATTGGCGTTGGCATACAGACCAAGAGCTGATCACCACCTAATGGGAAAGCCACCGGTTGGTATAAGGTACAAAATATGAATAGGATCAAGGATAAGATTTGATTAATTAAGTCAATATATAGTTGTCTTAGAAAGAGACATTATTGTATTGGTGCCGAAAATTTGGAAGAAACAGTTGATTTTGCAGTTCTGGTTAAAACACACTATCTGTTCTACGTGAATATAGAGCAAACTGATCATACATATGTACCTTTTTCCGTCTTTTTTTTTCAGAGACCCTCTTATAACCAAGACGATGTGGTCCAAGTTGATAATACAGGTATGTCGGATAAAACCCTTGATTTGTCATGTGTGGACGTTAATGTCCGATAATATCTTTTACTCCTTCATAGTTTCCAGGGAGCAAATGCAATCCTTGGTCATAACTAGTTAACTAACTATTTAGATTAGAGACAGAAACACCACTACTCGGAGACCTCTAAATAGTGCTTCTGTCATGAAATACCTTTCTTCAGGTATTTTACCTAGTGCTGTCGCTGGTACTCATAAATTCTGAGAAGCTACTGAAGCTGAAGCATGGTCATACTGGCAATGCTGAAAAAGTGATGAACACATTTATATTCAATTCCTTTGTCTTCTGCCTGGTAATGTCCGATTTTTCCCACTCTTTGAATTCGCGTTCATCTGCGAATATGTTGATCATCTCTCTGTCTTTCTAAAATAATGCAGGTTCTTAGTGAGTTTGAAATCCAAAGTGTAGACCAAACCTTGAAAGAAATCCTTAGAGAGAATATGTTTCTCGTTACAATAACCTCAACTATTATATCTCAGGTAAGTCCACTGTACGAGTGAACACAACATTTATCGTTTTTTCTGTTCTTATATATCCATAAACCATAATTACTTTCTTTTTGTTCCTTCTATGTCAGATAATCCTAATGGAGTTCGCAGGCATTTTCATTTCTTCCGTCAGGCTTGACTTGAAAAAATGGGCGACGACTAGTCTTTTGGGATTGCTCAGGTTCTGCTCATAAAGATCCTCAACTACTTTATCTATCTTTTAATCTTCACATTGGTCTCAATATATATATATATATTTAAACTATTTCAGCCAAGTCGCCACTCGCTACCCTTACCCAGTCAACCTATATTACCATAACTGAGATTTGTCTTACGATATGCCCAACTACCGTAAGAACTTTTTACTCCCTAATCTGCTAATGAATCACACACATGAATATCTTATTTTAGATTTGACAAGTAACTTCTCTGAACTTGCAATTCTCGTTTCAGGTTAATTTTAAAAGCATTCCTTTATAGCTTTGGACGCTTAGCAGGCTGCTGTTCTCTGCGTGGGTGTGCGTGAGAGATTAAATAATGCAAGTTATTGTGCTGTGTATATTATATCACAGTACAGTTAATTCAGTCAATTCATTTCCTCTTCAAGCTGTGTGGAGTGAAATGGGTGAGAGTCATATATATATATATATATAAGTTGTGTTCAATCAATTCATCTCTTTATTTTCGTTTCATGAGCTATTGGATATTCCTAAATCTTTGGATCCAGCTGACTCCTCGCGATTGTTTTTTTCGTCGAATCTACCCGATTATTTCTTCCTTTCTCTATCGATTTCTTTGCGAATTTCAGTTGGCTCCTATATCAAAATCCACCATTCCTCCTAGGTTGATGAAATCAAAAGCACTAGGACAAGTTTAATCGGTTAGACAGCGGGTGGGATACTAGTTTACTCGTACAAACAAAAATAGGAAAGTTACATATTCATTCAAACTAACAAAAAAAACAATAAACCAAAATCCATTTTTAAAAACTACAAACATTCAGACCACTAAATGAACACGCGCGCTATGTCTCATTCATACCTTTTCCCTCAGGCCCAATGACTTTGCTTTTTACCTTTTTTGTTTTATTGAGAACTCGACCCGTTTGTTCAGTTTAGTTTCAAATTCCAATAATGCTGTGTGGTTTTTGATAACTTGACTAGTCTGAAAGTTTCTGATTAGTGATTACCACTTTCAAAATGATCAGGCGAGATTAACCACAAAAGACTCGAGGATTACACAAAAGAGCTTGATATGAATGCCAATGACACATTTGCATGCTACTATGGTACTAAGTATACGATACTAATCTAGTATAAGATAGTGAAAGTTTTAAGTAATAACCTCTGCCATTTCGTTTGTACTCACTGCAACACCCTGAAACGACATGGAAGATCAAATTGTGGAAGAGATTGAAAAATCACCTAAAAAATATTAAAACCATAACAGAAGCCCGAAAAGTATAACTATACTACTGAATCCTACAATCAAACCGTTGGGGATAACTTGACTAGTATTAGAAGAATGTCACAAAACTCCAATGGATCATCAAGTAATATAACGACATGAATATGGATACTACACATTACATAAGATCAAAAAAAGTAGGCAATCAAAACTCTTTCAATTGAAGCTTTTGATACCTTTACAATCTAACGAACCTGAGTGGGAAGCTACAAATACAATTACACTTTGAAACTTGTAAACGTGTAAACACCAAGTACCTCAGATTAAGTCACAAGTGTGGGAAGATTGTGTGAGAATAAGAGACAAGCATGTGTGAGAAAGCAAACACCAAGTACCTCAGATTAAGTCATTTTATTTTATTTAGTTGCAAATAATCAGAGCTATCATTTGGTTACCTAAGTTTTAGGAGAAGAGTTGCTTACGTTTACTTTCTCCGCAATGTTATTTGCTTCCAGCTTTGTAGGAACTAAAGGTTCCAAACAAAAAGAAGGCAGATAAATTTGCCTAGAAAAGACTGGTGTTCTTAGTGCTTTTGGGGGATGTATCAATTATCACGAGTATAGAGTCAGTCAACATAGTTAACTATTGTTTAGGAACTGACCACTTTTCAAGTATCGTAAAACAGCCTTATAATCGAACACCTTCCGATCTAAGAACCAAGATCACGCGAGCTCAATGCCAAGTTCCGACTGTACGAAGAAGAAGAGAAAAATGCAGAACTCGAACACCGAGCTTTTACATGTTCGGTCTCTACTATCGGTGTTAGTGGATTCCGGGAACGATCCCGGCGTGATTCCAGAGCTTTTGTTTCTCTCATTTATCTCTCTATACCTCTCTCTGGCTCTCTCAGTAGAATACTTGGGCTTGGGCCGATTTTATTCCTTTTGTGTCCATGGCCTACCAGAGTATACGAAGCCCAGTTATGTTATGCCATTTTCAACCAAATGAACTTAATGTGAACTCACACTTTGCTCCCCCACTAAGTCTACCATACCTGATACAGTGATACCTGCGCTACTAAATTTCTGTTACCTTACACAATTAATCACACAACTATTTTGGTTTCGTACAATATATTTCAACGCGCGTGCCGATTTCAAGGCAAATTCCCATTTGGCCATTTCATGTGGTCCATGATACAAATCTGAAGCGTACGTAGGTCTTTTTAGTATTTTACTTCTTTAAAAAAAAAAAAAAATCTACAAAATTGTTTGCTTTTGAAATATTTGAATTACGCGTTCTTAGATCAGTTTCTGTATTTCTGATCCAACACGCCTCCTCTTTAACAACGGTTTTAAATCTATATTTACTTGTCTTTAAAACTAAATGTATTAATTTTATTTATTCCTATTGATTTTCTTAATTATCTTGTACAAAAAATATCAGTTGTAATTGTTTTCTTTACCTTTTGATATCTATATTACTATATTAAATTTTTCCATATAAATTATATTTTACATGAATTGTAATTTTTATTATTAACATTAAAAGAAAAATGATCCACATCCATGCTCTAACATATGTAGGTGTGAACACCTAGAGAAGATATGTATTTCCTCATAAAAAAATATGCGTGAGTGAGTTATAGACAGAAACAAAAATATTAATTAATTGAGCAACCAATGAGGAAATTCGTTTTAATTTAAGGTGCGGTTGAAATTAAAAAAAACTCAAAAGAATGATAAATTGATAAACATATCATAACTAAATCATATGATAAACATACATAATAGTAAAAATTGATCACATAAATTTTTAATTTAAGAAAATTGAAATTGAAATTTGAGTTTTCAGAAAACGAATATAAAACATGACTTGAAGTTCGATTAGTTCATCAAAAATAATCAAAATTATGTAAGAACTAAGATTTGATCAAAACGTAAGTATTAGAGTAATCTAGTATTTTAATGAAGAATAAATTAGGAAAATTTAATAATTGGTAGATTTTGTCACTAATATCGATGTATTATGGTTAATGAATACTGGGTCACATGATAAAATGGGTTGGGTTTGAAAAAGATAGGAGGGGTCAACAACAAAATCTGGAATTATTCTAAATGTCTAAATATATACACTTTACAAAAAGAAGCTTTTATGTTGGGTCTTCCGTGTTCGGAATATCCAAGTGTGTGGACTTACATACGTAATCTTAATATCATTAAAATGTTAATAATTATATAATTCATAATATATAATATTATTTTATAGGGCAAATATTAGTATAGAAATATGGATATCAAAGATACAGGAAAAAAATATTAACATCGACCAAAAAATTCAATTGATGTTTTTGTAAAATATAATTAAAAAAAAAAATGGAGAAACTTGGATCGGGTGCCAGCAAATGGAAAAGGTAGTCTGTTATGCGAGCGTAGGTACCTTCTTGGAAATTTCCTTGTTGAAACTGTAACAGTGTAACTACTATAGATATCAAAAATCAAATAGTCTAAAGATTAAAAATTGAAGTACCTTTGTAAGTAGTGTTGAAATGAGAGAGGAAGGATTGGTGAAGAAGAGAGGCATTGTTTAGATAAAATTATAAAAAGGCATAAGGCATTGTTTAGATAAAAGTATAAAAAGGTCATCAACTCATCATGATGAAAAAGCTTGTTAGATAAAATAAGATTGAAGTAACCCATTTATAGCCAATTATTATATTATATATATTGCCGGATGCGTACATTTTTTTATTAGTAACTAGATGAAAAAATATAAAAAGTACACGGGTTATATCTATGTCTATAGGTTATTTCTCAATTTATATATTTTTTTAACGCTGAAACAACTTCTATTACGATTGAAAATTAGAAACAAGTCCGTTTAGATCATTGTTTACTAAAAGTTGTAAACACCACAGTGGAACATAATCAAGAGCTGCAAAATACACATACTCACCGTTCACGGCTGTTGCAATAGCATCAACACATGAATTTCCACTACGATTAAAAAACTTAAACCTATAATCATGCTTACCCGAACTCATCCCTAAAATATCAGAAGTGAAACTGAAGAGACTTGGCCATGACTGCGGATTGGTGATCGTCTGAATCAGGTTAGAGGAATCAGATTCGAAGATTACCTTCCTGTAGCCAAGGTTGGAGACGCAATTGACAGCCCAAGTAAGAGCCGCAATTCGAAGATTTCTCAATTTATATAACTTTTAAATGATTTTTTTTCTAATTGTTTTTTATGTTTTTGATTTACGTTTGATTTAGTTAGTTATTTTTTTATATGAGCCTTGAGCTACTACGCACAAGTAGAAATATCTTCATATTCAAAGTATAGTATTTATTTTCTTGAAATACAAATATTTGGCTAAAAGATATATTTACATGAGGTTTAATATAGTTTCATACATAATCCAGCCTCAACTGAATTGCAATATGCTGACATGCACACTAAATTGAGATATGAACATCACTCACACTACATATTAAAATAAATATGAGGGCGTGTATCAAGAGAAAGAAATCAAGTTACTGTGAAAGTAAGGAAGCACTTATGAATATATATTATATATAGATAGTTTTATGTGCATCTGCTAACGCATTCAATACATAGTTTATCTTTTATTATTTCTCTGCAACCCATGGCTTTGAGAGAGACAACGAATAAAACATAATTGTTTTTTTTAAAGACTATTAAAGGCTATTAGGAACTAGTAATATTTAAAAGAAAAGAACCGGTTGTTAAAACTATTAATCTCTATAAGGGCTATTAAGACTATTAACTGCCATGAACCGGTTGCAGTGTTGGGATTTTAAACCAAAAATAAAAATTACTACAATCTGATTAATAAAATAGAATGACTATCAGTTTTGACAGTTTGATGCAATAAGCAATTCAGCATAACACCTTTTGTGTGATTGTTTCTATGAGTTAGAGTAAAAGTAAAAGGGTTGAAACATAATTACTTTCATCTCTTCTTTTATTTATCCAATCAAGTGAAAATACTTTAAAAAATATATTTTCAGTTGAAAGAAGAGAAAAAGATTAATTATCATTATCATTATTCTTTTTCAGCCAAGTAATACAAGGCAAAAAAAAAAAATTATGATGGGAACCGACAAGTATTGAAAGATAAGGTGTTGAGTTGAGAGTGTGTTTATGAGTCACATGTGAATTATTATAATAATTATATAAAAGAATGTAAAGGCATAAAGACAAGCATGCAACATTGCTTTTTTCTTCTTCTAGTTTATGTTTGCAATTTTATTTAATAGGAGTATACTCTTTTTCTTTCTTTCTTTATCCAGCCAAGTAAACAAAACATGTATGAAAGCTATAATTGTAAACCACAATCAAATTTATGGAAGCATTGGTTTATACATTTCTCTTAGTATCCATTTTAGAGATAATGTTTTCGCTGTTTTTTTGGAAACCACCTAAAATTTCTAACTAAAAATGAAATAATTTTTTTATTATCTTCATTGACATAATCAGCCTCCAATAATTGTTTAATGATATTAAAAATATTAACGAATGAAATGAAAAGAAAAAGTAAAGAGACAAGAAAGTCGATTTGGAGTCAAAAGAAAGAGAGAGAATGGTGGCGGCACGACCAGAAGATCCTGAGATTCTGACTGACACTATTATACTAGAAAACAAACGATTGGTGCCCCACACGCTTTTAAATGATTTTTCCAATACTCGACGAACTCAGATGTTTAATTTTATTTTTGACAAGTGTATTTTGTTTCGAAATGTATCAGTTTAGTCTATATGAATCTAATTATTTAATATTTGTTTGATTAAAATACGAAAATCCACTATTTGTAAATTGTAATAGGGAGGAAAAAAACATATTACTATAATACACTATTAAACTACTTTTAATACATTTGTTTTATTTTATAGTTCAAAACTATATAACCATCGTATTGGAAGAACGATATATATATATATATATACACATTTAGAAAGGGACAAAACTTTCCAGGTCACCTCCCTCTCTTCATATTTGGCAATCTCCCTATCACGGAAACGAATATTTCGTTTATTCCGATTAGTTTTTTACTCGCCACACTCAACCCTACCTTATACGATTTTGAAGGAGTTCTAGGATGTTCTTTTTGTTTTTATTATTCGTAAATACACAAATATAGTAACGATAGCCGTTTCTCTCATATCAAAACATCATTTTCACATTTTGTCACATAGACATAGAGTTTTAGAGTTTAGCATTTGCTTTTTTTTTTTTAAACAGACCAAATTATACACATTGCTGAAACAATGTTTCAAAATAGATGTAATTTGTTATCATATTAAAAAAAATTGAACAGAAGATTTAGAAATGAATCAAAACCAATAGCGAGAATAAACATATATATAATTATAAAGTTTTTAAAAAAATAAAAGAATCATTCACCGAGCCTTTGTCGAAGCCTTTCTCCTTCGAGAACAAGTAGACGTCGAAATCAGAAATGATTTTTATCCGTAGAGTGGTGGTCGGTGGCCCTTTTCTCGATAATATTACGTCACTTTTCTCTATAAACGACACTCACTTCTTTATAAATACTCTACTCTTCTCTATGCATTCTTCACATACCAAACATCTCTTTGATCTCACATATCAAAAAAAAAAAAAAAAAAAAAACATCGTTTCCTCAAAGTTTTCTCACTATCCGTAGATCAGTCTAGTCCCGCACACAATAACCCTATCGAAACGGAGTACGTTCAATGGTAGTATTTGAATTTTCAATGCTCATGTTTTGGAAGAGGCCATCCAAAGGAGGGCCGGGAGATCTAGAGGTTGGTCTTGGCGCCGGCTACGTAGCAGATAATGATGACATGTTGAGGAGAAACAGAACACCTGACCAATCAGTAAGCGTAAATTCTCTCGGTTTAGTAGATATAAGATCTGGTTTCGCTTACCAACGTTTCTCTAATCTTCATGTTCCTTGTAATAAGCTTGTACATGATCACCAAGAAGCAGAACTATCACCAAACGGTAAAATTTTTCTTTCTTTCTTTTTCTGTAAATTTTCGTATTCCCAATTCCCAATAATCATAATTCTCTTGTATTCTTCGGCTAATCGGACTATAGAACCTATTTTATTAAACTCGAAACTCAAACCGAATTAAACCGAAAAATCTAATGTCTAGGCCTTTTGTGTAATTAATGTGGAAATATCTCTTTCTGGGTTTTTTTGCACAGAACCCTCAACATCTGGTGGGTTTGGGATTGGATTGGACGAACTCGTTCAACTAGTCAAAGATCGTAGCCTTGAAGCTTTGAATCGATATAATGGGGCAAGCACTTCTGATTAATCATCTCTTCGTTGATTCTTTGCTTAAATTTTCCTCTGATTTGCCATTTGATGATTCATAGGTTCATGGGTTATCAACTTTGCTGAAGACTGACTTGAAAGTGGGCATAGATCGGCGCGATGATGAGATACTACATCGCAGGCACACATTTGGGTCAAACACATATCCTTGCAGAAAGGGAAAGAGTTTCTGGGTATGCACAATTTTGACAAGAAAGTTTTTTTCTTTTTTAGATGCATATTATCTGGCAAAGCCTTTCAATTTGTTTACACTGTTTGTTATAGTGCTTTCTCTGGAGAGCTAGCCAGTTTCCTCATTTGCTGGTTATCATGCTTGCTGCTGTTTTTTATTTGCTGCTGCCAATTTACACAAAGGTGAGATTTTTTTTTTCTTTTTCTGTACAAGATGATCTAATCACCTTTCTTTGCTAATTATGTTTGACATTACCATTTTCTGTTCGCTCTGATTGTCTCGTTGGTTTCTTGTCTCCCAAAACAACTGGTTATAATACTGTTGCTTTGGTGTAGATTCATCGTTTTGTTTATCCATATATCATGTGGCCCTCTTTAGGGGCTGCGCTTTTTCAGGGGGGATTCTTTTAGATTTGAGCTCTTCTCAATTTTCTGTCCGAGTTTATTTTCTATATCTCACGCTCATGACATTTGCAGGGTGTCCTCGATGGATGGTATGTAGAAGCTTGCATCATTTTGGCCACTGTTTTTGACATCATTGCCAGAGGTATCGTAGTACAATTTTTGATGTTCTTGAGTTGCTGTTGTCTTTATACTTTCAGAAGAGAGAATATGAAACAATCAGATTTATTTTGTTTGTCTCCTATTTTGCAGCTATCGCCGAGTACAAGCAGTCTTGTCGGTTTGAAAAGTTGACTGAGGAGAAGAGAAACGTATATCTAGAGGTGTGTTCCCGCAGACGGTTTTCTTCGTCCCTTGTGTATGGTGTTGCACTTGCCCACAATGCTGAACATTTTTGGTTGCAGGTTACTAGAGGTGGCAGAAGAGTCAGGGTTTCTATTTATGATATTGTTGTGGGCGATATTGTACCCCTCAAGAATGGTTGTCAGGTAAGCATCACACTTTTAACAGAATTTTTTCTTTGGCTTCTTTGTCTTGAGCTTCACAATTTGTGTGATTTTTGATCAATGCTGCAGGTACCTGCAGATGGTGTCCTGTTTGTTGCAAACTCATTGAAAGTTGACGAGCAAGAAATAACTGGCTCAGACGAAATTGTATAATGTACCCCTGTTGATGAGCTGTATCATTACCTCCCCTGTATTTCTAATCTCTCTTTTCAATTAGCAGGTTCAAAAAGATCTTCAAAGAAATCCGTTCCTGTTATCTGGTTCAAAACTGATAGAAGGCATAGGTACAATGCTGGTAAGCTCTCGAGCCGCGTATTTTAATTTTGTTTTATGCTTGACAAATCCATCTCATAGATGTATAGCTACTTTTATTAAAGATGAGGCCTATGTTGAAAGGGATAAGTCACGTTGATAAACACTATAACTATAATAGGCTCTTCACAACAAATAATTCATTGGAACCTTTTCCGTGTTTCTGCAAACAGCTTCTCTTTCTTTGCCTCAATGCTGTCTCTTCTTCTAGTGCAAGAAAAAAGATAAGCAAAGCATTGAAGTTTGTGTGTTTCCATCAGTAAAGTCAATGGATTTATTGATCTGGAATAAGGTGAAGTTGAGAGAAAAGAAGTAATCTAGAATTTTTTTTTTGTGGGCGGTGCAGAAACGCAAATTCTGAAACATGGAATTAGGGCAAAAACATAGTTTAACTCTGAACTGAAAAATGCATTTCACAATTTTTACCAGCTTTCTCTATTGGTTAAATGCGATGCATTGGTTTCTTACACCCAAAAATCTGGTTTCTCGTTGTAGCATATTGCTGCAACTTGCAATTTCTATTGCTTGTGTATGCAAGTTTCTGATTATTTCTACAATTTTACGTTTTGACACTTGTGCAGCTGATATTTCTGTGTGAAAAATTCTTTTTTATCAATTAGAAGATTTGCTTCTGTGCTTGCTTTCTCTGTATATGGTTCTTGATCTTCTGATTCACTTTATTATTTCCCCGTGTATTTAAGGTTACAAGTGTTGGAAAGAACACTGAATGGTGGTTGAAGATGGAGGAGATTCCACATGAGACTGAAGAAGAAAAGCCCTTTCAGGTCTGTTTTTATTGATTACTAATTTCTTGCTACCTATAACAGTTTGTGCGTTTATCATCTGTGATTCGTTTTACTAGGGATACTTGAAATGGCTTGCGATTTCTGCCAGCTGGTTAGTCGTTTTGTTTGCTTCAGTTGCCTGTATTGTTCAATTAGGCCGGTAAGTCTTTATTTGTTTTACAATGTACCCATTGCGCATATGTTCTGCATTCAGATCTAAGATCTCCAGCTCCATCCTGGCAATAAGGACCTAACAAGCTTTTGATTTAATTTCAGATACTTTAGTGGTCAGACCAAAAAGTCAGATGGAACTCCAATGTTTATTCTCGGAAATACCTCTGCCCATGAAGCAATAGAATTTGTGATCAAATCCCTGAGTTTTGTGGTATGGGAATGCTGAACTTTACCTTCGTGGCTACAGTAATGACATATGGTCATTTTTTGTAACCTCGCTGGTCGTTGCAAAAACATGAATTTTTCAGATTGCAACAATAATAGTGGCAGTGCCTATTGGACTTTTTATAACCGTTCGCTTGAAGTAAGTCGCTTTTCCTTTTGAAAATTTGTTTAAATAAAATATATATCAGAAAATGCCTAGTGAATACCTGGTTTATGGTAAAAGTGGCAAAGTAGTCTAGTAATATGGTTGCACACTCTTTTGCTGTTCGAAGAATGGCATAACCTTAAAGTATGCATGCTTCTAGTTTTTTCGTTGCAATTTATATCTTTTCTCACGACAGTTACTTCTTCTTGTTTCTCATCTTATCATTTTCCTCGTTCCATCAGCCTTGCAAAGACAACGAGAAAAATGATGACAGAGAAAGTTTTGGTACTCTACTTCTAGATTTCCATTTTTTCAATGTCGTTAGAGCATCAACATGTGCTTTACTACCGTAAATGTTTTTCAGGTGCAGACACTCTCTGCATGTGAAAGAATGGGATGTGTTACAACTATATTATGTCATAAAAATGGAATTTTAACTTTGAATCAGGCAAGTGTTTTCTTTTATTTGCAATCAGCTCTTTCTTGCCTCCTCTTATTCTTCCTGAGTACCTATTTAAGCATTTATTTTCTGCTAAGCAGATGTCGGTGGTTGATGTCTGGGCTGGAGGAATAAGAATGCAAGATATGGATAATGTTTCACAGTTGCCCACGTCTCTTAAAGAACTAATCATAGAAGGCATTGCCCAAAACACAAATGGCAGTGTTGTTTTCGAAAAGGTAATTGTCCTGGATCACAGTGTTGAGTTGGACAGAAACTATTTGATTAGATTCCTGTAGTATGAATCATTCTTAGTAAGTTCAAAATTAACTATAGGGAGTCATTGAACCAGAGGTTTATGGATCACCAACAGAACAAGCCATTCTTAACTTTGGGAATAAGGTTTTGTTTCATTTTAATCTTTCATTACTACTTGCTATAGCTATTAAGTTTATAATTAATGACTGTTAGTTACTTATATTTTGTAGTTGGGAATGAAATTTGATGATGCTAGGTCAGCATCATTAGTCCGTCATACTATACCATTCAACCCAAAAAAGAAATATGGAGGCGTGGCACTACAGGTAACATAACCTTGTCTATATTGTTGTTGAGCAGCTACATACGTGCGCACACACACATACGCACATATATATACCTGATTTCACTTGACACAGAGATACTTCGGTGCAGCTTTGTTAGAACTCTGGAATTGTTTGACTGTAAATCTGCCTGCATATTTATGCTATGTTTGATTTTTATGTAGTTATTTTACTTCTTATTATTCATTTCTAGCTTGGTACACGAGCCCATGTTCATTGGAAAGGATCTGCAAAAGTTATTTTGAGTATATGCGATGGGTATATGCATGGGGCCAACAACCCCAGAGCTATTGATGAACAGAAACGAAAGGTTTGTTTATGATCCTAGATGACTAATTCAAAAATACACTATTATTTCTTGTTCGTTTTTTTATATAAGAGTCCATTCTCTCTTAAGTTCTTTGAAGGAACAATTGAAAACATGTGCAAAGAAGGACTGCGTTGTGCTGCACTTGCTTATCAACCTTATGAACTAGGAAGTCTTCCAACCAATGAGGAACTTTCTATAATACCTCAGGACCTTGTTTTGTTGGCTATTATTGGTATAAAGGTAACATTTCCAGCAGTCATTCTAAAACTTTAGTTTGTATCAATGAGAATTGGTACCTGATTCCATTTTCTTCAAAGCCTATGAAGTCTTTTTACTATCATTACTTATCCAACGTTTTGAATAACGTGCAGGATCCTTGCCGGCCGGACACAAGGGATGCGATTCAACTGTGCAATTCTGGAAGTGTTAAGGTGCCATGATTATATATTTTGGTTATGTTACTGCCTGTATTACTATTATTCCTCATACATGACACTTGAAGTTTGTAAACTTTGATTAGTAGAGAAAGATTTTCTAATCGATTTTTTGTTATCTCTAACTGAGTTTGGCGTAGTAATACTTAAAACCGACTATTAGGTACTTTATCATATGTAGTGACACCTTTAATATTTCTTGCGGAAGAAAATAAGTTTAAGGGATTTTTTTCTTTGGGTAAACCCCTTTTATTCGTCTACTTTGTAAGTGGAAGATGTTGACTTTCAGGTTTGCAATTATTTTAGGTCAACCCTTTTTATTGGTCTACTTTCTAAGTGGAAGCTGTTGATTTCAGGTTTGCATGGTGACAGACGATAACGTTTTGACTGCACAGGCGATAGCAATGGAATGTGGGATACTGAGGGATGCATCTGGCTGTAATATAAGGACAGGAGCTCAATTTCGTGATCTTTCTGATCTAGAGAGAGAGCAGATCGCCGGAGACATCTTAGTATGAATCCTTTTCTATATTTTTTGTTTAACGTATATATTCATCTGTGCACATCATGAAACATCGATGACTGGAATCATGAGATAAGATAGTTGGATTCAGTATCAATTGTCACACTGTCACACCTTGCTGAGTGAACTTGTTGTAGACCTATATGTTGATGGGAAACTAAACTATGTTGGTCAGATTGCTATTTTGACATAATTTTTAATAGGTCTATATCAGCCGACTGGTTCAAGAACTGGATTGAGTTAAAAATTAACACACTACTCTATGTGAAGGTGTTTGCTGAATCTTCTCCCAGCGACAACCTTCTGCTTGTCGAAACACTGACGAAAATAGGGCATGTAGTTGCAGCCACTGGGATGGGAATACATGATTCAAAGACACTACTCGCGGTATGCAGTTATCATATTAAAACTCAAAAACTCATCACACTATTTCAAAGAGAATATGATTTCTAAACGTAGAAAGACATATCCATCATCACTTTTCCTTGCACAGGCGGATGTTAGCCTTGCTATGGGAATTGGAGGGACCACAGCAGCAAAAGAGAACTCCGATATCATTATACTGGATGATACTTTTGCTACGATTGTCAAGGTTGGTTTATTATATGCATGGTTGAAATGATGAACTTGGGCAGTAGCGGCTTATAGAATGCATACAATAATGATGAGCAAACATTGACCTTTTGGCGGTGAAATTTCGTTTAAATCATTCTGATAAGATACTAAAGGCTTGTTTGGATAATGCAGTGTATCATATGGTCTCGATCTCTATACACCAATGTCCAGAGATCTATCCTATTCCGACTCACTGTCAGTGTATCAGCATTGGTTATCTGTGTGGTTGAGGTTGTAGTTTATGATGCATTTCCACTTAACGCCGTGCAGGTTCAAAAATGTTATCCCTTTGTTACTTCATCATCTTGTAATCCAGCGTTTCCATGATTGGAAACCTTTTCCCTAACCCAGTTTTTGCTTTTCCCTGATGCAGCTTCTGTTGCTTAATCTTATTATCGACATCTTAGGAGCATTGGCGTTGGCATACAGACCAAGAGCTGATCACCACCTAATGGGAAAGCCACCGGTTGGTATAAGGTACAAAATATGAATAGGATCAAATTAAGTCAGTATGTAGTTTTCTTAGAAAGAGACATTATTGTATTGGTGCCGAAAATTGGAAGAAACAGTTGATGTGGCAGTTCTGCTTAAAACACACTATCTGTTCTACGTGTATATAGAGCAAACTGATCATACATATGTACTCTTTTCCGTCTTTTTTTCAGAGACCCTCTTATAACCAATACGATGTGGTCCAAGTTGATAATACAGGTATGTCGGATAAAACTCTTGATTTGTCATGTGTGGACGTTAAATGTCCGAGATATCTTTTACTCTTTCATAGTTTCCAGGGAGGAAATACAATCCTTGGTCATAACTAACTAACTAACTATTTAGATAAGAGACAGAAACACCACTACTTGGAGACCTCTAAATAGTGCTTCTGTCATGAAATACCTTCCTCCAGGTATTTTACCTAGTGCTGTCGCTGGTAGTCATAAATTCTGAGAAGCTACTGAAGCTGAAGCATGGTCATACGGGCAGTGCCGAAAAAGTGATGAACACATTTATATTCAATTCCTTTGTCTTCTGCCTGGTAATGTCCGATTTTTCCCACTCTTTTAATTAGCGCTCATCTGCGAATATGTTGATCATCTCTCTATCTTTCTAAAATAACGCAGGTTCTTAATGAGTTTGAAATCCAAAGTGTAGACCAAACCTTGAAAGAAATCATTAGAGAGAATATGTTTCTCGTTACAATAACCTCAACTATTATATCTCAGGTAAGTCCTCTGTAGGAGTGAACACAAAATTTATCGTCTTTTTCTGTTCTTATATATCCATAATTACTTTCTTTTTGTTCCTTGTATGTCAGATAATCCTAATGGAGTTCGCAGGCATTTTCATTTCTTCCGTCAGGCTTGACTTGAAAAAATGGGCGACGACAAGTCTTTTGGGATTGCTCAGCCAAGTCGCTACTCGCTTCCCTTACCCAGCCAACCAATATTACCGTAACTGAGATTTGTCTTGCCATATGCCTAACACCGTAAGAACTTTTTACTCCCTAATCTCCTAATGAATCACACATGAATATCTTATTTTAGATTTGACAAGTAACTTCTCTGAACTTACAATTCTCGTTTCAGGTCAATTTTAAAAGCATTCCTCTAGCTATGGACGCTTAGCAGGCTGTTGTTCTCTGCGTGGGTGTGCGTGAGAGACTAAATAATGCGAGTTATTATGCTGTGTATATATCATAGTACAGTTAATTCAGTCAATTCATTTCCTCTTGAAGCTATGTAGAGTGAAATGCGTAAGAGTCAAACATTTTAAGTTTTGTTCAATCAATTCATTTCCTCTTCAAGCTATGTAGAGTGAAATAGGTGAGAGTCGTATATATATAAGTTCTGTTCAATCAATTCATCTCTTCATTTTCGTTTCATGAGCTATTGGATGTTCCTATATCTTTTTCAAATCCAGTAAGCTTTTTCAATCAATTCAACTCCAGTAAGCTTTTTCTCTTCCTCATCTCTATGTTCCTTAGTTCCTTCATGAGAGCTTCAACCTGCAGCCTTAATCCATACCTCTCCTTTAACCAATTCTGTTTTTGAGACGCGATTATGCTAACTACCTTCTCGTTAGCTATCGCATCTTCATTTCTCACTTTCTTCAACTCTGTAATTTCACTATTGGCATCCTCAAGCCTCTGAAGAATCTTACCCTTCTCCTCATCAAAGATTCTCCTAATCAGTAAACCAAATAGCATCATTTTGGGATCAAACGCTAGGATACTCTCCAATTAAAAAAAAAAGCCAATATACTCTCGTTATAAAATTAATTTTTTTTCTTTTTTCTTAAAATACAGAATTCATGAAAAGACTAAGTAACACTCTAAGAAATCTGATAATTACAACTGAACCAACCCACTCGAACTCGACATCTTAAAATCGGATCCTCTACAATCTCAGAATACTTAATTTGAATTCTCCCTCAAAAACTTTTTTAGTTTTCTCATCTTCCCCAATTTGAATCGATTCTGAACAAAATTTGAATTCTCCCTCAAAAATCGTGTAACTAAGTATAACCCATTGCTCCTCTCTTCTCATCTCAAAATCCACAGTCCAAATCCACAATTCTCCAAATCCCCAATTCTCCCTAGCGTCACTCCCGTTCAGATTGTAAGTGTGGTTTATTGGTCTTCAATATCTAGATTTCTCTATTTTGATATATATAGTATCATTCAAGATGTTTAGATTGAAAATTTCTTAACCCGATTAGAGAATCTTCAGCATGCTATTTAGTTGTTCTAATCTAATTTTCTATGGCTTGTTGAAGAAAGGCAATGGCGCGTACTAAAAACCCAAGTGTACCACTAGCAGAAGAGACTCTTCCTGGACAGATGGGACCAATATATTCGGAAGAAACCAAATCTAATGAGGAGGTATGTATCTAAACAGTGAACAACCAAGTAGAAATTTGTATAACTATGTTAAATTAGTAACTCTGTAATTCCTGGAAAAAAAATGTACAACTAAGTAATACTAGGTATAACTATCTTAAAATAGTAACTTCGTAATTCGTAAAACATGGTATAACTATGAATATTTTGTAACTTAGAAAATCTTGAAACAAATAGTACAACTTAGTAAAACATGGTATAACTATGAATATTTTGTAACTTAGTAAGACTTGGTATAACTATGCTTTTTTTGGAACTTATAAATTACTGAAACAAAGTGTACAACTTAGCAAAATTTGGTATAACTACGCTTATCTTTTTACTTAGAAAATCCTGAAATGAATAGTAAAGCTTAGTAAGACTTGGTATAACTATGCTTATTTTGGAACTTAGAAATTAGAAACAAAGTCTGGCTGTAACTTACTTCTATTTATTTTGTAAGTTAGAAAATCACTGAAATAAATAGTCTAGCTTAGTAAGACTTTGGTATAATATTCTTATTTTGTAACTTAGGAAATCACGAAACAAATAGTCTAAGTAAAACTTATATATATCTTTATTTTGTAACTTAGAAATTCTTGAAATAAAAAGTAAAACTTTGCAAATTTGGTATAAGCATTTTGTAGCTTATAAATCTTGAAACAAAAGCTTTTAGTAAAGCTTGGTATAACTATCTTAGTAGCTTAAGCAAAAATACATTGTAATCTTGGATAATCTTCTGAAAAGCTTATTAATGTGGTGTGCTTTTCTTTTTGTAACTTGTACTAGAATTATCCCGAGAGCACATATGCATCTTGGTGTATACTCTAACCGAGAAACAAGTTGAATTCTTAAGCTTCGCAACACGCAAATACCATTTATAACCATTTTTTGCTTCACGACATTTTACCACATATCGTTTGGTATCCGAGTTGACTATAGCGATTCCAAAACAATTTTGATGTGCGTCTCTATCAACTAAATCTTGTATTGTCCGCTTACTTTCATATTCTTGACCTAATTCCAGACCAATACCATCTTCCCAAGCATCTACAACTTGAGATTCTTGTCCAACATCTGGAAGATCAACATATTCAGGAATACTAGAGTTATCCACACTGTTATCAACAGTATTATCCACATCATTATCAATATCGTTATCCACATCATCACGTGAAAAATTCGGTTGGTTCTCAACATCCCCAATATCAATATTCTCCATCAGCTCATGAGGTTGTTCTGCAGATTCCTCATTTGCGTGGTAACGGCACCATCATTAACTCTACCACTTGAAATGAGCTCACCATAATTGATACCAAAAGAACTTCCTCTTTCTACTCTTGAATGTTGCTCGGGCAACGAAACAATTTCCAAATATGTGCTGACTTCTACATGCAAAACACTTCTACGTTGCTCTTTATCCATAAAGGTTAGATAAACATGAACATCCTCAACATCATAAATATATGATTGTGTTTGAGATTTCACTACCAATGGAATGTAACTCAATTTTAGCTTCGAGGCAGATTCATTCAACTTAACCTTCTTGCATATCCTATCCACTAACACCGAATAAGTTATCTCTTTCATAGTGCTTAAGCGATAAGCGGCACCATACGTTGGAATCTTGAAATTCATCATGTTGAATAATATCCTTCATAATCAAAGTATATGTTTATGGATCGGTATCTCATTGTCTCCTGAAAAACCAAAAAAATAAAATTATGTTACCACAAGTTGTACCAGTTGTACCGGTTTTACCAGTATTACTAGTTATACCACTATCAGTTATACCAGTTATTGTACCAGTTATACCACTATCAGTTATACTAGTTATTGTACCAGTTATACCGTTTATAAATAGTAATACCAGCATTGCCAATTATAACACATTCAGTTATACCAGTTGTTCCACTTATACTAGTTGTACAAGTCATACCAATTCTCAATATTAATCTCAATTATACAGGTTATCGAGTTATCTTAGTTGTCAGTTATAGTTTTGCGTTATATTAGTTGTCGCATCACAGGTTATCTTCTTTACCATATAACTAGTTATACTAGTATATAAGTTATACTACTTACAACAGTTATACTAATTATACAAGTTATACCATTTCTCAGTAGTAATACTAGTTTTGACAAATATACCACTATAAGCTATACATGTTTTACTAGTTATATCAATTATAAGTTATACCAGTTATACCATTTATACCATTTCTCAGTAGTAATACCAGTTTTAACAATTACACCACTATAAGTTATACATGTTTTACCAGTTATATCAACTATCCAAGTTATACTATTTATACCATTTCTCAGTAGTAATACCAGTTTTAACAATTACACCACTATAAGTTATACATGTTTTACCAGTTATATCAATTATCAAGTTATACCAGTTATACCTTTTCTCAATAGTAATACCAGTTTTGACCATTATACCACTATCAGTTATACATGTTTTACCAGTTATACCAATTATACAAGTTATATCAGTTATACAATTTCTTAGTAGTAATATCAGTTTTGACAATTGAACCAATTATACATGTTCTACCAGTTATACCATTATTTGCAAATATTCAATCGGACGCAAATCTACCTACGATTCACTACGATTCAGCCACCATGGTACATTAATTATCAATTCATTGTCCTAATCGACCCAAAAAACATGGTTACCAACCCAATGTCAATTAATTAACAACACCAATTTCAAATCTAATTGAAATCCATGGATATTGCGAATACAAACACATTACTCAATTCTACAGCTAAATCGACTTAAACTCGATGAATTTAAACTCAATCACAATAATCTTATCAGAACTGACCTGAATTTGGAAGCTAAAGCTTTAATGGTTGAGGAGCGCCTGGTTCGTGCACGGGATGAGATACAAGGAAGAAGACGAGAAAGAGAAGGAAGGAGGATGGGTGGATGTGATTGGTTGATTTTTTTATTTTGCTGGGTTTTCATATTGTCATAAAGAATGGAGAGTATGTAGACTAATGAAGAGTAGGTTAGACTATTTTTTAGAGAGTGTGAGTATTTTAGCTCAGTCCCCATCATTTTGCTCCTCATCTGGCTCTGTTTCTCATCTCCCATGGACATGATGGTTGCTCTTAAAAAAAAACTACAGACAGCAACAAGACAATCAATCTCCGTATAGATGACTAAATCTGAATCTCAAGATGCAATATGCCTATTACAATCCATCTGATAGGAAAACAAAAAGCAAAAAAGTCTTATCAGAGCAACTTTGATTAAATTCAATGTGAAATCTAATTATCCAAAACAAAAAAAAAAAATAGCAAAGAATCAAATGCAAGAACAGAAATGGTTTAAATTGATACCAAAAGAAAAGAAAAAAAATATGCCAGTGAAGAAGTCTGAGATCTTACGCAAGATTTAAACAAAGGTTGAGTGAAATTGCAAGTTTAAGCACAAGAAAACTGCAAAGTACATGTGGTATAGCATGTTACATTGTTGGGTGGGAGTTACATAAGCTTTTCATTTTATTTTTCCAGATGGTAATGGCTGAGGAATAAAGTTTGGTGAATAAAATATCTGACACACATGTAAAAACACTTTGAAAGAATCATGTAATAGATCATCCTTACAGATAGATAAAGCAAGAAATGTATGCTTCTCCTGGTTTTATGTTAACACAAGGCCCCTTAATGTGTCCCCACTTGCTCTTACTTTTTCATTCCAATAATCTCATTTTTTTCTCCAATTCATTTGTCTAAAACCCAGCAATGGGCTTGTCATGGAGAGCAAGATCAAACTTAACTAGGTTTTATTGTAAGATCCAATCTTTATTACTGAGAAATTCAAAATCAGATTGGAGTTTTGAATAGAAAAAGGTACAGAAATAGAAAAAGAGTTCGTGTTGTTTTATTTTCCCCATTGGGTAACCACTGTATCAGCGACATAAATACTCTTCACCAAGCTGTTATGAAGTGATTGGTGATTAAGATATAAAATAAATTTAAACCACAGAAATGATTAGAGATATTCAAAGTGGACCACGTAAATTCAATCATTCCGTTTCACTATCAACATTAACACTTTCAAATTTTTTATAATTTTACATAAGAAATCCTGATTTTTTTTGTTGTTGTAACGAAAAGACTTCTTCTTTGAGGCATTACTGCAAACAACTTGAGAACTATATCATTCAACTGCTGAAAAAAACCAAACCAACCATCACTTCTCTTCTAGATTCTAAACCCTTTTATCCCAATCAAATAGTTTAAAGTGGAATTCACATAGAAGAAGTTAATAAATCAGTCTAAAGATTAAAAATTGAAGTACCTTCGTAAGTAATGTTGAAATAAGAGAAGAAGGATTGGTGAAGAAGAGAGGCGTTGCTTAGATAGAAAGGTTATCACGATGAAGACAACTATGCAAATACTACAAAGCTTCTCTCTCTTGGGATCTTTCTTCGAGAACCAATCAAGCTTCTTTTTTTTGTTCCTTTTGATGAAATCTGTAAAGCTGGGAACTTTGTTTCTATAAAATAAGATGGTACTGAATTTGTCAATTATTAGTAAGTAGATGTTTAGATGAACACATCTCATTCATACCCTTTCCCTCAGGCCCATCATCAGGCCCAATGACCTTGCTTTCTACCTTTTTTGTTTTATTGAGAACTTGACTCGTTTGTTCAGTTTAGTTTCAAATTCCAATAATGCTGTGTGGTTTTTTGATAACTTGACTCGTCTGAAAGTTTCTGATTACCACTCTAAAAATGATCAGGCGAGATTAACATTACACAAAAGAGCTTGATATGAATGCCAATAACACATTTGCATGCTACTATGGTACTAAGTATACGATACTAATCCAGAATATAAGATAGTGAAAGTTTTAAGTAATAACCTCTGCCAGTTCGTATGTACTCACTGCAACACCCTGAAACGACATGGAAGATCAAATTGTGGAAGAGATTGAAAAATCACATAAAAATATTTAAACCATAACATAAGCCCGAAAAGTATAACTATACTACTGAATCCTACAATCAAACCGTTAGGAATAACTTGACTAGTATTAGAAGAATGCCACAAAACTCCAATGGATCATCAAGTAATATAACGACATGAATATGGATACTACACATTACATAAGATAAAAAAAGTAGGCAATCAAAATTCTTGAAGCCTTTGATACCTTTACAATCTAACGAACTTGAGTGGGAAGCTACAATTACACTGTGAAACTTGTAAACGTTGAACAAACTTCAGTGGGCAAAGCTACCACAGCTAAGATTCAAGAGGCTCCTACAACAACTTATTCAAGAAATATTCGAATAATCTGTTAAATTATCTGAGATAAAATGTGAAAAAGGTGAAACAGAGAAGCAAATATAAAAAGCTTGCAACCCTATAGCCTTTTGACCTAACAGGGATCTACCGAAACTGAACGAGGGGCAAAGACTATTCTCTAGGATATCAACTAAAATATATCATTTCTGTCACATGTGTAGGAGTGTATATAAGCTGACAATCAGATATTGCTGACATTCTTCACAACATTCAAAGTACTTACATGCCCAATTAAGCCAAGAAACTCACATCAACGATCACTCTAATTCTGATTTATTTGCAACTACAACCAACAAGATCATAGATGTAAAATGGTGTATACCAAAATGACTCAATCGTATCAATGACGTTGCCAATTTTCAGGATTTCTCAACTCAACCGTCAACACAATTCTTCTCCTAGCCTAAGAAATTCTACATATATATTGGTCTATTTTATTATTCGTTTACCAAATCACATTGCAACCTCTTAACATTCTAAATATCGGAGAATCACTGATGAGGTGTCACAAGTGTGTGAAGATTGTGTGAGGATAAGAGACAAGCATGTGTGAGAAAGCAAATACCACGTACCTCAGATTAAGTCATTTTATTTTATTTAGTTGGAAAATATAAGAGCATCATTTGGTTACCTAAGTTTTCTGATCCAACACGCCTCCTCTTTAAAATTGACTAACAGCGGTTTTAAATCTATATTTTACTTGTCTTCAAAACTTATTTATTTATTTCTCCCCGTCTCTATTCCTAATGATTTTCTTAATTATCTTTTACAAAAAAATATCAATTGTAATTGTTTTCTTTACCTTTTGATATCTATATATATTACTAGTATATTAAATTTTTCCATATAAATTATATTTTACTTGAATTGTCATTGTTATTATTGACATTAAAAGAAAAATAATTCACGCTCTAATATATGTAGGTGTGTACACCAAGAGAACATATGTAAAAATATGCGTGAATGAGTTATAGATGGAATAAAAATATTAATTAATTGGACAACCAATGAAGAAGTTTTGTATTGATTTAAAGTGAAGTTGGAAAAAAAAAACTCAAAGAATGATAAATTGATAAACATATAATAACTAAATCATATGATAAACATACACAATAGTAAAAATTGATCATATATATTTTAATTTAAAAAAATTGAAATTGAAATTTGAGTTTTAAGAAAACGAATATAAAACATGACTTGAAGTTCGATTAGTTCATCGAAAAATATCAAAATTATGTAAGAACTTAGATCTGATCAAATCGTAAGTATTAGAGTAATATAGTATTTTAGTGAAGACTATATTACAAAAAATTAACAAGACTTTGTCACTAATATCCATGTATTATGGTTAATGAATAATGGGTCACATGATAAAAAAGGGTTGGATTTAACAAAGGTAGTAGGGGTCAACAACAATTATTTGAAATATCAAAATATTATATATACATACAGTTGAAAAAGAAGACTTTATTGGCCGTATGTTGGGTCTTCCGTCTTCGGAATATCCAAGTGTGTGGACTTACATACATAATGGATTACGTATTTAAGATATCTTAATATCATTAAAATGTTAATAATTATATAATTCAAAATATACAATATTATTTTATAGGGAAAATATTAGTATAGAAATATGGATATCAAAAGATACAGGAAAAAAAAATATTAACATGGACGAAATTTTTCAATTGATATTTTTGTAAAAAATAATTAAAAAAATGGAGAAACTGGGATCGGGTGCCAGCAAGGAAGCAAATGGAAAAGGTGGTTTATGTCTTGGGTTCGGTCTGTTATGCGAGCTTAGGTCATCATGATTACGACAACTATGCAAATACTACGAGAGACAAAAAAAAAAACTTAAATAATAGTATAATACTTAATCCTAATGAAATGTCTATTAATCTTAGATGAAATCTAAAATTAACGAAAATGCCATTTTTTAATTACAATTAACGGTTTTTTTTTTTCTTTTTTATTCAAAAAATAATAATTCAATTATCCTATTTTCAAACCAACGATAGAACTCATATTACAGTAAGCAGAAAATCCACCGATTAAATGCGATTGGAGCAGCAATGTCGCCGTCCTCGCCGCCATGATGTTCGTCTTGTCTGTCGCTTAGCTCGTCTTTCGCCGTCTTGCGTTAGTGACTCGAGGTTTAACTTCTGAAGATATTTATTCTTTCTATGGTAAGTTCTCCACGTTTATACGGTATTCGAAACAAATATAGTGGATTTTTTGCGCGGAAGTTTGATTATGATTTTTGATTTATGACTGACTTACGACTGATTTATGAAACAAAATGTGTTTACTCGATTAAATGGTTTTTGATGGCTGTTAACTTGCTTTATGATAGATTTATAGGTTTAAATAATTGTTATATTTGATTGTGATGCTTGTTTAGGGGCTAAGTAATAACTTAATAAAATAGCTGATTTATCAATTACTTGATGGCTGATTTATGAAGTTCATGATGGCTGAGTTATGAGTTTTGATGGCTGAGTTAAGGTGAGTTATTCTGTACAGTGAGTTATATAGCTTATTATGTGAGTTATTAATCATTACGGTGAGTTATCTAGTTTATTATGGCTGAGTTATTAATCTTACGTGAGTTATCTAGCTTATTATGGTGAGTTATTATGTCTATTCTGTGAGTTATCTAGCTTATTATGGCTGAGTTATTAATCTATTCGTGAGTTATCTGCTTATTATGGCTGAGTTATTAATCGTTATGAGTTATCTAGCTTATTATGGCTGAGTTATTAATGTTAATGAGTTATTAATGCATTGCAATGTTATCTAGCTTATTATGGTGAGTTATTAATGCATTACGGTGATTTATCTAGCTTATTATGGCTGAGTTATGATTATTAAATGGTTGAGTTAATATCCTTTGATGGCTGATTTATGTTAGATGGAAGGATCAAAGAAATACCCGCCCCAGCTTTACGAAGATGGGAAATCTCCTCTGATGCGCTTGAATCATAATTGTCAGATGGGCAATTTCGTACGCATCAGAGAAGTAATAAGGATTGATGCGTGGGAAGCATTAAATAAAACAAGACTTGGAATCATTCCCAAGCTGGTCGATTCCGACTACGTATGGTCACCAAAGATTGTACATTATTTACTTACGCGACAGTTAAGGATAAAAAATTTACGTGAGATTTGGTCATTGGTCGGGGGGCAACCAATAGCGATGGTGATTTCGGTGAAGAAGTTGGGAATAAAAAAATGTTGATGACAGTGGTAATAAAGAAAAAATAAGGCTGACTTCTGAGTATTTTATAGTTTACCTCAAATTCTATTGTGGTTATCGTAGTTATTAATCTGTTACAGCTGAGTTATCTATCTTATTCTGGCTGAGTTATTAATATGTTTCGGCTGATTTATCTAGCTTATTATGGCTGAGTTATTAATCTGTTACGGCTGAGTTATCTATCTTATTATGGCTGAGTTATTAATCTGTTACGGCTGAGTTATTAATCTGTTACAGCTGAGTTATCTATCTTATTATGGCTGAGTTATTAATCTGTTACGGCTGGGTTATTAATCTGTTACAACTGAGTTATTTATCTTATTATGGCTGAGTTATTAATCTGTTACGGCTGATTTATCTAGCTTATTATGGCTGAGTTATTAATCTGTTACGACTGATTTATTTTGAATTTTTTTTTTCCTTGCTTACAGATCAATATCCAGCGTCCGACTTTGGTTGTGGACGATATAGACTCCGGGTTTGTTCTTCAAGATTTGATGGTACAGAAAAATATTACATGATCCATTCAATCGAAGGTGTTCAGATCTTGTGAATGGGAGGAAAGAAAGAGATTAATGACGATGATGAAGAAGATGAACAAAGTTGAAGACGGCGGACTGATTTTGTCAGCGACTTAACCTAATTATGCGATGCATTCAGTGCAGATGAGGTTTTCGTTTTTGCTGACATGGAACCATGCCACCAAAGGAACTCATAAATCAGCCATAGGAAATCAGCCACTAAACGAATTGATAACTTAGTCGTAACAGGAAAACTATTTAAGTAATTATAAAAGTTTATGAAATCGGCCATCAAAACAATTAAATCAGGTGAAAATCTTAAGTCAGCTGCTATATTGCATAAACCAGCCGTCAAAGAATACTACTACAGTAATTACCAGTTAATTACTTAATCAGCCGTAACTAATCAGACTTATCATTTAATCAGCCTCATTGCAGCTGACTTATGACAAGTCAGCCACCATAAGCTCGCATAAGTGTGTCGCTACACAATAAATCAGCCACATAAATCAGCTGGAAATCAGTCGTCCGAAATCTAAGTCAGCCACGTCGTAGCAATAAAGTCAGCCAAAGTTTTCATAAATCAGTCGTCGGAGTTAAAGTCAGCCATGTCGCATGCAATTAAATCAGCCGATATTTCATAAATCGGTTGTCGGAGATAAAGTCAGCCATAACTTTCGGCTGATTTAACTAATAAGTCAGCCGTTCACATAAATCGGACATTCGTCTTATAACTCAGCCATAACTACAGCGAAAAAATTCTACGGCCGAGTTTCATAATACACGTAGGCAGTTATGATGCCACGTAGGATTTTTCGCAAATGTGAAAAAAAAAAGTAATGGCATTTTTGTTATTACGTTTTTGTTAGCAAATGATTATAAGGTATTCTGGTTATTTTGAGAAATAGAAAACATTACAGTAATTAAAAAAAGATTTGTACTATCTGGGTCATTATGTCCTGTTTGTGTGCTATTTAAATAAATGACCCATACTACAAAGCTTCTCTCTCTCTTGTGGGCTGAGAACCAATCAAGCTTTTTTTGTTTCCTTTCGATCAAATCTGTAAAGCTTGGAACTTTGTTTGATAAAATAAGATGGTACTGAATTTGAAGTAACCCATTTTAAAGCCAATTATTTTTAATATATATTGCCGGATGCGTACATTTTTTATTAGTAACTACATGAACACACGCTGTTATCACTAAAAAGAAACAAGGCGGTTTCCGACCGCCATTTCCTACCACAACAGTGATCAGAATAATTTCGATGCAATTTCGATGAATTTTTAACCACATTCCAACGAAAGAAATTTTGGTCAGAAATTGGTCAGAAATTTCAAATATTTTCCGACTAAAATTTAATCGTCGGAAGATGGCCGGAAAAATCCGTCGAAAAAATGGAAAATTTCCCGACTAAAGTAAATGATCGGAAAACCTGTCAGAAATTAGTCGGAAAAATAATTTAAAACTTGCCGACGAAGTTCCGATAAAATATATCAATATTTCCGACGAACTTCCGACCACATTGGTACGTCTAATTTGATATATAGTCGGAAACTTGCCGACGAGGTTCCAATAATTTGATGACTTAATACGTCTTTAGTATAATTTGAATTTGTATTTGGAAGAAAAACTTAATTATTATGTAATTTTTTTTAAAGAAAAACACTAACTAACTTTCCGACTAATTTTCGAGGAAAACATCCCGATAGTCGGAAATTAGTCGGATTTGTTACTTTCCGACTAATTTTCGACCACATGAATTAGATGGTCAGAAATTAGTCGGAAAGTAACAGATCCGACTAATTTCGACCATCCTGAGCATGTTGTAGGAATTGGGTCGGTTTAACGGGATATTTGTGTAATGGTCGGGAATTCCTTCAAGGTAACTAGTTACTCATCTATATCTATTCCAATTTTTGTTCTCATTAGTGTTATAAATGCATTACGTCTTTGTTGGGCAAAAATCAAATGAAAGAAACGTGGTGGTCGGGATTTTTTTGGAAATTGGCCACCGTTTCGGTTTTGTGAAAGTTAATTAATTGCATCTGTAGAAAATCCGAGAGTCTAATCCAGGAAATTTACCTGATGTCGAATTTCATCGATTTTTTTAATTAATTGCATCTATAGAAAGTAAAGTATGGATCCCGAGGAATCTCCGACACGGTGGTCGGAGATTCCTCGAGATTTGACATGTCAAATCGAGTTAGATTTTCGACTAAAATCCGACCGCCGAGGTCAAAAATTAGTCGGAAAACGGATAGGTTTTTCCGACTAAATTCTGACCATGGCAATTGGATTTTAGTCGGAAATAATTCTATATATGCAAGTCTTTCTAATCCTCACAATTCACAATCAAGAAAGAGATTTAAAAAAAAACTACTCCTCTTCCCCGGAAAATAAATGCACAGTAATTTTTTTTTTTTTACATTTTATTCCTGCTTATTTCAATTTAGTCAATTCTAATGTAACTATTTCAAATAATGAACTTTTATATTTTAGTTTTTTAAAAAAATATGTTTTATGTTTTTTAATCTAAAAATATTAAATTAAAAACTAAATTAGTTTTCGTAAATAATTAAAAAAAAAAATTAGCAAATTATTCCAACTAATTTCCGACCACGAATTCCGAACAACACACCCGACCATTTTCCGACGAATCACCTTTTTCCGACCAATACGGCGGTCGGAATCCCGATTGTTTCCTTGTAGTGTATGTCTATGTTTGTAGGTGTTATTTCTCAATTTATATTATTTTTATAGATTTTTTTTCTATTTGGTTTTTTATGTTTTTGATTTGCATTTGATTTAATTAGTTAGTTAGTTATTTTATGAGACTTGAGCTACTCCGCACAGGTAGAAAATATCTTCATATTCAAAGTCGAGTATTTATTGTCTTGAAATACAAATATTTGGCTGAAAGATATATTTACATGAGGTTTAATATAGTTTCATACATAATTCAGTGTAATATGCTGACATGCAAACTAAAATGATATATGAACATCAGTCACACTACATATTAAAATAAAATGTGAGGGCGTGTATCAAGAGAAAGAAATCTAAGTTGCTGTGATATATATATATATATATATATATATATATATATAGTTTTCATTTGTTTTAATTTGGGTAGATAATCACTCTGATAATCTTATTTTGAACATCTTCAATTTATGGATATAATCCATGTAACTAGTAATGGAGACTTTATCCATGAACACCACAACAACCATACTATATTATTTTTAGTATTTCAAACGGGAAGCATGAGATTCCTAATTCCTTACACCTATAAACAGTAACGCGCGAGTTGAAGAGAGGGTTGCCTACAGTCTCCAAAGCCGCTCCAACCTTTGTCGATGATTCATGTCTGTTTTGTTTTTGTTCCTCTCTGTTTTTGTTACTTGGAGAACATAAGGAATATGTTAACCAAGCCAAACGATAAGATTTTGCAACAAATATGTAGCAAAATGAAACACTAATATTGAAGATATTAATAAAACTAATAGGAGTACTAATTGATATAGTGTGATATTCATTGATTTTAGAGATAAGAACTTAAATAACACTAATTTCTTGTGATATGATTAGAATAACACACATCTTTTCAATATTACTAGTATAATACTTAACCCTAATGAAATGTCCATTAAACTATAGATGAAATCTAAAATTAACGAAAATGCCATTTTTTTTTAATTACAATTAACGGTTTTCTTTTTTTTTCTCTTTTTTTTTATTCAAAAAAAAATTCAGTTATTTTCAAACCAACGATAGAAAGAAGCGAGCAGTTTTCTCATATTCAGTAAAAAAAAACCTCACGCAAAATCTCTCGATTATGCGATTGGAGCAACTCTTCTGGCTTACGCTTAGCCATCGTCTTTCATCCATCTCTTCGCCGCCTTCCGCCGTCTTCCTCGCCGTCTCGCGTTCGTTGAAGACTCAGGGTTCAACTTTCGAAGATATTTACTTTCTAAGGTAAGTTTTCCGTTTCGGTAAACAAATATGGTGGATTTTTGAATATGGTGGATTTTATGTTTGATTATGATTTTGATTTATGAGCCGGCTGATTTAGAAATGAAATGTGTTTACTTGATTAAATAGTTTTGATGGCTGTTAACTTGCTTTATGATGGATTTATAGGTTTAGATCATTGTTATATTTGATTGTGATGCTTGTTTAGCTAAGTGATAACTTAATAAAGCGACTGATTTATCAATTATGGCTGATTTATGAGTTAATGATGGCATGGAGATTATGAGTTTGATGGCTGAGTTATGAGTTTTCGATGGCTGACTTATTAGGTTCTTATGGCTGAATTTCTAGTATATGATGGCTGAGTTATGATTATTTAATGGCTGAGTTAATATCCTTTTGTGGCTGATTTATGATTAGATGGAAGGATCAAAGAAATACTCGCCCCCGCTTTACGAAGATGGGAAATCTCCTCTGATGTCCAAAATCTTGAATCATAATGTGTGGACGTTAATGTCCGATAATATCTTTTAGTCCTTCATAGTTTCCAGGGAGCAAATACAATCCTTGGTCATAACTAATTAAATAACTATCTAGATTAGAGACAGAAACACCACTACTTGGAGACCTCTAAATAGTGCTTCTGTCATGAAAAACCTTCGTCCAGGTATTTTACCTAGTGATGTCTCTGGTACTCATAAATTCTGAGAAGCTACTGAAGCTGAAGCATGGTCATACGGGCAGTGCCGAAAAAGTGATGAACACATTTATATTCAATTCCTTTGTCTTCTGCCTGGTAATGTCCGATTTTTTCCCACTCTTTTAATTAGCGTTCCTCTGCGAATATGTTGATCATCTCTCTGTCTTTCTAAAATAACGCAGGTTCTTAATGAGTTTGAAATCCAAAGTGTAGACCAAACCTTGAAAGAAATCCTTAGAGAGAATATGTTTCTCGTTACAATAACCTCAACTATTATATCTCAGGTAAGTCCTCTGTAGGAGTGAACACAACATTTATCGTCTTTTTGTGTTCTTATATATCCCTAAACCATAATTACTTTCTTTTTGTTCCTTCTATGTCAGATAATCCTACTGGAGTTCGCAGGCATTTTCATTTCTTCCGTCAGGCTTGACTTGAAAAAATGGGCGACGACAAGTCTTTTGGGATTGCTCAGGTTTTGCTCATAAAGATCCTCAACTACTTTACATATCTTTTAATCTTCACATTTGTCTCAATAAATATATTTAAACTATTTCAGCCAAATCGCCACTCGCTACCCTTACCCAGCCAACCAGTATTACCGTAACTGAGATTTGTCTTGCCATATGCCCAACTACCGTAAGAACTTCTTACTCCCTAATCTCCTAATGAATCACACATGAATATATCTTATTTTAGTTTTGACAAGTAACTTCTATGAACTTACAATTCTCGTTTCAGGTCAATTTTAAAAGCATTCCTCTAGCTTTGGACGCTTAGCAGGCTGTTGTTCTCTGCATGGGTGTGCGTGAGAGATTAAATAATGCGAGTTATTATGCTGTGTATATATCATAGTACAGTTAATTCAGTCAATTCATTTCCTCTTGAAGCTATGTAGAGTGAAATGCTTAAGAGTCAAACATTTTAAGTTTTGTTCAATCAATTCATTTCCTCTTCAAGCTATGTAGAGTGAAATGGGTGAGAGTCATATATATATATAAGTTTTGTTCAATCAATTCATCTCTTCATTTTCGTTTCATGAGCTATTGGATGTTCCTAAATCTTTGGATCCAACTGATTCATCGCGATTGTTTTTTCGTCGAATCTACCCAATTATTTCTTCCTTTCTCTATCGATTTCTTTGAGAATTTCAGTTGGGTCCTATATCAAAATCCACCATTCCTCCTAGGTTGATCGAATCAAGAGCACTAGGACAATTTTAACCGGTTAGACAGCGGGTGGGATACTAGTTTACTCGTACACACAAAAATCAGGAAAGTTACATATCCATTCATATTAACAAAAAACACTAAACCAAAATCCATTTTTAAAAACCTACAAACATTCATACTATAGCCACAACCACATTCGTCGCAGTTGCGAGGGGTCAAGATACATGTTACGTGCGGTTTTACAGTGCACCCGCCGCACCTGATCTTTGACTTGATATTTACAAACTGAGTCGGTTTGAGGTTGTCTACAGATCTAACGGCTTATATATTTTCAATTATCTTCTTCAGTTGACGCGGCATGATCTCAACCGTATCTTTATAAAGCTCATCGCAGTTAACAGTTTCATCTAAACTCGGGTAAATTCGTCAGATTTCGATTTGGAACCCTAAAAATTTTCAAAGACTTCACCGAACCACTTCTCGAAGATACTCGAATCCGTAGATATTTCTGTGATACTCCCATCTTTTGAATTCGTTTTCATTGAGGGTTTTTGAGATTTGTCTTGTATGGGTGGTTTGGCTATGGAGGAAATGCCTTTATCGGCGCTATTCGAACAAGCAAGGAAAATTCATCTCGCTGCTTCGGAGTCTGGTGTTGAGCAGGTGGAAGCTTCTAACTTTTTGTATTCGAATTCGACTAGGGTGTTTATGTGAAATGGGTATTTCGAATCGCGAATTTTGCTGAATTGGACATTTCTGAGGATGCTTTGTTCTATATATTTTTTTTGGTTTTGTTAGGATCTTGTGATGAAAGGATGTGAGATGTTTCAGAAGTGCGAAGACATGATCGGGAAGCTTGGGCTGTTCTCCTCTAATGAGACTAAAGAAGATATTAGTACGAACAATCTCAAGTATCTTTTGGTAAATTTCTATGCAATCGAGTTTCTGTTGTTTGGCTTTTTAGTGGTATGTTTGTATTCTAGTTTTGTTATTAGTTTGGTGTAGAAAGAGCAGAAATTGAAGAACTTTGGTTGCTCCTGTTACTTTTAGTTATAGCTACTGAACTTCCAAATGTGGAGTCTGAAATTCGGATTGTGCCCTCTTTTATTGGACTTACTATTACTCTGTGTGAAGATCATAAGATTGTGTGTTTTTTGGGTTTGACGAGGGGTATATTTCTTGTGATCATAGGTGCCTTACTATCATGCGGAGCTGACGGAGAAAATCATACAGGAAGACCGGATTCAAATTGTTAAGGCCTCGTATGCAAAGTTGAAGGTAAGTTTTCTGCTGAGTGTTGCACCCCTTTGATGCTAGTGTTAGTGGGCATGACCATTTGTTTGGATTTTTTTTTGAGATTGATGTATAATCTTATTGTGTCTAGGAGTTCTTTTTGTTCTGTGAGGCAATGGAACTTGTTCCAGATGAGGAGTTGGAGGCTTCTTCACGAGGAGGTTCTGGTGCACCTGCAGATCGAAGGGCTCTGAAGGTAGATTTAGCCCTGGTTTTTTCCTTTTTTTTTGTTTTATAATCACGAGAATGAAGTTTAATGTTTCCGGATTTTAAAATGCATGCTGTGTCTTTATAACTATGATACTGTGTAGATAGCTCGATTCAAACGTCAAAAGGCTGCAGAGTCAAAGCTTCTTGAAATTAAAGAGAAGGAGCAACGCAGACGTTCAACTAAAGCAGCTGCCTTGTCAACTCCGGCGGAAGCTGGAGAAGAAGATATTCCAGATGATGACAGCGAAGAAGAGAGAGAGGTTTGTCCCACTTTTTGTTTTGCTGCTTTCTCTAATTTGATTTTCTTCTAAGCCTTGTCTTATGGCTTTTCTCTGCAGGCCTGGCTCTCCTCGATTAACTTGGCTATTTGTAAGGTTTGTCTAAAATTAGAATCCTATGATTTGTCACAAGTTGAGGCTTTATCTTATGATTGAACTTCGCTACAGGCTATTGATCTGTTGGAAATGCTAAAGAGAGAAGAGGAAATGCTCTCTGCAATAAAGGAAAGACAGTTGAAGGTAGCTTACCATGGTGTTAGTTTTTTTACTTGCTAACAAATATTTGATAAACATATAAATGAAGAAAATTGTTATGATCTTTTGATCAGGATGGAGAGGATGGGTTTTCTAGGGATGCCCTTGATGTTCGTACAAAGAAAGCTGAAATCTGGCACAGAGACGCTGCTGCGAGGGTACAGTACTCTAAACCGGCACAACCAATCAATTGTGCCACATTTGCACAAGATGTCTTAGAAGGAAGAGCTTCGGTATCACAAGGTCACGAACACAAGCACCAACCTCTTATATTCGGTCCAGCAAGCATCGTGGGTGGACCTCTCTCTACCGAGAGAGAGAGGATGGTAGCTCAGGTTTTCCAACCAAGTCACAGGTAAAAACAAAATCAAGCTCATCACAATTTTTATACCCTTTTGAGATTAAAAAAAGCGATTAAACTTTGGTTTGTAGGATGCCAACAATGTGCATAGAGGATGCTGGGTTAACAGAAATGACGATAATGAATGACTGGCAAGAGCAGACGAAAAAAGCCATTGAAGAAGCAACCACTTCATGGTACAATGATAAACCTCTAAGAAGAAAGGATGAGGACGAAGAAGATGATGATGAAGACGAAGAAGCTGTGATGAAAGCTAGAGCTTTCGATGATTGGAAGGATGATAATCCTCGTGGTGCAGGTAACAAGAAACTCACACCTTGTGGCTGAGAGATTTGAGATTGGAGACACATAGTTAATTTCTCCATCTTTTGTTTCTTATTTCGAAAACCTCTTCTTTCACCTTTGATGTCTGTAATGTAATCATCCTTATACTCTTTAAGCCTACACTGTTACAGATTTACAGCATAAGATTAACTACTACTAGATTCACTTTCATTTTCGTATATTTCTTTGGAATATTATTTTTAAATACGCCGAGTATAGATGCAATGTATATATCTAGTAAAATATTAACGTGTGACTGGATCTGAGACCATCTTTTTTTGTCCTCCATTATTGTGTAACCCACGTTCAATCACAAGCACCATTTATGGAATCAAACAGCAAAAGAAAAACGAGAAAAAAGAGAACACAACACACATTTTGCTTGTGAATGATTAACTTCCAAAGTACAATGAACATCACTAACATGTAAACCAGGATTCAACCTCTACCTAGTTTCCTCCTGGAAACAACACTTTTTGTGACTTTAAAAATAGAGAAGATGAAAAAAAATTGACAAGAACAGAGAGAAAAAAAAAGGGATCAGATTCGATCCAAAAAACGAATACCCAGAAAAAATGAAGATGTTAAAGATCAAATTTTGATGCAGATTGAAACAATATGAATTTGGAGATGTACACAGAGAAACTGATGATTAACTTTACCCTTGAATGCATTGAAACCCTTCACAAATCCAAAGCCAGATTCCGAATAAAACAGCACAGATGCAGAAATCGAACATCAACACCACCCAAACATGTTTCTTCCATATCTGTTTTGCCTTTTGTCTATGATGATGATCACTTAACAAACCATTTCTCAGTTCCTTGCGTAAGACTCCATTGTTACCACTCCCACATAAATCAACCTTCTTCTCTGATATCTCGTTGATCGAACCAACGTCACACGAATCTTCCCCTTTTGCTTCATTATGCAATCTCTTCTTCTTCTTCAACGCCTTCAATGGCTTCCCCAAAAGTGGCATCAAAGCAGCTCTTCTTCCTTTAGATGAATCAATACTCGGATTTCGACTCTCTCTCGCTACGCTCCTTGGTGATCCAACCAAATCCATATCCAATTCCAAATGAACACCAACAATCTCAGTAAAAACTGGATCAAGCTTTGATTGAAGACAATGCGAAACCGGATTAATCAACGTTTCCACATCAGATCCACCGCCTCTGATCAGATCCTCCATAACCGATCTCAACCGATCCAAAACCCAGAATGATTCAGATTTCTCCATACCTTCATCCAAAATCGCGAAATAAACAAACGAATCATGATCGATTGCGAATGTGTATGTCTTCTTGTGAACTGTATGAGAAAACATTGAATGATGTGGAGGCGTGTTCTCGATGCATCTTAAAGCAACAGCTTCGATTCCAGACTCTTCCTTGGAGACGAACTCGGCGAGAACTACGTTTCCTTTCGCAATGCAAGTGTAAGACAATAAACTTGGATTTGAAATCATCCTTTTGTATCTATATATATATATATATATGGATTCAATGGAGATCGAAGCAAAAATTCAAAGAGAAAAAGAAAAAAACACACAGATCGTTAGGTTTTTTTCATTGGGGAAATGCTGCGATCTCGATCGAATCAGAGAGGAGATCAGAGGCTTCTTATCTGATATCTCTATTTCTCTCTCTGTAGTGTTTGCGGAATTTTCTAGGGAAAATAACAGAAATGGTGGAGGAGGAGGAGATCCATTATTTGGAGAAGACGAAACGAAAAGGATAGATACAGCCCAAACAGAATATTATTACTCACTGTTTGTGATAACTTTTCGTATTTACAATAATACCCCACATGAAGCCGTGATTCGAGTAAGTCACACGTGCTAGGCTAACGCCACGTAACAAATTTTGCCACGTCGGACTAACAGTCCTTTATTTTACTGTATTTCAACAAAATTTATGTATTTTCTTTTAAATTTATTTCGAATTTATTATTTCTATTTTTAACACCTTAAAAATGTATTTTAAAATGGTATCTATATCACAGAATTACTTATAAATTATGTACTTAAAAAAAAAAGAGCAACATTTAGTAAATTATTAAATTTTATACTTAGCGAGCGTGAAGTGGGTTTAAAATTCGGGGAGTTTTATGTAATAAAAGAAAGTATAGAACATATTTTTGATACTCGTAAAAGACAAGTACGGAAGTACCTAATGCAGATGTATTTTTTGGACGTCGCTTAAAACATTGCGTTGTTCAAAGTGTTTGGACCCGATCAAAGATGGATCAACCCGACCCGAAAAATGGCTCTGGATTGATTCTCTCCGCCACTGAACCGATGCGGTCGTTTCTTGCCCTCGCATCCGGTGATCTTCGTCTCTCCGAAGAACTCAGAGGAATTGCTTCCGATCTGCGCTCGAGAAACACAATTCCGTACAAATTGCTCCGCGCTATATGGACCGGATCCGATCCGTCGACCAGACCGGACTTGTTGGGACTTTTCTCCGGCTCCGATTTCGTCTTCACAAGTCCCAAACCCAGAGAGAAGGTACATCTAATCCGCTTTCAATTTACTATCTTTCTGGGATTTCCGAATTCGTATTCTTGTTCTACTATTCTAGCATCAGGCTCATTCAATCTAGAATGAGGAGAAATTTTGACCCAATTAGGTTCTGTTTCTGCTCCCTAATATACTGATCGTGCTTTAACAATTCAGCAACAAAAAGAGATTGTCTTTTGGTAATTTAGAGGAATTTTTAGTTATCTTCTGGTCAAAATGAGCACAAATTGTGTTTTGTACTTTTGTTTGATTCATTTTCAAATCCAAATATGCAAAGATCTGTTTGGTTAGTTGGAATAATTGAGCAGAAAATCGAAAAAGGATGCTTCGTGTTTGCTTGTTTGAAGTTGTCTCCCCATCTTCATGTCTCGCCATTTCTTGCGAGTTTATGTTTAATTTGATCTGATTTTTCTCTTGGTAGAGCGAAGAACTGAAACTGAGATTACTGAAGCTGAAAGAAATAGCAGAGAGGAAGGAGTATGCTGAGCTTGTTAAAGATATAACACCCAAAAGGCAAGTCGAAGAACCTTTCTCCTCTTACAAAGACCAGCTCGGTTTTGGTAAGCATTTTTGCTTGGTTACTCTTTTCTTGGAAAAATATTACACATAGGTCACTGAAGATTTTGTTTTCCTCGCAACCTCATTTTATAGGTTTACATGTTGGTCTTACCATGTTCACTGGATATTTGGTTGGATACGCTTCTTTCAGAGCTTTATTCAACCGCAACCCCGCTCTGGTATGTTTCGTGCATCTCTCATTTTGTCAAATTCTGGAAACCTGCTATTGTTAAAGTGGATTTTTGTGAATCATAGGTGTTTGGATTTGTGTTTTTTCTTTTCCTTTCAGAGTGCTGCTGGTGGGATTCTTGGACTAGTTTTGGCGATGCTTGTGGAAACACTTCTGTTTATAATCAAAACGTCTAAAGATGATCAGATTCAGAGCTCTAAATCGTTCACTCAGAGCTCTACATCATTCACTCCCACTACTAAGAAGAATCAATAGAACTTGGTTTGCATTCTCTTCCTACTGAGAAAAGAGAGAGATTTGTAGAGAGTTTAGCTTTGAGACGTATGTGATATAATCATACCAGCCTGATTTGGGAAATTTTTGTACTCATATGACAAGAAACACAGAATTTAAGTTTTGTTTAAATAAACATGAACCGACAGGCCGATAGAACTAGAATAGTCTGGACGTTTTGTGGCCTCTAAAAGCATCGTTTATGTCAATTCATCTCCTTTTGAGGCCTCTTCACTCGGGTCAATTTATCGGAAGTCACTTCATTTGAACCTTGTTCTCCATACATGGAGTTGAGATAATTATCAAATCAGTGATTTTATTGAATTTTGATATAAGATTTTACGATGTTAGCCAACTTAAAAATAAATTAGGATATATCCCGTGCTATAGCACGAACAAATTGTAATTATAGAAAAATATCCGAAATTTATAAAATCAGAATATTGAAAAATTGTAATTTTTCCAAAACTTTACAAAAAATATAATATCAGTTTTTATAATATCGAATTTTTGTAATATCCGCGTAAACATTTTGTAATCAGAAATATAAAACCAATCTTTCGTACTCAACAATATTGGAAATTTTTTGTTGGGATTAACCCAGGATATTCTAAGATTGATTTCGTAGAATATATTTTTCTTTTGAAAGATAGTATATCTATTAGTGATATTGGATATTCCGATATATTGTTCCCACCAGAAAATTTTCGGATATTTTTTATTTGAATTTTAATTATATTTTGTTCTGATTTAATTACCAAATTTTACAATTTAAATAGATTTGAAAATTAAATTACAATGTTACATTGTTATGTTAAATTGTACACCATGTTAAACTAAATCAGATATGAACTAACATTTTTAAATCTACTAAAAATCTATTAATATATTCGATATTATAAAGAGAAACTAACATTAACATTAACATTCAAAAAAAAAAATTGTTATCTACATCAAATCTTTTACTTTTGGAAAATTAAATCAACACTTAATTTAATTAAATTCGTGTGTTTAATTAAATTAACAAAATCTTCACAAAATCTATTTTTTAACTAATTTTGAAAAAAAAATTAATTAATTAATTAAAACGAAAATTATAATTAATTAATTAAATGATCATATAATAACTAATGACTAAAATACCCTTAATAAGAGATTAAAATTTGTTCTTTGAAGTAATGACAATGTGATGTAAATATTAACAATTTTTAATGTTTATTTATAAATGTACTTCCCAAATAATATATAGGGGATAATATAAATAATTAAGGAAAATGCCACAAAAAAACCAACTTTGCCGAAAATGCCAAATACACCTCAACCCTCTGAAAATGCCACACGGACACTGTACAAAGAATAAAAAAAGACTCTTTTGCCCTCATTGTTTGTGGATCTGAATAATTTGATGAGACGATGGACATGATTAACCCTGGGCATAATACCCGGACCCGAATTACCCGACCCGAACCGACCCGAAATACCTGAACCGAATGAGTTTCGGGTATATTAGAATACCCGTTCGGTTCTTAGATGAATTTGGTATCGGGGGTAATACCCGAATACCCATTTGGATACCCGAAGTACCGAAACTTGAGAGTAGGTCACTAGGATGTAGACGGGTTTGTTCGGGTAGTAACGATATATTTGGGTAGTTCGGGTGAAATGTTGGGTGAAATTTCGGGTATTCGGGTAGTTGGGGTAAAATTTTGAATAGTTCGGGTAAAGTTTCGAGTGAAATTTCGGGTAGTTCGGGTAATACCCGAACCGATCTGATACCCGAAAATACCGATCCAAAAATTTTCGGTACGTATTTGGGTATTAGAAGTCGATACTCGAACTACTCGATACCCGAATTACCCGATCCGAACCGATCCGATTACCTGAATGCCCAGGCCTATACATGATTAACTCGATGACATCTTCTGGGATGGACATGATTTTAACTTGATGGACATAAATAACACGATGGGACGATGAACATGACTAACACGATGGACATCTTCTGGGATGGACATATTTACAACGATGGACATGATAAACTCTATGGACATGATATACATGATGGACATGATTAACAAGAACGGGACCACATACATTTTTTAAACACGACGGACATGATTCGTATGGTAGACCTGATTAACTCGATGAGACGATGGACATAATTAACTCATTGTCCATCTTCTGGGATGGACATGATTAACACGATGGCCATGAGTATCATGATGAACAAGATTAACTTGATGGACATGATTAACTTGATGGACATGACTAACACGATGGACATCTTATGGGATGGATATGATTATAACGATGGACATGATAAACCCGATGGACATGATAAACCCGATGGACATGATATACATGATGGACATGATTAACATGAACGACTCTTCTTATTTTGGAGGGCAAAATTGTTCTTTTCTATAACCATCCACCGTGAATTTGTGGCATTAATCGAACCCTCCCCGCATTTTGGTATTTTCATAAATGTTTTTTGAGAATGTGGCATTTTCATCAAATCTCCCTAGATAATAAACCCATTTTCATTATATTTTTGTAGTTATACTACATTACAACTCATTTATGCGACAAAGACACACTGAATGAAAATTGCTAAAGTTTTACCTTACTGAGGAAACCTATATATATAGAGCTCTCAAAAGTTATGAGCTCACTTTTTCCCAACATAAAATTAACATTAAAACTTATTAGGCTTTGAAGCTAACAACTAATTTAAAAGTGTTGATCAAACAATTATTCTTGCTTTCAATTGTGTGCAGGGGAGTTGGGGACAATGTGTGCACAGTTATCCTTAAGGAGAGGAGGAAAGAATGGATTCAACGGAAACATATGTGGCCAACAGTTGGCATCTAGTGCTGAAAACGCGTTGCAACATGCGGCTTCAACATTTTCAAAATTTCCGGAGAAAATTGATTTAGAGATTTCGAGTACACATCCTTGAACGTTGAAGAGAGACGACCAACACTTTATTAGATCAACAGGTGAGCCAGGTGGGAAAAGTCCTGGAACCATTGGCGGCTTTTCCGTTTGAGCTACTACTCCTTGCGTAACAAAAATGGCAGCACAAAGAGAAACAATCAAAAAGACTGAGATAATAGTTTTGCTTCCCATCTTTCTTGTTAATCCTTTTTATGTTTTGTTTTCTTTTTGGTTTAGATGTGTGGATGGTTTTGGATATAAGAAGAAAGGTAGAATTTATAGGATCAGGAAACAAGATTTTCTTTGATAAATTGAAATGTAACAGATCATTTAGAGATTTAATGTATTGAATTTTCTTAGTTGAGTTGACTGATGTAAATGTGGTGTGTTATTGTTCAATTGAAACAGAACATGTGCAAGTTATAATTTTCTTTTGACCCACTTGCTTTTTTTCTTAACATCAGTCTGGTTTCTATTACAAACTTGAAATATCTTGTTCCTTTAACATGATTTTGGTTTCTCTATTTGTTTGTTTTAAGAGATATAAGTACCGATTGAAACTTTCTAGTTATGGAGATCCAGTCTGATCATGTTAAAGGAAACATAGTTCACTTTGGTGTTCCCTTTCAAATTCACTTTCTGCCACATTACATTCAATTTCAATAAAAAAGCTTTTTGTTTCCCCATTTGAAAATTCAAACTCGATGCTTATGTTAAATTAGGGAAGTATCAACTTCAATCTTCCTTACTCTCACTTGAATCAACAACTAGAGAAACACAAAACACAAGTTCTTAGACTCTGTTCTTAGATCACGCCACTTCCGCCATCAAGTTCAGCCTCAGAAGCTTGAACTTGGCATTCCTTGAAGATCAAAAGGAAACAATGGTCGTTAGGGAGGTGATGCTGAGAAATGGAGAGAGCTTACAAGACGTGGATTCATTCTTACAAATTCTGTATTTCCTTGATGCCAATCTATACAATGTTAATAACAGATACACTTTACGAGTCATATACTTCATTTGATCTCTGCACAATTATTTGGACCAACTGGTTCTCGTAAGCAACTTGATATCGCCATCACTGCAGCTTCTATGGATGCATCTTCTCCCTGGTTTCAAGACATAATGAAAGAAGTTTAGACATAGAAAAACAAAGAAAGTGACAATCATCGATTTTAATCGAGATAGCCTTCTTGCCTTCTCTTTCCAGTAAAACATGTTGCCGTATTTCCCAGCCAATCGACTCCAGAAACTACGAGGTATGTCTAAATCAACTGTAGCCCCAACATTGAAATTCAATATGTTCCCTGTTCCAAATCCGGTTATCACCATCAGTTTCCCATTTGAATACTTCAAGAACTTAACAATGAGGTTTGGGATGTAACCAAAAGTTGGGTCAGCCACAAACACAATCGTGCTATCATCCACCTGCCAGAAATCTTTGATTGCTAGTCCTGTATCAAACAAACAGATATGTCATCAAGTAAAACCTATATAGAGATCAAGTATGTTGCTTTCGAAGCATGTATCATACCGGGTGTAACAGGATAGTTCTGAGCCAAGACTCTCAACTTAAATCCTGTATCTTTCTCAAGATCAGCGATTTCTTTAGCAATCCTTTTCTCCTGTAATTCTCATAGAGAAACAGCAATAAGAATAACCATAGCGGTGATCACATTCCGATCCACATGACATAAACAAACAAAGTGCTTAAATCAAATCCCAAAAATGGATGCTGATAGAGGCATACCTGTCCATTAGAGAGGAAATCAGCAACATCTATGACAGAAGTGAACTCTTTAGGAAGCAGTTCTGGTTTGTTAACCCCGACTTTTGCCTCTGCATATCCAACGCCTGCAAAAGAGATTCAAAATTATTGACAATTGGAATCTGGATATTTCATCTGCATTGTTCATACTTCATAGTTCCACACACTTGGAACAAGAGACTAGGTCCAAAATTAAAGTCAAAAGCTTGAGATTGATGAGTAAACAAAGCTTCTAACTTTGTGATTTTAAGATTGTTTCAGCAACATGTCGACATTGTTATTGTAAAACGACGGATTTGAATCAAAATCAAAGGACAGTGTGTGTTCAATCCTGAGTCAAAAAAGCAATGATATTGGTGAGAAGGAACAAAGAAAGGTACCCGATAGAGATAAACTGAGAGCGAGAGCTCCAGAGAACATCAAACTGAGAGATTTCGACCGGAAACGTGAAACCCAGTTTTCGACGCCGGAGGTTTTCAAGGAGAGACGAGACGACGATGAAATATCTCCGGAGATGCGGTTGAAGACAGAAGGAGAGAAGCTTCTACATTGTGAAGGAGGAGGTCGAAAAAGCATCGCCATGACTCTCTACCAAAAGCTTCCTTCTTCGTTACTCTGCTTTCTTCTAGATAACTTTAAAACGCTCTCGCTACCATTTCGGTACAGACCGGAACATATTAAACCGGAAATAACCAAAATATGGGATCCATAGGAGAGGGTTTATCTGGTTATTGAATTTTTAGATAAGACTTTCCGATGTAAACCGTTTTCGTTATATTTTTGTGGTTATACTTGTTCATTAAACCAAGACACATCGACAAGAGTGATAAAATAAGGAAAAAATCTGAATGGATTTTGCTAAAATGTTACTTTATTGAGAAAACCTATATATATAGAGCTCTCCTAAGATACGTGTTCACATTTTGCTAACATTAAAACTTATTAAACTTTTGAGCTAACGACTAATTTTTTATTTGGTCAACAGCTAAAGACTAATTTAAAAGCGTAGATCAACAATCATTATTGCTCTTAGTTGTGTGTAGGGGAGTTTGGGACAATGTGAGCGAGGAGAGAAGGGAAGAACGGATTCAACGGATACATTTGGGGCCAACAGTTAGCATCTAAGCTTGGGAAAAGTCCTGGAACCGTTGGTGGCTTTTGCATTTGAGCTACTCCTTGAGTGACAAAAGTGGCAGAGCACAAAGGGAAACAATTAGCAATGGTATGCCCTTCTATGAAGGTAATTGAGTAAACTCACAACTAAAGATGAAAAAACTTCCTCGTCCACTACAATGTTTACGCTAATTTCATATTCTTACAATTTTTTCTGTTTGTATTCCATGCACACTCCAGTTTCCATTTTGTTTGTTTGAAGATATATAAGTACTTATCGAAACTGTCTAGTTGCTACAAATTTGGGTATCTCGTAGGCAAATCAGATCGGATGAGGTAGAAAGAGTAGCAACTTGGTATCATAGATAACTTAGTTTTGGTGCTCTATAAAACCAACAAGAAAAATTTCGAGATTGATAGGTAATTATTTACAAAATATTCCAGTTTTATCAAATATTCAAGAGACAAGCTGTGTGTGTGACTGTGTGTGTTAACATAGTACTGTGCTAACACAGACGAAGCATATACGCCGATTTCACATATAAGTAAGATCATGCATAGGTTCTTCAGGTGGGATGCAGTAAGATTATCTACTTATTGGTTCCAAATGCGTATAATTTTCACATTCACTCTTCAAGTTTTGAAGGGTTAAGTTTATGGGGTAGTACCTGCTAAAGAATCATGATAAAAATGGTTTTTGGATCAAACAAGCAAATGCATCATATAACGGAAAACTACTGAGATAGCATAAGCAAAGTTTAAGAACAAAGATGCTCAACAAACTCTTTATTCTTTAAGGTCCTCCAAGTATGGCATTCTCGGTATCTTCTCTACTCAACGCATAGCTAAACCTTCTTTCCATGTCTCTCTCTAGATTTCCTGGTCCGCTTTTCAAGTACCTGCGTTACAAGCAATCTAGTTAGTCCAAATTGGCAGATTACACACAGAAACGCCAAAGGGAATTGATAAGTACATGGCAATATATCGAATTGTTTGGTCTGTTGGATTGAGATGCAGAGACATAAAATTAGCTTCTAATTCTCAACTCCTTCGACAGAACATCGAGATTTGTCCTAAGATTATGTTTAGATAGCACCAGCAGCGGATGCAACCGCTAACAATCGATTTCTGCACTACAAATACTGAACTAGGATTCACTATCATCTTCGAGAGGTTGATTCATCACACAGCTATACATATACTTATCCACGCACAAACTCTTCTTCACAACATTTTCCAGAATCAATATCCTCATTGTTAACACAACTAGCTTTGGTTTCAAAAATATACATTCACAAACACTTTAACTAGTTAAGAAATCATTCATGAAGGAATCTTTGGATACTAAAAACAGGAATTTAACAACAGCATCTTACATTTTACCCAACAAAAAAAAGAAAAAAACAACAGCATCTCAGAACTGAGAACTCTAGGCCTTTCCAGACTATTGAAGGACGAACATACACAAAATTCGATACAAGAATCGAACTTAGGAGATCAGTTAGACTAAAATTGCAATCAGTTTATACCTTATGCAGAGATCTGTGACGTCAAGAGATAATTGAGCATGCCAATCAGGTTTCTGAATCAACCAAACAGCTCTATCGTCTTTGCTTTGGTAAAACCCTAATTTCCTCAGCCACGCCTCGATACAAGGTAAGCTATGCGAATACAGTGGCTTGTTCTTCTCCGGTAGCTTCTTCAGCCATTCGTCCTCCGTATCCGACACCTCCTCCGCGTCTGACGATTTCGAATAAACTAGGGTTAGAGGTCTCCTCCGAATTGAGGAAGAAGAAGAAGCGAAATTACGACATCTGGGAGAAATTGAAGCTTTCGAGCTCGAAATGTGAACAAATTTCGGAGTGATTGATGATTGTGCACATGGAAATAGAGAATTTGAAGGAATAAATTTGAATGTAGAGACACAGTTCATGATAACAAAACAAGTCTCCGAGAAAATTTCGGATTTTCCCGGGAAAATTCTTGCAGAAAGGAAAAATCAATCGATAAAATCTGAAGCAGAGGAAGTTACTCGTCATCTTGTTCTATCTTCAATTTTGCCACGTCACCAATTTGGGCCATTAATTTTCAAATGTAAATGGGCTAAAATGTAGAAGACTAAAGGCCCAATAAGTCTTCAATATGATGACATGGCAATATTTTGTTTCCCGCCAAAAACATAACCTCGTAGCTCGCTCCCTCCTCTCGTCTTCTTCAACCCAAAAACCAAAATCGAATCTTTTCTCTCTGTTTACATTTCAATGGCTGGAGATTTGTTATACGCCAAAACGCAGCGTTTCGTGCTTTTGATAGATCTCAATCCGCTTCTAGTCAAACCCGATTCGGAGCACTACCTAGCCGTCGTGATCTGCGCCGCCGAGAAGCTTCTCTCTTTTCCTCCTCTATCTGCTTCTCTCTTCTCTTTCAAATTCTTCTTTTCTTCTCTATCTTCTCTCTTGTCTTCCTCAAAGCTCTCTGCACTCTCAATTTCATCTTCTTCGCTCTCATTTGACCTTCCTAACCCTACACTTGTCTCTCTCAGACGCGCCATCGACGCGGTTAAAAGATGCGAACTTCGATCTAGTTCTATGGTGGTGGCGGCATCGCCTCGTGGGGTTAATGTCGCGGCGAATTTGCGACAGATCGTTTATGATTACGCTTGGGAGCCGGTGGTTCGAGATCCGGAGATAGGTATGATTCCTGGATTTACGGATGGTGGGTTCGATGTCGTTAGGTCGAATTTGGTCGTGATGTTTTCCCCAGTTTCTAGAGATTTGGAATGGGCTTCTGAGTTTCTTGATGTTAAGACTGGTGATGAGTGTCTTAGCGACTTGGATTTGTTCAAGTCAAAGTTAGGGGAGATTTTTGAGTGTGTGAATGAGTTATTTGATTATAGGGATATTCAATTAAGCTGGATTGATGTTAAATCTGAAGATGGATTTGGTGAAAGATGTGAATTGGGATTGAAGTCTGGGTTTTTCGACAGTGGGATTAGAGAATTGGGTTGGGGGCATTGTTCTACGGATTCAATTGTTTTTGGTTCTTCAATTGTCCCCTTTGGATTAATATATCCAGCAATTGGTATTTGCCCAAAGCTATCTACTAGCCAACAGTTTACTGTTCAAGCCAGTCTCGAACTTGCAGATATCAATGGTAAACCTATGGAATGCAAGTGCGGTGAGCTAGAGTTTTCTTCTTCTGAAATTTCTAGTGGGAAGAGGTGTGATGAGTTTATCAACTTAGCTAGTGGGCCTGAACCATTCAATCAGGACTCTCTAATTGAACAATTTTGTGATGGGAATACCAAACTCAGTATTAAAGCCTTGAGGATGTGTGATGATCTTATCGAACTTGAGAAGTATACTTGCGATACTTTTGTTGTTCATGAAGTCTCCCCTGATCAAGATCAGGAGCAGGAGAGTGGGTTTTGGGCTGACCGGGTTCTTCGGATATTAGTAAAGGAGACAGGTGAGAAAGTAGCGAAACTATCATCACCCATTTTTCAGATCTTATTAAGTTATCTCTACAGGGAAGGTTACTCAGCATTGGTATCTCTTTCAAATAGCAATGGTAGTTTGCGGACAGGAATCCTCAAGCCCTTCACTTTCTCCTCAGCTTTAATCTGTGTTTTTGACAATGGAGTCTCTCCTCAAACTGTGGATCATGAAGATAGCAGGAAGAAAGTCAGTTGTAGCGAATATAAAAGAAAACCTAGAAAAAATACTCTGAATGACATTAGCTGGGAGGAGTTCTGCAGATCAGTGAAAGATTATGGTCAGATAGATATAGGAGATGTTTATTTCTGCAAGTTTAGCAAGTCGAAGAAATTTAAGTTTCTGAAATGTTGGATGAAACAGATTAGTAAACCCAGAGGTTGCAGCGTATCCAGCTTATCCCTGGCTAGCAATTGCAATGCATTGGAGGATGTGGAAGCAAATCCAATTGAGAAAAAGAACAACTCCTCTGAAGAGACAGAAAAGGCTAGCTCTTCTTTACTTGTAGCTGAAGAGGACGTTGCTTTGAGTGGAAATCGTATATCTGGAAAGCAGGACATTGATGCATCTGTTCATGCATCAGAGTCATCAGAGAATTTCTTTGCTAGTCTTCCTAGTAAAATCAAACAAGGGATTGAGTCTGAGGAAATAGACTTGTTAGCTCTGGCCGAGCGGCTTGTCAAGTCCTGTGTCTTCTACTCCTCTCAAAGGGCTGAGAATGACTATAGCTGTGAGAGTGGAACCCTCTTGTTGGTCACTGAGGAGTTAACCAAGATGTTACTGAAAGAACCGAAAGATATAGTTGCCAAGTTCAAAAAGAAAGATTCATCATCCAGGGCAAGTGAGCAGAAGTCTGATGAAGCTGCACCCAGTACCATCGTTAGAGAGTATCCTTTTATTTTTTGTTTGGTTACAGTAGCCAACTTATTCTTATGCTTTGATTTGGTATTATTTACTGATGCTTTCTTTTCATTTATCTAAGCTGAATTGTTTGGCATTGTTGTTCTGTTTTCTTTAATTAACTATAAGATACGAGCTGCAGATTCTTTTCCGAATGGAAATTCTAAGATGTAAGATAGGTTTGGGAAGTGAGGAATCTGTGACACAGAAGTTTGCGAAACAGATTTGCATGTTCCTTGAGGGCATTCAGTGCAAGTTAGATGGTGGATTCTTTGGTGAATGGAGCCTTGATAAGTATGTGGACAAAACTATAAAAGCCAGGTATATAATGTCATTCTCAGAAAATATATTGTAGTTTTGGGTTATATGTGTATTTATGCTAATGCATTGAATTTTGCCCCTTCTCAGGTATCATCATATTCTTGGAGAAGCTGTCAATATAATATATACAGAGATGGATCTGCTCATGTTCACTGATGAGGATCTTGAAGATAGTTTTATGAACAATGAAGAGTATAGTCAATCAGGGAGAGAAAATTACCATAACCATCTCAAGAGTCATCATCATAGTCAAAGAAATAAAGATGTTCCTGGTAAACAAGAAAACAGTGAGGAGTGCATAGAAGCTAAGAAAGAGGTTGAAGCACAAGAAATGAGGGAGAGGGCAAGAAGATTCTCGAGTTTCACTAGTTGGATGCCTGATCTTTGTAGAGTCTGGGCACCAAAACAAACGAAGAACTCTAAAGGCAAGGCGGACCAGCAACAGAGACTGGCCAAAAGGAAGAAGGAGCAAAGATCAGTGGAATATGACAGAGTATGTGAGACACCAATGACAACAACAGAGACCAAACGAAAACGAATTGGTAACAAAGATGACTACGAGTGTGAGACTCTGCCTCGTAGTTCAGTACCAAAGGCTTTGTTTCAGGATGATTCTTCTTAGGTAAACTTTCTCTCCCCGTTTAAAGACTCGGAACTGGAGATAAAGACTACATTGAAGTCCCACTTACAAGGAAATAAAAGCTAAAAATGGGAATAAGTAGAGTTGGAGTGGAACAGAGATGTTCTTTGTTAGAATTAGTAAATTAAACCCTACATGTAGATGGAATCTCATTGTATTTATTACAAAATCATATATTAATACAAGAATGAGTGCTTCAATTTGTTCCCTATATCAAACAAAGGACGTTGGTTGTGTTTGGGAGATTTAAGCTAAATCTACTTATCCTACACACAGGATTTACTTATTCATGTGCATCTTTGACAAAAGAAACCGTATGAAAGTTAACTTTTTTCTCCCCTGCAGCAAAGGTAGGAAAATAAACTTTTTTCCAAAGAGCAGAGTTCTAGTTCATCATACTTATTTGATCATGAAGACGAGTCATCGTAAATATTATCAAATGTGACAAAAGGTGGTATAGCTAAGAGCATATGCATCTCAATCTCACAGAGAATATATAAAATTAGATTTGATATTTTAAAGATTTAGAGAAAAGACAGTCTAGACTAGGACTCAATTCCAACCTACGAGTCAATATTTTGAGGTGCAATATGGTAAGGGGACCCGAATGTAAAAATTCCACTAATGATGGAGGAATCATTCAGATCGACAAGTGCGTTTTCGTCGACATCCAAGATCTCGACTTGGTTAGAGCACATGCCGGGAAAGGAGCTAGCAGTGACACAAAAAGGTTCAGACTTTGAGAGGAAAATGCAGAGATCTCCAATGTCTTGAGTTTAAACAGCGTTCCCTTCTTCGTCTATCTTGAAGACCATTAAAGCTCTTGTTTTCATTTTCACCATTCCACTGGCGGTGGCCTTCCTAAACCACTTAACCAAGAAAGTCTCACCGGTGGTTCTTGACTCCACCCAAGTGTTCGCTCGTGCAGCACGAACCAAGAAGCTCCTGTTTGGTCTTTGTCAGCTCGGGAAGATTTTTAAATAGCAACCTCTGAATCTTAGGTTTTTCTTTGTAAATAATCCTGACTGCCGAAACGCAATAAATTTGTTTCTATATCTTGGCACTTCAATTACTTCTGAAAATTTGACAAAATGCTTTTGGCTAATTTCATCACACAAGAACGTGGAGCTTCCTATCACCATTTAGAAACTGTTTTATGCTTCTTGAACACCCTTTTCCTTGACGACAATGAGACAGCATACCACTATGCTCATATCGTAAGAAGTTTGACTAGTGAACGGTCTTTAATGTTGTCTTCTAGAAAAAATGTTAAACACTAAGAAAAAGAGGACCCAGAATTTCATCACACACAACAAAGGTTTTATTTTACTTTGAGAAAAATGGTACTGTGGGATGGGAGAAGCATCTTGTTTTGAGTCCACGATGTTATTTTGATGTTCCCTTTTTCTATTTGAAGTTGAAGAAACAGTAATAGAGATTACGTGTATTCCTTTTTGACAACAGTTACGCGTACTCCATTTGGTATCATTTTCTGACCTGTATAATCTTTTTTTTTTTTTTATAAACTCAACTTCACATTCATTAAAACGAAGTAGGTGCCAAATAAAGGCCAATACAAACCACTCAGGGCTCAATAATAGCCACAAGGGCTAACGGTTTCCCAAACCGGGAGCAACCATGGTTTCCCATTGTTTCCACACACGGAAGACAAAGGAGTAACCACCAGAGAAACACAGAAACAACGACACTTAAACAAACAAAGCTGGTAAGGGTGTGTAACAACAGTATTGATAAATGCTAATAGGGAGACACCGTCGAGGTTGTAATTCAATGACGAGGAATCTTGCATCGTCCTCTAATGCCTTAATCTTGTCACTTTCATCCTTCCTTTTGAGGATATGTGAAGTATAACAATTATGAACATCTCTTCAGAACCGTTGACAAACTTAAACGCATCTTCAAAGCCACTAAAACTTCACTGACGGAAACTCCTTTGGCAAAACAAGATTAATCCTCAAAACAAGAAGATTTTAAAATATGATCCGTCAAGAATTTAAAGCTACTAATCCTCAGAGCGAATCTAAAGAAACGCCAAGTATTTGAAGTCCTAAATTCAATAGACCGGATCCAAATGATATTCGCCAAAAATTTAAATCACACTACCAAAGGAGCTTCCAAAAATCAGGAATTCAAATCTCCGGGAACGAGATATCTCTGACCTGTATAATCAATAAATAAACTTGCTTGCTTTATTTTGATCATCAGTTGAAAACAATTCATACTTTTTCTGAGTTTCCATTAACAACTAATGAGCTAATAATGTCTGCCAAAACACATAACCGTAGAAAAGCAAAAACTGAAGAAGATACAGCAAACAAGTTTTAGAGTACAAGAGACACGCAACGAAAATTAACCAAAACCCCGGTTCTACATATTAAACATTGACCAAGTGAGAGATCTTAAAAGAAGCTTTAGACCTTGCGGACTTGGATGTTATGCGTCGATTGAGATCTCCAGATTGGCTGTGTTCCGCTCTGTACGATCGCTATTTCCTCTCCCTTCTTCACCATTCCTTGTTTCTGTTTCATCCAAAGCTACCACTTCACTTTAGCCCCAATAAAACACTCACAAAAGCTACATCTAGTTGGGGGCAATAAATTTACCAGTAATGTAGCCAAAGCATTAGCAAAAGTGTCTTCTGCATCATCTGAGAACTCCATATATATGGGGCATACACCTTGATACAAGGCTAATCTTTGTTGTATTTTTTTCCTGCAGAGCAAAACTGCTACTGTGAGTTCCTAAAACAAAATACTTGTCACTGTCATTGTTCTAAAAGAATAAACATGGATTACTTACTCATTTGTGAAGGCATAGATTGTGCCGGAAGGGCGATAGTGACTTAGCAGAATGGCCATGAAACCGGTTCTGGTGAAGACAACAGTTGAAGTTCCAAGTGTGTTTGACATCATGGTTGCATGGTATGCAAACATCTCGCTCATATGGTTCTGTAGAGATTAAAAAAATGTTCTAGTTAGTACGAGATTAGATAGCAAATAGACTAACCCTACATTAAATACTCCAATAGTTCAGAGTTTCAAGAGAAGAAAAACAGGCGCGGCTTACCTTGAAGGCCTGACCAAGATTAGGTGGCATTTCACCACTAGTAATGGTTGCTTCTGTTCGCAATGCAACCGTGTGCATCACTCCAGCAGCTTTCAACGGGAACCTGATACCAAGTAAAGTTCAGATTCGATGCTTTCCAGATTCACACCATTATAAGCTAAATCAGTAGATTAGCTGAAAAGAATCTGCCACTTACTTTCCGTGAGCAGTTTCTCCTGAAAGCATTACTGCATCAGCACCTTCTCTAACAGCGATAGCAATGTCTGAGACCTCTGCCCGGGTTGGAGTTGGATGAACTATCATACTCTCAAGCATGTTAGTCGCAACAATAACAGCTTTTCCCATGCTACGGCATAGGTTAATGATCTCCTCCTGTATTATAAAATAAGAATCAACACATGTTTTAAAGCTGTGGAAATTGCATAATTGTTCATTGGTTTATCTTAAATAAGAGGCAACTACTAACCTGAAGAATGGGGACTTCTTCAATTGGAAGCTCTGCACCAAGATCACCTCTAGCAACCATTGCCTGGAAGAGATACACAAATCTAATTAGACAATCACATGCACAAGGGCCATTGCAACCAGAGTATATATTGCAGTAACACCAAAATCATTGTCGCTACATCCTCTAAATATTTTGTTTCACAAAACAATATCCAATCAGTTGCTCTCACAAAAGACTACTGTAAGGCACATATAAATGTAAGGAAAGAACAAATAAGAGAAGATTGACGGAAAAGATCACCCCATCTGATGCTGTGATAATGGAGTGCAAGTTAGGTATGGAGTCTGCACTTTCAATTTTTACTATCACGTGTATATCGGCACCACAATCTGCAAATATATGTAACAAAAAAAACTCAAGATTAGAACAAAAATGAAAAATCATAGGCAAATCATTCACTTAGGACAGGATTGGTTCCACATATTTACTTTGAAGGTATTTCTTCAATTCGTGTACCACTTGAGCATCTTTGACAAATGAAACCGCATAAAAGTCAACTTTGTTCTCTACTCCAAATTTAATATCCTCCCAATCCTTCTCTGCGAGAAGAAAATAATTACACAAAAATAAGTATCAGAATAAGATCTTTCAGACTTAAATATGCAACAGTTCAATCAAAGCAACAAGAAAAAGTGAAAAAAGACGGCGAACAGAAATTCGAACCAGTGATTGAAGGTAATGTTGCACTCTTTCCTCGGACATTCAAGTGTCTCCTTGACTTAAGTTCTCCACCATCAACAACTTCACATTTGACAGAGTCTTTGGTCTTAGACTTCACCATAAACGACATCATACCACCTGGAACATAGTAATAGAGCATTTTTCATCAATGGGATCCCTTTCAGAGGCATGTCAACGGAGATCTAAACCCTTTGACACCAAATACTAAGATCTACATACCATCAACAAGGAGCATGTCACCCGCTTCCACGTCATTGACGAAATCATCATAATTAACACTGACACAACTTGGTGTGCTGACACCTCTCTCAATTGTAAAAGTAAACTCTTGACCTGGGTCTAACATAATTGGTTGGGGTAAATCTCCACTCCTAACTTCTGGACCCTATGAACAATGAAACTAATTGTCAAAGAAGATACAGGGATATAAAAATCTGTTAAGTGAATAGATAACTGACTGATAAGACAAACTCTGAATAAATGGGAAATAAAAACAAACCTTGGTGTCAAGCATGATAGCAATGGTGTTGTCTTTAGTTTGTGCATTGTATTCTTTCACCAAATCAATAACCTTCTTATGTGAAGCATGATCTCCATGAGACATGTTCATCCTAGCAACATTCATCCCAGCTTCAGCCAATTTCCATATCATTTCTCGTGTGTTGGTAGAAGGACCAACGGTGCAAACAATCTTTGTCTTCCTCCTTACTGTCGGCTTCGACCACATCCCTACCGATGTGTCACCAAACTGCTGCATTTCCAACAACCTCTCGAGTTGCTCCTCTCTCTAATCCACATTGAAAAAAAAAACAAAAAAAAGAGGAAAAGATTCAGTAGTCATAGTAATAGCATGAACCAACTCATGGAACATACATAATACAAAAACAAAGCCAAGTGGACAAAACTAGCATTTTAGCCACTCTGAAACCTCAGTCTTCACATATAAATGTAATTACCAGAAATTGTAACAAGCTCACAAAATATCAATGCACATAAGCAATCTAACTGATAAAAAGACCAAAAAGAATCAATTTGACAGATTCAAACAGCTATATAATGTTCTCACTAAACCCTAAACCATAGACTTAATGCTGTCTCATTCAATATCAAAGCGAAATGGATAATATCTGACAAATATCAAATTGAAATGCTTTCTCAACTACTCCTAAAGTCAAAATCCAGAAAAGAAGAAAAACAAAGCCACATTCAAAAACTATTCTCAATACAAAACATAAGCCCACACATACGTTAGGCACATCTTGAGGAGAAACTGGAATCACTTCAGTCTCAACACGAGCAGATCTCACAGTAGTATCAACCACTCTTCTGCTTCTCACAGACACTCTTCCACTTCTCTTCGCTTCAATTCCCAGAACCTTCACTGCAAAACTCGCCGGCTTCAAAAGCTTCTCGTATCTCGTAGACACAGATCCACCGTTGGGACACAACATCGAGCCTTGAATCGACCTAGTAGCAACCACTTGAGCCATTTCTGTTTCTTTCGTGGATCAACGAATTCGAGAGGTGAGAAGTTGCAGAGGAATAAGAGAGAGGTCGTAAGCTCAGATAGTTAGTGAAGATTTGGTTCTCCCTCGGCGGAATTTACGAAGACGAAGAAGTGCTTAGTTCGTATCGAAACGTGACAAATCATAAGTAGTTGGAAAATTGATTAATTTTTAGAAAAAAAAGAAAAAAGACACAACTCAAACGGCGGCGTACGAATTAGATTTGTTTGGGCCAATTCTAAGCCCATTAATACCATGTGGGCCAAATCTCGGTGTTCTGTTTTGACCTTTGACTTTTTGAGGAACGAAATGGCGGGAAAATGTCTAGAACTATTCGCGCTCACAAGAGCCCTAATCACTGAGATTAGTAATACAGAAGCCGAGTTTCGTCTGTTCATGTTTTGATTCGAAGTTTATCGTTTTCGCTAATATCTCTGGTTAATTTTATAGAGCGTTTTGATTTCGCTTCTGTAATCTGAGGAAGAAGATGGATGTGGAGGAGAGAATCTCATCGAAAAAAAAAATGGATTTGGAGGGATTATCAGTAATCTGCAGCGATCTCGGAGTTCCCGAGGAAGACGATGATGGAAGAAGAATTGGGTACTCGAAAAGTGAGTACTGTCTCGATAATTTGAAAGATTTACTTAGATTTCTGAGACGCGACGATCCTGAGAGCAGAGAAGTTTTCAAACAAGTCTGTGCGTGGAATATAGTCGCTAAAGATTTGATTCCGATCATTGAGCATTACCAAGATGAGCATTACTTAGTTTTAAATGCAGGTACTGAGTTTTTTTTTTGTTTCCCTTAAACAAAAGTTTGATGCTTGTTTATTTTCTGATGAGATTGTAATCTGTTTTGTTCAGTTAAGGTATTGGTGTTTCTCACAATGCCTATAGAGCTTTCTTCAGATGATATTCCTCAGCAGTTAGAGTATTTATGGGGATTGAAGTCTGCTATTACTTTCAGTAACATTGTAGGAGTGATTGTGTCTTTGCTTGAAGCTCCACTCGAGAACTTAGAATTGTAAGTTCGAAACGCATTGTTGTGTTAAGTACTTGCTGAGTGGTACGAACCGTGTTTTTCTAAACTGATACTTATGCTTTTCAGAGACGTTTTCAATGAGGAAGATTGGAAATTGGTTCAGCTTGTGCTTACTTTATTCAGGAATTTACTGGCTATTCATGATATATCTCCTATTCAGAAAGCTGGAGAATCAACTTGTTACTATTTGTCGCTGAGGGATCAGTTTCTCGAACTTCTGTCTCGTGAGAACGTGATGGACGTATTTCTTGTGATAACTCAGACTATTGAAGGTTTTAACAGTTTGTTGAGACATGACAACTTACTTCTGCTTGAAATTTATCACTATATTCTTTTGGGTCAAGACATGGAGCTCGTTGCAAAGGCTCCTGAGAAGGTTAATGTCTCAACTGGATCAATACGATTTCCGAGATTGATACATGTTTTTTTTTGGTATTGATGCTGATGTCGATCATCATGTTTTGTTTTGGCAGTTGGATCAAGGAAAAAAAGCTTCTGTAGATAGTTTGAAGACATTAATGAAGGAGGAGGAAGTCAAAAGAAAGCTTGCAAGACTCAACAATATGAATCAGCGTCATTCACAGTTTGGTGGGACATTCACCCGGGTTACCATGGTAACGTTTCTTGCAATGATTCTTAAAAGTTTATGTTGTGTAAAAGTTTGTAATTTGAATGAGATTTTTGATAGGATGGCACTAAAGCTGTACTAAAGGGAATACCTTCTACTACGGAGAGCACAATGCTAAAGCCTCAGCAAGGTCGTGGAGCCACAGAAAAGATTGTCTGGGAACATGGACCAATGTCCGTGACAAATGACAATGTTTTGAAGTTGCTGCATGATTTCATCATTCAGTTTATGTCAGGAGGATATAATGGTATGTGACACAATAGAACAGTGACATTCTGCTTGTACTTTATTTCAAGTACCCTGATGCTGATGCCAGTGTACCATATCTCCTAGTTCTGATGCAGTCAGTATGTGAAGATATTGAAAAGGAGCATCCCTCCATTCAAAATAGCGACATTGTTACTTTCTTCCAAGTTGCTCAGTCCATCACCTCTTTTCAATTTCACAAGTCTTCGGCTTCTAATGTGAGTAATTGAGCTACTTTGGTTTTATCTCCCTTTCATTTGTTTAAGTTGCTATGCATTTAGTTTTCTTTCGTTACTACAAGGCTGAATCTCCGTTATTTTATGCTTGCCTGGCTTTGTTTCTTTCACAGCCAGCAACAGGAACGGAAGAAACTTCTGAACTCTCTACCAATCAGAATGCTGGAGTAAACTTTTCTAAGAATGACATTTGTGCACCAATTTCAGCAACAATTAATGACAGAATGTTTTTACTTGTCATTTCAAAATGGCGCTGTGCATTTGATGGTCTGAAGGAAACTAAAGATTTTAAGTTTCTATCTGCAGCAGGCTCTCTTGTGAAAACCATGGTATGCAATATCCATGCTTTAATCTCTTGTTGCCTACTTATCGTCAGTTGCTTCTGCATTTTTTTAGCAATTAATAGCCAATACTCATGGTGTGCATTTTTCACCTGGTTTTTTTCAATGCAGCTTTGCTTGTTAGATCTAGTAATTAGATTGCGACCTGAAGACTCTAGAGAAGCTTTTACTGTCCGCATCTTGCTTTATAAGTTGTTTTATGACCAAACTGATCAAGGGATGTGTCAGTTCATCCTGAATCTGGTGAGAAGTTTTGACACGCACAAGCAACCTAAAAGGTTGGCCTCTGCTTCTGTTTCTTCTAATTCCAGAATCTTGCGGTCATGTAGTATCTTGCAATAAGTGATTTGCCAATTCTTGTAGTGTGATACAAATAATTTGTGAATCTTGGAACATATATCAACACTGTGACAGGACGCGTATGTTCTTGTTTGACTTGTTAAATGTTTAATTGAAAAGCTCATTTTAATGACAGGACGCCTATGTTCTTGACTGTGCTTGACATTACCTAGCTTGTAAATTTAACATGCTTGTGGTTACTTTTATTTTTTTCTAGTGAGCTTGGAGATCTGGTGGAAAGCATCCATATAATAGTAGGCCTTATGGAAAACCTTCAAGGGCGTGGAACTTTGAGGGTATGTAACTGCTTGGATATGAAACTCTTTTTGGATGATATACAAAGCTTATTAACATGCGTTAAGGGAATAAATGCCATATTTCAACCAAATGTCTGTTTCATGCCCCAGGTTTCAAAAAAATCAAGGAAGGCAAGAAAGAAAAAACCCATGGGAAATAAGGAGGCCACAGTGCATGAACTGTCTGAAAATCATCCAGGTACTTCAAATGAAGCTAGCACCGCAAAAAGCATACCAATGGTTGATTCAACGGTTTCGACGGAGGATGGACCAATGAATGTGCCTCCCAATAATCCAGGGGCATCGAACCTAGGGACTGAAGCTGATGAAACTCAACAAACGCGCAGCCCTAAGTCAAATCATGTGGTCGATAATCTGTCTTGCGGCAGTGATGATTCTTCTGACGGCGAAGAGCAAACTGCAACAGATGAAGTTGATTTTAAGGTTTCCACATTTATTTCTGCTTTTGCCAGCAACAGCATCATTCAAAACCTATGCTGGTTGCTTAAGTTTTACAAAACCAACCCAAAACAGACGAATCACCACATAATAAGCATTTTGCGGAGGATTACAGAAGACTTGGAGCTCTCTCCCATGTTGTATCAGGTTAGTGTTTTAAATTTTATCCCAGATTGATACATTTCTTTTAAAACTTTTTGTATCTTCCTCACTACTCTATTGGGTTAATTTCACAGCTGTCACTGCTAATAACATTCCATAAGATCCTTGATGAGCAGAAAGCTTGTCCCTGCAAAGACTACGAAATTATAGTTACCTTCCTGACAGATCTGGTTAGAAATATGTTGAAGAAAATGAAGTCACAGCCTCTTCTCTTTGTGGAAATTCTCTTCTCAAAGACTCGCAAAGAATGCCATTACATAAATGCGGAATATATGTTGCACGAGCTTGGCCATCTAAGAAAACAAATGGGAAATCCAGAAAAGGTCTCAGGAACTGAGGAAAATGGTATACCATCAGAGAAAGGATGGGCTCGCAGAAGCTTAGCAGATGCTCTAGGTGATGATGAAGCTGATGTCGTGATTTCTTATGATCAAGGATTTCAAAAGTAAGAAAGTGTTCCATCTTGTAGAAGAGAAACTCCTTATGATATTAGTGTTTGTACCTTATGTTTCTTGTTAGCTGGATATACTGTTCATTTTTATTTACTAACGCATGGAACTTTTTCATGCTGCAGTGAAGATGATCACATGGTGAAAGATAACTCTGCAGGACCATCTAAAAGAAAGCGAAGACTTGTTCTTGATGGTGATATGGAAATAAAAATTAAAGACCTATACAACAGGTATGTTTTGTTTGACGAGAGGAGTAGTTGCTGGACAGAAATCATTCTCTATAAAGTGCACTTCTAATCTTAGTTATAAGCATTGATTCATGGTTTTGATTTCATGAGCATTGGACTCAGATTGCTTTATATGAGCCACCGTATGCTACAGTTTGGTTTAATTGGTTGCTTATAATGAATTTATTGCAGGTTCAAAAATGATAAAAATTGCAGCCGGCTAATTGCTGAAAATTTGGATCCTGATGGTGGAATTTCTGCTGCACAAATAAGCAACAAGCTTAAACAGCTAGGTCTAGAAACAAGGAAAAGGCTTCGGCGTGGTGATAACTCTATCAAAGAAAATGAAGGCAAGAATGGAAATGATGATCCAGATCACCTGGATGCAACATCATTTGCACAACCTTCGTGAGTGTCTCTTAGAGTTTACGGAATTTCCAAACTTAACACATTTAGTTTTGGATTTTAACGGCTCTTCTCTACTGCTTTTGAAACAGCAACACCAGAAAGAGAGTGAGTTCCTTTAGCAAGGAACAAGAAACACTTATTAAGGAACTATACGAGAAGTGAGTGTCAAATTTCGCCTCCTCTGCATAAACTTTTTCTGTGCAATAGTTTTATTGACTCTGTTGTTTTTCTACTGTTGTATATGTGCAGGTTCAAGGACCAAAACCGATGTTGCTATTTGATTGCCAATGAATTGGGCTCTGAAAATACATATACTACTGCCCAGGTTTCACGTAAATTAAAGCAACTTGGTCTCCGTCTTCCTCGTGGTAAGAAGTCTGAAGCTGGCATGATGCTGAAAGATGACCATGGTGATTCGTCAGCAGATGAATCCGACAATGAAACATTACTAGCCTTCAAGAACAGGTAACTAAATGTTAGAAGAAGATTTGCTAATGACTCCTCTCAAAATCAAACTTGGTTTCGTGAATGATGCAAATTGATGCTTGAGAGTTGTCTTCTTCTGCAGGAAGAGCAAAAATCAGAAGAGCAAAAAGCACACAAGATCAAGCAATGAGATTACTCCTGGAGGTTCAAAAGACAACACAGAAAGGTAAAACTCTCCACTCATTTTGTATCACTCGGTTTACAGACAAGATCAACTCAAAATGAAAACAAACTTCTGAGATGGATCTCACGAATAAGTCTCATAAAAGTCAATCTTTTTTGGTATTAGGAATGAAACTAATCCACACGTGCCTACCAGTGGCGAAGAAGAGAACAATGATCAAGACTACATCACCCGGGAAAGTAGAGAATCTGAAACAGATGTTCACATCAGTGACAGTGCTCCTTCTACTTCATCTCCAGAAGATCCAAATCTTTCATCAGATCATGAACTGGAGGATGATGAGTTAGCAGATTCCGGTGATGACTCTGCAGCTGGTGGTGCCTCCCTCACTCAAAGCCCGCTTAGTAGGAGGAAATTGAAGATGGTACTTGATGAGGATGACTGAAGATAACAGGGCTCTCGTCTTATTTTGTTTCAGGTAACATCTGTAGGCAAAACAAATCCATAAAATAAACTTTTTTACTGTAAGTAATGTATAGAAAATTAGAAAAGAACATACAGCCACTGTAATTTTTTGGGGAAATAGTTTGTGTCCAATGTTGGTTTGACTTATCTTTGCTCATGTTTTATTTTTTTAGAGATTTCCTCTATTTTCGTTGGACTCAAGTCTCAACTCTGAGATTGGACCTACGTTTCTGCAAATCATAAATGAATTTGTAGGTGAAAACAGCGGTCATGTCGATTACTTGGTTGCCAAGTTTTTTCTACACAAGGGCATAAAAATAATCTAAATTTTGATTTATATTAATTTTCTAGTGTTTTGTTCATTTGGTTCAAATTTGGTAGATATAGGTTGGCTAGGGAGACATGCATAGTCCAAAGATTCAAATTACACTGCACAAAGCAGAAGATACGACACGATCAACGAGTACATTCATATTTTGATTTGGTCAAGGTACAAATAAAACCTTTTTGGTGTATTTTCCTTTTTAAAAGCTGTTTTGTTTTTTATTTTCCTTTTTAAACCTGCTTTGTTTTAGGTCGCAATTAAAAAAAAAAACTGCATATTTAATTATTTTTATTATTGTTTTTCTGATGGCATGTGAAAAAAAAAGGTAAAGATTAGATTTGACCATATACAAATGCCATATCCTTATCGGAATCTAAATTATGTATCCCTATAAAAAGATAAAGAGTCTCAAAGAAAAACGAAACAAACTATATAACTCAACCCTAATCTATAGATCGTCTTCTTCTCCTCCGTCACGCCAAGATTTCTAGGGTTTCTTTCGCACAGTTTTGTCGAATCTATAATCCTCTTATTCTCTCTCGTGCAAAGATGTCAGTCACGGCAGGAGTGAGTGATGCCATAATTGCTCCAAGGGAAAAGCTACGTGGTAAGATTGGACAGACAAAAGTGAAAAGATATTGGCCTGGAAAAGCTCCTGAGTGGGCCGAGGAAGAAGAAGAAGATGTTACGATGCACAAGGTTGTTGTTTTGGATTGGAAGGATGATCCAAGGCTGCGCCGTTTAGATCAGACCAGAACTGAAAACCGTGAACATGTAGCTGATCATCAGCGAATTAATTAGACAGGCTGAGATTATATTAACAGATCAAGAAGAGGAAGACTTGAGGAATCAAGAGACTAGAGACGGAGAAGAAGATGAAGAAAGAAGAAGAAGAATCAAAGAAAATAATCTTGAAAGAGAGCCAGAAGAAGAGCTACAAGATGAAGGTGAGTACGAGAGTGATGGGAAGAGATGCATGTTCTTGTTGAAGTATAATCAAATCTCGTTTAAGTATAAGTCACATTTACATAAGTTAGTTACTAAGTCAGTTACTAAAGTTAAAGTCACGAATGAAAGTATGTCTTCATTCGTAAAGATAGTTTTCTAGTTGTAGTGATGGTTACGTAAGAAACTATACATGTACGTGTGTTATCACAATTACAATACATCAAGTCAAGTTTAAGTCTTCTTCCAGGTATGTCTTTATTGAATTTATCTTCCCTTTTTTGTTATGCAGTATCAGATTTCAAAGCCAATGTGGATTAACTCGTAAACCAAAAAAGTTCTACACAGGTACTACGAACGGATTACGCTATTGACGGAAAGGAAGTGATTATTGCTAAAATATTTGAATGTATTATCAAATACTATATATTCTGTTCGAATTCCTTTGATAGCGTGATCTCAGTCGATCTCTTGAATCTTCGAACATTTTGCATGCATTCATGCATACACATATACATACATATCATATCAATACATATTTGATTCTTTGACTGTTTGCTTTGCTTATTGCTTCTTTGCGTAAATCCTTAATTTGTTCATTCTTTCCTTCTTTTACTGGCTTCGTTACTTTTTTCTTTCCCTGACTGATTCCTCACATACTTCAATTGTTTATTTTCTTCCTTATTTGCTTCTATGAATTCATCTGCTTGAGGCATTGCTTTTTTGTTTGTTTTTCGGCCTGAAGGCATTGCTTGTTCTTTGCTTCTTTTGATTTCTCTGTTTAGTGCATTGCTTGCTTCTCTAATTTGTTGATTTCTCTGTTTAGTTCATTTCTTGCTTTTTTGCTTCTCTGACGTGACTTACTTCTTTGCTTGTTTATTTGCTATATATGTTGAATTTGTATACTCGTTTAACTTACTCGTTTAACTTCCTTTTGGCCTTCCCATGAGAGAACAAAGTCTGTTTTTGTTTTATTTTTGTTTTTTTATATTCTTTCTTATGAATTTCTCGTCTTCGTTGTGCTGTGTTTTGATGATGTTGATGATTTTGATGAATTTCTCGTTCTTCATCACTCACAGTATTCACAACTTGCTATCACAATAAACAAATCTCTCTCCCCCATTCCTTGTTTTAGGGTACCTTCTCGGTTTCTTCTTCCTTTTTCTGCTTATCAAAAAGTTTCTGTTTATTGTTCTTGACGACGGCTTCCTTTTTCTAGCACTTGGAGAAGCTCATGAATATGAGAGGGGGCTGATCCAAAGCATTGATCGACTTATGTTGAAAATCCTTGGATAAGATCAGAACCAGAAAGCTCCAAACATGGGACGCTGACATCTGTTCGTGGTTATTGATTTCTGTAGTTTTGAGCATCGAGTTGTATATTTTAGGTGCAATATTTACTGCAATTAGATATATATATTCTCGAATATAAAAATGTCTCCATGCTCCAGTGGATTTGTCTTGCAATAGTGAAATGGATTTTGTCTGTCTGCTTTTGATTTCAAGTAGCCAATTTCATAACTGCCCCAATTGGTTCTACAAACGAATTTATTACTGCCTGGGATACAGAACTGGGAAAGACTCAATCTTTCAGAGAACAATGCCTAAAGCTGGCAAGGAGCTAAGATCGTGGCATAATTGACACCTATATCAAGCAGAAGTAAATTTCAGAGAAACAATTTCCTGTCACTTATTTTGAAATATAGTGTATATATTATTATGAAATATAGTCGCATAAAATTATAGTCGCAAAAGATATGGGGAAATTTCGTAATTATCGGAAGCTGTGGGGAAATCTTATAGGTATCCAGAAGTTAAGCGGCATTGGGGCAATTTCCTTGTTAGGAAGTAATGGGGCAATTTCGTAATTATCGAAAATTATGGGGTAATTTCGTAATTATCGGAAAGTATGGGGCAAATTCGTATTTACCGAAAGTATTTGGGCGATTTCGTAATTATTGAAAGTTATGGGGCAATTTCGTAATCATCGAAAGTTATGGTCAATTTCGTAATTACCCAAAGTTGTGGGGCAATTTCGTAAGTATCGAAAGTTATGGGGCAATTTCGAAATTACCGAAAGTTATGGGGAAATTTCGTAATTATCGAAAGTTATTGGGCAATTTCGTAATTATCGAAAGTTTTGGGGCAATTTCGTAATTACCGAAAGTTGTGGGGCAATTTCGTAATTACCGAAAGTTGTGGGGCAATTTCGTAATTACCGAAAGTTGTGGGGCAATTTCGTAATTACCGAAAGTTGTGGGGCAATTTCGTAATTACCGAAAGTTGTGGGGCAATTTCGTAATTACCAAAAAAGTTAAGGGGAAATTTCGTAATTACCGAAAGTTATGGGGCAATTTCGTAATTACAAAATTATGGGGCAATTTCGTAATTACCGAAAGCTGTGGGCAATTTCGTAATTATCGAAAGTTGTGGGGCAAATTCTTAATTATCGAATGTTATGAGGAATTTGTAATTAACGAAAGTTATGGGACAAATTCGTAATTACGGAAATGGTAATTTATTAACGGAAGTTATGAGCCAATTTCGTTATTATCGAAAGTTATGGGCCAATTTTGTAATTATCGGAAGTTGTGAGGCAATTTCGTAATTACCGGAAATTATGAGGCAATATCGTAATTACCAGAAGTTGTGAGTTAACTTTAGTTCAAAATGACCAAGATATCAAAAGAACACTTTTAGGCTTGATTATAAGCAAACATGAGGATTATTATTTGTCAAAGATTTGTTGATATGGGTTATACATAAAAAAGAGGAACTTGTTTCATGGCGCCTTATGAGGCTTGATTCTGAAGCTGGTTGCAAGTAAACACCAAAATCTCAACCCTAAACAATTAAAATAGAAAATTAGAAGATGTAACGAGTTTACCTTGTATTAATAATATAACCCATATATAGAGAGCAGATCATAAACCTTGATTCGTGTATATAATTCGGTCGGTGAAGCTGTGATGATGATGATGACTTTCTTTAATCGACGTTCTAGCGGTAATAACCTAAAACTATCGTCGAATACACTGAGAAATCAAACCAAATAATGAGTAAGGAAGTTCAGAAGTGAAAAAGTCCAGTCGGTAAGGAAGATATGTTAGCAAAAATAAGCACTTAAGCAAGGAAGAAAGTGAGAGAAATTAAGGAAGGAAGTTCAGAAGTTAAAAAAGTCTAGTCGGTAAGGAAGTTAAGTAATAGAAACACAACTCAGCAAAGAACAAGGAATCAATGAAAAAAACCAGCACGCAAGGAACCAAGGAAGAAAGGAAATAAATAAACAACAAACTGAGAAGCAAGTAATCAAGGAAGGTATCAATTAAGCAATGAATTAGAAATAAAAAGGAAACAAGTAAGCAAGCAAGCGAGCTAGTTAGAACGAATCAAGGAAGTAAGTAATGAAGCAAGAAGGAATGAAGCAAATGAGAGAATAAGAAAGCAAACAACACAAGAAAAAGCAAGCACACACGCATGGAAGTAAGGCAGCTAGCAAGTAAGTACGAAAGAAGTTAGCAAGGTATCAAATAAGTAAGCAAAAAACAGACAAACAATAAAGAAAGCAAGTAAGTAAAAACAATAAAGCATGGAAGTAAGTGTGAATCTATACAAGTATGCAAGTTTGTATGCATATATATGTATCATGTATGTATGTATGTATGTATGTATGTAATGTATGTATGTGTGTATGAATGTAGGTGTGTTTATATGTATTTTTGGAAACATCCTCTGGTTTCTGAGGTACGTACAATATACTATGATATCTGTTGCTGCGAAAGAAAATAGACACGATATCAAACTATTAAAACAGACTCAAATGACCATTCAAATGAAGAGAATTGAAGAAAACAAATCTTTGGATAAAAAGAAAAAAATTGACTTGACAAAGTTTGGTACGGATTCTTGAAAGATTTCAAAAAGCTTTGTGATCATAACTACGAACGAAAATTCCCAGAAGACACAAATCAAAATAGGAACAAGTGATCCAGAAGAATCATATTTGATGGAGAAGAAAAAAAGGTAACATTCTGCGAGAAAAAAAGGTACCTTTCTCATGGTATTATAACTTACCGGAAGATGCGTTCTTGAGCCTTATATAGAAGCGAGAGTAACGGTGATTTAGGTAGGGTTTATCCCCAAACATCTGACCCAACTGTATATTTTTCAAGACAAGTTTAAATAGTGATACCTTATTTGATTGGGTAATCAAAAGAAGGTCATTGCAGATAAGACTTGAAGGCATCATCGTGTGGAGTTTCTGTATTTCAGTGTTTCCTTCAACTGTTTTCACTTAAAACTGTTAAATTAATCAAAAGAGACATGATCAGTTCTGAGCATTTTAAGTAGAGCATATACTTTTCAAGTGACCGAAATAAATAATATAATAACCGTTGACAATCGTATCCAGATATAGCAGCTTCATGTAACTCATTTGAATTTTGTGGACATCTTCAATCAAACGTACATCTATCTTGGGAGTTGGGAGCAAAGACCTATATACTGTATAAAAAATCATAATCCTGAAGATTGAAATTAATTATCTAAATAAGAAAACCGAAATATGCTATAAAAAATGATTTTCTGCATACGTTCATTTTCAAGAACTTTTGGAAATGACCTCACCATCACCATCATAGTTTGGACATAACACCTAAAATGAGCAAGAACACACAAAAAGGGAATCATTGATAAAGTTAACTTGGATATAGAAATCTCATAAATAAAGATGTGACAAAGTACCAAAAAGAATATTTACGAGATAAATACGTATGTGGCAGATCCTTTGAGATGACCCACCATCATCACCACAATTTGGGCATATAAACACCTAATATGAGAAAGAAGGATAAAATGATTTAAGCTTCGATATGCAAATGACAATGTTACAAAGTATCAGATGAATAAAATGACAACTTACAGAGTGGTTTGCATAGGTGTAGCGTGTGTTACTCAAAGATGCAAGCTCTTCCAACAATTTCCACTTTATGGCCTATAACAGTGCATGTAAGCTCATAATTAGTTTGATTAGATTCACTATATATTGATTAAGTCAAGTTTAAACAGTAATACATTCCTTATTTGAAAACAGGTGCTAATCTCGGATAGACTATTTATCCATTGTTTTCCAGGACCAGATCATCACCGGGTGAAGATGAAATAGTTTATCCTAAAATAAGCAACTGAAAGTAGACACAAAACATAAATGCAGACAAAGAGAATGTAACTTAAAACTACAAAAGAAAAAACAGAATATTAAGTAGAAGAAAAGATTGAAGACAATACCTGCGAGAAAGGATCCAACTTAAGAAGCTTGAAAATGGAACTCCAGAGGTTGTCTCTTTTGCGATGGACCTGCAAATAATTGCATACATTATGTGATTCTGATTTAAGAACATATCAAAAGATTGCAATCTACAAAATAATTTCAAAACCATTGTCATCAAACTCCCGGTCGTTTTCTATTAATTTACCTTTCCACGAGTTGGTTTCTTGCTTTAACTTTTTTTCTTTAGACGTAACATTATGTTCATTTCTCAAAGCAATGGATTGCGGGTGATTTAAGTTGCAAATCGTACAACAACGTACAAATGGGTTTTACCACTGAATTTTTGTATATAAATAGTTTGACATCTTCGCAGATTTATACAAATGACCCATCAATTAAAATTACGAAAAATGAAGAATTAAAGAACGATACATGTGTACTAAAATAAAGATTGCCTGCTACCTTGATTTTAATAATATGACAACTTACAAGTGGTATGCAGAGGTTTTGCATAGATTTCTATCCACCTTGTTTTTTCCAACAATCCTCGATCTCTTGGCACTGCAAAAGTTCCAGAGAACGAATGATAAACCTTTTTCTGGTTTAGTTCGTATAGTGATAAACGAATGATAAAACGAATGACCCAATTGTATATTTTTCAAGACAAGTTTAAATAGTGATACCTTATTTGATTGGGTAATCGAAAGAAGGTCATTGCGGATAAGACTGTCCATTCGGTTTGAGGCATCATCGATTGGAGTTTCTGTATTTCAGTGTTTCCTTCAACTATTTTCACTTAAAACTGTTAAATTAATCAAAAGAGACATGATCAGTTCTGTGCATTTTAAGTAAAGCATATACTTTTCAATTGACCGATATAAATAATATAATTACCGTTGACAATCGTACCCAGATATAGCAGCATCATGCAACTCATTTGAATTTTGTGGACATCTTCAATTACACGTACATCTATCTTGGGAGTTGGGAGCAAAGACCTATATACCAAAAATCATAATCATGAAGATTGATAATAATTATCAAAATAAGAAAACCGAAATATGCTATACAAAAAAATGATTTTCTGCATAGGTTCATTTTCAAGAATTTTTTGGAAATGACCTCGCCATCAACATCATAGTTTGGACATAACACCTAAAATGAGCAAGGAACACCCAAAAAGGGAATCATTGGTAAAGTTAACTTGCATACAGTAATCTCACTTGTTAACATAAATAATGAAGTAAGAAAGTACCAAAAAGACTATTTACGAGATGAAAACGTATGTGGCAGATCCTTTGAGATGACCCACCATCATCACCACAGTTTGGGCATATAAATACCTAATAGAGGAAACATATAGGAAATGAATAAGCTTGGATATGCAAATGACGATGTGACAAAGTATCGGAGACATTACTTACAATATAGATATAGAACGGATATGTATGTGGTCATATCCTTCTAGATGACTTAGATTTGTCTTGTAGCATGTCAAAATTTATGTTACCTTCCTCTTTACCATTCTGATAAGTTTGAGAAACTGGTTAACAAATACCCTAATGGTGTCGCCGATTGATTTAAGCAAACAAAATTATTTTTGAGCAAGAACATGTCCTGATTATATACACTCCGTGTAAACCCTGATTATATAAACTCAGTACATTGAGCGATATGTGCAAGTGTTGAAGAAAGTATACCTGAGAAGCAAACAGACAGTATAATATGTTAAAACTCCATGTGTTGGGTTACAACAAAAGAAAATATTCCAACGGATAAGTAAAACTGATTATATTGAACACTAATTTTAACATACTCAAAAATGAAAAACAAAACTGCATCGAGAGCATACCTTTTTATGGACACTACCATATGATAATAACCAATGTTCATGATCATGAAGATTACTGTAAAATGAGCTGACTGCCGGAATCCGATGACGGCGCCCATAACCTTTAATGCACATTTCTATTTATTCAATAGTATTAAACTTAGAAACTTTTGTCTGGTTTTGGTTGTTTACTCTGACTAGATATTTATTCGAGACATGTTAAGAAATTAATACCTTTTCTGATTTAGTATAGTCATCACGGATAGACGATCTATCCAGTTTTGGTACAACGTTTTCTAGAAACAATCACCGATTTCATATCTCAAAAAGATGTTAAATTAATCAAAAAGAGATGATTAGTTAGGCAGAAACAAGACCATTTCATCGGAATGTCCTTCATGAATGGTTAAGTGATGCAGCATTACCTTATGTAGTTGTTTTCTTTAATTGAGTCGACATGTCTTCAAAATTTTTGTCGTCGAACTAGTGTTACTTGAGATTTGTGGAGTGACCTTGCTCTGCAAAACATTTCTTGAACACATGCAAAAAGCTAAGCAAGTAAAAGCATGCATCTCTTTTAGTTCAGAATAGTCCCAAGACATCTCAAAAGAGTTTTAACAAAGGCAAGTTATATGTTAAAACGAACTATAAGCAAACACATCCGAGGATTAATATTTGTCAAAGAGTTGTAGATATGGGTTATACATAAAAAAGAGGAACTTGTTTCATGGTGCCACAGAACTTATGAGGCTCTTGGTTCTGAAGCTGGTTGCAAGTAAACGCCAAAATCTCAATCCTAAACAATTAAAACAGACAAATAAAAGATGTAGATGTAAAAGAGTTCACCTTGCATCAATATAAATCGATCACCTTGATCTTAAACCTTGATTCTTGTATATTTCTGTGAAACTGTTCTTCAACATACAAAACATAAAACGGATGGTCCATGTGGCTGCGACATTGATGACGAGATTTTCCTTGATCAACGTTCATGAGTCTCCTTCTGTATTATTTTCTAGCGGTAACCTAAAACTATCGAATACACTGAGAATTCAAACCAAAGAGTTAGTTATGAGTAAGGAAGTTCAGAATATAAAAAAGTCCAGTCGGTAAGAAAGTTAAGTAAACAAGTTAAGAATGTTAGCAAAAAAAAAAAAGCAATTAAGCAAGTAAAACAATAAGCAAAAACTAAGGAAGAAAGTGAGAAAATTAAGTAAGGAACCAAAAATAAAATAAGGAAGCAAGCAAGAACGTAAACAACATATCAAGGAAGCGAGTAATGAAGCACACAACTCGGCAAAGCGCACAACTCGGAATCAAGGAAAAAAACCAACACGCAAGGAACCAAGGAAGGAGGCAAGCACACAATCGCATGAAACCAAGGAAGAAAGGAAATAAATAAACAACAAACTGAGAAGCAAGTATTCTGGAAAGTATCAATTAAGCAATGAATTAGAAATAAAAAGTAAGGAAACAAGTAAGCAACCAAGCAAGCTCGTACAGAACGAATCAAGGAAGTAAGTAACGAAGCACACACCTCAGTAAGGAACAAGGAATGAAGCAAGAAAATAAGAAAGCAAACAAGCACACCAAGGAAAAACAGCAAGCACACACGCATGGAACCAAAGAAGAAAGAAAATAAATAAACAACTAATTTAGGAAACTATCAACTAAGAAATGAATTAAACAAAGAAGGAAGTATGCAAGTAAGAAAGTAAGGCAGCTAGCAAGTAAGTACGAAAGAAGTTAGCAAGGTATCAAATAAGGAAGTAAGCAAAAAACAGACAAACAATGAGGAAAGCAAGTAAACAATAAAGCATGGAAGTAAGTGTGAATCTATACAACTAATCAAGTGTGCAAGTTTGTATGCATATATGCATGTATCATGTATGTATGTATGTATGTAATGTATGTATGTGTGTATGAATGAAGATGTGCATGTATGTATACAGGTGTGTTTATATGTATTTTTGGAAACATCTTCTGGTTTCTGAGGTACGTACAATAGACTATGATATCTGTTGCTGCGAAAGAAAAGAGGCATGATATCAAACTATAAAAACAAACTCAAATGACCAATCAAATGAAGAGAATTCAAGAAAACAAACCTTTGGATAAAAAGAAAAAAATTGACTTGACAAAGTTTGGTACGGATTCTGATAGGACCAATGCCTTGTTTGCACGCCTCTTGAATGATTTCAAAAAGCTTTGTGATCAACTTGGTAGCTTCCTTGGTACAATAACTACGAACCAAAATTCCCAGAAGACACAAATCAAAATAGGAACAAATTATCCAGAAGAATCATATTTGAAGTTTGGAGAAGACAAAAAGGGTAACATTCTGCGAGAAAATAATCATAAAATTATACCTTTCTCATGGTAATTAGTCATTAACTTATCGGAAGATGCGTTCTTGAGCCTTATATAGAAGCGAGAGTAACGGTGATTTAGGGTTTATCCCAAACATCTGACCCAACTGTATATTTTTCAAGACAAGTTTCAATAGTGATACCTTATTTGATTGGGTAATCAAAAGAAGGTCATTGCGGATAAGACTTGAAGGCATCATCACGTGGAGTTTCTGTATTTCAGTGTTTCCTTCAACTGTTTTCACTTTAAACTGTTAAATTAATCAAAAGAGACATGATCAGTTCTGAGCATTTTAAGTAGAGCATATACTTTTCAAGTGACCGATAAAAATAATATAATTACCGTTGACAATCGTATCCAGATATAGCAGATTCATGTAACTCATTTGAATTTTGTGGACATCTTCAATCACACGTACATCATCTATCTTGGGAGTTGTGAGTAAAGACCTATATACCAAAAATCATAATCATAAAGATTGAAATTAATTATCTAAATAATAAAACCCGAATATGCTATAAAAAATGATTTTCTGCATACGTTCATTTTCAAGAAAATTTTGGAAATGACCTCACCATCAACACCTAAAATGAGCAAGAACAAAGGGAATCATTGATAAAGATAACTTGGATATAGAAATCTCACTTGTTAACATAAATAAAGATGTGATAAAGTACCAAAAAGACTATTTACGAGATAAAGTACCATAGTTTGGACATAACACCTAAAATGAGCAAGAACACACAAAAAGGGAATCATTGATAAAGTTAACTTGGATATAGAAATCTCACTTGTTAACATAAATAAAGATGTGATAAAGTACCAAAAAGACTATTTACGAGATGAATACGTATGTGGCAGATCCTTTGAGATGACCCACCATCATCACCACAATTTGGGCATATAAACACCTAATATGAGAAAGAAGAAACATATAGGAAATGATTTAAGCTTCGATATGCAAATGACAATGTGACAAAGTATCAGAGACATTACTTACGATATAGAGATATCGAACGGATATGTATGTGGCCAGATCCTTCTAGATGACTTAGTTTTGTCTTGTAGCATGTCAAAATTTATGTTACCTTCCTCTTTACCGTTCTGAAAAGTTTGAGAAACTGATTAACAAATACCTTAACAGTGTCGCCTATTGATTTGAACCCGTACTCAAGCAAACAACATTATTTTTGAGCAAGAACATGTCCTAATTATATACACTCAGTGTAAACCCTGATTATATACACTCAGTGCAAGTGTTGAAGAAAGTCTACCTGAGAAGCAAAAAGACAATATAATATGTTAAAACTCCATGTGTGTGGGGTTACAACAGAAGAAAATATTCCAACAAATAAGTAAAACTGATTTTATTGAACACTAATTTAAACATACTCAAAAATGAAATTCTAAACTGCATCGAGAGCATACCTTTATGGCCACTACCATCTGATAATATCCAATGTTCATGATCATGAAGATTACTGTAAAATGAGCTGACTGCCGGAATCCGATGACGGCGCCCATAACCTTTAATGCGCATTCCTATTTATTCAATAGTATTAAACTTAGAAACCTTTGTCTGGTTTTGGTTGATTCTCTGACTGGATATTTATTCGATACATGTTAAGAAATTACAACCTTTTCTGATTTAGTATAGTCATCACGGATAGACGATCTATCCAGTTTTGGTACTACGTTTTCCAGAAACAATCATCGATTTCATATCTGTAGTTTGCTTCTCAACCAAAATTCACCTAAAGATGTTAAATTAATCAAAAATAGATGATTAGTTAGGCAGAAACAAGACCATTTCATCGGAATGTCCTTCATGAATGGTTAAGTGATGTAACAAATATGAATGGTTAAGTGATGTCCTTCATGAATGGTTAAGTGATGTAGCATTACCTTATGTAGTTGTTTTCTTTAATTGAGTCGACATGTCTTCAAATTTGTTGTCGTCGTACTAGTGTTACTTGAGATTTGTGGAGTGACCTTGCTCTGCAAAACATTTCTTGAACACATGCAAAAAGCTAAGCAAGTAAGCATGCATCTCTTTTAGTTCAGAAAAGTCCCAAGACATCTCAAAAGAGTTAACAAAGGCAAGTTATATGTTCAAACGAACTATAAGCAAACACATCTGAGGATTAATATTTGTCAGAGACTCAAAGTTGTAGATATGGGTTATACATTAAAAAGGGGAACTTGTTTCATGGTGCCACAGAACTTATGAGGCTCTTGGTTCTGAAGCTGGTTGCAAGTAAACGCCAAAATCTCAATCCTAAACAATTAAAACATACAAATAAAAGATGTAGATGTAAACGAGTTCACCTTGCATCAATTTAACCCATAATACATATATACAGTTTCACTTAATGAAGAAGTATAGAGAGCAGAATGATCATAAACCTTGATACTTGTATAATTCGGTGAAACTGTTCGTCAACATACAAAACATAAAACGGATGGTCCATGTGGATGTGACATTGATGACGATGAGGACTTTTCCTTGATCGACGTTAATGAGTCTCCGTCTGTATTATTTTCTAGCGGTAACCCAAAACTATCGAATACACTTGAGAAATCAAACCAAAGAGTTAGTTATGAGTAAGGAAGTTCAGAAGGTAAAAATGTCCAGTCGGTAAGGAAGTTAAGTAAACAAGTTAAGCATGTTAGCAAAAAAAGCAATTAACCAAGTAAGACAATAAGCAAAAAATCAAGAAAGAAAGTGAGAAAATTAAGTAAGGAACCAAGAAAGAAAATAAGAAGCAAGCAAGAACGTAAACAACATATCATGGAAGCAAGTAATGAAGCACACAACTCAGCAAAGAACAAGGAATCAAGGAAAAAAACCAGCACGCAAGGAACCAAAGAAAGAAGGAAGCACACTAGCATGAAACCAAGGAAGAAAGGAAAACAACAAACTGAGAAGCAAGTAACCAAGGAAGGTATCAATTAAGTAATGAATTAGAAATAAAAAAAGTAAGGAAACAAGCAAGCAAGCGAGCTAGTTAGAACGAATCAAGTAAGTAAGTACTAAGTAATGAAGCACACAACTCAGTAAGGAACAAGGAATGCAAGTATCATGTATGAATGAATAAGAAAGCAAATGTATGTTTGTATGAATGTAGATGTGCGTGTATGTATGTATAAATACAGGTGTGTTTATTTGTATTTTTGGAAATATCCTCTGGTTTCTGAGGTATGTATAGTAGACTATGATATCTGTTGCTGCAAAAGAAAAGAGACACGATATCAAACTATAAAAACAGACTCAAATGACCAATCAGAAGAAGAGGATTGAAGAAAACAAACCTTTGGATAAAAAGACAAAAACTGACTTGACAAAGTTTGGTACGGATTCTGATAGGACCAATGCCCTGTACGCCTCCTTAATGATTTCAAAAAGCTTTGTGATCAACTTGGTAGCTTCCTTAGTACAATAACTACGAACCAAAATTCCCAGAAGATACAAATCAAAATAGGAACAAATGATCGTGAAGAATCATATTTGAAGTTTGCAGGAAAAATAAAAAAAGGTAACGTTCTACGAGAAAATAATCACAAAATTGTACCTTTCTCATGGTATAATTAGTCATGAACTTATAGGAAGATGCGTTTTTGAGCCTTACATAGAAGCGAGAGCAACGGTGATTTAGGGTTTTTCCCAAACATCTGAATTATTTTTTTTCTGCAAATAATTTCAAGCCGCGATATGAAAAATTAGACGAAATTAATCAATACCCAAGTTCGCATAACATTTAGGTTTCCAAATAGCCATAGATTTTAGAAATCACCATGTCACTTCATATCTCGATATGTTATGTTATATGACTATAGAGACGATCAACAAATTACGATTATGTATCCCTAATCTATCAATCGTTATCTACTACACTAAAATCTAAAACAAACCCTAATCAAGAATTCAAAACCTAGAAAAATAGACACTCCAAGAGCGAAATTACAAAGACAAATCACACAAAATTTTAGAGAAACCCCAAAAGAACTTAAATTCAAAACATACTGTTCATGAAGCGAGAGAAGAAGACCCAAACGCTCTTCGAAGTTCCAACGGCTATTTTAGTTTTTTTTTTTTTCCTTCGACTTGATAATGACTCTCAGTTAAATTGAATATTATATCTCGATATTTAAAGATTTCAAAAAATTTGCAAACTAAAAGCCCAAAACGAGAAGGCCCAATCAGAAAATAAAAGTTTACGAGGGTGATTGGTGGGTGCTATGACTACAAATATTTTACTGTTATAATAACAGTATTTATATATAGTTATATTACCGAAAGAAATTTTATCTGACCTGCAAAACTCGGATGTATTTATATAAAATATAGAGAGAATATGAAAACTGTGTTTGAGAGAGAATATCTTTATTTCTCTTGTTTTCTTATGTTTCGAAAATGATCTAAATCGTTAAGCGCCATATTTATAGTGTAATAGATGGAGTTTACTTGTCACGCAGCAGTGTGATGACTCCACATATACGTAAGATATGACAGAAGAGTAAAATTTTGCTGCTAATTTTGCTTTTGACATTCTGACACTCCTTGGAGATCAATGTCACTTGCGTTGCGTTTTTCTGCTTAGCGTCTTTGTTGTCTCGTTAAAAATCCTTATAGGAAAACCCAATGGGATAAAACCTCATAAGGTAAAAAGAGTGTAACATAGCTCCCCTCGAATGAAGATCGATATGTCATATGTTGATGGCCTTCGATCTTGTGGACATGTTTGAACATTGAGGTGGATAGTGACTTTGTGAAGAGATCGCGTCGCATGATCGACATATCTTACTTGATATCGTTATTTCACGTCTTGAGTGTATCGAAAACCGGAGGAATATTTTTAGTTCTATCGCTTTTGATATATCCTTTTTTTGTCTGAGCGACACATGCAGCATTATCTTCGTAAAAAATTGTTGGCTCTGTGTTAACGTGGATTCCGCTGCTTGATTGAATGTGTTGTCTGATCGATCTCAACCATACACATTCTCTACTTGCTTCATGGAGAGAGATGATCTCGGCATGATTTAAAGAAGTAGCAACAAGCGTTTGTTTCTGTGAACGCCATGATATAGCAGTGCCTCCGATCGTGAATACATATCCTGTTTGTGATCGAGCTTTGTGTGGATCCGATAAATATCCTGCATCTGCAAAAACAATCATTTGACCATTTGAGTTGTTAGGATAAAATAACCCTAAATCAATTGGCCAAGATATCGAGAAAACATGTTTAATCCCATTGTCTTGAGTAGGGGATGAACTATATCTTGCTAAAAGATTAATGGCAAATGATATGTGCAGTACATCTGATTTGGATACATAAAACTCGTCGCTTAGATATGGCCCTTTTGGGCCAAGTATCTCTTCATTTTCCTCAGATGGTCGGAATGGATCATTATCGACATTGATGTTACCGACCATAGAGTCTTGAAGGAGTAGCCTTATCCATGTTAAATCTTTTTAACACTCTTTTAGTATATGTGGATTGATGCAATGTACTTACGAGATCTCTCGATTTGTAAAGACAATCTTTTTACGTCGAGATCTTTCATCTCAAATTCTCCTTTAAGGTAATTTGATGCTCGTATTTCCTTTTGAGTTCCAATCATATTTAGATCATCAATTATACGATTAATACAATCCGGATGTTGTTTTCTTTGATGAAAACACATGGGCATATAGGATTGTTCACATATTCTTCTTTCAGTGTTCCGCGATTATACCACATCTTTCAATTGTTTTGTCCATATAATGATCTTTGCAATTTTATTGCACATAACTCTTTGGGTTTAGAACTTAATCTTACGGCATTTTGAACCATCAAATTTTCATATAGATATTAGTATCTGACCAATATCAGGTAACTTGTGACAACATCCATGAGACGCATTTAAGGCCAATTCAGCAGGGAATCTAAGCGTATCCATAACGGAGAATATGTTTCCCGTAATCAATTCAGTCTTTGAGAAAAATCTTGAACCACGCGAGCTTTATATCTAATAATCTCGTTTTTCTTTTCGTTTTCTAACGAATACCCATTTATATCAGACCGGTTTCACGTCTTCGGTGTGAGTACATAGGTCAGAATATTTTTGCATTGATCGAGTTCGACTTGTATAGCATTTTTCCATTTTGGTCAGTCATGTCTTTTTCGCGTTATATCTGACTACGCTCCAAATCATCATTTTCATCACATATTTCCTTTGCAATAAGGTATATGAAAACGTCATCGATGCTATCAACTTCATGTCAATTTCATGTTTTTCTATTTATAACGTAATTGATGGAAACCTCATGATTATCTTCATGATTATGAGTTTCCATGTTATCATTAGTCTCATGGTTTGTTTCTTCCAAAATACATTATGTTATTTTCTTTTCTTTTTCTAGGATTTTTATCCTTATAACCAATGGCACGCTTCAGGCTTACTTTAGACTCACGTGTATCATCTGCTCTTCCATCTTCATGTGGTATTTCAATTCCAGCAGGAACATTTGCAGCTGGTATATGTGATTTAGTTACCGTTTTGGTATCTGCAAATGCATCAGGTAGCTGATTTGCAATTTCTGCAAATTTATAATCGGTCGAACTTCTAGTTCTGACTGTTTGGTAGGTGTATCAAGATGTGACAATGATGGTACACACCATTTGATATCTTTCTCCACTTGTTTACTTTCTCCCCTAGAACCGGTAATGTTTTCTCGTCAAAATGACAACCAGAAAACGTCGTAAAACATCTCCGATCCATGGTTCGGTATAATTGATGGAGAATCATAACCAATATATATTCAACCTTCTTTGTGGTCCCATCTTTGTACGTTGTGGTGGTCTTCTGAGGCACATATCTGCATGACAAAAATTCTTAGATGAGAAATATTTGGTTCTCGACCAAATGTTAACTGTAATGAGGAATATTTATGGTATGCACTTGGTCTTATCCGAATTAGTGCCTCTGCATGCAAAATAGCATGTCCCTTTACAGGTGTTGGGAGTTTTGATCTCATTATCATTGGTCTTGCAATTAATTGCAGCCGTTTAATCAATGATTCAGTCAACCCATTTTGCGTATGAACATGAGCTACAGGATGTTCAACTTCAATTCTCATTACCATATAGTAATCATTAAATGATTGGGATGTGAATTCACCAACATTGTCTAGTCTAACTCTTTTAATGTGATAATCCGGAAACTGTGCCCTTATTTTGATTATCTGAGTTAGAAATCTCGTAAATGCTATATTACGAGATAATAATAGACAAACATGTGATAATCTGCTGGATGCGTCAATCAGGACCATAAAATAATAGAATGGTCCACATGGTCGGTGTATGGGTCCACAAATATCGCTTTGAATTCTTTCAAGGAACTAAGGTGATTCTTTATCAACCTTGAGTGGCGATGGCCTTATGATAAGTTTTCCAAGAGAACATGCAACACATGTCATTTTATTTCCCATATCAATCTCCTGGATTTTTAGAGAATGACCATGTGAGATCTCTATTATTCTTCGCATCATTGTGGTACCTGGGTGACCTAGGCGATCATGCCACAATATGAAATCTTCTGGATTTCTTTTTACAACAAGATGTGATTCTATTGCATCTATATATGTTTGATGCAAACCAGAAAGAAGCTTTGGTAATCTTTCCAAGATATTTTTTTACCATTTTTATCAGAATTTATATACATAACCTTCTTTTCATCCTCAGTCCCAGACTGGGTATCATACCCTTGAAGGCAGATATTTTTAAAACTCAACAAATTCTTTTTTGAATTTGGAGCATACAAGGCATTATCAATGGAAAATTTTGTTCCATTTGGCAACGAAAATCTGGTTTTATCGGTTCCTTCTATCACGTTCGCAAGAACTGATATTGTGTTGACAATGATATTTTTGAATTTTAAATCAGAAAAATATCTCTTGTTTCTCAAAATAGTGTACGTTGTTCCACTATCTGGTATACAAATTTCTTTTACTATTTCTTTGGATATTGTTTTCTCTGTATTGTACACTATACCTCTGGCGGTGAACAATAATTTTGGCAGTGAATAGTAATTCTGGCGGTGAACAGTTCCTCTGGTATGAACAATACTCTCAACGTGAATAGCGTCTCACGGTGGTAACGGTGATTTCTTGCGTGAATAGTGAATTTTGACATTGAAGGTAACTCCTGTCGTGAATAGTAACTAGCGGTATCAGTGGTAAAATAACGATCAGAGTGATCGTGCTGATAACGTGTTATAAGAACGGTGTTTATATATAGTTATATTACCGAAAGAAATTTTACTGATCCGCAAAACCCGAGTGTATTTATATAAAATATAGAGGAGATATGAAAACTGTGTTTGAGAGAGAATATCTTTATTTCTCTTGTTTTCTTATGTTTCAAAAATGATCTAAATACATTAAGCGAAACCTCATATTTATAATGTAATAGATGGAGTTTACTGTGCACGCACAGTGACAGTGGACTCCACCTATATACATAAGGTATGACGGAAGAGAATAAAATTTTACTGCCTAACTTGCCTAACTTTTCACATAACTTGCCTAACTTTTCACAGTTACAACACAATTTTGTGACATGCAATTTCTTCCAAACAGACTTTGATCCTTTTGTTTTTAACAAGTGTGTTCTTTTATTTTACTATTATTATTAGAAGCATTATTCTAAATTTTTAATTCAAAACATGATTTTAAAATTTTATAAAATCCATTTAGAAATCGCGTTTTCACAAAATTACAACTTTATAACATCTTTCTAGTGTATGTAACAAAAATTAATTAATTTTAAGTGCATATTAATATATAAGTGTAATGATCTATGATGTTATGTTTTAAAATAATTTAAAAAAAGAATACAATTTTTATCAAAATATTATGAATCCTTAAATGTAATCAAAAGTCTATTTATAGTAATTAAAAATTAAAAATTAAGTTAACTTAACCAAAAAAAAGAAACAATATATTTAAAAATGTGATACATCAGTAAATACAAATCCTTTCAATATTTTGATATTCCTTATTAAAACACGAACACGAACTGTAACCACATTCCCTCTCACTTGTTATTGGCTCCAGGTTCCCATGTAGGCTTAATATAACCGTTTTCCACTCTTAAAAGAAAAATTACCAATTTTTTCATATCTATATTTATCATTAATTTTGTGCTTGGAAGAAACATTCAGTGGTTAGAGAGTATGACTAAGGGAATCATATGATCTAACTGGCCAGTAACGTGTGAGCAAATGAGAAAAAGTGAAAAATAGGGTTAGTTCTAAGTTTGATTATCAAGCTTACTCTCAAATTTGTTTTTCTTTTTTGATGAAATGTTAAATTCATTAAAAAGGGGAGTTATTTACAGTGGAGTACAATTATTAAAAACAGAAAAAAAAGAGAAAACACCGTTGAAGGTGTATTAAGCTGGCGAAAACAGAGCATAACAAAACCAAAAACCAAAAACAGAGTTACATTGGTCGATTAGAAACGTTGTGGTTTCAACGCTCTCCATCTGTCGGACAACGCTTGAGACTCTTCTTGGGTTGCGCTTCTCTTTTGAGTTGATTCTGTCTTGAATTGATATGGAAATCATGTGGCCGAGATGGTGGTAAGTGATTGGAGCTGCTTGGTGGTTTCTGTTGTTTCGTTCTTGCCACAGGAAATAGATTGTATTCTGGAATATCATTCGGTATATGATGTTGTCAAGCTTGCTCTTGCGATTGAGTAGAAGGGAGTTGATAGCGTAATTCCAATCAGGAGTTGCTATTCGTCCCAGTAGCTTTGTACATAGGCCGTTCCAGATGGTAAAAGAGTATGGGCAGGCAAAGAAAATATGATCTCTCGTTTCAATCCTTTCTCCGCATAACGGGCATGGTGTTCGAGCACCCCATTGAGCAGCACGATCCCCAGTTGATAGTCTATCCATTATTGCTAACCAAGTAATAAAGGATTGCCTTGGTACTCCATATTTAAACCACACAATTTTTGCCCAACGAACACACTTTTTTTTTATCTCGTGCCTGCATCCATGTTAATTTCGCATTGAACTCTTCCTTGAAGTCGTTGCTACTGGATCTCCACTTCACTATATCTCTGCCGGCTTCAGCATTGGGTGGTGGCAGCGATCGAATATGTGTTATAATCTCCGAGATCTCCCGATTCCGACAGCGTCGGAATTGCCATTCGTTAGCACGTGTTACTCTCAATATTTTGAATTTCCATAGGATTTGTTTCCCTAACTCTACTACCTTTTTAAAATGTTACAGCAAAAGCATCTCTCATCCTCTCAACCATTTAGAAATATAATCATATCTCAAATCCAGAAAATGATCAGATAAAACTACAATTTGGAATCTTCCGATCATGTTTTTTCTATAATCTATTGGAAATAACAACATATGACAACTACTACTATAACAACATATGACGACTACCACTATTTTAGAGAAAAAAATGAGCTTTATGTAAAGTCTAGGACAAATTCAACGAATGTATTCAATCCTTTTTTAAAACTTTTTTTTGGGTCGGATGGTTTTCATTCTAAGTGACTCTATTTATAAATTTTTATGATGCTAAAGTCTGAATTTTTTGTGCATCACATAGTTATGGATTTTATTTTTGTTTTTATCTACATATGGATTGGTAATACTTAAGGGAATGATAGCTTAAGAAGAAATATCAAGGAGAAAGACAAGAAGAAAGAGCAAGAGCTGAAGATAAAATGATGGAACAAGAGAGAGAAAAAAAACCAAAGAACAACATATGAATGTGATGGAATGTGATTTTATTATATGTATTATCTCCTTCCTAATTTTTATATCAAGATAAAATTATTTTTAGTACACATATTTAATGTGATCTGTTATTTTCAAAAGTTAATAATGATTTTTTTCTTTTTGATGAAAATGTAATATTTATTGAATATGCGTGAATATACAAGTGGAATGTTTAATTAAAGAATACAAAGAACAGAGCTTGTTAAAAAAACAGAGTACTTTTAACTAGGAAACAGGGCATTCACCGAAAAGTGACAGCAGCCAGCGAGAGACTAAGGGATATAGATTGCGCGCCAACTTTCCGACAAGGCAGCAACCTCCTCAGCGTTGGAGCGATGTCTGGAGTGAATGCGGTCACAAACCGTCTTCTTGATGGTCTGCATCAATCTGCTACAGGGAATGGCTGAGGAGTTGTGCAGCCGATTGTTCCGTTCACGCCAAACCAGGTATAGGGTAGACTTGAAAAGCATACCATACAGCGTATTGTCAACACGATTCTTCCGGTTCCGGAGCATGGAGTTGATGTTATGTGTCCAGTCGGGAGAAGGTAAACATCCTAAGAGCTTGGAGCAGAGTGATGCCAAATAGTGAAGACATAAGGACATGCGAAAAACAAGTGATCACGTGTCTCATTACGCTCTCCACAAAGAGGGCAAGGATGAGAGCTACCCCAGCATGCTGCTCGACTACCCGTAGAGATGTCCAAGAAGGCTTCTTGTCCAAGTCTCTGATACTCAAATTTATTCTTATTTCATATTTGATCCAAATCATGGTTTGGTCAAGACTCAAGACAAAAGCTATCGTTTTTGTCATAGCAAAACAAAAGTTGCTTCTCAAATTTTAAACGTTGCATACAAGTACATAATTAATCTGAGTTTCTTGTTCTTGTTCTTTTTTAACATTTGAGTCTTAGCATTACATTTGTTCTTTTCTCTGTATCTTTTTCACAAACATGTCTCTTCTTTTGTGTTTTCTCTTTTTTTTTTTTTTTTTTTTGCTATTGCGTTTGATCATGGAGACAACCTGAAACTACCTAAGATCAGTGAAACTCTTCTAAATATTAAGCTTCTATCCATGCTTATGTAAACTTAATAGTTTTCCTCTATGCAGGCTGACTTGGGACATGGATATTCCATCACACAATAGCTTTCACTTCTTGCCATTCGTAATATTGCTAATGAAAATGTCTGAGTGTACAGGCTCACAAGCCATTGGTGCGTGAACTCCATACAAATATTATGATCTAGGGTTGGTTTACCCATTTTGACGGTAAGTAATTTTGTGAGTGCACTGAATTGGAAAATAATGAATTCATTATGCAAATATGGATGCTATTAAAGTGCTGACAAAAAAAAAAAAAAAGTAGGATGTAATTAAGGATGTTAATTAGGCTCAAAATTCACGGGCTTACCCAACACGGCAACACCATAAATTGTGGGCTTGGTTTCTTACACTGAAAGAAAAAATGTATTTAGCGCCTAATTAGGATTAAATAAATATTAAATGATCAAAAGCAATTACTACTAAATATAAAAGTAGTTAAACACATCCTATTTCTCTTCAAAAAAACAAGTGTACAAAGTCTATCAATTACCCATCATGTTTTCCCATTTATTACTTTTAGTAAAGATTATACCTTAGGTTCTCTCATAAGGTTTTGTTATATTCCCTCCGTTTGAGTTTATTATATGTTTTAGCTAAAAAACACGGGATTTCACAAACTATATTAAACTATAATTTACTTTTATATATATTAGAAACATAACTTAATACATATTCCCTCTGTTTCAGAATATAAGGGGTCTTATAAAAAAACATGCATGTTAAGAAATCTATTTTTACAATTCTTTTTTATTAAAACATGATTTATTAAGAAGAATATTAATAGTCATTTCAACTTTAAGTCAAATTTATTTCTCTCTCTATCAATATATATTTAGTAATAAGAATATATATATATAAGGAATAATTAATAAAGTTGTATAGAAAGTTGAGAAAACCTTATATTTTGAAATAAAAATAAATCTCTAAAACCTCTATATTATGAAACAGATGGAATAGTTTAGTAAACTCAACTAATGGTATAATTTACTACTGAATATTTAATGGCCACAGAAACTAAATACATTTAATTTGGTGCATAGAAATTTGTAAATCTTATTATATAAAGTAGAACACGTTCAATGTGTGTGTGACACATATCAAAGAGATAACTCATTAGATTTCAAATTAAGATTGTGACACGTGTCAATTATAATTTATAATTTTTTTAAAAATGGAAAGATAATTGTTTCATCAGAAAAAAAAAGTGTCAACAGCATAAAAGACAAATTTCTATATAAAAATGTAAAATTGATAATTTTTAGTTCTAACAAAATGTCAATAACATAAAAAAAAACTTTTCGATTATGTTAATTTTAGTTTAGTATTGTAGTAGTTTGGTTATAAATACAATTATTTAGACTCTCAACAATTCATCTTCTCTATCATCTTTTAGTTTTCTTTATTTTACATATTAAATTCAGAAAAATAAATTAAGGAGTTCGTCTTACTCTATATCAGTTAGATAGAAATCATGTTTATAGTCGTATTATAATACGTGTTTTTCAAAAATGGAAAGTAAAAAATATTAAAAATAATATATTCATGAAAATGGAGTTATTATTAACTGATAAAAATATAATAATTGATATTAGTGTTTAATTTACTTAACTTTTGTAGAAAATACTATTTTATAATAATTACTTAATTTCAGTTTTATTTAGTTATTCACAGAAAAAAAATCAAAGTTTTGTGCATCATTCTCTTCTTCAAAAATTTGACTGAAAAAAATTATTTATAAAATATAATTTTTATATATTTTTGATAAAATATATTTTCATATAAATATACATAAAATATAATATAATATTATCTTCCGGCGTTATAGCATCATATTTAATATTAGTAAGTAATAAGCGCTAATAGTAAGATTTTTTCCAATTGTAACCCTAAAATTCACTCAATCTCGTTTGACAAGGGAGCTTTCGTCTCTCTCCTCGAGTTCAACCCTCTTGTCGTGACCTTACCGTGGTTGGCCGGATAGAGCTGGTAGTTGTCCTCCATGAAGATAAAGTTTTAATCCGACTTAGCAAAACGAGTATTAGAGAGGAGGATAAATATATTTGCGAGGCCAAATACAACAAGAGCAAATATGTTCAATCCATCATGCGCGAAGTTGCATGGACTCTTGGGTTTGATTTGGAGGTATGATTATTTGTTTTTAATCATCTTTCAGAAATCCCTAGCTTCCATGGTATTTTATTAGTTATCCCTTCCTTCTGTAGATTTAAAGTCTTGCGGTAGATTTTGATCTACCTTTTTGGTATGATTACTATAAGTTGTATTGCTGATTTGTTTTTATTTTATTTTAATTTATGGAACTTGTTGCTTGTATCTAATAAAATAAGACATAAAAAATATCTAATACATCTAACATATAAAAACAAATGGAATAATTTTAGGATCCATAAATGATTATATTTTGGATTTACTCATTTGGAAATTGGATTTCTTATAGGATTTGAAACTATATACTCTATATTGGCTTTTTACCATTTTGTTCCATATTTCGCTGCACATGTGTTGCACATAAGTTCTTTATTCTATGCACACAGTTGCAGAAAGTATAAAGATTTCGATTATAGACTAACCAAATAAACCCAAAAGTATATTCAATTAAAACTAGGACAAATCTATTGAGAAATAAACAAAATTGAGAAATACATGGAAAATTATAAGTTACCCATTACATAAAATTAGATCAATTATGCACACAAAAAAAAACAAAAAAAAAAGAATCACGCAAAAACAAAGAACCACCACAATTAACATACAAAATTATCCATCACAATTAACATAAATAAAATTATCTTTAACATAAACAAAATTATCATAAATCACCACCACTTTCCAGGCTCTCCAGGCTCCAGCGCTTCCCACATGTACTCCGGCTCCGGCGCTTCCCACATGTACTCCGGCTCCCGCGTCTAAGGTGGCGGCGTCTGCTTCGCAGCTTTCTTCGGCGGAGAGTGGTGGTGATTTATGATCCATAAATCATTTTAGTTTGGATTTACTCATTTGGAAATTGGAGTTCTTATAGGATTTGAAACTATATACTTTTTATTGGCTTTTTACCGTTTTGTTCCATATTTGGCTGCATATGTATTGCACATAAGTTCCTTATGTTTAACTTTTATAATTAGATACTTTTGATTTAACTTTCAACCAAAGTTTTGATTGCAATATGATCTTAAAGGCATGCCAAAGATACACAAATGCAAGTTCATTGAAGCTAATACATAACTTCATGGAGCTGATGCAATAACTAGGATGCAATAACTGGGATGCAAAATGTGGGTAAAGTCAAGCTATTTTTTCCAAAACAAAAGATAAGAGGTTGATCATCAAAGCGGAGTATGATTCGTTTGATGCATTTGGTCCGTAATACTTTGAGTGAAATTTTGGATGCAAACAACAAAACTTGCATTGTCAAAAAATTTAGAATGTATAGTATGAGGTGCAATTTTAAGATATTAATAACAATATTTACTTTGAAATTTGTTATTAATAACAATACTAATCTGAGAGAAAGAGTGAAAAGGAAAAAACAAAGGACAAAAAGCAGCGACTTGATCAAGAGGCTGAGAGAAAATCATGAAAGGATAAAAGAATTCCACTCAAAATTAGAGAAGGCAGCTGAAAACTCGAACTAGTCTATAACACAGGTTAAACTCTTTGGAGACCTTTATCTCACTCATAGATGTAAGCAACAAAAAACTATCTAGCAATTAGTATTATGGAATTAGTTCCACATAATGAATTATTATACCTTTTGACATCCAACAATTAACATTACCTTCGAGATTTGAGAGATTCATATCTAAAGACATCCACCAACTAACATTATCTTCTCAAAAACTACTTGCTGATGTGTTCTGGTGTTTCTTCTTGCTTATGTTTTGACTTTTTCTTGCTCATATTTTGACTTATTTTTGCTCATGTTTTTACCTCTTCTAACTCTTAACTGGTTCGCAAGTTCTTTCCTAGTGCTTCTCGATTTCTTGGTCGTCAAGTTTTTTCTTCTCAGAGGCATAATTTGAATTTTCTTGTATTTTGAATACTTTTGTTGAGTGGGTTTAATTTGTGATCAAACATTACTTCAGTTTAAGTCTCCATCGTGACATAGTAGAAAATAATAATTGTGTATATGTAGTTGGTTAGAGATATACTTACAGTCCAAAGGTTTCAGTAATTCACTAGACGAAGTCGAAGATGCAACGAATACGTTCCTAGTATTTGATTGTGGTCAAGCTAATAACCACCTTTTCGGTGGATTTTTTAAAAAGCTGTTTTTGTTTTCTGGTTACAATTATAAAAAGCTGTCTATATTAACTGCTTTTATTTAGTTTTTTTTTTCATATGGCGTGTGAATAAAAAGGAAAAGATTAAATTTACTGGACACAAATGCAAATCTTTATTGCAATCTAAATCATTTATCTTTCAAAAAAAGACTAAATATTCCTTCTTTGACTGTAATGATTCAAACTTCAGTCTCTCTTTTTTTTCACTATCAGTCTTTATTTTTATTCAAACTTGGTCCATAGGCTCATAGCATTGGATATGTCTATATATTTGACTGTAGATTTATAAAAATATGCATATTGAATTACACTGTTTGCAACATTAATGTCTATGTAGACATTTGATCGATTAAGATTTTTCAATATCGTCATTAAATGGAACAATTATCTATATTAATTCCCAATTTATTAGGATTATCTTATAAAAATATATAAAGTTTAGTTTATGCATTACGTTACTTTGTAAATAATATTAAAATTATGCAAATATAATTTTAATTATTAAACACATTATATGTTTTTTTATTTCACGAATTTAACAAATATAAAAATTTACATAAAAGAGAAAAGTCGATTCATATTTACTCGAAATCTCCCATATATTGTTTTATCCTCTTGTGCATAAGAATATGTCAGCTATATAATGCAGCGGCTGTGTGTTTATACTTTATATGTTTTCACCTGCTTAGTTTTGTCTGTTAGTCTTTCAGAATATTTATAATATAAATCGATCGGTATGCAAACCAATCAATTTTTTTTCTCTGTATTTTGTTTTCATTTAAACGTGTATAAGAAAATTACTTCAGAATATAAATTTTCTACTTATAAAAATTTATGTACTACTACTAAATACTCTTCACTTGATTCCGTGTGGATATTATTAGTATTGGTTTTAGAACTTGCAAACATGTAAGAAATTAAACAACGACCAAAACTTCTATGTAGAAACTATAACTAATAAACCTAAAAGTAGGGAGATATTTATGCCTCAAGAGGTTATTAATTATCATACCTTGTGTTATCAAAAGACGACCAACAACAAACATTCCCTTCGAGATTTGAGAGATTTGTATCATTAAATGCACTTCTCAAAATACTAGTAAGTACTTGTTGACCAAAATAAAATAAAAAATACTAGTAAGTACTTAAAACCTTATTTCGAGTCTCTCAAACGTAATCCATAACAAGACCATGCAAAAATGGCCCCAGAGATAAGACTTTGATGAGTCTCCACGTCACTTTTATTTTCGGCTTTTGTCCCCTAATCTTTCGACAACATTCGTCTCGTACCCCGACACTTTCCGGGACCTCTGTCTCTCCCTCTCTCTTTCTCCTCTCCTCTCCCATTTCTCTATTCTTTTAACTTTTTTCTTATTCACGAAAATAACTTCTATTTTAGTTTTCTCTTCTCCCATTTGTATGTAACTCGTGGTCCATCTTCATTTGTATTAATGCTCTGGATAATTTAATCTTAAAACGTTATACAGCTATTTTTGTTTTTTATATGGGTTCCTATTCATATTCGTACCATAGTTGTGTTTTGTTTGTCTACCAAAACAATTAGTTCCATGAGATATGTGTCAATAACTCAATACTAAACATGCAACGTTATTTTTATTTATTTATGGATAACTTCAAACAAATTTAAATAATCATGGTTTAGGAGATAACGTCATTTTATCATCTTATTTTGTTGAGTGGTGCCTTGATCTTCCTACTTAAAATATAAATAAATATATTGCCACCGGGAATATTAATTTAAATAACCTTATTTACGAAAAGAAAATAGAAAACTAGAATAATAATTAATAAAAGAAAAAAGGAAAAGAGTGAAGGCAACAGCACATAATGAGAGGTTAGTATGGGCTCACAAACTCTTATGTTTCTTTTCTTTTCTTTTTTCTTTTTCCAATTATTAATATCTATTGTTTCTTACCAAACTAACCACATAAATATTTATATATTACCGTTATAAATTTTTTTTTAAATTATGTGTGTATGTCCCTCTCTATATATATACACTGAAACATATGTTCCCAATTCAAACATTGTTTTGTCTCAAACAAATTTCTCTGAACACACTCAACAACATATCCCATAACAGAAAAAAAAAAAAAAAGCTATAAAACAACAAAAGAAGCAGCCATGGAAGAAGATAAACAAGAAGCTTCAATGCCACTAGTTCCCATAGACAGCTTCTCTTACAGTTGGTTAGTTAATTTTCCTTCTTTAGAAGCTTCCACTGATGATCATCATCAAACCTACGAAGATTCTTCTTCTTGTTCTTCTTTCATCGAGATGGATCCAAGATTGCCTCCTTCAAGAAGATTCTTCATCAAAACAGCCCATGAAAGTAGCTTCAAGTTCGATAACTTCGTCTCTTTCTCCGACGAAGATCACTCTTTAGTTCACGCCGACGAGCTTTTCCGTGACGGCTACGTCGTGCCTTATCGATTAAAAGCCACGTCAGCGGCTACCGAGGAAGAATCTGAGCCGTTGGATACAGCAACGACGGCGAAGATTGAGACACGTGGCGTTAAGAGCAAGTCTTCTCCTACTTCTTGTAGAAAGCTGAGAAGAGTGTCCAAATGGGTTTTGTTGAAGTATCTTGATTTTTTGACGCCATTGTGTAGAAGATTAAGGAGATGTAGATACGCTGGAACAACCGGAAGTATCGGTAAGGATTCGAGGATCCGTGTAACGACGTCGTCTAGGAGCAGAGTTTATTCTGATGAAACGACGTCGTCACCGAGAATAAGTGTGGCCGATGACTATAACTGGAGAAGATCTTGCGACTCCGAGAGCTCTATTTACGAAGCCGTTCTCCATTGCAAGAAATCATTCGGTACGTTAACAATATATTTAACATTTTTTTTAGTTTCATTCTATAACTTTGATTAAATTTGTTAATTAAGCTTTGTTAATTTTAACAGAGAAATGAGAAGAATCCATGGAAGAGGAGCAGGTAGAAGTAGAGATGGGGAATATTTAAGCTTTGAGAGAATAAGCAAATTGCATTAACACGTTACACATGGAGTGGGAGAGAGAGATAGAGCAACTTGTGATGTGTCTTTTTGTTGTTTCTCTCTCTTGAATTAAAGAGATTGATGTGAATGATCCATGTGAATGTGTCATCTGATGTGGATCAAGAATGTTTTTGTTTTTTTACATGAGTGGGCACATTTATAGAAATATATATATATATATATATGTATATGGGGCTGCAAGCAGAATCAAGAAAATGTTTTCAGATTTTCTTGGCTATTTTTCTCCATATATTTGAGTCATGTAAGTTAAATAGTTTCTATTTATATATGTAAAACTATAAGTGTCTACCCATGTTTACTTTTCTTGGGTCCAATTGTGTTTGAATATTCTTACTTTTTGTGCAAATTTTGTCTTTTCTTGTCTTAGAGATCATACGGGGATGTCATCATGCATGATTGAACTCTTTCTTATCATAATTGTAACTCAAATACTTAAATCGAGTAGGAAAAAATTGATATTCCCAAAAATAAGAAAAGCTATCCAAACTATATTAATATAATTCATAACCAAGTGAAGACAGTTTCATATAGAGTGGTTCTAAAGGTTGTGGTGAATATGTATGTTCCAATAAATATCCAAACTATAATGATATATTTGCTGGACGAATCTTTTATTTTGGTTACTGCAAAATCTTCATGACGTATGTATGTTCTAGAGATTAGTTTATATTTTGGAATAAAATTATACAGCTAAAGATAAATTTACTGCAAAACTCGTATCAGATATATTTTAACAAGGTAATACTACAAATCTACATATATAAAACAAATAAATAATAAAAACTAAAATTTTAGTAGTGAATTTGCGAGTTCTGAAAAGTGTAGGATCAGAATTCATTTTATGAAACTGTTGGTTTTAGAAAATAATTTTTCCTTCCAACACCAGAATAATTTCTTGTAGAATGAGCGTTACTATGAATTAATGATCCCAATATGTGTTTCAAGATACGTATAAATATAAACAAATACATATGAGAATAAATGTGTAATGGTAAGAAGACATGTCAACAAGTTTGTGATTCTAAGAAAAAAGTTAGGCAAAAGTCAATGTAGGAGATAACTGTAAGAAGCGCAAGTGTTTGCCTATGACACAAACATAGTTTTTTTTCTTAATAAACATATTTTTGTTTTCTAAATAAACATAATTTGCGAAAGTATCTTTAGACAAGTGGTTAAAGTTTACATCTTTTCTATCGGAATTCGACTTCATGTAACTGCTTATTTGCATTTGTTGACAAAAAAAATAAACATAATTTGCAAATGATAAAAAGCAAATATGGATGAAAACGTATAACATTAAACAACATCTTATGTGCTTTACATTTCATGGCTGAGCTTAAAGTTTTGCATATTTGAAATGTATAAATATAAATAAAGACGCCTATTTACACTTTTACACACTTATTATATCAATATATTAAATTAGAAGTATAGAACTACGAATTCAGATAATTATATCCAAATATATATATATATATACACAAATATGATAAATAATTACATACACAAACACATATTTTTTCAGGAAAAAAAAACTAAAACATTAATCCGAAAGTTTTATACCAAAATTATTACTAATTTCAACAAATATATGTCTTATGTGTTTTTCCATTTGATCTTTATCGATATTTTTTTTGTTCACGACATATATTATGCATGTCTAATTTAAATTCTGACACAACAACACTAACACAAACTACTAGACTATGTGTTATAGTTGATATTTAAAAATGTGTTATATTTAAACATAGAACACATTCAAAAATAAAATAAAAATAATTATTTTTTGTATTATAGAGGTTGTTGTTGGGCCAATTTTGGTTTTTCCACACCATTAATTTAGCGAATTAGAATTCTGATTCACCACATCAATATATACAGACACACATATATTTATACTTTTATGGCATATTGGTACAAGATATTATAAGTAGGTGGATTTCGTGATCTACATATTCTTTCGTTTTGTATGATTGTGTTTGTCATTTATATGAAGCTTTAGCATTTTCTTTAGGATTAGTTAAGATACCGGACAATCTATATTCTATCACATGTACAAATATACCATATGATACATATATATATATATATGTGTACGTATATCTATAATATAAAGTGAGAATATTTGGAAATATATGACATACAGTTTTAATCCTTCTAATTAAAAATAAATTAAAAAATTGGAGTCATCATTTACCATTGGGTTAAGTCCAAAAATGAAAGAATCTTGACGCTTAGATCTAAGGTTCAAACTTAGTCTATCCAAACGTATTGCAAAATTCAGGAGTGCATCATGGTTACGTCTTGTATAGTGAGGATTAATCGTACTATCGTTGATGTATATGTATTACAGAATATTTTATCTTTTGTGTATGAGTAATTTTTGTATGATAGTTAATTTCTTATAACATATGTAGTGTACTAGCTGAAAAAAAAAACTTTTTATTAGGAATCAGACAAATGGCTAGAAGAAATCTGGCGTCTTTTAGTCTCATGATCACTTATATGCAAGTGTTTTTTTTTTATAATTTTTTTTTTATAAATAAAATCTAGTATGTCAATGGTTCAAGTAGAATGTAGTCTTACTCATCTAATTCCGAATTTTTGCAAAATCAAGCCAAACCATCCCTAGAGTAGTCCCAAATGACCAAGAGTTAAGTTAAAAATGGTATTTAAAATGATCCGCTTAAGTTAAGGTATTTGGTGCAATACAAGATTCGCCTAAATTAAATTACCCATGGAGTAAGAGATTTATGCAACTTTTAAGAATGATATTAAACCCCGACATTAACTAGTAATAAACAACATTCTCTACTTGTTTAATTAGATTACAAAATTTATATTTTCAAACCTTGTGGTTTCTTGGTATTGTTTAATTATATATACATTCGTAGTAAATCTGAATGAATCTTTTTTTATATATTTGAAATCATGTAAGCGTTTTACTAATAGTTTAGTTTTAAATATTTGAAATCTTTAACTCTATATTTTAAATTCTAGATTGCCTTTAACCTTGGTTTATCCGTTTTAATGTTTTAATAGTTACTTTCCATGAATATAAAACAGAAACGTAATGAGACATGTATCATTTTTGCTGTCAACACATTTATCATCATATATCTTTCTTTTTTGTTGACTATTATATATTGTCTATTAATCCATGTTGATTATATAGATCAAAGATTACATATTTGTCAACAAACATACTTTATAAAAATGGTCAAGACGTGTTGGCAAACCAAAAACGTGTATAAGAATTAACAAAAGAGAAACACACTAACTTATACAAGACCCATACACTAACTTAAACTCCGAGAAATTCGGTGTATGAATCGCATTGGATTAGCATTTTCATTTTCATTATAAGATCATGTGCTATGCAACATATATCTATCGCTGTACCGCATTACAATTAAAGCTGCATAAATGAAGTCTATAATGCGGAAGGGGACAAACCTATGCTATTCATTTAAGCGAAATATAAGAAAGTGCATTAAGTTCGAATATATAGACTAAGGACCGATTTAAAGTAATTCACTTTTAGAACAACAAAATTGCCCATATCTTTGCAGCAACTTTGTAGCAGAAGATTTGCCATCCATATCTAAAGGAATTAAATATCAATAGACCCTATAACATTAGAGACAAGATGGACTCCAAACATTTTTTTTTTTAAAGATATTTTAATGCTTGAAATTATTGTAGTAAAGGGCATATTCACCCAAAAAGACAGGCAAAAAGATTTGCCTAGGCATCATTTTTCTTCCTTTCTTCTTCTGTAAATTTATAGGTCCGAGAAGATTTTAGAGTACATGCACTGAGCAATTCCATTGGTTACATTGCATCTAGATCCAATCTTACAACCAAAATATATGTATAATCAAAATATTAAACTAGTTAAGTTTTTAATGGCTTGTAAAGCGGGCAAATAGTTTTGAATGCTAGAAGAAAAGCCAAAACTATAAATTCGAGACCTTCAAACGACGAATTTATGAAAATTCATAGTAACTGCTACCATTTTTTCATCCACGCAATCAAAGTCATCATCTTGAATATGAGACCTTAAGATGATGAAGTCATGAGAATTCATAATAACTACTACTTCCTCTATTTCAAATTATATATCTTTTATTTTTTTTCACATATATTAAAAAACAACTAAATTTTTATTTTTATCCCTCACTAATATATTGTATCATTTTTTTCATTGCCTAATACATTTAAAGAGTAGGGATAAAACTAAAAATTTTGTTGAAAATCTCCATTGAAAATATAAAACGACACTTAATCTAAACAAAAAATAAAGGTTTAAAACGACATCTAATTTGAAACGGAAGGAGTACCATTTTTTTTCCAAACTGGTTTTGTCTAGAGTTAATATGTGTGTAGAAAAATAAGTACATTATAAGTGTCCACGATTAATATGGATAGAAAGATAAGTGGGACACAATATGTCAAGCCAATATAATTAATTTTAGGGGTAATATTGAGAAAAAGAACGAGAATTTTTTTCTTTAAACGTTAAAAGCTACTATTTAATAAATGCTTAAAATTTTCTTTACAGTAGCTATAAATTTAAAACATGCTAAATGAATAAAAATATTACTTATTAATTTTTACGGGTTATTGTTTTAAGAGAAAAAAACTGTGAATGGTATGTCACCGGAAAAATCCGTTTTCAAACCATGAAAAAATTACATATTATTCACCACTTTGATTTTAACTGAAACCCACCAATTAGTTGGTCTAAGATATATATCAATAATCATTTTATTGGTATTAGTTTTGCCATAGTTTTGTTTTAAGTCATTTTACAAATGCTTAGTTTATAAATTAAAGTATACAGGGGAACACAAGTCAGCTAAAAACCATTCTAATTTGTTGGAAAAGCTAAATGTGGCATTCTAAAGCTATATGTGAACAAGGGGCAACAAAATATCTTTCTCGTCAATTTAAACCACACACCATAGTGGAGACAAATTGAAACTCAATATGTTCTAAACAACACCTAGGATCTCTTATCCATATACCGAATTATAACCGACAAAATGCAAATAGAGAAATTAGGCAACAAAAACCGAAGCTTCATGCGGATTAGCCGCTTGAATGGTGACACAAAAGTTTTTTGAAAAATGATAGAAATATAATTGGGTAAACGAAGAGGAAGAGAATCTAATCTCACGTGCTGGTGAGACAAAACTAGGAGACATATAGACAAGATATGTTCCGAGAAGATCCAAAGCATTCCTCGTGACACTGTTCCTATCTCCTACCTTCATTTCTTTTTCATCTTCTTCTTCTTGGGGGACCAAAAACACGAACATATACAGTATATGGTCATTTTTCTTATGTCATAATCTATTGAGAGAGCGATATATACTAGATTCATGTATCTATGTTTTCGGTATCTGTCGTCAATTTCAACTCTTGATTTGTTCATATAGAAGTATGTTGATTTTCTTTACGTGTGTATGGGTTTCTTGATTTGATTATCTTTAACGATTCAAGAAATACGATTATCTTCCAACTGTTCGCAGTAGATAGTCATACACAAGAAAGAATATATCAATCGAATTATCTAGTGGAAGAGTGTGTTTTTTTTTGTTACGGATTTTCTGAAACTTAAATCCGATAATGACCATGAAATCATATACGATACGTTGGAAGTTTTCATGCATTTAATATTTATTGGGTAAGAGACAATTCACAATAAAATTTAGATCATATATAGAAATCTAGCAGATGTCTAAGTTCAAAGATAATTACACGAAAACAATTTCATAAACGAATAAATTGTGATCTAGAGATAACTCGTTGTTAATGAATGTGAAAGAACAAATAGTTCGATATCTAGAGAGTTTAGCATACATTGGACTTGGGTCGACATATACCAAATCTTTAGATCATACCTTTGACTGGTCGACCATATTGCTGATGAGGACTCGCTATTTTTTTTTTCTTACGAGATATTTAGGGAAAAATCTATTTCCTCATATTAAAGCCCATAGTTTTTTTGTCGCAACCGGTGCTCGAACTCAGACTTGACCTAACTCCTCCAAAACTTGACTTTGGGTTCAACCAGTTGAACTTCGAACTCGTCGTTACTGCAATGCTTAAGTTGCATTCGTGTCTCAATCGATTGGACTACCCTCTCTAATATTATAATTCTACTCTTTATTTTCACCTACGTTGTAATGCTGGAATAGCATAAACAATATCTCTCTGTACATTTTTTTTTTCAGTATTAATATTAACCTTGAAAAAAAAAGAGAAGAAGTTGGACTACCCGATGTCCGAAATATCTTTTGTTTGCACGTAACGTATATATTGAACTTGTACTATCTATCAACCTTATGCCAACATGCATGTTTCCCAAACACCACTGCTAATTTTCATATTATACAATAATAAATTCTACGAAAACAATACTATTTCATATCACAAGACGTTAGAGTGGAACTCTGATTCATGTTTCCCAAACACCACCGAGAGTTTTCATTTTCAAAAAAAAAAACTCAAAATTAATCATTAAATTTTATATATTATGATGTTTTCATTTGAATATACACATGCATTAAAAAGGTAAAATATATAATAGGAGTATTACTCTATTTTAAAATTAATGTTAAAAATTATTAAATAAGGATTCATCTATTTAAATTCTAATAAAAACAATTATTGTATATGAAATACTTAAATATTCATTATAATGAAATGAATAGAATGCTATAAAAATAAAAATTGGTTGGAATTTGTAGAATATATAATATTAGTATTGTTGCTATATCATAACCTGAATTAAATCTGATTGTATGCGTGTGTAAGTTGTAGATGGCGAAAAGTTAAAATAAATTAGTATATTTTTCATATGTTTTATTTTCGAAATGGAAGAGAACAGAATGATTGAAGAAACAAAACCTTCTGATGATACATACTAGAGAATTGAACCAGAACCAGATTCAAAGCAGACGTTAATGGTCATGGAATGGTACATAACGAGAAGGAACATCACAGCTACTCAAGTTTCAGAATACACCAATTAATATTGTCTCAGACCAACCTTTTTTTTTCTTGTAAAATTAATTCAGACAAAAAGTAACATCTATAACACTAGCCACACGTCCTCCAAATCATTAAGCAAATGACTTTTCATAGTACAGAATATATAGTAAATAAGTAAACAGTCATAAGATATTCTTAATTCGGATCTTATAGATAAAATTTTGACCGACGTTGAATTCTAGACGGCAATCACTTAGATCTTTAACATATCTTTGGACAGAACAACAACAAACAAAAAAAAAATCAATTTGAGAAGGAACCAAATGTATGTGTTGTTATAATTATATGCCGATAAATCCCGACAAGTAAACACTAGAACTAGCTAGATCATGATTAATCACGTCACTGTACTTGAACAAAATTAATTAATTGCTGACAAAAAAATAGTTTATTTTGTAAAATATGAAATGACCAAAAAATGATGTAAGGGTTTTGTTGCTTACTGGTCAAGTCACGATTTACTAACTAAATTTTGGCCAAAAATATTGACTAGATTCATATGATAAACCAACGAAACCATTATCTTAATTCATGCCTTTTGTCGGGCGAGAATCAATTCGTTAACTTGTCATATTATTCGATTAAGCATATATTATACACACACACACACACACATATATATATATATATATTTGTTCTCACAAATTTACGTGATTCATGAATTCAGCATATATTGCTTTATTAATGTGCAATATATATATAATATAAGTTTATAATTTACTAATAATGTGCAAAAAAAAGTGTAGACCAAGGGAATCGTTTGAAAGGAGATGTGGATAAGATATTAATTAGTTTTGGCATATATTCTCCATGACAAAATTACATAGATAAGGATGTGACACCAATATTTTAATGAAAATGAAATAAAATGTGAGAGCTAGACATTGAGACAAAAAAAATTATTGTTTGCTTGGATAGTGGTGTTGTAATTTTCTTTTTGTATATTTACATTACTTGATTTAATTTTTTTTTTTTTTTTGTTATAATGACTACATATATTTTTAAAATTATTATTTACTAACTGAAATTTTGTACACATACATGCAAGTGCGAATTTACATATCCAAGATCATGAGTTCGAACTGAATCAGCTTATGTTTACACCACCAAAGCCTTTCTGTTTCTGATAACAAATCACATTTATGTAATAGATAGAGTTTATTGGGCTTAATAAGGAAACCATCTGTGGCCCATATAACTCAAAATTCAAATTATAATTAAATTTGTTTTCCACATTCCCCAAAAACAAAAAAAAAACGCCGAGAAAGAGACGAAGAAGAGAACAGAGGAAGGCGAAGCGACGTGAAAGAGACGAACCAAACGAAGGAGAGAATCTACAGATACTGTATAAGAATACGTATACTCGCGTGTTTTGCAGTCCTTTCTCTCAGCGTAACGTTAGAGAAAGTGATTTCTCCCCTAAAAAGCCCTCCGATTTCTTCGTCGCGAACCTAAGCGGTGAGGGTTTCTTTTTCCCAGTTGATTTTCTCGGGAAAGCTTTCGTTTTCTTGGTTGATTAAGTAATTTTTAGGTGATTGTGGAATCTAGGTTTATCCTTTCGTTGTTCTGTTTGTGTTAGATTCTTGAATAATTTGTGTTTCTGAGTTTTTTTTCTTTGGTTATCTTGTAATCGTTGAGATTATTGGTACATATTTTTTTAGTTTTCCGTGGCTTATACATGATACATCTGATCATAAACTATTTTGATTTGATTTCATGGGGAACTGAAATCTGCAACGCTTACGATTTTTTTTTTGAATCTTTTATACTGTTAAAGCGGTTTAAAACTGTAATTGCAGTCGTTTTCTTGCCTTTTGAGGAATATTCGAAGATTTTAGAATCATTTGTTTCAACTAGGTGAGTTTGTCATTTGAAGTTTTGAATCTAAAGTTTCGTTATATGTCATGTGAGAAGGGTGCATTTCTTTAAAGGTTACTATTTGGGCATTCACTGAAATATACGACTGAACAAAAATGGCAACTTGGTTCCTTTAAGTGAAGGGTTGTAGTTAACAAATTGTTGCTTTGTAGCATTAAAACTTATTCACAGCGTTGCATTCTCATCTATCTTTGAGCATAAAGTTAGTGAAGTGTCAAGCTAATAGTTGAACTAGAGGCCGTTTTTGTCTTTTTGCATCTTCATGTGTTAGGCTAATGTGATCTTGTTTCCATCACTTGGTGTTATATGAATTTTCGTTACTTCTGTTTGATTGTTTAGAACATTCATCAATAGGTGGTTTTTCATATAAAAGAATGATTGAAGTTTGGCTTTGTGTAGTTTTCTGTAAAATAATGCTAACTTTGAGCACACTGATGAAACTAGGAGAATACACTTTTTTTTAAAAAAAATTTGTGCCAGGCGACTATAGTTGATCAAGAAGAAGGTTTTAAAGTTGAAAAATCATGGATACTCAAGAGAAGATGGGCGAGCAGAATCAAGGCTCGAGCTCATCTCTTACAAATAAGCGAAAAAGAGGTCGTCCTCGCAGAGAAGAAAGCCAGACTCAGCAACCAGTGAACCCACCTGTTAGTACTACTATTGATGACAATCTGATAGGTCAAGTTGTTTCTGGCGTCGTTGAAGGTTCTTTCGAGGCAGGCTATTTTCTCAATGTAAAGGTTGCTGACACGGAAAAGCAATTGAAAGGCGTCGTTTTCTTACCAGAGAAAGTCACTCCAGTTACCATAGCAACTGATTTGTTTCCCCAAGCTAAGATGTTTACAAGAGTAGATATCCCGATTCCCTCGATAAATCAACAAGCTCCACTTCAGGGAAAGAAAAATGCTGGGAATCAAACTGATGACCTCGGTTCTGAGCCTCAAACCGATGCCTTGATCGCTGCTAAAAACCAATCTGCTACTTGCACCACTTCGCTCCCCGATAATTTTCCAATGAGTGATGGGGGTGCTGGTTCTATGGCTATCGGTAAGAGGAATGATCCTATTGATATACTGATGAAAGATGTTGATGGCTCTTCTGCAGAGGAGAAACTCACTGAACCGGAAGGCCAAACCCTCTCTCTGATGCCACAGTTTGCTAGTGCTGATGCACCCAAAGAGGATCATACTGTCCTGAGATCTGAAGCTTGTGCAGCAAGTAAGAAAGCAGTTACAGTCACTGCTACTTCACCTAAAGATTCAATAGCTAAAGGTTCTACTACTTTGGTTGATTTCTTTCCAGCACCTGAAACGTCGCAAAAGCAGGCCACGGGATCTAGCTCTACGCTGAACCTTGAACTCTTTCAGAATGAAACTACACGATCGGGAACTGAGGATGAGAAATCTCCTACAGATGCTGAAACTCTTGGAGTGGAGGAAAAACTGGCTTCTACCGTTGATGATGTGCCAGAGGAGCTTCAGCTAGAGCTTGGCAACAAGAAAATGAGTGCTTCATCCATTGCTACTGAAGCAAAACCTGATCAGATTACTTCATCAAAGAGTGGGTTCTTGACAAATGTGTTTGAAGGAATAGAAAAAACGGCAAAAGAACCAGAAGAACCTAATGCAGCTTCAGAGAGTGGTTTCCCAGAGGCAACAACACAAGTAGATGATAATGATTCTTGAAAAGTGGATGCAACATCAAAGAAGCTGTTGGTATTATTGAGAACTGAACAGTTTATTTTTCCTCCTTTTGGTTAGAATAGTTGGTAGAAAACTCTTAGCAGGCTACCTTCTCTCATTTGTGGCATTTTGGTTTTTTGGCTTTTGCCTTAGTTATTTTCCCTTTATGGTTAAAGCATCTTTGGTGGTTCTCTCACGTTCCCATTTTCATGAAGAAAAGACGATATACTGATGCAAAATGTGAAAATGATATGAAGAGGTTTTTGATGAAATGATCTATTTCTAATATCATGTGAATATTTTGAAATTGAGCATTTTTTTCTGTTTTTTACATTAAAATTGAGCATTTGTGTAATCAATGGGGTAATAGTAAATTTACAGCTTTTTAGTTTTATTTTTTGGATTCACAAGAAATTTAAACCAAAAACATTTAATTGGATTCACAAGTACTTCCCTTGAAGATTTCATCCTTAATAGAAAAGGGAGAGTCGGGTTTACATTAAGTTTCTTGCTTCTAATGCTTCAAAAATGCTTGAAAGTTGAAACCGGCCTTTGGAAATTTAGAATAATCACAAAACCTGAGCTTGTCTTTTTACTGATCATAGTGCCTGATGAGTAGCCAGTGATAGGATCCGTTCCGGATTACAAAACCTGTACTTGGCAGAAGATGCTCTAAGCCTGCAACGACAAAGTCATGATGAGGATGCTGAGGATGTTATGGAGGGGCAAAGGAGATGCATTCAAACCAATCTTCTGCACCAAAGACACTTGGAATCATATTCAAACCACATCAAATAAGGTAGCTTGGCACAAGGGAGTTTGGTTCACTCATGCGAGACCAAAGTATTCCTTTTGTACTTGGCTTGCGATGCACAATCGCCTCTCAACAGGGGACTGCATGATCAATTGGAATGTGGGATCATCGGGGACGTGTGTTTTGTGCTCAAACACCATGGAAACCCGAGACCATCTCTTTTTCCTCATGTGGTTACACTTCAGAAATTTGGACAGCGCTTGCAAAGAACATATTCAAATCAAGGTACACAAATGATTGGCCATCGATTGTTACCTATGTATCAGATTCTAATCTCAACCGCACACAGAGCTTTCTAGCCCGCTACGTCTTCCAAGCCTCGATCCACATGGAGAGAGAGAAACGCAAGACGGCACGGTGAAACTCCAAATTCAGCAGCTTCTCTAATCCGATGGATTGACAAACAAGTAAGAAACCAACTCTCATCAATTCATGCACTAGGCGACAAACGTTATAGGAAGGGACTGCAACTGTGGTTCGAATCTAGAAGTTAAAAGTTTGTAAAGTTTTTCGTTTCATCTCGATCTCTCCGAGCAAAAAGAAACACTTGATGTAAAAACGTTATTTTTTCTTTGATTGGAGAAAACGATATTTACCAATTCATCACCATGCTGGTGCTGGCCAACTTGTTCACGAAGGTCAATGAGTTCTTTTCCAGTTAAGTCTCTGGCTAGTTTGTTAGTGATTCAAAGCTCACAGAGAAGCTGGTGAGATTTACGACGGCCGATTCCATAAACTTGTTGAAGACCGGTTTTGAGTGGCTTATTGTTTGGAACCTCTGCGTTTCCCACACGGATTCCTTGGACGCTTAAGCCATATAATTATATAGCAAATTCAATTCTCTGGCCTTGGTTTTTTTTTCCCCTTCACGGTTATGCAATTTTTGGTGGTTCTCTCACATTTGCCATTCCCACGAAGAGAGGAAGAAATACTGATGCAAATGTGAAAATGATACCAGATATGTAGAGGTTTTGGTGGTATGATCTATTTCTAATATCTTGTGAATATATTCAAAATCCAGCATCTATCTAATTCTATTTGTAATAAGTGGGATAATAGTAATTTGTTTGTTTTCGAAAACCAAAAACAATAACTGGATTCAGAATGGGCCGAAATAAGAAGCCCATATCAACTATTTTTATAGCTTTTGCTTTGATATATATATAAGGGCTAAGAGATTTTTCAAACTTCTCTGGCAGGTGTTTTCCGTTTGATCGAGTCTTCTCTCAGGTACGTGAACACGTTGCCTCTCCTCTCTGAAGGTTTGGCTATTTTGGAGGCAATCCATCAAGGCGATCCCACACGTCTGGATCGCTTTGGACTCCAAAAAATGCGTGGAAGCAATCAAGTCTTCCGATCATCGTGAATTCCATGATATCATTTGCGATATCTTTCACTTCTCAAAAAGTTCGAGTCTATCTCGTACGTCGCTATCCCTAGCAGATTTCTTGGCAAAAAAGATCTTTCATGAGTTTATTGTTGTACAAGAACTTTCTGGTATTTCTTAAGTTTTAACGAATGAAAAAAGAAAAAGAGATTTTTCAAACATAGAGAGGAGAACAGAAGTCCCCGGGTATTTCGATACAAATGTAACATCAGAGTTGTTGCCGAATACATGAGACAAGTTTTTTTTTTTTTGGCTAATTAATCTTCAGAAATATATCAATTGTTGTATTTTTTTTTCACAGAATTATATTTGTCTTCTCTCCTTGTGGATCACAGAATTATAGATCTAAGATTCGTATCTTAATAATTTATAAGTGGATCCCAATATTTGTCGCCTTTTGTAAAGCATAACATAGAAAATAAACTGCTTAAAACAGAACAAGAGAAACCAATGAAATGATAGTAGGTCCAAAACCAGGTAATGTTGAGTTAAAAGAAAGATTTGAACAAAGACAGACAAAGACAAAGACAAAGACAAAGACAAAGACAAAGACGTATCCAAAAAAGAAATGAGATCTCAAAGTGAGAGTTCTTACTGGTTTGGCCCTTTTTGATGGTATTCAAAAGTTAATGTTATGAAAAAAGTAAATTTTTCCTCGAAACGTGGTTCGGTATTCGTCTCATTCTTTCTTTGTCCCATCACAACTCAATATTTTTGGAAATATATACTTTTACATTTAAAATTAGAAAATCAAAGTGTATATGTAAATATAAACACAAGTGTTGATCGTGTTCAGAAAAATATTCACTGACATGCCAACAAATGTATATGCCAAAAATGTAAATGTAAGAGGAAAAAACCGTGAGACCAATTAAGTTAATCAAAGGGTTTATTTAATTTATCTTAATCTTATGAATGATACAAAGATTTTATTGGAGATGAAAGAATATTTATGGATCAACTTATGGCTGGGCATGATTTATGTACATCCTAAACATACAGTTATATACTGATCTACTTATTTGGAATCACTGTTTGATATACTTTTGTCAAAAAAAAAAAAACATACATACAGTTAGAAATATGATAGCAGCACAAGTGTGAAACTGTACAACTAGAAAGATTTTTCAAGACCAAAAAATAGAAGTTTAGTAGCCAAAAGAAAAGGGACACATTTTATTTTATGACTGTAATTTTAAACCACGACTGGCTATAAAAACACATAGTATGTAGTTCAATTAAAAACAAATTTAGTCATAGAAAAGCTTTACTAATTTCATACAATAAACTAAGACTTTGAATAAATGTTCGGTTGAAATTTCGAACAATTGAATATGGAATAAGGCTTTTCCAAAAAGCTTAGCATTTTGCTCGTTTGAGGAACTCACAGTAGAGCGGTAAGCTTTCTAAAGAGCAAACATATCATACACAATTAACAGAGTCAAGAAAATTTTAGAATATGTATTATCGAAAGTTCTCCGACGTTCAAATTAGAAAAAAACCACATGATTAGCCAAAATTACGACCTCTATTGGGATTAAAACTTCTCATTCGTAGATTTCACAATTCTAAATTGTTTTAAGCCTGTTAATTTAATTTGTTGGGTGACAAAATTTATATATATATATATATGTGTGTGTGTGAGACAAGAATAAATTGGGAACTATAGTTAAATGCATGATATGTGATGTGTGAGTCTGTGACAAAAAAAAGTGGTAAAGAGGTTGGGAATTCCAAAGCAGGAGGGGTCCATAAAACTGGCTTTCGTCTCCCACACTCTCGTTACTGCGTTAGTCTTCATTTTTGTTCAATATATAAGATGATGATATTAGAGTTCTTAGATTTGAGAATTTGGGGATTTTTAAGAGGGTTTTAGAGTTTTTAGATTGGGTTGGGTTTAGTTGGTCAGTCGAGTTTTAAATTTGGTTTCATATCAGGTTTGAGTGGTTTTCTATTGGGTTTAGTTTGTAAACCGATCAAATTCATATCTATGAATAAATAGGTGAAAACTATGGATTCGTGGGATATAGGTTGAGAAGTATTTGAGACATCTAACACATAATCATAGATTGAGCTCTATCTAATGCGATCTCCTATTTCTCAGATCGTTTTTCCTTTTATGGATTAATAGAAAAATAGTTTTTGATAGTTCACTCTTCATAGATTTCTTTAAAAATATCGGTCATCTTGGATTTTGACGGAAGAAAACATTTTACAAAAATAAATTAGCCGTAATATGGACAAATGTGAAAAAGGAGATGATGGCCTAACTTCTTAGTGGATACAACAACAACAATTCGTAGTGGACTATAGACGTCAATATATATCAATACGAAGACTATGTTTCATGCAATCCATACAATTTTTTTACATTTATTATATTTGATAACCAGAGTATTCCCGAAATGAATCCAAACTAATTTTTGATGTCTGAATGCATTCGTAGAAGAATGAGGTTCCTTAACGCCATAGTAAATTTATCAACCATTAGAGACCACCATAAATTTGGTTTACACCATTATGAATTGTTTACAATATACTTCAACTAACCCCACTGAAAAAATAATGTCAAAATTGGTTCATTTGTTATGTAGTATTACAATATAAGTATACATGCTGATATAAAAACTATAATTCATGATCTCGAAGCGACTTCCATATAGGAATATGACAAATAAAAACTTGTTACTGTAATTATATGGAAAATCGAACGGGTAATTTATACTAAAAGATTGAAATGACAAAGAAATCGACTCTAAGTCTTCCGGAGAAAGTCATGATTATATATTTCTGTTGTTGGATTCTCGAGTACGACCAAAAACAAAAAAAACTTTACTCAGCGTCAGTAACTTAAATGGTGTATTTGAGGATATTTAAAGAAAGTTTTTTTTAGGTCACAACTTCAAATTTTGGCAGTGAAAAAGAACTAATGTAATATACTAATGATCTCTTCTAAAAGAATTATTTGTTAACAGTTGACGTAGCGGAGTAAGATTAGATGCGTAGTTAGCGTTGAATTTTTAGAATGCCCATTAACTAAGCTTTTGTTTATCCGTTGAGTTTTTGAAGAATGCCCGGATTTTGGGTGATTAAAATCACCTCTTTTTGTTTTTTTTTTGTATTGATTTTATGAATAAATGGTTTTTACAAAGAATGCTCGAGATCTCTATTTATAGAGTCTCTTTAAACCTAACATCTACTCCTAAATGCAATAGGAAATAAACTTAAAGATAGCAAATCCTATCAGATAATATCGAGAGATATTATGCTGCATCAGGTCCCCGCTCCTGAGAAAGATTCGGCCTCTAATCTGCTGGAACATCAACGTCAGGAGGTTCATGATGGAAGAGGTGTTTGACATTGAACACATTTGCTGTTCGAATGTGATCTGGAAGACGGAGGCGATAAGCGTTAGCATTAATCTTCTCCACGATCTCAACTGGCCCAATCTTGCGTGCCTTCAACTTATTGTAGTCACGTACAACAAATCTTTCCTTGGTCAACACCGCCCAGACAAAGTCACCCACCTGGAATTGCTCATCACGTCGATGTTTATCCACACGATCTTTGTAGACTTTTTCCGAGGCTTCCAAATTGTCACGAGTTTGAGAGTGTATACATGTCACTTTAGTCACAAAATCAATTGCAGTCCCATGGAGTTTAGAAGGATCTGGTGCTAACGTTAGATCCAAAGGCCCACGAGGAACGATGCCATACACCACACAAAAAGGACTGAATCCGGAGCTGCGATTTGTGGCATGGTTATGAGCGAACTCCGCTTGACTGAGAACTAGATTCCATGATCGAATATTATCACCAACCAAGCTACGAAGGAGATTACCTAATGACTGATTTGTAACTTCCGTTTGGCCATCAGATCGTGGGTGATATGCCGAGCTCATATCAAGACTTGTCTTCAACATCTTCCACAATTAACGCCAAAAATGACTTAAAAAGCGTGAATCCCGATCCGACACAATAGAAAGTGGAAGGCCATGGAGGCGATAAACTTCCCGAAAGAACAATTGTGCTACTTGGATAGCATTTGTAGTCTTCTTGCATGGAAGAAAGTGAACCATTTTAGAAAAACGATCCACGACGACAAGGATGGAATCATAGCCTCGTTGTGTGCGGGGTAAACCCAAAACAAAATCCATGTTGATGTCAGTCCATGGTTGTGTTGGAATTGGTAAAGGAAGATAGAGACCTTTATTGGAGGCTTGACCCTTGGCGGTTTGACAGTGAACACAACGCACTACAAATCGCTCAATGTCACGTCGCATGACTGGCCAAAATTACTTGTCCGTTACCAACTAAAGTGTTCTATCTACCCCCACATGTGCCTCATTATGAAGCTCGCGAATAATCTTGAGACGAAGGCTAACAATCAGGCACACACAATTTGTTGTTGCGAAAGATGAAACCGTTGATCAAAGTGTAATCAACAAGAGGACCAACTCGCAGCTCTGCCCAAATGTTGGAGAAGAATGAGTCTGACAGATAGAGTTCGGAGAATGTTGTAAATCCAGGAACTGAAACTTGCAAAGCTGCTAAGAGACTATGACGTCGACTTAACGCATCGGCTAACTTGTTGAGCTTACCAGCTTCATGCTTGATCACAAAAGTGAATTGTTGAAGATAAGCAATACATGAAGCATGACGAGATGAAATTTTGTCTTGACTGCCAAGATATTTCAACGCCAAATGATCTGTAAAAAGAATAAATTCCTGGTGAAAGAGATAATGTCGCCAATGACGAATCGCTTTAACAATCGCATATAACTCCACATCGTAAGTGCTGTTAAGAGCTCATGGTCCAACAAGCTTTTCATTATAATACGCCATAGGGAGTCCATGTTGGCTAAGCACCGCACCAATGCCTAACTTAGATGCATCACAATGAATCTCAAAGGAGCACAAAAAATCTGGTAAGACAAGAATAGGCGACGTTTGATTTCATGGAAGGCATGTGACGCCTCCTCTGTCAATGAGAACGATAATTCCCTCATACAGTCTGTTATAGGGGCCGTAATGGCACTGAAATTAGGAACAAATCGCCTATAAAAAAAGCAAAGCCGTGGAAGCTGCGAGTCTCGGTAAGCGTAGAAGGGGTCGGCCAAGAGGCTATAGCTGCTACCTTTTAAGGATCCACTTTGAGGCCTGAAGCTAAGACCATATATCCCAAAAATAAGACTTCTGGTGTTCCAAACTCACACTTTTTACGTGCGACAAAAAGCTTTTTCCGACGTAACGCAGATAAGACTTCTCGAAGGTGATCCAAGTGTTGTGACAAAGAAGAACTGAAAACCAATATATCGTCAGAATAAACCACCACAAAACGACCTATGAACGGACGCAGTACCTGATTCATCACTCGTATAAACGTATTGGGCGCATTAGAAAGGCCGAAAGGCATAACCAACCATTCAAAAAGTCATTTTCTTGTCTTAAATGATGTCTTCCATTCGTCACTGGGTTTGATACGAATTTGATGATATCCACTTTTTAGATCAAGCTTTAAAAATATCGACGCACTTCTAATTTGATACAGAAGATCATCCAAACGCGGAATCGAAAACCGGTATCGCGTTGTAATTTTATTGATAGCTCTGCTATCCACACACATACGCCATAAACCATCTTTCTTTGGTATGAGAAGTGCTGGAACGACACACGGACTAAGGCTCTCGCGGAGGTATCCTTTGGCGAGGAGTTCTTCTACTTGTCGATGAAGTTCCTCGTGTTCAAGCGGACTCATACGGTAATGAGGACGATTTGAGAGAATGTCGTTGGGCACCAAGTCAATTTGATGTTGAATATCTCGTAGTGGAGGCAAGCCGTCGGGTAACTCATCGGGGAAAACATCATGAAATTCCTTGAAAAAATTATGAAAAGACGGTGGCACATGCGTTCATGATAGAGGTTGAACAGACGCAACCATCAGTGCAAAAACGACACTTATCTCTTTTAGTTATTTCTCAAACAATGCTTTAGAGAGACACAAGAACGGTTTTGAAGATGCTTGTTGTGCACTGGATATAGGTATAGTGTCCGCTGGCGATGGTAAGAGAGTGATTTTACGACCTTGAAATGTGAAGGTGTATGTATTCGTAAAGCCATCATGTAACGTGCGGCGATCATATTGCCACGTACATCCCAAGATGATATAAGCCACGTCCATTGGGAGGATGGCACAATATGTTCGATCGGTGTAGACGGCTCCAACAGAAAATGCGACTAGTACGCGTTGAAAAACTTGTATTTCAATCCCTTTATCTCCATGCTATGCGATAAGGGAGAGGGTGAGCTTCCACTGTCAACGATAGCTTGCGAGCTGCTTCGGCGGAGATTGCGTTCGTGCAACATCCTGAATCAATAACAAAACGACATATCTTGCCTGCGATGGTACATGTAAATTAAACCAGAGATGATCGTAACCAAGCTTCAGGAACTTGCTTGGGCGCCAAGCAACTATGTCGTATAACCCGCATAGTTCCTGTATCACCAGCAAGTCTCATTTCTTGGTCATCTTTCTCATGATCGGCGTTATACTCGTCATAACGTGGTTCACCATCATGCTCATTATGCGTCGTAATCAAGCCGCGACGGTTTTTGTTTGGGCATGTTGTCTAACGATGACTCGCCGCCACAGGAAAAACACCTTAAAGCATTGGTTGCGTGGTCGTGACGATGTCTCAGTCTGATTAGCATCTTTGGGTGAGCATTCCGCATCACGATTGTCGCTTGTCCCAGTCTGGAATGAAGTACGTGGACGAGAATTCCACGAGGAGGTGGTGTTGTCATATAGACTCCAATATATGCCGGAGCTTCGAAAGTAAACAGTCGAATTGATTTAACATGTTCTGTAACTGTAGACGCAATCCTGCAATAAAACGAGCTACTAGCTGTTCTTCTGAATCACGAATATCTATACGAGTGAGCATCTGATAGAATTTTGTTGCATACTCATCGACAGAACGTGATCCTTGTCGGAGGTTGTGAAATTTTTGGAAAAGCAGTTGCTGAAAATTATATGGTAGAAATGTTTTTCTCATGTGTTTTTTTAATTTCTCCCATGATTCAACGTTCTCTTTTCCTTGTTGAATTCGATTGAGTTTGAATTGATTCCACCAAGTTGCAGCTCTTCCTCGAAACCTTGTAGAAACCAAGGATACTCGCTTATCTTCTGGAACACTTTTGAAGTATAGAAATTCAACAACAACGATCCAATCCAAGAAATCTTCTGGTTGTGGGCCACCGTTAAACTCAGGGAACTCCACTTTGAATCCTAATTCCCAACGTGAATGCCCATGATCTTGTTGTCTGTGTTGTTGTAGTGTTCTGTTTCCGTTGCGTGTGTTAATGTCACCAAACGGGTTGTCACCACCATCATCTACAGCGAAAACTGGATTGTTTTGTGGAGGTAGACGTGCGGTGTTGGTGGCTGCTAACGCTGCTTGTACGCCTTGCTGGATCCCTTGTTGGATTGCGTTTGAAAGAGTGTGCTGCAAATCCTCGTTGAAGGAGGCCTGAAACTCATCAAGGAATTGACGAAAATTAAGGTTCTCGTTGATAGGTTGCTTGTCTGGCCGGGGAGCCATCGGAACAGGAACGAAAAACCCCGAAACCTAATTCGAAGTTCAAGTCTCTGATACCAACTGACGTAGCGGAAATAAGGTTAGATGCGTAGTTAGCGTTGAATTCTCAAAATGCCTGTTAACTAAGTCTTTGTTTATCTATTGAGTTCTTGAAGAATGCCCGGATTTTGGGTGATTAAAATCACCTCTTTTTGGTTTTTTTTTGTATTGATTTTATGAATGAATGGTTTTTACAAAGAATGCTCGAGATCTCTATTTAAAGAGTCTCTTTAAACCTAACATCTACTCCTAAATGCAATAGGAAATAAATTTAAAGATAACGTCAAAATAAAGTAAAGATAATAGCAAATCCTATCAGATAATATCGAGAGATATTATGTTGCATCAAAAGTTTAGAAATTTTAGGCTAGCCAAATGTTTTGTATTTGTTTTTATTTATGTAAATGAAGTGATCAACCATTTGTATTGGTTGTTTTGCAATTGTTTTAGTTTCGTTTTTTTTTTTCATTTAGCTTATGCGTAATTTCATGTTAAAAGAGAATCGCACTAATATTCAATATAAAAGACATTTGGTATTTTAGTGTTTTTTAATCAAACATTATTATTTTTGTTTCAAGTAATCTTAACCTGTAAACTGAAAATAAAAATAAATTTTTGTGTTTAATAGAATGCAAAAGAAAGATAATTGTACACACAAAACTTCGTACAAAAGAAAACAATGTGTAAGAAAGATCAAAGAGTTGCTTTTACCGAAGGGACACAATTACTTAGTGGCGAAATAGAAAGGTTGGGTCGTATTGCGTGCCATCGAAAGTCAAAATACATTTTTTATTGTTTGTCTCTGTCATATTTAAATCACATTTTTCCTAAAATAAATTGGTATAGCAAAAGCATGTGATGCTGGTTTGGAAAATTATGCCACAAACGCTAGAAAGAGATGTTTTAATAAAGGTAACGTCTAGGAATATGCAACTATAATTGATTAAAAGTGAACATATAGCAACTCAATTCGTAATATACATGCATTCGATATTTTTAGAGGTTAGTAAGAACTAGTGAAGTCTCAAATCCAAAACTTCGAATATTTTGCAAGACATGAGGTTTAACAATAAGTTTTTTTCAAAGGGTTCAAGGGTTGTTATACTTGTTCAAGAATATATTATTTGTCTTAATAAAATCTATATTTCTCAAAAGAAATCAATTAGATCATACCAGATTCAATATTGAATTAGGAAAGGAAAAAGAGTATAGTTTGTTGAACCTTTTTCTGTTCTTATTTTCAACAGCTTTTCGGCATGTGATCTTATTTTAAAGTTAAAGATCCCCACACACACACACACACACAAAATCCCAACTTTACATGGTTTAAAATTTAAAAGGATGTAACATAATACTTTACCAATGAATTGTTAATATAACTGAAAGCAAAGTGTGTATCCCACTTGTCACAACAGACAAATTAATATGAATTGGAAATAAATCACTTTGACCATACAGTGTGTATCCCACTTGTACCCATTTTCGAACCCAAAACAGGTTTTTAAGATGGATAATCAATGCAGCCTTATTGTGTTTACTTAGTAAAATTATCTTAAAATGCGTGATCACTTCTTTTCTTTCCTTTTCTCCTTAAAACTTAGCACATGTATTTTGGAAGCATGATGTGCTTTGTTTTAAGTAACTTTTAGCATATCCCTTTCTTCTTCTTTCTTGCTTATCATTGAATCTAGGTATATTTTAAAATCCTATTAGTGTCTTATCTAGTAATTTTAAATTTCAGGTCATTCTCGTAAATCTAGACAATTTGGATTGCATTTCTGCTCGAGAAAAATTAGAAGGAGAAGAAGCCTTCCAACTTCAGAAAACCAGACCGATCGACCCATGTTCTAGATTGATCGGTCCAAACATTTCAAAACAAAGAAAAATTCATCTCAAAAGAACAGAATTTATCGGGCCACCTTCTAAATCAATCAAATCCAAGCATGCGATAACACAAGGAGTTTCACTCAAGAGCATCAGACCGATCCGATCAGCCCACCTACCATACCGATCGGTCTCCTCTATACCCAAACCAATATTTTTGGGAAATCTCAAATTTTTGTTGATTTGGCCAAATAAATCCAACGTTAAACGTTAAATTTGGCTAACGTTTAGACTAGTTCGATTAACTCAACGCAAAGTTGAAAATTTAATTTGGTTATGGGTAAGATTTTTTTTTTTTGGATCAAAATGTGCAAGTTAGAGATTTGGTTTTTTTACTTTAACCTTATATTATTGGTTAATCAATTAGTTTTCAATTGGTTTTGAGTTAAAACTCAAAAAAAAACAAAAAGAAAAAAAATTGTATTATTATGATATAATTATTTAGGATTTAAAATTTTATTTTTTGATTTGGAAATTATATATACTTTTATTGATACTTTGAATTAGACTAAGACACCAAGAAACATGCCAATTGTCATCCAGGTCAAGGCTAGTTTTCTCATTGGCCACACAAATATTATATTACATTATATATGTGTAAAGCATATAATACAGCACAGACAAAATCAATGGCTCTTCAATTTTCCACCGAATTTAAACAAAATTCCTGACCTATGCAAAATTTACTTTATTTAGTCTTCCAAAATAATTAAACGTACATATATAATTCAGAATTTTTTTGTATGCTAACATAAGTTACTTATATTATAAGATCTATAATTCTATGTACCTAATTTTATGTACGGATGGATTAAGATGATGTAAGATAAAACTGAATATCCATTATATAGCTACTCACTCGATATACACATTTTCTTCTTAATTGTGATGTAAAATGTGAATCATTGTCTATAAAACAACTTTGCACTTTCCTTTAACCCAATTAACCACATACAAATGGGTAACATTCAATCACATTAGAAACAGACAGGAGACATACAGATGTTGTTTCCAGTGTATATATATTGGTTTCAAAATATTATCAGTACTTCAAATCTAATTTTAATATTAATTATCTGACATAGTAAAATTTCAATCATACCATTCAAATTTAATATATTCATGAATAAGTTGTGGCTGTTAGACTAATATTAATTTGGCCATTTTTTTATTTAATGTAGTATATAATAAAAGTTTGTGCTTAGAGAGCAATGATTTGGCATAATTTGTATGCTCTTAGTGCTGTAATTTGCCACAAGATTTTTGTTTTATAAAGCATATGATATTATTATTATTATAAATATACACTTTTCATTTGACTCTTTAATTGTTTTTATAACTTAAAAGCCGCCTCTAAAAGATGAAGATGGCGTGTAAAGTGATACATTTTGTAAGTAGTTTTTGAAGGAAACAAAAAAAAATGCAAAGTGGAATTAACCCGCAATTAATTAGTCTTTTGTTACAACTCAATCTCCATCCATGTGCTGCCTTCTAAAGCAACTACACACGAATATTCTATAGATATGCATCTCTATATGTGTGCAAAGTACTATTTTCAACGAAACGATCATCATCGCTATATAATGAGTTGTGACTATGATGGATGATTAAGTTTAATTAATGCGGTAAAAGATACTTTAGTAAAGGAAAATGGTGCGATTAGAAACAAATGAGAAATAAAAATAATGTAAGAAAATTTAATTTAAAACATCGACTGCTTATAAATGAATGATTTAAATAGTAAAATAGTTTGAAAGTATAAAGTGAAAGTTATTAATAATATTTTATAAAAAACACTATAAAATTTAACAAAAAGTTAGACAATATACATTGCCTCTTGTCAATTTACAGGTACCAAGCACATCATCCCAAATTTACTTGTGGTCAAATTTCTCAACACAAAAAAAAAAAATATATTTACTGGGTGATATAATGTCGTTCAATTAGTTATATCTTTGCAACAGAATAGCGATGAAATAATAGTTATTTTTTTGAAAAAATGTCCATTTCTAATTATTGATAAAAAAGGAGTTGTTAACATAATTATTCATAAAATTACGACATTATTTATAAATTCTACATAAAGTGATCTATAATTTTTTTACATATTGATGATCAGTTGAATCAAAATTCATCACTCTTGCTAGCTAATTGGTCACTAATGATTAGCAAAGTTTAAAAGAATAGTAAGAAATATCAATTTATATAAAATAATTAAACTAATTCAAACTGGTTTTTAATTGGTTGTCAAATCCAAATCATTGCAAATCTTTAGTTAATCAAAGAATGAATTGTAACTAAAATAAATGGATGAGAGTTCCCCGTTATGTAGACATTTGTAATTGTAACCAAGTAAGAAGATTATTTTATTGGAAAAGAAAGTGTTTGGTTTATGACTTTTACCTTTCAATTACTATAAGATGACAACAAAAAGTAAAGTTATGCTTCAAAAAGACAGAGTCGTTTGCGTTAGAGACTAAGGAATCTAATTAATATGAAAAGGAACCTCGAAATCACATGCCAATGAGATTACAGATTCTACAAAGAAAAGATTCGCTTCGCAAAAGATTATTCACCAATTAATCAAGAAATTTGATTTCACAGTCCATAGAAGAGATCCATGCATTCGAACACTAAATCCTCCCGTATAAGCCATGGTTTTGGGTAAAATTAAACAGTTTCAAATATTATTTTGGATTTTATACACTAATTTATATGGTAAAATATAATCACGAAATGAGAGATAGATATGTAACTATGAAGAAGTTCCCGTCTTAGGACCATTCCCTTTATTCTATTAAAACTTGTACGATGATTTTGATCGTTCACGCTTGTTGAGACAAGTGTCTTGTGGTACATTTGCATTTTAAAAAAAGTAGTGTCTTTCACAAATTTTTATCACCCAATGTGTGTGATTTAGCTAGAAACTCCTCACATGCATGACTTTAATTCACCACACAAGTATGGGTATGGCTACATTTTTCTCATCCTTGGACCACACACAAACACATATATACATCTCCATATTTATAGAGTTTCAATTACAAATAAAACCAAAAAAAAGTTTATGAAAAGGGAAGACCGACCAAAAAGGAGACATTTTGAAAAAGAGGGAAAAAAAAAAGCTCTTCTTTTTATTTTATTATTAGAAGATAATTCACACGATGCACAAGTTTTTAAATCTAATAATGTTTTTGAGTGTTTAAACATGATAAAATAAAATACAAAAATTGGTTTATGATTCGCAGTATTTTTATGTAAAACTTTGTTGTTTATATATAAAAATATTAGGTCAAATGACAAGTGACGGATGATAGGAACATAGTAAAATCATGAATTAGGTAAAACAATTAAGGCATTTTATATATAAAAAATATTATAAACTTTTTATATAAAAGTAATATTCATTGGAATTATTTTAACGATGCTCTTGGCCTTATAGCCTTTTACTTAACAAAATGTTAATAAAGTTATAATTTGATTTAACAAATACTACTATTATTTGTGATTTTGCATAATATACAGATGAGGTTTCTTTTATTTGTGTAGGACATCCTAAAACATCGAATCGAGCCTTGTGACATTAAAGAAGGTTGGTCTAAATGTATTTAAGATCGGTTTGTGTTTAAAAAGAATTGATAATAAGTTAACATCTTAAAAAGAGAGATATATAAATCAAAATTAGTATAATGGCAGATATCTATATATTCTGATGGTTGATTATAATCTCGGTTCATAATCTTTCGTTCATAAAAAAAAAAATAACCATAAAGTGTATATATATATATATATATACTAATAGATAAAAGGCGAATAACATAAAAATTACAAAAACAAATAATTAATTTAAATTACATTAAAAAATCAACAACCTTAATCGAAGCCATTTGAAGAACTTATTGTTGGACGCATCAAACTTCATGCGGTTAGTATGACCACTTTTGGAGTCCTCTTTCTGTTCTTCCCTTACACTTTATCACACGAATCTAAAAAATTACAGCGGTTGTGACATTCTTGAAAACCTTTTTTGGAGATTCAAATTCAATAATTTTGGACCGATGTTTTGTGATCCAAAAACACATTAGATGATTTAATAATATAAATTATTACCAGTGAAACAAATATGTATAGTATTTAGAAAAATAATCATCCAAATGTACATATAAATAGATTAAAAACCGTTAAAATATGTTTAATACCAAGATTTTTCTAATTGATTTGGTTTATTTAGCTCGAGTTCATGGAAATAATATATGATTATTATCGAGACTTCTTTTTCCTAGTTTTCATTTTTAGCGTAATTATTTTAATTAGTATGCCATTAAAACATTTTTATAGCAATTTAATTTTTTGAAATTGACAAATTAATCAATCTGTAACTTTTAACATTGCTTTTTACTCAATTTTTAACGTTGACGGAGACGTAGGGTAACAATTTATTTCTGTAACAGTTTAAATAATTTGGAATTGACAAATTAATCAATTTGTAACAGTTTAGTTTTGTTCTTTATATTAATAATCTCAAAATAAATTAAATAATTAGTGTCATATATGAATTTTGGTCTCCACATTAAATTTTTATGAATAAGTATGTAAAATATATTGACAAAAAAAAGTATTTCAAATATGAGAATTAGTGTATTTTTTTAAAAAAATAAAGAAATAATAAATTATTATTTAACTTATTTACTTTTAGTCAAATAAGTGGATACATTAATTGTGGTATGTTAATGTGAATAATTAAATACATTAATAATAATTTAGACAGAAGAAGATGATACATGTCAAGTATTAGAAGTGTCAAATGTCAAAAAATTAGAGAGTAAACCCTCTCATATTATATAATAAGAGTTTAGTTTTGTTCTTTATATTATTGATGTCAAAATAAACTAAATAATTGGTGTCACATATGAATTTTGTTCTCCACGTTATATTAGTATGAATAAGTATGTAAAATGAGAGAAAAAGGGGAAAATATTAAAAGAAAATAAAGAAACTATATATTTATTAATTTATTTATTTATTTTTGGTCAAAGAAGTATAGTGGATAAATTAATTGTGGTAAATAAATGTGAAGAATTATATACACTGCAAATAATTAAAAGAGAAGAAGATGCCATATGTCAACTATTAGAAATGCCAAATGTAAAAAGTTAGAGAATAAATCCTCTCATATTATATAAAAGAAATTATATAAGTATCAATTAATTTTTTTTTTTTTTGTCAATAAAGTATAGTGGATAAACTAATTATGGTAAGTAAATGTGAAACATTATATACATTGCTCATAAACCAGAAAGAAGAAGATACATATGTCAACTATTAGAAGTGTGAAATGTAAAAAAAATTAGAAAATAAATCCTCTCATATTATATAAATATAAGATATTTCTTTACTAACAACACCAAACTTTAACTATATTTTTTATGTTCAAAAAAATAATTAATTAAAAAGTAAAATTTCTGGTTTTTATGTGTAATATTTATGTTTTATAAATGTTACCATCTAAGTTGCTTTTTCCCGGGAAAGGTTAACGACCGACTAACCCAAACGTCGCTATAAATAGAGAGGTCCATCTTCTCCAAACCCGTCAAACCCATCTTCCTCTCCATCGTGCACCTTAATATTTTACCCCCAAAAACCTAAAAAAATAAAATCTTCCTTTACAGAAAAAAAAAGGGATCTTTTGAGACAATAAAGTCTCGATTTTTTCTTCTTTTCCGAGGAATGCTCGTTGAACCCCTCCTAGATCGTGTGATTTAGAATTGAGGGTTTTCTTCTGATTCGCAAATCTTTTGTTGTTTTTGGTGAAAAATGGAGCAGAAGAGCGTATTGTTATCAGCTTTAGGTGTTGGTGTTGGGTTAGGAATTGGGTTAGCATCGGGTCAGAGTTTGGGAAGATGGGCAAACGGGTCGGGTTCTGTAGAAGATGGACTCACCGGAGAACAGATTGAGCAAGAGTTGATGAGACAGATTGTTGATGGGAGAGAGAGTACTGTCACCTTCGATGAGTTTCCGTATTTCTTAAGGTAACTCAGAAAGAAAAACAGAGCTCTGTTCTTTATGTTTTCAGATTTATATAGTTTATTATGATACTCTAACTTGAGCTCAATCAAGGTTTCAATGTTTTTTTTAGGGATTTTTTTTTTCAGATCTGTGGATTTTAGATAAGAGTGTGCTTGATTGAAATACGCCAACTTGGCAAGTTGGTTATGAATTTTTACATCTTCCAGCTGTCAAAAGGATTGAATATTTGGGAAAAAATAACTTGGCAAGTTGGTTATGTTTTCACTAAATTTTGAGGATTTGATTTCTCTTTTATTATTTGGTGGTGAAAGAATCTTAGAATCTAATGAGTATATTTGGGTTTAGAGAATGATAGAGATAGTAAAATCTGTGAATAGAAAAGTTTGGTTTTTATTTTGCCAAGAAAATATTTAGAAAGGGAGTAATGAAAGAGAAAGATGGAAAGTGAAAGTGGGGTCGGTTAGTTGCACAATAAGCAGCATGTGGTTGATTTGGCAAATGTAGTCAGACAGAGAGAAAGAGAAATAGAAAGATTCTCACATGTGATTCTACTAATTTATTCAATCCCTTTCATTATTTCTTATATTTTTCTGCTTCACTGTTTTTTTGGATACTATTGAATCCAGTCTGTAATATTTTAGATTGCTTAGCAAAACAAAAATATATCAAGTTCTTGGATTTCTAGGAATGTGATGTGATTGAATACAACAGTGTCATTAAACTCAGTACAATTAGTGAATTATACAATGTCAACTTTGAAACTGTAGTTTTTCCATATTGAAAAAAACATGAAGCTTTGTTTCTGAATCTTGCATTTGGCAGATATGAATGTCTGTTTTTCATGTTCTTGGTAATAAGATGAATACATTTTTCAATTGTTTATTGTTTAATTGGCAGCAAGAGAACTCGAGTATTGTTGACAAGTGCAGCTTATGTTCATCTAAAAGAGTATGATATATCGAAGCACACTCGGAATCTTGCACCTGCAAGTAAAGCCATTCTACTCTCCGGTCCTGCAGAATTCTATCACCAAATGCTTGCAAAAGCTTTGTCTCATTATTTTGAATCAAAGCTATTGCTGTTAGATATAACTGACTTCTCTATTAAGGTAAATCAATCAATGCATGTTTAATATTTCCCACCATAAAACAGAATAGCTCCTAAGCTTTCTCTCTATTCTGTTCTTTGGAAACAGATACAGAGTAAATATGGATGCACCAAGAGAGAACCTGTAAGTTACTACTTGTCCTGCGTTTTTTTCTTTATGCTGATGAGTTCAGAGAATGATTCTGTTTTCTTCTCTTTATTGGTTTATAGTTTCACAAGAGGTCTATTTCTGAATTAACATTGGACAAAATGTCGAGTTTGATGGGTTCCTTCTCTATGCTCTCTCAACGTGAAGTTGAACCAAGAGGTTAAAAACAACACAAACTCTTAACTTAATTTCTTCTTTTATTACTTACAAACATAAGCTAAAGAGTTAGCATTCTTGTAAAATGCAGGTTTGCGTCGACACACCAGTGGAAATGATCTTAAATCAAGGTTTGTCTTTGTTTTCCTGGAAGTTAGTTTTATCGGTGTTTTGTCTCTGTGAGCTCACTAGCTCCTTTAAATTCAGGAGTATGGAGAGCTCTAATCTTCCACCAAGACACAAAAGAAATTCTTCTGCTGCTTCTGATATCAGTAGCATATCTTCCCGCTCTTTGAGTTCTCTTTCAGGTTTGGAAACTGATTGTTATATCTTCTTAATACATTTGTATTCAACTTCAGGTTCTTACGTCTCTTTGTTCCATCAACACCTTTTTATGGCTTCTAGCTTCCAACAAACGCAGTACAAATCTATGTTTCGACGAGAAACTTTTCCTGCAATCACTTTACAAGGTAAACAGACAAACCTTATCACAAGTTTGCTAAATTGATTTTCAGTGGATTTCTTACAATTGTTGTCATTTTCTGCAGGTCTTGGTTTCTGTAACGGAAACAACTCCGCTAATAATATACTTGAGAGATGTTGAGAAGCTTCTTGAGTCAGAAAGATTCTACAAGTTGTTCCAGAGGCTCTTGAACAAGCTCTCTGGTCCTGTCTTAATTCTTGGCTCAAGAGTATTAGAACCCGAAGATGACTGCCAGGAAGTAGGCGAATGGACTTCTGCTCTGTTTCCTTACAACATAGAAATCAGACCACCAGAGGATGAATCCCAGCTCGTGAGCTGGAAATCTCGGTTAGAAGATGACATGAAAATGATTCAGTTTCAAGACAACAAGAACCACATTGCAGAGGTTCTTGCTGCTAATGACATCCAATGCGATGACTTGGCCTCGATATGCCACGCAGATACAATGTGTTTGAGTAACCACATTGAGGAAATTGTGGTCTCTGCAATCTCTTATCATTTGATACACACAAAAGAACCGGAGTACAGAAACGGAAAGCTTGTAATATCTTCCAAAAGGTAAGTACAAGAATCTGTTTATTTATTCGCAGGTACTAACTGATTTTTCAGCTAATTAATTGATTCATGATCTTGCAACAGTTTGTCTCATGGACTGAGTATATTCCAAGAAGGCGGAAACAGATCATTCGAAGACTCCTTGAAGCTCGACACAAACACCGACTCTAAGCAAAAAGAAGGAGAAGTGTGTTCAAAGAGCGAGTCAAAATCTGGTCCTGAAAACAAAAACGAGTCAGAAAAATCGCTTCCTTCAAACAAGAATGACAATCCATTGCCTCCAAAAGCGCCGGAGGTTGTTCCTGATAATGAGTTTGAGAAGCGTATAAGACCAGAAGTAATACCAGCAGATGAGATTGGTGTGACATTTGCAGATATTGGTTCTCTAGACGAAACAAAAGATTCACTTCAAGAACTTGTAATGCTTCCACTTCGAAGACCGGATCTCTTTCAAGGTGGTCTTCTCAAGCCATGTAGAGGAATCCTATTATTCGGTCCACCTGGTACTGGCAAAACAATGCTTGCAAAAGCAATTGCAAATGAAGCTGGAGCTAGTTTCATCAATGTCTCCATGTCTACAATCACTTCGAAATGGTTCGGAGAAGATGAGAAGAACGTGAGAGCCCTGTTTACTTTAGCTGCTAAAGTATCTCCAACGATTATATTCGTAGATGAAGTTGATAGTATGTTGGGACAAAGGACAAGAGTTGGAGAGCATGAAGCTATGAGGAAGATTAAGAATGAGTTTATGACGCATTGGGATGGGCTAATGACGAAACCCGGTGAAAGGATTCTTGTTCTTGCAGCGACAAACAGACCGTTTGATCTTGATGAAGCTATCATTCGGAGGTTTGAGCGGAGGTACTAAGCGTTTTTTGTAAAATGCAAAAGCTCTAAATCAGTCTTAATGAATATACTATTGTGACTAATTTTTGTTTTGTCTTGGAAATAACAGAATAATGGTGGGACTTCCTTCGATTGAGAGCAGGGAGAAGATCTTGAGAACTTTGTTATCAAAAGAGAAAACAGAGAATCTTGATTTCCGTGAGCTTGGACAGATGACAGAAGGCTACAGTGGAAGTGATCTTAAGGTTTTTGTCATCTCTAACCAAAATTAACAGCTGTTGTGTAAAATCATGGAAACTAACTGTTTGTTAAAACTTTTGTACAAACAGAACTTATGCATCACAGCTGCTTATAGACCGGTTAGGGAGCTGATTCAGCAGGAAAGATTAAAAGATCAGGTAAAAGAACTTAAAGATCCTCTCTTGCACTCTTTATCGATGAAATTCTCTCTACGGATATTGAAATCTCTTGTTGGTATAGGAGAGGAAGAAGAAAGAAGAAGCAGGAAAAAGCACGGAAGAACCAAAAGAAGAAGAAGCACAAGCTTCTGAGGAGAGAGTTATAACATTGAGACCTTTGAACATGGAAGACATGAGAAAAGCTAAAAATCAGGTCTAACATCTTATCTCATTTTGAAAAGAAAAGACAAGAAAGTGAAAACCCTAACTAGATCTGTTGTTGTTGTGTTTTGGCAGGTAGCTGCAAGTTTTGCATCAGAAGGAGCAGGAATGAATGAGCTGAAGCAATGGAATGATTTGTATGGAGAAGGAGGTTCAAGAAAAAAGGAACAGCTAACTTACTTCCTCTGAAAAAAACCCTAAAGTGTGAATGTATGTGTCTTGGTGCACAAGATATCAAACAGATCCGTTTGGTCTTTGACACATTACAAAACAAAGAGTCTTCTATTACTTGTCAGGCCATTCCATTTATAGACAAACTTTTTAGGTCCATTTTCTTCTCTTTCTTTTTTTGGGTTTTTAGAATTTTCCTCAAAACTGTGATTTTTTTTCTTTGTTCATATTTATGTCATTGTGAATGTGTAATTACTGTATGTAGTAAACATATTTATATAAACATTTGTGCCTGCCTTGCTCTTTGCTTGTAGATATAAAGATTTAGGAACTAGAAGTGGACCTCAATATTCACCAACGAGTTCAATCCACCTCATACATAAGGACTTATTTGGACGATATCACTAGCAGAAACATTGATTTTGAAAACTATTTGAAGTTCTTGAAATCAATCTTACTTATCAATAACATAGGTTATAGAAATTTTAAGCGACAAATTTCGACTAGAAACTAGAAATCAAAACCAAAACCATACCAAACCAATATATAATATACCGGTTCGGTTTGATAACCATTAATCTCAACAAAACAAAACACACAAAGAAGCCGGATTAGAACAAAAGAAGAAAAGAACATAGACGATGATTGTCTTATCTGATCCCAGAAAAGAGAAATGAGGAGATACCAAAATCTAATGCTAGGAGAAGCCCTCTCCAAAAGTCATCTTTACCCATTTGCTTGCTATGAACTCAGCTCCATTTTAAATCTGGCTTATTCTCGATTACCCAAAAATATCAAAGCTTTGATCTTCCAAGATACGCTCTCCGCTTTTCGTCTTCTTCCCGAGTAAGTAAGCTTTTTAGAGTTCGATATTCGAATTGATTGATTTGTGGGGGGCTGTTTCTGTACGAAATCGAAACCCATCTCGATTGCGAGTATTTAGGGTTCTACGATGCTCTAATTTAGGGATGTTCTGTTCTGTGTTGAGAATTTTGTTCATCTGTTGTAGCTGAATTCTTATAAATAAAAAAATCTCATGGTGGCTGCTGCATCTGTTTATGAAAAATATTGAAAGTAATCGATAAACTAAATAGCAAAGTTGGGAACTTTCAGCCAACCATGAGGCAAGAGGATTGAGGTGATTAGATCTTTGAATGGCTCTTTGATTGGATCTTCGTGCCCATGGATTAGCTTGATTCTTTGTGTTTGCATATACAATTTGCAAAAAAAAATGTTTTCTTAGAATAAGTTGAATGTTGTGTCTTTCTTGAATATAAACACAAACATTGGTTCTTCAAATGGCCTTATTTCATGCCCATAGATTATGGATTCACTGATTTGTTGCGTTTGCATTTCGCATTTGCACTGTCGATTAGAAAAAAAAAAACAGAATGTTCTGTTTCAGTTTTAATATAAGTAAGTACGAGATTTTAGCAATGTAACGTGAAGGCAAGTTAATTTTTGGATTGGAACAATCGAACCCTTAGTGTGACAATAAGACTACTCAAGAGTACACAATTCCTGTAGTTCACATATCTCTTAGATTCTTTATATCTCTCTGTTTCTGCAAATCACATATCACATATCTACTAACAGTTTCAGATTCTGAATCTTTTGATTTTATTTAGTATGAACACATCAGCTGCTGTTTCAGCCGCTAACCTTCTTATGAAAAACGTGGAAGCCGTGCTCCCCAAACAGAAGAAGAACTCAGCCATTGTAGAATTCAAGCAGGCAAAAGTAGCACTGAAGAGACGCAGTAAGAGCCATGAGGAAGATATAGGTATGTTTTCTTGTTATCTTTCTTGAAATCTCTTCTTTAATATCTCGAGATAATCCTTCACCACTTGCAAATCCTTTTTTCAGATATACCTTCACTTCCACAAGATATCCTTATTCACATCTTCAGTTTCCTCGATGTATCGTCCTTACTTTCCTCAGCTCAAGTGTCTCGGTACTTCCTCTATATTTCCACATTGCTTCTTCTTTTTTTTCCTTCTACTTATCTGTTTTGTTTCGTCTGTTTGTAGCTCATGGAACCAAGCAGCGCATGAGAACTCTCTGTGGCAATCAAAATTTGACCTTCACTTCAATCAAAAAGTCTTGATTCGTATTCAGTCCGGTACTGACTGGAGAGAAGCCTTTAAGAAAGCATATATCGGTTAGGGCTTTTGTCCACGGTCTCCCTTTCTGAAACCGCGCTTCTCTATGTAATTTCTAAAGTATACTTTGTGTAACCGTGCAGCGGCTAATTCATCGAAGGCGTTGAGATCTGGCCGGGGATACTGTAGTTACTGTGAATCTATTGTTTGGCACGACAACTTGAGATGTCCGAACAAACAATGTCCGTTGAAATCAGGCAACGAGCCACTCGACCTCATATCAAGTCACCAGGTAAGCTATTCCCTTTTTCTTTCTTCAAGTATTCGCCGCATTTTGTCTACTTGCTGAGCAAGTTATTTATCTGCTTTTGGTGGTTTTGTTTCTTCACAGGTTGTCAACTATTTACTGGGGATAGTGAGTTCTTCTGATGAAAGTGAATCAGACGATGAAGCCGTTCCTGGACTATGGAAACTTTCTTACTTATAAACATTTATAGTTGTATAAATCACTACAGAGAAATATATTTCGGCCCTATATGGGCTTGTGGTACCTAATTGGACCTTTTGGCCCTATTAAGAATGTTAGAGGCTTACAGCCTATTTGTGTAGATTTAAGCCTACTTGATTAGCTTTTTGTTTGCCGATACGTTCGTACGGTAAACTATGTATGTTTTATCTAGAAGTGGGGGAAATTCGATAAAAAAAATACACCAAATGTTAAGGTATTTGGAAAGTTGTGACTTATAACTAAAATTGAAGTAATTCTTATCTCAATACTAGATTTTAATATATTTACAAAATCGATGACCGTTGATTTTTTAGAATTATAAAAAAAATGAATTAAATCAAATTATCAAACTAATAATAACACATGAATTTACTAAAAGAGTTTGAATCCACAAAAATAATGGAATTTAAGATTTAGAATTTTTTGACAAAAAATCTATATTATATCAATAGCCTCCCTAAAAGGAACGAAAAATAAAATGTTGTAGTGAATAGTGAATGGTAAGAATAAATATTTTTAAAATATAACACATACAGAAACAAAAGTTAATGCTTGAAATTGAATGTTGAAATAATGAAAATTGAATTACTTTTTTTTGACACATATTGCTTAAGAGTGGACAAAATATTCGGGATCCGGGATCCGATCCGCGGATATCCAGATCCAGATCCAAAAAATCGGATATCTGGACGATACGGATCCGGATCTGGATCCAGATAGTAAAATCTCATAACGGATCCGGTTCCAGATATCCTGATTTTAGAGTCTAGATCCGTTTATTTATATTATTTTAAAAATTATATTAATAAAATTTTGAATATATTAAAAATATATCTATAATTTAAATGAAATAAAATGTAAATATTATTATAATATCAAATTTTTTAAAACAAAAAAATAATATATATATATATATAATTTTAGTTTTTTATTATTATTTTTTATATACTTTTTTATTTATTTTAAGGATCTAGATATCTTGATATTTGGACGGATATCCGGTCTCCGGATATCCGAGCAAACGGATCCGGATCCGTCCACCCATAATATTGCCTACCATAGATTGGAGAAAAAGGATTAATAAATCTAGTTGTATATGTTTAAAAAATATTGAGGAAGTTGAGTAAGCAATTGGGTAAATAAATGCAAGTCTACACAACGTTTATTATATACATATTATAAGTAACCTAATGATAATTAGTCGTGGAAACCATTAACATTTGGATCTTTGTAATGAAGCACATTTTCTTAAGAAGAGCTACTATTGAATTATATCTTCAAGTTTTCTTTATGTTATGATAATTTTTCATGAGCACCTTTTTATAGGCCAAAACATAAAAATTCGTTCAACTCCTAATAAACAATACTATTGAATGTTATGATGCATACACACATTCCATGACAATTGCGTGGATGTAGTTACTAACGTATGAGTAGGCATAACTTTTGTATTATTCTATAAGTCATATTTAGGTCTAACTGTATACGCACTTTAGTCGGCATAGCTCAATGCTATCCTTAGAAAACTATTGTATAGTCAAAACCAAAGAAAAAAACTATTATATAATTTTCCTTTATCTTCTTTTTTGTCACCAACGATGAATGAGTTTAACTACAGCCAAGTATAAACCAGATTCTGAAAAAAAGAAAAATTAACTATAGTTACAAAAAGCAATCTAAATGTAACCAACGGAACTTAATTATTTTGGTTTGTTGGTTCATAGGCTTGCTGCATTGAAAGCAACAATACCAGAACAAATTTAGAAGCTTAAGATCGAATCGAAATACAGAAAAAACAAAGTTGGGAAGACAATAAAAAAGTACGAAACAAAGTTAGGCAAATGAATAACTTATTAAAAAGTAAAAACTAATGTTTAGATTCTCGCTTGTATTAAAGTTATAAAACAAAGTGTTTAACAAAGAAAAAAAGGTAAAAGCAAACTGTTCTTTAGAGTTTAAAGTGAAAGAGGTGTAAAATTTTGAACTTCACGAAAGAAAGAGCTTTTCAAGTCAAAGCTTTTGAGGTTAAAACCTTTGATATACTCATATACATAATAAATTTGTACTAGTATAAACAACTTATTCTTTAAGAGTAGAGACAAAAGGAAAAATGAAGTATGTAATGGGCCAACTATACTTTTGTCATGGAAAGAACCCCAAGTTATCTTTATACACTAAGGTCAGAGTTCAGACCGTCAGAGAGCTTACCTTTTCTTATTTTTCTGTGTAGTAAATGTGTCTTTTTGTCATTCTTATTTATTTGTTTCTGTGTTCTTCATCTTGTTTTGTTTTTACTGTCTTATCATGTAATTTATTAGTAAGAGTCAATTTAAGGTTTTTTAACTATAGTTTAAAAAGATAAGAGCATTTTTTTTTCAAATTTGCCTGTATTATTGATATATTTGGTGTTGTTAAAATATATACGGGATACAGATTTATAAAGATTAGAAACAATTAATTGGAAATTAATATGATAAAATGATAAATATTATTTGATATTTTGAAATTCTCCTTTTTCATTACTTTTATGTAGCTTTTAAAAATATATATCATCTAAGATCCAAAATAATTAAATTGAGTAAATACAAACATACACGTATATATTATGCATGAATTGTATATCAACCATATTGTAATTTCATAAAGCTGTTTGGTCGCATAACCGAATCATGAATTTAGGATAACAATTTTGACATAATTAGAGTTTCAGGTTAGTTGGATATCGAAGTCCTAGAACATGTTGCAAAATACCAGCGTTCTTACGAAATTGGATGTTCCCTACAAGAAATACCAATCTGGCAAAGATTATGATGTTAAGCAAAAAGAGAAAGAACATACCAATGTTTATTGTATAATGTGAACGAGCAAGGCTTGAAGATCCTGAAAATAGGAAAACAACAGCGTCTTAAGGTTCAAGAAAACTCTGAAGGTGGGGAGGAAGATCATGTTGCGGTCAAACCACGAGTCGATGTTTTAGCTTTTGCTTCCAGTTGAGTGTGCATCTCTCGTTTTACCCGAAAGGTGCAAAGAGAAAGTGTATTACGATATATTTTTTTTCTTCCATGCTTCTCGCCTTTCCTTGATCTCCTTTTACTTTTAATTTTATTGTGAAAAATACTTATTAGTTTCGTAGAATTTGACGTTAAAAATTAAAATATACTATATTCTTAATTTTCAATTTATATCAAAATTATGCCCTTAAATTATATGCCATTGTTAATTTGTTATGTTGATATAGTCAACCAAATTTATTATATATGAAGACATAAATATAAATGTTTACAATATAAGAAAGAGTTAGTTTTCAGGAAAAAAAATTAAAACATAAATTATTAAAAAATAATAGCGTTTGTTTGATAATAGCGTATTTTAGTTTCAAATATTAAAAATTATCGTACTCGTCGGGGAACCAGACTTCATTCCATCACAAATGCCGTGCGCTAACTTCAAGATTTCTATCGTTACTCTCTGTTTCTTTTTTAATTACAACTTTTCTCTCTAAACGGGTTGATGCTCTGTTTGTTTTTCTGATTGGCAGTCCTCATACTCATTTGGATGTAGGCAAGTAATCGACGAGCTGGCTGGATGTTTGCTAACTCCCGAAATGATGCAAAATTGTCCCTTAATTCGAGCAGTTGCGAACCGGTTTGCAGAACCATTACCGAAACAAGTGCTATGTTTGAGCTATCACTTCTAAGCTTTGTGATATCGTTTACTCGTGTCACTCTTTTTCCCCTCTCCTTTGATTGTGTGACTTGCACAGTCGAGACAAAGACGCTACATAGCACTAGCCTTGGGCCGGATTTCGAATTTTCGGGTTTAGGGGTTGAAGACCCATTCGGATATTTAAAAAAATCGGATCGGATTCGGTTCGGTTCTTTGCGGGTTCGGGTCGGGTATTTACTTAATATTGATATCCGATAAATACCCTAAAATTTTCGGTTCCTAGTTCGGGTTCGGATATTTTTATCTAAATGTATCCAAATCTACTCGAATTACTCAAAAATATTCGAAATACTCGGAAAAAAAAAAACTAAAACATCGGTTAGTTTTAACCCAAATTACCCAAAAATAACCAAAATATCCGAAGAAAACGAAAATATTGGATATTTTTATCCTAATCTATCCAAAGATACTCCAAAAACCCAATATATCTAATATATTTATATATATATATATATTTATATATCGGGTATTTTTGGGTACCCACGGGTTTTGGTTTCGGTTCGGGTTCGGGTCGGATTTTAAAATACTTTAAAACATTACCCGTTCGGGTATTTCTATAATTGCGGTTCAGATTCGGTTCGGGTTTCCGGATCGAGTTTTCGGATTCATTTATTATGTCCAGGGCTACATAGAACTGAATTATTATTTTTCCCTCTTGATTTTGTCCGATTCAGATTTTTTAAACGAAGTTTTAACAAGATATTACCTGTGTACCGCATTCTCTATCTATTGGTTTCTATTTCTCCAATCTTCTCTCTTTACATATTCTTTACACATAAATAAATATCACATTTTATTGAAAAAAAAAAACTATCGTATTTTACAAAAAAGGATAATAATAATAATCCCAAAAGCACTTTACGTGTGGAAGAAAAAAAAAGAGCAAAGTAAAAGAAAAAGAAAAAGAAAAAAGAAAAGAAAAGAAAGGAGCGGTAATATAAAAAAAAAGTAGAGAGAAAAAAAGCCTCCAAAACCAAAAATAAAAACATAAACTTTCTTTTTTCTTTTTCCATATCTCTCTCTCTCAAATGCCATTTTCATTTCTCTTTTTTCTTCCTTTACAAAAAAAACAAAAATTAAAAAGATTAAACCCATTTCGAAAAAGTTCACCTTCTCTTTCTTCTTCCTTTCTATATATAAATCCTTACTTCTCCATATCTGTGACGAAGCCAAACTCTTTACTCTTATCTCTCTCTCTCTCTTGCTCCATTACTCTAATCTCCCTCTCTAAAATGGAAGCTCTTACCTTTATGAAGTTCTGGTTAACCAACAACAACACAACCATCAAACCCCGCCGTGAAATCAAAATCTCAGAATCCGCCGTCGATTATACCACCGCATTAGAAAGTCCCGTACTCGACCTCTACGAAGGAGACGATTCCTTCTTCGAGCTCGAGATCTCTCTCTCCGATTTCAAAACAGAGAGAGAAGAAAAACAAACGACGACGTTCTCTGTTTCTAAAAAAAGCAAAGTCCTCCCTTTCGTTGATATCACTTCAAAACCACAACAATCTCCGATCACTCTCCTTAAATCCGGTCAAAAGTTTCGTGCTTTCTCATTCAAGAAGTCAAAATCACTCGACTCAGAAAAGTCAACGACTACGGAGAAGAAGAAGAAAGAAGAAAATAACCGAAGCCTTAACGTAAAATTTAGAATCGACGACGAAACAACCAGTTTCAGAAAAACGGCGAGCATTGCGAGGTTACAACAAACAGACGACACGATGTTCGACGGCTCTGTTTCCCCTGTTTCGTCGTCGTCGTCTTCTTCTTCGAGATTCTTCAGTCTCATAAAGCCTTTATACACTAAAACAGCGAAGAAACAGAGCAGTGGCGGTGTATCTTCCTCAATTACATCTCCGGCGTCTTCACCGGCGGCGAGGGAGAAACAGAGGAGTAATATTCCGTCGGGGATAAGAAGTGTGAGGAGACAACTTGGGAAGAGTCGGTCAGCGTCTGCGGCGATCGGAGGGATGTCTCCGGCGAACAGAGTCGATGAGTCTTTACAAGTTCAACAAGATGGGATTCATAGTGCGATTCTTCATTGCAAGAAATCGTTTCATGGCTCCAGAGGTATGTTAAAAACAGAGTCCTTCTCTGTAATTTTTCAATTTGAGTATTGGGCTTTTTTGGTTTATTTTAATGGCTTTATTTTTTTCAGAATCTATTTTGTTATCACGATCTACTAGTGAATCTTCTTCACAAGAGAAACTTAGTACGTCGTCTTCTGAAGGTAAATTAATTCTTTTATATTTGGATGATTTTATTTAAGGCTAAATGTGATTATGAAAAAAAAAAATGCTAATTATAATATGTTTTTTGTTGTTTTGTAGATTCGTATTTGTTTTCAAGGATTGCAAGTGATTCAATGTCGGAGAAATCAATCGATAGCCTGAGTTCAATTAAGGAACAGCGGGAGAAGATTTGCGATTAGGTTTAATTTTTTTTTTTAAATAAGAAATTAGATCGCAGGATTTTTGGTTATTTTGTAAAATTAGTTTAAAAATGAAGATGAGATGATGATGATGACAAAACAGATAAATCTTGTGGCAGAGTCTCAGATTAGTGAAGGGTCTTGTTTCTTTGCCTTTTGTATAGTGATGTATCATTATGTGAATCCTGACACCTTGAGAGTTGAAAAAAATATATAATATGGTAAATATATATTTATTACATATCTCTGTCGTCTTCGTTTGTCACACACCTCACAATATGTCATATTTAATTTTCTTAAATTCTCTTCGTAAATACGTCAAAAAAACAAAAAAAATCAGAAACAGATGTCAAAACACAAAAATCTCTTCTTACTAACAATTTTTAAGCTAACGAAAAAATGTTGCTTTGAGTTGTTGAATCAATGTTGTTGTTACTTGTATAAAAAGGAATGTTTAAGAGAGCGAGAACAGCAAAATGCGATTAGAATCAAATAAACGTTCTTAATTCAAATATTATAAAATGAATGATACTGTATTTTTGGCGTAACCATTGTACCACAATAATATATGAAATAAAAAAATATTGAATTTGTTTATGCAAATATGATTTTAAAAATTACAACAAGAACTAAATGTTTCAAATTAATGACTCTATTAAATTGCTGAACCTATTTAATCCAGTTTATTATTTTACGCACCTGTGTTGTTTGCCAACTACTAAACACCATCAAATTAGATTTACTTTGTATTGATCATATCAATTATTAGGAAAGGAGGTGGATAGAATCTACTGGAAAAATTACGTTGTGTTAGATTGGTATCAAAATTTAATACTACATCAACTATCAAAACTAAATTGAACTTTTCAAATATTTGTTGTCCTAAATAGACATGCAATTCTACAGATTGTATGCAATTTTCTTACTCTGGCGAAAATATTAATAAATAATAATAATAAAAAGTTAAAACTTTAACATTAATGAAAAATTTCCTCACTTGCGCATTTGGAAGTGACTTGACAGTCACTGGTCCATTATTTTTCTCATTTTCACTCCTTTTCTTTCTGCTATTTCACTTTCCAAGAATATATATACATGAAATCTGACAGTGCTATTTCATCATCCTGACCTAAATTTTATCTCTGTGTATATATATCTATCAGCCTATCAGATTGCTTTTTACATTTTCAAATTCTCATCATTCACATCATAATCTAATCTTTTGAATCGATGTTCAAATTTATTTTGTCACCTACAACCTCAAAAAATTAAATTGGAATTAAAGCACATATATCCAAAGTTTTGCTCCACTTGAAAGTTTCAGATTTCGGACGGCAATAATGGCCAGCACGACGAATGTTTTTCTTTCATATATGTTAATCAGTTTATGAATATTTTTGCCTGTGTAAACTATAAATCAACTATGAAATAGACTTTTTTGAGTGCCAAGTCAACTGAATATTTTAGTATTTGTTAAAAACTTAAAATTGTGTTAGAGAATGCATTCCTTTCTTGACTTAGAATTATGTATTTTTGGATTTAATACACGAGTTAGCAAACGACCAAAACGAGTGACATAGTATTATTTATGGTTATTAGACAAATCTTGCAAGTGAGAGTTTTGGATCCCACCACCAACAACCGACCAGAGTCACCTAACAAAAGTCCGAACACAAACTTAAAAAAGTTCAAAAATCGTCATTTCTTCTTTCTTCAAACGAAAACAAGAGAGTAAAAAATAGTTACCCAATTAATGGGTGTAAAAACAGAGAACATGAGACGACAACAATTTATAAGGTTTGACAATGTGTCTAATTGCTAAACATTTTATATTTGAAACAAATTTTTTTATTAAATTTGTAATTTATCGAACAAAAACCATTGATCAACATATTGACATTTGCAAGAGAATCACACACTCGATTTGATTTTTTTTCTCAATTTTTTGATTAACAATAACAAAATACTATATCAACATATATGAAGTTTAACATAAAAATATATCCTAACTAATTGTTGATTTTTAAAATATTGACATTTTTACTTTTATTTATATCATCTTCTCGTATACTTTTCCAAAATTCTCATAAGCACAAAAAAAAAATTTCAAAAAAGTTCCCAACTCTATAGTTTAATCGAAACAAGACTTCTACAGATTTTAAATTAATACCGCACATTTTAGTCTTTTGATGTTTTATTACCTTTTGTTCCATAAGTTTCAGTTTTGTTTTTAAATAATCTAACTTATAATTATATTTTAAAATTAATTATGTAAAACCACTTTTTCAAAGTTATCGTGGAAACAAAAGTTTAAAAATTCCAATTAACTTTTATATAAGTTTATTATTCAAAAATATTGTTTTAAAGTTATTGTGAAAACATGACATTTTAGGTTATTGTTAGGGTTTTATTTTTCTTGAATAGTGACGAAAAAAATTTATTTCCATAAAATGTATGTTTACGTAAAATCCTTCTACTCAACTCAATCATAGTTTTGTCCTTCGTTCCTATGGATATAGGATACAAAATTAAAGTTAGTCATTCAGAGAAAAACAACAAAATAAGAATAAAATGACCTTTTACAGAGACGACGTTGTCTTCGAAACACATGCTCAAAAGAAAAGTGCAAGAAAGCTCGCAGAGAAAAGAGTAGAGCCATTTGCTTTGTTACACGGAACTGAACAACCGAACCGGTCAAAGTTAAAAGACCGAGATGGTCTTGATCAAAATTATATTTTTCATAGTAGTATAGGTCTATAGAATATATATACTTGGAAATAAGTTTTGTAACAATTAGGTGGATTATAAATGTAGATTTGAATTTTCAACAAGAGTTATGACAATTTGGTTTCTGGGTTGTGTGTGAGAGAGAGAGATGCTTGTGGTGAAACACATCATTATACAAACATCTTTACGCGTTTCATAAATTTCTGAAACTTCTCCACTTCAATATGGCGTTCGTTACAAGCTCTGACCATCGTGTCCTCTTCTTCTTCCACTCATATTAATAGTATTTTTTTTTAACTTTTCGCCTCGTTACTTTAATTTCATTTTGGGGGATTTTATACTTTATTTATCAATCGTTCAAGTTACAAGAAAACTGCTTCATGTATGGACCATACTAACTTGAGAAACATGTCAATAATTTTTACGTTAGTGTCAATTTGGTTTTAAGAAGTATCTGTTTCTCTTTTTCATTTATTTAAACGTATGTATTATCTTTTTCAAAGTTAAAGAAGAGAGAGAGATGGTGTGAAAATGTTGACCTGGGGAAGTAGCCCGACTGAAAAGTGTTGGGTCTAAAGTCTAAGTAGAGATGATAACCACTCAAATGAATATTTGACCTACTTCTCTCTTGTTACTTTTTTTCTTTCCATTATATAAATTCATCCTCAATTTCGTATTAAGGAAAAAAAATACAATCAAGAAAGAAAATAGTGGAAATTTCCAGATCTATTGTTCACATCATCTTTTGGGGTTCTCAAGTGTCTGATTGATAGACGAACCATAAAAATCAACTGATTCAGTTACCAGAAGAGACAATTCACTGATCTCGACACAATAATAAATCCCTGAATATTTACATGTTCCCCACTCGTTTATCTCTATTTCCCTTATAATAATTACAAGACCAAAAAGGAAATTTATATTTAAAAAAAAAAAATTCAGTTCTAACATGTACAACTGAAGTAACATTTTACCAAAAATGTACAGCGAAGCAGAAGCATAAGTCTAATTTTTTTGTTGAATATGTCTATATATTGTAGCCTTTAACTTAAGATTTTTTCAGTAACACGTCATATATATTCAAATATATACTTAATATAAATTTTACAGAAACCTACAAATTATTTGTAGACCATGTGCATAGTTCGTTTGATTTAGGTCAGCATAATAAATGGTTCAAATAGTGAGAACGAAAACATATAGAATGAATAATAAACAATACACCCTCTATCCTAATTTATAGGATTTTGTACCTAAAAAATATTTGAAAATGTTAACAAAATCATTATTAAATAAATATACTTCTATTTTATAAGATTTTTTAATGTTTTTCAGTTTATTAAATATTTTGCAAGTTTCTGTACAAAATTTAAATATATTTAATATTTTCTATCATAATATTCTGTCGTATTTCCTATGATTGGTTGAACTGTTTTAATAAAAATATTATATAATGTTTTAAAAAGTTGCTTAATATATGCGCTTTTAACAAAAAATATTTATAAAATAGAACAGATTGAGTGTTAAAAGCAATCTAAAAAAAATGTAATTGTAGCAATACAATGAGTTTGGAAAATGATAAGTTAATGACTAATGAATAATGATACAATACACGTAATAATGGAGTATTAGGTTTTTGATTGAGATAGTTAATGACTAATGAATAATGTACAATACAAGTTAATGAATAATGACTAATGAATAATTACTAATAAATACTTATTTTGGATTAAAATAATTTGAAAATTTGCATAGATATTTGAAAAACTTTAATAAAATGAAAAATAAAAACCTAAAACATTTAATATATTGGGACAGAGGAAGTAATATATGATTAAATGGCTTTAAGTATATAACAACTAACCCTTAAATATGGTTGTTATATACTCCATGTGACCAATGTAATTAACATATTTAACAACCAGCAATAATTACTTTGGAAAATGAACTATTGTTGTATGTTTTCTTCATACCTTTTATTTTTACTCGACTTCAACCGATTTACTACCTAGCAATCCAAAAAAAAAATCAAGAATATTTCAAGTTCAAACACCAACAACAACAACAAGAAAACTTGTTTAACATATTTTTATCTCCAACTTAAAAAGATTATGAGTTTATTAGTCGATCGAGGAAATTAACCAATAAAAGTTATAGGTTTTAAAAACACCATACAAAGCTCTGTATGATAACATCATGATGCTATTTTGATATTTATAATCTGTATAGGAATTTATCGAAATAGTTAAGTATTATTTGTAACAGTAGTCCCATTCTAGTACATGTTTGCAACATGTTCTCCAGTGTTCCAATATTGTCTACTCTGGTTGTTGGTCCATCTTAAAAATTAAATATGAAATTGAAAGAAGTTATAACAATAAGCTTATAAATAATGTATTGGTTTAAAAGTCTTTTTAGATGCCTTTTCTTAGCTAAAAAACTAATTACATAAACCGAGTGAACATCTATCATAACTTCAAGCAATACAATAACAGAATATGCAGTAGATGACTAAAATTTTGATCAATTTTGGCAAAAATGACTGTATTTTTCTTTTCACAACACTCTCAAGTGAGTAAAACTTTTACGCGTTTTTTCTCTTAAAATTTTATGTTAATTTTTTCATTATTATATTATTTTTATTTGATACATTCTTTTTAGATCACACACTATTATTTTTCTATGACACGTTTTATGTTTACATGATTCACATTATTCGTTAAATTATGTCACCAAAAAATTAACTTTATTTAAAGTTTTACCATTCGTATTTTTACCAATTCTAAACAATTTTTCAGTCATTTACCTAATTAACCCTATAATAAATCACAAGAATACTATCATGTGTTTGTATGACATCATGTCTACTTAAGCAAAACACAAAAACTAAAGATTCTAAGGCCTTGATTGTTTCGTATTAGGTTTTTTTACGTTTCCGTTTACATTAGATCTAAGTTTGATCATGTTTACAAAAATTTAAAATAAATACATTTTTAGAAAAATAGTTTTGCAAAATGAAAACTTTTTGTTGGCCATTACGTCTACAAATTAACAAATGAATGTTGCTTAAAATGCATTTTATTTGAGTGTAAGTGATACTGATAGTCTGATAACACAAACAAACAATCGAGATCGAAATGTATAGTAGACTTGAACTTAAGTTACTCCTAACTATAACACGAATTTATATATCTTTTAGATGCTTCCGAAGTAATAGTGAGCATATAACAAATTCAATGCGTGCAATGGATCAGTCTCATAACATTCTGTGCAGAATCATAATACAAGATTCGCTCGAAACTCAAAAAATAAATAACTAACACATCATTTCTCTTTTGTTATAGTATATTTTAATTTGTCTAAACGATAATCATCACCATCATGTCAATTAATACAGAAATAAATAATCAACACTATCAATATCATGTCGAGAACATCCACCTCACAAGGAAGCAAGGAGCAATAGACGCCGGAGAACCATACACGTGGCAAGGTTCAAGATTCCCACAAGAGGATGAATACGTTGCACCTTAGAAACGACACGACACCGTTTACTACTACATAGAACAAAAAGGAACTTCTATAAATCTTGTTTAGTTTGAGTTTTTAGTTTCATAAGACTTTTAAGTAGATTTTGTTGTCCCCTCTTCTTAGATTTTCTTTAGATGCTAATGTGGAACCAATGTCTCCGACCAATTTAGCTTAATAATGTTTTAAAGTCTGTTTGTCCCGCGAAAAAATTCAATCTGTCTATTTATGTATATACACAATGGCCTAATCATCATATATTGTATTGTAGATGATCTGGATTTAGACATATATTTGATCGATAGTTATGATTTATTAAAGAAGATGGTAGTTTGAGTTGAGGTTCTTTTACATTACTCGAGGACTCTATGCAGATCATGGGATTTTGAGGGCATTGCATGTGACTGTTTGTGATTAAGAGCATATTTTATTATATCATCAAAAACTGATTTGATATAGAGAACGGGTAAACCCCCCATTTTACTATTTTAATATCCTTTTTGATCAATATTTTTAAAAATAATAATTTTACCATTTGTCCAACTCACATAATTTTAAAAATAATTTTACATTAGTTTTTTTGGTACACTCTAATTTTAGCAACAAGAGTGAGAAGAAATTGGGATAATTCGACAGCCGTGGATGAGCTTGTTGCAGTATAAGCTCTGCCGAAGTCTGAAGTGGTGGTTGTGACACACTCCATGATCCAATGATTGAAGATTTTTGAGAATCTAAGCGCACGATGCAACTTTTCCATTAACGCGATCATATACCATCAACATATCAGTTATTAAGTTATAACAAATAAACTGTGGTGAACCTTTGAGTCGCAATGCATGTATGACTTCATGAGCTACAGCCTAAATATATGAGATCAAAGGCTTCTCAACAAAAAGATGTTTGAGTTTTTGAGACATTTCCATGTAAATATGACTTCAGATGATCACGCACCACCTTTGAGATTACTTTGTACATAACGTTCAAAGGCTAATAGACTTTAAGATTTGTCTTTTATCTGTTTTGGATTCTTTTGGTCTTGGAGATTAACACATATTTATCTCAATATATATAATAAAATAATGGATTTGATTATGTGAAATGGATATCATATTAAAGACGTATACAAACCTAAATCCAAAAAAAAGACGTATACAACATATATTTTGTCAATCCCTAAGGAAGATTAGATGCTAGTCAAAATGTCCATACATGTGCAATACTAGATAAAACAAACAAAATTTTAGAGTCATGATTTAAACTCATGGCGAGTGTACTGCTAATTGCTTATATGTGTGTTGAAAAGTAGTATGTAGTAATTCATACTTTAGCAGAAACAATAAACAAACTGAATTATGAATATATAATTAGATTACCACGAATAATAAATTCATGAAATCATGTTCAAGGAAATCGGAGATTGCAAGTAGAAATGAATCATAATTCATGAAACAAACTAAACTAATCAACCATGTTCAAGGAAACCTCGGGAGGTTGCAGTTAGAAATGAATCATAATTCATACAATAAACTAATTCATACAATAAACTAAACTAAGAAAGTTGATGTTTGGCTTTTGTCTCCCTGCAATGAAACATAATTTTTGTCAACGAAACATCATCTATAATTCTATACTATTATTATTTGCACCCAGGAAAAAAAAAATCTATACTATTATTAGATCAATAAGTGAGCTTGTCTACCCAATTTGGTTCTCGTTTATTTATTTAAAGGGCTATAAATGAATTTCAGAAAGCCCATCATGTATAGGCCGAAGTGAATTTTCTATCATGTTTATTTGGCCTCATAAGCTATATTCTCTATTTATTTCTCGTAAGCTATAAAGTTTACTTGCCATAACCTATATATTTTAAAGATCGGAAATTTACGAAATTAGAAAAACATTACGACAATTTTATATCAAAATCGTCACTTAAAAATTTACTTATCAAAAACTAAAATCTATTAAGTTTACATAAACATAAAGTATACCGTAAATCATCAATGTTTAATAACTTAGTCGCACTTGTTTATAGCTTATGAGGCCAAACCATCAATGGAAGTGCAACTAAGGTAAATCATCAATGTCAATACCAAAATGGTCTCGGCATTTTTACATATTTATTATTTACAGATTTTTTTATAGTAACAAAGGCTTAAAATAAGGACAATTGAAGTAGACCAATTAAAACTAGTACAACATATTGTGTCATCAAATAGTTTAGAGGGTGAATTAGAACTACACTAATTAACTTTTACTATTTTGTAATAGAAGTATATAAAACATTTTTTACTTAAGTAAATTATTACCAGTGAACTTTTTGTTTTTACAAGATATCAAAATACAAAAACTAAACAGAAACTAAACATGTTGATATTGAAAACGAATATCATCATATAAATGGAAAGGTATATATATATGCACTGACTTTACATTTTCCATTAATTAGGTAAATGATATTAACCATTTTATAGTAACTCATAACTTTATGGTTGACTACAATTTTACTCTAATTATTAAAAAAATTGAGTGTGATTTAAGCAGATGTTAAGTGGTGCACATTTATTCATAATATGCGCTTGTTATTTTGTCTGATAACACCAATTTTACAAAATGTCACATTGTTTATTAACTCACACAATTTCGCCAAAATACATTAGGATAGTTTGGTTTTGAAAATGTATTTCATTTTATTTATTATTTTTACAAGGGGATATTTTAAGAAATGCCACATTGACAAAACAACTTTTTAAAAAATACCATTTTTTTGCGTTCTTGTAAGAAATGCCATAATTTTATTGTATCCGGTTAGAGAAAGATAATTGTGCCCTCAATTCATAGTGCCTTAGCAAAACTGATTATTTTATCTCTTTGACACTGCCATGCCTCTGATCTCGGATCTCGTTAACCTCAACCTCTTTGTTGCCACCGAAAAAATCATCGCCGAATACATATGATTCGATCTCTCTTCTCTCTGTTTTCCCCTCATTTATTTGTTCTTATTGCTGGCGCGAGCACGAGACGGCGGAAGCTCGAGATGACGGCGACGCTCGAGATGATGAGTCCAAGGTTAACAGATCTGTTTTTTGTTTTGTGGGTAGCTCCTAAAGAAGATGATGGTAGTGAACAGCTTTGACCTATGGCAGAAAGATGTCTTCTTCTCCGGAGCTGAAGAGGTTCAAAAATTTACAGATATGTATGTAATTTGAATTGGTTTCGTGTAGCTTGTGATGTTGTTGTAATCTTCTTGAGCTTTATTTGTCCACCGACAAGGACATATTTGTCCACCATCAAATATGTCTACGGTTTATGTCCACGGCCTCTACGAATTCGGAGTTTAAATAATATGTCCACGGTTTTTTTTGGCGATGTTTTGTCCACAGGCACTATGTCCACGACATATTTGTCCACCGTCAAATATGTCCACGACCTCTAGGAATTCGGAGTTTAAGTAATATGTGGTTTATGTTGGCGATGTTTTGTCCACGGGCACTATGTCCACGACATTTTTGTCCACGGGCACTATGTCCACGACATATTTGTCCACCGTCAAATATGTCCACGGTTTATGTCCACGGCCTCTACGAATTCGGAGTTTAAGTCTATCGGCGCTAGTCAGCTTCGACAGATTTGGCGCAAGCTTCGGCGGAGGCTTCTCTCTTCTTCTTTACGCTGCTTCTTTTGGTTTCTGTCGAAGCAACTGAAACAACCCATCTCCGATCGGATTGATTTGACCAACAGAGAAGAAGAACGCTTCTGGTTTCTTAAAAAAGTCTCACCGTCATTCATGGGAGAGAGCTTGAGAGAGTGAGTGAGAGGGAGTAAGAGAGTGTAAGAGCGAGAAAGATTGATCGTGAGAGAGAGAGACATAGATCGTGAGAGAGTGGGTGAGAGAGAGTGTGTGTAAGAGAGAGTCCGAAAGTTTGAAAACAATGAAGAAGAAGAGAAAGCGTGTGATTTAATGTGAGGGTATTTTTATCTATTCAATTTATGTGCACAGTTTATCTGTGGCATTTCTTGCAAAATGTGGAAGAAATGACATTTCTTAAAAGATTGTCTTGTCATTGTGGCATTTTTTATAATAATCTCTATACATAATTTTCCCACCACATTAGGCTATCCACTTAAATAGCCATAAATTAATTAGGGTGGGCACAAAACCATAACCGAAAAACCAAACTGAACTGAACCGAAATAAATGATTTGGTTTGGTTATGGTTTAGTCTAAAAACCCATTTGATTGTCATATTAATTAAGTTTTCGGTTTGGTTTGGTTTGGTTAAAAACCGTAAAAACGAATGATTATTTTGATTTTTAATAAGATTTAGAATAATTATATATAATTATATTTGTTTAGTTTATACTCTATTTAATAATGTTTCTAATGTTTCTCTTTATTAGGATTATAAGTTATAATTATTAATCTCTTATTAATTTAAAAACCAAAATTTAGATTCTATTCTTTGAATTATGTTTTATTTATTGGTTTAATATATTATTTCTATTTTACATTTAATTTAAAGTAATCTAGTGAGACAACATTTGTTTCCTTTATTTGATTACTTTTTATGCAGCAAACTTATTTTTTTTTTTGTAAAATCATGGAATAACCTTAAAAAATCGGAACCAAACCGAAACCGAACCGAATTACATATGGTTTTTATATGGATTTATTTTTTATAAAACCGATAAACCGTAAAACCAAAAAAACCAAACCGAATTACATACGGTTTTTATATGGTTTCAATTTTAGTAAAACCGATAAACCGTAAAACCGAAAAAATTAAACCGAAACCAAACCGAAAAACCGTACGCCCACCCTTTTATTAAATGTTTTAACAAAATATTCAGATGTGCGTGCCAAATTAAGACAGAGTTCACGGATTGTAAAACAATAATAGAGGAGAAATGTGATAGAAAACAGTAGGCCCGTGACCTTATTACAATCCGTTCTTCTTTGTATTTTTCTTAATCACTGTATACACATGCATATATCCCCATATATTACTCATACTTATTAATGGTATTTATGGCTGCTAGCATATGATATGAGTATATATGCAAATATAATGTTGTTTAAATTCTTTGGTCGAAATGTTTTAACTTTTAACTCGTTCTTGGCTTTATTCGTACTTATTAATCTCTCGATTCTTTTCTTTGGATATATCGCTAAATTTCTATATCTGTCTGTATTGTTTTGGTTACATTGCAGCCAACTTGAGGGTTTCAATTTGAGCATTTCGTTTCTCCGGAGACGGAAAGAATCTCTAAAAGCTGTTGAATCCTTTCTTTGTTATAAAACTAAAATAATCATGAACAATTAATGTTTTTTTTTGTTTTCAAAAACATTTATACCAATAGTCATTACTAAGACATCCAGTAAAACTAAAGCAAGATATAAAAATAGCATGATGTTGTTTAAAACTAAAACGATATACTATAAAAGTAAGCAAGATTTCTGAAGACCTACACGCACGAACTTTATACGGTTTAAAATTTTTGGTATAAGAAAAAGGGTCCCATGAAACTTAATATTCATATACATCTAAGAAAATAAACAAAAAAGACTGCAAAAATCCAAAACAGTACTTCAAGAAAAAAGCAGACAGTTCAAAGGAAAAAAAAAAACCTGTAAAGTTTTTGGCTTACAACATTAAACTCCAAAATACATCATCACAAGACCAAATAGAAACATATTATAAAAATCTAATTCACTACACAACTCTTCAACTTCTTAACTCTTACAAGTTAAAACAACATGGAAAATCCTCCGCTGCCTCCGCCGGAGACGGTGCCCTACACACTAACCACCTCTTCAATCTCCTACACCAAACCCAAAACCTCTTTCTCTCCCCTCCGCTTCCCGGCGACTGAGCCACCCTCCTTTATCCTCCGCAACATCACTCTCACCGCTCATCCCTCCGAGATCCTCGCCTTCGTTGGCCCTTCCGGCGCCGGAAAATCAACTCTCCTCGACATTCTCGCCTCTAAAACCTCCCCAACCTCCGGCTCAATCCTCCTTAACTCCATTCCCATTAACCCTTCCTCTTATCGCAAAATCTCTTCTTACGTTCCCCAACACGACTCTTTCTTCCCTCTCCTCACCGTCTCTGAAACCTTCTCCTTCGCCGCTCGTCTCTTGCTCCCAAACCCATCAAAAGTCTCTGAAACTGTAAACTCTCTTCTCTCAGAACTTAACCTAATACATCTTTCAGACACAAGACTCGCTCAGGGCTTATCCGGTGGCGAAAGAAGAAGAGTCTCTATAGGTTTAAGCCTCCTTCACGACCCTTGCTTTCTCCTCCTCGATGAACCCACTTCCGGTTTAGACAGTAAATCTGCTTTCGACGTCATTCACATCCTCAAATCCATTGCTGTGTCAAGACAACGAACCGTGATCTTGTCCATTCACCAACCTAGCTTCAAGATTCTTTCTATCATCGATCGCTTGTTACTTCTTTCGAAAGGGACTGTTGCATACCACGGAAGGCTTGACTCCCTCGAAGATACCTTGCTCTCCAAGGGATTCACCGTCCCTCCGCAGCTCAATTCTCTCGAATATGCCATGGAAATACTTCAAGAACTCCAAGAATCCGACGGAAACACTGATGTTGTCGCTCTCCCTTCGACGGAAAACCGAAAACAGAGACAAAAACAGAGTATTGTTCGATATAGAACATCAATAATAACCGAGATAAGCCTTCTCTCGAGAAGATTCTGGAAGATCATTTACCGGACAAGACAGCTACTTCTGACCAATGCATTAGAAGCCCTTGTAGTTGGTCTGGTCCTAGGAACTATCTACATCAACATTGGAATCGGCAAAGCAGGAATCGAGAAAAGATTCGGTATGTTCGCCTTCACGCTCACTTTTCTCCTCTCTTCAACAACCGAAACCCTCCCGATCTTCATCAACGAGCGTCCGATTCTTCTCAGAGAGACTTCGAGTGGTGTTTACAGACTCTCCTCTCACATTCTCGCCAACACACTCGTTTTCTTGCCGTACTTGTTCGTTATCTCAATCATTTACTCTGTTTCGGTCTATTTCCTCATTGGTCTCTGCCCCACGTGGCAAGCTTTTGGGTACTTTGTTCTCGTGATATGGATCATTCTGCTAATGGCGAACTCTTTTGTTCTCTTCTTGAGCTCTCTTGCTCCAAATTACATTGCGGGAACCTCTCTTGTGACAATTCTTCTAGCGGCTTTCTTCTTGTTCTCCGGTTACTTCATTTCCAAGGAGAGTCTACCCAAGTACTGGCTTTTCATGTACTTCTTCTCAATGTATAAGTATGCATTGGATGCACTTCTGATAAACGAGTACTCGTGCTTGGCCTCTAAGTGTTTGATATGGTTGGAGGAAGCTCAAACGAAGATCTGCGTGGTTACTGGGGGTGACGTGTTGAAGAAGAAAGGACTTCATGAGAAACAGAGGTGGTTTAATATTTATATTTTGTTAGGGTTCTTCGTACTTTATCGTGTGTTGTGTTTTCTTGTTCTCCTTAGAAGGGTTTCAGGTTCCAAGAGATAGCTATTTTTTTCGCTTAATTATATATTTTTTTTTGTAAATTTATTTCTTCATACTGATCAATCTAAGTTAACTTAACAAAATATCTCGCTATCGATCATTAATCTCTTAAAACAATTATAAAATATTTCGTAGACATTCGAATTCGGGATCAGTTATTCAACATATTCCTCTTTCTTTTCACCTTTCAATGGTAACTAAGTGTTTGCTATGTGGAGACATGTCACATACGAATTATGAGATGTCATATTCAACGTTTTGTAGACATGTCGATTGCATTATTTTTCTAGGATCGAGTTTCACTTTGTTATAGAAAGGGAAGAAACGTCAATAGTATAATGTGGACACGATTTATTCTCTATCACAAAAAGAAACGAAATAAGTACCATAGCTAGGTCCATTGATCGACCCACCAACACTAGTTTAATTACTAGTTCGAAAAAGTTGTGGTTGTAATGAAAAGGAAATACATATTTTTTCTCAAGGTATGTGATAGATTGTCACTAGATATAATTCTAATCACTATGTTATTTATATGGAGATTGAATAACATGGGCTAATTACTCGTTTATAAAACTAAGTAACCAGAAGAAATAGTATATATATATTAGATAATTGTAATTATTTAATATTATTTACTTTGTTACTAAGTTCTTATTCTGAAGTTACTACGTTATTCGCTATGAATTCCGTCATTAAGTTTATACATTATATCGCTATACGCATAGAGAAGAAAATGAATAAGAGCAGTTATCTACAAACTTTATCTCTTTAAACTTCTAAGTTTATAACATAAAATTCTCTAGTTTTCATCGTTATCGAGCCGCTATCTAATCCAGCACAAAACAATCTTTCTAATCTAAGGTGCGTTTAAGATATCATGTCTAATCTGCAAACTTGATATCGATGCCCTTGATTGCGGAAATAATTATATGATTTGGGCGTTAGATGCGTTACATCTAAGCGAGCAGAACTACGGATGCCATTGATCGAAAAATATGGCCCAGAAGAAAAAGGCAAAGCCATGATATTTTTCGCCACCACTCCATGATAATTTAAAAATGAATATACAAAGAAGATCCGGGGATCTTTGGCGATCACTTGAATGGTTTGATCACCAAAGGTTTGTGATCTTACCAAAGGCTAAACATGAGTGGTTAAACCTCCGGTTTTTGGATTATAAGAGTGTAAGTGATTATAATTCGCGTTGTTCGAATTACTTCGGATGATATTATGTGGAGAAAAAGTAAGTGATTATGATATGATTGAGAAAACTCTCCAGACATTTCATCCTGGAAATGTATCACTACAACAACAATACCGGACGAAAGGTTATACTCGGTATTTGGAGTTAATGAATATACTCCTAGTTGCCGAGCAGAATAATGAACTCGTGATGATGAATTATCAAACCCGTCCTGTCGGATCAGCAATATTTCCTGAAGCGAATGTTGCGTCTTCATCTGGACATAATAACTAGCAAGGGCAGAGACGAGGTAGAGGCCGTGGTCGCGGTCGTGGACGTGGAGGCAGAGGTGGACAAGGAAAGGCGAATAAAAGTTTCAAAAGACATGATAGTGCGAGCGTAGTAACTACTCAGAGGAAAAACATATGTTACAAATGCGGTATGGAAGGTCATTGGGCCAGCGTACACAATGCATCTCAGATCTATCGAATCTCAAAGACAAACAAGAAAAGAATGAAACCAATTTTATCTCGATGAGCGAACCTTCCTTTGATAATACCCATTATATCGCAGACTTTCTCGTTGAACCCATGGATATTAGCAGTCATGTAATATAATGTCTTCGAAGAAAGAAATAAAAGGTTTAATGAATAATATTTTTTTTTTTGTAATATAATATATTGTTGTTTTAATGTATATTTTTAATGAATATTTTGATGTGTTTTAATGTATTTCCTTTTATGAATATTTTGATTCAGAAAAATGTCAAAATTATGAATGATGATGAAGATATATGTCTGGCAGATAGTGCGACAACGCACACATATTAAAAGATAAAAAGTATTTCTCGATCTTAGAATAAAAAACTGGTGTGATTACTATATCGAAAATGCAAAGATTATTATGGGCTCGGAAAAGTTCAGTTTTGCCAAAGGGGACAAATTTTGAAATTCTGCATTATATTCCCCAAATCTAATAGAAACTTATTAAGTTTCGAGAGATATCCTGAAAATGGATATCATGTAGCAAGAATAAGAGTGGCATTGAATATCTTTGCATCACATCGTGACTTTGGAGAAAATATATATTAGAGGCTAGCTTTTCTTATATATTCCAGATTAATATGATTGAATCATGCCACAAAACCAAGTTTACCAATATATTTAAAGTATGGCATGAAAGAGTTATCTGGTTGATCATGATGAGAAAAATTTTGGAAAATTCTAATGGCCATCCATTGAAAGACGAGAAGATCTTTCAATCAAATGAGTTTTTATGTGATGCATGTTCGAGGAAAACTCATAATTATACAGCTAAAATTGGAAATGAATCATTAAATTCTTAGAAAGAATACATGGTGATATATGTGGACCAATCCACCCATCGTGTGGACCATTTCAATATTTTATGGTATTAATTGATGCATCAGTAGATGGTATCATGTGTGTCTTTTACGACCGAAATATGGCATTCTGAGATTCATTTCCCAAATAATCAGTTAAGAGCGAATTTCCGATTATATTATCAAAAGTGAGGCGATAATCTTTGGTGAATTTACTTCACTTTAATGATTATTGTATGTCACAGGATCGATGTAGAATATCCGGTGCCCACGTTATACAAAAAGGCGGCGAATATTTGATTAAACGGTTGCAACTTATCGCTAGAGTTAATTATGAAACAAAACTCCCAATTTCGATATGGGGACATCTATTTTGCATGCGCGATTTCAGATTCGACCAAGTGCATATCATAAGTATTCTCCATTATTAGCATCGGTCGCGCCTATATCGCATCTCCGTGTTTTTGGGAAAATGGGGCCCAACGGAGACGGGTTTTATTGGTTATACGTCACCAAGTATAATTATGTGAACTGAACGGTGATATGTTTACAGCTCGCTTTGCTGATTGCCATTTTAATGAGAATGAGTTCCCATCGTTAGGGGAAAAATTTGTGAATTCCAAGGGATATTGCATGAATACACCATCGTTGATTATTTCCTCCTACAAAACAACGCCAGTGCAAGTAAAATTGTGCACTACATCATGGCAAACAAGTTACCAAACGGGTTCGTAGACAGGTGACAAAATCATATATACCGGCTGCAAATGTTCCATCAAGAGTTGGAATTCCACAAGAACAAATTAGTGCTAATAAAATTAATGAGCCTAAAGTTCGTTAAAGAGGGAGACCCATTTAAAGATAAAACTCGAAAGAAAAGGACAATTAAATTCACATAAAATAGTTCCAGAAGAAACGCAAAATGAGGAAAATCCAGAAAACTTAGATGAAATAGTTGCTGAAGAACTACATAATGAAAAAAAAATAGTTCCAGAAGAACTACCGAAGGAAAGTATCCCGAGCATACGATACAAAAAAATACGAGATTTAAATTATGCCCAAAATGGAAAAATATGGGTAAAAATGATATGGATGATGATCATGAAATTTTCTCATTCTCTGTATCCAAAAAATTGATAATGAGAATGATGACCCGAACAAGGCCCATATTAATGCGTCGAAAAGATCCGATCGAGCAGAAGGACACTATGCAAAATGAATTAATCTCCCTTAATAAGAGAAATATTTTTGGACATGTGGTCACTACACCTAAAGATAAGAAACCGGTTGGATGCAAATGGGTATTCGTGAGAAAACGAAATAAGAATAATGAGGTCATAAGATATAAAGCCCGACTTGGTCTCTCAATGACCGAATTGATTATGAGGAAACATATTCCCCAGTAATGGATGCAATTACGTTCAGATATTTAATGAGTTTGATTGCATCCCAAAATTTAGAAATGAATCTTATGGATGTAGTGACAACGTATCTATATGGATCGCTTGATAATGAGATATATATGAAAATCCCAAAAGGGATGAAATGACGAAGAAGCTGGTGTCTACGTGATATATGTTCGTCAAATTACATATCACTTTATGGATTAAAACAATCCGGACGCAGTGGTATAATCGCTTAAGCAATACCTTTTAAAGAAGGGTTATGTAAATGATACAATATGCCCTGCGCTTTATAAGGAAATCCTTAATGGATTTGATTATCAGTATATGTTGACTCGTGATCCAAGACGAATATTTGCATCAATCTAATTATACTAAAGATCCTCAAACGCTTTAATATGGATAAAGCGCTTTAGATCTAAATTCAATGTATCAATGTCAAAAAGATTCATTTGCATGTGAAGATAACTAAGAATTATGGGTCCCTCAAATACCTATATGAACGCATTGGTGGACTTATGTATCTTGCAAATGCACACGACCAGATATAGCTTTTGCTACTAATGCTTAGAAGATATAACTCGCCCCCGACGCGACATTGGAATGGAATAAAAACACATTTTCCGTTATCTTAAAGGTACAATCGACTTAGATTATATTATCCAAGAAATTAAATTTTGTTGTTTATGCAGTTATTTATCGATCAACATAAGCGCAAGATCCCAAACTGGATATATATTCACAAAGGTGGGACGCAACTGGCTCCTCCCAAAGCAAACACTGTTTTCATCTATTGCAGATCATAAAGATCGCATCTAAGCTCGAGTGGAATGTGTGGCTCATCTATGATCCAACATATTCAAGCAAGTTAGTGGCATAAGAAAAGAGTTCCACAACCATATTCAAGATAATGCCGCGTGTCGCATTACAGAAGTTATATCAAGAGCGATATAACGAAGATATTCCACTGCGTTGCTACACAAGCAGTAAAAATCGAAATCAAGATTATATTAAATATGTCGCTCAGCGATTAGATCTTCTTACAAAGTATGTGTTCAAAAGCATATTCATAATATTGGAATGCGTCGTTTCACGAGATATATGAAGAAGAAATGTTTTCAGGGAAGAATATATTCTTGTCTTTCTTTTAAAATATCGTAGTTTTTATAAGATTGGGTTTTAATGATAAAGTTTTTAATGAGGCTACATATTAAATAATTAAGGGAGGAATATTAGATAATTGTAATTATTTAATATTATTTCTTTATTCTTAAATTATTTATTCTGATTCTTAAATTCTTATTTATGAGTTAGTTAGTTCTTCAAGTTTTTATTTATATATATGTAGCGTAGAAGAAGAAAATGAATAAACAGAAATTCTATCTCTTTTTATCTGCTACAAATTATCTTTTTATAATAAAATTACAGTTTTATTATATACACTTTTTTTTATAGAATTTAAATTGAATCAATATGTGCTGACTGCTGAGGCTAAGATTTAGGTGGGGACAAGGTGAATACATAGATAATGGCATAAAAGAGTCACTTTGGTTAACTTGTACGTTGGAGACAAACCTTGGTCTTCACGGGTCTCCATCTTCTTTTTTTTTTTTTTTTYTTTTTTTAAACAACACACAATTCCATTTCTTATTCTAATTTTACGACCAAAATGAAGAATATTTGATAAAAACATGTAGTATAGTGGTTTGAACTAATTTTGTGTTATAATTTGGATTCAAATTCGGTAATATACAAGAGAGTTGCATACAACGAATTAAAAAGATGAAGAATATTTGTGATATAGAACCTTTTTCTTTCAATAATCTTGTGCTAACAGATTTTAAAATTTTAAACTAATTCGTAGAACTTGTATTCATGTCAACCACAAATCGATTTCTAAGAACACTCGAATTGACCGAAAAAAAAAAAAAGACGAACAGAATTGGTAGTTGACTTTTCCACGTAATTTATTTTTTGGGTCAAAAAATATTTTATTTTAAAAGTATGGACTTATCATTTTGGTCACGTTGCCATCCCAAAATGAAACTCTGCTTTTTCTTGTTTGTTTTCTTGAAATTTAGTCCCAACTCCCAAGTGGAAGAGCAGTCATGAGTACAATGTACATGCAAACATTGAATGCCTTATATTGTATATATACACACACACAGATGCATATAAAATAGGGCATATAATATTGTGTTCACGGACTTGTTCGTTGTCTACTCGCCCGTGAATGCCTTTTCGCTGAATCCCATTGTTACCAAACAAATCGTTTTTGTCGTTATTGTTTGATTTCCGTTAACAAGTTTGAAATAGCTTTTACTGGATCAATTAAAAATAAAAGAACATGAATCCAATATACGGTTAGTTTAGCCAATAAAAATGATCGTATTTTAGACCATATTTATCCAATAAAAATGAATCCAACTGAATCCATATTTATGTTGGGATTAGAAAATGTTCCATATTAACTCTTTTATGGTAGTTAAACCAAAGAATTTTAGACCGATGTTCGTATGACGTTCATCACCAGACCGACTCGTAGTTGGTAATTAGAATATACTTTTTCGAAATACGGCGAGAAATAAACGACGACCTTCCTCGTCACACACACAAATCGTTGGATATGCTATCATCAATCGTGTAGGATTACGAAGAACATAATCTCAGACTTTCATACCCAAAGGCCAAAATAATGCGATTGCTTGTAACATCATAAAACTTTGGTTTTCCCTAAACTGAAACTTCAGAGTCCCTTCTACAAATTCGATTTTGCATCTTCTTTCTATGAATGGACCATTGTCTTATGGGCTTTATAGTCTCTTTGTGGGTTTAAACTCTACAATGAGCTTTTGTAAAACATTGGTAAACTTGCTTATTTTATTTAATGCATCAAATTTTATAGTACAGTAAAATATTACAATTTTTCTTTCTTATTTTTGAAATTATGAATGAATTGTGTGATTATTCTGGACATATAAATTTAGCAAAATTTCCCTTCATATAAATCTATTTGTTTCTATTAATATTGTAGTTTTCATAAATCAATAACAAATTTTAAAAGAAAAAACTAATAAAGTTTATAGTCTAACAATAAAAATTATATACCATTATGCATAAATATTTTAAGTTTATTCGTTTAATGAATATTTAAGTTTTATACCAAAAAAGTATGATAAAATAAGATTTCAGTCAAACAATAATTTTTTTTTTGTTAAAGGACAATACAAACTTTAGAGTTTAACAAATTATAATTTGTATGATAATTTATTGGCTGATAATGTTGCAATATCTTAAAAAATAGAATATTTTCATATTGAGTACTTGGGCTTTGTGTTTCCCTCCAACTAAATCAGTGTTTGAGGGCAAATCTCAACCAACAGCGATGTGAACATTGAAGTTTCCACCTTTTTCGTTTTCAAAGCTTGATGCAAGAGAATGATTAGCAAAGTAGCAGCAGCTTCTGCATTTCTCTCTCGCACTAACGAATTGGGAAATCTTCAACAATCATGTATTCGGATTCTCTCCTTTTGCGAATCGAATTCATCGCGCATTGGTTTACATATCCTCTGCCCTGTAATCAAGTTTGGTCTTTTAGAGAATCTCGACTTATGCAACAATCTTTTGAGTCTTTACTTGAAAACCGACGGTATATGGAATGCACGTAAACTGTTCGATGAAATGCCGCAAAGAACTGTTTTTGCCTGGACAGTTATGATCTCTGCTTATACCAAGAGCCAAGAGTTTGTGTCAGCGCTTTCGTTGTTTGGAGAAATGATGGCTTCGGGAACACACCCGAATGAATTCACATTTTCCTCGGTGATAAGATCTTGTGCTGGTTTAAGAGATCTCAGTTATGGAGCTCGAGTTCATGGTTCTGTTATAAAGACAGGGTTTGAGGGAAACTCAGTTATAGGAAGCAGCTTGACTGTTTTGTATTCTAAGTGTGGGCAACTTAAGGAAGCTCGTGAACTGTTTAGTTCTCTTCAGAACGCGGATACTATCTCGTGGACTATGATGATATCTTCTTTAGTTGAAGCTCGTAAATGGAGAGAGGCGTTGCAGTTGTACTCTGACATGAATAAAGTTGGTGTTTCTCCTAACGAGTTTACTTTTGTTAAGCTTTTAGGTGCCTCTTCCTTTCTCGGTTTGGAGTTTGGTAAAATTATTCATAGCAACATAATCGTTAGGGGAATTCCGCCGAATGTGGTATTGAAGACTTCTCTTGTTGATTTCTACTCGAGGTTCTCTAAAATGGAAGATTCTTTGAGGGTTGTGAATTCGACTGGAGAACAGGATGTGTTTCTTTGGACGTCTGTGGTATCAGGGTTTGTAAGAAACTTGAGAGCCAAGGAAGCTATTGGTACGTTTCTTAAGATGCGAGATTTGGGTTTGCAACCCAATAACTTCACATATTCTGTAATATTGAGCTTGTGTTCATCTGTCCGGTCGCTAGATTTAGGCAAGCAGATTCACTCACAAATGATTAAGGCTGGCTTGGAGGACAACACTGATGTTGGAAATGCACTTGTAGATATGTATATGAAGTGCTCGGCATCAGAAGTAGAAGCTTTGGGAGTCTTCGCAGCAATGATCTCACCAAATGTCATCTCTTGGACAACTTTAATCTTAGGTCTTGTTGATCACGGGTTTGAGCAAGATTGTTTTGGACTGTTGATGGAGATGGTAACACAAGGGGTAGAACCTAATGTTGTTACTCTATCTGGTGTTCTCCGAGCCTGCAGCAAATTGAAGTCTATAAGACAGTTAGTAGAGATCCATGGATATCTACTCAGAAGACACGTAGATGGTGAAATAATAGTAGGGAATTCACTCGTTGATGCATATGCCAGCTTGAGTAAGGTGGATTATGCCTGGAAAGTGACTATGTTGATGGACAGGAGGGATGATATCACTTACACGAGCTTGGTAACGAGGTTTAATGAGTTGGGCAAGTACGAAATGGCACTAAGTGTCATCAGTCATATGTGTGCAGATGGAATCAGAATGGATCCTGTTAGCTTAACCGGGTTTATCTCAGCGTCAGCCAACTTGGGCGCTCTTGAAACTGGGAAACATCTTCATTGTTACTCAGAAAAATCCGGGTTTTCTAGCTCGGTTTCAGTTTCGAATAGTCTTGTTGACATGTACGGTAAATGTGGTCTCTTGGAAGATGCAAAGAAAGTTTTCGAAGAAATAGCTATGCCTGATGTGGTTTCCTGGAATGGGGTGGTATCTGCTTTGGCATCAAACGGTTGTATTTCATCTGCTCTATCTGCATTTGAAGAGATGAGGATGAAAGGATTCGAGCCCGATTCAGTAACGTTCCTGATTTTGCTCTCTGCTTGTAGTAACGGAAGATTAACAGAGATGGGCCTTGAGTATTTCCAATCAATGAAGGAGATTCATAACATTGAGCCACAGATAGAGCACTATGTTCATCTAGTTGGTATCTTAGGTCGTGCTGGACGGCTAGAGGAAGCAACAGGAGTTGTAGAGACAATGCAGTTAAAACCAAATGCTATGATCTTCAAAACATTGTTGAGAGCTTGTAGATACCATGGGTATCTGTCTTTAGGAGAAGATATGGCTAACAAAGGCTTAGCACTTGCACCATCTGATCCAGCCTTCTACATTCTTTTGGCTGACTTATACGACGAATCTGGAAAACCAGAGTTGGCCCGAAAGACTAGAAATTTGATGAGTGAGAAGGGTTTGGGTAAGAAGCTAAGCCAAAGCTCTGTGGAGGTTCAAGGAAAAGTTCACAGCTTTGTCAGTGAGGATCTTACTACAATGGGAAAAACGAATGGGATTTACGCAGAGATAGAATCGATAAAGGAAGAAATCAAAAGGTTTGGTTCTCCATACCGAGGTAATGAAAACGCAAGCTTTCACAGTGCAAAACAAGCTGTTGTATATGGTTTTATCTATGCGTCACCACAAGCTCCGGTTCATGTTGTTAAGAACAAAATCCTGTGTAAGGACTGCCATGATTTTGTCTCCATCTTGACCCGGTTAGTGGATAAGAAAATAACTGTAAGAGATGGGAATCAGGTACATATCTTTAAGAATGGCGAATGTTCTTGCAAAAGGGAAGAAACAACATTTGTATTATCATAGGTTTTTAATAAGAATGATAAAACATTTGCGAAAAGCGTACAACATTGTTAGCCATTTATTCAGAGGCTGACCACCAATTCGGAAACAACTCTAGCCAAAAAATTAACAAGCACACAATTTGTAAAACTGGAAGTTACTCCTTCAACTGCGGATCGCTGGAGCTAGCAGCAGGGATTTCTGTTTTGGCTTCCGAAAGTAGACCTTCAAGCGTTTTGTAGAACTCTTCAGGAAGAGGACCAGGTCGGTGCTGAGGAACGTGCTTTGGAATCGGTGCATCGTTTTCAATTACTTCACACTCGTAGTCATCTGGAACACCCCAAGGGTCCCATTCTGCAAATGCAAACATATTGTATTAAGACTCCATGGTGAAGGAAGTGTTTGTAAATGGACAAACTCAGAATAAACAAACCAAAATCTAGAACGTTGAAAGTCTACTCTGTAGCATATTACAACCAAAGAATGTTACAAGGCTCAAACAATAGCCTACTTCTTCAAAAGACAATAGCATTTCATAAAACCAAGAAATAAGATCACTGAGACCTCGCGCGAAAGAGAGTTTTCACAAGCACTATCACTAATGTATAGATAACTGCGAAGCAAGAACACTAAAACATGTCACACACCTATGTGACATTGAAGCAAGGACCGTTCCAAACTTAAGTGAACTATGCAAACTTCCACCTATACGCCAAAGTTACCAAATAATACAAAAAAGCTTGACTTTTGAATTCCCTTGCATTTCAGGTTTAACTTGGAATTTCAATGACCATTAGTCTCTTTCCACTAATTTGATAACCAATAAAAGGGTCACCTTTGCAATGCTCAGCGTTCAGTTTCTGCTACCTAATGAGTAACGACACACAAAGCCTCAAGATTCAGATTCTCATTTTCCAGACCCATTTCTTCAAATGCCAATTGTTCAATTAAGTGATTATTGCAACAAATAAAACTAAATTCCAATTATTCAAACGTGTCTCAAACCAGAAATGCACTAAAATCTAATCATAATTTTTTTTCATTCTACATAACCAGCGACCTATCAGGATACCTCAGTGATTCATTCACAAAACCGAATCAAAATATCAAATCAATCATAGAGCCGAAAAGGGTACGAACCAATCATTTTGCCAATGAGAGTGAGCTCATCACGCGCCTCTTCGATAAGCTCTTCAACCTGACCACAACCAAGCCGTTTCTCAATCCCCTCCCAATCTTCTTCTTCCTTGCAGACATTGAGACGGTGGCGCGTGAATGATTCCACAGCTTTACGATATCCTTCATCCTCCGGCACAGCTTGGATCTCCTTTAGGGTTTTGCTATAGAGATCGATCAACACTGCTCTCGCGTTCGGAACAACGTCAAGCCCAACGATCCCAGTCGTCTGCTTCACTTTAGCCAATAATGGCCGTCCGATTGCCCGTAGAAACATCTAAACCGTTGGATCGCTCTCTCTCTCCTCAACTCCGGCGAAATCTCAGAAATGTTTGTTGTTGTTTACAGCGTCAACTCTCACTTTTTCAGATGGAGAAGAAAACGAAAGAAACTATGGGCCGAAATTGAGTTAAATGGGCCTGCTATATATATTAATAGGCCTATGAATGGGCTTTTGTGTCGCATAGCATTATTAAGCTTCATTTTAAGCATATTATTAATTAATCCTATCTTGTTCTTTTTTCTTTTCATTTTACTTCTAATTAATTCTAATTCAATTGTATATATTTATATTTTAAATATCTAGTGTTTTTTATTCGTGAGTTGGGGACCATAGACAATATGGCCAACTCTTACGTCGGATATTTTTTAAAAAGGAAACTTTGTTTTTCCTCAATTGTTTTGATTTTTTTTTGGGTACATTAAATGCTTGTTCACTAAAGTAATAAGAAAACACTTTTTAAAAAACTAGTAATAATAAGATAAGATGAGAGGTAACAACAACTTGCATGCCCATCTTTCGTCATGAGAATCTGGACAGACCATAATATATGATATTTATATAGACAATAATTTTTTTATAATCGTATATCGTCATAGCCTTATTCTATTTTAATGATATCAAAAACGACCCTACTTTACTTAATTCCAGAGACGTTTAATTGCAGTATTTTACTAATACGAAAATAGGGAAATAAAATATGTTTGACCGACGCTTCGAATTACGACAAAATAACATTATTATAGTATTGAAAAAACTTTATAGTAATAAAAAATGGTTGACCATTTAATAGAAGCCAAAGCACAAGGCACAAGGCACAAGTGGGACTAAAGACGCCAGATTTAGGGTCTTGTCTCGTGAGATTAAAAGCCAACAAAAACCGGAGTCTTAGTTTCCGGTCTGAACCGAATTAACTGTCGTCTAGCTAGCTAGCTTCCCACATGATTATCTCTCAATTATTACACTAAACCGATGTTTTAATTATATCGACATTCAATGAAAGCAAATACTAATACGATACGAATTTTTTAGCATTGTTCTCGCTACAAACTTTTTTTTTTTTAACTAGGCACGTTAAAGTAGCTTAATTTTTTTTTAAGATAAATTATTTTAATTAAACCTCTATTTGGTATGTTTCAGTATTTACCTCTATTTTGTTTTTGTCAACCCATATTTTTATTTTTATAACAATTAAAATAGAGGGTTTGACAAAATTTGTTGCTTTTTGGTATTCATAGTTTTAATCATACAGAAAAAAAAATCTTAAATGAAATATGAAAAAGGATCAGTACTGATTTATAAATTTGGGAGACACAAGAAAAAGCTTTGGAATGTCAATTTACATCGACCATATTATTAATCAAAAATAATTTTCTAAATTTAGCTATTAGTCTAAACGAAGAACAATTATGATTTATGACTAGTCACTCTTTCTCTGTCTCTCTCTATATATATTTTTAATAACACAATAAATGTCAAGTTTTAACAAATAAAAATAATAATTAAAAACTGACTTTTATGATTTTTTTTTCTTCTAAATTGAGATTATTGGTCTTCCATCATCCACCACCGTCACCGGCGGATCCGGCAGACCAAGAGGAAAAATTTCCAGCGAAGAACAAATCATCTCGATCTCTCACCGCTAAATTCGGTATCAAAAGATCATCCACGTCATCATCTTCACCAACATCTTCAACATCGTCTTCTTCTTCTTCCTCTTCTTCATCTTCCATGTTGACTTCTTGACTAATCATATCTTCATCTCCGTTTGTTCCTTGAACGTCGTCGTTTCCTTTCAACGGTGTCGTCGGAGAAAGATGAATCTCTTCTTTAACCGTATTCGACCCAATAACGGTTTGACCTGATGAGTCGGGTTTAGGAATCGGGTTAACGGGTTGAGATTTGTTTCGAGTACTACCGGCGAGAGAGTTCCGGTGAGTTGGACGTGGATGAGTGTGTTCTCCAGTGTAAGTGACAATGAAGATATTAGGATCTAAATTACTTCTTTCAACTTGTTTTCGAGCTAAACATCCTTTTGAGCTACTGCATCTGTAGTAGTTCCTGTTTTTATGTAATAACCGATTAATTAGCACATTTTCCCGAGAAAAAAAGTAAAACCTTTTTTTTTTTTTTTCTCGAGAAAATTTTGACAAAAGAGGAAAAAGATTAGACCTTGGATAAGGAGAGCCTTTAATGGGTTTTTGACCGTATTTACGCCAAGCCCACATATCAGAAGAGAGATTCTCTTGCGTTACATGACATATGGTTCTCTTTTGCTGATTCTTTCTGTTTAATTAGAGCAACAAAACAAAACATAGTTAAATAAAGTAACTTTGTATTAAGACATGGTTTAATCGATGAACCAACCTTTTTCTAGATCGAAGAGGAGGTTGGGATTGTTGTTGAAGAAGCTGGTCGCGTTGACCTCTAAAAACAAAGACAGAAGAAGAAGTGGATGGTGGGAAAACCCTAACACCAAGAGGAGGTTTCTGATCTTGTGATTCGAGAAGTCCTTGTTCTTGTTTCATTAAGACATTAGGAGCTGCTGATGATGAAACTATAGGAGTAGGAAGTAGAGGAGGAGGAGACCAAGTAGTAGTAGTAACGGGTAAAAAAGGTTTGCAAGAATCTTGTAGTTCGTTGCAAGAAGAAGAAGACTCTTTGTCTCCATGGATGTGTGTGAACAGAGGAGGAGGAGGATCTTGTTGTTGTTTACAGTTTCCTCCGTCGTCTTCATGACCAGCACAAGAGTTGGTGGTAGAAACAGAAGAGCTGCAGCTTCTGACGACGGCGAAGAGATCCCAATCCTCAGAGGACATGGTGATCTTGAATTCGTGGGTTTTGTTAATGGGATTTAAGGAAAGCTTGTTTGCTTTTTGATTCTGTTAGTGAGGAGAGAGAGAAGGAGACAAACAATGGCGTAAAGGACGGCGCTGACTTTTTCTTTGTAGAAAGAGAGAGAGAATGGAGGGATTGGGCAGTGTCCGAAAGGAATCGATGGGTGGGATAGAGAGCACTTGACTTGCTACTCTTTTCAATTATTTATACATTTGACAAAAAAAAAAAAAAAAAATTTAACTTTTGATGGGTTTACACTTTTCATATCTTCTTTTCTTCCCTCTTTTTACATGTTTATACTTTTATGATGTATCGTATTTGATAATATTTGAAAGAGTACTAATAAGATTCGGTAACTTATATTTTAGAATTAATTAAGAGAAATGTCATAAAATCATCTGAATCTTCTAAAAATGTCATTTATCGATCAAACCTCCAAAAATGCCACAAGTCCACTGTTCAGAGATGATGAAAAGTCCATTTTACCCTGCTTTTTTTTTCTTCTCCTTCCTTCTTCGTGTTCATATATATATATATATATATTGTACGAGAAGTAAGTAACACCCAATGGCTGTTAGATTAGTAATATTCTTTCTTTTGAAAGTCACTAGTCTAACGGAGAAGTTTGTAAGTATCGTTGTACACAAATTCTGTATTGTGTGTCAATAATTTGTAATCTGGTAATTTATGTTAATATTATTGTTCTGTTATTTGATTTTAAGATTTAGAAGTTAGTATAAATTTGATCCGTAATTTTTTTTAATGAAATCCTTAAAAACAATTCCTAATCTTGTAAAAGTACATTATTTATTAGATTTATTTTTTACAAAGTGTCAAATAATATTGTATTGTAGAATATATCTAAAGTACTGATATTGAAAATGAAATGAATAAATGGGATATATAGCTAACTTGTTATTGTCATTTGGCAAAAAAGTACCTTATATGAAAATAAGTTTTTAAATAAAGGGTTAAAGCTTTTTTAACCCCTTCTTAAAGCTTTGTTTTATTTGGAAAAGACAAGTTAAAGCGTTATATTAATGGCATCTTGAATACTATGGAGTATGGACTAGAGATTTTCTTAATTCTTTTTAATAAAACGGTTAGAGACGTGGCTGAGAAAAGCTATTTTCGTCTTCGATATCTATTTTTAGATCATAAACTTGTAATTCAATCAAAGTCTTTAGATTGTCTGCCGTTACCCATTACTTTTACATTTGAAAAGATATGTATTTTATACTTACAAATTAATTTGTAGTCAAGAAAACAAAATTAAACGTAAAACAAAATGAGTGAAGAACAGTGTAGCTGGGTCCTTATGACAGGAATTTTTTGACATTATTTTATAATAGGTATTCTATTATAAAATATTTAATTAATACTGTTTTCAGAAATAGTGTATTTTGGCCAAAAAAAATAGTGTAATTTGATATGTTTCACATAAATTAGAAAACACTATGTAAATTTTTACTATAATCTCTATAAATACATTAAAACAATTTTATTTCTAGTAAATAAACTAAAATAATAGAGATAAAAAAAATTTAGTTTTTAAAAATATATTGAAAATTAAAAACGACACAAAACAAATATAATAACTTAAATATATATTATTTGTGAAACGGAAAAATTATAAATTTACAGTTTTTGGACTACATTTCAAATAAAATTGACTTAAAATTCAGCATTAAATTTTCGTAATCAGCTGTTAAGCTTGTAAGTTGACAAGAATATTCTCATAATACACTGTTTATACTTTATATAGGTTCCAACATATCAATGGAAATTATTTATAAGTTTTTGGATTTCTCGAGTCCCAAATACTTTTAAAAATTGTTGACAAGCACACTATGACAATTTTCTTAGAATATTTTTAGAAGCCTAAAAAAATACTAAATTTTACATTAAATAAAAATTATTTTCAATATTATTTTCTTACTAACGTATTCCACCAACCTATAAGAATCTTATTTATAACCAAAAAAACGAATAAAATTTACATGTTGACACGGAGGCGTAAATCGCACGGCCCAGACGCTCGTGAGAACAACGGACGAATCAGAAAAAGGAAGTAAATAAATACGGAAGCAGAGAATCATAGCCCTTCCATATGACTATTTTGCGCTTTTACTGCTAGTGTGCGCCGAAACAATGGTGGTCCCTAGCTTTGACTTGGTTTATAAAGTCAAAGTAAAAGTAACTTTGTGGGATAAGATTGTAGAGAGAGAGAGAACAAGAATCTGTGTATCTAAATTCCACTTACGAAATTACGAGAACTCTATTGTGTCTGTGAGATAACAAAATATAAAAAAATTTGGAAAAAAATAAAGTAGAGACAGTGACAAGTGAAGCGAGTGCTCTGTTTGGTTCGAATATTATTCGTAGTATTACCATTTTTCTTTTAGCAAACATATTTACAAATTTTCTTTCTCTTTTTTGGACTAATGATTTGAGAGGTGAAAGAGTATTCGTGCTTTTTTACCTTTTGTTTTTGGAAGATCTTATGAGCATTTTAAATCATACAAATATCTCGAAATCAGAGTGATGAGATTCGTTTTAAACAATTTTTTTTTCTTGTGTATACCTCAATATTGACTACATTGACGCTAAAACTAAACTATTTGTTTATGTATTTGTTTAAATAATTCTTACCAAAAAAAAAGAATGTTGTTTAAATAATTACCAAATTATGAAACATATTATCTATTTTCAAGTTTTTGTACTATATATTATATGGATTCAATATCTTCAGCAAACCAGTAGTGTATTGCCTACAATAGAAAAGAAGACTCTTTATTCCTAGACTATCGAGGCAAAGGCTTCGATTGGTGTCTCTTTATCGCTGAAGATAACTATCAATTATGACTAATTCCAAAAATTAAATAATCTAAAGAAACATTGTTTGCCATATAATCAGGAGAACAATCTTTGTCATATTACCAAATGTTTAGTTTGTCTCCAAATAAGAAAATCATAACTTATAAACAAAGTCTATAAAATTCGATAAAATTTGGAAATAAAGTCTAAATTAACAAAGATGACAGCGGGTATTTAAAAAAGACATGATTAATCATTCTTCGTCACATCTCTACTTTCCAAAGTGAAAAACATATCACACTGAAAGATAGAAAATACGTGATCAGAGAGATTTATCTTTGCTGTACAAGACTAGAATCTAATCATATCTAATCAAATTAAATACAAGATAAACATAAAATGGTATATTCTATTATGCATATTTGTTAACACCCTCCCGCAGTTGAAGCGTCGATGCATCGAACAGTTAACTTGGAACGGAAATCGTTGAACAATGAAGTAGGAAGTCCCTTAGTGAAAATATCAGTCAATTGCATAGAGGGTGGGACATGAAAGACCTTAACTTGACCCATGGCTACCTTCTCACGAACAAAATGTATGTCGAGATCGATGTGTTTGGTTTATTCATGCTTCACCAGATTGTTGGACAAGTAGACCGAACTGATATGATCACAATAGATGACAGAAGCTCCTTGAATGGGGGCAGTGAAGTTCCAACATGAGATAACGAATCCAACATAGCTCTGCAACCGCATTGGCAACGCCTATCGATCTCAAGTCCAAACTTTCTATTGATGCGGGAAAACCAATTCCTAATCAGACCGAATATCGAAGCTTGGCAGGTGCTCTTCAGTATCTTACGTTCACAAGACCAAACATCTCATATGCGATTCAACAGATTTGTCTTTTTATGCATGATCCTCGCGAAAAACATCTTCAACCTCTCAAACAGATCATACGATACGTTAAGGGAACATTAAGTCACGACATGCAATTAACCAAGTCTTCGTTTGATCGTCTCACAGCATACTCTGATGCTGATTGGGCGGGCTGTCCAGATACACGCAAATCCACATCCGGTTATTGTGTTTATCTTGGCACTAGTTTGATCTCTTGGTAGAGATCACTAGTACTGTCACTACAGAGAAGAGTTTTTTTGGTTTGAAGATCCTTCACAGAAAAACCAAAAAGATCAAATTCGACAAAACAAAAATTATCACGAGTGAATTTACGAACAAAAATGAGATTCTTAATGATGTGAGGAGTAACGAGAATATTGTTTAAGGAGAGGGGGAGAGGATTTGTGTGTAAATATGAGGATCCAGAGTGAGTGATACGAAAACATGAGCCATTACCTACAATAACCGAATGATTGGTGTCATGATTAAGATTAGACGTGATCTTACCCATGTGCGATGCAAGACGAGACGAAGCTCTCGTATCCATATACCAACCGTTATAACTCATCTCGACTAATGTCATAGTATTAAATGCTTGGAAAAAGTCGGTCGTGGGAACCGTTTCTGCGACGTTAGCCTATTGTTGAGTCGGATATGTGTTGGGGCGCGGTCCGAGAACTCCACGAGTGTTTGAAAAAGGAACATAGGCGATATACAGAGGAAACAGTTGTTGATACGAAAAGTATTGTCTGGGCCAGAATTGAAGAGAAAACCATGGTTATCTCGGTTGAAAGTTGTTGCGCCCTCGACCATGATTGTTGTCGCCTCGTTTTTTGCCGCGACCACCATTAGGCTTATGATCGGTGAAAGACCGTTGTGTTTATCACTATGAGTGCTGTTGCAGAGGAGGAATGTTCCTTGTGTTGAGAAGACGGTGTATGCATTTTTTTAAGGCAAAATTCCTCCATCTCAAGCATGGATTTGACATTGTCGATAGATGGGAACGACTCCTTATGTTTGATAACATTGATTATGTTATCATAATTCTCATTAAGACCATTGAGAAGATACATCACCAAGGTTTTGTTTTTGACAGGAGCATCGAGATTGGATAAGAGATCAGGAATGGATTTGAGGTTCTGACAGTAGTCTTAAATAGATTGATCCCCGATCTTCGTTGTGCGAAGTTGATTATCGAGGTGCATGGCACGAGCATCTTTGTTGTTCCGAAATTGAGATTCGATGCGGAGCCATACGTCTTATGTTATACCACCGATTTTAAAAGAGCTGCAAAAGAGAGGTGGGGCAAGAGTATCGTAGATCCACAACTTCACCAAGCCATCACGTTTCAGCCATGATTGATCGTTAGCACCATTGGGAACTGAGGTGCCATCTACATGTCCGAGAACGTCGAACGTGAGACAGTGGGTGAGAAATAATTCTCGCCAAGCGTCATAATTATGATCTTTGAGATCAAGAGTGAGAGGGATGTTAGATTTTATGTTGGTGATAGCAAAACTTCTTTCAAGAGGTTGAGAAACGACAACCATTAAAGAGAACTTGACGATAAAGATGAAAGTATGAAGAGAGAAAGAAAAGAAAAGAGATTTAGAGAATCTGTTGTTCTGATACCATGAAAAATGAAAATTTTCCCTTGAGGTTCTCTTATTTGCTTAGCACAATATAGAGTACAAATACGTGATCAGAGAGATTTACCCTTGTTGTACAAGACTAGAATCTAATCATATCTAATCAAATTAAATACAAGATTAACAGAATATGGTATATTCTATTATGCATATATGTTAACACACACATTAGTTAATAAATTTAATTGTCGGAAAAATATTATTATTTTCATCAGACCGTCCATCGTTGAACAACATTTAGTCTTCACCTAGACGGCAAATACAATAATTCTTAGGGGTAATCAACTACGTCAGTGACTTTATCCCAAAGCTATCCCAGCTGACACAACCACTAAGAAAAATATTGCAAAAGAATCCTCCACAATGAACTACAAGACAAACTGAAGCGGTCAAAAGACTAAAGCTATAAATACAGAAGCTACCACCTTTAAAGATTCCCTCCACAGGAAAGCGAATCATTCGGACCAATGCAAGCTTTAAGTATTGGGGAGCAATACTGTTCGAAGAGATTGATGGGAAAAGATAAATATGTGGCTATAGAAGCGGTCGTTTCAAAGAGTCATAAATGCATTATCACTCCATGTTCAAAGAGATCCTAGCCGTTAAAAGAGCCATTGAAAGATTCAAGTTCTACTTGATAGGGCATAAATTCAGAATCGAGATGGACATGTCATTTTTTTTAAAGATGCCACAGTTCAGTCAAAAGATGGTTTCACATCAGCAACTGCTACGATGGAGCGAATGGTTTTCGAAGTACCATATTAAATCTGCCTATTTAAAGGGAACGAAGAACATTTAGCAGACATGCTCAGTCGCAATCCACTAAAGACAGCTTACACGATGACAAACATCCCGAGTTCCAGCTTTTCATCGAAGAAAAGCTACTTCGACTTTGTCAAGAACATGGCTGAAGACACACAAGAGCTTATCAAGTTAGGAGAATTCCAAAAACACCTCAAACAGAAGATATTCTGGTACCAGTCCGACATCCTGACAAGTTATGGTAACAATAACCACTTCACTGCACCACTGGATATCCATCCAGACTATCCGTTTGCTCATCTCTACAGAATCCTAAGTGTTAACTTACCTAAGGAAGTCCATTGTTTCCTTTGGTACCTATGCTCGGTATACACCATCGAAATTATCTTCGATATTCCATTGTTTTACCAATATGTCAACTCTCAACGAAGCCTCGCTAATGGACTCACAACGTTTCTAGGTTGGTTCATCCCGTTAAAATTCCCGGAGCAGCAAACTTCGCAACTCAGCAAAAACGATCAATTCCCCACATACGATCAACTCAGCAAAAACGATAAAGAAATTAAGAGGTGAGAGTAGCCTTAATCCGTTCTTCAACCCACATACTGTCTACTTTACAAGATTTTTTGAATAATATTTAGTCGTCACCTAGTAACATAATTTAATCGAATAGTTTCAAAATCTTGTAAAATGCCAACACAAAATCACAACCACTTATCCTTAGTTCTTAAATGATAGGAATGTCCATAAAGTAAAAAAAAAAAAGGCATGTTAGTGTTACATTGTTTCCTGACTGAATCTCCAGTAGATTTACCATTAGATGTAGGTGGTAAATTTGGAATTTTGTTTTACATTTTTTGTTTGTTCATAAACCATGAAACATTTCCTAAACTATAAAAATATCATCATAAATTTGTCGTCTAGTTACAAAAACAAGTTTTAAAATTAGTAACTATCTTTTTCATTTTTTTTTTGTCAACAAATGCAAATATGCAGATACATGAAGTCGAACTCCGGTGGAAAAGGTCGCAAATGTGAACTTTAACCACTTACCTAAAAATACTTCCACTATCTTTTTTTAATCTATGACATCATACGTTACAAAAATTTACTGGCCAAAATTTTGCCATACTCCAGAGTTTTTCTTTTTATTTTTGGAAACAAATTTTCCTCGATCATTATTTTATCACTTAGCAAAAATAAATCATTGAATTGAAAAGGCAAATTGATAAACATTATTTTAAAAAATAAACTATTTACAAGAATGAAAAAGATATATTGACATTCGCTGAAAATGTCATTCTGAAAAAACATTACCAAAAATATCACAACGCGTGAGATATTTTAAAAATGCCACAAAGTTATCAGTGCCCAAGAAAAAGATAATTTTGCCTCGAGCGAGGAAGCGAAATCTAAATATATCGCCGATTTTGCTATCGTTTCGATCTTTGTCTATCGTTTTCGATTTTGTCCATCGTTCAGAGTTTGCCAATCGTTTTGATCTTTGTCTATCGTTTCGATTTTATCCATCGTTCAGAGCTTGTCCATCGTTCATAATTTGTCCTACGAATCACAGATGTCAGACATATGTTTAAGCTACGAGTTACAGATATCAGACATTAGTTTTTTATGTTCATATCATAGATGATAAATGGGATAGACATATATTAAAACTACTAATTTTGTGGACATATTTTAATTTCTATGTGTCCATCAAACTTGTGGACATATTTTAATTTCTGTTTTTATCCACCAAACTGATTACTTGTGATATCTATGAATACTTTATGTCCACCGAAAACACTTTTATGTCCATCGTAATAGTATATTGTCCACCAACCAAATTCATCTGCTTCTTTGCCACCACCATCGGAGATCTGTTCACGAAATATCAATAGCTTCCAAAGCAGCCAAAGCGTTGCTCTGTATTTGAATCTGACCTCTGTACAGTCCTTCTCCTCTAATGGCACTCAAATCTTTCTCAAACACCAACACATCGAACCCTTTCTTCTCCGTCACTGCCTCTTGCTTTTACTCCTCCTCAACCAACGCCGTCGCCGTCTTTACTCCGACTAAAGCTCGACGGCTCCTAAATTGTCCTCCTGACTAATCTTCCTCCTGATTTCCCGGTAAAGGATGATAAATCTAAGGAAAACTGTCCTTGTGAAATCAAGCTTTGATGGAGATGGATTGATTGAATAACAAAACAGAGTTGAACCCATCTCGAATTTTACACCAACGAGAAGAGCAAAAGCCCCATTTGAATTCTTAATCAAAATCAACACTGTCAAACGAGAGTAGAAATGGAGAAGAACGATAAAGAGGAAAGAGAAGAAAGAAAGAATTGTGAAAGAAAAGAAGGAAGGAGGAGAAAAAGAAAGCAGGGCAAAATAGACTTTTCATCATCTTTTAACAGTGAGTTTGTGGCATTTTTGGAGGTTTGATTGAGAAAGTAACATTTTTAGAAGATTAAGATGATTTGATGACGTTTCTCTTAATTAATTATACATATAATTCTATAACACTCATCACAATGCACCATTATCGTTTGATAGATCGATATTTATGGAATCGACTAAAAATAGGGGTGGGTCCATACATGACACGTGAGGTAAACGACAACATGGGATGGATACTTTGCTAGTTCCTAAAAATATCATTTGAATTTTCCGTAAATGTTTTGAGTTGAGATTTGGAATTAATATCACTCGGAATTTATCGTATCAATTCTTTGCTCTTTTTTTTCTTTCATTTTTTTTTTGCTGTTGGAACTTTGCTTTTCTTAAAGACATATTTTTTCTTATATGCTTTTATCTATTACCCAATTGAACCTTTTTATATAATAAAAGAACACTCTTTTGTAAGAATATTGTTGAATTTATTGAAACCTTGTAAAATATTTTGTTTTTCAGTAGCATTGACCAAACTTAAAAGGAAACGTCCGACCTAGTATTGAAAGTAGTATATATATTTAAAAAACGTTCAACATAGTATATATAAAACATACGTTATTCTATTTATTCTCTACAGATTTTGAAATAGAAATTTATAATTTTTTTATCATGGTATAGTTTAGATTAACCAAAATGATATAAATGTAAATTATTCATAAAATAAATGAACTAAAAGAATCATTATACTATGTAAAAAGTTCCACATCAAATTTTTAATATATATATATATATATATATAAAACTTAGTAGTATGAAGACATAAATCACTCTACTTATTGCAAGTTGATCTTAAATTGGAAGCTCGCTGATCTTTTACAGCATAAGTTATGAGTTGTTACCATCTTGTCATCAAATCGTAATATTCAATTTGATCTTATTGTTGGAGTGTTTGGACTTAGCTTATTCTTCTTGGGGGCTAATTGGTGCCGGTTAGAGTTTCTTAATACCCACGTACGTGTCTACTGCCGCTTAATTGTATGTATAAAAACGTTCATTTATTAATAGAATAAATCAAGTTATTATTACACAATTTTAACATGGTACAAAAATACTAGGGTTTGTTCTCGTTTTTATTGTTCAAGTCTTATCTTTGTTCCAACGTTCATTTTTGTTCTCGATGAAAAATTCAACTAGTTTTGTGATTTCGAAAAATGTCTAGAAGTGAATTGGGAAGTAGTAAATAAGTACACACAAGTCTTTAAAAACGGAAGGTGTAAGGCAATCTAATATTTTCTCAGATTTTATATGCGTCTACGAATCCAAGATAGGTGGTTTGCATCGTGTTATTGAATGCAAACAATTATAAAAGATGGTCATAATTGGTTTAATGCTTTGAAAGCAAAAAAAAATGTTGGTTTTATTGATGGAAAAAAAGTGAAGCCTAAACAAGGTAATGATTAGAGTAAACTCTGGGGTAAAGTAAATTTTGTTGCTTGTGGCATTAAATGTGATTGACCCTAAGGTACAGAGCACGGTATTGTGTACCAAAAAAAACTTATCAATTGTGAAGCGAAGTAGTGAAGATTCGTGCCTACGAAACCGTTTAACGATTATAATCCAAGAGCAATTTATACGTGTTGTGTTTTAATAGATCTTGTTTTCTCTATATTAAAAACAATGTATCGAACCAGACAAGTTAAGGAAGAAATCGTAAAAGAACTTTGATCTTCATCTTCCTCCTTGTCTCTTTTCTGCCTTTAACGTTGACACATTATGGGCTATACATTTCTAATACATATACTTTAAACTATAAAAAATTTACTAAAAAGAGATTCTATGTTTTCCACATTATATATTTTGTATGTCCTAATTCATAAAATGGATTTAATTTCAAATATCCGTTTATTAATGGTTTCAAATCAACTCGGTGTATCAAGTAATTTGATTTGGTGTAATCAGGTGAAGGCAGGACCGCCTTACGTCACATGCTTCCCACTTCTTGTCCAAATGGAAGGCTGAAACATGCATGTGTTGGTCATGTGAGTGGGAAACAGGTTTATTTCATCTGACTATGTTTAGAAAGTCAACGACTCGAGTTGGATCATAAGTCCTTTCTCACTCTTGTTGGTCATCCTACTTTCGTAATTCCTCCCAATTTTTTGTTGACTTTTAATATGTCGTTTGTTTCCAACTATAGACGCGTAGCTGAAGTAATCACCTACAATATATAGTCCCAATCACTACTAGTATTATTATGTTGAAAACTAGAAAATTTTATGTTATAAATTAATGAGAGTTTTAGAGAGATAAAATTTAGAGGGATAGAACTTCTTAGAGAGATAAAATTTAGAGGGATAGAACTTCTGTTCTTATTCATTTTCTTCTTCTACGCTATATAATGGGAGAAACTTATGATCAAGAACTTCATAATAAATAACTTAGAACTCAGAAGTAACTTAGTAACAAAGTAAATAATATTAAATAATTACAATTATCTAATACTCCCCCTTAATTATTTAATATGTACTGTCTCGTTAAAAACTTTATCATAGAAAAATCCAATTGGATAAAAACCATGATAGAAAAGAAAGAGAACATATTCTCCCCGAAAACACTTCTTCTTCATATATCTCGTAAATGACGCATTCCAATATTATGAATATGATTTTGAACATCAGGATATACCAGAAGATGTCAATCCGCTGAAATGACATATTTAATATGATTTCTTGATTTTTCTCGAGCTCGTAAGAGAAAACCGTGGAATATGCTTCGCTCTATCGCTCTCGATATAACCTTCTTTAATTTCATGCGACACGCAAAGCATTATCTTCGAATAGGTCAGGCTCTTTACTGCCGGTATGCCACTTGCTTGAATATGTTGGATCATAGATCGAGCCACACACATTCCCTACAGCTTCTGCAATGATCTGCATAATTAGATGAAGAAGACTAGCTGGCTGAACGCCACGATCATCCACCTTTAGTGAATATATATCAAGTTTGGGATCTTGTCTTATGTGGATCGATAAATAACCTGCATCGTAAAACCAACTGCATGATTTCAATTTGGATATTATAATCCTAAGTCAATTGTACCTTTAAGATAACGGAAAATGTGTTTTATTCCTGCTCCAATGTCGCGCTGGGAGCGAGTTATATCTGTGCATTAGAAGAAAAGCTATATCGGTATGTAATTTCGAAGATACATAAGTCCACCAATACGCCTCATATGATACTTCAGACCCAATAATTCTTCGTTATCTTCACATGGTCTAAATGGATTTTTTTCAACATTGAGTTTATTAACCATCGGAGTTCAAAGAGTGCTTTATCCATATTAAAGCGTTTGAGGATCTTTTAAGATAATTAGATTGATGCACGGATATTCCATCTTGGAGTGCTCTATCGAGTCAAGACAAAACTTTGTTTTCCAAGATCTTTCATTTCAAACTCGCCTTCATATGATTTAGCTTCCTCAATCTCCTTTGAGTTCCAATTATATTCAAGTCGTCAACATATACTGATAATCACAAATCCATTCAAGGATTTCCTTATAAAACGCAACGGCATATCAGATCATTTACATAACCCTTCTTTAAAAGGTATTCGCAATGAATACCATGCGATCGGATTGTTTCAATCCATAAAGTGATCGTAATTGACGTAACATATATCAGACCTGAGCTCAATGCTTCATTTTCATCCCTTCGATTTTCATATATATCTCATTATCGTGATCCATATAGATACGCCTGTCACTACATCCATAAGATTCATTTCTAAATTTTGGGATGCATAAACTCATTAAATACCTGAACGTAATTGCATCCATTACTGGGGAATATGTTTCCTCATAATCAATTCCCGGCCTGAGAAACCTTGGCGCGGGCTTTTATCTTGTGACCTCATTATTCTCATTTTGTTTTCTCACGAATACCCATTTGCACCCAACCGGTTTCATATCTTTAGGTGTAGTGACCACAAGTCCAAAAACATTTCTCTTATTAAGGGAGATTAATTCATTTTGCATGGCCATCCTCCATCTCTCCCAGTCAGATCTTTTCTGACATTCTAATATGGACCTCGGTTCTGGGTCATCATTCTCATTATCAATTTCTTTGGATACAGAGAATGAGAAAATTCCATGATCATCATCTATATCATTTCTTATCCATATTTTTCTATTTTGGGCATAATTTATGAAAATCTAATATTTTTCTGTATCATGTCCCTCCTCAGGGATACTTTCTTTCAGTAGCTCTTCTGTAACTACTCCTTTTTCATTATGTAGTTCTTCAGCAACTACTTCGTTTAAGTTTTCTGGATTTTCCTCATTTTGGGTTTCTTCTGGAACCATTTTATGTGAATTTAATTCCCATTGCCCTTTTCTTTCGGGGAGTTTTGTCTTTAGAACCCATGGGTCTCCTCCTCTTTAACTGAACTTTAGGCTCATTAATTTTATTAACACTAATTTGTTCCTGTGGAATTCCAACTCTTGATGGAATATTTGCAGCCGGTATATATGATTTTGTCACCTTTTTTGTTCTGAACCCGCTAACTCGCATATTCCAGCGTAACAATTTTCTCGCACTTCGATTTCACGTTGTTTTGTGAGGATCCGAGATATCAACGATGGTGTATTCCATGCAATATCCCTTAGAATTTCATTTCTCTCCTAACGATGGGAACTCATTCTCATTAAAATAATCAAGAAAACGAAGCGTAAACATATCACCAGTTGTGGTTCAACATAACGAATTATACTTGTGACGTATAACCAATATAAATACCCAATCTCGTTGGGCCCCATTTTCATACGCTTAGAGGAGTGCACATATACGTACATACAAAAACATGGAGATGCGATATATCGGCTGCCGACCGATGCTAATCAGAATGGGAAATACTTATGATGCACTGTCGAATCTGACAATGCTCGCATGCAAAATAAGATGTCCCCATATCGAAATTGGGAGTTTGCTCAGATAATCTGTTAAAGAATAAGTCGAACCGCTTAATCAAAGATTCGCCAAGCCATTTTTGTATAACGGCACCGGATGTCTACATCGATTCCGGGACATACATAATCATTGCAAGTAAATTCACCAAAGATTATCGCCTCACTTTCGATAATATAATCGGAAATCGCGCTCTTAACCGATTATTTGGGAAATGAATCAACGCATATTTCGTGTCGTCGTTATAAAGACCATCTACTGACGCATCAATTAATACCATAAAATATTTGAAATGGTCCACACGGTGGATTTCACATATATCACCATGTATCTAAGAATTCTCTGATTCATTTCCAATCTTAGAAGTGATGAGTTATGATTTTTCCTAGAACATGCATCACATAAAAACTCATTGATTGAAAGATTTTCTGGTCTTCAATGGATGGCCATTAAATTTTCCACAATTTTTCTCATCATGAAACTGACCCGCTTCGCTGCCATACTTTAAATATATTGGTAAATCCTTGCTGTGGCATATGATTCAATCATATTAATCTTTGTGGAATATAATAGAAGAAAAAATTTGGTAGTTCTCTAATATATATTTTCTCTCCAAAATCACGATGTGATGCAAAGATATTCAATCACTCTTATTCTTGGTCTACATGATATTCATTTCTGATACCTCGAAACTTAAGTTTCTATTAGATTGTGGGAATACATCGCATCATTAATTTCAAACTTTATCTCCCTTAGCATTGAAAACTGATTTCCGAACTATAATAATTTTATATAAGAATCACACCAGCTTTTATTTTAGGATCGAGAAATACTTTATATTTTTCAATATGTGCGTTGTCGCACTATCTACCGAACGTATCTCCATCCTCATTCATAAATTTGACATCTTGAAAATATTTATAAAAGGAGATACGTTAAACTTTTAATCTCTTGCTTCTTCCGACATATATCATATCATATTGATCTACTTTGATTCTCTTGTCTTCTGAAGATATATATCATATCATATTGATCTTATCCATCTTATTACGTTAACACTTTTGGATTCAACGAGAAAATATGTCATATCAGATGAGTCTTATCAAAAGAAGATCGATGGCATCAAGAAGCCGTTCACTTATGATGCATTTTCGCATCTAATGTATTATATAATTATTTCAAATACATCAAAGCGATATCGATGCCAAATTTAACGATATATATGCATATATAACAATATATAAAAATTATAAAACATGCAAATAACGATATAATTTAAAAGCAAATTAAGAGGCGTAGCTTCCATATAATTAAGGATGCGAGCCATATAAACAGTAATATATAAATTTAAATTGATTTAATTTAAATTAAATCATACCTTAGATCATACCATCGAATAAAGATCAACTCGTATTTAGATCGGATCAAGAATCGTCTTGATAACGTGTTATAAAGCTAGAATTTTATGTTATAAACTGAGAGAGTTTTAGAGATAAAGTTTAGATAGAACTTCGTTTTTATTCATTTTTTCTTCTACGCTATATATATGAGAAACTTAACAGGCAATCTCATAAATAAGAACTTAAGAATCTTCGTAAGAAGAACTTAAGTAACAAAGTAAATAATATTAAATAATTATAATTATCTAATATATTATTATTATTCTAAATTCATTTTTGGAATTTATATATGATTACTTACAAAGTTTGTTTTATATGGATTCATGTTGATTAAAATAAATTCGAACAATAAGAAAACGTAAATAAGTTTTCTTGGCTTTACTTCCTCCTCTATCCTCCCATGAAAAACACACGAACAGAACATAATTAATCCTTTCAAATCATAATTTTGATTCTCAAATACATAAGATTACAATTTACCAAAGAATACAAGTTAGTTTACATAAGTATGTACGAGTTTTTCTAATATATATATATATATATATATATATATATATATCCTCATAAAAATGATATGATGCATTAAGTTATTGTGATGGATTAGTCAATCCGGCTCTAGTCAAGAGACTACCATATAGATGGGTTAGATTATATCCTAATTTTTAAAGTTCTAGGTAATGTAGTCTTGCGAACTAATTAGTCGTTAGTCGTCAACAAATATCATAAAAGTAACATAATTAATTGATTTAGTCTGCTACAACCATGCATATTTTAGCAGAGTTTTTTTTTAAGGATCCGATCAGTTCTGATCCTAAATTGTGTAAAACATGAAAGCTTCATTTCACTTTGACGAAACGGGACCAAATCACCCTGAAAGTTTTGGTTTAACATAAAATCTCAGCTTGCAAAATTGCATGTTAAATCAGTAGAAGCTGCCAATCATTTACGTAAGCTCAAACTTTCACCAGTTTTAGTGTTAAGAAAAAAAAACAACATTTTAGAAATGAAAAGAATCACAAGTCAATAGGGTTCGTGTGTCAGGAACACGTGCGTCTAACGTATGTCACGTGACTATTCTGTAGGGTGCAATTATAATAATTTGCACATCCAAGAGTGGAAGGTGGCCAATAGACAAATTGCAGAAAAAATGACCCAACCTTCTTATATAAAAGTTGAAGCAAAAAGGCATCACTCTTATTACGAGACATGACTACATTAATCCCCACTATAATCATAACATTCACTGCTACACTAATATTACACAGCCTATATTATGTTTGCTACTATAATGACAATAATTTGAAAGATAATTTTCCCGATTAAAAGACAAGGTAATAATTCAAAATTAAGTTGTTTTTTGTTTTCTTTCATTTAAAAGGTCGAAAATAAAATCAATCAATTTCGTGCAATTTGAAAAGTTTAGAAGGAGAAAAAAAAGAAGAGGCAATTACGATCATAAGAAAAACAATCACAAAGAATTCAAACATAAAATTAGAGGGTGTTATTGGTTTGTGTATTTAGATGAAGTTTTGATAACTTTAAAAATTATGAAAAGTAACTACTTTAAAATATTTTAAAAGATTACAAAAGAGAATCTCTAAAATATTGCATAATATTTTCAAAGATTACAAAAGAATATCTCAAAGTATTTCAAAGTATCTCAAACTGTTTTATAGATTATTTCTCAAAATATAGAGTCATCAAGACATATTTTTCTAAAGTATCTCCAAAATATCTCAAACTTTTATGAAAATACTCCAAAATTGCTTTTTTTATCTTCTATAAAATTGTTTAATTACTACATTAATTCTGAGAAACACGAGCATTGTAGCAAATAATTTTCATTAGTGCTTTTTTGAATCTTCTTTTGCTTAGGGAAATAGTTCCCGTATGATGTTTCTTTTATTATTGTCCCAAAATAATTTTTTATTAATTGATTTGCTGTCTTTGATGAGTAAGAGAGAGATAGAGAATAGTGAAACGATGGTTTAAGCATTCATATTGTAAACGATGACTTCTTATGTTTAAGCGATGGCTTCTTAGGATTATCATTTAAACGATGACTTCATATTGGGGAAGAGGAGAACATGGAAGACTCAGATTTTGTGATAATGACAAGAGCAGTAAAATGCTTCCACAAAAAAAATAATCTTAGGAGAATACTTTGAGAATCCCTTACTAGGTACAATACTTTTGATGATTAGATTTTGTGAAGCAAAATGTGTAAAATCAATAAACCAATAACACAATATTTTAATTCAATGACAAAATGAATTACTTTCATATTATTTGATTAACACAAGACTTTTATTGACTTTATAAAATCATGAATCCAATACCTCTAGATTAATAAAGATTTTAGATTACTTTTTACAAATACATAAACTAATAACACCAACTTTAATAGAGTTTTGAAAAATCTTAAATGAATAACAATATAATCTTCATAACATTTAAATCATTAAAACTCCATCTAAATACACAAACCAATAATACCCCCTTAGTCTTTTTCCATCAAGGGGTCGGAATCAAAAAATTATTGGACAATATTGAAGCATGTTCCTTTAATAATATAAACAGAAGGAATAGTACCAATAATATTCCATTAGTTATTCATTTTGCAACAAACTATCGAGAATATAACCCTTTACGAGCACAAAAGGTTTCTCATCTATGATTACCAAAAAGAATATGGCTTCAGTACACATAATTTATATACCTTTCCTTTTTTTCTCAAAAAAATACCAAAAGACAAGAGAGAAAAAGAAGGATATATGCTTCTAGAAAAAAAAAAAAGGAATCAAACCCGAACATCATCACTCCCAAAGTTACCCATTTCAATTTTGTTTTGTTTAGTAAAAGAGAAGACATATATATATATATATAGAGAGAGAGAGGTACGTTTAAAAACTGATTAGGTCGTTTAACCTTATGTCTCAAAATAATTATGGGAATTAGATCTGCAATTTTAGTTGCTCTACATCAAACATAAGAACGCCTAATATTAAATAAGGAAAAAACCTCTAGGACAAACATGTACATGCTTGGACTACCCGAAATAACTTTCACACCGACCTGATTGTTCAAGTCGATCAGCGTTCGACCTAGTTGTCAGATCTACATAGAGGGTTTGGGATATTAGACTCTCAACATATATATGTATAAAGATGATTATCTACAAAATATATATGTATAAAGATTCTCTTTTTAAATATTTTTTCAATTTTATTATATAAACTTGAACGCGTTTAACGTGTGACACGTGTCAAGTGGATAAGTCATTAGATCTTGACACGTGACATTGCTAATCTTAGATTTTGACACATGTCAAAGAGATAACTCATAAGAATTTGACACGTGCCAACTTTCCGATAATGATAATTTTTTATATAAAAATGTAGAATAGATAATTTTCCGTTTTAATAAAAATATCACAATAATAGAAAAGACAACTTAATGGTAATTTTCTATATAAAAATGTAGAATAGATAATTAATTAATATTTTTGTCAGTTTAAGCAAAAATATCAATAACTGAAAAAATTATCAGTTAAAACAAAAAAAAAATAAAAAAACCAAAAAATGTAAAATACATAATTTTCAGTTTTAATAAAATATCAAAATAATAGAAAAGAAAATTTATTATTAATTTCTATATAAAATGTAGAAAAGAAATATGTAAATATAATTGACTTATCAGAAAAAACAATTGTTAGTTTTAGCAAAATGTCAAGTTCTGGTAATTTAATATTTTTCATGACGATTATGTTAATTTTTCAAATTAATATTGTGCTAGTTTGGCTATAAATACCATAATATAGACTCTTAACAATTCATTTTCTCATTCATCTTTTAGTTTTTGTTATGCATAATATTTTATCAGAAAAATAAATTCAGAAGTTCATCTTATTCTAAATCAATTAGGCAAAAATCGTTTTTATTGTCGTACTGTAATGCGCTTGCTTCGAAAATGAGAAGCACGAAATATCAAAGCAAATAATCTACTTATGGGAGTAGAGTTATTATTGCTTGATGAAAAGATAATAATTTGTTTTAGCAAATATTATTATATTTTCATATGCTTTTATATTAGTGTTTAATTTATTTTGTTTCTGTAAGAAATACTATTTTAAAGTGTTTAATTTATTTTATTCCTGTAAGAAATACTATTTTAAAATATTAACTTATTTTAATTTTTATTTGGTCATTCACAGAAAAAAATAATTCAAGCCTATGTGCATTATTCTCTTATTAGAAAATTTGGTGATTAGCTCGGTGAAGAAAACATCATTAAAATTTGTAATTTTAATGTACAATATGCTAACAAAAAAATATAAAGTTAAAGGAGATCAACCAGATAACCAAGTATTTTTATTTGGAACAGAAAATATAAATTTAAAAAAGATCAACCAGATAACCAGTTAATTTCAAACATAAACTATTTTAATGACTTTTTTTGGAATATAATGGTGGTTGCTCAGTTAATTTTGGGAGTGCGATTCAGCCAGATAAACTTAAAAGATCAACAATCCATTAATGATATTTGAAACTATATTTCATTGGATAATGGTGAGGTAATAGACGGAAAGTATTCTATTTTTATATTATTCCTAACATAATTTTGATTAATATAATGACAAGAAAAATAATTTATATGTGAAGCAACTATCACTGTCGGTCTCATCCACTACATGAAATTGTCAAATTAAGAAAATATTATTTTTGGAGGGTCATAATGGACCACAATTAAAATAGCCGATAGATTTTTTTTGGGAGGAGGTCAAGAAACCCATTATGTTTAGAACAATAAATGGCGAAAAATTATAGTAAATCCGTTAAATTTTTATAAACACAAATTTATCTATTTGAATTTTGAAATGTTATAATTTTTATATTTAATCAGCAAATCAGTATATTATATATATTAATTAGTAAAAAAGAACTCGTGCGATATATATTATATATATTAATTAATAAAAAGAATCCGTGCATCGCACGGGTCTAATATCTAGTATATTATAATTTAGGAACATACGTGGAAAACGAAATAATATATTGGTTTGTTTCAACAAAAATTCGAACTTAGAACTTAGAAAACAAAAAAAGAACCTAATGTTGGAGACATGGAAAATATGTGGTTTTGATTAGGCAATAAGGTTATATGAACATATATGATAGGACATAAATAAAGGGTATAAAGATGAAATCTTATGATTTTTGGACCACACCCACTATAATGTATTTCATATTTGATGTATCATCTTTATTAATTTATATATTTTTCCTAAAGAAAAGACATCCAAAGGGAATGAAATGAGAGATGTTTGGTTAATGGTTACCGTTCATTTCACTTCTTTTTTAGACGATATTGGTTTTAATAGTTTGGTTTATGTCTAAAAGGAAAAGAGAGAGAGCTTTTGATGATCAAATTCCAAACTCATTCCATGAATCAATTTGGTTGTCTCTATAAGAAGAATTCGCTGATATCTCTTTCTCCTTTCGGTAGAGGTGATGGGATGATAGAGAGAACCGACTAGAGCTTTTGGTCCTTACAAAGAGGGGCCATTAGAGAGAGAGAGAGAGATAAGAATAAAATGATGTGATGGTCATTATCACTTGGTACTGATTGTGAAATCTTCCATGACCACGTTTTGGTTTTTGTGGGTTTTGGTTGGTTTCATTAGGAGACTGAGCCAAGGATCGTTTCTGAAAACCTGGCCCCTCTCCTCAAAATTTTTCATTGGTTTGGCAAATGACAGCGATATAAGATCAACCCCAAGTAACTTTTATTTTGTTATGATTATGTCATGTATATATATACTCTATATAACTAATTCATGGTGATTAAATGGTCCAAAAATAATCATGTGTGTTGAGAGATTTCATATTCTGATTTTATCATTTTAATAATGGTTGACTCAAAACTGGTCCAATTAGAGTCCTAAAAACAATTTTTAATCCTTGGATTATTTTTACAATTTGATCTTTTAGACCTTATTTACAAAAAGAAGAATCGAGGGTCTTTCTTCATGAGATGTTTTCCTTAAAATTAGTTATCTGACTTTTTAGTCACCATATATATTAATATAACTGACTTTTTTGTTGGAGGCTAATCTTGTTTCATTATATAACCACAACACCTCCATGTGTGCATTAATTCATGTAATAGCCAATGTAAAAAGGCTTTTATGTTACCTTCATATAACAGTAACAACTTGAGGGAAGTACAAAGAGGTTATTTTACTAAGCATAAGATCAAAAAGCCCATAGAGAAGCATTAAAGTGCAGAAACCAAACAAGTTGAAAGAGTTAAATGTGTAAATAATTGGCTGAGCAAACAAAAGCTCTAAAATGCTCTTCCATTTTAACCTTTCCAGAGCTTCAAAACTCTATCTTTCCCACCAGAAACAACTTGCTCACCATCTGGACTCCAATCCACCGCGAAAACCTATCCACAACAACCAAAAAAAAGGTTATGAGAAAGAATGATTCAAATTCCAGTTAAAACTTTACTTTTAAAGGTGTTAATACCTCATCTGCATGACCAGGAAGATCTTGTTTTAACTTTTTCGTCCTTATTTCCCATATCTGTGGAAGTAACAACCTTTCTGATTCAGAAACTGAGGAATATTTACAGTAAAGAGTAGGAATGGCATTTCACCGAGTCCCGTTATACATTATATATAACTAAGTTTATACCTTGAGAGTAGAGTCTTTACTGCCACTCAAAAGCAATCTACTGTCTGCGGACCAACTGATCTGATACACAGGTCCAACATGGCCCCGGAAAGCTGTAACGAATTGTCCTGTGATACCATTCCATAGCCTAACTGACTTATCAAACGATGCACTTGCAATCCATTTCCCGTCAGGTGAGAAATATACATGATTTACAAGCTGTTGATTTGATCAAAATTAAATGCAAGGAATCAGAAACAGAACAAAAAAAAAAACTAGACGAAAAGAGTGAATTTTTCAAATAACTTACCTGTTGATGGCCAGTCAAGCGCTTTTTTGGTTGTTTGCTAACAGATGGTTCCCAGAGGAACATTGTGAAATCATCCGAACCTGACACTAATCTTTCAGGGGAATCCCCTTTTGTTTGGTTGTATCTGTCGAGCGCCTATAATAAAAAAAAGCCAGCAAATTTTTTAAAGGGAGAGATGAGAATCAGGGTAAAAGGACAAACCTGATCTAAAGTGTGGAGCGGAGTGAGAAGCTTACCTTTTGCTTTTCTTCATTTGGAGGATATTGTCTTCCAGTGTGGTCAAAAGCTCCTGTCCGAAGAACATATTCTGTGCTCAATGCAAGAGAGTTAATCCAATGCCCATGCCCCTGAAGTAACAGAGTACATATTGAGGTGGTTAAAAGTGATCCTTGGTGAATTTGAACAAGCTACGGAATAAAACATGCAGAACATGAGAACAACACATAAGCCATCTATCATAATACAATCGGGCTGGAATCACATCAGTGACTGATTATAAGGTCTTTCGAGATACTAGACGGAAGAGGAATGCATCTGATACTAATGCAGAGGAAAGATTATCAGAGCAAATTCCAAAATATGCTTGAAAGTTCACCTTCAATTCACGAATGAGCTTCCCCTGAGTAGTCTCCCACATCTTTATTGTACAATCTTGGGAACTGCCAAACACAAAACATATATTTGAATAGAATGCAAAATAAGAACATAGAATTTTATACCTAAGAAGTGATCATGGAGCTTAAATATGGAGGCAAGTACCAAGCGATCAACAAGATAAGAACTGAAAATTAAGTTCATTTCCTTATATGGTTATTAGATATAAGATTTCCCCCATTACCGACAATGAAATGATATAAGCTATTAACTATAAATTACAGTGATATATTTGTCAAAACACAATAGACACCAGAGGTTAAATAGACAACATAAAACGTTTCAGATATTAGAAACATACCCTGTATATATAATTCCGTCTCCGCCCCATTTAACACAAGTCACAGCAAGTGTGTGTCCACTGAGACAAATTATAGATTTTTTCAGTGTAACATCCCAAATCCTTGCATCCCCATCTTTACTAGAAGTTACAAATCGACGGCATGGAGAACTGAGGTGGACAGGTTCCCACGAGATACCAGTAATCCATTTCTTGTGACCCTAAGAAAAAGGTGAAAACAACAGTAATAAGTTATTAAAAAAAAAAATATGGACATTGGAAAAGATCAACCAATATCAAGTAAAAAAGACTTTACTGTAAGTGGGCTGCCTTCTAGTTCTCCTTTCTTTGGATTCCAACAACAGATTTCACCGGATTTACTGCCACTCACAAGATGCTTACCATCCGGAGACCAAGCAACTGTGAGAACCCAATTCCTGTGCCCTGAAAAGGTTAGAGATTAACTATTAGTACGAATCTACAGAGGGAAATAAACTGAAGAACGATGGTGAAGGAAAATTCTAACCTTTGCAAGTAAACAATGGAGTTTCAGTGTAGAGATCCCAAAGCCTGACAGTGGTGTCACCTGAACCACTTGCTAATTGCTTACCGTCAGGACTAAATGAAACACAAAGCACAGCTTCCGCGTGACCTACAATTTAATACAAACCAAGTAAACTCAAGTAAACTCAAGTAAGCTATTGACACTTAGTTAATCTCTTCTTTTAAACAATTCTGAAACGGAAGAAAAACAGAAAATGCAGTATTATGACATACCAGCAATAGTTTGTGAGCAACGGTTAACTGGGCGAATTCGAAAAACAGCTTGTTGTTGATAAACAATATTCAAAACCTTCTCCACAGACACTGAAACCCACAGTTTTTCAGGAAGATTATTTAGATTTTCATAGAGCCATAAGACACAACAAACCAAAATGCTTTAATGAGTGTTTCACCTTTGTTTTTCTCCAAGTAAGTTCCTACAGGTACAAGAAGCTCTTCGTCTGATACATAGAAACTATAAGGTAACATCTCCTCCTGAATCATTAACCAATAACCCAATTCAATTGCATAATTAGCAAAAAGTCATCAATACTTAAACCAAAAGAGTACATAAAACACTATAAAACAGAGGCATCAAGTTCCAGCAAATCCTCAACTACCCAGAAACGAAAAATAACTTCTTTAAACCAATTTAGAGTCAAAGAAGAGAAAGAAATGGTTACGTTGTCGAGGAACTTATTGACGAGCTGAGTAAGTTGCAAAGGACCAGCATTTTGAGGAATATACATGGCAGAACCTAAATGAGTTCCTTCTGGGTCTGTTAACAGACACATCACCGTCTTCCCCATCCCTGCGTCGACCGTATCCATGGTCATCGTCGACGAGTTTAGCAAACCCGACCTGTGAATTAGGTCTTTCTTTGCCGTCTAAGTGAAGAGAGAAGATGGAAGAAAGAGACTCAATTAGGTCGTTTTTATTCTATGACCCGACCCGAAGCGTTTAGTTAATGGGCCAAAAGCCAAACCGTTAGGCAAAAAAATATGCAAAAAATAAAAAAATGATTAAATAAAATCGCCGTCTGTGGGGATCGAACCCACGGCCACGTGGTTAAAAGCCACGCGCTCTACCACTGAGCTAAGACGGCTATGATGGCTTGCCTATATATATTATTTATATGTATATTCCCAAACTGAAATGGCAGGAAGCTGTTTTTGGTGATTTCCAGGTAATAAGTTAGCTTTTATTTTCAAAATTTAACATATGATAATCTTATACAGTATATAATTAGGGACTTCTCAAATATAACATATGATAATCTTAATTAAAATTTAGCATATCTTTCTCTCTTTCACGCTTCTCATTGTTATCAAGCTTGAGCAATGAAGGGTTACGTCTTATTCAGCTTATTAGTGAACCGGAGAAACCGGCTAAAAGTTTTGCAAATGGACAAGACCTGAACTTAGTTCATAACGCAACAAGTCCACTTGCTTCACCTGCGATCAGAATTCAACAAATCCAAAATTTGACAACAAAACTGCCTCTGTATAACACATGGCTAATGCCAATGTATTCATTGACACAAAACGATAGGTCCATAGCAATATGTTATTTGTTTAAATGATAATGTGACATATTCACATTGTCATTCACTTCTTACAACGGCTGAGGTAAGTCTCGTGAACAAGTTGCGCAGTTAAGAGATCTACAGTACCCGAACCAACGGACTTAAAAACCGTTATTTCCGTTGAACTCTTTCTCCCTTCTTTGTCACCTTTGATCAACTCCACCAAATTCCCACAAATATTTTCTTTCTTAATCACTCCTCTCTCAAACGCTCCCACGAGCTCTCCCGCTTCTACCATCGCAGTGTCATTATCGACAAACACACTGCCTCTCTGGATCGCATTGTCGTCACATTCCCTCATTTCATGGCTAAACGATCCAACAAGATCAAGATGAGCTCCGGGTTTCAAGAACTCACCTTTGACTAATGGAACAGTTGAGTTTGTTGCACAGCTTATAATATCTCCCAGAGGAATGATTTCATCTAACGAATCATGGCTCTCGAATGATATCTCACTGTGTTGAGCATCCTTAGAGAGAGTTTCAGCTAAATCCTTAGCCTTTTGGTGAGTTCTGTTCCATATGATCACTCTTCTCAAGCTTGGTTTCGCAGCTAGATGAGATTTAATCAGGTGTGGTGCGAGAGCACCGGAACCAACCATGATCAGCACTTGACTATCGTCTCTAGCCAGGATTTTGGAGCCTAAGCCTGAAATAGAGGAAGTACGGTAGAGGGTTAAAACAGTACCGTCCAATGAAGCTAGGGTTTGGCCTGTGGTGGAGCTGAAGAGTGTGTAGGATCCATGGATGCCAGGTAAGTTCTGAGAGGAGTTATGAGGGAAATAGGTCACGAGCTTGACGCCCATGTAAGGGAGAGAAGAAGAAGATGACCAAGAAGGCATGAGGAGGAGTGAGGAAGGTGGTGATACGGTGTAGTTTTGTCGGACAGGGTTTGTGATTGTTGATGAATGTTTGGGAAGATTGGTCCGAAAATGATTGATCAAGGTTTCATGTGAGAGGATCGATGGAAAAGACTCGGCTGGTATGAAAACTGGTAATGCAGCCATTGAATTTTGAGAGATCTGTTGATTCAGTTTCAGGACACGATGGTGGTTTATAGGAGAGAAAAGGGAAGAAGACGAACCCAAATTGGTCTTGACTTTGGTTGGGTCGCGAATGTCTAAATCAAAGGGTATTTTGGGGAAGGACTTAAAGATGGGACTTGTGTAAGTCTTTAAGTGACTCTTCTGCAGCTACCCACCAGTCATCATCTTCCTCGTAATTCTCCTATGTGCAAAAACAAAAAGTTTATCTTTTAATAAACTCAAGAAATTAGGTAAATTTGAAGTCAAGAACATGAAGTAAACTAACCCAGGTAAGAGGTTCGAGTGTGGGTTTACTTTCAAGATCATCTGCGACTTTAACTGCTTCAAGCCACCATGAGCCTCTGCTAGCAGCACTATCTGGATCGCATTCGCTATCAACGTAACAATCTCCTTTATAGTTCAGGTTGTCACAGAGATTCTGTGTATCTTCTTGATGGTAAACCATATCTTCAGGAAGGCAACTATCTGGAACTGGACGTATCGGAGATCGATAATCTGCAGACAAATTGTTTATCTTAGGAACAAGTTTTTGCTTTCAGATTGTTTGCTAAGACAACGATTAAGAATAGTATGCACACCTCGGCAATCAGGATCGTAGCATTTCTGGTAATAGATTCCCCTTCTGAGATCAACAATGTACATAACTATAACAACAAAATTTGTTTTAGCCAATTTTAATATGTTATTTGATAGCTGAGAATACATAGAAAACTCAAAACTCATAGCATAAATGGATTGAAAGCAGATGGTACCATGATTGCTTTTATGTTCCCTGCCAATTCGTTCGCAGTATCTATTTCTTAACATGCTGTACAGAATCAGGCTATCTTCTGAAAACCAGTACCAGCATCTTACCTTCCCTAAATATCACAAGCATAATTGTCAAGAAGATGAGCATAGAGATCTCTCCAGAACAAAAAATGTTGCACAAAAGATAAATTGAAACCTGAGACATTCCCAGTGGAAGCAATGGATTCTATGAATTGGTCCAGGTGCGGGAATGGGGACTTGCCCCCGAAATACGATGTTGACATGCCACTTGTGGAAGCATCCAATTGAAATTTCTGAACATTCTGGTCTCTTACAAGATTGTTACTGTTCACCTGCCATCTCCAAAGAGTTCAGTTTAAAGGCATAAACATTTGTGGAATCTTCCATCCACAGATGCAATTGGAAGCGAAAAGCACAAGTGTGAGGCAACTAATGAAAAAATTACCTCTGTGTCAAAGCAAAGTGTCTTCATACAGTCTGATTCCATCTTGCAAACCAGAAGCTTCTCACAATCTGACTCCACATTGCAGATTAAGGATGTCATGAAAATATCTTGTTCACCCTGTTTGTTTACCAATGATCTTGTTAGATACAGGAATCACTATAACTGTTCTAAAGCAAAACAAGAAGTCATACCAACATGGAAAGAAGGTGAGAGACAGCAGAGAGACTTGAATGAAGGTGGACTTACCATATCCTTACATTTGAATCGTCCTGTAGGTAGAAGAACCGATGTCTTTCCAGCTTTTGATGATAGCGCAAGTCGGAAGCAACGGTTTCTAGAGTAAACAGCAGTATCCACAAAAAGTAGGGATGCCGAATCATTAGCCTCTTTGTGAACAAACAACTTGCTCAACCTTTCATCTTTTTCCTTTGCATTTACTATCCGTGAGCATAGCTGAAGAAACATGAAGATGAAAATGAGCCATGCCCAACATAACCTCCCAACTTGCAACTTAGGAAACCATCTTTTTAGGCAATAAAAGTGAAATATCGATTGAAGCATACCTCTCCTACAAAAACACCAACGTGTGTGTTGTCCTTAAAGGCAACCTTTGGAATGATGACAATTAAATGACGAGAGAACTTATCTGCATATGAATTTTTAAGGAATTCTTTAGTCAAGAGAACCAACCTTCGCATACAGAAATATTGAAGGACTAAACATTTTACAATAACTGTCATTTTCAAAGCTCAGAAAATAAAGCTGAAGCAAAAAGGACAGCACATAATCAACTAGCAGCTGGGAGAGCATGTATATTACTGTACCTTTAGTTGAGGAATCAAGCTCTACTATCCAGTCCTCTTGTCCTTCGATAGCATATTTCTCATGCAAGGCTTCTAGAATGACTGATATCAAGATATCAACCATTTCATCTACATTTTTTCCTTCATTTTCTTTCTGATTGAACTCCAAATCAAAGTACATATGGCATGGCAATCCCTGAGAAGCCATTGCAATTAAATGTAGCTATGCAGAAGACATTAAAATATTTTATGGCAACATAAGGGAATGAGATCTAGATACCTCTTGAATCACTTCATAATGGTGTCGGTGCCTTGGATCCATAGATGTGTATCTAAGGTAGAAGAATAAAATAAATAAAGCACTTGAGAGAAGTTATCCTGACTTACAACACCCGAAGAATGTTAAGAAGGTAAGAAAAGGAACCTCTTCCAGAATTCTTCATATGATGAAACCAGAAACCTTCTCTGGCCACTAAAATGATCTTGATAACTAAAAATCCGCACATTGTCATGCCTTTTTTCAAACTTAATCGCTTCATCTTGCCGAGGAAATGTAGCCCAAACTCCTTTCCTAAGCAAAGTGAGGACCATGCCATGATACACTACAGTTACTATCTTCCAAAGGACAAATGAAGATCTTCCAAGTAGAATTAAAAGCCAGCACCAGTTTATTCATAGATTACCTGGAGATTGCTTTCCTTTCTTCACTAAGATCAATACGTATCTCACGCAAGAGCCTTAACAAACTCAACGGTCTTTTCGGAGGAACACCATTCGGAGACCCATAAAATACAATGGGTGAAAGCTGCCTCCCAACACTCTTTTGCACATTCCTAGAACCAGACTGAGATATGACAAATAAAAAGACAATCATAATTCACTCCACAATAAATTAAACACACAATAAACACGACAAGTAAACTTTGGGTTCATGATACTTACAACAGAATCTAGACTGACACCTCCATCAATCTGATTTCTTTGTCCTTTTCCAGACAATCTAGACAAAGAACTTAGCTGCAACTTCTTACATGTTCCAGGAGAGTCATTCTCTGGATTCAACATATTTTTGCTCCGTTTCTTTTCTCTCATTGCAGAAGCTGAAAAAATCCACAGATAAATACCATCATTTACCAATGAAATTTCGTATATTGCTATACATTGGTTGGTTATACAACAAAGATCTCAAAACTTTCAGTATACAGGTCACTGTAGAAGAACATAAGACTCAATTGACGATTGCGTTAACAAGACTTCCAAATTTAACTACTAAAAGTAAGGAATCTATCTTTGAGAAATCACAGAACATGATTCCATTAATGGGAGAGAGTGAAAGAAGCTCACCAGGCGGAGAGATTCCACACTTGAAACACTGGAACAATCGATCAACATCATCCATGGCGTTCGCGCTAAGTTTCTTCGACATTTCTTCCTCCTTCTCAGTGTTCACAACTCTAATTGAGATTTTTTTCATTTCCCCCTTCGATGGGATTTGAAATTTTTGGAAACCAAATCGAAAATTTGTGTTTTTTTTTTTTTCCCGTTCACCAAAAAAAAAATCAACGACCAGGTGAAACCTGAAACGTAAGCGGAGTCGTCATCTTATCCACGTGTCAACACTCTACTGGGAGATGTTTCAGTGATGGAAACACTACCTCCTGTTTGATGATTAGAGATAAACACACTGTCCCGTTTTACTTGGCTTCTACTTGCCGAGTAGTTTCTTGCTTTTGAAGACGAACGACACGATTTTCGTAAACAAACATTTCGTCGTCAGGAGAAGATTGGAATCTAAAAAATAGAACGAAGAAGTTTTTCTGGACGATCATAGAACACCAAATTAGAATAGTGATGCAAAATTTAGGAGTCTAAGTTTTGCATCATAATCTAATTTGTTGTTCTTCGATCTGGGTTCGTCTCCGCCAATATCGCGTATTCCGAGTCCAAGGTATGGCATATCTCATAACAAGGCACAAATTTCTCACCTCGTTGAAGTGTATGATCTACGTTCAGAGTTTAATCAAATTTTTATGATCAATCTTTTGTTTCAGGAATTTTCATATGAGATTTTAAATTCTGCTATGAATAGCTCAGCAAATTTTAGTGTTAATAGGTACGTTGCTAATTTTTGTTTTCATTATGTAATTCTCATGAAAAGTGACAATTGAATAAATTATTTGTTAGTGGAGAATGATTAGTTCATTATATAGAGGATTTGTTAGCAGAAAGCTGAAGAAGATAATGATGTTCTTCCCATATTATTCTTTGATTAATTAATTATGTGCTTAGCTAATTTGAATTATGTAAGCAGTTTCGTGTCTTCCTTTCATTTGTTGGTGGAGTTGGCTAATTTTTTTAAAAATATCTTCTTAGTTTTCAACAATAATAATTTGTTCTTATGAACTATTTGAAAGCCTCTTTAAGGCTTCTTTTGGAAGAGGTCATTTCTTATCTTGACCCCTACAGATATTATTATTGTTGTGGTCCTTTGAACCGTCGTTTGCTTCTTTTGTGAATCAGTTGTTATCTTGTTGGTATCATCAAGGTTTTTGGATCTTTTATCACCTGCTCCTTTGGAACTTACTTTGTTGTATCAGTGTTTTTGAAGATCCTAGAAAAACTTACATAGGTTTCCTGACGTCAATAGTTTCACTCTCTCTCTGAATTCCCAACGCGAGTAGTTGCATGTTGTTCCCCTCACATCTTTTGTATGAGAAAATGCACCACAGAATTGATTTGAAATATCGACTAAGTGAGTCTGAATAGCCCCTGTGGGTGCTCTTTTTTTGTAACATGGTCTCACATTCTCCCAAAAAGATGTCATAACTCAATCCTGACACCAGCACTTTGCTGAGCATTAAACTTGATTCCCAGCTTTACTTGCTGTCTTGGCCAACATCAGTGCATAAGCCTTTTTTGTATTTCTGTCTGATATCAGGTCACTGGAGCAATTATAATTTGACTATGATTGGAGATTAAGGGTGGACATCAGACATCAAAATTGCGCTTTGTAGGCTGATGACCAAAATTTGATTGTGAATGCAAAGGTTCTTACAAAAGGGATTTTGTTTTCACCTTATTTAATAGCTGATTTCAGAATGAGATTATATCTTTAATATAAAATTTTCGATGGTAGTTCTTGGATTCTGTTCTCCTGGTGCAGCAGTTGGTACATTATGTCATCTGCTGCTACTATTTAAGTTCCTATGATTCCCATACTCATTCTTTCTCAGTCTCAACAGTCATAGTGTTTAGTCTTTACCTTCTAAATTACTTAAAGAAATGGCAGCGAATGATGTCCCTTGCTGTGAGACTATGTTCTGGGTGTACCTACTCGTATGTGTTGTTCTAGTGGCTTTTGCAGGTTTAATGTCAGGATTGACTCTTGGGCTCATGTCCCTTAGCCTTGTCGAGCTCGAGGTCATGATCAAAGCTGGTGAACCCCACGAGCGCAAAAACGCTGGTCAGTTTCATGAATCAATGTCCTAATCATACTTTATTTCTTCATATTCATATTAACACCATTTTAAAAATTTTGCAACAAAATGGCCAGAAAAGATTCTGCCACTTGTTAAAAACCAGCACCTTCTCTTGTGTACACTCCTAATAGGCAATGCTTTGGCAATGGAGGTATCAAGCGTATGCGTATATCTTTGGATACAACTATATATGTTGTGCACACTTTGCCTTCTTTAAACTTCTGATTCAGTATTTACTGACTGTGTTTCTAATGATAAAATCCAAAAGGCTCTACCGATCTTCGTCGATTCACTGCTTCCAGCTTGGGGTGCTATCCTGATATCCGTGACTCTCATACTAGCATTTGGCGAGGTGAACAGAATTTGAATCAGCTTTCTCCGCTGATCTGATTTTTAAAGTTGCCCATAGCTTACTGTTCTATTTCCATTGTTGTAGATTATACCTCAAGCTGTATGCTCCCGATATGGGCTGACCATCGGGGCAAAGCTATCGGTTTTAGTTCGGTTGATTATCATAGTCTTCTTCCCATTATCTTATCCAATCAGCAAGGTAATTCAATCAGCTTAACATCAATGGAACTTTTAGTGGAATCAATTGAGTTTATAATTATGCAGAAATCATATGAAGTTAAAAGAATACTTCAAAAATTTCTTCTTTCAATGCTTCAGCTACTCGATTTTTTGCTTGGAAAACGACATTCTACACTTTTAGGACGAGCAGAGCTCAAGTCACTTGTGTATATGCATGGAAACGAGGTTCGTTTCAAGAACTTGAGATGCTTTTATTGTTTTGTCAAATATGTAAGGTGAATCCATGTCTTTTCATTCTTCTTTCTCTGTGTCCTTTTTTCTGATAATTAGGCAGGAAAAGGCGGGGAACTGACTCACGATGAAACAAAAATCATATCAGGAGCTCTGGACATGTCTCAGAAGAGTGCCAAAGATGCAATGACACCAGTCTCTCAGATATTTTCACTTGATAAAAACTCTAAGCTCGACGAGTATGTTCTTCTCTTGGAATTCCTCTTCCTTCTGCCTTTCGACAATATAAATTCGGTTAGTTCTTTACTTATCCTCATCTTTGGCCTTCACAGAAAGACAATGGGATTAGTAGCAAGTGAAGGCCATAGCCGAATCCCAATTTACTCTGTGAATCCTAGTGTTATCATCGGATTTATTCTGGTGAGTAAGCAACAAATCTATTACACGCAATAATCTTGAGAAACACTTTCCTTATTTTTGATTGGTTTTTTGGTTTGAATAGGTCAAGAACTTGATCAAAGTCCGTCCTGAAGACGAGACATCGATCAGAGATCTCCCTATCAGAAGAATGCCCAGGTATATACATATCTAGACTCTCTAACTAAACTGCTTTCGATCTGGACCGATCAAAGCTTATTTCTCTTACAAAATCTGCAAGCAGGGTCGATTTGAATTTACCTCTCTACGACATCCTCAACATCTTCAAAACAGGTAGAAGCCACATGGCTGCTGTCGTTGGGACCAAAAACTATACCAATACCAACACTCCTGTCCATGGCAAGAGCATCAATGGTTTAGAGACTTGTATATATGAGAGAGCATAAAATCCGTAATCATTTAAAATATTGAGATGAGAAAATTTGTCTTCTGTATTTTTTAAGGAACGCCTAATAAAGACGGTAACGTTGTTCTGAGCATTCCTGTGATGAACTCTGGCGAAAGTAATCATCAAAGTCCAATCCGATACATTGATAGTATTGCTGATGAAGATGAAGAAGTCATAGGGATTATAACTCTGGAAGATGTCATGGAGGAACTAATACAGGTAAATCCATATTATATTATCATTACAAATGGTTAGATTACTGTTTGTGAATGATTGTTGAATTAACCATTTAATGAACCTTGAAGGAAGAAATATTTGATGAGACAGACCGGTACGTCGAACTTCATAAAAGGTATGATCACCATTTGTCAATTATAAAGTAGACTGCAATTTACAGTATTTTTCACTGGACTTTGGATATTTTTCCTAATATAGAGTAACAATAAACATGCCAATATCGGGAAATTCGCCGGAAACCGCCACTTGGGCTTCGGAGCTGGCATCTCCTATCTCACCGTATCGCTCAAGTCCTCTGTCGCCGAGCATCATGATCTCTACACTGCTCCGGTCACCAATAAATTCACCATACCGTCAGTCTCCATTTCTCCGGCCAACACTTCACGCTTCTCCACCGGCACAACCTCCTTCCGTGCTCTCTCCGAACAGTAATGAGCGTTATTACTATTTGTCTCCTAGTAGGGTACTTAACGTGAGCCTCAAGAATTATGCTTTGCAGTGTCTTTCTTGCGTTAGAAGTTAATTCCCAACTCTGCTTTTTGTTTGCGTTGTTGCCTTGCAGATGCTGAGGAAATCGAATGAAAAGCTATTAAGACCAAATGGTTCGTAAATTTGGTTCTATTATATGTAGATGAATTGAAGTGAAGAAAAATGAATTTATAATATTATGATGACTCATTCCATGTTCTTAAAATTCAGAAATTGAAGAAAATATTCCAACGAATTCAAAATGCGGTATTATTTCATGAAAAGAAGAAAAAGAAATAAAGAAGGATAAAATAGTATGAAATGTGTGGTAATGAACATATCCCAAAGATAAAAACAAAATATGCATATGCCACCCTAAAGACTAAACCATATAATATATGTAGATAAGATAAATAAAGAAAAACATTAGAAGAAGAAGAAAAAAAAGGCAAAAGAAGATGAGAGCTCTCTTGTGCTCACACCATTTACTACCAGTATCATCTCTCTCAAGAACAACTCTAAAAACTAAACCTCAAAATCCAAAAACCCTAATATCTAACAATAAACCAAGATGGGAATCCAAGCTCCGCGCTGGACCCAAGGGGTTTCAATCTACTAAAAGCTCTGAAAAACCCGGCCAGCCAGACCCGGACCCGGAAGACGACCCGCCGATACCTCAAGAGGTGTTCGAGAGGATGATGGGGAGGATTGTGGTGTCTGTGGGAACACCACTGGGCTTGGGAGTGGCAATCTTGAAAATACTCGAAGTTTTGAAGGATAGAAATGTCTGGGACGCGCCTTTGTGGGTTCCATTCTTGACCACACTCGTGACCTTTGGTTCATCGGCTCTTGGGATTGCGTACGGAAGCTTGTCCACAAACCTGGACCCGACGAAGACTAACTCTCTTTTCGGACTCAAAGAGGCAAAGGAGAATTGGGTAGAGATGTGGAAAGAAGACTAATGATGGTAATGAATTAATGATAACTAATCTTTAATTGAGAATGAAAAATACGTATATTTTCTATCGAGTAATAAAAACATTGAATGCCCATAAAATTACAAAAACAAATATTACTTATGTGATTTCCAACACGAAATTCACTTTGTTTCTATAGTAAGACAATTATTTTCTCAATCTATTATGATTTACTTCTGAATGGTCTACTAAACAAATGGACAACAAGCTCTTTTGTTGACTATTTGACAGTGTAATGCCTACGAATTTAGAATTTTAATCCAAAGTTTTAACAATGTGGCATTTTAAAATAACAAAAAACATTATAAGATACAGTATGTAGTTTTGATATTTTTATTAGTATTCTAAAAAATCCTTTAAAATAATATGAAAAATTTCTTTAAACATTATTAAAAAGTTATGTCTTTAGAGAACCTTAGTCTCCCTGATACACAGTCTTTTCCTTTGTCGGGTCGACAAACCTGTGACTCACGATTTTTTCCTTTGGAGACTCCCGCAATGTATTACTATTGCCCAGCAGCAAATGTGGGGACGAAGACAATGATGAGAAGAAACGAGCATCGTCCCTGCATGCAGAGAGCCTTTGAGATTTCGTCTGCAAAACAGAGACAGTTGGTAACTGGTACACAATGCTTAGCTCCATTCCCGTTTAACACAAGCACTGATCTGGAAAAAAAGGGTTTAAAATGTTTTTGTTTTGTACTGTTTCCAAATTATACCTAGAATGTGACATAAAAGTTTGCAAGCACATATAAGAACTTACCCAACAGGAAGCGGTAACGAGTATGAACCACCCAAATATTCACCAGTTTCCTCAACTTTCAGGTTTGATCCGAGGAGAATATTGCATTCACTAAGGAAAGAAATGGTACAAAATGGGTGGAGGAAGTCGTGATTGTCGATATGAGGAGGTATGCAATCACCTTCATCATAAATGTTGACTACACAACAATCAGGAACACAAGTTGGAGGCAGAACATATCATTTAACCAACCTTCTAATTGTCACCTTGAAAAGATGAGGCAATGGATCAACAGTTTCATGTTTAAGAATCCCCACCGGGTTTCCACCTTTACTCTACAAAATTACTCTTTTACTCATTGGCACTCACTAGAACAAGTATATCAAGCGCAAAAAGAACGATCAAAAAACGAGTTTTACTTACTGTACGGTAGTAGAAACAGCAACCGAATTGAATAGCTGATCCCTTTGCCTCGAGCAGTAAATGCACGCTCTACACAAAGAGAGAGATTTGAAAGTTATACAGATCGAAAAAAACAATAAAAGCTTTATCTATACTAACGTAGTTCACACACTTTATCGACTATACTTTGCCGTTCCGCTGCATTAAAAACTTCGGTATGTAATTCGAGTCCCTCTAATATGTTAACAATCTCCCCATTAACTTTCTCCAAGCAAACAAAGTCTCTCTTTCTCTTCACATTTATCGCCCGGATATACTCTCTTTGCTTCCAGATGATGCTGCCTCAAGACTCGTAAAAGCCTCTCTACTGAATCTTTCGATATGACTCATGATCTAGTACATCTAGTGTACCATCTGTTAAAGATCCAAATATTAATATTAGCGTCTTTCGAATTACTTAGCCAATGACCATCATAGACTCTGCAGTTTCCATCATAATCATCAAATCATATTGTTACTGGTTTATTTTGAGTCTATATTAACCACCATTGAATAGGAATCAATCAACTTAATCCTTAACACCAACGGATTAAGGTGCAGCATTATGTCACGCATTCATCATAAGCGCTTTAAACGATGGATGTCCAAATCCGAATACAAAAGCGTATAATCAATTACACAATATCGAAATGTTCTTTATTCCGCTGTTTCCTCAAAAACATCGTGATAAACTATAAAGAAATTCTTGAAAGATGTTTATGATTTCATAAACTTTAATCCATGATAGACTCTGATGAATAATAACATGTAAGCAATTCGACTTAATCCAAGAATGATTTTGGGAATGGATATTCCAAAGCCCGAATATGTTTAGATCGATGACGAAAGAGTTTTATATTTCTAGCAGTGCTGCTTTGACCATAACCCGCTTATATAAGAAAACAATTTAATTCGCCTGTATCAAATTAAATTACCGAACGTATCCACACATGTTTATTTTCATAATGCTTACGCCTCTTTAACTTTTACTTTATTATAATAATTCACTTAATTTAGTTATTTATATGATGATCCTAACACATTTAATTAATACATATGCGACCCAAATAATTCTTACAATCTCCCACCGATCACATGTGTATTCCTCGAAAAATGTGAGCTCAAAATTTCATCATATCTGAAGAGTATAATCTCACCCATCGATCAACAATCAGAGAATAACTGCCTTCGTTATATAAACCATAACTAAACCTTCCATACTCACTAAAATCAAGATACTAAACGACATGTATCAATATTTAAAAAACGCCAAGAAAAATCACATGTATTTATCAATAATGCCGATTCTTAACCTGGTCCTACTTTAACGAGATCATTCGACTTTATCAGTATTATTTCTTAAAAACGAAACTTTATCGATCGTAAAACGTGTTCAACAGCCAAAAACAAAAAGAAGACAAACTCCCACTCAAACCAAACGATCCTTAAACACTAAAAACACCTATTCTAAGAAGATGCTAACGAAGCATCTTTCGAATACCTTGTAGTTATGATCAACTATCGCTGAGCTTATTCCCATGCTGTTCTACGTAAATATCTTCACTGCCCCTCTCTTTAACGACTAAGAACTTAACGTCGATAAACTTTCGACTTTGTCGTAATCCTATTTTTGTGTAGTACAAACAAATCCCGATTTATCGTCACAATGTATCTTAATGCCTTTTCAACTCCTTCAAGAATTGCCTCATGACAAAATTCCTTAAGTCGAAAGTCCCTTATGACGCTCAAAAACGCATGCCAAGCAAGCTATTTAGCATCATCAAGACTCACGCCAGCAAATATCTCCACCGGCCAACGTAAATACATAACCTCGATGTATTTTCTCGCTATTCATTCGACATCCAAAGAAAATGTAATCGAATATCCAATATCTCCAAATTATCTCGATCTCTCGAGGCGAAAGATACGATCTGTTTTCGCAGGTACCTCATGATCTTTCGATCGCCTATGGTCCAAACCTCGAATTACAAGATTCGCCAATACGTACGCTATATCCGAACGCAAATTAAACGCATATTGACATCCTCAAATTCCATAAGAATCTTTGCATTTCTAACTTCTAAATTTCCTTGTATCGACCGGCAAAATTTTATCTACTTCAATGATGTGATTTCTCCTGGTTCGCAATCATGCATGTTTAATCTCTTAAGTACTTTTATCAATATAACTTTTCAGGATAATCCACCAATTCCTCGATTTCGATCTCATAATCCTGATTCCTAATACAAAGATGCTTCACCAAGATCTTCATCTCAAACGATCCTTAAGAAAATTCTCGGGTTTCATGCAACATATCGATATCATTAAGCCAATAATATGTCATCCACAAATGTAACTAAAAATAAGTCTTACTCCCATCGAATTTGATACACACAATCTTCAACCAAATTCACCTCAAAACCAAACGTAGACGATCATCTTATGAACATGGTGACATCAATTTGCTTCTTAGTTCTCTCATGACGATTTATTTAACTCAGCATACCATTTTCTGAATCACTGCGATAAAGTTTTCTTCGTCCATATAAATTATTTCATCAATGTCTCCATCGAGAAATGCTATCTTTACATCCATTCGATAAACTCGATCATAATGCAACAAGAAATACGATCGTCCTAAAAGATTCCTTTCAAACTCCTAAGGTTTCTTTATAAATAATCCCTTTTCAAAGATACTTTTGAAGAACTGGGACGAGTCTTATACCTCAGACATTACCACTGAGTCCCTCTCGTCTTAAATATCCATTCGCAACCAATGATTTTCTTTCTAACTCACAAGTGTCCCAAACCTTATTGCCTGAAGATCGATCGATACTCTTCTTCCATACCTTTAATCCACTTTTCCTAATGAACTACCCATACTTCATGAAAGATGCGTCATCTTTCAATAAGGTTTGATTTTCTCTGTTCCATAAGAAACACTATATAATCGTCCTAATAACATTTTTTCTTTTCTGCGGATCGTCAGAAAGACATTTGTTCTTTGCTGCACTCACTCGAGGATTTTAATTTGCTCTTTCAGTCCAATATCATCGCATCGAAGCTAAGAATCTCAATATCATTTCGAGGTTCCAAATTGCTTTATCAAAGTGAATTACTATCTGGACAACAAATCGACTCTTCCTCAAAGACATTTATATTCCTAACTTTATTTCTTCCCCAAATTGTAATCCTAAAGTTAACGTGGTGCTCGTCTCAAAATATTTTGTGTGGATCATAAAACTTATATCCCCGGATCGCTAGAAGAATTCAATAAAGAATCGTCACGCTCTGTAGCCTAATTCTTTTTCATACGGCCTATGCCCTCACCTGATATCCCCATATACGTGAAAATGTTTTGGACCTGACTACCAACCGAAGCTCATAAGGGTTAGCTGCTTGGGCACCTTTAAGAATGTAAGCCGCAGCTTGCTTCTCCCCGTAGTGATTCTCAAGTAACGACAAATCATACCCTTACTGTTTTAAGCAGTCAGCTGCTCTTCAGAACTCCATTCATGCCTGGTAATCTACGCATCAGTATATCAGGGGACAATTCCACACTCCTCTGTGTATTTGAAGAAATGGTCTCCGACATCGCTCACTAACCGGTCATACCACCGTAATATTCACTCACTCACTCTGCCGATCTCGACAAACTTTATTTTTTCTCGGTTCTCAACTTCACTTTAAACTTTCAACACGCCTGTAGACTCGATTTCTCAAAATAAATATGTACGCATATCGAGAATAATCGCCTATGAACGATATAAAAATATCATTGACCATTCCAAGACGCCGTAAGGAAAGTCCACAAATATCCAGACATGATAACTCGCGACTTCAGAATTATATACGCACTGCTTTCTTATGTTTACCTGCTTTCGTTTAATCCACACTGCATTCACAAGTCAAGTAATCTCAAAATACCATCCGACACAAAGACGCCAATTCTATTTCTAAATGTGACCTGTGCCATCACAGAGTTCCTAACTCATTTTCAAATTTACGTTGCACCCATCGTCTCAATATTTAAACTTTCATCTGAAATCTACAATGCCAAGATATAAAGATCGCGTGATTTTCAAGTGCACTGCTCCAATTATAACCTAATTTAAAAAAAATAGCAGTTTTTTCATGCTCGCTACAAGACAACCAGATTCTTTGCTCAAATAAGAACTGTAAACCATTTCGCCTAAAATTGCAACAAAAGTTGTCTTTAAAATCCAAAAACCACTCATTTCAAAAAAAGTCTAAATGCGCAATCGCCTCCACATCCACCTGAATCCCATTAGCCACAAATGTCTTTCAAGATTAGCTGTAACAGAACCCTCAGTAGAAACACCGAGACAGAATTGCTAGCTTCCCAACTAACCACCAAGTTTTAGTGTATTCCTCAACAAATTAACTTCAAGACAAACCATAAAGAAAGAAACTACCTTTCTTTCCACGCCAAGCGTGGTACTTCAGTCCTTCTTCATGGTCCAACTTTCTTACAAAAGAAGCATACGCAACCTTCCCTTTCATTGACCTGAGCAAAGATCATTCTTAACAACCTCAATTTTTTCTTTTTTTCCATGAACCGAACCAACTAAACGGAAGCACTTTCAAATCTCTTTCATCCTATCTTCCTTCAGACACAATATGAAATGAGCTCACAGAGACCATTTCTCCTTTGCGTCAGAATCTGATTTCAACCGATCAACGTGGAAAGAGCTTCAAACAAAAAAATGAAGACGCCCTTCTGAAGCTCAGCCAGCTTTTACTTTTAAAGCAATATCGACATCTCCAAAATGTACCCCTTATGTTTTCCTTGTCGTGATACCTTATGGAAAAACGATACAAAACGCTTTTATTTTATTTTTCAAAAACGTAACTATCTCATAGTGAACCTGTTGAGATCTGATCTCCTCATCACCTCTAAAGGCTTCGAACGGTGTCCATAATGCATCATCGTAATCAACGCGACGAACGCTCCCACTTTCATAAACTGCCTTATACCAAGCAGGTTGACATATCGCAGTGGTAAGAGTGTTTTTTCCATCTTAATGCAAAGTGTCAAAATTCATATACCAAGGACAATTTTGACTACTTTTCCACTCCTTGAAATGAACCGCAGTCATTTAATCAACCCAAGCCATAGATAGTAGAAGAAAATTTGTGAAAAAAATAAAAACAAATTTAAGATTTTTACTTAATCAAACAAACCAATAATAAATTATAAACAAATCAGATAATCCATCTCACGATATCGCAACATCAATATCAAGTCTTTGACAAGAATATTAATCGCTGATACTTGTTGTAATAATCAAACACCGACAATAATGTATTTAACTAAGAAAAACTATCGATCAATTTACCATCCACATGTTTATTCCTAATAATTGTCACATGTTTATCATCACATGTATATATGTAATTCGGCCAAATATAAAACTACATTTGAGTCGTTTTAATATTCGCATGAATGTATATTAATACAACATTCAATATTTTCATTGAAAAACATCTTTAAGAGAGGTCACTTTGGCGACATCATTAGTTAATCCAATTCAAATATTAAACAAATACAATTAAATTTATACATTGATTTAATTTTCTGTATTCTTGCTCATATCTAAAAGATATGATATACTTATGCAAGAAAATAAATTTAACATAATGGTTGGAGATATCTAATGACATAAAATTAGGCCAACATTATATTAATTAAAATAAAACAAATTTATCAAATTGTCAAAATCTCCAACCCTTTTGCACAATTTTCGCACGATCCAAAATCACACAAAATTTGCACGTCTGACTTTTCATATGCCTGAATTTTCGTGTGAACTAGAATAGCACAAAAATTGCACGCCTGATTATCGACCAGTTTTTACATGAACGATTATCGCACAAAATTTACACACCCGAATATCGAACAGTTTCCACATGAACGATTATCGCACAAAATTTGCACGGCGGAATATCGAACAGTTTACATATGAACGATTATCGCACAAAAATTGCACGCTTGATTTTCTTAAAAATAGATCTAAATTTAATACCTAACATTAGATCTAATCAACCACAGATTCCAGAATACTCAATCTAAGAATTGAACATGATTATCACACAGAAACTAAACATGGTGATCTGATACCAATTGAAAGATGTTTATGATTTCATAAACTTTTAATCCATGATAGCCTCTGATGAATAATAACATAAGCGGAAGCGTACCTGATGAATCCATGGTGGAAGAATGATTTTGGGAATGGATCTTCCAAAGCAAACTTTGAATAACTTTAAGTCTCTGTTGATGGGATGTAGAGAGTTTTATGTATTTCTTGTTAGGGTTGCTTTGAGGACCATAACCCTTTTATATAGTAAAACAATTTCTAATTCGGTCCAGAATCAAATTAAAAATTACCGAATGTATCCACACATAAGTTTATTTTCATATTAGTTATGCCCTTTAACCTTTTACTTTATTATATAATTGACCACTTAATTTAGGTTACTTATATGATGACCATAACACATTTAATTAATACATATGTGATCCAAATAATTCTTACAATTCTCTCTTTACTCTACAGAATTCCAAGTTACCATTAAAAAATGAATATCCCGCCGAACCAATGGTTGAATCTTTACCTTGTTCTTGAGAGCGGATTCGTTTGGAGAGAAGGTTGACTTCTAAAGCAATATCAAGTTCTGGACTGTCCATTGAATCCGCTCGATCAGAATCGCACAATCAAAGCTCATGTTCGTATTAATCGGACTTCTAAAGTTTAATTTGGCGCTTTATGATCAAATGATATCAGAATATCTTTCTTGTCTTAAAAGAAAATTGAAGTTTTCTATTGTCATTGTCTTTCTGAAGTATTCTATCATTTGACGATTGTGTTCTGACTTCTGACCCAAGTGGTTCATCCGAAACCGAAGTTTGCAGAAATTTTTAGTCGATAGAAAGATACTCTGTTTCATCCTCAACCCTTGCACAAATTTTTAACTTAATTAATTTGCCCATTGACCTTTTTGTTATAAAATTAACAACATCCATGTCTAAGACTAGAATAACGTTTTAATCCAAATAAAAATTAAGAGTAACGATTCATATTTCAAATTAAAGTCTTCAAAATCAAGACAAAAAAAGTTAACGGTGACTCTGATCAAATATTAGATATTTTGTGAAACGCGATTTTTTACTTAGATCCAAGATCAAGAAAAACAAAAGTTGATTAAGAGTAAATTAAGAAGTTTACTACCACCGTATCTTTTAATATTTACAGAAATACCCCTAATCTTTTTTTGCCTCACAACTTTTGGGAAATTTGATTTTGCCCCACAATTTTCGGATAATTCGTTTTTACCCCAAAACTTTTGATAATTTCGTTTTTGCCCCACAACTTTATGAAATTCCGTTTTTGCTACATAACTTTTGTGAAATTTGTTTTTGCCCCACAACTTTCAGATATTACGTTTTTACCCACAACTTTTGGAAATTACGAAATTACCCCACAACTTTTTGGGAAATTCAGTTTTGCCCCACAACTTCCGGATAATACGTTTTTTTGCCCCTGAACTTTCGGATATTTTGTTTTTACCCCACAACTTTTCGGATGTTTCGTTTTTGCCCCACAACTTTTTGAAATTCATTTTTGCCCCACATTTGTCTGATATTACATTTTGACCTACAACTTTTAGAAATAACGTTTTTGCCCCTCAACTTTCGGATATTTCTTTTTTCCCCACAACTTTTAGAAATTACTAATTTGCCCCACAAATTTTGGGAAATTCGGATTGCCCCAAAACTTTCGGACACGTCTTTGCCCCACAGTAGCCCAAATTCTTGAAGAGTTTTGTACAAATAACTCCTACCTACTCTTTAGATATTATTTTTACCAAAGTACCCTAGATCTAATTTTGTAGAAACATAAAAAATAATTATTAATCAATTTATTTATATTTTATTAATCAAATAAATATCTGTATTACAACATTTTAAAATGTAGATATTAAAAACAACAACAATCATAAGCAACAAGTTCTCAAAAAGGTAAAACATTTTACATATAAATGTAAACAATAATATTATAATATTATATAAGCTTATCATGGATGCTATAAGTTAATGTGATTTGTGGGTTTTCTTTCCGTACTTATGTTTGCGTGTACGTGAATTTCTTGTTTGCGTGGTTTTTTCTCGTGTCGATTTTTTTTTTTTGGGTGGTGTTGTATGTTTTCGTGAAGTTTATGCTGTTTTCTATGTTTTGTCTTTGTGAATTTTTTTGACAAAATACAAGAGAGACATAAGGAGAAACAGAGAGAGAATATAACCTGACCTTACTCGTTACTTGCTCTTGGGTATCTTCAGATTCTTTGCGGCTTAAGGATGAAATTCTGAACAGAGTAAAACATATCACAAATAGATGTTAGACAAGACCATAAACTAAATACAACATAACTATACAGCCTAGAAAAGAAAAAAAAAACTTACAAGTATGAAGATTGTATTCCTAAGCAAAATTGGGTTGCTAGCTCATACTTTTAACCTGGACTAAGTAATGCAAAGTCTCCAGCAACAGTTGACACAAACAGTTTTTCCCTTCAACTGAAAAGCCATGAGAATTGCAATGAGTAATATAGAAACCAAAAATACAAATTAAATGTACAACAAAATATTATGAAACAATGAAATAAATTATCTTTAACGTGAATTATTTGAGAAAATGTTTGCTATCCTCATTTTCTGAAGACATTTAGCATGTCATTTGCATCTGTTGTTAGCCCAAAACAGATATTCAATTAGAAAAAATAGAGAATAAGCACTAGTAAGCATAAAAATACTTGATCAGACGCATCCACAAAAAGCTCTATTGTGCGTGAGTCTTGACCATTGTGTTTAAATATTTTTATTATTTTTGAGTTAGAGGGTTTGTGCTTTTGTTAATTTTTGTGTTTAATTTTTGGGACGACATGTAAAAAGGAGATGGAGAGAGATTTATATACTTTTACCTTAACCTTCTTCAGAAGCACGCATGCCCTCCAACTTTAATTTGGTCAAATTTGGTTGCTTACTCGTATTTTTGTAATTTTGATGAGGTGACACGCATGATGCCCTCCAACTTCTTCAGCTTAAAACACTTGATTTTTACATCAACTGAAAAAACCATTACAATTTTAGAGATACGAGTAAAAAAACACCGAAAAGCATGATAAGGAATTTTTTTTTTTTTGAATGAAATGTTAAATTTATCAAACCAAAAAAAAGGTGTCGAAACACCCACAAAGTTTGGTATGACATAGTGCCATACATTTTCGGAAAAGATAATTGCGACATCCAAAAAAGATTTCGGAAACAACAACATAGTCGAAGAGTCAGTGACTCTATTACAAGGTGGAAGAGAAATGCATTACTTAGTTACCGATGGTTTCGTCCTCGAACTCTTCCTTTTCCTCTTCTTCCTTTAGCTGGTGTCTTTTGCATCTCCTTGGCCTTCAAAGAAGGTTTAACGTTTCTTCCCCTTGATGATTTTGGTTGAATAATATCCTCTATAGCCTTATCCTCATCGAAATTATCGCTTGGGAGATCTTCTGTAAATGAATCATCCTCTGGGTCTTCGACAATCGTTACTAGAACGCTGTCCATTTGAACATTTTCCACTTGTGTATCTTGGATAGGGGATGTAGTTGACTTACCATTTGGAGATATTTCAGTAGCTGCATTGGTAGCTATGGTTTGGTTTTCCTCCTCTTTTTCTGTAGTTTCGTCGAAGGTAGTTGTTCTGCTGTTGTTGGATGTTGGTGTCGTAGCCATACTTGAACTTGGGACCCTAGTAATGTTATCATCGTTGACCATATCGCTTATTGGGGTTGTAGCAGAAGGTTGTCCAAGTATTGTTCCATAGACGCCTGCTGAACTTTTGTTCGATGTCGCTTTGGGGGTAGTCTTCTTCTTTGTTATAGGGACCCATTTTGGGTGCTATCCATAATAATGGGTAACTCCTTGCTTGAAATAGGGTCAGTGATTGTTGTTTCTGTATTTGCAGTAGTTCCGTAGTGATCTTGTCGAAGTTAGACAGCGTGTGTCTTTATGTCCTAGTTCACCGTACCTTTTAAGTCATCCGATCAGGCATATTCGACATCGACAATGAACGATTTGCCTTATCCTCAACGAATATTCTCTTGGGAATGGTTTACCTAACTCTACCTCGACTAAAATTTTTGCCTCTCCCATTAGTGTTGGATCAAGTCTAGGTTTGTTTGTAGCCATTGGAGCACCCAATCCCTTGACAACTAATCCCAAGTAAAGAGTATAACTGCGGAACATTTTTCAGGGTTACCCAAATCGGAATTGATTTGGTAATTCTAGGGTATCGAGAATCTCTCCACGGTCCGACAAAAGCATGCAGTCATCAATGTGCCAAACTCCCCTTTGTAGTACCCATTGTCTAGTTGACACATCCGAAATATGGAACAAATAAGAATATTTATCCAGTTGCTTACTAAATATTCTGCATTTTCTTCCCCAAATCTTATTTGCAACAGCGTTAATAAGACCACCAGAGGGAGTTGAACAGCGATAAAACTGACCTATGATGTATTCTTTCTGGTTTTCCAAGCCATGAAGCAAGACATGGTTTGGAACTTGAATCTTTGGGGTGCCATCCTCTAGGTAAACTGGAGATGTTGTTTTTTGTAGATTTCGTGTTTCCGGATTCATTTTCGCCGCCATGGAAATTTGTGAACATCTTCGTGAACTTTGGAGTGGTATTTTTTGTGGTTCATTCGAACTCGATGTCGAGGAATGTAGTTTTGCTCTTTTCGTTGAGTTCTCTCGTAGTGTTGGCCAGTCAGTTGTGGTTAGGAAAACGTTTGCAGGTGCGTCTGTTTCCTTAAGCACTAACTCGTTGGTTGTATCACGTGCTGAGCTAAAAAGAGGCTTAGTCCAAGCACCATGAAAGGGGGGACCCTTTGAATTCAAATGACCGGTTGATGCACGATCTGAGGTTGAACAATCTCAGCATAAGATTGTTGCTTCGTTAGTTACTCCGGTGGAAACCTTGGTACCAGCTGGAGGAATCGAACGAAGGATCAAGCGATCCCAAGCCCCGAGGTGGAGCAAGAGCCAAGAGTGGAGGGTCAACACCATCCGAAGTTGATACCAAGACACCATCTTCCTTTGCGCTCGAAATCAGCAACTTATCTTTAGGACTAGCAGCAGGCATAACCGAACTGGATGCGCCTTGCACAGTTGAAGATCTTGAGACTGGTTCCAAATACGGTACCGTAACCTCAGAATCGAAACGAGAAGGTGAAGCTGAAACAGAGTGTATCTCCACCGGAGGAGAAGCCACCACGCCGTCGTTTGCCTCCTCCAGAGAGACCTTCCTTGCAGTCGGCGAGGCCATGAGGTCACCGGAGACGAGGGGGAGCTGCTCCAGAAGCAGATCGGAATTATCTTCGGATTCGATTCCGTAAATTATTACCTTAGCAAAAACTACTGAGGAATTATTTTGGTTGTCTCATGTTTATGAGATTCTCCAAGATGTTTGTGACCATCTCTTCTACAAGACTCTCTTTACACAAGAGTCAGAAAAAATTATACAACTCATATTATATATGCAATAATCATATTGTGATGTAAAAGCTCATAGTGACATTGAAATCAAACCTGAGCCAATTAACTGAATCAATGCCGAAAGCCAAGACCATGCCTGTACTAGAAAACAGACACACACACATACACGATACCACTAACAAAAGAGAAAACAAAACTTATACCCTCCAGAAGAGACTAAGACTGAACTTGATAATCGAACCCCTATATAGATGTACAAAATGTTATTAAAACTTGTATAAATCAGAAGCACGAAACAACTTTCCCTTTAATCCAGAGAAACTAGTATATATAAACCACATACCTTGCAGAATCTGTAGTTTGGTTGAATTTTGCTTTGACAGTCAGTAGTTGCGTATGATGAACAAAAAAAGGTTAAAACATAGGTTAAGACAATCGATATTACATACTAAAAAGGTAAAACATTTTACATATAATCATAGAGTAAACAATAATATTATATAAGCTTATCATGGATGCTATAAGTTATTGTGATTTGTGGGTTTTCTTTTCGTATTTATGTTTGCGTGTACGTGAATTTTTTATTTGCGTGGTTTTCCTCGTGTCGATTTTTTTTTTTTTTTTTTGTAGTGTTGTATGTTTTCGTGAAGTTTTTGCTGTATTTTCAATGTTTTGTTTATGTGAATTTTTTTGACAAAATACAAGAGAGAGACATAAGGAGAAACAGAGAGAGAATAACTTGACCTTACTCGTCACTTGCTCTTGGGTATCTTCAGATTCTTTGCGGCTTAAGGATGAAATTCTGAACAGAGTAAAACATATCACAAATAGATATTAGACAAGACCATAAACTAAATACAACATAACTACAACCTAGAAAAAAAAAAAAAAACTTACAAGTACGAGTTTGTATTCCTAAGCAAAATTGGGTTGCAAAGTCTGCAGCAACAGTTGACACAAATAGTTTTTCACTTCAACCGAAAAGCCATGAGAATTGTAATGAGTAATGTGGAAACCAAAAATACAAATTAAATGTACAACAAAATAATATGAAACAATAAAATAAATTAACGTGAATTATTTGAGAAAATGTTTGCTATCCTCAATTTCTGAAGACTTTTAGCTTTTTATTTGCATCTTTAAGTTGTTAGGCCAAAACATATATTCAGTTAGAAAAAATAGAGAATAAGCATTTGGAAGCATAAAAATACTTGATCAGACGCATCCAGATCCAGCTCTAATGTTGGTGAGTTGTTAGGCCAAACAATGTTTAATTTTGAAGCACATACCTTGATCAGACGCATCCAAAGTAGAAATCAGAAGCACATACCTTGCAGAATCTGTAATCTGGTTTAATTTTGCTTTGACAGTAGTTGCGCATGATGAACAAAAAAAGGTTAAAACAATCGATGTTACATACTGAAATTAAATTCCAAAGTAAATAAAGTGTATGATTATTGAGAAACGATTACATAAAAATAGATGCTTCAAAATTAAGAGAAAACAACGAATTCAAAGCAAATTCTTGACATTAATATGTAAACGATTGTGCAATGACCTTTTTTTTGTGAGAATGTTTTTGTGATGGAGTGTGTATTGTGTGTTTGAATTTGCGTTTAGATGTGTGTTGGTGCATTTTTTTTTTCTGTGTTTGAATTATGTTTGAGCGTGTTTTGTTTATCTTATGTTTTCAGTCTGATTTTGCGTTTAGATGTGTTTTTGTGTTTTTGTCTGATTTTGAGCGTGTTGTGTGTTGTCTTGTGTTTTGTGCTCTTACGACCATATCTAATAAGAGTTGACGAGCTCAACCCGCTAAACATGTTAAATATTTGCAGAACAAGCCAGGCCAGAGGACTGGTCTGTCTCATTTTTGGAAAAAGAGAGAGAGAGAACAAGAAAGCACACCTTACTTCTTGTTTGTTATTATTGGCTAGTGAATGGTCTCCAGAACTTTTGTTCTTTAGAGCTTAATAATCCATTCCTTCGCTTGAAAGAAAAAAAAAAAATTTATCACTAACAAGAAGGGAGTTTAACATAGTGTGAATAAAACTCAAGGGACACTAAACCAACAAAAAACTACCGAAACTAAACTAAAGTAAACACATGGTTCTTTACATATTGTCCAAGAATAAAGTTATTAAAAAATGGATCATTTGACTAACATATGACCCCAATGTATATACAAAAAAAACACTATTCAGCAACCAAATATAGTTATTTCCTGAATTTTTATGCGTTTTAAACAAATATGGAATACTAGAGAGCGTACATTTTGATCACAGAAGGTTTGTTACACTTTTTTCACAGGTTTCATCCGAGCGCTACTAGAAAGTAGTCTCGGGAGTTTAAGCCGATTATACCGTAAGTGCACAGTAATGTAGTTGTAGTACGTACGAGATCGATCCACAGAGACTGAGAATAACTATAGAGAGATTGCAAGAATAAATCTAATCTAGGCACAATATATATATTTTTGGGGTTTTAATTCTAAGTCCTGACCGGACTGACTAGCAATTGTAATTCTACAAAATAGCCAATCTTCTAACGTGTTTAGTTTAGAGATCTTAATCCACTCTCATGGCATCAAGACCCTAAGATGCTAAACTAACTTGATCAAAGCTAATTTAGATAAGCTCACAAGTTAAAAATAGATTTATCGACTAACTATTATTCTGAGTATGTAGATCCGAAACCTTCTATCCACTCTCATGGTGTAGAGAATTCCCGAAACACTTGGTCAAGCCTTTTGGATTAGACCAAGCTCTTAGACAACTCCCAAGGGAGTAAATCTAGCCTTAGGAACACATACAAGGTTGTTAATCGGTTAAGAACACAAAACTCAATCTCTAATCAGTAGATCCCATCATCGATCTCCACCCTATAGATCTAAAGGATCTACTCATCATAACTATGAGGGTAACGACAATATATGAGATAGAAGACATGATAAACAATAAACAAAAGCTGTAAATAAAACAATAGAAGAAAAAGAGGTAGAACTAAAGAACTTGCATAATAGAACTTAAGAACAAAAGAACATATGAGATTTCTCTCTAAGTGGTGGCTACAAAGTTGTGCAAAAAGTGGGAACCCCCTCTAATGAGCATTACATGTGTTTATATAGAGTATTAGGACTTTAGGAGGAGGCTAGGTCGTGCCCAAGAGGGTTTGGGAAAGATCCCTTATGTATTAAACTCGCAAGGTGCCAAATAAGACAAGTGTAGGATCTTCTTGATTAGAACTTGAATAACTTTCGCATCTGATCTCAGTTTGGTATGATTCCAATTCATGGAGCTTTCATTTTGAATCAAGATTTCATATCAAATCGGTTTGTAGCCAAATTCCTTCTGGTTCGATCGCAATGTTTGAAACAGTGCACGTAGGTCCAAACCGGGTGAGTTCAGAGTCAACTGAATTGTAAAAATCATATCTTCTGATTCTGAGCAGCTTGACTTGATTCCAACTCGCAGAGCTTCCATTTTGAATCAAGATTTCATAGCAAGTTTTTTTGTAGCTTAGTTCCTTCTCGTTTGACCGTTAGCCTCCAAACAGTGCCTACATGTCAAAACGTCGAATTTCGAGTTTCTTTCGTCGGGGCCAGCATTGACCACGTGGGGTCGATGCACATGGTCGATGCTCATCTTGGGGAAGCACATCGATCATGTTTGGTCGATGGTCTTCGTCACGGCTCAGCATCGACCGTGATGTGAGGTCGATGCCGTGGTCGATGTCTCCTTTGTGAAGCTTCTCGGGAAGCTTTCCGTGATGTTCTTGGCCCGAACAACTAGCTTTAAAGTCCGTGTGGCTTCTTAAGCTCCCGAATCATTCTAGAAACACCGGTTTTCCTCCGAGTACCTATAAATACATAAACATATGCAAATGCACTAAAATAGTCCTAAATGCTAACTAGAATGCATAATATTAGATAAGTAAAAACACGTAAATATTGGCTCTATCACTTTTCAAATTGATTTAATCAGCTCTTCTTAGTGTTTCTACAATGTATAAGTTCTCCTGCAATTTACATATAAATTGAACACTTATAAATAAGAATATTAAGTTTATTGAAACATAACCCATTAAGATTTTCCTACTAGAGTACAATACTAGCATGTAATCATGAGCAAAAGAGCTTTGAAAGTTGTAAAATACCAGAAGTGATAACAGTGAATGCAAAACTGAGCCAAAGAACTGAATCGAAGCAAAAAAATAAAATACATTCAGGTTCAGAAGACCCATACACGCGCACAACACTATTAACTGAGGAAACAAAAGAACTTATACACTCCAAAATAAGTTCAATGCTGAGATTTGATAAGGCAACACCCATCACCCAAACACAATATAAACTCACATCATAATATGGTACCTGAACTTTGATTTCTTGCAGAATGAGACGAGAACACTGCAAAAAAAATTTGAGATGCAACTCCTACTAATTAATAGAAAAATAGATGTCACGAGACAAATATAGTGAAAAGAACACACAATAGATCTGGATATAATCACTATAGTTCTTCTTGATCTTGTAATTAACGATGAACAAAATTAACAACATGAACCACCAAAGCTTTATATTCGCTATATCGGCTTCAAAATTCCTAAATTGCTAGATTTTCTCAACATAAACAACATTAAAATACGTCATCAAACCAATTCTACATCGCTAATTTTTTCTGAATCGCTTAAAGTAAAGAAAACTACAGATGAATCAAAATTAAAGTTGAGAAAAGTGTATTATACCTGATTGTTTGCATAATCGGAAGATTTTGTGATATGTTTGAAGTAACGATCTCAGTTTCGTTCAAAAAATTCCCCAATTACGATCTCATCCGTTAGATCCGCCACCATGAACGATCTTCGCCGTCGGAGAAACAAGAGATATCTGTATAATTTCGATTTCGTTAAAGCAACTCGGAACGATAACGGATTTAAAATCGGAGATGTCAAAAGAGATAACGTTGGAAGAACGATTCGAACTGGAAGGAGCCGTTGGGGATGAATTCGGTGGAGAGAAAGAGATCTTTATTTATAGGAAACTGTTACACGATTGGGGTTTAGAATGAAATGTCTAAACTACCCTTAATTAATTATTTTCTACCCGTTATAATTCTTAAAAATTCAAATTGACATAAACAGCCGCTCTCACGATTTAGTCAGTAACGGTTTAGTGATTCCGGTTTGTCTTGTAATATAAAAATTTCCTTTAATATCTTTAAATTACTATTTTTTTTTTTTGTCTTTTGAGACTTGTGAGGGTACATAAATTTATAGTCCTTTGAGACTTGTAAGGGTACATAAATTTATAGTCCTCTGTTTTTATATTAATTAATACTCTCTCCGTTTCATTATAAGTGTCCTTTAAGATTTTTTCACACATATTAAAAAAGCAATTAATTTTCTATTTTACTTTTTATTAATACATTATATAATTTTTTTCATTAGTCAATACATTAAAATAATAAAAACAAATACATTACCAAATATTTACATTGAAAATACAAAATAATACTTATGTTGAAATAAACATTTTAAGTGTAAAACGACAGTTAATATAAAACGGAGAGAGTAATAATCTGTTTTGGTAACAAACAATCGAATCCGTAGCTTTTGGGTGTGAAAATAAACAAGAGATTTGACTATTTGAGGAACTTCAAATTATAATTGTGTTGCTAGTGGTGATTGGTCTAGTGGCGTATGTATGTTCTTTCAGAATAAACAAAAAATATTGCTTCCCTGAGATCGAATGTTGTCTATTTGGGAGGAGCATTAGAACTGTGTGCCCCGGTCCAAGAAACATCTAACCCAAAAAAAACATCTAAATATATAAAGCAACTTATTATCGTGTTGTGCAATTGATAGATTTGATTGATAGACATAATCGAAAGAGGCTAGTTACGCTTTTAGGAGAGTTGTGTTTCCTCAGTTCAGCAATTTTTTTCACCGGTTCAAAGAATTTCATTACGACAAATTGCACATCGATATGTCTCCTCGCTGCTAATTTCCAGCTCTCATTTCCCGGCACACGTAAATCTGTATCTTTGAAAACATTTTCAAATCCATATGGGTTTATTTGGTTTTAAACTACATTTTCAAATCCAAATCCATTAATGGATTTCTAAATAACTAGGAAATCTACATAAGATTTGTCTCTTTATATTTAATGATGATTTGTTTAAATCTATGGTTTGTAATTTTAAATCATTAATTGAATAACAGTATACTTTAGCTACTTCCTCCGTTTCACAAAATCGTTTTAAGAATCTATTTTTGTTTCACAAAGAGTGTCGTTTTGTATTTTTAATGCAAATTTTTAAATCAAATCTCAATTATATCTATAAGTTTTCAGCTTATTAATTAGAGAGAGAAAATGTTTTAGTGTATAATAACAAAGGATATAACATAAATTTTCATATTTTTCCTAATTTGTGTGAAAAGTGATAGAATGACACTTTTTTTTTATCAACAATAATCATTAATTTAAAACGTTTCAGAAATCCAAAATGGAGGTGAAACGTTTAGAAAACTCATGTTAGGATTTAGAAATCATAAATAAAATAACATAACTTTCTGCTAAGAATTTTCAACAACAACAATTGAACAATACAAAATTTTGAATTTAAAATCAATTAAATACTCAATCCAACAAATCTATATACATTTCAAAACCATATGGATATACTGGGTTTAATTATTTAAAAACTAACTATATAATACACATTAAATTGAATATTTTAATTAGTTAAAAATAAGTAAAATTTTGTGTTATTCGATTTTGAATGTAAGTTGAAATCTTATGTAATTGAATCATTAATAATTTTAAAATACAATATAAGGGTTTTAAGTTTTAACAATTTTTCAATGATTTCGCTAATCAAATTATAAAGAGACTCTACAAGCTCCAACTCCATCGCAATATTCGCAACAGTGTCACTCGGGATGGTCGGTTTAATTCCTGTCGCTTTCCTTTTTTCTTATTTGGTATGGATTCTGTTTTTACATATGATTATTGCTGTTACTACATTTTTGAATTACATCTTAGGTAAAACTCTTGTATGGTATTTGGAAATCCATCTTCAAATAACCGAAATATTGTTTTATTAAGAAAATCCAAGTGGATATACAAATATTTTAAGATATAGAAACCAATAACTCTTTTAAGATTTGTCTCTTTGACTCTCTGTATATAAAGTTATTTACTCAAAAAGTATTTACACGTTTATTAAAATACGTCGCTAGTGTTGATATATAATTACTCTATTTTTTTATTTGGTCAAGAATAAATACTTAAGCTCGAATTTAGAAATCAATAACTCTAATAAGTTAAATAAAACAACATTTTGAGAAAACTTCCAGAATCAGTGTAACACATAAAAAATGTTTGGAGTTAATAGAATAACGCCAAATTTTAAATTGTATTAAATACTACTATTGGTTAAATAAAACATGATTTCAACTAAAACGTTTAAAAACCATTAACTAAAAGTAACACAAGATTAATGTGTGGTTGTAATAATAGGAAAGTAAAACAATATTTTTGTTTGATTTCAAAAAAACTCAATTCATAAATCCAAAATTTTAGTTGTCTTTGAAATATTTTTCGCGATTCATACAAGCAATATGGCAAGAAGACTAGACGAAATCTGACATCTTAGAGTCAAGAACCGAAATATCCTCGTAAGCCTCATCCGATCATGTGGATCCCCACAGGTCGACAATTATTTATTTTTTTTTGTTTTGTTAAAGAAGACTTTTGAATCTTGACTCCCACTTAAAATTATGAGATTTTTGTATTTTTAGCTAAGAAAATCCTCGAAAATATCTTAAAGTCACTAAAAATCCAACGGTTTAAAATGTTTCTAATAACAATGAATTTTAAAGTAGGTTTTCAAATAATTTAGTTCAGTAGCACTAAATTCTAAAAGACTTTTTAACACTCATGGTTAAATAACATAAGATTTGTTATCTTTACACAAGTCCATATACGGCGAAGATTTTTTATTGTTGTCTTTGAAAAAGTAGATTAATTAAAAGAAAGAGCTCTAGTGTATAGAGAGGACCTCACCGTTTTAGAAATAATTTTTGACAGTATCGATGGCTACTATCTTTCTTTCTTACTTCTAAGTTGGGTCCCGGATTGAAAACTCATCTTTAAGTATTAACATATATTGACATTATTTGAAAGAACTCTAGAAAAATCACATAATCACACAAGTATTTGGTTGATAGCAAGGATCATAGACAGTATTGTACGGGTACGGGTAGTTCATCAGAGCCGGATATGGAATCAATTCATCCGGTTTAGTTTTCTCCGGTTCAGACTTTTTCTCTGTTGGTTTAACATCATTTACCGAAACGATCACTGCGTGACATATCTTTCTTAGCTTCATCACGATAGCCGGTACATCAACTTCTCCAACTACCGTCAGTTTCCCGGTTTTGTCATCCATTGCTATCGAAGTAACACCTATATTAAAAAATGAAAATTCATGAATAAATATTTATTTCCCCAACAATACCATACTACAAAATTTAGAAAAGTCATTTACAAAGATACCTGTAAATCGAGAAATGGTCACAAACACTTTCTTCCTGATTCTCTCCTCGTGAATACTCAATTCCAACACAGCTTTCTGTCATTTCTAACAAGAGATTAGTATGGCTAATTGCATATTTTCAATCGAATTAACATAACAATATTTAAATGGTATCTACATATATATAATGATTAATCAACGCATAATTATTTAAGAGATGTAAAAAGAGAGAAAGGGCCGTACCTTCGCGGCCATGGCTCGAGAAAACTGTGGAATAGCTTAAGGAATTTTCAAAGAGAGGAGGGATAGATTGAGGTATCGAAGCTTCTTGATGACAATTGCAAGTCCAATGATAGTTTTAAATAGAACTTTAATATATTTTGTATTTTTACATATCAATAACATTGCGAACGACCAACCACAAAAACGAGTAAAGTAGTAAATCTCTATTAGTTTGTTTTGAGTATTTCTTCACGAGTTAGGTTGAAAACAGGGCGGATCTAAAAATATTTTTGAGTGAAGGTATATAATATTATATATATAATTATATATATATATATTATGTATTAGTTTCTATTTAATATAAAAATCTAAAATGTGTAATTTTCATAAATAAATCATTTAAGTAATTAATAAATATAATATATCAAAAAAAATATTTTTTAAACTTTCACATGTTCTAATTATTTAAAATTTCAAAGATACATCAGAAAATTAGTTAAGGATAAAAATCAACTATTAAAGAAACACTCAAGAAAAATCAACTCTTAAAAATCAACTATTAGAGAAAAATCAACTATTAAAAATCAACTATTAGAGAAAAATGAACTATGAAATCAACTATTGGAAAAATAATGTAATTTTGTTAAAACACATGAAAAATATGAAAGAATATCAATTATGTCACAACTACATCTTGTAGTTATATGGAGAATAACAAAGAAAAGAAAGAAAACAAACAGGAGGAAAAATAATAATAAATGGGGGAACTAAAAAAATTGAATGTGAGAATAGTAGGGACATAATTAATTTTTTTACCAATTTAGCTGATGAATTTATCGTAAAACGAAATATTTTAAGAATTGATCTGTGCGTCCGCCCCTGGTTGAAAATATAATTTCAGTTCAACGGAAACAAAAGGAAGTGTAGTATTTAGAATCCCGCGTGTATTGCAGGGCCCATTTATTGACCCTGTTGACTCTTTCACGTAAGAACTTTTCACTTTTTCATGCAAGTTCTCTAGAGTGTTGGAAAAGTTGAATCACATAGAAACAAAAGCTGAAATCAAAATCAAACCGAGATAGAAGTCATACCATTTCTTTTATAATCTTTTAAAGATGTTGAAAAAAATGATGGGAAAGAAAAGGATTCAATGTTCTTGTCGCTTGTCTCTAGCTGTGGTAGCAATGTTGACTCAGAGTCAGATCATCAAAGAAGTCAAAAAGAAAGTAACATGTAGCAGTTTGTGATCTCTAGGTTTTGTGTTTGTGATGGAAACGAATATTTGCGGAAATCGGATTACATGTTTGTTTTTTAAGGTTAAATTTTTATTACAATGGTCCTTTCATGGACATCCGATAAAGTTAGAATAATATTGAAAAGATTAGCATGGTTCATGCGGAAGAATGATACACACAAATCGAGAAATGGTCAAAATTTATTTTATCGAAATTTACATGCTCTCCTTTTAATTTGCTATATATGTGAGTATCACCTAGAAACAAGACCGTGTTTTATCTAGAATAATAGGGAGAGATGAGTATATTAACTTCACTGATTTTAGATTAAAAGCTGACTCTGTTACTGCATTAAATTGTGGGGGCAGTTGTTGTATTTTTTTTGGTGAAAGCGTTGATGTTTAAAATATACAAGTAGAGATGTCCAATCTGATTAAGAAAATGGGCAATCAGCTAAATACTCTCATTTTTTTTTAATTTACCCACATGTCATGATTTAATTCTTCCAAAATTAAAAGATTAACATATCTTTAACTAAAACCCAAATTAAGCAAACTCTACAATAAGAGAATTGTGCTCAATAAACTAAGAATCAAAACATAGATGGAAAGTAAAAATGTAAAATACAATAGAAGCCAAACAAAAAAAAAGAAGACGGAAAGAGGCGCAAAGAAGCTAAAACCAAAAAAGGAAACATGAATATAATTTCTAAATAGTGCCCAGAGTCATAGGTAAAGTACAATCGAAAAGAAGATTTTTGATTAATGGAAAAGAGTTGTTTTATGTCTTTTTCCGTCTATTACATCATTATTACACATATTCACATATCTTATTATATAAAACTGAACGTGTTTAACATGAATATGACATGTGTCAAAATAATAACTCATTAGATTTTGACATGTGTCATTACTAATTTAGATTGCAAATCGTGTCAAAACGATAACTCATAAAAATCCGACATGTGTTAATTAAAATTTTATATTAGTTTAAGCAAAAATATCAAAAAAAAAAAGAAAAAAACAACTTTCTAGTAATAGTAATTTTCTATATAAAAATATAAAATAAATAATTAATTAAAAATTTTGTCAGTTTAAACATAAATGTCAATAGCAGAAAAGAAAAATTTCTTCTTTCAATAAACAATTGTCAGTTTGAACAAAAAATGAAAAAAACAGAAAAATGTAAAATAGATAATTTATTTTTTATATAAAAGAAAACTTACTATTAATTTTTTATATAAAAAATAGCAATTATCAATTTCAGAAAAAATGACGATAGCTGAAAAAAAATATGGAAATATAATTGTCTCATCAGAAAAAACAATTGTCAGTTTTAGCAAAATGTCAAGTTCTGATAATTTAATATTTTCTATGATGATTATGTTAATTTTTCAAATTAATATTGTATTAGTTTGGTTATAAATACCATACTATAAACTCTTAACAAATCATCTTTTTATTCATCCTTTAGTTTTTGTTATTCATCATATTAAATCAGACACATCATGTCTCTCAAATTAATTTAAGGTAACATGTTGTTCTTATTTTAAACACATTTTACAATATGAGCGGAACAAGCTGAATTATTTGAAGAAAAATATCGTGTGGTAGAAAATAATAGCATCGTTCTAATTATGACAAGTGTTTTAGTTAAAATGTATCGAGGAGAATTATTTTTATCAGCATCTTCTTCCACTAAGTTTTATTTGAATCATGAATCAGAATCTGTTACTCAATTTTAAGAACGGTATTTTAAATTCTTTTTCATTAATATATATATATATATATAACATTAGAATTACAATCCAATAAATAGTATACTAATTTTAATATTTAATATCAGTTTGGAATATAATGGTGGTCGCTCAGTTAATTTTGGGAGTGCGATTCAGCCAGAAAAAAACTTAAAGAGGAACAACAATCCAAATATGCTATTTGGGACTATATTTCATTGGATAATCGTGAAGTAATAGACGAAAAAAATATATTTTTATATTGTTTTATATTATTCCTAACATAGTTTCGATTAATATAACGGCAAGAAAAAATAATTTACGTAAAGCAACTATCACCTATATCATTTATATGTGAAAAAACTATCAACTATCACCGTCAGTTTCATCCATTACCTGAAATTTAATATATTTTTTTGGTAGGACAAGAAGCCCATTATGTTTTGAATTTTGAATTGTTATAATTTTTAAATTTAATCAGCAAATCAATATACTACATATATTAATTAATAAAAAAACATGTGCAACGCACGGATCCAATATCTAGTTTGATATAAACCTATTAATGATAAATTTCTTACCTGCAGTATATGCGATTACGATGAACAGCAACGATTACAATACATTTCTAAATGTATCGGATCTGACGACGGTTTTGCATGCATGACATAGTCTACGATGGACAAGCTCTTCGCGCAAACCGACGGCAACCTGCGCATACATCCTGAAACCTCCGATAAGTTTTGCACCATTAACATGCAAAAAACTGTATTCTCTGGGAATTGAACCCCAAACCTAGTGTAGAAGTATTAATAAACCATTAGTCAATCATTGGACTAAAGGGACTTCCACAAATAAATTAATGGAAAAGAGTTCACATTTAGCTTATTTATTTTAGTCGAGAAAATAACAGCAAGTCAGCAACAACCTATACAATAAAAAGGTAGTAATAGCAAGAATGTGATATGGTTTGTTTTCAAGGGTAGTATGGTAGCTATTGGTCTGTGAGATGATACTTCGTCAATGGAACAAATAGTATTAAAAACTACTATTGGTTAAATAAAACATGTTTTCAACTAAAAAGTTTAAAAACCATTAACTAAAAGTAACACAAGATTAATGTGTGGTTGTAATAATAGGAAAGTAAAACAATATTTTTGTTGGATTTCAAAAAAACTCAATTCATAAATCCAAAATTTTAGTTGTCTTTGAAATATTTTTCGCGATTCATACTAGCAATATGGCAAGAAGACTAGACGAAATCTGACATCTTAGAGTCAAGAACCGAAATATCCTCGTAAGCCTCATCCGATCATGTGGATCCCCACAGGTCGACATTTATTTATTTTTTTTTTGTTTTGTTAAAGAAGACTTTTGAATCTTGACTCCCACTTAAAATTATGAGATTTTTGTATTTTTAGCTAAGAAAATCCTCGAAAATATCTTTAAAGTCACTAAAAATCCAACGGTTTAAAATGTTTCTAATAACAATGAATTTTAAAGTAGGTTTTCAAATAATTTAATTCAGCACTAAATTCTAAAAACCTTTTAAAACTCCAAATCACGTCACGTCAAATAATGGTTAAATAAGATAAGATTTGCTATTTTTACACAAATCACGTCAAATGCTTAAAATACTAAAAAAGTCCATATACGGCGAAGATTTTTTTTATTGCTGTATATAAAAGAAAGAGCTCCGGTGTATAGAGAGGACCTCACCGTTTTAGAAGTAATTTTTGGCAGTATCGATGGCTATTTTCTTTTTTTCTTACTTCTAAGTTGGGTCCCGGATTGAAAATTCATCCTTTAAGTATTAACATATATTGACATTATTTGAAAGAACTCTAGAAAATCACATAATCACACTAAGTATTTGGTTGATAGCCATCGATACTTCGTCAATGGAACAAATAGTACGAAGTTGTAGTGAGTTGCGAGCTACAGTCATCAGCTTTTTTTTTAATATAGTTTTTGTGCCTATTTTGGACTACCGGGTTGATAGCGGTGATAAGGAATAGTGATTTAATGGGATGGATACTACCAATGCTAATGATTTAAAGTGTTTAGAGCCCCTTTTAGGCTCAAATGTTTCTATTAATATTGTTTGATTTTGTAGGTCATATGTTCAACGGATTTAGAAGCTGATTACTTGAACCCTTTTGAAACAATTTTTAGAAGTACCAACTTTGGAGCTTAAACAAGGAGCAACTGTGTAACGTGGAAAGAGTTGAGTAACGTGTCAGGATGATGTGGCACAATTATATTGGAGATGAAAACTTCAGTCGTATATGTGAAGAATATCTCAAAATCACAATCAAGATTTGGAGATATCAACAAAATGAAACCCGAAAATTTTCAACTTCAGAAGTTGGAGAGTATATTCGTGGCAAAGACCCTCGTTTAGGGTTAGTCATTTTCGCATCAGGAAAGAAAGAATTTAAGATCTTAAGGTTCTTGAGTGTTTTCGGATTTCCTGTTAATCAGAGAGAGCAAGCACAATTCGTGTGAGCTAGTTCTGTGCATTCTGGATACATTAGGAGTTAGTGAGTGTCAGGTAGAGTTTTGACATCGTGTAAATCTGATAAACAAGTCTTTGCATTGCTTAAATGATTCCTTAAAAAAAAAAAGTGTTTCTTGAATTTTGTTCATCTCTTTTTAAGCGTTCTTCATCCAGAGTTATTGTTATTTCCCATATCAACTGATTGGTAATACACGAGTTTATACTCCAAAAGCCGCTTTGCATTATCTTCCTCAGTTTATCCTCCAAAGAACTTTTTGCATTCTCTTCCTCCTCACATGCTGTTAGGGTTTTTTTTCTTTTCGTGGCTTACCCGGTTACATTTTATCACACAATGTTGTAATTCTCTCTCTGTTTCTCCATAATTTTATTAATTCTTGATTGGCATGTGTGGAAACTAAACCACCCACCCCTTCTTTCAGATACAAGGAGCGACGATATCTCATCGATGTCATTAAAATCTTCCATTCCATGGTATTAGTTTTGAAATTCGGTTTACCAAGCTCGGGTTCTACATCTTTATCTTCATCATGGTTGTCTTTAGGTAAAAACTACAACTTCAACTCTTTTTTTTTTTTCAAATCTTCTCTCTGTTTGGTTCTTCTAATCCAAAAAAAAAAATTCTAGGCTCACTCTCCCAATGGTCTATAGCTAAAAAAAAAAAAATTTAGTTTCCTCAAAAGTTTATCAAGATCTTTAGTTTGTAATATAAAAATATTAACAGAATAACTCAAAAAAAAATTTTGTATTTAAAATCGACTGATTATATATATATATATATATAATATAATTTCAACTGAAATGCAAAAAATCATGAATCTAATTAAAATAACACAAGATTTTTGTTGGAACATCAAACTCAACTCAATTCATAATCCAAAATATTATATTTTTTATTTTATTTTTGTGATTCTTATTGGAAGATTTTCAATAATAATTTTTTACTGTACCTATTTTCATATTTACCACCGACGCTGTCTATTTTCAATTATATCCTTTTTCAAGATAAAAACAAAAATATAAATCGATTTCTCCCATTATTAATTCAACTTTTTAAATCAAAAATGGAGAAAGGAAAAAAAAACACCCTCGTTTCAAGTTTTCATGTTCATCTATTCTTTTGCTTCCGATTTAAAAAAAAACTAAAACCCTAAAACTCAAAAACTTAAGTTTACGTGTTTTGGAACTTAGATTTTGGCCGATTATTGAGGAAGAATACTCGATTTTGTTCTTCTCGTCTAAATCAATATAAGATATGATTCTATAAATCCAAAACGAAAATTCAACTATTACGCTTCTGATTATGTTGATGTTGAGATCCTCAAAAAGACGAAGAAACATGAAATCGAACGAATTCTTATTGTTTTACAAGGTTTTAAAAGATTTTAAAAGGCTTTATATAAATAATTATAAAATCTAGTTATTATTGTTTTACATGGTTTTATAAATTTTTTAAAGGTTTTATAAATATTTTAAAAGATTTTAAAAGGTTTTATAAAGATTTTATAAAAAACATTGTGTAGCCGTCGTACTATAATATATGCCTAGTCATTGTAGGCGCCGCTATAAACATCATTTTTGAAAATTTTTAAAAATGAAAGTATTTTTCAAAATATTTTTAGTAGCAAATATTTTTGAAAAAAAAAGATATTATAAAGGTAAGAAGACTTGAACAATAATCTCAGAGTCAAGAATCGAACTATCCTCGAAAGCCTCCTTCCATGTGTGGATCCCCCGATGTCGACATGTGGGGGACCTTCTAGTAAATTTATTTATCATTAGTTTTGTTTTATTAAAGGAGACTTTCGGATTTTGACTCTCTCCATCTCACATCTCATATCTCATATCTCATATCTCATATCTCATATCTCATTCTCCTAGTTCAAAATTATTTTAATTTTGGATAATCGAATGTATTACGTGAACGATCTTGATTCTTGATGTTCAAAACGGAGTTGAGAGCGACTTAACTATGTGTGTGTGTGTTTATATTTGTATCCATCGACTGAACCAATCTCTCGCAATATATTGATTAGTATACTAGCTAGAGACTATGTATAGAGAATATAGTCAGCATAAGAGAAAAGTCTGCATGGATGAAACCGCAAGGAAAAAGACTGATTGTTATTAGATGATTAAAAGTAAAAGTTAACAAAGCGTATAAAGATCAATTCTATCATACAGTGATATAAGCTCATAGGAGAAATGTATATTACAAGTAGCCCAAAAAACACACTCTTCCATCAAATCTAATCGAGTTTTAAATAACTTGAACATTATTTGAAATAACTCTAGAAAAGTCACATAATCACACAATTTGGTTCGTCTACTACATGGTTAGAACTCCCGTATGGTTGATAGTAAGAATTTGCATAGGCAGGATAGTATTGGTGCTGGTTGGTCATCGGGAAGGCAACATCTTCCAGTTTAGCTGGATCCGGTTTTTTCGCCGGTTCAGGCTTTTTCTCTGGTGGTTTAACAACTTCAGCCGAAACAATCTCTGCGTGACATAGCTTCCTTAGCTTCATCACGATAACCGGTACATCAACTTCACCAACTATCGTCATATTCCCGGTTTTGTCATCTATTGTTATCGAAGTAACCCCTATATTTCAATTATAAAAAAAAAAAATCATGAATAAATGTTTATTTTTAAAACAAAATCATATTGTTAACTTTGATAAGAGATTTATAAAAAGATACCTGGGAATCGAGAAACAGTCACAAACGCTTTCTTCCTGATTCTTTCCTCGTGAATACTTAATTTCAGCACAGCTTTCTGTCATTTCAAACCAGAGGTCAGTATGGTTAACATAACTATGTATAGTTGTTTGTTTAATAGTATCTATATATAAGCGATTATTAATCAACGCATAATTATAATAAGAGGGATGAAAGAAGAAAAAGGACGTACCATCGCAGGCATGGCTCGAGAAAACTACAGAAAAGCTTCAGAAATTTTTAATACTTTTGATAGAGAGGAGAGATAATCTAAGATATCGAAGCTTCTTGATGACAATAGCAAGTCCAACGATATCTATTTAAATAAAAATTGCATAGGAATTCGCGAGTACTATTAATAATGTTGAATTTAATACATGACCCACAAGTAAAAGTTTTTGTATTTTTAAATATCAATAGCATTGCGACACGACCGCAAAAAAGGTTAAAGTAGTCAATTCGTTATTAATTTGTTGTTTTTAGTATTTTAAGAGATTTAGTTGAAAATTAATTTCAGTGGAACGAAAGCAAACGGAAGTGTTGTAGTATTCAGAATTCCGCGTGTACGACCCGGACAACGTTGATTGGTTTGACCAGTGGCCGATCCAGAAAGATTATTTAACTGGGGCACATATTATAAATAATAATAAATTATCAAAAAATTATAGTATAAATTGACATTACAAGTATATACCCTATTATATAACCTTTAACATTTATAAATTATAATTATATAGAATTGCATTTTCAATAATAACTGAAAATATATATTGAACTATATAAGTTAACATTTGCATATATTTCAATATCACACAAATTTAAAGTCAAAAGATTTTATAAAAAAAACTAAAACTTGTATTTAACTTACTATACTTCAGAAAAATATTTTATCTATATATGAAGATTTAAAATTTGTCCATAAGAAAATCAGAAAGGGAAAGATAGAATGGAAAAAAATATAATTGCATTATTTGATAAATATGTTTTCCTAAGTAGAGAAAATGCAACCAATATTCAAAAAATCTAAAAACATGTAGGAAGATAGAGAAAATAAATGTGGCAAATAAAAAACAATTATAGAAAAAAAAAAGAAGATATAAAAGCAAGTGGGTATAAAACACTCCAGTCAACAATTTTAGGAGGATCAATTGCCAAATCATCTAATAAATCTACATCAACAAAAGCCTATTAGAGAGAAATTATAAATTAGTATGGGGCACGTGCCCTTCCTAGCTTCTTCATAGATCCGCCACTGGGTTTGACCCTATTGACTCCTTCCGGGTCATAAGAACTTCCCAAGCAAGTTCTCTGCATGTGCTCTTGTGGAAAATTAAGTTGAATCACATCAAAACGAAAGCTGAAATCGAAATCAAACCGAGTTAGAATGTCACAACGGTTTTTTCATAAAGATTTTGGATTTTTTTTCCCCTTAAAATACGCTTCTTCTTTCTTTAATTGTATAACATGATTTTGGGGTATACTATTTAGATTATTGCTTTATATGACTTTACAAAAATTTATTAAAAAAATAAGTATGTTTTTAATCATTAAATATCTATCTAATTTAATAATTTTATAAACAAAATCATTCGAATTAGACATGTAACCCGGACTTAATCGTTAATAGAAAGTTTATATATATATACTGGGCCTGGGAGTAGCAATCTTGGTCCAGTCATGTTTAGTATATTATGGATTGAACGGGACCTTTTAAACAATCAAAACCAATGACTACGACGAAGCTGATGAGTGATGACTATTGCGAACAAACCTGATCCGACCAATATATTATTTTCAAGAGATGACGCAAGCATTGGGATCTTCATTGACACATCCGTTGAAATGTTGGTAACACGGTGGCATATAATGATAAATCACTTCTGCTGGCTTCGGTTCAGACTTCTTCTCATCAGGCTTCTTCTCTTCTTCTTTAACCGGTCCAACCGAGATAATCTTGGTATAACATATCTTCTTCAATTTCTTCACAATCATATAGGCATCAATCTCTCCTTTCACCGTTAGTTTATCGTCTTTCACGTCCACCGAATTAACTCCTTCATTACAAATTTACAAATCAAAATATATTTATGACTTAATCAATTGTTTAAGAGAATTTGGAGGCTTAAAAGTAAAATAAACTATAAATTAACAATTTATGAGTGTTCGTGTACCGGAGAGACAACAGACAGTTGCCATAGCTTTTTGTTTGGTTCTTTCACAATGAACATCCAATTTCAGTACAGCTACCTGTCATGAAAATATTAAATATGACAAAGAGATAATTAATTAGGAAAGCATTATGACATTTGATATTTTGCTAATTTCTATAAGCAATTAAAAAATTAGGAAAAATCTGTACATATATTAGAAGCTTTGTTGAAATGTTAAATTTATTAATCAACAAAAAATATTTACATAGTTTTGGAATGAAAAAAGGTGGTAAACATTTGAAAATAATTAGAGAAAGCCAAAAGCTGAACCCGGAAACATCAGTTGGGGATTCTTAGGTGAACCCCACGATCAAGGAGTGAGAAAAAAATATATTATGAAAAAAACTATCGAACCTGCATTTTTCTTCAATTAGTGTGATTGGAGAATATGTTGAAGTCGTGGATTACTTACTAATGAGCTTTGAAAGTCTCCTTTATATAAGCAGTTGCAAGTTGTATGGCAGCCAAACATTTTTTCAGAAAAGGCAAATTTAAGTGATCAAGACCGGTCCTAAACATGTGCTTACCCTGCTTATGCTTTGGACCGGACCTGTATGTGATTGCTGAAAAATAAAAGACAAGGAAAACTAACACCAATTTTTTTTTTTTTTTGTCAACACAATAATTTTCTTTTAACGATGAAAATGAAAAAATCGAGTACGTCTTTGAGTGTTTCTTATTTCTCCACGCATATGCAATACTTATAAAGTTTTAAACATAATTATAACTAAATTTTATTTTAAAATAACACGTTTTCTTCATCCTTTAAAATATAATGCATCTAATATAAAACTAAAAAATAACTAAATTTGAAAAAGTATATGTTTTGATAGGGCTGCTCTAGGCTTACATATCTCCTATATATTATTTGGGAGGTACACTTATAAATAAACATTAAAAGGTGTTAATATTTATATGTCATTACGTCAAAGAACAAATTTTAATTTCTCATTAAAGATATTTTAATCATTAGTTATTATGTGATCATTTAATTAAACCATGGCCATCGATTTTAAAATCAGATTTCTTTATAGTATTTGTTAATATTCCAAAAAATATTTGTTAATATTCCAAAAAATAAGGATTTGTTAAAATCTGATTTAATTTCATTTTCACAATCGGATATTGATTTGTACAAAAAAAATCGGATATTTTAATATTAATTTTCTATTATTAAATAACAAATCCAAGAATGTAGCTTAACGGGAATTAATTTGGATCGATATAGGCATAAATCATTTCTTTACTGATGTAAAAAATAAAGATTATTTTAAAAATTTAAATCCCATTGACTGCTTATATAAACGATTATTAACAAATTATTTAACAATATTAAATTTCTTCATGAAATTTTTTTGTTAAACAAGATTTAGTTGCACAATATTATTTGATAATAATCGGATTTGATATAAATTCACAAAATTTAAAATTAAAATGATAATCTAGATTTAGAATATTAATAAATCTGTTATATTGGATTTTTTTTGTAACACGAAAATCGGATTTGTTAATATTCCCTTATTCCAAATATAACTTGTTAATATTCCAAATTTATATTATCATTCAATTTTAAATTTCTTATTCTATCAAATGATAATAAAATATAAAAATGGATTATCAACGATTAATATTAAATGCTTAAATCGTTTTCATTTATGATTTGCAAATCGGATTTATCAATATTCTCGTATTAATTTAACAAGGATTTTAAAAATTAAAATTATATTAATTATAAACGATTTATATTAAATGCTTAAACTGTTTTTTATTTTTTAAAATCGGATTTGATGATAATCGTTAATGAGATTTAAAAAATCTACTAGAATTTGTTAAAGTTTATTATTCAAATAATATTGTACGAATTTGTTAAAGTTTTCCTAAAAAATTTGTTATACAAGATTTAGTTGCACAATATTATTGTTGATAATCGGATTTGATATAAATTCACAAAATTTAAAATTGAATGATAATCTAGATTTGGAATATTAACAAATCTGTTATATCGGATTTTTTTTTGTAACACGAAAATCGGACATCTATATATATATATATTACCTTTCTTCTCATTTCACCTCATCAAATCAAAAGTTTTATTTGCCTTCATATGGACAACCAAAAAAAAAATGTCACTCTCGGCGAAATACACTTCTGTCAAATATTTAAAACTATTTAAATCTTCTTGGTGTGTTAGAGTTAAAATACTCCATTATTTTATGAACTATGCCAAAGGAACAAAAGCATATTTGGAAATGGTTTTATCATATGATTCTGTAAGTTTCACTAGCGTTTACTATGTTTAATATAATGTAATATTTATGATATTATGATAAATATTAATGTTTATTTGTGTCTATATTTTCGGAGTAACAAAATTCAAGCAGAGATTAAGAAAGAGCATATCTCAAAATTTCAATTTAATGTTAAAAAATATTAATGTTTTTATCTTTGTATTTAGTTTTTGGATTACTTTTAAAATATCAATTTAATATGTCAATATATGAAAATCTCAACCCGTGCATAAGCACATGATAGATTCTAGTCCTGTTTTAAACTGGAATCAGAAACATGTATTTATTTTGGTGGAGATTCAATTTAAACCAAAAGTTGGACCACGAAAGCGAAACTCCACTTGAATAAACAAAGATGGACAAACCAACAAGTTTGCAGCGACTAAATAGCATTAAGTCTCCAAGAGTAGGAATAATTGTGAACCAATAATTATATTTTCAACTTCCTAGTTTCCAGGCAATTACTAATCCGGTTTCGTTTTCATGGTGTCACTATGAAAAGGATCTGGTCGGATTCTTTTGAGACATAATTCTTTCTTACCAGATCGTTGCTACGAATGTTATGGCTAAAAAAAGTTCACATAACCTTTAGCATTTGTAGTTTATTTTGTGTACGAGTTTGAGTATCGAGTCTCGATGTGAGAAAACAACTAATTTATTCCAATTTAATTTGTTCTAGTTTAAATCCACCTTAAGATTCTTCCGTCTGTCAATTCCGGTAAACAACTTTTGAGAATCAATTTTTTACTCAAAGTTTCAAAGATGCAAAAACTCTTATGTTACATTCTTTATTTTGGACTTTCAAGTACTGGATACGAAAGTGTTAAGTGTCGTTCACATCAAAATATAATCGAAAGCTTTGAACGTAATATGTTAAAACTTAAAATTGTCGCATATAATTGTGAGTTTGCTACCCCCAAATTCTGGTTATATAATTTTTCGATATGCAGATTCATTTTTTATTTATTTAAATAATATATAAAATATATTCAACAAAAGAAGCATGTTTACATTATATGCATCCTTAATTAGTAGAGTTTTTTGAATGGAAAAAGAATTTTAAAAAAAAACATAAGGTTTAAACTAAAACATTTGTAGAGCTTCTTAAACCAAACCAGATACGCAATCCATCTTCAAACTTGAGAAACCCCTGTTGTTTGAGTGAACAAAGTTTATTATGAACTTGGCAAGCTGCTCAGGATTCAGGAAACATTAAGAGTTCTCCATACATTCTGCAGTTCCGTTCACGCCATATGGTATTCAGATTTTGTTATATATATACTTTATAGTTTTAGAATTTTAGGTGTCTAATCTGATCCGTTTTGGACGTTTTCATGAATATATTCAATATTCTAGGTAGTTTATTGCATGTGGCAAAAAAAAAAAAAATATCTATTAAAAAGAAACACTTGTGATATAATAATATGTACTCAGTGATGAGTTCAACTGGTTAGATGATTCGATATATAAACAATTAGATGGAATAAGTGTGGTTATCTTGGAACGAAGTTGAATGATAACAATAATTTATCAAACATTGAATAACTTTTCTAACACTTTGGATAGTTTTTTGTTTTTCTTTATGAAAACTGTATTGAACATTAAACAAATAAAAACAAGGCACTTGTACACCTATATGGTAATCGATGTATTAGAGAAATCATGTACGGATCATAATTTTCGTTCTTCAAGTGTTCTGCAAGTGGTATCATCAAATACACAAGTATAGTTGTATTTTCAAATACATAAGTACATTTTTGGCTGAATGGGGACTTAATGAAAATCCGCCCGCCTCTTGTCCCATTCCATACCATAACTTCCTTCAAATTAATGAACTAGACTGCATGTCAATCGAATAGCAGAATAGTTAACTATTAAATTTTGGAATAATTACTATCGAAATGAATTAAACTAGATTAAATTTTTGTAGAAAAATTACGACACGCTTAAAAAATAATTTTATTATGTCCCATATATAACAAAATCTGTATATATGCCTTAAACCATTAACCTCAATTACTTAAAATCGTAGAAACGTTTGGCACTTGGGGTGCCCAGGATTTAAGCATCTAGTTGCTGGTGATGATAAGAGGAAAGTGTTGCTTACGATAAGCGATCAATGAGACTCTATCACTTAACTTAGACAATTTATATGACAAATTTGTTTTTGTTGTTGTCAATTGGATGAGCAATACTTAAAAATAACAAAAAGATAGTAGAATGCCAATATGAATCTAAGCACCACATAATTATTACAAAATAACGGATATATAAACAATTTTTGTTTCAGAAAATGAGATGAAATATCATTAGAATACAGTAGTCCATGGAAATCAAACCGATCACGACTTCAATCGAATACTTAAAAAAACACCAAATTCCAACCACCCACGGTAAGATGGTGCTTTCTTCACTTTTGGTTCAGGCTTTTTAACCAGGTTCTGATTTTGCGCCGGTTCTCCATCCGGTCCAACCGCGATAATGTCAACAAATTCGTGTACCTTCTTCAGTTTCTTCGTCATTTCAAACTTATCAAATTCTCCCGTCACCTTTAATTAGTTTACCTTTTTCCTTCACGTTTATCAAAGTAACGCCTAAAAACAACAAATATTATTGCTTAATACTATTTAGGCCTAAATAGATTAAAATCACTTATATTTGTATTAAAACAGGATATATCTTGCCATCAGAGCTTAATAACATTGATTTGTACATATTGCTATACCTAGAAAGTCACATACAACTTTCATAGCTCTCCGTTTGATTATTTCCTCAAAAACTTCCAACCTGAATACAATTTTCTCCTGCAAAGATTGAAATTTCAAGCTTGTGGTATTTTATTTTTAACTATTCTGAAAATTTAAAGTAAAACAAAAAAAGGCTTACGGGCATTTTCCGAAAACTATATAAAGTTTGATGATTGAAGAGAAGTGATGTAAAGGAATATGAAATCAACCTCGTAGCTTGCTCATAAACCTTTGCTTCTCTGTATATATATATACACGATATCTTTTGTCTTGAGCTCGGGAATATGGAAACGATTAAGTCAAGCCATCGAAGCTAGAAACTGAAATAGTCAATTTGGTACGCTTAAATCAGGATGAATAAAATAGTTTTGAGTCTTTCTATATAATAGATTGTTAGAATGTGTGGCTGTGCCTCTTTAGTTTAGTAGCTTCAACTAATACCGTGTTATAAGGGTGTATATGCGATATCTTTTTGTCTTTTATTATCTCGTCAATAAGAGCGATTTAATCGACCCTATGAGGATATAACTTCTTAACTTCGTCGAAGATAGGAATCATTTATGAAATAACTTAAATTCATGATTTAAACGTTGTGTTGTTAAAACATAACTAGAAATTGTCCCGTCCTACACCACGGGTTAATGTATCTTTTAAGATTCGAAATTATAAATTTATAAGATAAGTGATAAATATATATATATATATAAGCTTTATATAAATTTAAATGAGAGGAAAGAAACACTTTATATAGAAATATAAATATAAATATTAATCGGTTTTGATTTTGGATTTACTTTTACTTTTGTTTTAAAATCATACGATGTAGGAGTTTAAGGAAAGATGGTGAATCGGTTTTGATTTTAGAATAGATGCAATATTAAAGATATTGTTTATAAAAGTGGTTAGTTTCTTTTTAGTAGAATTACAACTGATTAATCTATAGAAATATGCTCGGATCAATGATAATTTTTTTTAGAAAATATACTTTTATTTTTAATCGGTTTTGATTTCGGATTTACTTTTATTTTTATTTTAAATCATATGATGTAGGCGTTTAAGGAAAGATGGTGAATCGGTTATGATTTTAGAATAGATGGAATATTAACGATATAGTTTATAAAAGTCGTTAGTTTCCTTAACATAATAACTAATAACTAAAATATCGTTAATGAGAGATTAAAATTTGTTCTTTGAAGTAATGGCAATATGATGTAAATATTAAAAAAAACTTAAAGGGAGGTGAGATTGCCAACTAATTAAACAAGAGTTTTATCAACAACAAAAAAAAAAATTTAACAAGAAAATATAGATTATAGAAGATGTGGTGTTTTTTGAGTGACCAAAAAAAAAAAAAGATGTGGTGTTTTATAAATCGGTTAAATCGTGCGAAAATATTATCGGAAAAACTTTTGTTCATTTAGTTTTACGTCGTGGGACATACATACACGTACAATACAAGCTTTCCTATTTCGTTTAGCGTTCTAATTCAAATATGAATAAAATTTGGATAAGATTGTTTCTCCTAATCATAATAGTTTAAATTATTTTATCTACGGTCTGATTGGTTGTGCCTGTAAATTTAGAATTTTTACTGTAGAATTTGATCTGTATATTTTTTTGCATTAGCTTTAGAATTTAGGTTCTAGAATCAACTTTCCATAATAAATAGTTTGCAGAGTCAACCTTCCATAACTTTTCAAAAACCAAAATCTATAGCTTTAGGTTTTTTGTTTTTTACAGCAAAAAAAACTAAAAAAAAAAAACAAAAATACAACTAGTTTTAGCTTTGAAAAAAAATATGTAAAGCATAATTGCTTTGAATTTAAAGATTTAGATCCAAATATGACCGTAGAAAGTTTTCAAAGCAACAACCAATCATCTCCATTAATACGTAAGTTTCAGCTTGAGATTGTTAATAAACTTTAACATTTATTAATAATTTTTTTTTTTGTGAAAGCATGAATCACAACTCACAAACCACTTGACTTCATCGTCATTTACTTGCTACTCACAAGCGTTTTTATCTGCGTTATGTCCAAATAACAACGACCATGAAATCGAAATCTGTATTTGGAGACTCATTCCCCGTATATATATCTCTTGTATTCCATATTGCACATGCGTTTTTTAAAAGCGGGTATGAATCGGATAGCATATTCAGAAAGAGTATCGCATGTATTCATTTATACCCATCCCTACTTTGAAACATACATGGCAAGAATTTAGACGCTGTCTATTTATGATGGTGGTTTTAATGGTTAGGATGATTATCGAAGCAAAAGATATCATTTCATCGATCCCACTGGCAAAGCGTCAGTCATGATTATGAACCTATTGATAAATGGTCTTCGAGATTATAGTACTGATATATGTTTTCTAAACAAACGTTGTCGTTAGAGAAATACTAAAATTCTGCTGACGAGATTATCGAAATGCAAGTTCTTTGTAACACCGCACCTGCAACAACTAAAGGAGAGGAGAAAGAGGGGTGAGCACAAGTACTCAGTAAGGACGATCTCACTGCCCACATGAAACACAACATACAACTGAACATACAAACGTTGTGTTGGTCACGTGCAGTCCACGCACGACTTTGTAGTCGTCTAGTCCGGTCGTATCCAAACCCTAAGCACTCAAAACTGTCGCAATCAGTTACAGTTTTAGTATTGCATGCGTTAGCCTATATCATCAATTGAAGCCGGTCCATTGGAAGTTTTCAGTTACATAACAGATACGCTAAAAGTTTCCAGTGCCATGACCATTATCATAAACGATATAAAGAACGTAGCATTACCACCAATGCACCAACAATCCGGTGAAGATGTCTAGGCGTCAATGCCAGTTAAATACCTTAAAATATATAGAGAAGGTTGTCACATTTTTTTGCGTTTCACTGTTTATTCGTGAGGTTAAGATATATTTATTTATGCAATAGAAACCAATCGTAAAAACCATCACTATTTGGATGGCATACTATTTGGACATATTTGATGTTTCATAATGGGCTAAATACCCATTTGCCCATTAGTTTAAAGGCTCCACAATACATGGCAATTAGAGAAGGTGGTACCTATAAAGACAAAACAATGTTGAATTCGATTTTTTTTGGGTTGAATTAGCAATCAATTTTTTTTTCTTTTTTCTTTTTGGTTGAATTCTTCTTTTCTTAAAAGCCCCTTTTTGGTATAAACGGATACAAAACATAAATGGAAAAATCTTTAATTATAAAGTTCCAAATACGTGGCACGTTATATTAGCCTATTAGGTCATAAGGCTTTTTTGCCGACCTTCACAAGAGTAATAATATACACATAAAAACTATAGCTTATATATAATAAATAATATATAGTATAAATCTAATACAATCTACTGTCTTCTTCGCTCTCACAAGCCACATTTTTTTCTCTTTTCTCTTCTCTACACACAGCTTTAAACCAACCAGAGCAAAAAAGCAAACCCCCAAATTCTCTTCAAAAAATTTCATGGTCTCTAGAAATCCTTCTGACGGATATTTCTTGGATCCGACCGGTATGACTGTTCCGGGTCTTGGACCTTCTTTTACCGCCGCCGTTTCTTCTTCACCAACGACTTCTTCGACCGCCGTGGCTGTGGCGGATGCGACGGCGACTGTTTCTTCTTCGTCGGAGGATTTAAGTAAGAAGATTAGGAAGCCTTATACTATTACTAAGTCGAGAGAGAGCTGGACGGAGCCTGAGCATGATAAATTTCTCGAAGCTCTTCAATTGTGAGTTTTAAATAATTTGAGTTTACCATTTCTCGATTAATGGCTTTAGTTCCTTTGGTTTTTTTTAACCATTTGGAGGTTTGATTCGGTGAGAATTAGCCTCAATTTTGGTTAATTAGGGTTTGTGGTGGACTTTTTACAATCCTGTGAATATGCGTCGAGTTTCAATTGGGATTATTGCAATTTATGTTTCGATAGATTTCTGAATGTACTGTGCTGAGTAGTGGAATTAGATTGTTCTTCGGACTTGGAATTGGAATTGAGAGTTGGATTAGGGCAGATGGATTTGTATAGACAACATGGTTCCCGGTCGCGCATCCCCATGGAGGTGGATATTTCACACATTGGGGTCGTATTCACATTTTATTGAATCAGGTGTCTGATAAGCATTGAGAAGGTCAAAATATGAGAATGACTGTCTTGTAAATGTGTAATAGCTATAGAAATTGGATGAGCTGAGATGTCCTAAGACGTGTATTATGATCATCAATAGTGAACCACGAAATAGGCGAGAAATTCATGGGTCTATTATGACGAAGCAGCTATAGAAATTATGTGAATGTTAGTGAAGAGGGTTCATGGAAGACTATTCGATGTGCTTTTTTCTTGTTACGATAGTCTATAAACACTGTTAAGAGAGTAGCTGAAGTACTAAGGTTGGTATATAGTGGGAAAGGTCATGGAGTAGTTCTAGTGGAGGCTATGACTGTACTGTTTATTGCTTATTCCGCTGTGTACTGTGATGCGTACAATCTTAGATGAATATTAGACACATTCTATATTCAGGTTATTTGGTGGTTGATCTGATATCCCTTATGCTTGTGTTTTATCATTTTAGGTTTGATAGAGACTGGAAGAAGATTGAAGCTTTTATTGGGTCAAAGACAGTGATTCAGGTACAGTAAAAAGAAGAAATATCTTCTGAGTTACTCTGTTTTTCGCCTACTCTAGTTGTTTGATTCTGTCATCTTTCTCTTGGGCCCTCAGTGTTACTTTGGATTGAGGTTGTTTCTTCTCATTTGATATCTCCACAAAGTGTTCCTTTAAAACAACTTTATTGTCTGAAACTGTTATGAACTATTAGGAGCAAGAGTGACACATGCTATTGTTGCTGATCACCATGAGATTTAGCGAAGTGTTATCTGTATATATTTTTGCATTAGAAAAGTGAGCTTGTTGAGCTCTATTATGGCTTCTTATATGGATTCCTTTAATACCGCAGATACGAAGTCATGCTCAGAAGTATTTTCTTAAGGTACAAAAGAGTGGGACGGCTGAACATCTCCCTCCTCCTCGACCTAAAAGAAAAGCCGCTCATCCATATCCTCAGAAGGCCCACAAAAATGGTACGTAATAACTACTGCAAAAAAACTTTGAAGTTGTAATGTTTGCTTATTGAAAAACTATATTGATGCAATTTTATGGAAATGTGCAGTGCAACCTCAAGTACCAGGGTCATTCAAGTCAACATCTGAACCAAATGACCCAAGTTTTATGTTTAGGCCCGAGTCTTCTTCAATGCTGATGACTTCTCCAACCACTGCTGCTGCGGCTCCATGGACAAATAATGCACAAACAATTAGCTTCACACCCCTCCCAAAAGGTTCTGTTCTCATTTACAAGCATTATGCAATTACTATTATTCTATTAATATAATCTCTTCTTCAAATTTTACTAAATGAGGCATATTGTTCTTCTATGTTCTGATGGAAGCAGTAGGAGCAGGAGCGAATAACAACTGTTCTAGTAGCTCTGAAAATACTCCAAGACCACGATCCAACAGGAACACAAGTGACCAGGGAAATGATGGCCATTCATTAAGAGGTAATTGTCACCTATTTATCTTTTTGTTTGTACCATATTACCATTTTTACAATACAGTTCCTTCTTCTTTGTTTCAGTTTTACCGGACTTTTCCCAAGTATACAGCTTCATTGGAAGTGTTTTTGACCCATATGCAAGTAATCATCTACAAAAGCTGAAGAAGATGGATCCCATTGATGTGGAAACAGTACGGTTCTTGTCTTTCAGTTTTACGTTAATATTAATTCAAACAACGTCGGTCCAATGGAACAAATGGTTAAACTAATCATTTTTTCCTTTGTTTGACCCCACCAAGCAGGTGCTACTGTTGATGAGAAATCTATCAATCAACTTGTCTAGCCCTGATTTTGAGGATCATGTAAGTATCTTTCTTCACAAACTCCGAAAACACTTTTAACTCGGAATCCTAATTCAGAGCTAACCTCAAAACTCTTGTTAATTTGGAAACAACAGAGACGGCTTCTGTCGTCTTATGATATAAGCTCTGAGACAGCAACTGGTCATGGTGGAGTGAATAAAACCTTAATCAAAGACCCACCTGAAATCTCTACTTGAAGTTTAATAGAAGAGGAGAATTATGAAGTGTCTCAGGGTGAGCCAAAAACCAGATGGCTATTCAATACAGATTCTGTTGTGAGTTTTTGTTTGTAGTTTGTACATATGAAGAAGATGAAGCTGTGATTGAGCGGGTTTAGTGTTTGTTTTTGTTATAAAATATACGTCTTTTGAATTAAGGATGGTGTATGTACAGTGTATTATCATAAGTTATATACCATTCGTCTTCTCTCAGTTTTACTTGAGCTTTGTTTAAGCATGTATCAGTCTCTTTGATGACAGACCAAATCTCCTAATAGAGTTGTCTTAGCTTTCCTTTTCATTTGTTTCTTTCAAAAATTAAAATGATATATAGAGGAAGAAATAGGGTGGATTGTGACCATTTGCAGAATAATATGGATAAACACCAGCCTAGGAGTGGACGTATGGTTTTTCGGTTTAGTTCCAGTTCAGTTTTTTTGGTTTAACAGTTTTATAAAAATTGAAATGTAATTCGCTAATTCGGTTTGGTTACGGTTTTACGGTTTATATGTTTTATAAAAAAAAATTTATATAAAAATCATATGTAATTCGGTTTGGTTCTGTTTTTTTAGGCTATTCCATGATTTAAAAAAAAATAATTATATATATATATATATATATTTGCTGCACAAGAAATAATCATATATAAGAAACAAAAATCGTCTCACAGGACTACCTTGATTTAATATATTTAAATGTAGAATAGAAATAATATATTAAGCCAATAAATAAAACATAATTCAAATAATAAATCTAAATGTTGTTTCGTAAACCCAAATCCTAATATCTAATTAGGGTTTTGTAATTTGTAATATATATTTTCTTTATATTATTAAGTTTTTGCTTTTATTGAACCAAATTAAACCATTTGTTGTGTATGTGTACCTTCAAAACCAGCTGCAATTTGGAATCCTTTTCGCCAAATTTTTTCGGGACAATCTGAATACTTGAATACAATCGTCGTCGACTACAAACAATGAAATAAAACTAGAGCTTTAGTGAATTCATTATATAATGACATTAAAAAAAAAAAGATATTTTGTTCAATAGGTTACTAGGAAAAATAACGAACCATTTCCTGACAAACTAAAAAGTTCGAAAGTAGAACTGTATAAGAGAAGATGATGGACAAGAATGTGATTATAAACTATTGGCTTTCTCATCAACCTCTATATATCACTGAAAAAAGGATCTTTCTGGAAATGATCCATAAAAGTAAGACACATGCTAATATAATAATTAAGAAAATAATCCATAAAGGTCAGACACATCTATATACTAATAAAAGGAAGGTTTAAAGCTCAGGAAAGCATCCACATCAAAAAAAATGAGGGCTTCTAAGAATGATACATAATTAACTAATTAAAATAAATAAATTAAATAATCACAAATCAAAATAATAAAATTCATCATAACTAAAATTAATAAAATAATTAATCATATATATATTCATATCTCATTATTAGACTTTACTTATAATCAAGGCTCTCTTCACCGGAAGAAATAAAGCAATGTTTGCTAAGAAAATAATGTATGTTTCAATAATTATAGGTTCAAATAAATTAATAAATTATATTTGAAAAATGTCAGAAAAATTCCAATAATCTTTTTTTTTGTCTAATACAGAATCCTAATAATCAGTACTATTTAATTATGTATTATAGAGAAATATGGTCGAAATCATTTTATTTGTCATTCTTTATGAAACTAACTTTTACCGATGGAAAAAAATAAAACTAAAATTCTACCAAGACATATATATATATATATATATATATAAGACTTTTTAGATGTTTTATTATATTGAAATTGTAAAATTAAATCTAGATTTTTGCATTCCCAAAAATGACTTATTTAAGTTTTGCAGAAACTATATATATATATATATAATACATTTTTTAGTTTCATAAAGAATGACAAATAAAATGATGTCGACCATATTTTTCTATATTACATAATTAAATAGTACTGATTATTGGGATTTTGTATCAGACCAAAAAAATGTGTTATATATCTATATATAGTTTCATCAAAACTTAAATAAGTTATTTTTTGGTATGTAAAACTCTGTATTTAATTTTGGAGTTAAAATCCTAAACTAATTTTAATAATTAGCTGAAAAAAACCATTTTCAAGAAAACGATTCTTGATTTGGGCCTGAAAGTGAAACACAAGAATTATGTTTTAGTTTTTCACATATTTAATGTTTTTTGTTTAAGTAGATAAAATTAATTTTTGGTAAATATAAACAAAATAAAATAGTTAAATTCATCATGATTTATGTGAACTCTAAATATGCCTATCTTACTTAACTAAATGATAATTATTTTAGTAAAAACAGTTACAGACTTACATTTTCTGAAAATGTTGACCATCTTCTCCTCCATTTCCAGCTTCTTTTAAATAAATCATTATTTAAACATTCCAAAAGGAAAACGTAATAACAACAAATTCCTATTATTCATACAAATAAATTAAAAAATGTACCAAAAGAAAACACTATCATGAATAACCATTTACTCACCATCATTACCATAAACCATTAATTGGTAGACTTAAATACAAACTTTCATCAATACAAATTCTAACGTTTCATTTGCAACCTCCACCAAAAGATTTAATATGAAAGCATAAGATTAAAATAAATTAAATAATAGACAATAATTACACCAATAATTGACCTTCTATATTTCCATATATATATACAAGCATTCTCATATTCCTACAAAACAAGCATTCATATCTCATTATTAGGCTTTACTTATAATCAAGTCTCTCTTCACCTTCCTACGAAAGAAATAAAATAATGTTTGCCAAAAAATAATATATATTTCAATAATTATAGGTACAAATAAAAGAATAAATTATTTTTGAAAAAATATCAGAAAAAATCCTAATAATATCTTTTCTTTTGGTCTGATACAGAATCCAATAATCAGTACTATTTAATTATGTAGTACAGAAAAATATGATCCAAATTATTTTATTTATCATTCTTTATGAAACTAATTTCTACCGATGGAGAAAAAATGAAACTAAAATTTTACCAAGACATATATATAGGACTTTTTAGATGTTTTATTATATTGAAATTGTAAAATTAAATATAGAGTTTTGCATACCAAAAAATGACTTACTTAAGTTTTGATGAAACTATATATAGATATATAACACATTTATTGTTGGTATGCAAATTCTAACGTTTCATCAATACAAACCTTCATCAATACAAATTCTAACATTTCATTTGCAGCCTCCACCAAAAGATTTAATATGAAAGCATAAAATTAAAAAAAAAATAATAGACAATAATTACACCGAAAACTGACCTTCTATATTGCCATATATATATATATATATATATATATATATATATATATAACAAGCATTCTCATATTCCTACAAAACAAGCATCACTCTATCTCAAACCAGTACTTTACATAAACATGGCAACACATGTTACAAAGACATCTTTCTAATCAAACGTTTGCCAAACTTTTGACAGTATTGAAGGAAATTTATGTAATGATGAAGTCGTGTAAGACTAATTCATTTATGGGAAGCTCGCAACTTTAAAAATGGTAATATACTCACGGGGATGAAGCTGCTTTTCATGGACACATGTATGAATTAAGTAGACTAAATAAAATTATGCATATTATGATATATAACTGATATATAAATAATTCTTTGCAGTCAACAACGATACATGGATTTATATCGGTTAACCGACTATTCCGATATAAAGAGACCCTAAAATCAAACTCGATCTACAAGTTAAAAAAGTTTATGCTCAACCCTGCCAAAAAAATTGTTCAAAGTCGCAGCTCACAAATTCGACATTTTATTCACTGACCAGACATTTTTGGTTGATACAAATGAAAACTTCCACAAAATAGACACCCAACAATTTAGGCTAAAAGATTTGGCACCACCAATAGTTGACCGAAACAACTTTTTGGTAAACATCTCTTGAAATCGAACCAAACACATACACAAAACTTATATATATTTTTGTATTGTAGATATCACCGGTCACATATACCTCAAAAAAAGAAGACAACCTACAAGATTTCACACCAAACGCTACACCTCCAATGGCCGCTCCTGGTATATCAAAGGACATGGTGTTCTTACATGTGAAGATGGAAGAGTAAGATTTATTTATTTTCTATATACCTCACTAATATCTACAATTAAAAAAACCTCAAACAAACTCTTACCAAACAACGGCGAAATAGTTCGTGTGTATTTGTAGGACAAAATTGCTGCAAATTTTAGGATTAGGTGGAATGAAAATTCACAGAAACCGAACCTCCTGTTGCTTATAATAAAAAACTTAAAACTAATGCAGCTGAGTTAAAATATAAACTTAATTACATTTTAATTATTTTTATTTATCTATATATATATATATATTAGGACTTCACATTGTCTTTATATTTTCTTGATTTTAGTCTTTATTATCAACTATTTATTTAACTAATATCTATTTAAAATATTTTAAAGTAATAATCTAAATGTTGAAGTCTATATATTTAGATACCTATAACGCTAATTCAAAATATGGAAACAATACGCACGTAGTGCGGACCAGCACCTAATGCTAATATAATAATTAAGCTTCCATCATATGTCACAATCTCCCAAATCACAACATATCTTTGACAAAAAATATATTTATATCTCAAATAATTTTTTTTGTTTTAGTATAGAGCAAAGAAATTAATAAAACTGGAAATTATTTAACAAGGTAATATATGTAAGAAAAAAAGAAAAACAAATCTTGTATTTATTATGTAAAAAATTGGATGAAAGTTATTTATTAATCTGATAACAATATCACAAGTTATAATTATGTTTAGTAATATTTAAAATTTAACAAAAATATAAGATTTATATAAACCATAAATATTTCTATAAATACACGACGCATAAAAAGATTTTAAGTGTTGAGTATATCTTATTATATAAACTTGAACGCGTTCAACGTGAGTGTGACACGTGTCAAATAGATAACTCATTAGATTTTATCACTTGTCATTGCTAATCTTAGATTGTGACACGTGTCAAAGAGATAACTCATAAAAATTTGACACGTGTCAATTTTCCGATAATGGTAAATTTTTAATATAAAAAATGTAGAATAGCTAATTAAAATATATAACTTCCTGTTTTATATTTTAATAAAAATGATCAAAATAATATAAAAGAAAACTTAGTGATAATTTTCTATATAAATATGTAGAATAGATAATTAATTAAAATTTTTGTCAAGTTAAGCAAAAATGTCAATAGCAGAAAAATGTAAGTTAAAACAAACAAAAAAACCAAAAAATGTAAAATAGATCATTTCCAATTTTTAAAAGATCAAAATAAAAAATTCAACTAAGCCATATTTGTAAGTTATGAATTGTTATCACATAAAAGGAAATAATAATAACCCACTTGATTTATTATCATAAGAAATTAGTAAAATAAACATATTGATGTCGACAATAGAAAAGGAAAATAAGTCATATTTTTCTGGAAATATCAACGTACATGTCGTTCGATCAAACTTCATATTCCATTATTACCAACTTTTCATTCTTCTTTTTGTTTTTGTTATTCATCATATTAAATCAGAAAAATGAATTCAGAAGTTCATCTTACACTAAATCAATTAGACAAAAATTGTGTTTATCGTCATACTGTAGTGCGCTTGCTTCGAAAATGAGAAGCATGAAATATCAAAGCAAATAATCTAATGGGAATAGAGTTATTATTGCTTGATGAAAATAAAATAATTTGTTTTAGCAAATATTATTATATGTTTTTATATTAGTGTTTATTTTATTTTATTTTTGTAAGAAATATTATTTTATTTCTCATGAGTCTACATTGGAGGAGAAAAAAAGATAAATAAAATAGTTAGAGACTATTTACTAATGATAACAACGCTCGGTGCATATTCTCTTGCTGTGGCTGGTTGGTGTTCGAGGCGATGGGTTAGACATGTCATACGTTGGAGGAGGAGAAAAAAAAGAAGGTCAATGAGCCCTAATTAATGAGTGTATAATATTAGTATAAGGTGATTAAGAGATGTACGAGAGTTAAAACTGGCCATAAAGATTTCAAGAGTTTAATTAAGATTTCATATATTATGCTAATATATATTATTAGTATAATTAAGCGAAACCATAATTGGCCATAGAGAGGAATAATCAACAAAGTTTTTCATGCAAGTATGAGAGAAAGAGATGAAGAAGAAAATGACGATGAAACTTTATTGTTGGGCCAATTTTTTTTTTATGTGTAGGTTTATTTTACTCAAATGAAAAATTAATTTAAGAATTAATATGGTTAATGGGTTATAATTATAATAGTTAATAGTTTTTTTTTTGGGAGGAGTGAAGAACCCAACAAATGGGAAAAAAATTGTAGTAAATCTGTTAAAATTTGATTAACACAAATTTATCTATTTGAAATGTTATAATCTTATATTTAATGAGCAAATTAGTATATTATATATATTAATTAGTAAAAAAAAACCATGTATACCACGGATCCAATATCTAGTTCTTACTAAATATGATAATTATCTATAAAAATTTAATTAATTAAATTAAATACTAAATTTAATTCGCGTGACACATAATTTTTCATTTGAGTTTATTCATCACAAGACTGCACAAACTTAAAAGGTCCATAGTTCATGAATTTACAACCCATTATAGGCCCAAAACAAAGCATATAAAGTCATCGTCTTCTCAGATTCAGTAAAAACCCTAGTTTTGCCCTCTCCAAGTTCCGTGCGTCTCTGCTCGAGCAAGATCTCTCTCCGATACAATGGTACACCTGAGCTCTGCCTTTGATCAATTTCTCCGTCCCTATCATATTTTCCGGTGTGCCAGAATGTTGTTTCGTTGAATTTTAACCATATTTTTCTTTGTTTCTGCTGTCAGATTATCTCAGAGGCTAACCGCAAAGAAATCTGCAAATACGTTTTCAAAGGTTCGTCTTCCATAAATTTCTACTTATCTCTGTTGTTTGTATCAGCTTCTGCGAGCTAATTAGACGTTGAGGCGAATTGCATCATTCTTAGGGTTATTCCAATCTCTTTGCGTAGTGATGAACATTGTGAATTTAGAAATAGTTTATATAATTATGGTAGAACTCTGAAATTGCCATTCAGGCTTCGGATACATCCTATCATATAGATTAAGGAAGAATAGTTGGGTAAATCCAGTGCTAAGCTATAGCTTGTTCAAATGATAGGTTGATAATAGCAATATTAAGAAGTTTTTATATGATGATATTTTACATGAGCTGTTTTACTAGAAGTTATGATGTTTGTCTTGTGGGTTGTGTCCTGTAATGAGATTTGTGTTGATAATCATATTTCTCTGGGTTTTGCAGAAGGAGTATGCTATGCGAAGAAGGATTTCAATCTTGCTAAGCATCCGTTGATCGATGTCCCCAACCTGCAAGTGATCAAGCTCATGCAGTCTTTCAAATCCAAGGAGTATGTTAGGGAGACATTTGCGTGGATGCATTATTATTGGTTTCTGACCAATGAAGGAATCGAGTTCTTGAGAACTTATCTTAATCTTCCATCTGATGTTGTTCCTGCTACCTTGAAGAAGTCAGCTAAGCCTGTTGGTCGTCCATTTGGTGGCCCACCTGGTGATCGCCCAAGGTGATTAACTCTTTGCTTAACTCATTTCGTTTCATTTCTTAACTCATTTCTCTTTGCTGAACTCTTTTCATTTCTGGCAAAAACTGTTATTTTTAATTTGATAACATGGTTTGGGGTTTCTTGCAATTTCAGAGGACCTCGCTTTGAAGGAGGAGATCGTCCCAGGTATGGTGACCGTGATGGGTACCGTGGAGGTCCTCGTGGTGGTGGTGGTGAGTTTGGAGCTGAAAAGGGTGGAGCTCCAGCAGATTACCAGCCATCTTTCCAAGTAAATTCTCACTGACCATGCCTTCTATTTACTTCTGTCTCACAAACTTCATAAAATGTGATACTCTTGAAGTCTTTAGCATAGGCCTCCTGAACCTGAAACTATTAACCTTTGGCCCTTTAGTCTCTCATCCAGACTTCCATCTCTTTATCATTTTAGTTACACGGAACATAAATCTCTTACTGTAGCAGTCAACTGTTGCAAAGTCTTTAGTTATAATATTGCTTATGATTTGATTTACCTGCCCTCTCTTTGATTGGTTGCCATTGTTCTAACATCCCTTGGTGTTTTGTATCTTTGTTGTGCAGGGAAGCGGTGGTAGGCCTGGTTTTGGCCGTGGTGCTGGTGGTTACAGCGCAGCTGCACCATCTGGTTCAGGTCTCCCTTGAAAAGGAAATGTTTTTAGTTGACAGTAAAATCATGGAAGAGTTGTTTCAGCTTTAATTTTGCTTGTGTAATTCAAGTTTCGGAATCCTTCATAATCTATCTGAGTTTAGTTTTGCTGTTGGAGCAAACATCCTATTTACAATTATGTGTTCCTTCCATCTTTTTTCTCTCCTATTGAGCATGCGAATAAATGATTCCCCCCACTAAGCTATTTAAAACCTTTCTACAAGTTGGTTTTGGGAAAATTATTCACTTCTATCTGATTAGTTAAAGTTAAACTTATGGTTAAGTTTCATTGATTCTGGCTATTTAAGTGTAAAACATCTTGCCAAGATATTATTTGTCCCAAGCTTCACTTTTCACTGCGTTAGTTGTCACACTTATGTACTGCACTGATCTTTAAAAATCAAGTTCCACTTGAGAGGACCGACGAACATGTTCAGAAATAAGGAGTTACTTATTAGCCGCATGAAAGAAATTTACAGAAACTGGAAGCCGTTTTTAAACGGACGCATCATACGCCAAAAAAAAAAAAAAAGTAACCCAGACTCAAACCCAGCCAACACCTGAAAGGTTCAACCGACTCTAAAAGACTCTAAAATGTTCAACTCTAAAAGACAAAAAGACAAGACATTCTGGAAATCTTAAAACTCAGAATAACTGGACATATTAGAAGTTTTCAGAACCATAAGAGCGACTTCTTCATCTCTTAGTCGACTTCCTCCATCTTGCTCTCTTCAGCAGTGTCCTCCTCCAACCCAGGCATATCCCCATCTTCCTCAACGTTCTCATCCTCCTCAATGCTCAGACCCAACTTCAACATCCTGTGAATCCTAGCAGCAAACGTGTTCGGCTCATCAAGACTGAACCCAGACGTCAGCAAAGCCGTCTCATACAGCAACATCACAAGATCCTTGACAGATTTGTCGCTCTTGTCTGCCTCGGCTCTCTTCCTCAGCTCCTCCATGATACCATTGTCTGGATTAATCTCCATCGTCTTCTTGCTTGACATATAGCCACTCATGCTGCTATCTCTCAGCGCTTGTGCCTTCATAATCCTCTCCATATTCGCAGTCCATCCATATTCACCAGTTACAAGACAGCAGGGAGAGTCCACAATCCTGTCTGAGACAACAACCTTCTCAACTTTGTCTCCAAGAATTTCCTTAATTGTCTTGCAGAGATTCTCAAAAGATTTCTTTTTCTCTTCCCTCTTTTTCTTCTCTTCTTCTGTCTCATCTTCAAGTTTCAGTCCTTCTTTTGTTGCAGACACAAGCTTTTTACCGTCGTATTCCTTCAATTGTCCAATCGCATACTCATCAATCGCATCCACCATGTAAAGTACCTCGTAGCCTCTCTTCTTCAGCTTCTCCAAGAAGGGAGAATTCTCTACCGCCTTTTTACTTTCACCAGTGATGTAGAAAATGTCTTTCTGACCTTCCTTCATCCTTGTAACGTAGTCTTTCAAGCTCGTCATTTCGTCACCGCTCTTTGTGGAGTGGTATCGTAGAAGATCAGCAATCTTTGCCCTGTTCTGACTGTCCTCATGGATACCCAATTTGAGGTTCTTGGAGAAAGCCTCGTAGAATTTGTTGTAGTCCTCTTTGTTCTCGGCAATCTCGTTGAACATCTCTATGCACTTCTTCACTAGATTCTTCCTGATCACCTTGAGGATCTTGTTCTGTTGAAGAGTCTCACGGGAGATGTTGAGTGGCAAATCATCAGAGTCAACAACACCTTTCACGAAGCTAAGGTACTCTGGGATTAATTCTTCACAGTTGTCCATAATGAACACTCTCCTGACATACAGCTTGATGTTGTTCAACTTCTTCCTCGTGTCGAAGAGATCGAACGGAGCTCTCTTTGGAACAAAGAGAATGGCCTTAAATTCGAGCTGACCCTCCACTGAGAAGTGTTTCACGGCTAAGTGATCTTCCCAGTCATTAGTCAAGCTCTTGTAGAAAGCAGCATATTCTTCCTTAGTGATCTCCTCTGGCTTCCTCAACCAAATCGGTTTCTGCTTGTTGATGAGTTCCCACTCATGCGAGACCTCCTTGATTTTCTTTTTCTTTTTACCGTCTTTATCCTTCTCCTCATCAACTTCTTCAACCTCACCTTCGTTTTCTTTCTTTGGTTCATCTTCGTCCTCATCATCACTGATCTCCTTCTCCGTGGTTTTCTCAACCCAAAGGTAAATCGGGTAACTGATGAACTCAGAATGCTTCTTCACCAAGTCTTTGAGTCTCCTCTCCTCCAAGTATTCAAGCTGATCATCCTTAACGAAAAGGGTGATCTTAGTTCCTCTTCCAAGAGGCTCCCCATCCACATCCCTAGTGACAGTGAAGGAACCACCAGCTTGAGACTCCCAGACGTATTGTTCATCATCATTGTGCTTTGTGGTGACGATAACCTTCTCTGCAACAAGATATGCAGAGTAGAAACCAACACCAAATTGCCCTATCATACTAACATCAGCTCCAGCTTGAATTGCCTCCATAAATTCCTTGGTTCCAGACCTCGCAATAGTTCCCAAGTTATTCACCAGATCTGAAAGTGTAAAGAATCAAACATAAGCACAAACAGTAAATTCCAACCAAGAAGACAAACACAACGCATAGATCATTTATCATTACCAGCTTTGGTCATGCCGATGCCGCTGTCAATAATCGAGAGTGTCTTGTTAGCCTTGTCTGGAACCAGCCTGATGAAGAGTTCAGGCTGTCCATCGAGCTTGCTCTTGTCCGTTAAGCTCTCAAATCGAATCTTGTCAAGAGCCTATTAAACCATCCATATTTACAAGCATCATCAGAAGTTTAACTCAATAACACAGCTCAACAACAGTAAGCAAATCAGCCACGTTCTAGGTATGAAAACTACGCAATCCCAGTCTTACCGATACATTACACACTCTAAAACATCGGTGAGAAATTAATTCAGAGAATGCAATCTACTAAAAACCACATTTCCTCAGAACAATCTCAAAGATAAATCAAACACTGCCTCGGATCAACAACCATTAAAATCATCTAACTACAGCATATAAGATACGAATCTATCCATTCACAGCAGGAACGAGAGACGCACATAGACTAAGAACCCTAAACTAACGTGATGCACAAGCCAGATCACGATTTATTCGTAAATCCGGAACTTAACCTAAGAATCAAAGAATCCAGGAATTACAGGAAACAAACAAAAAAAAAAAAAAAACATGCACGAAAAAAAAGGGAAACAGAAGAATCGTATAACAGAGGTTTAAGAGAACTTACATCAGAAGAGTTACTGATGAGTTCACGGAGGAAAATCTCCTTGTTGCTGTAGAAAGTGTTGATGATCAAGCTAAGAAGCTGGTTAATCTCAGCTTGGAAAGCAAAAGTCTCCGCATCGGCCATCCGAACTTCCGCCATCGCAACGAAAGAGAATGCTAGAGAAACTTAGAATACGAATCGAGAAATTTAGAGAGATTTGTGATTGTTTCCTTGAAGAAGATATGAAGAGAGGAAAGAAGAATGTGAATTTATAGATGGGAGAATAACTGAATAAGTTCTAGTCTCTTCTTTTGAATGCGAGAAAAGAAAAGGAAACCAGGTGATTCTCGATTGTTCGATGAAACGTCGTCGTATTTCCATTAAATCAACCGTTTTGGCCTTTTCGGGAACGGATTCGAGAATCTTCTTTTTCGTTTCCAGTTTAGTTTCTTTCAACCCCGAGTCGTCTCGTCTGGTCAATGACCCAATCCTTGCCGGTTCAATATCTTTTTCTTCTTTTAAACTGAACCCGGTTCAATATGTTTTTTTTTTTTGGCAGCGAACCCGGTTCAATATCTTTAACATCGAACGAAATGAAATTGGTTTGAAGTTATAAAACTCAATTATCCCTTATACGAAGACTTCGTATATTTATAAGTAAACATTGAAAAATGTTAATATTTACATCACATTGCCATTACTTTAAAGAACAAATTGTAATCTTTCATTAAGGGTAGTTTAGTCATTAGTTATTATGTAATCATTTCATTAATTAATTAATTATAATTTTCTTTTTAATTAATAAATTTATTTTATTTTTTTGAAAAGTAGTTAAAAATATATTTAATGAAGATTTTGTTGATTTAATTAAACACACTAATTAAATTAAATTAAATGTTGATTTAATTTTTCACAAATAAGAGATTTTATGTAGATTGTGATTTTTTGAAAAAATTTAAGTAAGAATTTATCTAGATTGTCGATTTTTGTTTTCTTTATAGATTATAATTTTTGTTTTAATTAATTAATTAATTTTATTTTTTTTGAAAATTAGTTAAAAATAGATTTTGTGAAGATTTTGATGATTTAATTAAATACACTAATTAAATTAAATTTAATGTTGATTTAATTTTCTAAAAATAAGAGATTTGATGTATATTGCTATTTTTTTTGGGAATGTTAATGTTAATGTTAGTTTCTCTTTATAATATCGAATCTATTAATAAATTTTTAGTAGATTTAAAAATATTAGTTCATATCTCACTTAGTTTAACATGGTGTACAATTTAACATAACAATGTAACATTGTAATTTAATTTTCAAATCTATTTAAATTGTAAAATTTTGGTAATTAAAACAGAACAAGATATAATTAAAATTTAAATAAAAAATATCCGGAAATTTTCTGTTGGGAACAATATATCGCAATATGCAATATCGCTAATAAACATATTATCTTTCAACAGAAAAATATATTCTACGAATCAATATTAGAATATCCTGGGTTAATATTTTCCAGATATATTAATTAATATCTTAGAATGTCGCAATCTTCTAAAACTTTACTTATTTTTTCGGTTAAATCAAAGAAAATATCCTGATTTTATATATAATTTTTCTAAAATAAAATTTCCAATATCGTCGAGTACGAAAAATTGGTTTTATATTTCTGATTACAAATTGTTTACGGAGATATTACAAAGATTCGATATTATAAAAACTGATATTATAATTTTCGTAAAGTTTTGGCAGAATTACAATATTCTAATATCCTGATTTTATAATTTTTAAATATTTTTTTTATAATTTTAATTTTTCTGTGCTATAGCACGAGATATATCCTAGTTTACTTTAATTTAAGTAGATAATATATCTTATTTTTTAACGAAGTTCATTTGAAACTAAATATTATCAATTCATCGAAATGTCTCTCCCGAAATTTTCAAAAATAAAATAGGTCTACCAAAAAAAAAAACTACTTTATTCTTTACAAGATATTTGATTTCTGTTGTATAAGTAAATTTATTTCTTAGATATAATATTTTTTTCAAATTTATATTTAATTCCACAATGTTATAAAATAAAAAATTATTGAGCAAAGACAAATTATAAGACACCAACATATAACTTGATAATGAAAATATCTAAAATTTAATAAAGTATTTATAAATAATTATACTGTACATATAATTATATATGTATTGATTTGTTTTGTTGATTAGGCGGTTATCTCACGTGGTTTTTTATGCTTAATGAATAGACAAATAAGGTTTCTTTCTATTATTTTATGACGAGTTTATTCTCCGTACGAACTGTTGTAATCATGCTCTGCGAATTGTTAGTGAAAAATTGAAGTAACAAATCGTTTTTTCGAATCCAATAAGCAGTCATGACGAATTCATTTATAGCACTAATCGTCTGATGAATTGGCAAAGTAGTCTCTAACAGCAATCTTGGCTTGAAGTTCTGCTGATTTGATTTGATCATCAGCACAAAGAAGTCTTGCAACACATTTAGGATGGTAGAAATGACCACAATTTGACGCAAAACAAGGGAAGACCTTCAAAGCAGTAAACAGTTGGATGGATTTCAAGTACTCAATGCAGCTAAATTCGCCAAGTATCCACATGATATGTGATATTGTGCAATTATATGATACCTGTTGAGAGGAATTTTCATCAAGAGGATCCCAATTGAGCAAAGATAAATTATAAGACACCAACATATAACTTGATAATGAAAATATCTAAAATTTAATAAAGTAATTAGAAATAATTATATTGTACATATAATTATATATGTATTGATTTGCTTTGTTGATTAGGCGGGTTGTCTCACGTAATTTTTTTATGCTTAATGAGTATACGAATAAGGTTTCTTTCTATTATTTTATGACGAGTTTATTCTCCGTATGAACTGTTGTATTCATGTTCTGCGAACTGTTAAAGAAAAATTGAAGTAACAGATCGTCTTTTTCAAATCCAATAAGCAGACATGACCAATTTATTTATAGCACTGATCATAAAAATAAAAAAAACAACAGATTCAAATATAACATTTCCAATAAAAAACACGAGTTCTTAAAAACCAAAAGCCATACATATAAAAAAAGTTTAAATTTCAAAAACACAAGCGAAACAGCAGCACTGACAATTCTATATTCAATCTAAAACATCAAGACATATCATGCAAAAGAAAGCATGAAAGAATTAACCATAGTTGTTAAAACCGGCAAAAACATATTATTATAATGGTACTACAGGATACATTGGTTGTGCAACCATAAGCGTAGATATTTACGAGATAACTTTCAATCCATGTGTTTTTAGATTGTTGACAAGTGTAGATGCAAAAAAATTGTCATTTGAGATAATCATAATGGTTTACTAAAACTCATCATTTGTTTTTACATCCAATGCATGCAAACAAATAGATTTAAGCATTTTCAACTCGGCTAGATTTTTGTTTTCTTTCCGCTCTTCACATGGTTTCACAAAGGAATATAATGTAATTTTTTTTTGAAACAGAGACATGAATGAAACCAAAGAAAGTATAAGACAAATTACCTTTCGTTTGTTTACGTACGTAACAGTTGAGCTCTTTTTTTTCATAATCTTTGAGCATTATACCTTTTTCATCAGCATTCTCTTGATTGTTGCATTACACTCAACTGTATATGCGAATATATTACTAAAAAACAATTCTTGATGAGGCGTTTTTCTCCATTGTATCTCTGATGTTGTCTTCAACATCATTTTTTATCTCTGATGTTGTCTTCAACATCATTTTTTATCTAGATTAATGACATCGCCAAACCAAATAGTCTCCAAATCTAAGTACGCTTGTACGTTATGCAATTCGTTGCTACTTATTTTAATTGTCTTCAAATTCATAAGACAATTACCTTTCTTATTCTCTACATGTGTCCAACCATCATCTACCATATTCTCTACCGATGTCAAACCATTATCATGTCTTTTAAGAAGTCTAAAGAAAATTATCAATTTTATATTTTTTGTTATTTTTATTTTTTTTTATGTTGAACGCATTAAACTTTATATAATAATAAGATTTTATTGATCACTACTAAAAGCTATATATAATGTAAGTGATACAAAAGATAGTCCACTTTAGTTAAACACAATTAACAAAGAAAAACGGTCAAATAGCTTGACAAAAAAAACGAAAAAAAAACGGTCTAATTAGTGCTATAAAAACATACATTGCTTGATAAATAATAATGATTTTATTTCGAAATCTTTATTGGTTTATCCTAGAAAATGATGATCAAGAATAAGAAGTAGCCCGTTGTGTTTAAAATATAAACCAATTCTCATTTGTCTTCTTCACCAATAGTCATTACAAGAACACTTGCCATCTTCGAACCGATGAAACCGATTGTTATCTCTCACAATGATCACTCGTCCCGTACATACGGACATGAACTTGATTGCGTTATGGCAATCGCCGCAAACACGCAGATTCTTCATCACCCGGATCGGTCTATCAGCCGGAAACGTGATCAGTCCAAAAGCAATAGCTAATCTCTCGCTATGATACCTTATCGTCTGATTCTTCTCGTCTCCGTCCACTTCTCTCAGAACATAGCTCGTGTCTGCAACATAACCCGCTTTCTCCATTTCTTCCCCTAACTCAGCCAGCTTCTCATATATCTCCTTGCTTCTCTCATGGCGTCTTTCTCCAGCTGCAAATGTATGAACTTTGTTCCTTTCTTCAACCCAACTTAACCCTGTTTCCTTCTTTTCCCCTCGGTCTCTAAGCAATTTTCTAGCTTTGGCTGCGTCTTCGAATCTACCATCGGCTGCATATGCATTCGATAACGAAATGTGCATACCGGAACTCACTGGTCCTAATTCGAAGACCTTGTCAGCTGCAAATGCTGCAAGCTCTGTGTTCTTGTGGATTGTACAATTCGTTAATAAAGCTCCCCATACAGATTCCGTGGGATCAATTGGCATATTAGTGATAACTTCGAGTGCTTCTTCTAGTTTACCAGCTCGTCCCAGCATATCCACTAAGGAAGCGTAATGCTTATCCGTCGGCTCGATTCCGGATTCTTTCATCAGATCAAAGTAGTATTTTCCTTCATCGACTAGACCCGCATGACTGCAAGCATTGAGCACGTTCAGAAAAGTTATGAAATTTGGTTTCATTCCAGATAGTTTCATCCGTTTAAACAATTTGATAACTTTCTGAGTATGCGAGTGTTGTGCACACGCCTTAATCATCGCGTTCCAAATCCCGAGATTCTTTGCAGGCACCTCGTCGAAAACTTTATATGCTCCTTCGAGAACACCACACTTGGAATACAACGAGACTAATGAACTACCCACAAAGCTAGACGAGTCAAAGCTCGACTTAATGCACAATCCCTGAATCTGTCTACCTAACTCAAGAAGAGTCGAATTGGCACAGACACTAATAACAGTCGAAAACGAGTAATCATTAACAGCGAGATTCTCAAACAACGCTTCTTTAAACAACCACAAAGCTTCCTCATTTTCACCCATTTGCGCATACCCATACATCATCCCACTCCAAGTAACCACATTTCTCAGAGGCATTTCGTCGAACATGTTCCTCGCATCAAAAATTTCTCCACATTTCGCATACATATCAACCAAAGAACTCCCCACAAACACATCAGTATCGTACCCAGTCTTCATCGATAGACAATGAACTGATCTCCCAATATCACAACGACTCAAAATCCCACAAGACTTTGTAGCTGACGGAAGAACATGATCATCAGGCCTAAGGTTTCCCGCCATCATTTTTCTAAGAAACTCAAGGGACATCCATGGAAGCTCGTTCTGCGCAAAACAAGAGATGATTGAACTCCAAGTCGTCGCACTCTTTTGTGGGCTATCTTCAAAAGCTCGGCGAGAATCAAACGGAAGCTGTGATTTGGAGTAGAAATTAATGAGATTGTTAGCGACGAGAGGAATAAGAGAAAGGCCTGATTTAACGACATAGCCATGAAGCTGAAGCCCTTTAACAATCGATCTGGTTCGAGCTGAAGAAAGAAGAATAACACAAATTTGATTGTAATTGTGACATGGAACGAAGAAAGCTGAAGAAATCAGATCCATGGGGAAGATGATTGAGCATTGGACTTGCTCAGTGAGAAACGAGATCTCTTATTGGGTAGAATATATCATGGCCCATTAGGTTTTAAGTGATTGTAGTAGATTGATTGATTGCCTTTAAAAACCCTAATAAGTTGGAGCCTACGTTAAGTCTGGAACTGGAACCAAAAGACACGATCTTTGAAAAACTCTGGAAGGAAACTCAGATCCCATCCCGATTGATATAATTCTCGAGATACTCTCGAGATCTTCTAATAAATCAATCGCTAGGTTTGGTTTCGCATCCAAGTTCTGTGCGTCTATACTTAGAGGTCCAGATTTCACTGAGTTGTTCCTGACTAGGTCCTCGACTCGGCCGCCGCGTCGCCTCAGCCTCAGAATCCAGATGAGAAGCATTCTCTTGTAGTAGCCGCCGATTTTCATATGGAGTACTTTGGAGACATACTCAAAATAGTGGCCCTGCTCCGGCTTAATATATTCACCTAATATGCGGATCTCCAAGGAAGATATAGATAAAGTCGATATGTAACCCTAGCACGGACGATGCTGAGATTACCTCAACTAAGTATGAGTGATCCGAAGCTTATTGGTATGATCCTCGATCGTACAAGCGCATCGCCATAAGCAAATTAGGTGATGGATGTTGGGAAATAAACCTGTATTTCCCTCTGTCGAAAGTGAAAATAAAAGCGGAAAAAGCGAACAAAATTGATAACGGAGTTCGGCAAAAATGCCACGTCTCCGGAGCTGCCGAGACTCGTTCTTTATTAAGAGAGATTATAGTGTGTTTATAACACCCGATCCCAAAATAATAAACCCGAAAAATATTTGTTCTCTCACAAATATTTTCTCTCTCACTCTCTCACTCTTCTCTCTTACGCTTCTTTGTTTTCAATTTTGGGACGCATCAAATGAGTTGGGATGATCGTTTATTTATGGAAGGGATAAGTGGGTTGGTGGCACTTGTGGTGTGAGGTCAACATCTTTTTTTCTTTCAAAGTTTGGCACCGACGTTGAATTGAAGAAGCCTCATTTTTCTTTTTGTTCACCTACCTTCTAAACCTGACTAACAATCCCACTTGAAGACTGATTTCAACGTTCACACCTGATCTACGCAATGCTCGTCTCCTCCTTTCGTTGTTGAGGAACGAAGTTGAACACAACTTCTTGTCAAGTCACCGTCTTCGTTAGCATATCTGGATTTTGAGCTCCTTTGATCCTCTCAAGTTTCAAAATCCCATCTTCTAAGTGACCGGATAAAATGATATCGGCTCGTATGCTTCGTAATGGAAAGACGGATTTTTTTGATGGATAGCTCGTACGCCGTAATACAAGACATTGTCCGCTTTGCTTCTAATTCCTCCAAGAAACTTTGTAGCCACCATTTCTTTGCTGGCTTCAGAATCACATATTCCTGGGCCTCCGTGGCGGAGAGAGCAACTATCTTCTGCAGCTGAGAAACCCAACTCACTGCAGTACCTCCAAGAGTAAAACATACCTCAGAAGTGCTTTTCTGTATCAACATTCCCACATACCAAGCAATATCGTGATTCCCACCTTTAAAACGTAGTGGCCTTTCTGTGGTACCCGCAAATATCCGAGGATCCATTTGACGCTTCCCGTGCTCCTGCCTGATCATTCATGTACTACTAACAACCCTACTGCCAGCAATGTCTGTCTGCTACAAACCATGGCATACATCGACTTCCACGCCGAGGCGCATTGAACCTTCTTCATTTATGCCTCCTCCTCCGCCTTGCTGATCGTTCTTGAGTCTGAAATGAACACCCAAAGGTGTACTCACCGGTTTAGCATTCAGATGTCAATCTCGAGAGTACTTTGTTGATGTACTCCTCCATAACAACAAAGTTCTTGACTTTGTGTCTCCTGATCCTCATTCCTGAATTTGCTTTATGCCATCTTTTATTGCAAATTTCTTCGATGTGTTCTCCCTGCTTATTAATTGCATGTCTGAACCAGAACAAGCATGTCGCCCACATATAATAACAGAATAAGTTGCTCGAACCTTTGATGTAGCAACAATGATCTGTTACATCTTAGAAACTGCTCATGAAGTTATCAAACTTCTCGCCTGCTTGTTTTAACCCATACAAGCTCTTTCTTCAATTTGCATACCAAGTCTTTCTTTCCATCTTCTATGAAGCCTTCGGTTGCCTTCATATAGATTTCTTCCTCCAAATCGCCAAGGAAGGTTGTCTTTACATCTAACGCTCAAGATGTAAATTCTTCCGCCACAATTTTAACACCACTGATTGTCGCCAACTTCACGATCGAGAAAAATTTCATTGTATCAATACCTTCCTGCTAAAACCCTTTAACAACCAATCTTGTTCTTGTAACGCTTATTCCCATCATGTTCTTCTTTTGATTCTATAAACCCACTTGTTATGAAGAGCTTTCCCGGTGGTAATTCACATAACTCCCATGTCTTGTTTGACACAAGCGAGTCCATCTCATCTTCCATGGCAGCACTCACTCTGATGAATCTTCCACCTCCATAGCTTCATCATATACTCGTTCTCCGTTGTCCGTTAACAACAAGTAATGCAAAGAAGGCGAATAACGTTGTGTTGGTTTAAGGTCCGAAGAAATGCCTTGGTTCTCGTGGATGGTTCTTCATGAGTTGCTTCGAATGCTCTCAACATCTTTTCGAGAACTTTCCTCGAATTCAACGAATTTTTTCAGCTTCGTATCGCTCGTCCGATTTCGACTTGATCTGCTTGTACATCACATTTCGTTGAATATGACGCTCTACTTCGATGATTTTCCGATTTTCATAATCCCAAAACCGAAATGAACTCATCACCACCATATCCAACAAAGGCACATTTGTTGGACTTAGCATCAAGTTTACTTTTTCAGAATCGATGCGCACGTATGAAATACATCCAAACACTTTCAAGTGTGATAGGTTTACCTTTTTTCCGCTCCACACTTCCTCGTATTCCACCATCCAGGGAACCGAGGCCTATACGATCAAGTAAGCTGCTGAACTGCTTCGCCCATAGCATCTTAGGTAAACCGGCATGTATCCTCATACTTCGCACGCTCATTCGAGTTCTGTTTCATGCGCTCGTACGCCATTCGTTGCGGCCATGGGAACTGTTTCTCCATCTTGATCCGCATTCGCAAGAAAATTCTCTGAATCTTTTGTCTGTGTATTCTCCTCCATTGTCTGACCTTAACCGCTTCACTTTCAAACCCGCCATTTTCCACCATGGTCCCTCAAGCGTATCAAAGACTTCGATTTCTTCTTCGAAATAAACCCACACCTTCCTTTCAATCATCAATGAAGGTGACATAGTACAATGAGCCTGCGAGGGATGAAATCGAGATGGTCCCCACACATCAAGATGAACCAATTCCAACTTTTCTTCCGGTAGTCTTCGATCTTTGTAAACCGACCTTCTTTTGTTTTCCAAAGATGCACTTCACATGTCGACATCTACTTCTTTAGATCCGCAACTTCCCTTTGACATAAGTGTCTTCATCCCTTCTCGCTCATATGACCAAGCCTTTGGTGCCACAGTTTGATTTTTCATCAGCCTCCCACGCAATGTTCTCCGGTTTGAGGTCATATAGAGTACCATTCTTCTTACCATGACATGAGTCTCCTTTCGTAATCCGCCATTTTTGTTCTGAGAAGTTGTACAAGAACCTTCACTATCAAGTTGCCCTACGAGATCAAATTTTTAAGGCCAGGAATATGTCTCATTCTTCCATGTAGTTTGGTTTGGCAACTTCAATGATGTCTCTCTCGCTCACTCTATCTTTAAGGTTTCATCATCGCTAGATGAACCTTCCGAAATCACCACTAACGAAGTTCTCCATGATTTCTCTCGCATGGGTGGCATGAAAGGAAGCTCCTGAATCCAAGATCCAAGATTCAATGGGCTGCTGACGCTAATCATAAAGATCGCCAACATTTTCTGTCACTTAATCCGTGAGCTGACATTTTTCTTCTGAGCTCGACAGTCCTTTTAAAGTGACCCTTCTTACCGAATTGTAACAAGTGAGATCTTTCTTCCAGATCTCGATTTTCCCTTTTGACACCGATCTACGATTACTCAACTTCTTTCTCAAGTTCTCCTCTGACTCATGTAGAGCCGAGGAGCTTGACGCTTCTCCCGATTCTCTCCGTATTTCCTCATTCAATATGAGGTCCTCGAACATCATTGAACTTTAGCTTTGTAGGTTCCCGATGAACTACTGAGTGCTGTAACCGTAGCATTCCACTGTCCAAGAATGATGATAAGAGAATCAACGCCAACTTCATCTTCGATTGAGTCCAACTGAGCTCAACTCCAGGATGTGTTGAGCCTGCTCTCAGATGCGCGCCACCAAAGCTCCTTCCCCATCCGAGTTAAACAACCGCCTCATTAAATGGACTTTGTTTGAGGCTGATGGCTCGCATATTCGAGAGAGTCTTCATAAGATCCGCCGTAGTCTTTTCTTTTGCAATGTTAAATGCAACATTTCGGGACAACGCCAACCGAATTACTTAGAGCTCAGGTCGAGGAGAGTCCATGCCATCCTTCATGCCCTCGGTTTCTTTCCTAAGAGGTAGATACAAATTTTTTCATGCACAATCTTCAATCGATCTTCCGTAAACCGAAGTCCGCACTCATCGAACTTCTCAATTTTCACTTTTCCGTCTTCGCAGCCATCACTTGCCCTGTCTTCTACGGATCGCTTATAACTACTTCACGAACTTCCGCGATTATAACAGTGCTTTCTGATATGAATAAACCACCGTGAAAGCACTACCGTGAGCAATACCACCGTGGACTAACCGCCGTGAATAAGTACCTATCGTGAATAGTAACCATCGTCGAATAGTGACCCGAGCTCGATATCAGCTTGTTGGGAAATAAACCCGTATTTTAATTTACTTGTCGAAAGTGAAAATAAAGAATAAAGCGACACCAAAATTGATAACGGAGTTCGGCAAAAATGCCTACGCCTCCGAGCCGCCGCGAGACTCGCTCTTTATTAAGAGAGATTACGCAGTTTATAACACCCGATCCCAAAATAATAAAACCCCAAAAAATATTTGTTCTCTCACAAATATTTTTCTTTCTCTCTCTCACCTCTCTCTCACTCTTCTCTCTTACGCTTCTTTTGTTTTCAATTTTGGGATGCATCAAATGAGTTGGGATGATCTTATTTATAGATGAAGGGTTGGTGGCACTTGTGGTTGGTGAGGTCAACATCTTTTTTCTTTCAAAGTTTGGCACCGACGTTGAATTGAAGAAGCCTCATTTTTTCTTTTTGTTCACCTACCTTCTAGAAACCTTTGACTAACAATGGAGAGGGACATATTCTGACATTAGGAACAGGAAAAGTGTCATGGAGAAAGATCCAATGTCCCGTAAACCATTATACTATAAGTGGAGGGATATGCATCAATGGGGTTTTGTATTACATGGCTAGACAAAACAAGAATATGAAGAATATAGTTTGCTTTGATGTTAGGTATGAAAAGCTTAGGTTTCTTAACGCAGATTCTACTACTAGGATCATATCCTTTTGTTCTTTGCCTTCTCATCAACTGATTAATTACAAGGGTAAATTAGGCGTGATTTGTTGGTATCGTTACGGTCCAATTTATGGAAGCCGTAGCAGTGAGCTTAAGTTGTCTTTGTGGACTCAGAGGATGCCAAGAAGCAGGAATGGCCGAGTGATTACATTTCTCCGGTGAATATATTTCGAGGTACGTTTGTTGGGGAAAAAACGCAGAGCCGAATAATCTTCTCCGCACTGTGTAAACCTGTGAGGAATATATGTAATGACAGTAAGAACTCAATGCGATAATATAAATAACACCGCAAATTTTTACGTGGAAACCTCTTCAGTGTGAAGAGTAAAACCATGGGACCGTAGTCCACTCAAAATCCACTGTATCAAATGTTTTGAGTTACAACCACATCCTCTCTGTTCTCACGAACAAATCCAGACTCAAGCTCCAAAAACTAATCTCCAACACAAGAGAGACAACAAAGACAGACAACAAGAGCCTAAATCAAACGACTCTATCGTTCACTAGGATTCCGCAACCAAATAAGATCTCCACCACAAATCCAAGATAAACGAGTCAAGAACACCTCTGCAAAATTTCAGCTCAATCAGAGAAGAACTCAACGTAGGATTTCTCAAACACTCCAATAGATGCTGCTGAATACTGCAGCTTAACATCACAAACAGTAAAACTCCGATATCTCCCAAACCAACCGTTGAAAACTTAATCCCACCGTTGAATCTGAAGACCACTGAGTCACGAAGATACTCACCAAAAATCAGAAAGATCAGAGTTCGTTTGAGTGTCCGATCGCTGAAACAAACGGCGATTCTGTTTCTCTCTTATCCAAAACGAAAATCAGCCACTTTTCTCACTTTTTTTTCTCTTATTGTACAATTAGGGTAAGATACATATATATATATATATATGTATATATATATATCTCTCTCTTATTTACCCTAACTCAATAATTAACCCAAGTTTGGTTCTTCTTTAACCAAACAAAAATTGGTTTCCCCACTAGGAGGAAAACCAACATTTATCCCCCTCCGACTAGTGGGAGGAAACAGCCATCCCGGCTATCTCTCAAACTTCAAGCTTCCCTTAGGCAATGATTTTGTCATCATATCAGCTCCATTATCATTCGTATGAATCTTTGAAAGTTCACTTTAGAAAACAACCACATCACGTATCCAATGATACCTCTTGTCGTGTTTCAACGCTAATAAAATGTAGAATTCTTCCCAAGGCAAATTGCGTTTTGACTATCACAAAGCAACACATACTTCTCTTGCTTGAAACCAATCTCTTCAAGATAATTTTTCATCCACAACAACTCCTTACAAGCGCCCATTGCAAAGAATGAACTCATCAGTGGTGTGCAACACACTTCAGTAATCTTAATCGCCATGATACTCCTCCACCCGCAAATGCTCAAGCAACCTCAAGTAGATTTCCTAGAATCAACATCCCCACCATGTCAGCATCTGTAACTAACTGCTGTAGCTATCACCCAAAAGTAAGCTTCAAATCGAAGTCCTCGAAGATATCTTAAAATCCACTTACAAAGATTCCATGTTCTCTCCTGGGTTTTAAGAAACGACTAACTGCACTAACAAAGATGAGCATATCGGTCTTGTAATACATGGCATACATCAAACTACTAACCATGTAAGCATATGGAACTCGTGGCCATATCTTCCTTCTCCAATCCTCAGATTGACTTTGTTGACGCTTAATCTAAAGTGTAAGAAGAGGGAAAGCAAGAACTTTAGATTTGTCATGTGAAACTCCTCTCAAGTATTTTCATATACTTCTCCCGAGACAAGTGAATCAACCTCTCACCTCTATCTCGAACAATTTTATACAAGAATCGTCACTGGACCTAAATCTTTCATGGCAAATGACTCTAATGAATCTTCAACTCAATTCTGGTCATGTTCTTGCCTACAATCAACATATCGTCAACATACAAAACATAAGATGATAAAATCATCCTCACCAAACATCCGACAAACACACAATGATCAAGAAGTTTCTTATACCATGCTCCCCATAACTGACTCAAACTTTTATACCATCGTCTCGGCTGTTTAATCCATAAAGATTTCTTCAAGACAAACCAAATCCTCTTTCCATTTTTCTCAAAGCCTTCGTTGTACCTATATAAATCTCTTCCTCCAAGTCACCGTGAAGGAAAGGTTTTTACATCCATTCGCTCAACCTCTAGATCAAGACTCAGCCAATCCAATTACAACCCATTGATGACATTCACAAGAAAAATTTCATCAAAATCAACCCTCTTTGGCTGAATTCTTTTCACAACCAATCTATTTATATCGAGGATGCAAACTATTTTCTTTCATGCTTAATTCTATACACCCACTTATTATTACAATGCCTTCTTACTTAGTAATTTTACCATTTCAAATGTAATGCTGATTCTCTAAAGAATCCATCACTTCTCATGGCATTCCACCATTCATCCTCATCTTCCAATGCTTCACCAAAGCATCTGTGTTCTCCCCCATAAGTAATACATACTCACAGATTATACCTTGTCGATTTTATAGACTCCTCTCTCTCTTCTAACAGCTCATTGGTTCGTGATAGTTGGTGTCTCATCATGATCGCCACCATGATCACCAATACCATCATCATCATGTGCGGAGCATCAAGAGTGTATCAACATGAACCTCACCTTCAATTGACCGTGAACTGCATGTGTAGAGTAACATCAATCAATCAAACTCTCATTACTTTGAGTTGCTTTTCCAGACTTGTCAATGTCTTTAATGCCGATCTTCCATGAACATAAATATCTCTGCTCCTAATGAGCTTCTTCTCAACGGATCAAAATCGTACTCCAAACTTCATCTCAAGTTTTCGACCTTTCATCTTTGGGAATATGGACAAATGCCTGATCCAAATACCTCAAGTGATCAGAAACGCCCTTACAGTCCAAACCCTCTCTGGAATATCACCATCCAATGGAGTACTGGTGACAAGTTCAACACATGAACAACAACTCAAGGCTTCTCCCAAAAAGTATATGTAAGCTGATGTGAAATCAAACATCTAACCCTCTCGATAATCGCTCTATTCATCCTTTCTAGTAATCCATTCAACTGTGGAGTCTTGTGTGTCTTTTGATGCCTATATACCATGATCACTGAAAACATCAAATGGTCCGCAATATCACCACCATTATCACAGGATACACTTCAACTTCTTTCCCGTTGTCTTTCAACCAATGCCACAAAATGCTGAAATATCCAAGAACCTGATCCTTTGTTCATAGTATAAACCCACAACTTCCTAGAATGATCATCAATGAATGTGACAAAATATGATGCACCACCAATATATCTTGTCTTCATCACACACATCCTGAATGCATCAAGTATCTCGGGTTTCTAAGGTACGTAAGACGAACGAAACCCTGTGTTGTTTTCCCCAAAACAATGTGTACACCTGTAAGTGTAACCAGAGATATTAGAATAACCTTTCTTTTCGACAACACAGATAATCCCTTCCTCTCATGAGTCTTATGCCATAATTCCATGGCATCATCATCTCCAGTTAATAATGTCTTTGGAGACCTTAGCATCCAATAGAAAGATGAAGACTTCACCTCGAGCCACAACCATAGAACCACGTGATAGCCATTTACCTCCTCAAATCATGTAAACATCATCATCAAGTCTTCCGTATATCAAGTTTAATCAATATCCGAACATGCTTAACTCCTTAAGCAATAACCTAGTACCAATACTAGTCTCCAAGCAAATATCACCAATGCCAACAACCTGAGCCAAACCATCATTACCCATCTTCACAACCATAACTACCCGAAGTGTAGGTAGAGAACAAATCTCGTGTGAGCATACAGTAGTAGCCCACTATCAACCACCCAACTGAGTCCGCATGCAATATTAATGGCATCGTCATTTTCAAGAAGAATAAGAAACTGTTCATCGGTGACATTTACCCGATCTTCACCATCTTCTTGTCTTTTCCTTGCTTATTGTCCTTTTCAACTTCCAATCCTTCTTCAAATGTCCCTTCATGACAATAATGACACTCCATTCGAAATTTGTTAGATTTGCTCCTCCCTGCTCTGTTCCTTTCGGCTCCAGATGTACTCCTCCCCTGACTCGGTTAAGAACATTTGAGCGAGGAACTAGGATTTGACTGCCTCTAGTCCTCTCATTTAACATAATCGCTCTTCACCAAATCCATCGAAATCGTCTTACGCGGAGTTAAAGAGACATCCTAAACACTCCCAAGAATCTAGTAATGTACCAAGAAGCCACAAACGTGAATCTCATCATCAAATTTGATGGCCATGTCTGAAAGCTTGTTAAGCAATCCCTGAAATGCATTCAAGTGATCCGTCACAGAGTTCCTCCGATACCTCAACTACAACTTCTTCATCATGTACATCTTATTATTCCGAAGCAAATAATTGCTCCACCTTCAACACAAAGAACGAGCATTAGTCTCATTTTCAACATGATGCAACACATTATCATCTATCCATTGCCTCATCGACCACACACTTGGCGATGTAGCAACTTCCACCGATCATCGCTTTCTCTCGATTTTCCCGAAAAACGAAATACAAAAAGATCTTCCATCTTGCCTTTCCATAGATGATAGTTAGCACCATTCAAGCTTATCATTCTGCCCATATTTTCCATCTCTTTCACAAGCAAACCAATAACCAAAGTTATCAAACAAGGTTCAAAACTCACAAACCCAAGCTCCGATACCACTTTGTCAAAAAACGCTGAGCAGCGGAATAATCTTCCCCGCACTTGTGTAAATCTGTGAGGAATATATGTGTAATGACAGTAAGAACTCAATGCGATAATATAAATAACACCGTAAATTTTTACGTGGAAACCTCTTTAGTGTGAAGAGTAAAACCACGGGACCGTAGTCCACTCAAAATCCACTGTATCAAATGTTTTGAGTTACAACCACATCCTCTCTGTTCTCACAGAACAAATCCAGAGACTCAAGCTCCAAAAAATTAATCTCCAACACAAGAGAGACAACAAAAGACAGCACAACAAGAGCCTAGAAATTGCAGTCACAACGACTCACGCTCACTAGATTCCGGCAACCAAATAAGATCATGCATAAATCCAAGATAAACGAGTCAAGAACACCTCTGCAAAATTTCAGCTCAATCAGAGAAGAACTCACCGTCGGATTTCTCAAACACTCCAATAGATGCTGCTGAATACTCTGCAGCTTAACAGTCACGAACAGCTTCGGTAAAACTCCGATATCTCCCAAACCAACCGTTGAAAACTTAATCCCACCGTTGAATCTGAAGACCACTGAGTCACGAAGCTACTCACCAAAAATCAGCAAGATCAGAGTTCGTTTGAGTGTCCGATCGTGCTCTGAAACGAAAACGGCGATTCTGTTTTCTCTCTTCTCCAAAACGGTGATTCTGTTTTCTCTCTTCTCCAAAACGAAAATCAGCCACTTTTCTCACTATTTTTTTTTCTCTTATTGTACAATTAGGGTAAGATACATATATATATATATCTCTCTTATTTACCCTAACTCATAACCAAGGTTCTTTCTTAACAACAAAAATTGGTTTCCCCACTAGGAGGAAAACCAACACTGTTTCCGTCGTCGGAGTGACTGCTAATGGTGAAATAATTATGTCCATGGATTATACATCTAACCCCTTTTTTGTTTTATTCTTAAATCCCGAAAGGAAAACTCTCGAAAGAGTTGAAATCCAAGGTTTTGAAGCTCCTAGGAATCGTAGTATAGTTTACACCTTTGTAGACTATGCGGAAGATCTCAAGTTTATATAACTCAAGAGTCTAGCTAGTTTACCTGTAAATGTGACTTTTCATCGACATGTTTCGGTGTGAGCTTCATCATTTTGTTGGCTTATTAATTTGTTTTCCCAGGTTTTAGATCTTCTCGATGTTACTTGAAAGCAAAATAATGTTTCATCCCTCATCGGTTGCATTTTAATAAAACATCATTTCGTAATGATATTATAGTTTAAAAGGTTCTTTTAAGATCTCTCTTATATATCAATTTTTTTTTTCTGTTTTTTCGTTTCTAAGAAATTATTGGATGATACCCGAAACCGACAGCCAGACAGTCCCCAACTTAAAAAAAAATAAAAATCTACCCTTGGTTTTGACCCAAAAAAAAAACAACTCTACACTTGGTGACTCAATGTTTTTTTTTTTTTGGAATCAAATTAATAATTTTGAGTCCGAGAGAATGAAGCTCCGATGATCAAAAGAATGTAATTCTCGGGAATCGATCAGCCTGACCAGAACAATTCTCACCAATAAAAGGGAACCACCTCACTACTACCACATTTTTCATGTTCATACATATAATCAATTGAGAGTATCAACACAGCTTAATTAATCTCAAAGACTAAAACTTTGACACCCATATAACACCTTACTCTTGTGCAAATTAACAAGAAGAGTGAGTCGTTAAACAATGAAACATTCAAAAACAAGCGGCGCTATCTGAAACAAGATTATGAAATTTTATCAGCCAGACAGTATTAGTCTAGCTCGAAATGATGTTCAACGGTCGCATTAGCAATCCGGAAAAAAGCCAGTGAGTATATTGCTATTATTTTACATGAAAGACAATGACAATGATGATGATAGCAATTAAAACCAGAGGAGTTGAGTTTTTTATTTGTCTTAAGTTTCTTTGCGGGGTTATTACTAAGTCTTAAAAAGACGCATCCCCAAGCACGCTTTTACTTGCTGGGTCATAGTTCGTGATAGACTCTCAACTAGAGATAAGATCCGATGCTTCTTTCCCCAGGCCCCCTCCTCCTGCGTCCTCTGCAATTCAGACCCAGAGACAAGGGAGCACCTTCTTTTCACTTGTCTTTATTCTCATTATCTACTTACTGCTTTTCTGCGCACGATTCTCCCTGATTTAGGCTTCCCTTCTGTTTTGTAGTGGCTTCCGCATTCATCCACCAATTCCACCCTAAAGCTCATCTATCACCTCCTCCTCCAAACTGTTGCATACTTGCTTTGGTGGGAGAGGAACGCATGTATCCACACCGTTACTTCAAGGCCGCCTTCTCAACTTCTTAAAGAGATCTTCACCACCACCAAGACCAAGCTTCTTGCTCTTACTCACTCCACTCCGTCGCACAACCCTTCTCTTCTCCAAGTTTGGTTCCGTCATCAGTCCTCCGTTATCCCCACCACCACCATGGCCATCATTGCCTCCAATCCATCCATTTTCACCTCCAATCACACTTCTTAGCAGTTGTACCCTTTTTCCTTCGTCCGGTTTTGTCCCAATTATGTTTTTTGCGGCAAGGTTTTAACAATTCAGCTACTTTTACCCCTTTTCTCTCATTTTCTTTTCTATGTATCTTATTGGCTTATTTTTTCATTTCTAAACTTCTATTTTTGCTTTAATAAAATTAACGTCTTAAGCAAAAAAAAAAAAAAATGTTATATCGTGTTCACTGCATTATAATTTGTTCGTGTCCATAATGAGGGAGTGGTTTCACCATTGTCCATTATAATTTGTTTTCACTCTCATTGTCAGTAATACCATTTACGAATCATATGAAGGATGGGTGGGGACTACCTACGGGAAACTCTTGTTTGTGAGCGATGGATCCTCTACACTTTATCTGGCTGCCCCTGGAACATTAAAAAGTATCTCATCAATACTGCATTAAGTGGTGCACTTTGTATATTTTCCTCATATAACTTGTTGATGTTATTCATGTGCCCTTGGTTCAAATATTGCTATGTCCGAGATACTAAAGGTGGCATTTTACGTTTTTTCTTCTCTGTAGTTACTGACAAGTATACGGTCAGATATAATGGTGATGAAGTAAAAAATAACCTTGGGGTTCGCCTAAATCGTGGGAAATAGGCAATCTGGTTTAAAGAAAGCACCCCCAAACATGGTTTCAATTTCTGGGTCGTGCACCAGTTTCGCCAAAGAGTCACAAATTGGAGCATCAAAATAACAAACGCTTGATGTCTATGCAATCTGCTTACATAAAAGAGGAATAACAGAGTATAAATAAAAGAGTGATACACTTGTAAAGGTATTCAATCGGTGAGGATTGATTAGGATCAGAGAGTTGGTGTAGGGAGTCATTCAGGCACTCAAGAATCAACCTGTACAGCTTGTAGATTGGATTGAGAAGTAATAAAGAGAGAGAGAGAGAGAGAGAGAGAGAGAGAGAGAGAGAGAGAGAGAGAGAGAGATCCATACTGTGAATCTATCACGAACTCGTAAAGCTTACGTGAATCTTTTCTCAAACTGCCTTCACTCACACGTTATCTCATGTTTGTTCTCCCCTAGTTTCGTCCAGCCTTTTTAATTCTTTTGGGCCTAAAAAAACATCCTCAGTTATGTTTTAACCCTCTAACATCTTAAACCCCTATTTTTTTGACATATTGCTTTCAAAATATCCCAACTCTATTCGAACTTGGACTTCTATATTTAAGTAACTTTAGAGTTGTTGCCTTTGAAACCATAAATTGGAGCCTACGGTAGGTCTGGAACAAAAACACAGTACTGATATTTGAAATTCGATGGAGAGAGAAGATAACTCAGATCCCATCCCGATTAATATCATTCTCGAGATTGTCTACTAAGTCGATCACTAGGTTTGGTCTCGCATCCAAGTTCTGTGCGTCTATACTTAGAGGTCCAGATTTCACTGAGTTGTTCCTGATCGACTAGGTCCTCGACTCGACCGCTGCGTCTCTTATTTGCCATCAATTATTTCGCTAAGTGGCGCGTCACCTCAGCCTCATAATCCAGATGAGAAGCATTCTCTTGTAGTAGCCGCTGATTTTCATATGCAGTACTTTGGATACATGGCCCCCATAAATAATTGTGGCCCTGTCTCTGGCTTGCTATATGTCCCTAATATGCAAATCTCAAAGGAGGATAGAGATAATGTGACGGTGATATGTAACCCTAGCACGGGACAGTACCTCGATAACGTCAACTGAGAAGTAAGAGCGATTCTAGAAGCTTATTAGGTTATGATCCGATTGGAAAACAATACAAGGTACTGACCATAACCAATTCACCTTATGGAGAGGAACATATTCTGACATTAGGAACTGGAAAAGTGTCATGGAGTAAGATCCAATGTCCAGTACGCCATTATCCTAGAAGTGGAGGGATATGTTGGGAAGAATCGGAGAATGGCAATAAAGAAGAAGAAGATTTTAAACTGAAATTGCTTGATTAATTTAGAGAAGTACAAAAAGTCTGAGATTACAAATTGAAAATATATATAGAGAAGAAAAGAACTACCCATAACCCACAATTAGAAAATACTGAATTAGAAAACAACCTAATTACTTGAAACTACTCACGATTCCTAAACCATAAAACAATTACCCTAAAATTAAGGTTCAATTTTGAATCAATCAACAGGATATGCATCAATGGGGTTTTGTACTTCATAGCTTTTGGCTACCAAAACATTGTTGTGAAAATAGCTTGCTTTGATGTTAGGTATGAAAAGCTTACGTTTTCTTGACGCAGATTCTACTACTAGCTAGGATCATATCCATTTGTTCTTTGCCTACTAAACTGATTAATTAGTGGGGTAAATTAGGCATGATTAGTTGGTACTGGTACAATCAACCTAACGGAATCCTTGTGTTGCGTTTGTGGATTCTTGAGAATGCCAAGAAACAGGAATGGTTGCGACGTGAATACACTTTGCCGGTGAATATAGTCATATGGAATTTTATCAGCCAAGACAGTATTCGGTCTGTTTGGACGGATATGACATTGACCAGTAGCAATCCGGTGAAAAGCCAGTACGTAGTTATATTGATATTATATTACATGAAAGACAGTGACAATGATGATGATAGCAATTAATTATAACTAGAGGCGTGAGTTGCAGTTTGATACCACAGAGAAAACTCCTGCTAAAACTTGAGGTTTGAGTTGCAGTTAATCATTCAGAAAGACACTCTCAAGAGTTTTCAGCTTTTTTGGTTATGAAGGCCCTAGCTATATTTTACTTAAGTTAATGCTGTTTATGAAATCTGTTTCCTTTTATTATATAAGACTCACTAATTAGCGTAGCCGATTCTTTATTGTTTTAGGCTATTTCAGGTTTACGTGGTTGGCTAACATAGGTTTCACATATGACCACAATTTAAGAAAAGTGTGTACTCTTCTTCGCTACAAGAAAACAGCACGTATTCTGACGGACATATCTGTCGGTCAGCCGTCGGAAACAGCGATTTCCGACGGGTTTCCCACGCATGAGAAACCGTCAGTTTGAAGTCGTCGGAAATCAACTTTCGTCAGAAAGCCGAAGCAAAATTCCTACGGATTACTGATGAAAACATTCCGACGGATGACCGATGAAAAACACCGTCGGATATAATATTCCGACGGCTTTCCGAGTGAACAAACGGTCAAAGATTTTTCCGTCGGAAAACCGATGGGTTTATTTATTCCCACGGAAAACCGACAGATTTATATATTCCCACGGAAAACCGACGGATTTATTTATTCCCACGGAAAACCGACGGATTTATATATTCCCACGGAAAACCGACGGATTTATTTATTCCCACGGAAAACCGACAGTATTAATAAAATAAAAAACAAATATAATTTTTTTTTTATAATTCTAATATTTTTTAAAAATTAAAAATTTAATTAAAAATTCATAAATATAAAAATTCTAATAATTTAAATTAAACATTAAATAAAAGTGAAACATTGTTCAAATATATAATTATAAAAACATAAATGTACTAATCCATCTCTGGAGGACGGAAATCCGGAAAATGCTGGCTCAAAAACGTCGAGAAATAATATTGAGAGGCAGTCAACTTGGCAATTCTTGCATTCTTTTCCTCCAATTCAGTCCTCAGCCTCTGAAGCTCTTGTGTGACCGCAGGATCCGCTTGTTGTGTAAACGACGACGTTGCAGTGCCAGCTTCTGGAAGGCGTCCTAATCCAAAAACACGTCCTCGGTTTCTAGGAGTTTCCTAAGAAATTATAAACAAATATTAAAATACTGAAAATTAATAAAAATAATACAACTTCTGGAAATTTATTTACCTCGAGGACTAGTTGGTTCATGACTTCCCGCGTCAATGAATTAGAACCCGAAGCAGATCCTCTTTCTTCAGATAGCTAAGTAAGCTTCTCCTGCTTCTTCTGCTCGACGTTGTTCATGATTTTGCACGCCAACTTGTCTTGTACTTGCCGATTTTTTTATTGGTGTGCGTGTCGACCAAGATTTCATACAAATCTGGTCGCACACCACCGGCCTTGGCAGTCTGGTTAAACAAATAAAGTGTTAGTAAATAAAAATATAAAGGAAATTATGCCTCGAACGTCATTGCACCCGCATTATGTGTTGCGATTCCGAGTCCATCCCGTTCACTCAAGCGGTTCGTCCTGTTTCGTGCGGAGATCGCCTTGGCCTCTTCTATACTCCAGTAACGAATGTACGCCTCCCAAACATCTGGGTCGAGATCCCTGGGCTTCGGTTTACCCTTCTTCCACTTCTGCTTCGAACTGTAGACATGTTCGCTAACGAACGCCCTAAGAACCTCGAGGTTAATTCTAGAGTCCCAATTGAAATCTTGCTAAAAAAATAAAAATAAAAATAAAAAATTAGTTACATCAAGATTAAATGATAATAACAAACCATAATAAAGTAAATAAATTTCATACCGCGAAAGTACGGTACCAGCTCTCTCACCGCTTTTTTGGCATATCTCTGTATGAGGAATACATCTCCGGGAGTTGGTGATGGAGCATACTCATAATCGACTTGGTGATCCTGTTTTTACGACGAAACGTACAATTAAAATAATAAAAAAAATAAAATAATAAGTGTTAAAAGATATTATAAAATACTAAAATTTTATACCAGGTGGCTCCATTCAGACGTTGTGGGTGAAGCATCGGTAAACGTTCTCGGCCCGGTTGAGCAAGAACCTCCTCTCGGCCCGGGCTTCGGAACTCTCCGAAGGTGGAACATTAGAAGGAGTGGCGGAACTACTCCTCTGAATCGCAGGAGCACTCAGAGCTCTCTGAGACTGATGGAGGAAATCCTCATAACTCCTAAAACGAGTAAATGATTAGTAAGAAATATCATAATTGGAAACTTACATCAAAATTATTATTCATTAATTATTAGTAAATTGAAATCCGAAATTCATAATACTAATTGATAAGCTAAATTCAAAAATCAAAATTGTAAAACATGAATGACTAATAAATAATCACAAAATAATAAATTCATAATACTAATTTCAAACATAAATCAGAAAATCAAAATCAAAAAACCTAAATAACAAATTCTAAATCATTAAAAGTAATATTTTACAAAATTACGAAATCTAAATCCTAATTTCATAATAGTAATTTCTAACATAAATAAAAAAAATAAATGATATAACCTAAATCACTAATGTTTATTTCTAAATTCTAAATAATTAAACCAAATATCAAAATTACTAAATCTAAATCCTAATTTCTTAATACTAATTTGCAACAAAAATCAAAAAATCTACATCATAAAACCTAAATAAAAAATTCTAAATAATTAAACCAAATCGATGGCAAACCGACGGTATCTACATTTAAATTGATATCTAATTGTACTTACAAAATCTTAATCCTAATTCTCTAAATAAATATGATTTTAAATAAATAAGATTTTTAACAATTAAGATTTAATAAATATGTTTTCATATGCATTGTAAAGTATTTTAGTTTTATGATTTTATATGTAGTTTTAAATTTGATTTCTTATCTATATATATATAAATATAAATAAACATCACCATCAGTTTTCCATCGGCATTATTGATGGAAAACCGCGAAGAAAAACAGGTTCTCTATCGGTATTACCGATGGAAAACCGACGGTATCTACTTTTAAATTGATATCTAATTGTACTTACAAAATCTTAATTCTAATTCTCTAAATAAATATGATTTTAAATAAATAAGATTTTTAACAATTAAGATTTAATAAATATGTTTTCATATGCATTGTAAAGTATTTTAGGTTTATGATTTATGTATTTTTAAATTTGGTTTCTTATCTATATATATATAAAAATAAACATCACCGTCCGTTTTCCATCGGTATTACCGATGGAAAACCGACGGAAAGAGCAAAACCGTCGGTTTGCCATCGGTATTACCGATGGCAAACCGACGGTATCTACTTTTAAATTTATATCTAATTGTACTTACAAAATCTTAATCCTAATTCCTTAAATAAATATGATTTTAAATAAATAAGATTTTTAACAATTAAGATTTAATAAATATGTTTTCATATGCATTGTAAAGTATTTTAGATTTATGATTTTATATGTATTTTTAAATTTGATTTCTTATCTATATATATATATATATATATATATATATAAACATCACCGTCGGTTTGCCATCGATATTACCGATGGAAAACTGACAAGAAGAACAAAATCGTCGGTTCTCCATCGGTAATACCGATGGCAAACCGACGGTATCTACATTTAAATTTATATCTAATTGTACTTACAAAATCTTAATCCTAATTTCCTAAATAAATTTGATTTCAAATAAATAAGATTTTTAACAATTAAGATTTAATAGATATGTTTTCATATGCATTGTAAACTATTTTAGACTTATGATTTTATATGTATTTTTAAATTTGATTTCTTATCTATATGTATATATAAAATACCGATGGCAAATCGACGGAAAGAACAAAACCGTCGGTTCTCTATCTGTAATACCGATGGCAAACCGACGGTATCTACTTTTAAATTTATATCTAATTGTACTTACAAAATCTTAATCCTAATTCTCTAAATAAATATGATTTTAAATAAATAAGATTTTTAGCAATTAAGATTTAATAAATATGTTTTCATATGCATTGTAAAGTATTTTAGTTTTATGATTTTATATGTATTTTTAAATTTGATTTCTTATCTATATATATATAAATATAAATAAACATCACCATCAGTTTTCCATGGGCATTACCGATGGAAAACCGGAAAAACAAAACTCGGTTCTCATCGGTAAGATCAAAACGTATCTACTTTTAAATTTATATCTAATTGTACTTACAAAATCTTAATCCTAATTCTCTAAATAAATATGATTTTAAATAAATAAGATTTTTAACAATTAAGATTTAATAAATATGTTTTCATATGCATTGTAAAGTATTTTAGTTTTATGATTTTATATGTATTTTTAAATTTGATTTYTTATCTATATATATATAAATATAAATAAACATCACCATCAGTTTTCCATGGGCATTACCGATGGAAAACCGACGGAAAGAACAAAACCGTCGGTTCTCTATCGGTAATACCGATGGCAAACCGACGGTATCTACTTTTAAATTTATATCTAATTGTACTTACAAAATCTTAATCCTAATTCCTTAAATAAATATGATTTTAAATAAATAATATTTTTAACAATTAAGATTTAATAAATATGTTTTCATATGCATTGTAAAGTATTTTAGATTTATGATTTTATATGTATTTTTAAATTTGATTTCTTATCTATATATATTTATATATATATATATATATAAACATCACCGTCGGTTTGCCATCGATATTACCGATGGAAAACCGACGGAAAGAACAAAATCGTCGGTTCTCCATCGGTAATACCGATCGCAAACCGACGGTATCTACATTTAAATTTATATCTAATTGTACTTACAAAATCTTAATCCTAATTTCCTAAATAAATATGATTTTAAATAAATAAGATTTTTAACAATTAAGATTTAATAGATATGTTTTCATATGCATTGTAAACTATTTTAGATTTCTGATTTTATATGTATTTTTAAATTTGATTTCTTATCTATATGTATATATAAAAATAAACATCACCGTCGGTTTGCCATCGGTATTACCGATGAAAAACCGATGGAAAGAACAAAACCGACGGTATCTACATTTAAATTGATATCTAATTGTACTTACAAAATCTTAATCCTAATTCTCTAAATAAATATGATTTTAAATAAATAAGATTTTTAACAATTAAGATTTAATAAATATGTTTTCATATGCATTGTAAAGTATTTTAGTTTTATGATTTTATATGTAGTTTTAAATTTGATTTCTTATCTATATATATATAAATATAAATAAACATCACCATCAGTTTTCCATCGGCATTATTGATGGAAAACCGACGGAAAGAACAAAACCGTCGGTTCTCTATCGGTATTACCGATGGAAAACCGACGGTATCTACTTTTAAATTGATATCTAATTGTACTTACAAAATCTTAATTCTAATTCTCTAAATAAATATGATTTTAAATAAGATTTTAATTTTTAACATATTAAAGTATTTTATGATTTATGTAGGTTTCTTATCTATATATATATAAAAATAAACATCACCGTCCGTTTTCCATCGGTATTACCGATGGAAAACCGACGGAAAGAGCAAAACCGTCGGTTTGCCATCGGTATTACCGATGGCAAACCGACGGTATCTACTTTTAAATTTATATCTAATTGTACTTACAAAATCTTAATCCTAATTCCTTAAATAAATATGATTTTAAATAAATAAGATTTTTAACAATTAAGATTTAATAAATATGTTTTCATATGCATTGTAAAGTATTTTAGATTTATGATTTTATATGTATTTTTAAATTTGATTTCTTATCTATATATATATATATATATATATATATATAAACATCACCGTCGGTTTGCCATCGATATTACCGATGGAAAACTGACAAGAAAAGTAAAATAATCGGTTCTCCATCGGTATCTGATAATAACTTATCTTTATACACACAAAATCTTAATCCAATTTCTAAATAAATTTGATTTCAAATAAATAAGATTTTTTTAAGATTTAATAGATATGTTTTCATATGCATTGTAAACTATTTTAGACTTATGATTTTATATGTATTTTTAAATTTGATTTCTTATCTATATGTATATATAAAATACCGATGGAAAACCGACGGAAAGAACAAAACCGTCGGTTCTCTATCGGTAATACCGATGGCAAACCGACGGTATCTACTTTTAAATTTATATCTAATTGTACTTACAAAATCTTAATCCTAATTCTCTAAATAAATATGATTTTAAATAAATAAGATTTTTAGCAATTAAGATTTAATAAATATGTTTTCATATGCATTGTAAAGTATTTTAGTTTTATGATTTTATATGTATTTTTAAATTTGATTTCTTATCTATATATATATAAATATAAATAAACATCACCATCAGTTTTCCATGGGCGATGGAAAACCAAAAAAAACCGTCGGTTTCTTCTCGGTAATACCGATGGCAAACCGACGGTATCTACTTTTAAATTTATATCTAATTGTACTTACAAAATCTTAATCCTAATTCTCTAAATAAATATGATTTTAAATAAATAAGATTTTTAACAATTAAGATTTAATAAATATGTTTTCATATGCATTGTAAAGTATTTTAGTTTTATGATTTTATATGTATTTTTAAATTTGATTTTTTATCTATATATATATAAATATAAATAAACATCACCATCAGTTTTCTATCGGCATTACCGATGGAAAACCGACGGAAAGAACAAAACCGTCGGTTTTCCATCGGTATTACCGATGGAAAACCGACGGTATCTACTTTTAAATTGATATCTAATTGTACTTACAAAATCTTAATCCTAATTCCTTAAATAAATATGATTTTAAATAAATAATATTTTTAACAATTAAGATTTAATAAATATGTTTTCATATGCATTGTAAAGTATTTTAGATTTATGATTTTATATGTATTTTTAAATTTGATTTCTTATCTATATATTTATATATATATATATATATATCACCGGTTTGCCATCGATATTACCGATGGAAAACCGACAAAAGAAAAATCGTTTCCATCGGTAATACCGATCGCAAACCGACGGTATCTACATTTAAATTTATATCTAATTGTACTTACAAAATCTTAATCCTAATTTCCTAAATAAATATGATTTTAAATAAATAAGATTTTTAACAATTAAGATTTAATAGATATGTTTTCATATGCATTGTAAACTATTTTAGATTTCTGATTTTATATGTATTTTTAAATTTGATTTCTTATCTATATGTATATATAAAAATAAACATCACCGTCGGTTTGCCATCGGTATTACCGATGAAAAACCGATGGAAAGAACAAAACCGATGGTATCTACTTTTAAATTGATATCTAATTGTACTTACAAAATCTTAATCCTAATTCTCTAAATAAATATGATTTTAAATAAATAAGATTTTTAACAATTAAGATTTAATAAATATGTTTTCATATGCATTGTAAAGTATTTTAGATTTATGATTTTATATGTATTTTTAAATTTGATTTCTTATCTATATATATATATATATATATATATATAAATAAACATCACCGTCGGTTTGCCATCGATATTACCGATGGAAAACCGACGGTATCTACATTTAAATTTATATCTAATTGTACTTACAAAATCTTAATCCTAATTCCTTAAAAAATATGATTTTAAATAAATAAGATTTTTAACAATTAAGATTTAATAAATATGTTTTCATATGCATTGTAAAGTATTTTAGATTTATGATTTTATATGTATTTTTAAATTTAATTTCTTATCTATATATATATATATATATATATATATAAATAAACATCACCGTCAGTTTGCCATCGATATTACCGATGGAAAACTGACGGAAAGAACAAAATCGTCGGTTCTCCATCGGTAATACCGATGGCAAACCGACGGTATCTACTTTTAAATTTATATCTAATTGTACTTACAAAATCTTAATCCTAATTCCCTAAATAAATATGATTTTAAATAAATAAGATTTTTAACAATTAAGATTTAATAAATATGTTTTCATATGCATAGTAAAGTATTTTAGATTTATGATTTTATATGTATTTTTAAATTTGATTTCTTATCTATATATATATATATATAAATAAATATCAGCGTATTGATTTTATATGTATTACGGATGGAAAACCGACGGTTTTGTTCATTACCGTAGGTTTTATGTCGGTATATTTAAAATAAGACCATTTAAAAATTAGCCGTTTAACAATTAACGCGTCGGGGAGCCTGGTCAGTAGCCGTTGGTTTTCCGTCGGTTCCGTCTTATATAAACCATCATACATGAACATTTCACTATCTCATAAAATTTCTCTACCTATATTATTCTCATATTATCTATACATCGTCTATTACAAATATGTCATCGTCAAGTCAATATAATTATTTTCGATCCTGGATGGACAGACCAATGCGTGATCCCGAGAGAGAGCAACTTACAGAAGAGTTTGTCGAAGGTGTACGACAGTTCATGAATTTTGCAACAAACCAGGAACTTGCTTTGCAAACGGGTAAAATCTATTGTCCTTGTCTTAAATGTAAGAATCGTAGATTTCTCAATATTTTAGAAGTAAGTTCGCATTTACATCATAGAGGATTTATGCCGGGTTACAAGATTTGGTATTCGCATGGAGAAAATGATTCTATGGTAGATTTTGCTAGTACAAGTGTAACTTTTACGTCGGATAGAATAGGGGAATCTACACCAGAAATAGGGGGTAATGTCGATTATGTTCAGATGGTATATGATGCATATCATGTAAATGCTCTGGACTTTGTTGATTCTAGAGGAGAAAGATCAGTAGAGGAGCGTAATTTAGAAGTACAAAGATTGTTCGATATGTTAGATGCGGCAAAACAGCCATTGTATAGAGGTTGTCTAGAGGGAATATCACCGTTATTGGCTGCAACTGAATTGATGACAATCAAGACGGATTACAATTTGTCGGAGACTTGTGTTGATACATTTGCTGATTATATGAAAAGACATTTGCCTGCGGATAGTAATTATCCATCAACATACTATGAGATTCAGAAGTTGGTGGCTGGGCTTGGCTTATCATATCAGGTGATAGATGTGTGCAGCAACAATTGTATGATCTACTGGAGAGATGATTCAAATCGGTTAGTTTGTCGGTTTTGTCGCAATCCTCGGTATCAAGATACAAAGTCAGGGTTCCATCAAACGGATGTGATATTTGCCACTAGCGGAGAAGTTGAAAAGAGTATATCAATCAGAGCGGACAACACAGTCTATGAGATGGCATTCGGATCATCCACGGGATGGAGATATATCACATCCGTCCGACGCTGAAGCATGGCGACACTTTCAGAATGTTTATCTTGATTTTGCAGCTGAGAGCAGGAATGTGTACCTTGGTTTATGCACCGATGGTTTTAATCCTTTCGGAAAGCATGGAAGACAATATTCATTGTGGCCAGTAATCGTGACACCATACAATTTGCCACCATCTTTATGCATGAAGAGAGACTTTCTTTTCCTCTCAATTCTCGTTCCTGAACCTGAGCATCCAAAGAGATCACTTGATGTTTTCTTACAGCCATTCATTTATGAGTTGCAGATGTTATAGGAACATGGAGTTCAGGCATTCGACGTTTCATTGCAGACAAATTTTTTAATGCGGGCAGTGCTTATGTGGACCATAAGTGATTTTCCAGCATATTGTATGTTATCTGGATGGAAAACACATGAGAGATTATCGTGTCCATATTGTCAAGACAATACAGATGCGTTCCAATTGAGAAATGAGCGTAAAACATCTTGGTTTGATTGTCATAGACGTTTTTTGCCAGACGATCATCCCTATCGCCGAAGCACCACATTGTTTACCAAAAACAAAAAGGTTTTTGATGGTCCACATCCTGAGTTAGATGGTTATAGCATTTTAACACAGTTACGAGATTTTGGGACGGAAGAAACGGTTCGTTGTGGCGGAAACGGACATAGTCCGGTAGATGGAGTTGGCGTATACCATAACTGGCATAAGAAGAGTATCTTTTGGGATCTGCCATACTGGAAGGACCATCTATTGAGGCATAATCTAGATGTCATGCATATTGAGAAATTTTTTTTTGAAAACTTGATTAACACTGTTCTCAATCTCCTAGGAAAACGAAAGACAATCTGAAGTCTAGATTGGATTTGCCAGATATATGTTCTCGAAAAGCTCTTCATGTTGTGGGGAATAACAACAAAGGTCCTATACCCCAATTCTGTTTACCTTTGGCTGCAAAACATGAGTTTTTCGAATGGATTGCCAACAATGTTAGATTTCCGGATGGATACGTATCGAATCTACGAAACTGCATTGATTATGGTGAAGAGAAGTTTTCTGGTTTTAAAAGTCACGATTGTCATGTCATAATGCAGCGCCTTCTTCCGTTTGCATTTGCATATTTTCTTCCACAAAACGTTCACAAGTCAATTGCAGGTAATTTTGTCTGCATAAATATTACAGGTAATTTTGTCTGCATAAATATTACAGGTAAAGACTACATCAAGTATTGTTTTAATTGGTTTATGTTTTTTCTCAGGTATACCTGCTTTTTTCCGGGATTTATGTACTAGATCTTTGACGGTTGATGGTATTCGTAATTTGGAGACGCATATACCAATTATCCTATGTAATTTGGAGAAGAGTTTTCCCCCTTCATTTTTTGATGTTATGGAGCATCTTCCAATTCATCTTTCTCGTGAAGCAGCACTAGGTGGTCCTGTTCAATATCGGTGGATGTACCCGTTCGAGAAGTATATGTATCATCTGAAGAAAAAGGTTAAAAATTTGAGTAAAGTAGAGGGGTCTATTGTCCCAATGCATGGCGCACATTTTTCTGAATATTATTTTCCAAAACAAGTGCAAACAAAGAATCGTAGACCCGCTCGGCACGATGACGGAGGTGAAAAAGTAAGTTATCCAATCTATGTTCCTAGTCTCTTCCGACAGGTAAGGCGCATTTCAATTTTTATTATAAAAATTAAACATTCAATAATATTTTTAATTACAAGTTAAATCTATTTACATAAGTTGGACGACTAATTGGAAAAAGCAAAAAATGGAGATTAATTAAGGAGAAGCAAAATCATTTGCATATGTATATTCTCACAAATTGCGATGATCTTCTTGAGTATGAAAGGTATTTCATTTTTTAAAAATCTAAATATTTCTAATAATATTCATAATTTAAAAAATGTATTCATATTTTTATTTACAGGATTTATATGGCTCACATACGCTTTCATTACTCAACTTACACGGAGGAATCACTTAATGCGTTCAAAGAGAGTGAGTTCGCTCAATGGCTCGCATTTTATGTAAGTTTATTTGATTCACTTACGTTCTTTTTAATATTACTACAAGTTGATCTTGTTGTCGATTTTACCGACGAAGGTGATAACGAGATTTTTGATTATTCCGAGGAGGAACATGGAGAATTTAATTCACAATCCGATTCATCACCATCAGAGTATTCAGATAATACATCAGATGATAATTAGTTCAAATGTATTTTATTAATTTCACTCTTGTAATATTTTTATTTTCATTTGGTTTTAAATATATATATAGTTGTTATATGTAATATTTTTTCTCTAATATATTTTTAGAATTTTAAGTTACAATTTTAAATTTAATTTTTATTTTCATTTTATATAAAATACTATACGTTTGTTTACTTAGAAAAAAATATCAATTTCCTACGGATTACCTACGGAATTTGTATCCGTGGGAAATCCGTAATAAACTGTTTCGGAAATCTGTCGCTCTTCCGTCGGTTAGCCATCGTAATTTTGTCCGCTTTACCGACGGAAAATCATCGATTTTTTATTATCCATCGGAAATGTCCGACGGCTTTCCGTCAACCTAAATGTGAAAGGTTTGTTATCGGAAATCCATCAGAAACGTCCGACGGAACAACGGCCGTCGGAAACGCCGTCGGTAATGGCGCTGTTTTCTTGTAGTGCTTATCCTACTCATAGAATTTCTCTTTAGCGCTTTAGTTCTTAGCTATTAATTACCGCGAATTATCATGTTAAAACTAGTTTTCTATAAGCTTGCTTAAGTACAAATTAAATCTTAGCGAGCTTCTTCCTATGAAATTAAGGGAAAGCTCTCCGAGGCGAGGCGTAGATTGGAGATGCAAATACCTGTCAAGTGACTTCAAGATTCTTTGCATGGTTTATGACTAAGTTATAGGTACTAAGTTATATTGTGTCCACTGCGTTATAATTGTAAGTGAATTGAAAGCAAATGGATTCTTGCTCATAAGATCATTAACAAGATAGATATATAGGATCGAAAATGAGATACTTCATTAGAGCTATATTTAGTGTAAAAAAGTATAGAAAAGGATAAACTATTTACAACACCAAGCTATTTACAATTCTCTAGGTTTCATCTATTGTTCTTATAAGCTAAATAGTTCCACATCTTCAACCTTTAATTTTAATTTTATAAATATCCGATAGTAGTAGCCTTTGATAACACATATAAATGTAAATTATCATATTTGTACGTCGTATCAAAGATGGCATAATTTACTCATATATAGCATTTTAGTCGATAAAACAAAATGTGATTATATTTTACGTTGTGTTTTTCCTAGATAGTTTTTTTTTTCATAAAACTAACGTAATTAATGCGCCAAATATTATATATTTAAAAAAAAACATAATTTACCCAATCCATTGATTTTATTCATGTTCAACATAGCGTGCTCAATGAGTTTGATCGAGAAAACTTTTAATAAAGTATTAGCAGTATATTGCATTATGCTCCAAAAGCATTATAGTATAAAAGCTGTAAGATTTAATTAAAAACTTGATTGGTAGAACAGTGAGCATATAGATACAAAATTACTAAAATAGACATGATTCTACATGATTAGAACGTGTATGATTTTGATCATTCGGTGTTGAACTTTGTCTACAAGCTATATAACTTTTCTAATACTCAAATTTAGTATATTTGCAATATTTTCTCTGATGAGGACCATTTAAATATGTATGGACATTTATCAAAGTTGTATGGATCGAGCTCTTATAAGCATTTTGATGAACTCTATCAAAACCTATATATGCTTATTTTATTAAGATGATATTGGTACCTAGTACTTGCTTACTTTCTTAACCCTAAATCTTAATCAACAAGAAAACGTATTACCCACGCTGATGAAACTCTCAACCAATTAACGTAAAACACATGAGATCATGTTTATAACTAAAGGCAAATATGTCTTTTAATATTTTAAAAGTTTTTAAGACTTGAAAAAACTCAATTAAAGAGCATTAAGGTGTAGAGGAACCTTCTATGCTCTATTTAATGCTCTAAAAAACATTTGTGATTGGCTTTTAAGAGCATTAAGCTCTACTAAAAATCTTCCCAATCAAGTCCAATGTGTGTATAGCTCAGTTTGCGCAAACCATTTTAGATGGTTCGGTCGTGCCGTTTGAAACAAATGTTAATGATCAGAGACTTAGTTATAGACAAAAACCACTGAAAAAATTGAACTGATAAACATATATAATTCACAATTTTATATTAATAATCCACTAGCGAAAATACATTCACATGTAAGGAAACAGACCTTTGTGAACAAATACATTACTTGTGAATAAATCAATCATGTATTATACATATGAATAACTAATGCACTAACATATGGACAATATAATTTTTAGTTTTAGTTTTTACTGTTTAATATAAGACATATATTTTGATCTTTTTTAAAAAAAAATTTAGCGAGATGCCTTATAACCAATTATTGTACATTTGATTTCTTATAAGTTTATATTAAGTCAGTCCACCATAATGATCTATCGTTAAATAGTTTGTATATTAATTGATTTCAAATACAAATGCATCACAGTAAGAATTGACTTAATCATATAGATTTCGAATCAATTAATTTACAATGAACTAGTCGTAATTCTTAATTGAATTGACTTAACCATTTTGATTTGAAATCAATTAATATACAAAAAATTTAGTCGTAATTCTTAATTGAATTGACTTAACCAATTGGATTCAAAATCAATTAATATACAAAATACTATTCGTAATTCTTAATTGAATTGACTTAACCATTTGGATTCAAAATCAATTAATATACAAAAAAAAACTAGTCGTAAGTTTTAATTGAATTGACATAACCATTTGGATTCGAAATCAATTAATATACAAAGTACTAGTCGCAATTCTTAATTGAATTGACTTATTCATTTAGATACGAAATTAATATACATCTAGAGGTCAATCTTACATTAATGACTAAGCAAATTTCCCCCTATTGCATACATGTATATATATTAGATATAATCATGATTTATAGATGAGAAATAAAAACATTTCTTATTCAACAGAAAAATAACTAAGATTTTTTTCTTAAATAAATTATGATTTCTGAAGAAGACCTTTTGGTCGAAATTCTCATAAGAGTGCCTGTGAAAACCCTAGCGATATGTCTATGTGTATCCAAGCTTTGGGCCTCAATCATCCGCAGTCGATATTTCATCAACGCATACCAATCTCGATCCTCTACTCGTCAGCCACGTGTCATGTTTGCTTTACGTGATATATTCACATTTCTTCGTTGGCATATATTCTCGTCACCTCAACCACCTTCTTTGGTTACCAATGCGACATGCTGCATCGATAGTACTTCTCTTATGCCTGTTTGCGTCAATGGCTTGATATGTATCGAATACATGTATCGATTGTGGATATGCAATCCTGTCACGAGAAAGGGCGTACTTTTGCCCCAATCTGCTCCCCGTAAACCGTTCAGGACATGGTATATGGGATACGATCCTATCAATCATCAATATAAGGTCTTGTTTTTGTCAAAAGAATGTTTATTATGTCCCTATAAAGTGGAAGTGTTTACATTGGGAGGTCAAGGTTCATGGAAAATGATCGAGGATGGGAATATTGATTCTCCTGTAACCAGAGGAATATGCATCGATGGGGTTGTGTATTACGGTGCTCACACGTTGCATGGACCGATAATTGTGAGATTCTATGTGGCGACGGAAAAGTTTGGTACTTTCATTGAAATACCGGCCGAGGCTAGTAATGTTTATGTTATGTACTTTGGTTTCTATACCCTTGTGAACTACCAAGGGAAACTAGCTTTACTTGCTACAAAAACTATTAGCAAATATGATTTATGGGTTCTAGAAGATGCCGGGAAGCAAGAATGGTCTAAGGTTTCTATCATTATAACTCGAGAGATGTGTTCGTATGATCTTGTTTGGCCAGGTGTGGTGGGTTTTGTTGCTGGTAGTGGTGAGCTTATAGTTACAGCTCGTGGTCGATTTTATCAGTCTCATCTTGTCTATGTTGATCTCAAGATGAAACGTTCAAGGGAAGTTTGGTTCGGAGGAATCAGATGCTCATATCGATCATCTATGGTGCTTGCTTTCACGGATTACGTTGAAAGTATTATGTTATTGTAATAAGAAAAAGGAGAGTGATCTTGACATTATACATGAGTGAATGGATTCCTCTTACGTTTAATGTTCCTCATCAGTGTTATTTTTTCGATTTAATGTTTTAAGTTTATGTAGCAAGTCTCGTCCAAGTGAATCGTTTGTAAGACTTTGAATGTAATAATGCTCATTTTCTCGTCTTTTTTCTTCATTTTACATGTTAATTAATTAAGCAAAAGTTGTCACAACGGCGAGGGACACTATTACATAATTAAGAACTTATGCATAAGTTCTACATCCATGATTGCTGCAGATATTAGATATATGCAATTAGAGCTTCTTCATCATCCATAATTAGTTGGAAGCTCTAATTGCTTGGATTATGTCTAAGCCACTGTTTTCATTCTTTGGAGAGAGAGCGCAACAACCGACTACACATTAGCACGTCAATGACAGTCCAAGCTCTATTTCAACAGATAGAAATAATTTATTACTTACCTTAGTTTCTTCTTTTCCTTTCCAACACACTAAAAAATTACTTAATTTCATTTAAATATTCCATCATTTTGTTTCAGTTTTATATAATGTTCTTCTAAAACAAATATAGTTGGTAAAATTGATAAACTAATAATTACAATGACTTGTATAGTGATAAACTAATAATTACAATGACTTGTATAGTTATATAAAAATATTATGTTAAGAAGATATCATATTCAATAATATAATACTAAAATATAAAAATTAATTTATGTATATAATGACCCCCATAAAAATCATATTTAACTCCGCCGGAGTTAACCACATACACCCCATGTTCATTTTGACAACTAATTGGCCATGAACCATCCTTGGTCACAATGGCGATGAAGTGCCATGTTATTTTCTTGACTCTTTTGCCACGGTTTTTCCGTGTACACTTAGCCACTTTTATTTTTGTGATTGATTTTCAGAGCCAGGGACATATCGTGGATCGTGGATCGTGTCTTCTATGTAGACATTATTTATCCGTATATGTGATGATAGTGGCCACATATTGGCCACTAGATCTTTGTTTTAAAAAAAAAAAAATTATCTGAAGCAATTCAACATTAATTATAAATATTTAATTTTAAAAATTAAGCAATAGACATTTAAAAAAAAAATTCCGTACTAGAACTAAACTGACGTGAAATCAGAAATTTGAGGCTCTCTAGCTTCACAAGCAACGATGGTCACAACATGTAATTATTTCTACTAATGTTTTGTAAATGCTTTTATAATGGCTAGCCCAAAGATGATTTGTGAATTCTTTTTTTCAATTAAATACAAAAATTATTAAAATATAAAACCATCTCATGGTGGTACTAAGCCTTGTGCGGACGAACTAACCAATATGAATAACAGTGCTCATGATTATTGAGCTGGTCTTTTACATGAAGAGTCATGGTGACGAAATTGTTCTAAAATACTTCAATCTTTTTTTTTTTGTCACCTCTTAAATATTTAATATTAATGTTAAAAGGTCCATAGGGCTACATGAAAACATAAACATATGCTGGAAGCAGAGATTGGGCTCACAGGCCTTAATTTCGATTTTGAACAGAATTAAGAGATAATGGGTTGGACCACAAAGGCTGGCCCAATTACAATTTTAATTAACAAGTCTGGCCCAAGGTCCAAGTGGTGGAGAGTTCGCCCTTGAATCAAGCCTTTGTCGGCGACGACATCGAGCTTCCTACGGCGGATCGGCGAGGTTGACAACGGGAGACTCTCGGCTCGGCAGCTCTTTGGAATTGAAGGATTTTTCCGGGATCTAGTCCCGAACAATACACCAAAAGCAGATCGGATTCACTTAGTTTTTAATGACTGATGTGTCCGGCGGTGAGTAGAGTTTTGAGCTACGGTGGCGCCGGAGCGACCCCGCACCTAGTGGATCTTCGTGGCCATGTCCCGAGAGGTTTGGAAGGATGGCTCTAGTGGCCGTGAGATAGCTTCTTGATTGACGCCGGAAAAGACCGACCTCGGACAGACCTGAGCAAGCGATATGAATTCTTCCTCCGGAGCTTTTTCAGAGACCAGGACCGGCGGCCGCTTCCGGAGAGATGGTCCCAGGCGAACTGGAAACGGAAAGGATTCTTCTACGGCTTAGAGCCGAGAGAGGGTGAAAAAAGGATCTTCCTCCGGAGCTATTGAAGTGGACGGGACCGGTGACCGCTTTCGGGGAGATGGTCCAGCGAGAGACATAGATCTGAGACATCGACGAGAGGGAGAGCAGGAAAAAGAAGAGGCCGGAGTATCGGCTGGGACGGCAGCGGCGGTGGAGCGGCGAAGGCTTTAGTGAGTTTCTCAGGTCTCGATATTCGTGCCCGAGGGAGAGTTTCTGGATAAATGTTATATTTTTAAAATACTTCAATCTATTTTGTAAAATTATCACATTAGCATTTCGGCTCATTTAGAGCATCATTATGGGGGTTTTGTAAGTGGTGTTCTTAATTATTTTATTATTATATTTTTAAGAAACCGAATCTCTTATTTAAGAAATCCATTTTAAGAGTTTTTTGGTTCTCTATTTCTTCTTCTCTCGCTTTCTTCTTCGTGGTATCTTAAAATTTATTATTAAAAAATATTAAGAAACCCAAAATGGGTTTCTCCCCAAATGTTCTTAGATGTGTAATAAGATGTCACATAAGTGACGATGTAGTGTATATGATGTCATATAAGTGAGGATGTTACATAAATATAACAATTGAAAATGAATAAAAAAAATAGTATTGTCGTTTTGAGCATAAGAACCCATCGATCGACAGTTATTCCATATCCGATAAGTTGATCGGATTGTGGCCAAATCCTGAGAGCGACCGCTGGATCTATTATATGTTTTAAAATAAAATACAATCTACAACAATTGAATTGTGGTAACCATAAACATTTTATGTCAATTTAGAAGTAAAACTATGCTAATGAAAATGCTGTTTTTTTCTAAAGATAATTTGAATGTTTTATATATTTTAAAATATCAAATAAAATTTTAAAATACTATATAAAAAACTAGACTTTGTTTTAATGACTCAGTAACTATGATAAAACATATATATAGCCAATTTTATATTAGTTGGATAACACTATTATATATCATTCCATACCAACAAAACAATACACAATGCAAAAAAGTTTTGAAATCAATAAAACCCCAACACATGTTTTGAACTATATAAACTTATGCATATGCACAAGTATGCATCTAGTTTAATGATAATACTTAAAAAAAAAGGAGAATGATTGGAGGATAACTTTTAAAGTCTAACCCAAACATTATAGATTGTTAAACATTATGGTTCGACGAAAATTAGTATTATGGATAAACCTCGGCTTTGCAAACGCAGCATACCTGCATATATATATATATATATATATATAAATACATTAGATTGATTAGAATACTAAGATGAGAATATGATTTGTACATTACTCAATGCATGATAGATATATGCACTGTTTTTCAAAATAAACATTTATACTGAATTTATGTTCATATATACCTTGTTCTGTTTCAACCAATGTGAAATGCAATCCTTATGGTAGATATGATTACATGGCAAAGTTATAATCTTATCTCCCTTCGCATAGTCCACTAGGCATATCGAACACCTACAATATTATCCAAACCAAATCAACCTAAAATTAGATTCATGGTCTAAACCAACACTTTTATTTGAAAGCAATTACATTAATTAATTTGGTTTAATAGTAACGTACGAAGCAAAAATCCAAATGAGGGACAAAAACTTTATAAAGAAGATGAAAGGTAGAGTGAAATTATCTTACTGAGAATCATCGGCAACAAACTTCTTTTTCTTATGCCAAAACCAAGTTTTGGTTTTAGTACCATACTTATGAGTCTTCAATCGGGAGATCCTCTCTTGCGATAATCCTCTACTGACATCTCCAACCGAGTCATCTAATTCATTTAGTTCCTGTTCACCCAAATCAAAGAAAACAACATTGATATATATAAGTTTAATTTAATTTTCTTGATCAAAAACCATATGTATAGATAGATATATGGATGAAAATGTTGAATTGGCACGGGACATACCTCATACGTCATATCTGTGGAATCACTGTTCTCATCAGCCGGAGGATTGTGGGAGATATGTGAAGGACGATGAGTATGCGTATGATAACCCGAGAAGTTCTCACCATCGTCATAGCGAGAAAATGATCTACTAGTCTAAATTTTAATCCAAATCCAAAATTTGTGTCAATTTGCAGGTTAAGAAAATTATAGATCACCACATATATTTTTCTGGTAAACATATATGTATAAATTTAATGAAAATATAGACATGCAAGTTGATTTATCTATGTATATAGTTACTAGCTATAATCTATTTTGAAAACCATATAAGCTTTTCTAAGTAGTTAAATTTCAAAAATTGAGAAAAATAGTCACGCTTACCGAGGGAGCATCGCGTTGAGGTATGTATGAACGATTCACTGCAGATTGAAGGAAACATGAAAGCTTCAGCGTAATAAAACAAAGTTGTGACGAAATACAAGTCAATCATGCTTCTATTTTACTTCTTTTTATTTAATAGTATATTGAATATCACTTTTGAAGAAGATTAAAATTTAGAAGCTTTGAATCCCATCTTAGTTGGAGTTTTTATGTACTTTATGTAGATATACCTTGCATCGGTTGGTATTGATGGGTTTCTTGGATATATTCGTCCGTACGATCTGCCGCTAGTGATGATAATACATTAAAGCGTTGTACGCAATTTCAATCGGTAAGTGAAAAAATTATTCATCAAGTAAATAAAATATGTAAAATTATAGTTTAAGGTGACAAAATTATATACTTACAATCATCTTCTTGTTGCAAATATCTAGCAAGTTTTTCATCATCACTTAGAGAGGTCTGCAAATTACCTGCAAAACAAATAAAATTGGAAGTACCATAAAACGATTCATAGGCCCTTTTTCTTGGTTTTGGAATATGTATGTTATTTTAGTTTTACAAACCATAAAATATGATTAATTTAAGCATTTATGGTTATCAACTTTTTTTTTTGCCCTAACTATGTTAATCAAAGGTATATCAAGGTTTTCATCATCTGGAGAACATTAGAGTTCAAATGACATACTCTTTGATGTGTATAGTGGTTTCAAACTTAGAACAACGTATATGGAGGCATAATAAGACTACCTTCCAAGTCTTGCAACGTTCTTGCCAATCCTTCATCATCATGTAAGCAAGAGTGCACGCAAGCTTCTGTAAAATATTAATACAAAAAATTCTCGTTATATGACAAAAATCACCCAGTTAATTAATTATTAAATCGTTATATGATTTCAAAAACAATATCATTATACAAGAGATGGTTTAAGTACGATCATTGCTTTGTAAGTCACATAGATATAATGATTGTGAGAAGTTCAAAACTATTTACAAACGAAATCATAAAAGTATTCTGCTATTGAAAACTAAAATATATATATAAGTGATTTATATACCTTCTTCTTGCTGAATCTCCAAAGCAATAGCTGCATCGTTACACATCAGTTTATCTTGATATTGTAGTTGAATCTCCCGAGCAATAGCATCATCACTAATCGTCAGTTCTGATAACCCATATTGTAAATACATTGCAATATTTTCATCGACAGACGACTGGTTTACAAACCGAGACATATATTTATATTTTGTCGAGTTTCTTAATGAAGGAGGTGATGCTTTCGACGATGATTGATCTCTATGTTCTCTCTTAATCAACACAGGAGTTCATACCATAATCTATCTCTTCTCTCAATCCTTTAAATAAGCCCTTGAAGAAAGCTTTCTCTTGCGAAATATGATGGTAATCAGTGACGAAAACAGTCAATTTAAAAGCTTCTTTGTCCACTTGTTGAATTTGTGTGATTTAAATATATTTGAATTTTGTTTTTGGCTCCACAGATTTACTCTTTTTCTAAAGGGTTTCAATGGTAAAATTCTAAGGCCCCTTTTCACCACGTTGACTTTTATTTGTTGCTAGAAATAAATTTTATTTATTGCTAGAATAAATTATACATACGAAATTGGGTTTCTTTTTCCATAATGTGATATGTATCTTTCTGAGTTGTTAACATATGTCATTTTGAAAAAAATGATCGCTAAATTTTTTATAAATAGTAAAAAATCTCGAATTGATTATGCTTTTAAGCCAACATTTTACAATTCATTAACTTTAAATTACTCTATATATATATATATATATATATATATTTAATAGTAATATATTGTGGCAAAAAATAGTGATATATTATGCTGTTCTTAAATTTGAGTAAATCTAGGATAAATACTATAAAATAAAACATAATATATCATTATTTGTGTTTACAAGAATTTGGTGTTTTGAGAATTGGGTCAGTTAGCAAATTTTATTGTTGTTGTCCATCAAACCTCGGATACTCTCAGGTAATCTTGAGACGGACTATGGCAATTTGGTAAAGGCGGTGAAAAAACCTGAGGAGTGGCCATGGCTTCGGACTTATACCAATGACATTTTCACATGCGGATTAGGCAGGACCTCTTATTCTCTCAAATTAGTCGGACCGCAAATGCGTGTGCGGATGCTCTTTTTAAGATTGCAGGGGAATCCCCAATTTATTATACATATTTTCATGTCACACTACCATCTTGACTTGTATTTAAAATTCGGAATTACAAATTGTAAAATCAGGATATTAGAAAATTATAATTGTTCCGCACAAATCTATAGCACAAATCACATAATTACGGATTTTATATTATAGCCATATAAAACCAACATCACTATAAATATATAATTTTTCTAAACTTAAGTTTAGTTTGTTATAATAATGGTGATTGATTACCACTACTTTATATAATAGCACGTAATGATCTCTTACTTTATATAATAGCACGTAATTATATTACGGGTTTTATATTATAGTGATGTTGGTTTTATAGTCCTCATCATACCGGGTTTTATATAATATAGACCAACTTAGTGGGAAATTGTCTCCCCAAATCACATAATTACGGGTTTTATATTATAGCACGGGACTAATGAGGACTATATTCTCTCATTATTTTTTAAAAATAATAAATAATTATAGAAAATATCCAAAAATTATAAAATCAGGATATTAGAAAATTATAATTTTTCCAAAACTTTATGAAAATTATAATATCGAATCTTTGTTAGCACCTAAAAACAGAATTAAATCGGTTTACATTCTTCCTTAAAATCTTCTAAAAAATCGCAATCTATCAAATCTCTTATTTTTTGAAAATTAAATCAACATTTAATTTAATTTAATTTAATTAGTGTGTTTAATTAAATCAACAAATCTTCATAAAATCTATTTTTAATTTTTTTAAAAAAATTAAAATAATCACATAATAATTAATTGACTAAAATACCATTAATGAGAGATTTTAATTTGTTCTTAGATGTAATGGTAATGTAATATAATTATTAATATTTTGTAAGGTTTATTTATAAGTGTACTCCCTAAATAATATATAGGAGATTTTCCGAATAAAAGTATTTAGTTTTGTTTTTGAACAAATCAAAAATACTCTTTGAATTTAAAATAGTTATTCAGGTTCGGGATACACTTACGCGAGTGAGAGTTACGTGCAGTATTCGCAGCCAAACATGAACGCTCCTGGAATGTTCAGCGACGAGAGCCCCAATGGTTCCTCCGTTATGTAATCATGGGGTTAACTTGTAAATATAAAAACTTAGGGTTAAAACATGAATATGGGAACACAAGTTACCAACTTAGGTAAATTTTTGAAAGTCGAGTTTGAACCAGCGGGTTCTGACGTGTAACATTGTTCCTTTCTTTTTTTTTTAACTCCAACCACAAGTCTTTTATATAATACTAAAAACTGGAATACAAGATATATCATAATCCACAAAATACAACAACCATGAAGGTACTGAAACATCAATAATAGCAAAGTAGATAGAGCATAAGGTTATATATTTTGTCATAGTATCAGCATACATATTTTCTTCCCTTTTTGCAAATCTAAAAGAATGAACTAAACCAGATAAAGATATATAACCTGTGAACCTCTGAAATGAAGCTCTGAAGACGGGGCCAAAGATGCGGGTAATTCACCGCTTGGATTACATCATTGCAATCCGACTCGAAAATAAATTGTTCCTTTCTTAGTTAGTTTTTTTCCAACTAATCTAGCGGTTATAATAATCCTTTAACAACATAGAGAGTGTTCGAACCTGCAACTTAATGTAATAAATTTTTAGAGGTATTCACTATTGTGTCACTTGACTCCCATAGTTAGTTCTTTTAATGTAATAATTAATCGCTTTACCTTAATTCTAGTGTCAGCAAACAAATAACAATAATAATGTAAAATGATGAAAAGAAAATTTATTATCTTTAAAGACGGATTATGTATGAATGTTTAAAATATGCAGTCTTAAAAAATAAATCAGCAATATATATATAATAATTTGATATATAGATATATATATATATATATTCAAATATATTTATTCAAATATATTTATTTATAGTGATATATTGTGACAAAAATAGTGATATATTATGCAGTTCTTAATTTGAATAAATCTAGGATAAATACTATAAAATAAAACATATATCAGTGCTCCATAATTTTTTTTTTTGATAAAGGTAAATATTTCATAAATCTGAAATTCAAAATGTTTACAATCTAAATCATAAACCTATTTTAATTCTATGCCAAAAAGGTTAAAAAACATAGAATCATAAGATGATACGGATTTGAATCCAATCCAAAACCAGTCCATTGCTTCTACCGTTTGAAAGACAACCAATGAAGTGAAGGGGTTTGTGATGGTTTAAGGCGGGACGAGAATGAAGAGAGGAGAGGCATAGAACAAAGGTCATTGCAACTCATAACTAGTCTCGAAAGATGACAAAAGTCTTGATCAGGGACTCGCATCGAGAGGGTTCGTAGAGCAATCTAAGAACTACCTCAGCACGAGACTTCTCGGAATGGAAAAAACACCTAGCAGTTGCTCCCTCTACCAAGCTCCTTGAGGTCAACTAGAACAGAGCAAAATCCTCCCATACACACTCCACTAGGTAACCTAAGGTTTTGACGTTTCTCCAAAGAAACCCGAGACGAGAACAACAACCAAATATCACACAGCCAAAAACTCCCAACAAACTCACCAAGACAGAGCTCAAAAACAGCAGAAACAGACAGAACTAAGATACAACTTCGGGAGAGGCAAAACACAAAGAGATGAAGAGACTAACAACCACCGGAAGAAGTAACACACCACCAAAGCGAATACCTACACTTGAAACTAGCAGGGCACAAATTAACCATCCTACAACAACCTCCAGCAAGAAAAAATTACCTCGCAGAGCCACGCCAAAAGACAGAAGCCCTAGAATCTAATACCGGAAGTAAGTCCTCCTAAAAACTTCCTAAAGATTCAGAGCAACGGAACAACCGAGATGGCTTCGTTCCAACAAATTCTTCTCGAAAGAATGCCTATAGACCTGCAGATCTAACAAGGACAAGGAACTCATAAGGAGGAGGGAGAAGATCAAACCGAAGTGGAGACGTATCTTGGATTCTCGAGACGAATCCTCTGAACAATGGCCAGACGAGCAGATGAGGCATAAGAAAGCTTCAGATGGACTTGCGGTGATACCGCCAACACTCGGATAAGCAGAGCGTCGCCCGTCGTGCTAACAAGACAAACTGCCTCTGCCGATCCAGATCCCAGCTAGCTGCCGTCCTCAAAACAGCCGGAGAGGAAGGAGAACAGAGAGAGACTGAAGCAATCAGTGCTCCAAAATTGCTTTATGTTAAATATTTTTGTCAAAGTTGTGTTTTATTTCACTTTTGCTTAAGTCAAAACGCAACTAGCTTCCATGAGATATTATGGGTTTGGTTGGTTTGAATACAGCAAATGTGAATACAATTGCGGGAATTTGCGAAAATAAATATTTATGATTTTAAGCATTATATGACTGGAATATGTGAGAATGAATACTTAGGGAGTTTATTAGTTTATGGATTTTATTTGATTTAAAAATTCAAAGTAAAATTATGTGTTATTTGATCCTTGATTATAAAATCTTTGTCGAACTCACGTGTTATTCATTAAATAATTTCTAAATATTAGTTAAAATCATCTGTTATTGTTTAATGTTTAATACTTTAATTGTTGGATTTCAAAATCTACGATAAGTTTTAAATAAATTTGAAAGTTAAAAATCAAAGAAAAATCAAATCCGTGGGTAAATTTTGTTATCTCAAAATCCATATATCTTATTTCAAAATCAATAAGGATTTCTAAATCTCATATAAATTTATAAATCAATAAACCAATAAAGATTTCTTAGAATTTGGTATAACAAAATTTAATAGAAGATATTAAATATTTCTTTACTGATGGGCTCATTCGACTTATAATACAAAAGATAAGCTAACGATTGGAAAAAAACAAAAAAAAATATTAAAAAAATAAAAATATATATATATATATATAAATAAAAAAAATCTTAACTTTTAACACTAGTGATGTGGCATTGAAGATAGATTTATTACTATGCCAAATTTAAATTTTTTACGCCATAGATATCCAACTATTCTTCCTTGTAATCTGTCATATTTCAAAACAAAGTGTTCCTAAAATGCTTTGCTACTTGTAACTTCCTAACCATTGTCCATGGGTATAAAAATCTTTGGCAGTAGTGATGATATCACGCTCTGTCCCTCATTTGGGTTTAGGTTCTTTTGTTTCAAAAAGTCTTTGTTGCTCTTTTGACTTGAGCTTTTCGTTCGGAGAATATCGTCATTTGGGTTTAGGTACTTTATATTTTAACAGAAATATTTAGACAGATTTATCTAAATATATCTGTTTTTAACCTAATTCTGAAGAACTATAAAGATGCCGTCATGTGTTAATATGTGTGTTTTCGTTGCATATTTTTCGTTTTTGCAGATAGATTTTCAGTTGGATAAAGTTATGAAAGCCATGTCCGTTGAAGACGATAATACTCTAGCGTAGAAAAAAACTTAATATTATTTAAATAATAATTATAGTTACTTTTAATAATCATCTTAAGTTTCTCACGAAAATGCCAGAACATTACATCAACCTAGCTTATATAAATTGTTAATCAATACCATTCCATAAGAATTAGCATTATGGATTAATCTCGGCTTGGCATTCGCAGCATACCTGCATAAACAAAACAGTATCATCTACATTGGAATATTTAGGTGGGAAGATATTCTATTGATATGCAACGTTCATTAACATTTTTACCTAAAAAATATTAGGATTGGACTTTGGTTCATACCTTCTTTTCTTTTAACCAATTTGTAATGCAATCCTTATGGAAGGCATGCTTGCATGGTAAAATAGTTATCTTATCTCCCTTCTCATAGTCGACTATACGTATAGAACACCTACAATATCACACAAAAAAATTAGAATCATAGTCGTAAGTCGTAACCAGATCTTATTTTATACTAATCACCAAAGACTAACCATAAATTACACAGGTGAATCAAAGACTAACCATAAATTACACGGACTAACCATAGTAATGACGATATAGAATTAAAGCCATATTTGTAACAAGTTGAAAGATATAAAATGATATGATCTTACTCGTTTTTATCGGGAACAAATGTTTTCTTTGAACACCACCAGGTTTTGCGACCGTACTTTTGAGTTGGTAATCCGGAGATCATATTTTCTGGTAATCCTTCTTTACTAACTTCTTCGGTAGATTCTCCTAACTCATTTTCGAGATTGTTGTTCTCAGTAGCAGTTTGATTAACAACGTGCGTAGGCTGATAGTGGGATCTATCACCATCGTTAAGTCCATTTGTTCCTCTACTAGTCTGAAATATAATTAAAAGCAATTGGGTTGCGAAATATAATCAATATTTTACATGAACAACATGTGTATGTGTATATATCAAAAAGGACCTCATATCAAAACTGTAACTAATCTCCAACATATGTAACTGCTTTGTAAATTCTATAGTAGCAAAAAAAAAAAAAAGGACGAGCGTAGTGGAAAGAAAACACATATTTGAAAAAAAATAAAGACATGCAACAATTTATTTATTTACAAATAGAGTTAGAATTACCGAAGGAACATCGGGCTGAGGAATGTTTAGATGATTTTCTACAGATTGAAGAAAACATAGAAAAATATAAAAAATGTTAGCATTAGTAATACAAAATTTACTACCAAGCCACGAAAAAAATATTTTGCATAATAAAGTCCAATCATGTGTTTCTTTTTTTATTTATTTATTAATCACTTTATTCGTAAATAAAGATTAATTTGCTAAAAAAATGCGGTGGTAAAAGGGTATAATTTTTCACGTATGATTACATATATGAGACATGCAAAAATCACCTTCCATGACAGGCCAGTTTTTTACCAAATTTTCGTCTTCCTCTAATTGCAACATTTTTGCATATTCTTCATCAGCTCTTTCTGTTAAAGTATTTCAATACAAAAACAGATTATATAAGAAAGGAATAATCATTTAAAATTAATTCATACAACGACTAACACATAAAGATATTTGGATATATTTTACATAAACTATATAATTGATTTACCTTCTTTTTGTTTGATTTTCAATGCGATATCGTCAGGATCGTTAATCGTTAAGTATAAATCATCAAACTGCAAATTTATCCCTAGTGCAATTGCTTCATCAATAGCCGCTTGATTTAGGGAATGAGACATTGGCTTTATTGAGTTTTAGAATGGCAGAAGATAATAGAGAGAGATTGTCCCCGAAGATAATTGATCTCTAATCTCTATGCTTTTATTAACCAATAGATATATATATATATATATATATGAATTAATTTACACCAATCTTTCTCATTTAATAAATATTTTGTTCTCAGATCTTGTAATAAATATATATAAATTTCTTGGTGTTATTTTGGTAAATAGTGATATCAAAAGGTTTTAGCTTATTTTTATTATTCTATAAAGTTGATCCCAATTGATAAATAAAATGATAGATAGTGTTTTTAGAATTAATTAAGATTACAACAAATGTAAAATAATTAAAATAACAACTATAAAGTCATAGAAATAACATTATACGAAAAACAAACAAAAAGGTTAGAATGGATTATAATGATATATGATATGATTTTAAAAAAGGATATACTATCTAAATTTAATAACGTTTATTTAAAAGATTTTAATTAGATTGTGATATGGTTATAATTTAAAAAAAAAATAAGAACAATAATTAAAATTATAGAATTATTTAGATGTCCAAATTAATTTTGCTGGAAGATATCAATTACCTACAATATCACCCACATATTGGCCACGACTATTCCATTACTAAGATCTTAACTGTTTTTTTTTTAAATAGTTCTCTGAAGAAATTTAACATTAATTATAAATATTTAATTTTTAAAATTAAGCAATTTTTAAAATAAAAAAACCGTACTAGGATAAAAATGACGTGAAATCAGAGCTTTGAGGATCTTTAGCTTCACACAACGGTGGTCACAACATGAAATCTACTTATGTATTGTAAATGCTATTATAATATCAAACACCTACAAGAAGATTTGTGAATTCTTTTTTTTTTTAATTTATTAGATACAAAAATTATCAAAATATAAAACCATTTTTGGGAATCAAGTTGAACAGTGGTGTACGCCTTTGAAAACTCATCATATTAAGTTGCGAGTTCGGAATTTGAATCTATCTCTACTAAACTAGTTGATAAAAAATAAAAAATAGAACCATCTCATGGTATTACTAAGCCTTGTGAAGAAGAACTAACAAATATGAATAACAATTCTCATGATTATTGGGGTGGTCTTTTACATGACGAGTCATGGTGACGAAATTGTTCTAAAATACTTCAATCTATTTAGTAAAAGTATCACATTAATTATTCGGTTCATTTAGATGTGTGAGAAGTGACGATGTAGTGTATATGAAGTCATATAAGTGAGGATGTTACATAAATATAATAAATGAAAATAAATAAATAAATGGTATTGTTGTTTTGGGCATAATACTACAATAAAACAGCTAAAACCGACAGAATTTTTGACGGTTTTTAATCCGTCGGAGGTTTTCGACAAATTTTCAAGAACGTATCGAGTATATTTCGACCACTTTTCTACGGTTTGAAAGGCAGTTTATTTAATTTACTATCTAAAGTTAATAGCATTTATTTAAAAGATTTTAACTAGATTTTGATATGGTTATAATTTTTTTAAAATAAGAACAATAATTAAAATTATAGAAAATTGTTTTAGATGTCCAAATTAATTTTGCTGGAAGATAATGATTCGACATAATTAAGAGCAGCATGCGCCAACAGAAAGGCAAGATGGACAACATTATATTTTATTTATCTATATAGATTAAAAATAAATTAAATCATTTCTAAACCTAGAAGACTCTTTTTTTTATAGAAACCGAAATTCTTTTAACTATTGCATAAACTTTACCTATATGATGGTCTTCGCAATTGAAGTAATAGAAAAATTGAGGGGGGCTAGATTAGAAAGAATAAAAACTCCATTAGGGGGATATTTGAGGTAGGGATTTAGGAGAGGACGGAGATAACGCCTAATATAATAAATAAAATTAGATAAATATTATATATTTTCATAAATTATCTTGTTTTAAAATAAAATATAATTTCAGCATATGGCGTAGGTATAATAAATATTTCCAATGGATACAAATTTGAAATTTGTCTACTTATTATCTATATGTAATATATGGTTTAATTTTATAATATAGCATGCGAACAAAATACATTGTTAGTCATTATTGTCCGACGAGAATTAGCATTAATATATATATTAATAAACCTCGCGTTTGCACACGCAGCATACCTGCATCAACAAAACAATAACATTTTTATTAGAGTATTTAGATGAGAATGTATTTTTTGCTGTCGGAAACAAAAATTGCCTTTTGTGTATATCTATCATACAACACATCGTAGCTACATATTACACACAGGTTCTTAATTTAATAAAGACAATATCTATGTCATACCCTGTTTTCTTTCAACCAACGTGAAATGCAATCCTTGTGGTAGATATGATTGCATGGCAAAGTGGTTATCTTATCTCCCTTCTCATAGTCGACTAGGCATATCGAACACCTACAATATCACCCAAACCAACTCTACAATTTCACCCAAACGAAAGCTAGAATAATGGACTAAACCAAAGCTTATAGATGTCATATTAACCAAGTCACGAGTATTGAAGATAAAAATAATGACCAAAAAGATATTTATATAATCAAGTTTGACGGTAAATAGTGATATGATCGTACTGAGAATCATCGGCGACAAACTTCTTTTTCTTTTGCCACCACCACCTGGTTTTGGTTTTTTAACCATATTTATGAGTTGGTAATTTGGAGATTCTCCACTCCGGTAAGCCACTACTGCCGTCTCCCACTGATTCTTCTAACTCATTCGAACCCTGCTCATCCATAATAGTGGGGTAATGAGTATCGATATATATACATATATATGTTTCATTATGAGAGAAAAAAGAAAAAAAAAAGTTTCATTGAGAGATGTCTTAATATTCAATAATGAAATAGAAGTATGAATCAGGTTAACAGAGTACATACCTCATCAGCAATATTGTCGAGATCAAAATTGTACATACCTAGGTAATGAGATATCTGAGGAACTACGTCTAAGTGTATACTGGTCCGGGGAGCTATTACCATCGTTATTATAGCCATAAAACCTTCCACTCGTCTAATATTTAATAAGAAAGCAAAGCAGATTCTCGATAAATTAGTTGTCAAATTTTACATGAAGAATGTGTGTTTCTTTTAAAAACTTATAAATGAATATAACATCTATAGTAGAGTCATTATAATTACCGATGGAACATCATGTAGGTGAAGTACGGACACTGAAATTGCGACTGATGACAACAACACGAAGGTACGGAGAATTTCCTATAAGATACATTTGAGAGTTTTCTTAAATAAGATATCACTAGGTAATTCTCGCGTTATACACGGGATAAGATATTTATAATATTTTTTTATAAAATTAATAAATTAAATAAATATTTCTAAATATTTTAATAGTATATTATTGTATAAATAATTGAAATTTAAAACTAAGTTTTTTACATATTTATGTTACTAATTAATTATTTAGTTTAAACAATATCTTTTTAAAATAAATTTTAAAAACCAAATTTAGGAAACAATAAAATCAGCTATAATTTTATGAAATATTTACTTACTCGATTTAATCAAATTTAGGAAACAATAAAATCATTTATAATTATATGGAATATTTACTTACTCGATTTTTCATAAATAAATAAAGCTAATTTATGTAAAATTATAATCTTTAAAATAAAGATAGTTTATATATGATTGATCTAATGACATATTATATAATTAGTCTAGTAATTAATATCCTATTAAATATATTTCTTGAGAATCACTCTGGCGACGACACGTCAGCACGATAGTGATGTAATATTCTACGTAAACATAAGATTATTTTGTTAAAATAATTATCAATTAATATATAGGAGATATCACATATTTATACTTGCAAGATTGCAAAGAAAAAGGAAATCTAACTTAAAGAAAACATGAAAACTAACTTTTAAAAAAAGGAAAACGGTAAATTTTCCATTCTTTAAAAGAAAAGTAAGGATACGTTGCATCAAAATATACTATAACTTTCATATTTCATTAAATTATATAAAAAAAAAATAGTGTGGGTCCTGTTCCCTCACACTCATTAACTTACGTCCGCCGCTGGGTAAAAGGGGAAAAAAAAAGCATCGGCATTAGCAATACAACATTTATGTATCATATAGGTTAAGTCATTAGAAAATATGTTTCAAAAATTTTGATCATGTATTTTTATCTGACATTTTTAATAAAAAAACTATATAAAAAAAGTCTTATATCATTAATTTTGATAATACATCTTAATTTTTCTTATTTGAGAATTTTACTTAAACAAAAATAATGATTTATAGTTTTAATTTGAATTTCTATACTACTTTAATTTTGTTGTCTAAATTATGTTTAAATTACTATCTTTAATTATTATTATTTTCTTTATCAATAATTTAGGCATTCATTATATACTATTTTATATTTTAGTTATGCTTATCAAAACGTACACTAAACGTTGTTAAAATATTATTTCAAGCAACTTTATGTTATGTTTGGACTCTTTTGCTCAAACCGAACCCTGTTAATTAGTGTCAAAGCTAAGCTTGAAAAAAAAAAAAACTCAAATCTAAAAGTCCCTCTTTTGTTCGAGCTTAAAAATATAAACCAGAGCTTTCTTTTTTACAGATCAAACCAGCCTATGTTTCAGGCTTTGGTCCTAGCTAACATGTCTAGTTCGATCGAAGCACATCATAATTGACTCAGATATTTTTAAATATATGGAGTATATGTATATATTATACACGCAGAAAATTCAGCAGGACCGCGAAACATTGATTTACTTTGAAGATGGCCAAGAGATCGTCGTCGTTTAACGACGATTGGTTTCTAAGTTTCTTTAATCAAATATAAAAGGACTACTCACACCTTTGATCTTTGTCATCTCCCAACAATTTATTTATAATAAACATATTAAAGCTTTTTCTTGCGAGCTATCTTAGGTAATCGTGATATCTAAGAAAGATTATATCTAACTTTAAAGTCATATAGAACACATGTTGAATTTTTGTAAAGAATAAATTGTGATGATACTATAGATGGATATCACGTCATATCAAAATCTTATATGTATTATAATTTATGCTTTAAATCCAGAGAAAATTAATTTTTTAATTGAATGTATCCCCTATATATTATTTGGAGAGTATATTTATAAATAAACATTAAAAATGTTAATATTTACATCACATTGCCATTACTTCAAAGAACAAATTTTAATCTCTCATTAAGGTATTTTAGTCATTAGTTATTATATGATTATTTAATGAAGTAATTATAATTTTCATTTTAATTAATTAATTTATTTTAAATTTTTGAAAAGTAGTTAAAAATAGACTTTACGAAGATTTTGTTGATTTAATTAATAACACTAATTAAATTAAATTAAATGTTGATTAATTTTTAAAAAATAAGAACTTTTATGTAGATTGCGATTTTTTTATTGAAAATTTTAAATAAGAATTTATGTAGATTGTCAATTTTTTTTTTACTTTTTTATAGATTATAATTTTGGTTTTAATTAATTAATTTATTTTAATTTTTTTGAAAATTAGTTAAAAAAAGATTTTGTGAAGATTTTGTTGATTTAATTAAACACACGAATTAAATTAAATTAAGCGTTGATTTAATTTTCTAAAAAAAAAATGATTTGATGTAGATAGCGATTTTTTTTTTGGAATGTTAATGTTAATGTTAGTTTTTCTTTATAATATCGAATCTATTAATAGATTTTAAGTAGATTTAAAAATGTTAGTTCATATCTGATTTAATTTAACATGGTGTACAATTTAACATAACAATGTAACATTATAATTTAATTTTCAAATCTATTTAAATTGTAAAATTTGATAATTAAAACAGAACAAGATATAATTAAAATTCAAATAAAAAATATTCGGAAATTTTCTGTTGAGAACAATATATCGCAATATCCAATATCGCTAATAGATATACTATCTTTCAACAGAAAAATATATTCTACTAAATCAATCTTAGAATATCCTGGGTTAATATTTTTCAAAAAATCTGAATTAATATCTTAGAATGTTGCAATCTTCCAAAACTTTATTTTTTTATTCGGTTAAATCAAAGAAAATATCCTAATTTTATATATAATTTTTTCAACAGAAAATTTTCAATATCGTCTAATATGAAAGATTGGTTTTATATTTTTCAGATTACAAAATGTTTACGCGTATATTACAAAGATTCGATATTATAAAAACTGATATTATAATTTTAGTAAAGTTTTGGAAAAATTACAATTTTTTAATATTCTGATTTTATAAATTTCAGATATTTTTAGCATGGGATATATCCTAGTATATATAGTAAATTTAATAATTTACATTTAATTTGAATTATAGTTATATAGAAAGATATGTATATTGATACTTTTAAAATTTTATCTCAAATAAATTTATTTTTAAAGAAAAATGTTATGATTTCAATGGATAAGTTTTATCTTCAACACTTTTAGTTTAGTTAAAAAATATATATATATATATATACATAGTAAAATAAAAGATTTCATCTAATTAAATCTTCTCTGATCATTGATTTTCTCCTTGCTTTGTCATCGAGAAACCAAGTAAAAGCTATGCTTCTCATTGCATAGGACATGGTAATCTACAAATTATGGGCTGACTCAATTTGCAATTTCACCACCACTGGTCCACTGCTCCTCTTCTGGCGAGAGCAACTACTTAATCGCATTCGGGATCAGGCTTCAGCACTCAAGTAAAAGAATACTCCATGGTTAACAAACCTTCTGGAGAAAATAGTTAAATTAATTAATAACACTCATCTGAAAAATTCTCTGTTTATCTTATATAAAAGGGTACTAGAAATTGTCCCATGCTACGGCACAGATTAATGAATCTAAACAAATCCAATTTTTTTAATAATAGAATATCCGATATTTTTTTGTGCAAATCAATATCTGTTTGTGCAAATAAAATTAAATCATATAAAAATATATGATTATTAACAAATCCGTTTTTTTTTGGAATAGTAAAAAAACTTTTTTTGAATATTAACAAATCCAATTTTTTTGGTAATCAACTCCACACCAAAAAGGGAATTTGTGTTTTTCCATGTAAATTAAAGAATTTTGTAAGAATTCCTTTTTTTCTCCTAATAATAAAACGAATCATAAATGTTAATATAATCATAAACATAAAAATCGAAAATTTGGTCAATTAAAACCAATCATAAATGTTAATATTGCCATAAACATAAAAATCGAAAATTTGCTTAATTAAAACCAAACATAAATGTTAATATTGCCATAAACTTAGTGTTGCTTAATTAAAGCCAAACATAAATGTTAATATTGTATTAAATTCGGGATATCATATCCCGATTTTTTTAAAAACTTCCATTATTTTTAACAATTCCCTTAATCGAATATTAAATATAGATATAAATATGAATTAATTTGGTTTCCATAAACATATAAAAATCGAAAAAATAAATATTTTTATTCTCTTATTACTAAATTACTAAATTACCCATAATGAGAGATTAAAATTTGTTTTTTGAACTAATGACAATATGATGTAAATGTTTACTTTTTATGAGGTTTATTTTATAAAAATACTTCTCAAATAATATATAGAGGATGTATGTTATTCTTTGGATGTGGTTCCAACTTGCAAGTTGGATATAAAATGGTTATTTAGGCCCTTACATATTCGGGTTCTTGGAGCCAACTCTAACTTTCTAATTCTAAAGCCGGAGGAAAAAAAAAAAAAAGCCTTCTACGTCAACTTCAAGGGAATCATTTAAGCATTTGGGCTTCTGGATTAATTGAGCTAGCAAACATTCCACACCCTCGTTAGTCGTTAGTAAAATCACATTTTCTTAAATATATAAATTAATTCGCTCGTTTCTTATAGTGAATACCATATCCATATGTATAGTGTATGAAAATTAATATATCAACAAAACATTAATTAAGGAATCACAATTCACAAGCATGCATATTCTCTCACTCCCACTCAAAAAAAAAGGTGCACCTTAGCGTGATCTCTCTCGTTAGGTAGCTCACAAATGACGTACCTAGACCCTCTTCACCATATGTCGATCCAATCCTCTTCCACTCTATATAAACATCAATAAAACCCTAAACACTTATATAGATCAAACAAACACCCCCACATTCTCAAATCATATTTTCATATAATACATAAAAGATAAAGAAGAAGAAGATGGCAGCCTCGTCCAGCTCTTCCAAGTCGATTATGAAGGTGGCAGTGATGGTGATGCTCGTTGTGGTGGCAGCAGCGGTGGTCGATGGACAGAGCTGCAATGCACAGCTGAGTGGACTGAACGTGTGTGGTGAGTTTGTGGTTCCCGGAGCTGACAAGACGAACCCGAGTGCCGAGTGTTGCAATGCTCTGGAGGCAGTGCCAAACGAGTGCCTTTGCAACACGTTCCGCATTGCCTCTAGGCTTCCCTCTCGCTGCAACATCCCTACACTTTCCTGCAGTTGATATGGATCCTTCCATATCAATTCTAGATGTTATATGTATGTAAGAGCATACCATATCATTAACGTTTTATACGTTGATTGCTATATATGTATAATTTATGTATCTAAGATCTCTCTTCTTCTTTTTTGTAATTTTATAGGGGGCAGCATGGAAGGGAGATCAAGGAGATGGATATCTAAGAATAAAAACTCGGAGTTTGAGTTGTTGTTTTACTTTCTTTTTTTTGGTTGTTCGTCTCTGTAAAACCAATGGGTTTGGAATAAAAAATGGATAATATTGAAGTGAAATTAGAAATTATTAATGGTTATTAACAAAAAAAACTTGAATGGTTGAAATTTCACGTTAATAAATGAATTCTACGGGCGGGTCAGCCGTTCAGTCTAGGAGTTCCTAAACCAAAAAGGGAAATACGTTGCTTGTACATAAATTAAACTATAAGAAAATAAAGAAATAATATTTTTAGACTTCAAAACCTCTATACATTGAGGGCATTTTAGCAGGCTTCTAAAATCTAATAATTTCTAAAAACAATGCGGTAGATTTCTATAAAATGTATATAACTTTGCCAAGTTTTGGATCTTTTATTTCATATCATTTATCTAAGATCCAAAAAATCACGATTGATGATAGTGATTTTGGTAATTTGAAACTTTGTAGTTTATTGGGCTCAATACTTAAACAATGGACTACATTTGTAGTTTCAACATTTACTTATTCATTTGTAAGGTCTGAGAGTTGTATAGATAAGACATTATGAAAAAAGTAACGGCTTTTTATCCATGACTATGAAGACCGAAATGGCGGTGAATTAGCTTGTTACTATGGACACAATATTGTCACTATTATCCTCATATGTACAACGGATTGGTAATATGGTCAAAACTTAATATATTGTCTAATAATTATGCACATTTATCACGGAAGTATGTATAAATCTAGCCAAGTTATCATTGTAGTTGAAATACCTATAGAGTATTTCATGACTACCTTTTAGCATGCTATACCAGAAAACGCGTGTGACTTAACAATAAATACTATTAGCGCGTCGAAGTTGAACTGCTCGGCGGACATCACGAGCTCGGGCCACACGCTCATCTCCCTCTCTCTCTTTATATTGTTAACATTAAAAAATATAGTATATATTAATTTTCTTAGACTGTCAATTCACGAAAGACTCTTTACATTGGTTTACAATTTTAAAATGAAACCCGAATTGTAACAAGAGTTTTGTTTTTTAATATTTTAATATTTTATGTTAAAGTTACGCATAGTTAAAAATTAAAATAATTTAAATTGGTGAAGAGTCAAACAAGATCTTTTAGGCTTTTAGCTCAAGGCTTGTTTTTTTCTCGCTTTGAAAAAGTTGCTAATTTGTCAAAATCTTGAGGGAAAATGACAAAAGAAGAAACCCATTTGGTCAACTTCGAAGCTTTTTTTGTTTCTTGGTCTGAGTAAAATTAGGATTTCGTTTTTGTCTTTTTGACCTTTCTAAGATATTCTTCGAAGAAATTGGATTAAAAGGTCAAAGGTATAACCTGAGTTTTTGGGACCCTTTGAGTAAAAATCGTCAAAAGAGAGAGAGAGAGAAAAACTGAGTTTTGAATAAAAAGGGGAGAAGTCATATGATATAACAAAGGAGACACCTTTCTCTTTCATTTTGCTGATCTCACTCTTACGATAGACTAAAGCAAGATTCAAACTTTTCTTGTTTAGTCATCAGAAGATTTTCTGTGTATTGATTGAAAGGTATGAAACTTGATGAACAAGCAAAGTAAACACTGAGAAGAGTAGAAATAGTGACAATACAAATATGTTTAGTATTGCAATATGTTAGAAGTTCACTGATGGCTTTATCTGTTTTGTTCTTTATCACTCTATAACTTATATTATTGGTCTGTTCTTCTTTGGTTGCAGAAAGGGAAAATGAATGGTGATCTTGATGTTGATATGTCTAGAGGAGATTTAAATCCAAGTTTTTTTCTTGGAAGGCTTAATAAAGATGATGAGTTTGAGAGTAGATCACTGAGTGATGATAGCTTTGATGCAATGTCTGGTGATGAGAATAAACAAGAACAACGCCCTAAGAAGAAGAAGAAGGGGACAAAGTACCATAGGCACACTTCTTACCAGATTCAAGAGCTCGAATCGTAAGAAGTTACTGCTTTCAAAAGCATCTAACTTTTTCATTTTCATCAAATGGTTTTGAGTAATGTATTGTTTGCTATTTTCTGGGTGTAGTTTCTTCAAAGAGTGTCCTCATCCTAATGAGAAGCAAAGGTTGGAACTTGGAAAAAAACTTGCTTTGGAGAGTAAGCAAATCAAGTTTTGGTTTCAGAACAGAAGAACCCAAATGAAGGTAAGTATCTGAGTACTGGAAATTAAAAGTTGTAATTTTGATGGAAATGTTGTGATTTTTATGGGAAATGTTATGGTTTTTATTTGACCAGACGCAACTAGAGAGGCATGAGAATGTAATTCTAAGACAAGAGAATGAAAAACTGCGGGTTGAAAACGGTTTCCTTAAAGAGTCAATAAGAGGTTCTCTATGTATTGATTGTGGTGGGGCAGTTATACCTGGTGAGGTTTCATCTGAGCAGCACCAACTTAGGATTGAGAACGCTAAGCTTAAGGACGAGCTCGATAGGATTTGTGCTGTAGCAAACAGATTCATTGTCGGGTCTATATCACTTGAGCAGCCTTCAAATGGTGCGATTGGCTCACAGCATTTGCCTATTGGGCATGGTTTCAGTGGTGGAACTTCTCTGATGTTTATGGATCTTGCCATGGAAGCTATGGATGAGTTGTTGAAGTTAGCGGAATTGGACAATCCTTTATGGAACTCAAAGAGTGAGAAAGAATCGATGAACCATAACGAGTATAGAAGCATTTTCACGGGTAGTAAACATCTTGCGGGTTCAAGAGAAACTGGTTTAGTTCTCATCAATAGTGTGGCTCTAGTCGATGCTGTTATGGACACGGTATGAGAAACTTGTATAATATCTAATAACCGGTATTTTATCCATACACACACTCACTGATAAACATCTCATCTTTGCTTTTGGGTTGTTACAGAACAAATGGGCAGAAATGTTTGAGTGTATTGTCGCGGTTGCATCAACCGTTGAAGTAATATCCAACGGTAGTGATGGGTCTAGAAACGGCTCTCTTCAATTGGTATGTTGCTCAAGAACCATAAAGATTATATATATATTGGCCACATTATTAATTCAATGATCCTTTGTTTGGGACAGATGCAAGCAGAGTTTCAAGTGATGTCTCCATTAGTTCCAATCAGACAAAAGAAGTTTCTTAGATATTGCAAGCAACATGGAGATGGTTTATGGGCGGTCGTCGATGTTTCTTATGATATAAACGGAGAAAATGAGAACTTGAAGTCTTATGGTGGCTCTAAGAGGCTTCCTTCGGGCTGCATCATACAAGACATAGGCAATGGTTGCTCCAAGGTAACTTCTCAATTCTCAATTTGATGTCTTGGATCTGCGTGAGATTTTCTTGAATTGATTATAGTGAAGAAGTTCGGTTAGTCTTGTAAACTAATAACTAATGAGTCGACAAATTAGCCTGAGAACCTGAAGCCTTTCTGTATATCTTATCATAAAACTCTAAAAGATTCCTTTAAGAAATATTTAACTCATATCAAAGGCTTCATTTTTCAAGGCAAAGCTTGCATCTTGTGTGGGCTACTTTTAGGCTATAGTATATAATTTATACGAAAATATCTTGTTTTGTTTACTTATATTATATCGATGGAAACTTTGGGTATGTTGTTCATCTTGGATTAGATGAGTCTGCTATGTAATACTTCTTAGTAAAATGGGTTATTACTAGTCACAAACTCAATGTACCACATTTGGTTTTAACACATAGAGACTTTAACAGGTGACATGGATTGAACATTCAGAGTATGAAGAGAGTCACATCCACTCACTTTACCAACCATTGCTCAGTTCTTCGGTTGGGTTAGGCGCAACCAAATGGCTCGCGACTCTACAGAGACAATGCGAAAGCTTCACGAACCTTTTGTCTTCTCAAGATCACATAGGTTTTATCTCTTTCTCTTTCTTTTCTCTCTGCATTTGAATCTTGAAATGTTTAAATTTGAAAGCGAGAAATCATTGAAAAATGTTTTCTGATAGGTTTGTCACTTGCTGGAACTAAAAGTATACTAAAGCTTGCACAGCGTATGAAGCTCAACTTTTACTCGGGTATAACTGCTTCGTCCGTTCACAAATGGGAGAAGCTTAATGCTGAGAACGTGGGGCAGGACACAAGGATACTGACTAGGAAGAGTCTTGAGCCATCTGGTATTGTCCTGAGTGCCGCAACGTCTCTGTGGCTACCGGTAACTCAGCAGAGACTCTTTGAGTTTCTGTGTGATGGTAAATGCAGAAACCAGTGGGATATTTTGTCTAATGGTGCTTCAATGGAAATCATTCTTCTCGTCCCAAAAGGGCAACACGAAGGAAGATGCGTCTCTCTTCTTCGTGCTGCTGTGAGTTTATAACCTCTTCTGAATCTCTGTTCTTGGTTATAATCTATTCATTAAATTCCAAATAGATCTCTGTTCTTGGTTACTGATTAGACCAATTTGCAGGGGAAGGATCAAAATGAGAGTAGTATGCTCATCTTGCAAGAGACATGGAATGATGCTTCTGGTGCACTGGTGGTTTACGCGCCTGTTGATATTCCATCCATGAATGTTGTAATGAGCGGTGGGGATTCAGCTTATGTGGCACTTCTTCCATCGGGATTCTCGATATTGCCTGACGGATCATCATTGTCTGATCAGATCGATACCAATGGCGGTTTGGTGAATCAAGAAAGCAAAGGATGTCTCCTGACTGTAGGATTTCAGATCTTAGTGAATAGCCTACCGACTGCAAAACTCAACGTGGAATCTGTTGAAACTGTTAACAACCTCATCGCATGCACCATTCACAAGATCCGAGCCGCTCTTCGTATACCTGCTTAGCTAACTTTCTAATCTTGTTTCTCTGTCTGAAACATTTTTTCAGAATGTAGGAGAGACAATAGAATATTTTACATTTTGTGAGAGTAGGAAAATATGAGACGAGTAGCAAGTAGAACAAACAAACGAATGGACCAAAGTTTATATTATGCAAAACTGATTTGTTGTTGTCTTTCTGCCATTTTCCTCTGATTCATAAAAAATGTAGGGAAAAAGCTACAGACTTCTCAAGAAACATACAAGACACCTCTACGATAAAAGACAAGACTTGCTGAAGTAAAACCCGACCAAACAAAGAGTACCCACCAAGACATCAGCAAACCAACTTGTTTAATGAAATCGCTGCAAGGCAAAGAACCACATACCAGTTGAGACACAGCAAAAGAGCTCAGGTCGATCTGAGAGAAGCCGAGGAAAAGAATCACAAGGACCGATGGCGCCAAAAACTGCAGAGCAACAAGGCATAAGTAGTGGTTGTGAAGGAACATCTTTGCCCGGCTAAAGTCCAAATCAGGAGTTTTGCTTGCATGTAATCTTTGATACCACGAGAGCACTGCTTCGTTCAAAAACATCTGAAGGTTAGGACGAACAGCCATGGCTTGCAGTAAACCCGACAGTAACAAACACATTACCCGAAACTTAACAAAATCATCACTCGACATGCCTACATTACCAACCAACCCAATGTGGCTACTTGTAGTTCCAGCATTGTCACTTCTTTTCACTAGAATCTCTGCCAACGGATGAATCCAAAGCAACGAAGTGAACACGGATACGATATAATTCGCATATAGAATCATTCTCCCAAACCATCCAGAAGAAATGATCGACAAATTACTCCTAATCTGATCAGTTCCAACCCAAAACGACCTTGCACTTCTCCCAGAAGGCATATAAAGGAATCCCCCAATACAAGCCATCGAAAACGATATCAAAATGCAGCAAAAGGCATCAACAGAACCCAATTGAAAATCAAATCCCTTTGGAAAAACACCAGCACTGATTATAATCCCAAACACAAACCCTAAGACCCCAAAAATCAAACTCAATTTCTTCTCAGATTTCTTCGAAGCAGATCTCTCAATCGAAATCTTCCCCAAAGCAACGAACACCTTACACAAAGCTATAAACCCAAGAACAAGCGGAAACATCAATCCATTCCCTAAAACTCCATGATTATCCTCTACACCGAAGTAATAGTGAAGAAGAAAGCAAGAAAAAGCTAGGAACGACAACACAAAAAGCGAATTGTACTCGGTGAAATACATTCGAGATCTGAGATGATCTTCATCGAGCTTAATTCGAAAGATCTGAGCATTGCTTTCGTCAAATTCGGATTTATCTTTGGATCTATTTCTTCTTCTGATATCGACATTGGACTTTGGATCTTCGGTATTAGAGGGTCGTCGAATCGCGGGTCTGAGTCCATTTCCAGCGTTGTTTTGGTTGAGATTTTCTGGTTGGATGTAGGTACAGAGACCGTGGAGGAAGATGATTGAGATTTTGACGAATGAGAGGATTAGGGTTAAGAAGAGAGATAGTAGGATTTGAAGTGTGAGATTCCTGTAAGTTCCAAGAATCTCAAGCATTGTTCTTTACCCTTTTTTACTCTGTTCTTCGACTCTATCTCCTTGAAGAAGATGTGCCCGTACAAGAACAGAGTCTTGATTTTTTTTTCGAGATTTCGAATCTCATTTGGTAAAAGGCCCAATGGGCTTTTAAATGGTCTTTAGATCAAACCCCTCTTTTTTCCATTTTCCAAAAGAACTTTTTTAAGACTATGGTTCTAGAAAACAAATATTACTAAAAGTAGTTATATGAGATTATTGGTCTTATTGTCGTAGGTGTGTATATCATCGCCTTGGATAGAAAGACATTTGGATCTTTGAAGAACTGACGTCATATACAAGAAATCAACGAAAATTAGTTAGGTTTACTAGGATATAGAGAATTGCTATGTCCTTAGAAGTTGGGTATGAAGTTTATTCGATTGAAACTTACGCTACTCCTGAAATAATCGAAAACAAATTCAAAGAAAGCCTTAAAACATCGAATATCGGAATGTTCGACATAAAACCACGTACTAAAAAACGTAAGTGACTTTTAAAATATATAGATATATATATTATATGCAGGCCTTGAATGGTTGTCATTTACGCCGCGGATCGGACCAAAATCGAAATAGTCCACACTTATTTCACCATTCACAAAATCGGACTAGTCCACACTACTTCGGACAAAAATACTGCGTACCAGTCCGACTTTGAATGCAACACTTCATACAATATTTAATTATCAATCTTTGCTTACACCTTAAAACCTCTATACCACTCCATACGCACTCGAACCAATTTTTTTTTTGTTTCATAGGAACCAAGAAAGACAAGTACAGAGAGTGTGGTCAAAAATTAAAAAGAGTGTAGTCAAAAATTATAAGTACAGAGATAAGAGACATGTCTCTTTCACGAGAAGCTAGATGTCTTTTTCTTTTTTTTAAAAACTTCAATCAATCCTAGAGTTGATTGTGATCGGATAAAAATATCATTGAGTAACTCTCATTGTATAAGATTGTGCTCCTTTACTTTATTTTCATTGGATGAAAGTGTGTTATATCGTTTGCATCATCTTTAAAAATCTCACTTAAAAACAAAAAACAATCTCTTCTCTCTCTTCAAATCATAGATCTCTTTTCTCTCTTCAAATTTTATAGATGTCTTCATCATGAGGTAGAATATATCCTCCTCCACCAAGAAGAAATACCAACACCAACGATCCTCCTTTTATACGTAGAAAGGTAATTTTTAATTATTTTAGCTTTATTCTAAAATATTATCTAATATATTTTGTTATCAACTCTTTTGTTATTAATAAGTACGAAGCTGGATTGGTTTTTATTGCATGTTTATCAAAACTTTTGCTCATGTATTTCTACCAAGTTCTTGCTCTATTTCAAGCCTTGATACAATTTTTTTTCACATACGTTTGGAATGGAGCACCAGGTTCATGTCACAACACAAGAGTGCTCTCACTCGCGCAAGATGGTGATCCTCAATTTCCATTGGCTCCTTGAGAAAAATATTATGTGGTAGATGCATGATATCCAAACAAGCAAAGTTTTCTAACTCCCTACAGGTCATCACAAAATCGGGTTGTGAGATATTACTTGTCACAGTTCATCATGGTTCTCCGCCAAGTAATAAGGAATAGTTATTTAACAGGTGTCATGCATCTTTACGTTCTGTTATATAACGAACTTTTGGAGTATGGAAGAGAAAGTGGAGGATTATTCGAGATGATCCTAGATATGGTTTGGAAGTGCAGAAGAAAGTAATTCTCGCGACGATGGGACTCCATAACTTTATTAGAGTTTCAAATTTTTCAGATCCATATTTTTTGAAGATTCTTCAGAAGTGCAAACCGAAGACGATCAAAATGATTCAAATGAGGTAGAGGAAGCCAAAAAAGAAGATAAACAATATATGACAAACATCCGAGAAAGTATTGCTCATATGTTATGAGAAAATCAAAATAATAGATGAAAATCAAAATATTAGATTTTGATTTGTATTTTTAAGATATTTTTTTGGACATATATTTTGTATTTGTATTTTGATTTGTATTTTTGTTTTAGTTTGGTATGTATCAGTTCATACTCGTCCGATTTTTACCATTCATAACTACGCACGCATCGATACCGTTATTTGGTGAAGCATACCTCCGATACTAATCCGAACGAAATATTTTGCACGCACCATCCGATCTGCAGCGTATGTACCAACCATTCAAAGCCGCAGTTTTTTAAAAAATCGGATCGGTTCGCTTGCAATCAGATGTGATATGAGCATGAATCTTAACCTCAAGAAGCTGGACGAAGATGGAGCTTGTTCCCGGAGAAGAACTTCAATCCGTGAGCAAAGCGGTGAGGATGGTGATGAATGGAGGTGAACAAATGATGAATTGATGGAGTGATGAGATGATGAACGTGAATAGGAGTTTGGATCCTCAGGAAGCAACCAAACTGAGGAGATCCAATGGAAGCGGCATTTAAATAAGACTTCAAAGAATGTGGTGAGCGAAAGTAACTGGTGGAGTGAATGGCGAACCACAAAGGATGTGTGAGTCCTTTGATACAGCCAAGAACCTTTGAGTATGAGACACACTCGATCTAAATCTACCTCAATAGATTAGAGACAAAAGGAGAAACCTTTCTAGTTTTGATTCAATGATTGCTTGTTTGTAAAATGAGAAGAAGTTTGCCTTATAAAGACTACAAGATTAGGGCAACTTAAATGCTAAATGGGCTCAAACCAAATTAGAACAAACTTTGCTACTTGGGCCTAAAAACATTAAAATACTTAAGTCACAAAAACCTCAAAACAAACAATACAAAAGAAGGGGAAAACTTATGAAGTGGTCTTCCCTAAAGATAAAATCACAATCTTAGACTAACTAAACTTGTCATGAATGTTTCTAAGTAGTTAGCTTATGGAGATTGTATTGTGATGCTCTAAGCCTTTCACACCTCGTTAAAACCCTTTCCTAGTAAAACCTGGGGGGAAACCTAGGAGTAGGAAAAGAGTATGTTACTCACCTAGAGTCTTGGGGGTCCTCACCTAAGCTTGGTGGTGAAAACACACTATGCCATCCTCCCATGGTTTCTCAATGCTCAGAAGCTTGCACTAATTCTCTCCCAGATGGCACACAAAAGATTGAAGCCCTCCGAATACGTCAGCTCTTAATACAGGCCAATGGAGAGTCCGTCGACTTGTAAAAATCATATCTCTCAAACCAAAACAGCTCTTGGCCTGATTCTAACTCTCAGAGATCCGTGGTTGAGTTAAGTTTCCAGAATGCATCACCTCATCACTCGGTTCTTCCTGGTCAGCCGAATTCCATGTCAGTCCAAATCCGCATTTTGATCCGCTCATCTTCAGATCAGCATAACTCTTATTGGGAGTTTCTTTTGGGCTGATTCCACTTCGAGATGCTCTCTAGGTGAGCTTTAAGTGAAGTCCAGGTGGTAGTTAATGATGCATCAGATCCTAGGATTGCATCATTCCCTCCCTCTTCATGAGGTTTTGTCTTCAAAACAGATTTTCCTACATATAAACTAGTTAAGTTAGTCCATTGTAGTACATGAGAGTTTAGAAGATTACCTCGAGGTTTGGCTTGTGAAAAGAGTTTGGAGAGGTCAGGAGGTTATTCTTTCAACTATGAAGTGCTTGGAGAACTTCTATCCTCCGTGGTGGTGCTGATTTGCTAGACTGGTTTCCTCCATCAAGTGTTGTCAGGATCCGGTGGCTCTTCCTTGAGCTGGAAAATGCCATCGAGACTCTTATGATCTCTGGAAACAAACCCATCCAGCTTTGGTGTTGTTCCTCCGTTGATCCGGTGTAAGAAAGCTATTCGACGTGATTGCTTCTCTATATGCTCAAGATCTCCATTAAACATCGCGTAGTTAGGCTTGATTCTTTCCCATAAGTGTCTTTTGGATGATGTACTTGTGAAATTGATTCAAGTGTCGGGTTCCCTATGATTATGCCCACTTCTGTGTACTCACTTCTAGAATCGGACCTGGTATTAACATCCATTGGCGAAGACAAACATATCACACAAGAGCCAGAGTCTTCTAAGCCCGATGGAGTTTTGACTTGTAGAATCAAATCGGGTGGTTCCTCTTTGAGTTGGAAAGTGTCTTGGACACTCTCAAGATCCCCAACAACAAGATCTTCCATTCTTGGTGCCATGTCTCCATCGGTTTGGCTTTGGCCCGAAAACTCCTCTAACACCAAATCTCTTCCTTCACCCGTGATGATCTTCTTACTACCTCTTCGAATTGAATCTTCTTCTTGATCCAAAAGAGTCTCTATTGATCCTGAATTCTCCTCAGCCTCTTTTGGACACAACAAGGGCACCATTTCAGTCAGGAGAAGAAGATTTTTCTACTCAGTCCAAGGCCTTGTAATTGTGAGCTACTTTGGGACAATGTTTGAATCATGGTGAGCTTTTCATCATGTAGCGCCTTGAATGGTTTGGAGTTTGGTGTAGGGGTTTGATGCTTCTTCATAAACTCTCTATACATCCTCGCCTTTAGTTCATCCCAATCATAGATCAGTTTGTAGTTGAAAGTCCTTTCTCGTCTTGACGCATGATGATGTCCCACATAGTGACTTGGTTGTCTCCATGATATGGTGGATTAAGCCAACCTTTCTTATATCACAAAACTTCTAGAATAATAGCGGATAGGTGGGTTAACTTGAAGTTCCTCTTCTCGTTCTTTCTCTCGATGCCACGGATTAAAACCATCATCACTTTCAAGTTCGGAGTTTTGTTCTCCCCAATCAACTTTCGAAGTGCTCATCTCACTCTCAGCCTCATAATCCATAACTTTATTTGTACCTAGCAAGAGAATTTGAAAGTGGTTTAAATCTGAACCATATGAGTAATGTAACTCACAAGTTTGTTTAAAAAAAAAAAAAATTAAATTCAACCACAATAATCCACACAGCAACTATCACTTAATTAAAGAGATAAGGCTTCAAAAATAAGGAGTCCTAGCTGGCAATTAGACGAGGCAAATAGATTGAACCACACAAGTCAAAGCACAAACCAAAATAAATTAACTCTCTATTAACCGGACTTATGAATTGTAAACGGTTCAGCTTTTAGCCCAATAAACCACACATGATTACTAACAAAATGATGCACGATGGATAATTATTTGAAGCACAAATTTAAAATCAGCTGCCAACATTCACAAATTAAAAAAACAAGGGCCAATAATTTGCTATCACGAAATAGGGCAAGAGACCACTCAAAAGCCAGAGCAAAAGCACATGGTACAAACAAATAAAGCATAAAGCAAATTTGGGACCACTTCAATATAGTTTTTACCACAAAAAGCAAGACATCATATCATCTTCAACCTAAGCTCAGCAACAATGGTGATGAATTATGAAGAACAAGATTTAGCAAAAACAAAACACAAGTAAACAAACGATACACTCAAAACATATTTCAAACTAAGACTAACGAGATGCAAAACTGAAATGATTTTAACAAACTCTAGATACAAACGAAATGAACACACCCTAAACACAAAAACCAGAAGCTAACTAACACCCTAGAAACACAAACTAAATAAAGATGCAAGCTTTAACACAAGAACACAAGGTTAAAACAAAAACAGAACACAAACTAGCAAAGAGATGCAAAGATGGAATTTTTATGGGTTTTTCTTTGATGCAAAGCAAGGAAATGAAAGATGAGATAGAAAGACACAACCTTTGAGGAACTTTGGCTCTGATACCAAATGATATGAGCATGAATCTGAACCTCAAGAAGCTGGACGAAGATGGAGCTTGTTCCCGGAGAAGAACTTTAATTCGTGAGCAAAGCGGTGAGGATGGTGATGAAAGGACGTGAACAAAAGATGAACTGATGGAGTGATGAGATGATGAACGGATGTAGGATCCTCGGTGCGAAACCAAACAGAGATCCAATGGAAGAGGGGAGCAGAAAGTACATTCAAGCTGTGAAGCGAGAATGGTGGTGAGCGAAAGTAACCGGTGGAGTGAATGGCGAACCACAACGGATGTGTGAGTCCTTTGATACAGCCAAGAACCTTTGAGTATGAGACACACTCGAATACTCTAGGGTTTACTAATCTAGAGCTACCTCAATAGATTGGAGACAAATGGAGAAACCTTTCTGGCTTTATTCAATATCATTGCTTCAGAAGGTATGAAATTGTCTTATAAAAGGTTGAAGGACAACTTAAATGCTAAATGGGCCCAAACCAAATTAGAACAAGGGCCTGAAAACATTAAAACATTTAAGTCACAAAAGCCTCAAAACAAACAAAACAAAAGAAGAGGAAAACTTATGAAGTGGTTTTCCCTAAAGATAAAATCACAATCGACAACTAAACTCGCCTCGAATGTTTCCAAGTAGCTTGCATGAGATTGAATTGTGATCTTCTAAGCTCAGCCCGTTAAAACCCTTTCTAGTAAAATCCAGGGAAAACCTAGGGGTAGGGAAAGTATGTTACTTACCCTTGGGGGTCTGCTTCTCACCTAAGCTTGGTGGTGAAGACACCACTTATGCCCATCCATGGCTTCTCGGTGCTTAGAAACTTGCCTTAATGCTATCGGATGCCAAAAATGATTGAAGCCCTCGGATCGGTCGATCTTATCGAGTTAATGGAGAGTTATCGACTTATAAAATCATATCTCCGAGCAGCGGTTCTTGGCTTGAGTTCGACTCTCGAGTTACGTGGTTGAGTTAAGTTTTCAGAATGTGTCACCTGTCACGTTTCCTCCTGAGTCTGGCGGAATCCTCCATTAAGTGCAAGTCGGTCCAAATCCGGCGGCTTTTGATCGTTCGTCTTGTATCAGCCATAACTTCTTCTGAGCTTCTTTTGGGCTGAATTGAGTCTTCTAGGTGAGCTTTGAGTGAAGTCCAAGTGGTAGTTGGTGATGCATCAGATCCTAGGATTACATAAAAATGACTATATGTTTTTTTTTACAACATAAAATCAGAAATAAATAAAAAAAAACTCGATAAAACTCAAAAAAGGAACCAATCCTTAATAATAGTATAAATATATTTGCTTAGTAGAAAAAGAAAATATGAATTTAAAATCATCTATATATTCAAATATCATTTTTTAAAAAAAATTAAGAACCTTATACAAATGAATTAGTTGCACCTTAAAAATAAAAGGATCTATATATAAGCACATGTTAATATTACTGATCAAGAAAAAAAACAAACTGTAAGTCTCTAACATAAGAAACTAAAAAGGAAAAAGAAGCAAGTAGTACTCAACATATTTAATGAGCAGATTAAATTACATGGCACGTAGTCAGAGGACCCAAACAAAAAACAGCAAGCATTTCTCAACCGATATACTAAAAAACAACACAAGCGTGCTAATCAAATTCCTACGTCACTCAAGATTAGTGTGACGAGCACGCACCGACTCAGGAGACTCGCCCAAAAGCACACCTAACTTGTAAACAACCATCTCAAACAACACAAACAAGGCTCCTTCATATACACTCCCCATCGGCAACAAACGTCTCTCGCCCATCTCCGCTGCATCACTCGCCATAGTCAGAGCAGGTACATAACACACAGCCGTCGCATGTTTCACACAAGTACCTATCTCCGGCTCCGCAGTGACGAGTATAACCTTAGCACCGTTCGATTTAGCTACGGAGCAAATCGCATCGACGGTTGAGAATCCTCCAGGACCAGCTGAAGCGATGAGGAGATCGGATGACGAGATTGGAGGTGTCGTCATGTCAAAGACTAAGTGAGCGGAGAGACCGAGGTGGAAGAGACGCATCGCGAAGGCTTTTAGCATTAGGCCTTCGCGGCCGACACCGTAGAGGAAGATACGAGAGTTGCGGTTGCTGGAGATTGCGGTGAGCTCTGTTACGAGGAGATCGAGTGGTGGTGGATATGGGGAGGTTGGGGTGGTGAAGACGAAGGAGATTTGATTGCAGATTTGAGAAGATAGATTCGCCATTTCTTGAGTTTTCTTGTTCGCCATTGATGTGTTTAATAATTCAGTTTTGACAGTTTATGTTATGTTTTTATCAGTTTATGTATAAATCATCATCTTCAATCGTGCAATTTGGACCACATTTACAAATTTCTATACCATTCGATTTGGATAATTGAATTCCGGTTTGGTTCGGTTTTGTATGTCTACCAAAGAATACAATACAGGGATACAAAGATAACCAAACAAAACACGACCATCATAATTAAAAATTTACTAATGTAAGAACATGGAAGAACGAAGGTGATTGTAAGCAATTGCATTAAAATGGTATAAAGACAATAACATAATTTCAGAATTTTGATGGGTTTTTTCTTCTTCTTTCTTTTTCAGAAGGATTCAAGTAGATAAAACCCAGATTTGTTGAGATAGAGAGCTCTGTAAAGCCTGGACCAGAGTATACATTTGATTGGACAGAGAGGTTTATATTAACTCGGGGATGAAGATGACTTCCCTGATACCGTTGTGCCTGCATCTAACTCTTTGTTTCCGCCTTTAGTGTGTCGTGAGGTTGTTGTTGCCTCTGATTTACTGCCTTTTGCACCATCATCCTCTTCCTCTTCTTCTTCATAGAAGGACCCTGAGGATCTCAGTTCCTTCACCTTCAGAAACTCGTTGTAATGTGCTTTCCGGTGTGCGTTGAAACGCGCATTTTTCCCACTTTTGGGACCTGTGTTTTGCACCCAAAAAAAGATAAATATGGAGATGCAAAAGAACCTAAAACATGACAGTATATTTGTTTGGTTTTTGAGGAGGACCTTCTTCATCTTGATCCATTAGATCTGCTTCTTCTTCGTCAGCCGAGCTCCAGCCACCACCACCACCACCAGAACCCTGGCTAGAGTTTCTACTGGAAGAAGCTGCTGCATCATTCAGACTGTTCCTCAGTTCTTCTGCACGTTGCATATCATCAACGCATTCATCAAACGATCTTCCTCTAGGAGACAGAGAACCTGGTACAATCAATTAGGAAAAGTGTAAATTTGCATAAGATTACAATCAATTCAGGTTTCCCCATATAAGAGTAGTAACTGTCCAACTTCCTAGATGAAGACAACCTTAAAAGCAATCATTTTCACTTACATTTTACTTTATGTCTTAGATACATTTTATTTATATATATATGATGACAAGTATGTATTGACAATATATGAAAAAATGTCATAAGCATATATTCGTCTGCTCAAATGTGTATCATAAGTTCTGTGCATATAGAAACAGAAACCAAATAAAAGAGAAATAGACAAACCATCATCATCAATCATCGGGTGGTACGGTGTCTTTGGTTCAGTAATCTTCTGCCTAACAGGTTTGTTAGATTCAATTTCAACAATATTAGCTTCATCCCATTGTACACGCCCCCTGCCATAAAAACGAATATCCTTAATGTTGCACAAGAGAGACTACTCCCATGAGAAACTGTACTACAATATACAAAGGTCATCTCTCTTTTCAACATCCGAGCCTTAAACTAAAGACATTAAAGTTCCCAGGATCTTACAGTTAACAATTCTGCTGGATATGAAAAATCCATGAACATTAACACAATAAGACCTCCCTCTTCCATTTCCTTTTCAATGGGGGTAGTAGAGAAAGATCTGTTTTACGATTCCTTCATAAAAAGACCGCTATAGAAGGCTTAGAACTTCATATCTATGAATATTTCATCCCTCCACAAAATTAACATAGCCCATTGGCTTTGAAATTGATCTTATTTTAAACACATGCAAGGTACCGTTCTGATGCAGCAAGCATGCTCAACTGTAATAGATAAAAACTACAGACACAAGCGAAAGAAATTCTGAGAAGGAAAAACACACTTCAGGCTAATCAAACTAAATCAATTCAATATGCTAACTTTTCTAAGAAATGTACACAATGTTATAAATGACCACTCAAAATCACAAACCTTTAAAGATAATGAAGCAGTATCAGTATCTATCTCTGTCAGGATCATTGAGCTTAAGCAAACAACTCCTAAGTTATCAAATTTGCTGCGTACTGGTTTCAAGCAAAAAGGGTTCAACATAAAGAACCAATTGATATCAAAAGCTTATCACTTTCCTCAATCCTTCACCCAGATTAAGAACATATATATCCCAAAAGACACTGTAAGAAACCCTAGCCTACGTTTGGTTCTACAGAGACCGTATTAAAATCAAAGGTAGATCTTTTGTAGCCCTTATCAGAAATTCGAACAAAGAGGAAACCATCAAAACAAGAAATTACGTTACCTTTTTGGTTCGGACATCTTCTTCAAAATCTCCAGCAACTTTATATTTGTCTCGATCGCAAGTTTTTAAGACCTGTTGTGTTCTTGATTAGACACGGTGGTCAATGAAGTGATGTAACAGAAGCCGTCCGTTTATCTGACTTTTGATTACTGTTTCATCCAGATTTCGCCACGTGGGATACTTCAAACCCGTTGGATTGAACAAGCGCGTGAAGACTGAGTAAGGGTAGTTTTGGAATTTAACTTTAGAAGTTTCTTTGACGACGATCGAATCGAAGACGGAGTGCAAAAACAAGGTTCGATCTTTCTTTAATTCTTTCTCGAGATCTTCAGGAACTGTAAGGAATTTTTCGAATCTTCGTTTCTTGTTTCTCAATCGATGGAGAAAAAGAATCTATTTTGATGATTTTATCATGTTTCGGGAGCTTGTATTGATTTAGTTCTTCACTCACTAGGCTATTTTTGATCTTCTTGATGTGCATTGCGAATGGGTCTTAGGTCTTAGTGATTCATGGGTTTTTTCTTTGATCCATTAGCTATTTCAAGATCTGCTTTTTTGGTTGCTTTGATGTTGGGAAATTGAAACCTTTCGTGATTCAAAGTGGTTTCGAATTGTGTGGGTTTTAGTAGTTTGATGTGTCTTGGTATTTGACCTCAGAACAATAGGACTTGAGTATACATGATATTGCATTGTGGGTTCTATGTAACTGTGATTTAGATCAGGTAATGTATGTGAGATTATGGTGGAGTCTTGTGAATTTCAGTTACTTGTTGATTCTTCTGTTATGATTACTGAAATTATGATAAGGAAGCCAAGTTATGTTGATGCTGATGATGAGCTCCACTCTTTTTTTGGTTCATGTAAAAGAAAAGGGAAGATCAAAGTAATTAAAGAAGCTGAAGTAGGAGGAAGTGATGTTTTCTCTTATGTCTGGACTATGGAGTTACATGTTCAGCAAGACTGAGTTCCATGTGCTCATTCTCGGTATCGATAAAGCTGGGAAGACGGTAATGTTTTTTTCTTTTTTTATATCTTTTTTCCATTTGTAACTTCAGCCTGGATTCACCTCTAATGTACTGCCCATATTTCAATGTCTTAGACGTTTTTGGAGAAATTGAAGACGATATACTCAATCTCGGAAGGTCTTCCTCATGATCGAATTGTTCCTACCGTTGGGCTAAATATTGGTCGTATTGAAGTCTCCAATGCTAAAATTGTGTTTTGGGACCTAGGAGGTCAGGTATGTTGGAAACGCGTTAGGTCATATAATTGATCTCTCTTCTTTGTACCTAATTTTGTGTTCCTAGTTAATCATATTCCACTCTGCTCTATAAGTCACCTATACCAACCAAGTGCATATGCTTTGAAGATGATATGAGATATATAGGCGTCGTGGAAGATCTTTTTTAACCCTTCCCCTCTCTAAGTATATGCGTTTGAGCCTTCTTGCTATATAGATTTTTTTGTTGAAAACTATCAGTTGTTTTGATTTACAAACCCTGACTGTGAAAAAGTATCAGTCTCTTTAATCTAATAACTGTGCTTATCCCCTTTATGGCAGCCTGGTTTGCGATCGATATGGGAGAAGTATTATGAAGAAGCACACGCATTGATATATTTGATCGATGCAGCTTGCCCGTCTCGCTTTGAAGACTCAAAATCTGCTCTAGGTAAGTTTACGCACATAAGTTGACTCCAAACAGCTTTACGAAGCTAAAGCTAAAATATAAACTTTCCTTCACCAGAAAAAGCCCTGCGGCATGAGGATTTGCAAGGAGCCCCTCTTTTGATTTTGGCAAACAAGCAAGTAGGAAAATGCATTGCCTCATTTGTTTAGTTTAAATTCTCCAAAGATATGTTGTCACTGATAGTCTTGAATCTGTAACCAATGAGCAGGATCTCCCAAATGCTGTGTCGGCTGAGGAACTCGATCGATATTTGGATCTAAAGAAATTGGACGAAAGGGTGTACATGTTTGAAGCAGTTTCTGGATATGATGGGTAAGTTTAATCTAAATTTAGCTACACACAGGAATCTTATAGCCCAATAGAAACACTTGAAAGCAGGAAAAAATGAAATGTATGTTTTATTGAGCAGGCGAGGAATCAAAGAAAGTATAGAATGGCTGGTTGGGGTAATGGAGAGAAGCAAAAGAACCGAAACATTAAGAGCCCGTGCAGGGTATGCTCCCGTGCCAAATTCGTAGACACGAAAAAGGACTCGCAAACTCAACTCTCCAACCAACTGGTTTCCTTGGAAACATTTGTAGATAAAAACAGACCAGAATCTTTGCATTGTTTTGCGTTAGCATCAAATTCACATGATGAGTAGGACTAGTAATCACGTTATTTACCGCCTTTAAAATCCTTACTAATGTTATGAATTCAATTGAGATTTTGAGATCATGATTGCATTTAATTACCCTTTGTACTGCAAACCAATAATGTAATCAAGTTTCTTGATTTGCAAACTCAATCAAAAGAAGGAACATAGACTACATAGGTTATCGCTTTTAAGACAGGAAACAAGCAGAGATAATGAAGCAATAGAGAGCTTTCAATTTGTTCCTAAAACAAAGAAGAAGAAGTGACTTAGATTTCAGAACTATCAGACCAAATTTAAGGCAAAAAGTTTCATAAAGCAATCAAGAACAGAAGAGAGAGAGAGAGAGGTTGTTACCAGAAATGAGAGGCTTAGGTCTGGTCTTAAACAAGATCTTTGTTCGTATAATCCCAACAACTTCAAGTTCCGTTGCTTTCCCTGAAACTTCATCTAATTGAAGCTTCTTCAAAACCAGCAATGGCTTTATCAGAGTCACTTTAGAGCCTGTGAGCTCATGGTAACCCACCGTGAACGTGTAAGTTCCCTGCGCCGGTAAAACAACAAACCATCAAAAGGCCAACGAAATCTCCCGTGATTTACAGTTCCGATTAGAGAATTGAATTTTTTTTTTAAAAACCTGGGAGGAATCGGTGTGGCAGAGACGACCGATCTCGAGATTCTGAATAGAACCTTCGAATGAAGATTGAGTCTCGACGACTCCTTGGACTTCTACGATCGCCCACTCGCCACACTCTTCTTCTCCACATCTACACTTTACTCGAATCTCCATCTTCGTCTACTTCTCCGTCTTCTTCGTATTTTATATATATATATATATATATATGTACATAAATTTTGGCGGAAAATTAGAGATCTTTGGCGGGCTTTTTCGTTTGAGATGACGTCACCATCATCTTCTCAAATCTGATCGTACGTAGTAGTGAACCGAAATCTCAATTTCTGCTCCAAATTTTAGTAAAAAACCTAATCTTTAAGAAGAAACGAAGAAGCAACCATTGTTACAGAGAAGAAACAAGATCCATTGCGGTGGTTAGGAGTTTTTTATGAGCTTCCAGGTTTTGTCGATACACAAAACTAATACATATGTATTTACAGAACATGGCTACCAAAGAAAAAGACTAAGGCATTGCACATGGATTTTACATTATCACCCATGGCGTTATCAAAATCCCCCTAAAATACGAAAACACCCTAAAACATTAAGGTTTTATTTTTTCTTGTTGTTAGTCCTTGGATAAAGATTGTGTAAACCTTAGATCCTTAGATTTACCCACAGTCTTGTTCTTCATGTTACATTGTTGAGCCAAATGATCACAGTTGCTTTGCCTACCTTCCGGTTCTTGCGGCTGTGGTTACCGTCATTCCCTCGGACTTTGATTTCACATCTGGTTCATCTAACCCTATTGGAATGGCGCCTGTCAGAGTTTTTATAGCAAAGTCAATACATGGGTCTTTCCAGATATCCGCACCCAGGGGTGCACTCGGAAATCCTGGTTTTTCAGAGCATGTCTCAACATTTCCGGGAGTCTCTGGGATAAAGGAGACTCCTTTCTGCTTGGCGTGATTGTTAATGGGATCAGAAGAGATTGCTGCAGTGTTGGGAAGACGCAGCGATTCTCCGGTCAGAGTTTTGATAGCAAAGGCGATGCAAGGATCTCTCCAAAGATCTGCAAGAGTCGAGCTATATGCGGAGGAGAAGCTGTTGGTATTCTTCTCCATCACTTCTGAGCATGCGCCTCTTACAACAGGTGAGTTAGGTAACTCGTTGCCTAATTTATTTCTCCTTTGAATGGCATTACCACTATCAGAAGGGTGCGGATGCTTTCCTTCATTTGATGATCCCAAAGGCGAGATCTCAGTTGCTTTCGCGCTGGCAGTAAGTTTAGCCTTTGGACTAGACCGTCCCAGTCTTCTGCCCGCTGCTGTCTTCTCACACTTTGTTGCAGAAGTTTGGCAAGACAACGGTGACACAGGCGACATTTCTTCCTTCAGCTTGTAACCGTCAAGATGAAAAACTGGATTCAGTTCATATTTCATCAGTGGTGTTTTCATGGTCTTCTTGTCTATAGAAGGCTTTCTGCCTACTGATTTACCGATATTTTTTATTCCCACTGCCATTTCTGCACCCGCACGATTGTTGCTTGTAGCAGCAGCAGCATATGGTTTCTGAGAACGATTTCCATTATAGCTTTTGGCTGCTTCCTTGTTGAGGGGTATATCCATCTCTTTCAATCCGCTGGTAGCAACAGGATTCACAGGTTGCTTGCACTTTCCGGCTGAGTCATCATCAGGAGGTATTATTCGTTCGGCTTTGGTTCTTGTCTTAAATTCAGGCGTCTGTTCATCATCAGGAGGTACTATTCGTTGAACTTTGGTTCTTGTCTTCAGTTCAGGCGTTGGTTCAAGCTCAATACCAGCTAATCGTTTTGATGTTCGTCGGGCTACGCTATTACCTAACTCATTCGTCATCACTTTAGCTTTACTCCTAGTAATCTGTTTTTCAGTAGAATCTTGTTCCTCTTCTTCCTTCATAACAGATTCCTTCTTTGGTTCTTGTGACCTTGCACTGCTCAATCTGGATTTTACAGAATCTACAAATACAGACAACATAGAAAATATTGGCGTACTCAAATCCTTTTGCTATCTCAGCAATACTCGGGGGGAAATTTTAAGTCAGGTATCTACATACCCTTTTCTGATTTTGCATTTGATGAAGACTGGTTTTTTCTTTTTAAATCTATGACTTCCTCATTCTTACTGGCTTTAGCTTGGCTCCTAGTAACCCGTTTCACTATGGGCTGCTTTTCGATAGGATCTATCGCCTCTTCCTTCGTCCCCAAATCCTCAAGAACTTGTGAGGTTACGATGCTCAAGTCAGAATTCATTTTACCTGCAAATATAATCGAATATTGACATTTAACATTACTCACTGCATAAGTATGATTATACCCTTGCAAGTGGCAAAGAATTTGTACTTACAATTCTTGGAATGTTCATCAGAAGAAGATACGTTTCTCCGTTTACTTTTTCTGACATGAGTATCTATCTTTTCCTCCTTTTCCAATAAATCATCAGCAGATCTCTTTTCCACATACTCCAAACGAAGCTAATATCGGACGGAGAAAAGTTGAGTTAAAATTATCAGAAAATCAACAACTCAGCTACAGAGCTTTCTCTTTAACTAACAATCACGGAAAGGAAAAAGGAACTCACAACGGTCTTTCCATTTCCGGAATCATCATCTTCGATATAGTTTTCCTTCACTTTACGTGCATAATGTCCAATATCGCCAGTCTCAACATACCGTGATGCATCTTTGAAGGATTGAAAGATATACCCACTTTTAGGGTCAATAAAGAACTGCAACAATAAAAACATGCATTTCCAAGAATCACATAAGAGATTTTCCAAGAATTGAGCATGTAAAATGTAGAAGAAATTTGTCAAAAGACACAAAATGTTCTTTTGAGATCAAAGATGAGGAAGGTTGAACAATAGCAGAGGGTACAAACTGGATCTCTTCTATTTTTACGGCCTGATCTGTTTGTTATTTCAAGCTTCTTGATCCATCCTTCAGGTAAGCCTTTAGCTGCAGATTTCTCAACTATAACCTGTATCACTTAAACATAAAGAGTTTTTCTTTTTATGAGACGTATAAATGTCAAATCTGAGGGATCACAACGAACAAAATAACATTGTTTCCAAACATATAAACAACACAAAACTCTCAGATATTCTGTGCTTATGAACTTTCCTAAACAATCTGATACCAGACCTCTCTCAATATGAATGTTGTTCTTCTCAACCTTCCCATTGCATAAGTCGAGTGGTAAAAAGGTTTTACGGTTTATAGTTTTCCCACGAAGGTGGTGTGCTAATAGCCATTTCCAGCCAATAACCGAAGAACGGGATAGATCAACAAGCAAACGGGTTATTTTACAAAACGAAACCCATTTTCACTAAATCTATTACTCTAACTATCTTAGCAGAGTAAGCAGATACGTCTTTTTCACAAGAGGCCAACTAAGAGTCAAATCTTCACAAACCCAAGACGACTTTAGAAATTAACATCTCCAATTAATTCAAAAGTAAAATAGAGCATTTTCTCCAAAGCCACAGAACTACAAGTAAAAAAATGTAGCTTCATGACAAAGTTTTGATCAAACCACATCAAGGCAATGAAGTTTATCCATTTTCAGACATTAAAGACTAAAACTAATTCATTAAAAATCTTCTCTTTTGATCTAGCCTCTATCTTTTCCTAAAAGCTATGCATTGCATGTTGGAGAAAATCATTAAAACGGCACAAAAGATTTCACCTTTTTCCATTATTACGGTATCATAAGAGTGAGAGAGAGAGAGGGAGAGTCAAAGAAACTTGGCACTTCAGTAAGATACTACAGTTTCCACAAAAGAGCTAAAAGCAAAATCATCATTCAGTAACAAGAACCAAACATGCAGAAAAGAATCTTAGAGAGATTAATGACAAAAAAAAAAGAAATCAAATTAAGAATAAGGTTTAGATCCTAATCACCTTATCCTTTCTCCCATTCTTCCTTACTCTGATCTCCACTCTCCGCTCAGCTGATATACCATCAGAGATCCCTTCACCATTCATTTCTTCTCGCCTGAAATGAAAACCCTACTTTCCTCTCTCTTGAATCCCGAATTCGCAAAAACCAACACAGCCCAGAACGATTTCATCAACTCAAAACGCCAAAACCCATCAGGAATTCACCGGAAAGCAACACCAAGAGTCCTCGGAGGTTATAAAGAAGGAACCTTTATAATATCGTCTGATTGTGATTTTGGGTATGTATGTCTCCACTAAGGCAAAAAGAAAAATAGGTTTTAATTGGGAAGAACAAGAACGGGTTTACACGTGTAGTGAAGGAGGTTTCATGGTGATTCCCGATTTGAGAGGCTCACGAAAACTCAGTCCACCACCACACCTCAGCACGCGAGTCTTCTGGCCTAACGCCTCTCTTCTCTATTGCTATTTGCTAATTAACTCATTTCTCCATTTTATTCTCTCATGTCCTGTTGTTGATTACCTTCTTCTTTTTTTTTTGTGTCGGAATCCAACTTTACACTGTAGATCAAAACTTTGCTAGGTTCGGTAAAAAAATCTATTTATGGTGATGTTTTTTTGGAAATAATTATTTTGAAACAAAATAATTATTATTGTAAATGTTTTGATTGGAACTAGATTTATCATGAGAAAAAGATGTAATATAGTCAATTATAATTTTTCATAAATCTGAATTTAGATATAGTTTAAATTTTCTGTTAGAAGTCATGTTATCAAATTTATATTTGTATATCATGTTTAAGAGATTTAAAATTATGATTTTATTCTGTTTTGAGATTTTTAATATTTTCTTGAAATTTGGATTAAAAAATTTATGTATTAATGATTTATCTAAAATTTCAACTACTATCCAAATATTATAAATTTTTAATCTAAAATAAATCAGTTGGATTAAAAAAATTTAAAAATGTATTAATGATATATCTAAAATTCCAACTATAATCCAAATATTATAAAAAATTAATCTAAAATAAATCATTTGGATTAAAGTTTAAATCAACGGTATAAAATTTATTGATTTTAGACAATTAAAGAAAACACATTGTATTATTTAGGCATACCAAAAAGGGATCAAGTATAAAACAAAATTGTCTAAAATACCATTTGAATCAATGTAGTTCAAGAAATGCCATATTTTTTAAATCTTGTCTAAAATGCCAAAACTTATCACTGTAAACATTGACAAAATGACCAGCGTGCCCCTCCTTCCTTACGACGAAATGACGCGTCTTCTTCCTTATATATCTATTATTTAGGATAATAATAAATTAAAGAAAATTCTTCTTTGGTACAAAATCAGAAGTGAAGAAGAGGTCAAATCTTCATTGTTTCCGGCTCCACTGCGTTTCGGTTTGGCCTCACAGTTCTCTTCTCTCTCGCTTGCTTCTCTACAGATCCCTAAATCTCTCCTTTGGACCGTTAATCCCCACACCCTTGATTTAACGACAGGAATCAAAATCCTCACAGTTTCTTCATCTTCAATCTCTAATTGTCTTTCTCCTTTTAATTTCTCCTTCTCCTGTAAGAAATTTGCGGATTTTCTCTTGTCGGTAATCAGCTATCGGGAAGAATCAAGCTTACAAGGCTATGCAGAGATCTAGGGTTGGCTCCAGCTCAGCGCAGCCGGAGGAGGTTGAAGATGGAAAGGTTTGTACCTTTTCATACTATTTTCTCAATTGCAACTGATACTGATTTACGTCTCCAAAATTTTCCAATTTGATTGATTGCTTATAGTTTTGTTGATATTTGTGTTAATGGGTCATCGAGCTGCGTAATTTCACTTTTAGAAGTAAGCTTATAATCTCTTGTAGATCTCTAATGAGTTCAATTTTTGGGGGAATAACTTATATTAGGTCTTTTTTACGATGTCAAGTCATGTTCGGATGTAATTTCGTAAAGTGTAGCATTAAAGTTTGGTGTTACAGTGATTCAAGAGTCTCTTATTGTTGTTGTAATCTGTGAACACAAGAAGCGAGCTTCTGTTCACAATTCCAATTCCTGGATCCTACCTCCAAAACTTACCATTAAGGTAACAAACAAATCGGAAAATTTCTTGAAATTGTGGTCTGTCTTTGTGCATGCATTATTGGATTTAGAGGCGATGATTTGTTTACGGTTTTGTTCATGCCTGATCTTTCTATCAATGTAAGCAATTTAGTATTCTCAGATGTTCGGGTTTCCACGAACCTATGCGTTATTGAACTTAGAGGCCTTGTTTTAGGTTTTTTGGTCATCTAAGCAATTTAGGATATGTTGTCTTCCCTATGCTTTTATCCTTGTGCATGTTAATTCTTGGTTTTGTGACTTTCTTATTCTGGCAAAATAGTTGTGAGCCCCACGATATATTTTGACACGACGATTTGTCCCGACGCTCTGTCACTTTTGTTCACGACGCCTTTGTCCACATCTTGTTCACCACATCGTCCACTACCTTGTTAAGCATCTTTTGTCATCAGTTTGTCCATGTCGTCTTTACCGACGACATCTTTGTCCACAGCGGCTTTGTCAACGGATTAATTGTAAAACAATCTGAAGTATGACACTTTTATTTAATTGTAAAACAATGTGATGTACGACAATTTTCTTTTACAATGTGATAGATTAATTGTAAAACAATGTGATGTATGGTAAGTGTATATACCACTTTTGTTTTTAAATAGTATGTGCAAAAGACTGATGCAATGTAAGTTATGTCTACGATCTTCTAAAATTTATGTCCACTAGCTTCTCGGAATTATGTCCACGAGCTTCTGAAATTATGTCCATGACTTTTTCCGAATGATGTCCATGACGTAAACTCGGTTCAAGCAATGGCTGCCTCTCTTCAAGCACAGACGTAATTATGTCCCCGACGTAAACTGGCGAACCATAGACTTTGGCGAAACCATAAACATAAAAAGCTTTGAGTAGTCGGATCAAACTAAACAAAGAAAATAATCAGAGAAGCAAAGGAGGAGAAGAGATAATGTTTCGTAGAAGAAGAGGAATTTATTGCTTACACTCTTCCTCCTCCTCCTTCCGTTTCCTGGGAATTTACACAACGAGCCAAAAAAAAACAGAGAGACAAAATGAGATTAACCTTGAAAGTTTGTACAATTTCCATAAATCAGAAGCACTAGACGAACAAAATTAAGCTTTGTAATTTCAGAAATCTTAATGCAAAGAGCTAGAATTAGTCCCAAACTTGAGAGAATGAGAGAAAAAAGAGGAGTAGGTGAACCTGAAGGGAAGAGCGAAGCTGGAAGCTAAGGCGGAGGTGACGGGTAACATGGTGGCAGGCGTGTACGGATGCGACGGTTGCTGGACCTCGCAACACCGTAGATCTAGATGCCAGTGGCCATAGATTATGATGAGAAGTCTAGGTTTTAGGGATTGTGATGGTGGCGAGAGAGACGACAGAAGAAGAGAGATAAAAAGAAACGTATGATATGTTGTGTTGTGTGTCAGATTTAAGGGCATTTCGGTCTTTTTCATGGAGTGCACAGTACAATTGTGGCATTTCAGACAAGAAATAAAAGTATTTGGCATTTTAGACAAAGTTTTAATGAAATGTAGCATTTTACACGAAAATCCCCGTATATAATTACTAATAGAACAAAGAGTCGTTAAAGAGGCCAAAAGATAATCATAGTGATCAAAGAGACGATTGATGTTCAAGCAACCACAAGCACAATAACAACCGATATAGGTCAGATAAGAAAATCCACCAATCGAACAACATATATACCACAATTTACAAGGTAGACAAAGATAAAGTTCCACATGATGAGGAGCTAGCCCATAACAATTGGTCAGCTAATACAGTATAGGAAGTTCATCCCAAGTCACATCCAAATGACTTTACCGAGTGCATCCCTAAAGAACCGAAAACATTTCTTCATCTCCCTACGAATAAGAACCATATTTAGGCAAGCTTCAAAATAGTTTCAAGCCAATATTTGAAGAGTTGAAAAGACTAAGTGACTCAGTATTTTAGAATCAAAAAAGTTGTTGATTTTTTCCTTTTATCAGTGTCATGAAATTCACTTCTATTATGAATCTTTTTCTGGTTTACGACCAAGTTTCATGATCATATTTATTGACTTAAGCATCAAAGGGTCGAAAACACTCTACTAGTTCGTTTCTTATTGGTAAAATCTTTCTTCCACCATTTGGGTTTACACAATATTTTCTGTACAACAACTATATTCTCACGCTTACAAATTTGAATTTTTTTTTTGTTTTGTCAACAACTACACAGTTTGAACCCGAATTATGACATCAAAAACACTAACACGATCTATATACTAAATTGTCGTTTGTATTTTGTGTTCAAAAAAATACAATTTATTTTAAGAAATGCAACTTTTTTTGTAAATTATTATGAGACAATTGCATAAAACAACATTTATTATATTTGATATTACTAGATCAACCTCCTCTTTCAAAAGGTTGGTAAAAAGACATTAAAACCAATGCTTTGATTTTTTATTACAGAAATGCCATTCAATTTAATTTTTTTTTATAAGGTTGGTAAAAAGACATTAAAACCAATGCTTTGATTTTTTATTACAGAAATGCCATTCAATTTAATTTTTTTTTATAAGAAAAACAGAACCGCCGGCGACGCCTCGAGATTTCCATCGCGCCGACGCGCCGCTGAGGAAGACTACGCCGTTGACGCCGACGATGATACCCGACGCTGAGGATCACTCACGAAAGACCATTGATCGGAAAGATCGAGGACGAAGAGAAGTTAACCATTTGCTCGCCGTCATGGTTAGCAATATCGAGACGGTTGACATATATCGATACTGTAGACTTTAGAATATGTAATAGCGGTAGACTTAGGATATAACATAACGGTAGACTTAAATGATCGATACGGTAGACTTTAGAATATGTAATAGCGGTAGACTTAGGATATACATAACGGTTGACTTAAAAGATAACAATAGACTTACATAAGATTTAAAAGATATCGATACGTAGACTATACTAATACGGTAGAGTTAGTGACATTTGAGGAAAACGATAAAAAACTGTTCAATTTTCCCGGTTAGTTACTGTGGTTTTATTAAAGACATAGAGTTAAATAAAGAGACGGTAGAAGATCAAGACTTAAAAAAACATTGTTGCGATTTTTGGTTTTGGGAAATTAATATGACTTTTCATCTTCATTTGTCTCAAAATAAAAAATCGATTCTCTACGGCGATTCTCGATTCCTTTGAATCTTCCCTGCTTCGCCTTCGCCGCTCCTTCACGTAAGTCTCGGCGAGTTCTTCGCCGCCTCGACTCGCTCTTCGCCTCTCTCCGCTCTGCCTTCTCCGGCGAGCCAACTCCGCGTCTTCTTCGCCTTCTCGCTTTCAGCTTGTGCCTTCTCTGAAGTCTTCTCGCTCTTGCTGTCTTCTTATCTTCTCGGCGTCTATTTTCAAGTCCGAGTCTTTCTCTCCGCGCCTTACATCTGCTCTTATTCTCTCAGAAGAAAAACTCACAGTCTCTCTTATCATATATTCGCTCTCTCTCGTTATGAAATTTTGATATTGATATGAAATTGAGAAAAGTTTTCAAACCGAGGAAAATGATTCTAGTGATAAGGTAGATTTTACTTAACGATATGGTAGATTTTACTATGGGTTTCTATGACTTAACTCTATGTCTCGATTAATGGTTTTACTTTGTTATGGTAGACAACTTATGTCTCTAGACTTAATAATTTTACTATAGTTATGACTTAATAATTCTACATAAGTTATGGTAGACTTTACTCATGTCTCGGTAGACTTTATAACTCTACTTTATGTTATGGTAGACTTTACTCTGCATGACATAATAGTTCATATGTTCAGTACTTAATTTTATGTTATGGTAGACTTTACTGAGTTTATACGCTGCGTGCGGGTAGACTTAATTTGAGTTTGTTGTTCCTTCTTTCTCCTGCGATACGGCAATGAAAGGTCCGAACCCAACAATGAAGAGTATCCTCCTGACTCTATGCACCGGAAATCACCTTTCCTCGAAAGAAGTATTTCGCACTCACAATCATTTATCGACTTAGCGGAGTTTCAAGATGCAATCTGTGCCAATGTTTTCAATGACATAATGAACAAGTCGCAAGTCGGAGTCATGTTGAAACTGGTTGTGGGTAGATATAATTGGTGCGGTAAGGTTATCCATTATTTCATAACCCACCAATTAGCTGTTAATAAGTCATTCGAATTTTGGTCTTTAATTGATGGTCATCCGGGCAAATTCTCCCTATACGAGTTTTAGGCGATCACAGGCCTAAACTGTGATCCCATTGACCCTGATGATTCCTTTAAAGGGGATCACACCGAGTTGTGGGGACAACTGAATGTTAAACCTTATCAGGGACCCTCATGACAGGAGATTCATGATGTATTAGATAAATCCAGACAATGGGATTATGCGACTGGAGAAAGGTGGGTTGTTGTATGTTCTAATAAGAGTATTTATGGTCGTGATCGTAATATAGACTACCTCTGAATTATGCCAAACGTGTCATAGATGTTGAAGCATTCGAAAGAGTTCCATGGGGTCGGCTGTCATATAAAGAACTTATATTGTCCATTAAATCTTTGAGTTTGGTTGGAACCTCTATGTCACTTCATGGATGCGTGCATGCAATGTAAATATGGGCATACATGGATGTGCATGCTGGAGTTCCTCTATTAAGGTGGAAAGGCGGGCGCACAAATTCCGCAATTGAGACCATTATCCAAAAGGATAAGGAGGAAAAGAACAAGGTTTGCATATTATGGTAGACTTAACTATATGTTATGGTAGACTGGAAGACTTAATTTTATGTTATGGTAGATTTAACTGTATTATGGTAGACTTAATTTTATGTTATGGTAGACTTAACTGTGTTATGGTAGACTTAATTTTATGTTATGGTAGACTTTACTGTGTTATGGTAGACTTAACTGTATATTATTGTAGACTTAACTGTATGTCATGGTAGACTTACTTTATGTTATGGTAGACTTATTTTTGATGTATGTTAAACGGTAGAGTTGATTTATGTCATGGTAGACTTATTTTGTGTTATGGTAGACTTGGTTGTATGTTATGTTATGTTATGGTACACTTTACTTACTTAATTATTCGTGCTTAATTATTGTAGTCACGAGTGAAACACTTTCTCGTTCAGAAGTCTTTGGACGAAATTTATCCGGCCTTCTCAGAAGTAATGGAAGAAGGGGTTGATCAGAAGCTACATAATATGATTCGTGATATCATAGAAAAAAGATTAGATGAAACCTGATGGGTAGTAGAGGATATTTCCTCTAACAAAACAAAAAGGAAGACAAGAGAGAAGGAAGTTGAACCGCAGAAGAGGAAATGAAAAGATCAAGTGACACATCCTCAGCACTCAGTGCATGAGTGGGTTGATAAAATATTTTTAGCTGCGATTGAGAAGATGTCTGCTCAGATGGCAAGAATGGAAGATGATTGGCGTGCTGACCCCCTTCGAATTACCAAACTGGAAGAGGGTCGGGCCAATGTTGGTGAAGAAGCTCGTACCAAACAAGCATCTAACAAAAATGCATCTACCAAACAAGCTTCTACCAAACATGGATCTAGTGGGACTGGCGAAGAAGTTAGTAAACCCAAGTTAAGGAATTGTTGATGCAGACGTAAGTCTCTATTCTAAAAGTAACTTTAAGTTAAGTGTCAAGAAAATATCACATTGATACTACACATCAGATTTCTGTACACATTTGAGTTTGAGTTACATCATAGTAGCGTTGTATACAGCTACTATGGTAGAGTTGTTGGGTATTTAAAGGAATTTCCTCCTTTTCAAAGGTTGACTTAATTGTAGATTTTTTTCGTCTAGTTATGGTAGATTTTATGGTTGTATTTCTTATTTTTTTTTGTATTCATGGTAGACTTTGCTAACAATTCTTTTGTAGTTTACCACCATGCATACATTGGAGATGTTTGCACAAGACCACCAAAGAAGCAATCTACAGAAGACACCCCCTCAAATCAAGTGGCACCTCTTGCTTATGTAGACATCGTGGCCAGGAGACAACCCCTAGGAAAAAAAACAATAGATGTTCTCAATGCAAGACAGTTCGACTCGTTGAAACAAAATTGACTTGGCACGGGCTTCCTGCAGAGAAACCAAGTTTGAATGATGGGACTCATGTATTAAAGGAAAAGAGAGATATCCTCCCCTAGTCAACTCTCCTTTCATCGGATGCTGTAGTGAGGCGGATGCTCAAAAAAGTCGTATGACCCTTTGAACCGGCTGAGCTGTTTCGGCGATGCACCTCATGAACTACCTGAGCAAGACATGTAAGTGTTTATGATATGGTAAGTTTATTGATGTGATGGTGTATTTTATTAGGGGTGGTAAGTGACTTAATGATATGTATGTGGTAGACTTTATTTGTATGGTAGGTGATGGTAGACTTTATTGATATGTGGTGGTAGACTTTATGGTGGTGGTAAAGTATATGTATGTTAAGGTATACTTATCGAAAGTTTTAATATGACGCAGCATCAATCCTCCCGATGAATTGACCGAATGTTGAATTATACATGCGCACACACCCAAAGAACAATGGAAAGAGGAGCAGTTCGGCTGGTCGATACTGTAAATTTATTTAAATGTATTGTTTATTGTTGTAACAATAAACTACAATTTAAACTCTATTGCTTCCGATTTCGAGCATATGGCTTGGGAATGTGTTTCTTTACGTAAAGAGATAGCAAGACCCAGCCCTTACCGTCCCCTGATTGCTTCATCAACCCATTGCTTACAAGTATTGGGCTAGACTTTGAAAACGACTTTCTACCAAATGAGAAGACATGATATTTGGATACATGATACAGTACAATGGTGGAAACATGACCAACAAAATGGGTTCAGGATGTCGACCTTATACATCTCGCCACAATATCAAGGGCAGCATGATTGCTCTGAGGTGGACATACCAAAGAGAGATAACCATATATGATTCTATATGCGCAGTGCTTACGATTTATAACGTGGTGTCCATGCAATGTCGCCCATGCCTGCTTATTCCATTTCTTATTAAGCAGCCTATCTCCTGCACTGCCAAGAAAAAGTTTGCTCGCTTTCACTGCCATGAAGAACAATATTAACGCCTGCTCGGTCGATGGCCTATCGATGCTACAGAGATATACGCAGAAATATGCAGCTGATTTTTTTCGCAGAAGGCAACCGACAGTATTCTCAAAGTGATCCAAACCCTAGGGTTATGAGGGGCAAGGATGCAATGATCTCTCACAACTCTACTCGTTCTGTAGTGTACTTTGGGCACGCGTGACTTAACAAAAATATTATGGTGACTTAACTTAAATGTTAATATTGTGTGATGGTGTGTTGTTTTGTTCTGTTTGAAGGATTATGTTGTAAATATGGTTTCATATCCAAACCCTTAACCCTAAACCTTAAATCCTAAGAATCTAAGTTTGTGTCTCTCAGATTGAAGAATTAATCAGAATCCAAAACAAAGCGATACAATAAACAACAAGGATATACAAGAAGTATACATACATTAACAAACAAGAATGAAAGACAAGAAGTTTATTCGATGAAAGTCTAGTTCGAAATACAAAATCATATGATTAAACAACACATGTTCTACTGTACATCGCTGATTGCATTTCAACACAAATGTTCTTTTCGACCTTTTTGTCGTAGCAATCTCAATTGCAGCTTTAATTCTTGATTTCTTTGGTCGACCTCGCTGCGCCATCAACACGGAGAGGTTCAAACTTTCATACCACTTCATCCGGTATAGGAAACGCAGCATCTCTTGGCATTACACTCATATTGTATGCATAGGACAAATTGTTATTGTGATAGTACGAGTGGCAAAGAGAGATACGTGAAATCTTACATATCTTCGCAGCTGGTATGACATGTACACAAGGAATTTTATTCAAATTCCACCTACGGCGAGTACATGTTTTCTCTGTCATTTTAACAATGTGCAAGGATGATCCGCTTGACACTTCTGAGTGATGCGTATTTATCTCTTGTACACCAAATTGTTTTGCATTCTCGACTCTAACCTGATTCAAGTGTAAAAATCAACCATCACATTAAGGAAAAATCTACGTAAGTATATCAGCATATCAGCAGATTAACTAAAAGTTATCATGACATGAACTAAATCTACCATGACATGAACTAAGTCTACCATGACATGAACTAAGTTTACCATGACATGGACTAAGTCTACCATGACATGAACTAAGTCTACCGTTACTAACCTGAAGAAGTTTTTCAACTGCTTCTGTAAGCACTATGCTAACTCGAGTTGCTTTTTTCTCCTCTTTGCGAACCATCTTGTTAACATCGACCTTATTACTTCGAGAAGTGGGATAATTGGCTCACCTCTTGCTCGGGATAACACTTTATTCATCGATTCAGCTATGTTGGAGGTTGTAAAATTTTACCTATTCCCAAAAAAGTGAGCACGGCTCCACAAACGTACATCCGCGCGAACCAAATAATCATGAAGGGCAGGATGTACACTTTGAATCTGCGCTAACAAGGCATTGAACTCAAACAAGATATGTAGCGCTTTTACTAGTCGAAAACATGCTTTTCCTTTGAATTTCAAAGAAGATGTTCTATGCAAATGATAGCATACCTCAATAAGACGACAAGTATACCTTATCTATCGCTTGATACGACCTATGCCTATCAGAAATAATGGCAAGGTTGCTATTCGGGATAACACGTTAGTAGTAGAACAACTCCCAAGACTCATCATTCTCGATCAACGACAACAAAGGCTATTGGGAATATATTGAAATTTTTATTTTGGGTGGTTGCGACAAGTAGTGTACCTTTGTATTTCCCATGCAAAAACGTACCATCAACAACAATAACTTTCCTCATGTAGATAAACCCTTCTATGCTTGCTCCAAATGCAATGAAAAGAAACTTAAACATGTCATCTTGGTCAACATCAAGCTTAATAACTGTTCCAGGATTAGCTCGCCTAACCATGTATAAGTAACTTGGTAGTTCTTCATATCCATACTCTAAACTTCCCATTATTAATTCACACGCAAACTTTAGTGTACGATGTGCCTTCCAGTACCCAACCCTTAGTCGTATCGCTTTCGAGCATCGCCGACAAGATTGGGGACCACCTTCGGTCCAACAGAACCTACAAAATCTGCGTATAAGCATCCAAGTATCTCAGAAGTAGCTTTTCGACATCGGCTAGAACACTCAGTCATAGAACATGTATGCTCCGCAACGTAAACCTTAATATGAAACTGAGGACTATCTCCAACGGTCGTAGCTCTAACCCTCCATGTACATCCTTTACCCAACACTTTACCGTATATAAATCAAGCAGTTGTATGGTCCACGTCGGTTAAATTTCTGATAATTGAAAGAATCTTCAATTTCAACTCCAACTCCTCCTTGGGCGTAAATCGCCTAACATATCTATCAAGATAATTCCAATCAGCGAAACTCATTTTCCTCATAATTTTTTGGGTGGGAGAATATGCTTCTCATCATCCTCATCCATAAACTTTTACCCATACCGTAGTCATCATGTAGCTTGCCCCATCCGTGTCATCGCAGAATCAAATCTGTATTCATCATCTTCTTCCACTTTTTCTTCGTTGACTTGTTCCCCTTCTTCTTAGTATCTTTTCTTCTTTGATTTGTTGACTTGTTCCTTTTTCTCTGTAAGCTACAGAGACGCATTGTGCATGTCTTTGATCAAGGCCAAAAAACCTTCCATGATCCACAACTCCCAACGAAACCGGCGCTGTTCGGCAAATTTGGGAAACTCCTCTTGACAACATATATATTCAGCTCAATATTCCGATGATCCAAGCCAAATTCATCATAAACCAGACCAACCAAATTGACATAGGTAGTATCGCGATCAACTTCAACTAGTTTACACCCTCTTGTGTTGTCAACACTGAAAATCCACCGATTTTTCTCCCTTCTCCAACTACCACAGACTAAGATAATTTTCTCCATGAAGAAGAGAACGAACAAAATTTCGGAGATCGAACAAAATTTCGGAGAACAACGTAGATTTGATATGAAAGGCATCAACAAAATTTCCGAAAATAGAAAGAACAAAATTTGGGAGAACTGGAGAAAAAAATTTTGGGCCCTGTATCAACGGAGACTACAGCGGCCACCCAAAGACACAAGGATACCCTAGTTCGGTTAGGACAAAACGGATTTTTCCTCTTGTTATAACGAATAAAGTCTACCGTAATTGTTAAATTAAACTCTATCACATCGTTAGAGTTTAGAATGTTACGATAAAGTTTAAAAGCAACGGTAAACACGCGGTAGACTTAATAAGATGACTCTTTAAATAATTCTTCTCTTGTCTTATTCGGGATTAGGGTTTTACCTTTGTCATCTCGCCATATGAGGTGAATCTGACTGCCAAACTCGCTTCTCCGACATACTGACCACCGATTTTACTGTAAGTTACTTCTTCGCTTCGCCTCTTCGCCTTCGTATTCGCTTTCGCCTTCTTCTTCGCCTTCGCTCTCACCATCTTCTTCGCTCTCGTTTTCTTCTTCGACTTCTTGTTGTTCTTCGTCTTCGTCTTCTTCGTCTTCTTCTTCGTATTCGTCTTCACCATCTTCTTCGTCTTCGTCTTCTTCTTCGACTTCTTATTATTCTTCGTCTCTGTCGCTCTCTCTCTCTGATTTCTGGATATTCTGCTACAAATAGGGTGACTTAACTTTATGTTATGGTAGAGTTAATTGTATGTGTAATGGTAGACTTTACTCGAGTTATAGTGACTTTATCAGACAGATGTAGACTTACATGTATCTTTGAGCGAAGATGCAATGATTTTATTAAAAGGATAAGAAGATCGAGTAACCTCATTCCGAGGTTCTGATCGACGATGTAGGCTAGGCACGTGAAAGTGAGTACGGAATTCCTGCGCTGCTTTTTGTGGTGGAAAAGCACTAATCACAACCTCATTCACCGAACGAATCCGGGAAGATTCTATACTCATGGTGGTCGATGTAGCAAAAAGGAAAAGTGTTTTATGTTGTTCTTTGTTGAGTTTTGTAAGTATGTATACTTGTGATTGTCTTTTGTTTAGATGGTGGTTGCCATATATGAAAATGGTGGGTTGAGGCAATGATGGAGAGTTCCGTGACATGAAAGAATTTTTTGTAAATGATAGCGAGATACTTAACTCTTGGAGAAGACAATCTCCAATGTCATCGAGACGCGATAACTCATCTCACATAATTGTTCCAGGCAGTTGATAAAAAATACAACGCACTTAAGGCGCTTGTTGACACAAAACATGAAGAAAATGACAATGAGATGAAACTTATGTCTCTGTCTAGATTGATTGTTGTGGCCGCCCTTGTCTTTAAGTAGATGTTGTTATGTTATGTTATGTTTGTTGTTTATTTTTAGTTGTCGTTCGGTATTGACTTATGACTTTTTGAATGACTTATGATTTTTTAAATGAAAAAGTTAAGACTAAAGGTACAATAAGTTCTCGCAATGAAGTCTTCCCATTAATTCCACTTCTTTTTCTTTCTGATTGACTCAGTGTAGTGATATAGGTCAATTCCTTACTAGACCAAAGTTTCGTTGTAGTATAGTAAGGTGTCAATCCATAAGGGTGAAGATATTAACCAAAAAGGATGAGATCAAAACCATTCAAGTCAAGCCAAACAAATGGTGAACGGGACTGGACCTGATAAACTGAAAGAAGAGTTAAAGAGATACGTCAGATTACAGAACTAACAAAAAGTAAAAATATCGAATCCAGCGATGGACTAACAGTAAAATTCAATCAATGCAAGAGAAGTTCCTAAGGATGGGGTAATCGACTCAGTGTGTCCTCTTAGCCTACCCAGGTGGTCTAACACAACTCTTTCAAGCTATTCCCTAGACATCAAACATCACAACCAGCTAAGTCCACTCCCGTGATAAGTAACCTCAAGCTGACAGTTCCTGCACTAATCCTCGCGAAATCTATCCTAGCGCATTAAGATTCAGTTTAAAATCAATAAACACCACTAATCCCTTAAGTGGCATGCATCTCTAACATCAGTTCAATCAGCATTTTATCAAACACCTTCTGCGGAAAAACCTAAGTTCTAATCTCACGATCAGAGAAATTAGCATTAAGAACATGATTTAGAAGGGAAATCAAACAATAAACACTGAACCACCTCGAGAGACTAAGATTTCACACCTAATCTATCCCATCCTCAAGAACCCTAATGACTACTCAAAACACATGAAGGACAACATAATCACAAACTCAAAAAATCAAAATAACTTGCATAAGTAAGGGAGATGAAGAGAAGAGGTAGTAATAGAAAGGTTCAAACACAAATACTCTAGAATCAAAGATACAAAGATCCGGAAGCAAGAAAAAGATGAAGAACAAAAGAGAACTAGAAAGTTAGGCTAAAAACCAACTCTCCGCCTAATCCCCCATTAGGTATTTATACTAAATCTTAAAACCCTAAAACGTCATGGACAAAATGGTAAAAACGCAGGATAGGTCCCGACCATTCTCGACGGCTGAAGCCGATGAAATCAAGATTGCATTTTTATGTGCTTGAGCTCGAAGGCGACTCGATCAGATGGGCTAGCTGGACAGAAAATTCCAAGACTCCTCTTTTATGATGGGCTCGATCATGGAGCTCGAGCATGTGCTGAGCTCGCCGAAATCTTCAAGATCGCTTCACCTCGCGATCATACTGAAGTAGCTCGTCAATCTTAAGATCTTTGACCTCAGCGATCATACTCAGCATGGGTGCTCGAGCTGAGCTTCTCGCCGATCACGTCTGCTGAGCATCCGGTCGAAGTCGATGCCCTAGACATACCAACCTAACCTCCAAAATCACTCGAAAGTCCTCGTAACAAGCCAAATATGTGATGTATGCAAACCTCATGCAAAAACACTCTAAGTATGCAAACTAGGAATAAATGACAAGAACAGGTGAATAACACGCCTAGATGTATGAATTATGCAAGCTAAAACCATGCAAAATGCAAGCATATCAACTCCCCAAACTTAGTCCTGCGCCTCAAGTCAAAAAAAAAGAATAAGAAGAGGGTTGAAAGTGGGGACTCGTAACCAAAGCATGCTGATATAATAGATTGTCTCAATGTCCAAGTTCTAGTTCTAGAATGCAAAGTATATGAACTTTACTTAAAAACGTTAGCCATACTCTTCAGACAAGTTCAATCAAATCTCAACCTAGACATGCATTCAAATCTATCATTCCCTTAACATTCATTTAAAGAAACCATGAATCAAGCTATATACACAATGAACTCATTTGGCTCAGTAAGGTCAAGAGACAAAGATGGTCCCTTCAAGATGGTTTTGTCATTTCGTAAGGATCTCTCAATGAAAAGGAATGCTTTAGAGAATGCTAAAGGTAAGAACCAACCTATGCATACAAGAATAGATCATCTACCCATTCCTCAAGTGTTCTTATCCTTCGAGTCTACCCAAAGTCATCCTAATTCTACCCTCGACTGTAGTTTTTCCCTTCGATTTCTTGACCAGTTTCATCTTTTCTTCATGTTTTTGTTCAGAGAGGTTATACAAATACTTCTGGATTGGGGTTTTTCTCATGGTTTTTTGTTTTCATGACCATTGACATTTTTCATATTTTTCAGATTTTCAGCTGCTTCTTTCTTTTCTTATACTCAAGACCCTCTAATCCTTTACTAGATACTTAGACATTGATCATTCCTCCTAAGAACTTTTATCCTTTTTCTTTCTATCCACGTAACCAACCCCAATACCCAATGATCAAGATCCCACTAAGACCTATCTGATTCAAAATTGCAAACCGTAACTACATGAGAATCTATCTCCGGCAAACCTAACACTTCTACCAAGCTCATTCAGAAATAGCCTCACACACTCAAGAAAAATAATATCAAGGCTTGAAAGAAGGCTAGGCTAAAGGCATGGTAAAACTGTTCTAATGATGAGGACAGCTACTGATCAGAAAGAGTGGTAAAACATAAAGAAAATAAGTATGTATATGGTATCCATGAGTTCAAATGCATAGACATGATAATTATTAGTCAAAATTCAGGTTCAGATAGATAGAATGATATCAAATCACAGCCTGCTTCAATTGAGAACTAATCTAGTTATGCATTCAGAGTATGGGCACTTACTTCAATTTCATTAACAATGTATGACAACTGTAAACGAGGGCACCGAGACTATCATATTAAATCAGCAAGCTTGCAAGGTCATAATCATCATAATCTCCTATGCATATGCAACAGCCTATATGAAGACAATCTAGACTCAATCCTAAAATGTAGAGCAATGGCTACGAACACTGTTTTTTCAAGTTTTACTAAATTTTTCAAAATTTTTTGTTTTTCTATATGATGCATGCAGCACTCAAGAATGCACAAAATCAAAATAAGAAGTAGAAAACATATAACAAATCTTAACCCTTCCCCAAACTTAAATTACATTCCTGTAATAAAAATTTGAAAGAAAGAAAGTAATGTAAAAGATGAAAATTATGCAACTAATATATACAAGAATGGATGGAACAGTACCTCAAGGCTTGGTGAAGAAGGGAGGAGATCGAGTCCTCCATGCTCACGCGCATAAGCGACTCGAGCCGGGTGTGCTCGAGCTCGAGTCGACGCCCGCCACCGTGCAGGATTCTCGCTCGACCTCCATGCCGAGCGCTCGAGCTAGACGCCTCCCTTGAGCGCTCCTCTTCTGTCTTGCATATTGCTGAAGCCTGGCTCGATCACGTGGCTCGAAGCTGGTGCTCGAGTCAAGCCTCTTCCTGCGTTGCCTCCTTTTCATGATTTACCTCTCATACTTTCCGAAATCACACAATCAAGACAAAATCAAACAGCTTAGCACACTTATTTGACATTTTAAAAACTAGAACAAAGAAATATGTACAGAGATAGACATGGGACTTCCTCCCAAGTGAGCTTGTTTAAAGTCTCTAAGCTTGACTTCCTTTTCTTAGATCTATGGTGGTTTGGAGGGAACCGAGGTCTCTCTGCAATGATCGACCAAGTATGAATGGCTTGACCCCTTGCTCATTCATTGTACTCTCAGCTCTATCCTTTCGCTCCAGACTTCTCTTTCATAGATCACTGGGGAGCTTCATCAACCTTCCTCGACGTGCAATGTAATGCACTTTCTCATACGCATCATCATCTTGATAGTCATTGTGCCACAGCTCATTAGGAGAACCTTTTAGGGTAATAGGCCTTGTCATCCACATTCATAAGAATTACCCTTTCAAGTATTGCACCAGTAAAGGTTGGGAAGGGAGCCGCCAAGTGAGAGCTTGCTGCCTTCTTCATTTCCATAATGACGAAGTCTGTCAGACTATACAATCCCCAACTTTAAGTGGGTAATCTTCCGAAGACCAACGGCTTTCGTGAATGAGCGTCTCCAAAAGTTATGCGGATGGGTGATAGAGTGGTGTCTTATGCCTGCATTTTCTAACATCTCCCTGACATGACATTCACACTTGAACCGAGTCACATGTAGCATCCTCAATGCCAAATCACCAAGAACGCAGGTTATGGAGAACATACCAGGATTGCCAAGCTTGGAGAGACTTAGGCTCAATTCATGCTTGGTGAATCAACGCAATCGACACTACCCTGTTTTCAACCATGGTTACGCCCTTATCCTTCTTCGAATCTCTTTTGGGAAATGGAAGTTTAGGCTCGAGAGTACAAAGGGTGCTTTCTTTCTCTTCCTAAATCAGGTTTAGCAGAGAGGTCTGTCTTCTCTCTGGTCGAGCTCTCGTCCGAGCGCTGTGGTCTCATGAGTATACCGGTCGAGCCGAGGTGCTCCAAACAGTGAAATTTTTGTTTTGGTCGCTTTGGAAACCAAATCCTCCCCATCTCGATCTTCACTGTCCTCAGTGATCGAAACTGATCCTTTCCTTGCAGTGTAACTTGCTTTCACTCCTCAAAGTTTATGTAGTTGTGTTAGATTCCAACCATAAAGCAAAGCCTCAATTTCTCTAACATTCGCTTCATGATCAGCAATAGACTCGATTCCATCAAAAGATGGCATTGCAATACTGGGGTTCTGAATCGCTTTTTCCTCGAAGTTGTCCAATAACAGGTGCGGAGGAAGTAGATGCTTTTACCTCCAAATACTTAATCTCGAGTTGCAATGTCTCAATCGGCGAGAGCATTCAGAAGTGTAATCCAGCTGCGTGGAGTTCACCAAATTTTAGCCGCCCAGTGCACCAGCTGCCTGCCCCTGTAGGATTTGCTGCAAGAAGTGTTTGTCTGCTGATCGAGCGGTAAGACCGAGCGTGGTGAGACAAAACCGGGTGGTGGATACAGGCTCGCTGCGTGATTGTAGGAACAAATGGCTTGACCGAGGTGTTTGTCGAGGTGGGTAGACCTCGATCCTGAGGTTAGCAACGCTGGTACTCCCCGTAGAGATTCGGGTTCGTTCAGAATTGATGAAACCTTGTTGTCGACTCGATTCTCGCATATATGACCTCCTCAAGACCATGATCCTCCCCATCTTCAACTTGAAAACTGTATCCTCGAGGCAAAGTGACTGCTTTTTCTGGCCAGCAGAGCTGATCCAACTTAGCGCTCACTCTCTGGGCCCGATCATCAGAAGAACACTGGCCGACACTCCTATCATACTGGCAGTGTAGTTAGCTCTTCATCAGCGTTCTCCACAAGTGCCCAGCCAGCATCAACGCCTTGGCTGAGGAAGTTACTATCCATAGTATCTGTAAGACATGCGACCTTCTGAGAACGCCTCGTAGCTGAGTGACTCATCGCTGAAACCGGGTGTAGGGCTGAAAGTGTAGTCTGGATCCCAAAGATTCACAGTAAACTTTCACCATCTTTCTCGAGAGAATCCAGAAATTTCATTCCTCAAGCCGCCTGCCATGGCATTCGAGAAGAACTTGGCCGAAGGCTTTCTTACGCTCATCCCAGAAGTGATGGATCCATGGGGAGTAGTCTTTTCCCTGACGGGCCTGGCCACCAAGAGAGAAGGGAAAAGCCTTAGTTTGAAACCATCTTCACGACCCTATCGATCTGGGAAGGCCCAGAGCCTATCAAACTCATCCGTATGATCAAGAGGGTCTTCCATAGTAAAGCCATGAAACTTGTTGTTTCGCACCATACGATCGCTGCCCTTGATCGTTGTTGCTCGACCGCAGGAGGGACAATCCCTGTCTGGCTGAATGAGTATTGGGGCATCCCCGCTCCTATCAAACGTGGCCTCCTCATAGGGGGTCTTGGGCATGCCGGTCCCGTGGGTGGTCTTCCATGCCCACTAGATTCTCGATTGTCGCCTTGACGTCTTCTACGCCTCGCAACCGATGTGGTAGTCATTTATCCGATGTATAATGAGGTTCCGACTTCCTTTCGATCTCAAGCATGCAGGGGGAACAGACTCGATGGTGACTCTCGAGCAGACGGCAGATAGACTGACTCAGCCGCTGCTCGAGCTAGGCGACTGAGTTCGCCGGGCTCGAGCTAGCTCGAGCTAGCACGCCCGCACACCAAAGACGTAAAAAGAAAATCAAAGTAAAGTAACAGATGTAAAAGAACTGATCTGTAATGAGTGAAATCCTAAATGTGAACAAACAACACCCAAATGGCAATCTGCCCAAATTGATAAGTCAATTCCTTACTGCACCAAAGTTTCGTCAGAAGATAAGAAGGTGTCAATCCATAAGTGGTGAAGATATTAACCAAAAAGGATGAGATCAAACCATTCAAGTCAAGCCAAACAAATGGTGAATGGACTGTGATCTGCAGTAAACCGAAAGAAGAGTTAAAAAGAGATATCGCTTCAGATTACAGAACTAGTAAAATAAGAAATATCAACGGCAGATAGACTACAGTAAAATTCAATCAATGCAAGAGTTCCATGATGGGGTAATCGACTCTGTGTCCTCTTAGCCTACCTGTGTGGTCTAACACAACTCTTTCAAGCTATTCCCTAGACATCAAACATCACAACCAGCTAAGTCCACTCCCGTGATAAGTAACCCTCAAGCTGAAGTTCCGCACTAATCCTCGAAATCTACCCTCTAGCGCATTAAGATTCAGTTTAAAATGTCAATAAACACCCTAGACAACTAATCCCTTAAAGTAGCGCATCTCTAACATCACTCAATCAAGCATTTTATCAAACACCTTCGTGAAAACACCTAAGTTCTAATCTCAACGATCGAGAAATTAGCATTAAGAACACCGATTTAAGGAAATCAAACAATAAACACTCGAACCACCCGAGACTAAGATTTCACACCTAATCTATCCCATCCTCAAGAACCCTAATGACTACTCAAAACACATGAAGGACAACATAATCACAAACTCAAAAATCAAAATAACTTGCATAAGTAAGGAGATAAGGAAGAGAAGAGGTAAGTAGGGTTCAAACACAAATACTCAAGAATCAAAGATACAAAGATCCGTGAAGCAAGAAAAGATGAAGAACAAAAAGAGAACTGAAAGTTGTGCTAAAAACAACTCTCCTCAGCCTTAATCCCCCAAGTATTTATACTAAATCTTAAACCCTAAACGTCATGGACAAAATTGTAAAAACGCAAGATGTCCACACCATTCGTCGAGGGTGTGCTCGAGCCGATGAAATCAAGATCGCATTTTATGCTGAGCTCGGAAGCGACTATCAGATGGGCTCGAGCTGGAAAAATTCCACACTTCTTTATGATGGCTCGATCATGGAGCTGAAGATGGGTGCTCGAGCTCGGCCGAAATCTTCAAGATCGTTGACCTCAGCTCGATATATACTGAAAGAAAAGTTCGAGCTCGGCCAGAAATCTTCAAGACGTCGACTCACTGATCATACAGCTCGAGTATGCTCGAGCCGAAGCGCTCGATCACGCCTGCTAGAGCATCCAGGTCGAGTCTGATGTCCTGATGTCGAACCTAACTCTCTCCAAAATCACCGAAAGTACCTCGTAATGTCAAATATGCAGGATGCAACTTCATGCAAAACACTCTAAGTATGCAAAACTAGAATAAATGACAAGAACAGGTGAATAACACGCCTAGATGTATGAATTACGCATTAAAATCATGCAAATGAAAGATATCATGTAGAACACCATCCACCCATTTGTGTCATCACTAACGCGGTCTTCTCCTATGTCCTTTAAGAGCCAATTAAGATCACGTGACAACTCGATAAGAAACACACAAACAAAGTTTTGTGGTGAGAGGCTGAAAGATTCATGAGTCAGAAGGAAAGAAATTTGATTTCAAAGTTCAAGAAGACTAAAGATACAAAAGTTACAATAACCAAGAAAGTCTACCACCATGGGAGGTATCCAAGTCTACCGTAATACAAATTAAAATCTACCTCATCGAATATAAAGTACCAAAATTCGAAATCTACCAAATTAAGCTTCCACTATGCGAACAAAGTTACTCAACATAATAAATCTACCGAGGCAAAAGTCTACCATAACTAATCGACCATAAATTCTACCTATAAATAATCTAGATAAATCTATCATCTACAAAATCTACCATCAAAGTCACTTAATACCTAAAATCTTAAGCCTACCAAAAAAGTCAACAAGTCAACGCTATAAAATCTACCGCTAAACAACATATAAGTCTACCATTACATAGAAAATAATATCACCTGAATGAAAACGAGTTTTACCATGCCTTCCAACCAAACTCTTCAACTACTGTAATTTATCCGTGAAGCTACCATAACTCCGACAAAGCCAAAGCTTCACCGCTACTTTCAATTAAAATCATCGTTACGCTTAATATAAGTGTCACAAGTTCTAGACTTTACTAAGCCTACCACTTCATAAAAAACAAAGGCCACCGTCATTCTCCGATCAGCTTTATCGTCTCATTTAAATCTACCGTCATAACTCCTAGACTTAAGTCATACTGACATTGTAAATTCATTAAAGATTTTGTAATTACGTTTTGTCACCAAACGAATCGAGATAAACCATCAAAAAAACAAAGATTATTTCCTTTTTAAGTATATACAACTATTTCTTTCGGTGGTTTTATAGGAACTAGGAAGTAACATAGAGTCAAAGACCCCAACCACTCTCTATTCAACACACTGATCTTCTTCTCTCAGCCATGGCGCTACACCTATGGCAAACTCTCAAAGAAGCAATCCATGCTTACACAGGTCTCTCTCCTGTAGTCTTCTTCACCGCTCTCGCTCTCGCCTTCGCCTTTTACCAAGTCATCTCAGGCTGGTTTGCCTCGCCGTTCGATGATGTTCACCGACATCAGAGAGCTAGATCGTTGGCTCAAGAGGAGGAGCCACCGATTCCTCAGCCTGTTCAAGTCGGTGAGATCACAGAGGAGGAGCTTAAGCAGTATGATGGCTCTGATCCCCAAAAGCCCCTTCTTATGGCTATCAAACATCAGATCTATGATGTAACACAAAGCAGGTGAAATTTTTAAATCTGAATTAGAAAATTAGGTTATGGATTTGGTTCATGGTTTCTTCTAATCTCCTTTAAGCATATAACAACTTGGACTTTGCATACTTTTATCTATGAAGCTGTGAGAAATTGTAAAGTTGTTCACTTTGAGAATCAATTTCACCAAAGCTGTGCATTTTTGGGTGATTGAAGCTTTTTGTGTGACATATTGTCAAAATTTAACCTTTTGCATACTTTTTTTTTTTTAATCTATGAAGCTGTGATATCGTAAAGTTGTTCACTTTGAGAATCAATTTCACGAAAGTAGTCTAATTTGAGAATCAATTTCACAAAAGTAGTCTAATTTGAGAATCAATTTCACAAAAGCTGTTCTTTTCTGATTAATTGAGCTTTTGGGCGGCATATTTTTAAAATGTATCCTTTTGCTACTTCATACAAGAGAAAGATTTAAAGGAAGCTGCAATATGTTCTTGTTGTTGATGTCTGATTGTCTGCTAGTGATTGAGATCTTTTGTAACAATTCTTAGCTCATCTTTGAGTATAGTCTGATCATCTTCTTATGATCACTCTAGACTGGTTTTAGTGCATCATGTGTTGTGTTTGTAATGAAAGGTTGGATATTTATTGGCTTCCTCAAATCTCGTTTGAGCCTATAAAACAACTTGGACATTTGCATACTTTTATGATAATCGTAAAGTTGTTCACTTTGAGAGTAAATTTCACAAAACTAGTCTATTTTATGTTAACTGATTCTTCCTAAGCTGTGCTTTTCTGGGTAATCGAGCTTGTTGGCTTGCATATTGTAAAAATTATCCTTTTGCCACTTTCATACAAGAGAAATATTCAAAGGAAGCTGTGATATGTTCTTGGTGTTAATTTCTGCTAGTTGTTGAGATCTTTTGTGAAAACTCTTAGATCATATTTGAGTATAATCAGTTAATCAACTTCTTATGATTACTCTAGACTGGTTTTTGTGTATTTAAGTGTTGTGTTTATAGTGAAAGGTTGGATATTTATTGCCTTGTTGGTTCTGTAGGATGTTCTACGGACCAGGAGGACCATATGCTTTGTTTGCAGGGAAAGACGCTAGCCGAGCTCTTGCAAAGATGTCGTTTGAGGAGAAAGACTTGACATGGGATATCTCTGGTCTTGGTCCTTTTGAGCTAGAAGCTCTTCAAGATTGGGAGTACAAGTTCATGAGCAAGTATGCGAAGGTTGGTACTGTGAAAGTGACCGGTTCAGAACCTGAAACTGCATCTGTGTCTGAACCCGCAGAGACTGGTGATCGAGATGCTCATGTAACCACAACGCCTGAGAAGACCGTTGTGGAGAAGAGTGATGAGGCTCCTGCTGAGAGTGATTTGAAGAAAGAATAGAGTCCATTTCGGATATATGCTCTGATTTGTCATAGAGACCAGTTTTATAAAAGGATTGTAGAATCTCTAATGTTGAAGTGTCAATGAATAATCTTGTTTCATCTACCAAAAACCAAGTTTGCTGATTAATGATAAGACAGAAAGCATTATAAACTTCTCAAATAGATTACTAAGGTGGTTGAGTTTATGACTGCTTGATGTATCTTAAAACTGATCTTCCCCGTTTTTATAAATTCTCTTCTTCTATTTCCGGTTTACTTCACATCTTTCTAATAAAATCCGGGTTGTACATAGAATTTTCCAGAACTGTTGGATATAACACAAATTAAAACAAAATATTCATACCCAATTATGTTAAACTACAAATTTTAAATTTAAATAAATAAATAAATAATAGTTTAGTAATATTTTATATGACAACATTATAATTTATAGTATCTTGTATGATAAAATATCCTTATATACTGTAGTTTTAGGATCGAGTTAGTCTCTGCCTCTCTGGTAGCAATTATGCTTTGATCGGCAGCATTCTTTGGTTCTAATCCGCAAGAACATTATCTCTTATGATTGTTTTGCAGGTTCTAATCTTTCTTTTGAGGTGTCAATTTTTTGGCCCCATAAATCTCAGGGCCGGTCGTAGATATGAGAAACTATATGCCAAACAAACAAAAAAAAACTTACTTTTTGATAAAACGAACTATTAATTTATAAAAAACTAAAACTTGGTGGTTCAGTAAAACTAATCTATCCTCTATATATTATTTGGGAGGTACATTTATAAAATAAACATTATAAAGTGTAAATATTTACTTCACATTGCCATTACTTCAAAGAACAAATTTTAATCTCTCATTATGGGTAATTTAGTAATTAGTTATTATGTGATCATTTAATTAAATCATGACCATCGATTTTTTTCTACGAATCATGGCCATCGATTCTTTAAAACCTAAACCTAGGTCGACTAATCACTATTTTCTATATAAACTTATGTCAACTTAACCTAAACCTATGTCGACTAAGAATGTATCTTTTGATTACCTCATACAGTTTTAGATTTGAATCTTTTGATTTTCTATTGAATCGAGGTACATATTATATATATATATATATATATATTGATTCTATCAAGTTTTTCCCTCTTTTATTTGATCTAATTCGATTTCGTTGTATATTTTATGGCAGGTGTGACAAAATGAAAACAGAGACAACGATGTCATTGTTGCTAGTGATGGGGCAAATTGTGACGAAGAATTGTCCCATATATTATGGTAGTGCGTTTCCTTTATAAGATGTTCTTACTATGTATTTTTCATTAGTTATATGGGTGACATATTATTTTATAATATATTTTTATTTCACCAACTAAAAAATATATTTCAGTATTTTTTCAATAGAAATTCTCACTATATTTCTGATTATAAAGTTTCAAGAAATAATATAGTTTCAAGTTCGTTAAAAAAAAAAAATTTAATCTCTGTACAAGCTAAAATTAATCTATGTACAAGTTATATTTTAAGCTTTGAATGGTGTAAACAAAGTGTTTGTTTAATGCAAATCTACTTTGCCATTCAATAACTAAATGGTTATGCGGGTATGTGCAATTCACTACTAAAAATTTAAAACATATATTGGTCGCAAATGGCACAAACGTAAAACAAAAAAGGTTGTTTTGAATCACAAATATATCGTCTAAAGAGGTATTTAGAAATGTTTTAATAGAATATTAATCTAGATTTGGAATATTAACAAAACTATTAAATCCAAATTTAAAATCAAACTGATTAAATGTTAGCTACCTAAACAAATTACAAAATTTATAAAATAAAGTAATATTTCCCTATTGCTATAATTATTAATTGGAAATAATTTGTTAGTTGTCAATCGGATTAATTGATGATAACTAACATCAATTGATGATAAATTCACAAAATTTATAATTTAATGTTATTCTAGATTTGAAATATTAACAAAACTGTTATATCGGATTTTTTTTAATAAAAGAATATTTTCCTATTGCTATAATATTAATTGATGATAATCGGATTTTATATAAATTCACAAAATTTATGATTTAATGTTAATCTAGAGTTAGAATATTAACAAAACTATTAAATCCAAATTTAAAATCAAACTGATTAAATGATAGTTACCAAAACAAATTACAAAATTTAGAAAATAAAAGAATATTTCCGTATTGCTATAATATTAATTGGAAATAATTTGTTAGTTGTCAATCGGATTAATTGATGATAATAGGATTAATCGATAATAAATTCACAAAATTTATCATTTAATGTTAATCTAGATTTGGAATATTAACAAAACTATTATATCAGATTTTTTTTAATAAAGAAATATTCCCTATTGTAATAATATTAATTGATGTTAATCAGATTTTATATAAATTCACAAAATTTAAGTGTTTAATGTTAATCTAGATTTGGAATATTTAAAAAAACTGTTAAATCCAAATTTAAAATCAAACTGATTAAATGTTAGTTACCAAAATAAATTATAAAATTTAGAAAATAAAGGAATATTTCCTAGATCATAATCGGATTTGTTAATAGAATATACTCAGGTATTTCCTAGATCATGACGAAATCTCCTCTATATCTCTCTTGACAACTAATAATTTTTTTCCAAATTTAAAATCAAACAGATTAAATGTTGTTCATCGGGATACTAATAAATACTATTGGTTTGTTATGAAAAAGCGGAAAATTATATTTATGTATGTTATGAAATATTCATTTTCGTAATAGGGAAATAATACAGGGTAAATAAAGAAAAATATTAAATTTTTACTTATTCTAAGATTCACCTAATTTATATTTTACTTTGAACAAAAATTGTTTTCCAAAAACCTAATTTATATTTTTATATAAAGTGTTTCTTTCTTCTCATTTCACCTGATAAAACCAAAAGCTTACTTTGCATTCATATCGACAACACGCAAAAAAAAATGTCACTCTCGCTGAAATACAATTTTGTCAAAGATTTAAAACCGTTTAAATCTTCTTGGTGTATTAGAGTTAAAATACTCCATTCTTTTATGCACTATGCCAAATAATCAAGAACATCTTTGGAAATGGTTTTATCAGATGATTCTGTAAGTAATACTTTTAATATTTTTAATATAATGTAACATTTATGATATTATGAGAAATAATTATGTTTATTTGTTTCTATGATTTTTGGGAAGTACACTTATAAATAAATCTTACAAAATGTTAACAATTACGTCACATTGTCATTACATCTAAGAACAAATTAAAATCTCCCATTAAGGATATTTTAGTTAATTAATTATTATGTGAACATTTAATTAAATATTAAATTAATTATTTATAATTTTCGTTTTAAGTAATTTATTTATTTTAATTTTTTGAAAAGAAGTTAAAAATAGATTTTGTGAAGATTTTATTGATTTAATTAAACACACTAATTAAATTAAATTAAATTAAATTAAATTTTGATTTAATTTTCGAAAAATAAGAGATTTGATGTAGATTGCTATTTTTTGGAAAAATTTAAGAAATAATTTTAAAAATTTAATTCTGTTTTTAGTTGCTAACAAAGATTCGATATTATAAAAATTGTTATTATAATTTTCATAAATTTTTGGAAGAATTACAATTTTCTAATATCCTCATTTTATATTTTTAGAAATTTTTTTATAATTATAATTTGTCCGTGCTATAGCACGGTTATTACTGTCTAGATAGTGACAATGGCATGCATTATGAGAGGATAAAATTTTGACAATCAGTTTTATAAACTATGAGGTTGAGTTTACTGTCTATAATTAGTATAAGAACATGTATACTAATTAGTTAATTAGATAAAATTTAAATACATACTAATTAGTTTATTAGGTACTATAATTTACCATTTTTTAATTTGTATTTATAAAGGTAATTATTGAATTTTATCGATTATATTAAACGGTATATACATGCTGAAATAATAAAAGCATACTAGGTAATCCCCCGCGATATACGCGGGATAAGATATTTATAATATTATTTTAGAAAATTAATAAATTAAATAATCATTCTAAACATTTTAGTAGTATATTATTGTATAAATAATTAAAATCTATAAATAAGGAACCAATAAAATAACCTATAATTTTATGAAATATTTACTTAATTAATTTTTCATAAATAAATAAATCTTAGGTAAGATTATAATATTTTATGAAATATTTACTTACTTGATTTTTTATAAATAAATAAATCTAATTTGATTGCTATGATTTAATTAAATGATCACATAATAACTAATGACTAAAATACACTTAATAAGAAATTAAAATTTGTTCTTTGATGTAATGGCAATGTGATGTAAATATTTACACTTTTTATGTTTATTTATATGTGTTACTCCCCAAATAATATATAAAAGATTACATAATCTTAGATTTACGTTTTATTCATAGTAACCCACAATAAACAATCTATTAAAATTATTATTTATAGAAGGATTCTTACCCTTTTTAGATTATAATTTATTCTTACCAATAAAAAAATGAGTTATTATAAAGAATTTGTCTGAATTAATTATTGCATACAAGTTTGTTTGTTTTTAAAAACAAAATTGACATAGATGAGGCTAAACAATAATTAATTGGCCAAATGTGCAAAATTGACGAATATTAACTAAATGGGCTCAATGTTGATATAAAAACAAAATTATGATATATTGTTCATTGACATAAGAAAAAACTATATATTCATCAATATCATATTACTGAATATACCTTTTAACGTGATATAAGTAAAATAAATATGTAATATGAATAAAACATAATTTTATATTTTTTTCTCATACAACAAAATTACTTACTTTTAAAATATCAATTAAATATGTCCATTTATGAAAACCTCAATCCGTGCATAAGCCCGAATCAAAATCCTGAGTATACATGCTAGACGTTTTCTTGAGTGCACATGATTACGTTTTTTTTTTGTTCAAAAAAAATGATATATTGATTATTGACATAAGAAAAAAAAACTATATATTGATCAATATCATATTACTTAATATACTTCTTAAAATAATATAACTAAAATATATATGTAATATTTATAAAATAATAATTTATATTTTTACTCCTAAAAAAAACAACTTACTTTTTAAATATCAATTTAATATTTTTGTATATAAAAACTTTAACCCATGCATAAGCACGGGTCAGAATCTAGTTTAGGTAGAAAGAAAAAAATAGTTTCATTTTAAGTTTGAAGATTGCAGCGGTTCTCAGCGATTCATATGGGTTAGACCTACTTATGGATTTAAGAGACTTTTTCTATTGACCAAAAAAAAAAAGAGACCTTTTCCAAGCTGTCATGATGATTGATGAATATATTGATCAAAACAGTCTCAACTCTCAAGTCGTGAGAGATAAATGAAATCGTCAAAAATCAAAAAAGCCAAACATGCACCCAAGATATTAATGGACCGTCGATCGACGTGTACTTTTTGCGTTCACTTTATTTGTCTTCAAGAATAATTGAAAAATAAGATATAAAGAGGCTCAATAAGATCCACGTAGGAGTTGAGATCTACGACGACCAAACTAATCGTTAGGAAAGATCACAATTTGAGGTTGTAAAGCTAATCTCGTGTTTCCATTTGTTCATCCTTCAATGCGATTTCTATCTGCACCCAAAAATAAATGTAAAAGCTCCCTTAAATTCTTTCTTTTTTTTTTTTTATGAAAAATTATTGAAAGTTGATAGTCTTCCTATACGAACCTTATCTCGTTAATTGCTCTAACGTAATGGGAGGATCAAATTTATAAGTAATCAAGGTGTTTTACTCTAAAGCTAGCGTAAACTAAGTTTAAGGAAAATTAATCGTTACAATGATCAATGATCATGTTTAGAGTGGTTGTTTAGCTATGTGCATATGGTTTTTGATAGATTATGTTTTTTGGAATTATTTGAACAAAAAGAAAGTTGCAGCTAATTTGCATACATCCGCATGTAATTTTCTTAATTAATATTCTAGTTGGAACCATTCGGAGAACAAGTACAAATGACGTAAATCATGAATGCATTTCCATTTAATCTCACACAGAAGATAAGTTCCATGTATCATGAATTTAGCAAATTCCATTTATAAATATTTGGCTTAGCTAAAATTCCATATATGGTTTCTTCTTCATCTAGTAAAAAAAAAAATTATATATATAATATAAACTATACTACGATACTTATATACACATGATGCATCTAGAATAAATTAAAATATATACCCCACTTTTTCTATTTTCGTCCCGCTTTATAGCTTATATAAACACCGCTTTATAGCTTATCTCACACATATGAATGTAATGTATGTATATGTAAAATATAGTTTCGTGTGGACCTAAAACTAGTCGTAACTCATTCATGGAGGCTTTGTTCTGCTCTGAGATACCCAACAACAACATCAGATCCTCCATTAACGATCTCTCTTCTTCTTCATATACATGGGCAATCATGAACTCCTCCTCTTCCACAATCATGGACACAGAGAACATTCCTAGATGCGACTGGGATCTTTCTCTCTCCGCCGTCATTTCCTCCGCTTCCACCGGATCAGACGCTATCGGAGCAATCGAGTTCGACCCGAGCGGAGATATCATAGCTACGGGAGGTATCGCAAGAAAGATCAGATCGTATCGTTTGAGTTCTTTGTTAGGGTCACGTGACGATCACGTGACGGCTTCAGAGAGCTGTATATGCACGCCGGCGAAGCTAAGTAGTCTCAAATGGAGACCTGATTTATCCGGTCGGGTTATCGGGTCGGGAGACTACGACGGAGTTGTCACGGAGTACGACGTGGAGAAACAAGTGCCTGTTTCCGAGAGAGACGAGCATGGAGGTAGAAGGATTTGGAGCGTGGACTACACGCTTTACAATGGCTCTCTTATAGGCGCGTCAGGCTCCGACGACGGAACGGTTCAAATGTGGGACCCACGTAACGGAGGGTCGTTGGAAGAAACGGTTAGGCCCGGAGGTGGCGCGGCGATCTGTTCGGTAGAGTTTGATCCGTTCGGTGGAACTTCTTTAGCCGTCGGATGTGCTGACCGGAATGCTTACGTGTACGACATCAGAAGACTCGTTGACCCTTTAATCGTATTAGACGGTCATGCCAAAACGGTGACGTATGCTCGGTTCATGGATCCTCATACGATCGTTACCGGTTCGACCGACGGGAGCTTGAAGCAATGGGATATAGATAATGGACGGCGTGTGGTTCGCACGTACCGAGGGCATGTTAATAGCCGGAACTTTGTTGGGTTGTCGGTTTGGAGACACGGTGGTTTGGTCGTGTCCGGGTCGGAGAATAACCAAGTGTTTGTGTATGATAAGAGGTGGGAGGAACCGGTTTGGGTGTGTGGGTTGGGTGAAACGGACGGGTTTGGGTCTGACCGACGGTTTGTGAGCAGTGTGTGTTTGAGACAAGTGGATGAAGACTGGTGCACACTTGTGGCGGGAGGATCCGATGGGAATTTAGAGATTTTCTCGGGCAAACGGAGCTAATCAGTATTTATATACATATATTTTTTTCTGCTCATGATTAATACAAACTGTTTTTCAGTTGATTTATAAACTGTCTATAATTATTAATTTTAATATGATTGAATGTTACTACTTCTTCTTGTAATTGATATTCAGAACTTTTCCAATCATTGCCTTACTCAAGTCCTTAGTGAAGACCAAGCAACAGTTCATTGATTCAATTCATTTGTCTTCGCCATTTTTTCTTTTTTTTTTTGTTTCTCCCGATTAGACGAAAAACTACGTATCTAACTTCCTCAACAACCGGTAAAAAGTAGATTCATCAAGATAGGAAGGAAAGCCGCCGAAAAGAATGGAACGCTGCTTTGCTATGGTGGATGCGTCGGATCCCGTATAACAAGCGTAATTCGAATACACATTAGAGAATTAAAAATTAATTCATAACGGTTAACATTTTTTGTTTTTTCATAAAAGAGTATTCACTGATATAATTTTTAAATTCCATATATATATGTTAAGTTTAGACAAATTTCATAAAATATAAATGATTATGTTTAGTTTTGCTTTCGGAGTTCAAAACTGGTCTCAATTTTTTAAGATTCATTTCCGGACTATAAGAATTTGTTGATAGCCAATATTTAATGGTGAAGATTTTGCCAACTTAGCTAAAATCACGGAGCGAGGTTAAATACCATTAGCTCTAAAGTCTAAATTTTCAAGATTTTTCAAAAGAGCTATACATCACTACATATATAGTATTACGAAGAAAGTTAAACTCGATTTTAGGGGAAAAAAAAAAGAAGTAAAAAATGAGATATTGGCTTACTTTGTAACATTCCAGTGCTATTTAGATGATATCATATGCGTTTCTCTGCCGCATGTCACTAATCTAAAAAGACCAAAACAATACATTGTAAATTTTTCAGTAAACTGGTCGGTCATTTTAGAGCAAATTCGTCAAGCCGACATATCGTATAGAAGACCGTCCTAGTTAAGTTGACACATTGGTGATTCAATAAAATCAAATCATACATCAGATATAAATAATATATAAACTACTACAATATACATATATATATAACATATATAACAAACAATTTACGCTATATTAACTTCAAAAAGTTATACCTTCACTGAGATCAAAATAGCCTTCCTTCCACTGAGATCATTCGTTGGATCCACTAAAGATGATCAGCAAATCATTTCATTGTTTTTTTTGTTACGAGTAGCCATTGGTACAATATGTAGAAGAAAATTGGTCTCAAGAACAAGATGCATCAAATCAATTCGATCACATATATGATTAATATACCAGAATAAACATAGCTACATCGTTTGTTCATGTATTTTTATAGAAGCTTATTACATTAGTGTAAATTTTTAAAATTTTAATAACTGGTAATTTTCTATGAGATTTCTCCAATTTTATATTATTTACTATTTAGTATTTAGAGTTGAATATTTGTGTAAATGTTTTAATAGATATATTGGTGTAATCATTGTTCATTTTCTAACTTCACCGTATTTTAAAAGTTATGTCTCCACTATGACCATTGTTTCTGTTCTACAGTAATTGTTTCCACATAATTTATCATATTCGATTGATTTGGGTTTAGAATTTTCATCTTTTTTTTAACTTTTTGGTTTTAAAATTTAGTGTAATCGTCTATCTCATTTTTCTGCAACCTGCTGTGAAATTTCATGAATAGACTAACAGATCCAATGTTGCTGACATATCCAATCGTCCATCTCAGTTACATCATTAGTTCCAATTTTTGGATGAAATGCCAATTCATGATATGAAATCCCACCATGTTTTTGAGAAAATTATATAAAGCTCTCCAATCCCATAACCTTAACTGCAAAAGATGGTAAATTTATACGGGCAATACATCCTGACTTCTTTTAGTTCTCTTTCTTCATTTTTTTTAAAGCTTCTATTCATTTTGCATAACGATGGTCTCATAGATAGACATGCACTACCAAAATATATATATATTATTTAATATTGTCCCAAGGTAGTGATGAAAAAAAAAACAATTCGTTTTTTGGAATGATCATCGATTGTGATGGGATACAACCCTTTCAAATCAGTCATAATTCATGGGATACAACTTGGAGTGTCAAGGGAAATAAAAGAGCTATAATAGATGATGATATTAGGCGTTTAGTGTTTTATCTGATATTATCGGCAAAAGAATCTGCACACAAAGTGTACAAAGAGATGTAACATATGAAAGTTTTAATTTGCGTTTGAAAACAAATGTATCTAAGAGAGAGTGTTAGAAAACAAATGTATCTAAGAGAGAGTGTATCACTACAAGGAAATGCTCAATTTCTCACGGCCGAAAACATCGCGAGACGGTCGCAATCAACGTTTTCGACATATTTGCGACCGTTTTGAGGTGGTCAAAACCAGTGGTCGTTACTGTTCATGTGATATAAAAGTCGTCGCAAATGTTGCGACGACGTTTAGATGAAAGTTTTTGTAACGACTTTCCAAGGGTAATGCTGCGACGACTTTTTGATGAAATTATCTGCGACGACCGATTATTAGCAATGACTTTTAGATGTTCTTTTAGCAAAATTGAAATTAAAATTACGCAAAATTAAAATTAATTGAAATTGAAATTAAAATTAAAAGTAATTTCAATTTAAATTTAATTAAAAACAGAAATTTAAATTTAATTAAAAAACAGAAAATTAATTAAATCCGAAAAGCATTTTTCACAATTTATAGAAACATAAACGTAAATGTTTTTAGACGCAGCTACAAAGTCCCGTAACTACTGAGTAGGATTGTTCTGTGACATCATCGTCTTCATCCACTCAACGTCTTCTTAGAGGGTTGAAATAACAGCATTTCTCTGAGTAAGTTCTTCCTGCAGGCCTTGTGCTTCTTGCTCCAGTATCGGAACGCGTTCATCTACATAAGACGAGGATGAGGTTTGAGTATCAACAATCCTAATCAAAATACCGGCCCTTACAACCGGTGTTTCCTCATATACAAAAATATATTTGTGTTATATCTATAAACAAACCTACGTATATTTAAATTAGTAAATATTCTAACCTCAAGTACAAGTTGGTTAATCTCCGCGGGCAGATGATTCGATCCAGAGGCACTCTGCTTGCGATAGCTGACTAAGAATCTCCGCCTTCCTCTTTTCCACGTTACCCACAATGAACTCAACTCTTTTGTCTTGAATGATGCCGGTTTTCTTATTTGTGTATATCCTTAAGGAGCTCTAAGTGACTAGGAGGCTCACCACTCTGCGATCTACAAAATAATATTAAATCAGTTTTACTTCAAGTAAGAACAATAATATAAATTATACTTACGAATATGCAATATGGCATGGCATACCAATTGAGCAGCACGTGCATCAAAAGTGCGGGAACCGTTATTGTGAGTAGCAGGTCCGAAACCACCTCGCTCGCTCATGCGGTTTTTCTTGTTCAGTTTTGAAACTTTCTCAGCGGCCTCCGAAGTCCAGTAAACCTTGAATCCCTCCTAGACATCTGCATTTAGATCGGTCGGTGGGTCGTCACCTTTTTTCCATGCCTTCTTCCAATTGCAGATGTTGTTTGCAAATGCATTCTTACACTTGTTATCAAACTCCGCTTTAACCATTTTTGAAATGGCATCATCCCAGTTGTAGGATTGCTACAGCAAAGAAATCAGTTTTATCAGTTGAAGTATATATAAAAACCTGTATTAACACTTACAAACTTACGAAATGAGAGAAACCACTTGCTTCACATCTTACATTTTCTTGTATGTAGCATCGATAGCTGTTTATGGAGCAAGTTCAAAATGGTTTTGTTGATGGCATTGCTATAACGAAACCTACATAAGAAAAAACAATATATTTTTTTGTAAGAGCTGTTAGTTATTATTGTAAAAATTACAAATAATATATACCAATGGGTGCCGGGTCGGCGTTTTGGATCAAAACAGCAAGCAATCACGTCCGGTTGGAGAAGCTAGAGGCTAATCGGGGTTGTCTCTGCATCGGGGGACTCGGAAGGATTTGGAATTGTATAAGAACTACCTCCGGCTTGTGAGCGAAAATCCATATAAAAAGACCTATAAAGAACGAAGTATATTAATTTAGTGGTTCCATTCGGTTCATAACAAAAAATTTTAAAACAATCAAACTTTTTTTTTTTGTTGTCAATGCTATCATGAAAATTATTTAAATAATACAATCTTATACTACATTTTTCCCCAAAGTAACTAACCATATAATTTATGCTATATACGTTTTGTTTGAATTCCCCAAAATAAACAATCAAACTTGTTTTTTTTTTAATTTAAATGTTCAGTCATACTCACAGATATGAAAATTGTTATATGTTGGCAATTTAAAAACACAAGTTGCAAAATATATTTCTATAAAGTAAATATAAAGCCAAAAGATCTTAAGGAAAATAAAAACAAACAATTATAAGATGTTAACCGATGATTGAACAATTATAAAAACAAACAAACAAAACACAAGATGCTAACCAATGATTGAACAATTATAAAAACAAACAAAATATTGTGTTTAACCGATGAATCAAACAAAGAAAATTCATAAAAATTTCTTACATAATTTGGCAATAAAAATTAGAAAATTATCATATTACTTGATATTTTCATTTGAAAATCAAAAAATAAATCCATAAAAACAACCATTATTCAAACTGAAATCCAAGTTCAAACTAACTAACCCATCCAAAATCGAAATCCAAACAACCAAAGTGCAAAACGAAATTCATGATCTTACATTGTGGTGATTGAGTGAAACGCGAGGCGAGGAGAGGATTGACTATCACCTGAAAATAAGTCCATAATTAACAAACTCTCTAACGAATTCAAAGACTCAGAGCTATTAACGAATTCATAGATTCATATCTAAAATCTAACGGTTCACGGTTGAGAAAGGAAAACAAGGGAAAAGGAAAAATCAAAGAAGAAGAGAAAGGTTGAAGGAGACTTACTTGGGATTTATTGCGAGCGGCGGAGATTGTAGGAGAGGTGGAAGTTTTTACTGGAAGCGTCGGATAAAACGAGAGGCATAGTAAGTTTCTATTAAACGAGTGGATAACAATTGTCCTGGGAAAGTCGTGGCTAAATTTAAAACCCTAGTTTTCATCGAAAAGTGGTTTCAAAAGTCGTTGCAACGTGATCGCTATTTTTAGTGGTCTAAAAGTGGTCGCTATGTTGCAACAATATTTCAATGCTCCTTTAGTTGTCGCAAAACATAAGATCGGTTAGACAATTTAGCGATCCATTCGCGAAAAATATTAAAAATCACTTTTCAGAACTTTATTTCCGTCTAAATCTTCTCGCAATATTGCGACGACTTCAGTTTCGTCGCTACGACCGTTGGTATCTGATCATTTTCTTGTAGTGTATATTGAATTGGAAAATGACAAGGAGAAGTAAAGGAAAAATGACAAGGAGAAGTCTAAGTGTCCATTTGATTGTGAATGAGAGCTTCTACTATTTTTTTTTCCATTTTAGTGTACACTTCTTTTTCGTTTTATTTATCTAACTATAAAAAACTAGAGCTTTTGGCGACTAAATTGATTTTCAGACTCTAGAAAATATGATATGTTTTGTAATCAATTGACCATTAAATCATGTCATGTTTAGTTTAAAAAAAAAATATTTTCCAAACAACACAATATTTATACATATATTTATGTAAAATAAGAGATTTTTGTTTAAAACTAGGGATTAATGCAACAAAACCCATCAACTTATTTTTTTTGCTCGTCAGCATTCTACCTCAAAAAATGCATGCTCTTGCATTATATAATCTTATCAAAGAACGATGACGCACTACAAAACACAGCGTTTTTGGGTATGATAACTTCACAAACTCCATGCTGTTTTTAATTATTGTTTATTAAAATTATTTAACATGTCTTCTTCTTCTTCTTCAACAAAAACTTTACTTTTTCTATTTCTAGTCTGAAAAATTCTACCTTCCCGAACTGAAAAATAAGAAATGAAAGTTGACACATACATCAAAGAGAGCTCGAATTAACTTCCCTCAACTACCTCATGCAACTCCACATCTCTTCCTCTGCTGCTTCTTCTCCAATCGGTTACTTCATCCAGGAAGATGAAAACGAATCAGCTCTTCCCTAATCGGATCTCGATCTCAAATCTCATATGAAAGTTTAAATTTGCGTTAGAAAACAAATGTATCTAAGAGAGAGTGTATATTGAATTGGAAAATGACAAGGAGAAGTCTAAGTATCCATTTGAATGAGAGCTTCTACTACTTTTTTTCCATTTTAGAGTACACACTTCTTTTTCGTTTTCTTTATCTAACTATAAAAAACTAGAGTTTTTGGCGACTAAATTGATTTTCAGAGTCTAGAAAATATGATATGTTTTGTAATCAATTGACCATTAAATCATGTCATGTCGTTTAGTTTAAAAAAAAAATCTTTTCCAAACAATACAATATTTATACATATATTTATGTAAGATAAGAGATTTTTGTTTAAAACTATGTAATAATGTTTTGATGCAAAATAAAACAGGCCCAAAGATTTATTGGGTAAAGTGTCTGGACAAAACTTTGCCACACGCCCATGACTCAGCCCAGAAAGTAGACCGGTCCATATGAGAGCCACACGAAGTCTTAATTTATTCAGGAAAATATAAAAAACAAACGTGGCTTGAGAGATTAATTATTATATTAAAAAAAAAAACAAGAATCAGTAAAATATTCCCTCTCTTAAATGAAAACCCTATTTGTAAATTTTGAAATATATTGTATACTTCTATTATCAATAAAATCCAAAAAACAAGTTTTAAAGTAAAATGTGCAGCAAATAGGAGGAAAGTGTTGACTCACCTACCAAGATTAATTACATAGAGATCCTAACAAACAAAATTTTGTATTAATAGTTTACTATCTCGTTTTTAATTAAATACATACATTGCCAAGTTTGGTTTATGGAAAATCCAATTTGTCCGATCGCTTTGGATTAGCTTAGCAAAGATGTCCCTTTTCAGAGATTGGATGATTCTTTAGATTCTTAATTTCATAATCATTGATTCGGACCAGACAAAGATTGTTTTGTCTGCGTTAAGTTTCGCCCTCTAGACCACTTTACTCATTTATATGATTTGGTCAAATTACATCATTTTCACTTTAACATAACCGAAGTCTTGATCTTTTTACTTTAATATGCATCCGGAACCAAAGTACTGAAGTCAATTTTTGACACAAATTTGTTTGACATTGATAGTGTTTTTGAGTTTGCTTTTGTATAAAGAGATGGAGACAAGTGACATCCACCTGGTTACATCATAGATAATACTGTAATTAATACTAATTAACATCGATCTATCATCGTAACAAAAGTTTCCTTGTGATTTTAATTTCGTCAATATCTACATTTTATTAGGCGTTATAGACTTTTTTCAATAGAGTTAAGAAGAAGAGAACAAAAGATATCTGAAAGCAAAAAAAAAGCAAAGATTCCTTCTTCTCTCTTCGTCTTCAATTAATAGTTTAGTTTAAACCAAGTGAGTTGGGTTTACAACTAATCCTTGCTTACATATTCCACCAGAATTTTATCATGGCTGCTTCCTAGCTACCTTCTAATACTTAATTACACATATGCACAAATTACAAATACACATATATACACGTGTATACATGCAATTTCATTTGAGTCCGCATACGTATAAATTTATGTGTCCTATGTCTTTATTATACCAGGCATCCCCATTTGTGGCTATTTCCTAAAAGTCTCTAGACTATGGCTATTATGATTTAAAACGCAATTAATGTATTTGTGTTTGCGTTTAAATAATGGTCTCTCTATCTATGCATTATTGTCTATGCTCATACATATTTCTCTCTCATTCATTATTCACACAAATTGTCTCTTATTAAAGAAGACTTGAGAGAGAGAAAGAAAGATACGTGGAAGATGAACAAATCTGGAGAGAGACCAAAACAGAGACAGAGGAAAGGGTTGTGGTCACCTGAAGAAGACCAGAAGCTCAAGAACTTCATCCTCTCTCATGGCCATGCTTGCTGGACCACTGTTCCCATCCTAGCTGGTTTTTTTTTTTTTAATCTCTCAAATCCTTTATTTGACTCTTAATTCTCATCATTATTGTTAGTCTCATCCTTAACTAACTGTCATTATTCTGCCAGGATTGCAAAGGAATGGGAAAAGCTGCCGATTAAGGTGGATTAATTACCTAAGACCAGGACTAAAGAGAGGGACGTTTAGTGCAGAAGAAGAAGAGACCATATTGACTTTACATTCTTCCTTGGGTAACAAGTAAGTAATACCTTAATGGAAAACCCTTTTTTATCGTCTATAACTCACACATGTACACTTCCGGATTAGAAACCGGGTTATAATGTAACCCAAAGGTGCTCGACTACAAGTTTCGGTCCTAATGAAAAGCCTTTCATTTAGTAGATTTTTCATTAATTTGATATTATGATTTGGATTTGGATAGGTGGTCACGGATTGCTAAATACTTACCGGGAAGAACAGACAACGAGATAAAGAACTATTGGCACTCTTATCTGAAGAAGAGATGGCTCAAATCTCAACCACAACTCAAAACTCAGAAGTCAAACCTCACAGAGTCTGCTTCTTCACTACTTTCTTGCGGGAAAATAAATCTAGTAACAGAAACCCTAGATCACGTGATCTCCTTCGAGAAATTAGCAGAGAAACCATCTTCATCACCACCACAAGAAAGCAACAGAAACATGATGAACAACAGTAATAATTTGCCTAAGCTGTTCTTCTCCGACTGGATCAGTTCTTCAAATCCATACATCGATTACTCCACTGCTTTTACAGATTCCAAGCATATCAATCAAAATCAAGATCAAATCAATGACGAAGAACTGATGATGATCAACAACTACTCTTCACTTGAGGATGTCATGCTCCGTACAGAGTTTTTGCAGCCTGATCACGAGTATGCAAATTATTACTGTCCTGGGGATTTCTTCATCAACAGCGATCAAAATTACGTGTAAAGGAAACGTAAATCAAGAACAGTGGATATGATTGTAGGATGAACAAAAACAAGTTACTTGCGGTACAAATTGCAAACAAAAATATCCGATATTTTAAATCAAACATGGACAAAGAAAAGGTTGGAAAGCTTGGGTCTTTATTTAAAATTGGTTTTGGTTATTTATTTTTCACGACAATCTGTATATACAGATAGAATAACTATTTGTATGTTCAGTGGTGTTTATAATATTGGTTCATGTCTCTTTCTTTATCTGTCTTCTTGTCCTCCACAGAGTTTACTATTGTCGTAGACTCTTAAACAACATTTCAAAGTCAAATTCAATTAATGAGTAATGATAAAATATAACTACTAGGACGTTTCATATATACACTCTTCTTCTTCTTCTTTTGATTAAAAAAATATTACTTGATCATATCATAGTTGAAATTAAATAATCATCTGTCATAATCAAGCTTGCTTTGGAAAGAACAAGAATGACGAGAATAATGATCGTCACTGGTGTCCATTTTAACGCAATATCCTGCAAAATTTGTAATAACATAAAGTAAAACATTATTAACTATAACCATGTCTAGGCCGGTTTTATTTCAAATACCTGAAGACACTGTGAGCTCAAAATGGTTGAAACAGACGTTCGTGGATCCAAAGACGCTATTTCTGATGTTTCTTGCAATACAAAAAGATTATAAATTTAGAAAAAAAAAGAGGATTAACAAAAATTACGTTAATTTCCAAGGTAAAAGAAAGTCAAGAACAAGTACCTAAAAGTTGTCGTCTTTGTATTATATCATTCATATGCTCAGTGACTACATCGAGTTCTTGTTTCCGCAAAGCATTCAACTTCCATAGATTAGCCTGTGTTCTCGTGTCCATATATTGTTTCCTTATTCTCCCTATGATCATACCAAACCTAACGAAGCTATAAGGTTTTGAGATTGTCTTGATCAATACTGTTTCGTCGAGCTTATCAAGTTCCTTGTGCAGATCCTGCAGGTAATGAAACAACAGCTTTCTTGGGTACGAAGAATCAGATAGCACGATGTAACATATCTTCTTCTCCACCAGGAAGCTTCACGGTTTCAAAACTTGAGAGATTAATAATGAGTAAATTGAAAAGAAGAAAAAAAAAGAGGATGTAGAAAATTAATTATTGTTAACATGAAAGGGTACTGGAAAGAATGATGATCGAGCAAGATGGTCATCTTTGGATGTAACAATGAGTCTTTGGAGATTTGTGTAAGAAGGAATTCGGCTTGTCGCTTGTACAACAAGAAACTAGCGTTGTCTTGTTGGTTTACATAGGTTTGATCTCGTGCAAGAGGCAATCCATCTTCAACCCTAGCAACTATTGTTAGCTTCACCATTATCGATCGATTCTTGATTTATTCAGAAAATAGATCATTCTTATGTTAATAAGGCATATATAAACAACGAGAGGGGGAAGAAAGATTGAAGATGAAGATATTCCATTTGGGTATGCAAAGAAACATAGCGTGGTACTGGTGGGAAGTTAATGAACGAAAACTTTGAAAATAAAGAAGTAAAGATTTGGGATATCTTGTTCATAAAGACAACTTTAATGAAGGGGAAAGCATATTAGTTTTCCTTGTGTAATGGATTTTTTCTCTTCCTGCAAAGTGCAAATGTTTAATACAAAGTTTGTTTTGAATTTCAGTTTGAGTGTTATAAATAATAGAAACCAAAATGAAACATAATCTAGTAAGGGTGGGAAAAAATCAAACCGAACCAAACCGAAATAAGTGATTTGGTTTGGTTATGGTTTAGTCTAAAAACCCATTAGATTTTTATTTTTATTAAGTTTTCGGTTTTGGTTTGGTTTGGTTAAAAACCGTAAAAACCGTAAAACTCGAATGGTTATTTTGATTTTTAATAAAATTTAGAATAATTATATATAATATATTTGTTTAATTTATACAATTAAAAGTAATGTACTTCAACTTAATTTATTTTTATTGGGCTTATATGTTTTAATTAAATACTCTGTATAAAGCAGTGACTTTGAAAGGCATGAGCATGTCTTCACGAAGAAACTGAATTTATGGATTCTTTACACGAAGCTATGTATTCATGATTCTTTTATTCTTTTAAACTACATTGCAAAGTAATTAGATCTTATTTAAATATCATCACTAGATTTCCATGTTCATTTATCTTATGTTTTTTTTATCAGAGATTCATAAGCAGCATGAAGAGGCCAATAGTCGTGGCTAATGACGATGATACATTTTTTTTATTTTTTTATTTTTTTCTATTAATTTTTATAAGTTTAAATTTAAATTTAGGATTTGGGTTTTTGAAACAAGATTTGGATTTTATTCTTTGAATTATGTTTTATTTATTGGCTTAATATATTAAACCGAAACCAAACTGAAACAAAACCGAACCGAATCACATATGGTTTTTATATGGGTTTATTTTTTGTAAAACTGAAAAACCGAACCGAAACCAAACCGAATTACATACGGTTTCCATATAGTTTCAATTTTTGTAAAACCGAAAAAACCAAAAACCGAAAAAACCGAACCAAAACCAAACCGAAAAACCGTACGCCTACCCCTAAATCTAGTATGGATCGGTTTGAAAGTTTTCATTTTCCATAAGAATTTGGCTTTTAATGAAATTTAGTCTTACGGTTAAAGGAAAATTAAATTCAGATCACATAGAAATTCCGGATACAAAAGAATGAATTCATTTAAACACATTTAAGATTTGGTTCAGATCAAATAGAAATTCCGGATACAAAAGAATAAATTCATTTAAACACATTTAAGATCAATTATTTTGGCTTAGTTTCGGATCCAGTCGATTTATCGATCCGGATAAAACACTATGTCTAGCTTGGAATGATCTCACAATAAGACGTTATATATTTATTTGATGGAATTACAGAGAAAGGTATCATTTACGAATTTAATCAAACTTAACACCACCATTTTAAGGAAACCTTTCACGTATGAAACAGCAACATTATGTTTTAAAAAAAAAACAAATTATGGAAGTACAGACTTGGAACTTGGAAGGGAAGAAGATTGAAGAGGTCAGATAGCTGAGTAGCTATAGCTATATTCATCAGAGGAAGGAGCAGCCGTAATAATAGCCATGAAATTGTGATAATAGCCATGAAATTGACAACAAACGCTTCTGATCCAAATTTTTCCAGCCCTGAATTTTCCATGAAAGTGAGCTTCTCAAGAAACCCTAAAGCCGAGTTTCCAACTGCAAGAACACAAAAAAAGAGGCCGAGAAACGCGTGCCATGGAAGCAAGTTGCTTCTAAGAGTTGATGATCCTCTAGGGAAGAAGAAGACTAAAAAGCTACACTGCCACTGCAAAGTAAAAACAAAAAAAAAAGAGCCTTTCCATCAACAACTTCGTTTTTAAAAATTCTTTCTTGTTTTCATGAATGAATAATTTACCTGGAGTACATAAAGAACAATGACTCCAATACCAGTCCAAGAATGGAGGCTTGGGATGTGTGACTCGTTATGGTTCTTGAAAGCAGCACATATTCCCCAGATTCCGAGAATCAGAGCAATGGCGTGGAGAACAAGGTGAATCTTTTTCTTCATTGGTTTCTCAAGTCGAAGCCATTTGTAACTTATAATTGCTGGGTATATTTGAAATAAAAAACAAAAACACAAACGCAATTTGGACTGCATAAAGTAAAAATATCATCTTTTTTTATAGAGTAGTTTTCTTATTGTCTTGTTACCTTCGCCTCCCACAATTATTATGCCGATGAGCATCAAAACAGGATGAAGCTATATAAAAGATGAATACACATAAATTCAGGAAAATAAACTTGCAAATGAAGAAACTGAATTAGGGCTACTGATTAAGCATCACAAACAAATACAGATTTATCAATAATGAGAAACAAAAAGAAGTTGAACAAGGTGAATTAGGGCCAATTCTTAGACACTGAGGATCAAGACATCCAAATCATGTTAAAGGAAAGATACAAAATCCAAGACTAGTCAACGTTTAGATGCAAGACACATAAGGAATAAACAAGAAACTGAGAAAGCAATTTATTTCGTGTCAGTGGAAACAAAATCAAAATGAGAAACTAAACAGTGAGATGTAGAGAGAAGAGTACATTAAAGATGAGGTTCTTGTTCGTAGATTCCCATGCAAATCCACCTCTGTAACTGATTGACCAATAAAGCATCATTACCAATGCGACTGAGGCAAGCGCGTGTGCCACAAACGCCACCATCCTTGCGTTTATTCCGACAGCCATGTTTGGTCTTCTTCGAATATTCGATAAATTTGGAACCAAAAGCAAGAAGAACCTGAATCATCTGCTGCACGAACGTCGTGTCAACAAGTCAACAAATGGAGAATTTACGAAACATGTCACTGGATCTGTTGCAGGCTCAGATATTCAATCTATATGAGCCCAAGCCCACCTATATTCCTCAGGCTAAGAGTCACAGATATCAGATCGTGTCTCCACAATAAACAACACAAACGACTTCGTAGAACTCAAAATAATATGCAAACCAAAATAACTACCACAATCGATTATTTATATTAGGCAAGTAAGAATTTTTCGATATTATTAAAAGCTTATATTTAATATTTCTATATTTTTAAGTATTTCAAGTAAGTCAGCCATTGTTGAATTAGCACTGAGGATCAAGACATACAAATCATGTTAAAGGAAAGACAAGGTGTTGGAGCTTAAATTAGTTTTTTTTTTCGGATCTTTTTTTTTTAATTCGGATTTTGAACACCTTGACGCCTTTGTTTGGAGTTATCACACACACACACACACAAAAAAACACGATACATAAATTACGTCAATCCAATTACAAAGAAAAATAATTTATGAAATAAATGAAAGTTTCAACACCATTAATTATTAGCAAACTTATTTACCACGGATGGAAATGCGACATTAAGTTTAAATAAACAATTTAGGGAAGTAGAGACTTGAAAGGGAAGAAGATTGAAGAGGTCATATAGCTGAGTAGCTATCGTTAGCTTCATCGGAAGAAGGAGGAGGCTCGACGGAAACAATGAATATCACAAAAGTAGCAAAGATAATTGTGATCATAGCCATCAAATTGACTAGAAACGCTTCTGATCCATACTTGTCAACCCCTGAATTTTCCATGGAAATGAGCTTTTCAACAAACCCTAAAACCGAGTTTCCAACTGCAAGAACAAAAATATAGAGGCCCGTAGACACGTGCCATGGACGCAAGCTGCTTTGTTCGGTTGATGATGCGTAGAAGAAAAACCTTTCGATCAACAACTTCATCAACTTTGATTCAAATGATTCTTTCATGCAAGGCTATATAAGGAATTTACCAGGCTGATATATAGGCAAATGACTACAAAACCAATCCAAGAATGGAGGCTATAGAAATTTGGGATGTTTAACTCGCTGTGGTTCTTGATGGCAGCAATGATTCCTGAGATTCCGAGTATAAGAGCAATTGCGTGGAGAACAAAGTGGATCTTTTTCTCCATTTCTCTCTCAAATGGAAGCGATTTGTGACTTATAATTGCTGTTTTATTCCAAAAAGAAAAATATTTTGATCAAACGCAAACGCAATTTAGGCTGTATGAAATGAAAATGTATATCATCAGTAATCAAAAAATATATATATATCATCTGTTTTGTTAGTTTCAGTTTTCTTATTGTTTTGTTACCTTCGCCTCCCAGAATTACTAAACCGATGAGAATCAAAACAGGATGCAGCTAGATAAAGATGAATAAACAAAAATTCAAGAAAAAAAAAACTAATTAGGATTAAGTATCACACTAAATTAAACACACATATATTAACGATACATAGTGAGAAACTATTGGGGATCATGATGTAAATATCTAGTTTATCTTGTGTTATTGTATCTTGCCCACCAAGTCAAGGATATTTTCTTAGGGCTTTCAAGCATATGTATATATATACTTTTGTAAAGATGAATAGAAGAACAACTTTCTTGCCTCTAACATTGTTAAACCACACACAAAAAAAGATTACTAGCAAATGCGAGATTCATAACGAAAAAAATAACAAGAAAGCAAATCCTTTTGCTAATGGCAAAATCAAAAGAGGAACATTGAGAAATTAAACAGAGAGAAGAGTTACATTGAAGATGAGGCTTTTTAAAAACACCTCGACCCAAATTCTTACTACTCCTCATCGGGGTTACCTGTAAGAGAAAGAGAGGGGTGAGTAATCTAGGATTACTTAGCGAGGGTAAACCTTAGGGCTCACGAATTCTCCATACACAAACACATTTAGAAAGTCACAAAGTCTAAACCCAAGACAAGTAGACAATCACGTGTCAACGACACACACCCATCAAACAAATGGAACCACGTTCCATAACCGCCACGCGGCCGGATACAACGTGCCGCACACGCTATCCTTCATGCCGCACACTTCTTCCCAGTGAAAACTCGTTGGCTCGTCAGCCAATCCTGACCTACCCGCAATCCCGCGTCCATAGGCCAACACACAACTTCAAGAATACTTTTTTGTAGATATCACCGCGGCTTAACCGCAACTACTCACACAACAATTACTTTACCACAAAATAACATGCATTTCACACAACCACGCAACACACATTAAAATATTAATTTTAATTTCTAACTCTAAAATACTAGTTTTTTTTCATGTACTTTAAAATATATTTATATATATATAAATATTAATACACTCAACAATCAAATACGGTTACTTATATAATATATAACTCGCAGGTATACTTAGATTAACCTTAAACTAAGTAACTAACTAAATATATCGGTATATAAAGAAGACACAAACTTGTGCTCACCTTTGCCACGGTTGCTGAAAACCTTTCTGTAACTGGAACTGCTACTAAGTATTGCCATTTTTGAAAATTTCCTAAAATAGTAACTTTTCCAGATTAGTAACTCTCCAAAAATAATAACTTTCCTAAAATATGAACCTTACAGAAATGGAAACCTTTCTAAATTAGGAAGTCGGGTCAATGGAGGTGGTTTTGTGCTCAGACTGCAGGAAAGCAACACATAAATGTCCTCAGGTCAGTGCATAAACTCGGTTTAACTTTTATCCAAAAAGACCGTTTTACCCCTGAAGATTGAACACTCAGTTCTGGCCAAACGGTGTTGAATCTAACAAAACTAATCCCGCAAATGAATAGATCGGAGCAAGATGGACCACATACCAGAAAATCAGATTCAATGGAAACCGAAAAGTTTTCTAGCGAACCTTCCGACGGCGATTCTGGGCGCGTCCAGCGACATATGGACAAGCGGTCTGCGGATTTGGCTTCGTCTCGGCGAGATCTTTGCAGAAAGCCGGCGTGTGTCACAATCGGAGGTCGGATGGTGGAGCACCGATTCGACGACGATGGCAGCCTCGATGGTCCAAGCGATCTTGGGCTTGCCAAAGATTTTAGGTGTGGAAGCATATGAAGCCTTACCTCTCTTTTTATAAGTGATTAGAGGGAGAACCCTAGGGTTTTTGGGAGAATGGGCCTTTGTGGGCTTGGATTGGGCCTCATGGATCGATTACAGATACGGTATGTTACAATTCTCCCCTACTACAAAGAAATTCGTCCCCGAATTCAGCCCATCACATCGTTACTCGTTTTGGTCCTTCAAGAATTTACCTTATTACCTCTTCTCTCGTCCTCAAGCGATTGTTGAAGAATAAGAAACTTGTCGATAAACTTGCAACAAAAACTTTTCAAAATATTCCATAACTCGACAACCTTACTTAAAGTACGAATGAACCCATTCTATTTGGTGTGGTGTCCTCCCACAATGTTTACTGCTTTCCTTACAGTAACCCTTCCATATCCTTCCCAAGAAATAAGGAAACACGACTTGTGTTGCTGCCAGATATCGTCCTGATCTTTCCACCTTATTATATGAGTTTGGTTACGAAAGCAACAACATTTCATTATTCTCAAGAATGTTAGATCATTTAAACATCCCCCAACGTTTTTTTCATAACATAAATTCTCACCCTTCAATTCCATGGTAAACCTTTTCCAGAACACCACCCTTAGTGATTACGCTCACGACCTTTCCATGACCAGCGTGATCCATCACTATCATAAAATATTTCACTTCTTGGTAAACATTTTTTTTCCAAAATGTTATCCTTACTGATCTACCACTCACGACCTGTCCATGATCGACGTGGTTTTTCACTATCATGATTCCCAGTCATTTCCATAACCGATGTTATTTGTATGTCAACATTACTCGACAACCTTCATGAGCTCTCACAGAAAATTAGTCATCATCCTTACCCATTCCTACCATGGATTTCGGATTCATTGACTATGCTTTCCTTAGTCATTCCCAATGACTTAAATTAATCATTCCCGATGATCTTGCTCTCGTTAGAACATACGAACTTCTCCAATTTCAGTTATCAATTAACTTATTCTGACTTACACGAATCTAAACTTAGATATTTAAACCCAATCTTTATTGGGTACTTAGCAGACAACCTTTCCACTCGGTTAAACCTGAACTTGACCGATTTAATCGATTTACAAACATGGTGCTAGCATTTTCCATATGTTAGTTTACTATAAACAAGTCTATTTCCATCTAGGACTTGTCATAGATACCACCAGGCTCTTCCGTAGAACAGTTCATGCTTGACCCGCATCGAAACCTCCTTATCTTTTTCTACGATGATTTCCGGCACCTTCTGGAATTTTTCTTTTCAATCATTTCCTCCATATGACTGATAATCCATCGATCTATCATCAATCCTTTATCAACAACGATTGATCATCTAGTGATTTTTTACGATCATCCATCGATCGCCTCTTGCTCTTACGCTCTCGACACTTTTCGACATCTGAACATAAGAACAAACGAATCAGCCTTCTTTCTCAAGACTGTCTCCTGGGTTAGAACCGGTTTGACATAACCTAGAGGTCTAATACCAAATGAAAAATCCCGACCCAAATTCCTACTACTCCTCCTCGGGGTTACCTGCAAGAGAAAGAGAGGGGTGAGTAATCCTAGATTACTCAGCGAAGGTAAGCCTTAGGGCTCACGAATTCTCCATACACAAACACATTTAGAAAGTCACAAATTCTAAACCTAAGACAAGTAGACAATCACGTGTCAATGACACACACCCATCAAACAAATGGAACCACGTTCCATAACCGTCACGCGGCCGAATACAACGTGTCGCGCACGCTATCCCTCGTGCATATCGGGTCCCTCGTGCCGCGCACTTCTTCCCAGCATAGTAAAAACTTGTTGGCTCGTCAGCCAATCCTGACCTATCCGCAATTCCGCGTCCATAGGCCAACACACAACTACAAGAATACTTCTACGTAGATATCACCGCAGCTTAACCGCAACTACTCACACAACAATTAATTTACAACAAAATAATATGCATTTCACACAACCACGCAACACACATTAAAATATTCATTTTAATTTCTAACTCTAAAATACTAGTTCTTTTTCTTATACTTTAAAATATATTTATATATATAAATACTAATACACTCAACAATCAAATACGGTTACTTATATAATATGTAATTCGCAGGTATACTTGGCTTAACCTTAAACTAAGTAACTAACTAAATATATCGGTATACAAAAAAGATACAAATTTGTCCTCACCTTTGCCACGGTTGCTGAAAACCTTTCTGTAACTGGAACTGCTACTAAGAACTGCCATTTTTGGAACTTTCTTAAAATAGCAACTTTGCCAGATTAGTAACTCTCCAAAATAGTAACTTTTCTAAAATAGGAACCTTACAGAAATGGAAACCTTTCTAAAATGGGAAATCGGGTCAGTGGAGGCGGTTTTGTGCTCAGACTGCAGGAAAACAACACATAAATGTCCTCAGGTTAGTGCATAAACTCGGTTTAACTTTTATCCAAAAAGATTATTTTATCCCTGAAGATTGAACACTCAATTCTGGCCAAACGGTGTTGAATCTGACAAAACTAATCCCGGAAATGAATAGATCGGAGAAGGATGGACCACATACCAGAAAATCAGATTCAAAGAAACCGAAAAGTTTTCCGGTGAACCTTCCGACGGAGTTTCCGGGCGCGTCCGGCGATGTATGGACAAGATCCTTGGCTTCGTCTCGGCAAGATCTTCGCAGGAAGCCAGCGCGTGTCACAATCGGAGGTCGTATGGTGGAGCTTCGACGACTTTTCCGACGACGACACTGTGATTCCGACAAAGAGTGGTGGCGGTCCGGCGATAGCTTTAGCGGCGCGGATGACTCTTTGATTTGAGAGGGATTCGCCAAAAATTTTAGGTGTGGGAGCATATGAAACCTTACCTCTTTTTTTATAAGTGATTAGAGGGAGAACCCTATAATTTTTAGGGGAATGGACTTTTGTGGGTTTGGATTGGACCTCACGGATCGATTCCAAATTTGGTCTGTTACACTTTTGTTCGTAGACTCCCCTCTGTAACTGATTGACCAACAAAGCACCATCATCGTTGCGACTATAGCGAGTGCGTGTGGCACAAATGCCACCTTCCTCACGTTTATTTCGATAGCCATGTTTTGGTCTTCTTCGATGTCCGAGAGATATGGAACCGAAAGCAATAAGAATCTGAATCTTCTTGGCAGTGATCTAATGAAAATCTAATACTAAAAGACTTTTGTTTTATCCATTTTGTGGGGCACGTTTTTCTGAATTCGGAAACACACATGCATGATCAGTTTTTTTTTTTTTTTGTATTTTTGTATTCATGTGTGTTTTATCGTGACCGTTGATGAACATCTAATAAACGACTGGGTTATTGCCACGTGGAAACCGGACAAAGCAGGTATCTACTAACTCCGCCGCACGTCGTGGTGGTAACTAGTCAACGGATGGAGAATTTACGAAACATGCCAGTGGATCTATTACAGGCTCAAATTCAATTTATATGAGCCCAAGCCCACCTATTCCTTAAGAATCGCTCAAACAACACAAACGATTGTGTAGAAGCCGAAAGAATACAAAAACCAAAATAACAATAACAGATTATTCACAATTGATCATTTCTTTGCAGTAAGTAAGAATTTCTCAATATTATTAAAAAGATTCATTTTTATATCTATATTTTTTTTAAGTATGTTAAGTAAGTCAGTCGTCATATATTATAAGACTATAAAATTTACAAATTATTTGTCATAAGTCTTACTAAGTGATGATAGCAAATTTCCAAAGTAACTATTGTAAGTTTATATTATCTACTTTAGAACTGACTCGACATAAATCTGTTTAAATCAGAACAAAGTTATAAAAATCTACCACAATCGAAGCGATAAAAATTTATATCATTCATATTATAATTATTTAGATACAGACAATTTTTTAAAAAATAACTTAACATTTTCTTATAAGAAAAATTATAATATAAATCTTGCATTTATAAAGTTGTTTGACATTTGTTACAAAAGCATAACAACTAAGTGGCCCATTGAAGATATGTCTTCTAGTGAACCAGATTTCTCCATAGATAAAGTCATGAGTCTTAATTTCCTAACCTTTTTTTTTTGACGTCATTCCCGATTTTTTTTTTTTTAATCACCAATGGTTGATTGAATATGTTCTGCACCTAATCTCAGAATTATGGAGAGGGGAGGGTTTCTTGACGACAAAATATTTAGAGATGAGATGTCTAAAATAACATTATAAACAAGGAAAAATTAGGAGACAAAGAAAATGAGTGCATTTAAGAGAGGGACAGTGTTTGTTGCACATGTTTTCATGTGCTTCCAAAACTTGCTCCGTTTAATATACGTTTGTTGATCCAGCTTCTAATCATTTTTTTTAATCTGCTGTAAACCTTTTTAATATTTATCTTCATTATTAGAGAATCAAATCATTAATTCTGATGAGTTGGTTCGATTTGAAGAATTTCAGGTCTCCTTAGTCTAAATTTTAATCAAACTTATAGAATCATTACGAGAAAAAGTCTAATATATGTGCATATTTCAAAATTAGTTTAAGATTGCGAATTAGTACAAAAAAGGTGAAGAGAGTGTTGCAATTATCAAACCAATATATACTCAGTATTATATATATCTACTGATACAAGAAAATATATGAGTGCGGATTCATATGTGTGAATATAAAATTCTGAAATAAATGTGTATCATTAATATAACTCACGCAACATACATCCCTATATTCTATAGTGTGTACAGCTGTATGTACATAAACATAATGCGTGATGGATCATGACGAGGATGTGGCATGCAGATAAAGGCGTTTCTGGTTTTTCTTGGGGCCATCAATAGTCTCAATAATGGTGTAATGTGCAATGCCTTTCATATCTTATTTACTTTAAAATTTTATTTCACAACTAGAAGCCACAAAACCTCTTTACTTTCACTCATGTAACTATTAATTGTCTTTTTTCTTAATTTTAATGCCAAAACTTTTGATTTTATCCAGTAAATCTAATTACTAAACCTACCAACATGAAAAAGCTAACCTACTCTTCAACCTTGACATAAAATGGAAACTAATTTCTACACGAAGATACTTTATATTATACAAGTTTTAATTAGAATCTTAGACTTTTTTGGAAGTCACACAAGCAATAAAAAGGGAGGTTGGGGTGTCTATTAAATTATAAGGACCCATAAAATCACCCACATTATATGCCTTACTGCATTAAAAAGAAAAGCACTTTTCAATTCAATCAATAAACTAATAAAAGTTAATTTCCTACTCAATCAACTCATTAAAGCAGTAAGAAAAAATTAGGCTTTAGATGGAATCTACTTATAACTCACTGATTAAGTTTTATATTAAAAAAAGTGGTACGAATCAACCTTTATATTCCACAAGGAAAGTGATCACCAGACTGTAAATCAGGTTTTCTGTTTTGTTTTTGTTTCCTCCTACATTCTTTGGAAACTGATCCAAATCAGAGAATCCAAATTTTGGGTTGAAGAAGGTTTTGCTAAAGTGTTTGGTTTCTTTCGAGAAAACAATGTTTAAGTCATGGAGGAACGACAAGAACAAGATCAAGGCTGTGTTCAAGCTTCAGTTTCAGGCAACTCAGGTTTGTGTTTTGTCTCTTTAAATCTCAAAAGTCAAAACCCAATAATCTAATTTTCATATTTCTATGTAAAACTCAGACAATGTGTTCACTATAGTCCTAGATCTGTGACTCCAGGTTTCAAGATTTGTTTGAATGTGAATGTGATTTTTATGAGGAAAAAATGTTACCTTTATTGAATGAAGGTGCCGAAGTTGAAGAAGACTGCTTTGATGATCTCATTGGTTCCTGATGATGTCGGCAAGCCAACATTTAAGCTGGAGAAAGCTGAGGTTAAAGAAGGGATCTGTTCATGGGAGAATCCAATTTATGTGTCAGTGAAGCTAGTCAAGGAACCAAAATCTGGGATTGTTCGTGAGAAGATTTACCATTTTGTTGTTGCAACAGTGAGTGAAACCAAGATTCTATGTCTTTTGAGTTATTCTGGGAAAGAAAAGGCTCAAAATTTTCCAAATTCTGTTTCAGGGTTCTTCGAAATCGGGTTTTCTAGGAGAAGCTTCAATTGATTTTGCAGATTTTCTGACAGAAACAGAGCCAGTAACTGTTTCCTTGCCTCTCAAATTTGCCAACTCTGGTGCTGTCTTAAATGTACTCTTTTCTTCTCCTTTTGAAACCTGAGTTAGAAATTGCATCAAATATGTGAAAAAATGTATGAGAAGTTATATAAATTGTTTGGTTGTTGGTGCAGGTGACAATTCATAAGATACAAGGAGCCAGTGATTTAAAGTAAATAGTTTCGTCTTTCTTCTATATGTTGTTGTTGTTTACTGTTTTCTTTGTAAGAGATTATTGACTTCAAATTTTGCAGATTTATTGAGGAAAATAAGGATCAAACACTTAGCAAGGAAGACAGCTTCAAAAGCCTACAAAGCAATGATGAGTTAGAAGGATATAACCAAGACGTAAGGTTCTTGGTTCAGAGAGTTAATTACTGTCTTGTCTAATTGAGAAAGTTGTGATAGTTATCGATCTTTTTTGTGTGTTTTGAATTTGTTTTGCAGGAAAGGAGCTTAGATGTAAACACGGCTAAGAATGCTGGCCTAGGAGGTTCCTTTGATTCCATTGGTGAATCAGGATGGATAGATGATGGGAATGCACGCTTACCTCAACGACATAACTCAGTTCCTGCAACAAGAAACGGGCATCGAAGATCAAACACAGACTGGTCAGCTAGTTCAACATCAGATGAAAGTTACATCGAGTCGAGAACCAGTCCTGAGAACAATTTCCAAAGAGGATTCTCTGGTGTTACTGAATCGAGCGACCCTATTGAGAAGCTCAAGATGGAATTGGAAGCTTTGAGGAGGCAATCAGAGTTATCCGAGCTGGAAAAACAGTCTTTAAGGAAACAGGCGACAAAGGAGAGCAAACGGATACAGGAACTGTCAAGGGAAGTTAGTTGTCTCAAGGGTGAAAGAGATGGAGCTCTGGAAGAGTGTGAAAAGCTCCGGTTGCAGAATAATAGAGATGAGGCTGATGCTGAAAGCAGATTGAGATGCATCAGCGAAGATTCGAGTAATATGATTGAGGAGATTAGAGATGAGCTGAGTTGTGAGAAGGATTTGACGAGTAATCTTAAGTTGCAGTTGCAGAGGACACAAGAGTCAAACTCTAATTTGATTCTTGCTGTGAGGGATCTCAATGAGATGTTGGAGCAGAAGAACAATGAGATATCTTCTCTGAATAGCTTATTAGAGGAGGCTAAGAAGCTTGAAGAGGATAAGGGAATGGATTCTGGAAACAATGAGATAGATACGCTAAAGCAACAGATCGAAGATTTAGATTGGGAGTTAGACTCTTACAGGAAAAAGAACGAAGAACAAGAGATTCTATTAGATGAGCTTACTCGGGAATATGAGTCCTTAAAGGAGGAAAATTACAAAAACGTATCCTTAAAATTAGAGCGACAAGAATGCTCAAATGTGGAAGATGAATTCTCGAATTCCAAGGATATAATAGACGAATTGAAATCTCAGATAGAGATATTGGAAGGCAAATTGAAGCAGCAATCGTTGGAGTATTCGGAATGCTTGATTACAGTTAATGAACTTGAGATTCAGGTGAAAGAGTTAAAGAAAGAACTGGAGGATCAAGCGCGGGCTTTTGATGAAGATATCGATACAATGATGCGGGAAAAAACTGAACAAGAGCAAAGAGCCATCCAAGCAGAGGAAAATCTGAGGAAAACAAGATGGAAAAACGCTATAACAGCAGAGCGGCTTCAAGAAAAATGCAAGAGGCTTTCTCTAGAAATGGAATCGAAGCTGAGCGAGCATGAGAATCTGACAACTAAAACATTGGCTGAAGCAAACGACCTTCGTCTGCAAAACAAAAATCTTGAGGAAATGCAAGAGAAAGCACATACCGAGATTACACAACAGAAAGAAATAAAGAAGCACGTGGAAGAGAAGAACGAAGCTTTGTCAATGAAAGTCCAGATGCTTGAAGGTGAGGTATTGAAGCTCACAAAGCTGAGAGATGAATCAAATGCAGCAGCTACTGAAACCGAGAAGATAATACAAGAGTGGAGGAAAGAAAGAGATGAATTTGAGAGAGAATTTGCTTTGGCTAAAGACGAAGCCAAGACAGTGCAAAAAGAGTTAAATCTCACTAAGTCATCAAATGATGAAAAAGAGACCAGGCTCAGAAATTTGAAGACAGAAGTAGAAGGTCTAAGCCTACAGTACAGTGAATTACAAAACAGCTTTGTTCAAGAAAAAATGGAGAATGATGAACTGAGAAAACAAGTATCAAACTTGAAAGTCGATATTCGGAGAAAAGAAGAAGAAATGACTAAAATCCTAGATGCAAGGTATGTGGACAATAAACTGAACTAATTTGACATGTTATTTTTCAGTCGTGAATATTTGACTTATTACGATCTAACACAACAATACCAGGATGGAAGCAAGGTCACAAGAAAACGGACATAAAGCGGAGAATCTAACAAAGCTATCAGATGAATTGGCGTATTGTAAGAACAAAAACAGTTCAATGGAGAGAGAGTTGAAAGAAATGGAAGAGAGATATTCAGAGATAAGCCTGAGATTTGCAGAGGTAGAAGGAGAAAGACAACAACTTGTGATGGCTGTCAGAAACCTCAAGAACGGTAAGAAGTTTTAGTATTTGTATGTTGCTGCGAGTACAATTGCTGTAACATCAGAGTAGAAATTACTATATAACTTGTGTTGTTAATAGAATTCGTTTCTCTCATAAAACATTATTTTATAAACTTGTCAAGAAATCAATATTTTCCTCTGAAATAAGTAAAGCTTACATAATATTTTGAGATGCCCACCTCCAAATCTGATCATCCGTCCACATTGAATTTCCACTAACTGGGTTTTGGTTAGTTTCCAGTTGCTATGCCGTGTTTGTTTCTTTACTTCCATACCAGTTTTGTTTGGCCTCCAGTTCCATTCACTGAGAAAGATAGAGACTGGAAAGAAAACACAGTGTTAAAGCAATCATCGGTATAAACAAATCTCACTTATATAGGGATCATATATAATAAATACCTGTTTTGCTCGCTTATCAATTGGTGTCCATGACTTTAGAGGAGAATAAAATCTGTCGTTTTTTGGCAATGCTAAAGAATTCTTTGACCGCTTCTGCTTTTTCTCTTCTTGAAGTTTGTTGCCTCCTTTATACTTGAAAAACTCTAGTATGGAAGGACTCTTCCTCTTGGTATTTGCTTTCTTTATGTTCCCTGGAGTCTCCAAACTAGAGGGAGTGACATAAGAAGGAAGAGATTGTTGTTGTTTCCTTGCTCTGCTTCTTTCTCGAACTCTGTTAAGAAACTCAATCGTCCAAGGAGAACCTTGTACTGGATTTGAAGAACGGATTGCGTTTGATAGTGGAGATCCACCAAAATGTGATATCTCTTCTCTAAATGGAAGCTCTGTTGTTGGAACTGCAGATCTTCGTGTTAAGACCTCCTCCAAAAGGGTTCTTTGGCGTTTTGCTGGATAGTTATCAACATAGCCACGCAAAGAAGCTTTGTTATCATATTTTGAAACTTTCTCGGTGGTGAATCCTTCAGAATTCGAGTGGATCTCAGCCGCTTTTGGTAAGTTAGGCTGGAGAGATCCAAAGAAAGATAACTTCCTAGCAGATTTTGATTTTCTTGGAAGTTCATCTTCATCAACATCAGAAACTATTGGAGAAAACCTATTATAACCAGGAGAAGGCGGGAAATCTTCCTCGAGAAACTTATCAACTCTGTCAATTACTTCACCTTTGTAGTCTGCGATGAAACTCTCTGAGTTCTTATTGTCATGCAAGTTGAAATTTCTCATCGGAAATTTACATCCTCTGTTCTGGCTCATGAATTCGTCTTTAACTGGGAAACTCCAATCTTCTAATTCAGGAAGACTGTCCTCCACTGAAAAATCAGGCTGATCGTTCTCCCAAAACGTGTCCTTTGATGATGAACCAGGTCCTGACTTCTTGTCAAATCTCTCAGGATCTTTATATGGCCAAGAGTCATTGGGATGACTGATCCCAGAAGGTTTGAAAGGTGCATCGAAAAATCCAGTCGTGACCGGGTCAAAATGAAAGATCTCATGATCTCTTGATGACCAAGAATTATCAAGTTGGAAATCCCCAGAAGACTTGAGCTGCGCATCAGCAAATTCTGTCGTGGGAGCAAAATGGACCAAGTCGTCCATATCTATCTCATCTTTCCCCGCAATGTACTGTTTCTTTTTCGAACCAGAATGAACACTGATATGGTGTGTGTCTGAGTCAGATACCGAAGAAGAGCTGTCAGTCATTACGGATCTGGAGTCCTCCCTCGCTCCGTATCTGCATAGTGAACTAAATAGTTCAACACTCTCTTCAGGTACATGATACTTTTGCATCCTTTCGACCTTGCTACTATGTGGGAGCTTCATGAATTCAAGAAGTGACCCAGAAGATGACAAAATTACTTGAGCTGTAAGTGGATTCACGGAAGGAAATTTGGTGAGAAATGATTCGGCAAGAGATTCTGACTCGGGCATTTTGACATGGAGTTTGGGCAACTTAACAGAAGATTTGATACACCTCAATATAATTTCATCAGTTAAATCAGCTGACGATGAGCAAAACATCTGTAATCTGATTCCCAGGCTACCAGCTGCTGCATACAGTTCATCAGAGGAATCCATTATTGTAGCTAGGAAGGCGGGTTCCCCTTCAAAAACCTGTAGGAAAAATTAAATAATTCCTTAAGTTCTCTGGCTCACTCCACAGTTTAGAAGAAAATGTACACGAGTGAGTATCAAACATCTAGTAAGTTCAGTGGAATTTACCATAATGCAGCTGCTGAAACTGAAACTCAATGACGTCAAAACATTGGTTGCGATATCTCCAATCCATGAAAGTGAGCTTGAGGAAGTACCAATAGTTGCAGCCGACTTCTTACTAACATTTTCACAATCATACCATAGTAGGCAAACTGCAGGACTTAGCATCAGGTCCACAGGTATATCTGAATCGCGCTCCACAACTTGCGCTCCTTCTTTTTCCATTGCCAACACCTTCTGGTATGTACTTCTTCTGGATATGATCATCTCCTTATCAACAGTTTTTGTGTTCACAACAATCACAGATCTTTGGTCAGAGAGAACTCCCTGTTCAATTATTCCACTTTTTCTTTCAGATCCTTTAGGCATGGAGATAAATTCAGATTCATTTGTGGTTTCTGAAGATCCTGCATAACACACATTTTCAAGTGGAACAAAGTTCAACACTTTTTCCAACCACCCAGTTTCCGTCTCAACTTCATCTCCCTACAAAAGAGACATTAAAGTTCAGTCATAAGTTCTTGTACAGATGCATATTCTGGAACATATTCAAACAAAGCGTTCAAATATATGCAGTTATGGAAAAAACGTGAATACCAGTGATCTGACAACACAATTTCAGGTTCAAGTACATACTAGTGTTAAACTTGTATGATTTTCAGAGTTGCAAAACCAATCAAGATCATGTGCTCATGAAACATTATTTGTGATATAGATTGCTCCTCTTCTCTAAATTTGAACCCTTCACACACAGACTCTTCCATCATATTATACAATCTACAGATATAATTTGTAAGAAAAGGTTGAAAGTTGAATGCTTCTCACCTTTATCATTAGACTATAAGGTACTGTAACACCTGCGCAGAGTTGCCCGCATGCACTGGACATATCCAGCTCCACTTTTATGAAATGGAAGCAAGGAAAGGAATCCAACTTCGAAGGTAAAGAAAATCTGGGCGAGGCATTTGGACCTCCATATTCTACAATGACGCTGAAATTCTCCACAGGAAACGATGGAGAAATTTGCCTACAATGTATAAGAAAGGACTAGTTAGCTTAACTACTCCCCAAAAGTCAATTTAACTAAAAGATATTGAAAAAATAATCGATAAAGTATGTATTTTAGCATGCAAAGACTTAAAGACAAAAATAATGCAGCAATTTCACAAGCAGAAATCAGAAGTGGTGTCTCTTACACCATGCTAAAAGACTCTAAATGTTTTCCAGGCCGTTATATATCAATTCTTTGGTTCCCTTTCCAGTTCCCATAAAATTCAACTGTGAAAAGCTATGATCATTGATAATGAAGATATGACTATAGGAAGAAATAATACCCACTCGTAAGAGATAATTATACAGTCTGAAATCGGCAGGAAACCAAGTTCTATGGTTAACCCCGTGGTTTCATGAACATTTGGTCGATTACCACTTGGTGAGGGACTGATGATCTCATTGTAAGATAACCCCATGGACATCAGTAGCCTCTTCAGCGAGGACCAAAAAACTTTCTCAGCCAAAAGTAATGCTTTGGAATTCCCCCGGGCAAATTCTGACTGCAAAATCCCCTGGATAACAGCTAGTGATGGATGTGATCTTGTGACGTTTGTCTCATCTGATTTGTGTTCTGTTTCAACTGCTGAGTAGAGGGTGTGCAATCCTAGCTTCATGGGATTTGAGCTTCGACATATTTTTTTAAGATAGAGATATGCCACATGGATACCGAAGAAACACATATACCATGTCATCTGTTTAATTGCTAGTAGTAATGCAAATGTGAAAGTCTTATCATCCGCCAACTGTGTTTTGTGGACATTTGCCTTTCTTATGCAGTCAATAAGCTTTCCTTTAGATATGCTGAGTAACTGAAGTTTATCTTCTGACAAATTCTCTGATTCATACTTCACAAGAGTTAAATAGCTCCTCACAAAGCCCTTGACAAGGGCCAGAATATTTTCTGAAGGGCACACACTGTGAAGTATCATTTCCTCTGTCTTCGGGTTTGGGTGCATGCCACCAGATATACATGAAGCCTTCGAGTCAATAGACATAAATTTATGGTTGGCAGTCTTAGCAGCTTCGACTCTAGACTCAAGATTATCTTCAATCATAGCCTTCTGAGGATCCATGAAAAAAGTTAAGTCATCAAAAGCAGACATTGATTTGAACAACAGTGTAGCCTTCTTAGCATTATCATCCCCTCCACAATCCCTGGCTCCTGTTTTTTGGAAAGGGTTTTCCAATAACCCATGGGAAGAATTAACAGAAGCATGCTCATCAACGGTAGATATACCATAGAAAGGTTCAGTGCATTTCTCTACAAGTGGCTCGCATAAAGCATCTTCAGAGAAAATGAAATCATAAACCCATTTGTCTCCTTCTGAAGATTCCCACTTAAAATCAATGTTGCATGTAACTATTTCTTCAAACGGATCATCACAATGGTTGTGGTTTCTTTCCTCAAGTAGGTTCCAGGGTAAGTATATGTCATTTGAGGCAGACAAGGATTGAGGCTTGATCTTTGAAAAAACATCCTCATAAATGAGATCCAGAGATCTTATCATCTCATAATCATGTAAAATAGGAGTAGGCAGAGACTTGAAGGCATCATCTGTGAAAGCAAGTTCGGAACTGACAACTAATTCATCGAAATTCTTGAAGTTCATCTCTTTACTGAACATCCCGTAACACATTTCTGGTTCAATGGCTTTTTGAAGACAAAGGAAGATATAAAAAACATCAGATATCTCCACATCCAGGATCAGAAATTCCTCAAAAGTTACTGGGACAGCCACCTTTCGCTGTCGTTCAAACTGAAAGTTTTCCTCAGCATTTGATATTTCCAGGATAGTCACTATATCCATTTCAGAAGATTCATCCTCTGGTACCACATCAGATTGGCCACTCTTGTTCAAATAGCAATCCGTAGAGAGGATATCCAATAGATCATGTTCCTTAGAGCCTATAAGTTCCTTAGAATAGATAATGAGAGAACTCTTTGCATTAGTGTCTTGGGGTTCAATTGTTTCAAGAACAGTATATACTTTATCAAGCACAGATAAGCTTGATAGTTCGCTCAAGTTTACTTCATCCACTTCTAGAAGGGGAAATCTGGCATCTTTGAACCATGGTTGATTCTTGCGGAAGCATTCATTTTCTGCTACAGAAGTGTTGTTCTCTGTAAAGTAATCAGAAGAAATGTAATCAACAGAATAAATCTGTTCTTGAATGTCCTTTGAGTTCTGCAGGAAAATATCTGACCCGTCATATTTAACCTGCAATAAGAAGACTAGCTAAAATCAGATGATGACAATTAGGTCTTTCCATACCGCTAATAGACTTTTCCATGAAACTGTTTAGTGAAGACCTTTGTCAATTGGAAAGGAGAATCAGAACCAGAGAAGAACAGGATAACCAGCTCTACCACTCTACAGCAAAAGCAAAACTACTGTGGTGTATGCCAACTAAAATCAACTCAGGGATTTACCGGCTCATTTTCGATCTCTAGAACTTCAGAGAAACATTGGAGATGATCCTCACTCGTGGATAAGAGCTTGTTCTCCTGTATATTAAAAGATCATTTATCCCGCAATGAAAAATAAGTGGTTGCTGAACTAGTACAATTGGTGCATGTTTATATCGCTTGAGCACTACCATTTCGAAATCCAACTCCGGAGTCTCCAACTCGATAATGTTAAATGTAGCTTTCTCCCCAATGGCATCTCCGTCATTCTTCTGCAATAGATAAGAACTTATGTTATTCAAACTCCAGTCAGATTCCCATAAGCTACCAAAATTTCCACATCTGGTATGAATGTGAGAACAAAGAAACAATCACCAGTAAGCGACGACACTAGTCTATACATGGAAACTGAGCAAACACACCACAAATTTCGAAAAACCAATCTCAATATACACTGCGAGACTTAAGAAATTCAAATTTCAACTCCCGGAAATGAAGAATCTCCACATCCAAAGAACTTTACCTCCTCTGAGAAATAACCACCGAGCGAAGAGTCGTCGATTTCAAAAACTCCATAGTCCCCACTGACGCGATCGGGAACCACGTCGGAAAAGAACTTCGACAAAGCAGCTTCAATAGGTAAATTTCCGATCGGGAGACATACATTTTCGATAGAGCCAAATCGAAGACGGTCTTCTACCACGTCGCAGGCGAGAGGTGCCGGGAAATTATCAGGAGGCGGAAGATTGAGGAAACCTAGGGTTTCATATACCTGAGAAGGTGGAGTAGAGAAGTAATCGATGTTGAGAAATCGAATTCGCATCGTATTTTTTCCAGATCCGTCTTGGGATGTGAGACTGTAACAGTGATGATGAAGAAGAAGAGAACGAATTTGAAATTGGCGGTTTAATTTTTCGCCGATTGATTTTAAGAAATTAAAAAAAATATCTTCGTCGATTTCAAACGAGAGAGAAAGAGAGAGACCGAAACAACGCTCGCCACATGTCGTCTTTCAATTTCAAATGAGAACGATCTGCCATTTTTCCTTTCCAAAACAGCACGCAGTTGGTATCTGAATTGATTTTTTTTTTCATGCCGTCATAGAATTTGAAATGTGAACGACGTACCGTTTTGCTATATTTAAACAACACACAGTGCAGATGCCAAATAACTAGATGATGGGCCAATAAGCGTTGACCGACTAATAATAGAAGTTACATCGACAGCCGACAGGCTTCTCTAAATATCCGATTCGGATAAAATATCATGTTGCATAGCCACGTAGAGAGCAAATGACTTGAGACGTGGCAAGACGAAACGGACGCATCGTACGTGTCAGAATCTTACAGAAGTAAAGAGACAAAAGCCAAAAGAGGTGGTTCGGCCATATGTCATCGTTCTCTCTATAAACATTACGAAACCTTGTTCTGTTTTTCTCAGAGACACGAAAAGAAGAAACCAACACTAGAACAAAGAGAGTTTGATTGACTTCCTTGAAAAGAAGAAAACACAGCTCTGGAAAATGGAGTCGCAGATGACACGTCCTTCTGGTCATGAGCAGGCAGAGGATCCAATCAGAATTCACCATCCAGGTATATATATTTATGCAAGTAGATTATAATTTCATAAACTTCCTCTTAAATTGCCTTATCTATTGTGATTCTGATACAGAGGAAGAAGGTTCTCATGAGAAGGGAGCATCTAAAGTGATGAAGAAAGTAAAGGAAAAAGCTAAGAAGATCAAGAACAGTCTCACTAAACATGGTAATGGTCATGATCACGATGTGGAAGAAGAAGAAGATGATGAGTATGAGGAGCAAGATCCAGAAGTTGACGGCGCACCAGGTTAATTTTTTTTTTGTATTCCTCTACGATCAGCACTCAGCAGTTATGTTTTTGTGTATTAACGGTTTGTCGGTTTTTATGTGTATTCACAGTGTATGAATCATCTGCTGTGAGAGGCGGTGTAACGGGTAAACCTGAGTCTTTAAGTCATACTGGAGAAACTAATGCTCCGGCAGCGGAGGAGATCGTTCCTCCGGGGACAAAGGTTTTTCCTGTCGTGTCTTCCGAGTACACCAAACCCACTGAACCTACATCATTACAAGATATCTCTTACGGACATGAGGCGCTTGCTGATCCTATAAGAACGACGGATACGTCGGACAGGGACGAAAGAAGAGAGGCACCGACTCATCATCCTCTCTCCGATAGAGAAGAGAGAAGAGAGGCTCATCACGAGGCACTGAATACTCCTGTGTCTCTGCTTTCTGCGACAGAGGATGTAACGAGGACGTTTGCTCCTGGTGAAGATGATTATCTCGGTGGTCAACGTAAAGTCAACGTCGAATCTCCGAAACGATTGAAGGAAGATCCGGCTGGTCCAGGAGGAGCGTCGGATCATCTTAGTGGTGTACCTAATTATCAGTCCAAAGTTACCGATCCCACCCATGAAGGTAAGAACTTTGAGCGAAAATTTAGGATTGTGTTTTAAGGGTTTATGAATCTGTAAATAACTCTTGTTTGTTGTGTTCAAATCTAGGTGGAGAAGCTGGAGTACCAGAGATTGCTGAGTCTCTTGGTAGGATGAAAGTGACAGATGAGTCTCCTGATCAGAAAACAGGACAAGGATTCGACAAAGACGTGTCGACGAGAAGCCGAGATTTTGGTCTGAAAGATGAATCTGGAATCAGCAGGGATGATGTGAAAGTAGAGACAGGTTTGGGAAGAGACTTACCGACGGGAACTCATGATCAGTTCTCACCAGGACTTTCTCGTCCCAAAGAAAGTGATGATGTTGATGAGACGACACAGGATAAAAAACCCAGCACCTACACAGAGCAGTTGGCTTCAGCTGCTTCGGCCATAACCAACAAAGCGGTAGCGGCGAAGAACGCTGTCGCCTCAAAGCTAGGTTACTCTGGCGAAAGCGGCAGCAAGAGCCCCGTAGCAGATGAAACTCAGAGATCTACCACGGGTTACGGGCAGAAAGTGGCGGGAACTGTTACTGAGAAGTTGACTCCGGTCTACGGAAAGGTCAAAGAAACAGGATCAACCGTGATGAAGAAGTTACCTCTCAGTTCTGGAGGTGGAATGGAGGAGAAGCAACTAGGGGAAGAGAAAGGTGTGTCGGCGAAAGATTATTTGTCGGAGAAGCTGAAACCTGGAGAGGAAGACAAAGCTTTATCGGAGATGATAGCTGAGAAACTTCATTTTGGAGGAGGTGGAGAGAAGAAGACAACGGCGACAAAGGAGAAAGAAGTGACGGTGGAGAAAATCCCTTCCGACCAGATATTAGAGGAGAAAGAACACCATGAGGCGGTTGCAGAGGGAGGGAAAGGAGGAGGAGGAGGAATGGTGGGGAAAGTAAAAGGAGCTGTCACTTCTTGGCTTGGTGGTACGACAGAGGGGGTGAAGCCAAAGTCGCCACATTCCGTTGAAGAGTCTCCACAATCACTTGGCACCACAGTTGGTAAAACAACTCACTCGTCCTTGTTATGCGTTTAGTTAAGATTTTGGTGTGTTGATTACTTTGTGATTTACTAAAATGTTATGGTTGCAATGGTAGGGACTATGGGGTTTTCGGATTCCGGTGGAAGTGAGTTGGGCGGTGCTGGCGGAGCTAGGGGAGTTCAAGATTCTAGGAACTGAAGATTTGGGGTTTTGCTTTTGAATGTTTGTTCGTGTTTTTGTTTGATGCCACTTTGTCTTTTGACTTTGATGTTTGTGTGAAAAAAGAAGATTGGGTTAATAAAATATTTGCTTTGGATTAAGAAATTCTACTTTACCGGCCCATTATAGCTTAAAAATGCAAAAACTAGTAACGTCAGATATTTAATTATTCAAAGATGATGTTGATGGATTTGAAAGATCCTAGCCAAAAAAAGAGGTGTAGTAGATTGAGCAGTAGTAGTGAGTCAGACATCTGTTGTCGGTACCACACAAATTCGATTTATTTTATGGGTTAATTAGATGGACATATTATAGAGAACTTAATCAAATAGATAGCACGTATAGTATTTGTATGATAAATGATTAGGCATGACCACTGATTACAGTTACAAATTTCTCTAAAATACGGTTACATAGGATTAATATCAATAATATATCTATAAATTTGTTTAATTTCATAAAAAAAAACTTTAAACAATATATATTAATTAGTATTTAATTTCTATAAAAATATTTTAGACGTTGGTTTATCGATCAAAATTTAATCTATGATATCAACCAATATATAAAGCAAAAATTGTAATATGAAATTAATGTAATTATATAAATTAAAATTTTACGTGAAGAATTAGATAGATAACTATGATTTTTATTACATTGTGCAAACTAAGAATTTATTATAAAAAAAAAAAAATAGTGTCTAGTGGTTGTGGACGGAGTGCTGGATCTGAGGTCTTTCTTTTGGTTATTTTGGTTCCATTTGTCTTGTGAAGATTGGTGGTATTTGGACTGGCTTTAGGTTGCAGTTTTAGTGAAGGGTAGGAGTGCTGGATCTGACTCTTTTGGTGTATGTAGTAGGAGTAGCTCTTATATGAGTTTAAGTGACTGTTTGTTTTTACTTCTTTCCGGATGTTCAAGTTTATAATATCCTCGTTGACCAAAAAAAAAAAAGGTTGTGGATGGAGTGATCTTGTGGGATTGTGGGAGCGTTCAACAATCTCAACCATTATTTTAGCACGTTCACTTCTAATTAAAATAATTTTATTAGTTCTAAATATTTTTAAATTAGTAATAACTGATTATACAATATATTTTTTTTTATCTCATATTGGTTATACTTATACATAACAAATTATTAATATTTTTATTTTATTTTGAAAACGGTTATGCTTAAAATTCAAAGTTCTAACTTTGCGGTTAACTAACAGTTTTGACACGATTATGGTTTTTTAAAGATTACAGTTAATAATTTTATTAACCGTAATCAATATATTTTTACGATTAATGGTTACGACTTTTAACTGTTTTATACGATTAAGGTCTGGTTACGGTTTAAATCCAGTTACAGCCTGAAATATGATTACAGTTTAATTTTGGTTATGCCTAATAAAAAATGTATATGACATATATCTTCTCTTACATTATAATTCATCTACCTTTTACTTTTGGCCTTCTATGCAGTCCAAAAATAAATAACTTTTTTTCAGTTTCAATTTTTTTGATACAAATTGTTTAAATCTCGCAATATTACTAAAATATATATATATATATATATATATTTATCATAGTTTAATTTTTTTAAAGGAAACACAAATCATTTGAAAATTGGATATATAAACATAGTGAGAAAATGTCATTTATATAGAAAACATAAAGTATAATATTATACCGAGTTCAAAGTTAAATTTTGAAATCAATATAAAATAGAATAAATTCTATATCTAAATATGATGTATTTTATCTTAGGTCTAGAAAAAAGTCTATTTTATATTTTTTATATAAATTAAAACAAAATAACTTTACACTAGGATCGGATCCGCACGTACGTGCAGAGTTATATCTGTAAAACAAACTTATTTGATATTTAATATTAAAACATAATTTAGTTGTAAATATTAAGTAATGTTACGTGTATATTACTTAAACTAATCAAAACATTTCTAACATTTTTACTAGGAGCGTTAAATTGGGTTTGGATTCGGTTTTAGTTTGAGTTATTTCAATATATAACCTAGACATATCCATTTCAAAATAGAAAACCCGTCCCATTCCGTATTCGTCGAGAATTTCATGTCCCATATCCGTTCCTTTTTAAATAGTTACCTTTTCAAAAAACATTTTATAGTCCAACAAAGAGATTGGATAAGGGATTCAAATTAGTGAGAGTTTGGGAATTGAATTTAGCTATCCAATTTTTTAAATCTCGTTATGTTACTTGAAATTTCCATCTTGTTTTTTTATCGTTAATCGTTTGGATAGTGTTTTTCATTATCCGAATTACCTATTCCCCTCTCATACCCGCTATTTCCTGTCCCATTACCCGAAATAGACTGCCCTGTGAAATAGCAGATTGATTTAGTCAAATAATGATATTAAAATAATCAAAATGAATTACTTTAAAAATTTTAAAATTTAGAAACATTAATTTATACACATGAAAATATATTTAATGTAATTATTCTTGGGGAATTTATGTTTATTTGATAAATGTTTATTTATCAAATTTATGACATGCTCCAATAATTTTTTATATTTGCCAAACTAAGAAAAAAATTGATGATTTCAAGATACTTGTTGAGTTGTGCCTATAATTTTTAATCAAGTGAAATAATCATATAAATGTTAATAAATCATATAAATAATAATTAAGCTTTAAACTTTTGTAATATTTTAAATTTTAATAAACCTTAAATATTCATAATATTTATTATATGCAGTAAAATTATCCGTTCAACTGAAAAACCGGATTAAACCGAATATAAATTTTAAATTTGAACGCATGTTAAGTAAAGCTTCCTGTTCATTTGGATTTAGAATCATTTAGTTCTTTTTATAATATGACTATAAAACATTACCCAATATTTTTAACTGATGTGGGATGTTAAACACACAATATTTTTCTTCATCGACTGTGTAATATATTTCCATTTTTAAAAATTCAAATCAAACATATGCAGAAAAATAGATTTTATTAATTATATGTATTGTATGATAATTCAAACCAATTTGAAAAATAAGATCAGACAAAGATGATTGGAGAATCATAATTTTAAATCTTAATAAAATCTTCCAAATATAATAACTAAAAATATATAATATGATATAACTAAATATCAAATCTTTGTTTTCAATTTTGATTGGTTAACAATTATTCAAAATTTATTAAAATTTTGGTCCATTATTAATAAGAGAGAGAAAGAGAGTAATGTTTTGGAAACTAATAATAACTTAAAATATATTTTTTTACAATCTTTTAGTCTAATTATATTAATTTTGTGATTACTATTGCATCCTTAATTAATTTATTTAAAACACTAAAAATTAGTGGTATTTTATGTAAATTCTTACACCCTTAAAGCCTTTACTTATGTTATTTCGCTCTATCTACGTTTTGTGTTTCTGCTAAAGTTCTTCTTATGTTGTAATTTTACGCATTATCAATTGAAGTCCTTTATAAAATAAGTAATGTTTTATATAGACAAACGCATACAAAAATATATTCGCCGATTAAATATGTTCGTCTATTTTACGAGGGAGAGAGACCAAAGCAACGCTCGCCACATATCGTCTCGAATGAGGACGATCTACCATTTTTCTTTTTCGAAGACAGCACGTATCTATATAGTTTTCTTAGTTCGCAATTTCGAATGAGAACGATGTGCCATTTGTTAACAGCCCCAAGGTGTAAACGTAAAATAATCACATGGTGGGCCAAAATAGAAACTTACGTAAGGCTTCTCTTAGGATATACTTTAATAAAGATCATACCGACATCAATTAAAAAAAAAAAAAAAAACAGAAAAAAGATCATACCGACATCAGTTCCAAAAAAAGAAAAGAAAAAAGATCAAGCCGACATAGACACGTGTTAGAGAGCTAACGACTTTGATGTGGCACCACGAAATAGACGCTTTGTACGTGTCCATTATTCTCTCCCAGTCTCTATAAACTTTAGTGAAACCTCCTCTGTTTACTCACAAATATGCAAACTAGAAAACAATCCACAGGAATAAAGGGTTTGATTACTTCGCTTGGAAAGGGAAAAATCTTTGGAAAATGGGGCAAACAGAGGAGGCACCACTCAACACACACCAGCAGCACCACCCGGGTATATATATATTTTATATACACGTACACTCTTAACTAATATCAGAAACTTGGGTTTGTTTTATTTATTATGTGACATTCCTTTTAATTTGCTTGATTTGTTGTGATTTGTAATTCAGAAGAAGCTGAACATCATGAGAATGGTGCGTCTAAGATGTTTAGGAAAGTGAGGGCAAAAGCTAAGAAGTTCAAGAACAGTCTTACTAAACCTGGTCAAAGCCATGAGCATGATCACGATGTGGTTGAAGAAGACGATGAAGATGATGAGCTAGAACCAGAAGTGAACAGTCCACCGGGTTACTTTCTTTTGTATTTTCCTTCTATTTATAATCTAAAACTAGTGGTTATGTTTTTGTAACATTAACGGTTTTGTATTTGTATATGCAGGTGTAACAGGTAAACCTGAGACTCTGACTCATCCCAAAGAAACTAATTTTCCGGCACCATGTAAACCTGAGACTCTGACTCATCCCAAAGAAACTAATTTTCCGGCACCAGAGGAGATTGTTCCACCAGGGATAAAGGTGCATCCTGCCGTGTCTTCCGATTACACCAAACCCATTGAACCTGTACCATTACAAGATACATCTTACGGACACGAAGCACCGGCTCATTCCGTAAGAACAACGGATATATCGGACAAGGAAGAGAGAAGAGAGGCCCCAGCTCATCATCCTCTGCCCGAACTATCGGATAGAGAAGAGAGCAAAGAGGCTCATGAGCCAATGAACACTCCTGTGTCTCTGCCTTCAGGAACAGAGGATGTTACGAGGACGTTTACTCCCAGTGGTGAAGATGATCATCTCGGTGGTCAACGGAAAGACAACATTGAGACTCTTATAAAGTTGGAGGATGATCCGGCTGTTCCAGGAGGAGGGTTGGATTATCTTAGTGGTGTATCTAAAAATCAATCCAAAGTTACTGATCCCACCAAAGAAGGTTAGAAGTTTGAGCATTTAAGATTGTGTTTTTTTTTGGGTTAATGGATCTGTAATAAATCTGTTCTGTTGTGTTAAATCTAGGAAGTGGAGATGCTGGAGTACCAGAGATTTCTGAGTCTCTTGGTAGGATGAATGTAACAGATGAGTCTCCTGATCAGAAACCAGGACAAGGATTCAATAGAGACTTGTCGACGAGAAGCAAAGAATTCAGAGAATTTGATCGGGACTTCGACTCTGAACTCGGTAAGGATTCGCCGTCGAAATTTGCAGGTGAATCAGAAGCTGAGCCGGAAAAAGATTTTTCGACGAGATGCTATGAATTTGATATGAAGACTGAGTCTGGAATGGACAAAAATTCTCCGTCAAGAAGCCATGAATTTGATCTGAAGACTGAATCTGGAATGGACAAGAATTCTCCGTCAAGAAGCCATGAATCTGATCTGAAGACTGAATCTGAAATCGACAAGAATTCTCCGATGGGATTTGGAAGTGAATCAGGAGCTGAGCTGGGGAGAGAATTGCCGACGGGAAGCGATGAATTTGATCAGAAGATCGAATCTATAAGAAACAAGTATTCGCCGGAATCTGACGGCGGATTAGGAGCTCCGTTGGGTGGAAATTTTCCTGTGAGAAGGCATGAGTTAGATGTGAAGAAAGAGTCTGGAATCGACAAAGATTCGCCGACGGGATTTGACGGGGAACCAGATTTTCTGGCTAAGGGAAGACCTGGATACGGCGAGGAATCATCAGAAGAGAAAAACTTTCCGGCGAGAAGTGATGATGTGAAAGTAGAGAATGAGTTGGGAAGAGACTTACCGACGGGAACTCATGATCAATTCTCACCGGATATTTCTCGTCCTAAAGAGAGAGATGAGTTTGAGGAGTCGAGAGATGATTTTGAGGAGACGAGAGATGAGACGACACAGGAGACAAAACCTAAGACTTACACACAGCAGGTTGCTTCAATGCTAGGTTACTCCGGAGAAATCCCCGCGGGAGATCAAACTCAAGTGGCGGGAACTGTTGATGAGAAGTTGACTCCGGTCAACGAAAATGATCAAGAAACAAATTCTGCCGTGACGACGAAGTTACCTCTCTCTGGAGGTGAAAATGGAGTGGAGGAGACGAAACGAGGGGAAGAGAAAGGTGTGTCGGACAGGGATTGCCTGACGGACAAACCAACACCTGGAGAAGAAGACAAGGCTTTGTCGGAAGTAACCGCGGAGAAACTTCAAATTGGAGGAGGAGGAGAAGAGAAGAAGAAAACTACGTCAAAGGAAGAGGAAGTGACGGTGGAGAAGAAACCTACTGAGAAGTTATCGGAGGAGGGAGAACAAGGTGAGGCGGTTGAAGAGGAAGTGAAAGGAGGAGGAGGAATGGTTGGGATGATTAAAGGATGGTTCGGTGGCGGTGCGACGGAGGAGGTGAAGCCAAAATCGCCACATTCCGTTGAAGAGTCTTCACAATCTGTTGGTGGGACGGATGAGGTGAAGCCTAAATCGCCACATTCCGTTGAAGACTCTTCACAATCACTTGGCTCCACCGTTGGTAAAACTCACTCGTCCTTGTTATGAGTTTAATTTCAGATTTTGGTGGTGGTTTATTATTTTGTGATTTACTGAAATGTTTTATTGCAATTTTGGTAGGGACTAAAGGGTTTCCGGATTCCGGTGGAAGTGAGTTAGGAGAGACTGGCGTTGGTGGCGGAGCTGTGCCGGTGCAGAGGGGAGTTTAAGAATATGAGAACTGAGATTTGGGTTTTTACTTTATATTTGTGTGTTTTGTTTGATGTCTTTTGTTTCGACTTTGATGTATTATGATGTAATCCTTGTTTGTGTGTAAAAGAAATTTGGTTAATAAAATTGGTTAATAAAATTGGTTGAATCATGAAGTTTCCCTTCAAAGATGTAGAAATATTCATTGGAGTTGACATTATTTTATCGGTGAATTGTGAGTATAGACAGTTTTTTAGAAGTAATTGGATATATACAGACACTTTACTATTCAAAATTAGGAAAATAGACATTACTGTTTGTGTAAGATCGTGAGATAGAATTGTTGCAGATTCTCTGTTGGTACCTTTCTATGTTTTCGCTCACTGTTCACTGAAAGATTTCCATCCAATCCCGCGAAAGTTTTTGATACGTTTCTTACTAGTTATGCTTAGGACCGTTATGCTTAGCTTTAGACAAACTAAAGATGTTCTTGGACTAAATCTCTGTGCAGATGTGATAGTGATTAGTAACAACGATGAAGGGAATCAAGGGAAAATCAAAAGATGATCTAGTAACTCATTACATGATATCCTTTTAAAAGATGGAGAAGCATAGAATCAGAAGTGATAAAAGTGGACGTTTTAAATCTATTAATTAGTACTAGTTCTTGTTGTTAGATATAGATGACCGCGAATCTCAGTTATATTGTTTATGCTTTTGGCATCTATCCTAAATTTACTTTCAGAATTGTTCTTTAAACATTTAAACAAGCTTTATGCTATTGATTGAATCAATATGTGTTCTTAAGAAACATTTGAAGATGAACAATAAGAGAATCCCATCATATTATAAAATAAAAAAGAGAGAATCCAAGCAATCAGCAGAGCTGTGTGAATGTTGACAAATATCAGAAACGATTAAAAATAAAATGTCCCAGTTCAAATAAAATAAAATATTTATAAAAATAAACATCATCATCGTTAACAAAAACAAATAACAAAAACAAACTAGTAAATAAAATATTAATATTGAAACATTTGCCTTTTCTTTTTTCTCCACAAATCGTTAACCAAGCTAATTCTCTTACGATGGATTATGGATAATATAGTCAAGCCACTCAATCTTTCTTGTGACATACTCGAACAAATATACGATTTGATAAACTTCAGCTTTGAAAAACTTCTTTCAACAGATGCAACCGAAACTAGCATCGTCAACAGTGATAAGCGATACATAAGTTTTGATGACAATCTTCAACTATTTTCAAAAAGTCTAATTAACTCGTCCTGGTGCTTCTCAAAATTAACTTTGCTAACTTGCTTCATGCTAATCCTATGTATGATAAGCTGCTTAACGAAGAAGAAAATACACATCACAATTAGATTAGATTTTGTTTTTAATTGAGTTGGTTGGAGCTCTCATGGATTTGGGCCTTACAGCCTTAGAGAATATTAAATTTTAAAAGAAGAAAATATGTCCATTAAGACTATTGCTTGTTGTTGGGAGCCACTGCAAAATGGAAGGAAAATTCAAATCAGGAGGAATTGTGTTCAAATCAGGAGGAATTGTGTTCAAGGCGGTGGTGATGAGGAGATAATGAGAGCAAGGATGAGTGAAGAAAAGATGCTCCCTGGCGAACTGTCCATATTTCCAATTACTTTAGAAAAACTATCCATTCTCCAAATTTACCCTTATCTTATTGTAACTTGTATTATTAAAATTTTCGAATATAAAAGCATAAATATCACTAAAAGACGACAAGCATACGAACTTTGGGAATATTTTCGTACTTATGATTTTGTTTTCTATCTAAAGCAGTTCAACAAAGAGATATCAAAATATCTTGAATATTATTTTACTGTTAAAATCCACTAAATGAAATTTATATAAGCTTAAAGATAATGAATGGAATATTTTTATGGGTAAAATTAGTTTGTTTAGTGAGAAAAGTAACATTAAAATGGCTAATTACAGAAAAAGCATTTATTTAATCAAGATGGCAAAGGAATAAAACCGGCATAACCAACTTGCATCACTAGACTACTTCTATACTGTTATAGATTTGCAACTTAAAAAATTTAGTAATCTTTTTGAAGAGGTAAATTGTGAACTATTTATCAGTGTATTAAGTCTGATAAACCTTTTTTTTTTGTCAATTTGAGATTCGTGAGATTAGCTGAGCTTTATCTGAATAATTTTAGTTTAGTGGAGCGTAAACATCTTGATCATCAACTTGACATCTACTTTGATAAGGTATAAAAAATAAAAGATTTACTAATTTAAAGAGTCTCGTTGATCTTGAACGTGTGATGGTGGAGACAAATAATCATCTTTCACATTTTTTAGTGTATCGAATTCTGAACCTATTTTTGATTGTTTATCTCAAGTGTTGAAAGATGTTTTTTTGGTAATGAATATAATGAAGAATACCTTGTGTAATTGGTATTGGTGATGCATTTTTAAGTGATTGTCTAGTTTGTTTTTTTGAAAAATAGGAACTTAACATTGTTACAAAAAGAAACAGTGATAAAATGATTTCAATACCTAAATGAATATAGATACATTTTTAGAATTTATATTTGTTAAGACAACTCTCCATGTTTCCAATTATGTTTATACTATTTCTTATATAAAATATTTATTATGACCCAATAAATAATTGTTCTAAGCTATGCTACTGTCAATGAAGAAAGGTTATTATGAAATACTAGTTGTTTTGAAAGAATGAATGATATAACTACATATAACCTGTTGGACCAGTACGTTCCTTTCTTATGCAGGTCGTATTAATCTCATCTCTAGTTATTTATGGAGGCATGCTTTCATACTTCCAAGGGGCTTCTACTCAAAGCTTGACGAGTTATGCACTTCATTCCTGTGAAAAACAAAGTTGGATCAGCCTTGAGGGCAAAAGTAGCATGGCCAGAAATTTGTCAACCCAAAAGAGAATGCGGATTAGAAATGAGATCTCTTGAGATATTTGCCTTGGTTTTAAAGATGAAATTGATTTGGTGGTTGATATTCTGTAATTTAGGTTTACTTTGGGTCGCTTGGCTTAAAGGTTAAAGCCCATGTGTTCAAGCAAAAGGTTATTGTTTGAAAGTTACGCTGCGACCAAATTTTTTTGTTTCTTTAGATCTAACCTAATTTTAAATTTAGGGATTGTAATTATTTGTGTTAAAAAATTTAAAAATGAAAATCTTCAGCTCAGTTCGAAAGTATTAAGAGTTTTATCTTATAGGTAAGTGGTTTGAGTCTCAGATATGTCTTTTTTTTTTTGTTAATTAAAACGACGTCGTTTTATATTAACAAAGAATTTGAACGGAGATTTAACGCCCTTAATTTGTGAATTAACTTAACAACTTAATTTATTTGGCAAAATCAACAAAAATTAACGATTAAATTGGGAAATCATCAAAAATTGGCTATATAATTTATCGAAGGTAAAGTTGAGAATTTTTTCAAATAATTTTTATAAGTTGAGGTTTTTAAAGCATTTTTCCCAAATTTAATTGTTTCCCAATCAAATAAAAAATAATTAAATTAAAAAAAAGTACGTGACCCACAAAATCAACCTAAAAGATGAAACCAAAGCAAAAGTACGCAAATCTATAGCTTAAGTGGGGTCTCTCCAAGCAAAATCGTATGAAACAGTTTAATTGTATCGTCTCACAAATAGTAGAGGAGCGTCTCTAAACTACACCATCACATTTGCATTTTTCCAATCCCCAAAAATTTCTGAATTCTCACGCAACCAACCAAAACAACTCTCTTCAATTTCACCATCTTCTTTGTTCTTCGATCCAAATCAAGAAAACTCAAAGATAGAGGTAGGAGAAAATGGGGGTGGCTCAAGCGATGGAAGCCCTAACCGAGCGAGCAAGTTTGATGAAGGAGTCTCTACAAAAGAGCCAGACCATCACCGACAACATGGTCGGAATCCTAGGTTCCTTTGACCACCGTCTCTCCGCTCTTGAAACCGCCATGCGACCCACACAGGTTCCTTCTTCATCTCTCTGTTTTGTTTTAAGGGTCTCAGGTTGTGGAATTTGAGATCTATCTTTGTTGAAATCGAAATCGGATTCGGAGAATAAATCGCAGGCTTGAATCTTTTAATTTGACAAATTTTCATTCGGAATTTTTGGCTTTTTTTTTGTGGATGATTATTGTGTTTGTGTAGATAAGAACTCATTCAATAAGGAGAGCTCATGAGAATATCGACAAGGCATTGAAAGCAGCTGAGGTTATATTGGATCAATTTGATCTCACTAGAAAGGTTTGGTCTTTTCTTACACTCACCATACAAGATTCTCCTTTTGTTTGCTTGTCTTTCAAGTAATCATTCTGTTCCGCCTGAGGTTTCCTCAAGTTATTTTCTTATTCTGTTAAGGAGTCTTAAGGTGATTGATGCAAACATGTTTTCTCTTGTTGAAGTTACATTTTCCTTTCTCTGCCCACAAACTGAAACATTTGTGGACAATGCATCATGTGAAAAACGTAGCAAATGTCTGCTTTCTGATGCTGTGAACCTTAGGAGTTAGGATTCAATCCAGTTAGTTATAAAGTACTCTGCTCTAAGGATCAGACGTAGTTATATGTGACGGTTTTATGACTAGGTATGGTTACTCTAACCTGATTTCGCCAAAAGAAATGTAAGATGGGTTAGTTTGAGGTTTGTTTTCAATCTCTTCTTTAGCTAGAAGGTCACATTGTGTCATATTTTGTTACTGATCCAAACTATGATCTTGTTAAGGAGAGTTTTTGTCTCCAGCTAAATCTACGATCAGTTTTTCGTGTGTGTATGGAAGTATTAGAGCTGAATAATGATTGATCAATTTTTGTTTGTCAGGCGGAAGCTAAAATATTGAGAGGACCACATGAGGATCTCGAAAGCTATCTGGAAGCAATTGATCAACTGAGAGGCACTATCAAATTCTTCAGCAACAAGAAGATGTTTAAGAGTGCCAGTGGAGTTATTAGTCATGCTCACGGTTTACTATCTAAAGCTCTATCAAAGTTAGAGGATGAGTTCAGACAGATACTGCAAAACTACAGGTTTTTCTTTGGATATACAGATTGAATCAAATTCATTTGCTCGTGCAAGGATTGTATCTAACACTTGCTTCTTTTTTTCATTCAAAATTTTAGCAAGCCAATGGAACCTGATCGCCTTTTCGAATGTCTTCCAAGTAATCTTCGACCATCATCAGAAGGTGAAGGTGGTGGCGGCAAGAGTCATGATCCGCATCACAAGAGCTTAGAAAACGCTATATTTACAGTCCCAACAGTCATTCCTCCAAGGGTCCTGCCTCTGCTTCATGATTTAGCACAACAAATGGTTCAAGCTGGTCATCAGCAACAACTTTTCAAAACTTACAGGTTCAACTTTTCCTTAAATTTGTTTCACTCTCCTCTCAGTTTTATCAAATAGAGCGTCTATAGTCACTTTATTGTTCTGTTATTCACCTTGTCTTTACACCGATCAGAAGTTCTTATTCCGCTAATATCAGTACTATTAAGCTGAAAAGACTCATCCTTTCATCATTTATGGTCCAAACGAATAAAACCCTCACCTAGAGTAGAAAACAAAGAGCATTTCAATTGGATTTGGCAAGACAAAACCAAGCTATTTAATTTCTCGATTTTTTAGGCTACCCTCTCTCCATGGTATCATGAGTTGTATTCTGATCCATATTAGTTTTTGTAATTTATTAGGGATACTCGAGCTGCGGTGTTGGAACAGAGTTTGCGGAAATTAGGCGTGGAGAGGCTTAGCAAAGATGATGTTCAGAGAATGCAATGGGAGGTCTTAGAGGCCAAGATTGGGAATTGGATCCATTACATGCGAATATCCGTAAAAAAAACTCTCCCAAAAAACAAGTAATTATACCTTATCGATCATTAATTTTTCCTTCATTTACACGGCGCTTGCATTTTTGTTGCCTTGAGACAGGTGAAACTGTTGTTTGCTGCGGAAAAGAAAATCTGCGACCAAATACTCGATGGTGTTGAGTCTCTCAGAGATCAATGTTTTGGCGAAGTCACTGCAAATAGTGTAGCTGTGCTGCTTAGTTTCGGGGAGGCTATTGCTAAAAGCAAGAGATCACCTGAAAAACTGTTTGTTCTGCTAGATATGTATGAAATAATGAGAGAGCTTCAGCCTGAGGTAATGTTTAATGTCTCACACCATCACACATAGTGGCAAATTTATTTGTATTAACTAGCTTACGTAATTGCCTTTCCATTATAGATTAAATTGGTCTTTGGAAGCAAACCTTGTAGTGAGATGAAAGAATCTGCGCTGAATCTGACAAAGCGATTAGCTCAGACAGCTCAAGAAACTTTTGCTGATTTTGAAGAAGCGGTTGAAAAGGATGCTACAAAAACCGCGGTTATGGATGGAACCGTACATCCGCTTACTAGTTATGTCATAAATTACGTCAAGTTCTTGTTCGAGTAAGTAACTTTACATATACCAGTGGAGATTGTCATATTTGTTGGACTAATCAGTGGTTTTTGGAATATCGAAACAGTTACCAATCGACGTTGAGGCTACTTTTTCAAGAGTTTGATAGTAAAGATCCTGATTCCGAGCTGGGAGCGGTAACAACGAGGATCATGCACGCTTTACAGAACAATCTGGATGGTAAATCGAAGCAGTACAAAGATGCAGCATTAACTCAACTTTTCTTAATGAACAATGTTCACTACATAGTCAGATCTGTCAGGAGGTTTGGTTCTGCTTCTGCGGCTCGAGCTCTCTTAAATATAACCAAAGCCTAAAACATAATGCTGAGTTAGACTTACATTTTGACAGGTCAGAAGCAAAGGATTTATTAGGTGATGATTGGGTTCAGATACATCGAAGAATCGTACAACAACACGCAAATCAGTACAAGAGAGTTTCCTGGGCAAAGGTTTAGTGAATCGTTATAGGTTTAAGACTTTAAGCCCTAAATTGTTTTAAAAAGTATTTTCTGATTAGCCATTTCTTCTGCAGATTTTGCAGTGTCTCACGGTTCAGTCTAGTGGGAGCGGTCCGATAGAAAACTCTAATATATCAAGAGCATCAGTAAAAGACAGATTCAAGACTTTCAATTCTCAGTTTGAAGAGCTTCACCAAAGACAATGCCAATGGACAGTTCCGGACAGCGAATTGCGTGAATCTCTCAGGCTTGCTGTTGCGGAGGTTCTTTTACCTGCCTTCAGATCGTTTCTCAAACGTTTCGGGTACGATCAAAACAACTTTTAAACAGATTTAGTTTCGTGCTCATCAAGAAAGTAATAAAAAAAATTGTTGCTTTGTTTGTGTTATATGTCTCAGGCCTATGATAGAGAGTGGTAAGAACCCACAGAAGTACATAAGGTTTAGTGCTGAAGATCTTGAGCGAATGCTTAACGAGTTCTTCGAAGGCAAGACTTGGAGTGAGCCCAAGAGATAAATATGTACTAGTGTTTGTTTCCATTTGTTGTACATTCTCTTCATTTAATTTTTGCAACATTATTATTTTTAAGTTCTTCTGTATCTCTTTTTGTTGAAGGTTTTTTTCTTTCGTTTAGTTTTTTCTTCTTCTAAGTGTAACTTTGATGACAATTTGTTTTTTCTAAGTTGTAAAAGTGAATTGACTATATCTAACGCTGAATCTATCAAGGTAGTAAAAATAGACGAAAGATGAAAAGGCAACTCTCACAAAACATTGGGTTTCATTATACTTTTATAAAATATTATAAGACTTTATAATAATGGATTACATAAGACTTTTAAAAATATATAAGATATGGGAGAATTTCAGAAATACAACTTTTATGATACCACTTTGCAAAAGTACCATTATTTTTGTCTATGTTTTTAAAATTTATAATACATGTTACAGTATATATTTATAAAGTTTAATTTTACATGTTACAATATATGTATTTATAAAGTTTAACATAGTTAAGAAATCTATTATTTTATTTATTTTTTATCGTCTTCAAAGTATAACCTACATGATTCATCATTGTCATTGTGAGGAATGTTTGATATGGGACTATGGAACGGTTATAAAGTTTAATTTTACATGTTACAATATATGTATTTATAAAGTTTATAGAGTTTTTATAACGCAAGTTATAAGTGTTTATATCGTTTAATAAGATGTTATAAGGTGTTTACCATCAAAATTATAAAGTGGTATTTTGAATAATTTTTCGTTAAGTGGTATTTTTGAAAGTTGGTATCACAAAAATAGTATTTCTCAAAATTTTCCATAAGGGGAACATTAAGATTTTATATAACATTTGGATTATAAGATTTTTATAAGACAATTGGATTTCATAATAAGACTTTTATAAATAATAATTAATTATAACATGTGAATTACAAGACTTTTATAAAACATTTGGATTTACTTTAAGAGTTTGTCTTATAATAACATATGGATTTTATACTCTATATTAACTATTTACAAACATTATAACCAATAACATTGGATTATATATATTTTTAAAAATCAAGATTGAATAACATAAGATTTGGATTTTATTATAAGACTTCTATAAGAAATTTGGATCTTATTATAATACTTTTATAACTTTTGGATTGTATTATAAGACATTTATGAATAACATTAATAACATTTGTATTATAAGACTTTTGTAAGATAAGATTTTATAAGCCTTTAATCATTTATAAGACATTTACAAATATTATAACCAATAACAATGGATTCTAAGACTCTTTAAAATTCATATTTGAATAACATAAAATTTGGATCTTATTTATAAGACATTTATAAAATTGGATTAGAATAGTTTTGTAAGACATTTGGATTTTATTATAAGACATTTGTGTTTGTTGTGCTAGCGCATCTAATTTCCTTTTCCTTGGATTGCAAGAATAGTTTTAATTGATCTTTGGAAGCGAACCTTGTACCGAGATGAATAAATCTGCGCTGAATCTCACAAACCTATTAACTCATACAGCGGAAGAAACTATTGCTGATTTCGAAAAATTGGTTGATATGGATGCTACTGAAAGAGCAGCTATGGATGGTTCCGTACATCCGCTTTGTAGCTGCGTTGTAAAATACCTCAAGTACTTGTTGGAGTAAGTACCTTTTTTCATAAACGATTTCTCAGTAATTTTTGCAGGACTTAACGTTGTTTCTGGAACTTGAAACAGTTACCAATGGACGTTGAAGCAATTTTTTCAAGAGTTTGACAATAGTAAGGATCCTGATACCGAGCTGCAATCCGCGATAACGAGGATCATGAGTGCTTTACTGGAAAATTTGGATAATAAATCCAAACAGTTACGAAGATGCATTAACTCAACTATTCTTACTAAATAATGTTTATTACGTAGTGAGTTATGTCAGAAGGTTCGGTTCTGCTTCTTCAGCTCGAATTCTCTTAAACAGAACCAAATCCTTGTAACATGTTTGCTAAAGAAGACTAACGATGGTACGCGTAACTATTTGTTCACAGAACAGAAGAAGCATGGGATTTATTGGGTGATGGTTGGGTTCAAATACATCGACGAATCGTACAACACGCAAATGAGTACAAGAGAGTTTCTTGGAATAAGGTTTGAAAAATCTGCTCGCTAATTTGGAAAACAGTAAACTTTCTAGAAAACCGTAAAATTTTCGGAAACCCGTAAAATTTCCGAAAATCGTAAAAATTTCGGAAAACCGTAAAATTTTCAAAAAATCGTAAAAATACCAAAAACCGTAAAATTTCCGGTAAACAGTAAAATTTCCAGAAAACCGTAAAATTTTCGAAAACAGTAATGTCCTTTTTGGTTCAAATTTGTTTTTAAATCCTAGCATAAAGATATGTCTTTTTTGGTCATTTGATTTTAAGTGCGTCCATTGTTAATTGAAATCTGCAAACAAGCGTCTTTGCGTCGATGATATTTAGATCGAGAAATGAAAGCTGACGGCGACTGTCTGGATGCAATCAGATATGGTATCTAGATGCAATATCTAGATATGGTATGTAGATGCAATACACAAACGAATAGGGCCTATATAGTTTTTTGTGATCTATATATTTGGCAAAGAGTTTTTTTTTTCTGATTAACCATTTCTTTATGCAGATTTTTCAGTGTGTCAAGGCTAAGTCGAGTGGAAGCACTTCGATAGAGACTGAAAGTATAACAAAAACATTAGTAAACGATAGAGACTGAAAGTATAACAAAAACATTAGTAAAAGACAAATTCAAGACTTTCAATTCTCAATTCGAAGAGCTTTGTTACCTTTCTAGGTACAGATGTGTCTCATATATCCTTGTCTATCACTTGTAAACGAAGTTAACCAATGTAACAGAGAGATTTGAGTAATAAAGTCCAAAGCTTTCTTGATAGAAATAAAAGTGAGAAGTACAAAGGCTTATTTATGCAACAATGGAGGAATAAAGCTATCTTCAATGAATTTTCCCCTCAGAAATTCATTGCCCTCTAACCACTCTTGGTTAGCCCTACTTTTCTCATTCAAAAGCTGTCGTCTCCATGCCCTGCTCTTCTCTATTTAAGGATCCTCTCTAGGGTTGGGATTGGGGTATCTCCTCTGCACCAAAAGCAGACTTGTCGCCTTGTGGATACGTCTGTTTGCTTTGTCCAACTTCTTTTTGCTCCATACCTGCAAATGACTCTCCTCTTTTGTCTTTGTGTGCCATGTCATCAGGCTCTGTTTCATTCCCAAAACACGGCGTTTTGTCTCTTCCTATGTTCCCTTTTTGAGTCTCCTCCTACTTCTTCTTATTTCTTCCTTTGATGTACACTTGCAAAGACTTAACAATGCTCCCCCCTTTGAGGAGGAGCTTGTCCCCAAGCTCGAATTGAGGATATTGTTGTAGTAGCGTCTTCACAAGCACCCAAGTGTTGTCTTCTGCAGAGAGATTTTTCCATTTGATTAAGGCTTCCAAGTTACCCGAGTTGTTGTAACGGCTCTCCAGTACTTCCTCCGGTTCAATTGTTATCTCCTCCGTTTGAAAAACAGCAGGTGGGAGAGGAGATACTTGAGTATTGTTGCCAAGTGCTTCTCGTAGTAAAGAGACATGAAAAACATCAAATATACTCGCTGTCCTACACTATATTCCACATCTCGCCGGTGCTTGTTTGCAGCTCGACTCATTCGATCCTGAGCACTGCGAAGGTGTGCTTGCACTTCTGCTAAGATTTCATCCCGCTGTTTGAGTTCAGTCTCCAGCTCGAAGTTGTTGGTGGAGCCTTCTTCGAAACGTAGGATTGGAGGTGGATCACAGCCGTAAACCAGCTTGAATGGTGTATTGCGGATGGCCGAGTGAAAGGAGCTATTATAAGACAGCTCCGCCCAAGCCAAATATTTATTCCAAGACCGAGGTTGAGAAGAGGTGAAACAGCGTAAGTAATTTTCAAGGCAGCGATTGAGCACCTCCGTCTGACCATCCGTTTCCGGGTGATAAGTTGTACTAAAGAGGAGTTTGGTGCCCGAAAGGGTGAACAACTCCTTCCAAAATTGACTCAGAAAAATTCGGTCTCTATCCGACACAATTGACTTTGGGAATCCATGGTGTTTGATTACGCCGAACACAAAAGCTTTAGCCACATCTTTAGCAGAATACGGGTGTTTCAAAGGTAGGAAATGGGCAAACTTACTTAATCTGTCGACTACCACCAGGATAGCGTTTGCTCTGAATGACAGAGGAAGTGTGTCAATGAAGTCCATGCTTAAATCCTCCCAGATTGCTGATGGTATGGGTAGAGGCTGGAGAAGTCCCGCCAGAGACAGAGTTGATGATTTATGTGTTTGACAAACTGGACATTCAGCTACAAATCGACGTACATCCTCTTTAATTCCTTCCCAGTGAATCAAAGTTTGTAAGCGCTTGATAATCTTCAGAACCCCACCATGACCGCCGGTGAGGGAAGCGTGAGCTTCCTGGAGAAAAAGATCCTTGAAGCGAGATGATTTGGGGATGAAGAGTCGATGTTTGTACCAGAGTCGGTCTTGTTTAATTAAAAAAACCCGGTTTAGTCGACCCGGTTCTGTGGAAGTCTTTAATCATTTTCTGAATATTCGGGTCTTCGTCAATCTCCCGCAATAGTGCATCAATTTGAACTGTAGCTGGGACAGTAAAATTGAACAAACAGATTGCCAAGGAAGTGGCTGAGTCTCTCGGAATACGCGACAAACCATCGGCTACTCGGTTAGCTGCACCTGGTTTGTAATGAATCTCGAAATCGAAGGGCAGCAATTTGAGTAGCCAGTGTTGGTACTCCAGCGAAATTTCCTTTTGTTCCAACAGATATTTCAGACTCTGCTGATCCGTTGATACGATGAAGTGTCTGCCGAGGAGATAGTGCCGCCATTTGCACAAAGCCATTACTATTGCCATCAGCTCACGTTCGTAAGCGGACTTCAACTTCTCCCGATCCTTAAGCGCATAGCTGAAGAAAGCAATTGGTTTTTTTGACTGGAGGAGAACTGCTCCTAAGCCGGTGCTAGAAGCGTCTGTTTCCACAGTGAAATCTTTGGAGAAATCGGGAAGGCTTAGGATTGGGACTTCACACATCAAGGCCTTCAAGTTGTCAAACGCTGTTTGCGCCACCGATGACCAAAGAAAATTGTCTTTTTTGAGTAAGTCTATTAGTGGTTTAGCAACAGTCCCATAATCACGGAAGAATTTTCTATAGTAGCCGGTGAGACCAAGAAACCCACGGAGCTCTTTAACCGTGTTAGGTGGAGGCCAAGAACGTATGGTTGTAGTTTTTTGAAGATCCGTTGCCACGCCTGCAGCAGAAATGATATGCCCCAAGTAGTCCACTGAAGATTGACCAAAAGAGCATTTTTTTCTATTTGCACACAAATTGTGATCTTGAAAGACTTGGAGGAAAGCTTGTAGGTGTTGACGATGAGCGTCCAAGGACTTACTAAACACCAAGATATCGTCAAAAAAGATAAGAACAAAGCGGCGAAGGAACGGTTTGAACACAAGGTTCATAAGGGCTTGGAAGCTAGCTGGCGCGTTCATAAGACCGAACGGCATGACGAGAAACTCATAGTGACCCTCATGTGTTCGAAACGCCGTTTTGGGAATATCCTCTTCTTGCATTCGAATTTGGTGGTAGCCGGAGCGTAGGTCGAGTTTGGAGAATATCGTAGCACCATGGAGCTCATCTAACAATTGGTCTATCACCGGGATTGGGAACTTGTTGGGCACTGTTGCCCGGTTAAGTGCGCGATAATCTACGCAAAAACACCACTCTTTGACTTTCTTCGGGACCAAGAGCACCGGGCTGGAAAAGGGGCTTTTGCTTGGACGTATAATACCCGCACGTAACATCTCAGCTACCATCTCCTCAATGATACTCTTGTGTGCATATGGGTAGCGGTATGGACGAACTGCCACAGCCTTGTTGTTGTCAAGTAGGGTGATAGTGTGTTCAATCTCACGCCGTGGAGGTAAGCCGGAGGGTGTAGCGAAAACCTGATCAAATTGTAGAAGGACTGGTAAGAGGCTTGAAAGAATGTCATGTGGCTGCTGGAACGACGTTGCCTGAGCCGGAAGGGTCCAGGTGACCCCATGTGCGTTGAAAGAGTATTGGGGAGAGCCCGCTTGCCACGCGAAGTCCATTTTTGTTAAGTTTCTTTCTCCACAAATTGTCACCACTTCTCCCTTATGAAGAAAACTCATCTCCAATGTTTGCCAATTGCAATAACAATCCCCGAGAGTTGACAGCCATTGAACTCCTAGGATGATGTCCGCGTCGCCTAACTCAAGGGCAATGAAATCTTCCATAAAGCGAACGTCAGCCAAGGTGAACTCCATGTCTGTGCAGATCCCCGAACCTCGTGTTCGTATCCCTGTTCCTAAAGCAATGTTGATCGTGTTCCCGTGGTGTAAAGAGAGTCAAAGTTGCTTAATCGCGTCCGGAGAGATGAAATTATGAGTCGCACCGCTGTCGATGAGAACCACCACCTCCGAACGTCCACAAGAGCTCGTGTTTTGATCGTGTTGTGTGAGCTAACCCCCAGGAATGTGTTAAACGAAACACGAGGTAGTTGTCCCTGCTCTGATGCCTCGTGTGGTTGCTGCAGCTGTTCCTCGTCGTCGTCAGTGAGTTGTATAGTGTTCCTGTTAGCATCCAAAATTTCCACCTCATATCCATTCATTACTGTTAAGAGCTGTAGAGTACGTTTAGGACAAGTCTTCCAATGATCCTTGAAATATTTCCCATCATAACGGAAACAGAGGCCAAGGCGTTTCTTCTCTTCTAACTCACGATCATTTAGAAATCTCGGTTTTAATTGTTGTTTAGTAGGCGCTAGTTCTAGCAAGGGCTGTTGCGAAGGTTGAACTTCCCTTGTTCTCCATGGTGGCGAGTAGGGCTGCTTGGAAGCGGACCCGGAAGGAGATTTGTAACTTTTGTTTGCCCACTGCATCTCCTTCATAATCACATTTGTTAAGGTGTCTTCTGCCAATTTTAATGCAAAGGCTTTCATCTCAGCTAAGGACGAGGGCTTTGATAATTGCACAACTGATCTTAGAGTTGGACATAACCCATCTAAAAATATACCTTCCAAAGTGGGTCTATCCAGATTATGGGCCTGAGCAGAGAAATCCTCAAACTGGGCAATATATTCAGCTACTGGGCCTAGTTGTTGGATCTTACAGAGAGACTGGTTTGGGCCTCTACTGTACACGTCACCAAAACGCAACAAGAGGTGGTCTTTGAAGTTTGCCCAGCCGGTGAATGGATCTGACAAAACCTCGGCGTTGAACCAGCCAATCGCGTCGCCGTCGAGGCTCATAGCCACCAGATCTAGCTTCTGTTCATTGGAGTGATGGCCGAGTCTGAAAAAGCGCTCAACTTTTGAGAGCCACGAGAAGGTATTCTGACCTTCGAAGATCGGCATTTCTAGTTTGCGTGTCAAGCCTGTCAGAGGCTGCGGTGAGGAGTCGCGGTTGCCTCTATCGTCGCCGAACGGAGGTTCCGGAGTATGTGCCTATGTGTAGCTGCTGGTTTCCCCCTGCAGCAGACGTTTTTCAGAGTTGTAGTAGCGGCTGTATTCCCGTTCCTGGTAGACATTCGGACGCGCCGGTGAAGGCGCCGGGGTTGTTGCTGGTCCCGGAGACGGTGAAGGTGTCTGCGTCGACAACTGTGTCTGTAAAGCCCTTGATATGCTCGTGTTTATCATGCGGCCTAGGTTTTCGTTGAACCCATCAAGAGTCACCACGATGCTCTAAACCCCGTCGTCTAGCCTTTTGTTCACTTTCTCGACCGTAGTCAGTCGGGTGAGAATATCTTTGACATTTTGTTCCGTGAATACACCCACGGCTGTGGAATTAGGGGATGTCCCGCTAAGCTCACCCGGACTTTCTTCTTCTGGAATCGTTTCCATTCTTGTGTTCTGGCTGCACCGCACCAGTTGTTACCTTTCTAGCTACAGATGTGTCTCAGATATCCTTGTCTATCACTTCTAAACGAAGTTAACCAATGTAACAGAGAGATTTGAGTAATAAAGTCCAAAGCTTTCTTGATAGAAATAAAAGTGAGAAGTACAAAGGCTTATTTATGCAACAATGGAGGAATAAAACTATCTTTAATGAATTTTCCCCTCAGAAATTCATTGCCCTCTAACCACTCTTGGTTAGCCCTACTTTTCTCACTCAAAAGCTGCCGTCTCCATGCCCTGCTCTTCTCTATTTAAGGATCCTCTCTAGGGTTGGGATTGGGGTATCTCCTCTGCACCAAAAGCAGACTTGTCGCCTTGTGGATACGTCTGTTTGCTTTGTCCAACTTCTTTTTGCTCCATACCTGCAAACGACTCTCCTCTTTTGTCTTTGTGTGCCATGTCATCAGGCTCTGTTTCATTCCCAAAACACGGCGTTTTGTCTCTTCCTATGTTCCCTTTTTGAGTCTCCTCCTGCTTCTTCTTATTTCTTCCTTTGATGTACACTTGTAAAGGCTTAACAAGCTTCACCAGAGACAATGCCAATGGATAGTTCCGAACATTGAGTTGCGTGAATCTCTCAGGGTTGCTATTGCAGAGTTTCTTTTACCTGCCTACAGATCGTTTCTCAAACGTTTCAGGAACCTACTATTCAAAAAACACTTTTAACAAATCTCGTAACATTAGTTTGTATGGTTTCTTGTCCTTCAAGAAATTCCAAAAAAAAAAAATGTTATTGCTTTGTTTGTGTTGTGTCATAGGCCGATGATGGAGAGTGGTAAGAACCCACATAAGCGAAGGGAAAAATTGGAGTGAGCCCAAAAGATAAATATGTATTAATGTTTGTTTCTGTTACATTTTCTATTGGCTTTGCAACATTATTATTTATGAGTTCTTCTGTATGTTTTTTCTTGAATTTTCTTTGGTCTTCTTTTCATTTATTGTAAAGAAAAACTAAAACAAAATTGACACCGTCGCAGGGTTCGAACTTGCGCGGGCGAAGCCCAACAGATTTCAAGTCTGTCTCCTTAACCATTCGGACATATCGACATTTTGTTATGCAATTGCACTGAAAAAAAAAGTTATAGATCTTTATTTTTCAACGAAAGTATGCATCTATTACACGAGAAACTACATGGTTTCAACTTGTCCCAAGCGAAAGTATTAAACCCATGTCAATTTAAAATGTAAATAAATAGATAGTCAATAAGAAGATTTGAGAATAAATGAAACCAAGATTGAAAGTTACATAACATGAGGAAATTGTTTGAATGACGATGATTATGGATAAAAAAATTAGAAAAGCATGAAGATATATATATATGAATGAACTAGAGAGCTCGACTTTTGATGATGTCGAGACTCATCTCGCTCGGGTCAGTGGCTTGCAACTCCACCTGAATCCCATCCAATTCTCTCTTGAACCTGTCCTTTGAGCTCGCATACACCATCTTCATCCTTACCCTCGATGAATCCGGTGACCTATACGTACCGTACATATACATATGCATCATCCAATAACGATAATCTATATAACATGAAAATGTTCAAAGTTGTAGTTACCATGCAATGAAGAATATCTTGCTCTTCTGGCAATTCTCAGCAGTGGTGAAGTCGAAGTCATAAACAGCGTAGCGGCATTCATTTGGCGGTAGGGAATTGGAGAAATCGTCGTAGTTCTCCTCGGGGCTTCCCAGCTTTTCCACCACCACTTGTTGTCCATCTATCCTGAATATTATGAACCTATAGTTTCTCTTCGCTTTTAGCTCCAAAAACTTCAGCTTACATTCGTCCTCCACCGCCATCCCCGAGGCCGCGTTCGCCTTTTCAATTCATATTATATGGTCAATACAAAATATTAAAAATTCTACGATTGTTTCAAACTTTCAAACATCAGTTTTGCGTTTTAAAAGATAATATTCCAAACTTTCATAAGATATTTTCTCGGATGTGTCTTTAAAGGAATAAAATTGGGTTGAATAAAACATTCATCGTTAACATTTGCAATGCATGGAAAACAAATTCCAATCACGCCTCTACGAAAAAACCGAAAATTGGGACTAATTCCAAAACAAAATATCTCATACAGACATTCCATAAAATGGATAGAATGAAAATATTTCTCTAACTTGAATATTCTATTTATCTCTACGACTTTACCACATTCATCTTTAGTCAATTTATTTTACTTGCATTTAGTATTTGAATCCTTTTTTTTCTAATATACTGGAGGTTACGGTATTATTTGGGAAAAAGACCACCATTATACATGTAAAACGTAAAGAAAAGAAAAACAACACAAACGCAGAAAAACAATCAAGGCATAACAAGAAACAACGCTAAAACATCTAAAACACAACTTCATTACAAAGAGGAAGAAGGAAAAGATGATAGAGAACACACCATTGCGTTTGATTGATAAAGGTAAACCTACGACACCTAAGGGAATTTAGAGAAACGGGACTTCTTGTGTATTTTTATTTTTTTTGTCCTCTTTGTGGGAGGATAGATGAAGAATGAAGAAAAGGGAAATGAAAAATTTGGGGGAATAAGAGATTCTTAATTTGATTTGAAGAGGCCAATGGAGACGAACTCGGACAACCATTAATGCCTCTCCTCTTTTAACATCAAACCACACCTTTTTTTCCTCTCTATCCTTCAAAGTCGCCTAACCATCCTTTCTTTCCGGACATTTTTTCTACTCTAATTTTAGCATATCTATATTTTATCCGGGACTATATCTAGCATTTGGTTGTCAAATCGGCTTACGGTTTGGTTTATTTGGTTCTTGGTCGGTTTAGAAGATTATCTGAAACAGGATTAACTGTGTGGTTTCATTACATAACATTGTTCTGAATCTTAAATAGCAACTTGTTCTAACACGACTCTCGAGGCAGATAGAGAACAACAAAAATGAGCTTTCCTACAAAATTGACGACCCTTTTAGATCCTCTTGTTTCAATTTGTGATCATCCAACGAAATTGACAATCTTTGGACCTTGTTTCTTTTTCTTCATCTCGATGATCTTCTGATCTGAATCATCAGAGATCTTGATATTCTTGCTGCTTTTGGGCTCTTCAGTGAAATCGTCCTCAAGATCGTCCCCACTTAACTTAGTTACCTTTCCTCTTGGTGTAGCATCAAATCCTGTCATTTCGGGTAGGGAGATACAGTTATGGTCTTTATAAGATAAAAGAGATCGCATTTACTGTCTCGAATCACTTGACAGACGATTCAAATGAAAGAGAAACTAGAACTTTGAAGAGAAGCTCAAGAATTGAAAGAGTGAAACAAAAGTAGATGTTACTTGAACTCTTCTTTGGTTGGGCTGACTCTTGGTTGAATTTATCGGGGCAGTCTTTGACGAGATGCGCCACACTCCCGCACACTTTACAACACCCGCCCTGCAAAAGAAAGCCCGCCAAATTCATTGTTCAACATATCAAAACTCATCCTCTATGAGGAAAAGAAAAGGCTCAAAACAAGATTAGAGCACTGTACCATTGGGTAGATTCCATGCTTGTTTTGAGGGCAGTTCTTGCTTATGTGCCCTTGTCCCTTGCATATGAAACAACTTGCAAATTTGGTCCCTCCTACAAAAGTATCAAATCAGCAACCAAAAGTAATCTTAGTGACTTTTAACGTGCAAAAAATGAATATGATTTGACGAGGAAATACTGTTAAACTCTCCGAATAACATGAACTGCACTGCAGACCATCAGTCAAATATCTGTGTACAGATCTCTAAGACTAAGACTACTGAATAGTAAAATCAACAACTCTTGATGAGTTAACAAACAAAAAACAAATATAGTGAAGAATCAAATAGGATTTTACGAGAAAGTACTGTTAACTCTCCAAATAACATGAACATTGTGTATTCTGAGGTAAAATCAACAACTATTCAGGCAACCTTTCTTCAAATGTTGTAATAGGTAACACGATAATCTTCCTGATCCTAATGTAACACATAATAGCTGACAAGAGACGATAAAGGTTCAGACTTACCATCTTCCAGAGGGTAAGGACAATGAGAAAGTGAATGGCCAGTATCCCCACAATTGTAACAGAGCTTCTTCTCAAAGCTCTCATCATTCTTGTCTGGGCAGTTTTTAAGACTATGCCCTCTCCTCCTACATTGCAAGCATATCTACAAGCAATAGAACAAACATTAATACACCGAAACTATTCGCTTTCTAGCAACCAACATCAAGTGTAGTGATCATCAAAGTATCATCATTCAGTTTCTTGGCTCCAACTGAGGTACAAAGTATAGAAAAACCTAACCATGAAAAGATTCATCTTTGGAGTTCATAGTGATTTTCGTCTGAGAAACAACAAAAACAGATCTTTCAACTTAACTAAACCCTCAATTGATTCTAACAAGAGCCCCCAAAACCTACCGAATTCTAAAAACCAAATTGAACAAAAACCCTAATCCAATTCCAATGAATAAAGAAGAAAAATACAGAAAAGAACAAACCTTGTTTCTCTCCCACTCAGATTTTTCAGGGCAGAGCTTAGCAATATGGGTTTTAGAGTGACAGATAAAACAGCCTTCTCCAGGTTTCATACCAGGAATTCGGAGAGGATGCCTCGTCGACGAGCCTTTTCTCTGAGGTCTATCAGTGGAAGATCCAGGTTTCTTTTTCTTGAACAAGCTCTTCTTCTTCTTCTTCTTATCAGGGTCCTTTGGTGGCGTTGGTTCTGCTTTTGGAAACAGCTCTGGATGAGCTTCTTTGTATCGCTTCTGCGCAAGTCTTCGCCTTTGGTTCACCATTCTCGACTAGTGTATAGAGAGAAAGAGACCGATTGATTTCTCCGGCGGCGATAGAGGCAGTGAAGACGAGGAAGACACAAGTTGTTTCTTGGTTCTAACGGGCTTGGCATCATCAGCCCCAAATCTTCTTAAACCTAAGAATTTTCTTTGGGCTTTAAAGATTTTTTAATAACCGCGATTTTGTCGCGGTTAGAGAGCGTTTAGAATCAACATTTTAATGTTTTTATGTTTTCGTTTTTTGGTTTTCTTAAATATTTAATTTTTTCTTTTTTGTTTGATATTGGTAAAGAAATATTTAATGTTGCTACATCATAAAAAAAAAATTTGAGTCGGCTGGTACGATTTAGAGACATTAATTAAAGAGAAAACAAATATATGTAGATCAGGTGTGTATAATTTTGTTTGCAATTTTTATATACCAATGTTGATGGGTTTATTTCAGGGGATATTTATGTTTTCCGCCGGTTTTTGTAATATGTAATCGTATTCTGGTTTTTAATAAAATACTAGTTGACCAAAAAACAAAATTGATGGGCTTATTTCTAATATTAGAACAGAGTCAGAGTCAAAGTTTTGTTTGAGAGCCTGTCCTGCCTAACTTAACAACATAAGCATGAAGCATGGCAAAACTAATGCCACTGTATGATAATATTTCCCTAACTACGGTATCAACTAGCAATGGGCACATTGCACGGTTAAACCGTTTACTTGTTCTAAATCCATTCCAAAATATCAAAAATTTGGCATTTGTATACCCATACCCGATCAAAAAATATTTTCATTTTTTTTATCAAATAAATAATTATAAAAAAATCGATCGGGTCAAGATTACCTGATTTTTAAAAAATTTACCCGAAATACGAATACACAAACTCAAAACATTCTTTTTTTTTTTCTTTTGACAAAAACTCAATTATTGGATCATATATATAAATATAAGACGTCACTCGTATATATAAGTTATACAAGAACGCGCAAATACTCTTACCATCTCTTATGCCTCGTGGTGTGTTTTATTAAATACTACAGTATATATAAGCAAAAAACATTAAACGGTGTAATAAAAACATCGAACTAAACATAAATCTCTTAATTATTATTCTCTTCGGGAACTCATGACATCGTACGTGTTCTCCCCGTTATCTTTTGCCTTAATTAATACGGTGAAGGTGCCAGTACATTAGGCATGGGTTCCATTGAAGTAGCCGGCTCCGGTGTCTGCACATTAGGCATGGGTTCCATTGAAGTAGCCGGCTCCGGTGCCTGCACATTAGGCATGGGTTCCATTGAAGTAGCCGGCTCCGGTGCCTGCACATTAGGCATGGGTTCCATTGAAGTAGCCGGCTCCGGTGCCGGCACATTAGGCATGGGTTCCGTTGAAGTAGCCGGCTCCGGTGCCATCTCGCCCAACCTGACCGGAGTTCCCATTGAAGTAGCCGGCTCCGGTGCCATCTCGCCCAACCTGACTGGACCAACTGGTCCAAGAGTGTCCATTACAATTCCCGAGCTCCTAATTTCTGACATTGCTCTTCTTGTCTTCCCTTCTTGTGATTCACATAGTTTTGGCAAAAACACTCCTATAGTAAACCAAACAAACAAATTAAACAGAATTCTATTAGAGAAAATAGTAATTTAAACCGAACCGGTCTCTTAACACCGTACCTTCGCCAGCAGCAAGGTTGAAGAAGAGATCAACTACGTTAGGGCACTGGTTTAAGCATTTAACCGAGCAGAGTTTCTGTGTAAACCGAGATTCCAACAATGCGTCCGAAGATATACCCAAAGATTTACGGTCTAGACCACACGCTTCAATGCACTCGTTTGATTCAATTATGTTCGTGACCTTGTCCGCTTCTATCTCGGATGATCGACAAGAGTACACCTCGATCCCACTCCTCCTCACGCTCTTCTCCAAAACACAGCGTTTTCCTGTCGACGAGACAGCAAAGGCGCACGTGTCTTCATCCAGATTCTCGCACTTCACTTCGTGCCCTACAAATTTGATTCCAATGCTACTTAACATATGTACATGCAATAACAATAGTATACCTTTAAAAAATTCTTTAGTTAAGCTGAACTAAATTACTAATATACTAAATTACTAATCGAGAAAGCTAATATACTAAATTACTAATATAGCTTTGCTCAATTTAACGATGCAAAGCTCAAAATGTTTTATAATAGAATTATATGTAGCTTGTATACATGTAGATCATTTCGATATAGATAGCGAAGAAACTTACCAAGCGTCGTTTGCGAATAGATGGCAAGGAGAAGCATAGAAGTAACAAATACCGTCTTCAAAGCCATGTTGTGAAGTGGAGACACAAAGAGAATAATAAACGAAATGTTGAGAGCAAATTTGCCTAACGAAGTGGAAATTTTCTTTTCGGTGTGGTTATAGGTATTGGAGCGATAGCCTATTTATAGAAGGATAATAAATCAATAATTTAATTTTAAATTATTAGAAAATTATACAAATTAATATTGTTTCACTAATTTCAATGTGTAACGACAATACTGTTGACAAATGAAACACCAAGGAGAAATTACATGGATGGTCACTGAAAAGTCGTAGTTATATTAGTTAGGCAAAAACTTTGATTAATCAACAAAACAATATTTTCATCTCAATAGAAAAGTACGAAACATGGAAAATTGGCTTGACAAATATAATTCCGTTGTTAATGGCGCAGATTATGCAGTCAAAGTCGAGATGTGAAACCTTGACTCACTTTTCCAAAAATCTGGCATAAAACCATCTTCTCCATAGGTAATAATTTTAGTGGATTATTGAGTCTTTTTTACTTAATTTTAAATATAGACGACCTAGGAAACAATAGATCTATAAAGTCGTACGTAAGCTTTCATTTTGTTATTTTAAAAATAATTTATAGGGGATTCTGATTAATACTGTAATGAATAATTATATAATAAGGTGAAAAAGTAGTTTCGATGGGAAAAAAAAAAACAGAAAAACAAAAGAGATGTTGTTTCTCCGTATATGACGGCATATACTTTAGACGTGGCGATTACTGCCAAGTTTTGTACTATTCTTTTTCGACAGTGAAACTTAATGTAAGGACAGTCAGTCAGTCACGAGTCATCCTTATTAATTAAATATTTATTTACACAAATAGATCCAAAATACTGTTGTCCAGAAATTATAGAAGACGTTAAATTTACGTGAAATATGGTTCCATAAACCGAACCAAAGCGACTTTGTCTGTTTGAGAAGAATGGTTCAGGAGACTTCAGTACCGGCTCGTCTCGTTTGAGAAGAACATGTAATCTAATGCATTTGATTCGGCCATCCGTACCTTCAATCAATTATGCACACTACAAGAAAACACTCGATGTGCGACTTACGTATTAGTCGCTAGTTAGTCGCACATTGCATATTAGCGACGAATGTGCGACTACGGCAATAAGTCGCAGATCGCGCGTCATAAATAGGCTGTAGTCACAAAGACGTCCCACTTTTGCGACTGTCTTACGACTACGCATACAGGTCACAAAATTGTGACTTATTTGCGACTATGTAATTTGTTACTAATTTGCGACTAATTAGATACAAAACGTTAGAGTCGCAAATCGGTGGCAGAAAAATGCGACTAATATGAGACTACTAAGAGAGACGCAATCATGATGGTCGCAAAAGAGTGGCAATTATTTGCGACTACATTGAGAGACGGACTTGCTTAAGTCGCAAAAAAATGGCAAATTTGTGTGACTTAACTGAGACGACATTATAAACGCTTTGCGACTATTTTGGGACTTTCCCATACTAAAAATAGTTTTTTTTTAACAAATTAATGTTAATAATATTGATATTAATTTTTTGGAATTTATGAAAATTAAAATTGTCATTAGTTATTAAACATTACATTACTAAAATTGTATATTTAAATTAGAAAACAAAAAAAACATAGAAATTTAATTAAAGTCCTCCGCTCCCACAGCTCCTTTTTCCAAAGACTTGGGACAAACTCCCTAATCCATACAGAGTTCCACGTTGGTCGGGGATCGAAGACTACAAAAAAAAAATTAATGTTTGAACGTAGCATTAAGAGAAGAAATTATTCAAAAAAATTATATCATGCTCAAATAACACGACACAAATTAATACTGACCTCAAAGAATATGGTGTTAAGATCATCCGTTGAGAGCTTAGGTGCAGAATTCTCTTCTTTGTCGATGCCCTCAATCTGAGATAGTATGTCTTCTACAATATAAGGTTGAAATTGTAAGGTTGAAATTAAATAACTAATTGTATTTGCATCTGACTCCTTTCCTCTTTTAGATTCAACCTCTACTGACTCTATTTACAAAATCTTAAACATATCACAACACAAAGCAGAGTTAGTAAATTAGACCGTTAAGTGTTAACCCAAGACCATAAAACACAAATGTATTTGTAAGACTCTAAATATGTAAAACATAATTACTAAATAAAACACAAATGTGCATCCCACAATATGTAAATTCAAAAACGTGTTTTATCTTCTTATACTTAGTATGATACAAAATTCACATTTAGTATGTTTTCAAATCTTACTATCTTCATTAGCAGTTCAACTTTTTATTTTAAAAAGTTAATTTTTATTGTAAACACAATGCTAATATTTTTTTTTAATATAATCATAGAATTTAGCTGAAATCTATATTTATCTCCGGATCTTGTGGAATACCATATATCTTTATCATTTAAGATATTTCTATTAGGTAATCATAATTGATATCACATTAGCAAGATTTGATGTCAGTTTTTTTTTTTTGGTTACGTGTCACTTTAGAATTAGGAGATTTAATATGTTTTGGTACAGTTGAAACTTCCATGTTTCCTCGACAAAGAAGAAAACTACCATGTTCCCAACCTCTGCGTCTTTATTATATCAACAGTCCTATATGTCAGTTTAACGTGGTTAGCGGTTTAGTAAAGTCTCACCCTAATTAATTTAGCGATCTATCGTGTCATTTCACCAATGGTACACAACTCTCTTTTTAGTTTTTATTTTGAACTGAACAATGAAAACGTGATAGCGACAGGAAAGATGTTAACCATATTATACAAGTGACCCATCTTTATATGATCTTTCCTGTCGCTATCACGTTTTCATTGTTCAGTTCAAAATAAAAACTAAAAAGAGAATAGCCCACTCAATCCAATAAACCAGTTTTCCATACATACTGGAAATTATAAGTCCTAAAATGGAAGGTTGGCCGATACACCGATATAGAATAGCTAAGGAGAATATACTTTCATTGATTATGTATCAAGGCTATATACTCTACGTCGATTATGTACCACGGCTATTCGATATGTGTGTTTTATAGACCTTGTTTGCACTCAAATTTGGGTTAATGAAAAGTAGTTGTTGACCCCCCAAATAAAAATTATGTTGGCGAATTGGTCCGTACTAACGTATGAATTGAAATTCGTTTCACAATTCTAAATTATAGTCTACATGACTACATGTGAACGACCAAAATATCTTGAGGAAAATGGTGTTTGGTTCCTTGAATGAAATTAATTCCACAACTAATTTAAGTGAGATTTGACCATTTCATTAAATAACCAATTAGTCTTGATGATTACCAATGATTTTTTCGAAAATAATTCTTATTGATATGTTTGGTCATACTCTACGTGTGATTCACATATTAATTGAACAGGAATACGAGTGTTAGTGACGATGCGGATCTGGTTGCCCTTCTCTATATGATCTGTTTCTTGAGAAGGTTAAATTTCTTCTTTACCTCATTCTGCTTTGTGCAGAATTTACATTAAATTTTATTTAAAAGAGGGCCTCTGAAAATCAAGATTGATGCTTAATATTACGGATTGTAACTATAGAAAATACATGTACAGAATAAGGAAATCTCAATGTGCATAGATACTTTCACTACAAGAAAACTGTCGAATTACGATGGAAAATTGCGATGGCTTAGGTCCATCGCAAACTTGCGATGAAATAGCGATGAACTGTCGATGATATTGTGACGGCAAAAAATACTGTCGCAAATTTGCGACGGATTTGCGATAACACTTGCGATGAATCTGCGATGATCAGGCTTGTCCCTCGCAATTCCATAGCAAATTTGCGACGAGATTGTGATGATAAGTATTTGTAGCTTATTTGCGACGCATCTACGATGACCAGGTAAATCCCTCGCAACTCCATAGCAAATTTGTGATGAGATTGCGAGGTTTGTCGAGTTGGTTAAGGTAGGTGGAGCACGTTTTAAATGACAAGTACCTAACTATTTGCGAGAAACCTTTCCGTCGCAAATATGTCACAAATTCGTAGCAATGTTGTAATATATTCGTCGCAAATATGTTTCCATAGCAATTCCATCGCAGTTTTCCATACCAATGCCATCGCAAATTTTTCCAATCTCTATAAATAGGCAGACGGGTTTTGTGAGTTTCACAACAATTTAAACACATATATATTTAACATTTGAGAGAGAAGAAATACAGAATCTGAGTGTGTGAGTAAAAAATGGCGTCTGAGCATGAAGTATATACATTACGAAAGTGGATGTATAATCGAAAAAATCCGGAGATGAGGGAAGTGACAAAGGAGTATCGTGTCGGGTTGCGAGCATTCATCCACCAGGCCACTAACAACCTATTTGCGAAGCGTGATGGTAACATATTCTGTCCTTGTAGAACGTGCAAGAACACTCAATATTTGGAAATTGATATTGTGAAGAAGCATCTGTATAATAGAGAATTTATGCCGAACTATTATGTCTGGTTTTCACATGGAGAGGGTTTTAGTCTTGGTGCAAGAAGTAGTAGTAGGGGTGATGGTGTTGATCAACCAAGTTATAATGCTAATTATAACTACGGCCAAAACATGTTTGAAAATTATGAAGAGTATCAACAAGAAAATAGGTATCATGATATGGATGCATTTCATGAATCTATTCCTGCATTTGTTGATGATACTGAAAGAACCTAACGTTAAGACAAGCTTTTATGATATGTTAGACTCTACAAATCAACCTATCTATGAGGGGTGTAGAGAGGGGTTATCTAAACTGTCACTGACATCTAGGATGATGACAATTAAAAGTGATGATAACCTAACTGAGAATTGCATGGATCGATCGTTGCAGGAAGTTTGACCAAGGAAACTGTCACAGGCATCTAGGATCGATCGTTGCAGAAAGTTTGACCGAGGAAACCACTCACTTCATTTCATACTACTTTAGCCCAGCCGTCAGAACAAAAAAAACCCGTCTTAGACGATATGACGATGGAGGGGTTGCACCAACATATAACGTTGAGGTCCCAGATATCTTCGCCCAAATAGGGAGACTTGGTGGGAAGTTGAAAAAAATTTGGTGGGAAGACCACAAATATTCTCGTGCGGCTCACAATAATATATTGCGAAATTGTGAGAGAGTACAGCCGTTTGAGAGGTATAGTATCATTTATTTCATATTTTAATATAAATCTAACAAGAGATATGTTTTTTGTTACAAAAAAAATTTCTATAGTGAATTCGACAGGCAAATGCAAGAAGCCTTTTCCGATTTACAAGAAAAAGGGTACGAGAAGTATAAAGAACGTGATTTTGCTGGATGGTTAAAATACTATGTAAGTTTTGAACTACAAATATATATATATATATATATATTAATTTCTTTCAAATTTAAATAACATAATTTCTTAAATATCATACAGGTAATGAATGGATGTGCAAACCAGCCCTTGCCTCTCTGGTTACACGAGATTGTTCAAGAACCAATTGCGAAGATCACTATTGGCCCAATGTACTTCACTCGCGGTTACACTTTTCACACGTATGAGCATGGCTCCAAGAGGTCAACCGCAAATTATGGAATTTACGTGCCAGGTGAAAATGACTTCTACGGTATTTTGCACGAAATTTTGGAAGTATCATATCTAGGAATTATCGGGTTGAAATGCGTTTTGTTCAAATGTCATTGGTATGATCCAACGGTCGGTCGAGGCGTTCGCACAAACTCGTTAGGGGTAACTGATGTCAATGCCAGCAAAAAAATTTCCAAATTTGAACCGTTCATCCTAGCATGTCAAGCAGAACAAGTGTGTTTCATTCCATATCTTCGAATAAGGAAAAGACGAGAGACGTGGTTATCTGTGATAAAAGTGAATCCGAGAGGTCGAATAGTCGTTGGAGAAGTTGATGATGTGGCTTTGCAACAAGAAAGATCAGCAAAAGTCTCCGTAGCAATCGAATTAACATAAGATATCTTCCATATTGATCCACAAAACAGAGAAGTAGAAGAGATGATCATGGATGAGACAGGTCAAGATCCGGAATGTGACGAGTTCGAGGAGACAGATGACTCCTATGTATCTGAAAATGAATCTGATTAAATGTTTGTATGTGTTTCATGTGTTATATGTAGATTTTGATATTTTTTTTTGTTTTTTTTTCAATTATTTTGCGAGGGAACTGCTACGGATCCCTCGCAATTCCGTTGCAATATTGTAACATTGCTACGGAATTGCGAGGGATCCGTAGTAGTTCCCTCGCAAAATGACTACATGATCAATATATATTTGCGAGGGAACTATGGATCCCTCGCAATTTCCTAGCAAGATTATAACATTGCTACGGATCCCTTGCAATTCCGTCGCAATATCTAATTTTTTTTTGTTTCGCGCTTACAAAATTTTTAATTATTTGGATAGAATACTGCGACGGACTTGCGAGGGAGCCGTAGCAGTTTCCTCGCAAAATGGGAACCGAAAACACTAATTTTGCGACGGCGTGGCGACGGATTTGCGAGGGAAGGGTATTTTAATTACCCTCCTTCTTCCCCAGCCGTATCTCGCAAAACTTAAACGAAAAAAAAAACCTTCGACATCGCCGTTCTCTCAGGCCATCTCCCTCGCCGCCGTTCTCTCTCACCACGGATTGAAGACCCCTCTCCACCGTTCTCTTCTCTACTTCGCCGCTTCTCCTCGGCCGCTTCTCCTCGGCCGCTTCTCCTCCGGCGTTCACCTCCGCCGCTTCTCCTCCGGCGTTCACCTCCGCTGCTTCTCCTCCGGCAAACCTAAACAAGATGTAAGTTTGTGATTTAGAAATTGGAATTTTGTGATTTAGGTTAGAAATTTAAAATATAAATTAGGATTTTATATATTTGATTTTGGAATTTTTGAAAGATGATTTTGGAACTAGGATTTTAAAATTAGGATTTTTTAATTAGAATTTAGTAATTATAATATAGAATTTAAAGATTTTGTGATTTGAGGTTAGAAATTAAATTTACAAATTAGGATGTTAGAATTATGATTTTGGAATTAAGATTTAGAAAATATGATTTTGTGAATTAGGTAGGAAATTGGTATTACAAATTTAGGATAAAATATTTTTTAAATAATTTAGTATTATGAATTAGTAAAACTTTAGTAATTTTGTTATAAATTATTAAAATGAATATACGATTTAGATTCCTAATTTTGTAAAATATTAGTTTTTATGATTTTGAATTTTTGATTTAGTTCTTTTAATAATTTTCCATTGTTTTTGTAAAATTTTGTAAAATAAATTATTATAATTTTTCATTTTTTTTTTGTAGATGTCCAGATTTTCTAACGATTATACTCGCTATCTTTCGCGAGGTGGCGGATCAACGCCGTCTACTCCTGGGGCGAGTTTTACTTCTTAGATGGGCGGGACACATGTTCCCGACACTCATCATCATTCACCGCCTCCAACCACTTTTCCTCTAGACCCACCGATAGCACAACCGACACCACCTCCATCTACACAGTCCACAATGTCTGACGCTGAGCATGATCGGGTCATAGCGGCGCTGATCAACCCGTCATGACCGTCTACCACACCTGATCCAGCCCGTCCTCGGGACTTTATGGTAATTTGTTTTATTTTTTAACTTTTTATTGGTTGGACCCGAGTGAGACTAAGAGCGGAATGCTCGAGCCCGATTCTCCGATCCTCGATAGAGACGGTATCATAAGCATCGTTCTTCGCGCTTAAAGCCGAGCACGAAAGATAGTAAGTTTTTTAAAAATTATTTAATTTTTAAATTAAATATGATATTAATTATTTATATACTTAGAGTACCGTGGAGGCGATGCGATACCGATTATAGCGGTTTCAAGAGACAAAACGGAGACCGGATGGATCGCTTGTCAACGGAAATCGGAGAAGTTTCTCAATGACGTCACTTCCAGGATGCAGGATCGACTGAATTCTGATGGTGATCAATCCGAGAACACTGCATCTGTCTCTCCGGCCATGAAGAACAAAATTTTTACTGARGTATGTCTTTAAAATTATTGTAAATGTTTTTAATTATGTTTATAATAAATTACAATCAAATTTTCTTTTTCAGGTCGCTCCTCGTAAAAAWAGGAGAATTTATGGTGTCGGTTCCCTGCAATCGAAGATCGACTTCGCTGCCTTCATCTCAATCCCGACAGGATTCGAAAGCTCTTCAGAGTATCATTCAGTCCCAGACGAATATCATCGCAAGTCAGAGTCAGCAAATGTCTAAGTATGATAAGCTTTTTAGCTACTTAGGCACAAAGGATCCGGTATTGGCTAGGCTTGTTCGGGAAGAGTTAGGAGATGACGCCGGTTCTGGTAGCGACACCGGAACCGAAACCGGAACCGGACCATCAGAATCCTTTTAGTTATTTTTTTTATGTATTAAAAACAAATATTGTAGTTTATTTTCTTTTGAATATTAAGAATTTTAATTTTATTTGGATTTTAATTTTAATTTTAATTTTAATTTAATTAGATTTTAATTTTTATTTTATTTTTAATTAAAAACGATTTTATATTTAATTATTTAGAACATGATCTCGCAAATCATTTACTTGCAAGAACAGAAAAAATTTGTCGCAAGGTCGTGCAAATTAGCTAGGGATTTCATATGCATCGCTGTTTCAGGTCGCCGCAATCTCGCGAATATCGTGAAATTTTGCCACCTTGCGACAAACTCTTATGATCGAATTACACGCTTAATCCGCCTAATTGCAATGCATTTATAACGAGTTGTTATTTGCACAGATTAACATAAATTTTATTAACGATTTTATGTTAGTGAAACATTCAAAGCTATACCTCTTAATATTTATTTATATGATTATTGCCATCGCAAATGTTTTGTTTTCTTGTAGTGTTTCTACTGCTCTACATGTACATGAAATAAAACAAGCGTTTGTAAATGATTTCATGGTGTTAGAGAACCAACCCTTTTGACCGGAACCAACCTTTTTGACCCGAAAGTTGAGGTAGTCCTTCCTTGATCTCTACTAACATATTCATGCACAAAGTTTATTAGTTCATCACGATCCCGATAGATAGACTCTTATTCTTCTTTTAACTTCTGTTTGGATTGTTATATCTTAGATGACAAACATATAGTATTTGGTTCAGCCTCTTGTGAGTTGTTTCTCCTACTCAATAATTATTTGTAAACGATCGGTCCATTCTTGTTTTGGAGTGTTCGAGAACTAATAGTGTAGACAAAAACAATCTCAGATAAACCAGTTGGGTAGTCTAAGAAAACATTAATTGTTCTTTTAATTATCCTCAAACCGCACTGAATCTCAGACTAATGTGTCTAAAATATAAGGGAATCACGAAACGAAACCTATCTATTCCCTTTACATTGGTATTATAAAGATTATACTAGATTATATCATGAGCTATAACCCGAATTAATTTCTTTTAGATTTAAGTTTTATTCTAAAGTTTTGACCGGTGATAGTATTGCAATGATTTTAACATTTAAATAATAATTTTGAATTACGTTATTATTTAATAATAATTGTACTCTCCAAATATCAGTAAGAAAATTAACTTCAACTATTTTATTTAATTTAAAGAAATATATTATTATTAAATATATATCATTTTTATACTAACTTTATGATGTGTTATTATTAAATAATAAAAAACTATGAGTATAAAAATTTTATTTTCGTAAAATTTTGATTTTATTAAACAATATTCATTTTAATCTTTGAAAAAAGTAAAAGATTTTACATGGTTTTGAATTTTAAATATGTTTGTAAAACAAAAGATTTTGTTGATTTTTTTTTGTCAACATATTTTATTGATTTGTTATTGTAAATTGTGTCTAATTTTTAATAAGGTTTAATTACATAATTGTGTGGTTATAAGGGTAGTAGAGAAAGATTTATTATATTATTTTGACTATAAAAATAAATATTAAAATACTAACACATTTTTACCTTTAATGATTTTTCTTGTTTTATTTTAAGATCAATAATATTGTATGTAATTGTTTACAATTTAAATGTTTGTTTATAATATGTAATTCCGAATTAATAATATTAGATAAGTATTATATAGTTTTTAAATTAATTTGAAGTAGTAATATTGTAGTGGAAATTTGACAAATTTGTTTATAATTTTATTTTTTATTTATTTTGGAATCTATAGATTAGTTATTATTAATTTATATATTTAATACTTTTAAATTAAAGTTTTGTTTTACTAATTGATTTTTATTTAAGAAAATCTGAATAAAATTAAAAATAGATTTTGTGAAGAATTTCTTTTCAAATATATATTTTTAATAGTAAAAACTAATTAAGTGTAATTTGAATAAAATTAAAAATAGATTTTTTGAAAATTTTACTGTTAATAGTAAAAATTGATTAAGTGTTTAGACATGATTTTTTTTATGAGTTCTTAACACTAATGGTAATGTTTTAGAATTTAAATGTTATTTTCGAATAGGTACTCTCCAAATATTAATAAGGGGATTTTATCCCATTTTTTAAAAAAACATTCTCATAAAATAAATAGAAGAATGGTTAAAGAGTAGTGGAAGTTAATTCTGCTTGTACTAGTCTTGACTCACCATATGCTTATTCAGAAAAAAAATCCATTATTACATTTATAAATTATTTTTGTATAAAATGTATTTCAATTGTTTTTGGTTTTAGATTAGTGTATTCTAAATTTTTATCAAAAAGAAACGATAAATAATAAATGAAACTAATTATTAAATTAACTTTACTTTGTTGGATTAAGAAAATTTTATGTGGTTTTCAATACCGTTTGTTTTGGTACATACAAACACAACATATAACTTATTGCGTCAGCACTGATGATTCATTTCTGTCCATCTAACTTATTGCGTCGGCACTGAAGATTCAATTATGTCAATCAACCCAACGAGTAACATGCTGGTTAAATCATGAAAGCGACCGATAAACAGTTGAATCCAATCAACTTGTGTGGTGTGTGGATGAAAGGAAACTTTATAGAAGGATTCTAGGATATTCATAAAAATGGTATATATCTATAACAAGTAAAGACTGGATATATATCATGAAAACCTTCCTTTTTTTTAGATTAAATTGGATAGACTCAGAACAAAAAAACTATCTAGATTTAGATTTATTCACATTTGCGGATATCCCGTTATGTAAAGTTATACTAAAGTCTTCAAATACTAATATACTAAATTATGGAGGTGATTGGTTGGAGCTTTAGATTTTTCTAAAACCATATTTTGGTCTAAAAATTTAAATTGAAAGCAATCATACTTTATAAATATTTGAATTGAAAGCAATCATGCTTTATAAATATTTTTCAAAGCCAAATCCACTTTTAAAAACTTAAAAGCAACTTTTATGGTTTTTTTCTTTTTTGGAATAAAAGTCTAAAGGCATATATTTTGTGCTTTGAAATTTTTTTTGTGGCTTTCCATTTTTCATTTAATTTTGCAGCTCCTGCAGATAAACTTACACCTCTAACAGATAAACCTAAAGCTCCAGCCCAAAAATCTACAGCAAAAATTCTACAGCCATAATCCTAAAGGTACAGCAGAAAATCTACAGCCACAATCCTACAACCAAAATCCTAAATCTACAGCCACAACCAATCAGGCCTTATATCTCTTGCTAAGCCACATATTGATATTTCTTTTAAAATTCGATATTATAAATTTTTATTTATAGATTATAAATTAATAAGATAAGTGCTAAATATATATATATATAATTTATCAACAAAAATATGTATTCAATTAAGTTTAATATTATAGATTAGTTATATCGTAATTAAGTATATTTTAGTTGATATTAAATAAAACTTTAAAATTTGATAAATATTTTTTATTAAGATATTCTATTGTTTTTATCCAATGAAAATAACAATAATACTCTTTCTGAATCAATTAATTTTGTTCTTCAAATGATTTATTCCAATGATATTATTATATAATTTTCAAAAACTTTAATAAATTTAGATTCTAAAAATTATTTTCGTAATATTACTAAGGGGATAAATTTTTTAACAGTTAAATATATAAACATTAAATAATTTATTAAATTACAATGTTATTTAGGTAAAACTTTTAGTTTAATATATATGTATATCAATTTTATTTCTTAGTAAAATATGATAAACTTTAGATGAAATGATTTTTAGTATGTAAATTAAAAATAATTTTTTAATTATAATTTAGTTAATAATAGTTAACATATTTACTTATTTCTAGATTCTAATTTTCGTTTTAATTAATTAATTTATTATAATTTTTTTGAAAAGAAGTTGAACAATAGATTTTGTGAAGATTTTGTTTTTAATATATCTATTTTTAATTAAAATGGTGGAAGTGTCTTTAGGTAAGTGGTTAAAGTTCACCTCTGCGATCTTCTCCACCGGAGTTCGACTCCATATAACTGCATATTTGCATTTGTTGACAAAAAAAAAATTAAAATGATAATTTTTAAGATATTTTACCCATAATAATTTTTTTTTATTTGTTCTTAAGATCAATAGTATTTTATGTAAATTTTAACATATTAAATGTCATTTTCAAATGGTACTCCCTAAATATTAGTAAGGGGATAATAACAAAACATAAATTAAAAAAAAAATTAAAGTAAAAAAATGTCAAATAATGTTTTTCGAATTGATTTTTATATAAATTTCAAAACTTATTTGTTAGGGACATTCTAAAAACTGTTCTACTTTCTTAATCAACATGGTCTATGAAATTCATGCTTTAGGCGATAATGAGACATGGATCTTGATTAATTTACCAAATTCTGACAAAGCTATTGATTACAAATGGGTATTTTACATTAAGTATCAGTCTAATGTTATAGTTGAATGCAACAAACTGCGGCTAGTGATTTTTGGAAGTCTTCAAGGAGTAAGTCATAAATATTATACAAAAACTTTGCCCTAGTTTCATATATGTCAACAACTATTTTGACGAAACTAAAAGATTCATCATATGGATGTTCACAATATCCTTGCATATGGTACACTTTTTTTGGGGGTTGGGGGATGAGAAAAAAAAGAGGGGGAAGTTATATGATACACTTAAAATTGAAGTATATATGCGTTCTCGGCAGTTTTCTTTAGTTTTAAATTTTAAACCCCAAAATGTACATATATTAAAGTTTTTTACGCCCGAAATTTATAATTGACGAAGTGATGAATGTATAACCGCCAAAATGCTCTAAGTGATCCACGTAACTCAAAAAAAAAAAAGGGGCCAAATGTTTTAAATTGAGAGAATCACATGTCATATGTACTCAGCTTTAAACTGTATAAATTATAAATATGGTATTTTCAATTAAACGAAGGTGGAATATATACTCATTTTCAATTATTAATTGAAGCTCCTTTAGTAACGTGATGCACGTGGGAAAACGAAGGAGGAGACAACGTATCCGTATTACGTTATAGACTTATAGGCTATCGAATATATAATCCCAAAATGATTAAAAAATGTTATAACTTTGGCATGGAGGAGATATTGCTTTGGGAAAACTTGGTGAACATATAATATAAACTAATTATGTCTATATGAGTGCTTTTATTCTAGCTTATATAGAGTTTGACTTGCATCCCGATGATTACTAATTAATGTCTATAAAAGTGTTTATATTCTAGCTTATAGAGTTTGACTTGCATGATCCGAGATTTCCGAGTTTAATAGAATTAAAATAACGATACAATCTGGAACCCTAAGAATTTCGCCGACCACTCTTGATTCTGAAAGTGGTAAAATCCATGATATACACGAGATAAATAACTTTTTTGCGAATAAACCTTTTGGTCAATTCATAAAGCTTCGCCAACCCTTATATATCTCATGGAACGGAGGGCAATTATATAAATTTATGACAGTAATAAAACTACTATTGGGATTTTTACCAATTTTTATCCTTAACAAGAAAAGAAAAGAAAAAACCCTCTCTGTACTATTATTGGAATTTGAGGGCATATATGTAACGCGTGTGATGCAATTCCAAAACTTTATCAGTCTTTTGGAATTGTGTGATGAAAATGGGTGTATCGTGTTTTATGATATCGATATAGTTTTTCAGAATTGTGTGATGAAATGGGTGTATCGAGTTTTATGATATCGATATGAGCAATCACGTATCTAGAACAAAATTTACAAAAGAGAATTTTAAAACATTATAACAGGTTCTTCAATATTTTAGAATTTTTTCATCACTACTTTATTTATCACTTTATCAAATAATTTCTTTTCAACAAAACAAAAACTGATTGCATATTCGGTTGCGTTTTACCTATGTGATTCTAAACATCTTCAAATTTGAAATTTTTGTATTATTGTAGTAATAGTAATTATCTCTTTAAATAAAAGAAATCAAAATGGTGTTTCTCCTATTCTAAAAAAAAAATTGAGAATACTTTTCTCAAAAAAAAATTTTAATCAATAAAAATCAAGCCACGTATTTATACTTGCAAGATTGTAAATATAAAAGAAATCTAACTTAAAGAAAATAAGAAAACTAACTTATGAAATAAATAACAATTTAAAAAAATATATAAGAATGTTGAGTCCGTGTCCTCTTATATTTTGTAAATTATATTTTTAAAAAAATAAAATAAAAGGGGGTGGGGCCATGCCCTCTTACCTTATTACTTACGTCCCCCACTGGATATGAGATTGAGTTTTTTACTCAAGAACACAAACAAACAACTACTTCTGGTTTCATTCACATGAGTTTTAGTGGTTAAATCTAAATATACGACAATATATGTCACATGATTCTCGCTGATCGAGATAGATGTTAGTCTTTCAACAAAAAATAAAATAAAAAATAAAAAATAAATAAAAATAAAGTGTTAGTGTGCAACACTTAGCATATATAACGTTTAATCGGAATTTTAATAGTTTGAACAATTTTAGATGAATATAGATAGTTATATAACTTCGAAAGATTACCTCTATTGTATATTACCAAATAATAAAATAAGATTAAAAATGTCATGTCTCATATGTGATCTGTCTAAAGCATGCAATATGTATACTTATTGCTTAAATGTTCTACAATTAGTGCGACTCCAATCCGACATTTAAAAACCGATTCCAGGCAATAATTTTCTAGAAATATTCCTCCACTATTTCAAGTGCCCCAAGAGAGGGGATTTAGGAAGGGGGAGGATTTTGGCCAAATTAAGATTGGAGATCGTTAGGTTGTTTTAATTTGTCAGAAAACGAAGATTATGTAGGCATAACTAGGGCTTGGTGATTGACATCGGGGAGGAGGAGGAGCTGGTAACAGTAGTGAGACTAGTAGGTGGTGACGACAGGAAACACTGATGAGACATCGATTTATGATGTGATGTTAAGATTGGATGTTTTTTTTAGTAGAAAAGGAAAGAGTAAAAAATTACTCTAAATTTTTCTGAAAATAACCAATAAAAAGAAAAATAGAGTAAAACTATTTAGTATTTACTCTCAATTCCTCTAAAAGTGAAGAGAAATAGGTGAATGTATCCTTCTATATATTTTTATAAAGTGAAAAAGTTTTCTACTCTTTTACTCTAAATATAAACGTAAATACAAACACAAATGCTAACAATCAATCGAAACCTAACAAGATTGTAAATATCTCTATTTAATATTACATATGTCAATTTTCTTAACTTAAAGCAATCGCACCTAGTTTTATTTGGGGGAAAATTGGGGGAAAATTGAACTTTTAATTTGTCTAGTAACACTAGTGTATATTCTCCTTCCATATGAACTCTCAATATTAAGCATTTTAAACAAAATTGATTTTGTTAATTGTAAATGTTAAATATTCTACGGAAGACAATTGTAATTGTAAATGTTTGTGTATGGCGTTTTGCATTTGCATTTGCGATCAATTAAAATATTTTATGGAAAACTTGAATTATTTCAAATTTCAAAATTATAAATTTATTTGTACGCATATATATCTCATGTTTTAGAAGAGTCGAAGCATTCAAATGATTGATGCTACTAGTGTTTCACCACTTGTTGTAGTGGTGTGACATGGTATTGGTACAAAGATTAGACTCTAAACGTAGAAGAACAAATAGAATTTTCATCTACAAACCAAAACTTTATAAAAGTTGTCTTTTAGGAAAAAAGGGCTGTTTAAAGAGGACCTATATATCGTATTTGTCAGATCTTGTGTTCTTACTTCTTAGTACAAGTCGTTGCAGCTCTACGCGTGTGATTAAAAAACGGTTCATAGTAGTTCATACGCGTTGACTATTAATTGCTCTCTAAGCTCGTTACTTAAACTTATATTATAATATTTTTATTACAATAAGCTAATATATTCCGTAACGAATCCATATTTATTATATAACGCACATGTTATTTCTTAAGAAAAACTCTGAAACTCCAAAAAAAGGGAAAAAGAACAAAAGGACAAAAGAAGAGGCTGTGTCATACTGGTAAAGAGATCCAGTGGTCCATGCCAGATATTACGATGTTATGTGGTTTATATAATAAATTGTAGATTGATGTGTGGCTTGATCTAATTTGGGCTAACGGATTGAAGCCTAAGGGTTTTCACATTGAACTGTTAGAGCATTTAAGATTATTTCTCACTATTACAGTTAGGTAGTGACAGTGATCGATTTCACATATTGTGTCCAAAAACTAGAGCATTTCACATGAATGTAATTGAACGCGTCATTTTTATATTGTGCTTAGAACTAGAAAACTGAAATTTTCTACTTTTCGCTAACCGACCTTTTAAATCTTTAAATTTTGAATTTTTGGTTTAATCAAATGAATATAGTTTTATTTTAGTTTCACATATACTTACACAAAATTTTGTAAAACGGAGAAGTTTGTGGTGGAATACAGTTAAGACTTCGTTAAATTAGTACTCAATAGATTTATAAATATTTTAAATAATATTTCTATAGAATCTGATTCGGGTTAGTGCAAAAATTAATTAATTTTGATAAGAAGAAGGTAATATATTTTTAGAAATCCATGTTAATAATAAATTAATGACTATATATAACCTTACACAAAGATTACTAAGAAAATATACAAAAGATTATTTTAGTTTTGTTCATTTTTAATTTAATTTGAACTATCGTTGAAGGTCAAAGTAATATAATGTGAAGAGTTCTCGTTTTTATGCGTAACTGATTTTGAAAATATTATGATAGTTTCTTCAACTTCATCAACAATATTAAAGATCATACATATCAAAAATTTGTTTTTACCTACAAAGATATTATTTTTTTATTACATAAATAGCCTAATAGGTTATTAACATATATTTTATTGTGGTAGCCAAAATCAATAATCATTACATATATATATATATATATATATTTCATTTTAGTTTTACTCAGTAAATATATATATTAATATATATATATATGAAAAAATGGAAAGGAGAAAAATTAAATTTTCAAGAAAAGTAAAAAAACAAAGAAAATTAATTTTAAGGTAAATTTCACTTAAAGTCAATAAATACTGGTTTATCAATTAATTTATATTTTCAATTAATAAGATAAATATGGTCTCAACAGTATCAATTAATAGAAATTGTACCGTCATTTGTTTTTCTGTTTATGTGTTATTAAGGCAATACAAAAAATATGCATAAATCACAAAATTTAAGGGAAAAACATAAAAAGGCAAAAACGTGTATATGCTAGTTAGCGTTATAGTTTAAAACGTAGTTACTAGTTATAACCTAGGTAATACAGAAAAAGTTATAACGTAAGTAATTGATCCGTTGAGAAAGAAAGCAATAATTTTTTCAGTTGACAAGACAAAAAAAAAAAAGATAAAAGTTATTGTGTTCACTTTTTGCCAATAAGGATTAAAAGACAACATACTTACATTCACATCACTTTCATTTATTGCCGGAGATACAAACTGTGCAAGATACTATAGATAAATGGAGAAAGACAAAGAGGCAAAATGCCGATGATGTTTGACCAGAAAATGGTAAAAAAACGTTATTTTATGTGCAACATAAACTAAAATAAAATACAATTTAATATATAGACGGAAGAGAGTCTATTGGTCAAAGTCTGACATTCTTCGACACCTGAATCTAGAAAACATCTATAAATACCTCATTTGGTTCATTCCCATATTTCACCAGCAAACATTCTGAATTCAACAACCCATATTGCACCTAAATCACTTCCTCATATACAATTCCTCACACGCATATTTTTTTTTGTTTTATACATAAATATTTGGAGAGATCGGATGGAATTTCTTGAGGTGCCTCGACTTTGGTACATGTTCTTCAACGTTTCCGTCGTAGTTCTTTGCCTTATGTTCTTCAAGCTCTTTCTACGTTGCTGGATATTGCCAGTTCGAACTCAAAAGAAGCTTAGAGAAAACGGATTTTCAGGTCCACAACCTAGTTTTCCATTAGGAAACCTTAATGATATGAAGAAGCTGAAAATGGCCTTGGTAATGGTGGATAATAGCAAATCTTCCACCATAATCAACCATGACATACACTCCATTGCACTTCCACATTTCGCTCGGTGGCAACAAGAATACGGTAACTAATTAATCTCCATTCTCATTTTGCTTTTAAAGTTCCGGACATTCATACCATATAATCGGTTTAGCTACCAACATTTGGATTACTAGATGTAATTATTAACACATATTATTGGTTACGTCTTATGTGACGCAGGGAAAGTGTTTGTTTACTGGCTAGGGATAGAGCCGTTCGTGTACGTGGCGGATCCTGAATTCTTGAGTGTTATGTCAAAAGGTGTATTGGGGAAGAGTTGGGGAAAACCAAATGTTTTCAAGAAAGACAGAGAGCCAATGTTTGGTACCGGTTTGGTTATGGTCGAAGGCGATGATTGGACACGACATCGCCACATCATAACTCCTGCATTTGCCCCTCTTAATCTTAAGGTATATAATATACTTATAATAATTAAACTCTTTTTTCCATTTACATTGGCAAGAGTCCAATTTGTAGAAAATTAATAGGGTGACTAATCTAGTTCAACAATTTAGACTTTATAGTCCTTTCCCAAAAGCATGAGCCACCATTTTTCAGGACATATATATTTCAAGGTCTTATGGTGTTGAAAATACTAGATAAATTTATATATTAGACTCATTCAATTCAAAGCGTCATACTAGAATATTTCTCATTTTCTCATTACTTTTAATTGATCGTCTTAATTAATAGGCAATGACAAATATGATGGTGGAATCAATCTCAAACATGTTGGATCGATGGGCCATACAAATAAACTCGGGCAATCCCGAATTTGACATGGAGAGCGAGATCATAGGAACAGCCGGTGAGATAATCGCCAAGACAAGCTTCGGAGTCACGGGAGAAAATGGAACTCAAGTTCTCAAAAACCTAAGAGCTGTGCAATTCGCTCTCTTCAACTCAAATCGCTACGTAGGCGTACCGTTCAGCAACATTTTGAGTTTCAAGCAAAACGTTAAAGCGAAGGAGCTAGGCCGAGAGATCGATGGTCTCCTTTTGTCGTTCATAAACGAACGGAAGAGGTCTTTGGTCGAAGGAGACGACCAAGGCCACGATCTTCTCGGAATGTTGCTTAAGGCGGATCATAAAGGGAATTTTACGGCAAAGGAGCTTGTGGACGAATGCAAGACGTTCTTCTTCGCTGGCCACGAGACGACGGCTTTAGCACTCACGTGGACGTTCATGCTTCTTGCGATCCATCCGGAATGGCAAGACACGATCAGGGAAGAGATTAAACAAGTCATCGGAGATTCCAAGATCGAATATAACAAACTTGCCGGACTAAAGAAGGTACGTTACCAAACACAGTACAAAACAATCCACGTGCTTATTTATATGCATGCATATATTATATTTGGACGCGTTCACAAATTGTGTACAATTTGGCATGTTCACATTTTCTTAAAAATAAAAAGTTAATGCACGTAAATGTGGATATAATGTAGCCTGATACTACATAAGGTTAAATTAAAAAAAAAAAAAACACAAGAAGAAAAAAACACCTTAAGTATAATTTAAACCTAATTAATATACATACATCTCTGATCACCACTGTGGTCAAAGTCATTGGTCACAAAGAAGTCAAAATCTACGAAACGTACAAATGATCAAAGCATAGAGACGCGTCGCCTCTCTTAGATCAAAACTAGTCAACGACTGCGCAGACCAAAAAGTGACGCACCACGCCACCACGTAACCTCCAAACTGAAAAATCTAATGCCACTAGGCAATATATAGTCATAATGCATATTTTATCTGTTTTTATCCATGACAAAAACGTGTGACACAAGTGTCATTGGTGATACTTTAATTAAATAACACTTTTAGTTAAAAATTAATTAAATCACTTACCTCTTGATTTTTGTATATTAACGAATAAAACTCTGATCATTAATGCAGATGAGTTGGGTGATGAACGAGGTTCTCCGGCTATATCCGCCGGCGCCGAACGCACAACGGCAAGCTCGGAGAGACATTGACGTTAACGGCCGAGTGATACCAAACGGAACAAACATTTGGATCGATGTGGTGGCGATGCACCACGACGTCGAGTTGTGGGGAGATGACGTTAACGAGTTTAAGCCGGAGAGATTTGACGGCGATTTGCACGGAGGTTGTAAGAATAAGATGGGTTTTATGCCGTTTGGATTCGGAGGGAGGATGTGTATCGGTCGGAATTTGACCACCATGGAGTACAAGATCGTCTTGTCATTGGTTTTGTCCCGGTTCGAAATCTCGGTTTCGCCCGGTTATCGTCATTCGCCGACGTATATGCTCTCTCTTAGACCGGGTTACGGTTTGCCTCTAATTGTACGACCACTTTAGTTTGCATTAACGCAGAAATTTCAAATTTTTTTATTTTCGAGTCTAATTAGGATCATTTTTTTTTCTTTGTCGGCAGATCAAAGTTTAAGTTCTTGACTTTTAGTATATTTGTACACATGTGTCTTGTTTTTCCGGATACGGGAATACCACTTCTTTTATTTCTTTGTAATTTCACAAATTAATGCAATATACGATTTTTCAGAAAAATATTGTTTTTGTTTTTTTTTTTGTTTTTTGGGGGTTAAAGGAAATATACTATTTAATGCTATTAATTAGCTATAGACCCCATGATTTGGGGTTAAAAAATATACTAATCAATGCTATAATTAATTAGCTATAGACCCCATGATTAATTATGATTGTTTTTTTTAACTTTCTATTAATTTGCCGAATCTTTAGGTTGTTGGAAGCAGGGTTGATCTAACATAGATTTTTTTTTTGTGTAGATTTTGTCAAAGATTTTTTAAAAATTAATTTAAAATCAAATTCAAATAAATATTCTTGTATTACTTTCTTTGTTGGAAATAAATATATATTTCTTGTTAAAATGTTTTACTAACTCTCTTCCTAAAAAATGTTTTTTTTAGAATTTTTGGTTGTTTCACAAAAAATAATTTTTTATACACATTGAATTAATTAATGTTAATAATTTGTGAACTTCAAGAAATAATCTTTGAAAATATTTGAATTTATGTATTGTTATTGGTTCATAATTAAATAATAATAATTTGGTGAGAGAAAATAATATATTTATAATTAGTTATTATTGCTTTAATTCATTAATGTGAAAACTCCTAAACATCAATTACGTGAAAGGACAAGGTTCATATGAATGGAGAGTTCCAAGGTTGAAAGAGATGTTCGAAGAAGTGGATAGAATAATAGCAATCAAGCCTGGTAGCATTGACCTAGACCAACAGTTCTCATCGATTCACAACAAGGATGGGAACTACACAGTTAAATCGGGTTATTGGTGTTGGACGCATCATGTCAATTGTCCTCAGACAAAACAGATAGAAGAAGGGTCATCAATTTCCCCTCTTTACAACCAACTCTAGGTAACCAAAACGAGACCGAAGATAAAAAATTTCATTTGTAGAGCCCTATCTAATAGTCTTTTTGTTGGACAGAATATGAAAAGGAAAAGGTTGACTCAAACTAAGTATTGTTTTAGATGTGGTGCAACTGAAGACGTCAATCATCTCCTTTTCACTTGTCCATACGCACACGTGATCTGGGCATTATCACAAATGAGAAGGTATTTCTACCCACTCCCTAATTCTTCTATTTACTCTCAAGAAACATACCATGACTTCTTTGGAGGTTATGGAAATCTAGGAATGGTCTCGTCTTCTCCAATATGTATTCAAATCCACAATGGCATATTAAAAAAGCAGAGGATGATGTCACTGAATGGCTTGAGGTAAACATGAGAGAAGAAGGCAGTCGCTATATCGAGACTTGATGACTTGATGACAATTTTATATATTAGACTTGATGACAATTTTGTGTAGTTTAGCTTTATCGAGATTTTCCCTGTATAAAATATAAAATTTAAAAAGTTTGTTGGGAATTTTGTGCTCGTGAGAGCAAAAAAAAACTGGTAACTCATGCACCCAATGAGGACGAAACCTTGAAGCTTAAGCTTCCATTAGAGAGAGGTTAAAAAGATGATGAAACTATAGAATTGTATTGATCAAATCATAATTCGTGATTACATGAATGTATCTAGCTTTATATTGGTGATTACATGAATATACCTAGTCGTAAGATGGGCAAGATTCAACAAACTTCTCATAACAAACTTTAACAGAGATGCCACATGCCTCACTTCATTTGCTCTGTTCTTCATTAAATGCCACGTCGAAATGCCACGTGTCTCCTCTTCATTGGCTATATTCTTCAGCCTTTAAACTCAGTTTCCCGCTCTGTGTTCTTCACTTCTTCAATTCTAACTATTCTTCTATTTCCTATAAGTTGTCGAATTCATTTTGTGAAGTTCTTGTTCTTAGTTGTGATTGTTCTTGAGCTGTTGAATCAATTGATTCATTGCTTAAGGTATTGAGTTGTTGCTTTTATTAGCTTGACTTGGTTGTTTCCAATTTGTAATTTGAATTGAATTTGCGATTTCAAATTGCCATAGATTTTGTGAACTGTAATGATTTTTGTTTGTTTGCCATTCTCGAGATCCCGATTATCACAAATCTAACATAAAAGAGTCTAATCTGTCTCACAGGTTAAGGAAACGGAAACTTCTATAACCAGAAGAGATGAAGTTGTTAGAGAAACAGGTATATACTCTTCTTGTTCCTTTTTATGCTCTGAGTGATAATCTTGTGGTTAATGAAGTGAAACATACAGAAGAAGATCATGGAGGAGGTGGAGGTAAGGATAATGAACTGGATCCACTCATTCTTGTACATTCAGATATCTCATTTGTTCTTCACAAGGTAATTTGCTACTCTTGGCTTTAGATTTTTTTCTGATTCAAAATGATCAATAACTTGTTTGGTATTAGTTAAGGAACCATGTTTTTGTCAATCTGTATTATGAGTCATGTCTAATAATGATTTTCTGGGGATTTCAGATTGATGAGGTTGTTGTGAAAGCTATAGAGCGTAAGACCATTAGCAAACAAGGGACAAGAGAAGTTGAATCTTTCAGATCTGAATTGTCTAATATGATTTCCTCACTAAAGGTTTTTATTCCTTTTACCTATTGTCCTTTGTTCCCTTCTTCTCTAGTGTTTGACTATTTGTTTTAGAATCGTAATATGTTCTAAATATGCAGCTATGGTTTCCTCGACTGCAATTTGAAAAATCAACGGCTACTACTGTTTTGTGCACCTTGTGCCCTGTGGTTGAAGAGTTCGACATTGAAGACGGTCCAAAACCAACAGGAAAGAACAAACCAAAGGTCCCAAAGGTCACAAAGGCAAAAACTCAACCATGAGTCATTGTAATAAGGAATAAACATAGATAAAACCTACGGTATATTCATTTTCTTTCCATATAGAAACTCTTTCCCGATAAGTATAGACAGTATAGTGAACTCATCAAACAAACAATTAACAAATATTGATAGATAATATACTTTTTTTTTTTGTTCACTGTTTTGACCATATCATGTAAATCGTATGGACAAACCATAAATTACGGAGATTGCTTCTCACAATAATAGTCTTTAATAAAAACTACAAAACTTTGAGATAGATGGAAACATAAGAATTAATTGATATATTAAGAAGATAAAAGAAACCAAAAATCCATTAATATATCAATGTTACTTCAAGGGCACAAACTCAAGTCGGCATTTGCTACAACAACTCAGCCTAGACGCCAAATCTATCAGCGCACGGTATTTCTCTCTTATATTGGCGATTTTTCGGGATAATGTCATCTTCTTTAGGTGGTTTGCCTTCTCTAAGATGTAAATCACCGCTTTTTTCTGCTTCTGTTCCTCTATACCCAATCCACTCTACAGTTTCGAGACTCGACACCAAACATTCAGGGACACAACATGGTTGCTTCCACTGAGCTCGGATCTCTCTCGACTTGCCACAGTATCTCTGAGATATCAACAAAGTTTTTTCAAGATTCAAAAAGGGAGGGGGGGGGAGAATGAATGAGGCTGTAACATTATCTTAGGTACATAGAAAGTAACTTACTTGATTGTTTAACCTCAGAACTCGCAGTTTAGGGGAATGTCTGAGTAGAGGACATAACCAATCTGATGAGCAATTAGTACATAGCTCTAGATACTCGAGCTGACAGAGATTCTCACCATATTTTCCCACTATAAGTTGTCTGGCTGAGGTAACACATAAGGAAAGGTGTTTGGCTGACGCAATACATCCCATAAGCTTCGTCGAGTCCTCCTGTCTACTCTTGATTTCTGCCTTCACCAGCTTCGGCATTTTTACTAATGAACGGAACCAACTAAATATAAACTTTTAAATTCTTTAGACAAGGAGCATTGATGACATACTCATAACCATCTGTTCTTGCATAACCATATGGTCTTTCGATGATGTATATGTTGGAACAGAGGCAAATCTAGAAAAGAGAAATTGAAGAACAAAGGCACAAAGGTGAGAGTTTCTTTTCTCTGAATAATACTCTGATTGATGAAATTGAAAAGGAAAACACATGAATTTATATAAATTGAGAGGAAACCCAACAATCACAATTACTCCCACTAACCCCATGAACTCACCCATGAATCCATGATCTCTAGAGATTAAAAACCCAAATTAAACTTTGTAACTGATGTAATTAATTTTGAATCACATCTCAACACTCTCCCTTGATTCAAACTTGCACACTCCAAGCTTGCTTCTGAAATGATCGAACTTGTTCTTGGATAATGCCTTTGTTAGAGCATCTGCATTCTGCTCATTTGTGTTGCAATACTCCAGAACAACTGAACCTTCATTAACCAAGTCTCTTATGAAATGAACCTTGAGTGATATATGCTTCGTTCTTCCATGATATGTTGGATTGTTGGTCATTGCTATTGCTGCCTTGTTGTCACAGAAAATGGTTGTCGCCTTCTTTTGCTCTTGCTTGATGTCTGCTAGAATCCTCCTCAACCAAACTGCTTGTTGTGCTGCTGAAGTAGCTGCCGTATACTCAGCTTCGATGTTGATAACGCTGTCACATTTTGTTTCTTTGAACTCCAGCAAATTGCACCTGAACCAAGAAAGAAAACATACCCAGAAGTACTTTTCCTCTCTTCCAAACATCCTGCCCAATCACTGTCTGTGAACCCAACTAACTCAAACTCTGAAACCTTGTTATACCAAACACCATAGTCTCTTGTTCCAGCAATATACCTTAGCAACCTCTTTGCTGTCCCAAAGTGCTGCTTAGTAGGACTGTGCATAAACCTGGAAAGCACACCGACTGCATAAGAAATATCAGGTCTAGTATGAGTTAGATAGATAAGACCTCCAACTAAGCTCCTGAATTTTGTTGCATCTGCTTTTTCTGTTCCATCTTCCATCTGCAGCTTCTCATTGACATTCATAGGAGTTTCCACAGCATTACAATCTGTCATGTTGAACATTTTCAGCAACTCACGATGCATACTTATGTTGAAACAAAATCCCATCTTCACTGTCTAACCTCAGACCAAGGAAAAAATGCAGCAATCAAGATCTGACATCTCAAACTTCTTCATCATACTTTCTTTAAAATCAGCAACAAGTGATGCATTAGAACCCATGTAAATCATATCATCACATATAAGCACACATAAGGATCTCACTTCTTTCTTCTGTAAAGATTAGGCTCACTTTTGTTTCTTTCAAAACCAGTTTCTGCAAAGAAAAAATCAATCTTGTTGTACAAAGCTTTGGGCGCTTGCTTAAGCCCATACACGCTTTATGCAACGTAAACAAATTCTTCTTTGCCTTCAACAACAAAACCTTCAGGCTGGTCAATGTAAACTCTTAGCAGCTCACCATTGAAGGCTGATTTAACATCAAACTGATATATTGGCCAATGCATATAAGCTCCAAAGGCAATTAGAGTTCTTACGATGTCAAACCTTGCCACGGAGAGAACGTTTCTTCATAATCCACTCAATATTCTTGTGCATATCCCTACAAGCCTTGCCTTGTATTTTTGAATCTTACCATCTGCATGATACTTAGTTTTGAACACCCACTTCACACCATTGAATGTTTACCATCGGGCTCAACTAGTTGCCATGTTTGATTTTTCTTATTGATCTCTCTTGACCATTGCTTTTGCCAATCTTCTTTCTTGAAAGTTCTTGGATTGGACATGAAAAATGCATGTGCATCCTCATATATGTCACGAGGATCTGAATTTTTGAGGTGTGAACTTGAACTTCTTTTCATTGTTTGACTCACTTTGATTGAAGTGGTGAATTTGGGGCTGAATTTTCATGTACATCAACTGCACAAAAACTCCACAAGTTCACCATTGTCACCTTCACGCCAACTCAACTGCATCTTCATCAAAGGTAACGTTCACTTTCAACAATCTTCACGGGATTATACAATCTATATCCTTTAGGCGTATGATATCCTAGAAATAAGCATTTCTCAGATTTTCCATCAAGTTTTTTTCTGTTATGAGCATCAATAAGAGAGTAGCCAACACAACCGAAAACTTTCAAGTGGCTTACCCCAGGTTTTCTTCCACACCATGCTTCATATGGAGTTCTGTTTAGGACTGTTTTTGTAGGTGAAATGTTCAGCAAATACACTGCTGTCTTCACACTCTCTGCCCAAAAATGATTTGGCAGATTCTTCTCCTTCAACATGCATCTTGCCATCTCCACCACTGTTCTGTTTTTCCTTTCCGCTACACCGTTTTGCTCTGGTGTGTAAGCTATAGTAAGCTCATGGTGTATCCCTTCTTTTTCACAGAATTGGTTGAACTCAGTGGATGTGAACTCTCCTCCTCGGTCAGTCCGCAATACCTTGACTTGCTGCCCACTTTGTTTCTCCACAAGGGCCTTGAATTTCTTAAATACTTCGAATGTTTCTCCTTTAGATTCCATGAAATAAACCCAGATCATCCTGCTGTAGTCATCTGTCAACATAAAAAAATACTTGCTGCCACCAAGGGAAGCAGTCTGCATCGGACCACACAAATCAGCATGAACAATCTCAAGACGTTGAGTTGCTCTCCTTGAGTTTCTTACTGGGAATGACCTGCGAGTTTGTTTTCCATATATGCAACCTTCACACCGCTTAAAACCATCAATCTTAGGTAAACCAACAACCATATCCTTTTGATTTAACACCTTCAACCCATTCTCATGTTAGGTATGCACAGTAAATGTCCTGACTTGAAATATATGAAACTTTAGCAACCAGAGCACTTGTTTCAACAGAAGACATTTCTAATGGATATAAGTTGTTTGCTGCCTTTTTCACCACTGCTAAGGTAAGGTCAGATTTCTTATCCTTGATAACACATGCATTCCCATCAAAGCACACATAGCAACCATTTTCAACTATCTGTCCTATGCTTAACAGATTTTGTGTAAGATTAGGAATGTAATAGACATCATAGATGAGTTTAAGAGTACCATGACCAGCTTGGATAGCAACGTCCTCTCCCTTCAACTTGGACTTCTTTGTCATCTCCAACCTTCACCTTCAGCTTGTGCGACTCATCTATCTCCTTAAACAATGATTTGATTCCCGTCATGTGATTTGAACAACCGCTGTCCAAATACCACACATTTTTGGATGCTTCCTCACTTTTGTATGCCATAAAAAGTCTGGGCTGCTCATCCTCTTGCTCAGCAAAACTTGCATGCTTTTGTTCTCTTTGCTTCTTCCAACAATCAGCCTGGATATGACCATATTTTTTGCAATAATGACATTGGATATTGCTCTTGTTGTTATCTTTGTTGTAGAACCGATTGAAGTTGTTAGATTGATCAAAAGAACCTCCTCCTCTGCCTTTTCCATAGGCTCCACGACCTCCAAATTTGCCTCGTCCTCTACCAGCTCCAAAAACATTGCTACCACTGCTGGTTTTTTGACCAAACTGCTCTCCCTTCACCTGGAAAGCCTTCTTCTCAACCTTGTCAAGCTTCTTACCGAGACGATCCTCATGAGACAACAAAGAACTCATCATCTCATCAAAGCTATATGAACTCATAGCATTAGCTTCCATAATTGCAGGAACTACATACTCAAACTTTGGAGTCAGACTTCCAAGAACTTTACTCACAACAGTTTCGTCGGACGGAAATTCACCATAAGATTTCATCTAGCTGACAATGGTTGACACTCTAGCCAAATACTCTTGTATAGTTTCTTTCTCATTCATCGAAAGCATCTCAAACTTGTGACGAAGAGTGCATGTTTGATGATGACCGATCTCAGTACTCTTGCAGGATCTCCCAAGCTTCATGAGATGTATCCACCGTTAGGATCCGAGACAAAATGTCTTCGTCCAATGCCGATTGAATCAGAAATAACGCCTTTGCATCTTTCTTGCGATTCTCCCGTAATCGCTGATCAGGTTCTGCTGGTTTTGTGTCTTCAAATCCATTTTCCACCAAATCCCAAACCTCTTGAGATCTGAACATCGTCTTCATCTTGAGACTCCAAAGATGATATTTTTCACCCTTAAATAACGGAACTAGAACTTGCTGGTTTGCTCCATTGCCTGCCATGGCTTCTCAATCAAAGGGACTGAAACCTTTGCTCTGATACCACAATGTTGGAACAGAGGCAAATCTGGAAAAGAGAAATTGAAGAACAAAGGCACAAAGGTGAGAGTTTCTTTTCTCTGAATAATACTCTGATTGATGAAATTGAAAAGGAAAACACATGAATTTATAGAAATTGAGAGGAAACCCAACAATCACAATTACTCCCACTAACCCCATGAACTCACCCATGAATCCATGATCTCTAGAGATTAAAAAACCAAATTAAACTTTGTAACTGATGTAATTAATTTTGAATCACATCTCAACAGTATAAGCTTTGCAATGACGGGACTGCGATTTTGAAGGTCATCACAGAATCTGTGATCCTTCGACGGACAATCAGAGTTTCAAGGATAGGGCAAGCGGATAATAGCCTATGAACAAGTTCATCCCCGTAGAAGAATTTGACACATAGAAGGGACAGATCCTTGAGGGACTGGAGAAATATTGTCGAAGGAATATCCCAAATCCCCACGTCTTGGAGGCATAAAACCACGAGTCCTTTGCATGTAAACAAGCTCCTAGGACACGGCATGGGTTCTAAAAGGTAACGGATATGAATAAGCTCAAGATTACGCACATGTCTAGCCACTGCAATATCAACCCATCTTTCATGTTCTTCAGGTTTACAATTGATCCCAAGCCTGAGATGCAATGTTTCTAGAACTTGAGCCTTGCTTAGCAGCGGAAATTTGTTGATAAAACGTGACGTATTCAATGGAGAACCATAGTCAAGCCTTGGAACCAGTTTCCACGAGAAATCGTTTTACAGAAAAATTTACGCATCTTTTTCAACCAGTGACAATATCTTCACGAGCAAATCGTCACTCAGCTCACAAATACTGGTCATATTAAACCAACCTTCAAATCTCCTCTGCTCGCTCTCAATTAGCCTCACTGATAATCAGACAAAACCCTAGCAAATTTTTTTTTTTTTAAACAGAGACTTTAATAGCATCAGCACACAAAAAGAAGAAAGAAAGATCTCCTAATCAAATCATGGTTCACAATCACAAAACTTCGTAATTTATATGAGAAAGACCTAACCTTTTTTCTTACTTCTGTCTCCTAAAACGGATGAGCTCAGATTTCTGTTTGGTTTGATTTGGCTCTATCAGTTCAGTTTATATATTTTTTATTTTCCATTGTTTTGGTTTTGGACTCGGTTTTCGTTTATGTATAGCAAAATTGCGGCTCACACAATTTCCTCAACCAACAATTAAATAATAGAATTTTTTCTTTTTTTTGTCAAATGACTCAAATCTTAGAAATTTTCTTTTAAGCTTAAAAAGTTAATTAAGTAAAACGCCAAATTTGGGAGAAAAAGGAAAATAATAAGGTAAATATAAATTAAATAAATGGTAATATAACAAAATACATATTTTGAATTTTAATTTTATCCCTTATTTAACTCTTATTAATATCCTGAAATATTTAATATGTTTTTATGTAGATGTTTTATTTATCATTTGATTTTTTTTTCTAAAAAAACTGAAATCCTAAACTTTAGCCTTATTTAAATCTTTATGTCAAATAATAAGTATTATCTATTATCAAACGACTTTTTTCTGTCAATTAAATTTTGATGTAACATTGTTTATATAAAAACAAGATTAAGATCCGTGGATTAAAAAATAGATTTTAAAGTTCATTGTTAATATTTGAATTTTAAATGGTAATACATATTTTTGAATTTTATTTGGTAACTTTTTCTTTAAAACATGATTTAAAACTCACTCAATATATCTTGTAACGCAAATTAACATTATATTCTATCATAAGAAAACTGGATTTTAACTCTACTTACAATTTAACCTTATACTAGATACGATCCCGCACTACAATGCGGGATGATATATTTGTTTAAGTAATGTAAATATTTTTTTGAAAGAGTTACTTTTGTAATATTATAAAAGATATTAAAATGTGAAAGTATTATTATTCTCAAATATAAAATCATGGAAGATATTATTTGATGTATTGTAGTATATTGATAATTGTGAATTTGGTAATTTTATTGATACAATATTATTATTAGTGTAAATTTGATTTAATCCATATTAGTAGAGTTTAAGGTATAAATATGATTTAAATGTACATGAAATCTATATATATTTCACATGTAGCATTTTGAAGGTAATTTATTTTTCCAAAAAATAGTATAATAAAATTATATAATGTTCTCAAACTTTTTTGTTAAAATAACTGTTTTACTATTTTGATTTCATAAGCTAAGATTTTTTTTTATTGCATAGTATAATTAACCAAGAAAAACAATTTAACATAATAAAAATCCTAACATATTACTTTGCATAAAAGATTAGTAAATAATTAGAAAAGAGGACGAAATTACTTTTGGCCTTTTGGGTCTCCATTACCATCTCCCACACTACATGCATGAATATAAAAAAAAAAATTTAGAAAAGAAGACATACCTGCTTATAATATTTAATGTGATGTATGAGCGAGATCACTTTCTTATGTGATATTTTAAATTAAAAAAAAATATAAATGGTTTAATCTTGTAAGGTTAAGAGTATTCCTGATCTTTTATATATATATCCTGATCAAAACACTTGTAAAAAAATATAATTGATCTCAATCAAACAAATATGATGTAAAATTTAGTCGATATTAAATAATAATTTAACTTTTTAATCAAGTTAATATATTTATAATAATTTAAAGTTTTGATCAAAATAAAATATTTCTGATATTTAACTTTATAATATTCAATTTTTTTTAAGAAAATGAATTAGAATATTCATATATTAAAGTTAATATATTAGAAAATCAATAGAATAGATATGGAAACTTATGAAAGCAGTATTTTCCATCGGAAAAAAGCATATTCCTAGAATAAATCCTAATATCTTGCAAACAATAAATAACTTTGGAATTTTACTTTTTAAAATTCAAAACCAGCACCTTCCTTTAAGGATAAATGTAAATAAATCGACAAAAGTATATGAGCTAGTCCAATATCATTATTGTATTCATCGAACATATTATACAGTTTCATAAACGATATGCTTACATTATGAAATGCTAGGTTTATTATGAAATCTATTCGTTTTGTATTTTTCCGACATCAAAACCATATATAATTTGCACTAAAGTCACGGAAATATTTTTTGTAGCAAATATCTAATATAAAGTAAATTCTTCCAGATCTTTTTCCTAAGTGTTTCTGTTTTTATAAATGTTAGACAACATTTGTTGTCTTGTTATGCCAGCAAAGTTTAGCTCATAACCTGTACCTAAATTGTTGAAAACCACCATTAGAATATCTTCTGGAAATAAACATATATTCTCTTCTCTTAACATAAGAGATTAGAGCTCTTGACCAAAAATTAGAAGCCAAATCTTTAGGATTCTCTTTCTTAGGTTTCTCTTCCTTAGGGGTGATTGGTTGGAGCTTTAGACTTTTCTAAAGCCATATTTTTGTCTAAAGATTTAAATTGAAAGCAATCATACTTTATAAATAATTGAATTGAAAGCAATCATGCTTTATAAATATTTTTCAAAGCCAAAACAACTTTTAAAAACCTAAAGTAATTTTTATTGTTTTAACCCTTTTTTGGAATAAAAATCTAAAGTCATATATTTTGTGCTTTGAAAAAAATTCTATGGCTTTCCATTTTTTATTTAATTTCTTGCTCCGTAGATAAACCTCTGAAAAATCTACAGAAAATTATCTATTAAAATCCTAAATCTACCAATGACCAAACTTCTCCAACTATGCTAAGTTTTAACGCTACATAAACACATCGTAGTTATCAACTTACTTTAATAAAATTTAACAAAATGAAAAATGAAAAAAGAAAACAAATGAACTTCGACTAAACAAAAAATTGTTTTCAGTAAGTTAAATAAATATCAGAGAGGAACATCCATCTCTGTCTTTTGGAAAAAGGGTTTCGAGTTTAAAGTTAATATGAATTGTCTTATTTATAGATGCATTTAGTCAGATGCGTTCTTATTGATTTGTTAGGTGTTGATAAGAATGAATATTAGAATATCTTGGAGGTTAAGTTATTTTTATTATGTTTGTTGTGAAATTAGAGAAATCTTTTTATTTATATGCCAAAATTTTATATGCAACATAAGGTATTTAACATATCTATTGGAATGTATTTTAGAAGATGCTAGATAATGTTTTATTATATACGATTGCTGTAAATAGCAAGTAAGATTTGAAAAGATTGAGATCTTTAGTGCTATTTGTTAGGGAATTTATAAACCTTTTAATATAAAAATACGGTTTATTAGGGATTTGTCGATTGTTTAGTGCTTTTTATTAGGGAATTTATATATATAAAAAAATTATTATGATTTCTTTTTTGTCAACCTAAAATTGTTATGATTATTAGTAGGATTTTATATGCAAACAAAATAACAGTTAGTTATTTAATATCACTACATTGAATGATATTGTTTTTACGTAATGTAATTATAACTATAAATGATTGAATGATTACTTATATTTAACGATTTTAATGACCACTAAGAAGAGACACAAAATTTTGATATAGTTTATTTTAATTAAAATGTAGAAGTTTATTTTAACTATATTAAAATATATATCATTAAAAGATTTTGTGAATATTTATATCATTAACCACTAAATCGGATTTGTTAATATTTTATGTTCACTAATAAACATTGTGCTAAAATTAACAAATCCGATTTTTTTGGATTATTAACAAATCTTTTTTGGAATATTAACAAATCTGTCTTTTTTTTGGTTAACTACAATATCCAATTATTAACAAATCTGTTTTTTGTTTTTGAATATTAACAAATCCGATTTTTTTAATAATAGAATATCCGATTTTTTTGTGTAAATCAATATCCGATTGTGCAAATAATTTAAATCAGATTTTAATAAATCCGATTTTTTTGGAATATTAAATATATAAAGAAATCGATGGCCATGATTAGTGGAAAAAAAATTGATGGCCATGATTTAATTAAATGATAACATAATAACTAATGACTAAAATACCCTTAACGAGAGATTAAAATTTTTTCTTTGAAGTAATGACAATGTGATGTAAATATTAACACTTTTTAATGTTTTTTTAAAAGTGTACTCTCCAAATAATATATAAAATCCAAAATTTTGAAATAGTTTATTTTAATTAAAACGTAGAAGTTCATTTTAACTATATTAAAATATATATCATTAAAAGATTTTGTGAATATTTATATCATTAACCATTAAATCGGATTTGTTAATATTTTATGTTCACTAATAAACATTGTGCTAAAATTAACAAATCTGAATTTTTTGGAATATTAACAAAAAAAAATTGGAATATTAACAATTTTTTTTTGTTGCTAACCACAATATCCGATTATTAACAAATCTATTTTTTTAGAATATTAACAACTCGAATTTTTTTAATAATAGAATATCCGATTTTTTTTGTGCAAATAAAATTAAATCAGATTTTCACAAATCCGAATTTTTTGGAATATTAAATATATAAAGAATCGATGGCCATGATTTAATTAAATGATCACATAATAATTAATGACTAAAATATCCTTAATGAGAGATTAAAATTCGTTCTTTGAAATAATGATAATGTGATATAAATATTAACACTTTTTAATGTTTTTTTTATAAGTGTACTCCCCAAATAATATATAAGGGATTATAGCATAACAAACAGATTGATCCAAACAGATTGATCCATCCGTTTCCCACACAAAATCTAGACTTGAACAAAAGTTGCCAAATACCATAAGAAATTGAAAGAAAAATTCCTGAAACAAAACCATCATGTCAAGCATTTGATGATGAGTGGCTATTAAAATGTGAGAAGTCAATCTTTATGACATCATCAGTGAAAAGCATATGTTGACAAACACCTCATAAACAGAATAAGAAAGAGCTTACACACATCTTCTTCACTGCAACGATGAAGCCGATGGTATCAGTGGTGTGACTGATCAAATTTCGGATATTTCTTGTAAGAGTATTTGGTGTTTTGTTTCCGTCTCTTACTACGAAATAAATGGGCCTTACAAGGCCCATTATCAATTCTTTATCACCTGTCATCATGTGTACATTGTTCATCATTAATAATTGATATTAAAAACATATTTTTTTGAAGTTTAAAAAAAAAATCATGAAGAAGATATTTTAATTATAAATATTTTCGATGATATTTTGTTTGGCTCATTTATACAGTAGTATGGACTTACTAGTTACTACTACTAGTCTTATGTAGATCAATTAAAATTTGTCATGAGTTTTTCAATCGTTCCGCTCAATTTTTATTTGACTTTTTGATATAAAACAAAATAAAACCCTTCCAACGATTATAGTTGGGTTCGATTCACATATAGATATTTTGTTTTCTTCCGTAAATTTAGATTATTGAAAGATCTCGATTGAAAACCATCACATATGTCGCTAAAGCAAATATCTTCCCATCGGATGGGTGATTAAATAAATTAATTAAATACCGCACTGTTCTTTAAATTCACCAAATAGTCGGTTGATGATGAAACGTATGTGTTTCCAGAAATTCGTTTTATTAAAAAAGCAACAAAAATACATGAACCAAAAACTTCTTAGTGGCCACTACACGAGTATTTCACTGGTAGAAGATTTTTTAAGAAAATTGTAGATTCTTAAGATCTGAAAATGTAAAACTTTAATAAACGATGAAAAATAAAACATAGTTACATAAAACCTATATACCTAACCAACGACAAGTTGAACTAATTATTAAACTCCTGATTACTGAAAACGTTGGGATTCAAGAGATTACATGTTCGATTCGTGGATCAATTTCTCATATAACTTTATTGGCAAAAAGTTATTCTTCTATGACTCCTTCTATTCTACATAACCTCCTCTCCTTCTTCTTTTATAAAAACCCCACTCTACCCTTAATGAAATTTGAATAAAATAATCAAGAAAATAAAAAAAAAAATAGAAAAAGAAGGAAGGTGGGTGCGACAATTAACTGAAGTGGGGCCCTTTTTTTTTCTTCTACTTCTTCCTGAGCGGGTAGTTGGGAGAAATAACTGAATATTTTTCTCTCTCTTCGAGATCTGTTCTTCTTCTTGCGCTCTCTCTTCGCGATTTCTTCTTCTTCTTGAGCATTGCTTTTTCTCACCGGATCTGCAGCAGATCGTGACTTCTGAGCAGGTATAAATGCAGGATTTTGTTGTTGTATTGTAGAAGTTTGTAGATTTGGTTTTTGAGGTTTTAATTTGGAATTTTTATCTACAACATTCTGATTTTTAACTCACAAATTAGAAAACCCATGCTTATATGTACCTATTAAACTTGTTTTTGAAGACTAATCTATGGATTTTAGAGTTGAATCGAAGTGAAATCAGATAAATTGGTAGATTGGAACAGAGTAACGAGTTCGTATTACTGGTACAACTGGTATAACTGGTATAACTGGTTTTATATGCATTAATGTTATTTTTTTTTTTTGCAGACGACAATGAGTAACATAGGAAGCACAATTATTCATTTTGATTATGGGGGATATTATTCAGATGACGGAGATGACGTACGTTGGAATCGAAAAGAAGCTCACATTTACACTTTAGTCATAAAGAGAAGTTTGGATGAGGTCACGTATGATGTCTTGGTTGATAAAATATGCGTGAAGATTAAGGTGAGCAAAGTTATATTAAGTCGATATTTAGCATTCCTTTGGTAGTGTTCAAGAGGCCATCATATATCATGATGATGATGTTTTTGGATATTTAATGGATGTTGACCAAGATCAGTGTAAGTGTTTGCTGAGTTGATTGACGTGTGATGGAGAAAACCCTACTTAAAGTCTCTGAGTCGTCAAAGTAGATGATGTTACCAATGAGGAGCTTGCAAGTGATGCTAGAGCTAACGATGGTATATGTATTAGTAACAGTGAATGCAAACCATCAGAACAACATGAGCTGGTTGAGTATGAGGGTTTAGACATTGTCCCTGGCGTAACCATTACAGATGGTATAAACGAGTTGGGTCAGTATGATGATTTTAACGTTACAGAGGATACATTGGGAGTAGATGTGGATACATCGGCAGTAGTTGTTGGAAACGTTGGAAATGTTGAATGGGAAGATGGTATTGGTCTGACGGTAGGGCAAGAATTTGAAAGTAAACGGGAAGTCCAAGATTTAGTCGAGTCGGCTGTACATCGAAATTGTTTTGAAGTTAAAACAGAGAAGTCAACAACTACATTATTAGTGTACAAATGTCGTGTGCAAGGTTGCAAATGGAAGCTACGAGCAGCGAAGCTGAAGAATTCGGAGTTCTTCTCAGTTAGAACATACCACAAAATGCATATATGCATTCGGGCAGATACAAGTACAATGAAAAACAAAAGAAAAGGTACATCACGGTTAGTTGCATCGGTTGTGCATGAGGATTACCCTGGTGTATTCAACACACCACGTCCAAAAGATCTCATAGGTATGGTTCAAGTAAGAAAGGGTGTTAAGGTCTCATACTCCACAGCTTGGAGAGGGAGAAAACAAGCTAGTGATGCGGGGAACTGTGAAGAGTTATACGATGTTGCCATCGTACTTGTACATGTTAGAAAAGGTTAATCCGGGCACAGTGACACGGGTGAAAGTGGATGATGATCAAAAGTTCAGATACTGCTTCTTTGCATTAGGAGCTTGTATTGAAGGTTTTAGAGCAATGAGGCAAGTGATTATTGTGGATGGAACACATCTAAAAAACTGCTATGGCGGATCGCTTATTATGCTTCAGTGATCCCGAACGCACACTTATCCCATTGCATTTGGTGTAGTTGATAGCGAGAATGATTTAAGTTGGGGGTGGTTTCTAAATACATTGAAGACAATAATCCCGGACAGCCCTAGACTTGTGTTTGTATCTGACAGACACAAAAGCATTATTAAGAAGGTAGGCGAAGTCTATCCAATGGCGCAACACGGGTATTGTATATTTCATATTTCGCAAAATGTTAAATTACATGTGGCCACCCACAGAGAAGATGTTGCTGCGAGATTCAGGGAAATCGCTCAACTTTACAACCCAAGCGAGTTCTTACATTCGTTGGAAGATTTTTTAAACCGGTATCCTGGGGTCCGCGTGTATTTCGATGAAAGTTTCAAGAAAGACAACAGTAAATGGGCGAGATGTTTTTTTCCAGGTGAAAGGTACAATATTGATACTACCAATCTAGTTGAATCTCTCAATAATGTTTTAAAGGATGCAAGGAAGTATTCGTTGTTGCCGATGTTTGATGTAATTGTGGCGAAACTTTCCGAGTGGTTTAACAAATGGAGGAAGCTTTGTGGTGAGGTACCGAATACGCAAAAACTAGTGCCAAAGGTGAATAGCATAATGCACGATCGATGTGAGAGTGCGAAGAAATTCACAGTAACGGAGCTTAACACGTACCTTCTGGAATATATGGTGATGGGACTTGATGGTAAAAATTATTTGGTTGATTTGAGGAAAAAATCTTGCTCTTGCAATCATTTTGATATAGATAAATATCCGTGTGAGCATGCAATAGCAGCTAACAGTGATTATGTTGCGAGCACGGGAAATGAAACTCACGTACATGAGTTGTGTTCTAAATACTACTTCGTTGATCAATGGTGTGCAGCGTATTGCAGGACAATTTACTTAGTGCCTCATTCCTCAGATTGGGTTATTCCCGATGAAATAAAAGCTCAATGTGTTTTACCTCCACATTATGAACCCCAAAGAGGAAGAAAGCAAGTTACGCGATATCCTTCAGTTGGCGAGTATCGACGGAGAAGAAGCTCTATGTGGTCTACATTTACTGCTTAATTATATTATGTAATGCATGGAATAATATAATTGGACAATCATATTTTGTGTTATTAATGGACATGCATGGGCATAACCTCCAGTGGTTACGTATTTGATTTAAAAAAATTATTGGGCATGCATGGAATAAACAAGTGTAGTGGGAGAATTGTTTATTCCTCCGTCACTTTTTATTCAAATTAAAAAGGTGTAGTGGGAGACTTGTTTATTCTCCCCATATATATAGCCCAGAAACTCGGCCCAGTCATAATAACTCTCATTTTTATTATTATTTTTAAATAATTATAAATACATCTAATTAATAAATTAATATGTAAAAGATACAATTACTTTTAGGAAATTCAACTTATACCCTATACCCAGTCATATTTCACGTTTTTATAAAGTTTTAAGAAAATATTGGGTTTCAATCAACATCTTCCACTATCTACTATATACTCTTATGGTCACTTTGTGATTTTTGACAACTTATTGATGAAAATCATTCATAATACACAATTTCATACATATAATTATGCAAATATGTTTTGATTGTTAAATAAATGACTATAATTATAAGTTTAACTAAAAAAATAGAATTTAAATGACGGTTTAACTGAATATATCGTAAATCACGAAAATAGTTTAACTATTCAGTTTTGGTTTAACTGGTAACTGGTTTACTCATTTGGTACAACTAGCCTATTTATTCAATATTTTATTAAAATGACGGCGCCATGTGGACAAGGAGAAACTATTGTTTAAACATGATGGCGCCATGTGGACAGTAAATTTATATTATTTTAAAAATGACGGCGCCATGTGGTAAAATGACGGCGCCATGTGGACAGTAAATTTATATTATTTTAAAAATGACGGCGCCATGTGGTAAAATGACGGCGCCATGTACAACAAATGACGGCGCCTTGTACCGGCGAGAATTCTAGTTGTACCGATGAGATTTCTAGTTGTACCAGCGATCTCATATGACTTTATTAGTATCTCACATGACCTTATTAGGATCTGACATGACCTTATTAGTATCTCACATGACCTTATTAGTATCTCACATGACCTTATTAGAATACTAGTTGTACCGGTGAGAATACTAGTTGTACCGGCGAGAATACTAGTTGTACTGGCGAAAATACTAGTTGTACTGGCGAGAATACTAGTTGTACAAAGCAGAATACTAGTTGTACCTACAGAATACTAAGTACGGCTGAGAATACTAGTTGTACCGGCGAGAATACTAGTTGTACCGGCGAGAATACTAGTTGTACCGGYGAGAATACTAGTTGTACCGGCGAGAATACTAGTTGTACCGGTGAGAATACTAGTTGTACCGGCGAGAATACTAGTTGTACCGCGAAATACTACTAGATCATGAATACTACTGCAGAGAATACTAGCTGCATAAGCGAGAATACTAATAGTACAAAGTAGAATACTAGTTGTACCGCTGAGAATTAGTCAGTATCAGAGAATACTAGTTGTACCTGGAGAATACTAGTTGTATGAGAATACTATTGTAATTGGCAGTGAGAATACTAGTTGTACCGGTGAGAATACTATCAGTACCGCGAGAATACTAGTGACCGTGAGAATACTATTGACAAAGGAGAATTTTACAGTGATGGAAATTTTAGTTGTACCAATAGAAATTTTAGTTGTACCGATGGAAATTTTAGTTGTACCGAAACCATCCTAATACAAGTCCGAAACACAAAAGACGTCCTAAAACAAATTGCATGTTTTTCAACAGCATTATTTTTCCCTTTCCCTTTCTCTTCAAAGATAAGCGCCCGCTTAAACTTAGACTAAGCCACACCCTCTTCCCTGAAGACACATTCAACCTTGGTGGAGCACCAGGAGGTCTAGGTACGACGGGTCTTGGAATCAAAGGAGGTGCAGGTGTCGTTTCTGCATAACCATCGTCATCGTCATCGTCATCTTCGCCGATAAGCTTCTATGCCGGGTCATTGCTGACCGAGGTTCCACCTGCCTCAGAGCGCTCACGGCGGGTCCCACCCATCTCTAGGGCTGTCTGTTGTGCTGGAGTCCCACCCATCTCAGGGGCTGTATATTGTGCTGGAGTCCCACCCATCTCATGCACACCTTGTGCTGAGGTTCCACCAGTCTCATACGAAGCTGACAACCATTATTTGGAAATTAGACAATTCAATTTGAAAACTATTTTGTTTTTAAATTAAACAATGCTAACCTCTTTGTGGGACCTCCACGAAAATCACATTCTCCCATGTCTTTCTTCTCTCCCGCCTATGTTCCGCCATAAAATCATCCATGGTTTTCTGCTTCTTTGTTACAACAACAAGCTGCTCCTTAACCTGCGCCAATTCACTCATAACAGTCCGCAATTGTGTCCRCAATTGTTCATTACTCGAGCTGTCGCTCGCCTCGTGGACGCTTGAGGGACTGGGCCGCATGGGAACTGGCCGCCCTGGGACTCGCTGCCTGGGGACTCCCGCCGACTGCCGCCCTGGGTACTGCTTGACAATCTTTATATTATACAAGTTTTCCCAAAATATCTTTCTCAAGCAGTTGACTAATATTTGGTTCCATTCATCAACAATCGGGTCAATGCCATCCACTTCCTCTCTAAGATCAACATCAAAGAAAAGCTCACCCAAGCAAATAAGATCATAAGACGCCTGTAATCCTCAAGAGCATAATACTATGAATATCCTGCGCGTATAGTCCAAATAAATTTACATAATCTTCAGGATGCATAATATGATACTAAAATAAACAAATCTGAATTGATACCTTTGTCTCTCCAAGCTTGTTATATATTTCCTTCAACCTATATCCTTTATAGCTTGTTTCTCGGTACGTCTCTTTGCACATCTTTGGACAAGATGTGTCTGCGTTTGGAACAGGTACTCGATAAGCTGTCTTCAATGCTGGTATACATTCAAATGCCAGCAACTACACATAAAAAAAAAAATACAAGTTGAAATAGTTAAACCATTTAAACCATTTAAACCATTTAAACTATATAAACTAGTTAAACAGCTGCTTACCTCCAACGGCAATATGAAACCTGCTAATGTCCAGCTCGCTGCCACCTCTCCACCGAAATGATCCATTAGATGCCACACCATCTTCACAGTATCATCAAATGTAAAACGTCCCCACGGGAAGATTTTACAAAATTCTAAATTATCAACTACCCTCAGAATAAACTTCTCGATCTTTCCTCCAACCATCTTTGATCTTCCATAAATCACCGTCGACAGGAAGTACAGAACAGCCATCTTCAACCTATCATTGCCAGGCCCCATTTCCCCCAACTTATCACGCACATCTTTGACTTCCACGTTTTCCGTCTTGAAATATCTCTTCACAAAGTCCATACTCCCTGCCTCCTTATAATCATTCGGGTAATGATCGCAGTATAATCCTGAGAGGCGAGCATGTTCCCTGATAGAGTATCTTATGGGAACACCATTGACAACGAACCAAATTTGATTCTTCCTATCCGTTATCGCTGTCCGTAGGAGCAACATCCACATCCCCATCACCTTTCGGTTTTGTACGCCCTCCATGTGGAAAAGGTGTTTGAATTGCGGGTGCTCGGTAAACCACCTCAAGCCATCCTCATCATTCATCAGTAAGGTCTTAAGATACCTTACAACTCTGAATTGATCGCATCTCGTTTGAAACTTGGAATATTCCATATAATCCTTCTCATCGAAGTAAAAGCCATTAGGTTGCATTGCTTCGGCAAATTGTGATCTCTACAATAAAAAAATACAACACTTAGGTAACACAACAATCATAACTTAAATTCTAGTTGATCCAGTTATACTAAACGATCCAGTTATACTAAAACACACCAATCTCGAAACTTAATTTAAATTTTCTTACCGTTTCATCTCGCGCGCCTTCTGGAGTTTGGCGCGACTGAGGAGAAGGCGGCTTAGGAGAAGGTTCTAGCGTCCTAGACTGTGGAATCTCCTCCGGCGGTGGTGGAATCTCCTCCGGCGGTGGAATCTCCTCCGCTTCGTCTCTTCTCGGTGCTTGATTCCGCTTCTGGTTCCGGCGAAAATTCCTTGTTTTGACCATTATCGAGAAGCCTAATCTACAATTATCCCCAAAATCAAAGTCAAATCACAAAAAATTCAAACAAAACCTATCAACATTCAAAAAAATTCAAAAAAAATCTCGCCGGATCTAACCTTTACTTCACACAAAGATGGATTTCGGAGAGTTGGAGAGCGGCCCAAGATGAATAATGGAAGATTAATTTAACGAAATGGTAAAATTTCATAAATCGGAAATTTTAGGGTTTTGAGTGAGGAAACTAGAAGCAGAATCGAGAAGATGAAGAGATGCAGACGAGGAAGACGAAGATGTTGGTGTCTTTGTTCGCCGGAAAAAAAGAAATCGTCCGTTTCAAAGATTGAAGAAGATAAAGTCCGGGGAGGAGATGAAACCGGCGAAACGCGAAACGGAAAGGAAAAAAAATGAGAGAAAGAGTAAGTGTGGATCGGGTCAAGAAGAAAGAGTTAAAATTGGCCCGTTTAAATTGGTCCGTTTAAGTGTGGCCCAGTATTTTGTGGATCCTGCTGGGTATTATGTAAATTTTCGGAACAGGTAAGGTTATTTGGTAAAATACCTCATTTACGATTTAAAAAATAAACATAAAAGAAAATTCAATATTAGAGAGGTTATCTGAGAATAAAAAGTTACCGCGAAGGTTAACAGAGAAATTGATCCTCGATTGGTATGGGAAAGAGTCCGCTCTTAAAAAGAGTTAAATTACATGACATAAATCTCACCCTGGATATACGGATCCACGGACCATGAACATCTTAATTATATAGAATATATATATATATATATATATATATATATAGCTTAGAACACCGAAGGAGTAAAAGAAAATTCAACAATCTCTAGATCTTCTCATTATTACTTTAGCAAAGGGGATAGATATACTTGCGAAAACAAGAGAGCTTCAGATCGGTTTTGTCTGGCGCCGGGGGGTACTTTAGCTCCGGCGTCGGACCATTAGGTTTCCTTTTTAGTATTTCACAATTCCAACGATTCCGGGGTGGAGATGTGTTTCTCCGGCAAGGCTTGAGGATTTGGAGTTCATATCCCCTTAGATTCGATTCGTTCTTCAAACTTTGATATCCGGTATTGATTTTTTCTTCGAAGTTCTCGTGTTTAGATCCATGGCGTTGTGATTTCTAGGTTTTGCAATCTGAAGGATTTTGAAAGGGGTCACCTGTTCGTGAAGACAATCATCATCTCGAGTTGGTGTTGTGTGTGGGTCATCAAAATAATATGAACTCTTCTTCTTTAATGTTAACACCTCATAATCACCTTTCATAGTTAAAATCTAAAACTAAATTGTGAGCACAATAATAAAAACTCCAGTTCTGTAAATCATCCACGTCTTCTAAACCTCTTCCACTCAAACTCTTCCCCCATCCGCCACGTGTCCACTTACTTCTTAACACTCTTTTTATCTTCCTCTCTCCCAACTCAAAATTTTCTCACCACATTTTCCCGAGAAAACAAAAACAATGTCTGGAGGTGTCGGTCCAACGTACCACGACATATCCTTACCAAAAGAAGAAGAACATCAAACCCAAACATCAACAGTATCCACCGGTAAAACCGCCCGATTCTTTTCATTCCGGCAACTAAACATCCTAGCAATAATCATAGTTCTCTCCGCAAGTGGTCTCGTAACAATAGAAGATTTCATATTCACGATCCTCACACTCATCTACTTCTTCTTCCTCTCAAAACTAATCTTCCCACCACACAACAATCCAAACCGTGACGCTCCTCTCACAAGCTCCACAAACAAAATCTTCCGTATCTATGTAACATCGGCGGGGATCGTCGGACTTTTAATTCCGATCTGTTACATCTTCGAAGGAATCGTGGAGGATGATAAGAACGGTGTGAGTGCAGCTGCACCGCATGTGTTTCTTTTAGCGAGTCAGGTTTTTATGGAGGGATTGGCTGCCACGTTTAGTTTCTCTGCTCCGGCGAGGATTCTTGTTCCGATTGTTTACAACGCGAGGAGGGTTTTGACGCTTGTTGAGTGGATTATGAGTGAGTTTTCGAGGGAGTATGGGACGGGGACGGTGTCGGCGCGGCGGATGTATGCCGGAAAAGTTTTGGCGGCTGTGAATTTAGGGATTTGGTCGTTTAATCTCTTTGGTGTTTTGATTCCGGTTTATCTACCTAGGGCTTTTAAGAGGTATTACGGTTCTGATAAGGAGAATTGAAACCCGGTTTAGTTCCGGTTCAAATAAGAAGAATTGGAACCCGGTTTAGTTCCCCACTTCCCAGCTCTTGTTGTCTTTTTGTTTTTTGTTTTTTGGTTTAATCGGTCCGGTTTGGTTTCAGGATGAATCGTGATCTAGATGTGTTTTTCCTTCTTTCTTCTGTATACTATTTTGATGTTTTTTCTTTCAACAATCTAGTTTATGTGGTTCACAGTTTTATTAGATTTCTTACGATAATAACCAAATCTGTGTTTCAAGATTGATCAGCTTAAAGAACGAAAATGAAAATGTTTTAGTATAGTACTATAGCCTAATGATTTAGGCTATAAGACCGTTCACCATCTCAGTTCAAACATTATGTTAATGTGAAAGTAACAGAAGAACTAAAATTTTATTTCACAACGCATGAGTGCTTATTAACATTGAAGATCAAAAAAAAAAAACGCATGAGTGCTTATATCAATGTAACGACATGTAACAAGATTAAATGTAGGAGCTGATCCAAGAATATTCCAAAGTTCCTAACTACATCAGTACAGAAGTTAAATGCAAACCAAAGCTTACTTTATTTATTCAGTGTGTATAAGTGAGTTGTTAGAACCCAATCTCTTACCTTTTTTCGCGATCCATGTTCAGGGGTTGTTATAGGGTATTTATTTCGTCTTTTGTAATGAAGAAGAAGAGTGAGACATCTTTTTATCTGGTTAGCTGACTCCAGATCGTAACCCAGGGAAGAAACTCCAGCTGTTTCCTGCGACCTTCTCAATATTCTCGTCTTTCGTGTTGTCGAATTTGAATTCTTTGCTAGATCCAATCGATGAGGAACTCAGCTTCTGAATTCTCTGCTGCTCGGTCTCTCTATTCTCTGTACTTTCAATCTTTTGGAAGCTGTTTCTTCTTCCTCTGTCTGTTGATGAACTCTCCTCTGTCGCAATCCGGTCATTGTTGTTCATTCTGTCGTGTGATCGATTTAGCTTGCTTGCAAGACAACGTGCAACATCTTCGCCTGTTAACTCAAATGAAACTCTGTGATCTGCCACAATGACTTCAGAGCCATGATCCGAGTTGGCCAGTGAGGCAACCTCAGAGATCTGATTCTGAAGAGGCCATGTGGTGTTGTTGGGTGTTAAGTTCCCAGATATTATCTCTGGACCATTTGGGGTCAAAGCGCCTGAAGCCAAACCAGAACCGTACCCAACAGGTGTGATCGATCCAGAACCAAACCTCGATCCCCATTTACGGGCTGTGAAATGCTCAAAACCAAGGAACTTTGGAGGCTCGCCTATTCGAAACTCGACCATGGGTGATTTACCCGGGTAAGGAGAAGATGTACCAGAGTTTGAAATCACTGACCCGGGGGAGATAAGATTACCACCACCAGGACTTCCTGGACACACCTGATTAGACCGAAACTCATAGTGTGAAGATGAGAACTTCTGATTCATCCCGCTACTACTATTCCTCCGAGTTAGCTCCAACGAAGATGTGAGCAACTGAGCAAAGGGCACTTCAGGGGACGAAGGTGTAGTTATATGGGCTGATGATTCTGGAGGTGGAGTGTATGGTGCAGTGGATGGCTCGGTTATAAACGCAGAGAACACCGGAGGAGTGACAGGTTGAGTTTCATTAGCATATGGTCCAACGGTAAAGACCGATTGAGGTTCCTTAGGGGAAAATGTATTGCTAGTAAGAGAAAGTTGAGCACCAGGCGAATGAGAAACCGATGAAGGATCCGATTGAAGAAACGAAGCTGGAGATGAAGGAGGAGCTATAAAGGGAAGAACAACTGTAGTTGAAGTGGCTGAGTTTTGAACTGTAACTACCGGAACTCCAGATGCAACCGGTTCAGGTACAACAAGCACAGCATTACCAATTCGTTTGTTGTTCTTTTGAGTTCCAAAACAGGAATATAAGCTCCAACAGTTTCCCCACCTTCTCTTCTGTACAATCAAACAAAACATGAAATTAGATACATAATCGAGAGAAACACTCTTGATCCCTTTCTAGAGACATAGAGTACTGTTTTAACCCAAACTTTCCCCAAGTAAAGCTGTTGAAATAAAGTAGCAAATAACATAAAATCTTTTATAGTTTTCCAATAATTACCTAAACGTTTGTAGTTCGCTTTTGGAGAAATTATACTATCTGTGGAAAATTTACTAAACATGAACTGAAATAAAAAATATAAAAAACGCTTTCACCTTTTTAATCATGAATGCTATTATGACTTGTAAAGCACAATCCACAATAAGATTGAAAAAGCAACATATTCTTTCATCAAGCAAACAACTCATCTTTTTACCTTTTTGATTGACCAAATTGCAAAATCCAGAACACAAAAAATTTAAAGAATTAAAGCAAAGAAATCAAGAACTAAGCTCACCAATTGCATAAATCTTAGCTCTGATCTAAGAATCTACAATAGAACAAAATTAGAAAGTTGGATCTAACTTGAAATCTTCTTAAATTTCTTAATATCGTGAAACAAATCTTCCATTTCTTTCAACAGTAATTAAGCAATATGAATGATTGAAGCTGAAATGTTTAGGGGATAAGCAAAAAAAAAAATATCGAAACCTCTACAGCTTAATCACTTCAGCTTCGTACCTCTAATCAAGATGAAAACACCAAAAATCACGAAATTCAAACTAATCACAGATCATTTCTCACAGCAAATCAAACATAAGCTACAAATGGAATGACGATCTACCGTCAGATTCACGAAAGAAAAAAGAAAGAAAGCAAGCAACAATACTGATCTGAAGCAAAACACATTTCAACCTCAGAAAATTAGAAGAAGAAGCTTCGTGGTTACCTGAACAGACGACGGCTGTACACGAGACTCGGCGGTGACGATAGCGGTAGCGGCGGCGTTAACAGTCTCAACGCTGTTATGAACGTTCCTCATCTTTAAACTCAGATTCACGCCGACAATAACATCCAGATTCGCTACAAGTACAACTCACACACACACACTACTTGGATCTACGCAGAGAGATTTTCCCGAGAAAATCAAATAGGAAAATTAAAATGAGAAGGATAATAAATCAAAAACCAAAGTAATGATGGATTGGATTCTCTCTCTCTCTGTCTCTCGGAGGGTCGTTATCTAGTCCAGCTTTCATTCAATTTTACCACGAGCTATTGCCACGTCATCACTATTACACGGTTCCTTCAGACGCGCTTCAGTTAAAGTTGTAAATGATAAAATGATTTATTATTAGTTATGAATCGTTTAATGAGTAAAATCACATATGTAATTTGGGAGGGTAAATAACGGTTTGATCGCTTTCATTTCAAACCGTATAAAATGCAAATTGATTTTTTTTGTCTAGTTAAAATTTTTACTTTAAAATCAAAAGAAATTGCTTTTTTAGCTTTAAAAAAAAAACAATAAGCGTAAAGGTTCGGTTGTCTTTCTTAGAAGGTGAATCTAGGTCTTTAATTTTTTTTTTTTTTCAAGTATCTCACTCGGATAATTGGTTTTGCCGGGCAAAAGTAAGCATATTCGGTGAAAGTAAGGGAAAATTAAAGAGATCCGTAGACTTTAACAAATTTATCAAAGATTCTGAGTTTTAATTCGTGGAAATAGTTTTGTGTCACTTCGTTTTTTTTGTGTTTTTTTTCTTCAATAATAGAGACGTGATTTTGCTGTTATAATTAGTCGTTTTAAGAACATATATCAATTTTTTTTTTTGGTGGCAACATAGATCGATATTATGAATCAGGTCAATTTTTTTCTAAAATATATATATTTTTTAAATCTAGTAAATTGGTTTTTTTGAAACTTGGAGAGTAGAAGTCTAGTGACATATATTATCTCTGTATTTCCGGTTTTCTGAAAAAAAATTGGTGTCTATAACTAAACAGAATTTGTGTACGTATACACACTAGTATCGTAAAATAATAACGTTGGCCAATGTCTACACGGAGGTTATCTATAAAACGAATGGTTCTTCTAGTCAAAGGAAAGAAGAAAATATTAGAAGACCATGCGAAGAGTTGACCCTTAGCCGTATGTATATATATATATATGCATATGATATAGGGACCGATCAATAAGTGAGGTAATATAATAGCCGCTTCATCATTGGAACTCCCATGTGACTCATCTCAAGTTTAAATTACTTTTTATAATCTTTTTATAACGAGAGTCACTTTATTTCATTCATGCCAAGAAAATGTAATCTATCCCATGTACCTCTTTTGATTTTATTCTCTACTGTTCCTAAACTATTCATAATAGTTATTATTACTGTTTTTATCGTTTGATAAATTGTTTCCTTTGTAACTATGTCTATTAATATAAAATAAGATAATGATTAGAAAAATGGAGAAAGATTGGGAACAATAAAAAGCGCACGTGCGCACACCATCATAATTGGTGAGTTGTGTGTGAATCTGTGATAGCTTTTTGAGCAAACCCTCGTGTGCATGCGTACGACTGCCAATCCTTTTTTTTTACCTTTTCCACTTTTGTTTCTTTAATCACTATTTCTTTTTTACTTTTTAAGATATGAACCGTACTGTAATAATTTACTAAAATTCAACTTTTTCTCTTCTCTACTTTATAACATTTCATGTTGTTAAATCGAACACCAATCAAGGCATGAATCAAATTGATAGTGCATTATAAAAATCAACTTGTTTGGTTGTGTATCATTATCGATTTAAAATATCTAAAGAATAGTTTTCAAAATGGTTGTTGAGATTATCCCTATGAATCGACATCTGACGAAGAACTATAACCACAGCTCTCACTTGTCATTCGATTCGATCGAGAATAAAAAGGAAAACGAAACAGAATCGAAAGAAACGACTTCACTTAATCTCAATCTAATCTCGACAAGATGATCCTTGCAATCCACTATGTAGTTATTTAGAAAGTGCATCCACAAGATACAACAAATTCATATCGAGTTTATATAAGCTCTAAAAACAGAGTTTGTCGTTGAAAACAAAGGACAGTACTAGTATTTACGTGAACATTCTAATGAGTAATTGCAAAGCATCTTCAAGTGTCAGCTAAGGGCCCAAAGAACGTAACCCAAATTAAATATCCTACCTTTTTAACGGCCCATTTCAATATTTATGTGTGTGCGAGTATTGCGCGTATGCGACTATCTCATTCAGTTTCTCTCCAAAGGATAATTTAGATTTTTCTTTTTTATCCTTTTCTGAGCGTTTTTTCATTTTCAAGCTATATGGATATTGATTGGTGATGAAGGTGAGGAAGTAAGTTATGGCTTAGGTTCTCTTCGAAGCTGTACACAAAACTATAATACAATTTCGAAGCTGCCCATGGCCATGGCCTTCCAGATTATTGCTTCTTCTTCTTCATCACCAACGATTACAAAATCTCACCTTTTCTCTTATCCTCCTGTTCAATCTTGTTATAAAGCTTCGAAACCTAATCTCTCCTCATGCTTTTCTTTCCTGGGTTCTTCTCGTTTCTCTCCTTACATTGGTTTAAAGCATATGGGCATCTCAGTCTCGACTAAATCTTCGAACCCAGGTGTCGATTTCTCTTATCTCTACTTCAATTCTTCTGGGTTTTGTAAAAGGTGTTCAATTTTCTCAAGTTTTGTGGTTTTTTTGTGCAGAGAAGAAGAGAAGATGTAAGGGTATGGTGATTCGTGCGTCTCTGTTTGGTGTTGGAGCACCTGAGGCTTTGGTTATTGGTGTTGTTGCTTTGTTAGTCTTTGGTCCTAAAGGCCTTGCTGAGGTTAGTGTCTTGTGTGTGGCAATTTTCTTGATGATTGATTTGATTTCATAGCTTTTTAGGGTTTAAGCAAATTATGAATTGGTACTGTTTAGTTTATCTTACGAAAATTGGAAGTATAGATAAGGCTAGAGATGGATGAGCTTTTGGCTTAATTGTGTTTGTCTATCTGTAGATTAAAACCGGAATCTTTATCGAAATTCTTGATTGTCAGCAGTAAGTTTCTTCGTTCAATAGTTCGGCAACTCATTTACGGAGCATTTGAGTGTGAGTTTTGGAAATGAGAACCAGATATCACTGTTTCTTCTCCAGATAGTCTTTAACAGTTTTTTAGATCTTTTAAGAAGTGTCTACTTGCTATGATCCGTGCAGGTAGCTCGGAATCTTGGAAAAACTCTGCGTACATTTCAGCCAACGATTAGAGAGCTACAGGTTTAATTATCTCAAGACTTTGAGAAAAAATGAGGGTTGATTTTGTATATGTGTCAACTATTTTTGATTGCTTACATGTCTTCTTCTTAGGATGTTTCAAGAGATTTCAAAAGTACCCTTGAGCGTGAGATTGGTCTCGATGAAATTTCAACGCCAAACGTGTACAACCAAAACAGAATGAATAATGTTCAACCTCCTCCACCACCATCAGTTCCTCGAAGTGAAGATCCTGTGACTGCAAGTGACCCCAGTGAGTGCTCTAAGTTTACTATGCATATGCTAACAGAATAGGCATTTGATTGAGACATAATCAAAGTAGTTTGACTCCCGTCTAGACTATGAGCTTCGCAGGCATTGGCTAATCTATAACAAGAATGTTATTGTTTTCCATATACATGTTCATGAATGGAGTAGTGAAGCTAAGCTAAGATGATTTCCTTGAAATAAGCAGATGATGTTCAATCACCAAAAGCTTACACAACTGAGGATTACCTCAAGATCACTGAAGAACAACTAAAAGCTTCATCAACGGGTGAAACCCAAACAGAGGATCAAACTCAGACTCAAGAACCGCTACAACAACCCGCAACTGTACAAACACCGACTGGAGAAAGCCAGCCCAATGGTTAGCCTTTCATCTGTCGGACTTAATCCATAAGTAATGAATGATCAGCAAATTAAGAACTCTCTTATCATCTTCGACATTGTCTAAAACCGGTTTGTTGCAGCTACAGCGAGAGAAACAACAGCTGCATCTCCTCCAAGGCAAGATTGAAAGCACCAAAATTTGACTTGTAGTGTTAAAAGCATAAGCCTCTCTCTCTATATATATATTGGGAAGCTTCAGAGGAAATTTTTTTGATCTGCTAAAAGAGAAGAACCTATTAGCTCTCTGAACATTCTCGCAAAGCTTGTATGTGCATCTTGATGGATTGAAAATATCAGAATCTGTATCAACTGTGTATTTATGTTCCCATTAGTTTTTTTCATAATAATAATTGAGTTTATTAGGTAAATCGTAATGAATTGAATAAATTATTGGCTCTTGTAAAATTCACACAGAAAATGAAAAAGAAGTATTATACAGTGAGAGCCAGAAGCAGATCAAAAATTTCATGCAAAGTTCAATGATTAAAATCTGAAAATCCTGCGTGTTTAACTATATGTAGCATTAGATGTGAAAATTTAGTGACGTCAAAATGTAGTGTGGTGGTTGGATCATGGTCTATGATAGTGAGACAAGCGGAGTGGGGTGGTCACTAGAGCTTCAGGACGGTACAGTGGACTTATCGGGTCTTTAGGGATCCAGGCGAGGATTATCAACAATGTACTTAGAATTGCATAGACTAATTTAGGTTATGGAATGTCTAGTGAGGCATAATCGAATTTGCTCTCATTTCATCATTGATTCTACTAATATGATTTCGCATCCGGATAACTGGCCAGCTTTTGTGTCAAAGTTATATGTATTCGAGAGATTAAGGACTCAATATTTCAGAGTTTGATGTGGTATGGGAATATCAGAGCAAAGATTGAAAAGCTCGATCTAGAAATTTGTTTTTTTCTTCTTTTATTACCACTTCTCTTCCATATTGGTTGATTGATGAAGTAAAATAGATTTTTTTTTTACTATCAATGGAAATGATAGATTGATCTTGTTGTTGTTTTTGATAAAGAAGAGTGCTTTTGTTGTTAAGAACAAAATACACACAATGGCTCTCAAAATACAACAATTGATCTGTCATCGACTGCAAAATCTTTCACACCTGAAGAAGACTCAACTCTTTTTGTAGCTTTCTTGGCCTATCCATTGAAATAAACGAAGAAAACATAAATCATAATCACAGCCACATGCATAGTCAAATTATATACGTATAAGACGACAAAAATGAACAATAAGAAAATTTATATAACAAAGCATTTTTACCTCTTCATCCCAATTTGTAAAAATGGTGACGAGGGCAAGACCAAAAACTTGAACAACGAGGGCACATATGATTCCAAGCCAAAGCCCCTTCAAAAAATTAACATTATTGATATATTTAACGTTGACATTATAATCAGTTAAATCGAAAAAGAATCTGATTTATTTAGGTTAGTTTCATTTACCCGGCCACCAACATGAAAGTGAAAAGCAAGTAACAAGCCTGAAGGAACTCCGACAAGATAATATGATCCAAGATTAATGAATGCTCCTATCTTCTGCCATCCACATCCTCTAGCAACCCCTGTTAATTAACCGGAAAATCAAACAAACATAACCGCATTAACCAAGTTCCTCATGATTAGGGTGTTTCTAAGAGCCTTTACTTGCAAGCAAAGAAAGAAAAAAAAAACCTGAGAGAACGCATTGAAGACTGTCTAAAAAATTGCCAAGGGCGAGAATCGGCATCATCGAGGCTACGTAGGTGACCACTTCTGTTTCACTACTATAAGCCAATCCCCAGATATTCCTTATCAATATCAAAACTGATCCGATCACTATACTTTCTGCGATTGCAATACATATGACCACACGCACCGCAAGCTTTGCCACTTTCGGATTACCCGCTCCTAACTCATTCGACACTCTCGTGCTGCACCGATTTTAAAGGATAGTCAATGGTATATATATATATATATATATATATATATAATGAGTTTGATGTAAGGCTACATGATTTGGTTTATATAAGTTTACCTTGCAGCGCCACTGAGACCAAATGGGATCATCCACATTGTTCCTGATGTATTAAGGCTGCAAATATTTTCTAAGTACTCTTGAATTAGGAAAATACACAATTATTCATATGCATTATTCTTACCAGATTGAAAGAACAGAAGTTTCTAGAACCGGGTTTGGAAGAAGTCCTGATAAGAGAACTAAAAGTTCAAAGGACCACATCTCTAGGCTGGACACAAACAACAATAATTAAATTATCAAGATAGCTAGTTAAGTGATCCATGTAATTGATTCATTAATTCATATATGTATTACCACTTACCAGACCATAAGCGCAGAAGGAATAGCTAGTCTCAGAAAAGGGAGGATATCGCGTAGAGCCTCCTTAGAGAAACCGGTCCAAGTCAGTGAGCAAGAAGGCGAAAACTTAACATAACAGACCAAGAGAATGACATTAAGCCAATACGAAATGGAGTTGGCCAGAGCAGCTCCTTGAAACCCTAAACCAGATTTCAAAACCAAGACCCAACAAAGGAGGACATGAAGAGAAGTGGTGACTCCAGAGCAGAAAACCACAGGAAACACATTGTTTTGGGCCTGCAAAAACCTGTTAAAGCATTGAAGGAGACCGTAGGCGAAGATGCTTGGGATCATGAATTTTGCGTAGGAGCCAGCGAGTGTAGCAATGGATTTGTTTTGTCCAAAGAAGACAAGAAGGTGCTCTGTGTTTGCCCAGATGATTGAGAGAGGAATAGAAGCTAGTGTAAGAACAAACATTGCTCTTTGCATTTGTATCCCTAACATTCCGTACTTCTTTGCTCCGAACGATTGGCCACAAAGTGTATCTAACGCACTAGCTGTTCCCATCTGTTCATGAGGAATATGGGAAAAAGTGAACTAGTGTAGTTTTCTTGCTTCACAAGTTAACGTTCAACACAATTTGTAAACTTTCAATTGAATATTAAAATTTGGATTTGTTGACATTCACTGTTTCAATGTTTGACAAGTGGGTTTAAAGTTTAAGTAGGATAAAATAAGCATTGATTTTTTTCTGTGCAAATATAAGCAATGATTTAAGCATACTGTTAAAAAATATTAATAAAAACCTTTTGTATTTTGTTATTTTGGCGTTTTTCACTTTTGTCCATAAAATGACAAATTTTTTACTTTATTTCTTGTGTATGACTGGCAGAAAAGATGCTTACGCAACTTGGATATTCAAACAAGGTGGCCTGATAAGTCCATCATATGTGAATAATATATAGTTATTCTTAATGATTATATAAATGACACTATTATTGCTCTTTTGAGAGATATGTTAAAGGTTTAAAATTATATAGAAGAAAAATCTCAGGGTGCATATAGAGAAGAAAAAAGAAAAGGAAATTTATATCACCCATTTCCCAATTAAGTTTCAGATTCAGACCTTTTATTCCTAATTTCCTATGTAAATTTAGAAGAAATTAATTTAAATTACATGCTTAAGAAGAATGGGATCTTTAACAAAATGAATATGAGATATGTATAGAGAGAGAAAGAGAGAGTGAGGAAAACTGACGAGGAAGCTGAAACCGGTAACGGAGGCGAAAGAGGTGGCGATGGAGGCGGCGGAAAGAGGAAGAGAGCCAAGATGGCCGACGAACATGACGGAGATGACTTGGAGACAAAACTGAAGAAGACTCACGGCGATGAGTGGGCCTGAAAGCCATAGCTGCTTATTTACTTCTTCCTTGACACTACTTTTCTCTCCGATCAAAGGCCATGACAAATCATCCTCTCTGTCCGACCCCATTTTTTTTTGAGAAATAGCAAATATATGACAAGTAACGATCTTCCTGTCTTTAAGGGCTTTGTGGTATGTCCGGTCTCTCTGTCCCTATTGATGTGTGATGTGTGATGTGTGATGTGTGATGTGTGATGTGTGGTGTGTGGTGTGTGGTGTGTGTTGTTGGCGATGTGTGGCGAGCAGTATTTTTTATTTGTCAACTTTTTAAATAGAATTATACATGAGTGACTTATGTTACATATGTAGGTAATCTACATGGCTATAATAACAAAAATCAAATGGAGTTTATTTCTTGTTGTCAGAAAAAAATGGAGTTTATTTCCTTATTTTAAAATATTGGATCTTATTGATAACACAAAAAAGTATAAAATAAGGGTAGAAAGAGTGGTACAAAATAGCTGAGAATATTTTGTTTATAATCATTTTTAGTATCATTTTGGTGATTGGTTACAACGAAAACAGTACCGAGTTACCAATCACTAGTAGTCGCATATATAGAACGGACTGGATACATAAAACTTTGGCACCTAAATTATTAGTAAATTTAAAATATATAGATATATAAATTTAATAAATTCTGTTACATTCGATTCGGTTGGGGTTTTTATATTTCACAATATAAATATAAAACCTATCGTTTTATGACAAAATTTCAGTTTTGTGTGCTAAAACTTCAAAGGTAATCTTGTTAATTTGGACCAGATTAAATTTAAAGATGTCAAAAGATCTTACTGTATTATTTGTTGTCGTTACAATTAATACTCTTTGTGTTTGCTTCAAATGCAGATTCTATATCATACATAGATCTTCTTCGTCTTTGAACATAGATTTTCTTCGTCTTTGAACATAGATTTTCTTCGTCTGTCTTCAATGTAGATCTTCTTCGTCTTTCTTGAACATAGATTTTCTTCTTCTTTCTTCAACATATTAACTTGTGTTAGACTGAAATTATCTATGAAAAAGACAACATATCTTTGGACTAGGTAATGACAACACTTACACCTTTCTATCTTTTATGAGTTTTGTGAAAACAAGAGCAGTTGTGACTTGCTTTATTATAAAATATAATAGCTTGATTAAATGTGTATGATCCTCTTGAAATAGATGTGATTTTGTACCAAATACGTAGGAAAAGAATGTATTCTTCATTCAAACAGAAGCTCAGACGTTGAAACTCTAGACATAGATTTTAACTCCCTTTTTGTCAATCTCGGTCTCTGTAAGATTGGAGGTTGATGTCAAGGCGATTGTCACTTTCTTTAAACACTTTGAGTTAGCAAGTATGAGACTCAGCTGTTTCTCTTCTTCGTTTCCTCTATATCCATTCCACGTAAACTCCTCTAAATGAGACGACAAGCATCTGGGAACTAAACTTGGTTGGTTCCATGACAATGGTAGATTCCCGGGTCGATATTTACTTACCGGATGCAAGTAAATCAAAATTTAAGAGTTGGAATCAAAGAATCAATTTATCTACATCAAGGATAGTGTGATGTGTTACTGTTAGTAAAAACAGAGTTTCCCAAACCTTGAGTAAAGAACAGAGTATTAAGAATAGGACGATGAACTTTTAATCTTCTTTATTGATATGTATGTAACAACGCTACAGTTTACACGACAATTACAAAGTCTTATATAGACTTTGAAACAACACAACCAAACAAGAAGAGAAGTTGTATCTCTTCGTAACAACACAACTCTTTTGTGTAACGGTTACAACATACACACATAACCGTTGACTTAACATACACATAATTTTATAATTATTATTTTAATGTAAGACCAAATTCAATTATATATCAACACTCCCCCTTAATTGAGTTTCGGTCTAACACCAAGCTTCAGTTGTGGTTCTTCCGACGCAAGAAAACATGCTTCAATTATTTAAGCCGTTTCTTCAAACTCAACCCTTGGATTGTGAGAACTCATTTTCTATTAAGGAGATAAAATGCTTTTTGACTTCTTCTTGTCTTCTTCCAATCCCACTTCTTTCCTTCTTCAAATGCCACGTCACTTGATATCTCAACCTTCTCATTATTTAAAATGCGCACTTTATAGCCTTGAGATTGGTTGCTATAACCAATGAAAATTCCACGTCTGGCCTTCACATCAAATTTACGTCTCTTCTCTTTGGGTACATGTCGTCATACCATGTCTTCGATAGAATTCCACTTTATTAGAAAAATTTTATGCATGTTTATCTCCATAACTTTTTTTCCATAGGATTTAAGATTATATATCGCTCGTTTTCGAACAAAACGCGATATCCACGAGATAGAATTTGTAGAACGCAAATTCTTCTCCAATCCTAGAAAGACATCCTTCATCACTCTTCTTCCTTTGGTAGTCATGATAGTGATATCTCCTTTCCCGGCAGTCATTACGACTTCTCCGTTTCCAACTTTGATTGGAACCTTAATTCTTCTGTTTAGCCATATGAAGTTTTTCGTTTCCATTGTCATGTGGTTTGTGCATCCACTATCCACTAACCAGACATCTTCTTCCTTGATTTTTGTTGACTCCTCATTTGCACTAAAGAGCGTGTGTTTTCCTACAGCATCATCTTCAAACTCAATTGTGCTTCTTTGTGTCTTTTCCTATGACACTCTCTTGAGAAATGCCAACTCTTCCATGGTTGTAGCATTCTCTCTTTGTTCCTTGAACTTTTGTTCCAATATGCCGTACTCTTCCAACAATCGGCTTCCGTGTGGTTATTTCTCTTACAAAATCCACACCACTTTTTGCCTTCGCCTTGAACATTGAACGCTCTTTCCGTCATGTTCTCGCTGTGGGCTTCCACACGTTCTTTGTGTGCCTTTAGAGTTCTCCTTGACTCTAATATTCTCAATGAAGTCAAATCTCTTGTTTGCTTCAACACATCCACTATGTTGTCACCTCTCTCTTTGAGAGATATGAGAAGTTTTTGGACAATCCGATAGTCCATCTTCTCTCCACCATGGACTCTTAATTGATTTCTCAAATCAATTAGGTCTCCGGTGGAAACCTCTTTGTTTTCACCTTTTCTTTGTTGCGACGTTGTTGTCGTCATCGAATTTCTTGTTTTTCTCTGTTGTGGAATTTTATCTCTTAGTTTAAATGGCCCTCGAATTTTTGAGGCTCTGATACCATGTTAGTAAAAACAGAGTTTCCCAAACGTTGAGTAAAGAACAGAGTATTAAGAATAGGACGATGAACTTTTAATCTTCTTTATTGATATGTATGTAACAACGTTACAGTTTACACAACAATTACAAAGTATAGACTTTGAAACAACACAACCAAACAAGAAGAGGAGTTGTATCTCTTCGTAATAACACAACTCTTCTAACAAGTAACGGTTACAACATACAAACATAATCGTTGACTTAACATACACATAATTTTATAATTATTATTTTAATGTAAGACCAAACTCAATTATATATCAACAGTTACTTACACAATTGATACATAGAAATCCTAGTTTAGGAGAGTTGTTGAGAATTAGTGAAAGTAGTGAAGAAGCCTCAAGAATGAATTCTGTCTTGTTTAAACCCAAATTTCTTTCTCGAGCTAAGCGCAGTTTTGAAACTGACCGCCCATTAATCATAGTTCGATCCCTTAAGCAAGGGATACGAAATCACTGCTCCCGGGTTGTCCGCAGCAGTCAAGTCATAAGGCGAGATTGTTCGCCTTGTCTCGGTTCGTTCAATGGATGAGTCAGGGGTTCCTCTCTCAGACGCCATTGCTATTGTGTGAGCAGAAGAAAACGCAGGTCAAGAAGCTTCGATGTTGAAGTTTCTGGTTCAGAAGCAATTCAGAGGAAAACCTTCAAAGAAAATCAGAGTTTATCAATCGTGAATAATACACAAAGCAATCAATTGCATTAGCAATCAATTTCCCAACATCTACATCAGTAGGACATTTTTTACCGAGTTGGATACACAAAGTTTCCAATACAGGTGCCTTGTGAAGTTCCAGTAACTTGTCAAGAAACTCCCAAACGCTTTCGCATTCATCACCAGTGTCTTTGTACTCGAGTTTAGGCACCAACGTCCAGATATAACGCCATCGTTTTGACAAAATCATTGTCGCCACTGCATCTTTGGTCGAGACAAACAACAAAATATGGATGAGCAAATCATTGGGCAACGAACTGATCCTGTCTCTAGAAGCAACGACCTCTTCAATTCTTTGACAACGTTCGGCCTCTAGTGATGACATAGCTAGCTAAGAGTATTTTAATAAAGATTACAAAGACAGTTATATAAGTATAGATTTTTTTATTTATCAAAACTCTTAAGCGTAGACGAGGAGGAGCAGGTCAAACCCTAAAAACTTTCGAGAGCCCTAGATACATCTAAAGCGTGAGGCATTAACGAACAATGGCAAAGTGTATATAACCCACTTTGGGCCAAGGAGATCGGCCCAGTATATATCTTGATCCAACACAGATCAAACCCAACCCCTTATTTTGGACCCATCTTTTACCAATGTACAGTTAGGTTATATTACAAAATGTGAAGATCTATACAATCGAAGGGCCTAACTATAAATATAAGAAACTTTATCTAAGCATAAACCCTAAAAGCCCAAAAATCTTTTATATAAAAGCCACTCACAGAGGCTTCAAAAATCGCCACCACCGCACATATCTTTCCTTTGCCTTCGTCGTTTTCTCTTTTCTCATCTTTCATTCTTCACTTTTAGTCTAGCAAATATGAGACCTCCACTTACAGGTAAGAACCCTAATTAGAGTTTATGTCTTTCTTCTTCTGTCTGCCTCCGTAGTATAACCCTGTTCGACTCAAAATATGATTTTGTCAAATCTGAATTCGTATCGTTGCGATTTGTATAGTTTATATTCTTGACCCTTTTGTGTCTTCACTAGCTCAATCCAGTTCAAAGATAAAAGTAGAGATTTTTAATTTCACTCTGTTCTTCTTCTTTTGTTTTTTTCACTCTGTTCTTCCGTTTAGTTGATTTTTGTTTATTGGTATTGTTATAATCAGGAGGACGTGGTGGATTCAGAGGTGGACGAGATGGTGGTGGGGGAGGGTTCAGAGGTGGACGAGGTTTTGGAGGAGGCCGTGGTGACAGAGGCCGTGGTGGGCCTCGCGGCCGAGGACGTGGTGACCGTGGCCGTGGAAGAGGACCTGCACGTGGAGGAATGAAAGGAGGAAGCAAAGTGATTGTGGAGCCTCACAGACACGCAGGAGTGTTTATTGCCAAGGGTAAAGAAGATGCTCTTGTCACTAAGAACTTGGTTCCTGGTGAAGCTGTTTACAATGAAAAGAGGATCTCTGTTCAGGTATTGACTTTGAGGATTGGATGGAAAGATGTGTTTAGAATCTGCTGATTTATAAATACTTAGGAATTTGATGTTCTTATAATATATCTATTTGTATTTTGCAGAATGAAGATGGAACTAAGGTTGAATACAGAGTTTGGAATCCTTTTAGATCTAAGTTAGCTGCTGCTATCCTCGGTGGTGTTGATAACATTTGGATTGTAAGTCTCATCCATACACATAACACAAATGACTTTGTTGTTTTTTGGTTATTGAAAGACATTCTTAAATGGGTTTGATTCTTATACTTTGTAGAAGCCTGGTGCTAAAGTTCTTTACCTCGGTGCTGCTTCGGGAACCACTGTCTCTCATGTTTCTGATCTTGTTGGCCCAGTAAGTGAAGCCTACTACCACTCCATGATGTTTTCTTCTGATAAATAGCTATCAGGTCATTTTCTGTCCCTTGTTTGTGACTTATCTTTGCTTTATGATTGTTAGGAGGGATGTGTTTATGCCGTTGAGTTTTCTCATAGAAGTGGTAGAGATTTGGTGAACATGGCAAAGAAGAGAACTAATGTTATACCAATCATTGAAGATGCTAGACATCCTGCTAAGTACAGAATGCTTGTTGGCATGGTTGATGTCATATTCTCTGATGTTGCTCAACCAGATCAGGTTTGATTCTTTATTTCTTACTTTGAATGTTTGAAGTTACCTTTTTACTGTTATTTCCACAAAGGTTACTTTATATTGCATTCCATCTTTTGCTTTTAAAACAATCAGTACATGAAATCGGCAGATGATGATGTTACTTGGATTCCCCTTCAGAACATTATGGGTGTTGCAAACTCCAAGTTTCTGATGCTACTTTGAATCTTTTTACTTTATTTTGGCTGTGTTCGGCCACCAAGTTGGCTGCTCTGAAATTGCAAATTTTTTTTAATTCCGAAGTCTTATATTTTTACTCGTTTTTAATTTCCCTCAAAAAGAAGCCTTTTCAGTTTTTACACTCCCTACAAAATCCAGGATTCTTCTATTTATAATTCTTTTCTATGCTACATAGTTTATCTTTAAATTTGTTACTTGAAGTTTTCAACATTGCATTTTTAGACGATTTTGAATATGTGTTTTGATTGAAGCTAGAGAGACTCAATTGTAGTAGCTGTAGTGAGTGAGCTTGCGGAGATTTCTCCAAGAAATACGCAATGAAACCATAAATGTTTCTCTTTACTCTTGTTTTGGTTCTCTATTTTATGTTTTTTTTTAAAAATTGAAACCCATCTATTTGCCTAACTCTTGAAGGCGAGAATCGTGGCCCTGAATGCCTCATTTTTCCTCAAAACTGGAGGACACTTTGTTATCTCAATCAAGGTTGGTACTCTCAACCTTAATCTAATTCTTCTCACAACACCAAAACAAATTTAAGAATATTCTCTGAGGTTATACATCAACTTGTACGTCCGACACTAAATAAACATGCTCGCTCTGTTCAGGCCAACTGTATCGACTCTACAGTCCCAGCAGAAGCAGTCTTTCAGAACGAGGTGAAGAAGCTGCAGCAGGAGCAGTTTAGGCCAGCAGAACAGGTGACTCTGGAGCCGTTTGAGCGTGACCATGCCTGTGTTGTTGGTGGTTACCGCATGCCCAAGAAACAAAAGGCTGCAGCTACATAGAGCGGTACTTGGTCCAAGTCAAAAGCTTAATAGAATTGTTGAACTAGTGTGATCATGCCCTTGCAGTTTCTTTGGTTTGGTTTCTTGTTGTATTAAAGCTAAAGATGGATATGCTTTTGTCTCGTGTTTGGATATTTCATCTTTTGATAAAGCACTGATATTATATAAGATTTTCATAGGTATTCTATGGGTCTTGATTTATGTATTCGGCAATCCATAGCCAGAGCCGGCCCAGAGTACAAGCATGTCAAGCCCATGCTTGCGGCCGATAATGTATTTAAATGTTTTCGGCCTCCATATATTATATGTCATATGTGGTCTAGTGGTAAACGCTGAAGCTGCTCGCTCGTTTTCCCGGGTTCGGGTCTTCAATTTAACACGTTTTCAATACCTTTTTTTTTTTTACTGCAAACAATTAATTATTAAACAAAACTAATCAATAAATAAATCCTAACAAAACGAAAAAAAAAAAATTCCCAATTAACCTAAATTCCCAATCTAATCGTTTCATCTTCTTCCTTGTTCCATCGTCTTCCTTGTTCCCCATCTAGCATCTGCTTCACAATCACTGCTTCTAAAATTGTCATCATTTTCTCAAATCATCAGATCGAGTGTTGGTGTGTTGGTGAAGATCAAGGAGGCAAAGGAAAAGACTCTAGGAGGTTTCTTACTTCCTTAGATTTCTGAACTATCCTTACATTTCTGGAAAAGTGCAGAAAAGTGAGAACGTTTATTTTGGAGTTTGTTAATGAACAAAATACAACCTCGGTACTTAAGTTATGTTCTCCGGAGACTAGGTATGAAAAATGCTAATTAGAAATAGAAATCATGTAAAGTAGGCCTAGGCATATACGTTTATTGTCAGCAGTAAAAGCGTCATTGAACTCTAAAACGCAATCATTTCCATTTGGTTTATTAAAATGCCAACTCCCTCCTAGGAGCTAGTCCAAAAAAGCAAACAACCCGTTTATGCATTGTTGAAAAATTCTCAATAAAATTCATTGTCGGCTTCTCCCACTATTGGATCAAAGTTATAGTCGTCGCCTTCTCCCAATATTGGATCAAAGTTATAGTTGGCCGATTGACATGACAAAACAAAACTGATGGTTGCATCATCAAATGGGTAATCAGCGGTTGAATCGTTGGGGCGTCTCAAATCTTTGATCTTCTCAAAACAACGCTTCTCTAGATTCCCGACAAGGTCATGGTTGAAACATTTGCGTAAATCGAAGTGTTCGAGGTGAGGACAACCGTCAAGAATGGCGTTCAAGCCCGAGTTGGCTAGTGTGTTCCCACAAAGCTGGAGGTGGCGTAGTTCAGGCATGCTTTCTGCAATTGCTATGGCATCATCATCATCATCAGAGTCAAAGTAAGAGAGGTGGTTTAGCTTCAATATCTTCAGATTTGGCCTGCAAGTTTCAGAGACTCTACTGACAATGAAATTTCTGAAACCTCAAGGTCTTCAAGCAGTTGGAAGTTTCACAGCTGCTTGAACAAATCCCTCGTCTGTTATTTGAGAGCACATTACAAGTCTAAGGCTTCTCAGATTACTTGACCTGCAAGTAATTGTGGTAACAAGTTAAAAACATAATCTAAGATAGAGATTAGAGAATAAGAAGAAGAAGAAGAAGAAGAGCTGTTTTTAACAATTTGACCAAACACATATCTTATCACTTAAACCAACGTCAATACTAGATTTGCTTGCGAGTGTTAGGGATAGAATTAGAAGAGAACCTAATAGGCGATGTAGGTAAGGAGAGAATCACTACCGAAGTCCCCAATATTGATCTCCAGTAAGCCACCCTGGCTACGGTCATTGGCGTGACAACACATGGCCTCAAGATCGTTCACCATTGGTTTGAAGTGACTCAGGTTTCGCATGTAGATTTTATGCCACATCGATGGGTCTTTACAGATATGTCGCCACGATCTGCACAATTTTATGACTCCGGTTCAGTATCTCAGTCACGTTAATGTTGGTTTTCCTCCTAGTGGGGAAACCAATTGGGTTTGGTTAAAAAAACCAAACTGAGACTCGTAGTTGTTTTGCAATAGGTTTTTTCGATTATTGCCGCAGTTCCTCTGAGATATTCGTAATCACTAGCCTAGGTTAGATGGGCGTGCTTTAATTTCTATTAGTTTTTCTTATGTGAGAAGAGAAAGTAATACAGTAGCTGGGTGTTACAGTCCTTGATTTATATATTCTGAAATCCATACATAATCATAGCAAAACCCTTCTGTATTTCTAGATCATGGACTCCTTGCACCACAAGAAATATGATGGTGATTCGATAAACTCATAATCCTCCTACAAGATGTCAAATGCGTAATAGAAATTGTAATACTATATTGATAAATAGAAACTTTCAAATTTATCGGAAAATAAATAGAACCTTTCCTATTCTAACTCCAACACCAATTCCAATAGATAAACATCTTAAACCCTATGAACGTCTCCATAAAAAAATCAATCACGGAAGCTTCAACATCCTTATCAATCTTCTCTTTGTTGCTTTCGCTTCTTCCTTTTTGTCCCTACGCTCTCGCTCTATAGCAAAGATGAGACCTCCCCAAAGAGGTACGTACCCTAAAAGCCGTTTTGTTTCTACTTGTTTCTCTGTTAGACCTAAAGGATAGGGTTGCATTTACTCCAAATTCGTTTTATCACGATACCTCTAGCTGAATATAATTGCTTGTTACGTAAACTGTTTTGAGTCCTCACTGCTTCAATTCAAGTTTAATGGGTGATTTAATTATACTCTTCTGAGTTCTGATAATCTGATAAGTTAATTTTCGGTTTTATGAATATGATTATGCTCAGGACGTGGTGGTGGAAGAGGTTTAGCCAAAGGCGGTGGAGAAAGTGCCGTAAGAGGCCATGGAAGAGGGCCCAAAGGAGTAAAAGGCCGTGAATGTGAATCCGGCGGAGGAATTTTAAGGGAGGAAGCAAAGTTTTAGTGACGCCACGCAGGCACGTAGGAGTGTTCATTGCCAAGAGTAAAGGAGATGCTCTTGTTACCAAGAACTTAGTTCCTGGTGAAACCGTTTACAATGAGAAGAGAATCTCTGTTCAGAACGAAAACCGATCTACAGTTGAATACAGAGTTTGGAACCCTTATAGATCTAAGTTGGCTGCTGCTATTAACACTGGTGTTGATAATATTTGGATCGTAAGTCCTATAACATCAAGTAACAATCTCTTTTTTCTTCTGTTATTGAAATTAATAATCACTTGTTTCTTGAAATTGTAGAAACCTGGTGCTAAAGTTCTTTAACTTGGTGCTTCTTCTGGATACACTGTGTCTCATGTCTCTGACATTGTTGGCCTGTAAGTGAACCTTAAACCCTAACCTTTTTCGATTGTGTTTTTTTCTCTTTATGTTACTTATATTTGCTTTTCTAATTGGTAGGAGGGATGTGTTTACGCTGTTGAGCATTCTCATATATGTGGTAAGGTTTTGGTGAACATTTCGGAGAAGAGAACAAATGTCATACCAATCATTGAAGATGCTAGACATCCTGCTAAATACAGAATGCTTGTGGGCATGGTTGATATCATATTCTCTGATGTTAATAAACCAGATCAAGCTAAGATAATAGCTCTCAATGCATCATATTTCCTCAAACCAGAAGGTCACTTTATGATATCTATAAAGGTTTGTAGCAAAACTTTCTACCATTGACTCAAATCAAATCATTCTCTTTTTAGTGTGCATTGTTTGTTTAACTATAAGTTTCTTGTTTCAGGCGAATTGTATAGACTCAACGTTAGCCAGCAGAAACAGTGTATCCTAAGGAAGTGGAGAAGCTACAAATGAAAGAGTTGAGACCAACAGAGATATTGCCTCTTGACTCTTGTGAGTAGGGATGTTAAAATTAGTCATGCGTCCGCGGACTTAACCAGACCTATGTATAAAAATTTGGTCCATGACCAGTCCAATTAAATTTTTTATTATATGGGTTTAAATGGGTTAGCCCATTAATTAAATGGGCTAAGTAAATTTTAAATGGGTACCCCGTGTTTTTTTTCTTTTCTCTATCACTTTGAACCCTAGAAGACGAATATTCTTTGTAATTAACTTCATCGTCTCTAACATATTTTTTGGCGGAAAATTACGGAATCATTTTTTTTTCCGGGAAAATAATGAAATAACGTTTTTTGGCGGGAAAATTGCGACACCATAATTTTTGGCGGAAAATTATGGAATCATGTTTTTTTTTGCGGAAAAATAATGAAATTACGTTATTGGACGGAAAAATTGTGACACCATAATTTTTGGCGGGAAAATAATGAAGTTACATTTTTGGGCAGGAAAATTGCTACAACATATTTTTTTGTGGACTCGTGTTTTTGACGGTTTTGATAAACTTTTTATAAACATTTAATATTAAGAGTATGTTTTAGAAAGGGTAATCAAAATAAACGGGCTAACGGATTTAATTGGGCTAAGCAAAATAAATGGGTTTTAATGGGGTGGGTCTAAACGAGCTCAACAATAAACAGGTTTTAACGGGCCGGATATAAATGGACTGGATCTAAACGGGATTGGTAACCGAGGATAACATCTCTACTTGTGAGGGTAACCATGCTTGTGTTTTTGGTGGATATCGCTTCCTAGGAAGCAAAAAGCTGCTGCTGTTTAATTAAAAATATAATATCTTTACTTAGTTTGCGATTATTATGAGATACAGATTCACGAGGCTTAATAAGATACATTTTTTATCTGTTTTTCGCTGATTTGTCTTCTAATTAGGATGATATCTTAGAAGTGGAGTTTTGTTAGAAACACAAATACATTTTGAGTTGGATTCTATTTATATTTTGGTTTGTTTTATTGAACGTGGGACTAACTTTGACAACGTCACATTTGAATAATCTTATGACTTGTGATTTGTGATTTTACGGGAGTGTAATTTCAAGTTTATAAACAGAAAGTGAAAAAGCTGCCGTTTTTCTATTTATTTTTCTTTAGTTAGACATAGTTACAATGTAAAAATCTTCCAATGACGCTTATCTTTTGCAGTTTTTTTTCTCTCTTCTATCAAATCCATTTAGTATAATTCCTTGCATTAAAACCTAACGGTTAAACATATAGAAATAAATAATAAGAATTTGTAACAAATTGGACACTAAAAAACAAAAAAAAAAAAGACAAAATTTGAAGTTAATCAATCACATGTCTAAAATAAAGAGATAAACAAAAAAACATAAAAAATTGGCAGAAGTGGGATTTGAACCCACGCCCACTGACGAGGACAAGAACTTGAGTCTGGCGCCTTAGACCACTCGGCCTTTCAATAAATGTATACGTATCTAAACATCACACGAATATCCACAATCTCCGTTTTCTGCTTGAAATGTTAATTACAGTTATGGCATTGGAGCTCCCGAAATGCCTTTCTGAAGTAAAAGGATAATCAATAAAAAAAGATCAACTTCTGAGTTCTCTGTATTCTTACCTCTTTCCTCGTGTTGTTATTGTTAATGGCTAAAGATAGGAGGTAAACTAAAAAGATATATCTTTTTTGGTTATATTATCCATTACTAAAAACATTTATGAGATGTATACCGGCTTATTGTATGAGGTGGATTGCTCACTACTCAAGTAACTAAAAATTGCTATATGTGTGTTGTTTTGGCAAAATGAATGAGCCTTAACCAGGCCTATGAAAGGCCCATACAATTGAATCATCGTCGGAAAAAAAAAAATACTCCTGAACAAAAATAACAAAAAAAAAAGGCGTAATTACAAGAAGATGTTGTTAATAACGAACTTCCCAAAAGATTCGACCCACACAACATTGATACTTAGGGGTGAGCTGAATTCTCGTTCTCTTCCGATCCCAAATTTTCTGAAATGCGTTTGAGACAAATTAAAATATAATACGATATGTATGCTATAGTGTTAGAACTTAGAACTATAAAATTTAACATCTCAAACTCACGAAATATTAAAAATTAACTAAATATCTACTCTACCTATTTATGCATATGAAGATACTTGGGAAAATGACCGTTTAATTTCTCAACTTTTAAAATGTTACAGTTCTGTTTGATTCCCCAACTTTTCATGCATAATTTGATTCAGTTTTGTTTTATTTCAAAACAAAAACATGTTTCTTGTTTTCAAAAACAGTAACCTGTTTTCTTTTTATAAAATTAAAATCGATAAAACATATGTTTCATACAAAACAGAAACGTGCACCTATTGTCTGATTCAGTTTTGTTCATTACAAAACAAAAATCTGATTTAGTTTTGAATGAACAAACCTATTTACAAAATCGAAGAAAGAGCGATGATAAGGAAGAAAGAAAGAACACAAAGTCAACATCAAGAGGAAAAGATCAAAGAAGTACATACGGGACAAACATAAGGAAGTGAGTTTAACTTCCAAGTCTAAAACATAAGTTCATCACAAAAATTTATGAAGAGAATTCGAATCCTCCTTGTGATGCTCTCTGAGATAATCCTTGTGATGACACAGCTCCTACTTGTGATGATCCATCTGGGGAAGATACGCCCTACAGAAAAACAAAGAAAACGACCAATTTAATACCAAACCAACAAATCAAGAGATTAATGCAAGTATCACAATAACAAATAAAGTAAGCTGATCTTTCCTTGGACGACCTCTCGGTCGTTTTGCAGGTGGAGGTGTAAAAGGATTTGGACACTTAAACCTTATTATGTCCTTCTTGTTTACACTTATAACATGTACTAACACGTGCATGACGTGTTAACCTTACACTATTAGATGAAGTTTACACTTAGAACAAGGATTCGATATGCTGAGAAGGAGAAGGATTCGATTTGATGAGGTCTCTTCGCCGGGATTCGCTTAATCTTTCGATTCACTTCATCGTCGGAATTTAAAATCTAGGGATTTCAAAACTCAAATTGGGATTTTGGGAACAAGAAAGCAAGAAAATCGACCTGATTGTTTTATTATTAACGTCCTCCGTGTGTACTGTTCAACGTTGATTTTTTAATGTCCAAATTTGCGCAATCAACACAAAGTTGAGGATTTAATCTGTAATCGAGAAAGTTCGGGAATAATTCTGTAACATTTCAAAAATTGAGGAATTAAACTGTCATTTTCCCAAAGATACTTTCGAGACTTTTGTAAGTCAAGTCATACTCTATATTTTTTTACGTTAACTGCATAATTTTGTATGTTTTTGTTTCACTTTTTTCAAATTTGACATTGATTTTTTTTATTTGTCCATAAATAAATAAAAATTTTACATTTCTTTTTCCTTTTTTCTATAAATCGGAATCTATTAATTAATATATGTTTTTAGTTGCAGGATTTTTTTTTCACTGTCAAGACCCAGTCTCCTCATATCTCAAAATTGAAAAGAGACTAATATAGGAAAAATGATTTTGTTTACTAAGTCTTGTTTTCACTAAATCTCGATTTGATTTTTTTCTTCTGTTTAATAGTAAAAATAAAATAAAAAGCAAACAAAAAAAATTATAAGGTTGTTCGAGTATTAAGGTCGGTTCTGATTTTGGAGTTTATGATCTATTCAGGTTTTTTTTTGAATATTTCGGATATTTTGAGTATTTTTTGGTATTGTCAGATATTTTTGAAATGTTCAAATAATTTGGATATTTTCTGGTTTTTTTTTGGTATTTTGGATATTTTCGGTTATTCGGTGTAAAAATAACTAAAATTTTTTAGTATATAATTGTATTTAAGGCATTTTTCAGGTACTCGAAATATTTCGGTTCAGTTTGGTTTCTTAATTCTAAAGTTTATGATCCATTCGGTATTTAAAAAAAAAAATTAATTTCGGTTTGGTTCTTTTCGATTCGGTATTTTTGGTTTGGTTAATTTGGCTAGGGCTGATTCAGACAATCCTTTATACGAGTAGAGGCCGGTTTCGTTAATAAAATGTGGTGCACCACACGACCATAGAGCATAGCTACCTGCCTACCTACTCTGTAATAGTTTTTTTGCTGTAGCACTGAAAAGAAAAGAAAACAAATGGTTGGACACGTGGAAAACAAATTGCAAAAGCAAGAAATGAAACAAGAGGTTGAAGGAAATGTGTGGATTTCGTGTGGCGACGGTAAGCTTCTATCTATCAACTTCATCATCGAGAACCGCGTGGCTCTCTTATAGACTATAATTTTTCATTTATAACCTTTTCTTTTTCGAGTTAACACAAGTAACATGTTCACCAATTATCTGTTCCACAAAAATACTAACAATTTGGTAAATTTAGAAAGAGAACGAGAACTAACCGTAATCAATTCCAAAGCTATACCGTTCAAACTGACTAGTCTCTCTTCTCTTTTGATTTATCATTTTGCAATAAGAAGAAAATTTTAACGTACGAGAAAAAGTCAGTTTTTAGACTATTTGTACATCACATGCAATAAATATCTTTTTTTTTTTGGAAAATTAATACTATGTCATTGTGTTCACAATAATCTCACGCCAAAATCAAGAGAGAAAAAAATCATAAGATTAGAGCCTGTTAATGACAAATTTAAATGGGTTAATCAGATTTAATTACCTTTGTAAATTATTTATGATCTTTATACATTTTTCAAAATGTACTTTGGGGACTTTTATTATAGTGAAGAGAATAAATGGAAGGAAATAAACAACCATAGATTTTTATCAGTTTCATTTATTAAAACTTAAATGTTAAAGGCTGGGCTTAAAGCCGTTGTTTTTTTAAGTCGCTTTGCGGCCGAAGAATCAAACGATTATAACCGGTAATTTCCGGTTAATATGAATAGTCGACCACCAAATCAGGACCTACACACTCTTTTTTTATATTTTGCTTTTTGAAAGATTTGCCAAAATGCCCTCACCTGGTCAACTTCACTTTTGAGTTTCTTTTCGTCTCTTTGTAGTCTTCAATATATAATCTATTTGGAGTGTAACGGATCCATATATCTAGGATTTTCAAGATATCCAAATTTGAATCCGGATCCATCAAATCCTATTTTTAACTATCTGAATCCAAATCTATGGTTTTCAGATATTTGAACTTCGGATATTTGCCGAAACATGCGGATATTTGGATCTTAAAAAAAATATTTTTTAAATGATACTATTAAAACATTTAAAATTTATTTTAATTAAATTTTAATATAAATCTCAATATATTTTGAAAATTATTAATATAAATCTCAATATATTCTTAAAAATTATTAATATAGTATACATTTTTAATATAATTAAAGGATCCGGATCTCGTATCCGGTCTTTAAAATCAGGATATCCAAATCCATATTTGTTTTTTCTCCGTAAATTCACTATCCAAATTTGAGATCCGACTGTCCCGGATATCTTGTTTTCTGGATCAGATCGGAATAGATTTCAGATCAGATCTCCGATCCCGAATAATAGTCTCATGTCTATCATCTATAAAGATACTATTCTATACTTATATTTCTCTATTAATCATATCATTTAGCGATTATTGTTTTAATATATTTTCCTTAACTCCAAAGTCCAAAACCATCTACGTTCGAACTTGGGTTTATGGAATAAAATTTTATGGCCATGTGTGGTTTGCTCTCAATTTTGGGTGATAGGCCAAAAATCTACATGCTTTAATTCTTGCTCGCATATTATAATGATATATTTTTCTACATATCTTAACCAACCAATATTAACTTAACATGCATGAAGAAGATTATTATTATTATTATTTTATTTTTATTTTTTTCATGAAGAAGATTACGTTATACACAAATACAACTAATAATGCTGGAATTCCTTTATAACAGAAAAATGGTTGGAACTCCGTATCTGTGGTAACAAGTAACTACCCCTTATTATATATATGGTGGAGAAGACTCGAGTTAGGCAAGGCACAAGTAGGACACGTGGTGATCAGACTATGTTAATTTAAGACATTATTAAGAAAATAAACTAAAGTAGTCGAGATTTAAAAATATTAAATTAAGGTGGAAAGTATTATGGATGATATAGTTGCTAAGCGAATTTTTACTCATTAGGTTTTTGCCTTCACGCAACCTACCAAGAAAGGTCAGAAACTTTATGTTGTGGTTAAATTTTATGTGAGTAATTCAGATTTCTAGGAAATTAAAGCTTGGGATAATTGTTTAATTATATTGTATACAACATTAAGGAACAACCTATAAGTATATCTAATTATCTATCATTGCAGACAAGAGTTTAATGTAAATGCAAAAGAATTTGCATTATTAATATAATCAAAGCTGACGAACTGTTCTTTTTTTTGGTCGTCACCAATTCTCATTATGTTCCTACTTTTACATAACACTACAACACTTTCATCGATGCTAATATATTCTTGAAGCTTTATTACTGTTTCAACTCGATGAAATTAAAGAGTTGTTACAAAAAATAACTGTTGAAACGCTTTTATTAATGAAAGCTAAAAGCTTAACGACCAATTAAAAATATATATTAAATGGAAAATATCATCTTCTCTCTCCAACAGCTATGCACTACTATTAGACTATTTTTTTTTCCAACAATATAAGACTATTATTCAATTTATACTTGTCAATAAATTACATAATTTTCTTTACCAACAATAGATTTTTGTATTCCTATTTTATTAGTTTTCCGATATATTTATTTACACTGCATCATGTTTCATAATTCAATAAAAAAAACTATGCCTTAATTGAAAGTTAATATCTACCGATATATTCTCTATGTTCCTAATTAATCCAATTTTTAATTTTTCACACATATTAAGATAACATATTAAAAATTGATTATAAATGCATCATTTTTTGTGATCTAAAATTTTCTATAACTCTAAACCAATAGTATTTAATTATTTTTCTTGAGATTTACAATTCATCATCAATAACAAATTAAAAATGCATAGATAACTTAAAAATTAATTTTTTTGAAACAATTTTTTTAATTTAAAACTTAGATTAATTACTGAGGAACAGAGGAAGTAGTATTATCAGCAGATCACATTATGAAATATTGAAAAATATATGGATCAACGATATCATATTTGCATTTTAAACAAAAATCTAATATATTTTTTGGATTCAATATTTGCCAGGAAGGCCTAAATAAATCTCTGAGACATTGATTGAAATGATCAAATCAATAGCATCGCCACTATATTAATATATATCAAAATATGTACGTCCAATTAAGTACCTCAATTAATTCTGAATTATATCTAGAGACATATAAGTCTGTGGTTCAAACCTTTTCTTAGAAAGTGCATGAACAAACCCATAACTCTTAGTCCCCAATAAATCATATTTTCAATCCTTGTTTCTCAAATATTTCCTTTAAAGATTAAGCAACTTTTGGATTTTCGATAGGGCCAACTAGTTGTTTAAAGTGGCAATTTGCTTCTACAAGTTTGGAGGGCCCCTTGTTCTCATAGGCAATGTGAAACCTATTTTTATTTTATTTTTCATCTATTTTCTTCTGTGTTTGTATATATATACATTGTTAAGACTTTGGCAAAGTTATGGAAGGTAGGGCTATTATAAAACCAATTATTGTTTGAAAAAGAACGAAAGAAATGAGAGCTTTATAAAATTCCAGATAGCTTAACATATGAGTATTAATAATAATATATATTATCGTGCCGGCGATCTTTTTTTTCTTAAAGGTCAACCTGATTAGGACCATAAGAACATAAATTTCATGCTAATGGCTTTTAAATTAATTATTGCAATTGGAACAAGATAAAAGTGACGAATATAACATATAATTTAATATACTTTTTCGTTATCAAACAATTTAATACGGGTTGCCAAAAAAAAAAAACACGTTCTCTTAAAGTAGGCTGTTTCGAATTGGGATTAGTTGTTTGTATAATTACATGTATATAACTCCATTTTTTCCGATACCGTATATATTATTTACGATAGAAGAAAAAGTTAAAGAAAAAAATACTTTACTTACTAGAATTAAAAAGTTGTATGGTGACAGTGTTTTATGTTTTATCGGAAGAGGTAAAAAAAAAAGAAGGGTACGAAACGGAAACATCGCACTTGCATGTGAAAATCTGATGCTACTTTGAAACCGCAAGTGGCATGTTTTTGTTATTTTCTCCTGTTTTTTAGGGCTTTATTTTAAGTTAAAAGGATACACCAAAAATGAGTTCTTATTTTGTCACAGGAGATTTCCTAAACATATGTATCACAGTAGTAGGTAAGTAGATTACATGTAATGTTATGCTAGAGTTAGATTTGTTCATTCTTATTTTGTAAACTCATTTCCTCTAAATTGGATCAGATCCAGATATTTTTTTAATATTATGTAGTTGACAAAAGAAAAGGAAGATTAAATGAGATTATATTTATTAAATTTACTTATTCCATAAATAAAATTGAAGGAGAATCATATTTTAAGATGATGGAAACATCAAAGTTTTGTAGAAGAACAAGTATTAAATAACTCTTATGTACGTTTGCAAAATTAATTAATTTTGTGCTATGTTTAATTATATTTTAAAATTAACTATTACTAAAAAAATAAAAGTAATAACACATTATTATATAAGTAATTTTAATGATTAATTTGATTATCCAATTTAAATATAGCTATCAGAATACTGTTAAAAATAAGTATTATATATATGATCAAACATAGTATTTTTCTAAGTTATGAATGGTGACATGTAAAAATGCGTTGAAGCGTGGTCTATCTACATTATCCGCATTTTGTAACCACTCAAAAAAAATATATTTATGGGGCAGTGCAAAATGGTGATGTGCGGTTCAATTGTAATACGAATTTTGTTTGTTATGTTTTTCACTATCCAAATAAAAGCGGCTCAAGTATGGTCTAAATGTGATTTATTATAAATCAATCGAATTGTAGAAGAACAAGTATTAAATAACTCTTATGTACGTTTGTAAAAGTAATTAATTTTGTGCTATGTTTAATTGTATTTAAAAATTAACTGCAACTAAAAAGGTAAAAATAATTACACATTATTATATAAGTAATTTTAATGATTAATTTGATTATCCAATTTAAATATAGCTATCAGAATACTGTTAAAAATAAGTACTATATCGATATATATATATATATGATCAAACATAGTATTTTTCTAAGTTATGAATGGTGACATGTAAAAATGCGTTGAAGCGTGGTCTATCTACATTATCCGCATTTTGTAACCACTCAAAAGAAATATATTTATGGGGCGGTGCAAAAGGGTGATGTGCGGTTCAATTGTAATACGAATTTTGTTTGTTATGTTTTGCACTATCCAAATAAAAGCGGCTCAAGTTTGGTCTAAATGCGATTTATTATAAATCAATCGAATTGTAGAAGAACAAGTATTAGACCATGCAATTTATTATAAATCAATCCAATTGAAGAACAAGTATTAAATAACTCTTATGTACGTTTGTAAAAGTAATTAATTTTGTGCTATGTTTAATTATATTTTTAAATTAACTATGACTAAAAAAGTAAAAATAATTACACATTATTATATAAGTAATTTTAATGATAATTTTGATTATCCATTTTAAATATAGCTATCAAAATACTGTTTAAAAATAAGTACTATATCAATATATATATATATATATATATATGACAAACATAATATTTTTCTAAATTATAAATGGTGACATGTAAAAATGCGTTGAAGCGTGGTTTATCTATATTATCCGCATTTTATAACCATTCAAAAAAAAATTATGGGACAGTGCAAAATGGTGATGAGCGGTTCAATTGTAATGCAAATTTTGTCTGTTATGTTTTGCACAATCCAAATAAAAGTGGTTCAAGTATTGTCAAAATGTGATTTATAGTTTTTTTTTTTTAAAGTAAAGATTTTGGAAAACGATCGTATGAATTAGTTTTGTCGATCAATACAATTATATTTGAAAACAAATTGTTTTGGGCACTCGAATTCGAGAAAATATTAATTAGAGTTTGTTAATTATTATATGTACCAACACAACATTTTTTATGATCGTCATTTAAATTTTGTTTCGTTCGATCCATTTGATAAACCGTAGTCACATTTAATTCGCTTGACTCGTTTGTGTTTCATGTTTTGATGTCATTATTTGAATTTCTTTTTTTATTCGAACTTTTGTCTATGGAATGTTGTATATGCATAACTGTCTGTTATAGATTTGAATATTGGAGAGAGAGATACATCTATATATAGCTGAGCGATGACCGTTTTGTTCTTCATCTTGGATACAATATCGAAGGGTCTGCTCTACTAATACTTTATCATAACGAGAGTGGAGATCATAAAGATTGAAACTATTCATGTTGTTTTCTATAAACTCCAAGGCTTCTGGTCTTGTTCATTGTAATTATAGTTTATTATTATAATAATAAGAGTAGATCAGATGAATAAAAAATAATAACGTAATTTAACAACTCGAATTCAATTACGGTAACAAAAATATTCTAGAACCTAACCGACTTAAAAATAAGGAAACAAAAAAAAATGAAATATTCGAAACGCGAATGAAAGTAAGTGACCGACACGTGGCAGATAATATAGCGAGATTAGCCGGTAATTTTGGTGAGTAAATTACACAAAAAAGAAGTTGAAGAAATGGAAGACCAAACTCAAACTCAGTTACACACACACACAGAGTTTATAACGTAACAGACTGTGATCACAATCCAACGCCACAGATCTTTCAAAAACAGACACGTGTCATAATCGTAGCTCAGGTTAGTCTCGTGGTTTCGTAAATGACAGAAAACATTCAGTTAGAAAACGGTGAAAAACTATTGCCGTCGAAACAAGACAGATGCAGGTGTTTGGGAGTCTCAAACAACAAATCCTCACCGTCCGATTATTTTCCTCAAGGGTAAAAACGTAAATTAAAATATCTGATCTAACGGTCGTCAAGCCTTTTACTCTTTCCTTTTATATTTCGTCACTATCACCTCAAAATGCCATAAGAGAAAACAACTTCTTCTTTTCTCTCTCTCTACATTTCTCAGAGAGTATCTAATCTCTCTCTCTCTCTTTCCATAATATCATGCGTTTCATCAAAATTCGGTAATTTTTTTAAAAACTCCGATCTCTTTATTTCTGAGCTTTCGAGAGAATAAAAATGGCATCTGGATTCTCCGGCGGTGGTGGTGGGCCGGAGTTTTACGGTGGCGGTGGTGGTAGATCTATACCTGGAGGTCCTGGAACTGTAATCAACGTTGGTAATGATAATCCTCAACCAACGTATAGGAACCAGATTCCTGGAATTTTCCTTGATCAGATCGGGAACAGAGTCACTGCCGGTCATGGATTTGTTGGAAAACGTACTTTAGCTGATTTTCAAGCGGCTCAGCAACATCAACAGCAACAACAACAACCGTTTTACAATCAAGCAGCCCTCAACGCTTTTCTTCTAAGGTCCGTGAAGGCTAGAAATTATCAGAATCTTCAATCTCCGTCGCCGTTGATCGATCTTACGTCGTTGAATGATATGAGTTTCTCTCAGCGTTACGGCTTACCGGTTCTCAGGTCTCAGAAGACGCAGCAGCAGCAGCAATCGGATTTAGGTTTATTTGGTGGGATCCGAATGGGATTCGGGTCGGGTAATAATAATAATAATAATAATAATAATAATAACATGAAGTTAACCGGCGTTCCTTGTATTGCACCGGTTCAGCAGAACCGGGTTCATGAATCGGAGAACATGTTGAATAGTTTAAGAGAGCTTGAGAAACAGCTTTTAGATGACGATGACGATGAGAGTTATGCACAAGGAGGTGGTGATGATGACGTGTCTGTTATCACAAATTCAAATTCCGATTGGATTCAAAATCTCGTGACTCCGAACCCGAACCCGGTTTCGTCTTCTTCACCGAGCTCTTCTTCTTCGTCTTCTTCGCCTTCTACAGCTTCGACGACTACATCGGTATGTTCGAGGCAAACGGTTATGGAAATCGCGACGGCGATTGCGGAAGGGAAGACGGAGATAGCTTCGGAGATACTGGCGCGTGTTTCACAGACGCCGAATTTGAGGAGGAACTCGGAGGAGAAGCTTGTGGATTTCATGGTGACGGCGCTTCGATATCGGATTAATAATCCGGCTGAGAGTTTAGCTTCTCCGGCGACGGAATTGTACGGGAAGAAGCATTTACTCTCGACTCAATTGCTTTACGAGCTCTCTCCTTGTTTCAAACTCGGTTTCATGGCGGCGAATCTCGCCATTCTCGACGCCGCCGGAAACAACGACGAAGGGATGATGAACCTGCACGTTATCGATTTCGATATCGGAGAAGGTGGACAGTACGTTAACCTTCTCCACGCGCTGTCCACGCGTCGAAACGGTAACAATCAGACTCAGAATCAGAATACGAAGACTCCGGTGGTTAAGATCACCGCCGTGACGAACAACAGCGACGGATTTGTGGTCGGAGACGGTGGAGAAGAGAGGTTAAAGGCCGTCGGAGATCTACTGACTCAACTCGGTGATCGACTCGGTATCTCCGTGAGTTTCAACGTGGTGGCGAGTTTAAGACTCGGTGATTTGAGCCGTGAATCGCTCGGATGTGAACCCGACGAGCCTTTGGCTGTGAACTTAGCTTTCAAGCTTTATCGTGTTCCAGACGAAAGCGTATGCACAGAGAATCCGAGAGACGAGCTTCTCCGGCGCGTGAAGGGACTGAAGCCGCGCGTGGTGACTATAGTGGAGCAAGAGATAAATTCTAACACGGCGTCGTTTCTGGGACGAGTAAGCGAGTCGTGCGCGTGTTACGGTGCATTGCTTGACTCGGTCGAGTCGACCGTTCCTAGTACAAATTCGGACCGGGCCAAAGTGGAGGAAGGGATAGGCCGAAAGCTAATTAACGCGGTGGCATGCGAAGGAATCGATCGGATAGAGCGGTGCGAGGTGTTCGGGAAATGGCGAATGCGGATGAGCATGGCTGGGTTCGAGTTAATGCCATTGAGTGAGAAAATAGCTGAGTCGATGAAGAGTCGACTCAGTAACGGAAAGCGAGTTCACCCGGGTTTTACCGTTAAAGAAGATAACGGAGGTGTGTGTTTCGGTTGGATGGGACGGACACTCGCTGTCGCATCCGCTTGGCGTTAACTTCACACTCTTTTTCTTCTTCTTATTATTATTGTTGTTATTAATCTTCGGGGATATTCTGATATTATTATCATTGTGATTTTCCATTTCGAAAAGTGTATTAATATATTAAAAAATGGAGGATCGGAGGAGAAAAAAGGGAAGGTAGGAATCTTATGTAACAAAGAAAAAGGGCTTTTTATATTTTACTAATAATAAATGAAAGAGTGATTGGGTTTTATGGAATTTCTTAAGGTTCTTTAATATTCTATTATTGTAATATATCTTTGCAAATGACTAAGATATTACAGAATTTATGCCCTAAAAAGATAATATCTGAGGAAATTTTGTATTAGAATCTCGCAGGTGTGGCAATAACAACTTGACACATACTAATGATTCTTAGACATTATACCTACTAATTATTTTTATTAGACCAATTTTATTCTTTCTCTTTTTTTCCAATACTAGGACAATAAGTTATTAACAAGCAAATTACTATATGGCATTGTAACTTGTCATGCTGGATATGAAATTCTTTTTTTCCAATACTAGGACAATAAGTTATTAACAAGCAAATTAATATATGGCATTGTAACTTGTCATGCTGGATATGAATTTTTTTTTTTTCCAATACTAGGACAATAAGTTATTAACAAGCAAATTACTACATGGCATTGTAACTTGTCATGCTGGATATGAAATTCTTTCTTACAAGCATACATATTGTATTGTATGTATGCGTGTGATAATTATGATTGGACCTAGTTTTAACGTGAGTGAATATGTTGGTGAGAATATAATAATAAAACAATATTTCTTTTGTAAATTAGAGGAAACCAAATATATGATATGGTGACTTTTATAGTCATGGACCTCTTAGTTCAATTATTTTAACACTAATAAAAGTTGGCGTTGGATGGGTCCATCTCCCATGGCATTCGATGTTCTTATTGTATATTATATATATATTTTTTGGAATTCTTATAACTATCCATCTTTACGCGAGACTTGTAAACTCCGTGTCCTTGGAATATTATATTTAATGCTTATATGAAATATAGTATAGAAAGCCTGGTCTCATTAGAAAAGATAATATTATTATTGTTTGGTGCAAGCTGTTTGCGGCTAAAATTATGCAAGATCTCTTCTTAATCTTTTGTTTGTTAATTAATTAAGATGATTTCTTTCTAGTTTCTAATATACGCTACTCATACCGTGTTGAGTGTTTGATTGGATTGTTAGATTTTTTCTTTGCCAACAATATCACATAGATAAATTCTGAGCCATAATATAAATTGTTGATCAAGCATGTAATGTAGTTTTACCAAATATAGAGGTGGTGGCCTAGTGGTTAATGTAAAGAGTTGGTTTCATTAAACCTATCATTAACGATATATGAATAATCCATGTTAGTAAAAATATCAGAAAATTACTGGATCTGATAAATATTTAAAGGCAGTAGTCAACTGCACTGTTTATCTTCTATAACTTCAACCGAGTAAATCAAGTGTTAAATAAAAGTGTTTTGTTTTATAATAAATGGGAAGAAAAACGAATTTTCATTTATTCATTCGACAATGTTATGAGGTCTTAACACTTCCCGGTCCTATCTGAATTTGTGATTTAACCAACTTTCCCGATGACGACATTACATTATACATTCATATGAAATAAATGAATATTGAACTTTCTATTCATTTAGTTAGCGAATTTTAATGATATTATTTTTTTGAAAATAAGTGAACAGTTCATTTATGACAACTCACACATCTTATGCAATTGACGTTGGTATATCTTTTTTCACTTAATCTGAAGTAAAGAGTGAACCTACAAGAAAAGAAAGTAACAAAAGGCTTACACACGCTTGCAATAAATGTAAGATGGTTAGACTTAGAGTCATGCATGTATATATGTATATGTAGGCCTAGCGCATTATACTGGACCACTTAGCTAATATTCATTTTCTTATAAAAAACAAATTCTTCATGATTTGGTGTGGTTGTTCTTAGCTAAACTACAGAAAAATAGAGATAAATTGAAAAACAATTTTTTTTTCAAAGGATCAAGCAACAGAATAGAAAAGATGGCTCTTGTTGAAAGGTAAATCAATTTTAAATCTTCACAACAAAATAAAATCAATTTTGAATCTATAAAATATTAAAAGCATGGGTTTTTCGAGAGTTTTCTGCAAAAAAAAAAACACTCTAACTCACTAACTTTTGCAATTTTACACTTCACCTCTAAAAATGCAAGTTAATCCGCAAAGTAAAAAATAATACGTAATATAACTCTTATATGTATTTTCTAAATGTTTTCACAGTCATATACATTAGATTTTTAAAATTCTAAAAATAGATTAAGACTCCTCCTCGCGAGGCTTCAATTTGATATATTATTTATCAAAATTTTACAAACTTGACTATAACAAATATGAGTTATATTGCGTATTATTTTTGACTTTACGGATTAACCTGCATTTTTTAGAAGTGAAGGGTAAAATTGCAAAAGTTGGCGAGTTCTAGGTTTTTTGCAGAAAATCCTTTCTATATAGTTAGTTTTTTTAAATGATAGTTTTAGTTTCTATTTTTTTTTAAATGATAGTTTACCGAATGACTTTATTATATCAATGTGGGTCGAAGTAATTTTCTTATATCGTAAATAATTAATATTGTTGCTTAAAAAGCTAGAAAAATTCAAATATTTTTTAATTATATAAATAGTACAAATATAATGATAACAACTAACAAGTACAAGATCGAAGGAGGATATACAAAAATATGTGCACGCATCATTCACTTTCACACAAACATATATATTCCCATCATCCCATGTTTCTTTTATTATCATCGCCATTTATATATATTTTTTCCAAATTATTTTTTTTGGTATTCAGAAACATGATCTGGCCATTCAGGTTGAGATTCTAAACCTTTTTAAAATATGAGACATATGTCTTAAAACACAATTTGCTTTCTTTTGCACAAACTTTAGGGTTGGTACTCTTTTTCACTTTTTTATTCGTTTTTGTGAAATGGTTCAATGTTCATAAAATTTTTGAGAGTCATATATAAGCGTGACACTGAAGAAACTGAGTATTTTTTTCAATGTTCATAAAAATCTATTATAATAGATTTTACGGATCATGAAGAACGATATCGGGAAAACAAAACGTGGTGCACGCACATACATCTACTACAATCGGTGCCAAGTGTACAATGGCTTAGAGTACGTCAAAATAGCTGGGATCAAATGAAAAGAAACTCGATCATTTCAGGTCATTTGTAAGGAAAATTTAACTCGATCATTTCATGCATTCTTTCAAACCTTGGTTACATCAGCGATGTGGTGTTGTTGAATTCAATAGAAGAAACTCTTGTAGTGTTACAAAAGCATCCAACACAAAAAGTGAAGCCATAAAAAAATATAACGCAATTAACTTAGTGTTAAAAAAATTTACTAGAAAATGATTCAAAAATAGCTATATAAAAGAAAATGGTTAAACAATTTGAACGAAAAACGGATAATTTAGCTTGTAATGCTAGATTATATGCTCAAGATATAAGTTATGCAAACTTTGTTCCCCGGTTTGGATTTTCAAACTTTTTTAATTTATAAATTGTAAAAAAAATGGTTAAATCATACGATGATACTCGTGTTTATGAATCAAATAAAACATAAATACTTCTTTTATCTAAGATTTTTTATATTTAGATTAAGTATGTATCTATCAAAATTAATATATACAATATACAAACTCGGCTCAATCTTTTTAGTAAAAAAAAAAAAGACTGAGCTGTTTCTGTATAACAAAAATAATCAAAATATTTATCAAAAAACTAATGAAATCACTAATTACAATTTTTTTAAATATATATATATATGGAAAAGAAAAAAACTACTTTCCTAGTATATCCAAAAGATGAAAAAATGACAAGAAATAGAGGTCCAACGGGCAAGAAAAGTAAAAGAACCAGACACTCACTTTCGAAGAGGTTTATTGGGCTTATAGGTCCAGTTAAAGCTTAATGAGCTTATCCACACATGAGTTTACGAGGAGAGAGAAGTTTTCACAGTCATCATCTCGAAAGAGAAGACAAACTTGTGTGACCTTTAAGCAGCAAAAACCACAAAACTTCTCTGAAAAGGAGATAAATGGTGGCGTCTCTGAGACTCCCTTCACTCACTTCCCTTCTATTTCCCGCCACAACTCGTTACCCAGCTACTCTTCGGCGAACCGTATGTCTACGGAACAGACCTCTTTCTGGATTCGCGACGGCGCCGAGTGGTACTGCTTCGCCGGAGACTAAGTCAGCGGAGGTTGACCGGCTTAGGTCGGACCGAGCCGTTACGCCTCGCTCACAGGACTTCAATGCTTGGTACCTTGATGTTATAGCTAGTGCTGAACTCGCGGATTATGGTCCTGTTCGTGGTACTATGGTTATTCGTCCATATGGTTACGCGATCTGGGAAGCGATTCAGGTTTCTTGTTGAAATTGTGGATTCAAATTGATTTTGAATGTTAATTAATGTTTCTTTGTATTGCTTCAGTTTTTGTTGTGATTGTTGATGATTTGCAGGAGTATTTGAATGTGAAGTTCAAAGAGACTGGCCATAGCAACATGTACTTCCCACAGGTACTGTTTGAAGTTGGAATTTTGAGAATTTAGCTTAAGCTGGTTTAATTTGTTAATTCAGTTAGAATTTAGCATATAGTTAGAATAAGAACGATAAAACACTTGTTCTTGATTAGTTACAAATTATTCATAGTTGAGGTTTGTTTCTTGGTGAAATTTGTAGTTTCTTCAACAGAATTAAGAACTAGGTTTCAAGAAGCTTTAAAAACATTACTAAGCCTCTGATAAATTAGAAAACGTGAAGATATTGGCATTAATATTTGTGTTTTATTTTGCTTCTTGAATGGAAAGATACATTCGTATTGTTGTCACTCTTGTTATTGTCATCATTTCTCTATTCTTATGTTTTTATGGGGTTTCAATAATGGTTTGGTCTTTTGTGCAGTTTATACCATACTCGTTTATTGAGAAAGAAGCTTCACACGTTGAGGGATTTAGTCCTGAACTAGCCCTTGTCACTGTAGGAGGAGGAAAGGAACTTGAGGAGAAGCTTGTGGTAGGCATTTTTCCGGCGCTACTATATTTTACCACAAAGCTAGAATTGTGAAAATTTATTACCTAAATTTTGGCTTTGATTGTTGTACTTATTGAGGTTGTGGCAGGTTCGGCCTACCAGTGAAACCATAGTGAATCACATGTTTACCCAGTGGATTCACAGCTATCGTGATCTTCCTCTCATGGTCAATCAGGTGGGATAGACATCCAAATTGTTTATCATTCTTCGTTTTATTAATCTGGCACTTATCACTGCTCCTGGTTATATTTCTTCTTTCTGTGTGTTTAGTGGGCTAATGTCACTAGATGGGAGATGCGGACAAAACCATTTATTAGGACTCTTGAATTTCTTTGGCAAGAGGGTCATACTGCTCATGCCACTCCTGAGGAGGCAGAAAAGGAGGTTTATTCTCTATTTTGTTGTGGTCAACTTGTGGAGTCTTGTTTTGGTACCCTCCTGTGACAAATCTTTAGTTTTGTATTGCAGGCAAAACAAATGATCGAAATCTACACCCGATTTGCTTTTGAGCAAACTGCAATACCTGTTATTCCAGGTCGAAAATCAAAATTAGAGACTTTTGCTGGTGCTGATATAACCTATACTATTGAGGCTATGATGGGAGATCGGAAGGCTTTGCAGGCTGGTACCAGCCACAATTTAGGGCAGAACTTTTCTCGTGCCTTTGGAACTCAGGTACATAACTATTAACTTAGAAGTATGTCAAGCTCAGAACGACATTTGAATTTGTTTGGAGTTTAGTTATCTCATTTTTATTTAATGACGACAGCATTAGTTCCTTTTGGTTCATCTATGCTTTGTTTTGTCACATGTTTGGTTTTGCAACTTCATCTTGAAAGAATTTTAAATGTATGTATATGACCATGCCAGTTTGCAGATGAGAATGGAGAAAGACAACATGTGTGGCAGACATCATGGGCAGTCAGTACACGTTTTGTCGGTGGCATTATCATGACTCACGGAGATGACACTGGTCTTATGCTTCCCCCCAAGATAGCTCCAATTCAGGTTCATCTTCTATTCGTTTGGGAATTTCTTAAGCAGTTTCCTTTGCTATATCTGAAATTCCATTCGTTAGCTAAAGAGGATTTGTTGTGGGGAGGGGTCAGGAACAGTAGTTATTTTCTTAGCAAAAATGATAGTTGTTATACCTGTAACTCGGTTGGAAGTGATGATCGAGAGTTGAGATTAATCTTCTCTTTTCTTCTTTTTAAGGTAGTAATTGTACCTATTTGGAAAAAGGACATTGAGAAAACAGGAGTTCTCAGTGCTGCATCATCAGTGAAGGAAGCTCTGCAAACTGCTGGGGTTAGAGTTAAACTTGATGACACAGATCAACGAACTCCAGGATGGAAGTTCAATTTCTGGGAAATGAAGGTTCCTTACTCTCTTAAAAAAAACACTAGAATCATTTGTGGGATGAAAAGATTTTCATAATATTTTAAGTTCTGATAGTTTTATTCGTTTTGAAAACATCATTTTGCAGGGAATTCCTCTAAGGATTGAAATTGGTCCACGCGATGTATCTAATAACAGTGTTGTTGTCTCAAGGAGGGATATACCAGGAAAGGCAGGAAAAGTTTTTGGAATATCAATGGAGGCATCAACTTTAGTGGCGTATGTAAAAGAGAAGTTGGATGAGATCCAATCATCGCTTCTAGAAAAGGCGGTATCATTCAGGGATAGGTACTCTTTTTTGTTATCTTTCTCCCACAAACGTTTTCCATAAGTTTGCAGCATTAACACACGCTCACATTTTGATGTGATTATGTAGTAACATTGTGGATGTGAACTCATACGATGAGCTCAAAGACGCAATTTCTTCAGGGAAATGGGCAAGAGGTCCTTGGTCAGCCAGTGATGCGGATGAACAAAGGGTAAAAGAAGAAACCGGAGCAACTATTCGTTGTTTCCCGTTCGAACAGACGCAAGGGACTAAAACATGCCTAATGACTGGAAATCTAGCAGAAGAAGTTGCAATCTTTGCCAAGTCTTACTAAAGAAGATCCTTTCACTTTCACACATTCCCCAATCATATCAAATTCTCTTTATTAAAAAGGGTCCAAAAGTGACATTAGATTCTATTTCCATAGCTACTGGAATGGAGTGATTGTAGTCCTTTGGTCGGATCTGTGGACCCTCTCTGTTAGTACAGAATCAGATACTACTTTGGTCGGAGATTCTTTGATGAAAAGCCGAGGAAAATCACATCCGTATAGAGGGAAGTTCTCTAGGTTTTTTTTTTCCAATTCCAATTCATATTTTGTTTTGTTTTACAATTGCAATATAACACACTTCATTTATTGTTATTGTCTGCGTCTTTAAAAGTTTAATGGGGAAAACAAAAAACAAAAACTGTGAAAAAGAAAAAGAAAAATTTCATATTCTGTAAAAAGATTGAACATTTTAATTGCTGATGAAAGTACTGATAAAACAGATGATAATAATAATTTGATTTTGAGTTTAACTATTCGTTTGGTAATTAATCAGTGTTCCAAAGATTTGCCGCGTCCATCCATCGGATCCACAAGTTTCCGAGACCGGATCAATTGATAGATTTACCATCAAAGTTGGTTAAAAATTGTGACATTTACATTTTACCGGTCTAGATGTGGTCTTAGCCTCTTAAGTACTCGAAGGTCTTCCAAAAACCAATATTTGAATAGGCCGAACCTAATCGTTTAATAATTTTTGTTTTTGATTTTTTGACTAACCTTGACAATATTATACTCTTCCACTCCTAATTTGGCGAATTTCTTCTACCAAGTTAGGTTTCTCAATAATACCTTCCAATACACCCTCCTACATATATTGTTAAATTTCATTTAATTTGATTTCATTGATTTTTTTTCACACCACATTAAATGCATAGATATGAACGAAATTTTAATTTTTTGGCCGACCGTTTAGCCTGGACCATTAGATCAAAATTTTCTAAACTTGTTTATATAAACAATATTCCTCCAAATTACACTACCAACGAAGGAAACCTCTTTTTAATCAATGTGTAGTTAGAAAAAAGATTCAATATCACGTTAAGATTTGTTTTGATAAATCACAATAACATTCGTATTTGACTATTACATATGTTAGATTTGTTTATTTTTATCAATAAATTTATTATAGTTTATCAATAAAATCTAGAGTTCATTTAAATTCCAAAACTTGTATTATTTCAAAATTGCAAACAAAAACATGTTGACTGTCGTTTATTGTTCTTGTATGGTCGCCTATATTCTCTTATGTGTTATAAAAATGGTGTTTATACATAGTTATATTACCGAAAGAAAGATTTATCGTATCCGTGGAACTTGGATATAACGATATGAAAATAACAATACGAGAGAAGAATGATTTATTGTTTTCTTATGAATTGAGTTGTATGTATTTACACGTAAATCTCTATTTATAGGAAAATATATTGAGTTTCTTGTGTATGCATAGTGATAGTGGGTTCATGATAAATCTTAATTTTATTCGGATTGTGCCAACTCTTGCTTTTGGTGCTGCTTCTAACTTTTGTGCGACACTGCAACACTCCCGTTGGAGGCATGTCCTTGCGTTAAGCATTTAGCGTCTTTGTTGTCCGTTAAAAATCGCATAAAGGACAGTGAATGACAAAATAAAGGTAAAAAGTGCAGCCACATGCTAATAAAGGTCACGTCATCTCATATGTCTAGTTGATGGCCATTCGATATTGTGAACATGTTTCTTGAACATCGAGGGGTAGTGATTTTGTAGAGATGCGGCGTTGTCGCTGATGCTTACATATCTTCTTGATGTTTTATTCTTACTCAAGTTCTTGGGTGTATGAGAAGAACTTCGGAGGGATATGTTTGGTTCTATCACTTTTGATATATCTTTCCTTTGTCTGAGCGACACATGCAACATTATCTTCATAAAGGATTGTTGGCTCCGTATTTACTTGGATTCCGCTACTTGACTGAATGTGTTGTCTTATCGATCTCAATCATACACATTCTCTGCTTGCTTCATGGAGTGCGATAATCTCGGCATGATTTGAGAAGTAGCCACAAGCGTTTGTTTCTGCGAACGCCAAGATATTGCGGTGCCTTCGATCGTAAATACATATCCTGTCTGTGATCGAGCTTTATGAGGATCCGATAAATATCCTGCATCTGCAAAACCAATCATTTGACCATTTGAGTTGTTAGGATAAAATAATCCTAAATCAATCGATCCTTGAAGATATCGAAAGACATGTTTAATCCCATTCCAATGTCTTCGAGTAGGGGATGAACTATATTTTGCTAAGAGATTAATGGCAAATGATATATCTGGTCTTGTACAATTCGCCAGATACATAAGGGCTCCAATCGCACTTAGATATGGTACTTCAGGGCCAATTATCTCTTCATTTTCCTCAGATGGTCGGAATGGATCATTATCGACATTCAATGTTCTTACGACCATAGGGGTGCTTAGAGGAGTAGCCTTATCCATGTTAAATCTTTTTAACACTCTTTTGGTATATGTGGATTGATGCACAAATATACCCTTTTTAGATCTCTCAATTTGGAGACCAAGACAATACTTTGTCTGCCCGAGATCTTTCATCTCAAATTCCGCTTTTAAATAATCTGATGCTTCTTCCAATCTCTTTTTGAGTTCCAATTATATTCAGATCATCAACATATACCGCGATTGTCACAAATCCGGATATTGTTTTCTTGATAAAAACACATGGGCATATAAGATCATTCACATATCCTTCTTTTATCAAGTGATCACTGAGGCAATTATACCACATTCGCCCAGATTGCTTTAACCCATATAATGATCTTTGCAACTTTATTGCACACAACTCTTTGGGTTTGGAACTCAATGCGTCTGACATTTTAAAACCATCAGGTATTTTCATATAGATATCTGTATCTAATGAGCCATATAAATATGCCGTAACGACATCCATCAGACGTATTTCTAGATTCTTATTAGCCGTTAGGCTCATCAAGAATCTAAACGTGATGCAATCCATCACGGGGGAATATGTTTCCTCATAATCAATCCTAGATCTTTGGGAGAAACCTTGTGCAACAAGGCGAGCTTTATATCTCATAATTTCATTTTTCTCATTTCGTTTTCGAACGAATACCCATTTGTATCCAACTGGTCTCACACTCTCTGGTGTGAGTACAATGGGTCCGAATACTTTTCGCTTATTATTGCCTCTTATTGCCTCTTTCCATTTTAGCCAGTCATGTCTCTTTTGACATTCATACACAGATTTTGGCTCTGGATCCTCGTTTTCCTCATTTATTTCTTTTGACACGAGGTATGTGAAAACATTATCAATATCAACTATCTCATTTATATTTCATATCCTTCCATTATGGATATAGTTGATAAATATCTCATGATTTTCATCAGGCTYATGATGCTCTGCATCATCCTTATTTTCATGATGATCTGTATTATCATTATTCTCATGATTCTCATTTTCCAAAATATTTTCAACCATTTTGGGAGAATTATGCATTTCTGCTTCCTTTCTTTTTCTAGGATTCTTATCCTTAGAACCAACGGGTCTACCACGCTTCAAGCGGGTTCTAGATTCCCGTGTATCATCTGCTAGTCCACCTTCTTGTGGAATCTCAATTCTAGCAGGAACATTTGCAGCTGGTATATGGGATTTTGTTACCGTTTTGGTATCTGCAAATGCATAATACGTCGAACTTCTAGTTCTGACTGCTTAGTAGGAGGATCAAGGTGTAATAATGTTGGTACACTCCACTTGATATCCTTCACTACTTGCTTATTTTCTCCCCTAGAACCGGGAATACTTTCTCGTCAAAATGACAATCGGCAAACCTTGCCGTAAAGACATCACCAGTCTTTGGTTCTAGGTATCTTATAATTGATGGAGAATCACATCCAACATAAATTCCCAACCTCCTCTGAGGTCCCATTTTTGTACGTTGTGGGGGTGCTATCGGCACATACACTGCACAACCAAAAATTCTAAAATGGGAAACATTTGGTTCTCGACCAAATGCCAACTGTAATGGGGAATACTTTTGATATGCACTCGGCCTTATCCGAATCAGTGCTTCTGCATGCAATATGGCATGCCCCCATACAGATGTTGGGAGATTTGATCTCATGATCAACGGTCTTGCAATTAATTGCAGACGTTTAATTAATGATTCAGGTAACCCATTTTGAGTATGAACATGAGCCACATGATGTTCAACCTCAATTCCTGATACCATACAATAATCATTAAATGATCGGGAAGTGAATTCACCAGCGTTGTCTAATCTAACTCTTTTAATAGGATAATCAGAACGTGCCTTCATTTATTCGAAGAAATCTCGCAAATGCCATATTTCGAGATGATAATAGACAAACATGTGACCATCTACTAGAAGCATCCATCAACACCATAAAATAGTGGAATGGTCCACATGGTGGATGAATTGGTCCACATATATCACCTTGAATACGTTCAAGGAACTTTGRTGATTCTTTTTCAATTTTGGTTGGCGATGGCCTTATTACYAATTTTCCCAGAGAACACGCTTCACATGTCTTTTTATTTCCCTGATAAATCCCTTGGATTTTCAGTCCATGACCATGTGAAGTCTCAATGATTCTCCGCATCATCGTGGTGCCCAGATGACCGAGTCTTTCATGCCATAATATGAAATCATCTTGATTTCTATCAACCATGAGATTTGATTCTATTGCCCATATATATGTATGGTGCAATCCAGAAGGAATCCTTGACAATTTTTCCAAGATAACCCTTTTGCCATTTTTTATAGAAGTTATATACATAATTTTCTTTTTATCCTCAGTCCCAGACTGGGTATCATATCCTTCAAGGTAGATATCTTTAAAACTCAACAAATTCCTTTTTGAATTTGGAGTACATGGTGTTATCAATGGAAAATTTTGTTCCATTTGGCAACGAAAATCTGGCTTTATCAGTTCCTTTTATCAGGTCAATAGGATCTGATATTGTATTGACAAATAATTTTTATAATTTTTATATTTGAGAAATATATCCTATTCTTCAGAATAGTGTGTGTTGTTCCACTATCTGGTATACATATTTCTTTTTCTTTTTCTTTGGATTTTGATCCACATGCAATATCCATTTCTGTAATCAACATCGATAGTCGTTAGCGAATTTCATAAATAAAACATATAATGATTTTATATTGGTTTTGTTTGAAAAATATTTTATTCGGAAAACGATTGAAAATACATAATAATTTTATATGGCATAACACGAGACTTACTCTTTTCTCTTAATACAAGCATTTTCATGCATAACTGGAGACTTATTCTTTTTGTCTCATTACAAGCATTTTCAGTAATTGGTTTCGTCGAAATCATTCTCAAAGTCGGCGAGAAGGACGTTGTTCCTCGAGGTTAGGTTCACTTCTTTTCTTTTTCTTTTAGTGGATTCTTGATATATTTTACATAGATGTGCAGGGGTATGACAATCATTGGCAAAATGCCCTTTCGTTCCACATCTGAAACATATATCCTTACGTTTCTGGGAGTGATCTATTTTGATCTCTTTTCCTTTTTGAGATCGTTCATTTCGTACTCATTTGAACGATCTCCTCCCTTGAAGATTATAATGTCTTTCTCATCCACGATTATTTTGACGACCACTATCCCGATTGGTCTGGCCTGTTCTTTCAGGATTTTGACTTTCCATAGCATTCACTTCAGGAAATGCTCTCGTTCCCGTAGGTCGGGGATTGTGGTTTTTAATAAGAAGTTCATTATTCTTCTCAGCCAGAATTAATGCCACAATTAATTCGGAGAACCTCTTGTATCCCGACTTGCACATTTCGGGAGGCACTATGTTCCTTATGAAATGTCGTATGTTTTCGAGCATTTCGACTCGAAACGGCTTACCACAATATTTTAATTGAGATACAATCCGCATATACGAAGATTGCTCAACTTTTCAAAATCCGAAACCTCGGGTTTTCCATTCCTCTAAGGCATGAGGTAGAGTAATCTCTTTTGGTTATCAAACCTTGCCTTTAGAGCGGACCACGCTTTCGGGTCTTTATGTGATAATCATGCGTCACATTCTCATCTAGATGTTTTCGTAGAAATATAATTGACTTCGCCTTTTCTTGGGCAGAATTTTTATTTCCTTCTTTTATTGTATCGGACAAATTTTTCGATTCTAGATGGAGTTCCACATCGGTGGTTCATGCGATGTAATTTGCTCCAGTGACTTTGAGAGCTGAGAATTTAAGCTTCTCAATGTTTGCCATTTATCTAAAAACAGAACAAAATATATATTTTTTTATTAGAACGATTTTTAAATCGATTACATATTAATAAACAAAGCGATTACAAGGAAAATTATCCCATAAAAAATTAAACCAAAACTAAAGACAAATTCTCCGGGGGTAAATTCCCCAACGGAGATGCCATAAATACAAATAATAATTAAAACTAAACAAAGCATTAGAAATATGCGAATCATTTTGCAAATGAAATCTAAGCAAATTTCTTATAGGAATGAGATGAGATGTGAATAAATGAGTGAATGAGAGAGTGTATTTATAGATTGAAAAACACTGTTCTGGACCGTCGGAAAAGCGATATGACCGTTGGTGATTTTGAAAAATCAATCAGAAATTCTTTAACATGCGATCAATTAATTTACCAGATTCAGATAAGCGATTTACGATTAACATAATAATATCAAGATAGCATGATTAAATTAATTATGTAGATTATAAGGAGGCTTAGCCATCCAATAATATTAATCAATGAAGTATAAAATAAATTAGCGCTAGTCCGGATATATTATGACAAAGATCATCCACGGTGAACCAGAAAATAAATTATTTGGCGGCTTGGCCGACCGATAATATTGAATAAAATTCCTGGTGGCATAGCCGTCCCGGTAATATTAAATAGAGCATAAGGCGGCTTAGCCGTCCTTCAGAATAAATGGTGGTGTGTTAAACATCCACTCATCAGTATTATTTTTAGGAGGCGYCAGTTCGCCTACAATATATTTGTTTTATTGAACAAAGTAACTTACCCCYGGTATTAATCGGATGTCTTACCGTTTGTTTTAAAATCGGYAATGAACAGTGATTCCGGCAATGAACAGTGATTCCGGCAAGGATAGTAATTCTGGTGGTGAACAGTACCTTCTGGTGGTGAACAGTACTTTTGGCGTGAATAGCGTCTCACGGTGGTAACGGTAATTTTGGAAGTGAATAGTAAGTTCGTCGTGAACAGTAAATTCTGACGTCGACGATAAACTTGCGTCGTAAATAGTAACTAGCGGTATCAGCGGTATTATAACGATCAGAGTGATTGTGCGGATAACGTGTTATAAAAACGGTGTTTATACATAGTTATATTATAGAAAGAAAGATTTATCGTATCCGTGGAACTTGGATATAACGATATGAAAATAACAATACGAGAGAAGAATGATTTCTATTGTTTTCTTATGAATTGAGTTGTATCATTTACATCGTCGAACATCTTTTATTTATAGGAAAATATATTGAGTTTTCGCATGCATAAAATGGGCTCACAATAAATCTTAATTTCTTCTGATGTGCCTAACTTGCTGTGCGAATACTTTTACAAACATGTTATTCTCACTTTTCCCACACCAACGTTTGGCCTCTTTATATATCACCAAAAAAGAGCTTGATTCATAAAAAAACTACATAATTTTTTCGTTTTATTTAAAATCTTACGCATCCAATTAAACTTATCAATAAACCAATAGCCACTCAACCCCGTTTGACTTAACCCGAATTTGACCAAATTTAACATGATGTTGACCTGATTTAAACCCGATTCAAATTTGATCTAGTGGTTCAGGCTAAACCGGTAACCACTTAATCCAGTTTGACTTGACCCGAATTTGACCAAATTTAACATGATTTTGACCCGATTTAAACTGGATAACCACGGTTTGATTTGATCCAAATTCAAACAAATTTAACCTAATTTTATTTTTTGGGTTTAAATCGGGTTAAAATCAGGTCAAAATCAGGTCAAGTTTGGTTAAATTCTGATCAAGCAAAACATGGTTAAGTGATTATCGGTTCATTGATTGGTTCAATTGGAGGCGTAAGATTTTAGTCTATTAGATAAAACGAAAAGTTTGTATAGGTTTTTAAAGAATCAATTTTTTGGAGATATATATAAAAGTCAAAAGTTTGTGTGGAAAAAGTGAGAAAAGCAATATGTACAGAGAGAATATAGTGGCAACCCTAATTGTATTTTTGAAAGTTTATGTGAAAAATGTGACGAAAACAAAAAACCTTTGTTGTCAAAAATATTGTAACATTTTAGATATATATAGTTGACTTTCATTTATTTTGATTTAACAATTTTATTAAAATCACGGTAACATTTATATTTGGTTGATTGATTATTAACTCAGGATGAAGGCTATTCTTCCACTTTTAATCTCAGAAAACCATACTGCTTTTGTCAAAGGAAGATTGATTTTTGACAATATTCTCTTCGATCATGAAATGATTCATGCCTTGAATACTCATGATTCAAGTGCTAGAGAGTGTGTGGCAGTGAAGACTGATATGATGAAGGCTTTTGATCGGGTAAAATGGTCATTTCTAGAATTTATGATGAGGAAGATGGGTTTCTGTGAAGAGTGGATAACAAGAGTGATGGAGTGTGTAACTAGAGCCTTCTTCAGTGTCTTGGTCAATGGGCAACAATTTGGAATGATTAATCCTTCCAGGGGGATAAGGCAAGGGGATCCCTTGTCTCCCTTCATTTTCATCTTAGTTGCAGAAGTACTTGGAGCAGGGGTTACACAGGCTATAGAGAGGGGTGATATCTCTGGCATCAGGATTACAAATTCAGCACCTATCATCTCTCATCTTTTGTTTGCAGATGATTGCTTGTTCTTCTGCAAAGCTGACAAGGAAGAACTTATGTGCTTGAAGAGTATTCTTGAGGAGTACAAGCGAATATCAGGGCAAAAGGTAAATTTCTCAAAATCTAGTTTTATGTTTGGGAGACATATCTCAGAGTACAAGAAGGTTAATCTCAAAGGAGTGTTGGGAATACAAAGTGAAGGTGGTAAGGGGTTTTATCTTGGTTTGCCAGAATCCTTCATAGGCTCGAAGATCCTGAATTATCTCAATGTGGTGGTGGATAGGAAGCTGAATTCTTGGAAATCTAAGTTTTTATCTCAACGTGGCAAACAAACACTTATCAAGGCTGTTGCTTTGGCTCTTCCTACTTTCATCATGTCCTGTTTTAAGCTCCCAAAGGGGTTGTGCACCAAGATCACATCCAAATTAGCTCAGTTTTGGTGGCGTAATCCAGCTACAGGAAGGGGCATTCATTAGAAATCTTGGGACAAGATCAATATTCCCAAAAGAGATGGAGGAGTAGGGTTTAAAGACATTGAGGGTTTTAATCAAGCTCTTCTTGGGAAACAACTCTGGAGGCTGGTCAACAAAGATTCTTCTCTGTTAGCAAGGGTCCTAAATAGTAAGTACTATTGAAGCTTCTCTGGGACCTAGACCATCCTTTGGTTGGCGTAGTATCTAAGGCTCTCAAAAACTTATGAAGCTTGGAATGCGTAAGGAGCTAGGGAATGGGTCAGATTTGAGGATGCTGAAAGACCCCTGGTTATCAACTAAACCTCCAAGACCTCCAATTCCAAAAGAAGGTTTTGATCCGGGTAGCTTCAATATTTCTCACTTCAAGGAAGCTAACTCAGATGAATGGAACTTGTTCATGCTAAAGTCAGGGTTCTCAGATCAAGAGAGGGGTCTCATCACTCAGGTCAAACCAGGTGGGCAACATTCTCTATCTTCTTACTCTTGGGTCTACAACAACAGTGGGGACTACTCTGTCAAATCAGGTTACTGGGTTTGGAGGAATGTGTTGGATCATGTAGAAGACTCCCAAATGGTCTCCAATCCATCTACTAAACCATTGTTTGAAGCACTGTGGAGGATTAAAGCTCCACCAAAGATTAAACACTTTGTTTGGAGAAGCCTATCTAATTGTTTGGTGACAGGGGAAAATATGAAGAAGAAAAGATTGACGAAGCATGAGTTCTGTTCCAACTGTCCTAATAAAGAAGAGACTATCAATCACATTTTGTTCTTATGTCCTTATGCAAGATTGGTTTGGGCTCTCTCCCCGCTTGGCCATAAGTTCTTCTCGGAAGCATCAGGTTCTCTCTTTGAAAATTTTTCATCTCTTTTATTTCCTGAAGGAATGGATAAGGTTGAAAACAAATTGAGATATAAGATTTGGCCTTGGATAGTTTGGAAACTATGGAAATGTAGGAATGACTTGGTGTTCTCTGCTTTGGAACACCCTGCCAATGCAGTGGTAGAAGAAGCTTTGCAGGATAGTCAAGAACGGCTCAGTTCTAATCCGAATTCAACCTCTACCATCAGTTCCAGCTCTGATGGAATGGGACAGATTAAAAAATGGCAGCCACAAGCACAAGGATGGTTAAAGTGTAATCTGGATGGAGCTTGGAGCCAAGATAGAGATAACTCCGGGATTGGATGGATTCTGAGAGATAGTCAAAGTAACATTGTTCATTTTGGTGCCAAATGTTTGCCTAGATTAGTCTCTCCGATGCATACTGAGGCTGCAGGTTTGGGTTGGACAGTGCATTGTGTCAAAAATCTAGGCTATAAGAAGGTGATTTTTGAATCGGATTGTGCAAATGTCATTCAGGCTGTCAAAGATCCTCATTTGTGGCCGCGTCTCTTGAGTTTTACCTCCGATATTCTAGGCGTGTGGGTGGGACTGAAGACTTTGTTTTTTCTTTCTCTTATCGGTCGTGTAAACGGTTGCGCGAATGCGATTGCTGGTATAATTGCATTGACGCATCTGTGTTTCGCTTTATTGCATGTGGTACCTCCAGTTTGGTTACAAGCTTTAGTTACTAAAAACAAGCAATGTATTGTTCATTTGAATTAGGCTTAATGAAGTTGTTCTTGAGTTAAAAAAGGATTGATTATTAACTGTTATAATATTCGTATTCATCAAAATTACAGTAACATTCTTATTTGACTTTTAAATATGCTACAATTATTTATTTTTATCAATAAATTTATTGCATCCTATCATTAAAATTCAGAGTCCATTTAAACTCAAAAACTAGTATTATTTAAAAATTGGAAAGCAAAATTATGTTGACTTTCATATATTTTTATTGTATTTTTAAAAGTTAATGTGAAGAATGTGACGAAAACAAAAATCTCTGTTGTCAAAATTATTGTAAGTAACATTATAGATATATATATAGTTGACTTTCATTTATTTTGATTTAACCAATTTTATTAAAATTACGGTAACAATTATATTTGGTTAATTGATTATTAACTGTTATATCATCGTATTTATATTCTTATTAGACTTCTAAATATGCTACATTTATTTATTTTTATCAATAAATTTATTGCATCCTATCATTAAAATCTAGAGTTCATTTAAACTCAATACTAGTATTATTTCAAATTTGGAGATCAAAATTACGTTGATTTTCATTTATTTTTGAAAGTTTATGTGAAAAATGTGACGAAAACAAAAACTTTTGTTGTCAAAAATATTGTAACATTTTAGGTATATTGTTGACTTTCATTTATTTTGATTTAACCAATTTTATTAAAATTACGGTAACATTTATATTCGGTTGATTGATTATTAACTGTTATAATTATCGTAATTATCAAAATCACGGTAACATTCTTATTAGACTTTTAAATATGCTACATTTATTATTTTTTTATCAATAAATTTATTGCATCCTATCATTAAAATCTAGAGTCCATTTAAACTCAAAGACTAGTATTATTTCAAAATTGGAAATCAAAATTACGTTGACTTTCATTTATTTTTATTGTATTTTTGAAAGTTTATGTGAAAAATATGACTAAAACAAAAATCTTTGTTGTCAAAAATATTAGAATATTATATGTATATATATATATATATATATATATATACATATATAGTTGACTTTCATTTATTTTGATTTAATCAAATTTATTAAAATCACGGTAACATTTGTATTTTGTTGATTGATTATTAACTTTTATAATTTTCGTATTTATCAAAATCACGGTAACATGCTTATTAGACTTCAAAATATCCTATATTTATTTATTTTTATAAATAAATTTATTGCATCCTATAATTAAAATAATCTAGAGTCTATTTCATTGTTTTTGAAAGTTTATGCGAAAAATGAAACAAAAATACTTTATATTGACAAAAATATTGGAACATTTTAATTATACAATTGACTTTCATTTATTTTATTGCATTGATATTATCAAAATCACGGTAACATGCGTATTTGATTGCTTGATTATTAATGTTTAGAATTTTTGTATTTATCTAAAAATCACGGTAATATTCTTATTTGACTGTTAAATATGTATTTGAAGTATATCTTAAATTATATTTGGTAAGAAAATTTTGTTTATTTTTACCAGTAAATATATTGCAACCTTTCATTAAAATAAAGTCCATTCAAATTCTAATTCATATTTTTGAGGTTAGAACATGCTTATCAAGGATATTAATACAATTGTATATGTCATGTCAATTGGTTAATTATTAAATACTATTAAAGTTTAGAAATCAGTCGATAAACTTTTACACTCATTATAGCAATTTAATTCTTGAAAATTGGTAATCTTAGATTCTTTTGATAAAATATTTGACTAATAAAAAATACATAAGCGCTCAGACTAGAGAGGGGTTGGCATTAGTGCTTATGAGTGGGTAAGAAATAAGTTTTCTTTCTCAACAATTCTCTTCTACTTTTTTTAGTCCCCACATTATTTTTATCTCGACATGATGATAATGTCACAATTTATATTCAATATAAAAGTGTCACATAGATGATTAATTATATATATATATTATTATTTTTTTTCTAAATCTTTTAGATACTTGAAGTTTTGATAAAGAGAAAATATCACAAGAGACCGCATATATAAAGGTAAACAAATATTTATCTTAGAGAAATCTTTTATAATTAGATGTTATATATATTTTTGTTTATTTGTAGATTTTACAGATTTTTACAAATATATTTATCGTACATTATTGTCATAATAATCAATGTGTATGAAAAAATTTGATGGGAAAAAATACAAAATGTGATTTTTCAACAATACCAAATATAAAATAAGATATCGTTAAATATGGATGGAATAGATCCAAATATCTTAAACTTTTAGAATATTTGAATCCTGATCCGAGATACTATTATCTGGATATCTGACTTTAGATATTTATGGATAGAAATCTAGATCCATAATATATATATATATATATATATATTATTTTGATTAGTTTTAACTATTTCATAGCATCGACAAATTCGATCCGGGTAATTGCTTCTTATATCTAGCAAATTCGAATAATGATAACTTGAAATGTAGGTTCTAAGCGTACATCTTTGCAGTAGGACAAATATACTTATTATGTAAAATATGAAATAGTTGTTTTATCTATAAAATATATATTTAGTTTTTACAATTAAAAAGTCTGTTAGCTCAAAGAGAAACCAATAATAGTTTCGGGAAACTCATAATTGGTAAGAAATTTATTTATAAAAACCGGGAGGCTAAATATATAAAAATGTGCGTATTTAGTTTATGTATAATTTCCATAAATTTTGACGGTTTTAGAAAATACATAACTACTTACTATATATATTTTTATCAAAAGCATGCACGTAAACTCTATTCTTCCGTTTTGGATTTCCAAGCCACTTTAATTTATAAATTGCCTACAAAAAAAAAAAGCACGCACGTGCAAATTTTAATATATTCATTAATAAATTCTAATTTTTATATATTATAATAACTGTGATCGAAATTATAATATACTGATAAGGTTTTTTTTTATAAAAAAAATATAAAACTTATAGCTATTAACACAAAGCCAATCTTCTAAATTCTTTTAATCAAACAAATCATTTCAATTTAATGAAGTTTTTTTTTTTTTTTTAATCTCCATCGAGATCATTAAATTATTCATGTTTGTAATAAAAAAAACTTAGGGGATAAAAAATAGGAAAAACAGAAAGCATAGGGGCAAACACAAAAAACACCACCACGTCCTATCCTCCTCAGCCACAAAAAGTTTTCACTTTCACACGAAGCCATGTATGTATGTCTCTCTGCTCTTCTTGACAATTGACTTTTTTGAGAGATAGAGATGTCTAATTTATTTAATTATATAAAAAATATTTAATATCCCCATCTTGCAAATGGCAAGAACGCAAAAGAATAGCGTCGTAGAGGGTAAAATCGTAAATATAAGGATACAGTGGAGGGGTGGTTTAGGTATAAAGAGGATGATAAATACGTGGTGATAGGGCATCACAACAAAGCTCTATGTTGTTGTTCATCCCAAAAAGCAAAGATAGAGAAGCTATAATAATTAAATAATCGTTTCTCTGTGAAGAAGACGACGGAAGAAGAAGACCTAGCGTCGCCACTTCTTTGATCGGCGATTTTTCTTTTTGTTTTTCTGTCTTAGTCTGAGATATCTCCGGCGAGGAGACCTAGTCACATCGATCTTGTTCTTGTGGCTTTTAATCGCCTAGACTTTAGCGCGCTGGATTTAAAATCCGAGAAGAGCCGTTTGATAAACCGGATTGATTCGGGCGGTGGATAGTGAAATTACGGCGGAGGAGTTGATCGGATCTCGGTCGTGGTGTGTTTCTGTGTTGAGTGAGAGGAGGAGAATATTAAGAGTAGGTGGATACAGGTATATGAAAACCCTAAGTTCTTTGATTACTGCTCTTTGTTTTTGGTTCAATGAAGGAGAGATCCGTTTGGTTCTGGACGTTTGCTTCTGTCAATGTCGGCTGCGATACGCTTCGAATCTTCTTTGGGCATGGAAGATCCCTTAGGTTTCGTTTTCGACCTGCAATTTCTTGGGAGATCTCTTAATCACCAGAAGAATCTTTACTCATCTTCCTCAGGAGGGTCACTCTTGTCTTGATGTGGTCATGAACTTAGTGGACATGAGTCTTGCCTTTTATCCTACCTTTGCCCTCTGATTTGGCTCGTCTATATACGATAGACTTAGGGACACGATGATACTCTGATTTCGATGTGATTCAAGTTTTTTGGGGGGGGGGGATGACAAAAAGTTTAATGGATCTTGGCTTTCACACGGCCATTCAAGTTTTCCTGAATCTTCTATATGGCCAAGGGCGTGCCGACAGTGATCTGGAGTCGGATTTATTCGGACTAAAACATGAAATAAATGCTAGTTTTGTATGCTTTTAATGCCAAAAAACGCTTGTTAAACGTACACCAAACTCTGGAGGTTTTTTTCAGACTTCAAAAACTGTATAGCACAAACTGTCAAACTGTCTTAAGGTAAAAGGCTCATAGAGTCTTTAACTTGACTGTCTAGCTATGAAGTTTTGCCTGCACTGACTGTTATTTTATACTAGAAGTAGACAATAACTCTTGCTCATGTTTTTTTTTTTATTTTTTTTATTTTTATTTTTTTTTTATTTTTAAATATGGTTTGCTAATGGAATATCATTGCTTGCAGGTGAGGTAAAACGTTCATAAAATAAAAATCAAGTTTTCCGGGAGTGGATGGTAGTGCATTGAAGCATGACAAGCAATGACGGTGTAGAGCTTCCTTGGAAAATGGTGGCTAAAGGTAGCAGAAGTACAACAAGGCGTAGCAAGAAACCAGTTGTACGTGTTGCAGCCTCAGGTATTGTGGCAGAAGACAAGAGTTCAACAGGCACTGTAGCAAGAAAATCAAAGCCTGAAAAGGTTCCGCTTTTTTAATTTTTGTTTCTTCTTTCCTGATTTTGTAAGGAAATTTCTGGCCTCTTGATTTTAATTTGATCCTTTCTATTTATTGCAGCCTGGCGTTTCTATTCTAGGTCAGCATTCCGCTGAAAGAGTAGAGCATGTTCCGATAAAGAAACGGAGATTTATGGTTCGCTCCCCGTCACCTTCAAAGAGGTCATCTGCCCAACGTGAAGGCTCAGAACATAAGGCGCAGATCAACCATTCTTTGCCTGTTTCGAGATTAAACCCTAATTTGATATCAGACGTTCGTGATGAAAAGCCTGATTGCAGTGGTCATGACTTTTCTGGTATCAAGATACTTGCTGATGCTGCTTGTAGTACGGATGTGAGTAATGATCTTGCACCAGCTGTTGACCATCTGCCTGCTGAAGAACCTGTTGTTCAGCAACAAGATGCCTCGACCATATCAACTCATGTTGAAGGTGACGATTCATCAGCTGGAACTGCTGATGTCTCGCATACTGCGGTTGATTCCAGTGATCAAGCTCGGCAAGGCAAGAGCGATATTGTAGCGCTTCAGAGATATCCTCTAAAAATTTTGTGCAAAGAGTTGGCTGATGCGCAGAGCGGAGAGCACAGCAGAGTGACCTCGGGAGGGATGATAGCACCTAAAAAAATCAGCATTGCTCTTTCAGATGAATCCTCAACAGAAAGACCGAATGCTAATGTGGAAGCAAGTGAAAGTGAAACTTTAGCACCTGATGGTGGAGCTGTAACGGTGTCAGAGAAATCATCAGCCGATGAGCCCAATGAAAGGAACAATGAAGGCCTTGAAAATGTTAGGTTCCCCTGGGATTTAAATGTTCAACCTTGTGATGTAGAAGATGAAGCCTCTGGAAGAGATGTAGAGGGAGAAATCACAGAGTCTATTGCCCCTAAAGAGAGCGAACCTATTGATGGAAGTAAGGACAGTATTGATGGGGTAATTGCATCAGATGAACATACAAAATCTTCATCACCATCTGAGCCTAAGGCTGAAGCAGCTGCTACAAATGACAAGGAGTGCCAATCTGGTTATGACTCCCAGTTTGAGGATGGAGAGTTGAGGGAACCATATCCTTGGGAAGAAATTGAGGGCGATACGGGAGAGGTTGAACAGTTGGATTACGGGTCTGAGCCAGAGGATGAGAGATTCTACTCTATGGATCCTGAGAAGGGAATCTTGGCAGACAAAAATTTCAGACATGTTAAGTGTGAATCTGGTGATGCACTGAGAATTGGGGAGGCTAATGAAGGAAGTGACATAGAGAAGCAAGTTGTTGTTAACATGAGTGATTCACATCCTAAGAAGGGCTCTTCTTCTCCTTCAAGGAGTTTTGGGTCAAAACCATACAAGAAATTGCCTTCACATGATGCCATCCAGAGGAGAAGGCAAGTTTTGCTTTCCCTGAGCCTTTTTCTGTGGGTCAAACACTTATTAATAATTTGTTATTAACTGAGTCATGGTTCTTTTGTTTCAGGCCTGATAATTATGAAGAGTTGAGTACGTGTCCAGATAGATTTGTTGGGAGAGACGACAGGTCAGGGATGCGTATGCGTAATAGGAGTCCTGGGAGAGGGTATTTTAGTGGTTGGGATTCCAAACGACGCTTCTCCCCACCTAATTACAAAGGCGGTTCCTATGGTTTCGGGCGTCCACGGCCTAAAAGCATGGCAGATGATCGAGGTATGATGAACGGCTTTGATGAATCAGGGTCAGGACCAGGACCAGATGGTTGTGTACGTAGGCAATTCTCAAATGGTGGATACCGAGGTCGGTTTAGGAAATTCCTAGATGGTGGGGATCGTAACTTCAGGGGCCCGCACAGTGATACCAACCAATATCCTGGTCGGATGCACAACCGGATGAGTGGTAATAGGAGAGAGAGAGGTGGCTCTCCGGTCTTCAGGAGATTGCACTACCCGCAATCAGAGTCAAGATCCAGAAGCCGTTCTCCAGTCTCGTGGAATGGCCGAAACAGATCATCTCCTCCTCCAGGTGGGTTCAGAGCAGACGAGAGGATGATGGAAAGAGTGAGGTTGCCTTTCCAGAAACGGTTTCCTGCAGATCAGGAGATGGGTTACATGTCACCTCCGAGAAACAGAATGTCGTCGCCAAGGTTCTTTGAAGGGAGGAACAAAGATGCTGGAGAGAATCATAGCAGCTTCAGGGAAAGGAAGTTCCGGCCTGGACAGAGATTTGATGTTGGAAATTCTATGAGAAGACCGAATTCTGACAACAACAACAACTTTAGACCATTTATTCGGAACAGAAGATTTGACGGTGCGGAAGAGAACACTGGTGGGAACAGGTTTGAGATGGCTCAGCAGCAGCGGACTCGACGGTCTGAGGCCACAGAAGATGGAGGTGATGATATTCGACGGTTCAAATTCAATGAAGAACAGCTAGTGGTGGTAGCCAACAACGACAACAACAACAACAAAGAGTCATGATAACGTAAGAGACTCATTTTGGTTTCTTCCAATAGGATCTCTCTTATGTTAGTTTAGTTTTGTTTGTTATGTTTGTTATCGCAATTTTAAGACATCGGTTTAGGAAGAGGAAAGAAAAATGCCATGGCGTCATTTGTTGCTTTAATGACTCTGCTGGTGTTTTTGTTTTCCTTTTTTTTTTAAGGAGAGTTTGCTCTCTTTTTTCTTTTAAAGTTTCTCATTTTCTTTCTACACAGGGTTTTAGGGTTTTCTAGGTTTTAATAGCTGCTAATTTCCTTTTCTGGAAATGATTTTTATATTTGTAGAAAACCAACAAAATGAAATCAATGTCTTTTTCCTTACCATTTTGGTACTTGAAATTAATTTTGCCAATAAAAATGAGAGCAAAGAGCAAATGAGATACAAACTTGTAGACGATTCCATCTATATTGAGATGGTACAAACTATCCAATTCTTTACATTCATGGGACTTGAACATCACATGAACTTAAGGACTTTTAACTCCAAATGCAATTCCTTAGAAAGTTGCAATGGCGATCCCAAATATTCCGACAAGAATCCCGGGAGCTCCATCCTTTTTCCGTCGCCATCCCCGCAGCAGTTGTTGGTCCACCAATATTTGCGTTTGATGCAAGAAGCAAAAGCCGTAGCTTTATCTTCATCACCTTCCCTATTCCTAGTAACACCCCAAGATGTAATCACTATTTGTAACAAAGCAAACATAAATATGCTTGGACCTGTGCTTATTACTCTCCTTATGTTTCCACTTGCTCCCAACACTGCAAAGAACACCTGTTTTTCATATTTGATAGCTGATCAACACATATATTATTATGCAAATCGTGTAAATATATACATAACTATTGATCACATCTCTCACCTGCATCGGAACTAAAGCAATTTCTCCGGATGGTGCGAGATGGTCGAATCGAGACGGAAATATAGTTGCTAAAACAACTACTATAGCAGTTATTGCTGGTAAGCTACCACCCCAAATTCTGAAATACGTTGTGAGAACAGTTGCAACTTTGCAGATACCCAAGGACACAACAAAATATGTCGAATCCTTTCAGAAGCATGACCTAAAATATTCTTGTGTAGCCATTTGTATCACAGTAATTTTGTCTCTGCTTTTGTTCATCATCACACCATCTGCCATTTTTTTTAAAAAAGCATCAAGTTATACAACTTTGAAATCGGTTATGTGATCTGCTTACAACTAGTTTGTGGTGATGCAGATTCAGCAGGTATTTTAGAGGCTAAAGCAAACAATTACATGAAATATAACGCGCATATAACACTATCAGAAGCAAGTCCAGCAGCTATCACTGAAGACGAAATATCGAGCGCTTTCGCTATTGCAATGTAGTTTCCAGCTGCACAAAAACAAGAAAAATTGCAAAATTCAATTTCATATAGCAAAAAGATTGGATTTTATATATGGATGGTTTATTACCTCCACCAATATGTCTTCCCATAGGAGCAGCTGCTATTTTTCAACTATCAGAATCAAGCGATTTCATCGGTACCAGAATGTAAGCCAAAACAGTCCCAACCGTTGTAGCAACTGTTTATAATGAATATAACAGAATGGCTTTAGATAAAAGAATGGTCATCATAATCATGATCATGTAGATAAGGGGAGGAAATATGAAGCTTTGTTACATGATCCGATGAGAAATTTTCCAGTAGATTGAAATCTGCTCTAAACAAAAGCAGAGGAACAGCTAATGGGAGCAAGAAATTCATCATTACAGAGAAAGTAGGGGCCTCTGAAGAAATGATTCCTAAATTGGTAGCTGCAAGTCCTATTAGAGTGCTCACTAGTGCACCCCTCATCGCGCTTCCGATTTTGGTCTTTTCCGACCTGTAAATATGGTCAGACTCAAAACTAATTGACAATGAGTGGATTAACACGTATCCTTTATATATTACTTTTATGCGTACCAGAGACCGAAAGCTCCAGTGGCGAAGAGAGCAGTCCACATTCCCCATTGATCTTTAGGAGAAATGAGAGGCGTGCTTAACTGCGATCTCACTTTTAACTGTTGAACCAAACCACCAAACCCGAACCGGATATTCTTCTCCAAGTTCGTATCTCTTGCTCATCAAGTATCATATCTCATATGAATATTTGTATAGATTTAGTCCTCTCGCTTCGGTTACGAAATGGTGAGAACAGAGATGAAAGTGAAGAATGAGAAGAGCTAAGACGCGAAGAGACTGCTTTAAAAGAGAAGGCAAAGAGTGTATTTGGCGGGAAACAATGTGAGGTCGCCGGAGAAAAGGTACCGGCGACGAAGATGGGATTGAAGTTACATTGAGGAACGGTAAGCTCGTTACCATGTTGCAGCCTCTGGTGTAGAGAGTGTGAGAGAAAAGAGAGAGAGAGAGATGGTATTTGTAGAAGTTGTGAGTGGAGAGTCTTTGCTTTTTGTAAAGTGGAACTGTCAGTTTATCGGAGAAATTACCGGAGATAAGAGATTGAGAGAGACAGAGAGGTTACAGTTGAGAATGATTTTTGAATGTTAGAAAAAGCGTTCTTGTATGAGAATCCTCCAAATTCCAAGTTATATGAATATTTTTAATTTTCTGGTTATTGGCAAACCATTCTTAAATTTTCCGGTTAAGAGACGGGTTTAGCTCAAGCGCAAATTACGGGATTTGATAGTACAGTGCAGATGCTTCAAATTCATTGGGGAGACAAACCCGACTACTACTTAAACGTCGCTATCTAAACCCGACTAGTACAGTGCAGATGCTTACAATGCCATTACGGCTTTTAAAATCGACGACATTTTATCTTGATCACGATTCAATTATTGCTATCAAGATAACCAAGCCTACAAACACTCTAAATTTTATAGGTTTTTGCAATTAAAATCAACATAACCGAGATTGGAGAAGAGACTCTTCTCTATGTTCACGAAAGACCGCAGAGATAGATAGATATATTATCTAGAAGAGAGTGAGCAGAGTCAGATCCATAATTTAGTTATATTACCATCTTCACATGAATTTTAGAACTTTAACTCCAAATGCAATTCCTAGGAAAGTTGCAATGGCGATCCCAAATATTCCGGCCAGAATCCCAGGAACTATCAACGAGTTCCATCCCTTTGCCGTCGCCATTCCAGCTGCAGTCGTGGGTCCTCCGACATTAGCATTTGATGCTAGAAGCAGCAACCTTAGCTCGATGTTTAGCAGCTTTCCTATGCCCAATATCACAGCTAGATGTGTCCCAATTTGGACCAATGCAAACAAGAATATGCTCGGCGCCGTGTTTATCACACTCCATATGTTTCCGCTCGCACCCACCACGGTGAAGAACACCTGAAAGAAAACTTGTTTGATTAATATCAAGAAGGTTGCATTGTTCTTGAAACTCTTGTAGTTGTCTCTTACCTGCATCAGAATTAGAGCCATGGCTTCTCCAGATGGAGCAAGACGACCAAACTGGGACGGAAACACAGTTGCTAAAATAACAACAACCGCGGTTATAGCCGGTAAGCTACCACCCGAAATCCCAAAGTACTTTGTTAGCAATGCCCCGGCCTTGCATATAGCTAATGACACAGCAATTCCAGTAGCTATCAGTAGCACTGGAATTTTGTTTTTAGTTTCAGAATCTTTGTTCACCTCTGTATCTGCCATAGGAAAGCAACATTTTAGTCAGAATTCAGAAACTGAATCTATCCACATAATTCAAAGGGTCATAAGAATAGAGCAAAAACTGGCCAGAAGAGACATGAAAAAGGAATGGAACAGAAGATATTCCTCTGCAAATTTAATCCAATATAAGTGACTTCCTAACTGAAGATAAACATAACCTTGATTATCCATTCTTCTAAAGGAAGCCAAATCAAACGAAACCGGACATCACAGCAACATTCAGACATACCAGTAGTCGGTGGCGGTACAGCTTCCGCAGGTATTTTGGAGCCCAAAGCAAACAATGTCGTGAAATATACAGCGCATATAACATTATCAGCAGCCAATCCAGCAGCTAAAACAGATGGTGTAACTCCGAGAGCATTTGATATAGCTACGTAGTTGACGGCTGGATAAAAAACAATCAAGATGCAACTTATAAGCCATTATAGAAGGAAGGGAACAAGATTGACGTTTCAAGAAAATGGAAGATACAAATCAATGTTGTCTTGCAGATGCCCAAAGACATATGGGTGTAAAGTTACCTCCACCGATATGCCTTCCCATGAGAGCAGCTGCAATCTTCCAACTATCCGGGCCAAGTGATTTCATTGGCACTAGATAGTATGCTAGAGCTGTACCGACGGTTGTGGCAACTGTTATGAAAACCATGAAATAGCAAATGCTCAGGCTTTTCTGATAATTCAAAATCGAAAACTCAAGAGCATAACCGTAGGAACATTGTGAATGTTAGTAAACTATGAGCCTTTTTCTGCCACAGTACCACCCCTGTTACTAAGAGACAACAAGAGAGGACCTTTTACCTGATCCAATCAAAAAAGCCAAGAGAAGCTTTCCAGTAGACTGAACCACACGGCGCAAATCAGCTCTAAACAACAACAGAGGAACAGCTAATGGAAGCAGGAAATTCAAAACTACAGAAAAAGCAGGAGCTTGGGAAGAAATGATCCCTAGATTGCTAGCTGCAAGCCCAACTAGAGTGCTGACCAACGCACCACTCATCGCGGCTCCGACCTTTGTCTTCTCCGACCTGTACAATCAATCAGACCATTTGTGATTTCAAACTTCATTTATTAACTCCCATGGATTTGAAACCTTTCTTTATAAATTCACACAATTATGCAAAATCAACTTCACCTAAGAATAAAATTTGTGATTGAAACATTTTAAAATTTTAGCATCAACGAAGAAGCAACATGACATAAGTTAAAATTCCCGATTAGATAAACTAACGATTAAAGTTTTAAAAAGAGTGATGATCGTACCAGAGACCGAGAGCCCCAGTGGCGAAGAGCGCAGTCCAAGTTCCCCATTCATCGTTGGGAGAAATGAGAGGCGTACTCAACGATCTCACAGTAACCGATCGGATAGGAGAAGATAATTCCGGTAACGAATCCGGCGAGAGAAACCTATCGCTGCCGTTACGAAATTGCGACAACGAAGCAGGAGAGAAGCTAAGCCGCGAAGAGACTGGTTTAGCCGAGAATTCCTTGCGTGAAACAATGTGCGAACGCCGGCCAAGTAATCCTGACAACGGTAACGAGATTCCGGTCACATTGAGTAACGGCAAGCTCGTCGCCATTTTGTCGCGTCTGATTCACGACGAGAAAAGGGAGTGAGTGATGAGTAATCACTGATTACTAGTGGAGTTGTTGACTCATAGTGCCTCAACTTTGCTTTCTAATAATAATACACAGTTCCTGAAAAATCATTTTTCGATTTTTTTTAAGTTATTACTCCCTCTGATTTGTTTGTAAGTGTCGTTCTAACATTTGACACTCAAATTAAAAAATAAATTAAAGTTCTATTTTATCATTTAACTATTCATTTAATTACAATTATTTATTTCACACAAAACCTTTATTCATTATTTTAAAAGAGGACAAAAAAAGTAAATATATATCACATTGAATCGAACCGAATCTCAAATTTTGGTTTGATTAAACCAGTAAACGAAATCAAATCAAACCAAAAGTGAAAATGTATGCAATATAGTTTTTTTTCTTTTTGAACCAGCCAACTTGTTTTTATTTTGCATAGACCTGTCTATTTAGGAATGAGTTTTTGATCTGTCTCTAATCCGTCCTGAATTATCGGTTTCATACCTCTTTTTTGTTCAAATAATTATCCACTGAAAACAATTTAAATTATTCTAACGGATATGACAACTTATAGAGTATAGACGGACTATCATGGAACAAAATATTCCAAAACACTTATGGAACCAGAAGTGGATCTTTAGCTAAATTAGTGAAAATTTGGATAATAATTTTAGCTACCCAAATTTATTGTCTAATATCTTATAGGAAAATACTTCGGTTCATACTTTTCAATATACGAATTTCCCATTCCAAACCTTTAACCGCTACTTCCCATCCCGAAATCCAAGGTTCGGGTTATGGTATAAATTGAACAAAAACCGGTTAATATTCTTTCAATTCAATTCATTTTAACTATGGAAGTGCCAAAAGTAACGAAACACAGATACAAAAACGTAATAAAACTCTCTTTCAGCATCTCTCCTCGCAAAGGTCACAGTCACAGAGACCCAGAAATGTGTGTTCAAACCGATTCTTATCTCTTCTGTTTCTTGGGATCTCGTTTCTCATCTTCTTCCAAAGCTTTGAGTTTATTCTTAATGGCAGCTACTTTTCCGTCTCGGCTCATTTGTCCTGAGCTGCTCCCACTTACAAACCTCGTTCTGTTTGCTTCTGGTAATGATTTTTTAGAGGGATCATGAGAGATATCTTCTAGATGCTTCTCACTAGCTAAACGCACCACTAAAGGCCTACCACAAGCTAATCTTCCATGCATCCTCTCCTTCGCCAATTCAGCTTCCTGTGTACTTACTTTAGATGTAGAAATCAGGAGATTGCTCAATCGAAAACCAAAACATTTTCATCACTTGAAACAATCTCATCTAAGCAAATCTAAAAACCAAGAAAGCCAGATTATTAGTTACCTCTTTACGGCTGTATTGAATGAAAGCATAACCACGTGGTTCTCCTTTCTTTGGCCCGCGTGTGTGCCAAAGGAAGTCTTCTGATATTATCTTCCCATATGGAGAAAACATTTTTATCAACGCAGCCCTGTGAGGAAGAGCAAGTTAATAGGGTATTGAACAAAGTTTTGATCTATAAAATGGTGGTAATAACAAGCTCTGATTCACAGCAATTTTCCTTACTCGTTTATTCTAAGATCCAGGTTTCCAACATATAATCTGTTCTCGCTTTTTTCATCTACCCACGTACAGGTATCCTGAAGTGTATATGTAAAAAATATTTAGAAGATGACACAAAGTAACATAGAGACAGAATAATAACAAACAAGATCTGTCATTCTAAAATTGAGTTTCAAGCGCGTGTTTACTAGGTTGAACCTCAATAGACAAGCTAGACAAAAACCAACTTGATTGAGTTGAAAATGAAATAACAGAAGATATCTATACACATAAACTGACATGAAAAAGATGAGCTACAATATTGCAGTTACCATTTAAATGCAGAAACAACCAGAGTGAGAAAAAAGTATAATTCCAAGCTCAAGAACTTAAAGAAGGTGTATTCTGCATCTACCTGCAAATAAGCAACTACATAAGGACCATAACAATGAAAACAACGGCATAAGACCAAATAAGGCATCAAAAACGAAAAAGGAAAAGTATCAACTAGTCTTACAATACTCAGTAACTACTCTTATATATTGACTAGGCCTAATGATCCACGAACTTAAAGCCTAAGCACCATAAAAAAAAAAAGGCTTCTCCATGAGAATTGCAGTTGTTCACTAAGCACTAAACAAGAGAAACCTTAGCTCTAGGGGACTAGGGGGGAGCCAGAATGCAAGATCTGTGGTCAAATTTTTTGTCTGTTCCAAGTGTGATGAAGTAGAAGTAACTATTACCGACAGAATCTTAATCAATACTACTCAATAAAGAGAAACACCAGAAACAAGCCAAAATTGAACAAAAACCCCTAATTTCCTCGACACACAGCTAAAAACCTCTGGAGTGAAGTAGAGAGAAAGTGCGTATCCTTCGAAACTAACAGATGAAATATGTTCTAAAGATTTAGAGAGTTTCCATGAGAAGCAACTTACGAAGCTATAGCGCGATCTCACAGAGACAGACGCAGACTTCAATCAAAAAGCAGGAGCACCAGAATTTGTAGCTGTAACCAGTAAATTGCTATCCGGTTAAGAAAAAAACCGAACCGATGATTAGAAGTTAGAACGTCTGATGAGGGAAAAATTAAAATTAGTCACCGCTGCCGCGCTGCGTTTAAACCAGTCAGGTCTTTAGAAACGCTCGATTGACTTTTCAAAACGACGCTGTTTCAATTTCATTCCATCCATCTTTCTATGTCTAAACCAAATGATTCTCGTGAGTTCAATCCATTAAAGTGGTCAACATTTTTCATTGGAGCTATTGCTAGTATTGCCAATGAAATGATATGAGAAGTTTCAATAAAGTACAACGACAAAAAGAAACATAAACAAATCATATGAGCCTCACTTCTCTTAAAAACTAAAGAGAGATGGGAGTATTTTCACATTTGTTCTGCTGATAGCCCTTTTAAAGAAGAGTGTAACGCAAAGGGTTCTTTTGCTATGTATTATAATAAAAACAGTACACAAACTTTTAATAGTTACAAATGCTTTTTTCTTTGGGAATATGATACTGTTATCTTCTGAACATCCCATTGAAGACAATTGCGTCCACGTCAGTATTCTCAGAGATCTGCAGTGACGACACAGCTTGAGCAGCAATCAAATCAGCTGATATTCCCATGTTGTTGTTATCCCATCCCCTTACGAAAGGCTCATATGAGACTGACGACCAGTTACTGTCTCTTGGTCTGTTGTTACTATGAACCGCATAGCTCGAGCAGCGTTGCTGAGGAAAGAATCTGTTTCTTCCACCACTAGAAAGATTGAATTTGGTAGTATAGTCCCATGGCTTGAAACCTGTTTCTTTGTATAACATGTTTCTGTATGAGTCATCACAATCTTCGCCAAGTAATACGTGCAGAGCAACAGCCTCCGCAATGGCCGCACCTTCCTCATCCAATCTCTTTTGTTCCTCGAGTTTTTTAAGCTTCTTCTTCGCTAGCTCAACCCTGATGGCTGCAGAAGTAGCAATGGATTTCTCCACACGTATAGTTTTCTTTTCTGCTTGTTTGATACGCTCCAGTTCGTCTCTCTCCTGTTTCTTCTTTGCAGCATCTGCTGAATCTTCTTCACCTGCTGCCTTTAGCTGTCCTTCCTTCTTCATTTGTTTCTTCTTCTCTAGCTCAGCCCGGATCGCTGCAGAAATAGCAATGGCTTTCTCAAGACGTCTCTTTTTCTTCTCGGCTTGTTTGATTCGGTCCACTTCATCTTTTACTTGCTTCTTCTTCGCTTTTCTAACAATCGGCTGAGCTTGTTTGCGCATCGAGCTACTGTTATCCATGGTTGCTACAAGTCTTTGTTTGCCTGGATTTTGGAGACTCTCCAAAGTGAAAAAAACTAAAAAGTATACATTACTAAATGTTAACTGGCTTCTTCTTTTCCTTGCTTATTTCCCTTTACTTTGATGATCCTACCAACTGAATAACTGAACTAACCTCACTGTACCAGGTCGCTATGATCTCAAAGACTACTACACCCACTCAGGTATGTAGGTATACCTCATTTTACGGACGATACAATCCCAAACAGAAACAACTGGAGATAACAGAAGGGAGACGTTGTAGGAGTTTGCAGACTTATCCCTTGGAAGCATTCGTCCTAATTTCCAACATCCCTTAACTTCTCCCATTTTCTACAAGGAAACAATACTTGATTAGATTTGAGTTACAGAAGAGAATAGCAGAATACCTAACAGCAATCTTAAAGTCATATGCCAAATCAGGACATCTGATTTTTTAATCTAAAGAAAGCTGCACAACCTCACAGTTCCATATGCCAAAACATTCAAGAAGAAAGCTATTTCACAACCGGAAGTTACCCAAGTGAATCATAAAGTTAACTTAATTACTCATTGAGGTTACCGAAGTTGACCTATCAACATAATAGCACAAGGGACCTAGAAGAGACTGTGATTCAAAATAACTAACACTGGTCAACAAACCAAGATAAATCACCCAAAATTGAAAGCACATACTCTCGATCAATTCGAAACCATAATTCTGATTTCTGAAAGCTAAAACCAAACTGCACATACCCTTATAACTATGAGTAAATAATTCACTAAGCATCGACAGGAGTCAATCTGGCTGAATGGTTTACACTAAATCTGGAAGAAACAACGGCTAATCAACCTATAATTCCCAGATCTGTTCCAGAAACTAATCATACACCAAAATCAAACCAAACACGACTTGAATTACTCGGTTCAGAGATCACAACCTAAGCCAATCAAGGATTCAAATATCGACTCGAATTGAATCGATCTATGGAAATTGAACAATTTTAAACGGAAACGAAGATTAATAAGGAATCAGATCCTAACCTCGGCAAAATGGCATAGAAGCAGACTACCTCGAAGAACACCTCCCGAGATTTATCGGATAAAGAGAGAGAGAGAGAGAGAGAGAGAGAGAGGCCAAAACGCGGACGTAAAGTTGCTATTTCGATCCAGAGAAAGAGAGAGAGAGAAAACACAGAGGCGAGAGAAAGAAGATGTTTCGTGTTTCTGTCGTTTTAAAATAGAAGAAGCTGACGAAGAAGAGTACAAAAGACTGGAGCCCATATGGTATTTGTTAACCAATTGATAAGCGACACGTAGCGGATGATGTGTAGAGGCAGTTCTAGAATAATCGCCAGTGGAAGTTTTCGATTGGGACTTTGGTACTTGGCAACTTCGTCTGACCTAAACTTTGATTAATTTGTTAACGGCTGAGATTGGATCTTAGGGAAAGGACCAAGTGCTCCCGACTGTCAAATAGAAAACCCGTGGGCTTCTATGGGCTAAGCTTATTTTTTTTATAATAATTGCAAATGGGCTTTCATCGAGCTCCAGTTCGTCATCCACAAAAGAAAAACTAAAATGTGTTTTGTTAATATATTTAACTAGTTTGATTTCCCAATATCAGTATTGCTACTTTTGCTTGAATTTATAATAGGTTTGTTAATTTTTTGTTTGTCTGTTATTGTGGTGAATATACTTGAAGAGGCTTGAAGTTGAGCTACTGGTTATTGAATTCAAGTATGCTTACATCACTTGCTCTGATTATTTGTGATATCGTTTAGATCGATGAAGCAAAAGCTTGTTAGAAATACTCGTTTCCAGACAAAATGCTCCATCGATTTTTTTTTTTTTTTAACAAGAATTATCCGAGTTTTTACCATCCAACTAATCTCTATGTTAGATCGAATAACCGACAAACCCGATCCACCATATAAACAACTTGACCAAATGCCCAATTGTCGGCTCATTTTCAAATGAGGTGAAATTGTTTCTAGTAGGATTCGAACCCAAAAAAACCGAAGTTGCGGATTTCCAAGCCAAATACCACTAGACCGTCATCACTTGGACTCCCATCTATTTATTTGTTTGAAAGTATTTTCAAGATACTATTTGTATATGCCTTTCTTGGCTTCATGGAAATAGTTATTTTTCATCCTTTGTAAAAAGTTTAGAGATCTTTAGAAAGTAAAATCTGAAGACTGAAAGTTTCAACTTTTATGATTTTAAAGTTTAGTGGGCCATGTTGGCCTACATGTGTAAAGTTAACTACGTAAATCATAAAATTAATATCATATAATTTGTTATTGTTCATAAATCTTAAAAGTAAAATTCCCAAATTATACGTCTAACTTTTTTTTCTTTTAGAAGAAAAATAGATGAAGCTTTTATCGTTGTTTACTTTGTTTTAAAAATGTTGTCGTTTAATACCCCATTTTAAAAAACATTACTCGATTCAAACATGTGATTTTACTAAATTTTTTATTTTAAAATTCAAAAATATCCTTACCCTATCTTTAATAAAAAAATAAAGAAAATTTTTTAAAAAAACAAAAAATTCATCTCAAGATCTCACGAGAGTCCCATCTACTCTCTCCAAATCTTTAGTCTCCCTCTTCCGAAATCTCACAGAAAAAAAGTAATTCCACAATTTTTACGATTTTGGCGGAAAAACATAATTTCGCAATTTTTGCAGTTTTGACGGGAAAACGTAATTCCACAATTTTGTGGTTTTGGCAATAAAGATAAATTTTCAATTTTGCCGGTAAAACGTAATTTCTTAATTTTGCGGTTTTAACGGAAAAGCGTAATTCCATAATTTTTAGCCAATTTTATCGAGTAAGCTGTCTTAGATTGATTTCAGCCAAAATTATGTTTTTCTGCCAAAATCACAAAATTGTAGAATTATGTTTTCCTGTCAAAATCGTGGAATCACAGAAAAATTGGTTTTTTAGTGAGATTTGGGATGAGAGAGACGATAGATGAGATATTTATTTTATTTTTTTATTTTAGTTTTATTATTTAATTATTAGAGGTAGGTTAATAGTATTTTTGGGTTTTTAAGAAATTTTTCTTTTTTGTAAAATCGCATATTTGAAACTGATAAAGCATCATAAATGAGATATTCTTCGACAAGATTTATTAAATGAGATATTAATCGATAAAATTTATTAATCTAGATAATATTCTGACAACGAAAAAAATTTATGTAGTTTTCTTAGAAAAAAAAAAAGTTAGCGTACTTTTTTGAGAATTTTCCCAATCTTAAAAATACATTGCTTAAATATTGTGTAGATTTTGTTTTAATTCCTTTTTTTTTTCGTTTGGTGAAACGAATCCTCGTAACAGCCTACGTGATTCACTTTCCAGTTTTATCTCAAACTCTCTCTCTCTCACCTCAGCTTCTGTCGTCTCCATCTCCCAAATCTCAAATTCTGATTTTTTTGTTTTTAACAAACAAAACACAAAATTGGTTCGGTCTTCTTCAATTTTCACTGACAGAAACCCGTATTTTCCTCTTCTCTCCCTTGTTCAATTCTCTCTACAATTCTCAGTCGTCGAATAAGCTAAAGGTAACCGCTAACGATCTTCTCAATATTTATCTCTTCTCGTCGCATTATGCCCATCTAGTTTTGTATTGTTTTTCCCGAGATTTGTTCTTCTGCATCCGAGAATTTTCAGATTTTCTTCTCTGTTCGTATTTCCCTTGATCGCCACGAATGTTTTAGGTTACTGATTGTGATTTTACGTTTTTTTTTTTTGGGTAATACTTTGGATGCGATGTTCTGAAATATAGTTTTTGATCCCTTTGTGAATAATACTTTTTAACTCATTAGTCATCACCAGCTTGAATCTGCAGTTTCACGCTCGTGTTCTCTTCCATCGTTCCTTTGTTAAGAGCCTTTCATGGCTTCTACGGTTGATTCCAATTTCTTCTCATCCGTTCCAGCTCTTCAGAGAAATCTCAGAGTTTTGTCTCCTGATCAGGTTTTTAACTTCTGCATTTGTCATCTCTTTGTGGGGACTAGCGATCCTTCTTCTCCTTGGTTATTTCATTCTGTTTCTTACTCTGCTTTTGATCTGGTTTTGTGGCAGATCGAATTGGCAAAGATCTTATTGGAAAATGGTCAGAGTCATCTCTTCCAACAGTGGCCTGAACCTGGTGTTGATGACAAAGAGAAGCTGGATTTTTTCGATCAGGTGTTTGTTTATGTTTTTCTTACATTACATCTCAATGTTTTGATGAATGGACTTAGAAACAAGACTTATTATCGTTTTGAAATAATTGCCTTATTAGATTGCCCGCTTAAATTCAAGCTATCCTGGGGGTTTAGCAGCATACATTAAGACTGCAAAAGAGCTTCTCGCTGATTCAAAAGTAGGGAAGAACCCATATGATGGTTTCTCTCCTTCTGTAAGTAACATAAACCTATTTTGTTGTGAATTCAAAAGTTTTATTGTTTGTGTTGTCTCTATTGTTTTAACAAAAGGTTCTTGTTGTCTTTGCAGGTTCCTTCAGGAGAAAATCTTACTTTTGGTAATGAGAACTTCATCGAAATGGAAAAAAGAGGTGTTGTCGAAGCTAGGAATGCTGCTTTTGTTCTTGTTGCTGGTGGTCTTGGCGAGCGTCTTGGTTACAATGGAATCAAGGTAAATAGTGAACAATGTTTCATTGACTTCATTAGTATCCATTGATAGAATATGTAAGGTTTGAGAGGACAGCTTGTACAACTTATCCAGTCAAGTAATTCAGTCTGTGTAGGACATGAGATGGTGTGTGTAAATATGTTTTATTAATCCTTTATCGTGTTATCAGGGAAGAAAGACTTGTGAAATTGAGGAACACAAACATATTACTTACCGTTTTGAGAATAGACCTCCAGATAGATTTGACCCAATTATGAATCTATTTATTAGGTGGCACTTCCAAGGGAGACAACTACAGGGACATGCTTCTTGCAGCACTACATTGAATCTATAATGGCTCTTCAAGAAGCTAGCAACAAAATCGCTTCTGGTATGTTTCTAATTTTTTTTGACACAATGCTACCACATTATACATATCCTTTTTCCTCGCTACAAGATATCTGATATCTTATAATCAACATAAATGAAAATAAGTACTTTTTCACATTCCTCAGAGTAATTGTGCTTGTATATTTCTGCAGGTGGAAGTCAGAGAGACATTCCTTTCATTATTATGACATCTGATGATACACATTCACGTACACTGGAGCTATTAGAGTTCAACTCTTATTTTGGGATGAAATCTACTCAAGTACATCTTCTAAAACAGGTAAATGATCACTACTGAGGGCCCTGTAAGGAGTTTGTTAAAATGTAAAATGTCTTGAGAAACAGTGCACTATTGGCTACCTGTTTTTTTTTCTAGGAAAAAGTTGCATGTCTTGATGATAATGATGCCAGGCTTGCATTAGACCCTCACAACAAATATAGGATCCAGGTACATGTGTTTGTGTTAATGTTTCTAAAGCTAGTACAATATTGCGGGCTGACTGTCATTTTGTTGGCTATTCATAGACAAAACCTCATGGTCATGGCGATGTACATTCGCTGCTTTATTCCAGTGGCCTTCTTCATAAATGGTATTTCGTCTATCCGATATATTTTAAGTGAATTACGCATATATGACATTTTATAAGTTTCTTGCCTATATTTTTAACATTGTTTATCTGTTGCAATTGCAGGCTTGATGCTGGTTTAAAATGGGTTTTGTTTTTCCAAGATACCAATGGACTTCTCTTCAATGTTAGTAGAAACTTCTCAGCTCTAGTTTGTTAAGTAATACATACTATTCTGGTTGAGATTCACAGTTCCTTACTGCGCTTCCTTGGTCCAGGCAATTCCAGCTTCTTTGGGTGTGAGTGCTACCAAACAGTATCATGTCAACTCTCTCGCTGTTCCCCGCAAGGCGAAAGAGGCTATTGGAGGAATTACTAAACTTACCCACGCTGATGGTAAATTTTGTGAATAGTAGAAATCCACAGTTTCTATACATTTGCTGAATGACACTCTTCATATATACGTTTAACGAGAGTATGGATCTAAATGGTTTCCAGGCAGATCTATGGTAATTAATGTGGAGTACAATCAACTTGATCCTCTACTTCGAGCAACTGGATTCCCTGATGGGGATGTTAATTGTGAGACAGGCTTTTCCCCATTCCCGGGAAATATTAATCAGGTGAGTTGTCTTCTACGATGAGCCCAATTTTGTCTCTGATCAGGATATATTCAAGACTCTTGGTATTTTGTTTTATGTTTTTAATGTAGTTGATTCTGGAACTTGGTTCATACAAAGAGGAGTTGCAAAAAACTGAAGGGGCCATCAAAGAGTTTGTTAATCCAAAGTAATTCTTCACTTCTCTCCCCTTGATTCGTCTTTCCTTATTGTTCCCCTGCTAGAATGTATCATTGTCTTCAGTGTTATCTCATTGGAGAGTAATGATTATTCGTAGTTTTAGTCAGAAACTCAGATTCTATGCTTTGACATCTACGTTCTGGATTATGTAATAGATACAAGGATAGCACCAAAACAGCGTTTAAATCTTCAACTCGTCTAGAGTGCATGATGCAAGATTATCCAAAGACATTGCCTCCAACTGCACGAGTTGGATTCACGGTAATTGCTATCTGTAGAGTAAAACAGTACTTTAATTATGCATGCTTGTTGTGAAAATATTTCTTCATGTAGGTGATGGATATATGGCTTGCTTATGCACCCGTAAAGAATAATCCTGAGGATGCTGCTAAGGTAAAATACTTGATGAACAGAGCAAATAATGATTAGTAAAGTTCATTTTTTAAACTGGATCCTAAAATTGAAAGGCATACCAGTTCTTGTGACTAATCAACTTGTTCTCCTTTCTTTTTCTGCTAAATATGAATGATGGTGCTTCCTTTCTGACTAAAGGTACCGAAGGGAAATCCATATCACAGTGCAACTTCTGGAGAAATGGCGATTTATCGTGCTAACAGCTTAATTCTTCAGAAGGTAACAATTAGTTGTATCAATCAATGTTTCACATATGCTTCTGAAGTGTCCAATTCGTTTCCAATTTCTGGTAAATCCCATGCTAGTGCTCCCTAGAGGCACTTGTTTTATTTTATATCCTTAAATAAACCGGTTCGAGTCAAACTATTCTAATGAAGTAGTCTTCTCCATGATGGTTTATAGTCTCTAAAGCAATATCTATTTTCTTTGGTTTTACTAATACCCCAGGCTGGTGTCAAAGTGGAAGAGCCTGTGAAGCAGGTCTTGAATGGCCAAGAGGTTGAAGTATGGTCTCGTATCACATGGAAACCCAAATGGGGAATGATCTTCTCTGATATCAAAAAGAAAGTCAGTGGCAACTGTGAGATCTCTCAGAGATCCACGATGGCTATTAAGGGTCGTAATGTATTTATTGAAGATCTCTCCCTAGACGGTGCTCTTATTGTAGATTCCATTGATGATGCAGAGGTATGTAATGTGTTCTTGAAAGCATCATAGCCACTGTTATCTCTTTGATTATTAAGACTTATGTGACATTGTGAAAACAGGTGAAACTGGGAGGTTCGATCAAGAACAATGGTTGGACCATGGAGAGTGTAGATTACAAGGACACATCGGTTCCAGAAGAAATAAGAATCAGAGGTTTCAGATTCAACCAAGTGGAGCAACTCGAAAAGAAGTTCACTCAACCTGGAAAATTTTCTGTGGAAGATTGAAGTTATCTTTGTTCATATGTGACGACACTTTTTAAAAGTGTCATTTGGCAATATGATCAATTAGCAAGTTAGCTATTTTTTAAAAATGCCAAACTAATTATCCATTTGTCCTTCTGATGGAGCTTAATTCATTTCTTTTCTTTTTTCAACTAAACATTTCTTTTTTCTTTGTTTCTCAACAAACGCCCGAATATTTTTTTATATGTTTTCCTAATGCTTAATGACAATTATAAATATTGGGAAAATCTCAGAAAAAGCACTCAACACTCGCTCATATTTTAAACTCTCAAAAGAGTTTTACTCCCAACAAACCCAAGTATGGATTTTTAAAAGTTAGGTTTGATATTGGGTTTAAGGAGTCATTATATTGTTTTCCAACATGAGTAGTCTTAAGATATTCTAGACTTCAAAGCCTACCGAACTTCCAAATTCTGAAATTTAAATATATTATTAGTTAGGATGGTAAAGAAATAAGGTAGTTAATCATAGACTTGAATCCCCTCATGTCATTGTCTAATAATGCTTGAACGCGACATCGTCCTATTTTTAAATAAAAATTCATATAGAAAATTCATAGAAGCATGGTTTTTCATTTTTCCGTTCATACACTTTTTTTTTCTAAGTTATTAGATAGCTGATAGATATCCCATAGAAAAAAATATATATTACTAAGAAGCATTAAATTATTTATTTTCTTAATTTCTTATTTATTTCAAGTGTTTGTGATGAATTCTTGGAATCCACCAAAAATTACGATTAGTTCATGATAGTTTTGCTTGTTGGAGAATACTGATATGTGTTTGAACTTAATGGACCAAGACGGAACCACAGGTAAGCGAATATATTTTGTCTTCTTTTTTACAGGTCAAATAATTGTCTTCTAAACAATAGAAAAATTGACGTGTATGAAGGGATTCATCTATGTTTGGTAACTCAAAACTGATATGACACACATCTCATGCGTCCGCATACCGTATTCAAATTTGTACTCAAAAGGCCGACTCTTCTTCTGCTTCATTTTTTATATAAACCGAAACAAATATTTAGTCTTACCATATTAAGAAAAACAGTAAAGAGGTAAAAATTGAATTTGTAGCAATTAAGAGGTGGAAGAACCCTTGTTGTATAATTTGATTCTCCGGCTTATCTCTTTCTCCAACTCTTCTTTTCCTCCCACTTCTTCCACTTCCTGCACCAATACCAAAACCCAAACCCAAACCATGCAAACAAACAAACAAAAATCAATTCACGTGTTAAACAAACGTAACATGCATATTATCACTTGATATCTCTTATTTATATATTTTTTTTTTTAAGGAGTTATTAGATTCTTGCCTTTGGTCCAAGAAACAGCCCATATGGTACACCCTTGAATTTGTCTGTGTGGTGTAGCTGAAAGGTTAAAACCATATCATCATCGTTAGATTAATATTTGTAAATCGATAGTAATTATGAGAGTAAGAACAAATTTAGACCGTTGGATTGTAATGGTAATAAACCTGGTGAGCGGCCGCGACCTTTCGGAGGTAAGGGACGTTGGCTATAGGACCCACAGGGAATCTCTTGTGCACGAGTCCATCGTGGACGAACATGTAGGCCATTCCAAACACCGTTATTCCCAGTCCCTGCCCATATACAAAACCATCGGTTCAAGTTTTCGGAATTTTGGAATATAAACTCTAAAAAGAACCGATTTGTTTATGTAAAGATAATTCATTTTTTTAATATTATATAATTTTAATGAATTTAAATACATTTTACGGATTTGAACTTGAATCGTAGTGACACTAATTTAAACCACTAGACTATATATTTAGGTCCTATACTTATTAATTTTTGATTAATTCAGTTCTGTTGCATATAAATATGAGTTAGATTCGGATTCAGTTTTAGTAATTTGGTATAGAAATTTTGATACAATTGCGATTATAATAAAGTTTAATTTCGATTCGGATTGATGAATTTTGATTGGGGTCTTATGGCCACTCCTATCAAATTATACAGAGAAATGCTCGTTTAGTTGTTGATTTAATTCAAGTAACCCAATATTTTCATGTTTGGACGGTAAATCTCACCCAACTCACACGTTTACACTTTTGTGGGGCGGTGAAAAAAACCCCACAGAATTTTTCTACTTTCGGTTTCCGTGACTTAATTAAAAAATAATAATTTAAATTGTAAAGAAGTCAAAGACCAATTTACTGATTACTATTTGCTTCTCTCTCATTCTTTTCATTTTACTTTTTTTTTTATTTGTTTCTTTTCAGGTTTCGGATATTGTCGTAAAAAGAGAAGGAGAGAAAATGACTTACGGCACCGAAGCAGAGACCAGGAACAAGTCCTTTATTAAAGAATCCATAATAGAGTAGACCAATCGCAGGAACCGCGTTTATTATAGCGAACACATCGTTTAACTCAAACGCTCCTTCTCTTGGTTTGTGATGAGACTGCCACAAACCAATTTTACCAAATGACATTTTTTCATTTGTAGCAGTAAAACCGGAAAAATCTAGAATAATGAGAAAATATTGAATTACCTCATGCATGTTCCATAAAGAATCGTGCCATAAAGCTCTATGAGCCCATCTTGCCCAAAATTCCATCCCAACCTTCATATCCAAACAATTTTTTCAACTTTTTTTTTTTGGGTTTTAGAAAATAGACAAAAAAAAAACTAAATCTATTTTTATATATTTAATTTATAATGAATTTCGGTTAATACGGGGTGTCTACATAGCATTCATTTTCGGTCTAGATAATTCGGTATATAAAATTTTATACCGTTCGAGTTGTGATAAAACTTCGTTTGGTTTTAGATTGATGGATCTCGGTTAGGTTCAGGTTTTTTTTCCCACAATATAGGAAGAAAATAGAACTTACAGCAGCACCAACGGAGAGAGCAAATGTACCAAACATCTCTGATATAGGCACCTCACATCCCTACATCAAAACCAAAAAATCGAGTTTCACTTTTCGAAATTAGGACAAATAATATTTAACTCTTTTTTTTTTCTTTTTTTTTTTGGAGAAAAGGTTTTAATAATATATGATTTTGTCGGGGTTTTTATTTATTTATTTCGATTACCTTCATTTGCCAAGAAAATCGGTAATAAACAGCCATGATAGCCATAGAAGTAATACCAAAGGTGGACATGACAGCTGCGATTAGATAAGTAAATCTCTCCGTTTTTTTCCTCTCCGCTTTCTTGAGAAGCCGCGACGTGGCCAAGATCTCAGAAGAGCTCGTCGTGCTTTCCGGTTTGTCATCCATAGGAGAGCTCTGTTTCCGTTCTTCGACTACGAAACAAACGATGAGGATCTTCCGCCGTCTAAAGCCGTTGAATCGGAGAGACGTAGGTAAAACACCGGCGGAGATAGGATGGTTTGAAGAGAAAGAAGAGCGGTTGAGTGGGTTGAGTGTTAGGGCGATTGTTGAGAGTCCTGCTGCCATGGAAGGAGCTCGTTAGAGGTTTTTATGAAACTTAGAAAGAGAGTTATAGAGAGAAAGAGAGAGAAAGAGGGGAAGATGATGTGTGGTAAGGCTTGCAGAGACAAGAGTTAAATGGAGAGAGTCCACAATTTTTTTATAGTTATTTTCTTAAAAATTGTTTAATTCTTTAATAACAATTTAAACACATTTATTGTTTAGAAAATAACCTAATTTAATAATTAGTTAGTTACCGTATGCTGAGTTAATTACAATAATATTGTTAATCTTTTATAATAAGAAATAAAAAATCATATTATCTTGTAAAAGCAAGCATACCATATGAAACAAAATACAAAAAGTGGAGAAGAAAGGAACGTTGATTGGGTAGTGGTCGTGGTAGTGGTGTTTTGAGTTTGAGGTAACACGAGAGGTGATGGGCCTTTTCTAGGATTTTCCAAGTCATCGACAGCGAATCACTCTCACTTCTCTTTAATGCCTCCACGTGGCCTCTTCTTCCACCGAATAGGCGATAGGAGTATCACCATCTTCCACGAGTCCAATCTTCATTGGTCTATTTGTTTCATCAGATTACGTAAGGTAAATGAGGTAAAGCTTCTAAATTCTCGCTGTGAAATTGACTTAAAAGGATCTCAACTATATAAACTACAAGTGGGTTCAACCACTGCCAGAACAATATCCTAATTCTGATCATACCATTGGCTGTTTAGTTTGCAATGTACACAAAACACTGTCGATAGATGTGTGCTTCCATGCATTTTCGAAGTAGGTTTCAGCTTGACTTGGTAGAGTTTTGATCATAATTTCTAAGTCATTGTCAAAACAAAATATAAAATAAAGGTTATGGCTAGATATATGTGAGTGAGCAGAGCCCAGCGAAGTTACCCTTTCGCCATACTATGCTATTTATTACTTATTAGTAATGTCCTGAAGCAGACGATAGACATTGTAATCGAGGCCAAAGGATTTGTACACACAACACAAAAAGTAGAAATATGAGATATAGTTTAAGAAGAGAGACGAGTAAAAAGTCTTCACCCTATCTCTCCATATTTCAACAATCTTTGCCTAGAAAGGAATATGAGTAGTGTCATTAGTACAATGATTAATCCAAAAAAGGACATTATAAGAAAATAAAGCCTTAATTCGATAAGCAGTATTCATCCAAATAGCAATCCATCTTTACGAAGAGAAAATGTTTATATCTGGTTGCAGTATGTCTACCATAATCTCAATATTTCACTACTAGTAAAAAACGGTATATCCACGAAATACCCACGAATAATTTCGTGGGTATAGAAAAAATGTTACGTTTAGTCACGAAATGTCAGGCGTGAAAAATTAGCCAGGAAAATTAAAAAAACGTAAAAAAACTTGGCAAAAAACATGGATAAAGTTTCCCACGAAAACTCACGAATACAGTCGTGGATAACATTTACCACAGTTTTCCACGCATAATTTCGTAGGTCTTGCAATGAAATGACAGTCCATTACGAAATGCCACGAATAATGCGTGGGTACATGGACCCGCGAAGATAGTAGTGGCATTTCATGGGTTTTTCTTAAATATTGTAATATAATATCATGTCTTATAAATATTATAAATTATTTTTTTTATAGAAAAAACCTAATTCTTGACTATATAAAAAGAATGTAACCTAATCCACAACCCTTCAGCCGCTTAGAATCTGCGACCATCTCTTCCCCCGCCACTCTACTTTCACCAATCAAACTCCAGCGATTCTCAACCTACAAAAACCTAATTCGTCTTAGATCCTTTCCAACTTCATCTTCAACCAGTGGCCTCCATCTCTTCAACCAATTTGTCTGTCTGGAGAAGGAGACATCCAAAAGGTAATCTGTGTCCTTGTTCTTCATCGTTTTATGAAATACTCGAAGCTCTCTCTCTATCTATGTGATATATCTAGATCTCTCTTCTTCTTGGAATAACTAAGATATTTGATTTCTGTCTAAGCCTAATATTGAGTTTTATTGTCATCTGCTTGAAGCTTCAAATCTAATTTTGGAGCCTCTCTTCAATCACCTACTTAACGGGCTCGACTGAGTCTGTTTGTTGTTCTTCCCGTTTTCGTCTTCCTCCGGTCTGGGCATCTCAGGTAAACCATGGAGATACTTATCTCCTGGCCTCTCTTCTACCACCTCCTTACCGAGCTCGGATTGCGTCTATCTGTTTGTGCTTCTCACTGTTTTTGGTTCTTACCACTAGAAATTAAACTACACAACTTGATTTTGACACTTTTCTTTGTTCGATTTTTGGTAAATCTGTCTAGTGGCGTTCGATTGATGTTTACTGATTTAGTTCGTTTCAGATTATTAAAAAAGGTACACCAATTTAATTATGTCTTATACATCCTCTATAAAAATCTATTCTTTGAATGCGTTTTTATTATGTGTTGGTTTGATGATTTCTTTCGTTGAATGCAAATTTTTCTGCCTGAACATTGTTTCTTCGTTTAGGGGAACTTAGCTTTGTAGAGATGTTCTTTATTGAGACTCTAAAACATTATGTGTTGATTGGAATGATTCTGCATTTGTGCATGGCTTGCATCTGCAATTCTTTAAAAACCAGATGGGTATGGCCAATGCTGATGGTTCATCGCCTTATTGGTTTTTGTTTACTCTTCAGGACAATATCTGTAAGATGTAGTTAGGGAAATTGCTTTGTATATATGTTCTTCATTAAGGAGTCTATAAATGTGTGGATTGGAATTATTCTACATCTCACAAAATCTTTCGTTTGTTTGGTTTCTTGATAGAAACAGCTTCGTTGTGCTTTATATGACTTGAAATCGAAATAAGGTTTTTGGTATGCGTAGATTTGAAGATCTGTTGGTTGAATTCAAATTTTGCTGCTTGAGCATTGTTTCTTTGTTAGGGATTACACTGTTTTGTATAGATGTTCTTCATGGTGTCTCTGAAACTTCATTCATTGATTGGACTGATTCTGCGTTTGTGTTTGGCTTGGATATTTAATTCCCTCAAAACAAAATGGGTGTGGCCAATGCCAGTTTATCGACTAATTGGTATTTGTATGCTCTTCAGGACAATATTTATAAGACGTCGTTGGAAGTCCATACTATGCTGCACCAAAAACAATTTTACTTTATTGTTTTTTTGGGTAAGATATAGTGCATTTCATGTGATTACTTGATGTTTTTTTAGTAGGTATGAGGATTCTCAAATGAGGAGTTCAAGCGGATCGGTTAACTTCCGTAAGACGTTAACTCTCTTGCCATCTGCAATCAGCGCAGCATCACAAGAATGGAGACAAATGATGCTACCGGTTTACAAAGCTTTCGGTCGGATATCACAGCCACACCTCCATTCACAAAAAAAATCAATGGAGCTTTATGATAAACTTTAATTTTTTTCTATCACTTTTTTCTAAATTCTTGTAAATAATTAACTTCTATCTTTTCACCATGTAATAGAGAGACCATGACTGGTTATTGTAAACTGAACGGTAGTTTTTATTATGATTTCAATATGAATTATTTGTGTTTTTTAATTATAAACTTCTTAATTTATTAATGTTTTAATTATTTGGTTTTAATTATTTATTGAAATCATTATAATATTTTTTATTATTATTAAAATGTATTTTCCAATCAACCCACGATTTGCCACGCTTCACTCATGGCAACATAACCCGATTTACCACGAAATACCACAACAAACATCGTGGGTATTTCAGAGGTTGCTACGAATTACCACGAATATAAACGTTGATATTTCCCACAATTTACCACATATTATAACGTGGGTGGGTCCTATGAATTATTTCGTGGCAAATCGTGGCACTGCTTCCCACGTTTTTATTCGTGGTAAATCGTAATATTTGTCACGATTTACCACAAAATGACTTTATCCACGACGCTATGCCCATGAAATAAATTCGTGGTAAATCGTGGCATTTCCCATGTTTTATCACGGATCTTGTACCTTAATACCCACGTTTTTTTTCGTGGGTATATGATTTTTTCTACTAGTGTTTATAAATGGTTTACTCTCGGTCTAAAAAAAAAACTGACAATATGATTATTTGACATTTCATTTGAGAATTGTATCTCAAGTTACTTGAGAAAATATCAATTCTCAAATTAGTTACTTGAGAAAAAATTTCAACTGTTGAATTTTCGGTTTGGGTTTAATAGATCTCAAGTTTTTTAGAAAACGACTATGAAATAAAACCAAATTTTATTTCTGTTCCATTTTGATTTGGTATTAAATTATAAGTAAAAATAATTAATACTGGTTAATTTGTGTGTAGTCAATTAGAAATAGAAACTTTTAATAAATTTTTCTTTTCTTTGTCGTATAATAAATAATAATAATAATAAATTATAGTTAATGTGGTTCAGTTGCACCAAATTCGCGTTTTGCTACTATACAATATTATTTTTGTGTTATTATAAAGTTGACTAAAATCAATTCGATTAAATTTGGTTTGGTTCGGTTACAACGCCGACCTGTAATTAAAACCCTTTTAACAGCAAAATTTATGAAGATAACACACGTAATAGAATATTCCCGACGACGCGTAAGCCTCCTCTCTAATTACTTAGTCTCCAGGGTAATCGATCTCTCTCATCTCTCTCCTCGTGAAATCACCATGAGTATGGAAGCATCGGAGCTACAGGATCTCTCCGACGACGCCGATTACGCTGCTTCTCAACAACAAGTTTGCATTTCTTACTTTGTCGTTCTTTTCTTGTCTTCTCAATTTTGATTCAAGTCGATCGTTATTTCCCAATCAAAATCTCCGCCTTACGGATTTGTATTCGTTCTCTGTTTGATTCGATCTCCAAGTTATTCCCCGTTGGATTGATCGTTTGATTTTGTTAGGGATCGGCTAGTATGATGCGTTGCGATAGCGGAAAAAGAAGTTCACCTAGTGAACACGAAGACGCTGAATTGATATATTTGAAGGATAATGTTGCAATTCATCCTACACAGTTCGCATCTGAGAGGATTAGTGGTAGATTGAAGTTAACTAAGCAAGATTCTGTTCTCTATTTGGTAATCAATCATTGCAACTCCTTTTATATTAACCTGCTTTCAGATTTCTTGATTTTTTTATGGATATGATCCAAGAATTAAAAAGAAGAATTGATTGCATAGTTTTGTATTCATTCACTCACTTGTTTCCATTTTTTGATTCTTGCATTTGATATATGGCTAGTCGTGGATTCCGTACAAGGGACAAACCTCAAATGCAAAGCTATCAGAGAAAGGTAATTAGGATTCGTTGAACTGAATTAGTATATGTTGGTATTGAAGATGATGCCTTACCTTTGTTCTTAGTTTCTATATCTTTTCTAGACAGGAGTCTTTATACCATTACAGCAGTTCCATTCACAGAAGTGAGGTCCATCAGGCGACATACTCCTCCTCTCGGATGGCAGTATGTAATTGTCGTGCTGTCTTCTGGTAAGCAAAACCTTTCGATTGTTTGCTTTCGTTGGGATATATTTATGATGAAAATCTTGAATCACTCTTTGGGATGATCAATTGCATCAGCAATGTAATGAAGATGGTTTACATCTCTATTGGTTTTAGAAACAAATTAAAAATTGAGATGTTCTCTCATTTATTAAGATATTTGGAACTCAAATTAGCGAAAATAATCTGTGAAATGACTGCTAAAAATCAGAATCTTTGAAAATGGCCTAGTGGGTTTTGACACTGGTTATCGGGATGGGATTCCCTTTACCCTTCTCTACAAGTCGAATGATCTAGAGAATGTTAAGCGCTTTAAATGACTTGCAGGACTTGCATTTCCGCCTCTGTATTTCTACAATGGAGGAGTCAGGGAGTTTCTAGCCATAGTGAAGCAGCATGTTTTTCTTGCAAGGTTTGTGACTGATGTGAGATAGTTTTGTTCCTGTGCCTGTATTAATATGCTTATTTATGGAGAACATGTCATTATGTTCTGTTCGGTTACTGTATCAAAGTAGCTTATGAATGCACATCGTCAATGTATTGCTGGTTTTGGACGGCTTTTATAGCTCTTGTTACTCACTCATCAGGGAGACCTGACATGAAATTTTTTGGATGACTAGATATTGATCGTATGGAACTGGATGACTCGTTACATAGTTATGCCACAAAGAAAATATTCATAACTATAGTCTTACATGATATTAGCTTTCTATAGGTCGGCAGAAGATGCAAATGTGTTCCTTGTAAATGATTTTCAGAGTCCCTTGCAGGTAATTATATCAAATCATCTCATGTTGGGTGAAATGATGATTTTGGTTTATTTTATGGGCTAATACATTTTATGATAATATCCAACAGAGAACTCTGTCTTCATTGGAGCTGCCAAGTTCACTGCCGGTAGCAAGTGGACAATACCCATCAGACGGAGGATCTTCTAATGAAAATCAAGGGAGAGCAAGTGCAGATGTTGGTAACAGAGTTTCTAGTGTTTCCCAGTATGGCTTGAGAAAGCACAAGAGTCATGATCCTACTCGGGATCTTTCAATCCATCTTCTAGAGAAGTTTTCTCTGGTTACAAAATTTGCTCGAGACACAACCACTCAGTTGTTTTCTGAAAACAACGGCTTTGGTTCCGTTGACAAGAGATGGAATAACCAACCCGTGCATAGTTATCCTGAAAAGTTGTCAAATATTGCTGAGGAAAAGCATAATGAAAGCCCTCTTAGTTACCCTGAAAATTTCAAGGATGAAGAAATTTCTAATGACATTGATGTCCCTGCTGATCCCTTAGAGGTGAGCATCATTTTTCTTTTTGTTATAAGCATTAGCATGTTGGTGGAAATTATATCGGTATATTGTGAGTCTTCCTGTGTGCCAACATTTAGTTTTTTTTTTGTCTCTTCGATAGTTTGTCATTTATTTTAAATGTGGAGGGTGCATTTTGGATGCCCAATTGACATTCACCACGACCTTGGCATTTTAGTTATCCTACCGTGCATAATTTGGGTGCTCCCATGGGTGGACTTTGCATGCATGTCAGTTGTGCTTGTACTTTCAGTTAGTTGGAACATTACCTAGATACTAGTGACTAGTGAGTTACGGCACCTTTGCTTGTTCTTGTTAAAGTTTGTTGGAAACAGAGCTGTGAAAGTTCTTTTTTATTCAAGGGCAATCAATTTATAAATTAAGCATCTTGAGCATTGATTTAAACGATCAGCTTTAGTAAATATTCACATCTACAATATATGTGGATGCTTCACCTTGTATCAGCAATATAAAACATTTATGGATGTTTGCTTTCTATGCTCTATTAACACCAAATATCCGGAACTGATGATTAGCTGGCAACTCGTAATGGCGCGTACATGTACAGTATGGGACTTATGAATTTGTTATAGATTATGCCATATAATTTTTCCTCTTTTGCAGTTTAATAAATTAAGTTTGGTGTGGGGAAAACCAAGGCAATCACCAATGGGGCAAAAAGAGGTACGCACTTTCGAATTCTGCAATTTTCCAAAGTCCAGAAAGTTTAGAGAGGAATTTTTCTTGGTGCTGTGTTACTTTGTTTTACTAAAGTTTAGAGAAGAAATGATATATAACCAAGCATTCTAGTTGAGTGTAGTATATCGACAGAGTGTGCAACCTGGTAGAGAATATGTTTTGCTTCTTTGTTTGCTAAGTGTATGCATAAATTTTATATTTCTTTTAGTCATTGTATAAATTCAAACTTTTGGTGGGCTCTCAGTTCACAGCATTCTTGGATTCTGAAGGGCGAGTTGTGGAATCAAAAGCTCTTCGAGAAAGAGTTTTCTATGGAGGCATTGAGCACCAACTGCGAAGAGAGGTTAACTTTCTATTTCATATGAAATATTAATTTAAAATTAGGCGTGCGTAATTATATGCAGATTGATTTTGGAACTTGGGATCATCATTGTAGGTCTGGCCCTTTCTCTTGGGATATTATGCATATGACTCGACATATGCAGAGAGAGAATATCTTCGATCTGTTAAACGGATGGAATATGCAACATTGAAACAGCAGTGGCAGGTTCATTCATCATCATATCACATCAATTCTAGATTTCTTAATTGGCTATGTAGTTCCTTTTCCCAATGATGTCTGAGCTATTTACATAAAATTTTGACCATTCATAGTGTAGTTTATTTCCCACATGTTCGATGCACTCTTAACTAGAATAATTTTTTTTGACAGAGCATTTCCCCTGAACAAGCAAAAAGATTTACAAAATATCGGGAGAGGAAAGGGTTGATAGATAAAGATGTGGTAAGAAGAGTTTGAGAGTTTTGATTTATGTGCTGTGCCATATTCGTCGAATTCCAATTGAACTATATTCCTCGTTTACTCTTTTGTAGGTAAGAACTGATAGGGCATTTGAATACTATGAAGGGGATGACAATCTGAATGTCAATAGCATGCGTGATATTCTGTTAACCTACTCCTTCTACAATTTTGATCTAGGTTACTGCCAGGTATTCATCAGTTTTCATAGTTCATCCTTAGAACTGAATTACAAGTTGGCGGTGTCCTTACTATTCAGTTTGCATATTTTGTGTCAGTGCCCCCACTTAGCGTATAAGCAGAAATGCTGGAAACTCTTCTTTTTTTTCTTTTTCTTTTAATCTTTTCCCACTGTGTGCCTTAACGGACAAATGTTTTTTCTGGTTATTAGGGAATGAGTGATTATCTGTCTCCTATCTTGTTCGTGATGGAGGATGAATCAGAATCCTTTTGGTGTTTCGTGGCACTGATGGAACGCCTTGGACCCAACTTTAACCGTGACCAGAATGGGATGCATACTCAGCTCTTTGCACTCTCAAAGGTCTACAATGTTTTGTCGAGAACACCTCTACAGTTTACATTTTTTAAATTTCTTCGTTTCTGTCAGCATTTAGCATCAATGTTGGGATCTGAATCCGGTGCTTTTTCATTTTCACTGTCCAACAGCTAGTAGAGTTACTCGATAGCCCGCTTCATAATTACTTTAAGCAGAACGACTGCTTGAATTACTTCTTCTGTTTCCGCTGGATCCTGATTCAGTTTAAAAGGTTTGTTTCTTCGTTTCTGCCTCTTCTTTCTTGTTATTGCTTAGACGTTTGTACCACAACCTCGTTTTGGGCTGGACAAAAACTATGCTACCCTGCCAAATTTTGGGGTGTCCGGAGTTTTAACATTTATTGGTATTACATTATTCGTTAGGAAATGGATATCGTTTGTGATTAGTTAACCAGTTTACCCATTCTGCATTACCTGCTCGAAACCCTTCCAATGTCTGAGATATCTACAGAAAATACACTGTCTAAAATACCCGAAATACAGTTACATCACACTTTGAATGTGAATGCCCAGTATTATTTTCTTATTTTCAAGAAAAAATATTGTTTCTTGTAATTTTTACTGTGTTATATTTGATTCTGGTGACAATGTGTCTCAGGGAGTTTGATTACGAGAAGACAATGCAGCTGTGGGAGGTGTTATGGACTCACTACCTCTCGGAACACCTTCACCTATATGTTTGTGTGGCGATCTTGAAGCGATGCCGCAGCAAGATAATGGGAGAACAGATGGATTTTGACACTCTCTTAAAGTTCATCAATGAGCTATCTGGGCATATTGACCTTGATTCGACAGTCAGAGATGCCGAAGCACTTTGCATATGTGCTGGTGAAAATGGTGCTGCAAGTATCCCTCCAGGAACCCCTCCTTCTTTGCCACTTGATGATGATATGTTATACCCTCAGGAAGATGATGTTTTGTAAGTATTACAACTTTCCTTTTTCTTCAGGACTTGTTACCAAAATTTGGATTGCTTTTACTAGAAATTCCATACAATGATTAAGAAGTCAATGGACATATGTTGTTTTTCTTTTTTCCTTTTTCCACTTGGTACTCTGGTGTCTAAAATAGTTAGGTACAGGTATTGTGCTGCAGTTGATAATAAGGTAAGAACTAAGAATAGGATCCTCAACGAATTAGACTTGTAAATTATGATTAATTTCTTGCATAGACTACGTCCCTCAATTTAAAATTGTAAAACTAAAGCAATAATGATTCACAAAGTCTATGCAAGAATTTATCCCTCGAGATAAATCAAGGAAAGTCCTGAAGCAAAGGAAAGAAATCGGTTAAAGCAAAACATGGGTCAAAAACAAGAGTGTTGTCTGGGTAGTGGGAGATGAGAGGCAGTGGAGATCCTATGCGGACGTCATAGTCAAAGCTGTTGGTCTCCTCCATCCAGGTATTCCTTACGATACTGTTTTCTTCTCCTTCTCCTTCTTCTCCATGGCTTCTTCTCACTTCTGTAGACATAACTGGCTTATCGGTGAAAGTAGTGGCGCGGCCGATTGATTCAGGTGCATTCTGTTTTCTGGAATTGGATTTTTTGTTCAAATGGGTATTCCAGTAGTTCTTGACTTCGTTGTCAGTGCGACCTGGAAGGCGACCGGAGATCAACGACCATCTGACAGAAAAGAGTAAGAAGTTAGTATCGAGAAAGTTATGAGAAGGGGGGGGGGATCAATGGTGAAAGAGGAAAGACCGGTTTCCAAGAAGCTTATGCATGCGGATAATGAGGTCTTGTTCTTGAGGTGACATGCTTCCTCTTTTGATATTTGGTCTTAGATAGTTCTTCCATCTCAACCTACAACTTTTTCCTCCTCTCTTCAACCCTGAAAAACATCACGCAGAAACACAAATTCCTAATTTCCCAAAAGTCCCAACTTCCGTTTTCTGAGTAAACGAACAAAACTCAATATGAAAATTTGGAATCGAACCGGATCTACGGGAAATGTCTGCCCAGTTTCCTTCTCCATGAGTCTCAACATAGCTTTTCAATATCATGTCTTCTTCAGGTTTCCACAAACCTCTCTTCACGTAAGACTTCCCTTCTCTTTCATGCTCCATATTTTTGTTTTCTCTTTGCCTCCACAGTTTGCAAGTGAAGCTGCTTATTAATAATATGCGCATAAGGTTTCCAACTTTAACTTACATGTGGGGACGATCTACTAAAATTATTGAAGAGAAAAAGAGAACAGTGGTTGCACTTTTCCAACAGTAACTACTGTAAATTCGTGCAAGCTATAGCTGTAAAAGCTCTACTTCCTTGTTTTTATGCTCAACATTGTCACAAATTATTGGCTTTTAAGGCAAACATATAAGCACGGGAAATCAGAGGTTGAAGATTGCCATCAACCTCGATACATGCGTTAGTCCATTTAGAAATACAATTGTGCGTTTACAGTTGTTGCATTTCAACAAATTCTTTCTCGCTCAAATCGTGCAGTTTCAAATGTTGTACTTAAAATGTTTGTAGAAAAGTCAAGACTAGTGTATAAAGGATAACAAATTAATATATATCAATCGTAGAACAAAAAGAGAGATATATCTACGTTCTAGTTCTTAGTTTTCAGATTTTAATATTCTAGAGAGAATTAATTTTACGGAATTTGGTAAATCACATTTTAAAAGAAAACGCAATTCATCTTATTTTCTTTTAAATATGACGTCAAAAGATATATATACCACGATCTAAACTGAAATTCGCATAAATAACATTCTAAAAACATTATTATCATTTATTTGTCGTTACCAAAGATAACTTTTACAACATAAATCTTCTTTTTTTTTTTTATTGTAATTGTTACTTATATGGCTTACAAAGGGTATTCAAGTTTTAGTACACGATGACAAGCTTAGATCTCGTTGATGTAGCTTCCTATCGAAATGTGAAACTGAATAAAATATCTGTGATATTCTATTTAATCCGTTATCCACTTGGATCCAATCCAAAAAAATCGTATAATTGTAAGTTTGCAGATCCAATCCAAATGCGAAACAAATTACAAATACCAATATTGGAATCTTTAGATCTATCTTGTTACTTTTAGTAGAAGTTTTCTCTGTTGTATCAAACAGCAATTCAAGCCTCTAGAATTGCTATCATCATCACTGTCATCGTCTTTTATGTAAAATAATAGCATTATGACTACTTTCTGGCTGATAAAACTTCATAACTGCATAACCTTAAATTTTTTTGTGGATAAATGTTCGATAAAGGTGTTATATGCGTGTCAAAATTTTTGTCTTTGAGATTAATTAACCTGTGTTGACACTTGTAATTAATCATGTATAACCAACAGATTATTTTGTTTTAACGTTTTATCTTACAATTTCTTAAGTTTGTCCAGTAATTATATATTTTTTTAAACAAAGTAACAAGACCATTTTTATACCAGCGTGCAACAGAATTAGAGCATCGACAAGAAACCTGGGAAAAAATATTGACAAAGCCAACAAAATGATGGACCTCACAACTGAACCTGTGGATAAAAAAGTCACATTTACAGGCAAACTAGCTAGATTCTATTGTACAAACTTGACATCTTCTGCATAGTCTACAAAGGCGTGAACTCGACTACAATTTTCAGACGCTTCCAAACCTTGGATTTTAACTTTTTTGAGAGTGTTCCTTTCGGTATTTCAGTAGTAAACAAAAGAAGAGTTTGGATGTTTATTCATGGACAGAATAAATATTTCACCAGTAGCGGTCACTTCAGCGACGTAACCATAGCCCTCAACAAGTATATTCACTTGCAAAGTGTATTCACATTTCAACCATTCTTGTTTCTGGTCATCCTCTAGAATCCACAAACACAACTTAAGACCACGCCTAGGCCAGTCCCAATTCCAACTAATCACGCCTAGTTTGCCCTTGTAATTGATTAGTTTAATAGGCAAAGAACAAAGGGATATATATGCTCTCCTGGTAGTAGAATCTTCGTAAAAAAACGTAAGCTTTTCATACCTAACATTAAAAGCAAGCTATTTTCACAACCTTGTTTTGGTATATTATATAATACAAAAAGCCATTGATGTATATTGTGAGAGAAAGATTCCACGTCGGAAAGATGGAAGGTCCTTGAGTAGTATATAAGAGATATGAGCCAATCCACTCATTGCCAATTGGTTTTGAGTTGAAGCCAACTTATAGTATCGCTGAATTCACTGCACTAAATTGAAATTGATATGGCCGAAAGTAGCGTCGATCGAGCATTGGACCGATCCAGAAATAATTCGGCCGATTTCACCCGAAATAATCCTAGATTGGGATTTGTCGAGATTAATGGCTAGATGGACCATTATCTCGAAGGGGAGTGTGAAGAAATATCCCACATCGGAAAGATGGAAGGACCTTGAGTAGTATATAAGGGATATGAGCCAATCCACTCATTGCCAACTGGTTTTGAGTTGGAAACCCATTAACCTTAACATTTATCCCTTCTTTTATAGGCGGATAATGGATTACAGGACACTGGATCTTCCTCCATGAAACTTTTCTAGTTCCTAGTGTCAAAATAAAATATGTTCCTTTGATTTATAACGTGAATTGGTAATGGTCAGTACGTACCTTGTACTGTTTGCCAATCGGATCATACCCTAATAAGCTGCTCGAATTGTTCTTACTTCTAATTTTGATTAATCTCTTGTGGTGTCCAATGATAGTTTTACATATAAGAGGTGTTGGTTTAAGAACCGGTTACGCTCATGATTAAGAAATAATACCGAGTCGGTTTCGTTAACCGACAATAGAAGTTATTTCTATTAAACTAACAGTTGTGTCTTGCCATTGTTTGTGTCTCTTGGACATATCTCTATATCCTATATAAGATAGAGACTGGAGATAGAGAATATTAAAAAAAAGTTGAATTCCTAAGAATTCTAACAAAGACAAAACAAAGAACAAAGTGAGGACAACTTGGAGAGGCATTTGACCGGTGATAAGTGGTTGATATCCGCTTTGTTATATCTTCCCTGACCTCTTCCAATCCAGATTACATCCAAGTCATATCTACTAATAGATACCATCGTAAGGTACGCTTTCGGTTTAAACGCTTCCGCATCGTTAAACTCTAATATTGGCATTAGAGCACTTGGTTTCAGTTCTGGTATATCTGTTTGTTTCGCCCATAACTCTCTGAAGATATAACGGAATCAAATGATTTTGGTGCCTGTGCGTAGATGATGAAATTACTTTTCTATCGGTATATAGAACGCAAAATTTGGCTAAGTACACAGAGAGATATTGGGGTCGAAAGTTTTCGGCCGAACAGATGCAAACATATATGGTTAAAAGCCGAACGTATTGTTTTGCCCATAACTCTCTGACCAGATATCCGAATCAAATGATTTCGGTGCCTGTGCGTAGATAATAAAATTATCTTTCTATAGGAATATAGAACGCATAATTTGGTTAAGTACACAGAGAGATATTGGGGTCGAAAGTTTTCTACCGAACAGATGCAAACATATATGTAATATATCGAACTGTTGTTTCGCTCATAACTTTCTGTAGAAAATTTGGATTTCATGTTTTTTGATGTGCGTACATAGATATTGAAATTATCTTTCCAATGATATATTGCATGCATGATTTGGTTAATAATATAGAAAGTTATAGGGGTCGAAAGTTTATTGATGGAATTGTGTAGAAACATATATGTTAACTTGATTATTTTCGTAAGGAAAATATCAATGATTTATAGACATCGCGTATAAATTAATGTTTCATTTGTTGATTCATTTTTATACAATGAGATAGTGGGAATTTTGATTATGATCAGAATTTAAAATTTTACATGAAACAAAATAATTTATTATAATCAGATTATAACATGGGTGATGATTGGGAACGTAGTGATCTCTCGATCTTATGTATGAATCGAATTTATTATGAATTAATATGTGTTCATTGTAAGATTATGTGTTGTGTATTGGAAATATGCAAAGGAACTAATGTCTCAAATGATTAAAAGCAGGGATGTCTTCTGCTTGTAAGAACATCATTGCTGAGCTCAACAGAGGAGACAAACTGGAGGGTGACAATTACGATATTTGGTATCGTAAAGTCCAGTATGTCCTTGAAGAGCAATAGGTGAAAGAGACTCTTTTCCATCTCATGGAAGAACCTGAGCAGGGTACTACGGCTCAACACATAAGAAACCAAGATGCATATAATGCTTGGAAAAGAAAGAATAACATCTCTTGCATTACATTGTTGAGTTGTATGCAAGATGATCTCATGTGTGAGTTTGAGGAGTACGAAACTGCGAAAGGTATTTGGGAAGCGTTAAAGGAGAAATTTGGTGCAACATCGGCAACAAAGGTTAGGAGACTTAATCAAAAGTTTAATGACTACAAGAAGCGCCCAAATCAATCAATGAGACAACATCTTAGTGGGTGTTATTGGTTTGTGTATTTAGATGGAGTTTTAAAGATTTAAATGTTATGAAGAATCTATTGTTATTCAATTAAGATTTTTAAAAACTCTATTAAAGTTTGGTGTTATTAGTTTATGTATTTGTAAAAAGTCATCTAAAATCTTTATAAATCTAGAGGTATTGGATCCATGATTTTATAAAGTCATTAAAAGTCTTGTGTTATTCAAATAACATGAAAGTAACTCATTTTATCAGAGAATTAAAATATTGTGTTATTGGTTTATTGATTATACACATTTTGTTTTACAAAATATAATCATCAAAAGTATTGTACCTAGTGAGGTATTCTCAAAGTATTCTCACCTTTTTTTCTTTCTTTCTTTCTTTCTGGGTTTCTAGTTTATCAACGAATCGTTGCCTTGTCCGAAGAGTTCGACAAAACCCACGTTTCTTCCTTGTAATTTACTCTACTTATGAATTGAAAGTCCATGACTATTGTTTATATGTTAGTAAACAATATTAGCAGTGATATCACGGAAGAAACAATAACAACTAAGCTAACGTATAAACAATAGTAAATATTATCGATTGACTTTCAATAACGACTAATCTCTGAATTGTGTAGAAATGACCTTAGTCAATATTTGCTACTGTTTAGAGTCTAGGAGTATAATTAGCAGTGAAGTGAAGCTTCACCATAGCCTGCAAACAATATTAGCAGTGAAGCGAAGCTTTTCCGTTGAAAATTGTGTCCAAGTGTGAAATATAACGAGATAGATCCATTTTTGTGTGGTCTACTTGGATATAAGGTATGAATTTACATGTTACACGTATGTTCATGAAGTTCCAATTCTGAGAAAGTATTCACAGAACCGACTTTAATTTGATCGACTTCATGAAATATAAACAAACAACTTTTTTTAATCAGAACTACAAAGTTACTTTTTTATCTCTTGAGGAGACTTTGTTGTCAGAGATTCTCCGGTTAGTGCAAAACCATTAAAGGAGAGATTTTGGAGGAGAAAACAACTTTGGAGCAAGATGAAAGTGTAGGTGGTCGTAGAAATAGAAGATGAAAAAAAAATTTGGAGTATTTCCATAAACGTTTGACATACTTTGGAGAAAGATATTTTGATGACTCTATATTTTGGGCAATAGTCTATAAAAGTTGGAGATACTCTTTAGTAATCTTTGAAAATATATATGGAGTACTTTGGAGATACTCTTTTGCAATCTTTTAAAATCTTTTAAAGTAATTACCTTTTATAATTTCTAATGTCATCAAAAATCTATCTAAGTCAAGATCCAATAACACCCCCTTAGAGTCATGTCTAACATGATTAGAGAGCTTAAGACTGCTGGTCAGATCATGTCTGATGAACAGCAAGTACAAGCCGTTTTCCGCTCATTACCAGAAAGTTGGGACCATATGAAAATTCAGACGACTCATAATGAAAATGTCAAGACATTCGAAGACATTTCACGTCATCTTGAGTTAGAGGACGAGCGCTTAGAGGCTGTTAGACCTTCAATGAAGCCAACTATGCGAGTTCAAGCTCGAGCTTGAAACGTAAGAGAGGAAACTTCGGTAATAAGGCTTCCGAACAACCAAATCCTAAAAAGCAAAAGGGACACGCTAAACATGGAAAGAAAAAAGGGAGAAAGGATAAGGCAAAAATAAAATGCTACAATTGTAATGCATTGGGTCACTTTGCTCGTGAATGCACTGAGGCAAAAAAGGTATTATCCTTGAATATATCTCGTAAATATGCTTATGTTTCTAGTTGTGTCATGCTTGCTGAATCTAATCCTTTGTGGATTGTAGATTCAGGTGCCACAGACCACATAGCTAGAAGTCGTGAGGCGTTTACGGAGTACCGACGCATCCCTAAAGATACAAGATGGTTATATGTAGGAAACAATACCAAAGCTGCAGTGATAGGTATTGGTACTTGCCAATTACATATGCGCGTAAAACTCATCTTGTATGCTTCTGAAATTCGTCGGGACCTCGTCTCTGTTTCAGCTTTGCTTAAATTAGGATTTAGTTTAAACTTCTATGACATGGGGTTACACATTTCATTAGGGTCTGTGTTTTATGGTTCTGGTTACACATATGATGGTTTTATTGTACTTGATTGTAATACAACTACTGCTATTATTAATAAAGATTGTTTTTCATTTGTCACAAGCTCTATTTCATTTGTCACAAGCTCTATTAAAAATGATATAGATATGTGGCATGCAAGACTTGGTCACATAGGTGTTGATCGAATAAAAAGATTGGCAAAAGAGGGCCTCCTAAGCTCACTAGCCCAAAACGATCTAAACACATGTGAATCATGTCTTGTCGGTAAAGCAATAAGAAAACCATTTGGAAAGGCAACCAGAGCCGAATATCCTTTGCAATTAATTCATTCAGACATATGTGGTCCGATGAATGTGAGGACACGACATGGAGCTTCGTATTTCATCACTTTTACAGATGATTACACTAGGTTCAGGCATGTATACTTGATTTCTCATAAGTCAGAAGCACTAGAGTGTTTTAGACGTTATGTTATTTTGGTCGAAAATCAATTGGATAAGACCATCAAATGCTTAAGAACTGATCGTGGTGGTGAATATCTATCTGAACAGTTTAAAGAAATGTGTGATGAAAAGGGTATTGTTAGACAATTAACTACCCCATATACACCACAGCAAAATGGTGTATCAGAAAGAAGGAATCGAATGCTCCTTGAGATGGTTAGATCAATGATGGCACAAGCTAATCTTCTTATTTCTTATTGGGGAGATGCATTGCTTACCGCTGCCTATGTTCTTAATTTCGTACCCTCCAAATATGTCACTTCAACCCCTTATAAGTTATGGACATGAAGAAAACCTGTTCTTACACATTTAAGGCCATGGGGTTCAGCAGCATTTGTTAAATGTATCTTTATAAGATACTCTGAGCACTCTAAAGGATATGTGCTAATCGGTGAACAAACAGACGGAAGTATAACAAAGATCAATCACGAGATGTTACGTTTCTGGAAAATGATTTTCCTAAGAAGGGTGAGATTGATAAAGAATTCCATCTTACAGAATTAATTGACCCAGAGGATACTTTTCCTACTATCCAACCTATGGAAGTCGACGCAAGTTCAAATGAACTGCCTCAACTTAGTGGGAGAAATACATCAGTTGATAATTCTTCTATGATGAAATCAAAAGAGTTTGAAATGCATAGAAGTAACCGTGGTAAGATCCCTCGACGTCGTTTTGAGATCGAAGGGGAAGCTTTTATGGTGGCATTGCATGATGATTTAGAGCCTAAATCTGTATATGAGGCTCTCTCTTGCCCAAACTCAGACGAATGGAACGATGCAATAGGAGAAGAACTAAAATCTATGAAAATAAACCATGTATGGGACTTGGTTGATCTTCCGCAAGATCGACGAGCAATCGGAAACAAATGGGTTTTTAAGATCAAATATAAGATGGATGGATCCATAGATAGATATAAGGCACGCTTGGTAGCGAAAGGATACACCCACCAAGAAGGCATAGATTATGAGGAAAATTTTTCACCTGTGGTGAGATTTGCCTCTATTCGACTTATTTTGTCCATTGTTGCGGGATTAGATTTAGAATTACATTAGATGGACGTTAAGACTGCGTTTCTTAACGGGGAACCAGAAAAAGAAATTTACATGGAACAACCAGTTGGTTTCACAGTAAAAGATCAAGAGAACAAAGTTTGCAAGCTCAAACGTTCTATATATGGCCTAAAACAATCTTCTAGGCAATGGTATTTTCGTTTTCATCAAGCAGTACCATCTTATGATTTTACGATGATTAATGAAGACCATTGTGTCTATGTCAAGAGGACTGGACAATCTTTTGTTATTTTATCTTTATATGTCGATGATATCCTTTTGGCCGGTAACGATATGGAACTCCTTGTAACCGTTAAAAAATGGTTATCATCTAATTTTGAGATGAAGGACATAGGAGATGCAGATTATGTGCTTGGTGTTAAGATACACCGGGATCGATCAAGGAGATTATTAGCTCTTTCACAAGAGTCATACATTCGTAAAATCCTTGAAAGGTTTAAAATGCACACGTGTAATCCTATTGACACTCCAATCGCAAAAGGTGAAGGCCTAAGCCTTAATATGAGCTCTAAGACCCCAGATGAGAAAAAAGAGATGGAAAAAGTCCCATACGCTAGTGCTGTGGGCAGCTTGATGTATGCAATGATGTGTACTCGACCAGATATTTGTTATGCTGTTAGCTTGGTGAGTCGCTACCAGTCAAACCCCGGAAAGAAACATTGGGTGGCGGTAAAAAGGATCCAAAGATATTTGAAAGGAACGATGGATTATTCTTTGTGTTATCAAGGAAGTAATCTACATTTGACGGGATACTCAGATGCTGATTGGGCTAGCGAATTTGATGAGCGTAGATCAACTTCAGGATATACTTTCTTGCTAAGTGATGGTGCCATTACTTGGAGCAGCAAGAAACAACCATGTATATCATTGTCTACCATGGAAGCTGAGTTCATGGCGTGTTCAACATCGGTCTAAGAGGCTGTGTGGCTAAGGAGTTTCCTACAAAGCTTGAAGGTTACACCAAATCCTTCACACCCTGTTATGATTCATTGTGATAATCAAGCTTGCATTGCTTATATGAAAGATCCAAAGTATCTTGGAAGGACCAAGCACATTGAGCTCAAGCATAGTTTCGTAAGAGACATTGTAGCAAAGAAGAAAGTGATACAAAAGTACATCTCTACGCATAAGATGGTGGCTGATCCTTTCACTAAGCCTATTCCTAGAGACGTTTTTAATGCTCACGTTCGAGCTCTAGGTTTGCGTAGGGTCTAGAAGATGTACTAATGATCTTTGCTATTTGACATTGTATTTATGCTTATACCTTATGATATTTAAAGCATGTTATACATTAGTCGGTTTTTCCATTATATACACTTACACAAATAGGAATTATCAAGTTAGAGATTGGTTCACTCACATGAACAATCGCCATATATTTCTTGAGATGTCGGCTGGATTGAGATCGATTGATCCTTGGAAATATATGATGAGACATTATAAGTTGGGCATCAGTGGGAGAGTGCTCCAGATTTCTTATAAATGTCGCTTTAAAACAAGTTAAGATGAGGTACAAAATTTATTAGTACTGATCATGATACTCCCAGAATCATGAATAGCTTGATAAAGCTGGATAAGTACGTGACTTAAGTGTTAGTATGCTTAAGAGTAGTACTTTGGATCCACATAGTGATGTTTGATTTATTATATCAACATTATCTATATGAGCAAGATAATAACTATGACATGTGAGTCATACCACATGTGTTAAAATGACCATATAGGAAGCGAGTGATCTATTTTTCCCTTTCTCTCGCAATGTGAGTTCCTATAAAACCAATTTGTGGTTAAAATGTTACCCTTGAACTTTTCCATTATGTACTTAAAGGGGTGTGTTAATGTTTGCTACTTTAACATGGTTTTTCGACGACGATGAAATAATTAGTCTTATGAGACATGTTAAGAAAGCAGTTAATTCAGAACTTATGGACATGATGATGGAAGGAAAAATCATTTGCTTATATCTTAGCATATGTGTTTGCTGGCCAGCCACTATATTACTTAAACGAAGTTAAATATAGTGAACACATGATGTATGAGAAAGTCTAATATATGCTAAAGGGATAAGGTATATTACGATCCATATAAATGACAAATGGATTTGGGGAACAGAGATACATAATGACATATGAATGTTTCATCTTAGGGTAGCAGCAAATGTGTATCTTTAACAAGTATACATTTTAGCTCCTAAAATGCAGGTATGCTCGAAAGGGGTCACACGGGTCATTTGCCATATGATTTCCATGTCATGATCCTCAAGATTGTTTTTCCTACAATTAAGATTGTTCTAGTCTTGTTTCCACTATCATGTGCGAGTGGGAGATGTTGGTTTAAGAACCGGTTACGCTCATGATTAAGAAATAATACCGAGTCGGTCTCGTTAACCGACAATAAAAGTTATTTCTATTAAACTAACAGTTGCGTCTTACATTGTTTGTGTCTCTTGGAGACGTCTCTATATGTCCTATATAAGATAAAGACTAGAGATAGAGAATATTAAAAAAAAGTTGAATTCCTAATAATTCTAACAAAGACAAAACAAAGAACAAAGTGAGGACAACTTGGAGAGGCATTTGACCGGTGATAAGTGGTTGATATCCGTTTTGTGATATCTTCCCTGACCTCTTCCAATCCAGATTACATCCAAGTCATATCTACTGATAGATACCATCGTAAGGTACGCTTACGGTTACTGATAGATACCATCCGCATCGTTAAACTCTAATAACAGGCACTTTATCTGTCCACATATTAGGAAAATAAAGCAAACCAGAGACATGACCGAAAATCTCTTGTCCCATGTCTCTAGGTAAACTGCATATGAAAACCGGCTGATACTACAATAGAATGGTCCTCATCTGGATTCTGGGGCGACGAGTAGAAGCGCTACTCACCAAAATTTTCTACAGCGAATAAGAGACGTGGCCGAGTCGAGGGCCTAGTCAGGAACAACTCGGTGAAATCTGGACCTCTATGTATAGACGCACAGAACTTGGATGTGAGACCAAACCTAGCGATTGACTTAGTAGACAATCTCGAGATTATGTCGAGAAAGCTGTCAATCGGGATGGGATGTGAGTTGTTTCCTTCTCTTTCCATCGAGTTTCGAAGATCGTGTGTTTTGGTTCTTGACTTTGCCGTAGGCTCTAATTTTGGGTTTTAAAGGCAGTCTCTCTAAACTTACTAAAATATTAAAATAGAAGTCCAAGGCCGAAAAAGAAAAAGAAAAGTCCAAGTTCGAATAGAGTTGGGATTTTTTTTATAGCAATAATGTGAAAAAGGGATAAGGAAATATTAAACGGTTCAGAAAATTAAGGTCTTGAATGGTAGTAGTTTCTACATTCTAGCATAGTTTTTGGTTTTTGATTTTCCAAAAACCATTTAATTATCCAATCAATGTTATGGGAAAATAAGGGAATTTAGATTTTGAGAGTTGTTGCATTTTTCTAAACAAAATCCAAAATCCCCTTAATGAGTTTTTGAGATTTGTTTGTAACGAGAGTTTTTTTTTGTTATTTTCCAATTATTTATTCTTCGTTTTTGCAAAAAAAACAAAATCTAAAATCTAAAATCCATAAACCATTTAAAAACTATCAAGCATTCATGGCCTAAATGAGAGAGTTTTTTTTTTGTTTTCAGTCTATTTATTTTTTTGATAAAATGTAAATTCCTATTACAAAAAGAAACGTTTGTTTGTGTTACACCAATTATTAGCTTGGCTTACCGAAGAAGTTTCTTAGGCCCAAAAAATAGTTAAAAATGCTGGATGAAACTAGAGGAGAACAAACATGAGATAACGTGTGAGTAAAGCAGTTTGTAAGAAGATTCCGGTAAGCTTTCCGAGTTCGTCTTGCCAGTAATGTGTCTCTTACTGTTCTGTCTATCTGTTGAAACAGAGCTTGGACTGTCATTGACGTGCTAATGTGTACTCGGTTGTTGCGCTCTCTCTCCAAAGAATGAAAACAGTGTCTTATTACACTACAAGAAAACAAGGCATATTCCGACTAACAGTCCCGACGAATTGTGTGGTCGGAAAAATTCCAACTAGATACCGACTTGAGGCCGACTATATTCCGACTACATGATTATTAGTCGGTACTTAGTCGAAATGTAATTAAAACTTCCGACTACATACATTTCGTCGGGATTTTCTCGTTATATGTCGTCGGGATCTACAAACAATTCCGAAAACAGAAGATAATCGGGACCGGGTCGGTAAAAGTAGTCGGATAATAGTCGGCATATTATTCCGAGGAAATACCGATTAAAAATTTAAAAATTCCGACCAACTGCCGACGGTTTTGGTCGGGAAATAGTCGGGAAATGCAGTAGCCGTTAGCGAATTGAATTTGAATGATTTCGACAAATTAGTGACAAAATTCTGACTACAGTAAATATATATATATATATATATATATATATATATATATATACAATCAATGAGATCCTCACATTCATGTGGTGGAAAAAAACATACACTTGCATTACAAAATTTTAAATATTTGGAAATTATGTCTGGAGAGGAGAAAGGTGAAAGTTCTGAGAGTCCGTTAATCTCGGGACCTGCGGAGACTATACAAATGGCAATAAGAAGGAAGAGCAACAAACATCCTTCCGCTTTGGACGACAAAGGTGAACTTATTCCGACGCAAATGGCGATTAACAAAATAGAAACGGAAAAGGGTCAAGGAGATGACGATTTTAATAAAGAACCATGGTTAACAACCATTAATTTTGTGCGTAAGGAAGGTAATTTCTAATGATTTATTTTATTTTTATCAAATGTATAAAGCAATAACTAAATATAATTATTTTATCTTAAGCTCGGCTCATGCAAATTCCTGTAAACGGTCAATTTATGACTGCAATAAGCAGCATATTTGACGGTACAACGAATTGGGGATGCATAGAGAAGGTTGTTGCCATAGTAAAAAATTTCCAACCAAATGGGTTAGGTGATGCTATGGCAACACTTAAAGACCCTAGTGGAACTATAGACGCAAGTATTCACAGAAAAGTGTTGGAAGAACCAATGAATGTTGCAAACATACGGGTCGGTTCAATAATAATTTTGCAAAAGGTATAATTTCATTATAATTTAAATTGTATAAAATTTTAAAACATCAATAATTATACTAATAATTTGTTATTAAATGTATAAGGTTGTAGTAATAAGAATGTCGCGGACAAAGTGTTATTTGAACATTGTTTTGAAAAACATTGACAAAGTCTTTACGGAAGATAATTATTTGCAAACAGACACGGTAGAAGCAATGGAAGAAGATGGTTACGTCTCGGATTCAAATAAAAATTAATGAGATTGTATTATATGCTTTAGTTATTAAGTTGTTTAAACTCGGATTTAGAGTTTAAATTTAGTTTGTAAGGTAGGTTTAATTATTAAATAATAGTAATAGTGTATCCCGACTAAATTCCCACGAATTTAGTCGGGAATTTGTCGGTAATGCAGAATGTATTTGCCGACGAAATTTTGACTACTCTTCGATATGTAGTCGGTATTTAGTCGGGCAATGTAGCCGTTGTTATTTCCGACAATATTACGACTACGTTCTAGAATTTGGTCGGGATGTAGTCGGAAATATATCCTATAAATCTCACCATTCATATGTACATCACATAACTTTCGAAGTCTAAACCAAATGTCGAAGCAACTAGAGCTTCCAAATAATTATGGGTGATGAAGAAGGGTACTCCGAGTTTTGCTTGGACTTTGTTCCAAATTTGGCTGGTGAAATCACACTGAAGTAGGAAATGATCCCTCGTTTATGTAAGCAGGTTGCAGAGACAGCAAGCGTTTGATATGTTGATGCCCCAGTTTGCGAGTCTTTGGCGAAATAAGGGTCAATCCAATAGAGCGTAGAGGATCCATCGCACACAAACAAGACTTTCCCGTAATTGGTTTTACCTATAATGAGGGTGAATACTAATTATAATGGACGATGGTGAAACAGTCTCTCATTGTGGACACATACAAATTATTTTTAAAGCATCCTTGACACAAGTCTATTGCATCCTCTATATATTATTTGGGGAGTACATTTATATATAAACATTAAAAATTGTTAATATTTACATTATATTGCCATTATTTCAAAGAACAAATTTACATTACATTAGTTATTATGAGATCATTTAATTAATTAATTAATTTATTTTTATTTTTTAAAAAAGTAGTTAAAATTAAATTTTATGAAGACTAAATCAACAAAATCTTCACAAAATCTATAAATGTAGTCCCCAAATAATATATCAGATTTAATGTAGATTACAATTTTGTTTTGGAAAATTTTAAGTAAGAATTTATGTAGATTGTCGATTTTTTTTTTTACTTCTTTATAGATTATAATTTTTATTTTAATTAATTAATTAATTTTAAATTTTTTGAAAAGTAGTTGAAATAGATTTTTATGAAGATTTTGTTGATTTAATTAAACACACTAATTAAATTAAATTAAATGTTGATTTAATATTCTAAAAATAAAAAAATTTATGTAGATTGCGATTTTTTTTGAAAAATGTTAAGGAAGAATTTATGTAAATTGTCATTTTTTTTAATTTCTTTATATATTATAATTTTGTTTAAATAATTAATTTATTTTAATTTTTTTGAAAAGTAGTTAGAAATAGATTTTGTGAAGATTTTGTTGATTTAATTAAACACACTAATTAAATTAAATTAAATGTTGATTTTATGTTGATTGCAATTTTTTTTTGAAAAATGTTAAGGAAGAATTTATGTAAATTGTCAAAACAAAATTTTATTTTTTTATAGATTATAATTTTCGTTTTAATTAATTAATTATTTTTTTTAAATTAGTCAAAATAGATTTTGTGAAGATTCTGTTGATTTAGTTAAACACAATAATTAAATTGAATTAAATTAAATGATGATTTAATTTTTCAAAAATAGGAGATTTGATGTAGATTGCGATTTTTAACTTTTTTTGGAATGTTAATTAATGTTAGTTTCTCTTTATAATATCCAATATCGCCAATAGACAAACTATTTTTCAACAGAAAAATATATTATACAAAATCAATCTTAGAATATTCTGGATTAATATTTTCCAAAAAATTTTAATTAATGTCTTAGAATGTCGCTATCTTTCAAAACTTTACTTTTTTATTTTGTTAAATCAAAGAAAATATCTTGATTTTATATATAATTTTTCCAATGAAATTTTTTCAATATCGTCGAATATGAAAGAATGGTTTTACATTTCTGATTACAAAATGTTATGCGGATATTATCAAAGATTCGATATTATAAAAACTGAGAGTATAATTTTCGCAAAATTTTGGAAGAATTACAATTTTCTAATATCTAGATTTTATATTTTTCGGATATTTTTCTATAATTACAATTTGTCCGTGCTATAGTATAGGATATATCCTAGTATATATAATATCAGCAATCATGGATGAAGAACTTTTGTAATAGTGTCCCTCGCCGTTGTTACAACTTTTACTTAATTAATTAACATGTAAAATGAAGAAGAAACAAGACGAGAAAATGAGCATTATTACATTCAAAGTCTTACAAACGATTCATTTGGACGAGACTTGCTACATAAACTGAAACATTAAATCCAAAAAAAAAACACACTGAGCAACATTAAGAAGAATCCATTCACTCATGAGATCATGTATAATGTCAAGATCACTCTCCTTGTTCTTATTACAATAACATAATACTTTCAACGTAATCCGTGAAAGCAAGCACCATAGATGTTGGATATGAGCGTATAATTCCTCCGAACCAAACTACCCTTGAAAATTTCATCTTGAGATCAACATAGACAAGAAGAAACTGATAAAATCGATCACGAGCTAGCTCACCGCTACCAGCAACAAAACCCACCACACCTGGCCAAATAAGATCATACGAACACATCTCTCGAGTTATAACACTACAAGAAAACAGCACGTATTCCGACGGGCATATCCGTCGGTCAGCCGTCGGAAACAAGGATTTCCGACGGGTTTCCCACGCATGAAAAACCGTCGGTTTGAAGTCGTCGGAAATCAACTTCCGTCGGAAAGCCGAAGCAAAATTCCTACGGATTACCGATGAAAACGTTCCGACGGATGACCGATGAAAAACACCGTAGGATATAATATTCCGACGGTCTTCCGAGTGAACAAACGGTCAAAGATTTTTCCGTCGAAAAACGGACGGATTTATATATTCCCACGGAAAACCGACGGATTTATATATTCCCACGGAAAACCGACTGATTTATATATTCTCACGGAAAACCGACGGATTTATTTATTCCCACGGAAAACCGTCGGTATTAATAAAATAAAAACAAATATAATTTATTTTTTTTATAATTCTAATATTTTTTAAAAATTAAAAATTCATAAATATAAAAATTCTAATAATTTAAATTAAACATTAAATAAAAGTTAAACATTGTTCAAATACGTAATTATAAAAACATAAATGTACTAATCCATCTCTGGAGGACGGAAATCCGGAAAATGCTGGCTCAAAAGCAGAAATAATCCGAGGCAGTCAACTTGGCAATTTTGCATTCTTTTCCTCCAATTCAGTCTTGCCTCGAAGCTCTTACTTGTTGTGTAAGCGACGGCGTTGCGTTAGCTTCGGAAGGCGTCTAATCCAAAAACACGTCCTTGGCTTCTAGGAGTTTCCTAAGAAATTATAAACAAATATTAAAATACTGAAAATTAATAAAAATAATACAACTTCTGGAAATTTATTTACCTCGAAGACTAGTTGGTTCATGACTTCCCGCATCAATGAATTAGAACCCGAAGCAGATCCTCCTTCTTCATATAGCTGAGTAAGCTTCTCCTGCTTCTTCTGCTCGACGTTGTTAATGATTTTCCACGCCAACTTGTCTTGTACCTGCCCGGTTTTTTTATTGGTGTGCGTGTCGACCAAGATTTCATACAAATCTGGTCGCACACCACCGGTCTTGGCAGTCTGGTTAAACAAATAAAGGGTTAGTAAATAAAAAAATAAAGGAAATTAATATTTAGTAAAAGATTATATTCATACCAGCTCGTCAGCATGACTCTTGAACGTCATTGCACCCGCATTATGTGTTGCGATTCCGAGTCCATCCCGTTCACTCAAGCGGTTTGTCCTGTTTTGTGCGTAGATCGCGTTGGCCTCTTCTGTACTCCAGTAACGAATGTATGCCTCCCAAACATCTGGGTCGAGATCCCTGGGCTTCTCCGCTCTTTCTTCCACTTCGCTTCCAACTCAGACATATTCGCTGAATTGGGAACTAGCTTGTTTATCGAATCTACAAACCCTCGAGGTTAATTCTAGAGTCCCAATTGAAATCTTGCTAAAAAAAAAAAGAATTAGTTACATCAAGATTAAATGATAATAACAAAGCATAATAAAGTATTAAAATTTCATATCGCGAAAGTACGGTACCAGCTCTCTCGCCGCTTTTTTGGCATATCTCTGTATGAGGGATACATCTCCGGTAGTTGGTGATGGAGCATACTCATAATCGACTTGGTGATCCTGTTTTTATGACGAAACCTACAATTAAAATAATAAAAACAAATAAATAATAAGTGTTAAAAACATTATAAAATACTAAAATTTTATACTAGGTGGCTCCATTTAGACGATGTGGATGAAGCATCGGTAAACGTTTTCGGCCCGGTTGAGCAAAAACCTCCTCAATGGTGATTCTGGTGCGGGCTTCGGAACTCTCAGAAGGTGGAACATTAGAAGGAGTGACGGAACTACTCCTCTGAATAGCAGGAGCACTCAGAGCTCACTGAGACTGACGGAGGAAATCCTCATAACTCCTAAAACGAGTAAATGATTAGTAAGAAATATCATAATTGGAAACTTACATCAAAAATATTATTCATTAATTATTAGTAAATTGAAATCCTAAATTCGTAATACTAATTGATAAGCTAAATTCAAAAATCAAAATTGTAAAACATGAATGACTAATAAATAATCACAAAATAATAAATTCATAATACTAATTTCAAACATAAATCAGAAAATCAAAATCAAAAAACTAAATAACTAAATTATAAATCATTAAAAGTAATATTTTACAAAATTACGAAATCTAAATCCTAATTTCATAATAGTAATTTCTAACATAAATAAAAAAAATTTAAATGATATAACCTAAATCACTAATGTTTATTTCTAAATTCTAAATAATTAAACCAAATATCAAAATTACTAAATCTAAATCCTAAATTCTTAATACTAATTTGCAACAAAAATAAAAAAATCTACATCATAAACCTAAATCAAAAATTCTAAATAATTAAACCAAATCACAAAATTACTAAATCTAAATCCCAAATTCTTAATACTAATTTGCTACAAAAATAAAAAAATGTACATCATAAACCCTAAATCAAAAATTAGTAATTCTAAATTCTAAATCATACAACACAAATCACAAAATTAGTAAATCCAAATGTGATTCCTCAATCAAAAAAATAGAAATCATTCAATTTAAATTACAAATCTAAAAATCCTTAATCTAATTCCAAAATACAATTTGCAAAATCATAAAATCTAATTCCAAAATCACAAAATAAAATAATACAATTTAAAACAAAAAATTCCAAAATTCTAAATCTTCAATCCTAAATCACAAATTCTAACTCCTAAAGCCTAAAGCACAAAATCAAAAATTCCTCAATCCTAAATCAAAATCGAAATCCATTTCCTAAATCACAAAATCCTAAATCTCAAAATCTAAAATCAAAAAATCTTACATTGTAACTAATGGGTAGAGAATCGCCGGAGGAAGAGAGGCTCGCCGGAGGAGAAGCGGCGGAGGAAGAGAGACTCGCCGGAAGTGGAGTGCCGGGGGAGAATCGCCGGGGAAGAGGAAGCTGGGAAGAGAGAAAGAAGTTCGATCGAAGTTTAATGTTTGGTGACCGACGGACGGTTTTCCGTGGGTAACGGATTTCATTTTCCCGCCCACACGTGTTCTGGCGCCACAATAAATTCACGTCGGTTTACCCTCAGAAATTCTAATTTCCGTCGGTTTTGACCGATGGAAATCCGACGGTTATCAGATTTTTTGCATGCATTTTAATTGGCTATTATATTTGATTTTAGATTTTATAAAAATGATTTAATATTTATTTGATTTTAGATTTTATAAAAATAATTTAATATTTATTTGATTTTAGATTTTAGATTTTTTGTTAGTATTTTGTAAAATCATTTTCATAAAATCTTAATACTAATATCTTAAATAAATATGATTTGTAATATCTAAATGACTAAAATTGTAAACATTTAATCAAACGATTTGAAATATATATGATTGTAAATAAATATGATTTTAAATAAATAAGATTTTTAACAATTAAGATTTAATAAATATGTTTTCATATGCATTCTAAAGTATTTTAGATTTATGATTTTATATGTATTTTTAAATTTGATTTCTTATATATATATATATATATATATAAATAAACATTACCGTCTGTTTACCATCGGTATTACCGATGAAAAACCGATGGTTTTTTTTTCGTCGGTTTTCCATCGGTAATACCGATGGCAAACCGACGGTGTCTACTTTTAAATTTATATCTAATTGTATTTACAAAATCTTAATTCTAATTCCCTAAATAAATATGATTTTAAATAAATAAGATTTTTAACAATTAAGATTTAATAAATATGTTTTCATATGCATTCTAAAGTATTTAAGATTTATGATTTTATATGTATTTTTAAATTTGATTTCTTATCTATATATATATAAATAAACATCACCGTCGGTTTGCCATCGGTATTACCGATGGAAAACCGATGGTTTTTTTCTTTCCGTCGGTTTTCCATCGGTAATACCGATGGCAAATCGACGGTGTCTACTTTTAAATTTATATCTAATTGTATTTACAAAATCTTAATCCTAATTCCCTAAATAAATATGATTTTAAATAAATAAGATTTTTAACAATTAAGATTTAATAAATATGTTTTCATATGCATTCTAAAGTATTTTAGATTTATGATTTTATATGTATTTTTAAATTTGATTTCTTATATATATATATATATATATATATATATATAAACATCACCGTCGATTTTGTTCATTACCGTAGGTTTTCCGTCGGTATATTTAAAACAAGACCGTTTAAAAATTAGCCGTTTAACAATTAACCGTTGCGCGGTCAGGAGCCGTTGAACGGTCAGTAGCCGTTGCCGTCGGTTTTCCGTCGGTTTAGTCGTTTATATAAACCACATTGCCTCACATTAACATTTCACTCTCTCATAAAATTTCTCTACCTATATTATTCTCATATTATCTATACATCGTCTATTACAATATGTCATCGTCAAGTCAATATAATTATTTTCGATCCTGGATGGACAGGCCAATGCGTGATCCCGAGACAGAGCAACTTACAGAAGAGTTTGTCGAAGGTGTACGACAGTTCATGAATTTTGCAACAAATCAGGAACTTGCTTTGCAAATGAATAAAATCTATTGTCCTTGTCTTAAATGTAAGAATCGTAGATTTCTCAATATTTTAGAAGTAAGTTCGCATTTACATCGTAGAGGATTTATGCCGGGTTACAAGATTTCGTATTCGCATGGAGAAATTGATTCTATGGTAGATTTTACTAGTACAAGTGTAACTTTTACGTCGGATAGAATAGGGGAATCTACACCGGAAATAGGAGGTAATGTCGGTTATGTTCAGATGGTACATGATGCATATCATGTAAATACTCCGGACTTTGTTGATTCTAGAGGAGAAAGATCAGTAGAGGAGCCTAATTTAGAAGCACAAAGATTTTTCGATATGTTAGATGCTGCAAAGCAGCCGTTGTATAGAGATTGTCCAGAGAGAATATCACCGTTATCGGCTGCAACAGAACTGATGACAATCAAGACGGATTACAATTTGTCGGAGACTTGTGTTGATGCATTTGCTGATTATATGAAAAGACATTTGCCTGCAGATAGTAATTATCCATCAACATACTATGAGATTCAGAAGTTGGTGGTTGGGCTTGGCTTACCGTATCAGATGATAGATATGTGCAACAACAATTGTATGATCTATTGGAGAGAGGATTCAGATCGGTTAGTTTGTCGGTTTTGTCGCAATTCTCGGTATCAAGATACAAGTGGAAGAGTTAGTGTTCCATACAAACGGATGTGGTATTTGCCACTAGCGGAGAGGTTGAAAAGATTATATCAATCAGAGCGGACAACACAGTCTATGAGATGGCATTCGGATCATCCACGGGATGGAGATATATCACATCCGTCCGACGCTGAAGCATGGCGACACTTTCAGAATGTTTATCCTTATTTTGCAACTGAGAGCAGGAATGTGTACCTTGGTTTATGCACCGATGGTTTTAATCCTTTCGGAAAGCATGGAAGACAATATTCATTGTGGTCAGTAATCGTGACACCATACAATTTGCCACAATCTTTATGCATGAAGAGAGAGTTTCTTTTCCTCTCAATTCTCGTTCCTGGACCTGAGCATCCAAAGAGATCACTTGATGTTTTCTTACAGCCATTGATTTATAAGTTGCAGATGTTATGGGAACATGGAGTTCAGGCATTCGACGTTTCACTGCAGGCAAATTTTTTGATGCGGACAGTGCTTATGTGGACCATAAGTGATTTTCCAGCATATGGTATGTTATCTGGATGGACGACACATGGGAGATTATCGTGTCCATATTGTCAAGACAATACAGATGCGTTCCAATTGAGAAATGGGCGTAAAACATCTTAGTTTGATTGTCATAAATGTTTTTTGCGAGACGATCATCCCTATCGCCGAAGCACCACATTGTTTACCAAAAACAAAAAGGTCTTTGATGGTCCACCTCTTGAGTTAGATGGTTATAGCATTTTAACACAATTACAAGATTTTGGGGCGGAGGAAATGGTTCGTTGTGGCGAAAACGGACATAGTCCGGTAGATGGAGTTGGCGTATACCATAACTGGCATAAGAAGAGTATCTTTTGGGATCTGCCATACTGGAAGGACGATCTATTGAGGCATAATCTAGATGTCATGCACATTGAGAAGATTTTTTTTGAAAACTTGATTAACACTGTTCTCAATGTCCAAGGGAAAACGAAAGATAATCTGAAGTCTAAATTGGATTTGCCAGATATATGTTCTCGAAAAGCTCTTCATGTTGTGGGGAATAACAACAAAGGTCCTATATCCCAATTCCGTTTACCTTCGGCTGCAAAACATGAGTTTTTCGAATGGATTGCCAACAATGTTAGATTCCTGGATGGATACGTATCGAACCTACAAAACTGCATTGATTATGGTGAAGAGAAGTTTTCTGGTTTAAAAAGTCACGATTGTCATGTCATAATGCAGCGCCTTCTTCCGTTGCATTTGCATATCTTCTTCCACAAAACGTTCACAAGTCAATTGCAGGTAATTTTGTCTGCATAAATATTACAGGTAAAGGCTACATCAACTACATCAGGTATAGCTGTTTTTTTCCGAGATTTATGTACTCTATCTCTGACGGTTGACGGTATTCGTAATTTGGAGACGCATATACCAATTATCCTATGTAATTTGGAGAAGATTTTTCTCCCTTCATATTTTGATGTTATGGAGCATCTTCCAATTCATCTTCCTCGCGAAGCAACATTAGGTGGCTCTGTTCAATATCGGTGGATGTACCCGTTCGAGAGGTATATGTATCATCTGAAGAAAAAGGTTAAAAATTTGAGTAAAGTAGAGGGGTCTATTGTCGCTCAATGCATTAATGAAGAGGCGGCACATTTCTCTGAATATTATTTTCCAAAACAAGTGCAAATAAAGAGTCGTAGATCCGCTCGGCACGATGACGGAGGTGAAAAAGCAAGTTATCCAATATATGTTCCTAGTCTCTTCCGACAAGTAAGGCGCATTTCAATTTTTATTATAAAAATTAAACATTCAATAATATTTTTAATTACAACTTAAATCTATTTACATAGGTTGGACGACTAATTGGAAAAAGCAAAAAACGGAGATTAACTAAGGAGGAACAAAATCATTTGCATATGTATATTCTCACAAATTGCGATGATCTTCTTGAGTATGAAAGGTATTTCATTTTTTAAAAATCTAAATATTTCTAATAATATTCATAATTTAAAAAATGTATTCATATTTTTATTTACAGGATTTATATGGCTCACATACGCTTTCATTACTCAACTTACATGGAGGAAGCACTTAATGTGCTCAAAGAGAGTGAGTTCGCTCAATGGCTCACATTTTATGTAAGTTTATTTGATTCACTTACGTTCCTTTTAATATTACTACAAATATAATTTTTTAATTTATGAATATACTTTTTTTTAATAATTATTGCAGGTAAGGACAGGTGCAAGTAGAGGTTAGTCTTTTCCAACTTGGTTAGAATAGTTGATTAACGGTCCATTGGCTGTTGCCCACGCCTATCCTACACGTGGATATGCTTTTAAGATTTTACGCGAAGGAAGGATCCGACCAACAAGTGATTATGATATTTCTTTAGAATCAGGTGACATTGTCTACTATGGTATTCTAAGGAAAATTCTCGAAGTCCATTACCCTGGTTTTCTCGACTTGCGATGCGTTGTTTTTTATTGCGATTGGTATGATCCGTTCCTAGGAGCTGGTGTTCGCCAAGATGAATTTGGGGTTATATCCATACATTCCGGAAAACGGCTGCAAAAGTACGATCCTTTCATCCTTGCATCACAAGCAAACCAAGTTTGTTACATTCCATATCCTCGTGTCACGAACAAGCATGATCCTTGGATCACTGTTTCATTGATTACACCAAGAGCTAAGGTGGATGGTATTGCAGATAACGAGGCTATGCAACAATGCGTCACTACAGGTTTTCTAGGTCCGATCGCAGAACCGCAACAAGTTGATCTTGTTGTCGACGAAGGTGATAACGAGATTTTTGATTATTCCGAGGAGGAACATGGAGAATTTGATTCACAATCCGATTCATCACCATCAGAGTATTTAGATAGTACATCAGATGATAATTAGTTCAAATGTATTTTATTAATTTCACTCTTGTAATATTTTTATTTTCATTTGGTTTTAAATATATATTTAGTTGTTATATGTAATATTTTTTCCCTAATATATTTTTAGACTTTTAAGTTACCATTTTAAATTTAATTTTTATTTTCATTTTATATAAAATACTATACGTTTGTTTACTTAAAAAAAAATATCAATTTCCTACGGATTACCTACGGAATTCGTATCCGTGGAAAATCCGTAGTAAACTGTATCGAAAATCTGTCGCTCTTCTGTCGGTTAGCCATCGTAATTTTGTCCGCTTTACCGACGGAAAAATACCGTCGGAAAATCATCGATTTTTTATTATCCGTCGGAAATGTCCGATGGCTTTTCGTCAACCTAAATGTGGAAGCTTTGTTATCGAAAATCCATCGGAAACGTCCAACGGAACAACGGCCGTCGGAAACGCCGTCGGTAATGGCGCTGTTTTCTTGTAGTGTAATGATAGAAACCTTAGACCATTCTTGTTTCCCGGCATCTTCTAGAACCCATAAATCATATCTGCTAATAGTTTTTGTAGCAAGTAAAGCTAGTTTCCCTTGGTAGTTCACAAGGGTATAGAAACCAAAGTACATAACATAAACATTACTAGCCTCGGCCGGTATTTCAATGAAAGTACCAAACTTTTCCGTCGCCACATAGAATCTCACAAGTCTCGGTCCATGCGCATTTGGAGCACCGTAATACACAACCCCATCGATGCATATTAATCTGGTTACAGGAGAATGAATATTCCCATCCTCGATCATTTTCCATGAACCTTGACCCCCCAATGTAAACACTTCCACTTTACAGGGATATAATAAACATTCTTTTGAAAAAAACAAGACCTTATATTGATAATTGATAGGATCATGTCCCATATACCATGTCCTGAACGTTTTAGGGGGAGCGGATTGGGGCAAAAGTACGCCCTTTCCCGTGACAGGATTGCATATCCACAATCGATACATGTATTCGACACATATCAAGCAACTGACGCAAACAGGCATAAGAGAAGTACTATCGATGCAGCATGTCGCATTGGTAACCAAAGAAGGTGGTTGAGGTGACGAGAATATATGCCAACGAAGAAATGTGAATATATCACGTAAAGCAAACATGACACGTGGCTGACGAGTAGAGGATCGAGATTGGTATGCGTTGATGAAAGATCGACTGCGGATGATTGAGGCTCAAAGCTTGGATACACATAGACATATCGCTAGGGTTTTCACAGGCACTCTTATGAGAATTTCGACCAACAGGTCTTCTTCAGAAATCATTTTTAATTAAGAAAAAAGTTTAGTTATTTTCTGTTGAATAAGAAATTCTTTTATTTCTCATTTATAAATCATGATTATATCTAATATATATACATGTATGCAATAGGTGGAAATTTGCTTTGTCATTAATGTAAGATTGACCTCGTAGATGTATATTAATTGATTTCGTATCTAAATGGTTAAGTCAATTCAATTAAGAATTGCGACTAGTATTTTGTATATTAATTGATTTCGAATCCAAATGGTTAAGTCAATTCAATTAAGAATTACGACTACTTTTTTTTGTATATTAATTGATTTCGTATCCAAATTATTAAGTCAATTCAATTAATAATTACGACTAGTTTTTTTGTATATTAATTGATTTCGAATCCAAATGGTTAAGTCAATTCATTTAAGAATTACGACTAGTTCTTTGTAAATTAACTGATTCAAAATCTAGATGGTTAAGTCAATTCTTACTATAATGTATTTGGATTTGAAATCAATTAATATTCAAAAACTAGTCAGTAGTTTTTAGTTGAATTGACAAACTATTTAATGATATATCATTAATTCATTATGGTGGACTGACTTAATATAAACTTATAAGAAATCAAATGTACAATAATTGGTTATAAGGCGTCTCACTAAATATTTTTTTAAAAAAATATATCAAAAGATATGTCTTATATCAGACAGTAAAAACTAAAAATAAAAAATATATAGTCCATATGTGAGTGCATTAGTTATTCATATGTATAATACATGATTGATTTATTCACAATAAAGAATCGGCTACGCTAATTAGTGAGTCTAATTATATCATGAAAGGAAACAGATTCCATAAACAGCATTAACTTAAGTAAAATATAGCTAGCGCCTTCATAACCAAAAAAGGTGAAGAACTCTTGAGAGTGTCTGTCTGAATGTTTAACTGCAACTCAAACCTCAAGTTTTAGCAGGAGTTTTCTCTGTGGTATCAAACTGCAACTCACGCCTCTAGTTATAATTAATTGCTATCATCATCATTGTCACTGTCTTTCATGTAATATAATATCAATAAAATTTCAAAAGTTCATACCCTTTTTTTTTGGATGGCGGCGCTTGTTGTTAAATGTTGGATTGTTTAATTAATGACTCATTCTTCTTGTTTATTTGCACAAGGGTAAAGGTGTTATATGTGTGTCAAAGTTTTAGTCTTAGAGATTAATTAAGCTGTGTGGATAGTCTCAATTAATTAAGCTGTGTTGATACTCTCAATTAAAAAACACTTTTAAACTATAATTCATTACGAAAGGATGTTTTATAAAATGCAATTGATGTGGGATATATAAAACAATGTTTTGCTTTCAAGTAACATCGAGAATAAAACCTGGAAAAAAAATGTACCAGTACAAGGATTCCATTAGGTTGATTGTACCAGTACCAACTAATCATGCCTAATTTACCCCTATAATTAATCAATTTAGTAGGCAAAGAACAAATGGATATGATCCTAGCTAGTAGTAGAATCTGCGTCAAGAAACGTAAGCTTTTCATACCTAACATCAAAGCAAGCTATTTTCACAACAATGTTTTGGTAGCCAAAAGCTATGTAGTACAAAAGCCCATTGATGCATATCCCTCCACTTCTAGGATAATGGCGTACTGGACACTGGATCTTACTTCATGACACTTTTCCAGTTCCTAATGTCAGAATGTGTTCCTCTCCATAAGATGAATTGGTTATGGTCAGTACCTTGTATTGTTTTCCAATCGGATCATACCCTAATAAGCTTCTAGAATTGCTCTTACTTCTCAGTTGAGGTAATATCGCGTACTGTCCCGTGCTAGGGTTACATATCACCGGCACATTATCTCTATCCTCCTTTGAGATTTGCACATTATCTCTATAGGGACATATAGGAAGCCAGAGACAGGGCCACAATTATTTTGGGGGGGCATGAATCCAAAGAACTGCATATGAAAATCGGCGGCTACTACAAGCGAATGCTTCTCATCTAGATTCTGAGGCTGAGGCGATGAGTATAAACGCCACTTACCGAAATAATTGATGGCAGATAAGAGACGCGGCGGTCGAGTCGAGGACCTAGTCGATCAGGAACAACTCAGTGAAATCTGGACCTCTAAGTATAGACGCAGAGAACTTGGATGCGAGACCAAACCTAGCGATTGACTTAGTAGACGACCTCGAGAGTATCTTGAGAATGATATCAATCGGGATGGGATCTGAGTTGTCTTCTCTTTCCATCGAATTTCAAAGATCAGTACTGTGTTTTGGTTCCAGACCTACCGTAGGCTCCAATTTAGGGTTTCAAAGGCAACAACTCTAAAGTTACTTAAATATAGAAGTCCAAGTTCGAATAGAGTTGGGATATTTTGAAAGCAATAAGTAAGAAAAAAAAGGGTTTAAGATGTTAGAGGGTTAAAACATAACTGAGGATGTTTTTTTGAGGCCCAAAATAATTAAAAAGGCTGGACGAAACTAGGGGAGAACAAACATGAGATAACGTGTGAGTGAAGGCAGTTTGAGAAAAGATTCAAGCTTTCCGAGTTCGTGATAGATTCACAGTATGGATCTCTCTCTCTCTCTCTCTCATTATTACTTCTCAATCCAATCTACAAGCTGTACAGGTTGATTCTTGAGTGCCTGAATCACTCCCTACACCAACTCTCTGATCCTAATCGATCCTCACCGATTGAATACCTTTACAAGTGTATCACTCTTTTATTTATACTATGTTATTCCTCTTTTATGTAAGCAGATTGCATAGACATCAAGCGTTTGGTATTTTGATGCACCAATTTGTGAGTCTTTGGAGAAACTGGTGCACAACCCAGAAATTGAAACCATGTTTGGGGATGCTTTCTTTAAACCAGATTGCCTATTTCCCACGATTTAGGCGAACCCCTAGGTTATTTTTTACTTTATGACCATAATATCTGACCGTATACTTGTCAGTAACTACAGAGAAGAAAAAGCGTAAAATGCCACCTTTAGTATCTCGGACATAGCAATATTTGAACCAAGGGCACATGAATAACATCAGCAAGTTATATGGGGAAAATATACAAAGTGCACCACTTAATGCAGTATTGATGAGATACTTTTTAATGTTCGAGGGGAAGCCCGATAAAGTGTAGAGGATCCATCGCTCACAAACAAGAGTTTCCCGTAAGTAGCCAGTCCCCACCCATCCTTCATATGATTCGTAAATGGTATTACCGACAATGAGAGTGAAAACAAATTATAATGGACATTGGTGAAACCACTCCCTCATTGTGGACATGCATGGACAAATTACAATGCAGTGAACACGATATAACTTAGTCATAATCCCGCAAAGAAACTTAAGACAAATAATAAACTCAACTTGACATACTTTTGTACGGTCTACTCCTTGAAGAACTTTTTCTCGAATCCCATACGAAGAAGCACGCTAGGTTTTTGTACTTAAGCAGGCTTAGAACTAAAGCTCCAAAGAGAAAACTATGAGTAGGATAGGACGAGTACAAACTTTACTTAAAGTGTGGCGGTAATATGTGAAACCTGTGTTTGTCAACCACGTAACCTGACATAGCCTACAACAATTAAAAAACAAGTGAGTCCCATATCATGAAAAAAAACAAATACCATAAACAACATTTTAAGTAAAATATAACTAGTTGTCTTATCAAACAGCAGCTCATCAATCCTCTAGTTCTTGCCCCAAAAAAAAAAAAAATCCTCTAGTTTTAGTTGCTATCATCATCATTGTCATTGTCTTTCATGTAAAATAATAGCAATATACTCACTGGCTTTTCACCGGATTGCTAATGCGACCGTTGAACATCATAGCCAGCTAGACTAATACTGTCTGGCTGATAAAACTTCATAATTTCATAACCTTGTTTCAAATAGCGGCGCTTGTTTTTGAATGTTTCATTGTTTAACGACTCACTCTTCTAGTTAATTTGCACCAGAATAAGGTGTTATATGGGTGTCAAAGTTTTAGTCTTTGAGATTGATTAAGCTGTGTTGATACTCTCAATTGATTATATGTATGAACACGAAGAGTGAGTCAACAAATGTAGATTTTTTTTTTTTGGGTCAAAACCAAGGGTAGATTTTTATTTTTTTTTAAGGTGGGGACTGTCTGGCTGTCGGTTTCGGGTATCATCCAATAATTTCTTAGAAACGAAAAAACAGAAAAAAAAAAATTGATATATAAGAGAGATCTTAAAAGAACCTTTTAAACTATAATATCATTACGAAATGATGTTTTATTAAAATGCAACTGATGAGGGATGAAACATTATTTTGCTTTCAAGTAACATCGAGAAGATCTAAAACCTGGGAAAACAAATTAATAAGCCAACAAAATGATGAAGCTCACACCGAAACATGTCGATGAAAAGTCACATTTACAGGTAAACTAGCTAGACTCTTGAGTTATATAAACTTGAGATCTTCCGCATAGTCTACAAAGGTGTAAACTATACTACGATTCCTAGGAGCTTCAAAACCTTGGATTTCAACTCTTTCGAGAGTTTTCCTTTCGGGATTTAAGAATAAAACAAAGAAGGGGTTAGATGTATAATCCATGGACATAATTATTTCACCATTAGCAGTCACTCCGACGACGGAAACAGTACCCGCAACAAATATATTCACCGGAGAAATGTAATCACGGCTCAACCATTCCTGCTTCTTGGCATCCTCTAGAGTCCACAAAGACAACTTAAGCTCACTGCTACGGCTTCCATAAATTGGACCGTAACGATACCAACTAATCACGCCTAATTTACCCTTGTAATTAATCAGTTGATGAGAAGGCAAAGAACAAAAGGATATGATCCTAGTAGTAGAATCTGCGTTAAGAAACCTAAGATTTTCATACCTAACATCAAAGCAAACTATATTCTTCACATTCTTGTTTTGTCTAGCCATGTAATACAAAACCCCATTGATGCATATCCCTCCACTTATAGTATTATGGTTTACGGGACATTGGATCTTTCTCCATGACACTTTTCCTGTTCCTAATGTCAGAATATGTCCCTCTCCATCACGTAATTTGCTTATGGCCAGTACCTTGTATTGCTTGACAATCGGATCATACCCTAATAAGCTTCTCGGATCACTCATACTTAGTTGAGGTAATCTCGCGTACTGTCCCGTGCTAGGGTTACATATCACCAGCACTTTATCTATATCTTCCTTGGAGATCCGCATATTAGGTGAATATAGTAAGCCAGAGACAGGGCCACACATATTTTTGAGGGCCATGTCTCCAAGGTACTCCATATGAAAATCTGCGGCTACTACAAGAGAATGCTTCTCATCTGGATTCTGAGAGTCGAGGACCTAGTCAGGAACAACTCAGTGAAATCTGGACCTCTAAGTATAGACGCACAGAACTTGGATGCGAAACCAAACCTAGCGATTGATTTATTAGAAGATCTCGAGAGTATCTCGAGAATTATATCAATCGGGATGGGATCTGAGTTTCCTTCCGGAGTTTTTCAAAGATCGTGTCTTTTGGTTCCAGTTCCAGACTTAACGTAGGCTCCAACTTATTAGGGTTTTTAAAGGCAATCAATCAATCTACTACAATCACTTAAAACCTAATGGGCCAAACGAATTAATGGGCCATGATATATTCTACCCAATAAGAGATCTCGTTTCTCACTGAGCAAGTCCAATGCTCAATCATCTTCCCCATGGATCTGATTTCTTCAGCTTTCTTCGTTCCATGTCACAATTACAATCAAATTTGTGATATTCTTCTTTCTTCAGCTCGAACCAGATCGATTGTTAAAGGGCTTCAGCTTCATGGCTATGTCGTTAAATCAGGCCTTTCTCTTATTCCTCTCGTCGCTAACAATCTCATTAATTTCTACTCCAAATCACAGCTTCCGTTTGATTCTCGCCGAGCTTTTGAAGATAGCCCACAAAAGAGTGCGACGACTTAGAGTTCAATCATCTATTGGTTATAAGGTGTCTCGCTAAATTTTTTTTTTTTTAAATTTCAAAATATGTCTTATATTAGACAGTAAAAACTAAAAAAAAAAAGTATATTGTCTGTGTTACAAAAAAAAAAAAAAGTATATTGTCTATGTGACTGCATTAGTTATCCCCTATATATTAATCGAGAATCATTTTAACAAAATAACCTTATGTTTACGTATAATATTACATCAATGTCATGCTTACGTGTCGTCGTCAGAGTGATTCTCAGAAAATATATTTTATAGGACATTAATTACTAGATTAATTACATAATATGTCATTAGATCAATTATATATAAACTGTTTTTATTTTAAAGATTATAATCTTACCTAAATTAGCTGTATTTATTTATGAAAAATCGAATAAGTAAGTATTCCATAAAATTATAGCTGATTTATTGTTTCCTAAATTTGATTAAATCGAATAAGTAAATATTCCATAAAATTATAGCTGATTTTATTGTTTCCTAAATTTGGTTTTAAAAATTTTATTTTAAAAAGATATTGTTTTAACTAAATAATTAATTAGTAACATAAATATGTAAAAACTTTAATTTTAAATTTTAATTATTTATACAATAATATTCTATTAAAATATTTAGAAATATTTATTTAATTTATTAATTTTTTAAAAAATATTATAAACATCTTGGGTGCAATTGGTGACCACTATTTTTTTAAGGAATGGAAAGGAACCTTATGTTCCTCATTGTTCCTTATTTTTTTTTACCATTTAGAAGTAACAAATGTTTCAAGTAGGAATATGTGTTCCCTACACTATTCCTATTCATTCTTTTTTTTTAGGAATCAATGAAAAAACTGTTTCTTTCCAAATTCAATGAGGAACAAATTAAACATTTAATTAAAAAATAAATTAAATTCATGCAAAAAAAAAAAATGAAACTCGTTTGGTATATGCTACACACTTATCATCTCTAAAATTTCTTCTATAATATCCTATATCATGATAAAGATAATGATGACATGTTTAAATGTCTATCTCATAATTATCATATATCTCTAAACGTCTATCTCATAATTACCATATAACTTTTACGAGTTATTTAATTTTTATTTGCTAAATGCATTAAATGATTTTATTTTAAAAAACAGTATTTTCATTAGATATATATATATATATATATATTTTAAATAGATATTAATAAAAATATATATTCAACTTTTTGGTTACCATTTACCATGAAAATTTGTTTCATTCCTCATCTACAACGTATTCCTCTTCATTCCTCATTTTGTTATTTTCCTTTCTTCTTTATTCCTTTTCATTCTTTTTTTTTTGTTCCTACTATTCTTTTAATGGTCACCAATCGGAGCCTTTATCTCGCGTATAACGCGGAAAACACCTAGTTCATATGTATAATACATGATTGATTTATTCACAATAAAGAATTGGCTAGGCTAATTAGTGAGTCTAATTATATCATGAAAGGAAACAGATTCCATAAACAGCATTAACTTAAGTAAAATATAGCTAGGGCCTTCATAATCCACAAACGCAACACAAGGATTCCATTAGGTTGATTGTACCAGTACCAACTAATCATGCCTATTTTACTCCTGTAATTAATCAGTTTAGTAGGCAAAGAACAAATGAATATGATCCTAGCTAGTAGTAGAATTTACCCCTGTAATTAATCAGTTTTTTGTTTTATAGGATTCTTCCCTTAATTGCGGCTAATTTGTTTTTAACCAAAAATCCACTTTTGTATAATAGAATTAGATTTACAAACATGCATCATCAAAAGATCCCTTGATCACACACACAGGAAGCACATTTATATGGCGTGCTAATAACCTTTTAAATTGATCTAAACAATGTGAGTTGTAATCTTCTCATCAATGTCAATAATTACCAAAAATAACTCTCAAAGGAAGGCTTTAAAACATTAATTAGAAAACAAAACAAGTTATTATAAAATGGTTGGTTGAGTGATGAGAAAGATGACTATCCGAATCCTTTTGACAAAACATAAGACAATCTTCCACGTCAATCTCTTGGCTCGTGTTTTTTCCTCGTCATAACATACAACCGATAATGCGATCGAACCAGGTGAATCTTGATGAAGCCTTGGCGGCGTTTCTACAACAACAAGAAGAAGGTAAATTCTTTATAAGGTTTGTCGTAATGTGGACCATTATCCGACCCGGTTCGGTCTAGTCCGTTTTCGTTTTCAGCTCAGTCTTGATTCAGTTCCCGCACTGATTTTGCCTTATTTTTAAACCTCCGATCCAATCTACGATAAAATAAACACATATTATTAGTCTTATGACGAATCATTGGTCGAATTGGAATCATTGCTTATTAAGTAACGTTGAACTTGTTATCTATGTCATCTAAATTCTTTGACGATTAGTTATAATCCTTTTTTTTTCTCTCTCTCTTATATAGAAGCCCGTACGATTGCTATGATTGCTGATGAAGCGATGGCAACAGAATGGCAAAATATGGAAGGTAATTTTGCTACGCTTACAAAATTAATAAATCAAAACTACACCTAAAAAGAGAATATATATATGTTTTCTCAAAACATTGTCTTTTCGACTTATGTTACTAAAATAATTATCAAAGAACTATCTATGCCATACTATGTATGTTACCAATATTGTACAATATTGTACACCTAAAAAAAAGGACTCTAGATAATTCATTACAAAATTTTGCTAAATGTAGATTATTCTCTAATCTCTGGAAGCGATGACGAAACGATTGCTAAATCGTTACAAGAACAAGAATGTAAGTGTATATATTATTTTCGCATCTCTGTTTTAATTTTTTTTTTGACGTATACTGTTTTCATATCTCAGTTGGATATGTGGTATATAATATGCGTTTTGGTTAATGTATAATATTGCATGTCAAAATTGATCCACATTCCAAGATATGGCGAATGATGTTGCGTTAACGGACGATGTTGACCAAACTACCTATCAGTTCCAAGACATAGGATGTATTAAACAGAATTCTCAACATTATAAATAAATTGTTCGTATTTTATATAACTGAAACGTATTTTATATATACATTTCACTTTTAATCTGTAGTGAACGGTTCGACATCCCAACATCAACAAAATCATGTCGGCAGTTCCTCAAATGCTTCGTCTCACAGTTTTAATGCTCCTCCTTCTGATGGTGACATCGATACTGATACTATGAGCTATGAGGTATGCAGACAATTATAACGATATTTATGATGATATATTAATATATTAAAAACGCATGAATGATCCAGTAAAAACTGATGTATAAGATGGCTAAACTCTGGTTTGAATGATTTAGCAACTGACTCAATTAGGAGAATCGATTGGAGCGGTCAACAAAGGATTATCGAAGAGGAGAATTGGCCAAATACCAACTCATAAATTCTGCACATCTAGAATGAAAAATCTTATATCCGAAAAAACTCAGTAAGATTGTAATCCATTTATTTTTCTCGTTGTTATGTATATGAATAGTTTTGCAATCAATATTGTCACTCTACAATAATTTTTTATTATAAAATCCGTTTCTATTTTTTTACACATTAATTTTTTTGGTACAGTAACATATTTTTAGTTAATACTATTCTTTAAGTATATCTCTACTTTTAATTTTCAATATAATATATTATAATTAATTCTGATAAAATTGAAAAACGATAATATGAACATTTTTGTGAAACAAAATTACAATGCATTTTTAGGGAAATAGAGTATATATATATATATATATTATCTTTGTTCACTGTCATATATAAGTTCCTGTTTAAGTTGGGAATTTTAATCGGTTTGTGGAATATTGAAGGTGTCCGATATGTCTCGTCGAATTCAAGCAGGGAGATACGCTATCGACTTTGCCATGTGCTCATATCTATCATAAGGAATGCATTACACTTTGGTTAATGCAAAAAAAGGTATGAACATAATTAAATTTAATCAATGTCAATTATACATTTTATATTATGTGCTGAAAGATGCATACCTAAAATAACAATGTTATAAATATGATATTTGGATGTTATTGTTTTGTTTGTGCAGATTTGCTGCGTTTGCACAACGGAGATTAGACCATAATGCTAATGTTAAAAGAAGAAAAGTAACATTAGATTACCTGAATATATATATATATATATATATATATATATATTCTCCTTTTTAATTTCAAATATGCAACCATATTAATTAGACCGATTAAACAAAAGTTCTTCGAATTTGGTATGAAACTCTCTAGTAAAACATAAATTCTATTTTCACCTAACATAATAATGATTTCTAGAAATTAAATTTCTATATTCCTCGAACAATATTCTTTGGCGAGTCACACTCTCCATTATTATAAAATATAAATCCTCGTTTTTCTGGTGTTATGCTTTTTATATGGTATATATAGGCCAGTGGTTTGAAAGCCAACTTATAAGATCCGACAGTTTTTTTTATTTTTTAAATTATTAATCGTGACACCTTAAACGTGATTCACGTGATCAATTAAATATCGAATGTAACCAACTGTTTAACTACTTTGACATTTAAGGTGTCCTCCAATCATCGTAGTGAGGTTAACACTAAATTTATTTCTATTAGTCATTGGCCTAAAGAAATGTGAAGGACGTCGCATCTATCTATCTTTAAACTTTTATGCCAAGGAATCTCTACAAAACTAAATTTATCTCTATTAGTCTATTTAGTTTTTTTTTAAAAGGTTTTTATACTCGTATAGTTACTTTAAAATTAATGGTCGGATCCACTATATCCATATTTTGTGAGTGGTTACATTTAACGTCCGTGAATAAGAAAATTAATCACCCATAAAAGACTTGATTGGGAAGGCTTTTAATAGAGCTTAATGGTCTTTAAAAACCAATCACAAATGTTTTTTAGAGCATTAAATAGAGCATAGTCTTCTGTTTTTTAGAGCATTAAATAGAGCATAGAAGACTCTTTAATGGAGTTTTTTCAAGGCTTAGAAATATTAAAAGATATATTTACCCTTAATTATAAACATGATCTCATGTGTTTTACGTTAATTGGTTGAGAGTTTCATCAGCGTGGGTAATACGTTTTCTTGTTGATTAAGATTTAGGGTTAAGAAAGTAAGCAACTATTGGGTACCAATATCATCTTAATAAAATAAGCATATACATGTTTTGATAGAGTTCATGAAAATGCTTATAAGAGCTCGATCCATACAACTTTGATAAATGTCCATACATATTTAAATGGTCCTCATCAGAGAAAATATTGCAAATATACTAAATTTGAGTATTAGAAAAGTTATATAGCTTGTAGACAAAGTTCAACACCGAGTGATCAAAATCATACACGCTCTAATCACGTGAAATCATGTCTATTTTAATAATTTTGTATTTATATGCTCACTGCTCTACCATTCAAATTTTTAATTAAAGTTTACAGTTTTTATAATATAATACTTTTGTAACATAATGCAATATACTGCTAATGCTTTATTAAAAATTTTACCAATCAAACCCAAAGAAATGACACAACCAACTTGACGAGAGAACTTCACGCTATGTACGTGAATAAATTTTTTAACATTTTAATCAAATTTTTTAAACAGTTACAAATTATTAAATCGGATTCTCGACATCCTATTGGTCAGAATGCGTTGGCCACAAGCGCTCATCAACAATTTCTAGATTTTTTGCACCCGCTAGAATCTAGATCCCGATAGAATGACATTTTATGTTAATAAGGATTATAAGCTTATGTCAATTTGTAAGGGCAAATAAAATTTATCATTCTTATATCTGTATATTTTAATAGGTAAAGCTCATCCTCAAATATTTTAAAGTTGAACTAAAACTTATTCATATAGTATTATGAGATCCAAAAGGTTTTCTGAAACAAGATCAAATCGCACTCTCGTCATACTAAAACTATATGAATATTTTTTTTCTTACAAACCTTTGAATAGACTGTTAAAAAAATATATATTTAATTTCCTCTACCGGTAACTAGGATTGTGATATGATTAGCGCCTTTCATGGGGACTAATTTGTCACATATGCAACCATACACTTTGAATATATTCCATATAAAATCCTCGCAACATGTCTTTCTCTTTTTCTTTTAATATTGTTTTGTAAGTTCCACTTTTTTACCCATCATTGTTTATTATTTGTTTTAGTAACGGGTCGCTTTGGTAATTATTATTGGGATTTTCCCTCGCAATAGCAAACCACCCAACATAACTCTACATGTATTCTTACGAAAAAAAATACAAAAATAAATAGAAAAAATAGTTCTTATTCCGTCCTTTTTATATTAAATGTTGTTTTATGTTATAATTTTTTTTCTTAAAATAAATGTCGTTTTGTATTTTCAAATGTTTTGATAAAATTTTCAGTGTATATAATATATTAATAACAAATAAAATATAAAATTAAATTGTTTTCTTAATATGTATGAAACAATCTTAAACAGTATTTAAAATAAATCTGAAGAAATAGTTTTATACTAAGTTTATTAATCTTATGTTTCTTCAACTGATTCTTTTCATTCTAGTATCTTTCCACTAAATTTTTGTTTTAATTGATGTTAAGTATTTGAATCGCCGCCATATAGTCTTTAGTCTATTGCTAGGCATAATCTATTCAAATAATTGAGAACCTTTATTTTCTGTGTTTAAGAGTAGTTTGCTAATGGACTACTTTAAATTTGTTATGGTGTTCAATCCAAAAAATTAGATTTTGACCTGAAACTTTCTAGTTAATCAATCGCCTTGTCATCTATTAATCCTATAAATAATTAGGCTTCCTAAAAGAAAAAAAAAGTGCATAAAATCATTGTCAGAAAAACCAGTAGTCCAACAAATAAAATCGAAAAGTCATAATAGATCATCGAATTTACATCTAAATAATTAAGTCTACAAACAAATAAATAAATTGGAATTTGTTGATAGAAACATCTCTAACTGCAGCAAATCACAAAAATTCTTACTAAGAAAGCAATTATATAAATTAAATAGTTTCTGTTTACATGAATTTATTTTCCCAGTTCCAGGTACCACCCTCTCTCTCCTTTAAAACAAAGAAAGCCATTAACTTCTCCCATTAGACAAAGAACAAAAGAATCGTAAATATGTCAAACCCATCTCTTTCATCCATATATTTTCTACTTCTCCACCACATCAAACCCATATCTTGAATACATACAGATCTAAGAAAAAGAAAGATCAAAGAGGAATCATATACTATATATCATCCGATCTTTCATCTATGGGGGCGGCTTCATCGAGCATCTCCGGATCCGAACCTTTTGGCAGAAAGTTATGCGGTCTCGAAGACGTGCCTGAGAACTGTATAACGGCAATGTTCATGTACATGGAGCCACCGGAGATATGCCTACTCGCGAGGGTAAATAAGTCATTTCATAGGGCGTCGAGATCCGATGCGGTATGGGAACACAAGCTTCCTCGTAACTACAAGTTTCTGGTCCGAAGAATTCTTGAAGATCAACAAGTAGGAGAAAAAGACAAACTTATCAGAAGCAAGAAAGAGATCTATGCAAGGCTTTGCCGACCAAACCTCTTCGACGCCGGCACAAAGGTTCTATCTTCTTTTTTCTTTTACTTTGTCAAATCATAAATATTTATGTTTTTTTTTTAATTTTTTTTTAATTTTTTTTTAAAGAATCTTTTGATATATTTGATGGTCAATTACGTGCCCTTAGATATTTCTTGGAAAGTAAATTTTCTTCGGAGTGGTTATTAAAAATATATCCTCCTATTATTTCATTTTATGACCAAAATGTTAGAAAAGTTTCTAGAGACCGTAGAATAAGTTCTACGAATCCATTGATCATTATGTTACATTAATATCTAAAGTATAATAATTATTCCCATCGTGCCTAAAAAATAATCCACACTTCTATTACTATTTTCCACTTTTCCTTTTCTTTAAAAATATATAAATAAACACACTTTTCTTACATCTAGGGTACTATTCAAATGTATAAACCAATAACTAGAGTTAGACAAAACAAATCCTTTATACCCTAACTTTTTCGTATATTTTCGGTCGAATGATTTTTTTGTTGAAAAACCTATATATATATATATATGTATGTATAAAAAGAGGAACTATTGGAATAAGAAAAACTGAAATGAATAGAGAATAAAATGCATCACTAATTTGAAAGATATTTTTGTGACTTGGTTTTCTTTCGTTTGTGGTCAAATTTTGTTTCGTTACAAATTTTTAATATGCAGAGAAAATAAAATTGGAAATTATGAATAAAAACTTGGTCCATTTTTATATATGAGTGGTTCCGGTATGTTTGGATATGAATTGCAAATCAAATAAAAAGGCTAATTTAAAAATTGGGGCCAATATGTGTGTCATGTGTGTACGCAAGAAGAAACAAAAAATGATTAATCCTATTTTTAAAAAAATATGAAAATCTTGTAAAGTTGGTTGCGGTTTATTCATAACTTAATATTGATAGAAAAGTAAATATTTGGATTGTAATATTGAAAAGGAAGCATGGTTGGACAAGAGAAGTGGGAAAGTGTGTTTGGCGATATCACCAAAGGCAATGAAGATAACCGGCATTGATGATCGCCGATATTGGGAACATATTTCTTCCAACGAATCCAGGTCTTTTTTACATCTCTATCTCTTTCTTTTCATTTTTCTTTTCAATTTTTAATTTCATCGTGGTAAAAACATTTAGGCCAAATATTTTCTATATATTATTTGAGGAGTACACTTATAAATAAACCTTACAAAATGTTAATAATTACATCACATTGCCATTACATCTAAGAAAAAATTAAAATATCTCATTAAGGGTATTTAAGTCAATTAATTATTATGTGATCATTTAATTAAATATTAAATTAATTATTTATAATTTTCGTTTTAAATAATTTTTTTAAGTTAAAAATAGATTTTGTGAAGATTTTGTTGATTTAATTAAACACACTAACTAAAATAAATTAAATGCTGATTTAGTTTTCAAAAATAAGAGATTTGATATAGATTGTGATTTTTTGGAAGATTATTGGGGTGATTGGTTGGAGTTTTACACTTTTCTAAAACCATATTTTGGTCTAAAGATCTAAATTGGAAGCAAAAATAATTTATAAATATTTGAACCTAAAGCAATCATGCTTTATAAATATTTTCCAAAGCCAAAGCCACTTTTAAAAACCTAAAGCCACTTTTATGTTTTTTTTCTTTTTTGGAATAAAAGTTTAAAGCCATAAATTTTGGGCTTTGGAAAATTTTCTTTAGCTTTTCATTTATACATGTCCTATATTTGATAAAAAAATAGGAAATAGAAAATAAATTATTATTTTTTTACTGTCGTGTGTTTCCTTTATTATTTTTTAAAGAAATTATTAAACAAATTGATAAATCCTATATATATATACATAATTATTGTGTAGTCACTAGAAAATAGGAAAATTTTCATTATTTTTTAAAAGAAATTTTACTTAAAACAAATTGATAAATCTTATATATATGTACATGATTTTCCTGTAGTCACTAGAAAATAGAAAAAAATTTATTATTTTTTTATTGAAATTTTACTTTAAACAAATTGATAAATCCTATATATATATATATATATATATATATATGTATGATAGTGTAGTTTATAGGGATACCGGAAAACAAGTTTGTACTTCTTTGGAAAATCTAATTGATCGTAAACATGACGAGTAATCATAAAAATATATAGATTTTTGTCATCTATATTTATTTTATTTAAGTTTTAGATGGTGTGTTTGCATTTTTTGTATTTTAATTTATTATTTATTTTAGTTAAATGAATTTTAAATAAATTTATTTTTACTTATTAATGTATAGACAAAATATTAATATATGATAAACACTAATATTCACCAAATATTTTGATATTTTAAAAGTCACATCCATGTTTACCAATCATTTCATTTAATTTTACATCTCCAGCAGATAAACCTAAAGCTACACCCCAAAAATTTACAACCAAAATTCTATAGCCATAATCCTAAAGCTACAACACAAAAATGTCCATCCATAATCCTACAGTCAAAATCCTAAATTTACAGTCACAACCAATCAGACCCTATAAGGAAGAATTTAAACTGAGTTAATTATGTTTTTATGTGCTAACAAAGATTCGATATTATAAAAATTGATATTATAATTTTTATAAAGATTTGAAAAAAATTACAATTTTATAATATCCTGGTTTTATAATTTTTGGATATTTTTTTATAATTGTAATTTGTTCGTGCTATAACACGAGATATATCCTAATTGAGTATTTAATTGTGCTTTAAACCTATAATTATTTCTAATAAAAACAGAAAGACTTTGTCAACAATTCCTTGTTTCCCTTTCAAAAGTAATCATTGGATAATATAAACAAGTAATGACAATTTTATTATTGGCTGAAAATCATATAAACATGCCATGACCTTGGTCAAGATAAGTTGATGCATGATTACACATTTCGTATTCACACACTCTTCTACGTCGAAACTTGGAATTCAAAACTCTATTTTTGTACTTGCGTTTTAGTTTAGATGAGTTAAAAATAATACATATCAAAATGTATATAGTAACCTAAGAAGGTAAACCCACAATAGCTTACTGATGTAACAATTTGGTAAGAATTTCGAAATATTGATATAGTAATAAAAACATTACCACCCAAAAAAGAAAATTACTTGTCAAACAGATTTTATTTATTTATTTATTATGTTTTTCGATAAATCAGAGCTAGAGATAAATTAAAAGCTTTTTTTTTCTTTGATAAAAAGATAAATTAAAAGTTACTACTCAAGTCTCTCAGAAACGAGAAAAAGAGTATCATAACCTAAGTCATGTATTGCTCAAGTATCATAAACTTTCTTATAACTATTTTTCTCAAATAAATGAGAGAACTACCAAATTGAAAATTAAATAATATTCAAGTGATGTTAGATTTTGGTTTTCTCTAAGAATCTTAGATTGAAGATATGTATCAACACGTATACGAAAATTATAATGACGTGTATACATTATATAAATTCCTAAATTTACAGGTGATGTATTTATACGTATAGAATCTTTAGATAAGCTCAAAAAGCTGGTTTCTTTAGTGAATAGGGAACGTTTTGGGTCATCGACGAAAACGTCATTTTCTCTTATTATTTTTTTCCAAATTTGCTCGATCATATCAATAATTGGATTGGCTTTCTTTCAACACATTTGTTTTAAAAAATTTCCCCACATCTTTTTTTTTCTTTCTCATATCATTCTTTAGTAAATATCATTTGGAAACTTTATCCAGATTCTATCCACATAATTCCAATATTTTAGCCGAAAATAGGAACAAGTATAAATAAATTTACATAATCATTAAACTCCACTATATCACTTTATATAAATATATTTATTTATTTATAGATTTGATATATATTACTCTTGATTGGTAGATTTGTAAGTCTCTTCATTAGCAGGCCTCATTGTTAACTTGAAATTTATCAACCAATCAAGAAGCTAATAATTTCTTTCATTAGTGCTGCTTAGAGGTAAGACCAAATAAAGAAAAGTTACGTACTTATTTATAACTTTATAAGTCTATTGGATGAGATCGAATATTTCCTGATCCATTTGTGATATCATAATTAATTAAGTGACCTAGTCTATAGATTAACTAAAAAGTTGTAGACCTTATCAACATAATCTACTTGGACCAACTCTCGGATTATGATTATATCATTAAGTTCTTACGATGATTCCATTTTGTTGAACTTTTTATTCCTTCAGATTTGGATCAATATCTTATCTCCGGCAAATATGGTGGTTAGAAGCAGTTGGAAATATCAGATTCGAATTTACACCCGGAAAATACAGTATACTTTTCAAGATACAATTAGGCAAACCTTTTAGAAAGTGTGGGAGGAAAACATGTAATTTGGACCAAGTTCATGGTTGGGACATAAAACCGGTCAGGTTTCAACTGTCTACATCGGACGGCCAATGCGCTATGTCGGAACGACATTTGGACGAATCAGGGAAGTGGGTTTATCATCACGTGGGTGACTTCGTCGTAGAGAATGAGAACTCACCAGTTTGGGTCAAATTCTCTATGCTCCAGATAGATTGTACACATACCAAAGGTGGGTTATGTTTAGATTGTCTGATCATATGTCCATTTGAGTATAGATGGAAATATACATACGTCGATTAATTTTTGAAAGGTTTTAATTTGATATGTTAATTTTTAGGATATTTTTTTGTCAGTATATATAAAGTCTGTATATACGTAATATACTTAAAACTGTGCAAATTTTGTATTATTTTTTATGCAGATATAGTTCTAATTGAGAATATTAAGATATGGTACTATATATGATTTAGATATTTCGAAATATGTAACAGTAGAGGAATTTGAAATGGATTATAAGAAGTTTATTTATTAGTAGATTTTAACTTTTTTAGGAAATTCAAACAAATGTTTATTTATTTTTATTTTATTTTTAACTTTCATCCTCTATATATTATTTGGGGAGTACATTTATAAATATACATTAAAAGCATAAATATTTACATCACATTGCCATTACATCAAAAAAACAAATTTTAATCTCTCATTAAGGATATTTTAGTCATTAGTTATTATGTGATCATTTAATTAAAATCAAAGATTATTTAAGGAAATTAAATCAAATATATCGAGATTTACCTAAATATCCTTAAATATTGATATTTCCTTAAATATTTCATTACTTATTTACTTAAACCACTTACTGAATCTTCTATAATTATTATCAAGATTTTAGGGAAAAAATCACTTTTAATAAATAACAAATTTCAAAATAACATGTAGTGCATTAATTTTTAAATATTTTTCTGTTTTTTAAAAAACTTAATCAAAATCTTTCTTAAAAAAAGGTTATAATCGATAATGTCAATAAACATGTAAATATTGTCAAAGATTTTATTTTGCAAAACCTAAAACCTACACTACATGTTTATCTTTTTTTTTAAAAATTAAAAAAAAAATCTAAAACACACGATTTTAAATTCTAACCACTAATAAGAAAAACTAGATTACAATTTTGTTCATTTATTGATTTATAGATCGCGAGTATAAACCTTATATGTTATCAATATTCTTTATACTCTAGATTACGATTACTTAATCTTAACAAAAGAATATATTATCTCATTATAATAAAATCTTAATGAAAACTCATCTTATCGTGTATAAGATTTCAGAATAAATATAAATATAAACTTATAATTCCGAATTTTAAAAGATATATATTAATCCGTGCTGTACCACGGGACTAATTCTAGTTAGAATTTTAATTTTGAAGTTTCGACATTTAGGTCAATGTTTTGGACATACACTTTAGTGAGGCTAATTACTAAATTAACTTCACTATTTTTCTCTCCTAATCTCTTTTTTCTTTTGTCAGTGTATCTCACTATTAAATTTAACTATCATAATCCGGATCCAAACTTCATGAATATCTAAATTTTTAGAATATATCAGAACGAATATGAAATCTTGAGTAATAAATTGCACCCCTAACAATTGCTGTTAAATACCAAAAAAAAAACGTTAAAAAGTAATATGTGGTGGATTCCATGTTATCATGCCTAGGCCTAAAGGCCTAAGCTGAATTATATAAAAAGGCCCCTCACCTATCATAATTAATGTCAATATGGTAACAATAAGAAATTAAAATATAAACATAAAAACAAAAATAGAAAAAGAACCAATTTTTTTTTTAAAACAATATGCTTATAAAATAACAGAAAAAAGCCTAAAGATCTACCTATAATTTGAAGGGTCCAATATTATATACTAGATTATCCCACGCTATTGCGCGGATTAATTTTTATTGAGATTTAAGTTTTATTCTAGAGTTTTGGTTATGATATTGCAATAATTTTAATATTTATATAATAATTTTGAGTTAGATTATTATTTGTCATTCAACAAATTAAATGTTATTTCTATAACCGTACTCTCCAAATATTTGTAAGAAGATATTAACTTCAACTATTTGATTTCACTTAAAAAACATATTAATATTAAATATATATCATTTTTATACTAACTTCATAATGTGTTATTATTAATTAATTATGAGTATAAATAGTCTATTTTTTGTAAATATTTGATTTTATTTAAAAATACTAGATTTTGACCCGTGCTTATGCACAGGTTAAGGTTTTCATTTAAATTGTTTTTAAATTGATATTTTAAAAGTAAGTGATTTTGTTGTAGGAGTAAAAATATAAATTTATGTTTATTCATATTACATGTTTATTTTAGTATATTATGTTAAAAGGTATATTCAGTAATATGATATTGATTAATATATAATTTTTGTCTTATGTCAATGATCAATATATCATATTTTTTCATATATCAACGTTGGGCCCATTTAGTTGATATTAGTCTATTTTCATATTTTGCCTATCAAATATTTTTAGCTTCATTTTGGTCAATTTTGTTTTTTAAAACAAAAAAACTTGTATACTATAATTAATTCTGGAAAATTCTTTGTAACAACTCATTAAATTTTTTTTATACAATAAGAATAAATGTACATGGTAAGAATAAATAAAATAAGATTTATAAATATTAAATTATAATTTGTATACAATTAATTTGTATGCTATAGCATGGACATTTATTTTATTATAAATTATATAAAAAATATCCATTTGTTCTACATCACACTTAAACAATTATAAATAGAACCATACTCGATGATATTTTTTGTATACAGCTTCTATTATTAGCTGACGACTGTTGAAGATTGAATGTTAGGTTTATAGCTTTATAAATATTATTATACACAAGAAGATAAAAGTTCCGATTTTTAATACTAATTACATATTCGAAAATATTTTTTTTTGTTTAAAGAAACAATAATTATCAAGTAAATTATCTCGTAAATAATTTCCATATTCGAAACAAACATTATTAACAACTAAATTATCTCGTAAATAAAAATGATTTTTATACCTAATAATATTACCGATTTTTTAAGTTAACATAATAAATACTGATTTTTTATATACTAATTTCCATATAAAACTATTAAATATAAATTTTAACCAAAAATTTAGATCTAAAAGATTTTAAAGTTAGTTCCACATTTTTTTAAAGAATATATTTTAAAGTTAGTTCAAAGTTCAGATTTTTAAAACCAATTACCGATTTTTTTATATACTAATTACCTATTTTTGAAAATATATGGAAATATATAGAAGACAAAAATATGAATACTTATCAATATCGATATTTTCTAACTCTTAAAATATTGTATCTCTTAAGGTTTATGGTTACCGTAAGTTTTGCACATATGATTTAATTAAAATAATATCATTCCGAATTTTTGGAATAATAAGAAATAGTTTTTGGAATAATAACAAATAATAATGAATTGTTTTCGGAATAATAACAAATATAAAATAAAATACCGATTAACACATCCAAAAGTTATGGAATATTAACAAATTCTTCAACTTTATGGTTACCAAAATTTTTGGACAAATTATAAATATTAAAAGTTTTAGATATGTTAAATATTAGGATATTATCAGCATTCGGTAACCTTCAGAAACTAATTCTACAAACGGAATTATTTTATGTATTTTTTATTGGATAATCTATGATATCCCAAAAATTATGGTATATTAAAAAATTCTTCAACTTTATGGTTACCAAATTTTGTGCATTTATAATTAATATTAAAAAAAAAAGGAATTCCTATTTTTTGAATAATAAGAAAAAGTTTTTGGAATAATAACAAATAGTTTATGGAATAATAACAAATATGAAATCATATACCGATTAACATATCCGAATATTATGGAATATTAACTAATTCTGTAACTTTATGGTTAACGAATTTTTTTGCATTTATGATTTAATTAAAATAAGGGAATTTCTATTTTTGGAATAATAAGAAATAGTTTTTGGAATAATAACAAATAATAACGAATAGTTTATGGAATAATAACAAATGTGAAATCATATACTGATTAACACATCCGAAAATTCTGGAATATTAACAAATTATGTAACTTTATGGTTACCGAATTTTTTGCAATGTAATTTCAAAACACGATAAATTCTTATTACGTGAAATTCTGTAATTTCGATAAGTAAACAATATGAATACTTATCAATATCGATATCTTCTAACTATTCTGTATCTTCAGATTTTATTATGAGAATATTAGAAATATTGTTACCTCTAATTATTAAGGTAAAATTGTTACATTTAAAGTAATTGTAACAATATACAACCATGCATAATGCATTTAAATAAATTTAAAGCTTTATTTAATTTTCTGATAAAAAATTACAAACTTGTAGACAAAACACGCATCAAACCTATTCGTGGAAGCAAAACCTTGAAAAACTTGGAAGCAAAACACTTAGCCACATACTTGGAAGCAAATTAAGCCTAGGGGTTGCATAAAAATAACGAATAAAAGCTTTTATTTAGTGAATTTACTCTCTACAACAGATAGACGCATACATGAAGAAAATGCATGAGCCTCGAATAACGTGTGCCAACAAATAGCTTGGCTCGTCGTAACTTGATACTGATATGACTATGATATCAATGGCGTTGCCTTTCAACTCTTCCTGTCGTAACAGTAACTCATTTTTAAAATAATCTGTAAACCTAAACCTAGAGAAAAAAGGAATTTGCTGAAACAATGATAGCTAAAAAAGAATTTCCAATCAATATTATTAAGGTGATATAACATAGCAGATGTTAAGAAGCATCAAACAACATCACAAAACCAAGTCTGCAAACGAACAGACAAGTCACCAAGCAGAAGAAAAACCCTAAATGCCTATGAACTCAAAAATATTAAAAAAACATCAGCGAATGATAGGGGAGCTTTTGCAGCCAAAACCTATGATTTCTCTTTCTCCAGCTAAGCTTCCAGATCTAAGCATTTCTGTTTCACATAATAAATTAAATTAAATTTAGTCGATGGAGGCACACAACAATGAGGATTTGATTAAACGTTTAAAAAATAAATACCTTCTTAGTCGATGGTTTTACAATACTAATTCACTTCTTTTTCTTCCTCTTCTCTCTCTCAAACCTTGAAAAAAATAAGAGAAGATTAAAAAAACCTATTGAAATCAAGTAAAAGTAATGGTGATTAGTACCAACAATAATATTGAAATCAAGGTTGAACCAACAATGAGGATTTGAAATCAAGGTTTCACCAAATAAATATAATTTTATTTAGTAGATGGAGGCACACAACAATGAGGATTTGATTAAACGTTTTAAAAAATAAGTATCTTCTTAGTCGATGGTTTAACAATACTAATTTACTTCTTCTTCTTCTTCTTTTCTCTCTCAAACCTTGAAAAAGTAAGAGAAGATTAAAAAAACCTATTGAAATCAAGTGAAAATAATGGTGAATAGTACCAACAATAATATTGAAACTGATTTATTAAGTTAACATAATAATTACTGATTTTTTTAGTTCCGATTTTTTAAAGTTATATTTTAAAGATAAATATAACTTAAATATTAAAATATAATTATATTTTAAAGATAAATATATTTTAAAGTTAATATTTTTATAGTTGGTTCCACGTAAATATTTTTTAAGTTAGTTCCGATTTTTAATACTAATTACATATTGGAAAATATATTTTTTTTTGTATAAAGAAACAATAATTATCAAGTAAATTATCTCGTAAATAATTTCCATATTCAAAAAAAATATTATTATCAAGTAAATTATCTCATAAATAAAACTGATTTTTATAACTAATAATATTTCCAATTTTTTAAGTTAACATAATAATTACTGATTTTTTTAGTTCTGATTTTTTTAAAATTATATTTTAAAGATAAATATAACTTAAATATTAAAATATGGTTATATTTTAAAGATAAATATATTTTAAAGTTAATATTTTTAAAGTTAGATCCACATAAATATTTGTTTAAAATTAGTTCCGATTTTTAATACTAATTACATATTGGAAAATATTTTTTTTTAAAAAAATAATTATCAAGTAAGTTATCTCGTAGGTAATTTCCATATTCAAAACAAATATTATTATCAAGTAAATTATCTCATAAATAAAACTGATTTTTATAATAATAATAATTACTGATTTTTTTAGTTCCTATTTTTTTAAAGTTATATTTTAAAGATAAATATAACTTAAATAATATATAATTATATTTTAAAGATAAATATATTTTAAAGTTAATATTTTTAAAGTAGTTCCACATAAATATTTTTTAAAGTTAGTTCCGATTTTAATACTAATTACCGATTTTATAAAATATCCTTAATTACCTATTTATTATATACTAATTAAATGATCACATAATAACTAATGACTAAAATACCTTTAATCAGAGATTAAAATTTGTTCTTTGATGTAATGGCAAAGTGATGTAAATATATACACTTTTTAATGTTTATTTTATAAATATACTTCCCAAATAATATATAGGGGATTCATTTTAATCTTTTTTATGATAGATTTTACATGAATGTTTTAAATTTTAAATTAACTTATGTTTGTAAAATATAAGGTTTTGTTGATTTATTATTGTAAATTGTGTCTAATTTTTAATAAGGTTTAATTATATAATTGTGTTTGGTTATATGGATAGTAGAGAAAGATTTATTTGATTATTTTGGATATAAAAATAAAGATTAGAATACTAATACATTTTTATCCTTAATGATTTTTTCTTGTTTGCTTTTAAGATCAATAATAGTGTATGTAATTGTTTACAATTTAAATGTTTGTGTATAATGTGTACTTCCCAATTAATAGATTAGATATGTATTATATGATTTGAAATTAATTTTAAATAGTAATATTTTAGTGGAAATTTGAAAATTTTGTTTATAATTTTATTTATTATTTATTTGGGAATCTATAAATTAGTTATTATTGTAGTTATTATTAATTTATATCTTTAATATTTTTAAAATTAAATTTTGGTTTCACTAATTTATTATTAAGAAAATTTGAATAAAATTGAAATAGATTTTGTGAAAATTTTATTTTCAAATATGTATTTTAATAGTAAAAATTAACTAAGTGTAATCTGAATAAAACTGAAAATAGATTTTGTGAATACTTTATTTTTAAATATGTATTTTTGACAGTAAAAAATAGATTAAGTGTTTAGATATTTTTACTATTTATGATTTTTTTTTAGTTTTTAAGACTAATGGTATTGTATGTAATGTTTTAGAATTTAAAGATTATTTTCAAATGAGTACACCCAAATATTAATAAGGAGATAAATCAAAAATACAATTCTAATTTGGAGAGATTTAAACACTCCATCTAAACTTTCCAATCAATCCATTTAACCACTACATTAACTACATTAAAACAATATAAGACTACATTAAAACAACTCCATATATTAATGGAACCCTATAATATACTTAATTTTTTTATACTTGTCACCAGTGTTTTATAAAGTTTGCTTTAAAAAATATGTAAAAAAATTGTGTTAGAACCTACACATGTGTAGATCATATATCCTATCCTAATAAGTACTAACCATTTTTTTTTTTTTTGTCTTTTCTGGCTTTTCATATGATTTACCCTATTTTTTAAAAAGTAATTGAGTCAATGTTTTAACCTTTTTTCTATACACAATTAGTAAAAAAAAAATCATAGTTCTAGACATCTAGATTTTCAAAATATTTACATAATACAGTAATTTCTTAAAATACATTGCACTTCTCAAAAACAGAACATTAGAGATGATGGTAAAAGTTAAAATTTCCGGTTTAATGCAAAATTACATCACGTTCTTAGTGAATAATTGTGAAATCACATATTTTTGTGGGAAATTTGCGAAATCATTTTTTGATGGAAAACTCAAAATTGTGAAACCACACACTTTTGATTAAAATATTTTTAGCACAATTACAAAAACGTTTTTGGTTAGAAAATTAACTCAAATAATTATAGACGTAAACAACTGGGCCTGCCCCCTTAGTGGGCCTATCCTACTGCGCTGAGGTTCTTCGAGAAGTCATCAATGGCGATACAGACACTATGGTCTCTAACACATCTGTGAGAGAGATGAGTATTCGAATTTGTAATTTCCCGTTCCATCCAAGCTTCGCGCCGCAACCTCGCGCCCAAATATTCTCAAGGTCTACACGAATCTTCGCTCGTACGGAGAACGATTCTCCACAATCAAAGACATCTGATCAACAACAACTCAATCTCTCCGTCCTTCGCTTCACTTTCGGTAAATCTCTTCCTTCTCCAATTGAAAGTTCAGATTTTTTCAAGTATTTGTGAGATAAATTCAGAATCGGATTGTGTCTGCATTTATAGGGATTCCTGGGCTAGACGAATCTTATCTTCCGAGATGGCTTGGGTACGGGTTTGGATCACTTCTTCTTCTGAATCACTTCTCAGCTTCGGGTCCAATCAGTGGATCTCAATTGGTAATTAGTAGCAATGGCTTAACAGTGTTTGCTATTTTAAGGGATGATGTTATTTGATTTTAGCATTTTTGTGAATTTCCTGGTGATAGAGATCAGAGGCTTTGGGATTATCACTTGCTGCATTTTCAATAGCTTTACCTTACATTGGAAAATTCCTTAAGGTAAATCATAATTTACATTGAGAGAAGAAAAAATTTGCTGTTGCTGTTCACTTATATTGCTGTTGATGGGTCGTGTGTTTAGGGTTCTGTATTGGAGCAGAGAACTCTACCTGAAGGGGGAGAGCAAGTTTTTGTCATATCATCAAATATTGGAGATTCTTTGAAAGAGGATTTAGCATGGGCAACATATGTTTTGTTGAGGAATACAAGTACTATAGCTGTGGTATGGTGTTTCTGTCTTGGATGAGGGTTTGATCTTTGATCTGATTTGGTGCTTTGTTGTGTTCTTACTTCTCTGTTCTACTGAAAAAGCCTGTTTTTTGTTCAGTTGATATCGGTTCAAGGTGAGCTTTGTGTTCGCGGGTACTGGAATTGTCCAGATCAGATGTCAAAAGCTCAGCTACATGACTGGTTCAAGACAAAGGTAGATGAAATTGGCTTGGCTGATGTGAAGGAGACCCTTTATTTCCCTCAATATGAAGGTATTGCGTTTTCTTTAGTTGCACAACCTTGAATTGGTTCAGCAGTGTTGATCTATTGTATACCTGAATGCTTGAAATTTTACTCATTTGGGCTGCGGAAGACAACTGTCTTTGTGGTGATGAAATATCGTAACTTTCAGTTTGATTTTAGGTTCTGCAGCATCTTGGGATATTCTTCCCGATTGGACGCGCTCTCTTTTTGTACTACCTCTCGTACAAGATATAAATGAACCGCACAAAATGGATGGGTTTTTGCTGGTGGCTTCTACTGCTGGATATGCATATAGCGATAAAGATAGAGCCTGGATTGGAGCTATGGCTGAGAAATTCAGAGGTTAGATTGTTCCCATGGATCAAAACGAAATAGGACTGCTTGCTTCCATTTTTTCTCTTGCTGTGGGTTTTGGTAAAGTTGTCATTGTGCAGTCACAAATTTGACAGACTTTCATCACTGAATTTATGTTTCTTTGCTGGTCTTTCTGAATATGGGAGGACTTTGCATGTTTTGATAGAACGTTAACTGGACGATAGCCAGGCATTTAGTTCCTTTTACTAATTTATTTATAAAACTTCATGATGTCATGATCCTTGTGGGTAGACTACGTACCACTGGCAGTATACAAATTTACGTTTGAACTGAAACTTAAAAAATATATTGATATACATAAACAAAAGCATTGAACATCTTATTTTCCAGGCCGTGAAGCTATTAGTAATGTAGCAGTTGTTTAATATAAAATCCTTAGGATAATGCTTTTCTCAGTCTGACTTTGTTAGTGTTCGCACCTTAAAATGAATTCTCTTATCATCATGAAAGAAAATATCAACCTATTTCTAAACTTTATGTGTAATGTTTTTTCCTTCATATGACTTGCAGGATGACATGAGGTATTCATGATAATTTAATCTTTGACTCATATCTTGATTGATGACTGGCGAGACACTTCAGTTCCTATAGGAATTTCTCAAGGCCATAAACCAAATTCTGTAAAACCAAAAGAGAATACGGCAAGTAGTTAGATAACAGTTAGACATCAATGGATGGAGAATTCTCGCCTATTTCCTTGTTACCTTGAGGCGTACCACCTTTCTGATAGCTAGGAGTAGACCAGGCATTAGGGACCTTACGTCAATTATGTCATGTTTAACAGTGTAAACCTGTGTACAGTAGTTTGTGTATAAGATTTCTTATGAGCTGTGAAGCCTGAATTTAAAATTGAGAATCCAATATTCAGTTTGATTTTGAAATAGATTGCAGTATTGATAATTACATCTCCTGGACTTGATAAGTAGACTTGTGTACTAGATGGTAGTCCCGGTAGAACCATACTGTGAACACGAACCCCGTCTTCTCCAATTACTTGACCTCTTGCCTGGAAATATGAGGAAAACACAGCTCTGTTATGTATAATATGTACAGGATCCTAACTGGTCCATCTTTGCTAGCCTTCTGACATTTTTTTCTGCAATCTTATTCATGCTTTACCTTAACATCAGTTGAACTATCCTCTCTGTTGTAGATCTGACCAAGATTTGATATGTTGTTTGCAATTTGGATAGCTTCTGGAGAAGGAAGATCCTACATTTCATAGGTATCTTTTGAGTCATTTCTTGTGAATCAATGTCAAAAGCTGCATATGAGTTTTTGTCATAGATGACTATCTCATTATATATACCTTGTTTCATGAAAATGATATGCGAAAGGTCTATATATATACCTTGGCAAATGCTCTATATGCAAAAGCTCTATATGGGTCTTTCGTAACTAGCCTCTTTGAAGTCTTATATGCCTTAATTAGTCTTGATCAAAATTCCAAAAGTTTCAAATTCTAGGAAATCTAAATTGGTTTCTTTTTGTCATACCGCTGCATTAGGCCTTGACTCCACGAGTTCTACATTGTTGTAGTGGAAGGAGGCCATGATCACAGCCTGTTGGAGTAGTATAGATCCTATGGATAGAGTTGGTGCTACAAGGCATCCCTATAACGCAAGCAGAGAGGAAATTAGATTAAACAGGGCTATCTCTCGTCTAATAATTGTTGCTTCAGGACGGACTCAACCTCACAAAGAAAGGAAACACAATGAATTATCTGCGAGTATCTCACCCTGTGCTCACCATGGTGGCCTTGTCACATAGTGCAGATAACGCAGATACTGTCTCTGGCTTAATCCGAGGTACATACACCACACTCTTCATCCCAAATGCCGTTGCCTTGATATATTCAGAAATCATTAACACTGTCGATAGTTTTCTGATTTTTCCATAGTAGTGGATATATGGAGCTTGATAAAAATTTATTACCTGTTTTACATTCTCATACACTGTTGATGGGTCTGTAAAGTCGATCACAACTCCAACTTCTTTTCCCTACCAACGATATTTCCAATTAGGTGGTTCCATAGAACTTAAATCTGGTGGAAACAAAGAGAGGGAGGGGTTTGGAAATAATGGAACCTGAGATATTGAGCCTAAAACCATTGTTAGATCACTCACTACGGGTATCTCTAAAGGCTCCTCCATGTCACACAGCTATTCAAGAACATTAGAGTTAGGGAGTCAAAATCAACCAGTTGGAAGAATATTGAGATGGGTTTTAAGTTAAGCCACCAAGCCAATATCCTCGCCAACAAAATGGTTATCGACAGCACCAGCTAACTCCATTCCCCTGGCCTTAGTCACAGCAACCACAGCCGCTCTTCCTATTTCCTTTGCAGCTCCATTTATGATAACCTAATAGTAGCATTATCATATCAAAGCTACATTTTATGGCAACTTGATGGTGATGATGATGATGTGATTACCTTTATGTTGTTTTGTGAAGGTTGAGAAGCGGAGCAGGTAAAGGAAGGCCTTGAGGGTTTGAGATGTCGTAATAGCTTGAAGAAGTGGCAGGTCACAGCTGCCATTGCTCTAACCTCGGAGATAGTTTTTTTTTTTCCGTTTCTTTGCTTGGTGGTTTCCTCATGTTGATAAGAATATGTATATGCACTGTCCTGTCCTCTACTCAAAACGATTGTTTGAGGCGTATGGATGGATAAGGTATTTTGGATCTTTTTATCTTTTAAAGATAATTTCACAAAATTGAGGGAAAAAAATACACGTTTATTACTTACTAGATATTGATATATTGATTTGCTGATTAAATATAAAAACTAGAAATTGTTTCGTGTTACAACACGGGTTAATGAATCTAAACAAATCCGATTTTTTAAATAATAGAAAAAATTAATAATAGAATATCCGATTTTTATTTGTGCAAATCAATATCCGATTGTGCAAATAAAATTAAATCACATTTTAACAAATCCGATATTTTTGGAATATTAACAAATCATATAAAAATATCTGATTATTAATAATCCGAATTTTTTGGAATAGTAAAAAAATCATTTTTAGAACATTAACAAATCCGATTTTTTTGGTAACCACAATAATCGATTATTAACAAATCGGATTTTTTGTTAACCATAAATTAAATGATTTCATTAAATAATCACATAATAACTAATGACTAAAATATCTTTTGTTCTTTGAAATAATGGCAATGTGATGTAAATATTAATACTTTTTAATATTTATTTATAGATGTACTCCCCAAATAATATATAAGAGATTATAACATTTCAAAATTTAAATAGATAAATTTGTGTTTATAAAATTTTATAGGATTTACTATAATGTTTTTACCATTTATTGTTCTAAACATAATGGGTTTCTTGACCCTCTCCCAAAAAATATTATATAGGCTATTTTAATTGTGGTCAATTATGACCCTCTAAAAAAATATTTTCTTAGTTTGACAATTTCAGGTAGTGGATGAGACAGACAGTGATAGTTGCTTAACATATAAATTTTTTTTTCTTCCATTATATTAATCGAAACTATGTTAGGAATAATATAAAACAATATAAAAATAGAATACTTTCCGTCTATTACCTCACGATTATCCAATAAAATATAGTTCCAAATAGCATTAATGGATTGTTGATCTTCTTTAAGTTTATCTGGCTGAATCGCACTCTCAAAATTAACTGAGCAACCACCATTATATTCCAAAAAAGCCCATTAAAATAGTTTCTGTTTGAAATTAACTGGTTATATGGTTGATATTTTTAACTTTATATTTTATGTTCCAAATAAAATTCTAATGATATATAAGTTTCTATTCCAAATAAAAGTACCTGGTTATCTGGTTGATCTTCTTGCTTCACCGAACTGGTCACCAAATTTTCTAATAAGAGAATGATGCACATAGGCTTGAATTGTATTTTTCTGTGAATGACCAAATAAAAATTAAAATAAGTTAATATTTTAAAATAGTATTTCTTACAGGAATAAAATAAATTAAACACTTTAAAATAGTATTTCTTACAGAAACAAAATAAATTAAACACTAATATAAAAGTATTTAAAAATATAATAATATTTGCTAAAACAAATTATTATCTTTTCATTAGGCAATAATAACTCTATTTCCATAAGTAGATTATTTGATTTGATATTTCGTGCTTCTCATTTCGAAGCAAGCACCCTACAGTACGACAATAAAAACAATTTTTGCCTAATTGATTTAGGGTAAGATGAACTTTTGAATTCATTTTTCTGATAAAATATGATTAATAACAAAAACAAAAAGATGAATGAGAAGATGACTTGTTAAGAGTCTATATTATGGTATTTATAATAAAAATATTACATTATTAATTTGGAAAATTAACATAATCGTCATAAAATTTTTAAATTATGAGAACTTAATATTTTGCTAAAACTGACAATTATCTTTTTCTGATGAGTCAATTATTTATATTTTCATATTTCTTTTCTACATTTTCATATAAAAATAAATTTTCTTTTCTATTATTTTAATATTTTATTAAAACTGGAAATTATCTATTTTACATTTTTCGGTTTTTTTGTTTTAACTGACAATTTTTTTCGGTTATTGACATTTTTGCTTAAACTGACAAAATCTTAATTAATTATATATTCTACATTTTTATATTGAAAATTACCATTAAGTTGTCTTTTTTATCATTGTGATATTTTTATTAAAACGGGAAATTATCTATTTTAATTATCTATTCTATATTTTTATATTAAAAATTACCATTATCGGAAAGTTGATACTTGTCAAATTTTTATGAGTTATCTCTTTGACATGTGTCACAATTTAAGATTAGCAATGACACGTGTCAAAATCTAATGAGTTATCCCTTTGACACGTGTCACATTCACGTTGAACGCGTTCAGGTACATATAATAAGACTGCTAACAAATTCTTTTTTTCCTTAAACAAAATATAATGTGTGGGTTTGAACCCACAAAAAAAATAAATTAAGATGGTATAAAAGAACTTATTTTCCAAGAAAGAGAGATAAGAAATAGAGTTTGGGTTTTTAGAGTTTACTCTCTCGAAAACGAGAAACTTTAGGGTTTTAATCTGTCTATCTCAAAACTTCTCTAAGTCCAGAATCAGATTCTCCGTTTCAGGCGATCAGAGTTCTCGATCTCTAACGATCGGATGAAGCAACAGGAGGTGAAGATCCCAAACCAGTTCCTACCGGAGGTTCCCATCTCTAACTTTCCCGAGAATCGTAATGAAAAATTCGGAGATAGACAGATTCTCTCACGTTCCGGTGAGTCCTTCATCGTTTCATGGTTATTACATGATTCTCTCTAGTCTCTACCTTGTTTATTTGATGTCTTAACACACATTGGGTGGTTATTCTGCATTGCAACACTTTGTGGAGAGACTTAATACGAAAGGAGAAGTGATTTCATGGGAGGAAAAAAGTTCAAATTCCAGAACAACTTGTTGGAAAAGACCAACAATATAATACTGTAACGGAATACATTGTTGATTTCTGAGTTTTCCTCAGCCACGATGAGGCCTTTGGAGTCTATGCCCTCACCGCCCGCACCGTCGTCTATCGTTTACTTTTCTTTCTCTGCTCAACCATCAAGTCGCATCTTTTGGCTTCATCCCACTACTACCAGGTATGAGATGATTTATCATCTAATTATCTTACTTTTTCTCATCTTGTAGTATTGATATGATCTTACATTCTCAGTGTTTACATGTTTTAATAAGTGTTTGCATTTTATTTTTGTAGTTGGTGATTAGGTGTTTGAATATCTTTGTCCGGTACATATTTGGTATATAGAGCCTTCTGGTGCAGGTTATCTCTGAGAATGAAACTAAGACTGAAAAGACCATACTCCTAGTTTATGTGCCTGCGTGAGTGCAACATCACTCTTCTCGAGCCATATGATTTTTTTGCTTTGCAACCAGACTATTTGTTTGTCTGTTTGTTTGTTTGTTTACGGCTATCAATAAAGATCCCTTCTTGGTCACCTTTTCTTTTCCTGATCTTGATATGTTTTTGCTTGTGCTTGCTTGCATATGTTAATGATATTGTTTGTTCCTGCAATCTCTACATAATGTCTTGTTCCATAGACAACGCGATCCCTTTTTATTTTCTAATCTTTTGTTATAACGTGTGTTACTGTTTTGATCTTCAAATGACACTAATACTCTTTGAGTTTGATTAAAAAATTGTTTAGCTTTTAAACAATTCCAAGTTAAATTATGCTGGTAATGCATCCTCTATTTTTGTCTTCTATCTTTTCATAAACTTTTGATTGTGGACTTGAGTTTACGAACTCTGAGAACCTTAAAATCTGATGTTTTTGGTTTGATTATAACACCAATATACAAGTCAAATCCTTAGTCATGTCTCATTTTCGCACTTTCGCATTTTTCTTGTTAGAATGTGAAATTTATTACTTCACAAAAAGGTTGCCTACTTAGACTGAAATTAGGGCAGAGTATAAAGAAGGAAATATATAGAGTTTGAAGAAAAGATGTATGTTAGCCGATGTGAAAATCGGTGACAAAGTAGGTCCTGATGGAGGGGAAGCCCTTCTTGCAGAAGGGAGCTGAATCTATTTGGAATAAGCTTGTAGATGATTTTACTTAGTTTTGGATTAGAGTGATGAGCTCTGGAGTGAATCCTCTCATTTCTCTCTTTCCATGGATTGTAAATCGTCACCTGAAATGCCAATCGAAGGAAGATGTAGCATAAACATGTGAACGAGCTGGTGATTAGATGATCGAGCGTGTATATTTAATCCGGTGTGAGGTGCTATCCCGTGAGTACCACTCACCGCCGACCAAATTGTGGATGAATGAGGATATGCAAAGAAAATATGGTCTCCCGTTTCATTGGGTTCAAATTATGGAAAGAAATTTTGATATTTGAAGGTCTTTGAAAAATTATGGAAAATTTGATACAACTTATTTATTATGGAAAGTTGGTTCTATAGCCTAAATTCTAGATCTATAGCAAAAAAAATTCACAGATCACTACAGCGAAAATCATAAATGTACAGCCACAACCTATCGGGCCCTGACTGATGTCAAATGCTTTTGGAATATCAAACTTTGTGGTGAAGCAAGATGCTATGTTGTCTTTGAGATATTTTTTGATCAACTCTGAGCCAGCAAAACATGTTTTAGAAATAATCTCCCTTTGACAAAAACAGTCTGATTTTTGGTAAAAACTTTAGGTGATTGGCAATAATCTTGGAGAGGACTTTGTAGAGGTTGTTGCAACAGTTTCAGTGTTTGATATTTTCGGTAACAAAGCAAGGCGAGTGGCGTTTTTCTCTTCCGGTAAAAAACGGTTGAGGACGATAGAGTGAACCGTCCACCTGAACCCCAAACTCTATTATAGTACATGGAGAAAGGCACAATCTTAATTTTTCGCGTAAAAATGGTGGCCTATAGGATCGCTTGACCTAGAACCACACCTGCGGTTGCATGATTGCCTCCGCCACCTCCCTACAGTCATTCTTCGGTGCAGCTCTGACCCTACAGCAAGATCACGATTTGAGCAATAGTTTACAGAGAATTCAAACAGGAGGACAACGAATTTTTTGATAAGATCCTTTAGCATTGAAGAGAGAACCAAGCTAGACTCTTGTGAATGTCTAGTGAAAGATCTGGCCCGTCGACCATTGAGGAGAGAACCAAGCTAGACTCTTGTGAATGTCTATTGAAAGATCTGGCCTTTCGACCATCTTCGGGATGTTGCCTCTCCCTATCACTAAAATACGATCAAGAAGTTCTCCGGAATGACAAAAAAAACTGGAGAATCTTTGACGGAAAGACGATTTAACTGGAGAAAAAAGTAGTGGTAATGTTTCGCACTTGGTTGAGAGGTGATTCATTTACTCTAAGAGTGGGGTATAAACTCTGGGTAGTAAATAGAGATCTCGGAGGATCAAAGGAAAGGAGGAAAAGGCAATTGTTATCGGATACGCCATCTTCCTCCCAGAAATCAAACAGGTTGCTGAGGTGATCTATGGAAGAGTTGAATTCACTCTAAAAAAACCTTGTGTGTCAAGCAGTTCAAAATGTCTACCAAGCACATTCGTTTCCAACAAAATCTAAAACATATGTACAAAACTTGAAACTAGTTTTTAAGCATTAAAAGGTTTTAAAAAAGAAGATATCAACAGCCTCTGCTCATATACTTGGCTTTTTCTTACTCACTCACGGCGGTAATCTTCATACTTCCAATAAGATTTTGCACCTTCTCCAAGATCCGGATTCAATTTGGTTTTTAGCCACCCAAGTCGTACAATAAGCTCTTCTATGTCCAAAACAGCAGCTTCAATTGAATCTGATTCCATGATGTTTAGTCGAAGACCTCCATCGCCTTTCACTTGCTGTGTGGCTTTCTTTGTTTGCTCTTCTCCAGTTTTGCAAACATCTGCGATTTCTTTATCTAAAGTAAAAAACAAGTCAAAACAGATGTTTCCACTATATGTTCAAGAACACCAAACGAATTCAATAACCAAATAACCATTGGAGACAAATCGTTCGTATAGATAGAAAATCTAACCTTCATTCTTAGGTTTCACGAGCTTAGCACACTTTTGCCCATCCTACAACAATAACATGTGATCAAACAAGGTGAGCAACTATGCAAATGAGGATACCAAAGTCATAAACAGTACTTTCAAAGCTATTCATATTCAAGAACTTGAAGTTTAAAACTTTTTATGAATAGAGTAAATTGAGGTTTTGCTATTAGATAAATCTCAGAAACAAATACAATATCACATATAAGAAATGAAAACTAACCACTGTACAAGGCACTTTCCAACCATCTTCGACAGACCAATCCAACCGTGGACGCAAATCCTTGCACAAACCTCGATAAATCTTTCCTTCACCCTCTGGTTCAGGAAGCAATTCAATCTGCAAAATATATTATCGGCAGTTTCATTTAGCATATGTGTACTTCACTTCACACTCCTTACAAACCTTTCAATATATTTTAGAAAACTTGCAGAACAAAAACAAAACGCCCAGAGACAAGTAGTAAAAGCATAAACTAAAGAACAATAACAAACGTCACAATAGCAACCTGTTTCATACCTGAAATGATTTCTTACCCTTCATCGCCACAATTTCTCCAGACCAGTAACAATCATCTCTCCACCAATCAACTAAATCTCCAACTTTCCAAGAATCATGAACGACGACAAGAGGTTCTAGGTCACCCTTGTGATTATGGTATTCACCTTCATGATAATGTGGTGGATATGTGGGACGAACCATTAGGTGACTCTCCGTTCCACCTTCAGGCGTTTCAAAGACTTTTGCATTATCTAACGCTGAAACATATATAATGTACAAACGATTGTCAAGCTAAATACTGATAATAGTTAAAACAAAAAAGATATATATACAATGGAGGATTAAACTCACCTTCATCTGGAAAGTCAAGATACTTCAGCTTATATCTTAGTACTCCACTTTCATTGGTTATATCCAATATCTAATAAACCATTAAAAAGAAAAGATGTTGAAATTTTACATCAGTTCAAACTGTTTATATCTAGTAACAGAAAAGCATATCCAATATGCAGCGTGTTAAGATGATTTCTAAGTAACAATTAATGTTGACTGATTCCTGTTTTGGACTTAATGCATGCCTATCTTCCTAATGCTACTGATTGTAAGATGCATTGGATCATTGAGTTTTTTTATTTATTCTTTCGACAATCTACTACATAAGCTCAACCTCATAGATACACAAAGAAAGAAACAAAAGAATTGGTATGTTTTATCAAGAGATTTCGAGGAAGCAAATATGATAGTTGTGTTTACATAAAAAATTCATCAGGAAAAAGACATCTTTGTCTGTTCTTCTAGGTAGGTGGATTCAAGGCATGACAAAACATGAACTTTATATCCAAAACCCAAAGAGTTCTATGTAAAACATAAAAAGACCTATGAGTTGCGAATAAGATCATTGAGTTTTAATTGTGAAGATACGCCGCTGGACCAAAAACTACTTGGTCTAGTGGCGTGTAAGATCCTTCCAAAAAGGTGAGAAGAATGGCTCTTTTGAGTTCAAGAGGACTTGCAAGGAATTTGAAAAAGAGACATAGGCCCGAACTTCTCGGGCCCACTTGAACCGTTAAAATAAGAAAATAATTGTTGATTCAGGAGCACTTTTTAATTCAAAAAGGAAGACAAACAAAAAATAAAAGAGGAACAAAAAAATCGTAGAAGTAGATCAAAGAGTAAAGGTCTAAGTACCTCGGAAGAGCGAAGGCTGTTCGATTTGTGGGACTGCCGCTAGAAAAGGAATGTAGAGGAAAAAAAAAGACTATCATAAGAACTACATTGAATCGGCGAGCATTGCATGTTGATGATTAAGATGTAGTTCTACTGTAGTCTTGAATCTGAAAAATAATATGGGTTGACACAGAAATGTACATTCCATTAGTCTATTAAGGATCATAAGTTTTGGGGAAAAGGTTATCTCTTGTTTGGATAAAATCAACAATCTCATCTTAGAAGGTTTGTGCTGATAAACTTGTACGCTTGATAAAAATATACAGTGAAAATCTTGTTAGTTCACAAGAAGTGTTTCGAGTCGAAAACTTGCACGCCTTTTGTTTTATAGATATCTTAGAGTTACATTTACGTATTGAGCCGTTACCTTGAATCGAAACCAAGCTCCACGATATCACATGATAAAGGATTTGAGAGGACTTGCAGGAATTTGAAAAAGAGACATGGGCAGGCTTACCGGCCCCTTGGCTGATTAAAATAAGAAAATAATTGTTGATTCGGAGCACTTTTTAATTGAAAGGAAGAGAGGAGCAAAAATCGTAGAATCAAAGTAAAGGTCTAGAAGACCTCGGAAGAAGTGTTGGTTTGTGGGACAGCTCTTAGAAAGGGAATGTAGAGGAAAAAGCAAAGACATCGTGGAACTACGTGGAATCGTGAACATTGCATCAAGCGATTGATTAAGATGTAGTTAACTGACATCTGAAAAAATATGGGAGAAACGAAGATGTACATTCCACATTATTCCTATTAAGGATAATAAGTTTTGGGAAAAGGTTATCTTTTGTTTGGTGACCTACCTCATCTTAGAAGGTTTGGTTATATTGTCTATGTTCACATCACTCAAAGAAAGACAAATCCTACAAAAGTTACATAGATCTTTATAAGATATCCACATGGCGAAAAGTTGCAAAGTGTGGCTACCAAATAAACTTAAGGTGCACAATAAAGATGTGATTTTCATGAAAAAGTACACAAGTGAAATTCTTGTTAGTTCACAAAGTGTTTCCTATGTCAAGTTCAAAGAATTCTTGAACATGCCTTTTTGTTTTCGTATAGATTTGCTAGAGTCAAGTTACATTTAAGTATTGATAGCCGCATTACCTTGCATCGAAACCAAGCTCCACGATATCCTATGATAAAAGATTTCGCCTCGACAATTTGACCAACTTGGAATGGCAAATTGATTTGAGTCATTTTTACCAATATAAGAGCTGCACATAGTTAAAATTGTATTATGAATTGAGTGGATGGAATAAGGATCTCTCATAAATCTGAAATTCGTTCAAACACAAATTTGTTTTGGAGAAGTAGAGAGAATACAAATGATTGTAGCGACCACAACCATTATTGTCTAGAAAAGGTTAAGAGATCATTTAAAACTTAGTAGGCATAGATGGTCATCTTGGCTTAAAATCACTTGAGAATAAGCCGGGATTAATACCGCGAAACTAGACACTTTCAAGCTACATTCTCGTTTATGTTTCACGCATTATGTAAAGTGTAGAAAATAAATAAATCAATCATGAATAGATCAGAGTAGGTTAATCTACGTTGTTTATGACAAAATTTTAAATAAAGACAAGCGAAAAAGTTTGATGTTGATATTTAAATCAGCTGATTGAAATAAAATAAATTTGAAGATCACCCATTCTATAAGATTAAACTGTCAGTACAAAACTTTGTTCTAATACTATTTATTGATATCTCTTCTATCAGTATTAGAATTGTCATAAAAATTCATCTAATAATCAATAGTGTATTACATCAAAGTTTTATACTGACAATCTACCTTTAAATTTAGGTTTATCTCAAATTTAAGAGTTTCAAAACCCATAACACAAAACTGTTAAAAGTATAATAATTTTACCAAAAATAACTTGAAAAACAAAAGAAGAAGTGAAATCAGATTTGAGGAGAGAAAAACTAAGTTTGAGAAGAAGTGAAATCAGATCTGAGAAGAGAAAAACTAAGTTTCAGGTGACAAGAAAATATTTCGAACTATTTTTCATCCTAAAACATAAATATGATCTTCAAAGACAATTTTCACAACATAATCATACATAATCACTAAGAGTGTAAAATACCTTGCAAGCTTTCAGATCTGGAAAGCTACCAGAAAAGAAGATTAGGCGGCGGCAGTTTTTATATACGGAAGAGATGATGTGAAAAACCTTAGAATGAAGACACGTGTGCAGTGATGAATTGTCACGTTACTGAAGTTATATTGGGCTGAAACAAAAATCCTTACGGCCCAACAAAACATTGGTCGGCGATAAGATCGAAAAACCTACAGCGATTTTCACAAATGCTAGAAGGAAAATCCTTCATCTTTTAGAAAACTTCCATTTTTCCAGTCTCTCTCTCTTTCTCTGCGGAATTTTAACAAACGCTTGGTGGGCCCATCTAAGAATCGTACAGTGATGAGATTTGACTCAGACAATGACGGATAATGTAAGAGAAGAAAAAACCCCAAAAGAAAAAGCGAAATTTTTTCCTGAATTTACTTTAAAGAATCTCAATGGATTTGGATCCGTTGTCTCCAAGAGATTTGAGAGAGAGAGAAGAGAAGAGAAAGCAAATCAGCAAAGTAAAAGGGGAGAAACGTGTAGTCTAATAAACCGAGTGATATTAAAAAGGTGAAAAACAATTCTTCTATGTCTCTTTTCTAAATTAAAAAGGGAAGGGGGGGGGAGGGGGAAAGGAGCTGTACACACGTAAGTTATATTAACGAAAACATGTTAGCGAAGCGTAGATAGTAAGACTCGATCTGCGCGACTAGCCCTGGGCATAATAATTGGACTCAAAAACCCGACCCGAAAAATCCGAACCGCAATTGTAGAAATATCCGAACGGATAATGTTTTAAAGTATTTTAAAATCCGATCTAAATCCGAATCGAACCCGAAACCCGTGGATACCCAAAAATACCCGATATATAAATGTGTATATATATATAAATATTATATATATTGTGTTTTTGGGGGTATTTTGGGATATATTAGGATAAAAATATCTAATGTTTTTGTTTTCTTCGAATATTTCGGTTATTTTTGGGTAATTCGGGTAGATTTGGGTTAAAACTAACCAATGTTTTAGTTTTTTTTTCGAATATTTCGGATATTTTTGGGTAATTCGAGTAGATTTGGGTACATTTAGATAAAAATACCCGAACTTGAACTAAGAACCGAAAATTTTCTGATATTTATCGGATATCAATATTAAGTATATACCCGATCCGAACCCGCAAAGAACCGAACCGAACCCGACCCAATTTTTTTAAATACCTGAATGGGTCCTCAACCCCTAAACCCGAAAACTCGAAACCCGAATGGATCCGATCCGAACCCGAACCGGACCCCGAACGCCCAGGACTATACGCGATCCGAGCGACCTGGGTTCGAAACTCAAATCCATGGTACAACTGGGTACAACGAGGTGCAGCAATACAACACTTAATTGTATTTAGTTAAACATGGGTATTTTTTGGTTTTCATTAAAATGGGGCTATGTAGAAAATGAAGAGTATGTGAGAGTTAGCTTCTATCATTAAGGGTATTTGAGCATATGATCCGTTTGGATACACGTCCCTCTTAACTTATGGCTTCTCAAAACACATTACTGTTGTTTTGGTCTAGCCGTCTAGGGTTCTCACTTCTCATTTCTCAAAACATGATCAGAAAAAACAACACAAATCTCTAAATTCTGAAGCTTTAAATCGAAATTTTTTTGATCGTAGCAAGTGTTTTTGACCCATCGAAGAATATGAAGTTTGTTCAACTTTGTTTTGATAACTTGTATGGTAAAGATAATGTAGAGGCTATTCACCTTTTATGATTCAATCTTGGATATCTTGAAGCTTTTGTTTGATGAGTATAGTAATTTTTTGAGCAAAAGAGGTAGTGGTGGTGTTTCGGTGACATCTTCTCAGTCCCAAGGAACATCTACTCAATTAAAAAGCAAGTCGGAGGAGAAGCTTTTGAGAAAATGGATGTGGATAATGGTCTTGGTTATGAAAGAATGGATACCATCTACAAAGAGTTTGTAAAAGAAACCCGATTTGAAGATTCAAATAATGAGTTGGAATTAGATTTGAAAGAGAATGTGGAGAATCCAAATCATATGACAGAGGTTCAGGTGGTATCATGGTGGAAGAGAAACAATATGAAGTTCTCGGTTCTATCACTAGTTGTTAGGGATATACTCGTATGCAAGTGTCTTCAGTAGCCTCAAAATCTGCATTTAGTACTAGTGGTAGAATTTTAGACCCATACAGAAGTTGTTTAACACACTATATGATTGAAGTTTGATGTGCACCGAACAATGGCTGAAATGTTAAATTCGTATTAATGACAAAGGAGTTGTAAAAATTCAACAAATGCTTTCAGATGTACAGTTGGAAGATGATCTTATGAGAGGTCATTAAACTCTTTTTTAACTTTTCTTTTGAGATTATAATTCTTATGTTCTTCAATCTTCATTATTCTTCAGAGTTTGAGGAGGAAATCAACTTGCAAGGAGCCTGAGACTGAGGTAACACCTTATTTTTTTTATGGAACGAATACAACCTGGTTGGATTAATGCTTGGATACAAGGTAACGCATGTGGAGGCCTGGAGGCTGAAGAGGAGACGCCGAAAGATGAGACAGATGTCTGCTCCAATTCAACCAAGGTTTCAGTCACATTCTATCTCTCAAATCACTTTCAAGTCTTGAATTTTAGCAGCTTATCGAATCGATATTGGACCTTTTCTGTTTACTTTTGAGTTTGAACAATCTTCAGTATGTAGAACTTGGTTTCACTTCCTTTTATATTATAATACAGATGATCTTTTTACATCATTTTAGATATTTTACGTACTTTCGGGTAAAATATTTACTATTCGGATCCAAAATAACCAAACCTATTTCTATCCAAAAAGTTCTAGATATTTACCGATTTTGAAAATTAATACCCGAACCGATCCAGAACTGATTATAACCGAACCGATACCGAATCGAAACTAACTCTTAAACCTAAAAGAACCAGAATCCGATCAATTCCTACTCGAACCGAACCGAATACCCGAAAGCTCAACTCTACGTCAGAATTGTTACCAAACTTTTAATCCAGAAAATAAAAACCTAACCACAATTGAGTCGGCATAAATTGACATCCCGCAACGTTGCCAAAATAAATAAAAAGAGTTATATGAATAATTTTGTTATACAATTTGGGGTCACATATCTTTAAAAATTCAATGTAGGTGTATTTGACGCTAATTTTGTATAAAATTCTATTGTATTGTTTTTTTGTTTTTGTTGGATTCTATCAAACACTTTATTTTCATGATCTATTTAACTCTATAATATTTTAGTGAATGTATGGGATATTCAGTATTCTGAGAAAATAATGTTTAAAATTCTAAAAGTCAAATTATAAAACTCTGATATGTCTAGAAAGAGTGCACGACCTTGTAAGTTAATAAACGTTTACATTCTTATAAAGAAAATAAAAACTAATTTTTGTTTTAACAAACTAAATGTTCATTTGCCAAAAATTACCATGATCGAATTGCATATGCAAACCAAAACATTAATGAAAAACATATATACCTTTTCATTTATAATCAACAAAATAATATGTTTTTCCTTATTTCGACTTATAAATTTAAGGGTGGTTAGCTAAAACAACCAATATTTTTAAACTTTATTACTAAAACGACCTTAATATTTGGATATTACTCAAACGACCTAATTCTGTTTTTAATGGCCGTTTTGCCTTCAATTCGTTTGGTGACAAAAAACGTTATTACGAAAATGCCATTAATGAATTTCTGCCACGTCAGCGCGCGAAAACTTAAGTCTACCAGAGCTATGACGGTAGACTTAAGAGCTCGGACGGTAAACTCTACCAGAGTATGATGGTAGACTTCTGTTTTTTATGAAGTAGTAGACTTACTTGGACAAGTCTACCAGCTTTGACGGTAGACTTATATTAAACGAAACAGTAGATTTAAGTTGAAATGTAATGGTATACTTGGCTTTGTCAGTTATGGTAGATTTACGCTGATAAGTCTACCATAGTTACAGTAGAGTTTAATTAGAAGACATGGTAGACTTACGTTTTCATATTACGGTAGATATTATTTTCTATGTAACGGTAGGCTTATGTGTTGTTTAACGGTAGATTTTTAAACCAGCGTTGACTTGTTGACTTTTCTTTGGTAGACTTTAGGTTTTCTGGTAGATTTAAGTGATTTCGATGGTAGATTTTGTAACTCGTGGTAGATTTATCTCGTTATTTACGGTAAACTTTCTGGTCAGTTAGTTATGGTAGAATTTAGCTTCACACGGTAGATTTATTCTGTTTGGTAGACTTTGTTCACATAGGGGAAGACTTAATTTGGTAGATTTCCGGAATTTTGGTAGACTTTATATTCCTGATTATAGTAGATTTTAATTTGTATTACGGTAGACTTGTATACCTCCCCATGGTGGTAGACTTTGTTACCTCCCATGGTGGCAGACTTTTTATATCTTTAGTACTCTTCAGCTTTGAAATCTAAGATTTGCTTTCCTTACAACTCATGAATCTGTCAAGCCTCTTCTCATCAAACTTGTTTGTGTGTTTTACTATCAAGTTGTGGATCAGTCTTAATTGTCTCTTACTTAATAGAGGACATAGGAGAAGACCTGCGGTAGTGATGGCTACAAGTGGGTGGATGGTGTTGCTACACTGAGTCAGTTTGGAGGAGAAAGAAGTGGAACCAATGGGAAGACTTCATTGCGAGAACTAATTGAGTGTTTACTAGAACTTTGTACCTTTAGTCTTGTACTTTTTCATTCAAAAAGTCATAAGTCATTACCGTTCCTTACATAGCACAGAGTACCGACAGACAACAAAATATAACAGACATAACATAACAACATCTACTTAAATAAACAAATAGACAAGGACGGCCACAAAAATCACCGCAATACCAATACCTACCATAAGCTTCATCTCGTTGTCATTTCCTACATGTTTTGTGGCAACAATCTCCTTGTGGTTAGCAGCTACACAAATTCAAATTAAAACTCAAAACATGACAACATAAGCCACAAACATGACTAAGCTACATATGACCAAATTTTTGAAGCACCGGAGCGATTGTATCTCTATCTCACAGCAAGCAACCATGGCTTTGAGCTCTCCAATCTCATTTCCATGGCTATTTGTCACTGTCTCGCATGTGCGTGTCTCCATAGCTAGAGTCTCCATCTCAACTTCCAAATTTTGTAAACCTTTTTCTAAGCTTCCAATGTCCACTTTTATCTTCTCAACAACACTCTCAACCACCTCCATCTCTTCAACCATAGCGATATCGGTCCATTTAAATAGATGTCGATTATCCTACAACAAGAACAATCAATTTTGTCAATCAAACAATTTCTTCAATATATACTTAAAGTCTAAATTCTAAACATTACCTCCTTTGAGCCATACAGATAACAGTAAAATAACCTCCCAAGATTCTTCGTTGTCTCTGATGTCAGGATTCTAGACCTTGCACTGCATCTGCATTCTCTCGGCAATCCTCTCCCTTTTTCATCCCCAATGCGTTTGAATCCATCGCTTACTCCTACATCAATTTCGAAATCGAAATTTTGTAAATCGGAGTTCATAAACACAAATTCTCGAAGTCAAAATTGCTAATCTAATTCAATTAAAAACTTACCTGAACTAACTGATGAAGACATTGGAGGTAATTACAAGATCTCCAAAAGATTCAAAAATCCCTCAAAATTTCCCCCAAATTGTTAGGTTACGATGGTGGAKAAGACAATTAGAAATGAAGAATGAAGCAACRACATCGTTTAACGCCACATCTGCCACGCTGTCGTTTTTCCATTTTTTTGTTTTTGAGTTTCGTCTAAAACGACGTCGAAGAATTTAAAGACTCATCTTATTAAGTCTACCGCGTGTTTGCTTTTAAACTCTACCGTATCATTCTAAACTCTACCGATGTGGTAGAGTTAGTTAACAATTACGGTAGACTTTATTCGTTACAACAGGATGAAAAAACCGTTTTGTCCTAACCGAACTAGGGTATCATTGTATCTTTGGGTGGCCGGTGTAGTCTCGTTGATCCCCTTTCTTTTCGCCGGTTCTCCCAAATTTTGTTCTTTCTATTTTCTTTTCTTTCTTGGAAACCCAATTTTGTTGATTCTCTTTCCTATCTCCGAAATTTTGTTCGTTATCTTCTTCATGGAGCAAATTATATTAGTGTTGGAGAAGGTAGAAAAATCGATGGATTTTCAGTGTTGACAACACAAGAGGGTGTAAACTAGTAGGAATTGATCGCGATACTACCTATGTCAATTTGGTTGGTATGGTTTATGATAAATTTGGCTTGGATCATCGGAATATTAAGCTGAAATTGAGTTATATGTTGTCGAAGAGGAGTTTCCCAAATTTGCCAGAAGATACACCGCCAGTTTTTGTTGGCAGTTGTCGTCAATTGGAAGGGTTTTTGATGCAATCAAAGACATGCACAATGCGTCTCTGTGTGGAGCTTACAGAGAGAAGAGGAGCAAGTCAACAAATCAAAGAAGAAAAAGATACTAAGAAGAAAGGGGAATAAGTCAACGAAGAAAAGGTGGAAGAAGATGATGAATACATATTTGATTACTGCGATGACATGGATGGGGCAAGCTCTGATGATGACTACGGTATGTGCAAAAAGTTTATGGATGAAGATGATGAGATGCATATTCTCCCACCCCAAAAAAGGCAATTAGCACAAGAAAAGGAGTTTCGCCAATTGGAATTGTCTTCGGTAGAGCTATATGTTGGGCATATTTACGCTACAAAGGAAGAGTTGGAGTTGAAATTGAAGATTCTTTCAGTTATACAGAAATTTGACTTCGACGTCGACCATACAACACCAAATTTGTATACGGTAAAGTGTTGGATAAAAGGATGTACATGGAGGGTTAGGGCTACGACTGTTGGAGATAGTCCTTAATTTTATATTAAGGTTTATGTTGCAGAGCATACATGTTCTGTCACTGAGCGTTCTAGCCGACGTCGAAAAGCTACTTCTGAGATACTTGGACGCCAATACGCAGATTTTGTAGGTTCTGTTCGACACAAGGTGGTCCCTAATCTTGTCGTTGATGCTCTGACAAAACGATACTAAGGGTTGGGTACTGGAAGGCACATCGTACACTAAAGTTTGCGCGTGAATTAATAATGGGAAGTTCAGAGTATGGATATGAAGAACTACCAAGTTACTTATACATGATTAGGTGAAATACCCCCACCACATATCGATAAAGTCTACCATCATATACGAGTTTTCCTTAAGTCCACCACAACATATCAATAAAAGTCTACCATCACCTATCAATAAAGTCTACCATCAGCTATCAATAAAGTCTACCACGACATATCAATAAAGTCTACCATAACCTATCAATAAAGTCTACATATTAATAAACTCTACCATAACATAAACACTCACAGGTCTTGCTCAATGTAGGTCATGAGGTTCATCTCCTGAACAGGCTCAACCGGTTCAAAAGGGTCATACGACTTTTGGAGCATCCGCCTCACAACAGAGCATCCCATGAAAGGAGATACTTGACTTAGGGGAGGAAATCTCTCGCTTTGCTTCCATACCTGTATCCTATCCTTCAAACCATCCTTCGGTTTCTGTGCAGAATCATACTTGGTGAGTACCATGTCCACATTTTTTTCAACGAGTCTAAGCTGTCTACCAATTGAGGAACATCTATTATTAGCTGCTGTTTTTCATAGGAGGTGTTTCCTGGCCACTGATGTCTACATAAGCAAGAGGTTCCATCATGGGGGTGTCTTCTCGACTTTTTTACGTTTGTGCTCCCCTTTCTCTGTAGATTTCTTCTCTGTACCATTCTTCTCCGTAGATTTCTTGTCTGTAGATTTCTTCTTAGGCCGGTGGCCCTTCTCTGTATATTGCTTCTTTGGTGGTGCTGTACCAAACATCTCCAACCACGATTGTATGCATGGTGGTAATTATAAAGGAATTGTTAGCAAAGTCTACCATGTATACAAAAAAAGGAAAAAATGTAACCATTAAATCTACCATAACTAATAAACAGAGTCAACTGGATGAAAAAGTCTACAATTAAGTCAACATTTGAAAATGAGGAAATTTCCTTAAGTACCCAACAACTCTACCATAGTAGCTGTAAACAACGCTACTATGATGTAACTCAAACTGAAATTTGTACAAGTACAATGTGTAGTATCAATGTGACACTTTCTTGACACTCAAGTAACTTAAAAAAGTTACTTTTACTAGAATAAAGACTTACGTACCACATCACTGGCAGCCTTCTCTACGTGTTTACTAACTTCAGCTTTTTCTCTATCAGTCCCACTAGATCCATGTTTGGTAGATGCACCTTTGTTAGATGCTTCTTTGGTACCACTTTCTTCTCCAACATTGGCCCGACCCTCTTCTAGTTTGATAATTCGAAGGCGGTCAGCACGCCAATCATCTTCCATTCTTGCCATTTGGGCAGACATCTTCTTAATCTCGGCTAGAAGGATTTTTTCAACCCTACTCCTCTCCTCTGGCTGAGCCTGTGGAGATGTGTCAACCGGTCTTTTCATTTTCATCTTCTACGGTTCAACTTCCGCTTCGACTTCGTTCTCTCTTCTCTTCCTTTTTGTTTAGTTAGAGGAAATATCCTCTACTCCCCATCTAGTTTCATCTAATCTTCTCTCTAAGATATTACGAAGCATATTATGTAGCTTCTGATCAAACACTTCTTTTTCTTCTGAGAAGTCCGGATAGATTAGGTCCAAAGGCTTCTCCACGAGTAAGTGACTCACTCGTACCTCCACCAAAAAAACAAAGCACGAATATGTTAAGTCTACCATAACATAACATACAACTAAGTCTATCATAAGATAAAATCTACCATAACAAAACGTTAAGTCTACCATAACAAAAAGTTAAGTCTACCATAACATAAAGCTACCATAACAATTAAGTCTACAATAATATACATTAAGTCTACCCTAACATACAACAAAGTCTACCATAAGATAAAGTCTACCATAACAAAAATTTAAGTCTACCATAACAAAATGTAAAGTCTATCGTAACATAAAGCTACCATAACAATTAAGTCTACCCTAACATACTGCAAAGTCTATCATAACATACAGTTAAGTCTACCATAACATACAGTTAAGTCTACCATAACATACAGTTAAGTCTACCATCTACCATAATATGCAAACCTTGTTGTTTTTCGCCTTATCCTTATGGACAATGGTCTCAATTGTGGAACGTGTGCGTCCGCCTTTCCACCTTAGTAGAGGAACTACACCGACCATCAATTCATCTCTTCTCCCTATTTCTTCCCCAAGGATTGGCACATCCAAGTATGCCCATATTTGCATTGCATGCACACATCCATGAAATGACATAGAGCTTCCTCCAAACTCAAACTTTTAATGGACAGTATAAGTGCCTTATATGACAGCCGACCCCATGGAACTCTTTCGAATGATTCAGCATCTATGACACGTTGGCGATTTTGAGGCCTGCTATTACGATGCACAAAAATGCCTACTATTAACATACAAGTCCCACCTTTCTCTCCGCATAATCCCATTGTCTCGCATATTTCTAATACATCATGAATCTCCCCCACGAGGTGCCCTCGATCAAGTTGAACATTCAGTTGTCCCCTAACAGTGATCCCTTCAAAATAATCATCGTGGTCAATGGGATCACACAGACATGTAATCCTTCGAACTCATATAGGAGAATCGACCGACCAAGAATTAATGACCAAAATTTGATGGCCTATCAACAAATAATCAGGGTTATGAAATAATGGACAACATTACGCACTAATCAGATTTCACCGTCAGCTTCCAACATGACTCCGACAGGAGCTCATTATGTCGTTGAAATAATCACCATCAGACTTCGAAGCCCGCTAAGTCCGATAAATGATCAGGGTGAAATACTTATTTTCAGAAAAGATTTCCGCATAGCCTAGGAGGATACTCTTCATTGGTGGATCTGACCTTTCTATCGCATGTCTATAAGAAAAAGGAACAACAAACTCAAATAAAGTCTACCAACACATGCGAAATCAAGTAAAGTCTTACCATTACATAAAATTAAGTCTACCAACATATAATTATTAAGTTACCGAGACGTAGAAAAGTTTACCATAACATAAAGTAATTATTAAGTCTACCGAGACATGAGTAAAAGTCTACCATAACATGTAGTAATTATTAAGTCTACCGAGACATGAGTAAAGTCTACCATAACCTGTAGAGAATTATTAAGTCACCGAGACAGAGTATAATAAGAGCACGTGTTTTTTTACAAGACGCCGAGCATGACACCATGACGCCAAAGAACACGACAAGACGCCGGAGAAGACTAGACGAGAAGACGCCTAAAAGAGAAGAGAAGACGAGAAGACGACAAGAGAAGACGAACTTCGAGAAAAAGACGCCGAGAACAAGAGGTCGATCGAAGACGCCAAGCGATGAAAACACGCTCAGAAGACGAAGACACATTTGAACACGCCAGAGACTCTTACGCGTGAAGATGAAGCGAAGACGGCGAAGATGGCGAAGACGGCGAAGACGGCGAAGACGGCGAGATTCACAGGAATCGAGAATCGCAGAAAGAATCGATATTTTGATTTTCGAGACAAATGAAGATGGAAGAAAAATATCCTATTAATTTCTCTCCAAAATCGGAAAATCGGAAACTACAACAGTAACTGTAATTTTAAGTCTATCGAGTCGTTGTTAAAACTCTACCGTCTCTTTATTTAACTTTACCGTGTCTTTAATAAAACCCTAGTAAGCTAACCAGGAAAATGAACCGTTTTGAATTGTTTTCCCTCCACATGTCACTAACTCTACCGTAACTATTATTTAAGTCACCTGCGATATCTTTAAAGTCACTGTTATGTTATATCCCAAAGTCTACCGCTATTACATATTTTAAGTCTACCATGTCTTTAAGTCTACCGTTATGTTATACTTCAAAGTCTACCGATATTACATACTCTAAAGTCTACCGCATCGATATAATATGTCTACAGTCTCGATATTAGCAATTAATATCGCGACGACGAAGACAAATGGTTAACTTCATCTTCCTCCTCGATCTTTCCGATCAATGGTCTTTCGTGGTCGCCTCGCCGCCGCAGATATGCCGACGCCAACTTCGGCCGCTCACGACGCAAACATTAACGAAATCTACAATACGCCGACAGTTTCTATTTTTTTTATAAAAAAAAAATTAATCGCATGGTATTTCTGTAATAAAAAATTAAAGAATTGGTTTTTATGTCTTTTTACCAATTCTTTAGAAAGATAGGATATTCTAATAATATCAAATATAATGAATGTTGTTTCATGCATTTGTCTCTAAATTTAAACACATACAAAATTAAAGCCGGTCATTGTGCTTATTATATTTTTGTTGCTAATACCTTATTAGAGTTTCCAACTAATCCTATGATTATCTTTTCGCACAAAATTTCTTTGTACTCTGTTAATCAGTTCACCCATGATAGTTTTATCCTTCGAGGATTGAAATGGGTCCATCGAATATTCAAATATGCAAGCATAAATATAAGTATTTTTTCTTAAAACATAAATTAAATTATGATTTCAGAATATGGAGCTGGTGTTAAAATTATGGTGTTAAATTATAAATATAAGGAATTAGGTGTCATATATATTGACTACAAACAAAACAAGCATAAAGTTTTCATTTTCCAAGTCTTAACTAGGATATATCCCGTGCTATAGTACTGACAAATTACAATTATAGAAAATATCCAAAATTATAAAACCAGGATATTAGAAAATTGTAATTCTTGCAAAACTTTACAAAAATTATAATATTAGTTTTTATAATATCGAATCTTTATAATATCCGCGTAAATATTTTGTAATCAAAAATATAAAACCAATCTTTCATATTCGAGATTAAATTAAATATATGATTATTGTCTTTAAATTTTTTTTTCAATTTTATTTACAATTTTAATTTTCAATCATTTTACTTAATTTTGTTTCTGTTTTTGTTTTTGTGTTTTATCAACATGAAGTTTATTAATTATATGTATTATGAATATTTGTAAATATAGTTAACTGAGCGTTTAAAATAAATTGTAGGTATTAATGAATATTTGTTTTTTATTAACTAGAAGTTTTATTAATTTTACACCATGTTAAACGAAGATAGATATGACTTCACATTTTTAATTGCATAGTAAAATTAATCCATAATCTACATAAATTATTACTTAAAATTTTCCAAAAAAAATCGCAATCTACATAAAATGTTTTACTTGTGAAAAATTAAATCAATATTTAATTTAATTTAATTTAATTAGTCTATTTAATTAAATCAAAAAAAAATTAAATCAATAAAATCTATTTTTAACTATTTTTCAAAAAATTTAAAATAAATTAATTAAGTAAAACAAAAATTATAATTAATTAATTAATTAAATGATCACATAATAACTAATGATTAAAATATTGTTAAAGAGAAATTAAAATTTGTTTTTAATGACAATGTCACGTAAATATTAACATTTTTTAATATTTATTTATAAATACATTTTCTAAATAATATATAGGGATGTAACTAACATTAAGCGTAAGACAAAAATATTAAGGACTAACACGCTTTTTTTCCACCTTAACTTTGCCGATTTGCTTTCTCTTCTCTTTCCTGTTCTCTTCTCTCTCTCTCAAATCTCTTTCATTGATTTTTCTAGGAGACAACGGATCCAAATCGACGGCACTCAAACTAAATCCATGGAGATTCTTCAGATTCCGATGCAGTTTTTTCTTCTTTAAAGGTAAAATTTTCACTTTTTCTTTTTGGGTTTCTTCTTCGCTTACAATATCCGTCATTTTCTGAGTCAAATCTCGTCACTGGACGATTCTTAGATTCGCCCACCAAATGTTTGTTGAAAGTCCGCAGAGTGAGAGAGAGAGTGGAAAAATGGAAGTTTTTTAAAAGATGAAGAATTTTTCTTCTTGCTTTTGTGAAAATCGCTTTAGGTTTTTCGCCGACCACACATGTTTTGTTGGGCCGTAAGAATTTTTAATTGCCACACATGTGGCAATTTATCAATGCACACGTGTCTTCATTATAGGGTTTTTCACATCATTCTCCGTACATAAAAGCTGCCGCCGCCTAATCTTCCTCATGCTTCCAGATCTGAAAGTTTGAAGTGCAGCCCTATCAGGTATTTCATAGTCTTGTTTCTCCTAATGATTATGGTCGAGTATGATTTTCATAGAATCGTTTTTGAAGATCATATTTAGGTTTTGCGATGAAAAATGGTTTTGAATATTTTCTCCTCACCTCGAACTTAGTTTTTCTCTCTTGAGATCTGATTTCTTCCTTTGTTTTCCGAGTCATTTTTGGTGAAGTTGTTATACTTTTAAATAATTTTGTATTATGGGTTTTCCAACTCTTAAATTTGAGATAAAACCAAATTTAAAGATAGATTGTCAGTATAAAACTTTGATATAATACAATATTGATCATTAGGTGAATATTTATGACAGTTCTACTACTGATAGAAAAGATTAATAAGTATTAGAACAAAGTTTTGTACTGACAATTTAATCTTATAAGGGTGATCTTCAAGTTTATTTTGCTAAATGTCAACATCAAAACTTTTTTTGCTTTGTTATTTATTTAAAGTTTGGAACATTGCTAGAAACAATGTAGATTAACCTACTTGTGGATTAGACTACTTATTTTCTACTCTACAAGTTTTGGTTACAATGATGTGGGTAACAGAACATAAATGAGTAATTGTAGTGGGTGAGGTGGTCTAGTTTGCAAGGGTATTAATCCTGAGAATAGAGTGGTTTATTCTGCAAACTGGTGTATTTGGAGCCAAGATGACCATCTATACTTACTACTTTTAAGTTTTAAATGATCTCTTAACCTTTTCTAGACAATAATGGTTGTGGTCGTTACAGTCATTTATATTCTCTCTACTTCTCCAAAACAAATGTGTTTGAGCGAATCTCAGTTTTATAGAGATCCTTAATCCATCCAACTCATTTCATAGTACAATTTTAACTACGTGCAGTTCTTATATTGGGAAAAATGACTCAAATCAATTTGCCATTCCAAGTTGGTCAAATTGTCGAGACGAAATCCTTTATCAAAGGATATCGTGGAGCTTGGTTTCGATGCAAGGTAATGCGGCTATCAAAACTTAAATGTAACTTGACTCTAGCATATCTATACGAAAACAAAAAGGCATGTGCAAGAATTCTTTGAGCTTGACATAGAAACACTTTGTGAACTAACAAGATTTTCACTTGTGTACTTCTTTATTGTGCACTTAAGTTTATTTGGTAGCCACACTTTGCAACTTTTCGCTCCATGTGGATATCTTATAAAGATCTATGTAACTTCTGTAGGATCTGTCTTTCTTCGAGTGATGTGAACATAGACAATATAATCAAACCTTTTAAGATGAGGTAGCTCTTGTTTGGATTTTATCCAAACAAGAGATAACCTTTTCCCAAAACTTATGATCCTTAATAGGAATAATGTGGAATGTACATTTTGTGTCTAGAACCCATATATTTTTTGTATCTTGAAGACTAGTTGTAAGAATTACATCTTAATCACTGTTTGATGCAATGTTTGCTGATTCAACAGAGTTCTTATGATAGTCTTTTTTTTTCCTCTACATTCCTTTTCTAGCGGCTGTCCCACAAATCCAACAGCCTTTGCTCTTCCGAGGTACTTAGACCTTTACTCTTTGATCTACTTCTACGATTTTTTTGTTCCTCTTTTTTTTTTTGTCTTCCTTTTTGAATTAAAAAGTGCTCCTGAATCAACAATTATTTTCTTATTTTAACGGTTCAAGTGGGCCCGACAAGTTCGGGCCCATGTCTCTTTTTCAAATTCCTTGCAAGTCTTCTTGAAATCCTTTATCATAGGATATCGTGGAGCTTGGTTTCGATGCAAGGTAATTCGGCTATCAATACGTAAATGTAACTTGACTCTAGCATATCTATACGAAAACAAAAAGTCATGTGCAAGAATCCTTTGAGCTTGACATAGGAAACACTTGGTGAACTAACAAGATTTTCACTTACTGTCTTCTTTGTGTGCTTAAGTTTATTTGGTAGCCACACTTTGCAACTTTTCGCTCCATGTGGATATCTTATAAAGATCTATGTAACTTACGTAGGATGTCTTTTTCTTGGTGATGTGAGTAGATGAGGTAATTTGTTTGGATTTTATCCAAACAAGATAACTCCCCAAAACTTATGATCCTTAATAATAATGTGGAATGTACATTTTGTTAGAACCCATATATTTTTGTATCTTGAAGACTAGTTGTAAGAACTACATCTTAATCACTTTGATGCATGTTTCTGATTCCAAAGAGTTCTTATGATGTCTTTGTTTTTCTACATTCCTTCAGCTGTCCCACAAATCCAACAGCCTTCGCTCTTCCGAGGTCTTGACTTAGACCTTTACTCTTTGATCTACTTCTACGATTTTTTTGTTTGTCTTTTTTTTTTGTTTGTCTTCCTTTTTGAATTAAAAAGTGCTCCTGAATCAACAATTATTTTCTTATTTTAACGGTTCAAGTGGGCCCGACAAGTTCGGGCCCATGTCTCTTTTTCAAATTCCTTGCAAGTCTTCTTGAAATCCTTTATCATAGGATATCGTGGAGCTTGGTTTCGATGCAAGGTAATTCGGCTATCAATACGTAAATGTAACTTGACTCTAGCATATCTATACGAAAACAAAAAGKCATGTGCAAGAATCCTTTGAGCTTGACATAGGAAACACTTKGTGAACTAACAAGATTTTCACTTGTGTACTTCTTTATTGTGCACTTAAGTTTATTTGGTAGCCACACTTTGCAACTTTTCGCTCCATGTTGATATCTTATAAAGATCTATGTAACTTCTGTAGGATCTGTCTTTCTTCGAGTGATGTGAACATAGACAATATAACCAAACCTTCTAAGATGAGGTAGCTCTTGTTTGGATTTTATCCAAACAAGAGATAACCTTTTCCCAAAACTTATGATCCTTAATAGGACTAATGTGGAATGTACATTTTGTGTCTAGAACCCATATATWTTTTGTATCTTGAAGACTAGTTGTAAGAMCTACATCTTAATCACTGTTTGATGCAATGTTTGCTGATTCCACAGAGTTCTTATGATAGTCTTTGTTTTTCCTCTACATTCCCTTTCTAGCGGCTGTCCCACAAATCCAACAGCCTTCGCTCTTCCGAGGTCTTGACTTAGACCTTTACTCTTTGATCTACTTCTACGATTTTTTTGTTYSTCTTTTTTTTTTGTTTGTCTTCCTTTTTGAATTAAAAAGTGCTCCWGAATCAACAATTATTTTCTTATTTTAACGGTTCAAGTGGGCCCGAGAAGTTCGGGCCCATGTCTCTTTTTCAAATTCCTTGCAAGTCCTCTTGAACTCAAAAGAGCCATTCTTCTCACCTTTTTGGAAGGATCTTACACGCCACTAGACCAAGTAGTTTTTGGTCCAGCGGCGTATCTTCACAATTAAAACTCAATGATCTTATTCGCAACTCATAGGTCTTTTTATGTTTTACATAGAACTCTTTGGGTTTTGGATATAAAGTTCATGTTTTGTCATGCCTTGAATCCACCTACCTAGAAGAACAGACAAAGATGTCTTTTTCCTGATGAATTTTTTATGTAAACACAACTATCATATTTGCTTCCTCGAAATCTCTTGATAAAACATACCAATTCTTTTGTTTCTTTCTTTGTGTATCTATGAGGTTGAGCTTATGTAGTAGATTGTCGAAAGAATAAATAAAAAAACTCAATGATCCAATGCATCTTACAATCAGTAGCATTAGGAAGATAGGCATGCATTAAGTCCAAAACAGGAATCAGTCAACATTAATTGTTACTTAGAAATCATCTTAACACGCTGCATATTGGATATGCTTTTCTGTTACTAGATATAAACAGTTTGAACTGATGTAAAATTTCAACATCTTTTCTTTTTAATGGTTTATTAGATATTGGATATAACCAATGAAAGTGGAGTACTAAGATATAAGCTGAAGTATCTTGACTTTCCAGATGAAGGTGAGTTTAATCCTCCATTGTATATATATCTTTTTTGTTTTAACTATTATCAGTATTTAGCTTGACAATCGTTTGTACATTATATATGTTTCAGCGTTAGATAATGCAAAAGTCTTTGAAACGCCTGAAGGTGGAACGGAGAGTCACCTAATGGTTCGTCCCACATATCCACCACATTATCATGAAGGTGAATACCATAATCACAAGGGTGACCTAGAACCTCTTGTCGTCGTTCATGATTCTTGGAAAGTTGGAGATTTAGTTGATTGGTGGAGAGATGATTGTTACTGGTCTGGAGAAATTGTGGCGATGAAGGGTAAGAAATCATTTCAGGTATGAAACAGGTTGCTATTGTGACGTTTGTTATTGTTCTTTAGTTTATGCTTTTACTACTTGTCTCTGGGCGTTTTGTTTTTGTTCTGCAAGTTTTCTAAAATATATTGAAAGGTTTGTAAGGAGTGTGAAGTGAAGTACACATATGCTAAATGAAACTGCCGATAATATATTTTGCAGATTGAATTGCTGTTGGAAAGTGCCTTGTACAGTGGTTAGTTTTCATTTCTTATATGTGATATTGTATTTGTTTCTGAGATTTATCTAATAGCAAAACCTCAATTTACTCTATTCATAAAAAGTTTTAAACTTCAAGTTCTTGAATATGAATAGCTTTGAAAGTACTGTTTATGACTTTGGTATCCTCATTTGCATAGTTGCTCACCTTGTTTGATCACATGTTATTGTTGTAGGATGGGCAAAAGTGTGCTAAGCTCGTGAAACCTAAGAATGAAGGTTAGATTTTCTATCTATACGAACATTTGTCTCCAATGGTTATTTGGTTGGTTGAATTGCTTGGTGTTCTTGAACATATAGTGGAAACATCTGTTTTGACTTGTTTTTACTTTAGATAAAGAAATCGCAGATGTTTGCAAAACTGGAGAAGAGCAAACAAAGAAAGCCACACAGCAAGTGAAAGGCGATGGAGGTCTTCGACTAAACATCATGGAATCAGATTCAATTGAAGCTGCTGTTTTGGACATAGAAGAGCTTATTGTACGACTTGGGTGGCTAAAAACCAAATTGAATCCGGATCTTGGAGAAGGTGCAAAATCTTATTGGAAGTATGAAGATTACCGCCGTGAGTGAGTAAGAAAAAGCCAAGTATATGAGCAGAGGCTGTTGGTATCTTCTTTTTTAAAACCTTTGAATGCTTAAAAACTAGTTTCAAGTTTTGTACATATGTTTTAGATTTTGTTGGAAACGAATGTGCTTGGTAGACATTTTGAACTGCTTGACACACAAGGTTTCTTTAGAGTGAATTCAACTCTTCCATAGATCACCTCAGCAACCTGTTTGATACAAACTAATATTTTCTGGGAGGAAGATGACGTACCAATAACAATTGCCTTTTCCTCCTTTCCTTTGATCCTCCGAGAGAGATTCTCTATTACTGCCCACAGAGTTTATACCCCATTCTAAAGAGTAATTGAATCACCTCTCGACCAAGTGCAAAACTTTACCACTACTTTTTTCTCCAGTTAAATCGTCTTTCCGTCGAAGATTCTCCAGGAGTATAAACCTATTTTTTTTGTCATTCCGGAGAACTTCTTGATCGTATTTTAGTGATAGGGACAGGCGACATCTGAAGATGGTTGGAGGGGCAGATCTTTCAATAGATATTCACAAGAGTCTAGTTTGGTTCTCTCCTCAATAGTCGAAGGGACAGATCTTTCACTAGACATTCACAAGAGTCTAGCTTGGTTGTCCAGAGGATTCAATATGAGTTATAATGCGTATTATTTTTGAGTTTGCGGATTAACCTGTATTTTTTTGAGATGAAGGGTAAAGTTGCAAAAGTTGGTGAGTTAGAGGTTTTTTTTGCAGAAAACCTAAAATAATTTTTTTTTAACACGTGTCAATATCTATCAACACACTTGACACGTGTCGCGATTATATGAGTTAATAAATTAGAGAAACCAAGTTTTATATATAAGATTATAACTTTTAAAATTTAGAAACTTTGATTAGAAAATTTAAAAACAATATTAAATTAAATAATTAATTTTAAAAATTGGTTGGGCTTAAATTTATGGATATTCCTGAATTTGTTCGGGTCGGATTTGCATATCTTCGTGGATTTGCGAATCTTCCTAGATAAGGTAGGATAGATGCTTTGTTCATTAGGGAAGAACCAAGCAAGACATAAACGTAGGATAAGACGAGATCCAGTGAAATTCGTTCTTTAACCGTTTTTCGACAAAGCGGTGATGTATTATAACAATATGGTCAAGACAGTCTCCGAAAATACAGCAACTCGGCCCACCATCGACAAAGAGGATAAGGTGTTCGAGGAGGACATCGGGCACTGCTCCTCCCCTAGGACGTACGCTCATTGGCTTACATGCCGGTTTTGGCAACCAGTCATATTGTCGCTATGTATGGTTTGAGTGATGCCGTGGACGGTCCTAATCTTTGCCTACGTACGGTATTCATTCTCTCCTTCAATCAGAGTGTTTGTAGATCAGTCTTGCTATATACAAAACTTATTCCTAAATATCACAACACATGGTTTCTTTTTCAATAACTTAGCAATTGAAAACATATTATTCGTCAAATATGGCACACATAGGACCGTAACATAAAGTGATTAATCCACGAAGACTAAGTTTGTCTTATTAGTCGCCAAAGTAACATGACGGTTCTAAATCTAGGACAAGGAAAGATATCAATACTAGCAAATTATAAGTCTTAATTTTCTCTTAAGCTGGTGTGAAGCACCCGTGTAATTTATACGACTATACCGGAAAGGCTGTCAGAAGAATTTGACTTTGGAGCATTGAGTAGAGTGACAATATTGGACCACTATTTGTCATTTAAGACAAGACGACCAAGCAGATTAGAATTGGTGAGGACATAATTTTGTTTCTGAGTGGAGTTATCCTGTATTGCCGAACCGCGTACTATCCAAGCCATAAGAAATTGATATACTTACTCACGATTGCGCTTCACCACACTCTCCTTGACTACCAGACAATAGCTCTTTTCGCAGCAGTATTCGGAGAAAGGTTTATATTCATCAAGATCCTCCTACATAAGCTTCATTTCTCCGTAGAAATTATTAGATTATATGGTTTTATAAATTCTGATTGTGGTTTCATACTGATAAGAACCGTTTATTGTAGCCGGTTTAGTATTGATTTTTAGTATAAGATACATTTGTAAACGTTGTAACAGAGTAACTTGGATAACAAACTTTTCTATTTTCTTCTTCTTCACCGAGAGCTCAAGCTCTCTTTCATGGTGATTTCAATTTCTTCAAGTTCTAATATGGTATCAGAGCGATTTGCTCTTCTCTTCCGCTGATTCTCTTCAAGTATCGATTCTCTCCAATTCCACTCAAGAACAATTTTCTTGAGATTTCGAATTGATGAGCCGTTCATCTCGAAACTTGATTTCGTGTGAAATTACTCTTCTAATCTTTGTGATTTGTGACATTCAACGATTCTTTACATCAATCGTTCTTTTGATTCTTCTTATTCTTGTTCACTAAGATCGTATTTGTCTTGGATTGAGCAATCAAGATTCTGAACTTTTATTCGTCAAATTACTGGAGCTTGGATCATCTTCGATGGCTTCTTCTGAACATCATACGGTTTCTGATTCTGCTGGCAACACTGGCAACACTGAAACGGTAGCTTCGCTTTCAGATCCAACCTCCAATCCACTATATATTCATAGTGCGGATCATGTCGGTATATCTATAACACCCCCATTTCGTAAATTTTTAAAAAATTTCTTATGTATTCTTACCGAATCTTGTCAGATTTTTCTACTGCGGAAGACTTAACAATTTTAACCCAAATCCACACAATTTCAAATTTTAAGTTCAACTTAACTTACTTACTAACCATTTCGATTAAACTCGAAACAATTTATTTAAATAAATTCTAACTCAAATTAAACTCAAAATTCCTAATTAATCTCAAATATTCTATCTCGAAAATGTCCATCGCATGACTGCATCAAAATCAACAAAAAATACTCAAAACTCAGCAACGACAATAACTCATCCTCCGCCTCCATGTCCCAGCTCTCGATCATCTTTCACTGCGTCGCGCGGTGGATCATACACATAATTGCTTGAGGCGTCGTCATAACAAGATACGAAACAATTCAACGAAATAGGCAAGATATGTTAAGTGATATTGTGCATGCTTGGTTCCCAAGCAGCAGCGTCAAGTCACACTCAAGACACGTGCATCAGCGGAACCTCAAGTCGACAAACAGCATACATAACCAAAACAATCAAGCACAAACGCCAAATTACTACAATTGCACCACGGTCATGCTCTTAGAGTTCTGATGACTTAAAAGCGACAGAAGAGGTTAATAGAACACGCCATGGCACACAACAAAACAAATTCGGATTTAGAATACGATCCCAAAATAACCTCACAAACAATCTTATAAAAGATCCTTAAGCGATGCACTGACGAGGCCTTGTACCGCTGATCAGCCTCACCACAGCAAGATCGACATGGTGATGACGAAAACTCCGCAAAGCTCCTCAAAGCCGATCCGCGCTTAGTCAATCTCAAAAACAATCTCCTTGAGATCAGGACAGATCGGATTCTCAAATGGTCTCTCTCAGCCTCTACAAGCGGCAGCCATCAAAACATGCCAAACAGATCCAAACTGATCTAAAAGCGCGCGGATCCAGGAGAAGGCCTGTCGGTTTTTCTTCTAAGGATTGAGTGTGTTTTCCTTCACGAGCACTCGATCTGGACTCCTTTTACACACGCTGGGACTCTCCAGCCACAAACAAACACAGATCATAATCGGATCCATAGACCAAAAATGAATCCAAGGACAAATCGCTTACCTTTTGCGATTTAGCAATCAAGGATAAATCTCAATTCTCGATGGATCCTTTCACTACAGCCACGAATCCAGACCAACACCATCAGAAAAAGTCTTAGATCGACCCAAAAACACCAACCAAAAGGGAGAAACACTTACCAAAAATGCTAGCTCTTTCCCACGGACAGATCTCTATCAAACGGTTAAGGATCTCTCGATTTCTCTCTAAGGCTGCTCAAGTTTCTTTCTGATTTCTCTAAGTGTTGGGCGGCCACAAACTCGACAATAGGTCTTTATAAAATCGAGTTTTAGGTTAAGTCCGGAAAGACTTAGAAATTTATCGAATTTTAGGTCTATCGGACCAATTTTGCATAACTTCTTTCCAGCCTTAGGAAACTCGAGTTTTAGCTTCCAAAAGTCGATCCCCACAATAAAAATCAATTTGGCCCGGTTCGAATTGATTTTGTCCCATCAGACCCCAAATTGACCCGTATTAGACCGTCCGTCGGTCCATATGATAAACTCTCGGCCAAAATCATATCCCGCCCGTCCAACTTGTCCAAAGGCCAACCAAATAAGATTTTAGGATAGTCCTTGTCCTAAAATATATCCATGTCTGAAATATTAGGGATGTTGTTCTTACGGTCCCTTCACGGTCCCTTCACGGTCCCTCGGATGGTCCGTGTGTCCGAATTCAGACAAATCTTGTCCGAATATTATCATATCCGAATCTTATCCTGTCCGAATCTTATCATGTCCAAAATTTTAGGATCAATGTCCGAACGATCCTCGACTGTCCCTTGTCCTCTGCAGGGCCCTGAAATGTCTATTCGGACAGCCTTGTCTAACGACCATCATATGAAAATGGACCAACCTTGTCCAATTATCCACTCTTGTCCAAAAATTCCCAAAATGGCAAGGTCTTGTCCGAAATTTCCCAATCCGGACATATCGTCGTCGGGAGGTAGTCATCCGCGTTCATCGGACGTCGATCCGTCGTGCGATGATTCGATCATACCCGATTACCGTATCGCGTCCGGACGTCCTGTTCGTTCGTATGCAAATCACATCCGTAAGTACTGTCCGTACGTCCGTAGACCACCATCCGTACGTATTATCCGTACGTCTGCGTCCGTCGTCTTGTCGTATGTCAGAACCGCATCATGCGTCTTGTCGTGCGTCCGAGACCACCATCATGCGATTCCAAACATCGGACTTTTCGAATTCTCATTCCGTCTAGCCCAACATCGGCATTTCTAGCCTTTCCGAATTTACGTCGTCTTGAGGAATAGGTTGCGAGTGCTTACATATCCCTTGTCTCTGAGAAATTGACTGGATTAGGGAATTTTAATACATGGAGAAGGTCCATGATTATGGCTTTAGGAGATAGAAATAAGGTAGTCTTCATGAATGGATCATATCCAGAATTAGATGATACACATCCTGACTTTGGTTCATGGTTTCGTTGTAATAGCATTGTGTGTACATGGATTGTAAATGATGTGGATAACTCGATTGCTAAGAGTGTTATGTACTTAGATACAACTAGACATATGTGGCTTGATATTCATGATCAGTTTAAACAGAGTGATGGTCCAAGAACTGCTGAGATTAAGCAAATGATCTTTACAGAAATTCAAGGATCTCAAAATATTAGTGAATACTATACAAGATTGAAACAGTTGTGGGAAGAACTGAAGAATCATGAAAGTCCTTATAGTTGTTGCTGTTCAAGGAATAATTGTCTGAGTTTAAGGAAATTGCTTGACAAGGAAGAACAAGACAGAGTTTTGAAGTTTTTGATGGGATTAAATGACACCTACAAAGCCATAAGAGGTCAGATTTTGATGATAGAACCAAAGTCGTCAATAACAAAAGTCTTCAACCTTGTGTCATAGGAAGAAAGACAGAGAAGTATGAGTAGTGGTCATGCAACTAATACAGCAGTATTTCAATCATCACATAGTGAAGCTCATGTTGACTCAGTTGTGGCTGCTTATGGTTATAACAAAGGCAAGATAAGAACTATATGTTCACATTGTGGATTACAAGGACATACGGTTAATAAGTGTTACAAGTTGCATGGATATCCACAAGGATACAAGATTCCAAATGGAAATGGTTCTCAGAAAGTTTAGAATCAGTCAATCAGTAAACCACAGCAGCAATGGTCTCAGAATCAAAACAAAGAGAATGTTGTCAACATGGCTATTCAGGATGTTAATTCCAATATTACAGCCATTCAAGACCAGAAGGATGTTGATCAGGGAAATTTCACTACAGAACAAGTCCAAAATATGCTTAACAATTGTTCTCAGATTTCAGGTAGTACTTTTACTCTCCCTGATGGATCAGTCTCAGTCTCTCAACCACAACCTCATATCATTCCACATACACAAACCAATTCAGTTAATTCTTTTCACATTCTTTCATCTATGGGAATGCAGAATGGCCTTAATTTTGGTAAAACTACTTGGATCATAGATACAAGAGCTAGTTGTCATATTTGCTTTGATCTTAAATGTTTTTCTGAAACGGTTCATATAAGTAATACCTCTGTTACTTTGTCTGATGGTGCACACATATCTGTCACACTTTCCTTACAATCTTTTTCAGGAGTCTTCTCCAGACTACATGATTGGTAAAGGAAAGATCCAAAACAATCAAGATTTAGACATTAAAGACATTCAATCTATTTCTCAAGATTCTCAAGCTCAATCTATTTTTCAAGCTTCTCAAGCTCATTCTGCTTTTCAAGTCACCTCTGAAACATGGCATCAAAGACTTGGACATGCTTCTTCAAAGCAAATTCAAATTCTTTCTAAACTTTTAGGTTTTTCTAATAAACCAAATCATGATTTGTGTAAAGTTTGCCCTCTTTCAAAACAGAAAAGATTGATTTTTCATTCTTCAAATAAGCATGCTGAAGCACCATTTGATTTGTTACACATAGATACATAGGATCCTTTTCATTTACCTACTTTAGAAGGATATAAGTATTTCTTGACTATTGTAGATGATTGTACTAGAGTCACATGGGTCTATCTGATGACAAATAAAAGTTCTGTCTCAACTGTTTTACCTGATTTCCTCAAAATGATTGAAACACAATATCAGAAACAAGTAAAAGCAATTAGATCAAACAATGCACTTGAACTATCTTTCACCTCCTTGTTGAAATCTAAGGGCATTCACCATATGTTTTCCTGTCCTTATAGTCCTCAACAAAATTTTGTGGTTGAACGTAAGCATCAATATATTCTGAATGTTGCTAGATCTTTGCTTTTTTAATCGAATGTTCCACTTCAATATTGGGGAGATTGTGTTCTTACAGCTATTTACCTTATAAACAGAACTCCATCTTCTTTGCTTGATTTTAAAACACCATTTGAGCTTCTTACTTCTAAAATTCCATATTATGATCATTTAAAAGTTTTTGGATGTCTCTGATTTGCTTCTACATTGATAAAGGATAGACACAAATTCTCAAAAAGAGCTACTGCTTGTGTGTTTCTTGGTTATCCACTTGATCACAAGGGTTACAAGGTTTTAGATCTTGAAACTAACGTTATCTTTATTACTAGAAATATGGTGTTTCATGAATCTATTTTTCCTTTTGCAAAGTCACCACCTGTTCAAGAGATTTTTGATCAAGATGTGCTTCCTTTACTTATTCCAGATTCACCATTTCCTGCTTCATTTGATCTAAGTCCTGACTCTTATTTCACACATGTTTCTCTTCCTGAATTTGATTGTCATTCCTTATCTGAAACTATTTCACCTATATCTGATTCTATTCTACATCATGATGACTCTGCTCCATCTTCTGCATCATTGTCACCTTCTTCACATTCACACACAGAACCAAGTGTTTCTATTCCACATCATGATGACTCTGCTTCATCTTCTGCATCATTGTCACCTTCCTCACATTCACACACAGAACCAAGTGTTTCAGTTCTTATAATCAAAACTAAAAGAAAAACTAAAGCTCATGCATATCTTGATGAATATCACTGTTACCTATTAAGAGATTCTTCTGCATTCCCTACTCATTTTACATACACCACCTCATATCATATTTCTTCAGTCTTATCCTTTGATAAGATATCACCTGATTACAAACATTTCACTCTCTCCATTACTACTACATCATTACCTAAATCTTTTACTGAGACTGTGAAATCAGATGAGTTTAAGGTTGCTATGCATTCTGAAATGAATTCTCTAAAAGCTAATGGTACTTGGTCTGTTTGTGAGCTTCCTCAAGGTAAACATCCAGGAGGTTGTAAATGGGTGTAAACTATAAAATACAATCTTGATGGCAGTGTTGAAAGATTTAAGGCAAGACTTGTTGCAAAAGGCTATACACAACTTGAGGGAGTGGACTATCTTGATACTTTTCACCTATTGCTAAAATGGGTACTTTCGGATTATTGTTGAAACTTGCTGCTATTAATAATTGATCAATCACACAACTTGACATTAGCAATGCCTTCTTGAATGGAGATTTGGATGAGGAGATCTACATGTCAAATCAACAGGGTTATTCTGTATTGACAGGGCAAGCTAATCTTCCTAAAAATGTTGTGTGCAGATTGCATAAATCATTGTATGGCCTAAAGCAGGCTTCTAGACAATGGAATCAGAAGTTGTCCTCTGTGATATTGAGTGCAGATTCATTAGAGCTCCCTCTGATCATTCCTTATTTTTGAAATCAACCGAAGATATTTTTTTGGCTATACTAGTTTATGTTGATGATATTCTAGTAGTTGGAAATAATGATAAAGCAGTTCAAGATTTCAAGATTACTTTGCAGTCAGCATTCAAACTCAGAGATATTGGTCCAGCAAAGTATTTTCTTGGTTTTGAGATTGCTATAAATTCTTCTGCAATCTGTATTAATCAGAGAAAATATACCTTAGAACTACTTGAAGATGCTGGCTACTTAGGTTGTAAACCTGTTTCAGTACCTATGGAGCCGAATATTAAACTCTCGGATACAACAGGAGAACGTCTGGATGATGCATCAGTATATAGGAGAATTGTTGGTAGACTTCTATATCTTACTCACACTCGACCTGATATCATTTTTGCAGTACATAAGTTGAGTCAATTCATGGCAAATCCAACCTCATCTCACCTACAAGCTGCTTACAAAGTTCTTAGATATCTAAAACAGAATCCAGGTCAGGGTTTGTTCTACTCTGCAACATCAGATACTAAACATACAACTTTTTCAGATGCAGATTGGGCATCGTGCCCGGATTCTAGGAGGTTTGTTACTGGTTATTGAGTGTTCTTAGGCAATTCTCTGATTTCTTGGCGTTCAAAGAAACAACCAACTGTTTCTAGAAGTAATTCTGAAGCTGAATACAGAGCTATGGCTGGCACTACTTGTGAGTTGATTTGGTTAGCTTCATTGCTTAAGGATCTTCACTGTCCCATTATGGATCCAGTAACACTATATTGTGACAACCAATTAGCTCTACACATTGCTTCCAATCATGTGTTCCATGAACGTACAAAACATATTGAAATTGATTGTCATGTGGTTAGAGATAGATTACAAAATGGTTTCTTGAAGACTTTGCATGTGAAATCAGGAAACCAACTTGCAGATCGCTTTATCAAAGTTGTTCAACCAGGGATATTCAAGCACTTAATACTCAAGATGAATGTTCATAGTCTATTCCTTCCATCTTGAGGGAAGGCTATTAGAGTATATGGTTTTATAAATTCTGATTGTGGTTTAATACTGATAAGAATCGGTTATTATAGCCGGTTTAGTATTGATTTTTAGTATAAGATACATTTGTAAACGTTGTAGCAGAGTAACTTGGATAATAACAAATTTTTCTATTTTCTTCTTCTTCACGGAGAGCTCAAGCTCTCTTTCATGGTGATTTCAATTTCTTCAAGTTCTAATAGAAATCATTTAAAAGGTTGTCCGTCTTACTTGAATGCGCTAATTGTTTAGCTCATTATAACATATATTGTTTCATGCAGAGTTAATCTTGACTTTTATAAAATTACTCTAATAGATGTTTGGGCCTTTGCAAAAGAAATTAATTGCTCGGGCTTAGGATGGTTGGACCAATTATATTTTTGAATGGGTATTTTACGTTATATTGTCTTATATCGTGGATCGTTGGGATAACTTTAAACCTAATGGTTTATTTTAGATAACCTTCGCCTTTTCAACATTTGTAAAAATCTGAAAAATACCTTTCAATCAGAATTTAAATTAATCAAAATTTATCCTCATTTCGGTATATTTAGTATAATTGGTATAACTAGTGGAAAGAAGCGCGGTAAAACTGATACACCTAGTTATCTAGGTTGTACCAATTGTACCTAGTATTACTACTAGTTATACCAGTTATACCAGTTATAACGCGTTTGTTTCCACTCGAACCTAGGACGCATCCCATATGAATAGCCGGTCTGAACCATCTGAGTTGCTGTGTTTTGTTGGTATAACTCTCAGATAAGACTATATAACCCCATTTGATCGAAATTCAATTACTATTTTCATTTTTTAGGAAAGGTGAAAGTTATGTAGAATAAACCATTAGGTTAAAGGTTGTCCTAGAATTTGATCCTTATATTGTTCTATCAATTTTCATTTCAAACTTGTGGCACAAACCAAGATTTCTTGGAAGGATACATATTGATGCTAGAAAGAGATTCTTCGATAGACAAAGGACACATCATGCTACCCCTCGACCATTAACAATGTCTTTGGACCGTTGACATAATGGGTTTGTGTTAAGAGTATATTGTGTAATCTATATTTGAGTTCTTGTGGGGCTCTGTTTGATAAACATTTCTTGTGGGATTTGAGAAGAAATAACTATATGTTTTAATGAACGTCTTTATAAAAGTTTGTAAAGAAGACGAAATACAACAGATGGACAGGGTAAGAATATTTTGAAGATCCGATGATTGTCACATGAGATTGTCGGGAGATAAGCAGGTATATGTGTGTATGTAGTTTTTCTGGCTAACAAACAGAGTATGTTTTTTGGAGTCAAGATCAACGGTTCTAACTTATCTTGCAGCTTCATTATTAGATATGGTTGTGTTTAGGACTTTAGAAAATTTTACACCCTTATCAGCATTATACCACCGTTTTTGCTTTGTTTCTCTCTTTTGTCCACATTAGCTTCTCTTTCATCGCCATTTTCAGATTCACATATGATTCAGTGGTCATACATGAAATTGGCATATATCATCTCAGCTTTACTGTTGATATATTGTTGCAAATTACATGTGCACTTATCGATTATATTATCATGCTTCCCAAAAAAAAAAAAAACTAACAACATTGCCAAATTCATAAAGCTAGCTAGCAAACGTGAAACACAAAATCTAATTTATTTCCATTTTAATTTCGCTTTTTCATTTATACTTTTCAAAAGATGTTTGATTTTACACTAAAATGTTGTTTTATAGTAATTATGATAGTTGAATATAAATTCAAACGAATAAATTACTTTATGGACCTTAATATAATTAATGGTGATCCAAACTTAATGACTAATCTATACTTCTTTTACTAGAGTCAAAACATGGAAATTCAAAGTAATTAAAAAAAAAGTAAAATTCTTCAGTTTCACTATAGTTTTTTTTGTTTTTCTGTATAAATGTATAATGGCTTAAAAGTTTGTTGACCGAAAACTAAGGCTAACAAATAGATTATGACCTCAAAGTTAATTAGTCCATCCGATAGGGCTTTAGTTAATGCAAAACAAATTATTCATATCTCGTTTATGTTATAGATTATTGTGAAACACAACACGCATTACACACGAATTGGAATAAGATGATATTGATTTCCGTAAATATAAAATAATTAATTGGTCGGGTACAACGTCCCTATTTTATATCAATGACAAATAAAATCAAGAAGAATCCTTATAATGTTAGAAACGTAAAAGATTCCACTTAATTTTAAAATGCTGTTTATACTACATAATTCAATAACTAATCAATATAATAAGGGGTTGATTAGGTATTCAGTAGTTAAGAAGGCAAATTAAAGAAAGTGTTGAATAAATTCAAGCACCGGCCATAGTTATTAGTCAGCGTCGGCTAAAGCGAAATGAGGGCGCACCGTCAGCATCAAAACAACGCGAAGCAGAGGAACAAACCACTCGGAACTTGTGTGCGTGTGAGGTCTCACGTGCCGCAAGTGTCGGTGGATGCACGTTCGATATAATCACACTGACGGACTCCAGAGACAGGATTAAAAGTACAAAGTCAAAAAGGAGATAGAGAGTGAGGAAAGCGAAATTCTGATTTTTGTATTTTTTTTTTTTGTACTCTTTTCTTAACTCCTACTTATTTACTTACGTTAGTTTGTTTTAAAAAATTGTTGTTTAGAATAAAACCACGTAATTGTTCTTATTTACCACTTCTAATTTTGAATTTTATTTACATTGTAATTTTAACGTGTTATCTAATGGTCCGAGCAAATACATGATTCGAGCATTTGGACGTGAGACCGAGCATGAGCTTGGTTATAAGAAACGGTTCGATAAAATGTCAGTATGCCTATCTTTAATCACAACTACCAAATCATGTAGAAGCATCAAGTTTTGACTTTACTGATTTTTATCGAAATATCTAAGAAACACTCTACACTATATAAGACCGATATCCAATTTTCCTATCTTATATTGCACGTCCACTTTCCTAGCAGTCGAGACATGAGCGCTATATCAGACGTCTATTGATTTCCTACAAACATTTAAATATATAATATGTTTTCAAATTGATTTATTACAAATATTATGTGATCATATTGGATCGCATACGAGATTAGATGGGATTATAATCGAAACTGTATAGAACCTAAAATGATTAACTACAATCACTTTCTACATATGGTTTTGAAATACATTATTTTGGTTTTATCTATAATTAGGTTATTTTTCCTTCTGTTTCTTAAAAAAATGATTTTTTAGAGTTTTCACATATATTAAGAAACAATAATTATTTTAGTTATACCAACATTCTCTTATTATACTAAACATTTTTCAATAACTATGAACTAATAATAATCTAATAAATAAAATTATTTTTAACCATCGTATCTTGAAATTTACTATTTATTAATATCAATCAATAAAACATAAAGGACAAAAACTAATAAATCAATTTTTGTGGAACAAAATAAAAAAAAAAAGCTAAAACATCAATCCTTTAGAAAGAGACGGAGTAATTAATAGTCTCTCAAGAGAGACACACCGACACACCCATGCATGGAAAGCAAACGAAACATAAACCTTCGTGAGAGAAAGAATCCTTCAAGTAATATAGCCACACTAAGCCAATAAGATACCGATTTTGACGTTACAAATTATAAAAGATTGGCTACATATTGCTTTTCGTTATCTCCGTAGCCACATAATAGATACGGAGTAAGACTGTAGCTAAATACACCTATATTTCCGTGGGTTATATCCGTCGCCAATTGCGTAAAATCTACCAAATCCAATCCTTAACAAATTTGTTGCAATTTATGTTGGAATAAATACAAACTAAATTCATAGCCATTTAGCTATGTAATAATAAAATAACAAAGATTAATAACGGACTTTTCGCCGCTAAAATATAATTTTTATCATAGCTATAAATTTTTTATATCCATAAAAGTAGCTATATATCCGACATTTTTATAGTGAAATCATATTAGTAAAGATTAATCAATTAGTAAATAATATATATATATATATAATTTTTTTTTTTGGTTTAGTATAACATATATTGTTATGTATAATCTTCAACACATAATGGTTCATGGAAATCGGATTTGCATGATTAGATTTTATAAAATGGTAAGATACTAGATCAAAACAAGGTGAGGATGAACCAAAATTAGTCTTGAAACTAACGTTGACAAGAATTAACCAAAACACATAAAACGAGGAGTCGAAGACGGAGAACCTAAAGTTAATTTGGCATTGGTTATATATTTAATAACCGGGAGGAGAAAACAATCATCGATCGATCTCAATTGGGTTCGCCGTCGAACACGTAGGATAAGAAACCACATGGTTGTTTTAAGACCAACGCAGAGTCAATGATTGGACCCAATGTGAATTTCCCAAATTGTCATTAGCCATCACACGTGGACGACAGGACGGATTCGTCTTCTAATGCTCTACCTGCACCACGTCGTACAATAACATATCCCCAATTCATCGTACGTATTGTTTATTTAAGCGTAATTAAGCCACTACGTGCTTTAATGCTTCGTTAGCTACCCTTTCCTTCTCTGTACTTCTTAATCTCAATATTTTTTTAATAATAAGATATATACCGAGATAAAGCCCAAATATCATCTATACAGATTATTCATGTCTATTATATTATTGTTAAAATATGTACCTACGTATTACTCGTTATATGGGTTTTACCTATTTATATAAATTATATTTTAATAATTCTTGTGTTTGACAAAAATTAAAAAAAAATAACTTTCTTCCTTTGAAGTATTGAACTTCAATGATACGTTTTAGAATTCTCAAGTATTTTTTCAAATAACTGATTGACAGTCTTCGATATTCTTTAAAATCTTGACAATTATCTCATTTTTGTAGGTCTTTACTCTCCAGCGATCGGTTTGAGAAACCACAAATATACACAAACAATTTAGCGTTAAAAGGATGAGAGTCTATATTAAATCGTTGTGTCTAGGAAATTATTAAAAAAAAAAACTCCTAGCGAGTAACGATGATTGATGATCTTTGCCGCTTACCAAGATCATGAATCAAGGAAAAATCCACTAGTGTTGATGAAGCAAGAGTTTGATGAAAACATTGGACGCAACAATCTCAAATCTTCAACGATGAGAAACCGGGACGATATGTCACCCTACCAAGGGTAAACTTGCGGAAGTTTCAAAAGATATGGTACGAGAGATATTTCTTATTTTTCAAAGCAGAAATTTTTTCACTGTTCTGCTAACTCGCTTCCACAATTAAATGTCAAATTTTTAATACAAATTGTTTAGAACCCTTATAAAATGAACAATTGTTTTTTTTTTTTCACTTTTAAAACAAATTTTCCTAATTCATATAGATTTACTAAACTTCAAAAAAAAAAAAATTATTCCTCATCTTTCAAATTATATGCAGATTGTTTAATTCATAATCTAGAACTCATTTGTAAATTTTATCCACTCGAACCTACTCCTACAATATATTTGCTCAATGATCAAAAGGAAAAGTTGAAGTGAACAGTAAGATAACTATAATAAATTTAACGTGCTCTAATTTTCAAATTATATCTTTGTCACTTTGGAAAATAGTAAATCCAATGAAAACCCAAAGACGAAAACAAAATATTTTCCGACAAAAAAAAAAATTCAATTAAATGTATATATGTATGTATAAGTCACAGGCACAAGAGCTGAATTAGCTGGCCACTCGTTATTATTCGTTTTCTCTTAAATAATTAATTTTTTTTGCCCAACGGGTTCTCTGAAACTAAGAAACTCGAACAGAGAATCCGGATGCTTTTCTCAGATTCTACCCTTTCCTAAATTTACCGATTTTCTCGGGAAACCCAAAAACTCTTTTTTTTTCTCGAGTAAAACTTTCGATCTGAAGTCAATTCAGATTCTTCAAACTTGGAAGCTCAAAGAAGAAGAAGAAGAAGAAAGAGAGAGTTGATTTGGGTTTTGTTTGTTGGATCAGAAAGGTCTCTGCTTTGATCTTTGTAGTACACGTGGCGAAATGGGTTGGACTTTGGAGTTGTGTTGATGATGTTCCAAGTCCCAGATTTCGTGTAATAACATTCTTCCTTATGTCTGTCTCCAATGCCTTTGTCTTGTTTTTTCTGATTAACTAACTAATCTCTCTCAGAAAGATCCTCAGATCCGTTTATAACTGAGAGAAAAAAATGATGAAGATGATGAGAAACAAACCGACAAATCTTCCGACGGCGGCGACTAATGGAGGCAGAGGTTCCGGTGGCGGCGGCAGGGAGTCAGGCGGTCATGATTGGGAAATGAGACCTGGTGGTATGCTGGTTCAGAAACGGAACCCGGATTTGGATCCTGTTGGAGCTCCACCACCGCCGATGATCAGAGTTAGAATCAAGTACGGTGCGGTGTACCATGAGATCAATATTAGTCCTCAAGCTTCATTTGGTTAGTTATCTCAATATTCACATGAAATTTATGGAATTTGGAAATTAGAATGGAATAGAGATTTAAAAGGTTTTTGATATTTATGTGTGGATGATTCTTGATTGATGCAGGGGAGCTAAAGAAGATGTTGAGTGGACCAACGGGTATACATCATCAAGATCAGAAGCTAATGTATAAGGATAAAGAGAGGGATTCAAAGGCGTTTCTTGATGTTTCGGGAGTGAAAGATAAATCCAAGATGGTGCTTATCGAAGACCCGATTAGCCAAGAGAAACGGTTTTTGGAGATGAGGAAGATCGCCAAGACCGAAAAGGCGTCTAAAGCGATTTCTGATATTAGCCTTGAAGTTGATAGGCTCGGCGGACGGGTAATGCCCTGCCCGCCAAGCTCTGTTTTTACTTTCTTAGGTTTTGTTTTTTCGATGAAATCATTATGTGGTTTTTTTTGTGTGTAGGTTTCGGCGTTTGAGATGGTAACTAAGAAAGGAGGGAAGATTGCGGAGAAAGATCTTGTAACGGTGATTGAATTGTTGATGAATGAGTTGATAAAGTTGGATGGGATTGTGGCTGAAGGAGATGTCAAGTTACAAAGAAAGATGCAGGTATGTAACCAAAGTCATCTCAGGACCGAAGATTTTCGCTATGTTCTTTAGTTGTAACATTTGGTTTCTATGTATATGCAGGTGAAGAGAGTGCAGAATTATGTCGAAACACTCGATGTCTTGAAGGTGAAAAACTCCATGGCTAATGGACAGCAGAAACATTCAGGTGCTCAGCGACTTGCACCGATTCAAGAACATAACAATGAAGAGAGGCAAGAACAGAAACCGATACAATCGCTCATGGACATGCCTATACAATACAAGCAGAAGAAGCAAGAGATCCAAGAGGAGCCAAGGAATTCAGGGTCAGGACCATTTGTGTTAGATTCTTCTACTAAATGGGAAACATTTGATCACCATCCCGCTACACCATTGAGCTCGACTACTGCAAATAATCATGCGATCCCGCCCAGGTTCAATTGGGAATTCTTTGATTGAAAACGTTCACGTTTGTGAAACCTTTTCTTTCTTTTCACTTGTATGCTTATAATTCTTGTGTGGAAATGTTTTTTTTTTTTCCAGGCTTCTTCTTCTTCTTCTTCATCATCATTATGATTCTTTTGATGTATTTAGATTTTTGTGTGGCGTTGTTTATCGTTCTGGGAAATAAACAGAGACGCTACAGAGAAGTGATTATGAAAAATCTGTGATTCATGTGTGTTTCCGTTCTTCTTTTTCCTTGAAAATTTTCATTTGGTTTTTCTTACTTTTGTTGCAAGGGACTGAAACCTTCTTGATAGAAGAGAAAGTCTCTCTCTCTCTCTGTCGGTTTGTTTTTTTTTTTCAACTTTGAAGGATTCAAAAAAGTAGACAATGAGTGGGTCTTCTAAGACCTAATATCATTTCAGGAACAAATGTTAAAACCTTTTTCTTCATCATCTTTTGTCAATAAGACAATTTTTACTTTTTTTTTAGAATGAGAAAAATCATACAAATCCAAAGTGGGCCATCTGATTTTTATTTTGTTCACAAAAATGGGGAGAGAGAAAAAAGTCGAAAACAGAGATTTTTTTTTTTTTTGGTTTTTATGTTAATAAAAGTGTTTTTATTTACAAGAGAATTTCACTAAGAGCCAAATATTTTTTCTTTGTAGTTTTTTAGTTAAGTTTTTTTAAAATAGAACTATTGGGGTCGATTTGTCTCCGGGAATGATAGTGAATACAAATCCGGTCTACCAAAATTGTGGGCTTGTGGTGAACTCCTTTGAACCATGGTTTTGACATCGGATACATCTAAAGCCTAAATGAATGATACATCTAAGCCTAAATGAACACAACGAAAACTCCATTTAACGATTTTGATTATTTCTATGATGTTTAGCGTTGATTAGTTCTTTTTAGGATGTTAAGTCGGAATACAATCTTAATTTTATCTTAGCATCCCTTATATGTACAATTTATTAATTTATTTGGACGAAAAGTATTTGATTCAAATTATCAGATTTTTTTTTTCTCTTGGAATATGGTGTAAAACTGCATTTTCAACTGTATACATTACCAATATAAAGTGTCATTGTTTACTTGTGTGCTTCTTTACATGTTTTCAAAATGAACAAGCCTAATAACGTGGTTTAACGCCCGAAAAAATGATCCAAATCTTCATGGCTATCTGCAACGCTATAACATCAGATACTCATTTTTTGCATTCTGCGGGGAGAAAACATCGAGGGCATGTTTATAGACATCATCCAAACCAGAAGCAACGTCAGTAAGATCAAGCATTTTGTTTCTCTATCTCTTCTAATTAGAATCAAACAGTTCAGAAATTTAAGAACTGAGTTACCCATCTCAGATCGCAAATTGACGAGATTTTATTGTGCAGTTTGAGCAATATTGCGTTGAAAAAAAAAGAAAAAAAATTATTAAACAAATTTCTAAAGGTAGAAAACTCGAGGTCGATGTCAAGAAGCATTCCAGGATTCGCATAAAACACAATATACGCCCAACACATCATTTCAACAATTATTTTCATCTCATCTTCACATGAGAAAAATATGAGGATGGGAGTTGAAAATCCTTCTTCAAACTTTTTTTTTTTTAATCCAAAAGCAGCATTAGACCATCCAATTTCTACAGTTGATGTTCGGTGTAGTTAATCAGTGCACGTCTAGTTGGATCAGTAATTTGGTTTTTAGCATTTCACCAATTATTTTTTTTCGCAAATGGCTGGAAAATGATTGGCATTGTCGCAAGAGAATCAGAAGCGATGACCACAAATTTACATTTTAAAGCGTAGATATTTATTAGAAAACTCAAATGGGTTAATGATGTAGAATGTAGAAGAAAAAAAATACTTACGTTTGTAAATTTTACATTAACGTGAATTTAAAACTAATGTACCACTTATCTATTTCTATTCTTATTTTCTGTTCTTTAAATTTTCTTACCATTTTGTGTCACCAAGCCATCAATACTATTCACCAAATATCAATTAATAAATTATTTTAGAAGAAGTCAATTATGTCTCACCATCAAATAATATATAATCATTTGGAAAAGTAATCATGCATATAGTTGACGTAAAGTACAGATTCACTCTCGTGATTAAATTAATAAAATGAGGCGCATATATACCCACAATCATATCCAAATTATCACTTAGTTCATGCAAGTAAACATAATTATTAACAATTAATTATAATAGATTGTATATAATCAATAAAAAAAGATGAAAAATTATGAGATTAGTAATCAAATTATACAACTATTACGGATGAAACATTAGTGAATTAGAAAACCATATTTATACATTACAATAATCAAGAATAACTCAAGCTTCGTGGCCTCTAAGAAGAATCATAATGGGACCAAGTTATGGCACGAAATGATAATATATTACCCTAAAAGATTAAATTTCAGTGGTTGTGGTGTCTCCACGAGAGAACCGACCAACTCGAGGGTTGTGCTTTGAGAGTGTGGACCAAAGATATAATCATCAAACGAAACGCACAAACACACTAAAAAAATCGGTAGGAGCTAAAATAAATGGTCGACTGTCGGTAGAAGAGGACAGAACAAGTAAGTAGTTAGAAGCAATTAATTATCAAAGTCTTTTCTTTCATATATACATATATGTATATATCAACTAGATCAGATTTGGGACTAATCTTGATACAATCATCACGTGAATACCGCAATATCAAAGAGTGTGTGTGGCCAATAGGAATTGACAAACAAAACGAAACAATTATTCAGTACTATTTATTTATTCAGTACAATGTTTTTTTTTTTTCATATTACATATAGAAATTTGTAGAAATCTTACAAAAGAAACATGCCGTTTTCCGATGGGCTAATCTATCGGAAATTCGTCGGTAACCCATTACATGCGAATTCTGCTTACAAAAAAACATGACCATGCATCTCCCCACATGTGCTGGGGTTTCAAAAGCTTGTCCGCAGCCTTTTCTTGAATCAACTGAAAGAAATCACAAACCTAAAATATTAATATACTAAATGATATATCGTCAAAAATCAATTACCTTTAATTACCAAAAAAACGATTTTATGGAGAAATTGTCGTATAACAATGGATATTGGCATTATTGAAAAACCTACCATCACTAAAAGGAAATTAAGTAAACGAAATTGACAATATTTGCTACAAGGCATGCAAAAGGGAAAAAGAATCATTGAATATACAATTCTACCAATGAAAATGGAAATATTTGTTTGGAATAATACACTGACATCGGACAGTGTGAAATTTTACTTAGGAAAAAGAGAGTTTCATCAATATGGATACATTGTCATCAGATACAAAAGAATACTATCTTTAGAGACAAAATCCAAATTCTATTAGATGGTGAAATAGACTTCCATCGACGAATCTTTTTGTGTATTTTGTTTTATAGGATGATCCATCAAAATGAATAGAATGCCATAGGAAATGTTTTTCAGTTAATAATCAAAATTAACCTAGTTGGTGTGGGGATTACTAGCCGATGTCTAAATGGTGCAAAATCGTAATATGATTATTCTCATATAGAGATATTCCATTTATTTCAATGGATGTCTTCGGATCCCATGAAATACTATTGAACAAAATGTATTCTATTAAATATTATAGAAATGTTTACATATTTATCCATGTGATTCAGTTTAGTCTGTTATAAATATTCATTGAATAACATGAACACCTTTTGTCATACTTTTTGAATACTAGGAGCGAGGATTATAACTCAGATTCTTAATTATAAAGTTGAGTACCTATATTAGTTATCTATCAAGTCTACAGCAATGGTTATGGAACACAACTAAGCCTATATAAATAAATAAACTCCAAAACCACCCCACCATATATTATAGGGTTGGTGACCAACTGAACAAGCCAGCGGGCTTCCGATTTATTATAAAATATGATGCAGATGGAATTAAATCCGAATCTGGAACTGGAAGATAATAGTATGATTTGTGTTGTTATTTATATTATATTTTAACTGTGTCCAGCAGGAGGAGTAGTAGTCAGACTCAGATGGGTAATGAAAGCAAATAATGACGAGGTCAGTGAAGCTATACGGCTTCTGTTCAATCATCTCTTCTTCGGGTAGTTCTCAGACAGGGAAGTGAATGCAAGATAGTAACGTAAAAGGTTGCTGGAACCAGCTGACCTCTTGGTTAAGTCATCAATATTAACATTGACCAAGTTTGAGAAAAGTGCCAATTAAACTAAAGATCCCAGCCAAAAACGATCTATAATCTGTGCCCCCTCTTCAATTTTATGGTTCTACTTTGTGCCAAACTAATGAATTTAGATATGGAATAGTGGTAGTCTGGTAGATACTGAGAAAACTTACAAGTTGATTCATAATCGACCTGACGACCTCCATCAGGCTAAACAGATTCGAGATACCACAATGCTTATCAAGCTCGGTTTTCGGAATATGGAGATGAATACTAATGGGAAAACATTTTCTGAGGTAGTCTAGGAACTTTATGTAGAAATATTGTCCATATACAAAAACAACCTAATAGACCGATCATCCAACCCCAAGTATGATATTAAAAAAAAAAAAACGGGGACGAAAAGTAACATGGAGAACACAGAAACTGTCATGAATTAGATGACTCCAAGTCAGTATTCGAAAACACGTTTTAGAGGCAGAAGCCATCTAAACCAAAAAACTTCATTTCCACTGAGAGAATTAGAATGATAGGTAATAACCAACATGATAAGAAGAGTTAGAAATCAATCGACAAAGTATTCAAGTCAAAAAAGTAAATGGTGGAAGAAGTAATGTAGGGTTTGATGCTGTGAGGTAAAGAACACAGCAAGAAAAGAGAAGTATTACTAAAATTAGGTTTCTCCGGGGGAAGAGTGAAAAAGAAATAAAAAAAAGTGGGCTTTAAAATGGGCCAAGGCCCGTTAATTTAAACTTGAGTTTAGATTAATCATAACCACGTGAGATTAGAGAGGGTTGTTAATTGATAATTTAATAATGCAAGTTGAGAAAGAGTTTAATGTTGTACTTTAATTGCATCTACAGTTCAGAACGTAATTCAAGTTCCGAAGTAGATATTCTTGTTTCACTCCTTTCAATTCAAGGTAGATCTCGATCTCAACATTTCTACTATTTTCAAAATTTAAAATTTTTGACTTTTTTGGTCCTCAAAAGACCGGGATATATAGGTAGTAGGAAAAATGAAGGTCATAGTCAAAATTTTGTAAACATATCACCACGGATGTATAAGTTCAAGAATGATTTTTTTTTTTTTTGTTATTTGTTTTTGGAACATATAAGATCAAATCTCAAACTAATATACGTACGAGGTGCCCAACGAATAATTGGGGTTAATTTTTTATATATATAAGAAATTCATCATCTTAGTTTAATTTCCACATACAAGATTAGAAAAGACATAGAATGATATATAATGTCTATGGTTCAATCTACTCATTGTTATATTGATTTTGAATTGAAAACCAGTAAACCTTAACATATGTTCAAAAAATGTAAGCGTAATTGTTTAATATAATTAAAATGTTTGCTGGCCGAAAAGAGGTAGTTGAAACGTTTGACATCGCTATAGCCTATAGATAGGTATGAAGACTTTCATAGTGTGTCCATGGACCATGGTGCGTGACACTATTAAGTACAGTTATATAAAGTTAGCACTTGCAATGTTCGTTGTCACTTATTGCTAAGTTTTCAATTTCTATCAAAATCATTGCTATTATATCATTTATATATTATATAAAAAAAGATTTAGATGGAATATATATTGCATTGATTTTGATAGAAATTAATAATTCGCAATGTGTAACAACAAACACATTTTCGAGAATTTTACTTTTCCCATTTAAATTTTATAGGAAATATGTTTTTTTCCGTAATATGTTACTTTCTACGTTGATTGTCCAATTGATCAAATGAAGATTTTTAGACACTTTAAGTTTTACCACTTAAGTATCTATTAGATTTCTATTTCAGTTATATAAATGTGAATATTGTTATCTATTCTGTTGAAGTTCTCTATATTATCACTTGGTACGTTATATATTTACGAATATATCGGTTAGTTCTAAAACCAGCAACGGAGAGATACGTGGTTACATTAGTAATGGTATCCACTTGTGCAAGATATCAAGGACTTGCAATTTTTTCATTCCTTATTTGCGGGAGACTAGTTTTCTTTGTTGTTGTCAACATATGTTTGAAGACTAGTAAATACTTAAACCCTTTACATATAGTTTAAGATGTCTAAACGTATTTTTGACGTCCGAAAGGAAACTCAAATTCTTTTTGATAAAATAAAGAAGGAAAAGTCAAATGCATGAGTATTGGGTAGGGTTGCATGCACACCGTACGTGATACGTCCTTTAAAATATTTTGTTAGTTATGATTATAAATTCTAAATCGGTAAATAAAACTAACAATCAATCAATTAGTGACAAGACCCTCTAACTTGTTATGTCTTAATCAGAATAATGACAATAGTTAGAAATGCATATAATAATTATTCTGTATAAAACGAAACAAAGTCAGTACTGCATCTTTAACAACAACAAAAAACAAGTCAATACTGCATCTTAGACTTCAGCTAGCTATTGGTTAATAATAACACGTATAATATAAGACTAGTCCATTAAGTATTTGGGCTTACAAGGAATATGACTCTCCAAATGAATCAAGAATCCTCACATAGTAACACAAATATAATAAATTTAACAATACAAAAACACAAATAATATCAATATTCGTGTGGACGGCTTTTGGTCATTTCGATAGGACGATGAATAAATTTGAATTAAAAGGGACTATTGAAACTAACCAAAAGACCAAAGTGAGCCATGGAACGAACAGCAAAAGCATCTTTCTTCGTTCCGTTGTCTTGTCTCCTTCAAGCCCACCACTTTCTATCTATGATTTGACTTCAATAATTTGAGAAATCTGAGGCGTATGAGGTCTTTCTTACATTTTAAATTATTTGTTACATAGTAGGGATCAACCTCGGTGTATCTTATTCGCTATTTCGCTTATATTAATATTAAGTTAATTAACATTAATGTTATCTGTAAAAATGGAGTGATGATATACGAGGTCACGTGCGTAAACCGAGAATATGTGTATATTCTATGCATTTATGGTTCTGTATTCGATTAGAATATTAACTACGTAGTATACAATTACATCTACTTATACATGTTGTAATCTACATGGACATTATATGTCCAAATGCCAATAAGCTAATCCATGAACACAAAGGCCAACTTTTGAGTGTAATAAACTACTAATATTTAGCTATAAATAAAATTTATAGGAATATAAATGATAATTTCGAAAACCAAAGTAATAACTTGTTATTTGGATTATATTTCTATTGCAACTAGCACCCGCATTTTCAGCAATAACCCTTCATGTAGAGCAAAAGCCTCAACTCTAAATCAAATTAAGCCAATTTGCATCAAATGGCCTCTGACCATTAATCGCAAAATTAAATTTTCATCCTCAAAATAGCAAATTATTATCAAATCCCCCAAGTATATATATTGTTCAATCATGATTTTATGATCTATTGAGACTCTTATTTTTTCCCTCGACACTATGAAAAAATGTATCTAGACTTTACTTCTTTCACCATCAAGGATTTTCAAGATTGTTCAATATTGCTCCAAAGTGGGAAGTATCGAGGATATTTCTGATCGATTATAGTCACATATTGGTGAGCTCAATTCTCATTTTTGACTTCCTAATTATTCAATGTCATTTGTAAATTTTGAATTAATTTGTGTAAAGAGGCTACTCGACTAGATTTTCTTGACATCATCCCGTTATTTAGTTTCTTTGAATCCGTATGTTTTAACGGTTAGGTTCTTTTTTCCTTAGAAGAATTTAAATGTTTCATCGACAGCAACTAGATGCTGACTAGCCCTTGTATATCTAACTGCGGTTTGTTCTGGATGTTGTGTCTAAATGTTTTGAATATAAAAAAAAGGGATGATGTAAATTAAGATAATTATTGCTTGTTTGATGAAGAGGCATACGCAATAATTGACGATGTTTCTATTAACAATCGTAACTAATGCTGCTTAAATTTCAAAAAGAAAAAAAAAGGAAAACAAATACTACTCAATGCTCAAATCACATTTAATTATTATCACAGAGTGATGAACTTTAAAAGTTTTGGTCGTTGTTTCGTTCTCGAAACATAGCTAGTCCATCTGCCGTTGTATCCTTTGTTTCTCTGTCTCCGTGGTCTAGGCATCGTCATTCTTGTTGACTTGTTGTCACAGCTACTGTGTTGTCGTGATTATCATTAGTTGACATTTCCATACTCATAATTTATGTCCGGAGGCGTCCGTATATTTAAACTTATCGATTCATTGGTTTTATTTGTATCCGTATATTGGTCTACCACTGTAGAAAACTAGGAAAAACTGCGGGAAATCTTGTAGATAATCACGAGTCATTTTCTATGATATGTTACCACTTGCACATGTATACCAAAAATATTATCAACAGATCAGTCATTTTTAATTTTGATAGGCCAAATGTGCGGAATTTTCAAAGTTTGTAGAAAAAACAACTACTACATATTCACTATGTTTTACAAAGAGTGTTATTTTGACAGATTTCATACAAAAAATATTGTAATTATACATATATATCATTGTTTTATAAATATTTAAATATATGATAATAACTTAAATTCAAAACAAAAGTAGTAGTTTTGGGTTAGGGGTAAATTAGAAAATAGGTTTGAAAAATCAAATTGGAAATGTATAACTCTTTGTAAAACAAAAATAAAATTCTAAAATGACACTCTTTATAAAACAGAGAAAATATAAGTTAATTTTGGTTTATTATAGAAGTTTTAGGTACATTTTTGGAGAAACATTAAATATATATTTCTACATGCATGTAATTAAAAATCGGCCAAAAAATTAGAGCATTCGTGTAATTCACACAACTTTTCCTGGTGAAATATTTGGTTTTTTAAAATATAAATACAGTATTGGTTATTTTTTCTGAGTCGCTTAGCTTTCATGTAACTTGTGCCATTCTCTCTAGTTTAGTTTGTCGTTTCCGTTGTCCCAAGACTCTGTAAGTATTATTAAATCTGATATAGGTTCCAGTTTTTGGCCTGGCCTTTCGAGGCCGCTCTATAGTCAATATACTATAACGATTCTTAATTAGTCAAAGGGTTAGCTCGGCTTTTTAAATAATTATTTTGTGTGTGTTTCATGGAGACAGAATCTCCTGAATATGATTAATATAAGGTACAAATGCATATGACTACATTGATATTAGTTTACTTATATTACATGATAGTCAATATTATTATCTGCTTTTATCTCATCAACTTCAAATTATTGCTGCACCATCAAATAATTTTAGAAGGTCTATTATGTATGAGTACTAAAGAAATGTCCACTTTTTCAATTAGAGAAGCTAGATATATTAAATCCAAGACAAAATGAAAAAAGAAGCTGAATCTTTGTGTTCGTTATGCACTATTGGCATTCCAGTTTATCAAAAGAGAAGAGAAAATCTAACCATACTACGAGCATTTCGAAATATAGACTTGGAATCATTCTTATAACAAATATCCTTCGTAAAGTGAAGCACAATCAAATTTTATCCAAAAAAAAAAAAGGTGGAGCACAAAATTTGTGAATGCCTTATACTTTGAAAATTTTCATCGAACTCATCTGTTATCGGTAATAATACAGGTAATCTTTTAAGATGAAGTATTCAAATGCATGCAGCTTTTGAATTTTAGGGGCAAAAATATTCTAGTTTTATATGTTATGATCTCCGACCCGATAAAACTATAAGTTGTAAGTTCTGGAATTTATTGGTTACGTAGAAAAATTATTTAAAAAATTAAAAATTGTCTGAGAATATTTTAGTAAAGAATAAGTGAATATTATTTAAAAAGTCAATCAAATTATTTGTTTTTTTATTCTCCCTGGTATTTATGCAATTCTTTTTAAGGAATGTTAATATTAACTTCAATAATCTGTTAGCTGATATGCATTTTTTTTTTGTTGGACAACGCTGATATGCATTAATGTCAAATCTTCTGTATACACGTGGAAATCTCAATATTAAATTAGCAATATGATAGACCATAACAAGTAATTGGCTCTTCATTCCTAGGAAGCAAGTACCCCCTATCCTTAATAAATTAATTAGCAATGCTAATTAGTACAAATTTTGGAGTTGTACGTGTTAAAATTATCAATACTCCAACATGAGTGATTCTTGGTATTGTGTTTCCTAACCAAATCTTTCAAAGTCCTCGTAAGCTGCCACGTTAAGACAAAAGATGCTGCGTACTTCCTTCTCAAAAGTATCTATCAAATAAATAGGTTAACTAATTAATTCAATAATCCATATAGCTCACTTCTAAGGATCTTTACCCACCGTCTATTTTGTTTAATCACTCTTCTTTAATATCTTTCTTGACGTCATAGTTTATTTTTGTGTTATTAAATTTAAAAGAACAATAAAAACTGCGTTAACTTTTACCATGTCATAGAATTTTAGATACATAATACTAGCGCCTAAGACCATCTCCAATCTAACTCTATATTTTCCTCTAGACTCTATTTTAGAGTAAAAATCTCTCCAATCTTACTCTATTTCTAACTCTAAAATAGATATCACTATTTTTTCTTCTATATTTAGAGATCTCTATTTTCAATTTACACTAAAATTTGGAGATTTTTATTTTAGATTTGGAAATAGAGTAGGGTTGGAGTAATACTCAACTCTAAAATAGAGTTATTTTATTTTGAAATAAGAAAATGGAGAAATGAGTTGGAAATAGTCTAATAAAATATATATAATTCACAATGTCATATAATTGTAACGAGTTAGAGTGTATTCAGACCCGAACTATAGCATAAGCAGGGTAAACATATGGTTAAGCCCCCAATTTTTTGGGTTTTTAGGGACCTCTAATTTTTAATATTGTAAATTAGGATTGTGTTTTTAGGGACTTCAAATTTATGATATTTTAACTATTATATATTAAGCGCTACCCCAAAATTATCTTTATAATAGTTTTAAAATTAAAAAACATTTAAAGGGATCCTAATTTTTTTACGATTCGGGCCATCATTTTAGTTGGACCGGTCCTCAGTGTATTAATATTTTTTAATTCGTAGCTAAACTCGCGAATGAACATTCATACATTTAGTTAAAAAAGTTATGTTGTGCATTTACTATAAAAAATAATAATATGAATGTATGCATAATATATAAATGGCGATACCAAATTGATTTCTTTGCTAGAAAAAAAAGAATGATACGTTTGTCGAACAAAAAGATCGACCTATTTGAAATGCAATGCAAACAATAATATATATCTTAGAAATGAAACTATATCCATGAAGACAAGGATTTCTTAAGAAATAAGTACAAATAAACTAATATATGAAAACTGTTGAAGTGCCTCAAGTGAGATATCCACTTTGGCTATTTTGTAAAGACAAAATTTGTAGTGCCCTTTGAAATACTTAAAAGGGAGGATATTCCCTCAACTTATTTTACTAGTTTTCGTGGATACGAATCTCTATTTCGTATTTTATTAATCAAATGTATTATTAGATAAAATTGAGTTGTAGTTAGTCTCTTTGATTTTATATACTTGTTTTAGATTGCACCATAACGATTAGGTAGTTGATGAACAATTTATTTTCGGTTTCTCATGTTTGTATTGGTCCTTTTATGAGTTAAAAAGTGTTCATAGAACCTTTTAGTTATTTAGCGAGTGTTTATAACTTTTAGGTTGTTTTGGAGGATAATGAGCCATTTTATGGTGCAAACGTGGAATTGGAGACAAGGTCATGGAAAAGCATCATGAGTTTAGAATTCGTTTAAAGACTTCTTACTGTTGTACCAACCTAAAATTTGGACACACGATATCCACTTGAATCATTTGTCATAACATGTCTTCATTAATTTGGTGTTGGACTGAAACCATTGGACCAACGGTTTGACAAATTATGCCAATATCAATGAAGACATGTTAGTTTGGCAAGTAGCTGAAGCATGTGCAAAACCTTTTTCCATGAGAGCTAGGCTAATTTGTCCACTTCCAGATGCATAACTTATGCCCGAATTTGACTCGTTTCACTACAGTTTCGACCTAGGCTCTATTTTTAGAGACATCTCCTTCATCTTTTTCATATCTACATTTTTTTTAGTTGTTGGGTTTGTAGAAACGAATCTCTGATTTTACTGTGTTTTTTTGAACTCCTATTTTTATATTTCTAATTCAAGGCAATATTTTTGCATGTCTGAATCCCTGCGGATTCTCTGTTCAATGCTTTTAATTCTTTTTTTTTTTGGTAAAAATGCTTTTCATTCTTAATTACTAATCGTTCAATTTCTCTAATTGATTTTTTGTTTATTTCATTTCATTATTGCTTAGCGTAGAAAACCAAACACAAATAACCTTTATTCCTTAACTAGTTTCAAATCTAGAATATATTTTGCGTAAACTTTTGGTTTTTGTAGATTCGATTCCGCATTTACCACCACACACTTTACTGTGCATTTGCGGTTTGTTTATCGAGTTTACGAGCTATCAGCACTCAGCAGCAGACTGAATATATATACGTTGATCGTTTGACTTGCTAAATCTTTACTGCCCACTAAATGTTGATAACGCGGCTTACTTTATAGGACAGCAAAGGGTCCAGGTAGCATGTAGCCTTATCCCTCGGATTACTTGGACCACTGTGCCGCCTTATTAAACCAAGTTAATTTAAACAATAATGTCAAGGTGATCCCCGCGTTAGCGGGATAATATATTTATAATATTTTTTAGAAAATTAACAAATTAAATAATTATTTCTAAATATTTTAATAGTATATTATTGTATAAATAATTGAAATCTAAAATTAAAGTTTTTACATATTTATGATATTTTATTTAATTAAATTTAGGAAACAATAAAATTTTCTATAATTTTATGGAATATTTACTTATTCGATTTTTCATAAATAAATAAAGCTAATTTAGGTAAGATTATAATCTTTAAAATAAAGACAATTTATATATGATTGATCTAATGATATATTATGTAATTAGTCTAGTAATTAATGTTTTATAAAATATATTTTCTGAGAATTATTCTGGCGACGACACGTCAGCATGACAATGTTGTAATATTCCACGTAAACATAAGGTTATTTTGTTAAAATGATTCTCAATTAATATATATTAAACCAAGTTAAATTAAACAATAATGTCAAATATTCGCCTACACTTATTACATGTAACGATAAAATATTTACTAAACTAAGAAACGACATTTGACTCCAACGATTTATATATATGTATATAGGTGGGTATATTTATTTAAATAACTACTAGATTATATTCCGCGCTATTGCGCAGATTAATTTTTTTTAAGATTTAAGTTTTATTCTAAAAATTTGATTATAGTATTGCAATAATTTTAATATTTAAATAATAATTTTAAGTTAGATTATTATTTGTCATTCAACAAATTAAATGTTATTTCTGTAAATGTACTCTCCAAATATTAGTAAGAGGACATTAACTTCAACTATTAGATTTCATTTAAAGAAACGTATTAGTATTAAATATATATCATTTTTATACTAACTTCATGATGTGTTATTATTAAATAATAATAAAACTATGATTATAAAAAATCTATTTTCATAAATATTTAATTTTATTTAAAAATATTTATTTTAATTTTTGAAAAAGTAATAGATTTTTCATGAATTAAATTTTAAATTAATATCTTTTATGTTTGTAAAAAAAGATTTTGTTGATTTATTATTGTAAATTGTGTCTATTTTTTAATAAAGTTTAATTACATAATTTGTGTTTGATTATATGAGTAGTAGAGAAAATATTAGATTATTTTGGCTATAAAGATAAAGATTAAAATACTAAACCATTTTTACCCTTAATGATTTTTTATTTGCTTTTAAGATCAATAATATTATATGTAATTTTTTACAATTTAAATGTTTGTTTATAATATGTAATTCCCAATTAATAGTATTAGATATGTATTATATAATTTTTAAATTAATTTTAAGTAGTAATATTGTAGTAGAAATTTGATTTTTTTTTTAATAATTTTTTGTTTATTTATTTTGGAATATATAGATTATTTATTATTAATATATATAGTTATTACTTTTTAAATTAAATTTTTGTTTCACTAATTGATTTATTTAAGAAAATTTGAATAAAATTGAAAATAAATTTTGTGAAGATTATATTTTCAAATATGTATTTTTAATAGTAAAAAATAATTAAGTTTTATTTGAATAAAATTAAAAATAGATTTTGTGAAGATTTTATTTTTAAATATGTATTTTTAATAGTAAAAATAGATTAAGCGTTAAGACATTTTTACTCATAATGTTTTTTTGTTAGTTCTTAATACTAATGGTATTGTATGTAGTTTTTTAGAATTTAAATGTTATTTTCAAATGAGTACTCAACAAAGAGGATGTCTGTGTGTGTGTTTGAAAGGTGACATATTTTTTTATAATCCAAATGAAAAATGCGAAAACAACCATCATGTTTATTTTTGTGAGTAGCATGATGAGATAACACACAAACATCAAGAATGATGAATAATACATGAAGCAAACCTGAAGAACCACGCATCTTTGGGAGTCTCTTATGTGTAAAAGGTCTTCAACACGTCCAAAAGTTCAAACGGAAAGAGTCATTGGTGAATGAATGCTCTTAGGTCCAAATATGGTAAGTTTAGCTTGAATAGGTCTGCATGATCAAGTGTTGTCAGGTGCATCTTAGGACGTGGGAGAGAACTTCTAATTGATGTAGCGTATCTCTTGGATACCATATCTAACATTGGGACGCTCTCGGACAAGAAGAAAGTAACTTTCCTTAAACATGTTCGGTTTAAGGCCTTCGAGCCCATCTCTTGATTTAGTTCGAATCAAGCGTGGTTTGGTTCGACCATTCTCCTTAAAATAGCTGGTTTGTCTGTGAATTTCAAAACCCTAATCAGATTAACGAGTAGATTCACCATTTGGTAGCTTAGGAGGTCTGGATTGGGTTCCATGTAAGCTCCATTGGTCATCTCTTGAATTTGTTCAAACCGGGGATGATTTTTCTCGATCATTTTCCTCCAAATAGCTAGTTTGTTATTTCAAAGCGGAGGGGAATGGGTCGAATGGGTTAATGTTGATCTTTGTGGGTTTAATCCTGCATTTATTATCGCAAAATTCATAGTGCACTTGCAATTTGATTATCGGAATTAAACTCGAGTTATTAGTATTTGACTGAAAATAATTTGATCGTTTACTCAACCTCTAGTGCTACTTACATTTGATAATATGGTTTACGTTACAAGGCAACAAGGGTCCATACGGCATGTGGCTTTACCAGTTAAGTTACTGAGATAACTCTAAAATCATACCCACATACCTTTATAAACAGTTTATGAGACCAAGTTAAATTAAGCAATGGTAATAAATATGCCACTACAAGAAAAAACTCCAAAAGCGACTGACATTTAGACCGAAAGAAAACCATCATAAATTTTTGAGAAATTATCTAAAGGAATGCAATCGCTTTCCGACGACTTAACAAACGCGTCGCTAAACCGTCAAAAGATTCAGGATGGTCAAAAATCGAAAGTGTGTCAAAAGGTTTCAACCACTTTCCAACGAGAACAAGGGTTGTTTAGTTTTCGATAACTTTTCGACCACTGTACTCTCTAGGTGGGTAATCGAAAAGTTAGGCAGAAATATTTGCGACCATCTTTCGACGTTCTCTACGGTTTTATTTATTCACGATGACTTTCCGACGGTATTTTCCGTCGGACATTTCCATTAACCCAACTGTTCTTCTTCCACCCGAAACAGTAAAAAAATCGAACTAAAAATTGAAACACAGCTGTCGCTGGAATTCTCTCAAGTGTCGCCATCGTTTTCGCCAAAAATATCTCTCACTCGCTGGAATTATCTCTCTCTCGCCGGAATTACCCTTTTGAATATGCCAAAGGTAAGATTTAAAAAAATTGTTTAATTGTTATAAATACGTTTCTGTAACTAATAAACATATGTTTTTGTACTTACGGTTTTGTAGTTATATTAATATATATTTTTTGTTTACTAATATTAACGCATATAAATATAATTATTATGTCAAATCTCAACTTTAAACGAAGGAAAATTAGTACGGTTAAAGATTTTTTACCTGGTTGTGGATCAAACGGTGCTACAAATGTAAGTTATACTTTATATATTTGTTTTATTTCAAATTGATCTTTTAATATTATTATTTTATATAAATGTTTTTTTAAATGTCGTAGATGCCTCAGAAAATTACGGGGTCCAATATCATTCTCACTTCTCGTCTTTTTGGCAAGGAAGTAATAGAGCGCATAAAAGCTATCGTCACAGATACGGATTAAATAAAATTCACCTTTGATGCTCGAGTGGAGGAGGAACATGCAACGATGACATGGCTTCGGGAGGCTGTTCAAACACTCAAACAAATGATGCAGAAAGAGAAGAATAAGAAGAATTAATATTCATAGTTATGAAATTATGAATTTAGTATTTAAGTTTTTACGAATGATGTTTATGAATTATGATTTCAGTATTTAAGTTTGTTTGAGATGTTTATGAATTACAATTTTAGTATTTAAGTTTGTTTGAGATGTTTAAATTATCAATCTAGTATTTAAGTTATTTACTTTTATTATTTAAGTTTATTTTTAATTTTATTTAATAATTATGAAACGTTAATTTTTTTTTTTTTACTAAATATAATAAACCTGTCGAAAAGCCGTCAAAATATTCTGATAGTTCTATCGAATACCCGTCGAAATATACTGTCGAAAACTCGTCGAAATAATCCGTTGAAATGTCGTCGACACTATTTCCGTCGAAAAGTTGCCCAATTTTCGACCGTTTTTTGGACAGATGAACAGTAACGATCACTCAAACCGACCAGTCATTTATGGTCGAAAAACAATCAAAAACGCCTTATATCAATGGGTTATTGACGGAATTCGTCGTCGGTTTTGGTGATTATTCTTGTAGCGTGCGTCTAAATTAATTATTTGTGACGTTAACAAAACTTCCTAAGATTAAATAAATATTTAATTCCCAATATATATATATATATGGTTATATATTTATTTATGATCTATATGCAAAAACAACCATTATTTTGACATTTCCGCATGTGTTACCATTTTTTGTTTGTTAGTAGCATTTGGAAAGAAAGGAAAAAATGATTGGTTGAATTAACAAAGAAACCAAAATCCCCTGGTTCATTGATTTTCTTCAATAATGGTCAATGGTTTAATTTATTTATTTTATCAAGAAAGAAACAAACGTATAAATTATATATTCCATCTGTCCCAATATTATTAAATCTTTTAAGCTTTATTACTGTGTCATTTCGTTAGATTTTCTCAAATATTTATGCAAAATTTCAATTTAGTTTAATAAAAAATAATTAAAAAAATATAGTTAAAGTTGACCAAGCCTTCAAAAGTGGCTATTAGCATTCTCATTTCTTTTTGGATTGTTTTTAATATACTTATTTAACATGATGATTTTAATAAAAGTGCTTTTAGCTAGAAAATCCTATATAAGAGCATCATTAATGGGGAGAAACCCATTTTGAATTTCTTAACAATATTTAATTATAAATTTTAATAAAAGAAAGAAGAAAGACAGCAGAGAAAGAAGAAAAATATAAGAAACCCACTAAAAAAAGTTCTTAAATAAGAATTTTAAGAAACCATCTCTTGAAAAAAAAAAAAATTTTGAGAAAAGAAACCCCATTAATCATGGTAATAAGACAGAAGGAGTATTACATATACGGACACTACCCTGCCTAAGAAATTTGAGGACACTAACCTAACATATGTAAATGAATTTTGTCGAATAAAGTTTAAAGCGATTAGAGCAAAATTTGAACTAATGAATTTTTAAACCTTGAATACAACGACGAATCTCTCAATTGTTATCATTACACTACAAAAATTTACATTAATGATCCAACGATTCCCTTCTCAATAAAGAAAAAAAAGTTATCAATTAATTTAAAAGAAAGTCAATTTGTTTTTGTTAAAAACCCTCCCACGATGACTCATTCCTCACTAATTATTTATTAACCATCCCAGCCTCCACATCCTCCTCGTCGTCGTAACTGCTGCCACTATCCACCGCAGTCGTGAGCTCCTTGGCCCTTTCCGCCTCCAATTCCCAATCGGTCCTACACGTAGCTGCCATCATGCCAATCACACATGTGATCTGTGCCGCGAGCATCCCAAGCCAAAGTCCCTTGAATCCGAACCCAAACCAAAACGCCATAACTGCTCCAACTGGAATGCCAACAGCGTAAAACGCCACCCCATTAATATTAGCTCCGATCTTCGGCCTGGCGGAACCTCTAAGAACGCCGCATCCCGTAGTTTGCGGGCAGTTCCCGAGCTCGCATAGGCCAACGATTGGCAGAGCCATGGCAGTCAACTTGATGATTTCTTTGTCATCTGTGAAAAACATTGCCCATGTGTTTCTGACCGAGACAGTAAACGTGAAAGCCGTGAACCCAAGGGCGATGCTGAGACCAAGTCCAACAATGGCGGCTCTTCTCGCTCTCTGTGGCTGGTTCGAACCAAGCTCGTTTCCCACCCGAGTCGAGACTCCTAAGCTCAACGAATGAGGGAAAATGTAAACAAGGGAAGTGATTTGGATGAGAATTCCCATTGAAGCAACGCTTGCTTTAGGGTCTAAGAGAAACCCACAAAGCAAAATCATAATCTCATAACACCACCACTCGAGACAAACCGATATACAACTCGGTATCGCGAGACAGAATAGTTTCTTCCATTCTCTCACACTATCTTCATATGTCTCCTCTGTAATCTTCTTGTCCTCGTCGACACTTAGTTTTTCTTCGAAGAAACAGATGTAGAGGAAGAGAAAGGCGACAAGGTTGAAATTAGACACAACACCACTCAAGGCGATGCCTTTAATCCCCAAACCAAGATACCACACGAAGAAGAACGTGACTGGAAAGTGGAGAACACTCGCGATCACTGTGCAGATTGATAAAGGAAGAGTCTTTGACTGTGTCCGAAGATAAACTCTTAATGGGTGTAAGAAAGATTGAGCGACGAGATCTGGAACAGAGTAAAGCAAAAAGATGTGAGCTTCGGACGCGAGCTTCTTGTCCTGTTTCAACATTAGAAGAATCTTCTCCATGTTCATCCAAAGAAGTGTAACAGGGAGAGATGTGACTAGGAGGAGGATGATTCCTCGCCTAATAGTCGCGCTGACGTAGTTATAGCGTCTGGCTCCGAAGGCTTGAGAGCAGATAGATTCAACTCCCATGGTTAAACCGGAGAAAAGAGAGTATCCGGTGATGTTTGCAAATGCGGCGGCGAGAGAGCCACCGGCGAGAGTGGCGTCTCCGAGACCACCGAGAAAGGACAGAGAGACGAATGAGCGAACGTAGAGGAAGAGACCTGTGAGAACCAATGGGTATGAGATTTTTCCGATTGAGATTGCTTCATTTATGAAGACAGAGAAAACAGAGGAGTAATTTTTCAGAAAATGTAGTTTCTGATGAGAGCTTTTTTGGAGTAAAGGTATTGTAACTTGGTCTCTGACACTATTTGATTGACTCATTCTTTTTGTTTTGTCAATATCTGTGTGTGAGAGAGAAAGAGAAGATTTTTAGGTGTGAAGAAGATTGGTTAGCATTTGGCTTTATATATAGCGAGTAGTGGTGGATTTTAATATTATTAGTTTTCCCATTTTAGTATATGTTTTTTGTTTTCAAGTCAAAAACTCACACGCTTGTAAATTTAAATTCGTCCACATGTATTCCATTCTCATTTGAATTGTCATAAACATGTAGTTAACTATAACTAATCTTTTACATACAATTTTACTCAGTTTGAATCTGTAATGCGTATAAATCAATATACTACTAGTTCAAAGTCGTGAAAAATAATAATTTATTTTCCTTTTTTGTCATATATTTCCTTTTTTATATAGTCAACATATACGACATTAAATTTAGATTCACATATATATTTTGTTCCATTTGAATTTGTATACACGTGAAGCTAACTACAGTTAAATCTATACACGCGGTTTTTACTTTTTACTTAGTTTGAATCTATATAGTGACACACTTGATAGCATGTATATAAATCAATATAATGTAAGCTCAAGATGTGAAAATATTTATTATTTTCTATTTTTGTCTTATGTTATGTTTTCAGTCAAAGGAAACGATATTCAATGACCATACACATATATTCTATCTCATTTGAATTTGTACACACGTTTAGTTTACTACCATTAAATTTGTTCACGTGGATTCTCTTCAGTTTGAATCGGTATAGTGAGACGTGGTAGCATGCGTATAAATCAATATACTATAAATATAAAATCGTGATTTAAATATAAAAAATTTTATTTTCTGTTTTCTGTCATACAATTTTTTTACTCAACGGATACAATATTCAATGTAAATATAAATACATGTATTCTATTACATTTGAATTTGTACACACGTGTAGCTAAATATCGAATTTGATAGCGAACATGTAGTTTACTTTCTATTCGGCATGAATTTGTATAGTGAAATATCAAATTTGAAAGCACTGTGAAAAAATTGAATCTTATGATAGTCTTTCACCAACTTTGTAGCCAATAGTAAAATCTCGATAAAGATACGGTCTTTCACAAACAAAAAAAAGAATACGGTCTTTCACAAAAATATATTAGCTATGCATGATGATTTCTAACCGTGGACAAGAACTCATCATTCGTAGCTTCAAGTTCAAGAACTTAAGCAGTCGACAACCAGCTCTGGTTTGAGATAAATTTTGAACCTTACATTTATCAACACCCAATCCAAAATTTCACTAATTAGACTGTTATCTCTGTTATTCCATCATGTAAATTTAGGACCATGAAAGGTTAAGTCACTGATCGAATAGTGAAGAGAAAGATTTTGGAATCATGAGTCCTCGCCGAAACACTCTGAGAGTTAAGATAACATGAGTGCATCACGGGAGAGGATCTCATTAATTAGCCATGATATATTTTTAAATATTGAAGAAGAATGATGCCAGCAAAGTTCTTCCAAAAGCATAACTCTATCTACAGCAAAGTTGGGGACATAAACAAAAAGAACCAAAATGAGTTAAATACTGCAAAGTTGGGAAACATGTATCCCTATGTCTGGAGAAGACACAAATCAAGTAATGAGTTAAATACGTTAAACATCATTGTGAGTGTGACTTTATCATTCCAAAAAACCAAAATTCATCCCAGACGACTGAACTTGCGTAGTTACTGAGGAGAGACCAACCATGAAAGATCGAAGAACATATGTGGCTAGTTTTATTTTTGTTAACACCGCTCTCCAATAATCAATCAAACAAAGTAGAATTTTATGAAGTCCAATAGCGAACAACAATATGTTTTGAGACTAGTTAAATCCTCATTTATTCCAGAAAAAAATATGACATTAATATATATTTTTTGTCCAAAAAATTTTTCTTATAAGGCGTTTTTTTAACTCATTTAAGCAGAGATATATATGATCTCTTTAAGTTAAGTTAGTAGGCTCTGCATTGAATCTATTTACGCAATTCTAGCATTGATAAGTACTGTTTCCTAGTTGGTTTTTTTAGAAGTGATTGAGAACATTAACCCATATTTTATTTCGTCTTAGGTAATCCTTACGATCGAAAACTCAATATGTGACTTCGATCCTTATAACTGTGCACTTCCGAATAGTGGATCGGAACTAAAATCTAATCGTGAGAAAATGAGGACTTTAAAACTGGTAATCTAGTTTGATTTCACACGCTTAAAGGATATTTTGCCATATGAAAGACAAGACCCAACTGAAATTTTCAACTACACAAAGTGTTAACTTTTCATCATCACAATTTTCTGTAATCAAATACGGCATGATTAGAAATTTAAATTAACTGACATGGAACGTAATAATAAACTGAACAAGGGGACGGGTCAAAAACTGATGTTAATCATGCCACTAGTAATTGACGAGTGGGATTTGAACCTATTCAAATAGAAACTTCATCTCTCATTTTGTTTTTTTTTTTAAACATCATTTTCTGTTTATGACTTTTCAAAGTCGCAAGTTTACACGCGGTGTGCCCCCACGCGTTGATTTAAGACTCAAACAGAAGTCGCCAACTGGAGTTTGCGATTAACAACAACTCAAAAAAACTATGCGTAATACATATTAAAAAGTGCAATGTATCATTTCTCTCTAATAGTTTATCGTTTCACATAACAATATTCGAATTTAGATTTGGATTATGATATGTAGTAATATTAATATAAACAACTAAATTTCTAATCTACTTTTATACCAATTTTCACTAAATTTTAGTGTCAGTTCGACAAAAAGGGAAATTTATACGGTATATGAAAACTATAATCAATAAAGGATTGGAAGTTCGTTAATATGCAAACTATGAAGTGGAATTGGCTGGTCGGAGGTTGACCAGACAAAATAGTGTTCAAAAACACTGGAGAAGAAAGAAAGAAAAAAAAAAGAACTTCGTTTTGGGATCAAAAATGCATAGAAGGAAGAGAAGAGAACTTGTATTTTGAGACAAAAAGAAAAAAAAAATCATCTTGCTAAATTTTATTTTGAAGTCAACAACTTAACTTCGCTACATTTTTAATACATAAAATAATATAAGAACTAATTTTAAATTATATCCATGTCGAATGCTATATACTGATATTTTCTAAAATATATCAAAGTAAATAATTAAAAATTTAGTTATTGCTAAAATGATTGCATGATTATCTATTTTCTACTGTATAATACTTTGAAGTTTTTATTATTTATTTTTCACTTTAACAATTATCGACAAAACTTCTATCGAAATTTTAAATTTTAAATGTAAATTTCTGTATTTTAGAAAGTTTTATTTATACTTTTGAATGATTACTGATGTAAAACATAATTTAAAGTAAAAATGTTGTCGTAATATACAAATTTATTATACGTTGCGAAATTGATCATCGGCACCTTCCGTACAAAAATCAGAATGGTTAATTCCTCTGGAAGCAAAGTAAACTTAAATTACCATTCTGTACAACTTCCTTCAAATAGTTTATATATTTCAGCTTTTGAGTTTCCTACAATTCAGGTTTTCCTTTTCCTTTCTTTAATTGTCTCCTTTCTCTTTTGTTACCTTCAATAATTTATTACAGTGCTTACTGATTATTTGAGAAAAAATATTTTTTGGTCGTATTTGAGTAAACATTTCAATGAAAAGAAACAAATGAATTTTATTTTATCATTTGGAGGGTAAAATATGAACTTTGAAGTTTCAATAGGAATGTACAAGAAATTGAAATGCGGAGTTATAAGTATTATCTATATGCGCCAAATTTGTGATTGTTTATTTTTAAGTACGCCAATGTTAATTGCTTATATAATTAGTGCTTGAAAGTTACAGACTATGGTGAGTCTAATTCACTGTATAAATATTTCACTATTTCAGTTCATTGAATTGAATTTGTACCTTGCGTAACACAGTGAATAAAAGGGACTTAACATATGCCCATACCCATTATCCTTTTCCTATTTGAATTCTCTTTTATAATTGTGATGTTTTGCAAATCTATTTTGTCCTTACTTGAACATAAATAAATAAACTACAAATATAAGTTTCGATAGGAGGAAGACTTTCTAAGGTCTCTCGTGTTTATATTGGATCATTTGTAAATTGCAATGACATCTTTCGTGGTTTTACTAGTTTTCCTAACTTCTTACATGTCTAGAAAGTATTTTAGACAAATCACGTCTAAGAATTTATAGACTCGTTTAGAGACATATAACTTGTGATCCAATAATATGGGAGCACTTCAAAAAGAAAATTATTTGACACACTAATATACAAGTTGGATCTTAATAACCTCCTTGCGCCACCTTGAAGGAGAACGCTAGGATATATATTGCGATAAAAAAGACTACATATATATATATATATATATGCAAATATGCATTATCTTGTCTTTTTCTCTAGATATCGATATTTCTTCTTAGCATATTTATATTTTGGCTTTATTTTGTTTATGTATTACTGTTGGATAGTAACATTTTTCATTATGTGTATGTTAGCATAATGATAATGCTGTCAATCTCATATCACAACAAATCAATAATACAATTCAATAAAATATATTTTCTATAATATTTATCCTATCAATTTTTTTTTTTTTTTGGTCACCGTATCCTATCAATTTTTAAATTGAGAGAAACTGAAGAAAAATAAAATATATAAGCATCCCTTAACCTTTAGACTCTTATCATACTTTCGGAATTGAAAAGGGAGGTGATCATGGTTATCTTGTCGACGACGATGGCAACTCGTCGTGCAATTTTTTCTGCCGTACCTTTTTGTCCTATATAATTGTTTTCTTTTGTAGTTACTACGGGACTACGTTGTCCATATGTTGACAAGCTAGAATATATTAGTACATGTATACACATATTTTTTCTATTTCTGCTCTTTTTATGATGTTTTTCTTAAAGTGCATTGAGTCAAATATATAAAACGCCTTTCGGTAGATCTCATTCTGGATGTTTTTTACTAAAGAACATTAGTGCTTATAACACGTGTTGCTCTGATCATGATGTATTATATGATACCAATTGATCAAATGAGAAACAAAACAAAGTAATTGACGAAACAAGTAAAAATGCGGCAAATAAACAAAGGTCCAAAAGTTTTATATTAATTATTTACTTAGAAAATGTTGATCTAGAACAAAATCTAATTTCAAATACAGAAAAGGATAAGTTTTTTTTTTTTTTTTTTTGGTTGATTGTCATCTAGTTGGTTCAATTCTGATCACTTAGTGAAAAATAAAAATCTTGATTTGGACTGATAAAATTCGATTAAAATTGGGGTTTGGTTTTTCTACCTGGCCCGAAATTATGACAATCATTGGAAAAAAAAAATCAGTCGAAAAAAAACATTATAGATTTAACCATGTCTAAATTCAATATCTAAACAGTGTGTAGGATTTATTTAACGTTGAAAAAAAAAAATCAAATTGTAGGATAATTTAGATTCGTTTCACTCCGAACATTTCTTCATTTGGTTGAAAACGAATCATCAACATTGACTATAGTTGGAAAACATTTCAATATTTTTTTACTTAAAATGTTTCAATAGTATAATCCATGATGTGTCAATGAATATCAACTAAATTCATTGAATTCTAGAGATAAATTCGTAACTAACTTCTCGTTCCCCTTTTTCCATCTTTTCATTTTCTTACTCAATCCATCTTTCCAGCTAAGACAATATTTAATGAATTGTTTTTTAGTTGTAAACTTGTGATCTATGAGTCTATTATGACAGGTGATATAATCTTTTGCTTCCCTTTTCCGAAGATAATTAAAACAATAGATTCCTACTAATTTATTATACATAAAGAATCAAAAGTTTGTCTTTAATCTTTGTAGCCGAAAAGTAAAAAGAGTTTGGGGTTGAGAAAGTCAAAAGAATTTAGCGACTTGTTGGTCTTAAAGCAACACAATAGGAGTTGAAGCCCAGGGGGGGCTCATCATTCATCATTTTGACGGCATTTTACACATTCACCGGTCTATATTTAATTGGGACCTTCACACATCTTATTTTAATATTCCATTTCTTTTATTTTATTTTACTTTATCATATACCCTATACAATCTAAGTAAAGTAAGTCGGCAAATTATTTAATTTCAATTTGAAGCAAAGAAACATACAGTGTCCCCTTTCAAATTCAATTTGACTTCCAAAGCCTACTTCTTTCACTGTAATATTTTGGACGATTTGGTGACGTTAACTTTGCATGTTTCAAGAACATTAAACTTGTTGGGAAGAACAAAGCTATGAGTTAACGTCTCCATCAAATCTATCAATCAAGATCCATTGAAGATATAATGGTACGTTAGATTGCGTTCAGTGCTTGAATTTTTGTTAGTGATTGATAAGATGAGATAGTGTGTGTGGGAATTGCGTTTCTCGACTCTCATGTCTCAACAATTGAGACACTCTCTTTATCTTTACTTTTTCTAGTAGTTTTAGCCTAATAAGTAACCATTCTTTACCACACCTCTCCCTTATAGTAATATTTCTGCCTAACTTCCCTCTTTTTCATCCTCATTTTTAGTTAGTACCCATCACATAAAACAATAGTAAGATAATTTTTTTTTTAAAAGTATTATCACCATATTGGTTTCTAGCTAAGTGCATATCTAACCACTGACAATTCCCATGAATGAATCTGATGTTACTTACTATTGTTTTGTCCGTTTGTTTGAGCTTGCGTTCATATTACTATACAACTTTAAATAAAGCCGTAATCTTTTTAAATAAAGTAAAATGTTACTTGTGTTTTGTATTTACAATTTGCAAAAATATTTCGTGAAACACAAAATGTTCTATATCACAAAGTTGATAAATAATGGAGTGTGCAAAAAAAGTGAATGCAATTGAAACGCAAAAATTAGGCTTGACGCATTTGATCGTAAATTAAATGGCTGTCGACTATCTTTAGCAGTCGTAAATTAAATTTAATGGCTAAACTTAAACTTCTGATCTTGTCGACTATCTTTAGCTGTATTTTTTTTATTTTAAAAGTGATGTAAACACGAGCTGCGTTCGTAAACATCTAGCCAGATATTGTAATCGGTAATCCCAACTAGAGAGCAATTTTTACCAATACTACAATAAGCGAATTCGTATGAGTCAAAATAAATAAGTTTACAAAAGCACTTAACAAAGACCCAAAAGAACACACTAAATGCTAAGCACAAAGCAAAGACTTCAGTTCAGATACAGCTACTTTGATAGACATATTTCGTTTGTGAATCTGACACAATCATCTGTCTGCATCCAATCATTCCTCTGCTGGAGGCGAACGAGAGGGGCTGCTTCAGTGTCGAACCACAAAAAAATATGTAAGTATGACGGTTTTGATACCATCCAAATGTAATCTAAAGATAGCTTGAGATAGGGTACCTCTCGCGTATCGGGCTTTCTGCACCATCATATCCTCTTCCTGCTTCTTCTTCCATTATTTGTCCAGGGCTTTCAACTTGACCGTTCTCAGGGCTTGACTTCGACCTTGACCTCGATCTCTCCCTCCTCTTCTCATATGGAGGACTCCTGCTTTCACCACGTCCCTTTCTTGGACTTCGGTTCCTCACAGCTCCATTCTCTGGGCTAGCCACCCTCTCCCTCCTACGGTCATCCCTCTTATAATCAGGGCTAAGTCTGGCTCTCTTGTAAGGGCTCGGGCTGCGTCGTCCGCGACCATAATCAGGACTAGTCCTTCCTCTCCTGTGAGCTACTGGACTAGCACCTCGGCCATAGTCAGGACTTCCCCTTTCTCTCCTGTAAGGACTTGGTGACCGCCTTCTCCTATCAGGTGACCTATCACGCCGTCTTTCAGGACTGTATCTGTTCCCTCTCGCATCATCATCTTTCATTGCATACTCCACTGAGATCACCTTATCCATCAGCTTACTGCAAGAACAAAAAAAACACAGACAGTGGAAGCTGAAGTAGGGAAAGCATTTAGGAAAAATGAGAGTGTGAAATTGGACAAGAAAGAAACCTTGAATTTGTAGCATCCAGTGCTCTGGTGGCATCTTCTTGCAATTCATATTGGATAAACGCAAAATTCCTTCTGATTCTAACATTTACGATTTTTCCATATGGCTCAAAGTGTCTCTCTAAGTCCCGAGTCCTAGTGCTCTGTGCATCGAAGTTGATCACAAACAGAGTCTTGGAAGGTCTCATGCCAGACGATGATCTCCTCGAACCACCTGATCTTCCAGAACCTCCACGGTCATTCTATACCATGTATTAGAATTTGCATTCCATCACTAAATCCGTCCTGATAGTATTAGTAACTCTTCAAATGATATTCAATTTCCTACCTTTGTCCACTCAACACGGAGTCTGCGTCCCGTGCAGCCAAATTCATAGCGATCAAGCGCTCGGATGGCATCTTCAGCATCTCTCTCGTCTTCCATATAGACAAAAGCAAACCCTGGGGAAAGAACCAAGAGGCAGAAATAAAAAAATAAGAACAATCGTATAAAATTAACCAATTAAATGAACCTCCTTCAAAAGGATTTCTAATATAAAGACTCCTCCTTCCAAATAGTCTTTACTACTTAGTACTTACTGTGACAAATATATCTGAACATTCCCTAGAACCTAAAACTCTACAAACTATTAAGTAGTTTTACAGACCTTGCATTATGGAATTAATATGTCAAAGAAGAACAACTGAAAATGAGGAGGAGATCAGACGGAATTGTGAACAGAAACGTGGTGGTGCATTCTCCATTTGACCTGCTGCCTCTGCTGTGAGAGGTTGGTATGATTCTACCAAAGAGGCATGTCCAAGAGTAGAAAAGTCAAGAGGAATGAAATGCAACTAAGTCGGAGTTATGGGAACGTAGTGCCATTGTGCGGATGAGGGCGACTCTTTTGGGCAGGAAATGGATTATCCATATGGTCCATCAATGGGCTGGGTGGGAGAATGGGCATCCCAAGATCGAAAAATAATCCTGCGCCAAAATCAAATGTTGAGTATGGCGGTTTTACCCTAAAATTACTCGATCTTTTCTCTCCTGAGGTATGCTATGAACGTCATGCCGGGTGCTTCAAGTCCCTAGGCAGATGCTGGAATCATATGACTGACGAACCGATGGCATATGGAATGTGGGATGCAGAGAGCACACTTTAAAAAGGACAGTCCTCCAGAGATTCTCATGGAATGAGCGCGCAAGTGGATTTCAAGAACAATGCTTTTGATTGAACTTCGCTTGTTCATCGGATTTGGAGTGGTTTACGAGACTTTTTATCCATCCAAGTTAACCAAAAAAAAAAAAACTAAGAAAGGATAAAAAACCAAGAGCCAAGACTTACCAGCTTTCATATCAACCCTCTCAACCTTGCCATATTTTCTGAAAAGCCGCTCAAGATCACTCTCACGAGCATCATACTCAAAGTTCCCGCAGAAGACAGGCTTCATTTTTCCTACAAAGAGACCACGGAAACGATTTATAGTTCTTCTCAACAACCTAAGCAACAAAAGATATCTAGGAGATACCAAACAGAGCACACAATTCACCAAAGCAAACAATTAAACACACTCCAAAAGATAAGCATATGATTAAGATCAAAGACCATGAACAATTGAACATAAAAGGAACAAAAACAACAGGAAATTTTGATCCCATAACAAACCTCAGCAAATATACTTTTAAGATATGAAGATTATAACAATAGTCCAATTCATCACAAAACATAACATACCAATGCAAATTTTTTGATCAAAGATTCTTAAAAGATTTCAAAATGATAACATATTCAAACTCCAATACATCAAAACCTATAACATCCCATTCATAATCAAAGGAAGTGCAGCTAAAGTATATATCCATCCAGCTATGATAAAACCTCAGATCTGACATAAATTATATAAGAAACCAAACCAAAACAAAAGCAAGAGAAGCTAGAAATTTTAACAAAAACTTAATGAACAACAACAAAAATTCAAAGAAAGAAAATGAAATAGATATCGATTTTAATTTGGCGAACAAGAAAAGAGAAAGAGAGACCAAACACAGAGATCAAATTTAAGGTTTATAGAACTACAGACAACAAAATATGTTCTGAAATTACCTCAAACGAGCGGTTGAAAATCGTACCGGCCGTCGAAAGGTCAAAGTCGAAACCCTAGAGAAACACAAGATTCTTAGATTTTCTTTTTGCTTTCGACGAAACTCCGCAGGTAACGAAAGTGAAATAGATATATACTATGTATTATTATTTTATTTTTTTTTTCCTTTTTTTTTTTGTCGTCATTTTATTGGATTTTGTTAATGTTAATTTAAGTCTAAAACTGACTCTTTTTTCGTTAATAAGTAGGATCCACTTTGGGCCTGACTTAACAGACATAAAATGTATATTTTACGTAAGCATTTTACAATTCAAGATTCTGCAATAGTTCTCTAAAAATGAAACCCAGGGTCTTGATACATTTTCACTCTATGATAAAGTTCTAAAATCGAGTAAATTTGTAATCATAATGGATATTAAGGGGTCATCGACCTAACATTATTTATAATTATGCATCCATACACACATTTTCTTGTTCTTACAATCATTTAAAACCATAAATGTTCACAATTGAACAAAACAATACGTATAGCAGTAACTATATGGGGTATTGTATTGTTTCGATAAATAGTTGTTTCCTCTACGTAAGCAATTTTTCATATGTTGATATGCATCTTACATTTATACAAATGAATATTCAGTTTAGTTTATGATCCTGCTTTTGTCTTTTCTGAATTTTTGGATATAGAATAATAGAAAACTAGTAATTAAGGTGAAATAATAGTTAATATATCGGATAAGAAAAATTCAAACATGTATACAGAAAATATATGGATAATGGAGAACAATTGTTTGTAATGTATCCTTACAAAACTCTTTTGACAAAGATGTTTTTCGTTTCTCTAAAACAAAATTGGATTGAACTTGAGATAGAAGTCATCAAAATAAAATATTTAAATAAAGGATATACAACACAAAAAAGGTAGTAATAAATTATAAACTTATCATAGAATTTCATGCTTGATAAGGAATCAATTCACCTCAGATAATAATAAAAGATGCTCTAACAATTTATGACTTCTTTTTTTTGTCTCTTTAAAAGGTAAAAATAAAAATATTAAAAGAAGGGATATATAACACACAAAAAGATAGTAATAAAAAAAAAAACTCAAATAGAAAAAATGAAATAAATCACAAACTTATCCTAGAATTTCATTCTTGATATGGAATTAATTCAACCTCAAGTAATAATAAAAGAGGCTCTAAAAATTTCAATTTCTTTTTGTCTCTTTAGAAAATGTCACTCATATTTCTACTTTCTCAAACTCACATAAGACAGAAAACAACCTTTATCTGGAGATTCAACTTCACATCAAACTCTCAACTTTCATAGTTTTTCTAATAGCATGTTCCTTACCACTTCTAATGGTTCAAGCCATTTTAGTCTCTACTCCTCCAACCGCTGAACTTGAGATGGTGGTTCCCACCAATGGCTTCCCGTCTTGGTTGACAGGTCTTGACTCTACCGAGATAATAAAAAAGCACCCTAATTTGTTTGTGTTATTCAATTTGATCATTGAAACAAAATAGATTATCTACATATTGAAATTTTAGATATACACCTATACAAAATTTATCAACATTTTAATGATATATCTCATTAATCCCAATTTAATGTATATTTTACATGGTTAAAAAAAAATATGAATAAAAACAAATTTTTTGACTCTATTTTAAAAATGTGTTCCTAAAATTTTGTCTTCTTTTAAATTAAACACTATTTTCTCGTTTTAAAAAAAAACTATTTTGATAAATATTTTGCATTGAATTTATAGAGAACCAATGTAAACCATCATGATTGGAAAAAAAAACCCACAATATAAATATTTAATATATTATTCAAGCTATAATAAAACATGAATCAATAAGGCTCATGAACCAAACATGCACAGCTCAAAATGTGTAAGTATTCTTCCTTGAAGAAGAGTAAATGCGTTTGTTGAATAGACTTGGCAACAATAGAGCAACAAACATTGGGTATTAAGTTTTCTCTCTAGTTCAGACGCTCAAAAATAAAGCCAATATTGTTGTTGCCCAAGATGGCACAAGCGACTACAAAACGGTGAAAGAAGCGATCGCGGCGGCCCCGAAGAATAGCCCAAAATGATACATTATATACGTGAAAAAGATACAACGAGACAATTCATATCGGTCCGACAAAAACAAATTTGACCATTGTATGGAGACGATAAAGACGTAACAATATTCACCGGAAGTTTGAATGCGAAGGATGGTTTCCAAATCAGTGATTTAGCAACCCTTGATAATATAATTATCCTTTCTGAATATCATGGTTTTATTTTAGTTATTTCAAAGTTGTTGTATTTTAAGTCCCTAAAGATATTAGAGTTCAATTATAGCGGTTGATGGCGACGGGTTCATAGCCCATGATCTTTGTATCCAAAACACGGCTAGGCCGACGAAGGGGCAAGTCGTGGCTCTCCGTGTGAGTGCTCATTTCAGTCATCCACCGCTGCCGGATTGAAGGCTACCAAGACACTCTTTATGCTCAATCAGGTATACAGTTCTACCGTGAATGTTACATCACGGGAACAATAGATTTTATATGCGGAGGTGTTGCGGCCGTGTTCCAATATTGTCATATCGAGGTACGAAAGCCGCTTAAGGGACAGAGCAACATTCTGACAGCACAATCACGTGGGAAGCCGAAAGATAATTCGGGTTTTTTCGATCCAAAAGTGCAACATAACAGCCAGTTCCGATCTAGCACCAATCAAAGGAACGATTAAGACGTATCTAGGACGACCGTGGGGTTAATTCTCAAACGTGGTGTTTATGGAATCTTTTATAGATGATTTGATTGATCCAGTGGGTTGGACTCCATGGAATAGCAGCACCACTGGACGTTTGTCCACTTTATCCTACGGCGAGTACCAAAACAAAGGGCCGAGAGCAAACACAAGCTAAAGAGTCCACTGGAAGGGGTTCAAGATAATCACAGATTTGAAGGAAGCGGTCAAGTTTACGGTGGGAGTGTTCATAAATGGAAGTTTGTGGCTGAACGCCACTGGAATTCCGTATGAGGAGGGTCTCTAATTAGATCGTGTTATGTGATGTTATTTACCAATGATATTTAAGATATTTAAGAAAACATTATCTATCAATTCCTAAACCAAATATATCAATTTATAAACAAAAGATATTATTTACCAATAGTATTTAAGATATGTAAGAAAATGGTATCTATCAATTCGTAAACAAAATGAATGAATACACGTTCATATTGTGGTAGAGTTTAAGCAACTTGGACCTTGAGTTTAAGATAATGCAAGCCCATAAACTTATCTTCGTCATTATCCAATCATGAAACATACTTCTCTTGAAACTGTTTGCTACTCACGTAAGTGTAATGACTTTAGACTCTTAAGTAATCTACGACTAACATTAGATATTTATGCTATTTTTGAGATATTTACTACCTAAAATGAATTGTTTGTGCTATCTGACCCAAATTATTGCAATTTATATTTTATAGAATCTATCATTTTCAAAGCTACCATATCTCCACTACAAATAGAGGAGAACCTCAAACGCTTAATTTGACATAATGTTATCAACTATACTAAATCAATTTTCGTATCCATTTTTCGTTTTGGAGATCAAATTAGATATTTATTTTATTTAGTGTTACGAATAAGAGTTTATTACCTAAACTGAGAATTTTGTGCGATTCATTCCAAATTTGTGTTATTTTATATCTTTTGCATCAAAGAAATTTGCAATTTGAGAAGTTATCTAAACTACCAAAAAAACAGAAAACATTGAATGTTTAACCGTTACACATATGACAGTGATTAATTCAAATCACTTTATTATGGTACATAATCTGTTAGCATTTACGGCAAAAATCAAATAAATTTTGTTAGCATTTAAATTTGAAGATATGTTTCAGGCTATATAAATCTCACATAAGTTCTCAAACATATGGATTTTGGAACAAACTAAAAATGGTTGCATACGATCAAAAACAACGTTTTTATTGGTTCCTACAGTAGTTTTATTTCTTTCTCTTGTCTCATCATATGCAAGATTTAGTACGATGGTTACAAAAAGTGAAATAAGCGACATCTGCACACAAGAAGGAGTCAATGCGTCATTTTGCTTTCAATTCCTGAAACCATCCCCTGAAATACCAACGCTGGATCTTTCTGGGCTCACCAAATTTTTGATCAATTATGAATCTCGAAAATTTTTGACCTCGCTATTGGTTTTCTTGATAAAGCTCTCAATTATTTGGCAACCAAGGAATATAGATTCTTAAACAGCTAAATTAGTGGTACAATTACCATGGCGAGTGACTGTAGATGCGCGTTGTCAAGTGTCGTCAAGTCTATTATTCCACAGCTCTTAGAAGGGGCTTCTATTGTAGGAAATGTATCTTCTAGGGCTCGGCAAAAAATCCGTTAGATCCGCTTCGATCCGGTATTTGCTTTGATTCGATTCGAAAAATCCGGATATCCGTAAATTTTTGGAGCAAAGCAAATACTAAAATATAATATCTGCTAAAAACGGAGCAAATCACAAATATTGTTTTGAAAAATGCTGGATATCCGCTACGCTCCGTATAAATTTTAATTGGGCACATATCTATATATAACTAATATATTTCTAACAAGTAATGTTTTAAAATATTAGATCAAAAAATCCAATTATATATATGGGTTTATAGAAGAAAAACAATGGCCTATTGAAAATTTTGTTGGCCCATTAAAAACTTTGATTTTCTATATTAAAATTAAAATATTAAAAAAAATGGTAACACAAAAAACGTTTCCTCTTCCCACTTCTAGTCACTCTATTTATTTCTCTTCACTATTTGTTATTTTGTTTCTTCTTCCAAACCCCAAATCAAACTAATTAAATCCTAAGTGTCTTTATCTAGATCCTAAAATCTCTCTCTCGCTGGAATCAATAGTCATAGTCAAGTAATTTCTTCTCCGACAACTTCTCCATCCTTGGTTTGGTTGTCATAATCTTCCAATTATGTTAATTGAAACTTCTCGCTGGAATAAAAATATATGTTAAATGAAACTATCGCTTGACTTTCTAATGTTTTGTTTTGTTTATTAGATGGCAGAAAAAATGGAGGTGTGAATCCAAAATCTGTTCCACAAAAAGATGTTCCTAAAACAAAAGCAGTAGGTCAGAATGAACCAAAGGTACAAAAGACAAAATCTCTCGTGTGGAATCACTTTGTTAAGATGGAATCTGGACTCAAAGCTGTGTGTAATTATTGTTCAACGCCAATCTCATGTCGAACTGATGCTGGTCCGACAACTAGTGCTATGCTCAATCATTTGAAAAGGTGCAAGAAATATTTAAATCTCGGGGTTAATGAAGAGGATGTTGATGAAAACCAAGGTAGATGTGTGAAACAATCAACTTTGTTTCATCGCAATGGGTCTGCTAATGGTAAAGCGGTTGTTCCTTCATTCGTAACATTTAATAAAGAGGATTCTCGTCGTGCTTTGGTTAGGATGATTATAAAAGATGAGCTGCCTTTTCGATTTGTAGAGCGAGAAGGTTTTCGGAGTTTGTTGGTGTTGCAACCACGATTTACTATTCCTTCGACGTGACAGAGATTGCTTATGTTTGAGGAGGAAAGAGAACAGCTAAGAAAATGGTTTAAGAAGTTTTCTGGAAGTGTTAGTCTCACCGCAGACACATGGTCTTCTTGTCAGAATCTTACTTATATGTGCTTGACTGCTATTTTATAGATTCTGAATGGAGACTACACAAGAAAATACTAAACTTTTGCCAAGTTTCAAGTCATTCAGGTGAAATGATTGGAAGAGCAATTGAGAAATGTTTGTTGTTTTGGGGAATTGACAAAGTTTTTACTATTACAGTGGATAATGCAAGTTCAAATGATTTAGGAATGCGTTACATGAGAAAACGTCTTGGATCAAGAGGAGGTTGTGTGTTAGATGGAGATTTTCTTCATATGCGGTGTGGTGCTCATATATTAGGATTGATTGTAAAAGATGGCTTAAAGGATGTGGAAGCTGCGATTTCTCGGATTCGTTTGGCTGTTTGTTATATAAGATCTTCTCCAAGTAGGTTACTGAAGTTTAAAGGATGTTTGGAACAGTTGAAGCTTCCTACAAATTGTGGTATTTGCTTGGATGTGGAAACTAGATGGAACTCAACCTTTTTGATGTTGGATTCTGCTCTTAAGGTAAGAAAAGCTTTTGATTTGCTGGAATGAAAAGACAAAGCCTATAGAGTTGAAATGGTTGATCGTTTGCCGAGTGATAATGATTGGTCTTATGCTGAGGGTCTTGTCCCGTTCTTGCAATCATTTTATGAAACAACTGTGAAGATATCAGGATCTCTTTACATCACATCAAATATTTACATGAAAGAGATATTTGGTTTGTCTTTACTTATAATGAAGATGGGTATGGATGAGGCTAAATCCATAAGAGATATGTCGGCCAAGATAAGGGAAAAATAGGATAAGTATTGGGGAAACTTTGATAACATAAACATGGTTATCTTTGTTGCTACTGTACTTGATCCTAGGTATAAGATGCAGTGGGTTAAATGGTTGATTGGCGAAATCTACTCAGAAGAAGATTCTTCTTATTTATTGTCAAAGATTGATGGTGCTTTAGAAAAGATGTTTAAGTACTATAAGACCCTTATTCCTGAAAGTTTTGTGTCCTCTAGTAAAAGAGATGACAATATAAGTGAAGCTAATGTTCAAAAGATTGGGAAGATTGGCTCTTGGATGACTTCGATGTACAAGAAACACAAGCAAAATAGAGGACACACTGAACCTGAATCAGAATTGGATAGGTATTTGATGGATGATTGCGAAAATGATGAGGATGATAATTTTGATATTTTATATTGGTGGAAGACTACAGGATCAAAGTATAAGGTCATCTCTTTGATGGCAAAAGATGTTCTTGCTGTTCCCGTATCGACGGTTGCATCAGAATCTGCTTTTAGTGCGGGAGGTCGTGTGCTTGATTCTTTTCGTAGTTCATTGAGTCCATCTTTGGTCGAAGCTCTCATTTGCACTCAAGATTGGATTCGACGTGCGAATCAAACTCTTGTTGTAGAAGAAACAATGGATGATTTATTGGAATTAGAATCTGGTATGTTTTATTTTTTATATTTATTTTTAACTAATTATGATATAATTCTAATGTTATTCATTTCTTAATGTTTTTAGAGATGGAGTCGGCAAACATTACATCTCCTATGGTTATTGATGACTAATTCTTGATTTAGGTTTGATTAATAGTTTTTAAGTATGTGACTTTGATTTTTTTGTTATTTTTCTTTTGTTTTGAATTTGTTTTATGTGTGCAGATTTTTAGTGGAAGAGATGAAGGATATATGGCTTTTGGCGGAAATTTTTGAAGAAATGCTTAATTTTTGGTGTATTTATCTGTTTTTAAAAGCTAATGTATTACTCTTAAGTTTTTGAATTTTTAAAAATATATATAACGGATCGGAGCGGATAATTAGCGGATATCTAAAAAATTCCAGATATCCGAAAATCCGGATATCCAAAAATTTCCGGATCGGAGCGGATCAAAAATATCAAATATCCGGTTTGGACGGAGCGGACGGAGCCCTAGTATCGTTCTTGTGATTTTGGAATGTTTTCTTAAAAAAAAAAAAACGTTTTGTTAGTACTCAGTATTCAAATCTATAATAATAACAATAATAATAATAATAATGTTGTTTGGTCTGGTGTTGTCATTACTGATTCACGCCGATATATAATTGTTTTTGGAATGTTATTGTTAATACCAAATGACTTCGGTTTTAAACAATGAAAATTACTTTATTGACGAACCTAATACCAATACAACTCTGCTCGAACGACTTTCGAGGGAAGTTATAAAGAAGTAGAACGAAGAAAAGGTACTAGGTTATACAGTGATGGCATCATTTCGGTTTTGGATTGTTGTTTCTATACTCTGTTTTAGTTTGATTATGGTTTTCTACTTACCTATTCCTGCTTCTTATTGAATGATAGAAGTGAAAAAAAACACACACACGCTGATATGTTAATTAAACAACTAAGAAGGTGAATGTCAGTTTTTTTGTCGAATGAACAGATAAACCTTCTTTAAAGCCCATATATACATTATCCAATGTCCTTGATTAGTAAACTTTATTTAGTTCACGTATAAGAAAGAAAGAAATGAAGAAAACCAAAATGATGTTAAATAAGTGAGGAAGAGAATCAAAATAATCCTGGAGAAAACATTTTAAGAAATAAAAAAACAACTTAATCATGGTTACGTGTTAATATTTTCCAGATAATCTATGAGTACGAGTAGTTCTTGTAGTGGTCGTCTTTGTTTAGTTTCTTTAAGTTTTCTTTAACATTTTGTCCGTGTATAGTATGCAAACATATATTTAAGTTTCCTTTAAGTATAATGTCATTAACAATATTAGAGCCATACAACTCCATCAATATTAGCGTCATTCATTGTCCTGTGACAAAAACAAATATAATATCCTCCATTGAGCAACGTCAAGAAGATATAGCCCAATTAACAACCAAAAGCATCGTAAACAACCTGAAAACCAAGAACTAACTTTATAAATTTCAACCACGAGAGCTTCAAGCGGAGTATAATTGAGACATTGACGAGTAAAGCAAAGAAACAGAGAGGTTATGATTGAACTCAGTGGAGTCAAAATGATAAATAATTTCTAAAGCAGTGTGTAAGAAGTATAAAAAATCAATACTCGAAGAGAGCAATTCAACTTTGTGTATTGATTTTGAGATTTAGAAAACACTCAACAGAAGAAGAATTAAGTTCTTGCATTCTAAAAGGGACAACAAAGTTATTGAAATGACATAACAGAAGAGATTGAGACCCAAGTCTCAACCTAGGCTAGCAAGTTCCACAATTAGTTGGCTCAGATCTAATTATTAAGCGTGATGAGAGATTAATTGGACGAATTGTGTATTGACTCTCATATCAATTACAATAATAGTTACATGTTTATATAGACAATAGAATGAAAACCTAATTAACCTAGTTTCCATACGTACAAATCTTATTAGTTAATAACATATTCTAGATCCTTCTATAAGATCAATCACCCTAGTGAAAGTATTTGGCACAAAATCTTGTCTTTTTTTTTTTTTTTTGTCAACAGTTCATTTAAATTTAAAACGGTTTAGAAATCCAAACTAGGGGATCATAGTTTACATAGCTCACCTCTTGCGATAATACTCTACCACTTACCGCTAATTTATCTGCTTGAATATTAGAGCGACGTGATATAAAAGACACCGAAAAAGTTACAAAACCTTCCTTGAGCTTCTTGTAGTCGTCTAAATACATCTCGAACGTTGGCCACTCCATTGGGGCATGCACCATCTTCGCTAGCTCTGAACAGTCCGTGTGGATACATACGTCTAGTATCTGGTGGACCAACAAACACTCCATTTCCCAAATCAGGGCCTTCAGCTCCGCATGAAGCGGAGATAATACCTGAAAAATGCTTATTGATCCCATTAGTGCGTAATGTGCTTCGTTTTGTGTACAAATCCATCCCAAGCCCGAGAAGAGGTCATAATTCTTCCAAGATTCATCTATAAAACAGTGAGTGCCTGACATCGTGAATTTGTCCTGCTCTGTAGCACTAAATTGCGAAACTTCCTTCTCATGGGGCACCTGAGCGCCACACTAAGTTGCGGCTTCACTTTCGGCCAATTGTAAAGTATCCCTGAGATCAGTATCCTGACTCGTAAAAACCATGTTATTTCTAGCTTTTTAGATGTACCAAATAATCCACGGAAAAATGATGTCCAAATTGTCAGCCATGTGAACTGAAAAGAGTTAGTCCAAATTAGTGAAAATAGATGATGTGAGAAAAATTCCTGGTGCAGATGGAATATTAGATAGAGTCCAAGTTTGCAGAGTCGGTGGGCACTCAAAAAGGGCGTGATTGATTGTTTCTATTTCTCCTCCACATCGAACACAATGTTTGTCACATTTTATTCCTCTTGTATTTAAATTAGACATTACCGAAACGCATCCTATCAGTGCTTGCCAAATGAAATGTTGAATCTTGCGGGGGTATTTAACATTCCAGCAAAACGCTTGTAGGGAGTGAATATTAGGTCCTATCTTTATTATCGATTTATCTACCGAAATAAACTCTCTCGCTACCGCATATCCAGATTTAACCGTGTATTTACCGGATTTGGTGAAATGCCATCCTAGCTTGTCTTCTTTATAGAGACCGCTTACTGGCATATTTTGGATAACTGAGACATCATATGGTTCCACAATGGCCTTAAGTAAAGGCAAATTCCAAGTTTGGGTTGAACGGTCAACCAAATGGTTAACTTTGAAAGAGGGATAATAATTAATTCTCTTACATGTTGTTGCTCTCGGGCATTGGGCAGGAATCCATGGATCATTCCATACTGAAATCGAATGTCCTGATCCTACCCGTTTAATTAGCCCTTTTTCTACTAAAGAGCGGAAGTGTGCCTACTGAAATCTTGTCTTTATTTATAGAGAGGAAGTGTGTTAAGCAATTTAAGTCTAACCAATAAAACCTTAATAAAAATAAATGATATCACGATTTAGTATCTTTATACAAATTAATTATTTTATTTTGTATCTTGAAGATTTTGGTATTACATATTAAATTTTATTCATATATGTAATCACAAATATGATTGTTAAAATTTACTTAATATTCGTTTCCAATTTCACAGTAAATTATTTAAATTGTTTAAGAAGCTTGTTCAACAATAACAAAAATCGAATATACAAAAAATCGATTTTAGAAGTTATAACTTCTTTGGTAAATTCGAAGGTATATATTCTGTTTTTTTTTTTGTGTTTAATTGGAAAGCTATTTATATATTATGATTTCTATAAGGAAGATTCTGTTTTTTTTTTTTTGTTTTACGAGGGAAGATACTATTTTAATATTAAATTAGATTATGTCTCGTGTTAAAACATGGATTGATGTTTCTTTTAACATTCGATATTATAAATTTTTATTTGTAGATTATAAATTAATAAGATAAGTGGTAAATATATATATAATTTATCAACAAAAATATATATTCAATTAAGTTTAATATTTTAGATTCGTTATATCAAAACTAAATGTATTTTAGTTGATTTTAAATAAAACTTTAAAATTTGATAAATATTTTTATTAAGATATTTTGTTGTTTTTATCCAATGTAAATGAAAAAAAATACTCATAATGAATTAATTAATTTTGTTCTTTAAATGATTTATTCCAATGATATTATTATATAATTTTACAAAACATAAGGTTAAATTCTAAAAAGTATTTCCGAATATTATTCTAAAAGGGGATAATATTTTAAAACAATTAAATATATAAACATTTAATAATTTTATTTAAATAATTTATTAAATTCTAATATTATTTAAGTAAAAATTTTAGTTTAATATATGAATATCAATTTTATTTTTTTAGTAAAATATGATAATATACTTTAGATGAAATGATTTTTAGTATGTAAATTAAAAATAGTTTTTTTTATTTTCCTTATTTTTGAAATTATAATTTAGTTAATAACAGTTAACATATTTACTTCTTCCTAGATTATAATTTTTGTTTTAATTAATTATTTATTTTAATATTTTTGAAAAGAAGTTGAAAAATATGAAGATTTTGTTTTTAAATATATCTATTTTAATTAAAATGATAATTGTTAAGATATTTTTACCCTTAAATTTTTTTTTTTATTTGATCTTAACACCAATGGTATTGTATTGTAGGGGTGGACGGATCCGGATATCCGGGGGTTTTAGAAGTATCCGTATCCGGATCCGCGGATCAGAACTATCGGATCGGATCGATTCGGATTTCGGATATCCGGATTTCGGATATCCGGGAAAAATATGGATATCCGCGGATATCCGGATCCGCTCCTACCCGCTTGACCCGTCCGCCAAGAAACCCTAATCCGTTCCAAATCTTCTCGCCGACGAGCCACCGCCGATATCGCTTAAATCATGTCGAGTCACAAGCAGAATCTGCTCCAAATCGCACAACTCCAAATCTTCTGATGAGCCACCACCGATCCTCTCCAAATCAGCCGTAGATAAAATCATGAGCTACCGACATGGAAGAAGAATAAGAAGAAGCAAGGAAATAAAAAATGTAACGAAGATGTTATGAAGAAGAAGATGGTGTGATGAAAAAAAAAAAAAAAGATTTCGAGAGAGACAACGAGATGGGCCAAGAGAAAATTAATGGACCCAAATTTATTGTATTAAATAATGGACCAAAATTGATTTTTTTTTTCAACACGTCCTATTTTATGTAATGGCCACGGATAGCGGATATCCGCGGTTTTTCACTATTATCCGGATCCGATCCGATCGAAAATTCATCTCCGATCCGATCCGGATCCGGATATCCGATTTTTTGGATCCGGATCCAGATATCCGCAGATCGAATCCGGATCCGGATATCCGCGGATCGAATCCGGATCCCGGATATTTATTCCACCCCTATTGTATTATATGTAAGTTTTAACAAATTAAATATTATTTTCAAATAAGTACTTTACAAATATTAGTAAGATGATTTAATTATGCTATTAAAATAATGTAAAAAATCTGGTTGGAAAAGCCCACGTTAGAAAAAAAAGAAACAAAAGACGTCAAAAATTTGCCTCTCGTTCCTAATTAATTGTATAGATGCACAAAATGATGCTAAATTTTTTTATAAACCATCAAACAATTGTGGTGTTTACCTTCAAACAAATCAATTTTGTGTAACTAATACCATTTAATGACGTCAAAATCCCTAAACTAACGCAAATAAATGAATTGAAGAAGAAAATACATATGATATAGGGCGTGATTGGTTGTAGTTTTGCAATCTTTCTACAATCATATTTGGATCTAAAGCTCTAAACTCAAAGTAATCACGTTTTATATATATTTTTCCAAAGCTAAAACCACTTTTATTTTTGTTCCTTGTTTTGGTTTTTTTTTTTTTTGTGTAAAAAACTAAAAACCTAAAGTTACAGCAAAAAAATCATAGAAGGTTGGCTCTACAAAATATTTATTATGGAAAGTTGATTCTACAAACTAAATTCTAAAATTACAGCAAAAAATCCACATGTCAAATTCTATATCAAATATCATAAATTTACGGCCACAACCAATTAGGCCAATACTCTCCACGTCTTCGTATTGATTACAGACTATTGACTCGACAAAATCTAGAAGAAAGAATCATATATATATACTCATATTTTACACTATTCTTTTTGGATATGCAACGACTAGTTTTTTTACTTATTCATGATGGGTTTTGGTTCATCATCACAAACTTGAGATACTGTTCATATAACTCCCATAACAATAACCCTATAATGGTGTCTCTTGCGAGGCTCTTTAAAACCATTTGTATCCAGCCGTTCGATGAAGTAGTACCATCAGATGAATCTCTTCTACCCACCAAATCCTTAAACCGGAGATCTCCAGAGTCCGATACCAATGCATAGATCACACCATTCATGTGTCCTTTTCCGATCACTCCCACCACTGTTTTACACCCATTCACCGCTTTACTCCTCTTCAACGACCAAGCAAGATACTGTCAAAGCAAAAAAAACATTACTTTATCAAGTATTATCTGACAAAATGAGTCTACACATTTTAGCAGTCACACTACTAGGGGGTCGGCATTCGGTTTTTAGGTTTGGCTCTGTTTCAGTTTTTATGCTTACCGTGTCTCTTTCGTGTATCAGCGGCTGTAGTAGAGATGGGTATGAGAAACTTAGCCGTTCGTAAAGCTGCAAACTTCCATTGCCTTCATCAGTCTCTTGTTCCTGTTGCAATGGGTATACAAACCGAATGTTACAAGTTATTATCTTCTTGAAATTTAAGGAATCTAACCGGGTTGGGGAAAGAGAACAAAACCTGAAGCTCCACTGCAGATATACCGGATGACGATGTGATTGCCCGAGTCACAGCCATCACCAGATTAAATTTCTCTCCCCCTTTCAGAGAGTTCCAAGCCCTTTGGAGCTGCAACATTAAAATAGCCATTAGCCCCATTGGTTTTTAGTCCATCTGGCATATGTAACTGCAGAAACAATCATTTTTTTATAAACATTACTGTGATTTCGATGGGTCGGTCTCCAAGAACCAGCTGCGCACCAACTTCCTCAGAAGCTTTCCGAGCAGCACGAAACTGCAATAAAGTTTGATCAAGAACATTCTCAATGTCTAAAAACGAACCTTGGATTCTCTCAAGAATACCTCATCCCCGAAAGGTCGGTCAGCAACAGAAGATAACTTAGAAGAGAAAACCGCCAAGAGAAGTCGCAAGGCCAACGCAGTTTGGCCTCCTATGATCATCCCAACCAACACACACACCAAAAACTAAAACATTGAAGCAAAAGCAAGTACATGGAGAAAGGAGGGTGAAGTTTTGATTAGATAGTTATACCCAAGTCTAAGCTCCGGCCAACAGCACCAAGAAAGCCCGTTCCGGTCAACGACAACACTCCGGATTTCAAGTTTTGGTCAAGCTCTTCTCCAACACTCGAAGTATACATAATCCCAGCTCTGCAATATCAACATCAAGCTCTGCAATGTGTTACTGTTAGAAACTTTTTGTTCCCAAATTACAATTCCCATCACACATCACAACACAATGACCTCTCAATTTGTACCAAACCTAATTAAATTCCCTCAATTCATCAAATTTCATTCTATTGGTACCAAATTCTCAAAATTTCCCCTAAAAGCATCGATAATTTCACATAAAACCGTAAACAGAATTTGACTTTCCTGCTACGACAGAGCTCGACGGCGACATTATCAGGTTTCACCGTACGAACGACGCGTTCGACGACGGAAGCAGACTCCGGCGAGATATGAGAAGTGCCCACAAGCCAAATGGACTCCGGCTCAACGAACTCCTTGCGCCAAGTTGGAACAGGACCAAAACTCTGTTTCTGGACCAGAATCAGAGTCCCGTTATCAGCGAGGTCGAGCAACTCCGGGAAAGTTTTAGCGATTGCGGCGCGTGAGTCTGACGCAATCTCGTTGCGGAAATCAAAGTCCGGCGGAGGAGTCTGGACAGAGACGGAGACTTTGGTGGGTTTGAAGAAAGGCTTTGAATTTAAGGGAGTGAAGAAGGGGAAGGTTACTGGACTTGGAAGGAGTTTCATCGGATGATGATGACTCCGAGAGAGAGAGAGATGATCAAGTCGAGATTTTTCTTGATTTCAACAATCGTATTTGTGAAAAGATTTAAATTTTGATTGGTTTAGAATTCGTTTGGGTGTTTTGTGATTTACGAGGATGACGAGAATGCACGTTAATGGCCTCAATGGAACTTTGACGTTTTGACATTAGTATAGACTATAGAGAGTAGTATGAATCACCAAACATGAAAGTATAATCAGAACTATTAGTCGATTCTCAAATCTTATTTACCTTACATCTTAGATCTAAGAACATTTGTTTCTCATCGCATTATCATTACACGTTCCAAGCATATGATTAACACATATATACACCAACAAATTCATAATTAACAATACAAGTGGTCACTACACTCACTTTGGGCTTTACTGCCACTGACTAATCATCGGAAAAGTTATCCGAGAGTTTCTCCAACATAAATTTTGACCCTTAAAACACTTATAAACACGATCTAGATCTTGGAAGTGGAAGAAATCAAGAAATGATCGAGAAGCTTACGGATAACCAAATCAGAAAATTTCTCCTATTTTAACACAATAGTTCTTTTAACACTTAGCAACTACTTCAGAGGCTTGTGATTTTACGTGGAAGCAAATGAAGGTGAAAAAGTTGAAGAATGAAGTTTAACAAGTTTTTGTAACAAAAGGGATCATATCAGAAACTGAAAATCAAGTTTATTACATAATTCTATTAAATAGTGATGATAAACGGTATACCCATTATTCACGTTTTCGGGATTTGAAAAGAAAAACATGATTTTACTATTATTTCTATTCATCAAATTTTCACGTTTTTTATGTTTTTGGAAAAGTGATTCTGCTATATAGTAAAAAAATACAAGCATGTTTTAAAAAAAAACATCATTAATCTATAAAACTAACTTTTTAGCCTTTTATAATTATTCCTAAAATGCTTTATCATGTTCAATTCGTCCCGCTATTCGATTACAATATATATTTTGCTGATATATAAAATTTTAGAAAAACATAAAAACGATCCATTCCACTCTTTTATATGCTTTCTCAAATTTTGAGTCCAACTAGCACCTTTTTTTAAGGTTTATCTTTAACGAAAAATGATCAAATAACTATATGTTATCACATTATTCCCTTGAAATATTTCCTGCAGTTTAGAACCTTAGATCCGTAGATCTATCGCTTCTCATTACTGTTTTGTTGATAAATTATTTTCGGAGATTAACCAAAAATTTTACTTTAAAAAATATCAATTTTTCCTAAATTATATTTTTCATTGTTTTGGTTCAAAAAATTTCAACATAAAATGAGAAGAAATGTATTATCAATGTTTACTCCATCTGAGCTGGAATTTTTTTTAAAATCCAAAAAGTTATATCGAAAATTCTGGCAGAATTGTACAAAAATTACCATAAAATTTGTTCACCAAAAGTTTCGTAGGCTATTAAGACAATGTTCATAGCATATGGCATTAGCACGTGATGCTGGACATTGGACAACAAAAACAAGCAAATAAAAATAGCCACAAAACAAAAACATGTAAAAGTAATTATTCTGATCGAAGAGCAAAGAAACAAGAAAGAGTAATTACTGGTTAGAGAAAGGGTATGCAGGCCCCTACCCATTGTACCAACGTTAAATAAAAGCCACATTCACCATACGACAACCTCCGGTCCTTTAGCTCCTTCTTGCTTCTTTGCTCTTCGATCTGACTAATTACTTTTACATGCTTTTGTTTATAATATACCAAATGCCAAATAATATACTTTACATTTTCTATAATTGTAATCATGTATAACAACTATGATTTCATATCTATAGCATTTTTAATCTTTACAAAAACTAGTTTCTTTGATTTTTCTGGCTTTTAGTTTATTCTATGAGAGGATAAATGGAGTTATATGAGTTGATCGATTTAACTTTTTTTTTTTCGAACTTTTTGTTTAGTCCTTTCGGTTATTCCTTTTTACTCCATTTATGTGGTTAGAAAATCATGTGAAGGAGTAAAAAAAAATTATGAAGATATTTTTCATACCTAATCGATCATCTTTAGAGTTGTCAAATGGGTACGTCCATGTCAATCGGCGTGTCAGCGAAATTTTTTTGGACAAAGATGACTCATCTGAACTGCTCAAGCTAGGTCTTGATATATTTGGTAGAGTGTGGATGCTTCTGGATCATCTAAATCTTGCTAATGCGTTGTCAAGGATCGAATCCAGGAGGCGATAGTTCTATATGATTCTATCTGAATGAAATCAATAAAGAAATATATTGTGATGTGGTTTGAATGTAAAGCATATGGTTAAAAGCGATTATAACTTATAATAAGCAATGGGCATTAAGGATTATCGGAATATGATGTGTCGAACTAGATAATTATTCAGGAACAAATAGAATCATCAGAACTCAACATAAATGTATAATCAATCCACTTTCGTGGCATGATCACTTTGTCAGCAATTTAGGGTTAAAACTTTGAAACTTAGAATTAAGCTTTCTTAACAAGTTTGATTTGCAGTTTGCTTAACTTTCGTTATGGGACAAATTGCACCTTAGTTATCAGCGACCTATAAGCTTTTGGAGAATAGATTATACCTCAGTTCATAGGCAAATGATCGTTTAGTCGCATTAAACACTGACCAAAGGTGAAGATAACAAGGATAAAACTATTCATTCTACCACATCCGTGATTCTTTGATTACCTTAAACCCATGAGAATTACTCCAACCGAGAACAACAGAGGATCTGAAATATAGATTCATAATCATTAAACAAGATAACTTAAGAGTTAAGAAATCTTACATAGATGATGAACAAGGAAGTGTTCTTGGTGTAAGCTTTCAAGATCATGAGCAGAGAGTTACAAGTCCTTTTTGTCCTAAAGCAGAGAGAAGAGTGAAAGCTTCGTCAAATGTGAAAAAGTATGTTAAATATCTTACTGCGCGTCTTTAGAAACAAATATCTAAACAGTTCGGCGAGAAACGACGATCGATCAGTCCGATCGATCGTATTCATTATCGGCGTTCCATTCTTCCGATCGAAGTAACTTCTGGCGAAATGGCTGAGTGTAAAACAAAGTGGTGATCGACCGTCGGTGTCGATCGATCGGTTGTATGTTGAGTTATCTTCTGGTCGATCGAAGTAACTCACGGCGAAAATGGACCATATACGATCGATCGATCATTGACACGATCGATCGAAGAGTTGCAAATGCGGATCTTGTTCTTTCCGTTTCAACCTCTGTTTTAAGGCGTGCTCCGACTGTAAAGACTCGTAGAAAATGCACAAAAACCTACTAATACAAAGGATAAAAACTATTAAAACCGAAATATATCATCTGTCCATGGACAATTTTGTAATACAATCATAAGTGATTAGAAAAACGTCATGCCCCAAACTTCTACCACTATCCACCATCTCCTAAGGGAAAACATATCTTGTAATACAATCAGTCAATCATAAAACATTCATAATGTGTTCAAAGATACTAAGAATATTACTAAAGTCACAAGCATTCCCAAATAGCAGAGGGATCCTTTCTAAACTAAGCATAAATGGGAGCTGTCTTCATTGCCTCAATCATCTCACAAAGATTCGACTCAATCTTTTCCAATGAATTCATTTTCACAGCTGCAATGTATAACCTCGAAGCAAGGTTCCCATTTTCACCAACTAAAGTTATAGACACCTGAAACAACAAACACAATGTGCTATAACTAGATACACTTCCAGGAATACTTAAGCTTAAGCTTAAGAAGGAAGTGAAGAAATGCAAAACCTCTTAAACTTCTTAGTTCTCCTTTTCCTTTTCTTCTTCCTTCTTCTCTTCTTTCTCCTCTTCTTTATCATTCTCCTCATCACCTGAAAAAATAGAGACAGCTTTATAAAGACATGACACAACAAAGAAAAATTAGAATGATTCAAAAATAGTGATTACCAATTTCTGGAAATCCTCGTAGCCAATTTCTTGCACAAATCAATGCTTGGACATTTGTAGGTAAAAGGCAGCTTCTATACTTGCTAAGTACACAACTACCTATGCTAAATGATGATTCAGAAGCCACTGTTGTTATAGGGATGCTAAGAACATCACAAACCATACTCAATAACTCTTTGAACCGACTTGAGTTATCTCTCCAATATCCTAAAATGTTCAAGCTTTTGAAAGCAATCATATCCAGTGATGGCTCATCCAAATAAATGTCCAATGGTGATTTTCCAGTAACACTAGCCTTCTGAGAAAAATAAGCATAAAATCCCTGAGAAAAGAAATACATAAATAGATCATTAGTTATGCATAAAATCCTTTAATCATGCATACAAAATTACAAATCATGAGTTAATAAGAAATACTTACACCATATCCTTCTGGAACGTCTTCCTGTAAAATATCTACTTGGGAAGAAGTGGTGTTCTTTGGGTTTTTCTGGTAAGCTCCAAAAAGCTTAAACATCTACGCACATGAACCAACTTGGACTTACTAGTGGATGGATCTAAGGTGGTGAAACAATATTCTAAGAATGTAAACTTTAACCTTGGATCAAAAACAACAATAATTGCAAGTATATCATTATACACTTCCCAATATTTTTCAAACTTCAGCTTCATAGTTTCCACCATTTCACGAATAATCACATCATCAGAATTCTCATGAGATCTTAACCACATTTCAATCTTCCATACTTGCATAAAATACAAATTTGTTGTGGGATAGGATGAGCCAGAAATCAGATTTGTCATCTCAGAAAATGGTCTCAAGAACTCACATATCATCTCTCCTCTCCTCCACTTTAACTCCGAAGGAAAACATGTATAACTCATTTCTACATCAGCAAGATTGCGTAGGGCATCTTTAAACTTGATAGCTCTAGAAAGCATGTTATGAGTAGAATTCCAATGAGTAACAACATCTAAAATCAGACCTTCTTTAACATGAAGTCCAACTGTTTCTACACAGTTTTGAAACATTATTTCTCTACTTTCAGATCCTTTAACAAACTTGACGTTATCTCTGATTTTCTGCAAAGCACCACCAATCACATCTAACCCATCCTGCACAATAATATTTAGAACATGTGCTGAGCATCTTACGTGAAAAAACTCCCCATTGCAAACAATATCTCTTTGTAGCTGTCTCTTCAAAATATTTTGCATATTATCATTAAAAGAAGCATTATCTACCGTCAGAGAAAACACTTTCTTTTCTAATCCCCACTCTTTTAACAACTCCATAACTTTCTTTGCTATAGCTATACCCGAATGAGGAGGAGGAAAAGCACTAAAAGACAATATATGCGTTTTCAAATTCCAGTCAGCATCTATGTAATGGGCTGTCAAACAGATATAACCCTCAATGGTAATAGCTCTCCAAAGATTTGTTGTTAAACAAACTCTACTTGGAATATCAGTCAAGAGTTTCTTAAGTTTCAGTTTCTCCTTCTCAAAGATCTTTAAGACATCAAATGCAGCGGTATTTCTACTCCAAAACCGAATACTACGATTAGCATAAGTAAAAGCCATCTTAATCTTTCTGTACTCTTCAAACGAATAAGGGAGATCATGCTCAATTATGGCCATTGCAATTATTCCACGAAACACCATCATATCCAGCTTTCTATTACTACTTCCAGGGGTATTGCCAGGGGTTTTTCCAGTGCAAACTCTCACATGACGAAGTAACGTATTTGTTCCATTTCTATTGAGATTCAGACAATAGTGTTTTTTACAATGATTGCATCTAACATCATTTTTACCATCCGGTAATATTTCTCCAAGTATTGTGAAGTGTTTCCAACACCTAGATACTCTACGACTAGAGTGACTTCTATGTGTACCTTTTTTTTTCTCTGTACTCTCCAAAATATCGTCTTCATTCATCACATGATCTATATCTTCATTCATCACATGATCATCTTCATTTATCACATGATCTATATCTTTACTCAAATTCATCACATGATAGGTATCCATATCATCAAATCCTGCATCAAAACCCACGAGATATACGAAGCTTATAAAAATTATGGGATAAGTTGTGCTTTATTTATGACCAAATTGCATAGGAAAAGACTATGTGGAAATAACTTTCAATTTAGCAAATTAACTATATAAACAGACACCAATTTAGCAATTGTGGAATCAACCCATTTTCCTTAACGTAATGATAAATGCAGAGAACATCTTCGAGCTATCAAATTATCTTCACTAAGATAAGCTAAACCCTAGAACTATCGAGAGAGCGAACCAGATTTGATTTTTAAGAAATCGAAACAAACTAACATGGAAACCCATAACTAATTAGATCTGATAAGCAGACTCAGAAGAACAATCAAAAAAATTTCGCAAGACTTACCGATGAATCGGCAGAATCGTCCGGCGTGAGATTTGGGTAAAGCTTTCGACGAGACGACAAGGTAGAGAAAGTGAGAAACACAACAACGATGAATTGATCGTCCAAATGGACAGCTGTCCAATTAGACAAAAACATTCTGGGCCTCAGACCAAATGGGCTATGTCCATATGGACAAACTCCAAACTTGGACAAAAAATGGACATGTCGAGTTGGACATGGATTGGACTAGGCCCGTGGACAGTTGTCCAATTGACACCTCTAATCATCTCAGAAAACAATTTAAAATTTTGTGGAAATAGTAGAGAAAATCATGTCGAGATGTACCTATAAAAATGAGCGAAAAAATCCGTAAAATAAATTGGGTCTTTTGTATTCGAATTATATCTATGAAATTATAAATGGTTGTGTAGATGAAACTCCACCTGAGGGATGACTCAAATGCAACGTCGATGGAGCATGGAATAGGTCCACAGGCCATTGTGGGGTCGCTTGGATCCTTAGAGACAGCAGAGGAGTAATAAGAGACTTAGGTGCAAAGAGGTTTCCCCTTCTTAGAGCTGTTCTAGAAACAGAAGCCTCGGCACTTGTGTGGTAGTTTTTTGCGTCTCCACTCTTGGTTACCATAAGGTAATTTTCGAGTCCGATAATAGGAATGTCATATTGGCTACTCAAACGTCTGACTCATGGCCTCGTCTAGTGAACTTCATCAGAGATATTCTTCATCCGAGACAAGATCATGATTTCGCGTTTAAGCAAGTTAGTAGAACCGCAAATGTTTGCGCGGATGGTTTAGCTAAGGGTATTAGTACTTCTCCTTTGTATTATGCCTATTTAGATGTGATTCCTCCATTGTGGCTTATGCCTTTGGTTGAACAAAATCGAGTTTGTAATGAACTTATAAGTAACGTCTAATGGAAGTTGTTTTATGGTGAAAAAAAAAATGGTTGTGTAGACGTAGGATCGAAGATAGTCATAGTTTAATACCTAACATGGGTGATTGGATGATGATCTCATTTCATTTTGAGTGATTTTCTGGGCTGTAATTATGAAACAATAAAATATGAAAAACATGCCTATAGGAGAGTCCTACCGTGAAACTAATCGTGTGGGACATTTTATTCTCATTAGACTCGTCGTCTTACAAAGTTTGGCTGGCTTCCTTAAGTGCTCACCATTACCCATTAAAAGTATATCTTGGCTTTTTATCTATTTTATTTCTGTCATTTTATTGCCTTTTTTGGTTCACCTTAACTATTTCATTAACTAATGTAATTTTCTTTTATAATATTTGAAATCGCGCAAGATACGTGTTCGATTCCCAGCCAAGCTTTTGGGTTTATACCTTTTTGTACAACTCATTAAGTGGAGAGAGGTTGATATTTGATCCGGAAGGGTATCCAGTATCCTCCAAACAGCAAAAAGAAGTTCTGATTTGTTCAATTTCTTCCAAATTCTTTAATACTAGATTTAAATACAATTTAGAAAATTAAATTAGATTTATATACAATCTTAATTGTTCAATGACCGTTTGTTGTTTAGGCTTTGAATACTGACATTTGGCTAGAAATCACGACAACCAATCATCCTTCACAATATTTTATTTAGCTATTTTCTCAGAAAATAATTATATTGTGAACGCACAAAAAAATTGTACACTCGGCGTATAGCATTGTTTCTTTCTTTCTAGTTGCAAACTCGGCGTATAGCATTTTCATATATGATTCGTTTGTCTTTGCGCATAATTTTTTTAGAATAGTTATTTTTCATATTATCAATATATAAAATTTTATTTTATCGGAAGATATGTTAGTTTATAAAAATTATATGCGATATAACATACCACTTAAAAATGTCACTGTGTTCTTTTTTTTGCAAATTATCATCTACGGTTTACTTATACAGCAAATTCCCCGAAAAATGTTTTTAGGCTGAACAAATTATGATATTCGGAAAATAACTTTATAAAAGCTTTAGATTAAAAAAAAAAATATATAAAGATTGCTATTATCAACAAAATATAAGTATATCTAATGAAAATATTTTGCCATTCGAGCAATGGAAAATATTATTTTTGTCCCATTAACTCTCTACTGTTTCACTAGAACTCTACGACCTTAAAATATATTTGAGATTTGTAAGTTTTAAACTTTTTTCGTGTGGCCGGAATAGATTATCCATAAGTCAAGCCACTTAATTATTCACCTCAAAGGCTCAAACCAATAGAAGAAGCTCTAACCCTATATGATATAATCCGGCCGTAAATAAAATATTTTTTTATTGTCACAATAAATTTCTGCTAAGAGGTAACTATCGAATGAATAAGTGTATAGTTTTGCGATTTGGTCATCGTAAGTGGCTGTCTCTACATGGGGTTAAAAAACTACTTTAAAAAAAAAAAAAAAAAATATATATATATATATATATATTCTAGTATAAGTTATAAAATAAAATATGATCAACTGAGGAATCAGGTGAGAGGAAAATTGCAATTTCTCTTTATACAATCATAAAGAAATAATATCATAAACAAAAAATGTAAGTGTATAAATGTTTTACAGCTAACTAACATCATTCAACCCAAAAACGGAGCTTCATACGAATTTGCCACGGTTTTAAATCTCTCTCCATCTAAGAACATATCATTTATATATATATATATACACAAACACACTTTGATACAAAAAACAGAACACAAACACATTGTAACATTAGTTTAATTATCAGACAAAACATTAAGCTTCTTTATGTCGAATACTAATACTCCGATCACCGGGAATCAAGAAACGACGACGTTTCGTGAAGTCTCAATCGCATTGCCTTTGAAACCTTCTGATCAGTCTCCTCAATCTTCTCCAAGCTCATCTTCTTCACCGAGACCGTCTTCTCTCCACGCCGGTGGATCTCCGGCGAAAAGAACGGCGACTGGATTATCCGGCAAGCACTCAGTTTTCAGGGGAATACGGCTACGAAACGGGAAATGGGTATCGGAGATCCGAGAGCCACGTAAAACGACAAGAATATGGCTCGGGACTTATCCGGTACCGGAGATGGCTGCCGCCGCTTACGACGTGGCGGCGTTAGCTTTAAAAGGCTCCGACGCCGTTTTGAATTTTCCTGGTTTGGCTTTGACTTACGTGCCTCCGGTTTCAAACTCTGCAGTGGATATAAGAGCGGCTGCTAGCAAAGCAGCGGAGATGAAGCAACCGGATCCGGGTGAAACTGAGAAGGTATTGGATCCGGTTCAACCCGGAAAAGAGGAAGAAGAAGAAGAAGATGGGTTGGTTTCGTTGGAGTTTATGGATGAGGATGCGATGTTGAATATCCCGACTTTGTTGACGGAGATGGCTGAAGGAATGTTGATGAGTCCACCGAGAATGATGATAACTCCGACGGTGGAGGATGATTCGCCGGAGAATCATCAAGGAGATGATCTTTGGAGTTACAAATGAATCCATTGAAGCTGTCTTTTTCTTCTTCTTTTTTCCGGTCGAATGAGATTTTTTGTTTTTGGGTCGCTATAATGTGAAAGTCAAAATAGGTTATTAATATGATCTATTAATATTTTTGAAAAAGTTAATTTTGCATATTGTATTTGTTCAATGAATTTGATTTTTCTTTTTCCAATGATTTTATAAATATTATATATGTAATGTGAGGAAAATAGAGATACAGAGTGAGGATATGTAGTGCTGTTAGAATTGTATTTAATCCTTAATTTTAGGTCAACTGTTTATGCTGCTTTTAGATAGAGAAAGATCTTTTTAAGAACAAATATATAGAAGTATCTAGAAGCAACACAAACTGTTTGTGGTAACTGATCCATTTCTATATATCTTAAAATCTTAAAATACAATATAGTCTAATTATTGTTTGTGTATTTAGAAAAAAAAAAAAAGGTTCATGAAAAAAAAATGGAAACTTAATCTTTTCTTTTGTCAAAAGCAAACTTAAATTTTTGGAAAGATAAACAGCAGAAGAGAAAAAATTTTGGAACTTAACCATCAGACCAAACACACATCTTTATCATCTATGAATATCCAACAATATATATCATGTTTGCCAACCTTTTGTGCATATATATACCAATAACATTTGTTTGACAAAAAAAAAAAAATATATATACCAATAACATTTTTTTTTTTCAACAATCTCATTCTCGTTCCATAATATTAGGTATGGAGTTTACAACTCCAACTACAAAGATCCAGATTACAATGAGAATTAGTAATAAAATAAGCAAACATAAACATAATTTTAATGGTTTCTATGCCCAGACACATGGGTGGCCGCCGCCGCCCATGGCCGGAGGACTCAAAACGTTTCTCAGATCAAGTTTTGAGAGAGAGAGCCCTTGCCTAGTAGACGTACCAATAACTTCTTCAAACTATATGTTATATGGGTCAATTGCTATATTTATGACAACATTTTGTGCATCAAAATTTGCAGAAAGATACCTCAAAAGCTTCTTAAACAAATTATTGTCCTTGTATTTCTTGCCTAAAATGTGTCCTTCATTTGTTATAGAACACAACTTAGCACTCAAATTCCTCATCTTTTTATTCTCAACCATCCGTATGATTTCAAATTGAGATGCCATCATGTCCACTATGTTCCTCTTCACATTAGTGGTTTCCGCAATGTTTCTCATGCATCTTTAAGAGATTCACATCCTTGGATAAACTTGTATTGGTTTTACAATTATTTAGAAAGTTGTTTTATCATTTTTGCCTTAGGCTTAGGCTCTGCAGATCCATTTTATGTTTTCACCGTGAGAAATTTCCAGCCAAACTCCACTAATCCACGCATCTTCATCAATTTCTCAAACGAGTGCTATCGTTTTTACTTTCCAATGCCAATAATTTTCCCTAGCAAACAACATTTTTGTGAAAAAACTCACTTTCATGTTAACACCATCTTCCTCTTCGGGATCTCCACTTGTTAGTTCAATTTATACTCACTTCAAATGCCTACTTTTTTTTCAACTAGCCTAGTGATTTTAATAATCTCTTAACACCGTAGGAAGCAGAGTTCGAACTCCGGAACTGCAACTTCAAATACCCACTCCAATACACTATAAAAACAAAAATGTTTACCACACTATATATTAAGATTTGGTTCACCAAGTTAGTCAAACCAATTTACCAGAAAATCTCTTAGGTTGTTGTTACACAACTTGGATTTAAGCACAACTAAACACACTCTATCGTACAACCAAACAAATCCTAGATTACAATAATCCTATGCAATTGTTTTTTGAGAAATGATAGTGAAAAAAAAAAAAACAAAAAAACAAAGGTAAAGGTCTCTCTTTGCAAGACCTTCTAGCCGAACTAGAGGCTCTCAAACAATAAAAGCATCATCTAAAACCTTTGCTAGGCAGCATATCCGCACAGCCGTCGTCTTCCTCGCCGGACATGCTAGATAACAATCCTCACCCAAATTTGTCCGGACCAGAGGGACCATCTCTGATACGCGTCCACGAGACCTAACCAATCTCTCCCAAAACACCAATCACCTACGCCAATTTCACTGGTTCCTCGCCGGAAGCTTCCAATGAGTTTGTTCTGTAATTCGATTGAGACCCTTTATCCAAAACCCTTCCTTTCCCACAAATCTCACTTCTTTACCTTCTCTGATTCCAAATTTCAAAACCCTAAATTCACCAGCTTCCCACTTCACCGTCTACGCCCGATCAAATCATGTCTTAAATCAGCATCTTCTTCAGAAATTGATATGGTAAGAAACAAAGAAGGTGTCTTTGCTCCAAAGGAGAAGAAAGTTGTAGTCTTGTGGGACTTAGACAACAAACCACCACGAGGTCCACCGTACGAAGCAGCAACAGCTCTCCGTAAAGTCGCGGAGAAGCTCGGCCGAGTCGTTGAGATCTCCGCTTACGCAAATCGTCATGCTTTTATCCATTTACCTCATTGGATCGTCGAAGAGAGACGTGAAAGGAGGAATCTTGATTTCATGGAGAGGAAAGGAGAAGTGACTCCAATTGAACCTTACATATGTGGAGTATGTGGTCGGAAGTGTAAAACCAATCTTGATTTGAAAAAACATTTCAAGCAGCTTCATGAGAGAGAGAGACAGAAGAAAGTGAATAGAATGAGATCTTTGAAAGGTAAGAAACGTCAGAAGTTTAAAGAACGTTATGTTTCAGGGAATGAGAAGTATAATGAAGCGGCGAGGAGGTTGTTGACGCCTAAAGTTGGATATGGGTTAGAGGCGGAGCTCCGGCGAGCTGGGGTTTATGTGAAGACGGTGGAGGATAAGCCACAGGCGGCAGATTGGGCGGTGAAGAGACAGATACAGCATTCGATGACAAGGGGGATTGATTGGTTGGTTTTGGTTTCGGATGATAAGGGATTTTCGGATATGTTGAGGAAAGCTAGGGAGGCTGATCTTGGGACGTTGGTTGTTAGTGATAGGGATAGAGCGTTGGGACGGCATGCTGATTTGTGGGTGCCTTGGATTGGTGTGGAGAAGGGAGAGATAGGGGAGAAGGATTTGATTCCGGGGAAGAGACCGCGGTTTGAGGAGGAGGAGAGTGAGGTGTTTAGCGGTGGAGACGAGTTGTTTTCGTTGTCTTATGATGAGGATGAGAGGGCGGAAATGACGGTGGAGAGTGATGGGTTTGGGAGGTTTAATGTATCGGCATTTTCGGAAGATGAATGGGTGGAGGATGAAGGGGACTTTGCGTTGAGTGATAGTAGTGATGATAGTGATGATGAGCTCGGTTTCTGATTCATGGTGATTGAGTTGCATTTCTGAATGTTAATCGGTTTATCCGGAAATTCGAGTTCAAAGGAGCTCTGGTTGATGTATTTAAAATCAAGAGTATAACCATTCTTACATAATATTGTGGATTCATGCGGTAAAGCCATGATAATTCAAGTTCATAATATTATGGTATGAGTTGCTTTCTGAAAACTAATGGTTTGTCTCAGTTTTAGTTAAGTGCTGTTGTAAGTTATCGAATCTAGGATTTGTAACTGAGGCATGGTTCTTATGTCCAGACCTAAGAACCATCGTTGAGTGTCTGAATGGATTGAAAAACATTTTGAAGGTCGGAGAGGCAGAAAAGAACACAGGAGATGTGAACTATTATTATTATTCCCGATCCCGGCGCCAAACTGCCAAAAAAAACCCTAAAAATTCATCTCTATTGACGATCCAGAAACTAGAAATTCGAAAAAACAGAGAATGCCAGATCACTCTGAGAAGGTTATATGATCTGCTTCTGTTAAAATGATGCTAATCGCTCTGTGTTTGTTTCACACGCCTAACAAATTGAAATTTGGGGTTGGAGTAAACCGGATTTATTGAAATTAAATCAAAATCAAACTTTAATTTTGGTCGGTTTGGACTAGAAAGTTTTATCTCTACTGTTTTAACATATTGACCAACGAATTTTTTTATAATATATTAATAAGGGTTAAAATATAAAATTTGTTATAAACGTGGGCTGCGCGAATATTAAATATAGGTGGAATCATTCTATGTATGCGTAATGCTTCTTTTTTTCACATAAATAGAGCAATGTAAAAAAATTCAATACATTCTGATATCACAATCTCGATAAAATATCTTTCTCTTTTATATTTCGGTAATATAACTATTTATAAATACCGCTTTTATAACACGTTATCAGCACGATCACTCTGATCGTTATATTACCGATGATACCGTTAGTTACCGTCGACGTCGGAATTTACTATTCACGACGAACTTACTATTAATTTCCAAAATCACCGTTACCACCGTAAGACACTATTCACAAACCGAAGTACTGTTCACGCCGGAGGTACTATTCATACCGGAAAATACTATTCACCGCCGGAATTACTGTTCATCGCCGATTTCATCAAATCAAACGGTAAGATATCCGGTTAATACGGAGGTAAGTTATTTTGTTGATAAAATAAAAATATACGTAGCGGCCTCGAAAATAATCTTGACATGTGTTAGCACACTATTTATTTCGAAGGGCGTCGGCGCTACGTTTTATTTAATATTACCGGACGTGCCAGAAAAATTTATTTAATGTTATTGGTGACGCTTATATTATTTACTTTACATTTTATTGATATTATTGTGACGTAGAGCAAATAATTTATTTTATGTTTCATTATTACTTGATTAATATTTCTTGATGTGACCCGCTTTATAATCTTCATAAAATCTTAAGTCTTATTCATATCAAAGTTATTTGAGATTTAAGGAACCTGGGTTTCATCCTCAGTGTCTCCCAACGCGATCTTGGTAGACATCGGGATTACGTTAATACCAAAAGTTAATACGTAAGAGAGTTTGGAGATCTCACCAAATCCGTAGGATTTGTTGAAAATAACTTTGAAAAGTAATAAAAGTAAATTAAATCATATATCACTCATTTGAACCTGGTAAAATATTTGATCGCATGGTAGATAATTTCTGATCGATTTTTCAAAAATCTCCAACGGTCATATGCTTTCCAACGGTCCGGAACAGTGTTTTTTCAATCTATAAATACACCCACTCATTCACTCATTTCTTCACATCTCATTCCATTCAYATAAGAAATTTGTTTAGATATCATTTGTAATATGTTTCGCTTTTGTTTAATGTTCTGTTTAGTTTTAATTATCGTAGCTATTTATGGTCTCTTCGCTGGGGATTTTACCCGCGGAGAGTTTGCCTTAAGCATGGTTTTAATGTTTTATGCGATATTTCTGTTTGTAATCGCTTTGTTTGTTTAAATATGTAATCGATTTAATAAAAGCGTTAATAAAATAAAATTCGGTTTTATTTTTGATAATGGCAAATATTGAGAAGCTTCGTTTCCCGCTCAAAATAACGGTGCAACTACATACCGTGGACCACCGATGGAGCTATATCTTGGATCGGAAAAACTTTCCGATACCATAAAAACAAAAGCACCTCAGAAGAAAATCACGATATTCTGAGGAAACATTTAGATGAAAATCTAATTCACGATTATGCACAGATAAAAGACCCGAGTTATGGAAAGCTTTTAAGGAGAGATTTGATAATCAAAATTACTCTCCACATGCTCTGGATGAATGGGCGAGATTTCGGATTATGAAAAGCGTGGAGACATTTAATTCGCTATGTTGAGGATAGCGCACATTGGAATATTGTGGAAAACTCTCGAAGCGAAATGCTTGAGAAAACTTATCTCACCTTTCATAAAACCACTATATCTGCGAACAATACGAAACCGCGGATATAAAAGGTTTTCCGAGTTGATTGGCTCTTATGATAGCTGAGAAGAACAATGAACTTCTTATCAAGAACCATGCTCGGCCCGGAACAAAGCATTCCACGAAGTGAATGCAATGGAAACAAAATATCTGAGCAAGGATATCAAACAAATCGGGGTGGTCGTGGCGTGGGCGTGGGCGTGGTGGATTCACACCTCCCAAGAAAGGAAGTCCTTTAAATGGATCCGACCGAACAATCTTCCCAAGGGAAAGAAATTCAAGAAAATACCACCGAAGCGTGAAGGCATCATGCATCGGATCAGGACATTGGTCTCGAGTGTGTCACTCCTCATCTTTGTAAATTATACAAAGAGTCACTCAAGGCAAAGGGAAGGAAGTAAATTTAAATGAGAATCTTGAGGGACAACGTACCTCGATTCTTGACTTTGCCAATGAGCAGACCATGAATATGTAAAACGGTGTAGTGAAACTGAAGCAGTTTCAGTAATGCCATTAATAATTATGTACTTTTATTTTTCAATAATAATATTATATTTTCAAATAAATACATCATGATTTCGTTATGATTTTTTATTGTGTGTTTTATTAATAATAATTGTTGTGTGATTTTATCAATAATATTTATTCTGAAAATGGATCACTGTCTGAAGAGACAATACCAAAGAAATGGTAAGAGAAATTTGTATACCGAGATAGTGGAACAACGCACTTTCTGAGAAACAAGAGATATTTTTCAGATTTAAAATCTAAAAATATCATTGTCACACTTCAGGTCCTGGGTGATAGAAGGAGCTGGTAAAGCATTCTTGCAAATGGAACAAAATTTTCCATCGATAACGCCTTATATGCTCCAAAATCAAAAGGAATTTGTTGAGTTTTAAAGATATATATCTTCAGGATATGATACTCGTCTGCGAGAATGGAAAGAAGTATATATATATTTTCCGATGAATCGGGAAAAAGGGTTATTAAGGAAAAATTACCAAAACTTCCTTCTGGTTTGCATCAAACATATATAGATGCAATAGAATCACATCTTGTGGTAAAAAGAAATCCTGAAGATTTCAAACGAAATCGGAAGATTTCATATTATGGCATGATCCTAGGCCACCCACGATGATCACGAAGAATAATAGAGAACTCACATGGTCATTCCCTAAAAATCCAGGAGATTAATATGGGAAATAAAACAACATGTGTTGCATGTTCTCTTGGAAAATTAATCATAAGGCATTCGCCACTCAAGATTGATAAAGAATCACAAAATTCTTGAGCAATTCAATGATATATGTGGACCGATTCATCCACCATGTGGACCATTCCAATATTTTATGGTTCGATTGGCATCCAGGATGGTCACATGTTTGTCTATTATCATCTAATATAGCATTTGAGATTTAACTCAGATAATCAAACGAGGGCAGTTCGATTATCCCATTAAAAGAGTTAAAGACAATCTTTGGTGAATTCACATCCCAAGCATTTAATGATTCTTGTATGGTAATTGAAGTTGAACATCCAGAGCACATGTTCACACTCAAAATGGGTTGGCTGAATCGTTGATTAAGCGGCTGCATTAATTGCGAAGCCATTGATAATGAGATCAAAACTCCCAACATCGTATGGGGACATGCTATTTTGCATGCAGAAGCACTAATCGGATAAGACCAAGTCGCACCATAAATATTCCCCATTACGATTAACGTTCGGTCGAGAATATTTCTCATTAAAGAATTTTTGGTTGTGCGGTATATGTGCACTGCACCACCACAACGTACAAAGATGGGACCACAAAGAAGGTTGGGAATATATATTGGTTGTGATTCTCCATCAATCATACGATACCTAGAACCACAGACTGGAGATGTTTTTACGGCACGTTTTGCCGATTGTCATTTTGATGAGAAAACATTCCCGGTTCTAGGGGGAGAGAATAAACAAGTAGAGAAGGATATCAAGTGGTGTGTACCATCATTGTTACACTTTGATCCTCGACAAACGATCGGGCTGGAAGTTCGACGGATCATATCTGAACATTGCAAATCAGCGATGCATTTGCGATACCAACGATAACTACAGCAAATGAAATGTTCTGCTCGTTGAAATACCACATGAAGGTGGAAAAGCAGATGATACACGTGAGTCTAGAGTACGCCTGAAGCGTGGTAGACCTGTTGGTTCTAAGGATAAAAATCCTAGAAAAAGAAAGGAAGCTGAAAAGCATAATGATCCCAAAATAGCAGAAAATATTTTGGAAGAAACAAACCATGAGACAGATCATAACGTGGAAACTCATAATCCTGAAGATAATCATGATAATCCTGAAGATAATCATGAGATTTCCATCAATTATGCCTCTAATGGGAAAATATGGAATCGACATGAAGTTGATAGCATCGATGACGTTTTCATATACCTTATTGCAAAGGAAATATGTGATGAAAACGATGATTTAGAGCCAAAATCTATACGAATGTCGAAAAGACATGGCCAAAATGGAAGGATGCTATGCAAGTTGAACTTGATTCCTCAATAAGCGAAAGTATTCGGACTATGTACTCACGAAGATGTGAAACCATCGGATATAAATGGGTATTCGTTAGAAAGCGAAATGAGAAAAACGAGATTATGAGATATAAAACTCGCCTCGTGGGTTTTCTCAAAGACCGGAATAGATTACGAGGAAACATATTCTCCGTTATGGATGCATAACATTTAGATTCTGATGAATCTAGCTAAAGAGAATTTAGAAATGCGTCTGGATGTTGTCACACTTACTGTATGGATCATTAGATACCAATATCTATATGAAAATTCCTGATGGGTTCAAAATGCCGTAAGCATTAAGATCTAAACCCAAAGAGTTATGTGCAATAAAATTACAAAGATCATTATATGACTAAAACAGCTGCATGTGGTATAATCGCCTCGAGTGAACACTGATGAAAGAAGGATATGTAAACAATCCTATATTATGTATTCCATGTCATCAAGAAAACAACATCCGGATTTGTATAATCGTGTATATGTTGATGATCTAAATATGATCGAACTCAAAAGAAATACAGAAGCATCAAATTACTGAGAATTTGAGATGAAGATCTCGCGACAAAGTATTGTCTTCGCCTACAAATGAGATCTCAAAAGGTATATTTGTGCATCAACAATATATACCAAAAGAGTGTTAAAAGATTTAACATGGATAAGCTACTCCTTTCAAGACTCCTATGGTCGTAAGTGAATGTCGATAATGATCCATTCCACCATCCGAGGAAAATGAAGAGATACTTGGCCCGTAAGTGCCATATCTAAGTGCGATTGAGCGCATGATCGCAAATCGCACTAAAGATATATCATTGCCATTAATTGGCAAGATATAGTTCATCCCCTACCGAAGACATTGGAATGGGATTAAACATGTCTTTCGATATCTTCAAGGACGATTGATTTAGGATTATTCTATCCTAACAATTCAAATGGTCAAATGATTGGTTTTGCAGATGCGTGATACTTATCGATCCTCATAAAGCCCGATCACGATGGATACGATTACATCGAGGACCGCAATATCATGGCATTCACGAAAAGACGCAGTTACTTCTTCAAATCATGCTGAGATCATCGACTCCATGAAGCTAGTAGAGAATGTGTATGTTGAGATCGATCAGAAACACATTCAATCAAGCTGGAATCCACGTAAACACAGAGCCAACAATTCTCTATGAAGATAATGCTGCGTGTGTCGCCAAACGAAAGAAGGATTCATCAAAAGTGATAACCAAACATATCCCTCCGGTTCTTCGCATGCACCCAAGCAGACAAGGATTCAAGAAGATATGTCGATCATGCGACAACACCGCAGATCTTTTCACGAAATCACTACCCACCTCGATGTTCAAGAAACATGTCCACAACATTGGAATGGGTCATCAACGAGACATATGAGAGACGTGTGAGGAGCATGTTGTCGATCTTTTTACCTTATCAGGTTTTATCCCACTGGGTTTTTCTATAAGGATTTTTAACGAGGCAACAAAGGCGCTAAGCAGGAAACGCAATGCAAGTGACATTGGTCTCCAAGGGGGAGTGTTATAAACGTGCGGAATATTAAATATGTGGAGCCCACGTCACTATAGCATAAGAACTCATTTTGTTTTCCTATAAATAGAGGCTTCCGCTTAATGTAAAAATCATTCCAATACATTACAATATCACAACAATCTCTCTGATAAAATATCTTTCTCTTTTATATTTCGGTAATATAACTATTTATAAATACCGCTTTTATAACAAAATTTAATTATTTATGTCTGAAAAAACAGAGGCAGCATACAATATATCTAAGAGAAAATTGTGTAAAATGCCACTTTAAACAAAGTAGTCTGAAAAATGCCACATTTTTTAAACATTGTCTAAAATGCCAAATCTCACCACTGTAGATTAGGACAAATTGACTATCGTGCCCCTCTTTCCTTATGATGGAAAAAAACTTTGCTTTCTCTCCAATCCCCCTCTCTCTCTCTCTCTCATTCTCGCTCTCTCTCTTTGTCCTCGCAATCCCGTTCACTATTTGGGCTTCGATTCTTCAATCCTTCGATTTCATTTTATCCTCTGAATGATAAGTTAAAATTGTCTTGCTTTACCATGTGTTTGGTGTTCTGACGCCATAAAAATCGATTATTTTTATTCATTTATGTTGATTTATCGATAGTCTTGTGGATCGATTTAGGGTTCGAGTTGGCGCTGACTTGAGGTTTGATTGGATGAGAAAAGGGGCATGGGACTTGAGTCAATTGGGTGTCTCCCTAATCATCGCAAATTCCTGATTTTTATACATTTCTATTGATTTATCGATAGTCCTGTGGATCGATTTAGGATTTCGAGTTGGCGCTGACTTGAGGTTTGATTGGATGAGAAAAGGGGCATGGGACTTGAGCCATAGCTCTTTGGAGAGAATTAGGATTCATGATTGTTTGTTTCGTACCTAATTGATTTCGAGTTTGCGTGGATGAGAGAGTTGGGTTTGGTCGATTGGGGCTTTGAGTGCTTTTTTACTGTTTCGTTTCCGATCATGGATGACATTGATTCCACTGGTGGTGTGGCACGAGCACGTGAGAGTTCTATCGGGGTATCAACACCGTCGAAGCCGATTCAGCTGTTTTTAACGTTATTTGCCACCGAAAGGGTCCGATAGCAAAGTTTGTGTTGCGGCCGGTAAGTTTTTCTCTTCTGTTTTGGGACGGACTCTGCAAAATTTCAGTATCATCTTTGAATGCATCAAAGCAAGATTTGTTTTTACGTGGTATTTAATTTTTGAATTTTGTGAAGTTGACAACTTTTAGATAGAAGATAGTGAGATAGGTTAAAGACAAGGCAAGTGATGCTCGTTGGCCAATGTTGTTAGTGAAGCTGCTTGTTAGCTATAAGCTTATATGAATTTCGAGTTGAATAGCCTTTGTCCAGTAATGCATGACAAGTTCTACAAATATGTTTGTGATTTGTATTTGCAATCAATCTGATGTTTGTCATTGTGTTGAATCTTGTTGAGCTACTTGACATGGACATGATCATGGATATATTATACTTGTGATTGTAGACAGCGACACACGTGGACAAACATCTCAGCCATAGATAGAATAGCAAGATCACTTAGTTTGGCGTGTGCATATGTGAATGACAAAAAAGATAGACATAATTTATTGACATAATTTATGGACATAATGTATTGACATAATTTATGGACATAATTTATTGACATAATTTATGGACATAATTAATGGACATGTATCATAAAATGAAGTGGAAAAATGTTGGGGAGAAATAAGTGCTTTTTTACTGTTTCGTTTCCGATCATGAATAACATTGATTCCACCGATGGTGGTGTGGTACGAGACCGTGATTATGCAGAGCACGAACACTTTAATTCCTTAAAATCGTCTTTGGTTCGTCTAGTGTTTATGAAGAGCCTTAGATTTTGAGATGGAGATGTTTATTAGTTATTGTTATTGTTTATGTTCGTTTCTGAATTCGTGAAAATTGAAATTAATTCTTGGTTCATATTATAGCACTAGTTCTTGTTTTTTCGCAGTTGTTGAATTTACTTATAATGGCTCTATGGTATCTTGTTCTGTTTATGTCAGCATCAGTTTATGCGGAGCCTTAGATTTTGAGTTGGAGATGTTCATCACTATTTTTACATCGTCGTTGTTGTTTCTTTTTGAATTCGTGGAAATTAAAATTAGTTTTTGGTTCACATTATAGCCACTGATTCATGTTTTTCCTCAGTTATTGAAGTTCAGTTATATTTGCTCGTCTCCTGAAAATTTAGTTTTCGAGAAAAGGTTTTTAAAATCAGTTGTTAAATGTTGGTTTGAATGTTTTGATGTCAAATGGCACATCCAACTACGAACAGGAGACGGTTGAAGAGGAACATTGTTCTGGGATAGCGAAGCGCGATTTTCAGAAAAAAACTATTGTGACATCACTTTCTCAGGGTGTAAAAGAACTCAACCCGGAATCAAAAGATCATTACCGAGTGCCTTTGTAGATTTATCTTTGGCTAGGAGTTTTGTCAACGTTGACTTATGACCATTGTGAGTTTTCTTCATGTAGATTTATCTTTGGCTAGGAGTTTTGTCAACGTTGACGTATGTCCATTGTGAGTTTTCTTCATGTAAATTGTTCAATTTTTTAAATGTCGACGGTTATTTCTGTCTGCGACAACATCTGTCAGAGGATAGTTTTCCTCGATCTAAACTATGTTCACTATTCCTTGTTTACTTTGTCCACGAATTCCATTGGCTACAATTTCTAATTATGTGCACCGTTCATCATGTCCATAGCATATTATGTCCACCACTTTTGTCCGCCGCGTATTATGTCTACCAATTTTTTCCATCGTGTATTATGTCCATCATATATTATTTCCATTGTGTATTATGTCCATCAATTATGTCGCATAATATGCCAACCAATTATGTCTATCGAGTATTATGTCCATCACGTATTAGGTCCATCGCGTATTATATCTACAGCGTATTACATTTCCATATGCGATATGTCCACACCTTATTTTCTCGACATCACAACAGCACTGATTGGTGATGGAAACTGGCTCAAGTACCTACCATTGGTGGAATTTGCATACAACAACAGTTATCACTCCAGCATAGGAATGCCACCGTATGAGGCTCTATACGGTAGGCCATGTCGTACCCCGCTTTGTTGGACTGAAGTAGGGGAGCGCAAGGAGCTAGAGCCAAATATGGTCAAGAAACTATAGAGCAAATGGAATTGCTTCGAGATAGGCTTAAGGAAGCCCATGACAGACATAAGAGTTATGCAGACAAACGCAGGAAAGACTTGGAATTTGCAGTTGGTGATGCAGTTTACCTAAAAATGAGGACATTCAGAGGAGCAGATAAAAACCGGAAGTTAAAAAAGCTTAAGCCAAGGTATATGGGACCATATATCATTACAGAGAGGATTGGTACTGTAGCTTATCGTTTGGCGTTACCACAAGAGTTATCTAGCTTCCATGACGTTTTTCACGTATCAGTTTTGCGGAAAGTTGTGAAAGAACCGGAATTGATTTTACCAAACCCGCCAGCGGATTTAAACCGGAATTTAACTGCATTGAGCAAACCCATGGAAATCTTAGACCATTAGGAAATGGAAATCCAGAGCAAGATGACAAAGTCAATTAAGGTATGTTGGGAAAGAGACGAATCAACGGGGAGACTTGAATCGACAGATGCCATCCGAACTCTTTCAGGACCAAAGTGAGGAACGAGGTGATGGACTGAATTCGGGGACGAATTCCTCTGTAGTAGGGGAGAATTGTAACATCCCAAATCCGGAATTGAATCGCGAGGCCCAATAAGAGCCCAACCCAAACAAAACCCTATATTTGCCTCATGTGTATAAAAGGAGGGCACAAATCCCAAGACTCGACCCAGAAACTAGTAGCCGTCAACTGCACACCGTCGGAGACACTCGCCGTGTCCAGCCAAAGCCACCGTGTGAACCGTCTTCACCGGAGAGGTAATAACCGTGAGCCAATCTTACTTTAAATCTTGTTTCGCTTGGGATTGTGGAACCAAATCTAATGATTGGGCTTGATCCGTAGCAGATCCGTTTCACCGAGCCGCCATCTCCGCCGTTCAAGCCGTCGAGCGAAACCACCGAGAAAACCTTCAGAGAGAGGTAACGACGCTTTCTTCTCGTATGGATGTTGTTGCTTTGTTGAATTATTAAACCGGACCCTAACCAATTGAAACAAGAAATTCAATTTAAATAAGTCTTTTAAACCAAAAGTCATATTGTGGTCACGTAGGCTTGGTTATGATTTGTGGACTTCGTTAATTAAGATTGATGGTGGGCTTAGATAATTAAGGCTGTAGTTTATTTTTATTAAAGTTGGGTTTTGCTGTTGAACCAAAACGTAAGTGATGGGCGTGAAATGAAGTGGTGACGTTGTGATTTGGGATTGATAATTAAACCGGATGTGAGTAGTGTTGGAAAAATTGGCCACGTGGTGGTTTCATTAAATAATTAGATTCGGTTTAGTATAATTATTAAATCGGTCTAATTAATTTAATTGAGGAAATACCAAATCAATTTAATCGAGACTTATGATTTGGTTTGGTTTAGTGGATTAAATCATGGTTATTATTTCGATTTAATCTTTGACCGGTTAATCTAAACCGATACAGATCGAAGATTGTTGTTGAACCGGATTTCCATTTTTATTAATCCTAAACCGAAAAGTCATTCCCGAAGTGCTAAGGTGAGGACAAGTTGGTGTCTTATTCGTATATAAATATATTTAGTTAGTTACTTAATTTAAGGTTAAGTCAAGTATACATGTGAGTTACATATTAAATAAGTAACCGTGTTTGATTGTTGAGTGTATTATTATTTATCGATATATAAATATATTTTAAAGTATAAGAAAAATATAGTTTCTTGACAAGGAAGATTTCCCTAAGCTTCAAGTTAAGAGAAAAAGTCCCCCCATCAGAGTTGATATTTATGATGATGATAAGTGTAATCTTTGATTCCAATATGTTTAATGATCTTTTCTAGTATAAGGCAGCTTGGGTTCTCACAAACATTGCTACTGAAAAACCAGATGTGGTAGTTGGTCACGGCGTTGTTCCAATCTTAGTCCAGCTTCTTGTTTCTCCTAAAGATTATGTCCGTGAGCAGGTAAATATTCTACTTGTTCAGTAGATATGAATGCTTTGTCACAGTTACAAGTTTTGAAGTTATTCTTGCAGGCTATATAGGCACTGAGTAATGTTGCTGGTGATTCAATACATTACCGTGATTTTGTTCTTGAGTGTGGGGTATTGATACCACTGTTGCGTCTGCTGTACAAGGATACTACGCTCAGAATTGCCACTTGGACTTTGTGTAACTTGTGTAATGTCAAACCTCCGCCGGCTTTTGACCAGGTCTTGTTACTTCTCTCTCTCTCTCTCTGTTTTCTTTGTTTGTATACGTCCAATGCTTTTTAACATATGAAGTATGATTAACAGTTGAAACCTGCTTTCCCTGCACTTGAGCTACTTTTTCATTCAAATGATGAAGAAGTCTTGAAACATGCTTGCTTGGTACTATGTCATATGTCTGATGGTTCTGAAGTTGGAATCCAAAGTTTGATTGAGGCTGGTTTTGTCCCAAAACTAGTTCAATTTCTCGAGTTAGTACTTCTCAGAATATATTTAACCCTTTGTGACATTTTTGGATAATGATGGCTGACAATTTTTTACTTTGCAGACACCCTTCTCGAGTGGTGCTTGTTCTTGCACTTCATACCATTGGGACTATAGTTGCTGGAAATAATCAGCAAACCCAGGTATGTAATTCATATTTATCACAAATGTTTCTTGAATGTAACCAAACAACAAAATACTTCGTTTTACATCTCCTCTTAGGCTCTGAATATTCCTCTTTGAACTTATTCTTCAGTGTGTGATCAATTGTGGTGCTTTACCCATTCTTTCCAACTTGCTTACTCGAAACTAGGAGAACAACATAAAGAAACATGCTTGCTGGGCGATTTCAAACATCACTGCAGGCACTGAAGAACAAATTCAGGTGAGCAACTTTTGTTGCTATATCCTTCTCTTTTGCTATCACTAATTGTTTTCTATTTGTCTTTACTTTTCTCCTGGTGATTACAGTAAGTTATTGATGCAAATTTGATTCTAATATTGGTCAATCTGGCTCAAAATGCTGAATTTGACATGAAGAAAGAAGGTGTATGGGCAATTTTAAATGTGACCTTAAGTGGTTCTCATGATCAAATAAAGTACGTCCCTGTCTTTTTTTCTTTTTTTTCACTTTAACATGCTTATAGATCATCAAGTCTCACAATCTCCATTGGTGTGATTCAGATATATGGTGGAGCAGCATAAAACCTTTATGTGATATCCTAGTATGTCCAGATCTAAGAACCATCTTAAAGTGTCTGGATTGGTTGGAAAATATTTTGAAGGCCTTAGAGGCTGAAAAGAACACAGGAGACAAGAACTGTTATGCTCAACTGATTGATGATGCGAAAGGGCTAGAAAAGATTGAGAACCTGTAAAACCACAAAAACAATGTGATCTACGAGAAGGCTTTGAAGATTCTGGAGACATATTGGCTTGAAGAGGAGGATGATAACAACAACCTCCAAGGTGACGATATGGACTTTCAGTTGTGAGAGAACCCACCTTTGGAGGGTCAACTCAAAGAGTGAGTCGAGAACCATCAATGTTTTCTCAGGACTTTACTTGGTCTTCAATTGAATGTACAAAGTCGATATAAAAGAGGTGATTCAATGGGACTTTGCGTTGAGTGATTGTGATGATGACCTCTTCTGATTCATGGTGATTTAGTTGCATTTCTGATGTTCATTGGTTTACGAAATAAACCGGGTTGAAAGACCAATCTTGAATAAGCCAAGATATTGTGCATTCGTGTGGTAAAGCCATGCGAAATCATGTCATAATATTGTGGAATGAGTTCTTTTTTTCTTGGGAAACTAATGGTTTGTATCAGTTTGGTTAAGAGTTGTCCTAAGTTATCGAATCTAGGATTTGTAACTGGAGTTGTACCATATCGAAACATAAAGACCTATATATACCAAAAGAATAAACTCAAAACATGTAAAAGGTGACTTACGCTTTTGAGCCTAAACATAGCAACGCTCTGATATTGTAGCTAGCTTACTCTAAAACATAAACATTTGGTGAGAAGATAAACAAAGTGTATTTTCGCTAAACCAAAAACATGGACATGAGCTCGGATAAACTTTTTGCTAGGGGTTTGCAAACTTCGTCCATGATTGGGGTTTGCAAAAATTTGCTTTAATATTTATAGAGACCCCTAGAACGACATATAACAACATAAGTCTGCGACAACTTTACTAAGCCTACAAAACTAATTTTAAAAGCATGCACAATAAGTCAGCAACAAAATTAAGTCAGCGGTACATACTAAATATGCGGTTTCGTGTTAAAAATCGACAAGACAAGTCCGCGGGAGACATAAAATCTGCGACATCAATTAAATTGGCCGCAACATAAAACAAATATGCAGCATAAAATAAGTTTGCAAAACAAATTTGCGATCCAAAACAAATTCACGGTTCAAAACAAATATGCGGTCTGAAATCAAGTCGGCGATAACTACGTAGTCATTAAAAATTTAGTGGCAAAATTATAAATCTTGGTAGATTTTTATGTAAATATCTGTAATTTTTGCCACACTGTCATTAAAAATTTAATGATAGTTTTGTAATACAGTTTTTCTTTACACAACTTAAAAAGGGTATTCTGGGGTTTTAAAAAAAAAAACACTCTAATATTTAAAAGAAAATAAGATCTATTCTACATCTACAAGCGCGTCGGTCATAGTACAAAAACAAAAACCCCAAAACCGTGGCTCGACAGCGGACGCACCGTCCCTTTTCAACGTGGCTCACCTCTCGAGCCAAAAGAGAGCAGAGAGCAGTTACAGTCCAACTGGCAAAACCGTGTCCTAATGACGTCATCCTCAACCTATCTTTTTCACTTTAAATTAGAGCCTTTTTTGTCTTTTTCTAAATTGTTCCCTTGCTGCGAACACATCTTAATTCAATAAAATACTAAAATATCTATTGATATCCAGAATTTTAACTATCCAGATCCGCATTTTACTATATGAATCTATATTTTTGAAAAATAATTAAAATTAAATTTAATATTTTAATATTTTAAATAATTTTAAAAACGATTATATATTACATTAAAAATGATATTCTAATAATATTTAAAATTTATTTCATTTCATTTATAAACATATTTTAAATTTATTCGAAAATTTATTAATATAGTAAAAATTTTAATATAAAAAAAAATTTCGGATCCGGATCCGAATATCCGGACGCTAAATCAGAATATCTAGATCCATCATATCCAAATCTGAAATTTTATTATCTGGATGCAAATCTATTTCGTCCGAATAACTAAATTTTTGGATCAGGATCTAAATATCTCCCAATGGGATCTGAAAATTTTGTTGACCCTATTATTAACTGAACCATCGAATACAAAACAGACACAGTAGACAATACACTCAGATTAAGTAAAGTATTCAGAAGGCACGTGTCAGTCACAAACCGTGTGCACTTGTCATTACCAGATCCCTCCGTGTTCTTACCTTTTCTTATAAAATAAAAACACAACACTTCTTCAGTTTCTGTAATAAAAATATCCCAAAAAAGTTCCAACACCTGAAAACAAAAAGATAGAAAGAGAAATTAAACATCTTATCCAAAAAAAAATGAATCCTTCTTATTCAGCTTTCGCAGACTCGTTCCTCTCAGTCTCCGATCAGAGATCTCCAGTTTCAGACAGTAGTGAATGTTCACCGAAGCTAGCTTCGAGTTGTCCTAAGAAACGAGCTGGGAGGAAGAAGTTTCGTGAGACACGTCATCCGATTTACAGAGGAGTTCGTCAGAGGAATTCTGGTAAATGGGTTTGTGAAGTTAGAGAGCCTAATAAGAAATCGAGGATTTGGTTAGGAACATTTCCGACGGTTGAAATGGCTGCTCGTGCTCACGACGTTGCTGCTTTAGCTCTCCGTGGTCGCTCTGCTTGTCTTAATTTCGCTGATTCTGCGTGGCGGCTTCGTATTCCTGAGACTACTTGTCCTAAGGAGATTCAGAAAGCGGCGGCTGAGGCTGCGATGACGTTTCAGAATGAGAGTATGACGGAGGGATCGAAAACTGTGGCGGAGGCGGAGGCGGAGGTGGAGGCGGAAGCGTTGAGGGAGGGGCAGAGGATGGTGGAGGAGCAGATTTTTGGGAATGAAGAGGATGTTTTGGGGCTGCCGAAGTTTTTTGAGAATATGGCGGAGGGGTTGCTTTTGCCGCCGCCGGACGTTGGCTGGAATCATTACGACTTTGATGGTGATGCTGACGTGTCACTCTGGAGTTTTGACGATTGATTTTTTTTTTCCTGGATAATAAGTTAGTTAGAGACTATTTGGACTTCAACGATTGGTCCGTAGTTAAACACCTGGATTTTTATTGTTTGGTACCAAAATTTATTCTTTTTTTATCGCACCAAAATTTATTCTTTTTTTTTTTTAATTATTTCTAGAATGTTTTGTTTGTAAAACAGATTTGATCAAAATTAAAGATATCAAATTTGAAATTTTGGTGTGTTGTAACTGAAATTGTGAATAGATTTCTGATGTGTCAAATTAGAATCATAATGACTTTGAAGGAGATGCTGATGTATCACTATATATGGAGTTTTAGCGATCGATGTTTTGATTGTTTTTTTTTCTGGATAATAATTTAGTTCGAGACTATTTGGACTTCTAAGATTGGTCCGTAGTTCCATACCTTTGTTTTTTTGCTACCAAAATTTTGAGTGATAAATCCATATATTTGTTCTTTCGAATGTTTTTTTTTTTTGTAAACAGTTTTGATCAAATTTTGCAAATTTTGTTGTACCTGAAACTGAATAGATTTCTCGTGGTTTTAATAATATATTAATAATCTTTACCAAACTTCCATTACTTACAAAAGCTTGAAACTATGCCTCTTCTTTTCCAAATAAGCTTTTTTGGGTTAAACTTTTCCAAATAAGTTTGATTCACGTTGTGGCTCATAGACTCAAAATAATGTTATGGCAATTCTGAATAATTTTATGGGCATTTTCTATACTATCAAGTTTTCTGGAAAAGACAAGTGTTTTATTGTTCAAATCTTCCCAAGTAGGGTATTAACTATTAGCTTTGTATTCTTCCTATTTTAGTTGTTTTATGTTTATATAATATGGTTGATGGAGGTGTGAGTTTGTATGACATGCACATTAGTAGTAACTAGAAAAAAGGTGTAATACGCTGTTGGATTCATTTTGTTGTGTCAGTCAGGAAGTGGATAACATTTTCCTTTGTAGCATATATTTTATTAGACAGCGATTTTAAAATTCTAAAATATCTTACACATTAGTCCTTCAAACACGTGAAGGGTGAAAATGAGTAAAGAGAGTTTCTTGACCATTACACTAATATAACATCTATATTGTGTGGTCCTTCAAAAGTGTACTATATTTATTTGTGTGGCCTGCAACTTCTCAAGCCTTGTGTGGTAAGGCCACTCCTGGACACTGTTCAAATCATGTATCTTTCTCCACTGAGCGAACATTGAAATAAGAGGTATTGCTTGGTAACGTTTTCAATTAAAAAAAAAAAAAAATGTCGCCCTCACTAACTTTTTCATCAAATTTCAAATGTCCTTTTCTTTGAGTTGAGAAGTTTGGGGTTTCTTGGCTTGCCTAAAAAAATTTCAGATTTCAGGTGAATAAAATAAACTCGTTATACAATTTTTAAAATAAAATTGATATTGTAAAAGAAATATTAAATATTATTATGTAAAATAGTATAGACTATTAAAACTACTTTTAATATATGAAATAATTTTTTTTAACTCAAGAAAATAAGCACTAAAAATTTGTAGACCAAATAAAAATTTTAAAACCTTCGGAGTCCCAAAATATAAAAAGACCTAAAGGCTAAAGCTCTCTCGCAAGTCTAATTATTCTCATTACTTCAAATTTGAAGGTAAGATAAATGGACAAAAGTGAAAGGACCCACACAGAAGAGTATACGAAATTAAAAAAAAACTCTTTTTTTTTAGATCGATCGATTGACTGACGATCCTATATCTCCCATGATCAAACAACAATACGTGAACTCGATCGATCGATCCTCCGAGGATCGAATCGAAACTCCACCGATCGAACTTAAGTATCCAGGTCGATCGAAAACCTCGGCAAAATTTCTAGATGATCGATCGACGGATCCCGACCGATCGCTCTTCACCCCTAGATCGATCGCATTACCATACGACAACTGATCGATCGGTCGACCTTGATCGATCGATCCCCGCCCCAAAAACAATTTCACTCAAACAACACACAATAACGCCCAAAGAACAAACCATGACATTCCTTAAGCATTCGACACCACCTTATCATCCTAATATGCATCATGACAAGTCCAAAACATTAGCATACTAAGCATACGAGTTTATAAACAAAATGATTATACAAGGAAACCCATTACGCCTAGATCATCCATCTTCCTTCTCGGCCTCGTTCCACGAGCTTCACTACTAAGACTTCTCTTTGTCTGTACCTGCACCAAAAGAGGCGCGTAAGCATTGATAATGCTTAGTGAGGCGGTCSTCCCGTCCCACAGCGATATGAACATACAACTACCAAACTTACCGCAATCAATATAATCAGAACAATCAAGTATTTTATGATGAGCTCTATCGTCACACATCACATAACTTGACTAGCCATAAATCACACCCATATGGACAAGCCCTACATCACACATCAATCACGAAAAGACTAATGATATGTTCGCTGTCACGCACTCACCGATTACCTAAACGAAGAACACTTTTCGATGCTTCCAAGCCTTAAGCTTACTCCTTCTTTGGACACACAACACAACACCAAGATCTCACAAACCTCCTGCCAAGAGATCATCAACACACTCTCAAAAGACTGATTACAAGCTCCCAACTCAAGAGCCTAACTCAACAAATTCCGGATTCCTTTCCCCAAAACAGGGCTTTACTTAACCAACCATATCTCTTGCCCTAGATCATATTTTGTAAATTCCTTCGGTCAACTTAAAGATCGAAGTCTCAACAACCTATCTACCAAATTTCAGCCCAAAAAAACAAGAATTGAGTGCCCAAACACTCCATCAAACTCGCCCCGTCGCTACAGCCCGAAAACAGGGTAGTCTAGGGAGAAAGATCTTATCTCCCAAACCACTTAACATAATCCCACGAAATTTGGTAGACAACTAGGCAAGAGATTGGAGAACTTACCCACAAAAGCTTAGCTCAAACCGAGCTCTCTTGATATCCCGATCGGACCTCAAAGGTCTCCCCAAAAACTCTATTTTTCTCCAATTTCTTCTCTTCTCTCTCTTCTCCTTCTCCTTCTTTTCCTTCTTCTTCTTCCCTTTCTTTCTCTCCTTTTCTCTCTCTCTTTTCCTCTAGATTTTTCTTTCTCTCCCATGAACAAAAGAAGCTTCAAGAATTTTATAGAAGAGAGAAGAGAGAATACATATACATGTATGTATATGTAATTGTTGGTTTAATTAGATTAAACCAAACCGACTAAATTACTAAACCGCAACCATTAATTTTTCTAATTAACCTTTTCCGCCTCGGTTTAATAACTTCGAATAACTTCGAAATATTTGAGACACCTCCTTGTCTCAAAACATTCCCTTAACTCCGCTAAAATCCCGAATTACCGCTTAATTCCGCCTCAAACCGAACCTCCTGATTCCTCCACAACGATCACTCCTTCGATCGCACCTCATTTCCGCCCCTGTGGCCACCAATCAAGCCTCGGTATTGTTCCATACTTGGTTCAATAACATCTCCGGTCTAACATCACAAGTTACTGACCACAACGCAACCCCAAATCCAATTATCCCTGATTCAACGAAGTTAAGCTCGCATACCCAGATATTAATCCAATAACACCGACCCTAATATACTAAGTCCCCGTGAGAACCTATATCACTATCTCACCTCTGGTTTACCGCTTATCAGATTAAATCACCCATAATCCTTATCTAAACCATCCAGCATGATTAAATCGCCCATAATCCTACCCCACATCATTAAAGTTAAATATCACATAACTCTATGACCGTCATTAGGATTAAATACCACATAATCCATCGACTCGCCGAGAATTAAATAACACATAATTCTACCGACCCCAACCACATAGTAGGATCTATGACGTAAACCCAAAAATCCCCGAACACTTAACGAATACTTCTCAATCCCGCAACACATGAAATACCACATCATATGTCGCCTGCCGATACATGAAATGTCACATCATGTACTCGACACCCCAATACATGAAATACCTCATCATGTATTATAACTCAATGATCCATAAACATCCATCATTTTATTAATCAACGTAAAATACAATATCCCAGGGTTCATCGCAACAACAATATAAATAGATACAACTGTACATTTAGAAACTGACGTTAAAAAGACAAAGGTATATATACATACGATCCGGTCTAAATCAGAACCGGTTTCAACCGAGATAAAACATTAAAGTAATTTTGTAAAATAAAGCCATCTCAAGGGTATAACGGTAATTAAACAATTGACGTCAAGCTGACGCGACTGGTGTTCACTTTCTCTCTCTCTAATACTTCTGTCCTCCACGAAGATCTGAAAGTTTATAAACCAAATAATAAAATCAACTTCAAGTTTTTCTCTTTTCTCTCCATTATTACTTCACATTCACAAAAAATTTCTTACCCTTCACTACCAAAATTTCTAATTACTACACTACCAAAATTTTTGATTCTTTTGGTAATTAATTTTCTAGGGTTTTCTCCAAATTTGCCGCTTGATTTATCTTATCCATGATCGGGTTTTGAAACAACCACCGATCTGTTCCAATAATTACAGAACTAAATCTTTTTCTGTTCTTGTATTAATTTGTATCCGTTGCTCTTGTTGTAATCTATAGAGAGAGACAGTGAGAGGCAAAACATGGATTTTGATTTGAACGGAGGAAACAAACGAGTCTTCAACAGACTCGGCGGCGGCGGCGGTTCAACTCGTCCGATGACACCAACAGATACAAGACAAAAGGTTTGTTTCCACTGGCGAGCTGGGCGTTGTAATCGTTCTCTTGCCCTTATCTACACCGAGAATTGGGTCCTGGTCCGGGTCCTGGTCAGGTCCGGGTTATACGAACAAAAGGGTCGCTGAGGAATCTGGTTTTGCGGGTCCGATTCATCGGAGAGGACCTGGGTTTAACGGGAACTCGAATAGTAGCTGGGGAGATTTGGTGAATAGAACGGTGACGAAGACGGAGAAAGTTTGCAACTTTTGGGTTGATGGGAATTGCACGTATGGTGATAAGTGTAGATACTTGCATTGTTGAGTAAAGGAGATAGCTTCTCGTTGTTGACTCAGCTTGATGGTCATGAGAAGCTTGTTAGTGGTATTGCTTTGCCTTCGGGGTCTGATAAGCTTTTATACTGGGAGTAAAGATGAGACCTTGCGTGTTTGGGATTGTACTTCTGACAGGTGTGGTTTGCTCAAAGGACCTTTTGTTTTAAGCTTTCCTCAATGATAGATTTGTTTGGTTAGGATGTGACACCTCCTTGTCTCAAAACATTCCCTTAACTTCCGCTAAAATCCCTAATTACCGCCCTCAAACCGAACCTCGATTCCTCCACAACGATCACCTTTCGATCGCTTCACCTCATTTCCCGCCCCTGTAAATCAATCCTGCATTGCTCCATACTTTCAATAACATTTCCTCTAACATCACAAGCTCCTACGTTATCTAATCCCTAACCCGTCGAAATCCAATTATCCCTGATTCGAACGAGTTGTCGTTCACACTCCAGCAAATAACACCGACCTCTAATATACTAAGTCCCCGTGAGTAACCTATATCACCGCAGATTCACCTCCGCTTACCGCTTATCGATTAAATCACCCATAATCCTTATTCCAGAAACCACCTTGCAGATTAAACGCCCATAATCTCTATCCCCACACGAGCTTAAATATCACATAACTCTATATCACTGTGATTAAATACCACATAATCCTATGACATCGATGTAATTAAAAACACATAATTCTACCGACCCCAACACATAAGAGATCTATCGACGTAAACCCAAAAATCCTCGAACTGCATTTTAACGAATATCGCTCTCAATCCCGCAACACATAAATACCACATCATATTGCCGCCTGGCCGATACATGAAATGCCACATCATGTACTCGACATCCCAATACATGAAATACTTCATCATGTATTATAACTCACAATCGATCCATAAACATCCATCATTTTATTAATCAACGCTAAAATACAATATCCCGGGTTCATCGCAACAATAATATAAATAGATACAACTCGGCAGATCTACTAGAACACTGATGTTACAATTCTCCTCACCACTTCGATTCGCCTCGAATCTCGCTCCCTCGAACCACTGAGAATTTAACCCTTATCCGCCTCTGATTCCCAAGTCTCCTCTTTAACCCCATCACAATCCCAAAGGATCCTCACCTGGGAGCTCTTCTCCTCCCGCCAACCCCGATTCCGATCTAATCCTCACTGCCCTCCTCAACCCTCAACTCGCACTGTGGAACTTCCTACCCGATCATCCCTACGCAAACACTTCTTCATTACATATGGAACACATCATGAAATGCCAGATGACGCGGCAACTCCAAACGTATAACAGTCCAACGCTGCTCCACCACTTAACGGTCCCAAATATCTCTGCTCAATCGCTTCTAAATGACCAGAACCCTCGAGCACGCCATCTTAAGATAAACCATATCCCTATGGCGAACTCCAACTCTCTCGCGATTATCGCAGATAATTTTCTCGACGATCCTCGAAGCCTCCTTTCATGATCTCAAGACTGATCTCTCGCTGCCTCTCGCACTCAAATCTCGCCATACATGCTTCGCTCTACTGGGCCTAAGATAATGGCCCTACAAGGCCTCCCATAGCCTCATATGGTGCCATGCCGATACGCTCGAGCAATCAAGTATTGTACGCAAACTCTACGTATAATCACCAATGGCCACCCCAATTCAAAGACACATCCTCAAAAGATCCTAGTCCATAGCCTCCTCTCGACTATCCGTCTCTCGAGGACTATACACTGACTGGTACCTTAGTACACATCTCTTTCTCGAACTCTCGCCAAAAACCGATGTGAACTTACCGTCATGTCCGATACAATGCTGTACACCATGTAATCTCACTCTTACGTATAAAACTCGCGCCTCATCCGCTTCCTATGGCTAGAAGGAGGCACTTAGTCAAGTGATCAACACAACCCAAATAAAGATCTCTCGCCTAGAATTTCGTAACCCAACTACAAAGTCCATCGTCACCATATCCCACTTCCATTCCTGAACGGGTAAACTCACAATCCACTAACCTCGATGCCTTCACTAACAAGCCTCACAACTACCACCCATTCAAGCCACATCTCTTCATCCCAACCCAACGGTAATACCGCTTCAAATCTCTATATCTTCGTGAGCCGAAAAGCGACTGCCTCCCAAGAATATATCTCCTCAACTCCTCATCATTAAAGACATACTCGACTCATGAACCAAGATGGTTCCATTATTCAAATCATACTGATTTCTCATCCTAAGCATTAATCAAAGCCTCATCTTCTCGCGCCACCCGCATTTCTACTCAAAATATCCGCCCGGTTACGCTTCTAACCCAACCTAACTCATCTGAAATGACACATGCAAGTACTAATCATACTAACAACTCTCGACGTCTCTTCAGATTAGCCTACCTCGCTTTCCTCAAGTAATTAAGAATAGATTAGCTTTCCCTGTGATAAGCATCTCGAGATCATACCGCCATAAGCTCCATCCATCTCCTCTCTGCCTCAAGTTCAACTCAGCCGAAAGTGAATACGCATTGAGACTTTATGATCCGTGAACACTTACTCTTTACCACCATACAAATATGATCTCCATATCTTTAAGAAACACTACGTACCATTTCTAAGTCATGGGCCTGATAATTTCATGCTTCCTCAACTGCCTCAACATAAGAATGACCTTCCTCGCTGCATCAAACATAACCCAAACCTAATGCGACATCCAGATAAACCACATATGGCCTCAGATCCTAAGGTCAATCACGGCGCCAAATATCTCAAGAAGTTCTCCTCACACTTTACTCAAACAAAGAGAACATCTTTCAACTTCCATAGCCGAGCGATACTCGCAAAAACCTCGAATCTCCCCAACCAAATCGCAGAAAACTTCTTATCTCCACATTTCGTGCCATTCCCCTCTTTAATTTTCTGGTAAAAACTCCACTCTCCAAACCACGACCCAAAAATCAATCTCGCTGTGTTACACTTACTCACTAGCGAAAAGCTCTGCCTCAACTCTCCAATCTCCTCGTGATCACCATGCTCATCCGAGCTAATACACCAATATGTCATCGATAAAGATGATCACAAACTCGCCCAAATACTCCCAAACGCTATTCATTAACCTCATACAAGCGCATTCAGCAACTCCAAAAGGCATCACCACGAACTCATAATGCCCATATCTCGCCCTCAAGGCCGTCAATGTCCGACTCTTAACTCGATGATATCCAGAGGCCAAATCAATCTTCGGTAACCAAGAACACCTCTTAATTGATCCAATAACTCATCGATTCTGAAGAGGTACTGTTTTATCGCCACCGATTCAAACCCCGATAATCGATACACAACCGAAAGCCTGCTCTTTCTTCTTCACAAACAAGCAGTGCTCCCCATGGTCGCTTGGCCTTATGAAACCCTTATCCATTCTTCCAATCGTCTTAAGCTCCGCTATCTCCCCGCCATCCGTATAGAGCTTTAAATAGGAGCCGCCCCTGCCCAAATCAATCGTAGCGAACGATCTCGGCGGTGGTAATCTCTTGGTCGGAACACGCCTTCAAATTCTCTCACCACATGAATATTTCAAGATCAATCTCCAACCTCCTGCATCGAGATACGCGAGATATGCTTCACATCCCTTCTCTATCATCTTCAATAAATTTAAATCACCAAACTTCCCGACATGTCTTACACCTGATACCACTGCCCATGATCATTCTCGAACATCACTGCCCTCGATGACATTCAGTAGCCTTATACTTCCCAAGCCAATCCATTCCCAAAATCACATCATGATTTCCACCACACACAATCAAATCATTCACTTCTCCAAAGAATATGGACCTACATTTTATTGAGTCTGAAAGCCTCACCACTTTCACCCTCCTCAAACAATCACTCAGCTCTTCTGAGCCTCCTCTCTCACTAATTCGAGTAACGAAACAACGAGATGCCCATAAATAACACGTGGATGTAACCCTCCCACGCTCAAGGTCCCTTCACATACCTATGCATCGGAACCCCACAACAATAACAACCACAACACACAATTTGATAAAACTCATACTCATAACACAATAATTAAATAGAATTCTAACCAGCTGATCTGGCTCGGCCCCTTCTCCCGACTGCAGAGTGCTCGAGGAGTCACCATCGCCTTCTTATGGAGCCCCGAACTTCCGCTACCTGAGCTCGGGGCATGAAGTCCCGATATGTCCCACCTCCTCGCAATGGAAGAAGTCCCGCTATCCTTCTAGACAACCAGATTTATGACCCTTGTCTCCATACTGAAGATTCCAGATGAAGACTCCGGCAGAGCCCTCCCACTTCTCTTCTCCTCCCATGAACTCTCGCCACCCTTCCTCGAATCAAGAAAGACTTCTTCCTCGAGCTGGTGCTTAAACGCTTAAATTTCTTCTATCATACCCTCCTCAATCATGGCCGCCTTCCACTACCTCCGCCACCGATGATCTCACAATGCATCTATTCCTCAACTCCAAACGCATACCCTTAAAACCTCTGGGCCTGCTCGCCTTCAAGACCCTCCCGCAAACCTCAAGCCGGGTTAAACTCCACTTCATCTCGAACTAACCTCCTCCTCGAGATAATTCCAAAACTCCGCCTCCAAACGGTCCATGCTTCATGGATTTGAGGTCAACTCCTGCACTCAAGTATTCATACCATCGCTCTTCTAGCCAACACGCTTCTCCACCACATGTGCATCTCCTTCCAAGTAACGCACCGCAATATCTTTATACCTCATTATGAGCGGAAGTTTCTCTCCACTCTCGCTTCTCCACTCATCGCCTTCAAAGTTCACCCCAAGAAAGAAACTCGTTCTCTCGCATACGATCCATCACCAAAGATAAGAGGATCATTTCGTCTCGAACGCTTGAAGCCATAACTCTGGTGGCTCTTCACCTCTCGGTCTCTGAGCCCCTGTAACCTCTCCAAAATTCGAGCCAACATACCATCATCATTTCATTCATGACCACTTTGTGTCAATTCACTCTGGGTTCGACGCTAACCGCAGAAATGCACTCAAAGAACTCCGACCTTCACCACCGCAACGTGGTCAACCCTCTCGACCATCACCACTGAGGCTCCATTCACCACACCTACTCCCGCCACCACTTCTCTCACTCTTCTAAATCTCACCATACTACAAAATCGACAAAAGATTCAATAACCCAAAACCCAAGAACACAACCACAAGAGAAGCTTACCGTGAACCTTTTCTCGCCGAAGAGGACGATCTCTACCCCAACCCACAATCACCTAATCACAATCAACATCACAACGAGCAAACAATCAAGATCCAACCCCAACATCCTGTAACCGCTAGCTCGATACCAAAATTGAAAGGACCCAATAAGTAAGAGTTAAATTAAAAAACTTTTTATCAAGGATCGGTCGATCCTCCTTCGACCGATCGATCTCAACTACACGACGATCGCTCTCTTTACGATCGACGATTCACCCCGGATCGATCGATCCTAACCCTTAACTGACCAGGATTTTTGTCAAAACGACCTACATGATCGACGATCCGACTTGATCGATTCGATCCCTAACCCCCACTTTACCCCCAAAAAAAAAAAGATTACTGATCGACGATCTTGCCCAGATCGGCCGATCCCCCGCCCCGCAACCCAATAATAACAACACAAGGCAAGCACAATATTGGAGACATTACTTAAACATTCAAAACCATCTTAGCATACCACTACGCATCATACCAAGTTCAAAAACAACATCCCAATCTCAAGACAAAAACATATGAACATAAGAATCAAAACCAAAAACCTTCAACCCCGAGATCATCCCTTCTCCTCGACCTCGTTCCACGCGCCCACAACCAAGTCTTCCTTCTGTCTGCATTCCTCGCACTCAAAGAGGCGCCTAAGATCGATAATGCTAGGAGGCCCTCCCGTCCCACAAATGACATTAACATACAACTACCAAACTTACCATAATCAATATGCAATCAGAACAATCAAGTATTTTTGATGTAGCCTCATCATCACACACACATCACATAACTGACAACATAAATCACACCCATACGGATAAGCCCTACATCACACATCAATCATAAAAGACTAATGATTATATGTTCGCCTCCGATCACGCACTCACCTTGATTACGGCAAACGAAGAACACTCTTTCGACGGTTTCCAAGCCTTAAGCTTACTCCTCTTCGACACACAACACAACACCAAGATCTCACAAACCTCCCGCCAAGAGATCATCAACACACTCTCAAAAGACTGATTACAAGCTCCCAACTCAAGAGCCTAACTCAACAAATTCGGATTCCTTTCCCCAAAAAATGCTTTACTTAACCAACCATATCTCGCCCTATATCATATTTTCGAAATTCCTTCTTGAACTTCAAGATCGAAGTCTCAACAACCTATCTACCAAATTTCAACTCGAACAAAGAAGCTTCAAGAATTTTATAGAAGAGAGAATACATATACATGTATATATATGTAATTGCTGTTTAATTGATTAAACCAAACCAATCTAAATTACTAAACCGCAACCATTAATTCTTCTAATTAACCTTTTCCGCCGGTTTAATAACGAATAATTTCCAAATATTGACACCTCCTTGTCTCAAAACATTTCAACTTCCGCTAAAACCCCTAATTACCGCTAATTCCGCTCAAACCGAACCTCCTGATTCTCCACGATCACTTCGATCGTTTCACTCATTTCCCGCCTGGGCCAATCAAGCTCGGTATTGTTCCATACTGGTTCAATAACATCCCTGTCTAACATCACAAGATCCTACGTAATCCGCTAACCCGTCGAAATCCAAATATCCCCTGATTCGAACGAAGTTGTCGTCATTACCTAAAGATATTGTAATCCAATAACACCCTAATATATAAGTCCCCGTGAGAACCTATATCAGATCTCACCTGGTTTACCGCTTATCGATTAAATCACCCATAATCCTTATCTCAGAAAACCATCCTAAGCATGATTAAATCGCCCATAATCCTACTACCCACACATCAAAAGTTAAATATCACATAACTCTAATCGCCGTCAGGATTAAATACCACATAATCCTATGACCCCGCCGATGTAATTAAATAACACATAATTCTACCGACCCCAACCACATAAGAGATCTATCGACGTAAACCCAAAATCCCCGAACCAAGCATTTTAACGAATATCGCTTCAATCCCGCAACACATGAAATACCACATCATATGTCGCCTGTCATGAAATGTCACATCATGTACTGACACCCCAATACATAAATACCTCATCATATTATAACTCACAATCGATCCATAAACATCCATCATTTTATTAATCAACGCTAAAATACAATATCCCTCTCATCGCAACAACAATATAAATAGATACAACTCGGTACACTTTGAATACATGTTAAAAGACAAATATATATACATACGATCCAAATCATCAGAAGTTTCAACCGAGATAAAACATTAAAGTAATTTTGTAAAATAAAGCCATCTCAAGGGTATAACGGTAATTAAACAATTGACGTCAAGCTGACGCGACTGGTGTTCACTTTCTTCTCTCTCTAATACTTCTGTCCTCTCCACGAAGATCTGAAAGTTTATAAACCAAATAATAAAATCAACTTCAAGTTTTTCTCTTTTCTCTCCATTATTACTTCACATTCACAAAAAATTTCTTACCCTTCACTACCAAAATTTCTAATTACTACACTACCAAAATTTTTGATTCTTTTGGTAATTAATTTTCTAGGGTTTTCTCCAAATTTGCCGCTTGATTTATCTTATCCATGATCGGGTTTTGAAACAACCACCGATCTGTTCCAATAATTACAGAACTAAATCTTTTTCTGTTCTTGTATTAATTTGTATCCGTTGCTCTTGTTGTAATCTATAGAGAGAGACAGTGAGAGGCAAAAACATGGATTTTGATTTGAACGGAGGAAACAAACGAGTCTTCAACAGACTCGGCGGCGGCGGCGGTTCAACTCGTCCGATGACACCAACAGATACAAGACAAAAGGTTTGTTTCCACTGGCGAGCTGGGCGTTGTAATCGTTCTCCTTGCCCTTATCTACACCGAGAATTACCGGGTCCTGGTCCGGGTCCTGGTCAGGGTCCGGGTTATACGAACAAAAGGGTCGCTGAGGAATCTGGTTTTGCGGGTCCGATTCATCGGAGAGGACCTGGGTTTAACGGGAACTCGAATAGTAGCTGGGGGAGATTTGGTGGGAATAGAACGGTGACGAAGACGGAGAAAGTTTGCAACTTTTGGGTTGATGGGAATTGCACGTATGGTGATAAGTGTAGATACTTGCATTGTTGGAGTAAAGGAGATAGCTTCTCGTTGTTGACTCAGCTTGATGGTCATGAGAAGCTTGTTAGTGGTATTGCTTTGCCTTCGGGGTCTGATAAGCTTTATACTGGGAGTAAAGATGAGACCTTGCGTGTTTGGGATTGTACTTCTGGACAGGTGTGGTTTGCTCAAAGGACCTTTTTGTTTTAAGCTTTCCTCAATGATAGATTTGTTTGGTTAGGATGTAGAGTAGCTTAAGTGAATGGAATTTTGTCAAATTTATTCTGATTTTGTCGATCCTGATCGAATATTTTGAACCAGTGGATATTCTTGTTGAATTATCTAACTCGAAAACCATGTTTGATGGATTGTTTAACGAATAGTTATCATTGTTTGGTTAAGATGTAGACTGACTCGAGAGAATGTAATTTGTCGCAAGTAGAGTAATGAGCACAGATATATTGATGGCAATTGGTGTCTTAGTTGTTAAATTAGAAAAAGAAGTGTAATTCGTTGATCCTGATCGTATTTTAGGAATGCATTTCGGAACTTGTGAAAGACTTTATCAAGTTTACTTATCGTGGATTTTGTTGTTTTCTCTTTTGATTAGTGTACAGGAGTACTCAAACTTGGTGGGGAAGTTGGCTGTGTGCTTAGTGAAGGCCCGTGGCTATTGGTTGGCATGCCAAATCTTGTCAAGGCAAGTTCTCAGAATGATTCCTCTTAGCAGTACTTTTCTTTGACTCTCACAATAGATATCGAGGAACCCTTTTCATTCTTAGATGCTTGTTGTGTTATATCTCATTCTTGTTGATACAGGCGTGGAACATTGAAACCAATGCAGACCAGAGTCTAAATGGACCTGTTGGTCAAGTATATTCTCTCGTTGTGGGTACTGATCTTCTCTTCGCTGGTACTCAGGTAAAAAAGTCTCTGCAAAATATGTCGGCTTTTGGTTAAGTAAGTCACAAATTCTTTACTTTCTGTTCAGGATGGCTCTATTTTGGCATGGAGATATAATGCTGCCACTAACTGCTTTGAACCGGCGGCGTCACTGACGGGCCACACACTTGCAGTTGTTACATTATATGTTGGGGCAAACAGACTTTATTCGGGTTCCATGGACAAATCTATAAAAGTAAGTACTTGTATTGTTTATCATCCTTGAATTTAATCCCTTTTTTTTGTTCGTTTGAGCTAATCTTTTTGGTTTCTGTGTTCTTTGTTTAATAGGTTTGGAGCCTGGATAATCTGCAGTGTATACAAACACTCACCGATCATACATCAGTTGTGATGTCTCTCATTTGCTGGGATCAGTTTCTCTTGTCTTGTTCATTGGACAACACGGTTAAGGTTAATTCGTCTTTCTTTAACTTCATAACTTTATTGGAAATTTCGTTCTTCTCTCGTTGACGGGTCTTTCTGCTGTAGATATGGGCTGCAATTGAAGGTGGCAACTTGGAAGTGACATACACTCACAAAGAAGAACATGTATGGTTTCTTTTATAAATGTGTTACCCTCTCTTATGGTCCTAAGCTAATGTAACTAATAAATTTTGGCAATGTCTAAATTGGATTCAGGGAGTTCTAGCTCTATGTGGTGTACATGATGCAGAAGCCAAGCCTGTTTTGTTATGCTCTTGCAATGACAATACCTTGCGCCTCTACGACTTACCATCGTAAGGCTTGCAACTTTTATGTCTGAATTCTTCAATTATTCCTCTTTTATTGGTTCTGATAGCTTAGGTTCGTTCATTAGATTTACGGAGAGGGGAAAAATCTTTGCAAAGCAAGAGATTCGATCGATCCAGATAGGTCCCGGGGGGATATTTTTCACAGGTGACGGAACTGGTCAAGTTAAAGTATGGAAATGGCGCACTGAACCAACCGCGGCTTCCTCTTGAGGAAGTTTATGTTATCGTCAAAGAGTTGTTTTCTACGGTTTTCTTGTACCATTATATATGGGTCTGTTGGAAATTTTTCTTTCTTGTTGAGGTCCTCCTAGTAGAACCCACGGTCTGATGAGATGGACAGTGGCCAAGATCGTGTCATGTTAGGAGTTTTGAGACTGAATTGGGAGAATTTAGGTCCCTTTTTGTCCAATTTCCGCATTTGTCTTGTAACGATTGGATTGTATGGTCAATTTGTCGTAAAGGATTATCTATTCAAGAGAGATTCAGAGTTGGTGTACAGTGGATAACAGAGTTACAGAAGCATCCTTATTACATAAACCTTGAAATGTTTTTAGAAAAGCAAAGATTTTTTTCAGAGATTGAACATAACTTTGATGGCATTGCTCCCACGAGCACTGGTTTCAAAGCCGTCTTCCACTTCCTTCTGAGAGAAACCGAATCTGTGGGTTATGAGTGGCTTTACATCAATCTTACCACTTGCCAGGAATTCAAGACACAAAGGCCATGTGTTCTTGTACCTGAACACACCTACCACATCTACCTCCCTGTCTCAAAACCACACATTTACTTGTGGATCATGTGATTGTTTTCAGAGTTTCTTACTTTAATGGTTATTATAAAAACCAAAAAGAGGCTACCTTGCAGCTGCAGGAGTGAGAGGGACAGTCATTACACCATGACCCATTCCAACAAGACAGACTTTACCGCCACAACGAGTGGCTGCTAATGCTGTCGACATGGTTTTGTTAAAACCCGCACAATCGAATGTCACATCAATGTTTGACCCCATAGCTTTCTGAATTTGTTCAACTTCAGAACCGACATCCTGCAAAAGTAAAAAAGGACAGGTTCTTATCTTTATACAATCAGATCACTAATGTTATAGAAATATTTGGCAAGTAAAAAAAGTGTAAAGAACCTCCAAGTTTGTTGTCACTTGAACAATCCCCTCTGCACCGAGCTGTTTGGCTACGGATAAACGGTTCTCATCAACATCCACAATAACAATTCTAGGCACACCGAAAGCCCGAGCAGCCAACATGGTGACAAGGCCAATAGGTCCGGCTCCCATTACCAAAACGTTTGTTTCAGGACCAACCGCAGCTCTACGACAAGCATGCACACCAACACTTAGTGGTTCACACATTGCTCCTTCCTCCAAACTCACATTCTCAGGCAATTTGAAGCATAGATCCGCAGGGTGAACCACTTGGTCGGCTAGAGAGCCATGAACCGGTGGGGTTGCAAAGAACTTCATTTCTGGACAAAGGTTGTATCGTCCTTCCCTGCAGAGATTGCATCTCCAACAACTAATCCCAGGTTCAAGAGCCACATGGTCACCGACCACTAGATGTTTCACTTCTTCACCTACTTCTTCAATGATCCCAGCACATTCATGTCCAATCACCATCGGTTCTTTCACCACGAAATCCGCACATCTCATGGTCTTTGTTTTGTAACATTTACACCCATCAAAAACCAATGTCAAGAGCCATACCAAATCAAAGAAAAGAACCAAGATTCTCTCTGATTATATCATAAGTACCTTTAGGTAATGAACATCACTTCCACATATACCAACAGCTTTCATCCTAACTCTGACATCATGAGGACCTTTGCATGAAAATAAATCTATCAGTTTCCAAGGCTTTGAACCAAAGGGTCACAGGACAATCCTATTTGATTAAATCCCAGAGAAAATTATTGTCTTACCAACGGAAGGAAGAGGAAAAGGTTGGATCTTGAGGGTATTGAGACCAACCAACCAAGCAGCCATGTTCTCTTCTTCAACCTTTGAGCCTTCTCCGTGAGACATTCCTCCTTTCCCCATAACTCTTCCCTGCTATGCTCAGCCGAAAGCTCTCTATTGATCTCAGCTAGATTAAGCCAAAGCTACCAGTACCAGAGCCTTAAACGAATGATTAAGAAAATAAAAGGGTCAGCATCGAAGTCTCCACTAAATAAATAAAATAGAGATAAATACAAGAATCAGATAAACACAAGCGGTGGATGGCTTTTGGAGATTTGGATAAGCCCCATATATAGTAAGTATTTCTACTTTCTCATCATAAATCTCGTTTAACATTTTTTACTCTTCATCCAAATATAGACATGATCAGAAGTCAGAACAAGTGCCTGCTTTAAGTTTTCAAGACTTGGATGGTTTTACTTTTGTTAGCTTCTTTAAATCAGAAATTTGCAATTACTCTCACTTTGGTTGCTTCATCCAACATATCAAGATCATGAATATGTTATTGGTACACATATTTCTGTCTAAAACAAATGAGATACAATACAACAAAAATTGTAATCCACACATGGCTACATCTAGTATCACATTTATTCAAAATTTTACCCAAGATCTGTCCAAAGAAGTGAAGAAACCAGAACGGCTCATCTCCTGAAAAGAAAAAGAGGAACGAATGCGTGATCAAGACTCGTAAACCACGGGAAGACGAAGCCCTACACTCGCTGCAGATTTATTAAGCACTCGTTTCATTTCTTCAGTTCTATCAACCGCAATGTTGTATGAGAAGAGCAAATCCTGCAACAACCAGTTTACATATCCATGTGTGAGAACTAAACACAACTGCATTGATATGCAGATGTATAGATCATGTTTCCTAGTAACAAATGCCAATGTGATTAAGAAAATCATAAAAAGACTTCACCTTGTGAGAATGAATGCTATTGAGAAGATACGTGTAATTGCGGGCGAGGTTTATCTTCTCCGAGTTTGCATTCTTCCGAAATTCTTGCTTTACAAAGTCTATGAAATGACCCTTGTGATCTTCTTTACCAATATGTTTCACCACTGCTTTGAGAAGGTCGCGATAAACTCTAGCAGCTAAAACAACTTCACCACTCATCTTCTTCTTTATCCTATATATACATTTCAAATAGAGACATAAATTAGGGTTATACCTCCAAATCGAATTAGAAAAAAAAAAAAACAATTGTTTAACAACTAAATCTTCAGCTAGAGATTGATTATACTATCAAATAATCTCATTCTAGTTCGATTAACATAGCTAGTTTGCTAATAAGATCAAATCAACAGACGAACGAGTTCAAATCCTAAATGGACAAATCGAAACAAAAGTTGGAACCGATGATTGAACGAATCGAGATCGAATTTTATAAAAAAAAAACGCGAATTGGGAACTAATGAATCTGAGGATGGTTAAAATCTAGCATGTTCAGTAGAATAAGTGAAAATGCTTACCTAGAATCTCGCCGGCGCTGATCGGATAAAGCAGAAATCGGAAGTGAAGAAGAAGGTGGACTTAAATATTTAACATTTACCAAATTACAAAAACACTTCAAAAAACACAAAGCCCAAAATTACGTAATGGGCTTATAAAAGAAGCACAAGCCCAAAAGATGCCCAAAACTTGGCCTACTCCTTCCTCTTCTCAACTGAAGATATTTGACATCATCCCTCAACGTCATCCACTTACCCAAAGAAACTTCACTCCACAACTCAATATGATCTTCTTTATCACATAAAATTTTATAGTTTATGAGGAGGGGATTAAGCCAAAGATGGAGGAATGAAGATGAAACTTTTATTCCATTGAAAGAAAGACTAGGGGGAAAAGTTACACCAGCAAAAGTAAGCAATGGTTATAAGAAATCGGATTTGACAGTTTTCAAAAATTTCAGCACGTTAGGATCTTTCGGAAGTTAGAAAAGACATTATAAAAAAGATGTGTCAATCCGCTCATTCTCATTCGATTTTGAGTTGGAAATCTATAACATGAGAATCAAATTTCAATAGTTTCTAAAAAATTTGCTGAAATCACAAATAAAACGGAGAAAAATAAAAACATAAAAAAAAACAAACGAATTAAATTAAAAAGCACTAAATTTGAGGCCCCGCAACAAAGCTAGGCTCATAAAAGTAGCTAGATCGATAGGTAGATGTCATTCCAACATTGCTCGATATGTTTAGACCTTATGAAGTCTGAACCACTAAATCCATCATAACTCATAAACATTCCCCTGAATAGATTATAATCAATTAATGAAAATGCACATTTTTAACCAAAACTTCAAGAGAATCGATAACTTATCCCTTACTTATAAACAAAGTAGTGGGCAGTCCGGAGTTGGAGCTACCTTCTTTCTATTTTTGACGGTGTTGTTATAATATCAAAAATCAGTATCAAAATTAGCAAGTGGCTTTGCATAACTCATTTACTTCTATTTCTCTTAACAGGGGACATTAGTACATTGCCAACTGTTTTTTTTTTGTATATCGTACTAAATTTATGGAAGATTTCGGTAGATAGCACATTTTGATTAATCGTTATCAAAAAACATATATTATTATTAATATACAAAATTACACATAACTATCATGGTATTTTTAATATTTATGTAGATTTTTGATAGATCAACTGATTTGAGCATATTAATGATTGAATAACTATTAAAGTTCTTAAATGTATGTTGCTATAAAATACATGCAAAATGTTTTCATATATCTTTTTGTGTGGTATGTAATTTGTAGTGCACTAAGATTTTTATGCATATTTCATTAATAGGTGGTTGCGATAAGATCTTTACATGTAAGAGAATAAACAAATACTAATTATAATTCTTGTCTTACTACTGTCATCGAACATTAGGTTCATTTTTGTGACTATTAATATTTATTACGATTGTAGAAATTTATAGTTGCAAAGATTCACATAATTTGTAATTAGAGCATACTAGAAACAAGAACATCCCTTTTTTATTTTTAAAAATTAACCAAGACCCTAAAATCTTTGTATGAATCTAGGACCAATAAATAAGTGTTGGTGAACCATAAAAGCTTCCTCTCATAAAGACGAACGAAAAGAGGCTCATGCCTGCATCATCTTATTATATAAACCCCATCAAACCTATTCTTATTTTTTGCTCTAATCTAAATATAAAGAATCAAACATAATCCTTCACCGTAATGGGTTTACAATTATTATGGTTAGTTCGCATAATTCTCGTCGTAAGAGTCATCTCCCATGCCTTGTGTTTTCCAGATCAAGGTATTGTTTTATTACGTATCATTCAATGTGTGACGATACATATATATATATTCATTAACATTTGAATTTTTCGTATTAATATATAGTGAAAATTGTTATTTTTTACGTGAAGCTGGCTATTACAGTTTTATGAAAGATGCAACACTTGCACCAATGTTCGCTCGGTTCGACTACATAATCATCGGAGGAGGAACCTCCGGTTGCGCAGTAGCCGCTACGCTATCTCAAAACGCTAGCGTTTTGGTTCTCGAACGCGGTGGCGCTCCCTACGATGATCCGACGGCCACAGAAATCGGAAACTTCGCCAACACACTCTCCAACACATCACCCAAATCGTGGTCGCAGCTTTTTGTCTCCGAAGACGGCGTTTACAACACACGTGCGCGCGTCCTCGGTGGAGGCTCGGTGTTAAACGCCGGGTTCTACACACGTGCAGGAGATGAGTACGTGAAGGAGGCTGAGTGGAAGAGCGATGAAGTTGAAGCTGCTTACGAGTGGGTCGAGAAAAAAGTAGCGTTTCAACCGCCCATGATGGGATGGCAAACGGCGTTGAAAGATGGGCTTTTGGAGGCCGGAGAGTTTCCATATAATGGTTTCACGTACGATCATATTTACGGGACTAAGGTCGGTGGTACGATCTTTGACCGTGCTGGTCATAGACACACGGCGGCGGATTTGTTAGAATATGCTAATCCGGACACGATTGTTGTCTACTTGCACGCTTCCGTTCACAAGATCCTCTTCACCACCAAAGGTTATTGGTTCACCCTACACATTTGTTTTCTGTTTTCTGCCCAAATCTGGTTTAAGGTTTAGTTTCGGTTCAGTTTTTCTCGGTTTTATCGGTTTTGTAGAAACGGTCATTTATAATTCGGGTGGTCATATAAACAATTTTAAGCTGTTCTAGATTAAAAAAAAAAACTACAGCTTAAAGTATATAAAAAATAGTTAACTAATGTCGTATATTCATTAAGTAATATCGTTAGATCCATTTTATACATATATTTAAGTCAATTTCAATTTAATTGGTTTGGTTTGGTGTAGCCAGACTAAGATCGATTTCAGTTCAGTTTCATTTAAACACTATACAGTTTGGATTTGGTTCGGTTTTATATGTCCACTTCCACTAAAGATACGAAAACTATGTACTGGACAGGAAGGCCGAGGCCAAAAGCATACGGGGTGATATTTCAAGATGCAAACGGAGTGTTACACAAGGCAGAGTTAGAGAAGAACGCAATGAACGAGGTGATTTTGTCTGCAGGTGCCATCGGGAGCCCGCAATTGTTGATGCTGAGTGGCATAGGTCCCACGGCTCATCTCGCGGCTCACGGGATTAAACCAGTGGTCTTAGATCATCCGATGGTGGGGCAAGGGATGGGAGATAATCCGATGAATGCCATCTTTATCCCTTCTCCTACGCCCGTCGAGGTTTCTCTAATACAAGTCGTTGGGATCACAAAGGTTGATAGTTACATTGAAGGAGCAAGTGGCGTCATCTTCTCTTATAGTTGGACCCGTAAATTTTTCGATGGTGTTTTGAATTATCTCAACGAGGTATTATATATATATATTATTAACACATTGAAAGTTATTATATAACTCTATTATTTATATTCACGAAACTATATGTTAAATATGTCTTCTTTCATTGTGTAAGATGCAGACAAGCCGTACTACTAGTACTACATCTCCAACATTGTCGACTCAATCCATCACAGATTTTTTCAATTCGATGGACCCTCTATTAAATGCGACCACAAGAGCCGGTTTGATCCTCCAGAAAATCGCAGGACCAGTCTCCAGAGGTCATTTGGAGCTTAGGAACACAAACCCAGATGACAATCCTTCAGTAAGGTTCAACTATTATCAAGAGCCAGAAGATCTAAAGAAATGTGTTGAAGGGATCAACACCATTATTAAAGTGATCAACTCCAAGGCATTCTCCAAATTCAAGTACCCAGATGCGACTATACAAGGCCTACTCGACCTAATACTAAACGTTCCCACCAATCTGAGGCCACGGCACATAACCTCGGTGTTCAACTTGAAGCAGTTTTGCATCGACACAGTAATGACAATTTGGCATTACCATGGAGGTTGCCAAGTTGGAAGAGTGGTTGACAAGAATTACAAAGTCTTAGGCCTCGATTCATTAAGGGTCATTGATGGATCCACATTTCTCAAGTCTCCTGGGACTAACCCTCAAGCTACGGTTATGATGCTCGGAAGGTAAATGCATAAAACAAATGATCAATTAATATAAAATATGTTGAGGATTTGATTAAGAACTGATTGTCTTGATGTTACGTGTAGGTATATGGGCCAAAAGATTCTTCAAGAGAGGGCACTTTTCCGCAAAAAGGATGAAGAAGCATAAGATATTACTTAGAGACATTTGCTAGGAAAAATCTTGATCTTGGAATTGATTTAATCAATGTATGATGAACTTAAAATAGGCTGAATGTGTACATCTGTTCATGTTCTGTTTTTTTATGTATAATAATGGTGGAACTACTGAACTTGGGCCTTCTGGATTTGCAAATTTTCGGAATATAAACCCAAAGACTAAGTCGGCAGTACACATAAGTTTCACTGATTTGTAGTTCTACTAAAATATCAGAGATTTAACATCCATATGAGAGCAAAAGCTCGCAAAATACATACAGATTTGTCTCTGGTCAGATTCTCAATCACCACCAACTTGACGCTTCCACGAGTCTTCCACGATCAGTTCATCAACTCCCCATTCCTCGAAACTGATTCAGAGTCATAAGTTAGTCACAAGAAAAGATGAGAACAAGTGAATGAAGAGAAAACTATTAGCTCAACATTCTAAATTTTTTAATATGGTTAATGCAATTCCTACCTCCCATCAGGTAGATAGCGTCTGATAGTGAATGGAATCTTCCGTTGCCTAAGCTCCTTCATTGCAATCTGAAGCCAAATCATAATAAATGAGCTCAAACGTTCCATATATCTAAGTTTACAGACAGACAGATGTCAAAAAACAACAAGAAGGTAGCACACCTCAAGTGGATCAGTCTCACCCTCTAGCTCGACCATGACAGGAGCATTCATGCTGTATCAGACAAAAAAACAACATTAAGAAACAAAATTTTCGAGCCAACTTAACAGTAGAAACTACAAAGATTGTTCTCAGTCGAACTAAGTACTCTCAGCAAAGTTTTTACAAAAATGATGATAATTTCTTAACAAAATGAAGATCTATAAGATAAGGATATGAAGCAAAAGGGGAAGAACCATACCTAATCTGTAAAGCGCGAGTGCCGAGGATACGTGCACGTTCATACTTAGTCATAAACTTGGACGTTTTACGTGGACGTTGCACGGGATCTGTTTCAACCTTATCTTCGGTTTCAAGAGGCTCACCATTGATATCCTCGTTCTCTTTCAGATCAGCATCTTCCTCTACTCCTTCCTACACACACACACACACACACACCAAAACTAATCAGAAACGGAAGGTTTTGTAATAAGTAATATCCACGTCACTTCTACAAAGAAAGAAAATTTTAGCTTACTTCAATCTCAGGCTCCACTGGCTCATCCTCATATCTGCAATTGAAATTACCACAATCAACAATTTCAAAAATGAATTTTTGGTTACAAGTTTCACTAGAGAAGCTCAAAAATAGCATTTATCTAAATCAACCGACTATAAAATTTGGGCTTCTACCTTAAAATCGATTAGAATCAATGCTACGCCGAACAAAGCCGAAGCAACGTTTCATCGACGAAACCCATTTATAAAAACTGTTAATTTAGATAATAACAAATCCAATTTGATCTCAATCGTTTACAAATTCGTCGAGAAGGAGATCGAATCTTTTGAAATCGAGTCACAAAATAATGAAAACATATGAAAATCGAGAGGAGAAGATAGAATTACCCCAAGTCATCGACTTCGTTGTAATCATCGTCAGCCATTAAAGTCGATTTTTTGAAATCGTTTCTCCTCCTCAATAAACCCTAACAATCGTTGCAGAGACGATGGAGAATGGGATCAATTGCTGAGATACTTAAAAAGTATTGCTTGTTAAGAATAATTATGCACTACTATTATATTATATTTATATTGTGATTAATTATGCACCACTATTATATTATATTTATATTGTGATAAATATTTTATTAGAATATTAGAATAATTTAGTAAAAAAAAAACGATTTTATTTTTGTCGAAGATTTTGACGTGGGAAAAGGAGAGAATTTTCTTATTCTTATTGATTATTGTTATCTCAACAAATGAAGCATACAACTCCTATTTATAGAAAATCAAACCGACATACAAGGTCGGTTAAACAAATAAAATATTAGTTAGTTACTAAATATTTAGCATGTAAATATTAAGTAAAATATTAATTAATTACTAGATATTTAATGAAATAATCGTCCCTCAAATACAATTTTTTTTGTATTTTTTTTTAAATCAAAAAACGTTTCAATTACAGAAATATCCAACCTTTATTAAGTTATTTTCAACCCATACCAAGATCCACTTGGGTATATCCACTAAATTCGGATCACCCAATTCTAAATTTTTCCTCTAATTTTCCTCTAATTTTCACCATTTCTGACAAACTCCGGGTCTGGATTTTTTAGTGATGGAGTTGGCATTTGTGTTGGTTGTGTTGCAGAAATGGCATCCGGACAAATTTAAAGAAGAGGCTTCTGCTACGTCTAGGTTTCAAGAAATCAACAGGCTTATCAAGGTTGGTTTCTCTTTCTCTCTCGGCTCTTGAGTGATTACTTGTATATGTAATTGTGTTTGACAACAGTTTCTTGTTAAGGCAGGCTTTGAAGTAGTAAGGTTAGAACTGGAGTGTTTGGAGTGAATTTTGTTTCATTGGCCTCATCTCTGGACTGATCGAGATGGTCCCCAATTGTTTGAGAGTGTTGATGATTTGCCTTCCGCTAGGTTTTTTCCTAAAGGTGTTGTTCATAGTGTGGAACCTTATGGTAGATCATCAAGCTCTCTTGACCGTGAAGAGAGTGAGCCAAAAGATGAAAAAATTAGGAAGCTACGTGGTCGTAGGGTGAGGAAGAAGGTTGGAATCAAGGGGTAGAGAGGGGTGAAGGAGGTAAGAGGATTGAGAATCGTGTTAATGGTGGAAAATTGAGAAATGGAAGATCTCAGGTATACGAAATGACTTCGCAGAACGATGGGAGATACCAAGGTGGATCATAGATAAGAGTTCTTCGTTGTGAGTGTCTAATAGATAGTTATGAGTGTGCAATATGTGTATCTTGAATCTGCTGTGGTTAATTTTCCAGGTGTGGTTTTCACTCAAGGAGATTGTTAGTGGTGATAATGAAATTTTTCCAATTCATGTCAGCTACTGAGATTATTTTACAGGTGAACTAATCTTTTTAATGGCTATACATGATTCAAACGATGATGTGGAACATGATGCAGGACAATTCAAAGTTTTTAACGAGACGAAGATGGAGACGAAGATGAAGACGAAGCTTTAGGTTTTTTTATGTTTTTGTTTTCTGAACATTTTCAATTATTTGTGTTATCGGGTTTGTGAATTTTGGAAATTTAGAATGTATTTGCATATTTAGGTATTACTAAGCATGATTATTACGTTAAATTGAAAAACTGATCAAATATAATATTATTAAAAAATATTATTAAATATTTTAGTAAACAAAAGATAAAATAAATTTTTTAAAAATTTAAAAATATTAAAATATTATTAAAACAATAAAATATTATTAAACATATGCGTTCACACTTCTTCACTCTACAATAAAATATTATTAAACACATGCGTTCACACAATAATTGTATTCAGTTTTACAGTAATATCCACTTACACATAGTTGTATATTTGTTGTTTTACGGTTTAACTAGTTGTACTGTAATTTTAATCACTTTTTTCTAATTGTACAACTTACAATAGGTAATAAAATTAAGATTAGTAAACTTTCATAGAAAAACATTTGTCAAATTATAAATTTTCTATGGCTCACATCATAATGGCCTAAGTATTTAAGAAATATCTATACATGTATAAGATATTTTAAGATCACAAAAAAATATTTTTAATTTTTTTTTTATAAATTAGATATAATAATTACATCTATAATAATAGTTTTATTAACCATATATATCAATATGAGTGTAATATACCTTCTAAAATAACCATATGAGTGTAAGATACTTTTGTAATAGTTGTATTAGTAATACCTAGTTGTATTTCAATATATATTTGTATCAATAGTATTTCAATATATTGTGATAATACAGAGTTTTCATAACAAAATACAACAAATTAAACCAACACATAAATTATAACGTATAAGTGACTTCCTCACTCAATTTTTCATCAAAAGCGCATGATGAACATCTTCTCTTAAAATTCATATTAACTGTGGACAAAATTACCGAACCGATTGGTAAATTACTGATTAGTTAATCGATAAACTGAAATTAAAATTTAAAATATAATTTAGGATTTTGATTTTAGTTTATTTAAAACCAATAAATATGAATTTTTTTTTGTGGAAATCATTCAGGAATTTTATTTAATTTTGTTTTTTAAAGATTTGTTTTGTTTTAGAATTCATAATAATGTTTTGGTAATTTTTAATACTTTACAACATTAAATTTTTAGTTACCTTAAGTAAAAATATAATTGCATAATCAACTTAAATTATGTTAAAAATATTAAGAAAATAATCAAATATTTATTTCATAATCTGAATAACCCAAAACAATCAAATAACTCAAATACAAAAAAAAATCCTTCATAACTCAAATACAAAAAAAATCTTCATAACTAGAATAACCGAATAACCCGAAACAACCGAATAACTCGAAATAACCCGAAATTACATTAATTTTCTTTGGTATTTGTTAGAAAATCCCGAACCAAACCGAATCGAACCGAATTAAGTTTGATTTCTATTCGGAGCCAATATTCATGTTACCGAGTTTCTTGAATCCAAAATTTTCTGAACCGAACCATACTATTTTACCGAATGGCCACCCCTAATCCATACTACTTCATCTTCCTTCCTTAAATAATATCCCTCATAATCAAAATGTATGATAGTCGGCTAATTTTTATTCATTGTATTCTGAAAATAATAAAATTCAACATTAGAAAATTTCTTAGTAACATCAGTTATATCAGTAATACAGGTTTTCTTAGTATATCAGTAGTATATATTTACTTAGTAATATCAGTTGTATCAGTAGCACCCAGAAAATGGGTACTACACAATATCGAGCCCACTTTAAACGAGAGTTCAATCAACTGAAACGAGTTTCAATCAAGCTCTGAATCCAACCCAAGCATAAATCAGTTTCGATTGCCTCTTCAAACTCAGATCCACCTTCAAGCGCAGCTGCAATGGTGCAAACTCAGTTCGTTCTATAGCTCCAATGGCGGCCAGCGAACAGAAGCTCGATGGAAAACAGAAGAAGCTCGAATTTTTTCGCTTCGAGCTCGTGGAAATGAAGCCTCGTCCGTACGAAGTTGTTAATCCGCTAATTTTTATTTCTTGTATCCTGAAAATATTAAAATTCAACATTATATATTTTTTAGTAATATCAGTTATATCAGTAATACATGTTTTTTTAGTAATATTAGTTATATCAGTAGTACGAGGTTGTTAATTAAGAAAAATATGAGGTGGTTGAGTGTAGGTTCTACTCCTTGTGTGTTTTATTTTATTCTATTATTTAATTAAAAGGAAAGACAATGAGATGTGCAGGTGGAATATGTGTAAAGAAGAGAGGGGTAGTGTGAGAAACTTGTTTGGAAAATATGAGATGGGGTCCACATGAGAGTATATGGGAAATGAGTAGAGCATATTAGCATTTTGTTGTTTCCCCCTTCGGTGTTGGTTAATCTCGGGAAATAGGGATTGAAATTGAAGATTCGTTTTAGTAGTAGAAGAACTGAAGCATCATTTTGGTTTTGCAGATTGGCTATCAGCATATTTAGATTTCGGTTTACATGTAAAAATGAGATTTTTTGGATTTTATTTGGTTTTTCCAATGTGATGGTTTGGTTTTTGTAAACTCATCAACTCATTTTAACCAAACTCATTTCGACCCAATTCAATTTAAACCCATAACTCATTTGATCTATTAATTCATTTAAACTTAAATTTTCAATTTAATAGAATTTATGGGTTGAGTTGAATTGCGTTGACTCATTAATTTGGACTATTTTGTCACCTCTACATACGACTCAACGACGTTTTAATTTATAATGCTACAATACTCTAAACGATTGGTTTTTGAAGAGGAATTGTTCGTTAGCCACTAACGTATGTTTAACTGCAAATTATAAAACTATATTATTGTATTTTCAGTTGGTGCAAGATGAAAAAGTATGATATTTAAGAATTTCAGTTTTATATTGGTTGAAACCGGTTCGAACTTGCAAAGCTTAACAAAAGGAAACATTTATAAGGTCAGTACGTACTGAACCAGTTTAAACCAATATAAAACCAATATTGACCTGGTTAAGATGAAAGCTAAAGAGTATCACACCATATACAAGTATACAACTGTCTGTATAACAAATAATAGGCATATGGATAACATGAGGGAATATGCATAATATAATAGCGGAGAATGATTTTGACCTCTAACATAAGATTTTGCTGTAGCACACTTATCACTGGCCAGATCGAGTGCTATAGCATAAGAATATATTCGTTCAGACAGAAGTGATATGTGTGTATTGGGTTGGCGTCTTGTACTTCCGAGTTTTGAGATTCGAACACAACTCGGTAACCGTAACCGAACATATTCGTAACTCATAAGTCACTGCGAGAAAGTAGTATCTAACTATCTTTTTTTTTTTTTGACAAATAAGTATATCTAACTATCTTTAACATGAGTTATTAACTATTTCTGCACTGCATACGTATTAATGAATATTTTTGAGAAAATGATAATCTTCAAAAAGCAAAAATTTTAAACTGTGAAATTAACAAATCTCGCTCATCATTATAAACCTCGCCCAGCGTGCACTTCTACCCACCACTACTATCACACTTGTCGTCATACGAAATAGTAATATATAATATAACATGAGATATATAAACAAGAATTATAATGTCATGATTTACACGAGGGAATAAAACTAGAATAACACATTGGCGTAATGATTAGACTAACATATATTTATTAGGAAAGAAAAAATGTGTTTTTTGTCCATCATACCCTTATTTGCTATTGTTAAGGAAAAACGTTATTACGAAACTGCCATTACTAAATTATTTCCATGTAAGCAAAAGTTTGACTTATTTACAAAAATGTGCAGACTTATTACGCAGATTTATTTCTTTTGTCGCAGACTTAAGTTCATTTGCAGACTTATTATACAGACTTATAAAAAATTTGCAGTTGTTTGTTGCAGACTTAAATGCTTTGTTGCAGACTTCTGGAAAATCTGCGACAAAAAGACTAAGTCAGCGACACCTAAAAGGTCTTACTGAAATAACATCGCTTGTCGCAGATTTATTTACAATGTCTCAGATTTTATGCTCAACATCGCAGACTTATTTGTAAATTGCTTACGTGGCATTAAAACGCAGACTTATTACGTTGCACTTGTTTTCTGACTAGAATAACACTTTGTTTGTCGCAGACTTGTTATGTGTTGCAGACTTATTTCAAACTTCGAGATGTACCTAATAACTAACAAATTTACGAAAAATGCCACTGCACCATTAGGGTTATGTACGGCGGCCGATCGCGTTCTCCATTCTCACCGATAATCTATCTCCGCCATTCTCAAATATAAAAACTTTATCTATATCCACCGATCCCGTTGTTTGTCTCGCCGCCCGACTTCGCTTCATCGCCGCCGCCGATCTCGTTCTCCATCGTCGCCGCCTATCGCCGATAATGTTGCAAATTATATTGGTTTGGGGTAATTGGAGATTTAAGAAGAGTAGATGGATTTTATTGTCGATAGTAGTAGAGGTTCTCGAGTGCTTAGAACCAATGTTGCAACTTCGTTCGACGAATTCATTCAAATGGTTTACGAGGATTATGGAGTTGATAAGAATAAGTACGAAGTTGAATTGAGCTACATGTTTCCGAAGAAGATATTGGTCAAGTTACCAGTAGACACTCCTCCTGTCTTTGTTGGTAATACGAGACAATTGCAAGGTTTCTTTGAACAATTCAAATCAGATACGTTGCGGCTATGTGTATCAGATAAAGATGTATCATTGGAGTTAAAGGACGCTCAAAAGCGTGAAGATGGTGAAGACAATCATGCACAAGGTAGACCTTCGCTGAAGCGAGCAAAAATAGAAGTTGAATTTGATGGTAATGCAAAAGAAGAAGGGGATGCTAGTTCTGGTGATGAGAATGAGGACAACGAGGACCAATACAAGTTTGATTATTGCGACGATCCGGATGGTGCTAGTTCTAGTGATGAGGATTACTGTCTATATGGAAAGCTTCATGAGGAGGAAGAGAAGGAAGAGAAAGCAAGAGTGCCAAACAAAAAAAAGGCAGAAAAGAATGATAACAAAGTTGATAAAGATTACCGAAAAATGGAAATGACTTCGTCGGATATATCGATTGGAAAATTGTATGATAACAAAGACGCATTGGAGATGAGGTTGAACATTCTTTCTGTTGCATAGACGTTTGATTTTAACGTTGATTATTCAACGCCAACCTTATTAATTGTTCGATGTTGGATAGAAGGATGCACATGGAGAGTCCGAGCTACTACAGTTGGAGATTCTCCATATTTCTTTATAAAAGTATACTTTAAAGAACATACATGTTCTGTGACAGAACGTGGAGCCCGTTGTCGCCAAGCTACACACGAGATTTTGGGACAAATGTACAAGGATTTTGTGGGTGGTATCGGTTCAAAAGTGTTACCTAGTCATGTTGCAGATGCTCTAAACAAACGATATGGAATTAAGGTATGGTTGCAGCCATCATGTGTCGCAGACTTGTTTTATTTGTTGTAGACTTGTTTTATTTGTTGCAGATTTGTATTATTCTGTTTTATAGCAGATTTGTATTCCTTTGCCGCAGACTTATTGTTTTATGAATGTGACAGATGGAATACTGGAAAGCTTATCGAGCCTTAAAGCATGCACGACTGTTGGCAATGGGTTCACCGGAGAGTGGATATGAGCAAATACCTTCGTACTTATACTTGATACGAAGAGCTAATCTTGGTATTTATACGTGTCTTGAAGTTGATGCAGAAGATCGATTCAAGTATTTGTTCATCTCATTTGGTCCAAGCATAAACGGCTTTCAGTACATGCGCAAAACGGCAAAGTTGTTGTTGTTGATGGGACATATCTCCGAGGGAAATATAAAGGTACACTCCTTCTCGCAACATGTCAGGATGGGAACTTTAATATTTTCCCGATAACATTTGCCGTAGTTGACACGGAGAATGATGCATCATGGGAATGGTTCTTTACACAGCTTAGTTGTGTGATTCCAGATGATGTTAGTCTCTCCATCATTTCTGACAGGCATAGATCGATATCGAAGGCCATTAAAAAGGTGTATCCATTGGCGAGTCGTGGTATATGTACATATCATATGTACAAGAACATAATAACGAGGTTTAAAGGACTGCATGCGTTTCGGTTGGTTAAAAAAACAGCAAACACATATAAGATATCGGATTTCAATGCTATATTCAATGCGATCGAAGACATTAATCCTGCACTTCACTCTTATTTGCAGAAGGCTGATGTGAAGGTGTGGAGTCGTGCTCATTTTTCAGGACACAATTACAACATATTAACTTCCAACATACCAGAGTCAATAAATAGAGTGCTCTCGGATGCTAGGAACCTACCCATTTCTAAGCTCTTGAACGCCATACGGTCCATGTTAATAAGATGGTTCTCTAGGCGGAGGCGTGAAGCAGGCCTAATGACTACAACACTCACATGTGCTGCGGAGAAATTACTAGAGGTAATAAGTCTGCGACATATCTAATAAGTCTGCGAGATATCTTATAAGTCTGCGACATATCTAATAAGTCTGCATCATATCTAATAAGTCTGCGTCATATCTAATAAGTCTGCGACATATCTAATAAGTCTGCAACGTATGTTATAAGTCTGCGACATACGTAATAAGTCTTCAATAATTTTATTTACATTTTCGCAGCCACGTGTTAATGATTCGAGGCTGTTGACCGTGCAAGAAATAGATGCGGATCAAGTACAAGTCAGTAGTGGGACGCATGTACATGTTGTTAATGTACGGGAACGTAAATGCACATGTCGTAGGTGGAGAAGCTAAGAGAATGTCCAGAGTTGGTCTGACTTCTCCGTACTACTATAAGAACTACCTCAGTAACGCGTATGCCATGTGCATCATGCCAAGTGATGTAGCTCAACCAATTCCTGAACATGTCGCTGCAAAACTGTGTTTACCTCCTGAAGTTCGAAAACCACCTGGAAGGCCAAAGAACTCTAGATACAAATCTGCATTTGAGAAAGCAATGGGGAAGAAAGTCCCGAGGAAGCAACACATTTGCTCCATAAACTCTAGATACAAATAGATTTAAGTACATAAATAACTATGATTGTGTGGCATGCGTAGGTATGCGGACTTTGTCTTGACCGTGAGGCCTTGGGTCAGACATCTGAGGGTTTGCGTCAAGAACCTCGTCAAAAATCTCTGCTGCAAGCTTCAAACGGATTTCGGCGATTGTGTTGTCACTTAAAGCATCCATTTTGTATCCCAATGCAAGGCACTCCACGAACTTGATAGATGACACCGAGCTGCCTGTCTGAAGCTTGGGATGCTTTATAGTGACGTGTGAAAGGAGTCAATTTATGACCCATTTCTTTCTCTTTGGGTGTGAAAGCTTTAATCCAATATGGAACCATTTTCGCATATGGCCACACTTGGTCGACCACTTTCTTCCAGTTCTCGGGAATGATGCTATCGTAAATCTCAATCATCTACTTCTTCAGATCCATTTCACAAGCAATCCAGTGGTTACTGTTTATGTTGTGGAAAAAGTAGACAACATCAACATTGTCGATCCATCTCTTCTTTGTTTGGACGTAATCTGGAGATGTCCCATTAAACGTACCTTCATAACCGTCACCAAACAAGAACTTTAGCGGCGAAATGGCAAACTGTTTATAGTCGAGAGTCCATAAGTCAACAAACCATTGGTCAAGGAATGCAAATCTTTATGTCCGGAGTGGGGTAGGTACTCGGAGAGACCTCTTCCATAACAAATTCATGGAGGAGACCATATGCTGCGAAACAAAAGTAAGAAGATAAGTCTGCAACGAATAAAACAAATCTGCAACAAATAAAACAAGTCTGCAACAAATAAAACAAGTCTGCAACGAATAAAACAAGTCTGCAACGAATAAAACAAGTCTGCGACATATGTAATAAGTCTGCAACACAACAAATCTGCAACGAATAAAATAAGTCTGCAACAAATAAAACAAGTCTGCAACGCAACAAATCTGCAACGAATAAAATAAGTCTGCAACAAATAAAACAAGTCTGCAACACAACAAATCTGCAACGAATAAAACAAGTCTACAATGAATAAAACAAGTCTGTAACACAACAAATCTGCGAGTTGTGAGAATTAGATTTGTTACCTGGTCACCTAACCAACCGTAATTTGATTTTTCTTCCTCTTTCCATTCTTCTTTGGGGGTAATGAGCATTAGGTAGAAATTGAGTTGACTGTCGAATGTACCAATAGGCAGCTCCCTAATAGAATAAGTCCACAACATGAGAATGTGGAAGCAAATCTGCAACACGTAAAAAGTAAATCTGCACCATATGGAAAACAAAAATGAAGTTGACAACTTACTGACGAAGATGAATAAAATCCATCAGATTCAGAACTTTTTCAGGTGCAACTGGTGTAAAAAGATCATATGCGACATCACTAGGATGGCATCCAAATGCGACATCAGGTTCCATTATGCGTTTCACCGTTGAGTTTCCCAGAAAGGGTGATTTATGTGTGGGACCCAACGTCTTAGGTCGATCGTGACCATCATCTAGGACAGCAGTCAAGAGCTTTAAATTTTGCTTCAAAACTTTTTGTTGAGCCTTTAACCTGGGGTCAGACTCAGTATCAGACTGTATTTGATTCTCTTCTTTCTGTACTTTCTCTGTTATGTCCTCAATTTCTGTGTCCTTAACTTCTTTGTGCTCAACTTTTTTGTTTCCTTCGTTAAATGTAGCTTCACCAGCATCCACATTATCCACTCGAACTTGTAACCAGGACTGTAAAATTAACATAAAGAAACAAAATTAAATCCAACGATAAGAAAAAAAGATACAAATATGGAAACATCACAACAAATCTGCAATAATACCACAAGTTTGCGACAAATGAAACAAGTCTGCAACATATATATAATAAGTTTGCGACAAATGAAACAAGTTTGAAAAGTATGCAACATAAGAAACAAATCTGCAACCCAGAAAACTGCAACAATATTCATCTATGAACATACCGGGGTTTTGTTAGGAGATGTTTGATCAACTTCTTCTACGACAGTCAGCACGTGTCATAGTTGCTTCACCTCTTCTTTGAATTTACCAATGTCGTTATCCATTGCCATTAATCTGTCATTTATACTTGAGTCCATCAGATCCACTTTCTCACTGAAGCTATTTAAAGCTTTGACCAGTCCACCGAAATCTCCAATGCCACTCAAATCAACATTTCCATGCACACTAGATCTTGTCCTCTTTTCAACCCGTGGCTTCTTCGTTTCAACCTTCTCAATGGGTTCTTTATCTTTACCACTTCGAACCCTTTTCGAAGTTCCACCTTCATATTTTTTTCCCACAATTTTTTCTTTACTCCATGCATTTTCAGCCAGTTTACCATTCATGATGTCTTTGATCAAATTGTCTAATTTGTTATCATCCTTGTTAGCCATTGGATTAACGATCATATATCTCACACGTACATGTCGTCAATTACAAATTAAAAGTGAGAAATGCGTATCATTAGTATAAAACATGTCTATACATGAACCAACAAATCTGCGACATATGAAACAACTCTGCAACACATGAAACAAGTCTGCAACAAATGAAACAAGTCTGCGACGACTAGAACAAGTCTGCAACAAGTGAAACAAGTCTGTGACATATAAACAACTCTGCGACATATAAAACAAATCTAAGACATACAAAATAAATCTACGACAAAAAAAAAAAGAAATCTGCGACATAGAAAACAAATCTGCAACACATGAAACAAGTATGCAACAAATAAAACAAGTCTACAACAAATATGCAGTAAAAGACTGTAAGCAGAAATATACCTGGCCATGTTTTTTCTTTTCTTCAAGTACAATATCATCAACTTCGTAACGACCACGAGATCCACCCCATGAGAGAATAGAAAGTTCCTCTTCTTGCTTTTTTCTCCCATAAAGTTCTCCTAATCTTTGAAATGACTCATACGCCCATATTTGTAAGACGTGAACTAATCCTTTCAAAGTGTAAGAGTAATCATCAAGGTTTGCTTCTTTGATGGACTCAATCAACAATTCAAATGACCTCCTACCCCATGGAAACCTCTCCAAAGCAGTAGGATCCAATACTTTCTTCGCGCATTTCAAATTCATCCTACATCCTCTATTTAAACCAAATATTCCTAGGGAGAGGATGCACAAATAACCTACAATTTTTCTCTTCTCGTAACTCCATGTGTGGCACTTTGTCAACGCCTTAGCCAACTCCTCCCAAGAAGGTCCATCACCTATAGGCACACCCATCTCAGCCCATATTTCGCGGTGATCAATTTCCGCTTCTTTCCTTTCTTTTTCAACAATGTACGGATCACAATTAAGTCCTGACAGCTCTGCAAATTCATGCAATTAAAACCTCAGAGGTTTCTCTCCAATCAAACACCAAATCTCACTTTTGCTAACAATTTCCAACTGATGTGCGAGGAAGTAGTGAACTGTCTTCCCATGCCAACAATACTTACTCTCTGCTAACAAAATAAGAACCCCAAGAGCTGAATCCTTTAGGTTCTCCCATACTTCATCGCCAACACTGGCACAAACATTTCTCAAAATTGACAAAGAACATCCATGATTCATACTTTTATTTTGCTGTGGAATAACCCTATACATTCGCGGAAGATATTCTCTTTTCTCACTAAAATCCATACCTATACAAAAAAAATGAAAAAGTCGATAAATAAAACAAATCTGCATCATATGAAACAAGTCTGCAAGAAGTGAAACAAATCTGCATCACATGAAATAAGTCTGCGACACATAAAACAAATCTGCAACAATACCAACAAATCTGCAACAAAAGAACAAATTTGCAACAAATACCAACAAGTCTGCGAAAAAAAGAACAAATCTCCAACACACAAAACTGCAACAATACAAACAAATCTGCAACAATACCAACAAATATCAACAAGTCTGCGAATAAGGAACAAATCTGCAATAATACAAAACAAATCTGCAACAAAAGAACAAATCTGCAACAACTATCAACAAGTCTGCGAAAAAAGAAACAAATCTGCAACACACAAAACTGCAACAATACAAACAAATCTGCAACAATACCAACAAGTCTGCGAAAAAGAAACAAATATGCAACACACAAAACTGCAACAATACAAACAAATCTGCAACAATACCAACAAATACCAACAAGTCTGCAAAAAAGGAACAAACTCGACGGCGGCGATGAAAGAGAAGATGACGGCGAGGATGAACGATGAAGAAGATGACCACGAGGATGAACAATGAAGAAGAGAGGAGGACGGCGACTCGGCGAGGATGAAGAACATAAAAAAAGAAACTGAAGCCAACGGTGAAGACATCATTTACGAGAGATGATGACGAGAGAGATAACAATGATGATAAGAAGATGAAGACGACGGCGAGGAGGACGAACACGATGACAGCGACGACGAGGATGCGAAAAACCGTGTGGGTGAGAAAGAGAAAAGACAGTTTTTACGTTTTCTAGGGAATTGGAGAGAAGTGAAAATGTTTTAGAAAGGCAAAACAGTTTTTTGTTTTGAATTCAGAAATAGTTTTTTTAGAGAAAAATAAATCAAAATGGTATTTATGTAAATAAGTAACTCAAATAGGGTTTTCTGTCTTTTAACAAAAGAGTTGTGTTATTCTAGTCAACTCAGTTCTAAAGGTGTTATTCTAATAATTATATGAAAGATTAGTGTTATTCTGGGTAATTTTCTCTTTACACAAAGTTTTTTTTTTTCGGACGAAGTTTTACACAAATGATAACGTTATAAATTAAAATAATAGAGTTTGAGGGGCAAGGTCGATACCAACATAAGTTCGGTGTTATTTCCTTTTCTTTTTGCGTTGATTTTGGTAGATGATCACACGTGACGATATATACTTGATAAGCATACAAAAGCATATTTATAAATAAGTGGTACAGTTTATAGTGCATTTTATAAAAAAAAAGAATGTGATATTTTGAAAAAAGCGTGTCATCAATAAAATAACATGATTTAAAAATATATATATATGTGTGTGATAAAATACATAATTTATTTACGAAAATATAATATGTCGATTTTGCAAAAAAAAAAAAACAAATTATGGTTTGTGTAGCTATTTTTATAGTTTATCGTACTCATTAAACAAATTAGTATCTGTTGTAAGTCAAAGAAAGTTTGGCAAAATTAGGCAAATAATTTGACGATTAATTTTAGTGTGGAGCCCACTGTCACTATGCATGCATAGTAACTCAATTTATTTTCCTATAAATAGAGGCTTCCGTGTAAAAAATTCATTCCAACACATTCAATACATTACAATATCACAACAATCTCTCTGATAAAATCTCTTTCTTTTATATTTCGGTAATATAACTATTTATAAACACCGTTTTTATAACACGTTATCAGCACGATCACTCTGATCGTTATATTACCGCTAATACCGCTAGTTACTATTCACGACGGAAGTTACCGTCGACGTCGGAATTTACTATTCACGACGAACTTACTATTCACTTCCAAAATCACCGTTACCACCATAAGACACTATTCACAAACCGGCATGTTCACGCCGAGGTACTATTCATACCAAAAATACTATTCACCGAATTATTCATCGCCGATTTCATCAAATCAAACGATAAGATATCCGGTTAATACCGGAGGTAAGTTATTTTTTCAATAAAATAAAATATAAGAACTCGCCTCTGAAAATATATACCGACAAGTGGTCGCTTAACGCACACTATTTATTTTCTCCTAAGACGCCTTACGTTTTATTTAATATTACCGGACGGCTAAGCCACCAGAAAATTTATTTAATGTTATTGGTCGGCCATGCCGCCTTATATTATTTACTTTACATTTTATTCAATATTATTGGGACGGCCGAGCCGCCAAATAATTTATTTTATGTTTCATTATTACTGATTAATATTTCTTGATGACTGACCCGCTTTATAATCTTCATAAAATCTTAAGTTTTATTCATATCAAAGTTATTTGAGATTTAAGGAAGCTGGATTTCATCCTCAGTGTCTCCCAACGCGATCTTGGCTAAGCCACATCGGATTACGTTAATACCCTAAAAGTTAATACGAAACCCCGAGAGGAGATCTCACCAAACTGTAGGATTTGTTGAAAATAACTTTTAAAAGTAATAAAAGTAAATTAAATCATATATCACTCATTCAATGTAAAATATTTGATCGCATGTTAGAATATTTCTGATCGATTTTTCAAAACYCCCAACGGTCATATTGCTTTTCCAACGGTCCGGAACAGTGTTTTTTCAATCTATAAATACACCCACTCATTCACTCATTTCTTCACATCTCATCTCATTCATAAGAAATTTGCTTAGATTTCATTTGTAAAATGATTCGCATATTTCTAGTCTTTTGTTTAGTTTTTATTATTGCTTGTATTTACGGCATGTTCGTTGGGGAATTTACCCCCGAGGAATTTGTTTTTAGTTTTGCTTTAATTTTTTACGGGATATTTGTCTTTGTAATCGCTCTATTTATTAACATGTAATCGATTTAATAATCATTCTAATAAAATTATATTTTGGTTTTATTCTTTTTAGATGGCAAATATTGAAGCTTCGTTTCAGCTCTCAAAATAATACGCAAACTACATACCGTGGACCACCGATATGGAGCTATATCTTGGATCGGAAAAACTTTCCGATACCATAAAAGAGCAAAACGCTTCACCTCCTGAAGAGAAAGCGAAATCTGTGATATTCCTGAGGAAACATTTAGATGAAAATCTAATTCACGATTATGCACAGATAAAAGACCCAGCAGAGTTATGGAAAGCTCTTAAAGAAAGGTTTGATAATCAAAAGGCGATAACTCTCCCGCATGCTCTGGATGAATGGGCAAACCTGAGATTTCAGGATTATGAAAAGGTGGAGACATTTAATTCTGCTATGTTGAGGATAGCAGCACAATTGGAATATGGGAAAACTGTCAAGCGTAAATGCTTGAGAAAACTTATCTCACCTTTCATAAAAACCACTATATCCTGCAAGAACAATACAGAAACCGCGGATATAAAAGGTTTTCCGAGTTGATTGTGGCTCTTATGATAGCTGAGAAGAACAATGAACTTCTTATCAAGAACCACAATGCTCGGCCCACTGGAACCAAAGCATTCCCTGAAGTGAATGCAATGGAAACAAAATATCTAGAGCAAGGATATCAAACAAATCGGGTCGGTCGTGGCCGTGGCCGTGGACGTGGTCGTGGCCGTGGACGTGGACGTGGTGGATTCACTCCTCCACAAGAAAGAAAATCATTTCAATGGATCCGACCTGAAGGATCTTCCAAAGGGAAAGATATTCAAGTAAACACCACCCAGAAGCGTGATGGCATCTGTTACAGATGCGGATCCAAAGGACATTGGTCTCGAGTGTGTCGTACACCTCCACATCTTTGTAAATTATACAAAGAGTCACTCAAGGGCAAAGAAAAGGAAGTGAATCTCACTGAACATCTTGAGGGAACAACGTACCTCGATGCTTCTGACTTTGCCAATGAGCTCGACTAGACCATTCCTATAAATATGTAAAACGGTTGTAGTGAAACTGCTGAACAGTTTCCAGTAATGCCATAAATAAATATGTATTTTGGTTGTTTGAATAATAATGTTATATTTTTCAAATAAATAATGTATGATATTATTAATAATAATTGTGTGTTTTCATTAATATTGTTTATTACAGAAATGGATCATAATACAAAGGAAACAATGCCCAATGAAATGGTAAGAGAAATATGCATACCAGATAGTGGAACAACGCACACTATTCTGAGAAACAAGAGATACTTCTCCGATTTAAAATCCAAAAATATAATTGTTAACACGATATCAGGTCCTGCAGACGTGATAGAAGGAACTGGTAAAGCCAGATTTTCGTTGCCAAATGGAACGAAATTTTCCATTGATAACGCCTTATATGCTCCAAATTCAAAAAGGAATTTGTTGAGTTTTAAAGACATATATCTTCAAGGATATGATACTCAGTCTGCAACTGAGAATGGAAAGAAGTATATGTATATATTTTCCGATGAATCGGGAAAAAAGGTTATTAAAGAAAAATTACCAAAACTCCCTTCTGGTTTGCATCAAACGTATATAGGAATAAATCACATCTTGTGATTAAAAGAAATCGAAGATTTCATATTGTGGCATGATCGCTAGGTCACCCAGGCACCATGATGCGAAGAATAATAGAGAACTCCATGGTCATTCCAAAAATCCGGAGATTGATACGGAAATAAAGCGACATGTGTTGCATGTTCTCTTGGAAAATTAATCATAAGGCATTCGTCACTCAAGATTGATAAAGAATCACCAAAATTCCTCGAACGAATTCAAGGTGATATATGTGGACCGATTCATCCACCATGTGGACCATTCCAATATTTTATAGTTCTGATTGGCATCCGATGGTAGCATGTTTGTATTATCATCTCGTAATATAGCATTTGAGATTTCTAACTCGATAATCAAACGAGGGCACGGTTCCCAGATTATCCCATTAAAAGAGTTAGACTAGACAATGCTGGTGAATTCACATCTCAAGCGCATTTAATGATTCAGATGGTAACAGGATCAAGTTGAACATCCCGCAAGACATGTTCACACTCAAAATGGGTCAGCTGAATCGTGATTAAACGGCTGCAATTAATTGCAAGACCATTGATAATGAGATCAAAACTCCCAACATCTGTATGGGGACATGCTATTTTTTGCAAGACTAATTCGGATAAGACAAGGCATACCATAAATATTCCCCATTAACGCTCGGTAACCTATCATTTCTCATCTAAAAATTTTTGGTCAGGCGGTATATGTGCCTGCACCACCACAACGTAAAAGATGGGACCACAAAGAAGGTTGGAATATATATTGGTTGTGATTCTCCATCAATCATACGATACCTGAACCAGCATCGAGATATTTTACGGCACGTTTGCACATTGTCATTTTGATGAGAAAACATTCCCATTCTGTGAATAACAAACAAGGTATATCAAGTGGTGTGTACCATCATTGTTACACTTTGATCCTCCAACCAAACGGAACCAAAGTTCGACGGATCATAACATCGCAAATCGCCTACCCGACGATTTGCAGATACCAAAACGGTAACTAAATCACACATACCAGCGCAAATGCTGCTCGAATTGAAATACCACATGAAGGTGGAAAAGCATGATACACGTGAGTCTTAGAAGCCGTGGGTAGACTGGTTCTGGCGATAAAAACTTAAAGAAAGAAGTCGAAAAGATAATGATCCCAAAAAATAGAGAAAATATTTGGAAGAAACAAACCATGAGCACTGATCATAACGGAAACTCATAACTGAAGATAATCATGATAACCGAAGATAATCATGAGATCATCAATGCCTAATGGGAAAATATGGAATCGACATGAAAGATCGATGACGCTTTCATACCTTATCGCAAAGGTAATATATGATGAAACGATGTTTCAAAATCGTATACGAATGTCGAAAAGACATGACTGGCCAAAATGGAAGGATGCTATGCAGCCGAATCTGATTCGCTCAATAAGCGAAGAGTATTCGACTCATTGTCTCACACCTGAAGCATGTGAGACTAGTCGGATATAAATGGGTATTCGTTAGAAACGAAATGAGAAAAATGAGATTATGAGATATAAAGCTCGCCTCGTGGCTCAAGGTTTTTCTCAAAGACCCGAATTGATTACGAGGAAACATATTCTCCCATGACGATAATAACATTTAGATCCCTGATGAATCAGACTATGAAAATTTAAATGCTGCCTCATGGATGTTGTCAGCCTACCTGTATGGATCATTAGATACTAATATCTATATGAAAATTCCTGATGGATTCAAAATGAAGCATTAAGTTCTAAACCCAAAGAGTTATGTGCAATAAAATCAGAAAGATCATTATACGGACTAAAACAAATTGTACGATATAATCGCCTATAAACACTGATGAAAGAAGGATATGTAAACAATCTATATGTCCATGTGTTTTCATCAAGAAAACAACATCCGATTTGTATTAATACGTATATGTCGATGATCTAAATATGATCGAACTCAAAAAGAAATACAGAAGATCAAATTACGAAAGAGAATTTGAGATAAAGATCTCTGCGACAAAGTATTTTGGCCTACAAATTGAGAGATCTCAAAAAGGTATATTTGGCATCAATCATATACCAAAAAGAGTGTAAAAAAGATTTAATATGGATAAGGCTACTTCCTCTCAAAGACTCCTATGGTCGTAGAACACTCAATGTCATAATGATCCATTCATCCTAGGAAAATGAAGAGATACTTGGCCCGAAGTGCCATATCTAAGTGCGATTGAGCCCATGTATCCGCAAATCGCACTAGCCGATATATCATTCGCCATTAACCTGCAAGATATACCATCCCCTACAGACATCGAATGGGATTAAACATGTCTTCGAATCTTCATGACATTGATCGGTGATTATTCATCCTAACAATTCAAATGGTCAAATGATTGGTTTTGCAGAGGATACTTATCAGATTCTCACAAAGCCCGATCACGCATGGATACATATTTACGACGAGGCACCGAATATCATGATGCTCACGAACAGACGCAGGCTACTCTTCAAATCATGCGAGATCATCGCACTCCATGAAGCTAGTAGAATGTGTATGGCTGAGATCGATCAGGCAACACATTCAATCAAGCTAATCCACGTAAAACATGAGCCAACAATTTCTATGAAGATAATGTCATGTTAAGCCAAAAAAGGTTAATTCATCAAAAGTGATGAACCAAACATATCCTCCTTCTTGCTCAAGAGTGAACAAGACATTTAAGATATGTCAGATCATGCGACAACGCTGCAGATCTTTTCACGAAATCACTATCCACCTCGATGTTCAAGAAACATGTCCACAACATTGGAATGCGTCATCAACAAGACATATGAGATGACGTAATTCGAGGGGAGCTAGGTTGTACTCTTTTTACCTTATGAGGTTTTTCCCACGGTTTTCCTATGGCTTTTAACGACAACAAAGACGCTAAACAACAAGCATAACGCAAGTGACATTGGTCTCCAAGGGAGAGTGTTGTAAGTCAAAGAAAGTTTGGCAAAATTAGGCAAATAATTTGACGATTAATTTTAGTGTGGAGTCCACTGTCACTATGCATGCATAGTAACTCAATTTATTTTCCTATAAATAGAGGCTTCCGCTTAATGTAAAAAATTCATTCCAACACATTCAATACATTACAATATCACAACAATCTCTCTGATAAAATCTCTTTCTTTTATATTTTGGTAATATAACTATTTATAAACATCGTTTTTATAACAGCATAGTTATTTATATCTACGCCTTTTTTCATCAACAAGACTTGAAAACATATTGGCTGTTTTTACTGAAGAATGGGCCTAGTGTTATATCTTAGCATGTAAGCATTGTAAATAGCTAAGGAAACAAAAGTAAAGAAGAAAACACTTTCTTGACCACTAAAATCAACGCGTTCTAAAAAGAAAACTCGTGGAAACAATACAAAGTGTACACTTTTCAGTCTTTTCTCGACAATAATCATTACTCCCTGCGAATTTGCTTCTGCTTTTCTTTTTCTCATTCAGTTTCTCTATGGAGAGAAACCATCCATCAAACCATATTGTAATTTTAGTGCCAGTGCAATTATCTCATATAACTATGTTCTATGTAACACCACCACATCATTTTGAATGGTCATTGAGTTTTTAGAAGTTTTATAATATAAAAGTGAATAAATTAAGACGAAAAATCATGATATCGTAGGTGGCAGGTTATACGCACTCAGTATATATGATTGTGTTCATATCGGAATTATTACTCAAACTTTTTTGGTATGATTATTACTCAAACTTTATTATCTTTTAATCCGTTCATACTGCATACTAACTACATTTAAGTCCACGTGTTTCGTTTCATCCTCTGGCTCATTGCGCTGATATTTTCGAACCCTAAAATTCTGTAAAATTTTTGCCTTTTCCAATGTATTTTTAAACCTTTTCTTATTTTCAATCGAAATCAATTAAAAATACAGAAAACATTCTTTATCATATGATACAGGGTAAAGCCAAGAGAAACAAGCTTTTGTCTTTAGGTGCACTACTTTAAAGACTTTAGACTTTAGTGTATTTAACACAAGTTATGGGCTAATGACTTGACAATTACAAAACACAAAAATCTTTGGCACCAAAAAAAAACAAATGCACCAACCACCACCAAACTGCCTTCACGGCTGCTTCTCATCGTCACCATTTCACGGTGCCACCACTTCCGAGCACCCGCCAGATTCAACCCCCACCGTCACTTCCGCCACTCTCCGCCGTAATTTCGCCCAAACCACCGTCTCCACCATCTTCCCGGACACTCAATTCGCCGACCCTAATTCTCTCCCTACTCTTCAAGAATCATTCTCCGATTTCATCCAAGCTTACCCCAATTACTCCGAAACTTACAAGATCGACCGTATCAGATCCGACCACTACTTTCACTTGGGTTTATCACATTACACGTGTCTTGATTACATAGGAATTGGTTTATACTCTTACTCTCAGTTACTCAACTACGACCCTTCCACTTACCAGATCTCCTCTTCATTGTCTGAAAGTCCCTTCTTTAGTGTTTCTCCCAAGATTGGCAACCTCAAGGAGAAGCTTCTCACCGACGGAGGTCAAGAAACAGAATTTGAGTACTCGATGAAGAGACGAATTATGGATTTTCTCAAAATCTCCGAGGAAGACTACTCAATGGTCTTCACTGCCAATAGAACTTCTGCTTTCAGGCTCGTCGCCGAGTCTTACCCGTTTAACTCAAAACGAAAGCTTTTGACGGTTTACGACTACGAGAGCGAGGCAGTGAATGAAATAAACAGAGTCTCTGAGAAACGTGGAGCCAAAGTAGCTGCGGCTGAATTCTCATGGCCAAGACTCAAAATCTGTTCATCCAAGCTGAGGAAGATGGTTACTGCTGGAAAAAACGGAAGCAAGAAGAAGAAGAAAGGTATTTTCGTCTTTCCGCTTCATTCTAGGGTTACAGGATCTCGGTATCCGTATCTATGGATGAGTGTGGCGCAAGAAAACGGGTGGCATGTAATGATCGATGCTTGCGGTTTAGGACCTAAGGATATGGATAGCTTCGGTCTTTCGATATATAATCCCGATTTCATGGTGTGTTCGTTCTACAAGGTTTTTGGAGAAAACCCTTCCGGATTCGGTTGCTTGTTTGTCAAGAAAACCACCATTCCGATTCTTGAATCTTCTACTGGCTCAGGTATGGTTAACCTCGTACCTACTGACAATCCGATTTCATTTCACGCATTGGAAATCAACCGGACAAGAACAGAGTCGGAAGAAACATATAGCTTTATTTCTAGTGTCGAATACAAAGGCTTAGATCATGTGGACTCACTAGGGTTGGTAGCAACAGGGAACAGATCAAGATGCTTGATAAATTGGTTGGTAAGTGCTCTCTACAAACTCAAACATTCAACAAGTAGTCGTCTCGTTAAAATCTACGGTCCAAAAGTTAATTTCAATCGAGGACCAGCGGTTGCATTCAATCTATTCAACCAAAAGGGAGAAAAAATCGAACCTTTCATCGTGCAGAAGCTAGCCGATTGCAGCAATATCTCACTCGGAAAAGGTTTCTTGAAGAACATCTTGTTCGAAGAGGACTACGAAGGGGTGAAAGATAGAGTTTTTGAGAAGAGAAGAAACAGAGACGTCGACGAACCGGGTATCTCTGTTCTCACTGCCGCGTTAGGGTTTCTTGCTAATTTCGAAGATGTTTATAAGCTTTGGATTTTCGTTGCTCGGTTTTTGGATTCTGAGTTTGTAGATAAAGAGAGTGGGAGATGTGGAGTTCATGTTTTTGAACACAAGAGCCGTGAAGTAGTCTAGTCTTTGGCTCGGTTTTGTCCAGTTCGATTTGGTTTGGTTCACTTCTTAAATCCGAACCGGTTCAACGATCAATGAATATATGAAATTGCTTTCGACTTCTGGATGCAATTCTCAAGATCTCAACTACAAAAACGAGATTCTGTTCAAGAACCAAATCAGGTAATTAAACTCCAAGTTTAGTTTTTGATCAGCAAAACCTGTAACTACATGGAAATAATTGACCAGTCTTGTTCAAAAGCACATGAGAACACTTGATGGAAGAAAAAGAAAAAATATAAATGAATGAAAATTTATTAATGTAAACTATATAATAAGACTAATAATCTTCTCCTCTTCCATAAGAATAATTGACCAGTCTTGTTCAAGAGGACATGAGAACACTTGAGGGAAGAAAAAAAAACATAAATGAATGAAAAGGTATTATTGTAAACTTTATAATAATAGACTAATAATCTCTTCATTTTCTTTGGCCTCTTGCAAGTACTGGAGCCTTACTGGATCTGCATCGAACTTGGAACATAAGGAGAGCACATAAGTGGCTGACATAAAGATTCTCCGAGATCCACTTCTCTGTAGTGTCCACCCTCTCCAACCATGCAAGCTTTGTAGTTGGCCCTCGTTGTAAAGTATTCTATATCACAGATCACTGCTACTTTCTTCTTCTCGTCGACGAAGAAACTTCCATGTAAATACTGAAATCTGTAAGAAGGTACCTTATCAACTTTTAAGAAGTAGCTCCACGACACTGCACTGGGCTCAATCTTATTTGTAATCCATATCTCCATCTCCAATGAATCAAACCTCCTAGATAACACTGCAAGCTTCTCTTCACTAACAACAGATAGAATAACACAATCTTCCATACGAGAGTGACATGGCAGAGGAAGGCCCCAAAATTTCTCTCTTGTAAAATCAAAACAGAGTAAGCAATTTTTCAAGATTACTTCTCCCACTACCCATCTTTCCTGAGAAATAAAATAATTATTTCCCTTCAAGGACACACCCTGACCATATATATGCCAGTCGATAGTGATATCAAGAACCCTCCATGAATTAGATTTAAAATCGTAGATTTCATAAATCATAACCACGGTGGCCAAGCCAATAGGAAACCCTCAAGATTTTGTGGTTGTTGTTCCTGTCGTATCCCATACCATATATATCACGGCCAGATGTGCAGTAATCTTTTCTAGGTTGGATCCACCTGGTTTGACCCGAATACGGGTTCCAAACCACGAGCCTCAAGTTATTAGGTTCATAAGTGACGCATAACAATAAGCCGTCGCATTGAAATACTTCACATATTTCGACTTGTTTAAGTTTACCTATTGGCTTGATAAATGGATCTACCAAGTCTTTATGGTTATGAAGATTGATACTCATTAAACAAGCCTTAAAATCATACATCATGATCACCATAATCTCCTTGGCTGCTTTACCACAATGCTTAAAGCTCGGATCTTTGGATAAAGTGTTCCATAGTTTACAAGTGGATATCGTTGCGCCTAGAGAAGTCATCGGAACCCTAGACAATATCTCCTCTACCAAATCCTGCGACAGATCAGATATCGACGTCATTGTTAGGGTTTTTTACTTTGACGTTTGGGCACTACTCTTTTTATAAACAAACTCATAAAAGTGAATAACCTAAAAATAATAAATTTCCTTCATTTTTTTTTTTGGGTTCCTACATTTTCCAATTTGTTCAATTTTACATTTTCTCAAAAATCCTTATTCTTTTTGCATCAACATTCCATTTTTAAAATACATTTAACACTTTTCAATTAATCAAAATATTTAAATAAGAAGGTAAAGTTTTTAAATTGGTGTTTAAACTCTAAACATGTTCTATTAATAATAAATGATATTTTAATATATGAAAAAGAGTTTGTAACAAAACAAAAGATTAGAAAAAATACATAAATTTTTATAGATTCTTAATATGTGTAGCAAAAACTTTAAACATCCTTTAAAATAAAAATATAGTGAATTATGCTAAAAATAAATAAAAATATTGAAGTTTTAAACTGATAAATTAGAATCAATAGATATTTGTTTCCAATGAAAATATAACTTTATTTGAGTGAATACCGAGATTATCCTGAAGACTTGATAGATGAACTGATGTGACATTTTTCTATCTACTTACATATGATGATGATGATGATTTTCCAGCTGATTTAATATTGAATTTCCCAGATCGAGAATTTAGAAATTTTCAACAGCAGTTATTAACAAAACCAACAAAAATTAAGTCGAATCTAATTTATAAGAAAACAGACTAACAAAATTCCACCTAAACTTGTTTTTAGCTTCAATATCTCTTCTCTGGGTAATAAGGAGAGAGAGATGTGGTCGAGGCCAAGGCCCATTAGTAAACTAAAATAGGCCCATAATGGTTCAGCTGCTAAGATGTGATCTACACCGTTGATTTGATATGGGACTTATAAAATCAAACGATGATCTTTGAGGGCCCCTTCTTCCATCCATCTTTGTAGGGTTCGTGCAGAGGATAAGGTGAGCTGTGACTTTTTGATTTTTCGACCTTTCTAGGGTTTCCTCACTCTTTTTTTTTATATGCTTTCCCCCCCTTTTTTTTTTTTTGTCACGGTTCTTTAATTTACATTCAAACTTTTTATGTTTGGTTCATCTGTCAAATTGAAAGATAACATTTTTCCTGTAAAAACCAAATTTGACTATATCCGACTTCAATTTCTCTTCTTTACAGAAAAAAAAATCAAATCTTTGGCTAATTTTGAGTTTCGTTCACATTCATATTTTCTAGGTTTTTGTTTTTGGGTAAATGGAGTCGAATCAAGAAGGCAAAGCGATACAAGAGATTGACGAAAACGTTGACCAAGTAACCATGACCCATCTTTTTGACCCGGATCCGAAAACCAACCCGGGTTTACTCATGAAGAAAGAAGCAGTCGAAATTTTGCAGCCGATGATGACTAATTCGCTCAAACCGGCTCCGAAGAGACCGACTAAAGACCGTCACACGAAAGTAGAAGGACGAGGTCGAAGGATCCGAATGCCTGCCGGTTGTGCTGCTCGGATCTTTCAATTGACCCGTGAACTTGGTCACAAATCAGACGGAGAAACCATACGGTGGTTATTGGAACGAGCTGAACCGGCGATTATTGAAGCGACAGGAACCGGAACTATACCGGCTATTGCTGTATCGGTTAACGGAACTTTAAAAATTCCTACGAGCTCTCCAAATGACGGCGGCGGTGACGGTGACGGTGATCTAACGAGGAAACGGAGGAAGAGAAACTGTACGAGTGAGTTCGTAAACGTTAATGAACATGACAGCTGTCATAGCTCCGTCACTTCTGGTTTAGCTCCGATCACGGCGTCAAATTACGGTGTTAATATCACGAACGTTAATACGCAGGGGTTGGTGCCGTTTTGGCCTATGGGTATGGGTACTGCGTTTGTTACTGGTGGGCCGAATCAAATGGGCCAAATGTGGGCTATACCTACCGTTGCTTCTGCACCGTTTCTGAACGTTGGTACTAGACCGGTGTCTAGTTACGTCTCAAACGCTTCGCCCGCCGCTGAACCGCAGATTGAATCGAGCGGTGGCGGTGCGACACAATCGCTGAGGGATCTTTCGTTGGAGATTTATGATAAGAAAGAGCTTCAGTTTTTGGGTGGCTCAGGGAACATATCTCCATCGTCTTGTCACGAGACTTAGGAAATTTAACTGTTAGTTCTTGTTTTTATTTTATAGGTCAGTTTGATCCCTTATTTAGGAAAAGATGTGTAAAAGATTTGGGAGAAGAATTCATTCTTTATGTTTTTGTCAAACATTCTGGTAATGAATTGAGACTGTCCTATCATATTTTAAGATTCCAACAGGTAACTATCTTGTAAATGTGTAATAGCTATTGAAATTGGATGAGTTTCTGAATGTAGTGATGAAATTGGTTTGCGCGAACAACAAGGAATATAAATTTAGAGAATTTATTTTGTCTGATGTAAATGGAGAGACCATCACAAATTTTAAATGTCACACACAACCGTACACATTAGACACACAAACATAATTCTCACTTACCGATAATTTGTGACAATAATTGGTGGAAATTCTAAATAACTGATTTCTACATCGATCATATGTTTTTTTTTATGTCGTAATCTTCTGAAACCATCCTTTAATTTTTCAGCTTTTAAAGAGTAATATTGGATTTTGAAATAAGCTATAGAAATCTCCACTCGTTATTGCAAACGATCTCCATTCACCACACATTACATAAATCTACAACATTTTCATTAACAATTTTTCAATTTTATTCAATTTAATCCGATTATTAGGTATAAAAGTTTAGCTCCAACAACCTTTCTTCACTTACTTTATAATATAATGGTCCTAAAATATTAATTTATCAATGTTTTTCTGCTATTTTTAATATAAAAAAACAATATAGAACTAGAAAAAAACATTGTTTTAGTGCTTGATCTAAATAGTTTTTAAATATAACTATCAAATTACGGTTTCACAATATCAGATGGTTTAAAAAAATAACAAATGTTTATATATCATCCATGCGTATGCGTGAACAACAAATTTAAAAGTATAAGTAACATAAATAATTTTTAAATAAGATATTGAAACATGCACGTACAATCTACATCTATGTTGTCTTTGTTATCTAATAAAATAACCATGCCTAGTAGTTTTTAATAGTTCTTAAACAGAATAGGAAGCAGAGTTCAAACCCCGAACCTGCAACTTAATGTGATAAGTTTTCAGAGGTGGTCACTATTGTGTCACTAGACTCCCACACCAACAACATAAATTTTATAATCAGATCTAAACATTTAAATGTTTTATAATACTTTCATAATATCTATATTCTTATATGTTCAATTAAATTTCCAAAAATATAAATATTTAACATTTCATAAAGCACGTACGGTCCTTTACCTAGTATTAAAGATATAAATTAGATGAAAAACCATATTCGAAACAAAACATACCTATCCGATCTATAACAAAATGAAAATGTTTTTTTTTTCTTTTCTTTTCTAAAATAAAATTAAATCACACCTAAGTCCAGATTGTAAACACTCTTAAAAGGCTAAACAACGTTAACTTGTGCTTAATCAACTAACACTCATTTTAAATAACTTGTGCTTAACGAAACTAACGAAAAACAAAGCTTCGTTGATGTATTTATCCAACACGCCGGTCCTTTGAAGCTGAGGTGTCATCAACCAAGAACCAGTCACAAACACAAACCCCACCGTGAGTATCCTCGAAACCGTCGGACTCAACTGCCACCGCTGCATCACCGTCGTCTTCTTCTTCACCGCCAATTCCGCCGCAAGGCAAACGCCTTGTAACGTGAAGAACAGAGTAACTCCCCCTGTGGGCATTTCACGAGTTAAATAGAAGAAGAGCAAGTCGTGAACCAAACCGGAAACGATGAACGTCACCAAAATCCCAGAAAACAGAGCCCAATCGGAGCTCATTCGGCGTTCAGGGACTTGCCGCATTGGTTTGTAAACGGCTGGCCGGAGAATCGTAGGCACAATAATATTCCATCGGCGCCCCCAGAAGTCTTGTAGAGACGTGGCTAAGTACGGTTTATTAGACTGTGGCTCCAGGTCGCACCCAAGAGAGATAGAAACCAAAACTTTGAGTAACGTAAAAATAATCTCAATCTCTAGGTATAGATGTAAAAAATAGAGTCCCATTAGCAGAACCGGAGGAAGAGTTTGTTTGTAGTCATACAAATGTAATAGCACACCAAAGATAGCAACTTTAATGGCGAAAACCAATATGGGCAAATGAGTCTTAGGTTTAGGGTTTTGCTGGGCTTTGATTGGGAAGCAAGTGAAGCAGAGGAATCGGGAGAGACTTGCATAAACTGGGATTAGAGGACCTTTATCAAAGGAGAAGAGGATGAGTTTGAAATTTGCGAGCCATGTGAGGAAAAATGCTGTGAAGAAAGAGAAATGCGCAGAGGAGAAAAACAGAGGAAGACAAGAAACAGAGCAAGGATGGGGAAAACAGAGAGGAATCCAGGAAGTCCTGATTTGATCCTGGGTGGCAAATAGTAACAATAAGCTATGGAGATGATTGTAAAAACCAATACTTTGATCAAGCTCTTGAGTTCTTCCTCCATCTCTCAGATCTTTATTTTTGTTGCTGTGTTTTTGGCAATAACCGAAGTTGTGACTTGGCTGATTTTTAATGTCTTTTACTAGCAATTACCTAAGTTAAATATTTGAAGAAGAGAGAACATCGAATACATAAAGTGGGTGAAAATTGAATTAAATAAAGAAGCATTAAATATCGAGTAGCTTTCTTGTTGTCTTGAGTTGAAGGTTGTAAAATTCTCAACCATACAAAATAAATAACGAGAATTTGTCTCCATGGACTGAGGATCATAGAATGATTGGTCATTTGGTCTAGTAAAGTTGGAATAAGGTTTCGTGCGAAGTTGCTTTAGTCGTGCGAGACAGTCTCATTGTTCGCTTTATAGCAGCATTCGGGGAAATGAGCCATAGATAAAACATGATATTAAAGATAAGTAATTTATTCACTAAAACATGAAGAGACGTTGCAATCCTAGGTTCATAAACTTAGAACAAGTGTTTAGATCTAAAAGAGGCAAATAAAAATTCAAAACTTAGGTTTAAATGATTCTAAAATGATAGAAATACTAAAAAAAGTGAATCGAATCGATAGGGGACAAACTGGATCGGATCTAAAAACTTCAAAAAAAAAAAAATTCTGATTGGCCGGGGTGAGTGGGCAACTGACCGCTCAAAATGTACTTGAGAACAAAACATCGCGTCTGGCTTGAGCTCTGATGATCGGTTGTTGTGAGCGGGTGACTGGCCACTCTGGCCCAATCAGAACAAGCTGCATAATGCATTTGTCATCTCTTGGGCAACTGGCGGTTCAAAATCTACTTTAGGAGAAGCTGCATATGTTCCTGTTTTGATTGGTCATTTGACCAATCATATTTCTTCTCTTAGCTTTTGACATCTCTTGGGTTCTTCTCCAACTCCATCTTCACGCCAGCTCTCTTAATGTGTCTCCTAGCTCCAGAAAAACATCATAAACGCCCCAAAGAGACAATTAAGATACAAGCCTAGGATTTCTAGACAAGCACAAGAGACTAAATGAGACTCAAAACATAAGAAAGGCTACTACAACAACACCAAAGAGCACTTTGGAGCGATACCACTGCCTCTGCTCTCACTTGGTTCTTCTGGCTTTTGTCCGAAACCCCTATAGTGATGGCTAAGATCCGCCAAGAGATTGACACGATTCTACCAAGAAGTAGTTGTGGCCAAGAGAGGCCATCTTATGATCCAATGGGTACTTAAACAAGCTAGTGTATTAGCATTCAATGCCGGCCCGAGAATATGCCTGGGTAAACAAATAGCTATGATTCTAATGAAGATTGTGGCGGTGGGGATATTACAAAACTATGACATTAAGGTTGCCAAAGGGCAGAAGTTTGAACCAGATACTAGTTAAATTCTTAGAATGAAGCATAAATTAAAGGTTACAATTAACAAGAGATGTTCATCTTGATATTAGTGAAATAATTATGTTTGTTTTAAGTTCTATTTCGAAACCATAGCCTAAGAGAATTAATAAGGAGACAAATTTAAGTGTGATCTACCTTAAATTTTAGCTTGTAATGGGGTTATATTGTATGCTTAAGCTTTTATTTTTGATTAATGGGTTTTTTATTATACGAAAATTATAGTGTGATCTACATCCCGATCAGACATTGTTTTACTCTTCAATTTCCTAACGTCGTTTTCATCCGCCAAATTGATCGAGGAAGAGAACGAATCGTTCTTCAAACTCATCGATGTTCACCGAAATTCAAATTCGTTGAATCAAATCAACTCATTTTGAGGATTTATTCAACAAAGCAATTTATTCGTATGGAGACAAATAATAGTTAGTACCCAGTTCAAGCACAATATTAATTTAGCTTGTAATGGGTACTATTATATGTCCACGCTTGTATTAAGCTATTTCGCATTATCGTAGCATAAACACATATAATGATGTCACTATACATATATATACATTTACATATATATATATATATATATATTATATTTTGAACTTATATATAAAACGTCTAATACCATGTTTACTACATTAATTATTCAATCGCTTTTTCTCACAATTACATATATCAACTATTATTATCATAGAAGATTTTCAAACCAGAATAGCATAAACGAAGGAATTGGCGATACATGCTAGTAGTTTTAATGTGTTGTTGGTTTTAGGTTTTTTGGCTTTTTGCTTTTGGTTTTAGGTTTTGAATTTTGGTGTAGATTTTAGTATTTCGAACAACTTGGATGGTAACTTGTTTACTTTTTTGGGGTTTTACCTATATTTCTTAAACCATTTTATGTTTTCTATTTTTAATTTTTAATTTTAGTTTGATGTGTTTAAAATTAAAATAAAGATTAATTCTTCTTAATAAAAAATAATGACTCACAAAATTTCATAAGTAATACCAAAAAATTATCATTAACAAAATGCGCATAAGTTGATTGCATATTTTTTTTTAAAATTCCACATTATAGCATAAACTACGATCATCGTCAAGAATCCCATTATGATGCAAATCTATTTATTTAAGATATTGTTAAAAAGTATTGAATGCTAAAAGTAGGTTATTTTCTATAAAAGTAATTATATAATATAATTTTTTAAGAAAAACACTCACGGAAAATATTGGAAACTCATAGAATTGGGTTTTTGGATTTTATGTAAGAGTTACTATAACTATAAAATTTTAGATTTTATGTAAGAGCATCATTAACGGAGGCTCTTATGAGAGTTTCTTAGACATTTAATACATTAAAATAATAATAAAGTATTAAAATTGGTAAGAGTCGGTTCTTATTTAAGAGATTTAAGAACCGTTTCTTAAAAATTTTCTTCTTCTTTTTCTTCTTTTTTTTTTCTCTCTCTTCTCTCATCTCTTAAATTTATAATTAAATATTATTGAAGAACCCCAAATGGGTTTCTACCAATAATGATGCTCTTAGTTTTTGGAAAACTACTTTTTCCAAAATCATGAAAATCAAATGGATACATTCCGGACACACATTACCTAAGGTCTAGAATTTGCATGATCAAGGAAAATCTAGCATTAAGATCATCCCACATGATCAAGTCCAGTTTGTCTGCTTCTTACAGTGTAAGTACTGTATATATAATATATAAATTATTTTGGGATTGTACTCCTTTGTTTACGAGGTTGTGTACTGAACATGATCAATATTAATGGATGTGAGTCATATGACAAGATTTAAGAGTAAGCGACAATATACCGCACCCTGGCCTATGTTATGGTTCAATACATGAAGTAGAAAAACTTTAAGGAGAATCAACCTGGATTGAACCAAAGCTAGGAGCTCCAAATAGATCGAGGTGTTCTCTTTGAGGTGATATACTGATATGGTCGGGTTTGTGTTAAGTTGGAAGGAGGGTAAACAACTTACAAGGTTAGAGGGTTAGTGGAGATGGAAAATGGCTCAATAGAGTGGATGACTGAGATTTTTGAGAGGGGAAAATGGCTGGGATGGGTGATTTCATTGGGGAAGAAAAGGGAGAAACTGGATGGGCATTAACATCCTTTGGAGGGGGCGAAGAGACTTCAGTAGAGAGAGTCTAGGTAGGACTAGTTATGATGGATGATCTAGTGGTTTTAGTGAGTGTTGGATCGGGGAAAGTGTATACCACAACATATGGACAGAGATTTCTGGAGCTCAATGTGACTTCCGTTTGAACAGTTGGTGAAGCGATTGATGAATACATAAGATGAAAGTGTTGTAACTTTAGAAGCAAACAAATTTGCAAAAGAAATTCTTATTTCGATTATTATGCCATTGTTTTTCTTCTATTAAACCCATTTTTCTTTATCCGGAACTAAAGCAAACTAAAACCTTATCCACTTGTTTATACATGGAGAAGGGAAAAGAATCAATGTGCGGATGCCATTGCTAAATTTGCTTCCTCTGATGATGTTTATTTTTTCTTTTATTTTTATTTTTTTTGGTAAAATGTTAAAATATGTTTATTTTTTCTTATTGGATTGTAGTACCTTAAAGTTTACAACCATGGATGGATCAAGAGAAACAATATTTTTAAGTATTAATATAAATGTGGTATATTTGAAGTTAAGAAAAAAGAAAAAACTAAACCGTATCCAATTTTTTTTTTCTTTGTTGCCAACCGTATGGTCCGTATCTAAAGTATGTAGTCCTCCTCGGTTGTACGCAAAATCCATTTTAATGTATTTCTCTCATTGTTGACAAATAAGCGATTTTCTCGTTTAAAATTTTCTTTCGAATATTTATAATAATTTCCATAACTACAATGAAAACACTGCCGTACACGTGAGAAGAAAAAAGCAATAAGATGCAGAAAAGAATAGTACTACAAATCCTTCACCAACCGTACTGCTAAGCCAAGGCATTGAAACCAAACACTGATAGGCATAACTCAACAGTAGCTACCCTTTATTGACCATCTTCTCGTTTAATTCTCTTCTTTTTTCATTCTTAATCTTACTCTATATCCACACACACATCATTATGCCACCATTTTACATCTAATTTTAGTCTACATTACTCATATTTAAACTTAAGTTAACCCAACAACCACCTTGTCATGCGGCTTATTTGGTACCATCCCTATTCTAAACCGTTATCTTTCCTTATTTGGCACCATCCGGATTCTATTTACAATGGGATTTTTTCATTCAACTTACGAAACAAAACAAAAAAATTACAATTTTTATCTTAAGTTACTTGACTTCAGGAAAATTCTTTTAGCTAATTAGTTCCATTAATATATTTAAAAAATATTTAGTATATTTTACATACAAAACATCACTTTGTTTTATAAATTAATATTAAAACATTATAATATATTAGATATATTCATGGTCAAATACACGTTTTTATGGTTACCAAATTACATTATGTCCAGCTCGGCTGCACATATTCTAAGTTTCACCAAAGTACATGCTTAGACTCAAAGTACGATTTTATGGAGAAAAATATTTGAACACCGGAATATATGCATGTTTGTTCAAATAATTTGAGTAACTTTAAAGCATATGTTATACACATACACATTTTCTAGAATAGTAGCCTCTCATTTCTCTACTTATATAAGCCAAATATTCCCGCTTCTTCTTCTTCATCAAATCCTCAAACAACTTAAAGAACATAAGAGTGCTTTTGAGGCCCAAAACACGAAAGCATAAAATGGCATTCTCGAAGGGACTCATTTTCGCTATGATCTTTGTGGTTTTTGGGATAGTTAAGCCCTCAGAAGGTGCTCTTAATGCTCATTACTATGATCAATCGTGCCCCGCTGCTGAAAAAATCATACTTGAAACTGTTAGGAATGCTACTTTGTATGATCCTAAAGTGCCTGCTCGTCTCCTAAGAATGTTCTTCCACGATTGCTTCATCAGGGTATGCATCTTGATCTTCTTTCTTTGATCATTGATTATTGATCCAGTTAGATATGAAGTTGAATTTTGAGTAAATTATTTGGTTGGGTTATTGTAGGGATGTGATGCGTCCATTATGCTTGATTCGACTCGGTCAAACCAAGCTGAGAAGGATGGTCCTCCAAACATCTCGGTACGGTCATTTTACGTGATCGAAGATGCTAAGAGAAAGCTCGAAAAGGCTTGCCCTCGTACTGTGTCTTGTGCCGATGTAATCGCCATTGCAGCCAGAGATGTGGTCACCCTGGTGAGTCTTCATAATAGAGTGGTCCCTTTATGGTCTATTGTTTTCATTTCAATTCTATTGTTTCGGTTACTGATTTATGAAAACCAAACAGAAGAAACCACATGAATTTCAACTTGATTTTATTTAAAAAAAATATTTAATTATTTTATCAATATTATATTAGTGTAATAAAATTCGTTTACAGTTTAAACATTTTGGTTTGAATTTGGTTCGACTTGATTTACTTGTCCATGCATCTTTTAATATATCTCATTTATTAGTCCGGTGGTCCTTATTGGAGCGTACTAAAAGGGCGAAAAGACGGGACAATTTCGCGAGCCAACGAGACTAGAAATCTCCCAGCACCAACATTCAATGTTTCACAACTGATCCAAAGCTTTGCAACAAGAGGCTTGTCGGTGAAAGACATGGTTACGCTCTCAGGTGGCCACACCCTAGGGTTCTCTCACTGTTCTTCTTTCGAGTCCCGTCTTCAAAACTTCAGCAAATTCCACGACATTGATCCTTCTATGAACTATGCGTTTGCACAAACCCTGAAAAAGAAATGCCCAGGATCATCTAACCGAGGCAAGAATGCAGGGACAGTCTTGGACTCTACATCCTCGGTTTTCGATAATGTTTACTACAAGCAGATTTTGTCCGGGAAAGGAGTGTTTGGGTCTGATCAGGCACTTCTAGGCGATTCCCGCACTAAGTGGATCGTTGAGACGTTTGCTCGCGACCAAAAAGCTTTCTTCAGAGAGTTTGCAGCTTCCATGGTGAAACTTGGAAACTTTGGAGTCAAGGAGACCGGACAAGTGAGAGTTAACACCCGCTTCATCAACTAAAAGCATAACCCTAACAAGCAACCAAATGAGAGTTTCCTTTCCTTTAAATTTGATTTCATTTATATTTGATATTCTAATAATGTAGACCGGCCAGTTTATGGATCGGTTTTTAAACCTTCTAATCATCAACGAATTGCAGAGTATGCTTTAAAAGTAAATTTGTTCTGCTCCAGTGAACTTACCTTAATATTCATCAGCATTTTTACTTACTGGTCACCAAATTTGAGTCATTTAACATCAAACAGACATGGAAAAATGAGTCATAGACTCATGGCTTGTTATAAACGCTGAACCTGTGGGAACATGGGCTTGATTCGGGTAAATATTGATCTACACAAGTTAAATAGATGGTTCATAATGTTGTATGAAAGTAATTATTGTGAGAAACACAAAAATAAAGAGAAGTCGAATCAGTGTTCATGCAAAAACAACATCAGAACGGAACACATACTTGACGCCTTTGGAGACATTCCTTCCTTCGTGCAACATGCACTTGTCACCATGGATGTGAAAGAGAGCCATACCTTCCACTGGAGCTACCTGCGATATTAAGCAAGTTTTAGTTGATGATATATCAATAAAACATGAAATTAAGACCAAAAAAACTATTTGAGAGTTAATTACCTCAGCTACGATACTGTTCCTTGAACCATAAAAGACAGTTTCTCCACCTACTAATGGCTCAACAGAAGAAGAATCATTTGTCTTGCTTGAACTGCTCTTGGATTTTGATTTTGTGCTGTTCCCGCTTAGATATATCAACAATGTGTAATAAGTCCGCTTTCCATCTTCAAGATCAGCACTTTCATCGATGTGACGACCAAAATGCTGACCAGCACTATACCTGATAATTAACAATCACATTGTGACGAAAACTTTAGGAATTTTCTCCCATGACAAATCTACAACGTTGTAAAGGAACACATCCATAGACTGCAATGGAGAAACATGAAAAGAACATCTTCTTTGCACATCTTTCCACAATTTAACCATTACCAGGAAACAAAGAATGAAATTTCAAAAAAGTTGGGACTGCAAACCTGTAAAATCTAATGTTTGGATTCAAGCCAACAGCAACCTTCCTCCTAATCTTGATGTCGGTAAATAAATTAGAAAGCCCGGATTTCCATATCGTATCAGCAAGGACAGGATCGTTCACTGAGATTCGGTGGTTATCCCTAAAAGCTTCACCAGAGGCTGGGCCACGACTTCCTTGGTGAGTGAAACCAAGAGACTCCGCGATTTTAATAAAAGCCTTTGATTCATCAGAAGTGAGACAGTTTTCCACCTGAAATCATAAACCCAAAAGTTAAAAATCTCCCAAAGCAGCCAATCAATACTTCAAACTGTAAAGTATCATACAATTGTTTATCTAACATCATATTTCACACACAAAGTTATGAATAAATCCACCTAAACACGAAGCTTTAATTCTACATGAACTAAAGATCTTTGTTGGTTGATCTTCCCATAAACAACTCCAAATTTTGGCTTACTAGTAACTAAAAAAAAAACGAAGAAAGTGAATCAATTTCAACTGAAAAAAAGTAAAACCCATTAAAAATTTAGCTTTTTCAGAGAGTTCGAAGCAAAATGATGTTGCAATTTCATACCTCATGGCTTGGCTTTAACCTAGATAGATTCGAACCAAGTTAAAACTCACAGATGAGAATGGAACATAAACCCATCAATTCGATTTCAAAAAATAGGCTATATTACAAGAATCCGCTCATAGAAATCGATAAAGATTACAGATTTACAACTTTGAAGTTGAGGATTTTCCAGGTATCATCGGGAGATATAAACCCTAAACACCAATAAGGCTAAACTAAATTGGGGGAAATAATGAAATGGGTTGATGATATGTGAGGAACTTACAGTGAAGAGATCATGATTCTTCAGATAAGAGACATTGAGATTGGCTTTGAGTTTGATCTTCGGCCAGTTTATTGAATCTCCTTTGTCTCCCATCTTCGTTGTTTATGACCAAGAACAGGGGATTTAAATGTGTTAAATTCATGTGTTTATAATGGCTAGTTAAATCACAATTATCAAGTATATATTTTTGACAAAAAGAAAAAATCATTTTATCTAGACCCACTAATTTGTTGAGCCCAAGTCTGTATATTCAGCCCAATAAAAGTATATATGACCCAACTACAAGTTTCTTTACGGATCGTGTTTAAACTTCACATGACTGCAAAAACATAAAGCGTTATTGGCTAGCAATAACAAAAAGAACATGACTTGAAAAATCGATCTTGGGTTTATGTAAAATTTTTCGGCTTAGTTAATTACAGTAAATTTGGGTATAATTGGTGATGCGATTGTGAAGGTGAAGTTTCGAGAAAAAAACATGCACTTTTTAGCTAGGAACTTAACAACTTGATGATGGAAATTTGAGTTATGACTTAAGAGTTCGAATGGCTAGCTGCTTATTAATCTGTTTTGTTGATTAAATAGTTTTTTTGGTTTACATAAGGTTTGGTTTGCAATAATGTAAGGAGTTTATTGGTTTATAGATTTTAATAGATTTAAAAATCTAAACAAAATCATGTGTTATTTAATCATTGATTTTAAAATCTTTATCCAAATCATGTGTTATTGGTTCTATCATTTATAAATATTAGTTAAAATCCTATATTTTTCGTTTAATGATTTATATTGTTGAATTTCAAAAAAAAATTTAGATTTTAATGGATTTAGATATGAAAAATATAAAAACTCAAATCCTTGAGTAAACCACGTTATTTCAAAATCCACATGTTTATTTTTAAAATCAATGAGAATTTGCAAATTTCATATGAATTTATAAATTAATAACCAATAAAAACCTCGTAGATAACAAAAGATAATATCTACAATAAATATATTTCAATTTGATGAAAAAAAATTTACAAATCGTGGAGAAATTGTTATCTATTCCCAAAAAGAGTGTTGTAATCTATAAACATATTAATTTACAACTACTATCCAAAATCCATAATTATAAATAGGTAATATGGCTCTATTAGAGCATTCATAATGTGTTACAATTATGATTTTTTATTTTGTTGTCAATGACATGTATTATGTCGAATTTGAATTCGAATACATGCCAAACAGCGAATAAATCATTAAACTATATGTCATGAGTTATGATCACATTTATGAAATTAATTAAATGCATATATGATGTTGTATGAATGAAAATCAATGTTGACCGAGTCCCACGACCAAACAATAGGAAGAAAAAAGAATTCATATTCCCTTATCTCGACTTAGATTTAGGACACAATGGTGAGTTACTTTATTTCACTTTTTCTTATGTTTAGACACATACTCTTTACTCTTATAACATTTCTTTCAACAGAAAAGAGGAATATTACTAAACATAACCAAATAACCATGTAAAAGAGGAAAAAGGAATCTGTGTGTTGTCTGTTGAAGACGAGGTCTCATTTCACAGAAGCCGACTGAGATTTGTGGGAAAGCTAAAAACATACGTGTCCTAATATATTTGGTTAACAGTGCACGTCACTGTACGATGATGTCGACACGCCGATCGAAGAACACTATTATTTATTCCACCCACTCAAACGCCGATCGAAGAACACTATTATTTATTCCACCCACTCATCTGTTCTGTCCAAAACAAAAAACAAAAAAAAATTATCACCTGTATTTTTAGAACTTAGTACTTTATATTTCCACAATTTATATTTTTCTAGTTAATTACCTCTTTTTTCTTCTGCTCTCTATTCTTAATTTTACCAAAAACAGATAAAGTCATGGACATTTCTTTAATCAGAAACTGGGACTCACTTACTTTTGTTTTTTTTCTTTTCTTAAATATTAGTGTTCTTTCTATTCCATTGTTGATCAATTATTAATCCAACGAGCATCACCAAAAGAAGAAATTAAAAATCCCTTTTCTTCTTTTTCCTTTTTCTCTATCCAATTAATCAGAACATAAAAAGCAAAGCTTAGACGACTTAGGGTTTGTGGCTCCTGTACAAAGAGACACAGAGGTAAACACAGAGCATCATCATAAGATCTTAGTTCATGCGGCTTTCTGAAATTTTAGTTCTAGGGTTTACTTTTTCACTATTATTAAGCTTTTGTTCCTTTTCATTCTTGATGCAAATATTATTTCCATCTCTAAATTTTTTATTTTTGTCGGCTGATTTTTGTCTGGAAAAAATCATGTTCTTTAGGGACTTTGAAGTGAATCTAGATAAATCTGTTTTTGAATCTCTTAAGTTTCCTACATTTTCTTGGAATAGTTGATTCTCATCTTTGACTTCCGGCTTTGAATCTCCTTCTCGGTTTGCAATAAATCATTTCTTGGTTTTGTCTGAATGAACTTTCCTTTCGGATTTAGTTAGGGTTTAAAATTGATGAATCTTGGAATGAATATCTCAGGAAAGATGGTGAGAGGGAAGATCGAGATCAAGAAGATCGAGAACGTAACGAGCAGACAAGTCACGTTCTCGAAGCGAAGGAGCGGTCTCTTTAAGAAGGCTCATGAGCTTTCGGTTCTATGCGATGCGCAAGTCGCCGCCGTTGTCTTCTCTCAGAGTGGAAGATTATACGAATACTCTAGCTCCGAGTAAGATATTTTTTCATCTAATATTTACACATCCCTATTTCCAAATATTTTTATACACTTAGAGTTATAGAGTATCTAGAGCTTCTGTAGTGAATAGTTCTATTCTCTGACGAAATCGTACTAGAGATTTTGCAATATACACGTCAAAGATGACGAAATCGTACTAGAGATTTTGCAATATACACGTTAAAGATTTGCCTTATTTTTGCTAGCTAGTTCCTGATTTTGCCCATGCCTTTTCACATTTAATTTAATCTTTGTAAGTACTTCTGGATTGTATTTAGTGAGCTAAACTTAAGGATAGCAATTAATTAATTGCAAACTAGAAAGTTTGACTAAAAGGTTTGTTCTTCAAGCACGAGCAAGTTGATTAGGGTTTTCAGAAAAGAGGTTTCTTGAACAGTGAACCTTGTATTCCTTGGAACTTAAACTGTTACCCACACATTACCCACATGGCATCTGGTTTTATTAGAATACCCAACAAAAATGAATATCCGAACATATACTTACATGTAAGTACAGAAATTTTTTTATATTATGCATGAGAAGAAGATTTAAAAAGAATCTCTCGGGGGTCCAAACTTTGTCACTTGATTTTCAATCATGAATATCCATTATAGCCAACAAAAAGTCGATACATAGTTCATGTTATAATTCCCTTTGTTTTTTGGTTATTGTTAATTATTGGCTTAAAAATTAGTGTATAGTCTTTACATAGTATTCATTTTGTTTGATTTCCCTTGTTTCGTTTTGCATTTCATGCTTAAAAACCTTTGTGCAGCAACCAATTCTTCATTAATTGAGTTTGGTGATTGCAAAAACGAATTTGATTATATAGAAAGTTATCCAAATTAGATATTCTAATTTTATCCAAAACTCGGTTGACAGTCATGGTAGTCCGTATAAAATGATAACATGTATTTATAAATTTTTGAGAATGTTCACACATAATATTTCAATCTCATGAATGTCATCATCGTCACTGACAAAGAAAGCATCCCTTGTGAATTAACTTTTCACTTTCCAGGATGGAGAAGATTATAGAAAGATATGGTAAGTTTAGTAATGACTTCTTTGTGGCAGAGAGGCCCCAAGTAGAACGATACTTGCAGGTTCATTCTCTATATGCATACCTATTGTTTATTTTTGTTTCGATTTTTATACATATACATTATGTTAGTCTCGACGTATATTTGGATGATATTGTCTATTATTTGGGTGTATAGGAGCTGAAGAAGGAAATGGATAGAATGGTAAAGAAGATTGATCATCTTGAAGTTCTTCGCCGGTTCGCATCTCAGTAGTCCTACGGTTATTCTATTTGTATATAACTATACTTAATTGTTTCAGTCCTAAAATATACTGAAATTTGTTCTATCCTGAATGGCACTATATATGAAGTAAGCTGATGGGGCAAGGTTTGGGTTCGTGTTCAGTGGCAGAACTTCAAGAGATAGACACTCAAATTGAGAAGAGCCTTCGTCTTGTTAGGTCAAGAAAGGTACAAAACACATACACACACATAAATTAATATATGTATGTTAATGATGTAATGTCTTCATTGGTGCGTAGGCTGAGTTATATGCAGATCAACTGGAAAAGCTAAAACAAAAGGTACATAGTTTTTTTTTACCTGAGTAAATTCATGAGATCGGTTGTATTTTCTCCATGTGATTTTTATCGATCTTTCTTCCTCGGATTCTAGGAGAGAGAGCTCTTGAACGAGAGAAAAAGGCTGTGTGAAGAGGTAAGTACGAACACACTCATCAAAGGATACACATAAAACACACATGAAATTTATTTAGTTATATCTCTTTGTTTAGTTAGAAGCTTAGATATATATATATATATATATATATATACTTAGGGTATTATATGATTCCTCTATGAGTCGCTTTTAATAGCTAACTCTCCTCGAGTTACATTGTATCACAAACGCTTATTCCTTTGGTTTGGTTGAATTAACAAAGTACATTTCTTATCAAAAAGAAAACTACATATAGGTAATAATAAGTCTATATGCATATATTATATGTCTTTCCCTCTTTAATGCATGATTTTTATATATACAAATTATGAAAAATAATTTTATACTTTATTTTCAGCAAATTAAAGAAAGGTTGATGCGACCAGTGGTACCACTAACATTACAGCTGATATATGATAAGGGTAAAACTGAAGGTGGTGGCAGAACCAAACATTCATCGGAGGTTGAAACCGATCTATTTATTGGATTGCCCGTGACTCGGCTATAACATATTTCACACGTTCCGTAAATTGGCTGCTCACAGTTTTATTACTTCGGTTCGATGTTTGTACACTACTGAATCCAAAGTTTTCAGTTAATCTGAGTGCTTTGACCATCTCTTAATATGTGTATAAACTGGAAATAATTTGACATGTATTAGACTATAAGTTGTCTTTTTAGTGTTATTTTACGAAATAAATATGACGTTTTTGTTTCTACGCAATTGCGTCTAATCTGGCGTCGTCTTAGCTCAAAGCCTCAAACAATTCCGTATTTGAACTATTTAGTTCTCAAGAAGCTTATTATAGTCAAGACCAACAGTTAAAACAAATCTTAGTCTTGATTTTGCGGGAGAGTGGAAAATACACGTGGATATATGTGATTGCTTATCGATTTACGTCAACAGTGAAAACAAGATTAGTGATAAATATTTAAATATCTCCTACAATATCTTTGGAATAATATTATTTTTTAAAAACAAAATTGATAATAACATTGTTTGTTAATCTTGTTTTAATCACTAACTCTATGAAATATTGAAATCGATAGTGAAATCGTCACACACACACACACACACATATATATACACTTCATTTATTTATTATTAATTCGTTTATTGTTATTATGTATATATTATTGTATTAGAGATAAAGCTGATTTAAAAAAAAAATTATAAAATCAAAAAAGAAAATAAATTCAAAATGGTTAGAGATAGAAATGAAAATATCTCAAATAATATATTTTACTAGGATATATCCCGTGCTATACCACAGACAAATTGTAATTATAAAAAAATATCCGAAAATTATAAAATCAGGATATTAGAAAATTGTAATTCTTCCAAAACTTTACGAAAATTATAATATCAAATTTTATAATATCAAATATTTGTAATATCGCGGAAACATTTTGTAATCAGAAATATAAAACCAATATTTCATACTCGATGATATTGGAAATTTTTTGTTGGAAAAATTATATATAAAATCAGGATATGTAAAATCGGTTTAAATTCTTCCTTCATATTTTCCAAAAAAAATCGCAATCTATATAATATCTTTTTTTTTGGAAAATTAAATCAACATTTAATTTAATTTAATTTAATTTAATAAGTGTGTTTAATTAAATAAATCAAATCTTCACAAAATATATTTTTAACTACTTTCAAAAAAATATTAGTTAATTAAAACGAAAATTATAATTAATGACTAAAAACCCTTAATGAAAGATTAAATTTTTTTTTTGAAGTAATGGTAATGTGATATAAATATTAACACTTTTTAATGTTTATTTATAAATGTACTCTCCAAATAATATACAGGAAATATATATATAAAACATTGGTAATAACATTGCTTGTATTTAGATTCATGCATTAATGGTGTTTTCTGTCATTAAACTTGCGAAAATAGATTGAGAAAGCTTCTTTAACGAAAATTATTATGTATATAATTGATGTTATGTTTTTAGTTAGTGTTAAAAAAATAAGGTCTTTTTGAAAACTACCCTATATTATTTAAAAAAAAATACATTTTTTTTTTGAAAACTACACTTTTTAATATGTGATATGACATTTTGAAAGAAAAAAAAAGATCTGATCATGAAAGAGCCTCGCCGTCGACGAAATCGTTCTACTTCTGAAATTTTTATCGTCTAAACATTTTGTTTCTTTTCATCATTTTTTGGTATCAATCATAGATGGCACTAGGCTAAGCCCATTAGACATCAATAATAAAGATTAAGTGCATCAAATCTACGTAGTTGACTATAGTGCAGGATTCCAACAGATCTTATATCTGATTGACTACAGGTCCGAATTTCGAAACCTGGGATAGTAATATTTTTACAATGGACTAAATTTTCTTTTCTTTCTTTACTAAAGCATTTCGGGCTGGACCTGCGTATAATATTCTTTCGATTTTTATAACAGTTTACAGAATCATAGAATATTCATTATTGTTTTACAAAAAATATTTAGGATAATAATTATTTTTTAGAATCGTTAGTTACATCAAAATTTTTGTTAAAATTAAATATATTTAAAATATAGATTTTTTTGTTAATTATAGATCGATTTTATATGTTATATGAGATTTATATTTGTGGCTGAGTGAAACGGGACGACCGTTTCCCTAGGCAAATTCGTTTGCTTATAAAATATAGTTTTTTTGTTAATTATTTTTAATTTTCAGTGAGGCTATTTTAGTAATTTTATATTTCAAAAATAGTTTTTAAAAAGGAAAAAAAAAAGGTATTTTTCAAAACTGTAAATATAAATAGGGTATTTTTCCCAAACAAAAAACTAGCTCTCAAAAGGGGTTGTGGGAGTTTCCTTTTGTTTCTCAGATTTTCTCACATTTTATTGGTAAAGTTCTCACTCTGATTAATCTTTGGGTTGGTTTTCAACCAAGAAACCATTTCTGGGTTTTGACTTTTGGAATCTTGTGAGGTTGTTTCTCTGATCTGCCAGCAAATCTTTCACATTTAGTACTTAGGGTTTCTATAAATCTTTTAACAAATCTGGATTGGTTGTGTAGGAAGTAATTGAAATGGTGAGAGGAAAGATCGAGATCAAGAAGATCGAGAACGTGACAAGTAGACAAGTCACATTTTCGAAGCGAAGGAGTGGTCTCTTAAAGAAGGCTCATGAGCTTTCTGTTCTATGTGATGCTCAAGTCGCAGCTATGATCTTCTCTCAGAAAGGAAGATTATATGAATTTGCTAGCTCTGAGTAAGATTCTTAAGTTCAGCTTGACAATTTACTCCAATCTCTATATATATACTATTTCAATATTTTTTCATGATGCTGAATTTGTTGTCTGATTAGTACTTGCGTAGTTGAATATTTTTCTGACCAAATAGTACTAGAGATTTCCTAATATACACGTAAAAGATTTTCCTTGTTGAAGTTGTTAGATTTTCCCAAAATATGCCTCTTTCACATTTCTTTTATGTTCTTTATCTTTTAGGTAAAAGATTTTGCTAGTTTTTTTGGTAAACAATTATTTTCCTGTTTTAACTTCCTGTTCTTTTTCCATTTATATATAGTTCAACTTGAGGTTTATCTTATGAATTAATTAGGGTTTTCAGACATACGGATTATTGAATATTGAGCCTTAATCTACGTTGGAACTCAAAGTGTCAAACGGAAACCCAGAAACCATTTGACATAATATTCTATCCAAAATGAACTTTTAATATTTAAGAACATAAATAAAATCAAATCAAGTCGTGTATATATGAGAAATAGATTAGTGTTTTGTCCAAAATTATTTTTTTCTATATGATTCTTGAAGTGTGTTCATCCATTGTTCATGTTCTGAGTCGAAGTTCTATATGTAATACCTCCCATGGTCTAGTTAAGGTCGGACGACTCACTAAGTAGGCATATGGTCGGTTGAGAATGATTTGCATAACATAACAATACATCAATCATGGATAATTTGATTCATATCTTGCTAGGTTTATATCTAGAAAATCCACACATGCAGATATATGTCCAACAAATGTCTTGTTCATCTTTACCAATGTATAAGGCCATACGTCTAGTATAATAATAAACATATGTGATTATAAAGAACCATAGATGGACTAACATGATTAACCATGCGAGAGAGTATTCACATATTCTTCAACTAAATGTCACAAACTAATGAAGCGTTTCTTGAGATATGTCTTAGTATCCAGAAGACGATCAAGAGATACGCTGAATATAAGAGAGAGTACTTTGGTGCAGAAAGTCACTCCATAGAGCAATACGTGCAGGTTCCTTTTTATATAACAATTCTCAGCTTTAATTATTCCTCTAGGTTCATCAAGGACTTACAAACCTTATTACCAAAAAAAATGACTTACAAACCTTTTTGTATCATGTCAAACTTAAGTTGAAAAATACATCCAGTCACATTTGATTTATTTTGTGGCATTTGGTGCAACCATTTTGGGTATGCAGGGACTAAAGAAGGAAATGGTGACAATGGTGAAATAGATTGAAGTGCTTGAAGTTCATAACCGGTTTGTATCTCAGTGTCACATATGTTTTCTAAATTATTTATGATATAGTTGAGTTTCAAGTGGTTCCTAAAGGATGTGTGCTAATTTTGCAAATATGGATTTGTTAGGAAGCTGATGGGGCAAAGTTTGGCGTATTGTTCGGCGAAAGAACTTCAGGAGATAGCCACCCAGATAGAGAAAAGTCTTCATATTGTTAGATCAACAAAGGTAAGATATATAAAATGCATTAACCATAAAACTTATATAATGAAATGAGATATTTCTTTCGATATTCTACGACTGCTTAATTTCTTTTGGATTCTATGTTGGTTGGTAAGCTAAGTTATATGAAGATGAGCTAAAGAAACTAAAAGCCAAGGTTAGAATTACTACATTTGATTTTGTTTGGATCTTTTGTCCTTTGCCATGTGTTTTTATCGATCTCTCTTCTTTTAAAATTAGAAGAGGGAACTCAAGGACGAGATAGTCATGCTCTTTGGAAGAATATGTACCATATGTCCAATTTCTATACTTATATATATATATATATGTGCATATAGAGAGTTATAACTTATAAATACGTACAAATGTGCATATATATAGAGAGAGTTATAACTTATAAATACGTACAAATGGATATACACATTGTTATTGTAACTTGAACCCATTTTCATTCATAAAAACAGTTTAACTTAAGTATGGAGAAAATTGGAATACGGCATATTATGCTTTAACCAAAAATGTTTTGTTTTATGGCCATTACTTATATAGACGAGGGTTTAAGTACATGTTTATTTTCTTTTTTCCTACTTATGTATGAAAATTAAGAAAATAATTTATACTTTTATGACAGGTTGGAGAAAGGCCAATGGGGATGTCGTCGGGAAACAAAGAGAAAGAGGATGTGGAAACTGATCTATTTATTGGACTTCCGAAGAGCCGACCATAAAATCGTCTTGTTCGTTAAACTTCAGTCTAGCCAGTCATCTCAATTAATGTTATGTATATTAATAGTATTTCAATCACTTCTTTTTTTGGCATAAACTCAGAGTAATGTAACGTGTAAGAGTTCTAAACTATGCTTTTATTTGTGGATTTAATGTACGTAATGTAAGCTCTTAAGTTTCTTTTCTTCTTCTTTTCTTTTGCAGAACCAATTTTTTGCTTTTATTAATTTATTACATCTCTAATATATCAAATTTTTGTTAAAGATTTGATTTTATGGTAGTTGAACAGTAGATGTTTTATGGAATGCACCATTTAGATTTTGTTCTAGTGTAAAAACAATATAATTTGCTCAATGCTCTTAATTTATCGACGTCTCTACTCCACTATAAAACAAACATATTAATTTGCTATAGTCATAATTAATTATCAATCTTTCAACTAATAACGGTTCTCCTATACTACTTAGTTATAGAAACGTGTAAATCTTTTCGTATTACTTTAGTAATAAACACTATGTAGTTTGTGTAGAAATATAGAAATTTAATCATTTATGTTTTCTGCTGAAAAAAAAAACATTTTATGTTTTCTATACAAAATTTGATAAATTTGTATAGTTCATAGCGTAAATATATATAGAGAGAGAGATTATTATCCTTAAAAAGTATGTAGTTTGGACCACAAACTTTAATTTTCATGGATCCATATGGACCATATCACTATATAATACATCAATTATACACTTTTGGTTTGATTTGAGCTCAAAGCTCATTTGAAAGAGTCAAGAGACGATACGTTTTTGTTGGATGAACTAAGTGTACTAAACTACTAATCATGTCTTCATATATTGATATAAAGCGAACGACTATATAGCCATCTTTTAAAGGAATGAGACATGAGAGATCATTGTAATTTTTAACCAACTAGTCTAGTGATTCGCTATGTCGAATTAAGTGCTCATTGTGAACGTCTCTTCCATATGTGTAAGAGATTAGTATGATATATTTTATAAGCGGTCAACCAAAACAAGATATTTTATAATAGTTTTCTGGACTGTTTTTTTTGTTTTTTTTCCTACGGCTAGAGAACACATAACGATTCATCTCTTCCTTTTTTTTTTTTGGTTAAGAAATTATGAGGATTAATTCATACTTTTATATGAAAATAAATATAAACAGCTATGGCCTGTGGGAATTACGATTAATACAAATGGCCCAATAAAGAAATTATTCTAATACTTAATTACTTGCAAATCGTCCCCAAGTCTAAGAAAATTCTAATTCTTATAGAGGCCCATAAATTAAATCACCTAATAACTTAGTTTCCTGTCCGACGTCGTGTTTTGCCTCGTCTCTGGTTAAGACTCAATTCGGACACAGTTTCTCTCACGAGCGTGTCTATAATCTCCCGCTCAATCTCTCCGATGATCTCCTTTCCTTCCTCTTCAATCTTCTTCTTCTTATCTACAAGATGTTCAACGTTCATTAGATCCAACAATAGCCTCCTATTGCATTGCAGAGCCAATGATCCTGATGGATAATCTCCCCAATGCTCTAGTTTGCGAAAAATCGAAGGATCGAGCATTGTTGTTGATAAGTCAGTCTTGCTTCCCGAAAGATTCATTATTCTTGTGATGTAGTCTTTTTCAGAATCGATTGCAGTGGCTGCATCGTCCAATTTGTGATTCCTCCCTACTTGTGGACTATTCTCCTCGATTTTGTCCATCAAACTAGAGCAAACCGATGCGTCTTCATTTGATTTTGGTCTATCTCTTTTGTTTATCTTGAAAAACCACGAAATGGGAATTTATCAGAGCTTGGAAACTTAGTGGGTGTTAGGGAAATAGAGGAACTTGAAACCAGATTATACCTGTTTCTGAGGAGGTCTTGTGGCAGAGATGTTTTCAAGATCATTTGACTTTGGTATTTTATTGAACTTCTTCTTGTGTAAAGGCTTGGCTTTAACGTCTCTCGATTCCAACAAGATAGTCTCTCGCTGCTTGATTCGAATATCAGATGTTGGAGAAGTAGGCTTTATGGGACGTTGAGTGAACCTTGTTTCACTCTCTGCCTTCTTGCATCGGTTGATGGGTTTTAGTTGCCTTTGTTTTACTCTGTTCTGGATCTGTTCCTCTCCAGAGGCTTTTGACACGGAAACAAGAATCACTGTTGTTGGCTTTGGCTTCTGAATGATCTGTTCTGGTCTGAAAGAAGATGAGGACTTAGGTTTATGAGTGCTGCTTGGCTTGTTCTCTTTATCTGAAAACCTGGTTCTTGGTGAGCAAGAAACTGTTGTGTCTCTTCTAAGCTCATGTGTCGGTCTTGCCTCTCTGTTCTTCACCGAGTTTGTTATATCCATACCGACGACTCTTCTAGTGACGACTCTCTCTTTGATTTGTTTTACTATCTGCCTCGCGTAATCACTCGGACTCCGATTCTCCTGTTCATCTTGTTTCAGCTTTGAACACCTAAACTCTTCATGCTTATTCTCTTTGTTCAGCTGAAGAGAGAGACGATGAATGTCGAAATCCGATTTCCGAGCAGAGGAGATTCTAGGGCTCACCGGTAAAGATCGTGTGCCTTTCTTGGAAAGTCTATGGTTTGTGAGACGACTTGATCCATGATGACTCGACATTGTATGAAGATTTGACAGTGAGTGGTTAAGATCAGTTTTAGCAGGAAGAAGATCAAGACCCATTAGTCTAGCCACCAAGTTTGGTGTTTTGCTGCCTGGTGAGTTAAAGATTTCAGATGAAGATGTGGAACTATCAGTTGCAAGAGCTCTGAGTCTTGAACTCTTTGTCCCTGTCTCTGTCTCTGTTCTCACTCTCATCCTTACCTGCAATTTCAAGGTCATTATCAGAAGGTTCTCCAACTAAAACACATCAGACAAACTAGTATATAATCCATTTTTAAACTTACAGGAATATTCAAACTTTGTTTGTCCTTGTAGGTTGTTGATGGTAGAGACTCTTCTATTAACTTCAAGCCTGAAAATTTTCAAAATGACAACAAGAACACAATGACAACAAGAACAACAATCATGTTTAGTATCTCTGAAACCCAACAAATGCTTAGAAATATTTAACTTTAGCTGTGTGAGAAAAAAGAGTATACCTTTTGACCTTGAAAGAGAATCAATGGTGAAGTGATGATGAGAATGGAAGTAAAAATGTTGAAAATCAAATAAGTGGTAAAAAGCAGCCATGCATCCATTTGCTTTACTCTTTGACTTAGAAGAAGAGATTGCTCCGTCACCGCCACCGCCACTGCCGTGGCCGTAGTCCAGTCTGTGGCAGTTTCTTCCCATTTGCAGTAAGAAAAAAGCTTACACCTACTTTTGTAGCTTAATCTTTTTTTCACTTCTTTAAGTTAACACAGTGAAAAGGGACTGACAAAAAAGAGTTTAAGAAGAATGATGGATGGATCAAAAAACCAAGGAATGGTGGCTCAGTTTAATCTAATCTTGGGTTGCTTTTTTTTTTTGTTTCTGTTTGTGGTTCTTGAGTTTTAAATTACCAGACAAGAGATGTTGGAAGCAGCTATCTTCTCTGCAATTCTCTCTCTCTCTCTTACATTGGGAATCGAACATGAGGGTGGTGAAGAATATTTAATGTGACAGAAATGTGAATCAAAGAAGAGGATAATAAATTACAGATTTTATGAAACTGTAAAATAGTTAGTAAGTAGGAGTAGTAGAATTTATTAGATAACGATGGCCACACTTCATCTCTCTATGAACCAGACAGCTTGAGTGTTTTACAATAATATCATTTCCAGTTTTCCACCACACTTCATGTCTCTCTCTCGTCTTCTCTTTCTACGCCTTTTGTGTGTTTTTCAAGTTTTGAACTTTAAAAAATTAAAAATAAAAACTTAAAAGGTTTTTTTGTTTCTTGGGGATTTTCAAACTCGTGAACCATTTTTTTTTTTGGCTTACGTAACAGAATATTCTCACCATATGTAAGCAGTTTGTTTCATGGTACCGAGATGGTTGGTTAGGTTAATGTACAATGTGAATAACATACATCACCACAATTTTCAACTATTGTGTAGACCTTCGATGTCTTTCTATTTTCTAGGATTTTTGTCTTTTGAGTTTTTTGTTCTGATTCATTTGTTTTCTTTGGGGCACAAATTTACGTAATGAGAACGATTAAAGAAATTATCTTTGCCATTTTAAAATATAAGAAAATCATAATGATATTAATTAGTTCTTTCTATTGTATTAATGACGACTTGAGAGCGTTGACGATAATTAAAGTTGTGTCTAGATCGCTTTTTTAACTAAAGTTTGAATTCTCTTTCCACGCTTTTAGAAATTGCATTATGTTTACTAAAAATTTGGTTCAAGTTATAATCTTATAGACTCTATTAGAATTGCAAGTTGAACTTTTCTTTATGCATATAAATGTTTGTTTGTTTTTTCATTGTCATTTTGCACAAAGTTACATGTTTTTTGTAGATCATTTGTTTCTTACACAATTAATACTCCATTATCCAAATCTGTATTTTACACATATATATATACAAGGAAAGCATCCCCACCCACATTGCCCCTACTTTAAGAGAGTCTATATTTTAATAATATAATTTAGTAAAAGATGGAGACCAGATTCATTTTGTAACTACTAAATTTTTATAGCAAAATATATACTCTTATATTATACTATCACATTTCTTATATTATAATATACTCTTAAAAATAGAATCATTTATGACTTTATTTTATTTTAGAATGTATAAAATGTTTGAGAGTAGGCCAAAAATAATAATAATAATAAATAAATATAAAAAAATGTTTGAGACGGTCCACAGCTATTATCCATCGTAGTAGTTACAAGGACAGGCCAAATAGTGTTTTTGGGGGTTAATTTATGCAAATGAAAATACAAAATCAAATGTCAGATTCAATTTGTAGAACGACCAAGTATGTGGAAACGTTTCACATGATAAATTCTTGTAAAGGTAGAAGAATAGTACAAAAATTACCTTCAACAGTTATGCAAATCCATAATATTTAGTTAATATCTATAGTAGTTTAATAGATATGAATAGTTCTACATACACAACGGTATAAATTTCTAGTACGTTTGCTTATATTAATCTGCAATAAATCGTTTTTTAGCGATGACATTTTATTTGGTGCATAAATTTTAGTTTATCCTTGATCAAATGTTGGACCAAGGAAATTTCAACAACCGAACCGTGTAGAAAATAATTATTTATCTAACACATTAAAAAAAAATTATTTTGCTCATATAACCTTTTTATTATTATTTAGTAACTAGTATTTTCAAAAATAATTGACAGTCTTATCCTTGAGTTGATAGAAACGTATATATGTGGATTAGCTCAATTTCACAAAATTTATTTGTGTTAGCACAATTATATTTTAAGAGTTGGACTAACCTCGTTTGGGGTAGCACTGTTAATCGAACGCAAAAATACCAGTGAACACGAGTTGTCATGTTTTTTTTTTTTTCTCGGTTAAAATTATCGGACATTTTAAGAAAAATTCTGAAACATTCATTAAGTTTTTGAAAACTATCATAAATATTACCAAATTTTGTTGAAAACTTAAGAAAATTGTTATGTATGTATCTTATTTTCAAACATTTTTTCAGCTATAACATAAACTGTTTACCGCAATACATGTTTATTTTTGATTAAGTTTTAGCAATAAAAACATGTTGCTTTTAGTTTTAAGCAAATCAAAATGTTTTTAGATAATAAACTCCTACAGTCATACAAAAGTTTGTCTTATATTTACTAAGTCTTATTTATATTTGATTTTCATACATTAGGTTCGTATGACAAACAAAAAATATTATAGACTTGTTTATACGAAATTAAACTTGAATTTATAATGAAAAAATTAAACGTATGAGTTATAAAATAAATATTTTATCGCATCCATCTTTTAATAGTTGATACTACATAATATTAAATACATATTTCATACTTCTGCACCTACTATTTAATACTCCATCTGTTTCACAATTTTAAATGTTTTAGCAAAACAAATTTGTTTCAAAATATAAAAATTTCACGTTTATCAATACATTAATTATCATTTTATATTTATTTTATCTTTAGTTAAAAACACTTAAATCTATTAATTTGTGTTTTCATTTTAACGAAGAGACATGTGCTTGTTTGTAAGAGTTATTAAAATAGATATTTCATTTGATTCTTTAAATATTGTGCTAAAAGTTAAAACTCTTATATTGTGAAACAGAGGGAGTATAAGTAATGTTTGATCTCTATTGTTTTAATTTTAGTTAGTTACAAAATGTTCCATATTTTAATAGTTGATACAACATATAATATTAAATAAATATTCCATACTTCTGCACCTATTGTTTGATATAACTCATGTTCGATCTCCTATTGTTTTAATTTTAGTTAGTTATGATTGTATTTAATCCATCTTGAGACATGTAAATTGAAAATAATAATATTGAGCAATATATGTAGATGATATAATATTTTATTTAACCGTATTGAACATATTGTCAATCATATTCAGTTGCAGATTTTTAGAGACAACAACATACACGTTGGCTTCCCAAAGGTTCACACAAAACAGCATGAGAAGGTGGTTTCACTCCACATCTTTCGTAACAATCTTCCCTCTTTTGACATGGTCCTTTGAATTCACAATCGCTTGAATCATCCATAATCCCTGTTAAAATTAATCAAATTAGAAATATAATAATTACGTATGACTATCATAAGATTATTTGGTAATTAAATTATAAAAATGATAATAATTATATGTATACTGGAAAAATGCATATTTTTAGTATATGAAAACAAAAACTTACGAGTAGATTGAACATTAACAATGAGAGAAATGATCAAGAGAAGAGCAACAAAATGAGACTTCGAAGGCATCATCTTTTTTAAAAAATTCTACAATATAAATTACTATGAAATCTTTTGTAAAATCACTTAGTGAATAAAACGAGAATTGATGGTTCTTTTATAGATGAATTTTCAATTGTTAATACCATCTAAATTTTGCATCAAATCTAATATACCATAAAAATTTGTTTAATTTAAGATTTATTAGCATATTAGCATTGGTCTAAATCTTATATTAACTCATACATTGGTCTAAATCTAATATACCATAAAAATTTGTTAGATTTATATTAACTCGTACATTGGTCTAAATCTTATTAGATTGACTCATATGTGTCAAATCTAATAACTCAATGTGTCAATTTATTAGATTTATTAGCATATTAACTCATATAAGCATATTAAAATCTTATTAACATGTGTCAAATCTAATAAGATTTAGACCAATGTACGAGTTAATATAAATCTAACAAATTTTTATGGTATATTAGATTTAGACCAATGTATGAGACCAATGTATGAGTTAATATAAGATTTAGACCAATGCTAATATGCTAATAAATCTTAAATTAAACAAATTTTTATGGTATATTAGATTTGATGCAAAATTTAGATGGTATTAACAATTGAAAATTCATCTATAAAAGAACCATCAGTTCTCGTTTTATTCACTAAGTGATTTTACAAAAGATTTCATAGTAATTTATATTGTAGAATTTTTTAAAAAAGATGATGCCTTCGAAGTCTCGTTGCTCTTCTCTTCTTCTCATTGTTAATGTTCAATCTACGTAAGTTTTGTTTTCATATACTAAAATATGCATTTTCAGTATACATATAATCATCATTTTATAATTTAATACCAAATGATAGTTATACGTAATTATTAGCTAATTTGATTAATTTAACAGGGATTATGGATGATTCAAGCGATTGTGAATTCAAAGGACCATGTCAAGAAGGAAGATTGACGAAAGATAGTGAAACCACATTTGTGTGAATTTGAACGTGAGTTGCTGCAACTGAATATGATTGACAATATGTTCAATACGGTTTAAATAAAATATTATATCATGCTATATTTCAGTTTACATGTCTCAAGATGGATTAAATACAATCACAACTAACTAAAATTAAAACAATAGGAGATCGAACATGAGTTATATTAAACAACAGGTGCTGAAGTATGAAAGATTTATTTAATATTATATGTAGTATCATACGTTTAATATTTCATTGTAAATTCAGGTTTAGATTCGGATAAACAAACCTATGACATTCTTTACTTATCATACGAACCCAATATATGAAAATCGAATATGAATAAGACTTAGTAAATATAGAGCAAATAGTGTTTGTAAAAACCCTAGACATGTGATCACAATTTAATCCTTAAAAAACAAAGTTTTCGAAAAGATGATAAAATGGAGCAAAAGAAATAAGTAAAATCAATCGATCACATGCTACAGATTGAGCCCGTGGCAAGAGTCCATCAAACTTTGAATCGGTTGAGTACTTGAGTGAGATTATGCGAAATTGAATGGTTTTGTCAATGAGTCGTGCGAGATGGAGTAGACTTCGGCGGTTTTGATTATGCATCCTGTTATTATCACTAGTAAAAAAATTTCATATAGCAACAAACTAGTCACAAAAAATCACTAAAAATCATGAAAATGTCACGAAAAAATCAAAATAGCCACGAAAATTAAAAAATCACGAACCTATAGCCACAGATAAGCCACAAAAAAATTTTGTGGTTTTTTCGTGGCTATTCGTGGCTATATGAAATGTTTTTAGTAGTGTATATTCTCTATGAGATATGATATTAATAAAGAGAACAAATGTTTAAAGTTTTAATAAAATAATTTTTTTAAGTATTATAGTATATAATTTAATATGTGCATGCCACGAGTCCTTACCTAATAATCAACTAAATAAACAACTATCTAATCAGAGTTAATAACGAGCAGTTTGTATTAGCGTTGTTGACTATCCTCTTTATATTAAATAAGAATTTTTAGTGCTTACGTGGCATGTCCACAATTTTTCTCATCATTTTTAACTTTTATTTATTTAATTCTATTATCTTTTTCTTTTTTTTGTTGGAGTGTTAAATTTATTAATACCCAAAAATAAAGTTATTTACAAGAACAGAAGGAAAGGAAAGAAAAAACAGAGAAAATGAAAAAGAGAACTAGTTGTAGAGAAAATTCAGATCTGAAGCAATCCCAATATCGAGCTGTGATATATGTATCAAACTCCATGGGCTAGTTACCAACTTGAAGCAACTTTGAAGAAAGTTCTTGTATTTTTTATTTTGTGCATGTTTCATTAATTCTACTATTTTTTGCCAAACACTTTTAATTCCAAATACTACTTATCCTTATTTTCTTAAAACCAATTGTCAAACACACATAAAAGTTTTTTAATATCTAAAGTTACGAAATTTAGATAATTCAAAATTTTTATAACCAAATTCAGATAATTCAAAATTTTCTATTATATTATGCATTTTCTTTTATAATTGGAAAATTAAAATAAACTATGAATCATTAAATTATATGACCTAAACTTGTTCCAACTTTTTAATTGGAATTTACACATAAATTAGTGGAAAATAATTAAAAATTTATTTGACATTTACAATTAATTATAAAATAGATGATTAAAAAATTATATATTATCTAATTAGATGATTTATCTAAATAAATAAACTATTTTATGATTTAATACATTTAAAACAACAAAATAATTTTCCTATAATAATTTTGTTATATTCAAATTTGAATATTAAGATTTGGCAAGTCGTCAATATATAGTCGAACACAACAAATTTATACTGTTCCACTTATTATCTATTCATAATATATACATCAAATGTATTAGTTTTAATAGAATATTTTTTTAATTAATTTTAGATATACAATTTAACCCGTGCATGGCACGAGTCCCGTACTTAGTCATATATTAAAATATGGTATTGTACATATATGAATTATAGACAACAATAAAATTGCAACCCATAAGTGTAAATTGTAATAACTTATTTGAAATTTGTCTATACCATCAAATATTAATCCATATGTTTAGTAATCGAAACTCATTTTGTTTTAAGTACTTTGACTTTCGTTTTGGAGGTGATTTGAGCGCTACATTAAGATGTTATATATTAAGATTTCTGACCGAATTTAAAAGCAGTATTAGTAATTATTTTTTTGATCTTTTTTTATTGTGTATCGTATCATTATTAGAATCTGAACCTATCATATTATAGATGAATGTGTTTTAGTAAATTGATCTAAAAATGATTCTCATCTAATAATAACTATGCTCGGTACATCATAAATATGTACCGAGCATATTAACAAATTTACGACATCACCAATTCCTCATATATTTACCATAATCTAGAGTAAGTCGGTAACAATGTAAGGGCCCTATGTTAATAAATTAGGGTTTTGAGGATCAATCAAATCTATCGACCTCAGATAAGATGGAAACATCAAGAGATTTGAAAGCGATAGTGATACAAGTTGATTAAATTCAAAAATTAAAATATCCCACTTGGAGGAGAAAAGGATATGTGTATCAGAGTCCTTCTCATAGTGAAGACCGATGAGTCACATTACACAACCACAGTCGAAATCGAGTTATTGGGACCACATTTACTTAAATAATTCATTGTTTGATGATATAATATAAAGTTTTGGAGTTCATCGTGAGGCAAAGCATGATTTGTCTTGTTGCTTCAACAGCATCACCCAATAGTAGAAGGGTTGTTTTGTAGGCAAGTCAGTGTTTAGAGTATTATCGACGGCGAATCAAGATAAAAGTTTCATCACTGGTCCTACTAATCCCGCCATATTCGCGTTTCACTTAACTTTTGAATATATATATTCCAATTCCTAGTGTTCATGTTTCACTGTATTATCTTCAAAAAATTGAATGAAGAGGACACCATTATTGTTATGATTTTGTTTCCTCGCCCGTATTTAATTGATGGGATGCAAATTTGGAACCATATGCTTCATTTTCTCGTCAGAAAAGAAAATAGTATGGGGGAACGCAATCATAGATTTAATTTAATGCTTTTATTTTGAAACGCCAAGTCTACAAAATCAGTTTTTGTTTTCTGGGATTTTCAAATTGTTGAATCATAAGGGTAGTTAGAGAAAGATCAGACATTATAAATGTAACCATTACTGCATGTGAAAATGAAGACACGAGTTGGAAATTAATGGCGAAAATGACACTTTTGAGGTTTAACTACAAGAAAGAAAAAACAACTTGTTAATACTACAAATTCCCAAACAATTCAGGATATCTGTCCCCAATCTTAAACAATGTATAAAAATCAATTATAATAATATTATAAAATCTTTTAAGGTATTTAAATATTAAATAAAAAATTCAAATTGAATTTTTTTTTGCAAAATTGATTTTTATACAAAAATTCAGAACATAATTTGTAAGGTAAAACGGTCAAAATCAATCCAGAAAATATGTTTTTAGTTTTTCATACCTGAACTATGAAAACCGACTTTTTCATACATGAATCATCAATTATTTCAAATTTACTACCTGAACTACATTAATTTAGCCGATTCATACAAATCACTTAACGATTCTCTAACGGTGCTGACTCAGCCGCCAACGTAGCAGAGAAAACGGCCAAAATCAACCCAGACTATTTTGCGATACGTTTTTTTCATACTTGAACTATGACATCCGGCTTTTTCATACCTGAACTATAACACCCAGATTTTTCATACCTGAACCATCAAATATTTTAAATTTTAATCATGAACTATGTTAATTTAGCCGATTCAAACAAATCACTTAACGATGTTAATTAATCGTCTAACGGTGCTGAATAAATTAATTTTGTTAAAATAATAAATTTGTTTATGGGGTATTATGGCATTTAGGGTGTGGTTGATTTTGGCATTTATCTTTTCCTGTAATGCATCAGATACATAAACAAATTTAATATTTAAACAAAATTAATTTATTCCCCAAAATTAATAGAGCAAAATTAATTTTTCTCCAAATTATAAACCGAAGTCGGTTTACTAAACCAAACCAACAACAAAACAATAAAATCACCAAAATGACATTGTTTTACCTGAGCTATTATTTTAACAAAATTAATTTATTCAGCACTGTTAGATTTTAATTAATGTCGTTAAGTGATTTGTATGGATTGGCTAAATTAACATAGTTCAGGATTAAAATTTGAAATATTTGATGGTTCTGGTATGAAAAAACTAGGTGTCATAGTTTAGGTATGAAAAAATTGGATGTCATAGTTCATATATGAAAAAGCATATCGTAAATAGTCTGGGTTGATATTGGCCTTTTTTCTGCCACGTTGGCGGCTGAATCAGCATCGTTAGACGATCGTTAAGTGATTTGTATGAATCGGTTATTTTAATGTAGTTCATGTAGTAAATTTGAAATAATTGATGGTTCAGATATAGAAAAGTCGAGTGTCATAGTTCTATGAAAAAGTTAAAAAAAAAAATCTTCTAATTTTGACCGTTTTCCCTAATTTGTAAAAATATTTAAAAAGAATATCCAACCTTTTCAGAAATAATGTTTTAATGTATTTTGAGGTATCTTATACATATATGTTGTGAATTATATATGAAAAGGGTTGTAGACCGAATCCGAATATGATATAAATCAAATTACACAAATCCAAATCCAGAAATTCTATATATCCTATATTCGAACCATATTAGATAAAATCTAGGATCCGAATATTTTGGTTCTAAGCATACATTCAACATTTACTACAAGACAAAAATTTGTTAACACAACAAATTTTGAGTGACGTCAAAACTGGATCCCACTTGTGGACTCCCCTGCCACAGATCGGTCACAGGTTCACTTGTTTCTAGAAAACATTATTTGATTGATACACTGTAGAGAAGAGAAGAAGCATAAGATTCAGTGTTACTCACCTTCATTTTACAAACTCCTTTATCTACTCCCATCCGTTTCGGATCAAATTCTGTTTTGTTCCAATTGGGCAAATCAAATTCTCTCTTGCTCTTTTTAATCTTCATGCTCTTCTTCTAAAAAAACAAAAATATCCTTGACGTGGGTATAATTAAGTACCAGTTATACCAGAGCATACAACTAATATTTAGTTATACCCGTTACTCAGATTTCCGGTACAACTAGTAATTAAATATCCAGTTGTACCACATATTGGAATTTCGAACCATGGTCGCTCGGATCACACGAGTCGAGTCTTATCATCTGAACTACCGTGTTTCCGTTGATATCACTTACAATTGCAGATATATAATCCGATTTAAAAGTTAAATAGTAATTTTACCCCAAAGGAGCATATGAGGATTTGATTTGCCCATTTGAGGCATATGAGATTTTAGATATATGTATTATAGATATATGTATCTTAAGTTCTACCATCGACATCGAATCCAGCACCTGTCCAACCTCCTCTGCCTTTGTTTATGGTTCCAATTCCTCTTCCCCTTCCTTGAATCTGTGGTTTCTTTTGCGCTTTTGATTCTCCTCCCGCTGTTGCTGGCCTCTGTCCATGTTCTTTACCTCCTTCCCCCTTCCCGTGGTTATTTTCTGTTTTTTCCGGGTGAGTCTGATTCCCATTGGGTGCTGGTGAGCTGTCGACTACAGATTTAGTCTCCGGTTCTTGGACCTAAATATGGACCACAATCAGAAATATAAAACATCTTTCATGTATCCACTGATTGCCAAGCACATAGATTTGATTATTCAAGTAACAGTTGCAAAGTATTAGCTGTGGTTAGCAACATACTCATGCAGGAATTATCTGGCGTCCCTACAGTTCAACTAAGTTGCGTTACTAGAAACAGATGGTAAGTTAACTAGAAGGAGAGATTGTTTACTTGCTGAATAGAAGTAGATGATCTATTTGGATTCAGAGCTTCTAGTCTTCTTTTCAATTCCTCAAGTCTGGCGTACTGCGTATTGCTGCTTTCTTGTACCTACATTTACAATTTAAAAAAAACATAGAGATTTGAATGTCTCTCAATGGGAAAATAATAGTTCCCGTTATCAGTTTTCAACAAATTGTTTTTACCAGACGGTTTAAATCTTCGCAAAGACTCTGTTTTGTTGCTTCTTCATCCCTCACAACTTTTGACGCTGCTTCAAATGCCTAAAAAGAGAAAGAGGTTAATTAACAATCTCTAAACTTCTAAGGTAGGGTTAAACAATCTGAAGAAGAGTTGAATTCCTATAGGTCACAGCATGATATGAAACCGATACTCCAGCATTGGAAAGTAAAACCAACAACATAGTTGAACTTTAAAAGGAAAGATTAGCAAAAAAAAATTGTTTAATCAGTGATGTTTGAAAGTAATTATGAGACCATGATATCTAAAATATCCATCGATATGACGTATTCTGCTATAGGGCACAAACAGGTAATGGAAATGTTCACATCAACCTATAACTAACTCTACATGCCATGTGAGGTCAGACAGAACATGACAGGAGAAAACGTTGAGATACATTAATCAAAGAGAGATAAACCTTTCGCGCTTCTTCTTCTTTCAACTTGGCAACATGTATCTTTTCAGTTGAGACTTCAATTTTCTTTCTCAAGTGTTCCATTGCTTTAGGTTTTGACAATAGAAGAAAATAAGAAAGTTAGTCAATAAGGCTGTTCCATGTAACAAAACAAAAAAGAAACATGTCACATTGATGAAAAAATTAACTTGCCCAACCTGCTTTCTTAGGTCCAGCAGTGAGTTTCATTTCCATTGTAAGGTTTCCAAATTCCCTTTCTACATCCCTAATCTTTGTATAGTTCTCCTCAATGTATCTACAAAATGATGAATATAGATGCTCATTAAAAACAAGTTACATCATCTTCTTCCCAACAAATGAAACAGCTACATTCAAGTCTTAGAGCATCGACGTTCCAAAGTCTCTAAAATCCCCAAAATCGAGAACTCAGTACTAAGTACACACTACATTATCAAAACAGAAAAATCGATCAAAACAAAATCCCAGAATTAGAAATCATTACTTACTTCCTCAACTGAAGTTGCTCTTCCTCGATTATCTGATTCAAACAAAATCACCAAATCGCGTTCAGTAAAAGCGAATCACACGAACATACATAAATCCAGAGAGTAATTTGTACCTTCTCTGTGTAAGCAATAACAGGAGCTTCTCTTGCAAGACCATCGGGCCCGATCTCAGCCTTCAGTTTTGGATCCGAAGCCATCATCTATCTCCTTCTTCTCCAAACTTCAAAAAAATCGATCCAACAATGCTCCGATTTCGTCTTCTTCCTCAAATTCAAAAATTTACTTTCCAGGATTCACATTACGTTTGAATTCGCGTGTAGTACCCACTCCTCGCTCTGGCTTGGATCGAGGATAGGGATGGAGAACGTGGTATTGTCTATCGTCCCTGATTTTGACGGTGAAAACGAAAAAGTTTTTTAAGTTCGTTAATTTTTCACTAAAGACTTAACGGTTCCTTCTTAACGTCGTTAAAATAGTGAAATGTCGATTATACCCGTTCCTAGTTAAGTTTGACTTCAAAAGGTCTCACGTGCTGTTCAACGATATTATCGGTGAGGAATCTGTGGGAAAACTCCTCGTAAACCGTAAACCGGTTTTACTAAAATTAATGGTTCACGAGATCTGTCGTTTTGCGTCAAAAGAGTGTGTGTCGTTCTCGGTTCAGAAAAACGGCAAGCAGTTTACAAATGAGAAATATTTGTTCCTTGTAGTTGTAGTCTTGTAGAACCTAACTTAACATAAAACCAAACCACCCCAATGCTAAAACTCCGGGAGATCAACAAACTAAAAAGACACAACATTTTTGAGTTCCTACAAACTGGGGAAAAAGATTTAAACCAAAAATACAGTAAAAGGTAGCTAATTGAGACACTCAAAAGAGACTTTGAAGCATTTTAGGAGCGAGGAGAAGAAGAAGAGAGAAGGTCTTGAACAGCATCCATGCTGGGCATAGCCGGAATCGCTCCTCTCTCTGTTACTGTAATGGCTCCACAAGCGTTTGCGAATAGAAGCGCCTCTCTTAGTTTCTTCTCATCCTGCAAATTTCACACAATGTATATACATCATTGATTTTCAGTCTTAGGTAAATAAGCTAGAGAAGGTAAAATGAAAGAGATGAGTAAGCAAGTACCTTGAGAAGAGTGAGATCAGAAGCTAAGCTGTTCAATAGACCGCTCACGAATGAATCTCCTGCACCGGTTGTATCAACCGGCTTCACTTTTACTCCACCAACTCTACCTTTAAACTCCTGCAAGAAAATATAGCTAGAAGAATAAGTAATCTAATATCGATTTGATATTGAAGAAGAAGTTTTAAAAAGAGAAGCAAACCTGAGTGTAGTATCTACAGCCATTAGGTCCTTCTGAAACAACAAGAAGCTTAAGATCGGGATGAAAGAGCTTTTGCAACACCACATCATCATCATAAGGATTATCACCACCAGTCAGGAATGTGATCTCGTCCTCGCTAATCTGAAAAACTCTCAGACAAGACTTGTGTCATTTGTAAGTACTAAGAATGATACGATCTTTCACCTTAATTTGGAGTAAAAAAAGATCATACCTTTATAACATCTGCTAAATTCCAGATACTCATGATCTCTTTCCTTGCAGCTTCTTCTGATGGCCACAACGGCAATCTCAAATTCGGGTCATATGACAAGAGACTCCCTGAGGCTTTGGCAATTTTCATAGCTGCAAGCTGAGTCGAGCGGCAAGGCTCCTCAATCAAACTGATAGAGCCGTAATGAAAGATCTTGGCCTGTAATTAAAAAAAAAAGAAACCAGTGGACTTAGTCTCATTGAAAATGTAGATTAAAAGAGGAAACAATCTAATCTACCTTTTGGAGGAGGTTCTTGTCAAGCTCAGATTCCAAGAGAAGCATATCAGCACTCGGGTGCCTGAAGAACAAAAACTCCCTCTCTCCATCAGCTCTTAACGTGACAAAGGCGAGAGCTGTCCGTGCATTGTGATCAAATCTCATTCCAGAGTTGTCGACGTTGTTCAGCCTTAGAATATCAGCTAACATTCGTCCAAACTCATCATCACCAACCTGAAATTTTTCAAACAAAATCGAAACTAAAATTGGATTCAAAACAAAAGCCTGATGATCAACTATGAGTCAAAATCTCAGACCTTTCCAATGAAAGCAGAAGAGCCACCAAGTCTAGAGACACCAACAGCTACATTCGCAGGAGCTCCTCCTGGAGCTTTCTTGAAAGCTGGTGCTTCAGCCAGTGAAACACCTCCCACCGTTGGAACAAAATCAATCAACATTTCACCGAAACAAACCACAAGAGTTTCTGAATCTCTTGTGTTAATCGTTAGATTCTTGAGATTACCTATTACCAGAGACATGCGATCAAAATTCGAATTCTAACAACTTCAAAAGTTTCTCGCTTTTGTCAATCAAACGATAACACAAGATTCGTTTCTGCTTGCATCTCGCAGAACGAAATGATATAGAAACAGAGATCTATAGAACAAAACCCAAGAAGATATATGATCAAAGAACAAAGCTTTCTGGTATAAACAATAAAACCCAGATACTTAATTCCATGAAAAGGAAAAACCCAATTCGAATCCAGCTTGATAAAGATCACTCGACAGCGTCAGATCATGAACAAAAGAAAAGAGAAAGAAAGATTTCAAAAACGAACCTGAGATGGCGTTCTCACCCATTTTTCGATACCAGAGAGATCTTCAGATTCGAAAAGACTAAACGGAAACAGAGAGGGATCGAAGAGCGAGAAGAGAGGATAAAGATTTGAAAATTCGTCTGCTTTTTTTTTCTTTTTTTGGTAATTGTTAGTAGAGATGAAGAGGCGAAGTTGGTTATGTATTACTTACTAAGGTTTCATGATGACGTCACCAAAATCTATGGATTGATCAAACAAATAAAATATAACGTTAAAATTTTGATGTCACAAAATAAACGTTAAATCTTTTTTTTCGTATATGTCAAATCTTTTGCAACGTGTTCTTTTGAATCGTAATTAATTGATTTAATTCAAGATTAGTGTATAATATAACCTATAGTAATTATATGATGAAAATTGCGTGCTTAAGGTGGCTGGCATGAAACATGATTTGGATGTTATTTATTTTCCCGTGAACTGCGATTAGAAAGAAGCAGCATCCTCGTTCTTTGAATGACATGAAACATCCGTTCCTGATTTCTTTTGTTAGTTGTTATGTCTTTTTTTTTTGTGCAACTAGTTGTTATGTCTTTTGTTTATTTTTTCCTTTTAAATTCTCGTGAAATTAAGAGAGATTAAAGAAGTTCTAAGAGAGATAATAAATTACAAGTTGTGGTTCTTTATAAATACAGTAAATAGCAACGAAAGCAGAATCTTAAACTTGAAAACGAATGCACTTGCTACTAGAGTTGACTTGCTGCTATGTGAGTTGAAGAGGTGGGGTTGGGTATTGTGAGGATTGTCTAAAAGTCATGACGAAACAATACATGAATTTTGTAAATAGATATGTCTGAATTTTTTCGTATCGTTTCTGCTAATAACAAAAGTGGATTGTTATATCTTTTATGTATTGGAGTGTGAGTTGTTGTTGAACTAGATTTACTCTGATCTCGGTATGGTCTTCGGTTCACTCGTGGATATAATTGGTTGTCGGCAGAGAGGAAATTGGGCTTCCAAAAGTTTGAAGAGGCCCAAGTAGAGTAGTCGAAGCTGGCTGTCAAGCCCAAATAATTGTGGAGGCCATAAAAAATGGGGAAGTGGTTAACACTTTCTTATTTTTCTTCTTCGTTATTTTTTTTTTAATGAAGTCAGTGGGACTTGAAAGAGTCGAAAAAAGCAAAGAGAGTAGGGATTTGGTAGAATCCTCAGAACTTACAAAGATGTGTCGATTATAATTAAGGGTGTAGAGATCCAGGAAATCTTGTGGAGATGGAGCTAAAGAGGTATGAAGTAATCTTGGGAATGGATTGGCTGAAACGCCACCAGGCCTTACTTGACTGCCACGAGCATGCGTTATAATTAATCGACGAGAACTTGTTGTTCAGTCGAAACAGTGGAGTCCATGCATCGATGATTAGAGGAAGCTAATAATAAGGGAGTGAAGCGTTTTATCTATTTCCCTGGAAGGAGGATAAATTGGAGTTGAACTGGACTGTATTCCAGTTAGCTGAATATGTTGATGTGTTTGAGTCGCGAGGGAGCCATGAAAGGTGATGCGTTCTGATAGAGCTTGAACCTGGAACTTCTCATATCTATGAGGCGTCGTACCGTTGGCACCCGCAGAGATGGCGAGTTAAAGAAGCGGAGGATTTGATGGATAAGGGATTTACGACCTAGTAGTTTCCATGGGAGCTCAGTTTTATTTGTTAAAAGAAAGATGGAAGTTTGTCATAGATTATGATGAATAAAGTAACAATAAAAACAAATACCCTCTAGGATCGATGAGTTGTTGGATCGATTGCAAGGCGCATCGTGGTTTTCGAAAATAGATTTAGCGTCGAGGCACATGGATCGATAGCTGAGAAAGATGTTGACGCTTTGGATGCTATTACGAATTTGTGGTGATGCCGTTTGGATTGACTAACGCACTGCAGCTTTTATGAAGCTGATGAACAATATATTTCGAGAATACTTAGATAAGTTAGTAATAGTATTCATCGACGATATCTGATTTACTCGCTGAGTAGAGGCGCATCTGACATATAAGGATTGTGTTAAATAAGCCGGAACCTGAGCTTGTTGAAAGGCGGCAAGTGCAGTTTTTAGCAAAGACAAATTGGATTTTGGGCATGTTGTTTCGAGGCCGGTGTGGCGGTGGATCCGAAAAGATCATATCAATCACTAAGCCGGTACTGAACGCACTAAACTAGTTTTCTGGACAGTTATTACAAAGTAAAAGGATTTGCAAGTGTGAAGCCCATGACACATAACGGAAAAGATGTGAAGTTTGATTGGTCGAAAAAGTGTGAGGAAAGCTTTCAAAAGTTAAAAGAATATTTAACACAACGCCGGTGTTGGTATTACAAAGATTGGAATACCGTAGTATACTGTCGCGAAATCAGGTTTGGGATGTGTACTCATGCAGGAGGAACGGGTAATAGCGTATGCATCCAGACAATTGAGGAAACACGAGATTAATTACCCCACACATGACTTGGAGTTAGCAGCTGTTGTTTTTGCTTTAAAAATTTGGAGAGCTTATTTGTATGGGGAAAAAGTTCAAGTGTTTACAGATCATAAGAGTTTGAAATACATCTTCACTCAAGGAGATATGAACTTAAGACAGAGACGGTGGGTTGAATTACTCGCAGATTATGATTTAGTCATTGAATACCACCCAGGAAAGGCTAACCAAGTGGCCGACGCCTTGAGTAGGAGGAGAGATGTTGTGTCAATAAATAAGAAAATGCAAGAGCTCACGTCGACGTTAGCAAGTTTGAGGATTTGTGTCACATATGTGGAAGACGAAACCGTTGGGTTAGAAGCGTTAGATCAAGCTGACTTATTATGGAGAATATGTGAAGCACAAAAGGAAGATGCATCACTAGGGAAATTAGTAGGCGGTAGGGTAATTGGATATCACAAAGCAAGCAACGGAATATTTTTATTCAGGAATCGTGTTTGTGTGCCAGAAGTTAAAGAATTGAAGGACGAGATTTTACAGCAGGCACACCAATCTCGTTTTTCTATACACCCAGGGTCTACAAAAATGTATCGGGACCTAAAAAGGTATTACCACTGGAATGGAATGAAGAAGGAAGTTGCAGATTGGGTGGCGAAGTGTCATATATGCCAGCTGGTAAAGGCAGAGCGCAGAGCTCCTAGTGGATTATTGCAGAGTCTACCAATACCAKAATGGAAATGGGATATGGTCACCATGGATTTCGTAACTGGCCTACCAAGAACGACTGGCGGTAAAGACGCCATCTGGGTAGTTGTTGACAGATTAACCAAATCTGCTCATTTCTTAGCCATTAAGAAATCGGAAAAAGTAGATTGTTTGGCAGAGAAGTATCTGGAGGAAATAGTAAAGTTTCATGGAGTGCATGTGAGTATTGTATCAGACAGAGATCCACGGTTTACATCTATATTTTGGCAAGCATTTCAGAAAGCTCTCGGAACTCGGGTGCATTTAAGCACTGCATATCACCCGCAGACGGATGGACAGTCCGAGCGCACCATTCAGACATTGGAGGATATGCTGAGAGCATGTACGCTAGATTGGGAAGGAAAATGGATACGGTATCTACCGCTAGCTGAATTTGCGTACAACAACAGCTACCACACATCTATAGGAATGTCACCGTATGAAGCTCTTTATGGACGACCTTGTCGCACACCACTATGTTGGACTGAAGTAGGAGAACGCCGAGATTTAGAACCAGAATTGGTCCAAGAGACAGTTGAGCAGGTGGAGTTACTTAAAGAGCGTTTAAAGGAAGCACATGACCGACAAAAAAGTTATGCTGATAAGCGGAGGATAGAGTTGGAATTCACAGTCGGAGACGCAGTTTACTTAAAAATGAGAATATTTAGAGGAGCTGATAAGAACAGGAAGTTGAAGAAGCTAAAGCCGAGGTATATGGGGCCATATACAATTGTCGAGAGAGTCGGAGCTGTGGCTTATAAGTTGGATTTGCCTCAAGAGATGTCAGACTTCCACAATGTGTTTCATGTGTCAGTTTTGCGGAAGGTAGTTCGAGAACCAGAGCTAATTATCACGAAGCCCCCAGATGATTTGCTTAGGAATTTGTCAGCTCAAGGGAAGCCAGTGAAAGTAGTGGATCGCCGTGTATCAGAAGTTCATGGAAAGTCATCAGTGACAGTTCAAATTTGTTGGGAGAGAGATGGAATCCAGGAGGTGTCATGGGAGTCTGAAAAGCAAATGAGGAAGGATCACCCTAATCTATTCCAAGACGAGTTTAGAACTCAGGATATACCATTGAATTCGGGGACAAATTCCTCAGTAGTTGGGGAGAATTGTAACACCCCAAACCCAATAAGATGAGCCAAAACTAAAAACCGATCCAAGTCCACTCAAAGGAAGGGTAGGAGAGACTTTTCACTCACCATTTAATCCTAAGCTCTCCTCAATTGTCTCAGCCGCTTATCTAGTACCACTAAAGGAAGTTTGGCTTCTTAAAAAGCATCAAAAGAGTATTCACGTTTCTTTTCTCAAAAAACTGCTCTGTGAGAAGAAATCTGTGACCAGTCCGACGAGAACCAACGATTCATCAATCAAATCTTCTCTAATCGTTCTAATTTTGGTGAGGCGGTCTAGACACACTAATCTTCAGATTCAACGGTGGGATCGTGATTCTAACGGTTAGTTCTCAAGATATTCTAGCGTTTGTGAACCTGATTTCTGCAGAGAAAAACCTGCAATTTCCAGAATTATTCAGGCTGAGATTAAGCCATAATGCTTCATCTTCTGAGATCGTTTTTGCGTTAAATTGACAGGAATTTTAGCAGAAAGCTTAGTGTAGTTTGTGGACAGCAGATCGGTTGTTGGAGTTAGAGTTATTGGAAACAATTCGGGTTAGTTTGTCGCTTCTTCAATTACCTCAGGTAAGGGGGTGACTGTGGAAACACACCATCTATTGAATGTTCTTGATTTATATTAATTACAGTTTAGGGATAATGAAATGTGTATGTGTAGTGATACGTGTAACTTCTTTATGATTGGTTATATGTGGCTAGATGGACGATGAAAATGGACTGTTATAATGACATTGTGTTGATAAGATAAGGACTTAGAGTGTATGTGGTATGATTGCTTGTGTTTGGAATTAACGACGTGATGCGGTGATGGCTCCGTTGGGGGCTTACAGCAAGTGGCGGTAATGGCTGCGCTGTAGGCGGTCTATTGTTAAAGGCGGAATCGTTGCTTTTAGACAACTTAACTGCGCGAGTTAAGGTATATGTGTGGCTTGTGAGATTAAAACCGTTGTAATAGAGTATAACCAATCAATTGTTAATGGGTGGATGTAATGTGTATGTGATTGATATTATGACTTATGCATGTTGATTCATTCTTGAACTGTCGTTAGTATGATTCTTAAATGTTCAGTATGTTGTGTTTCTTGTGGGCGAGGATCGCCTTCGAGTACTTGTACTCACCCCTCTTCCTTCTTTCCTTTAGTTGTTGCAGGTGGAGATGATGTTGTAGTGTAGCAGCGCAAGTTCAACTCAAGTGGTGCTAGTTTTCTTGGGGTTGCTAAGAATATTACTCTTTCAAAAACTCCTTTCATTGTCACTTCCTCATTTCAAGATGTTTTTAATAGTGTTTTGGTGTTTTAACAAAAAGTCTCGATGGTTTATTTAAGGAGGTGTAAGTGAATGTTTTATTTTGGATTTATGAACGTAATGTTTTTCTTGAGATGGCATGGCTGGATGTTCAGTGCTATAGCAGGTCTCACAGGGTGTACATGTGAGAGAGAGGTAAATAATGTCGACAAGCTCATTGTATTGCTAAGAGGATAAAATTTCTCGAATTAGCAAGGTCGGTCCTCCTATCTTAAAACTGACAAAACTCATGTGTTACACACAGTGTTGGATCGAGCAAATTATGTAGCTGGGTGCACGATATTGCAAAAAGAAAAATCAAATTTTTTACCTCTTATATTTAATGGGTGCATGTTAAGCCATTGTGCCATTTTAATTATGTTTTCCAACATAAAAAATCAAATATTTATATTTTAATGGATGCACTTAGTCCCACGCTCGCTAACGTGTCGTGTGTTCTTCTTCTTGTCTTGGTAATTTTGTAATCTTGTATCATTCTTCTTCTTCAGATGATATTTTTTCTTCTTCCGTGTCTGACTATCCGCATATCGCATCATTTTCATCGCTGTCATAAGATAAAATTGACTCAAGATCATGGTGATCGAGATCAAGTTCAGACGTTATGATGGATATGGAGTTGACGAGATACTGCCTCTTCTTCTTGGATTTGTTTGGACAATTTTTTGCAAAGTGTCATTCTCTGTGACAGACAAAACATTTTGTTGTTTTCTTGAAACTTTTTTTCCGTCTAAAGAATCTTTTGCGTCTGAATGGAGGCTTTCTTGAGAACTTTTTGGACTTATGAAAGTTCTTGCGGTCGCTCAACGAACACGATTTCCTTTTGGAACACTTGATGGATAAGTTGGATTTGGAACATATCTTCGTTAGATGTTTTGAGTTGTCCATGAATTTCGTCCAAAACTCTTTTTGTTTACAGAGTTTGTTAAGTGTTCTGAAGACGTATTGTTGGATTTGGTCAATGGAGATTTCTTCAGTCGTCTGGTTTTGATCTCTAATATAGAGCTTCGTTTGTTGGCTGAGATAGTTGGGAATGGATGAAAGATAGATGTGCTTCAAACTTGGGTTGTTAAGACCATCAAGGGCATAATATCTTTTCGTTTGTCTTTTAAAATGTTTTGCAAGATCTTTCTTCTGGAGAGAACAACATTTTGCCGCAAAATATTCTTTTTGTAACTGATCTTTGATATGATTAGGAGTGCCGATGAATTCTCTATGAATTTTTCCTAATAGTAGCGGAATGGTAGTTTGATGGACTTGCATTTGTCTGTAATATCCAAGAGAGTTCCACCATTCCTTTAATGCTCCAGAAAGACGAGTAGTGAATTTTTGAATGACGATATGTGTTGGTGAAGTAAGGGCTTGAAGTCATCCATGCATAGAATTCATCAAGATGATCATTCCATTTTTTAAACGAAATGTCATCAAATGTGAATGTGATGATTTTTGAGGCAAATTGTCTTGGTTACCCATTTTCACCATGGAACTGGCGATAATCGCGCATTTCTTCATCTGAATATACTTCATCTATGTTAGGTTCCTCTTTAGGATTGTGGCTTCCTTCACTTATGGCGGATTTGCTTGGAAGGGATTCATCATCTTCTGTAGTTATGTCTTCTTCAGATGTATCTGATAAATGACTGATTATTGGAAGATGATTGGCTTCTTTTGTTTGAGAAGAATAAGCTTATGGCTTTTGATCTTCTTCTTTGGCTGGTATGTGTACTTGTTCTGCTAGCGAGTTGAACAGATTGTTCATTGAGAACTCAATGATATTAATTTCTTCAGCCTTGCCCTTTCCTTTGTCTTCTCCTCCTTTTTGTTCTTCAAAAGAGTCGTGGCTTGACGGTGAGGAAGAGAGAATTGGTTTTTTAAATGGTTGGGCTGGCGTTTTTTTTTCTTTGTATTTCCTTGTTTTCTCCCGATATATTGGCTTGAAAGTTGGTAAAGATGGCATAGCATAACGGGATGTGAACACTTCATCAGATGACAGGAAACCTACTGAAGGTGTGACTGGTCTTGTACTGCCTTGTAAAAGGAATCCCGGAGAATAAGATGTTTGATACAAAGGTTCTGTATCTATATTCCCGAATGGAGGAAAGAATGCACCTGTCGATCTTCTGTTCTGCTTCATACTTTCAAGGTATTTTTGAAGATCTTTTAATTGATTTTTGAGGCTTGACATCTCAGCTTCTTTGCTTCGAAAACTTGAAGTGTTGACTAGCATGTTTTTTGCCATTGTCATCATTTCTAGATGCAGCTGGTCCAAGTTATGGAGCTTTGTAAGCCGTTGAATCTTTTGCTGTAGTTGTTCGCCATTTGATCCATTTTTTGATTGATCGTATGAAGGAGTTGATTCTGAGCGACAACATTCTCCGTTTGCCAGTTGAGAACTTTTTCTGCTTGAGTAATTTGAATAGGGCCAGAGGAGTTGATAATATTTGGAACTATCTTTGGACTATGAGCAATATCACCCTTATTGAAATCTTCGGATGGTGGGAATTTGTTTGGATCTCCTTCTAGATATTGTTTGTAAAGGGGAACTTTATTCGCTCTCATTCGTCTTCTTTTTTCATCGTCAGATTCATAAGCAGCTTCTTCACAAGCTGTACAATTGCAGACGTCGAAGAAACAATGTCCATTTTCATCTTTGAATGGATATACGAATGATCCATCTTTCTCAAAAGAGTTTGGTTTTGGATATTGCTCTTTGTAATGCCTTTGGAGTTCTCGTTCATCGATTTGGATAGAAAACTGCGTGAACAACGGTGGCCTTCGGAAAGAGGATGTTCTTGGCTTTTCGAACTTGATTTATGTGGTTCCATCATTTCTTGACTGGAATATTGCTTAAGTTTTCTCTATAAGTTGTTAAGTTTTCTCTATAAATATTGTGGATCATTCTAGTCTAATGGTTAAGTCTCCCTTACAAAGTTTACAAGGCAATTTATAAATCAAGCTTGTGTTTGACAAAAAAAAAATCGAAGCTTGTTTCCTCTTGTTCCATTGAGGCATGGATGAAAAAAATTCACGTAGCTTGTTCCTCTATTTCATTGAGTCACGTAGTTTTGATGAAGTTGTCAAATATCAAGAATAGAGAAATGCGATGGATGAAAAAAATCAAATTATAACGCAAATCAAGGCATGGGAGCTGGTGAAGAAACCATGAGACAAGCAACTAATTTATGTAAAATAGATTTACAAGTTGAAGCTTGGCTCAAAGGAGGAAAGACAAAAGCATATGGCTGGTAGCTCTAGATTAAACCAAATCTTATTGAAAGGACCCTACCCCGAAGAAAACGACAGAAATACGGAAGTTTTAAAAACTTTTTGAGATTTTCGAAACATGGATCGATCGATCATCCCAAGATCGATCGATCTTTGCTGCACATGATCGATCGATCAATATACTTGATCGGTCGATCGAATCCCGACGAGCATACATGAACCCTGGTCGGTCACAACTCGAAAATTCAGAATTCGGATCGATCGATCGCTGCCCGATCGATCGATCCACACTAAATGGTTCGATCATCTCACGTCGATCAACGACCCATCGGGAAATATAGTCTTAAGGATCGATCGATCCTATTGATCGGTCGATCCTCTCTGACAGAAACACAAAATCCCAAATGCCAAAAGCACATCAAACATAAACAACCTTGCATGTTCCCTTATCGTAACATCACAAGCGTTCTACGAACCGACCATCACAATTAAGGCATCCAAAACACATGAATTCAGAATCAAAACCAAAACCTTCACCAGATCATCCCTTCTCCTCGCCTTGATTCCACGTGCTCCACAACTAAGACTTTTCTTTGTCTTTACCTTGATAATGCTTGTGAGGCGGTCCTCCGTCTCACTTCCATACGTATATGATCAAGATTTAACGCATTAAATGCACAATGAACAACCAAGGCACATACCGTAATGAGGCTCCATTACACACCAACACATAACATGGACAAGCCATGAATCACACCCAATGGTCTAGTTCTAAGCACATATCAATCACAAAAATCATTGATCAGTTCGAACCACGGTGCGCTCACCTTTGCTCAGGTTTTCTTTGTTTTCCAAGCCTTAAGTTACTTCTCCTTGGCTCTTACTCAACTCAACACCAAAGTATCACCAAATACCTAACACAAGATCACCAAAACACTTCTCAAAGGGTGATGACAAGTAATCAAACTCGGATTACTTAAACCCCCAAATCGGATTCCCTTTGCTCAAAAATAGGGCAACTTCGATTGATTATAACTCTTACTATAGGTCGAATTTGACAAAACCCTTCGGTGATCATCAAGACAACACCCTCAAGAACAAATCTACTAAATTTCATCCAAAACTAACAAGGTTTGAGTGTCCAAACACTCACTCAAACTCAACTCGGCGCTACAGCCCGAAAACAGAGTAGTCTAGGGAGAAAACTCATATCTCCCAAACCACTCAACATAATCCCACGAAATTTGGTATATAACTAGGAAAGAGATTGAAGAACTTACCCTCCAAAACTCAGCTCAATCCGCGCCCGGATAGTGCCCCGATCGGACCTCACAAGTCTTCCCAAAACTCTGTTTTCTTCAAGTTTCTTTCTCTTCTTCTCCTCCTTCTTCCCTTTCTTCCTTGCCTCCCTTTTTCTCTCCTCCTTTCTCTTCCTCTCTCTCCCTATCTCAAGATATTTCTCTTCCCCCCAAATGAAACAAGAGAAGCTTCAAGAAGATTATAGAGAAGAGAGGAGAGAATACATACATATACATGAATGTACTTGTTGGTTTAATTAAAATTAAACCAAACCAACACAAACCGAAGTTACTAAACCGCAATCAATTAATCTCGATTAAATTCTCCCGCTCGGTTTAGTAATTCCGCCCCAATTCCTGAAATATTTGAGACATCTTCCCGTCCCAAATTATTTCCTTCCACTCCCGTCCAAACCCCGGAATTACCACGTAATTCCGCTAAACCGAACCACTCGGGATTCCCCCAACAACGATCACTCCTCGACCGTTTTACCTCATTTCCCGCCCCTAGGGCCACCAATCAAGCTCGGTATTGCTCCATACTTGGTTCAATAATATCCCCAGATCTATCATCACAAGATCCTACGTGGTCACTACGGTAACGTCGAAATCCAATTATCCCGGTTCGAACGAGTTAAGTCGACTAGTACATTAGAATCCAATAACACCGGATCCTACTATACTAAGATCCAATATCATAGGACCCCTACGATCCGTCATTAGGATCAAATACCACATGATCTTAATCGGTAAACCCCGTTAGGATTAAATACCACATAATCTAACCAACATCATTAGAAATACGTATCACATAACTCAATGACCCATCATTAAATATCGCTAACCCCAATGACCCGTAGGGTTAAATACCACATAATCCTAATGACCCGTCGATGTAAATATCACATAATTACACCCCACCACATAGTAGGATCTTGATGTAAACCCAAAATCCCGAACGAAGCGACAAATACTCGATCCATGAACATGAAATACCACATCATATGTCGCCCCGTCGATACATGAAATACCACGTCATGTACTCGACATCCCAATACATGAAATGCCACATCATGTATTATAACTCACAATTAATCCATAAACATCCATCATATTATTAATCATTGACGAAAATACAATATCCCGAGGGTTCATCACAATAACAACATAAATAAATACAACTCGAGAGGACGACTTAGGAACACAAATGTTACACTTATGAGTTGCTTTAATGATATATTTGTCCCAATATCGCGATTTGACGCCATTCGAATTATTTCTACCTTACCTACTTTGTTTCAAAATTCATGGGGTTTGTTCTAATGTCATGTTTTCATTCCACATACCACATTATTGTTATGATCGACATATATTTTTGGCATACATCTATCAATATTTCATGTTAATCAACATTATCACATGAATTTCTATAACATTTCTAAATATTTTCCAAGATTTTAGGCTATTTGAGAGAATCACATGAATTATTGCCTCAATTTTACATATTTGTTGATATATCACGGAATCACATGATTTTTTACAACAACTCTAGACAATCATCAACAACTTTGTAACAACCACCACCGGCGTTGTTGTAACCAGCACCAACACCACGACAACTACGACCACCGTAATCCACGAGATATGTAACCTCTTCCACGTCTTTCACATTCACCGCTGCCACCTCCGTAATCACCACTACCAGCATTTTGTAACCAGCACCACTACCATGACCTTCTCTACTGTCAGTTACTCTTCTCTTTCTCTTCCGCTCACCAGATCGCTTCTCTTTCTCCCTCCCTCTCTTATATCTCGTTGATAAATATTACATTTTGTAAAATTATTTACCCATAAATTCTGAAATAAGGCTATTCTCTTCATTTTTTTTTTTTGAGTTTTCTAAATCTCCATAAAATGGAAGGATATTTTCTTTAATCAATTATGAAATTTTGATTATATTTGTTATGTTTAGTAAGTTTCATATCAAGATAATTAGTAATTATGTTCTCACTTTATTTGAAGTATATATATAGTAGTAGTATATCACATTTATTTTGCAGAAGATAATATGCATATGATTATACCCATTGCTACCAGCACCAAAAAAAATGATTCGATAGACCAAAGAATATACTATTCGAATCAGTGACACGTGTATAGTCCAAACCGAGAAGAAAAAAAAAAAAAGTCTATATAGTCTTCTAGATAAGCGAAGCAAGGACATGTGGATTCCGATTAACTCAATATCTTAACTTTCTCTCTTCCCGAGATCCTCTCTCTTCACTCTTTTTTAACGTACACTTCTCACTGATCGATTCGCTGAACCCTAATCAACAATGACGTCGACCTATGCGAGATTCGATACCGTATTTCTGTTTTCTAGGTTCGCCGCCGCTAAGTATTCGCCGTTGTCGCCGTCACCTTCTCTTCTCTCTTCCGGTATTCAACTTAGAACCAAGCCGGCTTCGCGTTTGCAGTCGATTGTAGCTTTATCTTCATCTTCATCTATCGTCGCCGGAACTGATAGCATCGAGGTTATTTTCTTCTTCTCCTCTCGCTTCGTTTCTGAATTTTCTTTGTTATTGATTCGTTTTTTTGGCTTTTTAAATAAGATTAAATCGTTGCCGACGAAGCCTATCGAGGGTCAGAAGACTGGAACAAGCGGGCTACGGAAGAAGGTTATCAATCATTTTCTGAATTTTAGATTTTCTCAAGTATTTAAGTAATTTGATTGCATTCGATTTTTTTAAGTTAAGTTTGCTATTTTTTTTATCATTTATATGTTTCTCTTCTCTTATGGTTTTATGACTTCAGGTGAAAGTTTTCATGGAAGAGAATTATCTAGCGAACTGGATTCAGGTTTGATTGCAATTCAGAATAGTGACACTTTTTTTATTCCTGGTAAATAGTTTTAATCGTTTCTGTGGCCTAGGCATTGTTTAATTCATTGCCACTTGAGGATTATAAGAACGCGACGTTGGTTTTAGGAGGTGATGGTCGTTACTTCAACAAAGAGGCTTCACAGGTTATTATTCTCTCAGTGCCTTGTACGTTCAAAAGTTATCTTACTCAACTCATTTCATTTGTTCAAGCCGTGTGCTTTTCTTACAGATCATTATCAAAATTGCTGCTGGGAATGGAGCTGGGAAAATTTTAGTTGGAAAGTAAGTTTCATTACCCATTTTCAAGTTTTTTTGGATGAAATACAATGCTGAAAGATTGGTCTTCCTACCTATTGGTATCACATTATTTTCGTAATAAACTTTGGGATCAAAATTCAAGTCAATGTTGAGCTAGTCTATGAGTTCCTCCTTGGGTTTTTATTTATTCATGTCATAGAGATTCTCCACACCTTTTACTTATCGAGCTGATAACCAAATACTTCTAGGGAAGGCATTTTGTCAACCCCAGCAGTTTCTGCTGTAATCAGAAAAAGAAAGGCAAGCTTTTCTACTTTTATCTTCTTTAAAAGTTCAACATCATTTTTCCATTACTCATATTTATAATAATTCTCACAGGCAAATGGAGGATTTATTATGAGTGCAAGCCATAATCCTGGTGGACCTGAATATGACTGGGGTATCAAGGTGAAATATTAGTGACATGCCTTTGCATTTTTTTTTTTTATCTGTAATCTTAGTATATGTGAAAAGTATTAAGCTTAATTTTGATTATTTTTCATTATGTGTGGATATTTGGGTCTTGAACGACAATGAGTTTGAGTTATACTTTATAATCAGCTTTGCTGGCAGTTTAGTTAATCACCTTATCTGATCTTTGTTAAACTCCAGTTCAATTACAGCAGTGGTCAGCCGGCTCCTGAATCCATTACTGACAAAATTTATGGAAATACGCTTTCAGTAAGCATCTAGCCAAGTTTTCCCCTCATGATCACTGGAATTTGTGGCGTCCTGTCAAATTGTTTGTATAATGGTCTCGTCTCTGGTACACTATTCCAGATATCTGAGATTAAGGTGGCAGAGATTCCCGACATTGATCTTTCTCATGTTGGCGTGACCAAATATGGGAATTTCAGTGTGGAAGTTATAGATCCCGTTTCTGACTACTTGGAGCTCATGGAGGTAAGAATACATTCATATGCTTCTCCTGTTCTTTTCTTATGATATTGGGTATGTTAGACATTAGTTATGTGACATATGTCCATGGTATTCTATGCAGGATGTGTTCGACTTTGATCTCATCAGAGGTCTTCTTTCACGATCAGATTTTGGGTATGTTCTTACATCTAGAGCCAAACAGGCTACTAGCTTTTTATGTCATTTTTGGGTGTTGATGATCCTATTATATGCGCCTTCAGCCTGGTTGCAGAGTCCTTCAACGTGCTAAGAACTGAGACTAGGCTATTGTTTGATGACTTTTTAATACTGTTATTTCTTTCCCTTGCCTTTAGGTTCATGTTTGATGCCATGCATGCTGTTACTGGTGCTTATGCGAAACCAATTTTTGTCGATAATCTTGGAGCCAAACCGGTATGTTTTAAGATATATATGTCATTTAATTTTGGAACGTCTAGACATTTCAGATGATTGATGTTAAGTATGTTTTGTAGGATTCAATTTCTAACGGGGTTCCTCTGGAAGATTTTGGGCATGGCCATCCAGATCCTAATTTGACGTAAGAAACAAACTGAAGAGACGTTTCACTATACTCACTTACAATATAACTTCTATTAACCTTCTTACATATAGATATGCAAAGGATTTGGTTGATGTCATGTATCGTGATGATGGACCTGATTTCGGTGCAGCAAGTGATGGTATGATCGTGGACATATATCTTTCAAATTTCTTGTTCTTTTAGGCGAAGAAAGTTTCTTAAAGAAACATTGGTCACAAATTTAGCCACCATAATAGTGCATTTTTCTGACAGGTGATGGTGACAGAAATATGGTTTTAGGAAACAAATTCTTTGTCACTCCTTCAGACTCTGTTGCTATCATCGCAGCCAATGCACAAGAAGCAATCCCATATTTCCGTTCTGGCCCTAAGGTGGGGACTGCTTTGCATAAATTGCTTTTCATTATTTTCTATTAGATAGAGTGCCATTTAAAGTTTATGGATGTTGATCTTATGCTCAGGGGCTAGCACGCTCGATGCCAACAAGTGGTGCTCTTGATCGTGTTGCCGAGAAGTTGAAGCTTCCTTTCTTCGAGGTCAACCATTTTTAAACAACATATGGATTTTCCAGGTTTGCAACCTGATATATCAGGAGAAAATTCTTGACTAGGTAACTTGTTTTTTCTAGGTTCCCACCGGATGGAAATTTTTTGGAAATCTTATGGATGCTGGAAAATTGTCAATCTGTGGAGAAGAGAGCTTTGGCACAGGTTCTGATCACATCCGTGAGAAGGATGGCATATGGTACTCTCTTCCTTAAACGTTATGTTCAATAACAAGTGGGTGAATATGCGATAAAACCAACCATTGACATGCAATGTATTCAGTATCTATGATAGTGGGCGTCTAAATGACTTTGTATCATCACATATCAGTTTGCAAATGGTGTTTAAATCTATTCTGCATTGTATCATGGCTTTTTCAAGAAATTTTATGACACTTTGATCTCTGGTAATCTAGTGAGTGAAACTCCCAAAATACTGACCTGAATCATCTACTAGTTTTGATTTTCTATAGCTGTAGAATTTAAAATCACCCATGAATTACTTCATCATTTAGCTATAGATTCATTACTAAGATGAAGGTGTCATTTGAAATTGTTCCGGACTCAATCTTTATAATCTATGCGTGTTGTCACTGAAGTTGGTTTTCATGAAGCTTTCTACGTATTTGGCTTTTTCAAACCCATTCCAGAGCTTTGGATATGCTACTCTGCTTTTACGTTGTAGGATGACTTTAATCTTAAATGACAGGGCTGTGTTGGCGTGGCTTTCGATCCTAGCTCATCGCAACAAGGACAAGAAACCAGGGGACAAGTTGGTGTCTGTTGCAGATGTTGTGAAAGAGTATTGGGCGACATATGGAAGGAACTTCTTTTCCAGATATGACTATGAAGTAAGATTGTGTATGATTTTTGTAACATGTCTCTGAGTATTAAATTTTATTGTAGAAACCCCTCAGTTTCTTATGACTTTAATCAGGAATGTGAATCTGAAGGAGCCAATAAAATGATAGAGTATCTTAGAGATATTGTGTCTAAGAGCAAGGCCGGTGAAAGTTATGGTTAGGTTCATCCCAGTCCATTTGTTTCTCCGTATTTAAAAACTTATTTTTATTGTTCATAACAACTTTCATCTCTCAGGAAACTATGTTCTCCAGTTTGCCGATGACTTTTCATACACAGACCCTGTGAGTCTGATAATAAAAAATGTTGATGATCAATCAACCATGCCTGTACTTCTGATATCCTGAGCAAGTTTCTACATTTCTGTTTAGGTTGATGGAAGTGTTGCAACCAAGCAAGGTGTTCGGTTTGTTTTCACGGATGGATCCAGGATCATTTTTCGTTTATCCGTATGTTGTAGATTCTTTTTAAAATAAAACAAATTCTTAATTTCATATGTACACATTGGCCCCTATCACAGTGACCTAGCTTAGAAATGTGTTGTTCCAGGGAACTGGTTCAGCTGGTGCGACTGTTCGAATATACATTGAACAATTTGAGCCAGACGTTTCAAAGCATGATGTGGATGCACAAATAGCTCTAAAACCTTTAATTGGTTCGTTCTTATTTTATTTCGGGAGACTTGAAGATGTCCCAATCATGACTATAGTAATAATTTATCTGGTTGTCATGTAACAGATCTTGCATTGTCTGTATCAAAGCTGAAGGACTTCACAGGGAGGGAGAAGCCCACTGTCATTACATGAAGAAAAAACTATTCTGTCACATGGTCTTTTTGAAAGGCAAGTTGGGTTCTTGACTTCAGTTTTGTCTGCCATGTTTATTTAAAAATTCCAGAGCAATGAAATACATATCTGCGTAACGTGTATAACTAAATACGTCATTTTACATAAATAAAGGGATATCTTTTCCTTCACCTGTGGAGTCATGATCTCCGATGATCATGGACTATAAAGTAGACTTTTCTTAGAATAGAATGCTTAGTGCAAGATATCTGGTATACCAATGAAAGTATTTTATTTCTTGGTCTGCTATCGCCTAGACCACCTTACTGGGTACTATACGCATGGTCATGTGCCTATATAATGAGAACAGTTGTCTCTTTTGCTACTTGTTATTGGACTCCTGAATTTAACTGTTATATCTTGCCTACTCTTAGTTGGTGTGTCTTTTTCCTCGGAGGAGACCCAAGTGAATATGCAGTTGCAGGGACACAAGTAGATAAGAAAGCAGAGATTAGCTGTACTTGTTTTTTCAGTCTATGTATTTGCAGGCTCCATTAGCTGACAAGTTTCAATGCTAGAGACTATATCCCAATGTCCCTTCAAAGACCAGTCCATTTGCTGTACAAGTAAGACTTCCACGATACACATACACACACACCCCAATATCAATTTTCTTGGTTATTTTGTTTAGAATCTAGAAAGAAAAAAGAAAATGGTAGGGAAGAAACTAGAACTCTTCCATTCCAATATTCATTGTGATTGGTTTGCTGACCAGGATTTTGAAGCACTTACTCGCCACGACCTAACACATATGTTTGCAAATAGTCTGTCACTCTGTTGTTTTCTAGTAGGGTGGGCAAAAGAACGGGAACCGAATACTCGAACCGGAACCGACCCGAAAAAGAGTATCCGGAACCGAACCCGAAACCGGCAAAAGTGCTTTCGTTGTTGTGGAATAAGAAGCTATCCGAACGGTTCCTAGATTTCTATACCCAAAGAACCGGAACCGTACCTAGACCTGAACCAAGAACCGAGTGGATATTCGAAATACCCGAAGTATAATTTTATACCCAAGATATCAATATAATTATATAATCCAATTACCCAAAATACCCGGAACCGAACGGATATTACTTAGAACCGAACGGGTTTTACCCAGAATTGAATAGAATTTAACAAATTTTATCCAAAATACCAGAAACCGAATAGTTTTAATTCGAGATTTTGAGTATTTTTATGTTATTTTGGGTATTTACCGTTTCTGAAAATTAAGAACTAAACCGAAATTATTTTCGGTTCCTAAATGGGTAAAAAATTCTTATATCCGAAAAAATCCGGAACCGAACCGAATACCCATTTGCGCACCCCTAGTTTTGTTCATAGGTTGATGGACATACCTATAAACGAAATTATGCCTAGGTTTTTTTCCCACATATATTTACAGAGATTCTTGGTAACTAAAGATTTTCCTTGTTTATTTTTCTGATCCTGTCTATTTCATTTTCTGTTATGTGCTCAAACGCCTGGGTCACCTTCTAATATCCTAAACAGGGAGGGACATGCTTTTGGCGTTATTAGTGATAAAGTAATGTCTTTTTCTAGGGGAATCAAGAAACAAAGATCTATTGGAGATCATATCTGCTCCCTCCCTGATGTCTAGTGTCATCAGTTAAATACTCTCATCTCTCTCCACTCAATAATGCCACAGGAGAGAAAAAGAAGGTACTCTTTTAAAAGTCAATAGAAGGGGAACTGTGTTGTGTCCTAGTGTGTGATAATTCCGACGTCATAGTCCATTCCTAGGGTCCAGCATTTGTTGATTTCTCTAAACTTTCTGAAATTAGAAAGATAAAAAAAAACTCAATTAAGCACATATCTCTAGGCCTGGGCGTAAATAATGAACCGAAATTTCCGAACCGGAATTTCAATAATTCGGTTCGGTTTCGGTTCAACAGGGTAAACCAATCGGCAGTCTTTAAATATTCAATTCAGTATCGGTTCGTTCGGTTCGGTATATCGGTTTAACGAACCGAACCGAATTAGACCAAGACACTAACCCTAAATTTCTTCAGCCTCTATTTCGTGCCTTCGTGGTTTCATTTAGGTACCTGAAACGCTGCTTCTTACACGGAGGAGAAGAAGATCAGAGAATCAGAGAAGAAGATCAGAGCCTATAAATCACTTTTCGATTACTTCCAAACTCCTCCATCATCGTCTCATACAGGTTTTGATCTCTTTACTCCATAAAATTCGTTTTATTTATCGAATTCTTGTTTATGAATTTGGAATCTCAGATCTCTGTTTCTAATTTTTATGCTCTGTTCTTGTTTTGGTTTGCGAATATTTGTAGAATTAGCCTTCTTTGTTTAAAGGTCAGTTTCAAAATTTTATGCTTTGTTCAATTTTTTTGGTTTTGGGAATTGTACCACTGTGGAAGTTGTGTTCTTAAGGAATTATAATTTCTTGATTACAAGTCTTTGTTTGTTTTTTAGATTGTTTTGTCTTTGTAAATTATTGTTTTTAAATCCTTGTGTTGTAGAACTAATCGGACCAAATATAACTAATTGGTTAATGTGTTGTATTGTTCTAAGCTAATAGTGTTTGGCCTTGGGGTTGATGTGGCGATGATGATAACAATGAGTTATCTATTTTTCTACAACAATTGATTTATCTATTTTTCTGTCGTGTGTTCTCTATTTTGTAGATGTCTTTGCCTTCATTTGAAGATGACAATGAGTTACCTGACTGCTCCCGCTGGAAGTAAAAGGGCAGAACCAAAGAAGTCACGTCATAGTGATGTTCCAGTTCCACCGAAAGCAAGGAAACAAATGGCTCAAAGATCAGAGGTATGGAAGCACTTCACTCGACTTGTTGATGACTATAAGCAATGTCATTGTCATTACTGTGGGCAAAAATTGAATTGTGACACAACTGTTGGAACGAGTTCAATGAAATCTCAAATTAAGAGATGCAAGTTATACATGGATGTCCAAGAGGGTACTATGGTCATGTTTGTGATGTTTTTAAATTCATTGTTTGAGATATTTGTGATGTTTGTTTCCAGTGTCATTCATCGTTTGTGATGTTTTTAAGACTATGGTCTAAGTTTTGAGTTAAGGAATGACAAGTTTGATAGACTATGGTCAAGATTGATAGACTATAAGACTATGGTCAAGTTTGTGATGTCTTTTCGAAATACCGAATTACCAAACCGAACAAACCGAAATATTTAGGTACCGAAACCGAATTAATAATTTGGTCAAATTAAGGACAAGTTTTATAATTACCGAATTACTGAATTACCGAACCGAAACTGAACTGAAATACCGAATGCCCAGGCTTACATATCTCCCTTGTTCCCCACCTTTTTTTTTTTTTTAATCTCTTTTGGTAATCCCACTTTAATTGTACCCTCACCTGAAAACTCTTTGACCTGATCACTCTGTTCTCCCTCCGGTTTGCTCGGTTTCTGATCCATTCGTGTGGTGCATGTCTTGTAAGGTCTGGTCATAGAACATGAGTTTTACTTTGTACGGAGCACTAGTGAAGAAGTAGGTCCTGTTGTTTGTTTGTTTGTTATCTCTTTTGGAGATATCAACACTTACCTGCAATTTCCTGGTGTGTGTGTGTGATATATAGTTTGATAGTGAGATTGTCATGTCAAAAGCAGGTTTTTTTCATCGTTTAGTGAAGGTAGGGAATCTATTTAGTGGTTTTATAAAGTAGAATCGCTAAGTGACAAGACAACAATACTTTTCACCTCTTTTTTTTCTAACTTTACATTATTTTGTTCTATTTATGTCAATTTTTTATAATCATTTCGATTTGATATCCAAAAATAGAAAATGTACAGATATCTTCACCCTAAAAAAAAAGAATAAATATGAACGTGACAAGTGTTGCAAATATTCTAAATTGATAATATTTTTTCTGATATTTCTTAATATGCCCTTCTTTTTTTTTTGGGGGGTCAGAACGATAGTATGACTTTTCTTGAGTTTGGTATTATGTAATAGAATCGATGGACCCTAAAAACTTTGGACGTCTTTATTTGTCAGGAATAGTGAATTTTGGTACTATTTGTTTTCGTTGTTGAATAATATGCTTCAACTCAATTTTAATTTTCACTATTTTGATCTCATTTGATATTCAACAATATAATGTGTCATAATAACATTCTATATGATATATAACCGTATAGAACTATAAAGGGCTTGGATGACTTCTTGTTACTACTCGTTAACCATAACTTTGACTATTCTCTTTGGTATTTTCTATTTCACTATAAATCATTTTAGGAATTGAAGAATCGAAAAAGCGTATCATGCTTTTGAATTATATACTTTTAAACGACTTAACCAACTTAGGATGGTATGGTGGTTGAATATTAACCTTAGAGCTAGGTGATCAGGATTTGAATCTTCGCACTGTAATTTCAATCATGATTGATCACTATTATATGTCTTTATATAACAATAATGCTTGCCTCTTCACAAACTCGAATAGTGTGAACTTTAATTCAAGATCCAAAGTTATTCAAACAAAGTTCAAAGGACTTTAATTTCGGTTGGCAACGATCAAGCTTTTAACGGTGTAGCAAAAGTTGTTACTTAATCGTCTTCTTTCTTTTCTTGATAGGTCATACTACTCTACTTGCCACTTTTCATATCATCTTTGTGATTGCCATTTTGATAGCTGAAAACAAGCCAATCAAACTTTTGATTATATTTTTACTTTTGGTCAATGGCTTCTTAAGTGAGTTTTGGGTTTATGGTCTTGATTCTACTATCCAAGATACAAGAAGTTGCAACATTTCTTTATATCTATGATTCTATATATTATAAATATTAAATAGTTTTAGTGATGGCTTTAGAATGAGAAAGTGACCTTGTTGAAGAGGTGTTCAAGAGATAACGAATTGAGACAAGGACCACTACAACATTTGTAACCAACGTGCATCTTGTCTTATTGTCGCACTATGGAGTTGACATTATTGGTGGTTGAATCGTTATCACTTACCAGTATCCTAAAGATTTTATAGTTACCTAAAGATTTTCTTTGGATATGAGAAGGAAAATTATTTCACTACTTACGGAAACTAATTTCTCACTGTCGACGAAATTGGTGACCGTGTCAATATTATAACTTGTGAACAGTGTATCTCTTAGAAGTTACCGGAGTAGACCAATCTATTAAGGCAATCGCGCATCTTAGTGATGCCTGTGCGACTACAAAATTTGTTTGTACAATATACTCTTTAACAGTTTTTGTCATGAATTCTACATCAATAAAAATTGAGACAATATATCATATAATAAACGTCATAAAAGTTAATATGGTTGATTGGATTTAATACATGTACACTAGTTAAGAGCACTACAAGAAAACAATGAAAACAATGCAATCACTAGAGAATAAAATTTATATTATTGAAATAAATTAATCCGAGTTTCCACAGTGGTTTTAAGTAAAATCTCTGTGGTCTGGTGTGTTATAGATAAAAGTGTTTATTATGGATGTAGTGTTAGTAGAACTGTTTGTCGTACATCTATGTGTTGCGGAGAAAATTTTCTAACTTAAATCGTCTGTAAAATAGTTTATCGTGTGATAGCATGTGTTGAGGGTAAAATCGTCGATATGGATATGATGGAGAGATTTTTTTTTTGAAAATAAGAAGGAACGACATGAAAACCTCGAAACACTTTTTGGTGTTTTCTGAGGATTTACTGACGTCAAGTCATTGCGTTTAAATGGTAACCGAAGAATCTGGCTGAATTGTTGAAGCTGGCTGAATTGTTTTGTGATTTTTGGCTATATTTTTACATATCTAAATGGTAACGGCTGAATCTGGCATATTTTTGTGATTTTTGGCAGAATTTAGCGATATAATTAAAACTTTCACTGAAAATATCGTGAAATAATTATAAATAATAATATAATAACTAAAATTTTTTTAAATAAAAATAAATAAAATTATCTAATGGTCTAATAAACTAGTATACTAATTAATAAGATACTAATTAATAAGTACTAAAATTATTTTTAAAATTAAAACTAATATAAATAATTTATTGGTTGGCAAAATTGAGTTATTCTTCAGTATTTTGTTTTTGAACTATTAAAAATATATAAATAATTAATGAAAAGTTTAGTGAATGTATTATTGAAAATTTAATTTTAAAAATTAATATGATAATATAATATAAGATTATCTAGTCGCCTTTTTGGCTCTCTAGTTATGATAATATAATATAAGAGTAACTAAAAATAACATTAAAATTTTGATATCCTGAATAATATTTTAACATAGTTATGAATTGTTTTTGAAAAATTAAAAAAAAAAATTTTTAAACAATCTAAAAATTACTTAAATTATCCAAAATTATTTGTAATTACCAAAAATATCCGAACATGAATTCGACTCTTGTCCATTCGGCTAGTGATTTTATTTATCTGAATTTTCCATATAACGTATTCATATTATATTATCTATTTTTAAAGATAAGTTTGAGGTGTAATTTTTGATATCCTAAATATTTGAACTCAAGTTGTTTGCTCACTATTATCTGAATTTTTACCCGAAATGAATATATTTACGTGTGAGCTGGTGTTGAAAAAACTGCTGAATCTGACTGAATTCCGTTGAATTTAGTTTTATTCAAATGGTACTAGAGGAATTGTTAAATCTGGCTCAATTCGGCTGAACTTGTTTTTATGTCACTATTTAGAACCATTATATTAGACCTTGAGATTGGTTACAAATCAGAATGAATCTGAAAAGAAAAGAAGTATCAGAAAGTATCATGACACAATATCTCAAAGAAGAAATTACGGCGTACACTACCATTTGCGGTGGTTAATTTTAGGTGATTAGAAAAAATGATAAAAGTTAATTCATTGAAAACGAGAGAGAGAGAAATATGCGAAAGAAATAAGTTTAAAAAAGAAAAATTAGGATTGAAATTGAATTCAAATCTTTTTTATATAAAATATATTTTAGAGCCGTTTTAATTATGAAATATTGTACTCCTTTTGTTTCCAACTAATCCAAGTTTTAGAAGGAAAAAAATTATTTCAAAAAGGTAGATCTTTTAAATATTCTCTGGAGTTTTATTAGTTAATGATTATGAATTGTAAACTTCAAGAAAAATAATTGAATATTAATGGTTTAGACTTTGGAAAATTGTTAATAAAAAAAAATGATGCATTTATAATTAAATTTTAATTTATTTTCTTAATATATGTGAAAATCTTAAAATTTGAATTAATTAGGAACATCGGGAATATATAGAATTGAGATTAAATTCGTGGCTGCTATGTTTGAAATATTTATTACTAAATTACAAACATCTTTATACTAAACGCATGGCGTACTTTGTTTTTGATATGGACAGGTCCATGTGCGATGGATGTTGTGAGATTGAACCAATAAATATCTATTTTGATGAACCAATGGATACTTTAGTTTCTATTTTGAGATTGAACCAATAAATATCTAATGTCTGTTACTTTATATCAAGAAAAAAAAAACTTCTTTATATCCATATATCTGTCACTTTTTTTGTTTCTTTCTTAAAATCCCATTTCATGATAATATATCGAAATTTTGTCCTGAGAAAGTAACTAGTCCTGAAAGACTGATTCAACCGATTAGACTACCATTGGTCAAACAATTAAGTTTCTTAGTCCAAATGTTAAATCAGTCGACGAAAAAAAAAAAAAAAAAAGGGAGAACAAAAAATTAAGATGTTATATATAAAAATCAGAATAGTTCTTGCTTTCTAATCAAAAACATATTAGATTTTTTGGACTGCTATTAATTTTTTTTTACATGTGGCAACATCTCATTAATAAATTTAACATGTGTCGCGATTAATATAAAATATACTAATTTAAAAACATTTAAAATTATTCTAACCTGTGGTAAAGAAATTACAACATAATGAAATAATTATTTAAAACAATGTTAGTTTTCCAAAACAATTTGTGAACTTTTCATTTCTTTTTATATACTGATTATGTTTTATTAATTTTTTAAAATTGTTTTTAATACTATCTAAGATATACATATTTGATATGGTGCACATACTATTTTAATATAAATGTTTTAGCTCTTCTTTTTTTTGTCAACATGTTTTAGCTCTTATCTATTAAAATGAAGTGTGTACATTAAAATATAATTTATTAAGATGAAATAGATAGTTAAATTTTTGTACGTTTTATTTTATAAATTTTAAAGCATTTAAAATTAGTATGACATGAAATTACAACTTATGAAAAATAATTATTTAAAACAATGTTAGTTTTCCATATATTTTTTTGAACTTTTCATTTCTTTTTTACTAATTATGTTTTGTCATTTTAAATACTAAAATATACATATTTGATATGATGCACAAATTATTTTTGATATAAAACGTTTAGCTCTTATCTATCAAGATAGAGTATATAAAACTAAAATCCGGTTTATTATGATAAAATAGATAGTTAAATTTTTTTATGTTTTATTATAAATTTTAATGCATTTATAATGCGTATGACATAAGCTAAAATTATTATTTATGAGATTACACCATATGAAAAATAATTATTTAAAACAATGTTAATTTTCAAATTAATTTTGTGAACTTTCATTTTTTTCTTTACTAATTATGTTTTATCAGTTTTAAAATATTTTTTAATACTAACTAAGATATACATATTTTAAATGATGCACATATTATTCTTAATATAAATTTTTTAGCTCTTATCCATTATGATGAAGTGCATAAAATTGAAATTCGGTTTATTATGATGAAATATATAGTTAAACTGTATTCTAAGAAGGAGTGCGTGAAATTCAAATCCGGTTTTAAGATTCAAATATTATTAATAAAATTTAATATATATTTTTATATCCGTGTATTTACGCGGATTCTAGTATAGTTTTGTATAAAAACCTTCCAAAAATCGCATTTGTTACCACAATTAAAATAACTCGAGATAGACTCATTAAACCCGAAAAGATAAACATCCCCGTTAAACTTGTAGTGTTTTCTCTTGTCGGGCTAATGGGTCTGTTTTGGATCATTTTAATCGCAATAACAAAACGCGAATCTTAGATTTTTATTTGTTATTAACTATTGTACTTGTTTGAATTTAAAAACTCCGAGGATGTATTCCTAATGGAAAAATAGCGAAATCGGATCTTCTCAATGCTGTTTTAGAAAAACGATTTTAGGTCAATGATCACGGAAGGTTTGTTACATCTTGTTTCACAGGTTTCATCCGACCGCTACTAGAAAGTAGTCTCGGGAGTTTAGCCCGATTATACCGCAAGTGTACAGTAATGCAGTTGTAGTATGTACGGGATCGATCCACATAGACTGAGAATAACTACACAGAGATTGCAGGAGTGAATCTAATCTAGACAAAATATAAAAGTTTTGGGTTTTTTTTTCTAAGACCTAAGATGCGTAAAATAAATAGCGTTAATTAAATAAATAGAGACGATTTAAATAAAATAAAATAAACTAAAGCATAAATTAAATAACAGAAATTAAATTACGTAAAATAAATTGCGTAAATTAAATAACATAAATTAAATGACATAAATTAAAGTACATAAATTAAACTGCATAAAATAAATTGCATAAATTAAATTGCGTAATGTAAATTGCGTAAAGTAAATTACATAAATTAAAGTACATAAAATAAAATAACTTAAATTAAATGGCGTAACTTAAAATGCATAAATTAAATTGAGTAAAATAAAGTGCGTAAATTAAATTGCATAAAATAAATTACATAAATTAAAATAACTTAAATTAAATAACGATTAAACAATAATAAAGAAAACGATCCCAAGGGTGAATGGGAACGAATCCGGAAATCTTCTAATATGAGAATTGATGTTCTTTAACCCTTCGTTAGTATCCATCGGTGTAGAGATTTCGTATATATTAGTCCACTCTTGTGGTATGTTAATTTTTCTGTAAAAACCCCACTCTCGTGGTGCTCTACAAGCATTGAGAACGATCTCGTCATCGAACGGATTGACTAGCAATTGCAATTCTACAAAGTAGTCAATCTTCCAACGTGTTTAGTTTCGAGATCTTAATCCATCAAGACCCTAAGATGCTAAACTAACTTGATCAAAGCTAATTTAGATAAGCTCACAAGTTAAAAATAGATTTATCGATTAACTATTATTCCGAGTATGTAGATTCGAAACCTCTACCCACTCTCATGGTGTAGAAAATTCACGAAACACTTGGTCATGCCTTTTGGATTAGACCCAACTCTTAGACAAGTCCCAAGGGAGTAAATCTAGCCTTAGGAACACATACAGGGTAGTTAATCGGTTAAGATCACAAAACATCAATCTCTAATCAGTAGATCCCATCATCGATCTCCACCCCAGAGATCTAAAGGATCTACTCGCTCATAACTCCGAGGGTGACAGAAGTATATGAGATAGAAGACATAATAAACAATAACAAAATCTGTAAATACAGCAATAGAAGAAAAAGAAGAAGAACTAGAAGAATTGCGTAACAAAAACTTAAGAACAAAGAGTATTTGAGATTTCTCTCTAAGTGGTGGCTACAAAAGTTGTGCAAAAAGTGGAAACCCTTTCTAATGAGCATTACATGTGTTTATATAGAGTTTAGGAGGCTTGGAGGGGTCTAGGGCGTCCTTAGAAGCTTCTGGAAGGTATTAACTCGTGATCCAAGACTTCCATATCTTGCATTTCGTATTAACCGAAGTTTTTTTTTCTGTCCAGTGAGTTAGCATCGACGTCCCTGGATCAATGCTCAGGGTCGATGTGGATTTTTAGGACGAGCATCGACCGCTCCTGGTCGATGCTGTTTGTCGATGGACTGCTCATCGTGGACGTCGACCTCCTCTGGTCGATGCTTTCTTCGTGAGGCTCTTGAGATGTCTCTCCATGATACACTTGGCCCGGGAAAGTAACTTCAAAGTCCCTATGGCTCTATTAGGCTCCAAAATACTCTTATATCATTGATTTTGTCCCAAGTACCTATCAAAACATAAACATATGCAAATACACTAAAATAGTCCTAAATGTTAGCTAAAACCTATAAAAATAATCTATATGAATGTATGAAAATATGTAAATATGAGTGTTATCAGTCAATCAAACAGAAACAAAAATCAAACTACAATTTTGTTAAATTATCAATATTTGCTAAAGTTTGTGTCATATATATAATTAGATTAGGATACTTGTGATACACATGTTAATAAATAAATGTTTTTTTAAGTAGTAGATTTTCTTGTAATTATATGAAAATACTATGTTATGTTTTAATTGAACCAATCATGAATTTAATAATAAGAAGTTTGGGTTTGAAACCTCAAATTTTTTTTAAAAGATTCACTTATATTAAGATTGTTTTAGTCTAGTGGTTAAAAATGTTAGAGTTGGTATTAGAAGATTTCAAAAACCAAAATTCAATTTTGTTTTGTTTGCTTTGTTTTATAACTTAATAAAAAAAAGGGATGAATACAAATGTCAGAGATATACCTGAAAACTAAACCGGCGGAAAATGTTAAAATTTTTGGTGATAACATGAATAAAAAATGAGACAATTTTGGATAGTAAAAACAAAGAAAAATATAAATCAAAACAGCTAAAGCTGAGTTTTTACAAATTAAATATTAATCATATTCTTTGGTTCTTTTCCGAGATCAAAAATAATCTTGATGTCGATAGAAACCACAATTAATATATAGGAGATATAATCACTTTTTTAAAAAATTATTATATAAGAGATTCTATTGTGAATTGATTTTACTTTCCTATTTCTAATAGACTACCTTCTCTACATGGCATTTTTTATTACCTTATTATACTTTTGCAAATCTGATTAGAAATAGTGATTAGATTTGATTACACAAAATTACATAACAAACTATGAATTTATCAAGTCTACTTGACAGTTTTTTTACTCGACATATAATTGATTTATTGACATATGTCTCAATCATATTAATTACAATTGTGACACGTATCATATTCTCATAAAAGAGATCATGCTTTATATAATAAATGATGAAAATTTTAGTTTTTGTTGTGTAATGATGTGGCTAAAAGTAACGGGGAAATAGTTTGAGGTTAAATTTTTACGCTAGTTTAGCGAAGTCAAGCTCATATTTTTTCACACCAATAAACTTAACAGCCTACTTAATATTATAATTTATATAAAAATTGTTACTATAAGATATTTTTAACGTGAGAAATATTGCTTACACTAAGTCGAAGAAGAAATGTGACAACAATGGATCAACTCAGTTTTTTTTTTTATCTTGATTTCTATACCAAACTTCTTTAAACCAAAATTTAGGATTTACAATAACCAAGTCAATCCCTAAATGGTCAACCGAAACATTTAGGGATTCACTGATTCACCAAATTTCCTACATTTAAAAAAGGAAATATAGACCTTTTTATTCACTAATTTTCCAAACCATGATTCACATATTGAGTTTTTTCAACAAAAAAAAAATGATTCATATTTTGAGGAATGTTTTAAGAGAAGAGAGTGAGAGGAAGAGGGACGTGGCCAATGGGGAATTTTGAATTTGGGCTATTTGGAGTCCGAGAACAGTTAAAAGCAAAGAGAACTCATGCTTACATCTTATACTCTTCTCCTCACTTCTCTTCTGCTTGGGGCCTTTGTAGCTATTGGCCCCACCTCTCTTCACCAAACACTTCGTCTCCTCTTTGTCCTTTTTCCATGTTCTATTAGTTTCAAGTTTCGAAAAATAAACACACGTGGGAAGAAAATAGTTTAATGATTCTGCATTTCTCACACCTATACATTCAGTTTTCTTCTTGTAGAGTTTTAGTATCGACAAAATAAAGCAAATAAACACACTTCCTCGATTCAGATCGATTTTCGGTTCCAATTCGGTTTAGTATCAAAAAAAAATATATGCTGTCAAAAACGGATTTTCAGTTTCTTCAGTTTACAAAAATATTTTCGTTTTACTTCAATTCTAAACTAAATTTTGTTTCAGTTTAGTCTACTAAATTTTGGTTAGGATCGACTTTTAAATTCATTCCATCAACATCAATAGGAAAGAATTAAGAAACAAATGCATATGGTTTCAAAAAAATTTGTTCCATATCATTGGTGCCCGATAAGATCAGTAATTTCATCTTGGAGTCGAAGGTAACTAATATGAAAAATGCTAAAAGATGATCTTTGATTATTTGTATCATAAATTGAAAAATAAAAATAACTAGGTATATTGTTAAAGTGCAATCCACAAAAGTAACGATTTTATTATAATAAGGTGTTTGTTTTACCCTTATAAATTTTTCAATTTTGATGAAAAAGTTAGGAATTAGTTACAAACATAAATGCGAGTAATGATAAAGTGTTATTAAATCTTAATAAATGACGAATCTACAAACTTTTCAAAGTCTTAATTAGTCGAACCAACCATGAATTATTTGGGAATAATTACAAGAGATCCTGCAGGTTGTGGGGTTTGCAAAATCGACCCCATATCTTACCATTTAAGTGTAATAAGAGCAGCCCTAAAGTTATTACTTGTGTTTGGATCCAAACATCTATTATTATGAAATACTAATGCTTTCTCTTATTTCATTTTCTCTTTGAGATCCAATAAAAAGACGACAAACAACCAAGAAAAGTAAATTAAGGATATATTTAAACTATGTTAGACGAGAAAGTAAATAAGTAACTGGAACCAACACTTGTCCTAATACAGCCAAAACATAACCTCGGGAACCTCTTCTTCCTGCCAACTATAAAAACAGACACCAACAAAATGATCCATTGATTTTATAAATTTTGCTTGCTTAAAACAATATATGATTTGATGTGATTTTAATACCCAATTAGTCCCTATCTCCATGGCAATTTGTTTGTTGGAGACCGAAGCCAAAATTGATTCTAGAGGATGTATCTGTCTTGTGAAATTTGTAGTGATCAAATACGATTTTTTTTCATATTTACAGTGAATTAAATGTGTGATCATAAAAAATCAGTTAGTATACAAGATGGAATGTACATAAATTAAAGGATTTTTTTTGGGAGGTTATAGATGATAAAATCTTAATTTATTGGAAATAAGATAATTATTAAGTTGTCGGAAAAAAATTATCGAAAAAAAAAACTTAAAAGGGTCATACATTCTAAAACTGTTGTGGTATAGTCTAGATACACACATTTAATTATTTTCATTACTATATACATGAAATGATTGCAAGAATCCGATAAGAATGTATTTTATAAGATCAAGATTGAATCCAACATGCATGAATACCAAGCACATGAAACAAATACGCCTTTGATTTAGGATTTAATTGTCGTCTAGTTCTTTTTGTCCTTTTGATTAAGACCAAAAAGTTTTGTTAAATATACGTAGTTTTTGACACTAGTTTTACAAAGTGATTAGTATGAAATCCCATGTGGTTTCAAAACAAAAATATGAGAAAGAAAAAACAATTATTATAAGAAAGATAAAAAAAACCAAACAAATGTACACTAACATGACTTGAAGCTTGCTTATACTTTTTTTTTCTGTGACATCGCTTGCTTATATAAAGACTTAAGGACCCTTTGTTCCCCCATCTCCTCAACAACACTTACTTTGAACAAGACAAAACAAAAACCCAAAAAATCTCAAGAAAGAAAGAAAAGAAATGGCGATAATTTGCACAACAACATCTCCGGCAGAGAGAGAACACGAACCAAAACAAAATATTGAAAACGACCAAACTCCTCCATTAATCTTCAACCCTTCTCTTCTTAACCTTCAATCCCAAATCCCAAACCAATTCATTTGGCCAGACGAAGAGAAACCTTCCATTGATATTCCCGAGCTCAACGTCCCTTTCATCGATCTCTCAAGCCAAGACTCTACTCTTGAAGCTTCTAGACTCATCGCAGAAGCTTGCACCAAACACGGCTTCTTCCTCGTCGTCAATCATGGCGTCAGCGAGTCACTCATATCCGAAGCTCACCGTTTAATGGAACGTTTCTTCGACATGCCTCTCGCAGGAAAACAGAGAGCTCAGAGAAAACCCGGTGAGAGCTGTGGCTACGCAAGTAGCTTCACCGGAAGATTCTCCACCAAGCTCCCATGGAAGGAGACTCTCTCTTTCCGGTTTTCCAACGAGAATAGTGGCTCGAGAACTGTTCAAGATTACTTCTTCGATACATTAGGACAAGAGTTCGAGCACTTTGGGTACGTGTCTTTTAAAACAGAACAAGAACCACAAAACAGAGCAAACCCTTAGTTTCTCTGTTTTCTAGTCTTACTTTAATAAACCGGTTTTCTTATACCGGAAACAATTTGACCGGTCTAGCAAATAATTTCCCTGGTTTTGTTCACAGGAAGGTGTATCAAAACTACTGTGAAGCAATGAGTTTTCTATCACTCAAGATCATGGAGCTTCTGGGGCTAAGTTTAGGCGTAAACAGAGACTATTTCCGAGGATTTTTCGAAGAGAATGATTCGATAATGAGGCTAAATCATTATCCTCCATGCCAAACACCAGATCTCACGTTAGGTACAGGACCTCATTGTGATCCAAGCTCTTTGACCATCCTTCATCAAGACCAAGTCAATGGCCTTCAAGTCTTTGTTGACAATCAATGGCGATCCATTCTCCCCAATCCCAAGGCTTTCGTTGTCAATATCGGTGACACTTTCATGGTAATTAATAAGTAAACATCTAAAAAGTATACACATTTTGGTTACTCAATACACAAATGATTGATCAATTTTGGTTTTGTAGGCTCTATCGAACGGGATATTCAAGAGTTGTTTGCATAGAGCGGTTGTGAATAGAGAAAGCGCGAGGAAATCGATGGCGTTTTTCTTGTGTCCGAAGAAAGACAAAGTGGTGAGACCACCAAGTGAGATCTTGGAGAAGATGAAAACAAGAAAATACCCTGACTTCACTTGGTCTATGTTCCTTGAGTTCACTCAAAAACATTACAGAGCAGATGTGAATACTCTCGATTCCTTTTCAAATTGGGTCATTAGCAACAAAAATCCCATCTAAGAAACCAAATTCCTATCTAAATCTTTTGTCTTCTTTTTTTTTTTTTGGTTACTTTGTGTCCTTTGTTCTCATGGTGATGAAATGCATTAGATTGGATTTCAAAGTTTAAAACGTTTTTATATTGTTCCAAGCTTTAGACCATGCCTTACCGTACGTGTGGCATATGAATGCTCGGTTAAATTGAATACCTTAATAACTACGTGTGAGGATTGGTAAACGGGATCTCATGACGTAAATATATGGGAACGAAACGGTTTCTTGATCTATGTTATCTCCATTTGAAATTCGGAACGAAAACGAGAATTTCCGCAACTAAAATCATGTTCCAAATGTGTTTGAGACTCAAATAAAAGAGTAAAGGGGCAGAAATATAACATTAAACTATTACTCAATTATAATTTTAAATATTTCGGTTATCTTTACAATCATTTTTACTAAAAATATGTATATAATATATAGGGTGGTTAGCTAAAACAACCTATATTTTTAAACTTTATTATTAAAATGACCTTTATATTTGAATATTACTCAAACGACCTAATTCCGATTTTAATGACCATTTTGCCCTCAATTCGTTTGGTGACAAAAAATGTAATTACGAAAATGCCATTAATGAATTTCGCACGTCGGAGCTTAAGTCTAGAATATGACGGTGACTTAAGACATAAAATCTACCAGAGAATGACGGTAGACTTTAGTTTTTTATGAAGTGGAAGACTCTTGGTAAAGTCTACCGACTTTTGACAGACTTATATTGAGCGAAATGGTAGAGTTCTGTGATAAGTCTACCAAAGTTATGGTAGAGTTTATGCTGATAAGTCCCAAAGTTACGTAGAGTTTAATTAGACATGGTAGACTGCGTTTTTGTTACGGTAGATATTATTTTTTATGTTACGGTAGATTTATGTGTTGTTTAACGGTAGATTTTAAACCAGCGTTGACTTGTTGATTTTTTTTTTGTAGACTTTAGGTTTTTTGGTAGATTTAAGTGACTTCGACGGTAGATTTTGTAACCCGTGGTAGATTTATCTCGTTATTGATGGTAGACTTTATGGTCGGTTAGTTATGGTAGACTTTAGGCTGGCACAGTAGATTTATTTTGTTTGGTAGACTTTGTTCACATGGGGGAAGACTTAATCTGGTAGATTTCCGGAATTTTGGTAGACTTTATATTCCCGATGGGGTAGATTTTAATTTGTATTACGGTAGACTTGTATACCTCTCTATGGTGGTAGACTTTGTTTCAAGCCTCTACCATAACATAAAGTCTACCATAACTGATTTTTATTAAACTCTACCATAACATAAAGAAAAGTCTGCCACTAGTTTTAATCATATTTTCCGTGTTTGAAGCAGACAACTGCAATTTCCCATCAAGAACGAGTCCATCAAGAGTTTATGCCAAGGTTTTTGAGACTTTTAAGTTTTGATTTAAATCCTTCTTTGGCGTAGAGATAAACTGAAGTTACACCTTTGGTTTGGTTTGGTTTGCTTTATCATTTTTTTTAGGTTTAATTAGACTGGGTTATTCGATGAAACACTAATTTTAACGCCGTTTGAAGACTTCACGGGAAAAACAATGGAAAATCACATTATATGGTAGCTTAAGAACTTATCATCATAACGGGAGATCACATTATATATGGTAGCTTGAGAACTCTACCCTGTTTTTACATGAAACAGTTTATATCTTACGTTTACGGATCATGAATTTAATTCCCAGTAGTGATGGAACTTATTCAAATATTTACAAGAAAAAAAACTCTTGTGACGCCTAGTTTATACCACCGCCAACTGTATCGTCTTTGGGTACTTTGGACCAAAAGGTTCACCTTTTCCCTGTCCATGATATAGCTATCCATCATCCCCATGATAGCCACAACTGTTCACTTCCCATCTGTACGATCACAAAAGACACAATAAATCAAACAACCACATAACCTCAAATTCTTTGGTAAGTCATATCTCAAATCCAGCAACAATCTAAAATTATGCTTTTTGTGTAACTTCTTTCAAATGACCTATCATCCTTTTCACGTAATCAATCAAAAATCTAGTTTTCAAGAGCCACGAAGCAATGTCCTTTTAAATTCAGATTCTTGCCAAAACCACTCCAACAATGTGGTAGACTTTTATACCTCACATTGTATCAATAAAAATTTTAGATCACTGAAGTGAGACTAGGCTGAAATGTTCAGATATATATCCTATAGCGAAAGACAAATATTTCCACATTGCATCGATATTCATATAGTGACAAGCAGACTATAAACATGTAGTTGCTGCTGAGTGAGAGGCTAAGCTTCCTTTACTCATGTATACATAGATAAGCATGTGTTGGCCTTTCTCTGCGCAATATCCAACCAATTTCACTAGGTTACTGTGATGCAACCTTCCCAATAACATAACCTGAAAAATAAATAGGCGAGTAAGCAAGAAACTGAACCAGACGATGAAGAAGAAGACGAAGAAGAAGAAGAAGACGAAGACGAAGAAGAAGAAGACGATTGAGAAGACGAAGACGTAAACTCTACCATAACATAAAGTTAAGTCTACCATTACACATACTGTTAACTCTACCACCACATAAAGTTAAGTTTACCATTACACATACTTAACTCAACATAAAGTTAAGTCTACCATTACATAAACTGTTAACTCAACCACCACATAAAGTTAGTCTACCATATTTGTAGCAGAAATCAGAGAGAGAGAGAGAGACAGAAGAAGACGATGAAGATGAAGTCGAAGACGAAGACGAAGACGAAGACGATGAAGACGAAGTCGAAGACAAAGATGACGAAGAAGACGACGAAGACGAAGACAAAGAAGAAGAAGACGATTGAGAAGACGAAGACGTAAACTCTACCATAACATAAAGTTAAGTCTACCATTACACATACTGTTAACTCTACCACCACATAAAGTTAAGTCTACCATTACATTAAATGTTAATTTTACCACCACATAAAGTTAGTGTACCATATTTGTAGCAGAAATCAGAGAGAGACAGAGAGAGACAGAAGAAGACGATGAAGATGAAGTCGAAGACGAAGACGAAGACGATGAAGACGAAGAAGACGATGAAGACGAAGACGTAAACTCTACCATAACATAAAGTTAAGTCTACCATTACACATACTGTTAACTCTACCACCACATAAAGTTAAGTCTACCATTACACATACTGTTAACTCTACCACCACATAAAGTTAAGTCTACCATTACATAAACTGTTAACTCTACTATAACATAAAGTTAGTCTACCATATTTGTAGTAGAAATCAGAGAGAGAGAGAAAGAGACAGAGAGAGACAAAATAAGACGATGAAGATGAAGTCGAAGACGAAGACGAAGACGAAGACGATGAAGACGAAGACGATGAAGACGAAGTCGAAGACGAAGATGACGAAGAAGACGATGAAGACGAAGACGAAGAAGAAGACGAAGAAGAAGAAGAAGACGTTTGAGAAGATGAAGACGAAGAAGACGATTGAGAAGACAAAGAAGAAGACGAAGATGAAGATTGAGAAGACGATGGTTTCTTTTTTTTTTTTCTAAAAAAAAAAAATTAAATTGAGTAGCATTTCTATAATAAAAAATCAAAGCATTGGTTTTTATGTCTTTTTAACAACCCTTTAGAAAGATAGGTTGGTCTAGTAATATGTTTTATGCAATTATCTCTAATATATATATATATATTTTAATAACTAACTTTTCATTTAAAACTATATTTTAACGAGATGCCGCATTTTCCCGTTTCAAGAGGGGATTTTGATTGAAACACATTGTCACCAAATCGGACGGGAACGGGACAGAACTTGTTCAGTCCTATCTACGTGTCATATTTCGTAGTGGAATTGATTGGAGGAAATTGACAAAGAGAGTAAGAAGAATCCAAGAACAAAGTACACATCAAGTGTCATAAACCAGTAACTTAAGATTAAAGACATAAAATATGTGCATCATATGGGCCACCAAAACCTACCCAAGAATGTTCTCTTTCTCGCAAACATAAGAACCAAAACCCTAATAGTGCTCATCATCCTTTGAATCTTACCTGTTTGACACGCTATATATACATATGCAGACACTTGTATGTGTTTTTTGCACAATTTACAACTCATTATTGAATTTGAGTTTCCTATATCATTTATTTATTCACGTTTTTGAACAGTTTTTAATTCTGAGAGATTTCGCAAACCTTTTAGGAATAAACTTTTGTCCGATCTTGGGAATCAAACGACTAAAATAATTGACACGAGATGTGTGAAACACAAAATGCTTATGTAACTTTTTATTTACCTCGGTAAAAGTTACATCTTTCGAACTGTATTTGTTCACCCAAACTTTTGTCCTTTACTTCAAACATAATTATAAACTACACCAACTTTTAAAATCATATTATTCCATTTCATCTCTTAGGTCCCTTTTGTGATCTCTGAAATGTCTACTCAAAAATCGTCTCTACTCTTTCTAATTTATGTAAACCCTATATAAAGAGGGCAGTGGTGGTATCGGCATACTGTATTAGGTGCTAAATTAACGGGAAATGAGAGAAGAAATATTAAATAATTATATATATGTAAATTATAATCAACGGCTACCTCTGTTCTTTGTATGAAAACAATATTGGCAAAATGGCAAATCATGTGTTTAAAAAAGGAAGTTTTTTTCCCTAAACCAATTTGGTTTTAATTATCTTTGTTTTCGAAAAAAATATAATATTTATGAAACTTGACTTAAGGAAAATAACGCTATTTTTGGATGTTAATAAGACGGTGTAAAATGGGAAGTATGTTGGTGAGTATAATAAAGAAAATAAATTCATGGGTTTTCTGAAGAAAAAAAACCTTCCACCTCACCGACTTTTGCAATTTTACCCTTCACCTCCAAAAAATGCAGGTTAATCTGCGAACTCAACAGTAATACACAGTATAACCTTATACGTTACCGTCAAGTTTGAAAAATGTCGATAAATAATATATCAAATCGAAGCTCTCACAACGAGGAGTCTAAATCTACCTTTAGAATTTGAAAAATCTAATGTATATGACCGTGAAAACGTTTAGAAGATACGTATAAGGGTTATATTGCGTATTATTTTTGAGTTCGAGGATTAACCTGCAATTTTTGAAGGTGAAGGGTAAAATTATAAAAGTCGGCGAGATGGAGGGGTTTTTTTGCAGAAAACCCTAAATTCATCGGTTGTATATATTTTTTTTTATAAATGCCAATAATTCTTATATTTTCCGACATAAAAGAGAAATTACAAAAAAGTATCATGCATTTTTTTAGGTAGACAATTATTAAGCATAATAGTAAAACTGTAAACTTAAGTTTCTCATTTGTAGAGATTCAAAAATATATATAAAAATTTTGCGTAAACTTTCTGTATATTATCAGTTACGTATAAGTTTGTTAAAATAACCCGAAACAAAGGAAACAAAGTTACTTGTTGATAGTCTCACATCAATGCAACAGAAACTTGTGATGAGCTTATAAATTTCATTCATCTCCTATATATTAATTGAGAATCATTTTAGCAAAATAACCTTATGTTTACGTATAATATTACATCAGTGACATGCTTACGTGTCGTCGCCAAAGTGATTATGAGAAAATATATTTTATAGAATATTAATTAATATGTCTTTAGATCAATCACATATAAACTATCTTAATTTTAAAGATTATAATCTTACCTAAATTAACTGTATTTATTTATGGAAAATCGAATAAGTAAATATTCCATAAAGTTATAGCTGATTTTATTGTTTCCTAAATTTGATTAAATCGAATAAGTAAATATTCCATAAAATTATAACTGATTTAATTGTTTGCTAAATTTGGTTTTTAAAATTTTATTTTAAAAGATATTTTTTTAACTAAATAATTAATTAGTAACATAAATATGTAAAAATCTTAATTTTAAATTTCAATTATTTATAAAATAATATACTATTAAAATATTTAGAAATATTTTTAATTTATTAATTTTCTAAAAAAATTTATAAACATCTTATCCCGCGTTATACGCGGGAATCACGTAGTACATATTATAATACAATTAAATCTATCTAACTAACGTCCAAATTAAATTTATGGTTCAAAAAAAACTTGTAAAATTATAAAATGGCTAGTTACATGTAGATAAAAAAATTTAAACAAAGATTAGCTTACATGAATCTAAGAAATGAAAGATTTAGATAGTGGTTGATAATAAAGACGAAGAGATGTCTGTAAGCAACAAGACAAAAGAACAGCTCTAATCAAAATCCAAAACACTCTCGCATCACGAGCATCTCTTTTGTTCTCTTTATCTTCCTCACTCTTAATTATTTTGATTGGAAAAAACAAACGAACAGATCTCTCTCGGCCAAGCAAAACGACAACGTTTGAGATTTGCATCATATGCACATTTGTCTAATTACTCTCTGATTCTTCTTCTTCTCCCTAATAAATCTTAATTGTAAATTTGTTTTCTTTCGGATTTCATGTTTCTTTTTCATATATTCAAATCTATTTGTAATATTATCTCTGATTGATGCCATCAGTCATACTAGTTTCTACAGCCCTTCATGCATGAATCGTATGTAGATCTGTAATGACACATCAAGTGAACTCTCTGTAGGTACGTATGTGCGTGACACTTTAATTTTTTCACATTAAAAATGAATTAAATTGCTTGGTTGTCTCAAAGAGATATTAGAGTTTTAGAAAATGATTGATTTTGTAGTCTCTTTAGGTGTCATGGGAGCAGATGCATGGGAGTAAGAGATTGTGAACAAACTTTTTATGCCAATTCATACAAGTAAATTTAATTGTATAAAATAAGAAGATTAGATAGGTTATTGATTCTGATTCGGTTGTACTTTTCGATCATAGGGATATATAATTTCGGTTTTGGGTATATTAGTTGTAGTTTTTAGAATTTGTCTTACTGAATGCAAATTAAAAGTTAAAACATCATATATCCCTACGATCTAAAAGTATAACCACTACGCTAATCACAAAAGAAAAAGGGGAACACTCTCCCGTTAGCACGAGCCCGTGTACATCCCACATGACGTAAGTTTCTACACTTCTCTTTGCGTGCGAGTGGAGTACGTGCGTCTATTCTACGGTCACAAAGAGAACAAGGTCAGCGTCTCCACGAGGGATTGTCGGATTGACCTTACCTTTCCTGAAGCTCGTCACGAGTAAAGGAAAGTTAGACACTCTGCCTCTTACACCACATGTGTAAGTAGGGAATCCTCTGATGGACGGTCGTGGAGCAAAGATGTTCATAGTAACCAGACACATGTTTAGGAACTGTTGAGGTGACTAGTAGGAGTGAAATAAGGATTCTCACAACGCTCGTCATGATATGAGAAAGAACTCAGATAACTATTGATGCGCCTCATAAATCGTGTCACGGGGTGTTATCATTACGACTAATTGGTTCAAGTCGTACTTGACTTTTTATAAATTTGTGATTACATTAAAGATTGAATTCAAATCAAAGTAAATTAGTATGATTTCTTTTTAGTTTTGGATGGTATAAGAAAAATACTTTTGTTATATTCTCTTAGATTGGTTAACCATTGTTGTTATGCTTGGTTAAAAATCAGTTTATAAGAAAGTGGGATATGGGCTCTCTAGACACTATTCGAACTCCCACTATGGCGATTACATCTTCGGATGTGAATTTTGGCGGAAATAAAAACTTGACGGTATAGGCTGAGTGTAACTAGGCGATTTGTTCATATAATACATATACTAGATTCTGACCCGTGCATTAAGTTTTTTTTTTACAAACAAAAATTTTAAACTGATATATAAAAAGTAAGTTATTTTTTGTAGTAGTAAAAAAATAAAATTACTGTTTTATTCATATTACATATTTATTTTAGTTATATTATATTAAGAAGTATATTAAGTAATATGATATCGATCAATATATAGATTTTGTTTTTTATGTCAAGGATTCAATATATCATTTTTTTTGTTTTTATATCCACATTGAGCCTATTTAGTTGATATTTATGCCAATAATATACATTTGGCCAATTAATTATTGTTTACCTTCATTTTGGATAATTTAGTTTTAAAAAATAAACAAACTTGTAATTAATAATAAATTCTTGAAAATTAGTTGTAATAAGTCATTTATAACTTGGTTATAATAAATGAAAAATGGTAAGAACAAATAAACAAATGAAATATATACAATAATTAATTCTGAAAAATTCTTTGTAATAAATCATTTATAAACGTGGTAAGAATAAATGTACAATGGTGAGAACAAATAAACAAATGAAATAAGTTGTCTTTAGTAGATAGCTTAATTAAAAAAAAAAAGAATAAATAAATAGGGAAGAAAAAAAAAAGTCACCATCGCTTAATACCCGTAACTCTCTTCTTTTGTCCCGGATTGATTTTTGCCGACCAGAGAAAATATCTACTTCCGTCTTCTTCATTTCACCAAGAAAATTTGTTTGAAATCGACTTGGATTTAGCCATGGTGAGCTCAGTTTCCTCTCTTCTTCTTCTTTTAGCTTAACTTTTTTTTTTTCCTGTTTGTTTCTTCTTTCTTTTTTAGTCTTCTTCTTCTTCTCCGAATCTACGGTATCAGATTCAAATCGAGCCTTTGATTTTCAGCTTACGTGTTGCTTAGCTTCTGCTTTCAGGTTTCGTCTTCTTACGATCTGGAAATTTGTTCGATTAAGGCGCGGAAATGCTCGTTAGCAATCAAGCGATAGAGTAGTAGCTCTTCAATCCTTTCATCAAAAGTCTCGCTGAAATACTATGAGGTAAAAGCCTTCTTCTTTCAGTTTTTAAATTCTCATTTGGTAATAGGTAAACTGAGAATCAGATACCTTTCTGCAATTAGATCTGGTGAGGGATATTTAAGAATCATATATTTTTTTGTAAAACAAGAAAAAAACTCTTGGCAAGCTGAAACAGGATGAATTACTTAGGATTGATAGTAATTCAAGGATTTGATTCCAGGGATAAAGTTATTTTAAGTTTTTAATATCATAAACATACTCGAAGAACTTTCTGTATTTATAGATTCTTGTGACTAAAAAAAAACCCAAAATCTTTTTTTTTTCTTGGATTCCAAAAAAACGTCCAATTGTTTTTTTTTAAAAAAATTCCAGAATCTAAGTGTTTTCAACATTGATCATATAATTACCATTGTGTGGTTAGGTGTTTGTTTCAACTTTAATGTTCGACCACATGTAAGCAAAGAATATAAAGGTTGAGAAACTCTAACCAAATAATAGAATTACCAAAATGACCACAATTTAAAACAAAAGCTTAAATCCTCCGTAAATGTATGATTAAAACCAAAGAAAGGACACTAAGTAGTATAACTTGAAACTTTAAAAATTGTTCATCATCATGTGAATAAACATCCAACAACATGTCTCAAAGAAAACTCTCTCTTATTTTTTAACCTTAACCTTCTTCAAAAGAATCTTCTTATTCAACTCAGTTTTCATGAGTTGATTATCACAGCCTCTTCAATTTTCTTGTCAAACTTAGCTTCGTCATACTTAGGAGTATTCTCATCATTGTCAACAATATCTGTGATGTTGACTTTCAATCCGTCCGTGCATTGCTTCTTGTTTGATGATGATTGATCAGGTATATCAGAAGCATCTTCTTTTCTCTTTGAAGATGGTGTAGAAACGATGCTCATATTAGTGTCAGAATGATCACTACTATTAGTGATCATTAACACCTGAAACATAATTAACACATCAAACTGAGAGTATATAGTATTATTGTTAAAATTAAGAACAATAATATTTTTAAAAATACCTGTTCACTGGAACATAATGATGATTGATCCGGTTGAAATTCAGATTCATTAGTCAATCATTTATTCAAATTATTAGTCGAATAAACCTTAGCAACTTTGTAGACATCATTTCCTATGTAAATATTGTCGTTCTCAACACATACCACAAATTGATATGTTTTGCCAACAATATTTTTAATCACATCAGGATTGCTTCACGATCTTCAATCTACATTGTTATTTTTTAATTAGTCATATTTTAATTAATTAAAAAATAATAAATTAGTTTAAAATTAATACCTCATCAGATGAACCATTTAAGAGCTCAGCACAAGAATGACCAACTAATTGTTGGACAAAAGAATCAAACAACATGAGTTTGCTCTCTCCGGTATTGTCCATTATCAAAATATGAAGCCAATATCTAAAAAACAAAATAAGGAAATTCAAAAAATATATTAAATACTATGTTTGATAATAAAACACTTTTAAATATTTATAATCAAATTCTTTTAATATTACCTTGTAACTACTAAGCTTACGTCTTTAGTGCACGTATCACACCAAAACAAAGGCTTTACAACTGCGGAACCGATATTCTTCTGACTTTTGACAACTTTTTTGTTACATTTACGACAACTGAAGTAGAACCATGGCCAATCCATATCAATATCCATAATGGTACAAATGATTCTAACTTTTGTAACCTTGGCAAATCAAAGAATCTCATGTTAATTGAGTAGAAATTGCGTAAACATATGTTTAAACATATTTAGTAAAATAAATATATAAATTACCTCAACAGCTTCGTGAAGTTCTTTAATAGAGGTCACATGATATTGAGTAGATGCTTCTTCTTTAAGAATTAAAGAATTTAATTTTGGCTTTGGTTCCGTGATTGTCAAGGCAAATCCATCAGATGGAAGCCTAGATTAATTGATATACAAATACTCATAAAATATTATTTTGTATATATTTAAATCCAAGTAAATGCAAAACAACTTTGTAAGTTTGATACTAACATATTCTTGAAGTCATCAACACATGGTAATGTTGGGTTAAACAACACTTGAGAAGCATCAAAAGCATTTGAAACACTTCTGATTTCTGAAAATAACAAAATAAGTTATAGATCTATCAACGGGTAAAATAGTAATATGTTAAATTAGCTTGTCTTATATATACATTCATTTATATAGTCCTAACTTGCCCCACCTTATCAAACATATAACCATCTGACCCACAAATTACTTTGAAAATTGATGAATTTGGTCCGCAAATTTTCTCCAAAGTGTACAGGATATACGATTATCACTGGAACAAAAAGATTTAATTATCTTTTATTTATTATTTATGAATATATAAAAAATAATTAAATAAAAAATTTGATAAATACTCTTTTTTGGACGACATTATATTTATATTATCAAAACATGTATAGCAGCAAAATCATTAATAAAAACGTGGAAATCTAATCATATAGTGAATGTTATAAATAATAAAAGATAGTTTTGCAAACATGTTGTCAAAATTTAGCTACGTAAAAAACAAAAACCATCAATTTGTTATTAAGTCACAACTGTTTTAAAATTAAAACAATGAATTATAAAAAGTAATCTAATATAAATATTTTTTATTTGTTAAAAAAATATGTCGCCAATATATTTAAAGGTTTACAATTTATCAAAAAAAAAATACTTACTCAGAGTCTCGTAGCTCAAAATCAATTTTCTTAGTTGCCTTGCCTTGAATATCTATGGTAGTGATTTCTCCAACATTCACCAGTTGACCAAGCACATCTGTTTATTTAAAAAAATATTAAAATTAAAATCAAATCAATAAAGTTTTAAAAAGACGTATATGTTTATATAATGAATAAATAAACCACTCACCAACCAATCTATTTTGATCTAACAAACCGTTATTGATTTGATTAAAATCAACCAAATCAAGCCAAATCTCATCTGAAATAGATGGTGAAGAAGACATGATAGTTGTGTATAAAAAGTTATTTCTGTACGGATGATTTGTTGATCTAAAGGATCTTGTGACCTTACTAACTCCAAATCCTTGGATAATCTTCCATTCTCCTTTTATCACAAATTTTTAAAATTTGGAGATATGCTCTTTTTTTATACCAGCTTGAATTTTGTTACCCTGAAAAATATAGAAACATATAAACATTAATATTTAGCATGATATCATAAATGTTACATTCTATTAAACATATTTAAATACTAGTAAAACTTACAGAATCATCTGTTAAAACCATTTCTAAGGATGATCATGTCCCTTTGGCATAGTGCATAAATGAATGAAGTATTTTTACTTTAATACACCACGAAGATTTAAACGGTTTTAAATCTTTGACAGAAGTGTATGTAACAGCGATTGACATTTTTTAATTTGGGTTGTTGATATGAAGGCAAAAAGAAAGGTTTTGATGAGGTGAGAGTAGAGAAAATTTTATGGCAATCGTACACCAAGGATAGTGAGAGCGTAAAAGCCATACGATATATATACATGGCAAGAGGATATTACGGTTATGAGCTGTACGATAACCATATTGTTTTGACAAAATCATTTGTTGACAAAAACCATATAACCATATTACTAAATCGGATATTACTAAATCTGATATTAATAAATATCCATATGTTTTAATTTGTAAGCGAATCATTTCTTGATTATGGAAATTTTTTTTTTGTCAAATATTACTAAATCGGATTTTATTAAGTATCCATATTTTACAATTAAACTAAGGGATTTCCAAAAAAAATGAAAATCATATATTTTATTTAAATCATAAATGCAAACGAATTGTTAATAATCCTAAATATTTTTTTGACAAAATCATTTGTTACAAATTGTTTTGATAAATGGTTTTAACAACCTTATCTTTGTTACTAATTGTCCCGCATTAATTGTTAAAATCGACACTCTAAAAATATATATTTTTAATTGTTAATATATAAATTGTTATTTTTAATATATGAATTTGTTAATATATAAATTGTTATTTTTAGTGATATATTTTTAAAATATCTTTGAATAGATTGTTGTTGATAATATATAAATTGTTATTTTTACTTAGATCAACGAATTTATTGATAATATAATTTTTGTGATTTTTGTTTAATGAATAGCTTCTCCATTCTTTTATGCACGGGACAAAATAATTCAACATTTTGAATAGATTGATACTTTTTGAGAGTGTCGATTTTAACAATTAATGCTACAATTTTTAGAGTGTCAATTTTAACAAACAAATGGTAACAAAATAAAAATAAGGAATATTTTCTAACAAACGATTTTAACAATATCCGATTTTAATGCTACAATTTTAATGCTATGATTTTTAAGATACATTTTTCTTTGGGAGAATTGGCTAAAAGGGTCAAATATACCCTATGTTTGTGGATCTAAACCTTTGTGTAATTAGTTTGGTAAACTAACCTTTATATTAATTAAAAACCAAGTTTGCCCTCATAATTATAATTAAGAAAATTAATTAGTTTTTGATATTATTTTTTTTAGTAAAAATGTAGAATCGATTGATTTAGTGTTTTTGTTATTTGGGTAAACCCTCTAAAAGAAAGGGAGGCTTTGCCAAATCCCTAAAATTACCAAACCCCTAATATTTTACTCTCTTCCTCGTTTTCATCGTCGTTTTCTTCTCGCTCCATTCTTACCGAGCTATCAATTCTCTCCGGCGACGCTACGAGAATACTTCMATCTTGTCTCTACGGTTAGTGGTTCTTCTAATGTTGATTTATAAGTTTTGTGCTTCTTCCTTCTTTGGACTCGCTGCTTCCTTCTATTCTTGAAATCAAAATCTGAGAGTGTGAGAATACTTGGATTTCTRTGATTTTCTTTTGCAGTGCAGCTTTAAATCCATCACGCAGTGCTAGCGCTTCCGCCATTAGAGGGCTGTTGACGAAGTTTTGTTTCTTTGAGATTTTGCTGACTTCCTCATCCGTTGGGCTTGTGATGATCCATCCGATTCCTGCAACATTCGACTGTTCTTTCTAGGCTCCATCGGATTTGAGTGAAAAAGTACCTGAATTTTGGGATCTGGTAAGGAAAAGACGCGGTTGACCCTTCTTTTCTCTCGATTCAGAAAGTTGAGCTTTTCCCCAAACTGAAGCTTCGTTAACTGCTTTTGAGATACTATTAGCTTCCGTAAAAACTCTGTTTTGGAAGATAAGTTGATTCATATCTACGGTTTGTTCACTATATATCTCTTGCATGTCTCTTTCTTCTTCTTCCATTTAGTTTCTTTTATGTTTCACATGGTTCGTTTTGTAATTTATTTTATAAAARWTCAAAACTTTTGTGTGATTCTTCTTCACTTTGGTGAATATCTTGATTTTTGTCAGCATTTATAGGATTTGGTATTATGATCTTATGTTGATTTTTGCTTCTGTTATGTTGCAGCTATAAGTCAAATTACTTTATCTTGGTGATTAATTTTTATAAAATTTTATAATATATGATCCTGCAGCTCCGTTCATAAGAGGAGACGCAGAACGCTGACGCTTGAACAAGACGCGCGTGGTCTCCACTCTCCTCAAGAACACTTGTCATGGTCCTCCGTTTTTKATTGGCTCTCTGTATTTCAAGAACACGAGGTATAAGAGAAGCAAACCCCTTGTTGTTCTCTTCTTGTTTTTATTTTCCCTTTCAATTCTTTAATTTATTAATTAATCTGCTTTTATCAAGCTCTCCATCACATAATCTTTGTGTAAGAACACATCCCCATTTCACTAATAGACACACTCACTCATGTTCCATTCCCTCAGGTACTCAAATAATTATTTGTCTTTCGGAGCTGTTGATCTTGGGCTGTTCCATAATACTGCAGCTAAGTTTGGAATATCTCTTGTCGGTAATAATAATTCACTAGCTGAATCTTATTTATTGATGGAACCTAATGTGCTGAGAATTATCATGAAATTTGCTTAGTTTTTTATTATAATAAAACCAAAATTTAAACGTGGGCATGTGTTATAGACTCATACACCAGCAATTGTCGTATCTTAACAAAAGGACTAGTTTTATTCGTATCTCTTTGATATTTAGTCTTAGTCTTTGATATTTAGTTTTATTCGTATCTCGTAATGTTTTCTCATTCGTTATGATCACTTCAGATTGTCTTATTTTCTGATGTTTTATAATACTAACTTTGACATTTATTACTTGACTCATGTAGGAATGGGAGATGAATTTCCGAAACGCCTTCTTAGGACGGGACATGAGCCACAAGTGGACCACATAAACAACCGTTACAGATTTCCGCTTATGAAAAAATTGGAAGCAGTGTTCCCGACATAATACAATGAAGTCAAGAAAAATTCAGTATTTGCAAATATTTTGTCGATAAAGGAGAATGGTTTGGGTTACTTAGCTCGTCTAATACACAACATGATGTGTCGACAGCTTGTAACAGAGAAAAAATATGAAGTGTAGTGTGTATTTGGAGGAAGGCCGTTGAGATTTTCACTACAGGAATTTCATGCGATTACAGGGCTTAAGTACGAAGATGATCATGTGAGCATTGAAGTAGACAATATTGAAGATGATGATGGGTTTTGGAGTAGGCTCTTAAAGAAGAAGGAAAACATAAGCATTAAGACATTGCTTGATAAACACTTAAGCAATGCTAAGAAGTGGAAATCTGTGGACAGACTCCAATTTGTGTATATTTGCGTAATAATGGGTGTGGTAGAGACAAAGGATGAAAGGGCACATATTCCACACAAATACGTGAAGCTTGTAATGGATTTTGACTTGGTTGAGAGCTATCCATGGGGTCGTGATGCATTCAACTGTCTAATAACATCTATCATCGAAACACAAGGCAAGTTAAAGAACAAGAGCTATACTTTGGATGGCTTCTCTTACGCATTTCATATTTGGATTATGGAAGCAATTCCAATCATTGGAAAGCTTTTGGCAAGCAAAATCAGTGAAGAAGTTTTTGAATGTCGATGCACAAATTGGAGTGGTCTTGCAAGAGTTTCATATGCTGACATAATTCAACTTGAGGGCACAATTAAATCAAATGTGAGTATTATGGAGATATAAGAATAGAACTCTTGTTTCATAGTGTGCCTAACTGTTTTTTTTTCATGCTATTGTAGGATTCAATTTTTCCATACATCTCATCCAATGGAAATGCTGATATTATTGATTCAATTGAGTATTTGTGGCATGATGAAGTACGTGATGATGGAGTGGATAACTTGAAAAATGCAATCAGATTGGGCAACGAGTTTGGACCAAATATGTGGGAGAGTTTTGAAGATGGTGAGACTATTGAGAGTCAAAATGAACAAGTTGGAGAAGAAGTTGAAAATCAGATTTTCGAAGAAGACAACGAGGCTGCAAATACTATTAACGATAATATTCCAGTTTTGGAATCGAGGAGGCAAAAAATGAAGCAACCTGATATTGATTCTGAGCAACGCAAGAGACAGTTTTTGTGCCAACGAACTGCAAGAATACAAGATGGTAACAATGAAGCCATGAAGGCTTTCATTCAAGACATGTTCAAATCAGCTTTCTCTAGTTTTAAGGAAAAGATTGACAAGCGAATGGAAAAAGTAGAGTTTCAAGTTTCAGAGATGCATAATGTTCTGTCCGAGTTGACCAAAACTGCAGAAACAACCACAACATCTAAAACTGTGGTAAGTAAGAAAAAAAACTCTTCTCGTTCTCGTTAAGATGTTATTTTCCATTTGTATGTTTGTTTTTTGTGTAAACTTCTAAATGTAAAAGATAATTAGGTGGAAAACTTTGTTGTATGTTTTATTGTAACCTTTTAAATGTAATAGATAATTTGGTGGAGAACTTTGTTGTATGTTTTATTGTAACCTTCTAAATGTAATAGATAATTAGGTGGAGAACTTTGTTGTATGTTTTATTGTAACCTTCGTTACGTTAGATAATTAAGTGGAGAACTTTGTTGTATGTTTATTACCTTTATTGTATTGTTTTATTTTTTTAAACGCTTTAACAGGTCCTTGTTGTATATTTATTGTAACCATCTTGTATTTTTTTTTTTCAATGTCAGCCCCAAAACAAATGTGGAGTGTCTACTAATTCCAATATGGCTGAAGATGACGTACTTTTGAGTCCATCTTGTGACATGTATGATAAATTGGGCACACAAGAGTACTTACAAAAAACAACTGGACTTCTTTCGCAAGATACTGTTGTTAGTGGGTTCGATCCTACTCAGACATATAACGACGAGATACAAGAGAAGAAAAAAATGGTGGATTATAGTAGAATAAAAACAGAAGATAATCCATTGGTCATTGTTTCGGAGGAATCTTTTATGAGAATCCTTGAATGGTCTAACAAACGCGGGTAAGTCAATCACTTATTTCTCATAAAATTATTTTATTGTGTGTATATTAAATACTATCAAATGCAAAATTATTTTTTCAGGAATCTGAAGTTTGGTCCAAGCGTTATTCAAAATGAGTTATTGACACGAATCATAGGACCTTTAAAATGGTTCACCAACGAGGTGAGTTAATGTATTATCATATTAAATTTTAGATGTTATGGTAACCAGTTTTATACAAACTCTCTATTTGTATCAGGATATGGATGCTGTTATGTATTTATTTTGGGAGAATACATCATCAGGTMGTTGGAAATTTGATCGCGTTGCTTTCATGGATTGTATGTTCARCGTACAACTCAAAGTTGYATATGAGAAGTTTTTAAAAAATCGTCGAACGTATAAATGGGATAATTATATGCAAGCTTACGTTGCTGGTCAGCTCCCTTCTCATGGAAAGACAAGGAAACGATGGGCAACAGATGTCGACCGAATCTACACTCCAGTAAATATAAATAATGCTCACTGGATTTCGTTGTGCATTAATCTTGTTCAAAAAACAATCGAAGTCTTTGATTGTATGCCAAATAAGAAGGATACTGCAAAGCACATAGAACCGTTTAAAGTCGCTATCCCTTATATCATGAAGACAGTTTTGCCAAGGTATATTGGGAAAKACCTAAACATGAAACCRTTTTCTGTTATTCATGTTTCGGTGCCACGTGGACTTAATATAACGAAATGTGATTGTGGACCTTATGCGCTCAAATTCATTGAGTGTCACTTGCATGGCTATACATTTCATCGATCAACGATGACAACATTAAGGATGTGAGGATGAAGATTTCGGTTGATCTATGGGAAGCTGCAACTGATCCTATATTTGTTGACCGAATGTTAGAGGATGAACCAACAAGGTATGATTCCGATGTTTCAATTATCGACTTAGCCTAACTAATCCTATATTTTTTCTGTGTTATGTTTTCTTTGACCATTAATTCATTCACGTTAAATCACTGATTTTGTATTCTTCTCTAGCTTGGTTGCAATCAAAGGAAAAAAGACTAAGTAACTCAACCAATAAAAAACATTTCGTCGAAGAGTTCACGAGCACCTTCCTGAAACTATACATTTTAACCAATTTATGTGGTGCAGTTTTGACTATTGGGGAACACTTTCAATAATAGATTGTAGAAAAAGCTGTTACATTTAGCAATGTAATAATATAAGCCGAAGATCCACGTTTAGTAAAAGAAAAAGCTGTGACCATTTAGCAATGTAAAAAAGACACGAAAACTCGTAAACAATGATGTAATGTATGTAGTTGACAAGTAGGAGAGAATAAAACTTGGGTAACCAAAATTTTTAATTAAAAAAAAACTCATAACATGATATCTAATAACATAAAGTCTTCTGCAACAAGTTAAATGAACATAGAAAACAAAAAAAAAGCTGATTATATTGGGATATCACATGTTGTTCTGTTGTGCCCCTCATTACCACAACGACTACATTTGTGCCTCTTAGAATTTTGCGAACCTTGTGACGATCTAATCTTATCTTCAACTGTTTCGTACCTTCGCTTTTTACGTCTGCCAGGACCTCTTCGTGTTTCAGGTCGTAGAACTTGTTCATCATGAACATTAGGTGAAACATGCCATTCATCTTCAGGTACTGCGATTGGATTAATACTTTCCTTATAAGCCGTTCTCCATGCAGTTGTGGTATACATTTCATCAGCGAATGCGCGACTTTCAATATTTCTAGAAAAAACTGCGCTTATTGCATGTCTGCAAGGAATTTTTCCCAAATCAAATTTTCGACATGAACATGTTCTCTTTTCCAAGTCAACAACATACTCCAAAGTGTCACCCTTAACCTGAAATCTGGTAATGGTGGAAGGAAAAGGTTGAAATATTTTGGCTTTTTCTGTCCTTCTATCAATCTTTTTTTCTACCTCAATGGTTAAAGGATCCTTATGCTTCACACTTGCTGCTCTACGTTCATAAAATCATCTTGTTAACATTTCTCTGATAYTGTCTAACAATGGTRTTAATGGATACTCTCTAGGTGTTCTCAACGCCGAATTAATCGATTCAGCAGAGTTAGTGGTTCTGATATCGTACCTGTATCCYGGAAAATGACATCGAGCCCATTTTCTCACATCAGCATCCTTGAGATATTTACCAATAAAAGGACTAATGTCGCAAATTTCCTTGAACAGCTTCTCAAATTCAACAACTCTATACGCTTTCGAAGCTTTTGCGACCAAGCTGGACAAACTCTTTCCCTTGAATTTTGTTACCACATTATTCAACAGGTGGTGGATGCAAATACCATGCCTAGCCAAYGGGTAAATTTTACCAAGTTTGTTACCAATTGAGACATGTCTATCAGAGACAAAAGCCAAATCTTGCTCGTCYGCAATAACAACCTTTAGTTGCATAAAAAACCAATCCCATGAATGATCATTCTCTGAATCAACAACTCCAAATGCAATTGGATACAAACTAGAGTTACCATCTATGGTTGTGGCAACAAGCAGAACTCTTTTGTATTTATTTTTTTAAAACGTTCCGTCAACCACAATCACTCTCCGAATAACCTTGTAAAACCCTCTGATAGACTGACCAAATGAAAGAAATAGATATTTGAATTTACCATTGACATCACATTCATAACTAGTATGCGTACCAGGATTAGCTTCTTTTAGCATGTGCAAATATCTTGGTATTTTACCAAAACTTTTCTCCGGTATACCCTTAACAATATTGACCGCAAACTCATGAGAATCTCATGCTTTTGAATAAGAGAGATGAGTTCCATGCTCTGTACGCATAATATTTATGATATCAATCGGTTTAGGCCCTTCCTTCACACCCACATATTTCTTCGCAAGAAGATTCCCAATTGTTTTTGCTGAAGCTCTCCTTGAGAATGCACTTTTATTTGAAGGCGCACATGTGTGTTCTGCCACATACTTATTGATGCGAAAATATGTAGACCCAACTAAACATTCTGCACGAATTCTCCAATTGCAGACATTATCTTTGCAGCGTATACACCAAAACTTCGTACAAGATTTTGCAACCCTGTAGTCAAAGTTATGCTCCATGGCACATATTTCTAAAGTTCTTCAGATCTTCCTTGCTTTTGAAATACTGATGCAACTTTATATCGTCTACTACCCGACATATTTTCTTACTGTCAGCATTGCTTCCAGACATTAAGTCATCTTCACCACCAGATTCAGCATCATAAGAAACTCGCTTGAAATTATCCTTCAATTCAGCTCCATTCACACATCTTTTAGATAACTTAGGCCAGCTATCCACATCATCACAAACATTTTGATGTTCATTCTCCTCATCATCACATGAATCATGTGGGTATTCATTCAAATCAATCTTGACTCTTCTCATTTCAGTATCACCATTAGCTTTAAATGTTACACACATCTGTAGCGTAATCTCCTTTTTTAAATACCCAAACAAATTTGTTACTTGACGATCATTTGAGACAATAACTGAAGGAGATTCGAAGTTGCCGATCAAACTAGTAGGTAAGAAACTGATTTCCACATCAACCTTACTCTGATCTATGTTGAAGTCTTCTGATACGATCCTCTTCAACTCTTCAAAAGTAGTACTCGAGTCCAACGTAAGTAGTCTACCACATTTTTCTCTATCAACGATAAATTTCCACTCAGTATTACGAAACAATGCCCATGCACCACAAACTATGTAGGCCTGCAACATACTCATCTGCGATATTTAAAAATTAATTAAGTTAGACATACATATAGAAGAGAAATCCTAAACGTTTATTCAAGATCTAGGTAAAACGGTATAACCTTATGTTATTTCTACCTACTTTAAGATAATCTAGAATACGTCTTCTACGGTAGTCTAGAATACGTCTTCTACGGTAGTCTAGAATACGTCTTCTACGGTGGTCTAGAATACGTCTTCTACGGTGGTCTAGAATACGTCTTCTACGGTGATCTAGAATACGTCTTCTACGGTGATCTAGAATACGTCTTCTAGGGTGATCTAGAATACGTCTTCTAGGGTGATCTAGAATACGTCTTCTAGGGTGATCTAGAATACGTCTTCTAGGGTGATCTAGAATACGTCTTCTAGGGTGATCTAGAATACGTCTTCTACGGTAATCTAGAATACGTCTTCTACGGTAATCTAGAATAAGTCTTCTACGGTAATCTAGAATATGTTTTCTACGGTAATCTAGAATACGTCTTCTACGGTAATCTAGAATACGTTTTCTACGGTAATCTAGAATACATCTTCTACGGTAATCTAGAATACGTCTTCTACCGTAATCTAGAATACGTCTTCTACCTACTTTAGGTAGAACACATATTCTAGATTACCTAAAGAAGGTAGAAGACGTCTTCTACCTTTACRTAGAATCGTCTAGGGTTTTGGTAAACTCATAGTCATCTTCGTAAAATAATCTCAAACATTTAGGAGTAAGAACAAACTCAACAATTAATTTAAGAATGTGTCACTTTACCTTCAAGAGTGTATGAATGGTATGGGAGACACAACAATTTGATCAGGTTAAAGAAAAACTGCAAAATTTAACAAAACTACAAAACTTAGATCTTCTTTTATGAAAGTAAAATTGCAACTTGATATCATTCAAAGTTATAATGAAGAAGAATTAAAAAACTTACAATAGAGTAGCAGTGATTTTTGTTAAAGAATGATCGAAGGAGAAGATTGAACGATTGCTTGAACTATTGAGAACGATGGCTTGAATGATTTTGTTAAAGTATCGTTGAATTTTTTTTTTTATTAAGAATGATGGCTTTCACGATGGGTATCGTTTAGTTTTTTTCTTTTTTTTTTTGATTGAGAACGATGGGTATCTTAATTTTAGATTTAAAATAGATTTATAAGGTTATTATAGTAATTAATAAAACCTAACTACATAAAGGTTTAGATCCACAAACATAGAGTATATTTGACCCTTTTAGCCAATTCTCCCTTTTTCTTTTTAACGGCAATCATATTGATAAGTTTACCTTATCTCCATTTAAGATAAAATCCGATTTAGTAATATTTGACAAAAAAAAGAAAAGGAAAATGTATGAATATCCGAATATCTAGGGAGAGAGAAAATTTAAATGTTTATAAATTTTAAATCCATGAATATCCGAATATCTAGGGATTTTTCTCCTTGAACGTTGAGTATGTGGTTTTTAAATGTTTTGAAAACTTCACGTTCACGATTTTATTGGAATATTCCCAAATAATATGAAATCATGAGGATTATCAAATCACTAAATAATAACGAAATTGTATAGATTCCGAGTTTTCTAAAACTTATAATATATTCAAATTATCAGATATTTGGATACTGTATGTTTATGAATTCTGATTTTATTGGAATATTTCCAAAACAGTTGTATTATCGGATTTTAAAGATTGCTATTTCGTTCAAACCTTGTTTAATGTTTTTATAAATTCTCTTATAACTAAATTGTATAGATTCCGTTTTTTATGCAATTCCACTGAAAATGTCGAGATTATATATACATTAGCAAAATAAGAGAATTTATGATTAGCAGAGAAACATCAAAATCAGATTTTGATGCACAATAACAAAACTTTTTAACATTAAATCGAGATCTTATTTTTTTTTGGTAACTAACATTTGATCATATATATTTTCTATAGAATGGTATGTTTGATCATATATATATATATGTTCCGATTTTAAAATCGATTTTTTTTTAATATTACCAAAGATTTATGTTCTGATTTTGTTAAAATTCTCTTATTACTAAATTACTCAATTACCCATAATGAAATATTAAAATTTGTTCTTTAGAGTAATGGCAATGTAATGTAATTGTTTACCCTTTATGAGGTTTATTTTATAAAAGTACTTCTCAAATAATATATAGGAGATTTTTTTTAATTAAAAAATTGTGTCGTCTAATCATTTAAATCTTTTATTTCTAATGATTATCCTATGTTTAAGACTGAAAACCCTTAAAAATTGAAGTTTTTTTTTTTTGAAAAACTATGACACTTCCTAGCAAAAAAGGGGCAAACTATCACACTTAATAGAACCAATTCAGTCTCATTAAACACTTAATAGAAAACAAGTACAAGATGAAGATGCATAACAAAAATACATTGAAGCAAATAACAGATAAAACACTTTCCCAAGGCGACGAAGTCTGCAGCTTGGAAGATTTTGCAGAAATCGGAAAGTGTGAAGGGTGGAGAATCAACACTAATTGAGATTCAGGTCGCAAATAGAACTATAACCAAAAGGTTTTGTTCGTTGAATTGGACGAAGTTACCAACAACGCCAAAGTTTTCTCCTTCACAAGGAAACATGTAGTCCAACTACGATGTAGGAGACGATTGTGCATTTAAACCAAACATGGGTTAATGCGGTAAGGTTCTCCATTAAGGAAGAACTCTCTATGAAAGGTCTCTCCAGACCTCGGCAGGAGAAAATTTGAAGTGGAGGCGATGCGTCTTGGTGCATCAGATTTGATTGGAGATGAAGATCGGATTCATTCCAAATGAATTTTGAGATGAAGCTCGTTCACTACAAGAAGACAGGGCCGATTTTGACGGAATTTCCGACGGTAATCGAACGAAAAGAAATTCTGTCGGAAAATGTTAGCCGTCGGAAATCCGTCGGTAATTTTCGACGGATTTCCGACGAGTACAATCCGTCGGAAAAAACCGACGGATTTCCGATGGATGATACAGGCGTTGAACGTTTCCGACGGATTGTAGTCGTTTGAATATATCCGTTACATAGCCGTTTGGATATATCCGTTAGATCCGTCGAAAATCCGTCAGAAAAGGCGTCCATTTACCTTATAAAAACCCATCAACCCTCTCATTTACAATCACAAAAAAAAAACCTCTCATCTACAATTCTCTACAAAAATGTCTTCTTCAGATCCTTATAATTATTTTCGATCATGGATGGACAAGCCTCATCAAATTCCGGACACGGCCCTAGTTACGAAAGAATTCAAAGAAGGTCTGCAAGAATTCATAGCATTTGCGGCTAATCAAACGAAAGCGAAGAAAACCGGTAAAATCTACTATCCTTGTTCGAAATGTCGGAACCGTAGATTAATCGTGATAGATGATGTATGGTCACACTTTTATTGTCATGAGTTTATGGCGGGTTACAAGATTTGGTATTATCATGGAGAAAATGATACAATGGTAAATAATTATGCTAGTACTAGTGAACAATATATTGGGGATAGCGCTAGCTTAGATGAACCTGCAATGAAAGTATAAAGTACTGTAGGTCATGTTCAGATGGTGAACGATGCATTCCGTGTAAGTATGCCATCGGTTGCTGAGTATGGAGATAGAGGGGAAGAACCTAATGCAGAAGCTTGGAAATTTTTTGATATRTTAGACGCTGCTAAAAATCCTCTATATGATGGGTGTAGAGCTGGACATTCCCCTTTATCAGCTGCAACTAGGATGATGAGTATAAAGACGGATTTCAATTTGAGTGAAGAGTGCGTTGATGCAATCGCAGAGTTTGTGAAAAATATTTTGCCAAAAGATAATCTTGCACCGGCATCATAGTATGAGATACAGAAACTTGTTGCTGGGTTAGAATTACCGTATCAGATGATAGATGTATGCATCGACAACTGTATGATATACTGGAGAGAGGACGCAGGCCGTTCAAACTGTCGTTTTTGTTGCAAGCCTCAGTATAAGGAAACAAGTGGAAGAGTGTTAGTGCCATATAAACGGATGTGGTATTTGCCGTTAGCAGATAGATTGAAGAGGTTATATCAGTCAGAGCGCACATCGGCAACAATGAGATGGCATGCAGAGCATAGAACGAATGGAGAAATTACTCATCCGTCAGACGCAAAAGCATGGAAACATTTTCAATCAATGTATCCAAGTTTTGCGTATGAGGTGAGGAACGTATACCTCGGATTATGTACTGATGGTTTCAACCCTTTTGGGAAGCACGGTAGACAATATTCGTTGTGGCCAGTAATTGTAACACCTTACAATTTGCCGCCATTTTTGTGCATGAGACGGGAATTCTTGTTCCTTAGCATTCTCGTTCCTGGACCAGAGCATCCGAAGAGAGCACTCGATGTATTTTTTCAGCCATTGATTTATGAGCTGCAAATGTTATGGGAGCATGGAATTGAGGCTTTTGATGTTTCTTGTCAGCAGAATTTTGTCATGCGGTCGGTACTTATGTGGACTATTAGCGATTTTCCAGTATATGGCATGTTATCAGGATGGACAACGCACGGAAGGTTATCATGCCCGTACTGTCAAGATAACACAGATGCGTTCCAATTGAAGCACAAGAGATCATAGGCGATTCCTACCAAGAGATCATCCTTATCGTAGGAGCACCTCATTGTTTAGGAAGAACATAATAGTAATTGATGGTCCATCTCCTAAGTTAGATGGACAGTATTTGTTGGATCAATTCAGAGATTTTGGTGCAGATAGTACCGTTGATTGTGGTGGTAATGGGCATCATCCAGTTGATGGTTATGGCAACATGCATAATTGGCACAAGAGAAGTATTTTCTAGGATTTGCCTTATTGGAAGGACCATCTTTTGAGACATAATCTGGATGTCATGCACATTGAGAAGAATTTTTTCGACAACATTATAAACACCGTTCTCAATGTCCAAGGGAAGACGAAGGACAATCTGAAGTCTAGATTGGACTTGCCAGACATTTGTTTTCGTAGAGCACTACATGTGACAGAGAACGGGAAGCCTCCGGTCCCGGCTTTTCGTTTGGATTAACAAGCAAAGGCCGCGTTTTTTGACTGGATTGCCGAATGTATTAGATTCCCGGATGGATACACATCTAACCTTTGGAACTGCGTTGATCATGGAGAAGGAAAGTTTACTGGGATGAAGAGTCACGATTGTCATTTGGTGATGCAACGCCTCCTTCCATTTTCCTTTGCATACCTTCTACCACGTAATGTCCACGAAGCAGTTGCAGGTATACAATCATTAAAATAAATTTTAAATACTTTACACAATAGTATAGTAATAATTTTTTTTATTCATTTATTATGCATATTATGCAGGGATTGGTGCATTTTTTCGAGATATATCTTCGCGGTCTTTTATATCAGACGGTATCCGTAACCTTGCTAATAATATACCCGTCATCCATTGCAATTTGGAGAAGATATTTCCGTCTTCCTTCTTTGATGTTATGGAACATCTAACAATTCATCTCACTCGAGAAGCAGAGTTTGGGGGCCCGGTTCAGTACCGTTGGATGTATCCTTTTGAACGGTATATGTTTCATCTTAAAAAAAGGGTAAAAAATTTGAGCAAAGTGGAGGGTTCTATTGTCGCTCAGAGCATCAATGAAGAAACCTCACATTTTGCGGAGTTCTACTTTTCATCACAAGTCAAAAAAAAGAGTCGTAGACCAGCTCGACATAATGACGGAGGCGTACTACCACATTATCCAGTTGATGTTCCTCATTTATTCTTAGAAATTGAACGACTTAGTGGACAAGGTAAGAAGCGGAGACTTTCAGCACAGGAGCGCAATCATTTGCACATGTATATTCTTATAAACTGCGACGGCATTGAAGAATATGAGAGGTATTATATTGAACGATTTATTTTACTTTACTTATCTTTAATTGATTATATATTTGTTAACGTGATGATCGCTTCAATATCACAGATATATATGGCATATCAACGCTTTTACATTTTCGACAAAAGAGTGAATTAGCTCAAACAGGAGGAGTTCGACGCTGGTTAAGAGATTATGTAAGTGTTTTAATTGCCTGGTTTTTAACTATCATATGTGAATGATTTATTTTACTAAGTTTAGATTTTATTTGTGATCATCAGAGTAAGGATAACGGACAAAGATTTCCCACGGTTAAGAAATTCGTATGCTTTTTCACTAGCCAATGCACATCATGTGAGGTATAGCACACGGGGTATGCTATTATTCTTCGATGATGAGTGAGACAACTTCAGGTGTATCTACTCAGTCCGTGATCTTATATACTAGGTGTCGTGACGTAAGATTTTAAATGTTCAATATGAATGCTCTGAGATACGCTGCATTTTTGCGAAAGTGGTACCACCCATTTAGAATATGCGAGTGACCACCTGTTACATCAATAAATGAAGGCAACCTAAATACGATCATTTTGACTCTGCTTCACAAGGCATCAGGTTTGTTTTTTCTTTACATTAATATTTAAATTAGTATTTTTACATTCTCGTGGTTAAATTTGTATATTACTTTATATATAGGTATGTTATATTTCCTATCCTCGTGACAAACAAGCAAGATCCATGGGTTATAGTCACATCGATAAACCCTAGTGGTATAAGGATGTCCGATCATGAACCCTCCAACAAAGCTATGTAGGTTCTGGGTTCAAAGCATTCCTCGAGGCATTCCTTGTTGTTGATTTCACCGTATACATGGACGATCGGTATTTGAGATTCAAAGGAAGAAGTGACGAATTTGGGGAAAAACATCTAGTTCAGAGAATCGATTACCATCATCTGATTCAGATTAGTTTTAATTACTTTAAATTGTAATAAATGTACAGAAGGTCATTCAGATATTTTTGCTGAAATGTATTGGCACATCGATCCTTTCTGGAATGTATTAGTGATTTCGATATCAGATTCAAGCCAAATTAGCTTTATAATTCTCCAAAGATTTGCAGATTTTTTGTCTCTTAGTAAGTCTAATGACAGTGGCTTTATCCATGATCAAGTTAAAATATTTGTTTATTGTTAATTAAATGATCACAAAATTTTGAATATATATCCGTCGGAAACCCGACGGATGTGTACTTATGATTATATAAAATGTTTAGTTTTCGTTTTATTTATTTTATTTACACATCCGTCGGAAGTTTCCGACGGATATATTTAAAATACAAAACATTTACATCCGTCGGAACTCCGTCGGAAATTTTGAAAATTTCGGAATATTTTAAATTTTCGGAAAATTTTGTGTTTGTATACAATTTGTTGATATTTCTTTAATTTTCAAATTACTAACGATTTTATCGTATTTCCATGGCGAGGACGCACTACGTTGGGCGATCCCAAGGCCGCGCCTCTGGTTCTCGGCCACGAGAACCACGACTGGCGGATCGAGCTGGAACTCAAACCTCGACCAGCAATCCGCAGCTCGAAGCCGGATTAGCATCGAGGAGCTAGTCCAGCAGCCCAACCGGAGCCATTGCATCCGTCTCGACCCGAAGTTTGAAGACAGGACTTGGTAAGTGAAATTTTGATTTTTATTTCAATTTTTTTAATTTTTAAATCTAATTAAACGGACTTAATTCTTTTTTTAATTGTTTTCAGGTTTAAGTTGTCGATGAGATCACAAATATTTTACGGAGATCCACAACATTGGATAAACCGACGAGAAGTACTCTGACATACCGAAAGAGGAGAAGGATTTCAGGGCACCGAATTTCACGGTAAAGAAATTTTTCTATTTGTATTTTTTTCTATTTTCTCAATGTTAATTTCAATACTAATTTTACTAATTTTTAATATTGTAGAAGAGTTCACGTGGCACTATACCTTACGCCGCAAGTACTTGCCCAATTCGACAGATATGCATGCTTCGCTCGAAACACATGCACGAGTGGAAACAAAAGTGGAAACAAGCCGGGACCTCGACGACAATTATCTGAAGAGCTGAGTTGGAGCAAGCAAAGCGCAGGCTTTCCGAAATAAACTCAAGAACCGGAAGAGCAATCAAGGAGGGGGATTTACATTCATAACGGCGCAAAGACCGCCGAACGGAAGTTATGGAAATGGTCAGTATAAATTTAATTTTTAATTACTATAGGTTTATTATTATTTACATAACACCATTTTACAGGCTTAAAAGAGAGTATTAACTACCTTAGAGTGATCGAAAGCAGGCACACCAACAAAAAACTGCGATCCGTGATCCCGGCAGTCGTCTGAGAAGAAGAAGTTAGTGGATCGGGAACAAGAATTTGACTCACACACTCTCGACTGCCGTCCTCAAACGAAGTTATCCCGGAAGAGATCAACGACATTGTCCTCAAGTGTGTTGTTTTCCGTTATTTTTTTTCAAAGTTTAAATACTAACATTATTTTTCTATTTTCATAGAACTGAAGGTCAAAGGACGCTTCGCTGTGACTTCCGACCAGAATCGTTTCTTCCTCTCGCTACCGGTACAGATGAGATCGAGCAGCCACCCAAACGGTGAAAGAACGCGACACTGAGGTCGAAGTCGCTTAAGTCCCGCTCAATCAACAACATGGAGTTTTCATGCGAGCAACGCATGAGGGCATTTCCTAATCTTGATCTCTCTTCGTCTAGACAATCTTCCGTTGATCGCTTTTTCTTTATTGTTCTAACAATAAAATATTTTGTTTATTGAATTTTTTTTTATGACATTGAATTTAAATTTTTAGTTTTTATTACATTTTTCATAAATTTCCTATAAATTTTTAATTTTTATTATATTTTCTATTTATTTTTATTTATTTTTTGTTATTTTTTAATTATTTAAAACAATTGCAGAAAATAGTTTATTATTTAAATAAATTCTAAAATTCAATTGAATATCCGCCTGAAATCCGAAAGGGCATCGGAATTCGCCGAAAAAGGTCGCCGAATCGTTTCCCACAGATTTCTGACGTTATCTTACGACCTAACTTCCGTCGGAAACTTAGCTGTTGGAAATCCGTCGGAAACTATTCCGACGATATGTTCCGACAACACTTCCGTCGGAAAATACCCCGTCGGTAATCCGTCGGAATATTCCGACGATTTTTCGATGACCAAATTCCGTCGGAAGTGTCCGACAGATTTCCGACGGATAACAATTTCCGACGAAGTGTAACCGATGGAACATATCCGTCGGATTTGGTCTTTCCACGGATATATGCCGAAATATTGTATTCTTGTAGTGGTTGGATAAAGAGGTGTCGCCTTATTAGAAACCGAGGTGGTGGGGGTACCAGCAGTGGTGGTCGAGAAAGGTGGACGAGGAGGTCCGCGGTGGTGGAGTGTGTCGGAGGTGACTGCTCGAACAAAATCAAAAGCAGAGTGCAACGGAGACTTAATTATAAGGCCCCATGGAGTGATAACATTGGGCTCAGAATCCATTCTGGACAATATCAAAAGCAACGTCGCCTTATCAAGTCCGAAGCCCATTAGATTGGACAGAGGCGTTGGTGATGTGGGCTTGAAGAGGCCCATCTCTCCTGAGTCGAGATCCCGACAGAAGCGAGGATCCGAAAGCCACTCTAGTCGAGAGTCGAGGATGGTGAAGGCGGAAAGTTGGCACAAGGCGATGCAAGTTTTCCGTCAAGAAGCCGAGAAAGTTCTTCGGCACACAGCCGAGAAAGTCATATCCCGAAATGGATAAGAAGAAAGAATGTCGAAAACAGAGCAGGAGAGGAAGAGGAGGAAGAAAATCGCCGAGATGGAGATCCCTGAGCGACGACGGCGGTGGCCGCCGCCGCCCAGAGACGGTGGCTGGAGTACGTTTCTCAGACTTAGGCGAGAGAGCTAGAGAGAATCTTTTTTCGGCAGTTTAATATTTTGTTCGTTTTTCTTTTAAATTAGAAGATGTAGTTTATTATTTCTATATTACATTCTGTTATTTCATTGATTTGTGTTATAATATATATATATATATATATATATATTATACTAATTTATTTTTTATATAACGTCTAAAATCGTTTAGATTTCGATTAAGCGTCCTAGACACTGAATAAATATATTGAGTAGATCATAAAAGATTGTAATCAAGATTCTTCTCTTTCTATTTCTTTTGTTGCTTTAAAGATCTGGTCAACTTCCTTTGTTGCTTTTTTTTAATTATATTTCTTTTGGCATTCGGCTTATCTTAATTCTCTTTGACAGACCAACAGGCCTGACATACGCAATTTATCAATTAGAAAGCCATCCACAAAAGGGTCCGTTCATCTAACACTTATAATATCGGCTTCAAGCAACTATCGATGTAGTTTGAGAACCTATCGCATAAAGTTTGACTATTGTGATAATCTATTGCCAATTTTTTCACATTATCAATTTACATAGGAAGTCCTGAGAGAACAACATCAGCTGGAAATGGACCTAAGGGCTGAAAGCTTCAGACTCTCAATCCAGGTAATTCCATTACTTATAAACGGATTCATGTATCTCACAACTAGTTATATTCATTTCTTTTTAATCAATGGTGTAATTTTTTATTACTGCAAAGATTATATAGGAAAGTTATACTAAGTTAATTACTCATATAGAATTGATTTATATTTATGATATTTGTTTTTTTATAATCATATGTAAAATAAGAAAGAGTAAATAATGAACATCAATCAGTACAATATTAATTTAGTATGAAAAATATTATTATTACTTGAGCCACTAAAAAATTCTAAACTCAATTGACGTTCTGATATTTAAAAAATTAAGCTCAATTAATATATATTTTTAAATTAAATATGATAATTAAAATATTGAATAGCTGAATTTCTCAATATGAAAGGGTTGACATGTCAAAAAATTAGTAACTGTTAGAAAATATCTAATTATTTAATATTATTATGTGAAATATTGTTTACTTAACCGACATAACTAAGTCGGCTAATTCTCCTATATATAGAGGGTGTAAGCATCAGTTGTAACTCACTCGAAAAAGTCCATAAAGAAACAATAATACAAAGTTATCATCACACTCTTCTTTTCCCTCTCGACATCCACCTAAATAATCTCTCACTTTCATCATAAATCAAATAATATAACAAAATATTATATATAAATATTAGTATATTCAAAACACGTTATCAGCACGAACCGCTCCGATCTAAATTCGAACCGATTTGTCTCCCATCTAAAGGTAACGACCTAAGGTATGATTTAATTTATTATTGAATCAATTTAAATTCATATATTATATGGAAGGTTATACCTCCTAAATTTCATGGAAGGCTCTGCCTCCTCACTTATATGGAWGGCTATGCCTCCTAAATTGATATCTTATAATTTATGATTTAAATTATTTTATTATATAATTTATGGTTTAAATTATTTTGTTATTTACATAAATTTATATGTTATTATATATTTGTAGATATCATGTCAAATTTGGCAAAGCTCGATATCGCTGCCCTTGATATATCTGAAAATAATTATATGACATGGGCATTAGATGCAAAGATGCATCTAAAAAGAAGTTTCTGATGCATCATTGACAAAAACGGTCCCGGAAGATAAAAGCGAAGGGCTGATATTTTTACGCCACCACCTCCATGACAATTTAAAAATTGAATACATCACGAAAGAAGATCCTGCAGATCTTTGGCAATCACTCAAAGATAGGTTTGATCACCAAAAATATGTGATCTTACCAAAAGCTAGACATGAGTGGTTGAACCTCCGGTTTATRGATTATAAAAGTGTAGGTGATTATAATTCCATTGTTCGAATTACTTTATGATGTTATGGAGAAAAATAACGATAATGATATGATTGAGAGACTCTCCAAACATTTCATCATGTGAATGTATCACTACAACAACAATACAGACAAAGGTTATACTCGGTATTCGGAGTTAATGAATACACTAGTGCGAGCAAAATAATGAACTCGTGATGTTAAATTATAAGACTCTCGCTCAGACGAACATTCCCTGAATGTCGCATCATCATCCCGTGATAATTGGCAAGGACAAGGCGACGAAATAGGTCGTGGTCGCGACGGGAAGGTGGACAAGGAAGGTGATTCAACAATAATAGTTACAACGCGGGAAAGGCCAACAAAAATAACAAGAAAAACGATAATGCAACACTATCCAAAAAGAAAATATATGTTACAGATGAATGAAAGGCCATTGGGCACATGCCGACGCCTAAACATCTTGCCGATCAAGAATCCCAAAAGGCAAAAGAGAAAAATGGCGAAACTAATTTCGTCTCTGATGAGCCTGAACCTTCCTATGATAATACTCATCTAGATATGGCGGATTTTCTCATTGAACCGAATGATGTTAACGAGTAATAAGATGAGTAGGACAATGTAATATAATGTAATATATTGTCTAAGGTCGATGTAAAATAATGTCTTCCTGAAWAAGACTATAAAATAAAAAGTTTAATGTATAATATATTTTATATTAATATAATGTTTAATATTATAATTAAAATGAACCATTTTTATTAATAATACAAGCGATTACAAGGAGAATTATTACATAAAATAATAAAACGACATTAACAATAAACTCTCCGTGGGTATACTCCCCAACGAAGAGACCATAAATACAAACAATAATTAAAACAAAACAAAGCATTAAACAAAATCTAAACATCTTCAAAACTAAAAACTAATTGAATGAGAAAGGATGAGATTTTTGTGTGAATAAATGAATGAATGAAAGAATGTATTTATAGATTGAAAAATACTATTACTACCGTTTGAAAAAGAAAAAATAAAAATAAAATTCATCATAGCCGTTGGTCACAAATCTGACCGTTGGTGATGTATTAAAAATCGATCTGAAATTTTATATGATCAGTTGAATTTTAACAGTTTCGGATAAAAAAATTTCAAATTTTTATCAACATTTTTGGATAAATATAATAAATATTGTTTTGATATTTTAAACATGTTTTTAATGTATCTGTTCTTATTTTGACCCAGAAGATGTCAAAATTTGTGAATGAAGATGAAGATATATGTCTGGCAGATAGTGCGACCACGCACACGATATTAAAGGATAAAAAATATTTCTCCGATCTTAAATTAAGAGAAACTGGAGTGAATACTATATCGGGAAATGCAAAAATTATTATGGGTTCCGGAAGAGCCCAATTCTCAATGCCAAGGGGAACAAAGTTTGAAATAAATGAGGCATTATATTCCCCCAAGTCTTACAGAAATTTGTTAAGTTTTAAAGATATCCGAAAAAATGGATATCATGTGGAAACCAAGAATAAATATGGCATTGAATATCTTTGCATTATAACAGTGGTTTCGGAGAGAAAATATATATTAGAAGAACTGCCAGCTTTTTCTTCTGGATTATATTCCACAAAGATTAATATGATTGAATCATATGCCACGGTAAACCCAAAGTTTACCGATATATTTAAAGTATGGCATGAAAGACTGGGTCATCCTGGTTCAATCATGATGAGAAAAATTGTGGAAAATTCTAGTGGCCATCCATTGAAAGACCAGAAGATCTTTCAATCAAATGAATTTTTATGTGATGCATGTTCTCGGGGAAAACTCATAATTCGGCCATCACCAGCTAAAATTGGAAATGAATCACCACAGTTTTTAGAAAGAATACATGGTGACATATGTGGACCAATCCACCCATCGTGTGGACCATTTCAATATTTTATGGTATTAATTGATGCATCAAGTAGATGGTCTCATGTGTGTCTTTTGACGACACGAAATATGGCATTTGCCAGATTTATTTCCCAAATAATCAGGTTAAGAGCACAATTTCCTGATTATACTATCAAGAAAGTAAGACTTGATAATGCTGGTGAATTTACTTCACAAGCCTTTAATGATTATTGTATGTCACTGGGGATTGATGTTGAACATCCAGTGCCCCACGTTCATACACAAAATGGTTTGGCCGAATCTTTGATTAAACGGTTGCAATTAATTGCTAGACCGTTAATAATGAGAACAAAACTCYCAATTTCTGTATGGGGACATGCTATCTTGCATGCTGCAGCGTTGATTCAAATTCGACCAAGTGCATATAATAAATATTCCCCATTACAATTAGCATCTGGTCAGCAGCCAAATATATCGCATCTCCGTATTTTTGGATGTGCAGTATATGTACYTATTGCACCTCCCCAACGTACAAAAATGGGACCCCAACARAGATTGGGTATTTATGTTGGTTATACGTCACCAAGTATAATTCGTTATCTTGAGCCACAAACTGGTGACTTGTTTACAGCTCGTTTTGCTGATTGTCATTTTAATGAAAACGAGTTCCCATCGTTAGGGGGAGGAATTCGAGAAATTCCAAGGGATATTGCATGGTATACACCATCGTTGATATCTCTGGATCCTCCTACGAAACAACGTGAACTCGAAGTGCAGAAAATTGTACATTTACAAAATATGGCAAACGAGTTACCAGACGGGTTTGTGGATACGAAAAAGGTGACAAAATCTTATATACCGGCTGCAAATGTTCCATCAAGAATTGAAGTCCCACAGGAACAAGATGCTAATAAAATAAATGAGCCTAAAGTTCAGTTAAAGAGGGGGAGACCTATGGGTTCTAAAGACAAAACTCCCCGGAAGAAAAAGGCTATGGGAGAGTTAAATTCACATAAAGAGGTTCCTGAAGAAACCCAAAATGAGAAAAGTCCAGAAGACTTAAATGAAGTAGTTTCCGAAGAACTACCAAAAGAAAATATCTCTGAAGAGGGACATGAGACAGGAAAATATGAGATTTCCATAAACTATGCTCAAAATGAAAAAGTATGGRTAAKAAATGATATTAATGATAATAATGGAATTTTCTCATTTTCTGTATCCAAAGAAATTGATAATGAAAATGATGATCCAGAACCGAGGTCCATATCAGAATGTCGGAAAAGATCTGACTGGGAGAAATGGAGGATGGCCATGCAAAATGAATTAATCTCCCTTAATAAAAGAAGTGTTTTTGGACCCGTGGTCACTACACCAAAAGGTGTGAAACCTGTAGGATGCAAGTGGGTATTCGTGAGAAAACGAAATGAAAATAATGAAGTCACAAGATATAAAGCCCGACTTGTTGCCCAAGGTTTTTCTCAAAGACCGGGAATTGATTATGAAGAAACATATTCTCCGGTAATGGATGCAATTACGTTCAGATATTTAATGAGTTTGACAGCATCCCAAAATCTAGAAATGAATCTTATGGATGTAGTGACAGCGTATCTATATGGATCACTTGATAATGAAATATATATGAAAATCCCAGAGGGGATGAAACTGCCTGAAGCATTGAGTTCAAAGTCTACGGATATATGTTCGGTCAAATTACAACGATCACTTTACGGATTAAAACAATCCGGGCGCATGTGGTACAATCGTTTAAGCGAATACCTTTTAAAGAAGGGTTATGTGAATAATACGATATGTCCATGCGTTTTTATAAAGAAATCCTTGAACGGATTTGTGATAATCGCTGTTTATGTTGACGACTTGAATATAATTGGAACTCATAAGGAGATTGAAGAAGCACGAAATGATATGAAATCAGAATTTGAAATGAAAGATCTTGGAAAGACAAAGTTTTGTCTTGGACTCCAGATAGAGCACCTCCAAGATGGAATATTCGTGCATCAATTAAATTATACCAGAAAACTTCTTAAACGCTTTAATATGGATAAAGCAACTCCTTTGAGTACTCCAATGGTGAATAGACCGCTCAATGTTGAAAAAGATCCATTTAGACCATGTGAGGATAACGAAGAAATTTTGGGTCCTGAAGTACCCTACATGAGCGCTATTGGTGGACTCATGTATCTTGCAAATTGCACACGACCAGATATAGCTTTTGCTACTAATCTTCTTGCAAGATATAACTCATCTCCCACACGAAGACATTGGAACGGAATAAAACATATTTTCCGTTATCTCCAAGGTACAATTGATTTAGGATTATATTATCCTAGAAATTCAAAATCGTGTCTAGTTGGTTTTGCAGACGCAGGTTATCTATCGGATCCACATAAAGCAAGATCCCAAACTGGATATATATTTACTATAGGAGGGACTGCGATCTCATGGCGTTCTCAAAAGCAAACACTTGTCGCTACTTCATCTAATTATGCAGAAATTATAGCACTCCATGAAGCATGTAGAGAATGTGTGTGGCTCAGATCGATGATCCAACACATTCAAGAAGCCAGCGGTATAACTACAAGCAAAGAACCGACAACCATATTCGAAGATAATTCTGCATGTGTTACACAAGTTAAGGAAGGTTATATTAAGAGCGACAGAACGAAGCATATTCCACCAAGATTTTTCTCTTATACTCAAGAACTCGAGAAGAATGGTGAAGTCAATATTAAATACGTTCGCTCCTGCGACAATTCAGCAGATCTTCTTACAAAGGCGCTACCCACCACAATGTTCAAAAAGCATGCTTATAGCATCGGGATGCGTCATCTACGAGATTTATAAGGAAAAGTATTTTTCTAGAGGGAGAATATGTTACTGTACTCTTTTCCTTATCATGGTTTTTATCCCATTGGGTTTTTCCATACGTTTTAACTAAGAGACATATTAAATAATTAAGGGGTAGTGTTAGAAAATATCTAATTATTTAATATTATTATGTTAAATATTGTTTACTAAACCGACATAACTAAGTCGGCTAATTCCCCTATATATAGAGGGTGTAAGCATCAGTTGTAACTCACTCGAAAAAGTCCATAAARAAACAATAATACAAARTTATCATCACACTCTTCTTTTCCCTCTCGACATCCACCTAAATAATCTCTCACTTTCATCATAAATCAAATAATATAACAAAATATTATATATAAATATTAGTATATTCAAAACAGTAACACTATAGTTATATTATCTAATTAGGTACGTACGTTACATTTTTGTGGGATAAAATACTTGAACAAACTCAAGAATATCTTGATAATTATAATTGGAGCCATAAAATACTTACAGCAATAGCCTTTGAAACTCTTTCTATTAATTTGCGAATTTTCTCATACGCCTTTAAAATTCTTATCTTCTATATGCGTGCTTGTTTTAAAAAAATCTTTTCCATGACTTCTATGAAAAAAAGAAACATAACCTTTTGTAAAGAATTAAAACATATAGTAAAAAGATATAGAATTTTTTTTGTTGGCAGCTAAAAATAGATATAGAATTTAAACAACGAATATGACATATTATATTAACCCATAGAAAGTCTTAGCTTCAGATTGTGCCTTCCATTATGTTTTAATATAATTTTAAAAAGTGTAATAAAAATGGTGAAATATGAGATAGGATACGAAAGTATTGTAAAAGATCTGACAGAAAAATAATACAATAGAATAATAAAACCCTGAGCAGAAAAATTTGTGGGGAAGAAAATAGAGGTCGAATGTGGCGCAGGTGATTTGAGAGAGAGAGATAGGAGCTGCCATTAGAATATTAGATGATAGAAAACAGCCGCCATTTTGTTTAGCCCAAAGTCTGTTTCTCTCGACAAACAACCTTCTCACCTCTCACTTCTCATCAGTCAAACAATTTAAAAAATATTATATTTCGACGTCAATTTGCTACTACATATAAATACTCCAAAAGAAATTTGTACAATATAAGCTACTACAATTGCATCTTTTTTATTCATATCATGAGTAATTTATCTCCAACGAATATAACAACAATTAGTATCCGCTGCTCACTACAACTCACTAACGCTCGAAATATTGAAACTAAACGTTGCTACCGAAGGTAATCAGATTGCTAGTTCAAGCTGCTAAAATTATTAAAACGGATAAAAGTTGACTAACCTGATGGTCGAACACTCTATGTCACTTGTAGATCTAGGTTTCGAACCTTCACATGTGAAACTTAAAATATGGTTTTAATGTTAGTTTTTTAATTGAGTTTAGTTTTGTATAAGTTATTAATTTATGTATAATATATTGCAAATGAATTAGGTGTTATAAAGTCATTCGTATAATTATAAAGTCATAACCGTTAGTTAATTATGACATGTGTCTGTTTGAAAAGTCATATTTCTTCACTTACGTCGGTTAGCATTATATATATACTTTTGTAAACAAATCAATAAACGTGTGTGTGTTAATATATAAAAGTTTTTTTTTCATCTCTTGAGTTTACGTAAACGTGTTTATCATCTTTGCTCTGTGTACAACGAAACAGAGTAAGGAAGAGTATCTAAATTCCAACATGGTATCAGAGCCTTACCGATACTAGGCCTAACAAGAGAAGAAAGTTACAGAGACGATGGGGGGAACATCACAACAACTGATTCCGATCTTCAATGGCGAGGCCTATGGGTTTTGGCAAATCAAAATGAAGACGATCCTAAAGACGAGAAAGCCTTGGGATGTAATTGAAAATGGAGTATCAGCGGTTGTTTCTACAGTCGTAAACACACCAGCGATGACTAAGAATCAAGAGGATCTAGTCGTGGAGGATATGATGGAGCAAACGAAGGATCTAACTTCGTTGCCGGTGACAGAATCGATAGGAACTCTGAAAGCGCAAGAAAAACATGTAGAAGTCCGAGTAGAACGATCAACGGAAGGAGCGTTCTATAGAAAAAAGTTTGTTTCAAAGTTTGAAAACAAATATGGCGACAAACGTCAAAAGAAGGCCGAGAAACGGTGTGGCGTTTGTAAGTGTGACAATCACAATGAGAGTGACTGTTGGAGAAAGCAACACAGGGATGTTAGCTTGCCTAAAGGTGTAAGGTGCTTTGTGTGTAACAATCCAAGGCACGTGGTGAAGAACTGCAAGGTTAGGAAGGCCGAGAGAGCGAACCTAAGCCTAGAAGAACTAGATGATGAACACGATGAGAGTCACATGTTGTTCAGTGCGGTTGAAGAAGAATCATCATCAAACGTGAATGATGAAACATGGTTAGTTGACAGCGGATGCACTAACCATATGATCAAGGAAGTTAAATATTTCATCACTCTTGATCGGAGTATAAACGTTCTGATCAAAGTGGGGAATGGTCAACGTGTAATGACGGCGGGAAAAGGAAACATCCAAGTGATGACAAGCCAAGGAGAGAAGATAATCAAAGAGGTGTTCCTAGTGCCGAGTTTAGCGAGAAACCTATTGAGTGTTTCTCAAATGGAATCAAATGGATACATAGTCTTATTTGAAGACAATAGATGCCTCATCAATGATCCTCAAGGAGGAAGAATATTGAACATTAAGATGAAGCATAAGAGTTTTCCATTCAGATGGAATAACTCGAGGAGAAGAAGAATCTCCAAATAGACCAAGAAAATTTCGGTCTATCAAATGAGATAATGTATCGAACCGATCAAATAGAGGAGATGGCTCAAACACATGAAGCGTGTTTGATGATGAATGAAGCCGTAAAAGAAAAAAAATTTAGAGAAACCATGGAAGAAGAGATTCAAATGATTGAAAAGAATGGTACGTGGCAAATGGTCAAGAAATCAAAAGATAAGCGTTAAATGGATTTATCGCTTAAAGACAAATGCAAGTGGAGAGCCTATAAAGCATAAAGCAAGGCTAGTGGTCAGAAGGTTCGAAAACTTAAGAAAAAATTTAGGTGTGAAAACAAAACTCAATTAAGAGGGAGTGTTAGTTTTTTAATTGATTTTAGTTTTGTATAAGTTATTAATATATGTATAACATATTGCAAATGACTTAGGTGTTATAAAGTCATTCGTATAATTATAAAGTCATAACCGTTAGTTGGTTATGACATGTCTTCCGTTTGAAGAGTCATCTTTCTTCACTTACGTCGGTTGGCAATATATATATATTCTTGTAAACAAATCAATAAACGTGTGTGTGTTAATATATAAAAAAAAATTTCATCTCTTGAGTTTACGTAAACGTATTTATCATCTTTGCTCTGATTTCTTGTGTACAACGAAACAGAATAAAGAAGAGTATCTAAATTCCAACATTTAAAACCAATAACTACTTCAGAAACAAGAAATAAAAAAAAGTAAACTAATAAGACGATGTATTGGCAGATTGAACCTGGAGAAGGTGGTGAAAGCAATCAGCTGCTGTCGGTCGGTTCTCTTGGTTCGGTTCCAAACACTTCCCCTGAAGTTCTCTCAACATCTTTGGCACATTACTCAATCCACACGTCTTTATCATATAACCCACTCCCCAAACATCCACTTTCACCGCATGCAATCCTCTCTCCATCTCCGGTGCGTGTCTCCCACGCTCCTCCTCCTCAACCGCCTTAGCTACAGGACGGTGCGGGTTAAGCTGCGGGGCCTCAACAGCCACGTCGAACCCGCAAACGAACCAATCCGTGTCAGTTGTTGTTGTGGTCATCGCCGTGCTTCTCATTACATTATCCCATCCCATGTCACGATGCATGAACGAAAGGTCGTGAAGCGCAACGAGCGCTTTAGTCACACACATCAGCGAGTCGATGAGCTGGTCAACGTTTCGTGGTTTAACTCTGATTCCACGTGGCTCAAAACTCAACGACAGAACTTTCTCGCATGCCCTATCCAAATGCTCCGCGTGTGGAACTCTTTGGTCGAGAAAATCGTAGATTCCTTTCACATCAATCCATTTTCTCTTGCTTGAGTAATACTTAGTCACCGTGTGAGGCGTTACTTCGGTCACATAATCTCCATGATCGGTTCTCTCAAAGTCGTTGTAGCATAAAGGCCTCGTAGTGCACCGATCCGCAAGCAACGGTAAAAGGGAAGCGAGACGGTAACAAGGAACCAATGCCTTGATTCGATCGGACGGTGATGAGACGTTGAATGAATAAAGATCGGTGCAGATAACTCGATCTTGTGATGATAGGCTCAAAGCGCAGAAAGTTACCGTGAACCCTATTGCATGATATCCAAGAATGTATGGAAGATCATTGTACGACCAAAGAATCTTCTCGACCAATAGAGAAGAAGGATCAGCTGCACCTTCTCGTACCTTATCAGCCTCTTCTCCTCTCCATAACCCAAATCCTTTTAAGAATCCCATCACGTTTGGCCACTGATCTTGTACGTTTTCAACCCAAGACGACGAGTCTGGTTTACGCAAAACCACCATTTCACAAAATTTTGAAACCATCCGGTTAATGCAGTCGTCCCAAAGAGGAATCAGCGAGTCTTTGCTTGAGATAAGGAATCCGTAATTAGGGTTTAAGCGAGACATTATTGGGCCGATGATATCGTATGTAATTGCTCTACAATCTAGTAGCTCGGTGGAGGAGATGGAGAAGAAGAGTTCTTTTCCCGGCGGCAAGTCTTTGTAGACGTCTGCCCGGAGAGGAAACCGGAGATTTTCCGGCGGTGGTTCTTGGAGATACCGTGCAAGCTCAAATAAACTCGGAAGATTTCCCGCTGGTACACGCAATTTACTCAAGCAATACTCCGATGGGTCTTGGAACTCCAACGTTGCTGTTTTAGCATTAGTTCACATGTTAATAATATAAGTAATGCGAATTTAATTTAAGCTATAAGATTCGAAATGAATTTACATTTATAAATGGGTTCTGAGAGTTGAAGCTGAGCTCGATCAAACAAACCTGCCACATTAACTAAAAAAAAATAAACATATTATAAGCTTCGAGAGTTGCATTGTTTCCCCCCTTTAATTTTGTATATTTATCGCAAAAGGTTTTAACTTGTACATTTTCTCCCTCTATAAAAATTAAGTTCCTCTTTAATTTAGTATCTTAAGGATTATTGAAATATTCTTAATATTTCTCGCTGATTAGAGAGATTCATTGATTGGTTTCCTCATTAATTTGGTAGCCAACTTAAAATTGTATATTTTATCACTAATTAAACGAATGTATATATATGTGTGGTACCTGAAGGTGAAGGAGCAGATGATGAAGTTGACCTTTGTCTTCCGAAGACTTTAAGATGTTGACCAGAAATAAATTTATCCAAAGAAAATCCCTTGAGAGGTCCATCTTCGAAGGATTCCATTGTACAAGCCACCATGGAATCGTCCAAGTATGTGAGCTCGTCTGCATTCAAGAAACTCGACCCACTAACCCTAATTCTCCCATAATCAACCTCTCCTTCTTCGGCCCACAAGTTAACCGATTCCTCCCAAGTTAACCGTACTTTCCCAATACGGCGAAGATCTTTTATCGAGGAAGACGAAGAAGAAGAAGAAGGGATCATCTCGGAAGAAGGAATGTATATTGATTTATTAGAGAATAAACCTGATCCTCTAGCAATGTTGTGTGAATACGGATATTGAGGATAATCATCTCCAACTATTGATAATGCTAATCGCTTCGCTCTTCCTACAAAGTACGTAATTAATTTTACTCAAAAATTAATTTGATAGAAAAAGAATAACAAAAAAAAACAATCTTTAGAAAATTTCATGTTCCTTCAATTCTAATCAATAAGACCAATAAACGATCATACCAAACATAGTCTACAAGTCCAAAATACGCAATATGGCAAAATGTGACTATTAAATAATTATGCACTTTAGACAAGTCAATGAATAATAATAATAAAAAATTGTTATAGAAGAAAAAAGGTAAAATTTTACCAATGGACGAGATCATAGGGTTATTTTCAGTATCATATTCGTCTCTTGAAGTCATAAACGGTGGAGGATGAGGAGGAGGTAGTGCCTCAACAGACGGAGGCGTTGAGGTAACAGCCGCCGGAGCTGCTCCACCGCCGCCGCGGTTAATACTCGGAGCTCTGACACGTGGACCCATGAAAAGAGCCAATTCTTGATAGACTTCTTCGTCAAAAGACGCGGGAAGTCGATGTTGCTTCCTCTCGTAAGGAGAGAGCCTGAAGTAACTCTTACCGTATTTCTCTTTATCTCCGCATTTTTCCCACTCGTACACTTTCCTAAACTCACCAAGCATGTTGTCCCATTTCGTACCGGCGATTTTAGAGTCTCGGTTTATACCGTGTCGGTTTAGGAACTCGGCTACTTCCCTGTCTTTTTCCGCCCGGGTTTTGCCTCTTCCTTCGCCTGACCCAGATCCGGATCCGGACCCGGTTCCTTGGTTTTGATACTGGACTCTCCAGGCTCTTGCTAGCCATAGCATCTCGTTTGGTTTCCACACGGGGCTCACGTACTTGCCTTTTCTGAATTTATGTTGAAACGACTCCGTTTCGGATTGTTGTTGTTGTTTCTCGCTATTTGTCGCTTCTTGACCCGGCGGTGAAGATCCGGCTGTTTCGGTGGAAGATGCTGTTACCACGGCGGTGGAAGGTGTCGGCGATGAAGAGATTGTGGAGGCGGTTGGGACGGTGGAAGGAGATGGCAAGGCTTTCCATTGAGGAGGAGAGAGACCACCGGAAGTGCCAAAACGTGGTCGTTTGGGGATGACCGGAGCTCCGGGAGAAGAGACGGTGGGTATGAAGATCGGAGAAGGGTGGAAAGATTGGTGGTGGTGGTGGTGGTGGAGGAGTGATGGGTTTGGTGCTTGGTGATCGAGTGAAGAATCTTTAGGTGAGGAGATTTGATTCGGTGATGGTTTTGTAGCATCTCCTTTTGTTGTCTCACCCATTTCAAGAAGCACTCAAATTAAAGAGGAAATTAAAAATACCCCAAAATGAGTTTTTATTATTAAAAAGACAAAACAAAACAAAAAGAGAGAAGGGAACAAGAAGAACCAGAGAGACGATTAATAGTTTGATCTTTTGAGACTCAAGCTAGTTAGCTTCTCTGGTTTTTGGGGTTTATGAAGAGTGAAGACTATTAGGGTTTTTAGCTTTTTGGGTTTTGCTTTTTGCAGAAAAATGAAAACGAGTACTATTTTTAAAAGTATAAAAAGTAATTTAAATACAGAAAATGTTTCCAAGTTTTAATGAAGTATATTAATTTAAGCCAGTTTAGGTGGCAGTGGCACTCGTTGTAAATGTAACTGTGCTCTTTCTTTCCGTTGATTCTCTCTTTTTTTCTCTGGTTGCAAAAACTAATCAATCGGATTAATGCTACAAAGCAGCAAAAAAAAATATAGTGAAGAAAGAACTGGAAACGATAGAGAAATAGTTAGAATAACAAATAAAACAGTATACATTTTGATTGCTAGGTAAAGAATTGCCAATTCATTCCAATATATTTATTACTTTTCTCAAAAATTACAATACCTAATATGTCATTTAGTACAAAAGGACTTCAGTCAGCAGTCAGCACTCTCAAATAATTCATTGTATTTACGTGATAGAAAAAAAATATATAGATATATATATATATATATAGGAATACAAAGCAATTTATATAGAAATCAACACATTCCTTTCAAAAAATTGTAATGGGCTTTTGTTTCGGGAAAATAAAGTTGAAGTTAGGTCGGGTATTAATTCGACTAAAAATGTACTTTAGAGTAATCCAAGAGATCAAAGGATCGAGTGGCAGCTCGTATGGATAAATTATTAAGAACTGGCTTGGGCCTAAAGAAATGTATAGGCCAGATCGGCTCTAACCAACTGAAAAATAAACAATTTGTTTTAAAAATAGAAATTTATGAATACTCTTTGTTTACATTTTCATTTTTTCTTACATACATACGAATTTTTTGTCACAACTGAAGAAACTAAAACCCTAATAATTAACCTATATAACTCTATTATATAATACCATTTTTGTTGGTTATTTAGATTGTTTTTAAAAATATATAACGTTTTTGATGAACATATATATTGGTAAACGTAAACCAGATGCAAATATGGTGTTTGATGCAATTTGTAAAAAGCAAGTAGCACTTAAAATGTATATAGAATGTAGTCTATCAAATACCAAATGCATATCTTGTTTCCATATATAGAGACAGGTAGATCTACATATAGGTTTTATAAGAATTTGGATATTGTATGGTGATTTAAAGTCATTAACCAACAAAAGCATATTTTGTTTTGAATAAAAAGAGATGCATGTGGAACTTGGCAATGAATAAAGCACATCAGTTTAGCTAAGGCATCTTCAACAATGACTTCAAACTAAACTTCAAATATTTTATATTTTGCATAATAGTCCTCAGTATTAATCATGATTAACTAAAATCATAAAAAGTTCAAAACATTTACAATCATATCTTAAAAAATATTAGAACCAATATTAATTAATAAAATATTATATTATAATATAAACAAACTAAATTACATAAATTATAAATAAAATATAAAAGCAATTCGACAAAGATATTTCCATAATGTTCTCATATATGATTAATCAATGCATTTCTAAGTGAAAAATGTGTTCTTTATTTTTTTATCTATAGATTACGAGCTAAAAATATTAAAATAGGACACTTTCATTTATCGCCATATCAAATGTTGCCTCTAGTGATGACTTCGCATATCTAATCGGTGCGTTTATATCACGTTCATCCTCAATTATTATGTTATGCATTATAATGCATGCTGTCATTATATCATGCAATACCTCTTTCTTCCAATAACGTGATGATCGTGCTATGATATCAAACTTGGATTGTAGAACTCCAAATGCACGTTCAACGTCTTTTCGACATCCTTCTTGTCTTGCTACAAACAATTTTATCTTTGGACTTTGTGGATCACTTATAGTTTAAACAATAGTAGACCATTTCGGGTAAATTCCATCGGCTAAATAATAACCTATGTTATACTCCTTTTCCCCAATAAAGTAATTAGCTTCATGAACGGTATCTTGAGCAAGCTTTGAAAATAAATCAGATGACTTCAAAACGTTAATTTCATTGTTGTTGCCTAGCATACCAAAATAGGTGTACCATATCCATATATCGTAATCTGCAAAAACTTCAAGAATGATTGTGGACGACCCGCTACGGCCTGCAAATTGTTCTGCCCATGCAGTTGGACAATATTTCCACTTCGAGTGCATACAATCTAGACTTCCTAACATTCTAGGAAATCCACGTTGTTGGCCGATATTCAGAAGTTAGGCAACATCTTCTGATGTCGGTGTCCTGAGATACCGCTCCGAAATCAGTTCCACAACTGCTCTATAAAATCTCTTCATGTATTCTATTGTGGTGGAGTCTCTTATTTTGATGTATACGACTGTGGCATTAGAAGGCAAAACTAAATCAAAGTTTTAAATCTGATCACTTGTGGGTTTTGATGAAGGACATCCCAAAGGTTTTGGCCAGTACCAACATCGGTATTCCAGATATTCTAGATACTCCGTCATCACAATCTTTGGGAATATCTTCATTCTCAATAAATGTAAGCAGTGATGATGGTGGATCGGATTTATCACAACGTCCCATGGGATCAAAGAAAGCCAAACTCAAAAGGAAGATTGTTGAAGGTAGTAATTCAGTTCTTGATACTTTAGTTTCATCAAATGAACAAATCATAGATTTCTTAAAAGAAAATCAAACATTTAGGGAAAAAAGTTATGAGATAGCTAAATTACGTATAAACAATCAAACAAAAAAAAAAATTAGCTCTAAAAAAAAAGTTGGGAGAAGATCAATTATTGTTAAAAGATTTAGACCTATCGTTGATAGTAATACCTGTGAATTTATCCAATCCGAACAAGCACGAATCATACAAAAAAGGAGAATTCAAAACCAACAACTACAACAAGAACATCCGATTGTACCAAATTTTTATGGATAATATTTTGGTGATCTAAGAAAATCAAAATCATATTTACCCGAATATTAGTATTGTTGTAATATTTTATGATTTACTTTATGTTATGTTGTTTTGTTTTGTGTTTTTTATATCATTTTATTTTATGTTGTTTTGTTTTGTATTAAATTTACGTAATCTAATATTATTTTATTTAAATTTTTTTAGTAGTATTCTTTAAATATATTAACGACATTATAAGTAAAAAAAATGATTATTGATATTTTGTAATTTAACTACTAACTAATGCTTAAAAGTCAAAAATAAAACATTAAAATAAGATATTTATTATATGCATATTATGATTTATATGAACCTTATGATTATTACGTTATTTATTTACGTGAGAGTTAATAAAGTATTGTAAGAGTTAATATAGTAGGAGAAAAATATTTATAATATTATTTATGATATATGAAAATATAAAAATAAGAATTTCAAATTATAAAATTACATTTTTGAGAACTTCAAACTTTTGAAGTCGCCGGGAGGGCAAAAAAAAACTTCATTTGAACTTATTGTTAGAGCTGCTTTATTGTTAGAGATGCTCAAATATATATTTAACGTTGATGTCTGATTTTGACAACTAGAAAAAGGTATGAGACTCCATGATTGTCCTTAAGTCTGCAAACGCGGCGTAATAATTCATTTCTTTGCTTTTATTATTTTTGTTTTGACATTTTACTATTCATACATTTTTCAATAATTTATTTTGCGGTATTTTTGTTAAATTTTGGATAATTTGTTTGTTTTCATGAATTTTAACCAAGAAAGAAGTTTGGGCAAAAAAAATAATAATAATAATAAATAGCCGAGGAAAAAGGGACTAAGAGTGTGTGTTTGTGCGATAAAAGGGAGAGAGGAAGAGATGTGGACACATCGGTTCCATGCTTCTGCTCCATTGACTCTCATGCCAGTTTTGCCTTTTCCGAGTTTTTTGTTTACTTAATTGTTTAATATTTCTTATCAAATTCTAGTATAGGCTTATAGCATTACTAAAAATACTTGAAGTATTCAATATATTTTTGACTAGAAGTAGTTAAAAGATGTATCTTTTTACCTTATATTGTGTTGTCCAGCTCAACCCCACTTACCAAAGCAAGTAAGCAAGCTTAGCTCAACTTACTCAATGTACAACTACAAACTTAGTTCAGTTTAAATATAATTTAAAATAATTCAAACTCTCACTATTGTGTAATTTGGTAGTTTAAAAATAAAATAACAATACAGAAAATATTTCATAAAATAAATTGGTGAATTTAATTTTTGTGTCATATACATAGAGCATTCATTATCTAAGATCCCAAATTGTTATAATGTTGTGTTAATGTCTTTACTGGAATACCAAGGTTATATGAATCTCAAATTTGTATAAATAGCATCTCATGTATTTGCATATATGACGAATTTAATTATTCCACAGACATTTTAAATATCTTATATTATAAATGTTTACATTAATTTAAAGCAGATATTGATAAATATTGAACTCGAAAATTATATATTAATTCACAAATAACTCATAAATCTAAAACATGCCAGAACCGAATTCAATCAAGTCATATCATGATTAATAACCCATTTAAAAATCTTTCTCTGTTGGTGATAGATTGTAACACTAAATAATGCATAAATTATTTGCTAGATCACGACTCAAGTCTATTATACCCAAGTTTTGAAACCGGTTAATCCAAGACCCGATGTTTTCATATGGTTTGGTAATTGCAACTCAAGGACGGAAAAAACGACTAATAGAAGTTGAAGCCTGGATTATGAAGACATTTAAGCCTATCAATAATGTAATAACTTGCATTTAATAATGCCTTGAGGGAAATGTAATGAGGAAAAATAAAGTAGGATGTCTTAAATTTCACAAACCGTTAAAAACACAGAAAGACAAGTGAAAAATGATGGGCACGATCACCAACCAAACCATTAAAACTCATCTCTCTTTGCTATATCTCCAAATTTAAAAATTTAAAACCCTAGTGTGTCTCTCTCTCTCCCTCCCTATCTATCCTTTTCTCTCTCTAGGTCGGCTGCTGCTCACCTAATCACCATACACAAACACTCTCTCTCTCTCTCACACTTTCTTGTCATGAAAATTTTAATTTGTTATATGCATGAAATTAATTTATTGTTGCCCTAAAAGGGCACATACACATGCTCATGCCTCATCAATGGAGGTAAAATCAGCTTTTCTTGTTTTAACATTTATAGAAATAATGTGTCTTTGTTTCCACAACTATTTATAGGGAGGCATCACTTTCTTAGTTCTATTCTATCTTCTCAATCCTCGGCCTACCTCGATAGTTGATACTAGATAGTTGATACCATATCAACATTAATTTTTTTTTTCTGGATTTCCTTTATTTATTTATTTGGGTTTAGATATGTTTTGGCTTTAAATCTTATACACGTACTGTAATCGGCATCTTAGAAAAGTAGCAGAGTGGATCAAAAAAGAAGAAAAAGTGAGGGAGAAAATCTATATGGGCTGCTTTATGGAGATTATTCAATCATGGCTATATTATATGCATGCTTATCATGTGATAACATCAATAGCTAGACTTTGCTTTGCCTCGCGCGCGTATGGGCATATGAAATTATTTTTTGTCACTATATATTATAGGCATTTTGAGATTCGGTAATTTACAGAAAAAAAATGGTACAAGAAAACAGAAGTGGTACTTTGAATCACTCGGCATGAGCACAAAACCTTTCTCCAAAACAAGGATTCGAGTCAATCATCTTGCAAATCAGAACCTTACTTAACATTTATCTTTCAATTACAGGATAACCTTGGAGAAAGACCTTACACTTCACTAGATACTCGACAGTATCTCCAACACATGTTGTAACAAAATTATATGAGGATCTTCCTTGATCCTCTTGTCATTTACCTTGCCTTGATCCTCTTGTCATTTACCTTGTCCTTCTCCACTAGCCTTTATTATTAGAGTATAAGGGTTTTCATTGAGGACTTCTTTCACATCACTCCTATCACTACATTTCTCCATGCTCATCATAAATATTATATTCTTGAAATGCGCATGTCTCTCTATGGACTATGGTAGATCTTTTTTTGTCGTGCTAGCCATATTAAATTCCAAGACTTGATTTTCCATATGAAAATCAATTTTGCCTTTCTTCACATTAATTATAGCACTCGCAGTGGCTAGAAAGGGTATACTAAGGATGAGAGAGTCATGGTGCTCCTTATCTAGCTCTACGAAATATGAAAATTCTTGTGGCTCCTTATCTAGCTATAACACGATGAAGTCGAGGGGGATGTATAGGTTCCCAATTGAAAAGTGGAATATGTGAAAGAAACCAAGCCTGAATCTTCTGCCCGATTGTATTGAGATCCCATGCACCAACATGTTGTTAACAGTACCCAATAGCTTGATTTCATCGTTCGCAATTTCGCATGTTACATTTTAGTAATTGTATCTTCAATAAATCCCAGTTTGTTTTTCGTCTTGAAAGTATAGCGCGTTAGCTTAGAGGCTCACAATTTTTCCAGTAAATTGATTCGTGCAGATCACTTTTCCCATATCCGGTGAAGCATCTAGATAATAATCAGACAAAGTATTAAAGTCCTTGCTACTGTCTGTCGAATTTGAGATCATGATCACTAAAGACTCGATTACGTAGTAGTCAAAATTTATAAGTTTGCCTGTTGTGATTTTAAATTATAGATTTTGGACTAACTCATATTCTTATACTACAAATATATATAAAACATCATATTATTTTCATAAGCGATTTTTTTATTAATCAAATTCCACAATGTTGTTTAATAAAAAGATTAACATATTAAGAATATTTATATTTACAATAGACAAATGGTAATCAGAACCGTAGACAATATTAGGATGTCCCGACAATAACAATATAGCCCAATATATATATCTAAATCCGAAGGGTTTTTGTAGAGTACTGTCAAAAATTTTGGGTCAACCGTGTAATGTAGCAGCTATACACAGCTGTATAATAAAATAATAAAAGGAAAATCGATTGGTTCATATGGTATTTTTTTTAACTCTATTTTGGGCCTGGAAAATACATCATTCAAATTACGGGCCTCTAATTATGGGTTGATCTACTCTGTAACTAGATTGTCCAATTCTGGTTTCTTTTTTTTTTTTTTTTTTTTTTGTTTCCGACAGAAATATTGGCCAATTCTGTTAAATAAAAACGAATCAGAAAACTTAAATAGAAAATGCGAAAGAGAAAAAAAACTTATGAAAGTATCACTCGATCCACAAAAATTTAAATGTTATCAAAAGTTTAGGATGAACTCCTAAATTATGTTAGTAACTCTTCCTAAACTTTTAGTAACATTTTATCTTGAATTCACATAATAAATTTAGTTCCAAAAAGATGGTTCCCATCTGCGAACGATCAACGGAAGATCCAACTTGTTCCGGATCAAGTCATCAAAGAATCTATCTCAAGATCTCACAGTGGTTTTAAGGATTAAAGCCTTGTAACAAATGTTTAAATGATCAACAATTGTTTGTCAATATCTTGTTTTTCAATTTGGAGGATCGTAAAAGTTTAAAACTAGTCAAGGTATTTGACTCTTTATCGAATAGTTCTCTTGGACTATAGTTTTTTTTTTGAGTTCATGCCTTGTGCGGATATCCCTTGCATGTTCGTGTGCATGTAGTCTTGGATGAATTCCATTGGCTATTCCTAAATCACGAATCCAACCATAACTCCATGAAGTGCCATATCCATCATCTCATCTGTTTGTTCACCCTTTGAACACGGTCATCTACCAAGGTTCGTTTTCTGAAATCTTAAATGAGGTTCCAGTCTCTACTACGATCATGCATCCATATTATGATTTGTTCCCTCTAATTCGTTTAAAATAGTTCACCTAACTTAGTTAATCATATGAATATAAAAATATAACTCTATATAACTATAAAGTCAAAATTCACGGGAAAAATCTCATCGCTACACATAATTATATTATAAGTATTAACAAAAACAGAGCAGTTTCCGACAATCTAGGAAAGAAGCCATCGCTGGAAGCTTCTGTGTATGAACAAAGGAAAGAGACAACAGAAAACAATGTCGTTCAGAAAAATAAGCATTTGGCAAAAAGAAGAAACACAGTCGTTTGGATTAAAAAAGAGAACGACATCACTTTAGCAAAAGAACAATAGCCATATGTTCCAATTAAATCTTCTCCCCCATCGTTACCTCTGCAAAACGATAAACCGATCCCCGAGGCAAAACAAACTCATCGTACAATCCCAGCTCAATTTAACCTGCAACAAATGAAGATCAAATCACAGCCATCGATTAAAAAGTTGTTAAAGCAAACAAAGAAGAAAGGATGGCTAAGATTGATTTGGTGAAATCGGGAAAAGAGAAAATCGAGCTGTCAACACAAAATCGATTTGAGGCTCTAATGTATAGATTAGAGAGCTAAGACACCTGACATAATCTATAAAAATCTTGTAATCGCCTATTTAAAGATGTAATTCTCCAATTGTAAGGTTTGAGCTGAAATGAAATAAAAGTATTATTCAGAAAAGAAATGTTTTCGACTTTACCTTCCTTTCTATAAGCGAGAGTTGCGTTTCTTTCATGGTATCAGAGCTTCCAAGTTGAATCCATGGAAGTCTATACTACTCCAGTGTTAAACATCACAAATTATGTTACAGTAAAGCTTACTGAGAGAAACTACATCCTATGGAAATCTCAATTCGAGTCTTTTCTCTCTGGACAAGGCTTGCTAGGTTTCATCTCAGGAGCCATCAAACAGCCAGTTTCCAAAATCTCAACGTCAAACCCTGATGGTTCAACAGTGGAATCACCAAATCCAGAGTATCTGCAATGGTTCAGATCAGATCAAATAGTGAGATCTTGGCTCCTTGGCTCATTTTCCGAAGATATATTGAGTGTAGTCATGGGAACAAACACGTCTGAAGAAGTGTGGATAGCCTTAGCAAGATATTATAATCGTGTGTCTTCATCTAGATTATTTGAGCTGCAAAGAAAGTTACAAACAATTTCAAAGGGAGAAAAGACTATGAACGATTATTTGAAAGAGGTTAAAGGCATATGTAACCAACTAACCTCAATAGGAAGTCCAGTCCCAGAGAAGATGAAGATATTTACTGCTCTTCATGGTCTTGGTCGAGACTATGAACCTATTAAGACCAGTGTTGAGGGATCTATGGAACTATACCCAACTCTTTCCTTTGAAAACATTGTCCCTAAACTGACAAGTTATGAAGACAGACTTCTAAACTATTCAAGTGAACATGCACTTGGTGTTCAATATAACAAGATCAAACTTTTCTCACCTGGTGTTCAAGTAACTCCTCACATGGTGTTCAATACAACAAGATCAAACTTTCCTTCTGGTTTTTACAATAATCAAGGCAGAGGAGGTTAGAACAAATATAGTTTTAGCAGAGAAAGAAATTCTTTTCCAACTAGAGGAAGAGGCTTCCACCAACAGATTTCTTCCTCAAATGTGGATGGACCAAACAGTGGAGGTGGTGATGGAGTTGTTTGTCAGATATGTTGAAGGAGAAGTCATCAAGCATTCAAATATTGGCATAGATTCAATAACAATTATCAGTATGAGGAATCACCTGTAAATGCTCTCGCCACACTAAGAATCACATAAGTTACAGAGTAAGGAGGTCATGAGTGGTTCCCTGACACGGGAGCTTCAACTCATGTTACAAGTTCTCCTCAGCAACTGCAATAAGTGGATCCTTACCAAGATAATGATGATGTAATGGTTGGAGACGAAAACTACCTCCCAATAACACATACGGGTCACACCACTCTACCGTCATCCTCAGGTACGCTGCTTGTTAATGATGTGTTAGTGTGTCCTCAAATTACAAAATCATTACTTTCTGTTTCTAAGCTGACAAAGGATTATCCATGCTCCTTTGAGTTTAATTGTGATGGTGTTTATGTCAATGATAAGGCAACAAAAAGAACTCTAAGCTTGGAAAGAACTCGTGATGGATTGTACGTTTTAGAGGGGGAAAATACTCAAATGTTCATGTGTGCAAATCGCCTAACTGCAAGCTGTGATGTATGGCATATGAGGCTTGGTCATCTAAACATTCAAATTTTACAGAAGTTAGCTGCATCTAAGTCAATTCAAATAAATAAAATGTCAAGTGTTGTGAGTCATGTAAGCTTGGCAAGATTCTAGATAACCTTTCCCTACGTCTTCTTTTTGTGCTTCTAGACTTCTAAAGAAAATCTACTGTGATCTCTAAGGTCCATCTCCAATAACCTCAGTTCAAAGTTTTCGGTTCTATGTTGTTCTCATTGATAATTATTTTAGATACAACTGATTTTACCCAATTAAAGCACAAATCTAATTTTTATTCAACATTTATGGCATTTCAAAAAATGGTTGAGAATCAGTACAACAAAGATCAGTATATTTCAGAGTGATGGTGGAGGAGAGTTTGTCAACATAATATTTCTGAGTTATCTACAACAAAATGGCATAAGACATTACATCTTCTGCCCCTACACTCCACAACAAAACGACTTGGCTGAAAGAAAACACAAGCATCTAACAGAGTTGGATTAGTCTATGTTATTTCAAAGTAAGCTTCCTCTGAAATTCTGGGTTAAATCATTATACACAGCTAACTTCTTGAGCAATTTGTTTCCTTCTTCAGTTGTTGAGTCAAGTGTCTCACTATTTGAGAAGCTTTGTAGTATCAAGCCTGACTATTCAGCTCTTTGCAGCTTTGGTTGCTCCTGCTACCCAACCCTTCGGGATTATACAGCAAACAAATTTGAGCCAAGGTCCCTAAACTGTGTTTTCCTCGGCTACAATGAAAAGTACAAGGGTTATAGGTGTTTATACCCACCAAGTGGAAAAGTTTTCATCAGTAGACATGTCTGGTTTGATGAAACTACTTTTCCATATCATAATACATAACTGTATTTATAAGAGCAAGCAGCTACACCAATCTTGAAAGCTTGGCAGTTGAGTTTTATAGCGCCACGAGCTGAAAGTGAACCACAGGAACCCTCGCCATCAGATCCTGTTAAACAAGTTCCTGCACAACCAATACTTATTAGAGCATCATGGTGTCACTCATCTGACACATATATGCCTGCAACACAAAGTGATCAAGAACAACTGTTCTCTAATGAAGATACTGTTGAAGCTGAAATTTTGCATCTTGGTGTCTCTTCTACAGTAAGGGCTGAGTGTACTGAGCATATGACAGGCATCAAACCTGCTTCTATCGGCGACAACGTTCTAGCTCTTTTTAGCAAAACAAACACTCTTCTACCGGCAAATCAGTCTTCTTCATCAGGTCCAAATGTCAGCATACCAGATACATCAACAACTGTGAAACAAAATGATAGTCATGCTGCATCAAATCAGCATTAAATACAGGCAAGGTCAAAGTCAGGAATAATTAAGCCAAATCCAAGGTATGTGCTCTTAACTCACAAAACATCTTATCCTGAACCTAAAACTGTGTCTGCAGCTCTTAAAGACGATGGCTAAAATAAGGCTATGCGAGAGGAAATATCAAATTGTGTTGAAACCAACACATGGACTCTTGTTCCTTGCTCTCTAAACATGCATATTTTCGGCAGTAAATGGGTTTTTGGGACAAAGTTACATGCTGATGGGAGTCTAAATAAACTCAAAGCTAGACTAGTTGGTCAAGGTTTCAGCCAGGAAGAAGGGATTGATTACCTGGAAACTTACAGCCCAGTCGTGAGAACTGCAACAGTAAGAGTGGTTCTGTATATTGCAACAATTATGGGTTGGGAGCTCAAGCAAATGGACGTCAGAAACGTTTTCTTGCATGGAGATTTGACAGAAACAGTATACATGTATCAACCTTCCGGCTTCATTGATCCTGCAAAACCAAACCATGTGTGTCATTTGCACAAATCTCTCTATGGCTTAAAGCAAAGTCCAAGAGCATGGTATGATAAGTTTAGCACTTACTTACTAGAGTTTGAGTTTATTTGCAGCATTAAAGATCCATGACTATTTATTTGTTCAAAAGGAAAAGATGTGATTATGCTTCTTCTATATGTTGATGACATGGTCATCACAAGGAATAGTTATGGTATGCTATCTCAGCTATTGACAGATCTGCACAGGAATTTTAGAATGAAAGACCTTGGTTAGCTAAAGTACTTTCTCGGCATTCAAGCTCAATTTCATGAAAAAGGTTTATTCTTTTCACAGTAAAAGTATGCAAATGACTTACTTGCAGTGAATGTAATGACAGATTGCGCACCAGCCCCTACACCTCTTCCTTTGCAACCTGATAAAACAACGGGTCAGCAAGAGCCTTTTACGAATTCCACATATTCATGTGAGATTTGCAAGGCCAGGCATTCAATTTGCAGTCAACTTTGTTTGTCAACGGATGCATTATCTCCTACAGTTTCAGATTTTCCGTTGGTTAAAATGATCATTCGCTATGTCAATGGTACAATCACTATGGAAATTTCATTCAATAAGGATACTGATTGTGCTCTACGTGCTTATAGTGATAGTGATTGAGCTGGTTGCAAACAAACTAGGCGATCAACAGGAGGGTATTGTACTTTCTTAGGCAACAACCTCATTTCATGGTCATCAAAGAAGCAAGAAACTATGACTAAGAGTTCTACAAAAGCTGAATATAGATCAATGTCAGATACCGCTTCAGAACTTACATGGATTTCCTTTGTCCTACGTGAATTGGGTGTTCCTCTTGATCGCACATCTGAGCTATTCTGTGACAATCTGTCAGCTGTATATCTCAACTAATCCAACTTACCATACTCGAACTAAACACTTTGAGACCTCACCATCACTACGTTCGGGAAAGAGTGGCTCTCGGAGCGCTACTTGTCAATCATATTCCGTCGCATCTCCAATTGGCTGATATATTCACAAAGTCCCTGCCGATTCAAGCTTTTCAATCACTTCAATTCAAACTCAGCGTTGATGTTTTTTTCACGCCGAGTTTGAAAGGGGCTATTAACAAAAACAGATCAGTTTCCGACAATCTTGGGAAGAAGCCATCGCTGGAAGCTTCTGTGTATGAACAAATGAAATAGACAACAGAAGACGATGTCGTTCAGAAAGATAAGCATTTGGCAAAAAGTAGAAGAAACACAATCGTTTGGATTAAAAAAGAGAACGACGTCGCTTTAGCAAAAGAACAACATCCACCTATTCCTGTTCAATCTTCTTCCCTATCGTTACCTCTGCAAAACGATAAACCGATCCCCAAGACGAAACAAACTCATAGTACAATCCCAACTCAATTCAACCTGCAGCAAATGAAGACCAAATCACAGCCATCGATTAAAGTTGTTAACGCAAACAAAGAAGAAAGGATGGCTAAGATTGATTCGGTGAAATCGAGAAAAGAGAAAATCGAGTTGTCAATACAAAATCGATTTGAGGCTCTAACGGATAGATTGGAGAGCTAAGACATCTGGCATAATCTGGAACAATTTTGTAATCGCCTATTTAAAGATGTAATTCTCCAATTGTAGGGTTTGAGCTGAAATGAAATAAAAGTATTATTCAGAAAAAAAATGTTTTCGATTTTACCTTCCTTTCTTGCGTTTCTTTCAATAAGCCCTTCTTTTTTGTCAAACAGAAGCTCTTCTTAAAGTCAAATCGTTGACTATATAATATACTCCTAGTGGATTCAATTCTTAAGGATATTTGGTAAGATCGTACACCACCAAATACATTCGAAAGCTGACCAAAGTACACGCGGTATTCTTTGGTAGTATATGCGGATAATGATATGTATGCCAACTAATCAGCATCATAAATGGGGGCCAAACCTCACACTCACATAGTTAACTAGATCACTTTAAGTCAACTCTTCTAAAGCTAGACTCAGACATATGTAAAACTAAGATTAGAGCTTTGTTTTTCTTCCACTACTTATGATTAAGTAAGCTGTCTTAAATCGTGCCCTCGATAATTAGACTTCAAATATGTAAAGTCGTACTTCTCGAACTAAACATCAGAATATGAGTGAACAATTAAATAAATAGTTTACCAATTTTTTTGGTATAAATAAATTTATTTTTCCGGTGTGTGTTCGAATTGGGATCCGGCGTAAACATCTTTCCCTTTTTTTAGCTTTGCGGTCATCCACTTGAATTATAGTTAGAATTTGTAAATGAAAAAAGATGCTTTGGGAAAGTTTTGGGGAAGGGACTTTTAGAAAATTATGTTTTTTTTGTAGCTTATTTGATTTTTGTTTTGTTTTTTGGTTTTGAGATACTTGTCAGAAAATTATTTAATCACGCATCACCAACAATTGATTTAAGTATTTATCTAATTTGGCTGTCTTTATTGGAACATAATCCGATTTGAAGATCATGAATTCGTTGGACAGCATCTCTCTGTACTGAACCATTAACTAACAATAATTAAATCAAAAGTATATTAGGGAGATCTCAACTACTCAATCAATCGTATCTCTATTGCTAAATAATTAAGATGTAGTTTAATCGGAATTTATAATCTAAGAAAAATTATTCAACAGAAAAATATATGTGAACGCAATTATACGATATTATTTATGTGATATAAATTATCTTATCTATGCTATGTAAGTATTACATAAAACATGATTTTTTTTCTGTACTATACTATTTTCATATTATTTACGTTTCATAAAGTGTGATCTATTATCATAAAATTCTATATTATTATCAGCATGTTAAATATTGATATATCTACTTACAAAATTACTAATACATATGTTTTTAAATGTACATTGGATTAATATATATTTTAAGTGCTATATTTTCACCCACTTTTTTAGCAACACCTTTTTGCTAACAGTTATCATTTATCTAAACAATTTATTTTTACTACTTAAGTACCTCTAGCTATTAATTAGTTATGTCCACTGACTCCACTCCTTATCACTCAACCTTCTATTTATAGTTTATCTCCATTATTAAAATTTGTCTTCCTTGACGGCAGTTTTACTGTTTACCTTTATAATATTTTTATTTAAAAATATTGCGAGATTATGATTTAGTTATACTGCCATTAAATTAATTAAATTTATGTACAATATATACAAGAGCATCACACTAAAATAAACTCACATTTTGGAAATCTAATGTATATACGATTACAGTATGATTCCCATAAATGCTTAGACAGCGTTAGAAAGTTCGGTAAAAATATCGACAACATTTGTTTTCATCCAATACATCGACAAATAATCTCTTGAATGAGATCCAATTAAAACTAATAGAAACCACACATAATTCTTTCGTTGTGATTATGTTTTTGTCAACCAAATCACTCATAATTCAAACTTTCTAATTTAAGCAACCTCTTTATCTGCTTGAAAGTTTCTATTGAGAATTCTACCGATTACCTGGCTGCTGCTCCATTATCACAAATTCACAATATACGAATCCAGATCTTTTGATCAAGTGTTATTTTTTCCTATCTAGAAACAGGTACCAGTGTAAGAAAAAAATGGAGAGCATAAAAATTTCTTTCATCAAATGATCAAATGACATTCATAACAAATATTTCACCGCTATCATAAAAAAAAGCACCATTAGTCATCTTCAAATCACATACAATAGTTGGAAGAGAACGGAACATAAATATACATGATAGATCATATGGCTCATGTGACATTGTTGCGGATCTTAGATGCCAGTATGATTTATTAGTAATTAACTACATCAACAAATTGCTGCCATATTTATGTTGCTATTTTTTCTATCTAGAATGTGGATTTATTTATTCGACGATTTTATCATAAATATGTAATATATCTGTTGCAACATGTGGGAGGGTAGAATAAATCCAAATATCTTAAAACTGCAAGATATCCAGATCCAAACTGTAACTATTTGGATTTAGATATGTGATTTCTTAATATCCGTCCAAATATCATAATATTCAATTAATATCATTGAAATAATCCAGGTCTTCTTTATTTAAAGATGGTAATGATATATCTCGGTTTTGATGGTTTTTAACCATCGTTTTCATAAGTTTACCTGTGTTTTCTCCTTGTTTTAGAATCCTTTCACGTTGGAATATGTCTAAGAGCACGAAGAGCATAGATCAAGACTAAAAGATCAAGATTTGGCATTTATAAAAGCTTAGATCGATCGATCCTCTCATGGATCGATCGATCCGATTCAGTGTAACAATTTAAGATCGAGTTCAAGACGGATGATCAATCAATCAGAGATTAGATCGATCGATCGGTATATGGATCGATCGATCCTATCCAGCGTAACATTTTAAGATCAAGTGTCAAGAAGAAGATCGATCGATTAGGAGCAAGATCGATCGATCTACATCTAGATCGATCGATCCTACCTTAACCGGGCCAGACGGACAAAAACCGGGATTTTTATTGGAGACGCGTTTTGACCTATTTAACATTATTTTCAGCCATTTTTCTGTAACTTTTCATTCTACAACTTTTGCTCTGTGACTTTGGATCTCTGTAAGCCTTGGGGAGAAGAAATCTCTGACTCTACATCTTTTGAGAAGATTTCTGAACCCTTTTTCATTTCTTATTTTATGATTATGAATTTCTCTTCATCTCTCTGTGTTTTCTCTGCTTCCATGTCTGAGTAGATCCATAGTTAGGTTTTAGGGTTTCAAGGGATTTCATGAATCATTGAATTAGACATAGATAGGGATTTATCAATTGACATCTTCACCTATTGTTGTGTTCATTGCTTAGACTAAATTGATCACTTAGTCTCTGAATTAGGGTTTAACCTATTTTCTAAAAGTTTATAGGTTGCTTGCTCGAACATAGGTGAACGAATTGTCCTTAGCCAACAAAAACGGATGCTAAGGCGATTTGTGAACTAATTGAACCTGTTAGTGATTGCTTATCTAGAATTCTAAGTTCAAACGATAGTTTAGATCCTTAAGTTGCTAGATAAAGTAATTAAGAACACGATAGTGGATTGATTAAACATATCTGTTTGAGTTCAAGATTGAGTTTATCTGTTCCCTGAATAATTGTCTGATTCGTGAATTGTGATCTTCTGTGATTATCCCTGAAACCTGACGCTTTTAATCCATAAATTTACAATAATTTGCATTTATTTTACTGATCGCTTGCAACAAACCTTATTTTACTATCTTAGTTTTTTTCATTCTTGAAAATTCATAGTGTAACCTTGGTCTCTGTGGATTCGATCTCATCTATACTATTGCTATTGTCTGTGTACTTGAAGTTTTATTTTGGGTTAAAACTCGTTGTATCAAGTTTTTGGCGCCGTTGTTGCCGGAGACCAATTGCGTTACCTTCGAATCTAAGACTGAATTTTAGTCTAAGATTTACTAACTAAGTTTTATTTTTGCTATCTTGTGTGTTTCAGGTGCATGCCTAGAAGGAGTCAAGGCTCCGACAACCTCCTGCAACTGAACAATCAAGAACTTGCGAAAACAAAATGGGCTACCAAAAAAGCGAGAAAAGAACAGTCAAAACTAGCCAATATGGGCGACAACAATGACAATCATGCATTAGCTGAAGAACTTCAGATTATGAGACAGCATATGCAGCAACAGCAACAACAAATACAGCAGATGGTACAACATCAACAACAGAACCAACAGCGTATTGGGGACACTGACACACCCCATACCTTCTATCAGAATAGAGCTGCTATCTGTCCACCAGAGATTGCACGGCAGGATTGTGAGATCAAGCCTTAGATAATTGGTTTGGTAAAACAGCATCTATTCCATGGGTTACCTGCTGAAAATTCGATGGATCACATTGAGAATTTTGAGGAAATTTGCAGTACTACAAAGTCAAACGGAGTACCTGCTGATTACCTCAAATGCAAGTTGTTCCCGTTTTTCCTGTCAGACAAAGCTTCCAGATGGCTTAAGTCATTACCTGCAGGTTCGCTGAGGAGTTGAGATGAATGTAGAGCTGCCTTTATAGATCACTTCTACACTAAGTTCAAGACTGCTTCTCTGAGAAACAAGATCACTGCCTTTGGACAATATTCCGGAGAGTCTTTCTGTGAAGCTTGGGAGAGATTTAAAGAATAGTGCAGAGAGTGTCCTCACCATGGGTACTCAGATGAGCAGATTCTCAGCATTTTCTATGATGGTGTCAACTGGAACTACAAGACTGCTCTCAATACTGCTAGCAAAGGAGGCTTCATGACTAAAACCATTGCAGGGGCTTATCAGTTGATAGAGAACTTGGCTGCAAGTTCTAACACCCGCTGTGCAGAGTATGATCGCTCCAACAAAATCGGTAGTGTAGACTCTCAGAAGTATGATGAGCTGAATGCAAAGGTGAGTTTGTTGATGAAGGCAAATCAGAGAGGAGTTTAGCTGTGTGAAGATGGTACAGAAGCTATTTTTTGTCAAGAGATTGCTGAAGAAGATACTGAGGAATTTCAAGAGGTGAGCTATGTGAATGGGCAAGGTTTTGTGCAGAACAACGATTTCAACCAGAACTACAGAAGTCATCCTAATCTGTACTACAGGAGCACAAACGTCGAGAATCCCCAAGATCAAGTCTACCTACAGCAGACAGTGGCTCCAGGGCTGCAGTTTCAAAAAAAAACGTCCGTGCAAAATTTGGGCGTCACAGATACATCTCAGGGTTTCACAGGACAAACGAGCGTGCAAAATCCAGGTTTCCAGAAAAGTTTTTCTCAGGGTTTTCAAGGAAAGCAGTTCGTGCAAAATCTGGGTCAGAACCAGTTTCAGGCTGGATTCCAGCAGAGTCAGCCATTCAACAACATTTAGACACCTGCGAACTCAACAAGCAGTTCCCAAGACAAGCTCGAAACTCTTATGCAGCAGCTTCTATTCCAGCAATAGAAACTCACAGATACTCAACAGAAATCTTATAATGAGATCAACACGAAGATGGACATCATGTACAATGATCTTAACAACAAGTATGAAGTTATCTCTACTCACATTGAAACTGCTTGATACTCAGGGTATTTAAACCGCAGAGACAGTTAAAAGACAACAAGGGGTCCTTCCAGCTAGGGGAAGCAGAATCCTAAGAAGGAATTTGTCAATGCTATTGCACTCAGAAATGGGAAAGTGTTGGAACTTGTAGCTCGAACAGACAAGACTATGGAAGTAGTTGTTGATTTAGAAAAGAGTGATGATACAAAGAATGAGAAAGCTGAGAATCCCACTGAAGACCTTGTTCCACTGCCTCCTACACGTGTCTACACTCCAAGGGTACCATACCCCACTCGTCCTAAGAAGTCACGAAAGGACTTAGAGGAAGCAAAGTGCAAAGCGATGCTGAATGATCTAGAGGTGAAGCTTCCTTTTGTTGATGCAATTCAGATGATACCTGAGCTGAATAGGTATGTGAAGAGTCTTGTAACAAGTAAGGTATCTGATGAAGATGAGTTTCTTAAGGTCACAAAAGACAGTAGTGTTGTTCTGCAAAATAAGACAATAAAAAAGGTAGGAGATCTTGGACGTTTTATTTTATCTGTGCAGATTGGAGCTATGTTTTTTGCTTGTTCCTTGTGTGATTTGGGTTCCAATGTAAATCTGATGCCATATTCTGTAGCTAAGCTATTAGGACTTACCAATTTCAAGCCAACCACGATCTCTTTAGTGTTTGCTAATCGTTCTGTAAAGCTGTCACTTGGGATTTTGGAAGATCTTCAGGTGAGGATTGGTAATGTGTTTGTACCAGCAGATTTTGTGGTTCTAGAGCTAGAAGAAGAGCTAAATGATCCTCTCATCTTGGGAAGACCTTTCTTATGTATTGTAGGAGCTATGATAGATGTTCGTAATAGACGCATTGATCTTCATCTCGGAGACATTGTCATGAAGTTTGAGATGGATAAGCTACTTAAGAAACCCATGCTGGATGGGCAGACATTTTCAGTTGATGATTCTCTGGAGATATATGATGAAGTAGCTGAAGAGATTCTAATGGATGATCTTTTAGAGACTTTTTTGACAAAGACTGTGAGTGAGTATGGTTTTCTTGGGAAAGACATGGCTGGGTATGCTGAGATACTGAATTCGAGTCAAGTGATATCAAAGATGGTAGCTTACTTGAGTCTGGGTGAAGATGCAGAGAAATCTCCAACCGCAACTTTTCCTGAGACCCCTGCTAATCCATGGAGCGAGCTGAAAGCTCCAAAGGTAGAACTCAAAACACTTCCAGCTGGGCTAAGGTATGCGTTTCTTGGTCCAAATTCTACCTACCTTGTGATCATCAATGCTTCTCTGAACAATGCTGAAACTGCCTTATTTTTGCGCGAACTTAGAAAGTATCGTAGAGCCTTAGGCTATTCACTTGATAATATCACTGGGATTTCACCTGATCTTTATATGCATAGGATACATCTAGAAGATGAATCAATGACTTCTAGAGAACATCAGAGGAGACTAAACCCAAATCTGAAAGATATTGTAAAGAAAGAGATAATGAAACTTTTAGATGCAGGGATTATATCTGCTATTTCTCATAGTACTTGGGTGAATCCAGTTCATGTAGTTCTTAAGAAACGTGGAGTAACAGTAGTCCAAAACGGTAAGAATGAGTTGATTCAACCTAGGACTGTTACAAGACATAGAATGTGCATAGATTACAGAAAGTTGAATGCTGTTACTCGTAAGGATCATTTTCCTTTGCCTTTTATTGATCAGATGCTTGAGAGATTGGCTAACCATCCTTACTACTGTTTTCTAGATGGTTATTCTGGTTTCTTTCAAATTCCCATTCACCTAGATGATCAGGAGAAGACTACGTTCACATGTTCTTATGGTACTTTTGCATATCGCATGATCATTAGAAGACTACGTTCACATGTTCTTATGGTACATTTGCATATCGCAGAATGCCATTTGGTTTGTGCAATGCCCCAACAACCTTTCAGCGCTGCATAATATCGATTTTTACTGACCTAATTGAAGTTGTAATGGAGGTCTTCATGGATGACTTTTTTGTTTATGGTTCATCTTTCTCTGTTTGTCTTTCCAATTTGTGCAGGGTACTCAAACGCCGTGAGGACAAGCATCTAGTTCTGAATTGGGAGAAATGTCATTTCATGGTAAGAGATGGTATTGTTCTTGTTATTTGCTTTTGAGAAGTTCAAGTCTTATCTGGTTGGGTCTAAGGTGATTGTGCATACAGACCATGCTGCGTTGTGGTACCTTCTCACCAAGAAGGATGCCAAACCAAGACTGTTGTGATGGATACTCTTGTTGTAAGAGTATGATTTTTTTGAGATTAGGGACAAGAAAGGGGTTGAGAATGGAGTTGCAGATCATTTGTCTCGGTTGCACATTAAAGAAGAGATTCCTCTGGATGACAGTGCACCTGAAGAGACCGTGTGTGCCATCAGCATTGGCAATGTATATGACTACAGCGCATATGCCCAAGCTACCAAACATCCTGTGATGCCTTGGTTTGGTGAGATTGCTAATTATCTAGCTGCCGAGCAGGAGCCAGAGAATTTTGCTGGGTACAGAAAGAAAAAGTTTCTGAGAGACAGCAGGCACTACATTTGAGATGATCCTTATTTGTACAAGCAGTGCTCAGACGGTATTTTCAGGCATTGCATAGCTGAGGAAGAAGTTCCAGGTATTCTCTTTCATTGTCATGGTTCGAACTATGCTGGACATTTTGCTACTTTTAAGACAGTGTCTATGGTTCTGCAAGCTGGTTTCTTGTGGTCAACTATGTTCAGAGATGCCCATGCTTTTGTTTCCAAGTGTGATTCATGTTAAAGACAAGGAAACATTAGCAAGAGAAACGAGATGCCTCAGAATTTCATCCTAGAGGTTGAGGTGTTTGATGTGTGGGGTATTGACTTCATGGGTCCTTTCACTTAGTCATTTGGGAATAAATACATCCTTGTAGTTATAGACTATGTGTCTAAATGGGTTGAGGCGCTGGTTTCTCCAACGAATAATGCGAAAGTTGTTCTGAAGATGTTCAAATCTGTGATCGTTCCTATGTTTGGTGTACCCAGAGTTGTGATCAGTGATGGTGGATCTCATTTCATCAATAAAGTCTTTGAGAGTTTGTTGAGAAAGCATGGGGTTAAGCACAAGGTAGCCATTCCTTATCATCCTCAGACGAGTGGACATGTAGAGGTCTCCAACAGGGAAATCAAGAGCATTTTACAGAAGACTGTAAGTACAACACGAAAGGATTGGGCTGTGAAACTTGATGATGCTCTCTGGGCTTATAGGACTGTTTACAAAACACCATTGGGAACAACACCGTTTCATCTTGTCTATGGGAAAGCATGTCACCTTCTAGTGGAGCTCGAATACAAAGTAGCGTGGGCTGTAAAGTTGCTGAATTTTGATATCAAATCTACTGAACGAGGTCGCGAATCGAATGAGCTGATGAGATTCGACATATGGCTTATGAGAATCTTGATTTACAAAGAGAGAACCAAAGCCTATCATGACAAGAGGATCATCAACAGGAACTTTGCTCCAAACAATCACTTTTCAACTCGGAAGTCGTGAGCCGGCCGGGACTCTGTAGAGAGGAGAATTCTCAGGGTCATGGTCAACGCCTCAAGCCATATCTCGTTGATACAGAAGTCACTGTAGGAGACACCATTCTTCTCAGTGATCCTTCCCGTGCCTAAATGGCATCCAAGTCAGGCTAATGACTTAAAACAAGCGCTTGATGGGAGGTAACCCACAGGTATGTGTACATATTTTTGTTTAATTTTCTTCGTTTTCTGATATTTTTCACTTAGATTTCAATTAAAAAAACAAAAAGACGAGGAAGTCGGATCGATCAATTCCCAAGTAAATCGATCAATTATATTCAACGTAACAATCACAAATCGACGAGTAACGAAAAGATCAATCGGTCCACTTTCAGATCGATCGATCCTATGCCAGGTAAGCCGGTTTATCTCACTTAAATTGAACCGGCCAGCACATTAAAAACACCAAACCCTCGCGATTTTGAGATCAATCATCACTCATTTCATCTCTCAAATCGATTTTCTTATGTTCTTCATTGAGATTTTTTTAAACCCTAACTCCATTGATTCTCAACCGATTTTAGCAATTCTTGAGCCTAATCAACTCGGATTTTAGCCTTCTTTCTGAATCTACCAACCGTCAACTCGATCGGCAAAGGTATGTGCTTCGATTTTCCCTTTCACATATTCGACGTTCTTGAGAAAATGTGCGAATTCGGGTCTGATTTTTTTTTTTTTTATTTGATGAGTTATCGATTCCTCGTACTTCCTGGAGTAATTTTGTGCCTACCCATGCCTATATTGTCGATTTTCTTGATGGAATTTGGAATTGGAAATTTTTAAGAGATGTTGAATCCGGGTATGATTGGCTTTGATTGGTTTATATCTCGCTAATATGTTGATTCCTAGTGCTAATTATGGAACAATTGGCTGCCTTGTTATTGGTTGATTTGCTGGTGCATATGTTATGAGTTTCAAGCACATGTTTGTGTTTTTACTGCAAATGTTTCCATCACCATGTTCTTATTATTCTTTTAATCTTTCAGGTGATGGCTCCTAAGAAAAAGACTAAGCCAGCTCCTAGCACAGACATGAGAAGAGACAAAGCCCCTGCTAGTCCTTCAAACTCTCCAGATGAGATTGAGATCGAGCACACCAGAAACCCATGGCCTAGACCTGATAACACACCATTCATGAGAGACCCTAGACTCACTGACATCCCACACATGACAGCATCTGACTTACAAAAGTGGTCTGGATACGCATGTCACAGGCAAGGTAACACATGGGCCTCTTTCAACAGTTATTGCTACAATTGTCTGCTGTGCGTCACCATGGCCCTAACAAAGTTTTTCTGTGCTGCGATTTTGCAGAAGATGGGTATTGTTGATGATGTTACTGCGATGTTGGTCAGGCTAGGTATAGGTCCTCTCGTAAGCCACATATACCCACTTTATCCAGAGTTAGTACGCCAGTTCTTAGCATCTGTTGAGGTCTTCTACAAGGACCCTGAGAACCCTAGAATGAGCGAAGGAACGCTCACATATTTGTCCAGTGGCGTGCTTCACGAGATATCCATCAGGGATCTTTGTGACATCTATGGTTTCGATAAGACTCAACAACGCTGCTCCTTTGTTCCTTGGGAAGACTGCAGAGAATTAGGCCGGTTATGGGGTTTGATTGGTAGTGACGACGCAGTCCACTCACGTGAGTACAAGCTTACACTAATCAAGAACCTAGTGGTTCGTGTTGTAGCTAAGATCTTGGGACACACACTTTTTGCTAAGGAGGAGACGGGTTCACTGAGGTATGATGAGCTACTGATGATTTATTATGGACTCCCTCCATTTATCAGTGAGATGTACAGCGAGCCACCTCCACCTGTCTACACTACCAGTCTTGGCGCGTTCTTTGCTTCTACCTTGGTTAAGAAGAAGTTTCGAGGTCTCAACACAACAAGACCCAAGACAGAGTCAGTTAGGAGTCTCTTGACTCCAATCTTCAGGTATCACGGGCTTGATCTCACTGCTACTGAGTGCGTTGACAGAAGGGACCTTCTAGATGCAGCCTACCTAAAGAACAGTCAGATTCTCTATCCAGATAACCATTACAGGTTCACACGACGTGATGTCACAGTCCACTACTGCAAGTTGCCTCATCCTGCTCTCACCTCACTAACATCTGTTGCTAACCTTGAGTTCCTACCTGCTGATGAGCATTTGACTACCACACCAGCTCCAGCTAGTCAGAGAGCGACTTCTTCCCGAGCACGGACTGCACACTCTCACCAGGCAGATACCCGAGTACCACCACCATCCGTTCCACAAGCAGACACGATGGAGTATCTCTTACTTCCATACACTGGTCAATATGATTTGGCCCCACTACCTACAGATACATCTGCTGATGCTAACACGAGATGGATGATGGATGGGATACAGAAGAATAACTCCATGATGCAGAGAATATGGGGTGCATTAGCCAAGCTGACATGTCCTCGCCCACCTTCCTGCTTCCGAGCCGCTGAGTTTTCTGCGAGAGACTCTCCATTTCCCTTATTTTCTTTTGTTTGAACTCTTTGCATTTGTCGTATCTTTCTTTGGATTTATTCTCACACCGAGACGGTGTGAAGTAAGTATGGGGGAGGGTACTTGCTGGGACTAATGCCATTTTCTTTTGTTTTGTCTCTTTTGTTTCCTTAGAGTCTTTTTGATGTTTTTCTTGAGTCATTTTGTGTCGTTTTATTGAGTCAAAATCAGTTAAAACTATGAATTATTCTTGAAACCAACCTTATTTTACTTACACTTGATGAACCATTGCCTTAACAGCTGATTGCAGATCTTACTAGGTAGAACGTCAATGGTGGATCAATCAAACGGAGAATGTTTGAATTTCTAAGATTTTTGAGAAATCCAACGTTGACTCCGCACCAATTTAATTTTAATTTCTCGTCTTGGGGCTTGCTATACATCGAACACAACTCTTTTCAAGATAAGTATGCTGCAGTCTCTCTCTCTTTGTAATGATATTAAGATCTTAGTTTATGAACAACAACTTGAGTTCTTTTAAAAGAACTATGACGGCAAGCCTTACATACGCGTCTCCTCACAAAGAACACGACAGTGAGTTCACATATGCGTCCCCTCACAAGAAACACGACAGTGATTAGCTCCGATTCTTGAGTCAAAGATAGGGTTGTTCAAGAGTGATTTCACATACGCGTCTCCTCACAAGGAACACGATAGTGAATAACTCTGGTTCGTCAGTTGATATATATAAAAAAAAAAAGAGGTTGTGTATGCTTGGAAAAGAAAGAGTCCACGTGTTCTTTGATCGACACTCTTTTGATGAGTCTACACGCCTAATACATTACAGGGGTCAACAATGGAGATTTCAGATTTCTCTAAGGAGTTTAAGCTGTATCTGGGGGGTTTTGTTAAGCCTATGATTGTGCTGCTGACATATTTTCTAATTTTGGTTTTGCGATATGTGGATTCAATGGTGTTGGTTGATGAGATGTTCTGAAGTTTGGTGAGTTTCAGTTTTCAAACCTCGACCTTTTTCTTTGTAGTTTGCTTGAGGACAAGCAAAAGACTAAGTCTGGGGGAGTTGATATATCTCGGTTTTGATAGTTTTTAACCATCGTTTTCATAGGTTTATCTGCTTTTTCTCCTTGTTTTAGAGTCCTTTCAGGTTAGAATACGTCTAAGAGCACGAAGAGCATGGATCAGGACCAAAAGATCAAGATTTGGCATTTTTAAAAGCTCATATCGATCGATCCGATTTAGCGTAACAATTTAAGATCGAGTTCAAGACGAATGATTAGATGGATCGATCGATCCTATCCAGCGTAACATTTTAAGATCGAGTGTCTAGAAGAAGATCGATCGATTTGGAGCAAGATCGATCGATCTACATCTGGATCGATCGATCCTACCTTAACCGGGCCTGACAGACGAAAACCGGGATTTTTATTGGAGACGCATTTTTGTCCTATTTAACATTATTTTTAGCCATTTTTCTGTAACTTTTCATTTGGCAACTTTTGCTTTGTGACTTTGGATCTCTGTAAGCCTTGGGGAGAAGAAATCTCTGACTCTACATCTTTTGAGAAGATTTATGAACCTTTTTTCATTTCTTATTTTATGATTATGAATTTCTCTTCATCTCTCTGTGTTTTCTCTGCTTCCATGTCTGAGTAGATCCATAGTTAGGTTTTAGGGTTTCTAGAGATTTCATGAATCACTGAATTAGACATAGATAGAGATTTATCAATTGACATCTTCACCTATTGTTGTGTTCATTGCTTAGACTAAATTGATCACTTAGTCCCTGAATTAGGGTTTAACCTATTTTCCAAAAGCTTATAGGTTGCTTGCTCGAACATAGGTGAGCGAATTGTCCTTAGCCAACGAAAGATGATGCTAAGGCGATTTGTGAACAAATTGAATATGTTAGTGATTGCTTATCTAGAATTCTAAGTTCAAACGACAGTTTAAATCCTTAGGTTGCTTGATAAAGTAATTAAGACCACGACAGTGGATTGATTAAACATATTTGTTTGAGTTCAAGATTGAGTTTATCTGTTCCCTGAATAATTGTCTGATTCGTGAATCGTGATCTCCTGTTTGCAACAATTTACAACAATTTGCATTTATTTTGCTGATCGTTTGCAACAAACCTTATTCATACCAAAATTATCAGATAAACCAAAATAATTTTTCATACCATGTCATAGAACATATCAATATATATATATATATATGAAAATTTCAGATTTTCCAATGGAAAACATGGAGAATTCCACTATACCATGCTATTTCTCATGTAACCTTCTACAAGACACTCCAACATTATAATGCCAGAAAAAGAATTGTGTTAAAAAAACAAAAAAAAGAATTGGCACACACTCGCTAGTTAGCTATAATACATACAAAGCATAAAGTTCTGTTACGTGTAAGAGCTAATGAAACTATTACAGCAAACCAAAATATTTGACTAATTAAAGAAAAGAACACCTCCCGAGGCTGCATTATTTAGTAAGTGTTCCTTGTTTTTTTTTCTTTCTTCAATGAAATATGATTAAAGAAGACAGACCCAATTATTTAAGGGCAGTCTCTCCTATAAGACCTAACAAGTTCATCAAAAAACAAGAGAAAAACACGATTAGTGCTGAGATCTGCCATAGCTAAACCTCGAACCATGGATCCTTGTAATAATCCTAAAAAGACAAGGCACCAGAGTCATATGCCTCACATAGGAGATGAAACGAAGAAGGAGAAGAAGCTTCTCCACCGCAACATCGAACGGCAAAGAAGACAAGAAATGGCGATCCTTTTCGCCTCTCTTCGTAGTCAGCTACCTGTGAAATACATCAAGGTTCATATATTTTACTCAAATAAACTCATTGAACTCTCAATCTTCCTATCAAGTTCATTGATGGGAGATTTTTGTTCTCTAGGGTTTTAGTTTTCTCAGGCTCTTTCTTCGCAGGGAAAGAGAGCGATGTCAGATCATGTAAACGGAGCAGTAACTTTCATCAAGGACACGCAAACACGGATAAAAGAACTCTCCGCAAGAAGAGACGAGCTAAAGAGAGAAATTGGTGACCCTACTAGTCAAACTGGATCCGGATCCGGATCTGGGTCAAGTAGATCGGAACCAGCTAGTGTCATGGTGCAACCAAGCGTGAGTGGATTAGAGGTGGTGGTGAGCAGCTCAGCATCAGGTCTCGAGGCTTGGCCACTCTCAAGAGTTCTTGAAGTTCTTCACGAGCAAGGACTTGAAGTCATCAGCTCTTTAACCGCACGAGTCAACGAGAGGCTCATGTACACTATTCAAGTCGAGGTACGTTACATATATACAGTTATTCTAGGGTTTTTAATGTAAGCTTATCTATTATGTGAATATTTATGTTTATGTATCCACATATATTATATATTCACAGGTAAATAGCTTTGGTTGCTACGACTTAGCTTGGTTGCAGCAGAAGCTAATTGAAGAGTTAATACTTTCTTCGACCAGACACTGAAAAATCTAAGATTTGTCCTAAGAAACTGCTCATTGAATGATGTTTTTGTCCCAATCTCTTTATTTCAGTATCCATAAGGGTGTGTTCTTTTTGGTCCTTCTCTACTTGGAGTGAAGTTTTGTGTGATGATGATCTGGTTAGTTAGATTGAATAAGCAAATTGTAAACTTTCGTTCATGCTTCTTTAATTTATATATGAGTGTTGAGATCTTTTGACTAAAAGGAATTATTCGAGTGCATCAATAAAACAAATATATATATATATATATATATATATATATATTGATGCATGCGCCTGATTTCTTTATACATGTTCGAATATATATAGTCATACATTTTCTAATTTACATTCGGGAACGGATGATATCTAAAGACTAAAGGCTCATTACAGTAATAACCGGTGTCTTTTTATACTTCATATGCATGAACTAGTTGATAGATATTTTGAACATAGCATATATACACTTCTCTGAGACTTACTAATGAAGATACATATATATGAGAGGAGCAAGGTAATGCGCCAGGTTTAATGGAGCAGCTGCCATTCCACATTAGTGGATATCTTGTGAGTTTTACTGCCTAAATTCGTACGACATTGACCTAGCTAGGAACAAAATCTACATTATTAAAAAAAATTGATTTGATTGACCGTATATATAGTAGTACATAATATGGCATGCACATATACATTCCAATCCACCAAACCAAATAATCTCAATATACACCTTGTTATATTAAACTCAACTCATTTAATTCATGGCAAATTTTTAATTAGCAAGATTACGACACGTGTCGATTAAGCAATTAGATTTAGGCATGTATCATAGATTTAAATATTTATAACATTTAATATCATGAAATTTTCCATTTTATATTTTTAATATTTTTTTTTAATCTCCACAAATATGGAGGCAGCCATTAAACTATTCCTTTTGGGAATAATCCTTTCTCCCAAGTGGACCCGAATCTGTGAATTTTTTGTCAATATTTTTATTCTCTTTCAAAAAAAGCCATTAGATTAAAAACCACTTGATTAAATAATAAACATTTGAAAATAGAAAGAGTACTATCTCTATAATTTTTTTTTTTGAAAACTTTGTATACATGTATTATGTCAACAAATCAGATTTATTTCGTTAGTTTTTTTATTTTAAAAAATCAAAATAATTAAGATAAGTTGTTTCTAATTTGAAATTTAGTCTTCATATTATTCAATTTTTCTTTACGATAAATAATTTGTATTTATTAATTAAATATAGAGGGGTCTGAATCTAGTAATTAATTAGTTGATGAATTTAAGAACCAATAAACTATTGTCTTATTCGTGGACATTTTTAACACTTTTGCATCATGAAGTACGGAAGATAATGTCTGGTTTGGAATTCAACTCACGGTTTTCAAGTTTTCTAATCTTGCCATTTTTTATTCATAAATGAAATAATTGGATATTAAGAAATATATGAAGAAGAAAACTGAAAATAAATTCAAATATTCATCTATTCATCTATTCATCTATTCATCTATTCGTTTGTATATCGATGATATAACTCTTGGTTTCTTTTGCCTCTTCGACCTCTACCAGAAGCACATGAAACAATAACATATTATGCGAAAACTACGTATATGTCTCATAAGAGTTGAATAAAAGAGGATAAAGTCACCAAAATATTAGGACTTCACTCTTATTCATTTGGACAAAGTAATAACTTATCAGGTTTTTAGTTTGGCATTTTCTATTTGTCATCGGGTAAAATACTACAAAAGAATCTCACAATAATTTTTCAATCAGAATATTATCAAGATAGTAAAACTACCGTCAAGGAAGACAAATATAATAATTGGGATAAGCTAAATGGATAAGATGAGTGAAGTGGAGCGGACATAGTTAAAAGATAGGACAGCTCAGGCAATTTCGGAACAAGGTGGAAAAGGAGACAAGAAAGATCCTCATTTAAATAGATGGAAACCAGCTGTTTCACTTGTCCTAAAATATCCCTGACTCATTGGCTCCTCATGGATCCCACTGTCCTAAATTATTTCGAGCATGTGCATGATGTCACATTTGATTTTATGTAATTATTCATTAAAACCTCAAGTAACGTTTTATTCTTGTTTTCTTTTCGGTGTGCAAGCGTGTTCAATTATAAACACTTTAATAATCAAACAATATTTTTGTATAGATAAACAGTACAACTGCCGTCAAGGAAGACGAATTTAATATTATGGCGAGACTTAAACAATTGCTGTGACTTGTGATCGGAGAATGGACATATCGTAGATTCGTTTTTGTGATATTTTCTCGAATAACCTTTTTGATTTTCATGATCCTAGCGAAGATCATTTTTAGTAGTTTGAGAAGAAAACAAAATAAATGATAATGAGAGCTTTCGATACGGGGAAGAGACTTATTAACTTGTTTTGATTTCGGTTGCTCTGACTTATTAAGCCTAGATATTTTCAGCTACCTAAAATGAAAAAATAAAATAAAATAATAGTGAAACCTCTTGGACTTTAAACCCATAGTTATTGCTTTCTTTTGATAATTTTTTTTTTCACTTAACCACACTTATTGTGAAATTACTAATGAGACTCTCATAATATCTCATCTGACAAAAATATTTATTACATTTTATGCCTTTTTTTAGTTAGTTTCATTTGGGAAAAGTTCATCATCATGAACATATCGTTGTATATGTCTCCCACATATCGTTGTACTAAACTGCTAATCGATGAGCATTTTTTATATATATCAAATTCCACACATGTATTCTTTTATATTGGAATCTCTACAAACCATCACTTGCGTTACTGGTACAACTCTTTATAGTTTATACTATAAATTTTTGATCAAACATATCAGTTTAATAATATCCAAAATATTGACTTTTAAAAAGTTAGAAACTACTTAGCTGTTTCACATCAATGATTAAAAAAAAATCGTACTTTTTATTCTCTAAAATGAAAATATAAAGCAGCTTGAAGCTACAAAAATCTTTACTATACTATGATTCTTTTTTTTTTTTTGGTAAATAGATTCTGAGCACCAATATGTGCAGCCCAATGAGGTAGTTTAATATATTAGTACATGTATATGTTGGTATTTTGTAAATTTTCGTTGGTTTTTCTTATATCAAAATCAGCAGAATGCTACAAACTTTTTTTTTTGGATAAACAAATGCTATTAACTTCGAACAACACCGTTATTAAACCTTTCGGTATGTGGCCTCCACATTATCAACGATTTTTTTTTTGTGTGTGGTAATTTTGAATTATTAAATAATTAAATCCAAAAAGTAAATATGAATGCATATAAATAAAAAGTACTAACTCAGCTTATGAAAATAATTTTTCAATCAATAAACAACTAAACGAGCTAATCACATTCAGATGGAATCGAATACATACATAAGATGTGAACTCAACACAACAATTCACAACAACACAAGTACGAATAAAGTACGTACTTAACTATATATGTCGTTTGTTTGACAAGTTAGAAACTTACTGACAACCATTTACTTCATTCTGACTAATCTGTTTTCAAGTGCTGCTAAGTCAATCAAAGCCATATCGTTGACCTGCAAAACAAAAGAAGTTTTCAATATATATACTCACAAACGTACCAAACTTTTATATATATATATATATATATATATATTTTAACGTGAAATAAACTTCATTAAGCCTAATCCGATGAAACGATATATTGTGTGTCCTTGTTGGAAGAACAACGTGCAAATAAAGCAAAGTACTGATGAGTCGTGGAGATTACCAAACTTTTATACATATGAGTATACGAAGTTATACATCTCTTCATACGAATAAGATTTATATTCCATTAAAAATGTAGGGCATGACATGAAACCTTTTCCTTTTGAAGATAACTCGAAGACAACCAAACAAAATAAAGATTGATCATTCTTTTGTAATTGGATATTCCGTGCCAATACCTGGTATTTATAGAAATACCTAACACTCTAACCTCTAGAAATATAATGGTATTCAAACTTCAATATACATACCCTGAGGTGATATATATTTAAAAGCATGAGGGCTATAAATGTTACCACATGTGAAAACATTTTCTTGAAGCAAATATGAACATAGTAGTAATAATTTCTTCTTTTCAAATATGTGATGCTCAAGATAGAAACAATATTATATGGTTTCTATTGACGTCTAATATCTGATGGATTCAAATCTATATATATACATACTAGTGTTTTAACATTTTCACGATTACTATGACCTCACTTCTTTTCTTTGTATTTGCATTTAAATTGACATATAAACTGTGTGTATCTAAAAATGAAACGCACCAATTATTGTTTTATCAAACTTTTTTATAAACTACAAACACGAAAACCAAAAAAATCGAAAGAATTATGGAGAAATATGTTTCATATTGTAAAATAAATTAATGGAAAGTTCAAAATAAAAAGTATCTCCAGAAAAAAAAAAAATTGCGTTTGGAACAATCGATGTCGATATCAACACAACTGAAGTAACTAAGAGTAGGAGGTTAGGATACGTTTACCTCGGCCTGTATGGTGTAGATCATCCTATCATCAACAATAGAAGAGATGGAGTTTAGAAGGCAGAGACCATTTTCACTAAGCACTTGAAGAACACTCGAAAACCGCGGTTGGCCACTGCAGCAGCGACTACTAAAAACGATTTCCACACCCACCAAACACTGACGAACCACCACATGATTCTTCCTACTCATCATCTCCATCTCCTCCTTAAAATCATCATTACTATAACCCAAGAAGCTTCCTCTTGACAGTAACAGAAGCTCATCTCTCCTCAAACTCAGCTCCTTGATCTTCCTCTGTAGATACTTTATGTAGTTCACCGCCTCGTTGACTTGATCTGACGTCGAACGCTTACCCTAGAGAAAGTAAAAGATCCCACCAAGAAACAAAATTAACAAACCAAGAAAGTAATAGATCTAATTAGGAATCTTTTAAGAGAAACACTAGATTTAAGTAACAGCACAAAGTCAAAACACTTGCTATGATCCCTTTTTCATTTTTTTACAAGGAATACCAAATCAAAGGACAAAGATTAAGTAGATCTAAAGTAGTCATGAAAAATCGAAATCAAGATTAGGGTTTTTAGGAGTTGGGGAGTGAGACCTTGATGAAGTGAAGAGGGAGAAGAGAACGAAGAGAGGCATAAAGGGTAGCCATTTCTTGTCTCCTTTGTCTCTCAGTTTCTCTGTGCATCATCTTCTCCATGTCGTTATTATCTGTACTACATGTCAACTTCGTACACCGTCTTCTTCTCTTCTCCCGACAATCGTCCATCTAAAAGCTTTAGTGGTCTTAAATTAATATAGTAATATAATTCCTTTAAAAGATTCTCTTCTGATGATGAGGATGAGACAGCAAGATCTGATCTTCTGCGGATTTTGTGATCTGGGGTTTGATCTTATTCTTTAGAAGAACAGCTCAGGGCTTTGTGTAAAGTTGAAAATTATTGCAGTCTTGAGGCTTGAGCGCAACATAATTAAATAAAAGCCTTTTTTGATAATATTATTAAATTGAGAAGAAGATACGTTGGTTAGACGTATCAGATTAAGAGTTTTTAATACATTTGTTAGGTTACGCACGCAGTGATGACAGTAATTAATAATATAATCAAATATGATGTTCTTCTATTTTGAGATTCCATACTTATTACTTTTTTTTTATTACCATTATTCTCCGTTAAATATCATTTTGAGGAAATCCTTCAATCTATACCAATTTCTCGAGAAATCCATTTGGTTCAATGTTATGTAATAATTAATATTGATTTTCTTGAAAGTTGCTTAAACATTTTTTCTCCTTTTTTTTAACAAAAATGATGTCAACAAAATTTGTCGTAAAAGCATCAATATTTTCTGTATACCATATTAAAAAGTAATCCATCGATAATCACCAACCCATTTGTCACTACGGTGGAAGTGGTGGTAATTTTTTTGTCAGTTCACCATCGGTAGTTTTCAACTCTTCGGCAAAGATGGTTGGTATTTGGCACGATTCACACACACGTGCGTCGAGAACACAAAATCAACGCAAAGAGTTTATATTGTATAACTAAAAGTTCCACGAGAACGACTCCTCGGAGAAAAGGAAACAAATTACAACATAAAGAACATTTGAAAGTTATTGTGGGTACTAAAAATAGTGTGATAGTGTTTTTTTCTGAAGGACAATACTTTTCCTTTGGTGATTTTTGTATGGTTGGTAATTTTTGGACAGTAGAGTTTTTACCAGCACAACATGGGGTATTGTTTTTTTTTTTTAATATCGAAGGTAATTGTCAGCTAGTTTAAACCATAACTAAAATAGTAATAAAATTCAGTTATGGTTAAAAAAAAGGTAAATTTGGCCAAAAGATTTAGCTAGTATGATTTTTATATCTATCAATATGGTTATATCCAAATATCTTTCATTATTATTATTTTAATTAATTAGTTAAGATTATTCTAAAATATTCTAGAGATTTTAGGGTTTAGAACTTTATTATAAATATGGTGTCTTAATAACTTTTGTAAACCAGTTATGATTGATATTGATTTTTATTAATAAAGTTGAGAGGTTTCTCCTTTATTTAACGAGCTTTCGAGCACGGGGGACAAGTATTCCCAACTTATCTTTGATCTAATCGATTTCTTCGCTTAGATTAGCTTCCGCTCTCTATCATTTTCTCATATTTGTTTTGAAATTATAGATCCAAAACAGAGACTTTCCTAAATCTAAACTAGAAAAACTTTGGGTTTGCGGCCTTAAAAACTTTGATATTTTTTAGCGGCCAAAATTTTGTGTAAAAGTTTCGGTAGTCTAGTAGTGAAGGACTCTAGAAGTGTTCCTGTGTTGAGATATAATAGTGTAAAAGTTTCACCATCATTTCCTTCTTTTCTATTTCTCTTAAATGCTCACTAATGTAATCAGTCCTATTTTTTGTTGAACTTGGAGTCAATATAAATTATATAACCTTTAACGAAGTCCAATAAACCAATTGTATATTGGTATTCAAGTTAGGGCCAGTCCAAACCAAGTATATGATGTAACCCAATTAACAAGAAATTATAAAGCCACTAGAATTTCATGTTAGGCCCAATCACGAGGACCAGGTATGTTTTAGATTTGTAAGATTAATCACCGGAATATTTTATTCCAAATCTCAGATTAATCTCAATATGCCTGCATACAAATTCCACATAAATCTATGAGAGATCACTAAATTACATTAATTAATTATAATAAGATATTCGAAGCTAAAAACAGCGTTGTGCGAACAAATCAAGTTGCTCGAACACTAAACATCACTAACAAAGACAGTGTTGTTGGACAAATGCTCTATAAACCATCAGACACATCTACCACCAAAGAAACTGCTCTATCGATTCTGCTTCCTTCGTGTCTTGAACGGGAATCCAGACTGCGGTGATGGTGAGAACTCTGTTGGCAACTCCGGTGGGCTCATCGCTCCTGTAAGCATCTCTAATACCTCTTTCATGGAAGGTCGTGAAACCGGGGATCTTTGCAGACACTGCAGAGCCACTTTAATGCACAAAATCGCTTGTTCTTGGTCCAAAGACTCCAACTTCATATCTACCAGATCACCAAGTCTTCCTCTTCTCGCCAGCTTCCTCGCCCATGACATGAGATTCGCACGCTGCATGATCTCAGATGCGGGTCCAGTTACTTCCAGCGGACGTCTCCCTGAAACCAGGACTAACAACAAAACTCCGTAGCTATACACATCACATTTTTCAGACACATCATCTATGATATTACCGCAACACTCAGGAGCAACGTAGCACATAGTCCCTCTCATGCTCGGCGTGCTACTGACTCCACAACTCTTAACTGAATCTTGACTATTTCTGCGCCGTGCTCTCCATTGATCACCACTTAGCCCATCTAACCACCAATCTATGCTACTTCCTATACTGTTACTACTACTACCCCTTCTTTTCTTCCTATACAACTCTTCATCTCCGAGCCGCCTTTGATCCACACTTCCACTGATATCATCACTATAAAACTCAGATTGCAAAGTTTTCTTCTTCTTCTTCTTCTTCATTTTCTTAGCGAGTTCTTTCCGATACTCGTCCTTCCACCATTCTCTCACCATTCTCAGCTTCTTCTTCTTCTCCTTCTCCTTCTCTTCATCCAACGAAAGCCACCATTCTAATCTCTTACTACTCTTCTTCTTCTCAACCTTCATAGCTGCTTCCGCCGTCTCAGCAATCCAATCACTACTCGGTCTCTCTTTCTTCACCTCAGAACCAATCCATTGCATTACATAATCCTTCCCTTTCCCTCTTCCAACATTCCCTTCTTGCTTCCACCACCAATCTTTACTCTTCCCCACATTACCAATCTCCAAGACACTAACTTTCTCCACCATTTCCGGCGAAACAGAAACAGCCGTCTCAGGCGATGCCATAGGTACCTGTCCCGTCTCCGGAGATGAAAGAGGAACCTTATAAACACTAACCGGAGACTGATCAGTAAATCCAAAGTTAGATTCATCATAACCAGTAGTATTAGTTAACACACTCTCAACTTCTTCAACTACAGATCCATAATCCTCTACTTCTAACTTAACTTCATCACTTTCAGATGCAACTACAACTTCAACTTGTTCTGATTTCAACCTGGCTAAACCAAAATCAGAGATCTTAGCAGAGAAGAAACGATCCAACAACACATTACTAGGTTTCAAATCACCATGAATCACAGACGGATTCAAGCTATGTAAATGTTCAATCCCTTTAGCTATATCAATCGCAACAAGAAACCTTCGATTCCATATCATAAGCTCAGGAGATCTACGATGAAGAAGAGCGTCTTGGAGATTTCCATTAACCATAAGCTCGTATACAAGAATCAAACGGCGTCGTCTTCGATCTTGAGAGAAGCCAATAACGGAAACTACATGAGGTGAATCAATCTTACCGGAGAAGAAAAGCTCGTTCTGAAACTCTCTTTCTCCTTGAAGTGAACCTGAATCCATTACTTTAACGGCGACATTACCACCGGTGGACGGAGAAAAAGTTCCACGGAATACAGAGCCGAATCCGCCTTGACCTAGTCGATTATCCGGCGAGAAACAAGCGGTGGCTTTACGGAGAGATGAGTAAGAGAATTCTTCTAACGGCGGTTTCTGCGGCAGTGAAGAGGCGGAGGTTACGGCGGCGGGAGATCGGCGTTTACGGTTGAATTTCCAGAAACAGAATGAGAGAGTTATGAAGAGAGAGAAACCTACGGCTGTAAGTGGTGAGAAGATGATGATGCGTGTGGTGGTTCTTTCATGGTGAGGTGTGACGGAGGAAGAGAACGCTGAATTTACCGGTGCCGGCGACGGGAGTGTTCGTGACGGCATTAGAAAAATTTGTTTTTTTTTTTCTTTTTTTCCGATGAAAATAAAAAAATGTGTTTTTATTTATTTATTACAACTTTGAAGATGAGCTGTTACTCGTAGTTAATGACTTTTCAATACATTTAATGATTTTTTTATTACATCACGCAAAGACTATAATTAAGTTGACACTCTGTAGCGGAGTATTATGTTTTATCAACATTAATTTAGTGGTTTAAGTTATTGTATGTGATTATTAGTATGTTATGTAATGGAGGACGTATAATTAAAGAGTATAAATTTCACATGGGTTATTGAGGATGTTATAAGGGTTATCAAGAACATTATTTGGAATTTTGCATTTTTTCTAATTAAATAACTCAACAATGAAAAATAAAGAGCTTGATATCTCTTCTGTTAATTAGTTTAGCCTTATATATTGATGATGATTTATAAACTGAATAATTTGTATAGAAATAAATTGAGTTGGGATGGGAAGAGAAAATTCGATTATTACCACATGACTTATATTTATCCATTTGCGTACATAATTTGTTTTTTAAAAGGCATCCAACTACAACAAAAAAAAAAAGCGAAAATAAATATGCCAAAATAACATTTGCAACAACAACATTAATTAGCTTCTCTAATTATTTACCATTCATGTGGAAGATAAGTAGATAACTCATTAAGTGATGCATTTGTGTAGACAAATTTTTGTAAAAGGACACACCGGTCTATTAAATAGAACATAAGTTATAAAAAAATAAAGTACATTATGTTGTGTTTAACATACTATTAAAAAAAAATAGTATGCCAGAAGAGAACATGAAAGAAGATTAAGTGATTCTTTCTCGAGTAAAATATAGTAATACCCTGTTCGTTTTGTAGAGGCATCAACAAAAGCTCTTCAGTTTAATTGTTATTTGGCGTTAATGGTGTTTTAGCTACTTGTTTATTCTCCGTTGTTGCTAACAAGAGAGGTTACATCCATTGATAACAAATCGTTAATAGTAGTTTACAAACAATCCAAAAACAACCCACATAACAAATTTAAGCCATTAAGATATCACTAAAGGGAAATGAGTAAAAATGTCACTTATGCTAGTCCTCCATTACAATACTTAGGTGTAGCTAAATAGACTTTCACTTGACACATATGCAAAAGTTGCACAGCTCTAGTAAAATCCCGATCACCGGTAATCAAGAGCATTTTGCATGGTTCAAAAGCCCGAGCGTAGGTAAAACATCTTGTACTATGGTAACCCGTTTATATTAAACTGAAAATAAAAATAAATAAATAAATTAGAATTAAATTATTATAATACAAAGATAACAAAAAGAGTATTTATACATGGTAAGCGGAAATTAGTAGAAGCATACTGGAGTTGAGCTTTACATTTCAAGCAGAAGCAATTCTAAGGATAGATATCATGAACTCGCACTAGATAAACACAACTAAATTAAAATTCTATTTCCGCTCATAATCATCACGTTGTGCGGAGGACGATTTCCATGTCCCTATAACTACACATTGATTTTACCATTTTGCGTAGTCAACTTCATTAGATGGTGGTGGATTCGTTTGATAATCTGAAACAGAAGAAAATAAAACAATTATAAATCTTAAAACTTAAATCATTAATCTAAGAAGAAATGAGAAACTACTTACTATATCCCAAGTTTCTGAATTCGATGTTTCTCAAACTTTGTAGAGTAGCTTCAGTAATTTGCTTACTTAATGCAGCAATCTTCAGTTCTCCCACATATTTTCTTTTTCTCATCCCCAATTTTGATTCTTTGTTTGACACATTTTTCCTGTAGTTCCGTTGCGAAGGTGCAATTCTCTAGATATCACTATATAGCACTACAAAAAAAAAAGGATCACGGTTTTAATGTGTCAAAAAATTAACTGACGCTTATTAGAACTACTTGGTGATAAGTGATATTAATTAGGTAGTTTAACATCAGTTTTAATAAGTGATGTCATTAGCAATTGATTTACATCGTTTGATTTGAGTTGATGTTAAATAATATAAATATGTATCATTTATAAAAACCAACACTAATTTGTGACAGTAAATTAATTGATACACATATAATTTTTTAGCATTATTAATTAAATAATTTTACGGTAATAACAACTTTTATTTCCATATATATTTCAACACTAAGCAGCAGTTACTCACCACTATCTTTAATAATGATTTCCAAGAGAGTACGTGATCGAGAGTTATATATTCAAAAACAAAAGAGTTTTCAAGAACAAGGGATCGAAAGGACAGAGCTAAGTTTCAGAATTCTAATTTCTAAATAAGGTAAATTTGCATTTCATTTAAGTTAACATCTCTCGTCTTCAATAACACCTATTTTTGTTCTTCAATAATAATTTTGGTTTCATGATTAGCCTTTTTATAAAAGTTATGTAATATTATTCTTTTCATGTGTAGAATTATGCATTACATAGATCCTGAGACACAATCACTAGATGATGGTGTACCTCTTTCACAGATGGAGTTCAATACTCTGCATGAACTTGCTCCTGAATGTAACAATTTCAAGTGGAAAGTGAAGATCATTGGTAATGTTTACTTAATATAAAAACTACATTATGAAGATCATTGGTACTGTTTACAACTTGCTTTGTCTTAATATTTATTAGATTCCAATCGAGAAATAGAAGATCAAACGTTGACGACTAAAGATATTTGGAAGTTGGAAAATGGCAAAGTAATTGTCCATTTTGATGAAGAAACAGGCCAACCAGATGAAGATTCTGGAGGTTTATTTGGATCATGGTTGGGTCAGTTGAACAATGATGTTAATTTGTTACCTATCGACTACAGTGATTGGAGGACATACCCTCCTCACATGAAGGAGAGAGGCTGGGAAGTAATTCAGGTTAAAATATGCAGTATTACTTTTGTAATACTAAATGACATAAATAATGATGATGCAAACGGTTAACAATATAATCACATATAATAAATGACATAAATACTACTATCATTTATGTAAAATGATGCAAACGGTTAACATCAATTACGAAAAGTGATGTAAATAATTTACATCAGTTGTAGTAATTGTTACAACATTTACATCATTTATATTCAGTGACATATAATAGCATTACTTATTATAACTGATGGAAATATTATTATCGGTTGGTTTAAATGACGCGTTAATTTGTATCGCCACTTTTTAAATCAATTGCATAAGTGATGGTAACACATTTGTATCATTTAATAATCAATGTAAATAAAGGAAATAAATGACGCTATCTACCTTCTTTTTTGTAGTGATAGTGATGGGATCTTCGTTGTTATATCATTAAAAAAAATCATAATCAGATACTAGCCACACAAAAAAAATATCATAGAGACGTGAAGTAGTACCAAGCATTTAGAGACAAACCTGAATCAAACTAGATAGAAGTGAAGCTGGCTTGCAGTACTTTATAAAAGGTATAATATAAATTTACATAGTTTTTTTTTAATTTGTGTGAAAAATATTAGAATAACACTCTGAATAATTTGATAAATTTGTGAAATAGAGGGAATATGAAATACAAGGAGTAATAAATTGGTGTACTATTAATTGATTAGTAAATTTCAGAAATTAACATTTAGTTAACGTGAGATGAAGGGGATCATATATTCGAAAAAAACTTTGACATCTAGAATTTCAGATATTCATATGTTTTCGAAGCAAAATGGATTACAAAAATTGCTATACGATAAAATGGAGCGTATCAAATATACTAGTTTTTACACCACTCGTACGATTTTTATCCATTCAAAGAACTTGCTACCAAGAAAACATGGAGTCTAAGAAGTTCACATGATTCATCAACTCATGATTATTATTAGCAAGATACTCTATACGCTTTTAATCTCCTTTTCAACATTGACAAACCAGTTACTGATAATTTTTTCGAATCGGTTGGTATTGTTGTTGATGTTTTTTCTTTTTTATAATCAAAATCAAAATACAAAATTAAAAAAAAAAAATTAATCTAGAATCACCAATTAAAAAGTAATGTACTATATAGTCCGTGGAAGCTGAGATAAAACTACTCAGAACATTATTTAGATTTTGATCTTAGATTTCACCCTTAGAATCTCTAGCCTGAATGAGAGTTAGTATAACCATATCACGTTAGGTAGCTAAATAAACCACATAAGTGACTAGTTAGATTTTCTTTTGACAATCTATTACTTTAGTTGTTAATTTCAGAATGACTTATTCCAGTAAAGCACTTACTAAATTCAGCATCCAAGACCATTTATAATAATAAAAATTATAGGGTAAAGAAAAATTCCCAAATCTTCAATTCATTAACCATTTGGGGGCAAAAGGACTAACCCTGTAATATTAAACAAATTACAATAAAGAAAAGAAAGAAGATTCTTGATTCTCACTTCTTTTGTGGTCCAATCTTGAAATTAAACAAGACGTAAGGAGAAGCTTAAAGGCCCACAAACACAAAGGCACAAACACAATTATGATTCAAAGAAAAGTGAGTGAGACACAGACACTGATACGATAATGACCCGAAAAGAAAAGAACAAAAAGATATGGGAATTATTCATATGAACATTCTCCATCTCACGTTTTTTTAACTTCAAAGACAATTCTTGATTCTTGAACTGCATTTCAATTAGGACCCAAACTCGGTATTCGTTAAGTTTGTTCGAATTGTTCCATCTAACTGTGAGAGTTACTTTTTTTTTTTTTGAATTGTTCTCTCTTTCTTTTGTATATATATTCTTTATTAAAGTTTACATACAATTTGGCCCAAAATCCTATATATTGTGGGTTGGACCAAGTATAAATTACCCGGTAAATTCAGGTTAGGCTGATTCAAAATCAGCTTGGTTCTACTGGATCGACATGTATAAAAAATTAAATTAAAATACACTGTAAATATACTATTCAAATTTCTCAAATATAAACTATTACAATGTCTTGACTGGCGTCAAATGAACAAAAAAGAGAGTGAAGTGCTCTACTGACCTAAATGAAAAATCTCAAAGCTATCTAACCTTATTTAACTCTATCTAACCTTCATTAAACAAACAAACATACAATTTCTATTTTACCCTTTATACAATAATAAAAAAATTAAATAAACAAAAAAATTTTCTTCTTTTCCTCTCTCTTCCTCCATCGAAGAAAGAAGAGATCGACGCCGTCGCCGCTTTAGATCCGCCGTCACTGTCGCCGGTCCACCTCCGCCGGCGCTTTAGATCCGCCGGTCCACGTCCGCCGCCACTCGTTCTTGCCTCTCGCATGTGACTGCTCGCCACTTGTTGTCGCCGTCTTTGCATATGTAAAGAAATCCGATTTGATTTGATTTGATTTTGATTGTCGATGTTTGTGCTTCTTACTCTTGTGTCGATTCAAGGTTATATGCTATTGTGGTTATGAGTTTGGATTGAGAAGCTAAGATCAGAATTTGTAGGTTCAGATCGGAATGTGGCTATAACTAGAATCTGAGTATAACAAGATAGGACAACTAGTTAAACTATGTACATAAAGTTAAACTAGTTAAACTATGTACATAAAGTTAAACTAGTTAAACTAGCTAAACTAGTTAAACTATGTGCAATTACTATATATTGATGTCGTTTATTTTATTTTCAGGTAGCGATGATTGACATATATTTTGATTATGTGGGACATTACTCACATGACGGAGATGATATACAATGGAATCCAAGAGAACATCGGTGTTATACCATATATATGGACAGAAATTAGAAACAAATGAGTTATTCATCTTTGGATGGTAAAATATGCATAAAGGTGAAGGTAAATGAATCGAAGTTGCTGAAGATAAGTTATTATCAACATTGATGGGTGATAGACCGATATCCATGCGAACATGCAATTGATGCAGCTTCTACACACGCATATACGGCGGTGGATGATGTCGATTTACATGGGTTCTGCTCGCCTTATTATTTTAYGAGCAATGGACGTTAGCGTACTATCAGACCATTTATCCGGTACCCCATAAATCTGAGTGAAAAGTTCCCGAGTACGTTATAAATATGTGTGTCTTACCTCCGGATTACAAGAAGACAAAAGRAAGAAACCAAGAGGTTAAATTTCCATCGGTTGGAGAAAGGAGGAGACAAATGACTAAAACTCGATAAYTGTTTTTTGTTTTGTTGTAGTATGTTTGTTTATTTCACCGTGTACAACTATGTTGCGTTTTAATTGGATAATGGTTTGCTATCGTTTAAAATTTGGGTATAATAGGTTACACTAGTTAAACTGGGAAACTATGTGAAAATTTGTCCATCTATGTTAAACTAGTTAAAATAGTTAAACTATGTGAAACTGGKTAAACTAGTTAAACTAGCTAAACTAGTTAAATGGCTAAACTAGTTAAATTGGTTAAACTATGTTATTATATTCTTGTATTTAGAAAAGCAAGGATTACGTACGTATTTCAATAAATTTTATTGGAAACGTTAGTATTACCTAAGTAAACGTATATAACAAAATTATTTTGACAAAAAAAAAAGTTTATAATATTTAAGTGATTATTACATGAACCTTTACATTTTCACTTATCTTCCTTATACATTTATGGTCACTTACTAATGTTTACCAAATAACTATGAAAATCAGATAAATATGTATTTATCATATATTACGTCATAATAAGTTGTTAATTATATGATGAAAACCTATTTTCATAAGTTAAACTAATTAAAATTCTTAAAAATATGGTTAAACTAGTTAAATTGATTTATTTCATGAAAGTTAAACTATGTATAAGTTGGTACTACTAGAATACTGGTTAAACTATGTGGTTAAACTATATGTAATAAAATGACGGCGCCAAAAAATAACGGCGCCAGAAAATGACGGCGCCACGTGGCAATCATTCCTGGTGCCACGTAGAACAAAAAATTGAGTATTTTAATGTCGGTCGATGGATTAAACGGGTTAAACGGATTAAACTGGTTAAACTAGTTAAACTATGTGTGACAGGTTAAACTAGTTAAACTATGTTAAGATATTCATAAATACAAAAAAAAAACATYTCAAGTTCATAAATTCATAAAACAAAWGTTCATAAATACACAAAAAACATCCCAAGTTAATAAATTCATAAAATTAAGTTTATAAATACATTAAAAAAAACATCCATACTCTTCTTACTATCAATCATCACTACTCTTCTCACTCTTCTAACTCTTCCTACCTRTTCCTACACCTTTGCCACCTCCTTTTCCCCCACCTTTTCCACCTCCTCCCCCTCCTGTGAATGAAGTGCTGATATGCTTTGACTTCATCCTCTTCCTCTTTTTATTTCTTGCATTATCATTCAGAGTAGAAGACGAAGAATCGGCTGCAGCCGTCGACATCCACAWAACAATGGCACTCTCCGGATCAATAGCAGTTGGAGCATCACCAGCGTCCTCTATAACTACACATAAACATACAGTTAAACTAGTTAAACTACACATAAACATACAATTAATCTAGTTAAATTAGTTAAAGTAGATAAACTACTTACCAACRTCATCAACAACACCTAGTTTAATCAAGTTAAACTAGTTAAAGGCAGTTTAACTAGGTAAACTAGTTAATCAAGTTAAACTAATTAAACTGGTTAAACTAGTTAAACTAGTTAGCTGCCTTTCCATATTAATCYAGTTCTACTAAGTCATACTAGTTGTTCCTAAACACAATTTAACCAGTTTAATCAGTTTCACTAGTTCTTTCTCGACATAATATATAACCAGTTTAACAATTCGTCTCAAAAACAAAACATACCCTTTCCTCCGATGAGGATGACGATGCCGAGGCATCTTCTAATGGTCGCCATGAGACATTCTTTGTGCGAGGAGACATTCTTGTAACCTGAAAAACCAAAATCAAATTTCGCCGATTTTCATCATAACCCAAATCCCTAAAAAACCGATTTTCAAAATCAACATACCTTTGAAGGAGAAGACAACGATGATGATGAATGAGAAGACGACGATGAAGATGAAATCGGCTGCCGTCGAGGAAGAAGAAATCGGCCACCGTCGAGAGCCTCGTTCGCTGCAGGAAAATATTGGCCACCTCGAGCCTCGTCCCCCGCGACCGAAGATGAAGAAGAAGAAGAAGGAGTGGTAAAGTGGAGGAGTTTGAAAATTTGAAATCTCGAGAATTGGATCAATATCGGCCACCGTCGAGAGGAGAGCTTTACTCTCCATTTTTTTTTTTGAGCCAACTTTTTTTTTTTTAATTGAATCAATTTTAAATCGTTTAGGGTAGGGGAGCTGGGTGGGTAGGTGGATTTGGATAGGATTCTTGTTAGGTTGAATCGTAAATATGAAAACTTTCCCTGATTTGTTGGTCATTTTGTAATTTTGCTTTAATAAAAAAAAATGGAAACTAAATTCTATTTATTACTAAGTTATTTTGGCAATGCTTTAAATGGATAAGGTTATTGGAGCCCTTGTTCCCAAAAAAGACCCGACCAAAGTGCTACATTATATTTTATCCTTTTTTTTTTTTTGACGCCCATTATATATTATCTATTTAATACACATACATACCACCTAATTAGGTAAACGAGACCAGTATCCCCAAAATGGTCGCACAAACACAGCAACACACAATTAGAGAACAAATATTATAGTTCTCTCTCATATTATTGCTCAAACCACCAAATAACCTTGTAGCCCATACCCATGTCCAAAATACCAAATAACCTTGTAGCCCATGCCCATGTCCAAAATACCAAATAACCTTAATATACTGGCAAGTAACCCCGATTCATAACAAAAACAAAGAGACAAGCGCTGAACCCTAAAACTAATCAAAGCTCATCGCTATATCCACATCTTATTCCTTGGCTTTAACATTTTAATCGCACAACCACCCAAAACCCATCCTGTGAACAGTTCTGTCAAGAACTATTCTTGAGATCAATGACAATCACACTTATATTGTCACTGCTTTGTCGACCCAAAGCCAACCGTGTAAGCAACGTTGCAGCTAATACACTCCTTGAAGGATTCTGTTCTCCACCATTATCGTCTTCTTGAGCCGTTCTGTTCAAATCTAGGCTCGAGGAAGCTTCTTCGATACAAAACCTAGCTATGTCACATGCTAGCTGACTCGAGAGCACATCCCAAAGCCCGTCGCTCGCTAATATTAAGCATTCATCTCCAGATTCCCTTCTCATGAGTGTCACTTCTGGTTCCCATGCTACCATTGGTTTTAGATACCTATCCCCTGCGCCATGGATTGTACGTAACACAACACAATATTTATAGTTAATATTTGACGCAACCTGGTATTTCGTTTAATAAACTGTATAAACCGAAATAATTTTTAAGTTGGTAAAATGATCAAACAATGAGAAAAAAAGAAGAAGAAGAAGAAACAAAGAAGATATAATAAACTTAAATTCTTTTGAAATTAAGAAGATAGTTTGTTTGAATGGCCACACATTTTGTATTTTAGTAAAATGATTCAAATATTTCTGTTTTATAGAATGCTACAAATAACAAATATAATGTTGTACAAGGAATTTTATTTTAAAATATAGCTTTACATAGAAGATTTAAAATTTATAGTTAACATTTGACCCCCACAGAAAAACTAATTAACAAAGAAGATTATGTAAAATTTACATATATTGAAGAAGAAAAAACAATTCTTGAACATCAAATAAAATGAAATGAAAATTTATCAACAACGAAGTCTCACCAAACCAAACAAAACCAATCCATAGTACCTTCGGTTTTATATTATTTACTACTTTTTGAAAACCTTAATACCCTAAACCGGAGATCCTGAATGATTAGCCTTATAGGCTCTAGTTCCATACCAAGACTCTCTCGACATTCAAATCGTCTTTTACCAAAATCAAAGAATTGAGAAATATATATATATATACCTATGGCCCTTGACGTGGCTAGAATTCCTTCAACTCTAGCTCCATCCACTACTAAAACTCGACCACCAGCTGCTTCGATCCTTGCACGCTCGTCTGGTCTATCCGGCTGAATAAAACTCAACAACTTCAAACGCATAGACTTCCAATATTCTCAAACCTCTTATATGAGCTAAAGCAGAGTAGTAGTACTACTACTACTATACAAATCAAGAAAACCACCTTGTGATCGTTACTCAGAGGAATAGTCATTCCATTTCGACACAACACCGCACGCGAGTCACCAGTGTTCGCTACAACGATATGATCTTGCGTCAAAACCGCCGCAACCGCCGTAGAACCCGAAATCGCAGCCTCCCTCGGATCGCAGTTACACAACGGTACACTAGTCCCACACACGCATGTGCTCGTTGCCATCTCATCCATCCTCTTGAAACTCCTGTTCATCACTCCTCGCCATAACTTCTCCACGACGTCGTTTTCGCTTCCTCCTCCTTCCTCCTTTTGCTCTAGCTCCTCCTTAACTAACGTGTGCATCGTCGTGCTGCACAATGTTGACACCTGTCCACACATCACATCAGCCTCTTCATATTAAATGACCAAAACACCCCTGGTACATAACTTTTTTCTTTTGCTTACCTGAGAACCGCCATGGCCATCGTAGACAGCGAAGAAATGAACCGGTCTATTCCGGTTGATTTCCGGTTTACACAAATTCGGTTTAACAGTAACCGAATCTTCCATCTTACGAGATCTTCCCATAACCGAAACTAATCCGTACAACGGCTCATCCTCCGTTTCTTCTCCCTTCCACGTCACCGGCGTTTCCGATTTCTGGTGGGAAGTAGAAGTCGGAGACGTGAAGAAACCTCCGATATCCGCCGGAAGACCACCAATCTCCGTCCTCCGAGCTTGTTTCATTAATGGAACGTCAAAACTTGAGTAAACTTCCATGTCCGTCCGATCATGATTCCTACTCGATGAAGACGAACAAGGATCGCCGAAAACCGCCGCTTGCCTCCGCATCTCAATTCTCCGACGACGACGTTCACGGCATTTAGTCGGCGAAACGTCGTCTCCACGTCCGGTTGAAATTGTTCTGTAGATTTCAGTCATGTTTTCAACATTCGTCTCGGAGGATTAAGTGAGCACCGCTTTATATACATAGGGCCGAGAGAAAGAGAGAACTCCACTTTGAACATAAAAGCTTACGAGGAAGACAGAACACGTGTCGGGGTTTCGATGTATTCGCGTGTTAGGTTCAGGTGTTAAGTTGTTGTCCACGTGGAGACGCCTTCGGTTTTTGTTAAACCCATCCGGTTTTGAGTTTTTCTTTGGTTTTGAAGTTGCTCGATCTTTCGGCTCTTAACTTCTTTATCCTTCTCCTTCCTTACTTGAACCCATGAGCCGGAGCTAATCCCTATACCATGTGAACTACAGGTTTTTAACTAATTGTTCGAAAATAATAACGAAAAAAATTGTTTTATCGTTGAATATATATATACACTAATGTAGTTTAATTTCTATTTTGGTTTGATTCGGTTTTATGTTTTTGGATTTAGAGTTTACAGTTTATGAATAATAGTATATATTTAACTTAAATATTATCTTTTAGTTTAGTCGAATATCTTACGGCCACATGTAATTAGTTAAACGAATTATTTAGCTTTATTGCTTAATCTAACTTCTTATCTCATGAACTGAATCTAAGGATATGTAGGTTTAACCTTGTGTTGATCCTTGTGTTGATCCAAATAATTAGATCAAGTAAAGTCACTTGCAACTTGAGATTTTATCACTGGGTAGTACAACCATATTATTCGGTATAAGATACTTACATAGGTTAATGGTCAAATAAACACCAATCATCAGGATCCTTCCAACTACTTGTTACCACTACTCAAAATTCGGCTAAATAAATCGTCCCTATTCTTAAGAGTTTCAACAAACTCTAAAAAGATTGTGTTCTCATATTTAGAATATACTTTAAACTTACTCACTTATAAACTTTACGAATTTTGCAATGAACCATGTCTCTTTCACAAGAAACACATAAGATCAACTCAGAGAAGTTTTAATTCCCGTATCTACCTCAAATGCAAGACTAATGTTTATTAAATAGAGGTTGAACCTCAAAGAACTAATGATTTCGACACTAGGAATTCAAGATACTTAGTAAGCTAAGCAAACGCTTTTTTTTTGGGGTTTTTTTCTTTACAATTGACACTAAATTATCCATATTAATAAGAAAATAACAAAAAGCAATTTAGATAAGCATGTAAAATTTTAAAATTTTCAAATTCGGAAATTATAATAATTCTCAAATTCATGAAAAAAAATCATATTCAAATCATAAAATCTAAAATCCTAAAATTTTCGAATTAAATCCTAATCAATAACACCTAATTTAACAAATTAGAATTCCAATCAAAAATTTAATAATATAACAAATAAATGATTACTAAGTAATATCATAATTGAAATCTTACATAAAAAATATTGTTCATAACTTATTAGTAAACTGAAATCCTAAATTCATAATACTAATTGATATACTAAATTTAAAATTAAAAAATTAAAATTGTAAAACATAAATTAATAATTACTAATCACAAATTAATAAATTCATAAGAATAATTTCAAAAATAAATCACTAAATCAAAATAAATAAATAAATAAACGTAAATCAAAAATTCAAAATCATAAAAAGTAATATTTTACAAAATTAGGAATCTAAATCCTATATTCATTATAATAATTTATAACATAAATAAAAAATCTAAATGATATAACCTAAATCACAAATTTTTATTTATTAAATCTAATTAATTAAACCAAATAACAAAATTACTAAAGTTTTACTAATTCATAATTACTAAATTATTCAAAAAATATTTTATCCTAAATTTGTAATACCAATTTCTAACCTAATTCACAAAATCATATTTTCTAAATCCTAATTCCAAAATCATAATTCTAACATCCTAATTTGTAAATTTAATTTCTAACCTAATTCACAAAATTCCAATTTCTAACATAAATCACAAACTTACACCTTGTTAAAGTAGAGGAGGAGAAGCAGTGGAAGTGAACGCCGGAGGAGAAGAGGCGGTGGTGAACGCCGGAGGAGAAGCGGCCGAGGAAAGCGGCGAAACGAAGAAGAGAACGGCGGAGAGAAAACGGGGTGAATCCGCGGCAAGAGAGATGGGCAGAGAGAACGGCGGTGAGGGAGAAGGCCAGAGGGAACGGCGACGAGGGAGAACCGGCCGAGAGAAAACGGCGATGCGAATTTTTTTTTTTTCGTTTAGGTTTCGAGTTATGATATAATTCAATTTCTTACTGAACTATCATGTCATTGTAGTACAGAAAGGTATCAATCCAAATGGGTGCGATATTAGCCAAGAAGGATGCAATCAAACAGTTTAAGTCAAGCCAAGCAAGCAATAAGATGTGAAACTATCAACCAAAGCAGAAACTAAAAACAGAAACTAGCAGCAACTAGCGAAACGAAAACAGAGCAAAAACAGAGCGATAGCTACTAACAGAAACTAGCAAAGGCAATGAAACAGAAATCAATCAAACAAGAGAAGCTCCTAAGGATGGGGGTAATTGACTTGGTGTATCCTTTTAATCTACCTAGATGGTTTAACAAACTCAATCAAGCTATTCCCTAGACATTAAACTCATAAGCAGTCAAGTTCATTCCCATGATAAATAACCTCAGGCTAATCTAGTTCCAGACCTAATCCCTTAGCGAAATCTAGCTTAGCAGGCATTAAGAATCAGTTTAATAAAGCCAATAAACACCCTAGACAACTAATCTCTTAGGCTAGGAATGTAAATCTTTGGAATTAGTTCAGTCAGGCATTTCATCAAACATCTTCCGGAAATACCTGGTTCTAATTCCAATTGATCGAGAGTAATTAGCATTAAGAACACTAATCCAGAAGGGAAATTAAATAATTCTACACTTAAACCACCTAGAGACTAAGATTCAACACCTAATCTATCCCATCCTTAAGAACCCTAATGACTACTCACTAGAAGAACAAAGATAATCACAAACCCGAAATCAAAATAACTTGCATAAGTAGAAAGATAAGGAAGAGAATAGATAATTGAAAGATTCAAACACAAATACTCAGTAGATTTAAAGTTACATGATCCAGAAACAAGAATGATGAACAAAGCTTAAAATCCAGATTCCTTTGTGTTAAGCGATTATAGGGTATTTATACTAAGAGATAGAAATCCTAAATCACAAAAAGACAAAATAAAGTTAATTGGGGCACTCGACATGGGTGGTCGAGGCTATGGTCAGCTGGCTAAATTTCAAGATTGCATATTTATTCTTCAGCTCGAGATAGTAGCATTCGTGGTCGAGTGGCTCCAAAAACTTCAAGACTCCACCTTTATACTTGGCTCGATCAGTGGACTCAACCATGGGTGGTCGAGCCAGACTTCAAAACTCCAAAATTGCATTTTTCTTGATCAGCTCGACCTCATACTCGAGCCCCTTGGTCGAGTCGACTCAAAATCTTAAAATTGGTAACTTTTGCGACTCAGCACTCGTCGAGCTGGTCGGTCGAGCCAGATTCCAAACTCAAAACAGCTTTCTGCTCCTTTTGACCTCAGCATCTTCAATACTCCTTGAATGTACCTGATAAAGCTCCAAAATGCAATATGCATGCAATCCTAATGCAAAACACTCTAAGTATGCAAAATTAGAAACAAATGCTAAGAACATGCTATTAAACAAGGGTAAATGGGTGATAAATGCATGCTAAAACCATGTAAAATATAGACATATCATGTTACAGCTGGGGAAGAAGAAGGGTAATTAAAATACCCTTCCCTCGCAAATCCATCGCGACTCCGTCGCAAAACTAGGGTTTTCGGTCCCACTTTGCGAAATCCGTCGCAAAATTCTATCCAAATAATTAAAATTTAAATAAGCGCGAAACCAAAAAAAATTAAGATATTGCGACGGGATTGCGAGGGATCCGTAACAGTTCCCTCGCAAATAATATATGTCATTTTGCGAGGGAACTGTTACGGATCCCTCGCAATTCCCTCCAATGCCTGAAAATTGATGTTTGGTTCATTAGTATTAAACACATATATAATTAAGTAATGGGACAAGACTAATTAAAACTTCACTATTATTTTACCCGCAATTGCTTCGTGGACAGGTGTCGGTAAGAGCTCAAGTAATGCAAACGGTAATAGTCGCTGCATGAATACATGACAATCGTAGTTCTTCATACTAGCAATTTTTTTCCTTGCTCTATACATCTTGAGAATTTGGACACATACCCATCAGGAAATTTTACTTCTGACGTAACCCAGTCAAACAACGTTTGTTTTGCATTTCCGGACAAGCGAAAGATCGGAATACGTAATTTTCCATCCCTTGTAATATGCAACTCGCTTCTTCCGCATATTTCGGCCAAGTCCAACGTTGATTTGAAATTGTCTTTACTTGCCTGCCTCGCACATTCAAAATCGTATTCATGATGTTATCAAAAAAAAATTTCTCGATGTGCATCACATCAAGGTTGTGCCGTAATAGGTGATCTTTCCAATATGGAAGCTCCCAGAAGATACTCTTTTTGTGCCAATTGTGACAACTCCCATATCCGTCTGGCATGTTTGCCGAAGTGTGCCAATTGTCTCCACGTATACATGTTTCCAGCGCACCGTAATAATCAATCTTTTCTAACAAATTTTTTCCTGACATATACACTCGGGGAGGAACACGCACAACTTTGTTCTTCTTGAATAGTTTTTTGTTCTTTCGGTAAGAATGATGCAAGGGAAGAAATCAACGATGACAATCAAACCAGCATGGTTTCCTTTCATGCTTTAGTTGAAAAGCATCTGATCGATCCATACAATATGGACAAGATAACTTTCCATGTGTGGTCCAGCCCGATAACATTCCGTACGCCGGAAAGTCACTAATGGTCCACAATAACACTACCCGCATATTGAAATTTCTTTGTTGTGAATAATCGAAAGTCCGTACACCTGTATACCACAACTGTTTCAACTCGTGAATCAAAAGTTGCAGAAATACATCAAGAGATCGCTTTGGATGCTTCGGACCCGGCACTAAAATACTCATAAACAAAAATTCTCTTTGCATGCACATTTCCGGTGGAAGATTGGATGGCCAATATGGCCATAGAGAATATTATCTCCGACAAACCAAATGGACTAAAACCATCGTGCATAAGCCAAGATAGACATTCTTACACTCGTTAGCAAAGTCGAATGTACCGTCGAAAGTGTTTCCACGCTTTGCATATGACGGATGCCTAACCTCCCCATCTTCGTCAGATGTGCATGCCATCTCATCGCCGATGTCCTTTCTGATTGGTATAACCGCTTTCAATCTATCGTGATTGGCAAGTACCACATACGTTGGTATGGGACACGGGTCCTTCTAGTTGGTGATACCTCGGCTTCCCACAAAATCGACATTCCGCATTATCTTCGTCTTTCCAAAAATTATACAATTATCAATGCACACGTCAATCATTTCTCGATGGTAACCCAAGACCCGAACTAATTTCTCAGATTTAGAACTCTCCGGACATATTATCTCTCTCGCAAATACTCTTTAAATAATTCAGTCCATTCATCCATGCAATTCTCGCTAGGTTATTATCACTTTTAATTGTCATCATCCTAGATGCCGTGACAGTTTAGATAACCCTCTCTACACCCCTCATGATAGGTTGATTTGCGAGTCTAACATATCATAAAACTGGTGCTTCAACGTTAGGTTCTTCCCTAATATCATCAACAAATGCAGGAATAGATTCATGAAATGCATCTGTAACTATATCATGATACCTATTTTCTTGTTGATACTCTTCATAATTTTCAAACATGTTTCGTAGTTATAATTAGCATTAGCATTATAATCTGATCAACATCATCACCCCTACTACTACTTCCCGCACCAAAACTAAAACCCTCTCCATGTGAAAACCAGATATACAGCCGGCATAAATCCTCTATTATACGATGCCTTCACAATATCAATTTCCAAATATTGAGTGTTCTCGACGCTCTACAAGGACATAATATACCAGCCACGTCGAAATGGGTTGTTAGTGGCCTGGTGGATGAATGCTCGCAACCCGACACGATACTCCTTTGTCACTTCCCTCGTCTCTGGATCTTTTCGATTATACATCCACTTTCGTAATGCATATACTTCATGCTCATACGCCATTTTTTTACTCACACACTCAGATTCTGTATTTCTGTTTTTTTTTTCTCTCTCAAATGTTGAATAAGTGTTTGAATTGTTGTGAAACTCACAAAACACGTCTGCCTATTTATAGAGATTGGAAAAATTTGCGACGGCATTGCTACTACATTGCTACGAATATGCTACAACTTTGCTACGAATTTGCTACGGAAACATATTTGCGACAAATCTGCTACAACCTTGCTACGGAATTGCGACATATTTGCGACGAAAAAGTTTCTTGCAAATTGTTAGGTACTTCTGATTTAAAACGTGCTCCACCTAACTTTACCAACTCGACAAACCTCGCTATCATCGCAATGCCATCGCAAATTTGCTACAAATATTTATCATCGCAATTTCATCGCAAATTTGCGATGGAATTGTGAGGGACAGACCATGTCATCGCAAATTCGTCGCAAAATTTATCGAAAATGTCCTCGCAAATTTGCGACAAAATTTTCTTCCGTCGCAATGTCATCGATAGTTCATCGCGAATTCGTCGCAAATTTGCGACGGACTGTAGCCATCGCAATGTTCCATCGCAACTTGACAGTTTTCTTGTAGTGACAAGTTTAAAAATCAAACAAAATAAGCAACAAAAAACGAAACTAAACGATTGATCCAAGATTGAATAAACGAACTTTGGACAATGCAATTGACCAGGGGAATTGCTAACTAATTCATGATGTTCATATCATCACTCAATATCACTCAATTCTAATTTTTAGGCTTCCATCACTTAAATTAGAGTAATTCACTTCTATAACTTAAATTTTATCTTAATCACCTGACTAAACCAAAATTCAGTTTGAAATTAGATATTGAACATGCATTAAACTCATCATAGCTGTGATATATCGCATTGTTTCCGTTTTATTTCAATCTGAAAATTTTAATGTCAAAACAATGACTATATATGCATGTAACAAAATTAAAAAATTAATTTTTGAAAACCATCTTTTTAAAAAACAATTTATACTATATTAAAATCTGGAATAACATTTTCTGAACGTTCCAAATCTCGAGGGATATTTTCTGTAAAACCAGAAAAGTATACTTAAACCAAATCATGGGATAAATCATAAAGTTGGAGTCGTAGGAGAAAGGGGTTGAGTCGTTGACGAATCGTCACTAGTCACTCTTTTTCGGTGCAACACATGTCACGACAACTACTCGATTCCTCAGGTTGAGCGACTTGTACCAATTAAACACGTAGCATAGTTATGCCAGTTCAGTCCATCATGGCCATATGCCTTTTATTTTTTACTTGTTTCCTACAAAGGAAGAAAAACGGCGATATATATATATATATATATTTTATGCTAACAGATTTGATTTGTTTTTAAACAAGTACTATACAAGATAAAATCATGTAATGATTATTAAAATACTCAATAATTCAGAAAACTGTGATCAAACAATTGTCTTTGAGATATTTTAAAGTGGGTGAAGTTGAAATATGCGGATCAATCCACATATTTGCTATATTGAGGTAATGAGGTTAATACGAGTTGAATAGTTCATAAAACATTTAGGCTGAAAATGGTTGTCTCTATATGAATGATTTAAAAAAATATGATAATTAATTTAAAATATTGTTTGACTAAAAAAAATAAAACAATAAATATTAAGATATGTGTTAATTATCTAAAACGAAGAATGTTAATGAAATAAAACTTGTCTAATATTTTTTTTAAAGATTCAAATACACTTTAGCTTAATTTTGTGATTGTTCGGGAACTTGGGATATAGTTTTAGTCATTGGTGATTGGGTGGAATAGTTTTAGGTTTTAAGGATGCCAATATAGTTATTTTCTTTTTGACGTCAAGGAAAAAAAACTAGTGATTAGGGGGCATGTATTCAATTCAATCATATATTTTAAATGATTTGGAGTTTAATGAGTTTTTATATTATTTTGATGATTTTGGATGAATTTAGGGAAACTGTTATGATTTGTTGTAAAATTCTTCCAAATTTCACTTTAAACCATGAGATTTAGATTTTTTATTTTTAACTAAAGAAATCTTCGAAAATGCTCAAAATGTTTTGGGAAATTTTAAAGTACTTTTTAAAACTACAGTTTAATAATACTGAATTTTAAAAAACTTTTTAGTATCTATGATTAAATAACATGGGATTTGTTATTTTAACACAAATCACTTCAAATGTTTGATTGAATACATTCTAAATTTTAAATTTCATGTCCTGACTATTTTAGTATTAAGTATTATTATATAATGTAGCTAAACCATACAGCATATATTAGAAAGGTTCCCTTCGTGTCTAAACAAACAAACAAAATCACATCAATGTCTGTTTAAATTATTTATATAACTTTTATGATTTTCTTGCAGAAATGTGGTTTTAATAATTTTGCGTGTGGTTTTTAAAATCATCGAGGTTTGACTACTGTGAATAAATGAATATATATATATATATATACGTTAAAGAAGTAACTATGAAAATCCCAAAAAAAATCTAGAAGTACTATGTTTCAAAGAAAAGAAAATTGGTATCTTTGATGAAAAAAGGAAAGTAGGAAAAAATTGAGTCGAGCGACAAGAAAAACTAAAGTTTGATGAGATAGAGTCGAATTGATGAAAGAAGAGCTGTTTTTATAAAAATATATTTGTCCCGGATTAATATATCAGATTAAACACAAAATTTCTGTTGACCAGGTAAGTATAGAAAAACTCAAGTGATGTCACTACTTTTTCGCTATTTGTAGTAGTTGGTCCACAAACGAATCCACAAATATGCAGATTGTAGAGTGAATGTAGTTATTTACATAATCCATATATGATGCTTTATGTATTTTGTTTTTCTAATGACCGTGAGTTAGTTAACTTGTTGTTTTATGTCATTTTAGTTGACTCGTTTGTAATATTTATTGGTATTTTCATGTTTCACTAGTTGAATAATTAACATTTTAAAAGACATTAAAAACGAGATTTGAAAATAATATATAAAGATCATAAATAAATTTGAATAACACTAAATGTTCCATTTGACATAAATCATTCCAAATTTCCAAATGTTTTATAAATTTTAGCGCAGTGATTAGAAAAATATTGATTAGATTTTTTCCATTAACACAAGATAATTGGTTTGTCTTAACCTCCAACTGAGCCGTTTAATGTTTTCGGCCACTTTTTTCTGATAAATCACTAGACTGAAATTCAGAATCAATTATCTCAAAATTAAAATTGTTTGCAAACAATTTAAATCAAATCTTTGTGGACTTCGAGTTTTCGATTGGATCCCAAAGACGATTGCTATTAAGACCAACCCATCCGAATTTAAACCTAAACTGATTATGTATTTTTGGTTCTCGTTTCAATTTTCTTCAGTTACATATTTTATTGAAAACAGGAAAAGAAAAACATTTTACATTTAGATTATTTTTTTTTTCCACGGAAAACAAATGCAGCAGCGGACGTTATGGCAAAAACGATCCATTTTTTCTCTTTGTATTTTGCAACTCTTCATGTTTTGATTCCTGTTTGGCTACAGCCATTTTTGGCTAAAGACAATTTGTGCTTTGTTAACACTTTGATTTAATTAATAATTATTTCTTGGCCCAGAAAAAAAAAAATTAATTTTTTTTATCGGGTAACTTGTTGAGCTTGACTAGTTGAGTCGGAAGATTTAGGATTTTTTATGTACAATTTTATCTGTAGATTTTTTTTGCAGAGACAACGTTCCATCATTTTTCAAAGACCAAAATTTATAGTTTTAGATTTTTTAGCTTTCTACAATAAAAAAACCGAAAAAAGAAACAAAAAAAAGTAGTTTTACCTTTAAAAAATATATATAAAACGTGATTGCTTTGAATTTAGAGTTTTATATCCAAATATGGCTGTAGAAAAATTTCAAAACCACAACCAATACGCCTGTTGTATCATGTCAATAAACAAAAGACATCTATTTAAAAGTTTACCAACATTGTTTCGAAATATTACAAACAACTAGTCACTAAACTGTTACGTCAAAGAAAAAAGCTTTTTTTTTGGGTTAACATAGCATATAAATAACTGTTTTGCTTAATATAACTATGAGCAGGGATCAACAAATTATATCTCGTCTATATAGATTCTGTATTTTTCTTGATAAATCGGTTTTTTCATGTTTACTCATTTCAGATACAGTTAACAATTTCGAAATTTTCAAAAGGAAAATCATTAAATTGAGGTGGGGAAATGAGAAACTTATCTGAAAAACATGTAATCCACGTAGTCGTATGGGAGTTTTCTAAGCTGCAAACCCACCGTCCAGGCCCGAAATGGAAACCAAGGGGCAAGAAGAGATCACAGCCTTATTCAATGACTTGCCGCTTTTGCATCACACATCTCCTTGTTTCTGTTTTGGATTTTCCAATTATAGAAGCTACTCGAAGTTCCCTTTACTTTGTTCTCATCTTCACTATCGACTTACTACAAAATTTCTGTTTTGGATTTTCCAAAAGTAGAAGCTACTCGAAGTTCCCTTCACTTTATTCTCATCTTCACTATCGACTTACTACAAAATTTGTCATATTTTTAATGTGGAATTTGTTTATAGGATAAAGTACATAGATTGAGATCTGTGTCGCCTTTCAAAACAACCTGAATATTTGGTAAACCATGCAAAGCATATCGATCTAGCTCTAAAACCATATAGATACCAAATTTGAAGTTTGATTTTACAAATTTTAAAACTTATTTGGCCGCTCTCTTAAGTATTATCTACTCGCTTTTGGCATGTTCTCTAGGTAGGTACACAGTTTTGATTCATGGTCTGTAACCGACTTTCTTATTTCTAAAAGTCCGTATCTTGAAAGGAACAACTTGAAATGGAACCTGAACGGCTTACAATAAACTAAAGGTTGTTTAATTACGAAGTATCAGTTTCACTCTAAGCACAAGTCTAGATATTTTACGTAGTTTAATTTTTCACGACAATATGTCCATGTCACTTATAATATTGAATATGATTTGCCACTTGTGAACTTTATGGATCTACGCTCTATTTTCTGCCAATATTATTAAAGGGAAATTTTATTTTCTGATTAAAGACCAACTTTATAGTAACCTTTTGGGGTTTTTAGTTAAAATACAAAAAATTAGGTGGGGGATTAATTTGAAATCTCACATATTATTACAGGAAACGATTTTAATTAGAAAGATAGTGGCAAACAACATATGTTTAACCGAAATCATTTTAATTATCACTACATTTAAAAATATATGCTGAGCGTTAGAAGAAGATCCGACACGTCTAAGAAGAGCACATTGTCCGTGAAAACTTCCTTACCACCTAGTCCAGATTCATTCAGCTATAATCTTCCCTTTGATACTTCTTGGTCTTAAGTCTTGCTTCACACGCGTTTCGAATATCTTGTACTTTTACAGTTTATGTCTACCTACTCTCATCCTTCTGACTGAGCTTTGTAAACTTTCAAATGATGTCCTGTTTGGGGAGGGAGAAAGATGAATAAAATTAAGGTTTTTTTATTATATATATATATATATATATATATATTAACATCAATCAACTTATAAAGTTACACAAACATTAATACTGTACATTGATTTGAATATTACACATCCATAAATAATCATTTACAAGAAGCACAATACACAATTAAATTAAAGAAGTGAAGTAATACAATATTCATCTGAATCATCTCAGTCAACTTTATTTGCTGATAGATCTTATATCTATTAATTCCATTCGTCGAATATAAATCTTTTGTTTTACTCTGTTCAGAAACCAAAGACCTGTACTGTAGACGTTTAGTATGTTTTTGGTCTATATTTCCCTTAACCAAAAAATAAAAACATAAAAACATAAAAACATAAAAACCCACGACAAGAACTTCTTTATCCTTCAACAAGAACTTCTTTTATTTTTTATTTATTTAACTATAAGACATATAACATGTGTTGAGTGTTGTACACAGTTACACACAGTTGGCAAAAACGATCTCACCACCACGAGTAATACCCATGCTACACCATTTGTTAGAACCCTCCATATCATAAACGAAAATTTTGGACCATCCTTGTGTCTCCATAACCCAAATTTCCACGCCCTTTTCGCAACACACGAATCCTAACTTCCCTTGGTAGTTTATTATGTATGAACGATAATCCATCAACGTTTTAGGAGCCTCGACATTATAAAATTTCTCGGACCTAACATCAAAACTCATCAATTTATATAGAGAACTAGATTCATATTGATCAGCAATCCCTGCTTGGTAATAGATTGTCCCGTGGATGCAAACTGCACCTTGCAATGGATGGTGAGATTCAGTGCATTGGATAGTCTTCCACTTCGCCGTTGTTTCTCCCAATGTGAAAACTCGACAAGGCTGCTCCGGATTGTACTTTGGTAGGAACAATACTTTATATTGTTTCTCAAGAGGGTCGTATCCGATGAAACTAGTGTCCATGTGTATGGTTTTCTTCTTTGCTAAGTACAAGGACTGCGTTGTGGTAGGGTTATATAGAGTTACCTGACGAGATTTTGACCAGCAACAAACCAAGCCGCGGAGGTAATGACGAAATCGTTTAGGGATTAATACTGTTTCTTTGTCAGTAGACAAGAAGGTTAAGTAACATTCTCGGTAGTCGTCTGAAGCGATGAAATATGCTTCACGTGGAGGTTGAGCCAAAGAACGAGTCATGACGAAGTTTATGAAGTCTCGACGCAGGTTAATAATTGATGACCATAGCTTCGAAACGAATTGGAACCTCACTATAGATTTAGTCGGGAGCTTTTTTAGTATCTCCACCGTTACATCGAGAGGAATATTGATATCTCCACCGTGACGAAGTCGTCGTGCCGGCGATAGTCAGGTCTCTTCTCGTCTTCTCTTCATCGCCTCCGTTTTGTGAAACCTAGAGACCACGTCGTATAGTATACAGAATAATAAATATGTGTGTTTAATTTATCTCCTTTAAAGTGAAATGTAACGTTTAGTTGAAAATTTGCGTTGTCTTACTGTCTTACTTGGGCCTATTAATAAAATAAAGCCCAACTTTTGCTAGGAATAGAAAAAGCTTCTTGCAAGAAATCTAAATGACTAAATCTAAGAAGATTTATCATTGGTTATGGATATCTGATTGTGTCAAATTCAATTTTCGTGTGTTAAGTGTTCTCATTGTGAATAAAGAAGAATATATGGTTCTTTATAATGACAAAGCATTGATCTAGAGAAGAGCTCTCATTACATGAGGGATTTTTATTTGTGGAACTAATAACAGTAGAATTGCTCAAACAGTGGTTGTTGTACTACCTACAGAGGAGGCAACCATGTGATTATAACCGGGCTACGAACTTTATGTGTCGTGCTCTTCCACACAAGACCACCAAACTCAGGCCTCTTCATCCGCATTCTTGTCCTGAAAGTAACCGTGTAAGAAAGCTTCTGGTGTTTCGAAGTGAAGTTGAGTGTTTTAGGCTGGACAGTGACGGATGCGCCTTTGAAAGGCGAGACAGAAACCTTGTAGCTTGAAATGTGAGGACCAACATTGGTCACTGTTCTTCTAAGTGTCATAGCTTTAACATGAGTGTTCTCTGGGAACAAAGCTGAGATCGCCGGGTAGTTCAAGTTTCCCGGATTCTTGGCAAGAGTGTGTTTGCAGGATCTGTTTGAATGTTTTGTGAATACCTTAAGCTGTGAAGGACTTAAATCTTGAGTGCAGAGGAATTCGAAGTAATCTTGAGGTCCAATCTCGTAGACCAGACCAGGATCTATAGCTTTTATAGGATCTATATGTCCTGCACCGTGATCATAGGGAGATGAAGGAGCTGCTCCTGATGCATCCGTAAGTGGCTTAAGCGTGTTGTCGTGAACATAAGCAGTCGTCATGAGAGCTGATTTGATTGCTGCAGGGCTCCAATCTGGATGCCTTGATCTGATCAAAGCTGCCACACCACTCACATGAGGACATGACATTGAAGTTCCAGAGAGTATATTGAACTTAACCCTCCTTGGATCAGATGATAAACTCGATGGCGCCAAGTCTCCAGTCCAAGCTGCAAGGATGTTCACTCCTGGAGCTAACAAGTCTGGTTTCAAGATCTCTAGGGACAAGAAATTTGGTCCTCTTGATGAGAATGCTGCTACAACTGGTGAAGGTTTGATTCCAATTCTTGTTCCAAGAATCTCTAGAGTCGCGGTAGCTTTTTTACTCGTCATCGCGTACTGTTTGATCAGTTTACCTTCTTTCTCTCCAACTGCAACAGCTGGAAGCAAATGAGAATCTGCAACAAGCTCTTCACCATTTGTTGCAGTGTTAGTTAAAATCATCCCAATTCCTCCTGCTCTTTTCACAACCTGACCCTTTTGCACACGTGGAGTAACACCGCGGTCGCATATTACGATCTTGCCCGCTACATGACGCCGATCCAGAGCACCTTCTAGACAGAACGAGGTCGGATCAGGGCGACTAGCGTTTCTTCCTAAGTAAACCAGAGGATACTGTTTGTTCTTAGACAAAACTGTTCTGCCTTTGTAAAGTGACACTCCTTTGAATGTTCTCATAGTTCCAAGCTTCACTGTTGCTGGAAAATCTCTATCCATAGTACTTGCACCAACTGTTGTGATCCATGGAGAAACATTCGTGAGACTAAGGGGATCAGGACCTCCATTACCGGCTGAACACGAAACGAAAACTCCCATCTCCATTGCTCCAAACGTTGCTATAGACAAACTGTCTCTGGAGTAAGTTGAGATCCCACCACCTAATGATATAGATAGAACTTGGACTCCATCAGCAACAGCTTGATCAACAGCTGATAAAATGTCTGAGCTGAAACATCCCCCGACCCAACATACTTTATAAGCAGCTACTCTAGCCCTTGGAGCCATCCCTCGAGCCGTCCCATAAGCAAATCCAAAAAGATTTGCTCCTCTAACAGGTGAGCCAGCTACAGTAGCTGCAGTGTGTGTCCCATGACCATCTTTATCTATTGGTGATTTGTATTCAAGCTCTTCCTCGATCTTCCCCGTTGCAGCCTCATAGCCTCTATAGAAAACTCTAGCACCAACGATCTTTCTATTGCAATTACGTTTCAAGAACCCTTTTCCAGTTTCACAAACTCCTCTCCAAGTAGAAGGAACAGGGGACATACCCGTGTCGTTGAAGCTCTCACTCTCAGGCCAAATCCCAGTGTCTAAAACACCAACTATCACATCATGGTCGGTGACTCTCTCAGCCCAAACTCTCTCACTCTCTTGTCTCTCTAACCCAAGAAACGTTGGACTTCTTGTCGTGTGAAGCTCGTATCTTGTCTCAGGTATCACAGCTACAACACCATCTTCTTCCTCGAGCCTCTCTGCCTCTTCTTCTGTAAGCTGAGCAGCTAAACCGTGAAAGGCTGTTTGGTAAGTGTAGAGTATCCTGTTGTTAGCTTCTTCTTCTTGAGATTTGCGTTGCGTTACAGAGTTTATCTTGGAAGAGTACCATTGCAGGTGATAAGTGTAAGGTAAAGGCATGGCTGATTTGTCCATATGGACAACATAAGTCTTCTTGTTAGAGATTTGAGTAGTTTCTGCTTGAAGAAAGATGAGATTGATTGATAGAATTATGAAAAGAAAGCATTTTTGAAGTGGGTTTTTGTTAGCCATTGTTGAGAGTATAGGGGATTCTTCTCTCTCTATCTCTATCTCTCTGGAGAAGAAGAGATAAAGAGTGTGTTGTTACGTGGAGGAATTAATAAAGGTGAAGGTAGAGGTGGTTTCATTGATGTTCTGTGTGCACAATTACTAACATGTGGTTGGTAATGGCAGAGAGAATTAATGAGCTCATGCTTCCTTCTCCTACTTCTATGCAAATATTAGTACCGTTAGGTTTGAGAATTTATGACTCATCTCGAGAATTTAATTTTTAATGCTTAGTTAGTTAGTTTATGCTTTTTTGTTGATTATTACCGTTTTTTTTTGGTCTTTAACTACTTTGGGAAAATTGAGGTAAAGATTAGCATTACTGATGTAACTATGAGGCATGAGATTAAATTCAGTCTTGGAGTCTACGAGCATATTCTTGATTTATCACTTTCTCTTTTTTTCATTTTACGTAGAAAACAAAATAAGTCACATCAAGCTTTTTATTTGCTTTGGATTTTTGTGAGGAGAGGAATATAAACAATCTCTATAAACAAGTATTCAAAAAAAGACATGTAATTAAAAAGTAGGGATTTGAGACAAAAAGTCTGTAGGATTCTCTTTGGTAGACTGAATCATTCGTACCTCCTTAAATGAAATCTTAACGCTGTGATACATGCGGTGGATCCGTGTTGCTGTATCTATCTAAATAGTACTCCCTCCGTTCCACATTTTCTAGTTTTTTTTCATTATTCAATAATATTTGATTTTTAGCATCATTTAATGAAAAAATAGCTAAAAATAAGGTCATTAAACCTAAAAGACCAATGGTAGAAGGTGAGTTATTGTTATAATTATTGGAAAACATTAATTATTTAGTAAAGAGTAAAAAAGTAGCTAAAAATAAGGACCATTAAATATTTTTTAATCTGTGTGAATAAATTGTAAAATCAAATATTGTGGAATGAAGGCAGTATAACCTAAACTCCAATTGTTACAAAATTTAAACGTGAAAATTGACATTGTCTGAGGACTGAAAACATCATAATACAACTCACGTTTACTAAAAATAAAAAATGTATACTCTATTTGACACAAATGTTAAGTTAATGCTATTTTCATTGGTCAAAAGTTCAATTAAAAAAAAGGTATGTGACTGACTGTACAAAAAAACCACAATAATTTGGGTAAAATACAATTTCTTTCTCTTTCTATGGAATTGAATTTACTGAGAATAGCAGTGGTCAGCTCAACGGTCTATCACAACATTTATAAAACACATTTAAAGCTCATAAGCAAAATGGCCCACTTTTCTCTCTTAAGCTACTATCCCAAAAGAAGCAAGAAACTGGCTTCATCTGAGATACAACTTTCATATTTTCGATTGATTGAAACAATAGATCAAATATGATTCATTGAATTGATAGATATCCTGAATTCAGTGTTTATAAATATTCGATTTCAGTTTTGAATGTTCTTTTCCTATTCCCACCATTTGCATTTTCTATGTCAATCAGAATCACTTTATTGCGTCAATCAATTTAACAACAAAAACATGATTAAATTTGTAACAAAATAAATTGAATAAACTTACAAAACTATGAGTTGTGTTATTTTAAAATTGCAATGTCTTTAAACCATAAAAAGGAAGGTGGAGGAGAGTAAATAATGTACAGATGCAAGCGAGAGATGAGTGGAGAAGGGCTAAAGAAAGCCTTCAATGCCAGAACGACCTGATTTGACTTCTCTGTAGATCATTAGTGCTTCTTCCATCACATTCGCTTGAGCCAAAAGCTGTGATCTCTTTTTCCCCGAGGGATGTGTCGATAGATAGTCTCCTAGTGCGTCTCCACCGAGCTTTCCCAGCTTCTCATACACTGTGGGAGCTACTCGTGGGTCATATCCCGCAGATGCAAGTAATAGCAAACCAATGTAATCCGCTTCTATCTCCATCCTGTCATGTAACACCAAACACACACACACACAAAAGAAGAATCTGAATGCATCAGAACTTGTTTTTCTTCCCCATACACACACGTATCTTTCCTTTTCTTCTACAATTCTCCTACCATTACCCTAACTACAACAATAGCTGCTTAAAACATTACTTCTTGGAGCAAAATGGTTCACTAGATGATTATTTTGTTAAAAATACATCCAATCTAACCAATTGTTGCTCCTGATATAATTCGCAGAAGAATGTGAAAAACTAATTCGCAAACCTTTCTTGTTCGCTTCTCCAACCATGCCTAACTACACCAACACCTTCTAAAGCTGACTTTTCCTCAATGCTACATAGACCTCATGAGTTATTTGAGAACGAAAGAGCTATTGCAGTAAAAACAAAGGATTGACAGTAAAAGAGAGTAGATATTGTTGATGGGAAGAGAGGAAGAGGAATTACTTTCTGGAGAAAGGAAGCCTCAAGAAAAGGGCGGACATTGTGTTCACAAGATCGGGCATGACAAACTGATAGAGCACCAATTGAAGGATTGCAAACCACAAATTCTTCGTTATTCCCTCAGCTATATGTCGGGCCACCGCATGACCAACCTAATCCGATGAACAGAACAATCAGAAAAAAACCATGCTTTCGTTCCAATAGCAACTCTCCTAATCATTTTCAGATTAACAAGCAGGCTAACAGAAACATAGTACATCTACAAATGAAAACTATCAAAGGTTTTATACCTCATGCCCGATCACAGTGGCAACTTCAGCATCTGACCTGAACAGATCAAGCAGCCCAGTGAACACCACAATCTTCCCAGCAGGCAAACAAAACGCGTTAACAATAGGCTCATTAACCACAAGGACCTCCCAATTAACCCCTTCAAGATGAGAGGTTGCTGAATGCGCCTGTGAATCTTTCCTCCTGCTTTGTTGAATCCATTTATCATCAAGAATCTGATCTTCTTTAGACCATTTCATATCAGTCATCGTCTCTTCGCCACTCATAGCCATTGCAGTCTCCTTCACTCCCTTATCACTACCTCCCAAAGTACTCTCCGTAGAAGCATACCCTAAATCAGTCCACACACGCTCATTACTCAAACCTCTCTGCAACGCATCAATGACCTCTTTAGCTATCAATCTAACCCTAATACTCTCAGGATGAATCGCAGGAAGAATTTTACCCTTGTACTGCTTTTTAATCTGCTCAAATTGAGTTTCCCCAAGTAGTTTCTCCATAGGTTTCGACAAGAGAATGAAATGTGTTCTCTTTGTGTAAGGAACAGTTTCTAAATTCCCAAAATACAAAGTGATCAGAGCACCAGAACCAACCAGCACCACCGTCAACACTATTTTAGGGTTTTGAAACCATCGTCTAGGTCCTCGTGGCTTGAAATGACGAACTTGGTAACGATCAACGTAGTAATGTCTCTTGGGTAGACTCAGAAAAGGATTATACGCGATTCTATTCGTGTTTTGGCCGTGAGATGTCCATGATCGTAACCCTACTTCACGCGAAGAAATTGAGGAGAACCCCAAAAGATTAGATGTGGGAGTAGAAGATCCAATTGGATGGATTCTCGAGGGAACATGAGATCGAGGTAAAATTTTCGGATTTATGTTACGTCGCAGGGAATCGAACACAAGTTTCGTTCTTTGGTACCATGACATTGCTGGGAACGGAGCTTGAAGGAGCAATTGGAGGAATTCGTGAGAAAAAAAGGAAGATTGGCGAAGAAACTTTCGGATCAATGCTAAAGACTATAATGTTGGAGAAAAGATTTCGCGAATTTTCGAGAAAGAAGAAGAAGAAGAAGAACAAAAAGAGTAGTATTAACTCTCAAGGGAGGGTTTCATTCGGTTATTTCCGGTACAATTTTTCAAATAACCGGAGAGAAAACCGAAATAAAACCCGGTTTTTAGTTTAAACGGCCGGTTTGATGATAAATGAAACTGATACTAGTAATTTTTTTTCAAGACAAAAGTTATTTACCAACCATTTACTATATACTGAAATTGACTAAAAATGAAAATGAACCAGAGTAGAATACATTTTCTGTTTCATATTACGTATAGTTTTATAACATAAATATTGTTTCAATACATATTTTCAAATTTTAGTTTTATCTTTATAATTTTAAAGTATTAACTAATGAGATTTCATTATATAGTTTAATAATTAGGATTAAAACATAACTAAAAAAAATGTATATGTTTGATTTCTTACTCGGTATCTAACTTCCGTTTCTGTATTTAACCAATTTTGTTTATATTTTTGGATTTTTAAGATGTAGGAGCTCAGTTTACATGTAACAACTTCAGTCTCCTTTTCTTGCCTAGAGTGTTTTGCTTTAAACTATCAATGTATGAGACATATGCGGTCATTGAATATAATAATAAGCGTTTTCTCAAGTGTTTTGACTTTTGAATCTTGATTTTTGAAATGCATTTGCAATGTTAAAGAGGTTTGATGATATGAACTTTGTTTTTGCTGCTTTTCTCTAAATAAGATAAATGTTGAAGATGAATTAGAGGTAATGAATCCAATGAAGAAGCATAAGAGTACAAAATCTAAGTGGAAGGTGAGTGTTCTTGACACCATTTTATACGTAATGATACAATGCTACTACAGTATATGAGTCCACATAACGATAACAAGATTCTATGAGAAGTCACCTTGATTCAATCGAAGTAGACTTGGGTTCCATCAAAGTTGGTATGAGTTTTCTCAAAATGAATGGGGATTCTCTCAAAGAAGATGTGTTTTTTTTTTTTTAATCAAAACCATCGTAAATATTGTGAAGTCAACTATTGATTTACTGCCGACAAAGAAAAAAGTACATGCGATTTTTACTTCATCCAAAGAACCTTCAACCAAGTACATGCAATTTTTACGTGATACACACCTAACTCTTAGAAAAAACTAACACTTTTTTTTCTCATTCTCACAAAAACGACCGCCCTACACGAACTCTTCAAAACCCCTTTTATATTCATAGGGTTTCTCGGATCCTCTATGTCCTTAATCTTTGTGATTGACTTCACTCCATCTCGATCTTGGTATCTTCCAAATCTTCGATGAATATTTCCTTTGTATGATAGACTCAATCAGTTATTGCATCCATGTCACCAACTCAGCAAGTTTTGTTGTCCACGTCAGTTGTTCTTTTGTTGACTCACCAGACTGGAACAACTTGCAGCTTGTTCCAGCAACATGTGCAGTTTTTCTCTGTCAAAGCCGCACTTACAATCTTTCCCTTTTTGTTTCAATTTGTCAAATCAAGCTCACCTGCAAAGATACCTTTCCAGACTTCACAAGCATACATCATATCACAAAAAGACAACCTTTGCAACTCACAACTCATGCTTCAACCGATTCATAACACCATGTTCAAAAAACATAAGTCTAAGGTTTTGACAATATAATCCGAATAAGCATAGACAAGACAAAATACAACCAGATGTCTATCAAAAACTTATATTTATTCCCCCTGAATTCTAAACTCCCCCAGAATTCTAAGTATCAATAGCATTTTCATATCCTTCATCAGCATTATACTCAGGTTCAAAGTTGTGATCCCTAGAAACTCGAAAGCGCTTATCACAAATATAATCAGGTTCAGCTCGAGCTGTAGTTTCATCAGCTTCAGGTTCATAACCTTGGGCTTTCAACATTCTGAGACTGAGCATTCCCGAGACCATAATTTCTCCCTGCTTGATAGACATAATTGAATCAAAAATTCTAAGCCACCCAGAGTTCAACAGCACAGACAACCAATAAAGAAGAAGGCTTACCTTCAATGCGGGTGACCATATCCAGGAGCAAGGATGCAGTATGCCTCAAATCATCTGTCAAGGACCTTCCAAAAACAAAGTCTCCAGCTCGTCTACGTATGCGGGTAGTTCCTCTGACCTCAGAAATCAAACCGCTTGGGCTTGGGATCAGGTGTCTCATAGTCATAAAGCTCTTTTGTTGACTCACCAGACTGGACCAGCTTGCTGTTTATTCTAGCAACATGTGCAGTTTTCCTCAGTCAAAGCTGCACTTACACCAATTGTTGTGGTCTTTCCATGTATCTCCAATGAGCTAAGAACGGTCAGGGCACAACATATGTTGAAGGGTTTGATAAATCTCTTCACGAGCATGAGATCAAGCTACATTTGATTGAGCATTTCAGTTCAATGGAGATGTCAAAGGGATTTTCCCAAGGAAGACATGTGGTTTCAAAGGATGTGCTTATATCAACATGATTGATGTTTCTTTGAAAGTGGGAATACTAGATCGAAGTATCTTGAAATGAATGAAGCTTTTTGTTGAATCTACTGAGAAATGTGGAAATGAGAAAGAAGAGGATTGACCCATTGGTTAAACTTAATAACAAGATTATTTTTGATTACAACGATTATGAGTAGAAAGTTTTTTGAAGAAGAGGAATCTATTTAGTAGGAATGACTGTAACCACATAATCTCTTTTGCTGCTTTCGAGAAAAAAGAAAAATAAGAAAAAAGTGAAAAACGGAAATGGTACAGTTTGAACACATGTTTCAACCCGGTTTTTTGTTTACCCAGGCCGTGTTGAGGGTCAATTTTTAATTTTTTTGAACATCGGTGTTGAGGAACTAGTAAGTTGTGAGATTCGATTAAACTTTTTTGGGACACAAAACAATATCTACTCAACTATATCGAAATTGACTAACTTAGAAAACGAGTTACAATAATCTATTTTTTAGATCAATGTTGAAAAATGATCAGCATAACCCTTCGCGTGTTTAGAATGACAACATTTTAAAAGTATGTTTAATACAAAATTAGCATCAATGATATACTACTATCAGGATGAAAAGAAAAATCTTGTGCAAATATAATGGAATAATCATATGATGCACACAACACAACATGCATGCAAATTGTTGTTAAAGATGTGAGATAAATTTGATTAATATTTCTATATGGGATAAATTTGTAACATCTAAAAGTTGGGGACTAAATTTAAAATTTTTAATTTACGACTTTGTTAATCTTAATGCATTTTGGAAACTTTCGTTGAAGAGAAAAATACTTAGAACTTAGAAGACCTAACTAGGATCACTAAGACAATTTTGAATGCTTGTCCTTTATATCATCGTTTGGACGAATTATAAGCTTCATTTGCTGAGACATTAATAATAAACGTAAGGAAAAAAAAGGAAAAATCCACAAAACACACATAACTTTTTTTTTATTGATAAAACTTGATGCATTAATTTAAAGTTTGGAAACTACAAGTCATATAAAAATAGAGCCTTGCTCAAATCTACAAAAATAGAGATGTAGAGAGATGATGCATACAAGTATGATGAACCATTAATTAGAGAAATTAAGTAGCCAACAAGTTCATTATATATAGCATACTACGGGTGAGAAGAAGCAACTAGGCAGGCATTATTTGGGATCTAAATTGATAAAAGCCTTAACCTTAGCTTTGTTTCACGGTTCACTATATAAACAAACTACTGTTTCTTGAGAATAAGAGGGCCAACGTTATCTCCACTAGCTTTGTTGTGCTTCACATGACTCCCATCACACAATGGAAACGTCCCCGACCTCCAACACCTAACGTCATATCAAATCCATGACCATGATTTTATATACATGCACACAAATTCTTATTCGTACATTTGTAAAAAGACTAATAAGAAAAATCTTACGAAAAGAAGCTTTGGCAAAACATGGATTAATATCAAAATAAGTTAATGTATAAATCATTACTATGCATGATTTTAATAAAAAGATGATTCCATTAGTAGCTAACTATGTTTTTTTTTCTTTCCATATTTTTGAAAGAGAAACGTGAAACCTGCAATAGGGAGTTATGTTCTTGGAAAGCTCGGTGACGACGACGGAGTCAACGACCTTCTCTTCGTTCTTTCTGATCTCCGGATTGATTCCTCCTCCGCCGCCTTCTGCTCTCACCACTACAATTCTCTGCTGCTTCCGTCCCACCTCTCCGGCGGTGACTCGCCTGAATGGTAGCTGCCCGGAGTAACTTAGCCCCGTGCCGAACGTGCTTGCGATGATAGCCATTGAAAACTCTCTCTCTCTCTCTTACAGTCTCACTCACTCTCTATGTGGCGGTGATTTGTTAATGAAGTAAGAAAGAAGATATGTGAAAGGTAAAGGGAGGGAGAGCTTGTGGCCATCACGCTCTCTCTACTAAACGACGACGTAAAAAGTGTGTATGAGATTGACGAATCGAAAGATATGGTCACAAACCCACATGAGATTTAGTTATAAAAACTATGAAAAATCATCGGCAAGATTTAATTTTTATTTATATTTAGAACAAGATTGATAATTAGCGCCTGAGGGTAATTTTTTAATTTTTCTATTTGTTATTGTATTAATTAATTATGTTATAATTTTTTGTTGGTTTAGTGTGTAGTGCATGTTAATCGCTATTAGAGTGATCGAACTAAATAGTGTATGTTAATTGTTAATCTAATATTGAAAATTATCATTGCATTTTAGGTCTTGATTAAGCGTTTTGGACGTTCAAACCCGTGCTGCCGCCCGGAGGTAATGTTTTTAAAATATTAATTTTTATATAATTAAGTAATTATATGGTAAATTTGATTGGTGTTACTTGATAGCATCGTATTTTACATGTTTTCTTGCATACATTTAGTTTAGTTTTATATGTTTCTAACTTGTATTTAGAATAGTTTTAGCGCATTTGCATTTGTTTATGTGTTTATAAGTACTTGGAGGAAATCATACACTTTCAGAGCATTTTGGGAGCCTTAGAAGCCATAGGGATTTTGAAGCTACTTGCTTAGGCTAATAACATCATGGAGAATCATCTCGAGCCTCCAGAAAGGCGGCCAGCATCGGCCAGTGGTCGTGCCCATCAGCATGCCATCGACAGGCGGCATCGACACCGCGTCGATGCTGCGCTAGATCGGCTGAAGCGAAGTCGAAGGCCAGTAGTAAGCATCGACCGGTGGTGGAGTCTTACATCTGCCGCATCGACCGAATCGACCCAGGGCCGTGTCTTTGATCCTGTGCATAAAAAGAAACTTCGGTTATCTGAACTTGCAGTTATGGAAGCTTAGGATCTTGAGTTATGACGCCTTCAGAGTTAAAGGCAGCACTGACTCTCAAGCTATATAAACTCATGTATACATCACGAACGCTTAGACTCTCAGCCACTTTTTGTCCCACTTTCGATAAAGAGTTCTTCTTTTAGGTTTCTTAACTTCTTATCTTGTTTATGTTTATCTTTGATTTCGATTTACGTTCTTGTTCTTTATTTTCTTATCTTTGTTTTATGAACCTATTCCTTGTCTTTCTTTGTCACCTCGGAAAGACAAGAGAGTAGATCCTTTACTCTAGGATGGTGGTCGATGATGGGATCGATTTAGGGGTATGTGCGATTGATCGATCTAGCTACTCTAATAAGCACTCTTAATGCTAAGTCATGTCCTATGGGATGTGCTTAAGGTTATAACAAGATCAGTAGATGCGGTTATATGAATAGAAGCCCTTAGAACCATGAGAGTGTTAGTTAGAGAGTGTTAAGGTTAAAACTTCAGACTTGCATATTAGAGAGTATTAGTTAGTATCGAGTTTGTTGTTTGATGGAGTATCTTAAAGCTAATCTAATTGTGGCCAAAGTTAGATTATGATCTCAGGAATACATCATCACGAGAGTGAGATTGTATTCTAGAAAAGATCTATCATTCACTCTTCGTCTTAGACACACTCTAACACAAGCTAAACACTTAGTTAATCGGTTGGTAGTGTGACAACGCCAATCGATGTGTCTCTCACACATAAGAGTAATCGATGATGGGATGCATTTAATGCGTGAAGGTCGCCACGAGAGTAAATCTGACACAATGTCTAGCATACCATGAGAGTGGACTAGCCTACTTCGAATATCCCTAAAAGGTTAAAACATGAATCCTAATGAAATCACGATAACTTCATTATCACTGCTTGTAAATAATTAATTTAGTATTTTATTTATGTTTATTTATTTATGTTATTTATATTTCTGCAATTTAAATTTATGCAATTTATATTTCTGCAATTTACTTTATGCAATTTACTTTTCCGCAATTTATATTTCCGCAATTTAATTTATGCACTTTAATTTTCGCAATTTAATTTCTGAAATCCTATAATTTGAAATCCCTGATAAATCGGCTATCACCCAATTAACTGTAAATAATTAATTTAGTATTTTATTAATGTTTATTTATTTATGTTCCTTTATATTTCTGCAATTTAGTTTATGCAATTTACCTTTCCGCTTTTTACATTTCTGCAATTTAATTTATGCACTTTAATCTCTGCAATTTAATTTCCGCACTTTAATTTATGCATTTTATTTTCAGTAATTTAATTTATGAAATTTAATTTCAGTACTTTATCTTTATGCAATTTAATTATGTTATTTATTTTAAGTATTTTATTTATGCAATTTAAATTATGTAATTTAATTTATGTCATTTAATTTAAGTAATTTATTTTATTGCACCATATAGATTAGGACACAACCCCCCAATTTTATTATTCCGCCTAGATTAGATTTGCATTTGTATTCTCTTTCTAGTTATTCTATTCTCTCTGTGATCGATCCCGTACGTACTACAATTGCATAACTGTGCACTTGAGGTCCTATGGGTTAAACTCTCGAGACTACTCTTTAGTAGCGCTCGGGTGAAACCTGTGAGGAAAATAACAGGTGGTGGAAACCACACGGTTTCTTTCCCGACGATCAAGTTTTTGGTGCCATTGCTGGAGAGAATATGCAATAGCCATAGAGTTTTGATGTGAATCTGAGACTAGACATTTATGTTTTACTAACATTCTCATCTTTCGGACCTCAGGTGCATGAACACGAGAAGAAGCAGTAAAAACGTTCCTGCCGATTCCATTTGTGACATCAGAGAAGTCGAGAAAAGAGTTAGAAAAGAAAAGAAAAGAAGAGAGAGGATGGAGCAGCAAAAGAACGAACAACCTGCTGATAACATTGAGGGCGTTGAGGGTGTCAACAACAACGCTGCTCAAGACGATGGTGTGCCACGTCGGGCGGCTGGCCACCAACACCGAGCTGCAATCGGTACGATTGATGAGCCTACCACAGCAGCTCAAAGATCTGGTATTCTTCCCCCATCGGTGGAGAATAACAATTCGAGATCAACTCAAGCTTGATCAACATGGTGCAAGGCGACAAGTTCCATGGGCTGCCTATGGAGAACCCACTTGATCACTTAGATCAATTCAACAAGCTATGCGGGACCGTAAAGATTAACGGAGTTTCGGAAGACGCTCTGAAGTTACGTTTATTCCCCTTTTCCTTGGGTGACAAAGCAAAACAGTGGGAGAAGAGTCTACCAGCTGGGTCGATTCTTACATGGGAACAATGCAAGAAAATGTTCCTCGCAAAAATTTTCTCAAGCTTCCGAACCGCTCGTTTGAGAAACGAAATATCAAACTTCGTGCAGAAAGGATCCGAAAGTTTCGGAGAAACATGAGAAAGATTTAAGAGTTACACCATGCAGTGCCCACACCTTGGTTTTAGTGAGGAGTCGCTACTAAGCACTCTTTACAAAGGAGTCCTGCCCAAATACCGTATGCTTTTCGACACCAGAAGCAATGGTAACTTTTTGGGACAAGATGCTGAACACGGAATGAGATTGGTAGAAAATTTGGCTCATAGTGATGCCAATTTCAGAGGAGATTATGACCATAGAGATCGAAGTGTGGCTGAAAGAGAAGAGAGAACGCGTTTGGACATCAAGGCGTTGAACGATAAGCTTGTCAAAATGCTACAAGTCTCAAAACGACAAGTTTATTTTATTGATGAGGTGGATGCCACAAGGGGATATGTTGTGGAAGGCGAGAAAGAAACAGTGGAGTCAACTTTGTTGGTGCTATGAAGCAAAGTGGTGGTTTTGACTCTTTTGAAATCACCCAAATCTCTCTATAGGATAACAATGTGGAGAACCCGCAAGATCAGACATACCCACCCATGAGAGCACCCGCCCAGTCGTTCCAGCAAGGTGGTTTTCGGCAAACATCTCAGTTTCGACAACCGTTCTACTCTCAGCAACAAAATCAAGGCCAAGGAGGACAAAGTTTCTAGCCAAAGGAGGAGAAGTACGAAGGAATGCTTCAACGAATTCTCGAGGGGCAAGCTAAGGCTTCAGTGGAAATATCTGAAGGTTTCAAGAACGTCCACAGAAGGTGCAATGAGCTGAACAACAAGTTCGACGGACTTGCTTCGCGCATTAATGTGTTGGAGACACAAACCGCTCAAGTCGCATCTTCGGCTCAAAGACCCCAAGGAATGCTTGATATATTTCGGTTTTAATAGTTTTTATCCTTTGTATTAGTAGGTTTTTGTGCATTTTCTCTACGATTTAGAGTCTTTACAGGTCGGAGCACGTCTTAAAACACGAAGAGGTTGAAAGCGGAGGCAAAGAAGAAAATGCGGTTTGCACTCTCGATCGATCGATCACCGATCGATCGTATATCGTTCGCCGTAAGTTACTTGATCGACCAGGAAAAGATAACCGACCGTTCAGCTACACGCGATCGATGTCAATGATCGGTCGATCACGCTTTGTTTACAGCCATTTAAGTAAGTTACTTGATCGACCGGGAAGAAGATAACCGACCGTTGCGACAACCGATCGTCGATGTGTCGATGATCGATCGATCCACTTTGTTTTACACTCGCCATTTCGCCGTAAGTTACTTGATCGACCGAGAAGAATGGAGCGCGATAAAGAATAGGCGATTCGATCGGATGACGATCGATCGATCGTCTACCGACCTGTTTAGATATTTGTTTCTAAAGGCAGCGTTTTGTAAGATATTTAACATACTTTTTGTCACATTTGAGGACAGGAGTTTTCACTCTTCTCTCTTGTTTTACACACAAAAAGGACTTGTAATTCTCTCTAGTTCATGATCTTGAAAGCTTACACAAAACACTTCCTTGTTCATCATCATAGAAGATTTCTTAACTCTTAAGTTATCTTGTTTAATGATTATGAATCTATATTTGTATCCTCTTGTTTGTTCTGTATCTATGGTTGAGTAATTTCTAGTTGGGTTTTAAGGTAATCAAAGGAATTGATGGATGTTTGAGCTAGATATAGATAGGGTTTTATCTTGTTATCTTCACCTTTGGTTGTGTTTAATGCTTAGACTAAACTGATCATTTAGTCTATGAACTGAGGTATAATCTATTCTCCAAAAGCTTATAGGTTGCTTGATAGAACTAAGGTGAGCAATTTGTCCTTAGCCAACGAAAGCTGATGCTAAGGCAAACTTGTGAACAAATCAAACTTGTTAGTAAAGCTTGTTTAGAATTCTAGGTTTCAAACGAAAGTTTTAGAACCCTAAATTGCTAGACAAAGTGATTGATGCCACGAAAGTGGATTGATTATACATTTATGTTTGAGTTCTAGATTGATTATATTTGTTCCTGAATAATTATCTAGTTCGATACATCATATTCGGCGATAATCCTTAATGCCCGCGTTTTTTAGTTATAAGTTATAATCGTTTTAATATGCTTGTTTACATTCAAACCACATCACAATATATTTCTTTAGCTTGATTTCATTCGTATAGAATCATAGTGTAACCATTGCTCCCTGTGGATTCGATCCTTAAGTACTACAACGTACTAGGGTATTTGTATAGACCCGAGTGCATCCACACTCTACCAAACTATCAAATTGGCGCCGTTGTTCAATGCCGTTCTGAATCAAAGACTGAATTCTAGTCTAAGGGTTATTTTTAGTTTACTAATTTTACTTGCTTGTTTGTTTCAGGYGTATGCCTAGAAGGAGTGAAAACTCTGAACAACTCTTGCACCTGACTAACGAAGAACTAGCAAGGACAGAGCGTCTGAAATAACGAAGCGAAATCGAGACTAGACATGGGTGATAATCTTGATAATCAAGCTCAGCTGATGCACCCGTCACAGCTACACAACTTCAGGAAATACAACGTCAGCTGCAGCGATGCAACAACGAGCAAGGGCGTATTGGGGCGTTGACACACCCCACCTTACCAAACCGTCTTGTATATGTCGCGGAGATTGAGCAGGACTATGAGATAAAGTCTCAGCTGATAGCTTTGGTGAAGCAACATCAGTTCCATGGGTTAAGTGCTGAAAACCCAATGGATCACATCGAAAATTTGAAGAAATTTGCAATACCACGAATCGAATGGTGTGCTGCGACTATCTAAAGTGCAAGCTTTTGCATTCTCCTAGCAGGAAAGGGAATAAGTTGGCTTAAGGCACTACACTGGATCATTGAGGACTTGGAATGAGTGTAAGCTGCTTTCATAGACCATTTCTACACCAAGTCAAAGACTGCCTCTTTGAAGAACAAGATCACAACATTCGAACAACATCCAGGAGTGGATTACGAAGCTTGGGAGCGTTCGAGAATATCGTAGAGAATGCCCCCATCATGGATTTTCTGATGAGCAAATCCTCAGCATCTTCTATGATGGAGTAAATTGGGACTACAAGAATGCTCTAAATGCTAGTAATGGAGATTTCATGACTAAAACTAAAATGGAGCATCAAGCTGATTGAGAACTTGGCTGAAGTTCGACACGAGGAGTATAAGTATGACCGTTCCAGGCTAGTAGTGTGGACTCTAATTCGATAAATGCCAAGGTTAGCCTGTTGATGAAGGCTAATCAAAGAGGAGCTGTGTGAAGATGAGTGAGGAGGCATCCATTGTCAGGATCACCGAGAAGAAGCGAGGAAGAACTTCGGCAAGTAACTATGTTAGTGGGGGTTTGTACAAAAGCAGAGGTTGACCAGGTTTCATAGAAATAGAAGCCACCTAACCTATCTACGGGAACACAGCGTAGAAATCCTCGGGATCGGTTTATCCACAGCGAGGACAACGTTTGAAACCGTTAGTGCAAAACACGGGTTTGGTCCTTCTCGGGGTTTGCGAGGGATCAGGAGTGCAAATCAGGTTTCAGAAGAGTTATCCTCAGAATTACCAAGGCGTGCAAAGGCCGTTCGTGCAAACCAGGGCGAACAGTTTGGTGGTTTCAACCGAGCAAACCATTCAATTACGCGCACGAGTTCATCAAATAATTCTGAAGGTGAGCTAAAACTCTCACAAACTCCTCAGCAGCAAAAATCTTCTGAGATCAATGAAGTGAAACATGTACAATGATCTCGCAATAAATAATGTCTCCACTCACATGAAAATACTCGACAACGTTGCTCAGCCGTGAGAGTTCAAAGGCACAAGGAGTTCTTCCGGCTAAAGGGGAGCAGAATCCTAAGAAGGAGTTTGTTAATGTTATTACATTAAGGAGTGGTAAGGAGCTAGATCTGTTACGAGTGATAAACGCGGAGGTTGTCATTGACTTAGAAAAAAGGGCGATTCAGAGAATGAGAAAACTGAAAATCTCACTGAAGATCCTAGTGCACCACCACCCACGTGTATATACTCTAGAGTACCTTACCTACTCGTCTAAGAAGTCTCGACGGGGTTTAGAAGAAGCCAAGTGTAAGGAGATGCTGGATGATCTTCAAGTGAAACTTCCTCTTGTTGATGCGATTCGGATGATGCCTTCTCTCGAAATACATGAAGAGCTTAATAACAAGTAAGGTATCAAGTGAAGAGGATTTCGTGAAGATGCGAAAGTAGTGCCGTTACGAGCAAGACACTCGAAGCTTGGAGACCACTGGGCGTTTTGTTTTATGCGGGTTGAAGCCATGAACTTTCCATGCTCCTTGTGTGATCTGGGTTCTAGTGTGAATCGATGCCATATTCTGGCTAAGCGTTTGGGACTAACGAACTTCAAACCAAGATCTCTTTGGTGTTTGCTGATCGTTCGGTGAAGTTGCCGAGGAGTTTTAGAAGATCTTCAAGTAAAATTGGCAATGTAGTAGTTCTGCATTTTGTGGTTCTCTAGAAGAAGAACCAAAGGATCCTCTCATTTTGGGTAGGCCTTTCTTATGCCTGCAGGAGCTATGATAGATGTTCGACATGGGCGAATTGATCTCCATCTTGGAGACATTGTCATGAAGTTTGAGATGGATCGTTAAAAACCCATGCTTGATGGGCAAGCGTTTTTGGTTGATGACTCATGGAGATATCCGAGAAGTAGCTGAAGAGATTCTCATCGATGATCCTTTAGAGATTGCTTTAATAAAGACTCGAGTGAGTATAGCTTTCTTAGTGAAGGCACTGGATATGCTAAGATGCTGGATTCAAACAAAGCAATTTCGAATATGGTGGCCTACTTGAGTTTTGATGAGCAGCGAATCTCCATCAATAACACCTCCAAGCGCCCCTAACCCATGGAGCGAGCTGAAAGCTCCGAAGGTAGAGTTGAAAACACTCCCAACTGGGCTGAGGTATGCATTTCTTGGTCCCAAATCAACATCCTGATCATAAATGCTTTAATAATGCTGAAATTGCTTTGCTTACGTGAGCCCAAGAAAATATCGTAAAGCTTTAGGATATTCTCTTGATGATATTCAGGAATCTCTCTGATCTTTGCATGCACAGGATACATCTAGAAGAAGAATCTATGACTTCATAGAACATCGAGAGGAGGTTAAACCGAATCTAGAGATGTTGTAAAGAAAGAGATAATGAAACTTAGATCTTTGGGATCATATGCAATATCGATAGTGCTTGGGTAAGTCAGTGCATGTAGTCCCTAAAAGGGTGGTGTAGTGTGTGCAAATGATAGAAATGAGTTGATTCCGACTAGAACTGTTACAGGCCACAGAATGTGCATAGACTACAGGAAGTTAAATGCTGCCACTCGCAAAGATCATTTTTCATTACCATTTATTGATCAAATGCTTGAGAGGCTTGCTAACCATCCATACTACTGTTTTCTAGATGGATATTCTGGTTTCTTTCAGATTCTCATTCACCCCGATGATCAGGAGAAGACTACATTCACTTGTCCTTATGGCACATTTGCATACCGCAGAATGCCATTCGGATTATGCAATGCTCCAGCAACCTTTCAGCGTTGCATGATGTCCATCTTCACTGATTCAATTGAAGATGTAATGGAAGTTTTTATGGATGATTTTTCTGTCTATGGCTCATCTTTTTCTGTTTGTTTTTCTAATTTGTGCAAGGTACTTAAGCGATGAAAAGCATCTCGTTCTGAATTGGGAGAAATGTCACTTCATGGTAAGAGATGGGATCGTTTTGGGCCACAAGATTTCAGAACAAGGAATCGAAGTAGACAGAGCAAAGATAGAAGTGATAGCAAGCCTACAACCACCTGATTCCGTCAGAGGTATTAGAAGTTTTCTAGGTCATGCCGGTTTCTACAGGGATTCATTCAGGGCTTCTGATGCTAGGCCATTGACCCAATGTGCAAGGAGATGAAATTTGAGTTCGATAATGCTTGTCTTGAAGCTTTCCATACAATAAAAGGAGCACTTATTAGCACACGATTGTCACCGCCTGATTGGGAGCTACCTTTTGAGGTGATGGTGATGCAAGTGACTGCAGCGGTGGGAGCTGTTTTGGGTCAGAAAAAAGAACAAAAGTATTTATTTCTGCCAGAGAACTCGATGAAGCGCACGAAATTACGCACCAGAGAAAAGCGCTTGCTATAGTTTTTGCTTTAGAAGTTTAAGTCATATCTTGTTGGGTCAAAGTAATTGTGCATACAGATCATACTGCGCTTGAGGTATCTTCTCACAAAGAAAGATGCCAAGCAAGGCTGCTACGATGGATACTCTTCTTTGCGAGTATGATCTTGAATTAGGGACAAGAGAGGATTGAGAATGGTGTTGCGAGATCATTTGTCTAGGCTGCAAATTGAAGAAGAAATTCCTTTAGATGACAGTGTGCTGAAGAAACCGTTTATGCAATCAGCATTGGTAGTGCTATGACACACACCTCTCAAACTACCAAACCTCTGAGATGCCTTGGTTCGGTGAGATCAAAATTTCCTTGCTGCGGAGAAAGAACACACTTTGTTGATGCAGAAAGAAAGAAATTTCTGAGGGACATCAGACACTACATATGGGATGATCCATACCTACAAACAATGCTCGATAGAATATTCAGGCGTTGCGTGAGGAGGAAATTCGGTATTCTTTTCCTTTCATAGTTCTAATTATGCGGGGCATTTTGCTACTTTCAAGACATTAGAAGGTGCTACAAGCAGGATTCTGGTGGCTACAATGTTTAAAGATGCTAATGCTTTTGTTTCAAAGTGTAATGCATGCGACAGGGAAATATTAGCAAGCGAAATGAGATGCCGAAATTTCATCTAGAAGTTGAAGTGTTTGATGTATGGGGATAGATTTCATGGGCCCTTTTCCTTCATCATATGGGAACCAGTACATCCTTGTAGCAGTGGACTATGTTTCTAAGTGGGTTGAGGCAATGGCTTCGACAAGCGATCTAAGGTTGTTCTCAAGATGTTTAAATCGTGATTTTCCACTAGGTTTGGTGTACGAGGGTGGTGATCGGCGATGGTGGATCTCATTTCATCAACAAGGTGTTTGAGGGTTTGTTGAGAAAACATGGAGTCAAGCACAAGGTCGCCACTCCTTATCACCCTCGAGGCAGTGGACAAGTAGAAATCTCAAACAGAGAAATAAAGAGCATTACAAGGCGGTAAACACAAGAGGAAGGATTGGGCGATGAAACTTGATGATGCTCTGTGGGCATATAGGACTGCATACAGGCATGCCATTAGGAACAACTCCATTTCATCTTGTCTATGGCAAGGCTTGTCACCTCCCAGTTGAACTAGAATACAAAGCAGCATGGGCGGTGAAGATGTTGAACTTCGACATCAAACCCGCTACGATAGCAGTTCTGCGCTTAATAGTTAGGCGAGATTAGTCATATGGCATATGAAAATTCGAGGATTTATAAGGAAAAACCAAAGCATATCATGACAAGAGAATCCTAAACCGAGAATTTCGTCCAAATGATCAGGTATTACTTTTGACTCTGAAACTCTTTCCAGAAGATGAGATCGCGTTGATTAGTCCATTCACCGTCAAGTCGGTAAGACCATATGGAGCTGTAGAGTTGTTGGACCATGAAGGAGAAGAATTTGTGGTTAATGGCCAACGCCGTATCTCGCTGAGGCGGAAATCACTGAAGGAGACACCATTCCTCTGATGATCTTTCAAAATGCACAACAGCAACCACGTCAAGCTATTGACGTTAAACAAGCGCTTGATGGGAGSCAACCCATTGGTAAGTGTATATATTGAGTTTTATTCTCTTAGTTTTCTAATATTTCAAGTTTTCATTTATAAAAAATCAAGCGGGTGATCGAGCGTTTATAAGGACCCATCATCGGTGTGAAAGGAAAGCGAGAGCTTAGCGGAAAAGATCTCTCGATCGATCGATCGATCGACCGATCGTAATTACAGACCAAACTCGGAGACAGACGATCGATCGATCGACTTTACGATCGATCGATCGTAAAGCAGGTAATGCGTTTTATAAAGCACCACTCGATCGACCGATGAGCACATCATCTTCTCCAAATCGGGTTTCGCTTTCTAAACCCTAACTTTTTCAATTCTTCACCGATTTGAGTGATTCAAAAGCCTATTCCACTCGGATTTGTATCCTCTCTCTGATTATATAACCGGTTTTCTCGATCTGCGAAGGTATGAGTCCCAATCTCCATTTTTTGATTCGGTGTTCTTGAGAAAATTTGCGATTTCGGTTTGATTTTGATTGTTTTTGGATTGTTTATCTATTCCTTGTTGTTATTGGACTAATTTCGGACCTACCCATGCCTTAAACTCTCAATTTCGTGATGATTTTCGATTTGAGAATTTTTGAAAAATCTCCAAAATCGGATTTGATTTGGATGAATTAGGATATTTTGTAGATTCCTTGTGATTGCTAGCTTAATTTCGAACTACCCAGCATAGCAGCTTGATTTTTGTGATGAATTTGGTGAAATCACGTCGATCGTGTTATCCGATCGATCGATCACTTATTTGCGTGTCGATCTTTTACAGTGATCGACCGTCGTCTATGATCGATCAGTATATTTACGCGATTGTTTAAATTCTTTTATCCTGTAGGGTTATGAGAACAAGGGAAGGCTGGTGGAAGAAAGAATCACACGTGGTAAAGCGGTAGAAAAGACAAGGGTATAGCTGGTTCTTGGCTTAGAATGAGGCAGCGAGGACACCCCATGGATAACCGAGGCGCCTTGGCCTGACCAGATGGCCAGGTCATGGGTGGGGATAGAGTACATAAGATTCAGCATGGCGATATCGGACTGCGGCGTATTCGGTTACAAAAATCGTCCGCGAGGGTTATGCATGGGATAGCTGGAGCAGCATCTTCTACAGGTCTACTACGTATTGAGATGGCTCTACCAAGTTAGTCCATGCTCTACCTTGCAGAAGATGGGGATCGAGGATGATGTTGCTAATATCAACGATGGGTATAAGCCACTTCCCATACTTACCCGCTTTATCCGGAGTTGGTCAGGCGATTCATAGCCTCCCGACTGTATTTCGGTGATCCGGAGAGTCCCGAGCGGCGAAGGGACACTTTCATGTCCAGCGGACTATGTCTGACTTCTGTCAGAGATATCTGCGGGATATACGGGTTTGAGATGATCCCACGAGGGTGTGGTTTTGCTCCTTGGGAGGACGTTGGAGTTGGGGAACCTTTGGTCTTTGATTGGTAGGAGGATGTGGCATTCACGAGAGTTTAAGATATCTCTTATCAGGAACCTTGTGATTCGCGTAGTGGCCAAGATCGGCCATACCTTTTGAAGGGAGGACAGGGTCATTGAGATATGATGAGCTGATTATGCTTCACTACGGGTTCCATTTGTCGTGACATTTATACAGAGCCTCCTCCAGCCATCGAGGCGACAGGCGCGATCTTCGCCTATTCGTTCGGAGAAATTCGGGCTTTGAACAACTGCGAGGCAGAGAGAGATAGAGCTGAAGAGTCTGACTCCAATCTTCATGCTGCTGGGATCACTTGGCCTTGAACTCAGCGGATAGATAGGCGAGACTATATTGGCGGGGCCTACGAAAGACTGATCTTCTTTCCGAGCTTCTTTACGAGGTTCACGGATCGCGATGGCGTCAACGCCATTGCGAGGCTGCCTAATCCGCCATCACTTCTCGACATCGATGGAGAACATCGAGTTCGTACCAGGAGATGAGAGCAGCAGGGAGGTACCTACGACGCAGAGAGCGGTTCTTCGCGAGCTGAGACATCACAGGAGGATGACCCGATACGAGCATAGGCGACCATCTTCTTACGGGAGATGGGATGGAATCATCATCCCTCCATCTTGGTCGATGCAGCTCTCCTCACTTTGATTAAAGCATGCTCGAGAGCGATGTGGGGTGCGCGGCGAAATACGATGCCCTCCTCCACCATCTGTTTGAGGTTCGAATCGCATGACGCACACTGGTCCCACGGGATTCCACTTGTCATCTGGCCAGACTTCCAGACTTCAGTATATAGTCGAGGAACAGACAGCGACCAGGATTGCGTCGCCGGAGGCACAAACACGCAGGCGGCAGTGCCTCTTCGAGGCGAGCAGCACACGATTAGGGTTATTTTATAACTTGATTTTCTTTTTCCCTTTTATCTTTGTACTCTTTGCTACTTTGTATCTTTCTACATATTTATTACACGAGGCGGTGTGAAATAGTCTGAGGAGGGTACTTGTTGAAACTAATGGTTTGTTTGTTTTGTTTTCTTTCTTTGTACGTTTTGAATGTGATATTATCGAGTCAGTTTTGCTAATAACTTTGATGTACTCTTTTTCCCTGAAAAGGTTTTTAATTTAGACATCAATTGAATCTAATTTATTAATATGCTAACCATTGAAATTGTATGAGATTTAAACAGGAAAATTGGAAAACCATCGGATCAACAACCTGAAAGGAACCACTCATTCGAAATTCGCACAATCTCAGACCGACTTCTTCACCTCGAATGAAACGTAATCTTCTCAAATTGGATTTCAGTTTCATCGAACATGACACCTCCATAGAGAATCTGCAAGACATGTCTATATGGTACAATTCCCCTTTTCTTCCCTTCAAATAAAAAAGAGATACGATCGAGTTAGAAAGAAGAACCGGCATTGATGGTTACACCCTTCACTCTCGGCTGGAAATCTGATAGCTAAAAAAGAAAAGAGAATAAGAAGAAGAAAATCGATAGAAAAAATAAAATGATACCTAGAAAAGTAGGGAAAATCGATTATACATTCAAGTGAAAAAGAAAGAGGAAAGGAATCATAAAAGACTGCCTTGAACTTAGCATTTCATGAGAGTAAGTGCCACGCTCTTTGATCAATAATCCCAAATTGAGTAAACTGAATGAAGAAGAGTCGGTGATGAAGAATTTGAACTTGATGTTGGATGTGGCTTCAAAGTAAGTTATGTTGTTTTGTTTATGTAATACATGTAAGATTAATGGATTCATTTTCTTTTGAGGTTGAAATATTGTTAGCACATTGCAATGGCATTAGTGCAAGTTCATTCTCCCTAAATTTAGGATTTTTCACTAGCTTTTTTTTGCTTGAGGACAAGAAAGATAAGTTTGGGGAATTGATATATTTCGGTTTTAATAGTTTTTATCCTTTGTATTAGTAGGTTTTTGCATTTTCTACGATTTAGAGTCTTTACAGGTCGGAGCACGCCTTAAAACACGAAGAGGTTGAAACGGAGGCAAAGAACAAGATCCGCATTTGTTTCGAATATCTCTGATCGATCGACGTCGATCGATCGATCGTATATGGTCCGTTTTCGTAGTTACTTCTGACGACTGCAGAAGATAACCGATCGCTCAACGACAACCGATCGATCGATCGCGTGTCAATGATCGGTCGATCACAACTTTGTTTTACACTCACCATTTCGCCGTAAGTTACTTCGATCGATCAGAGAAGATAATCGACCGCTCAACGCACAACCGATCGATCGATCGTGTCGATGATCGATCACCACTTTGTTTTACACTCAGCCATTTCCGTAAGTTACTTTGATCGACCGAGAAGAATGGAACGCCAATAAAGAATAAGATCGATCGATCGGACGCTGATCGATCGATCGTCCGAACTGCTTAGATATTTATTTCTAAAGACGCTGTAAGATATTTAACATACTTTTTGTCACATTTGAGGGGAGTTTTCACTCTTCTCTCTTGTTTTTTACACAACAAAAAAGGACTTGTAATTCTCTCTCTCATGATCTGAAAGCTTACACCAAGAACACTTCCTTGTTCATCATCTATGTAAGATTTCTTAACTCTTAAGTTATCTTGTTTAATGATTATGAATCTATATTTGTATCCTTGTTTGTTCTGTATCTATGGTTGAGTAATTTTCTAGTTGGGTTTTAAGGTAATCAAAGGAATCGATGGATGCTCGAGCTAGACATGTATGTGGTTTTATCTTTGTTATCTTCACTTTTGCAGTTTTAATGCTTAGACTAAACTGATCATTTAGTTATGAACTGAGGTATAATCTATTCTCCAAAAGCTTATAGGTGCTTGATAGAACTAAGGTGAGCAATTTGTCCTTAGCCAACAAAGTCGATGCTAAGGCAAACTTGTGAACAAATCAAACTGTTAAGAAGTCTTAGAATTCTGTTTCAAACAAAGTTTTAACCCTAAATTGCTAGACAAAGTGATGATGCCACGAAAGTGGATTGATTATACATTTATGTTTGAGTTCTAGATTGATTATATTTGTTCCCTCGAATAATTATCTCGACACATCATATTCCTACGATAATCCTTAATGCCCAGCGCTTTTAGTTATAAGGTAATCGTTTTTAACCATATGCTTGTTTACATTCAAACCACATCACAATATATTTTTTTAGCTTGATTTCATTCTATAGAATCATAGTGTAACCATTGCCCTGTGGATTCGATCCAAGTTACAACGCATCAGTAGTATTTATGTAATTCGAGTGCATCCACACTCTACCAAACTATCAATGCTCCCAGGGAAGCCTGAGATGAATCCTAAAGAGTATATCAACGCCATCACGATAAGGAGCAGCAAGACGGAGGGAAGAAATGGATCCAGCCGAGTTACCACGGAGAGCATCGACCGGTACCATCGACCGTGTGTGGTCGATGGTCTCAGACGCAGACACCAACATCAATTTTATTTTTTAGTTTTAATTAATTGTTATTTTTCTTATTTTTGAAATTATTATTTAGTTAATAATAATTAACATATTTTCTTCTTTCTAAATTATAATTTTCGTTTTAATTAATTAATTTAGTATAATTTTTTTTGAAAAATAAATTTTGAGAAGATTTTGGTTTTAAATATAGATATTAAAAATAATTTTTTTTTGGGTTAAAAGCTCATTAAATAGAATTAAGCATCCTCTCTTACACGTGTCACTGTGGTAGAAAGATAAATTTGGGATTATAATCCCGATTTTGCCAAACAATCGGCTAAAGAATTTGCATCTCTTGGGATCCATAAAAACTCAAATTCAGAGAATTCTTCTGCAATTAAACGGATATCTTCAACGATTCCATGGAGGATTCTGATCTTCTCCTTTGATGCTAAAGCTTTTATCAGATTCAGTGAGTCCGAGCAAACTAAAATTTTCTCTATTCCTCTTTGTTTTGCTTCTTTCAACCCGGAGAAGTGACATATCATGGATTTTACCCGTTTTTAGCCATGATATAAGTCGTTTTATCGAGTCTTTCTAGTGCTTTTTCTATCATTTTAGAGTCTTTTCAGGTTTTAGACGTTTGGGACAAAATTGAGATTTTGGAGACATTCGAGCCTTTGAGCAAACCAAGAAAGTATGTTTTTTAGCATCGATCGACACCATCATGGTATCGATCGACAAGCAACGACGCGAGATAGATATCCAAGGACGAGAATTCTCGCCAAAAGAAGCCCAATACTTTTCCTTATTACAAAGAAGCCCAAATTGTTTTGACTATTTAAGCAAACTCTTGGCCTTAGTTGGGACTGATTTTTACTTTTCACTATTATTCGATCACCATTGAGATTTGAGAACTTTGTGAGGAGACGGATCCAAGACTTTGTTCATCATGAGAAGATCCCGAACCCTTGTTTTTATTCTTTGTTTAATTTCATGAATTATTCAGTTATGTTTGTTTTTCATCAACCATGCTCGAGTAGTTTCATTTTAGTTCAGTTTTTCTCATATGGATTTCTTCGATTTATGATAATTGATTTGTTAGGTTCAAAATCTGAATAGTTCTTCACCATGTTGTTCTCAAAGCTATTTCTAACCCGATCACTTAATATGTAACCTAGATTAATCGACAGCACCTAACAAGCAGCAATCTGAGAAAACCTAGGAGCAATCGATTATCTCGCAAAGAGATTTGGTTTAATCGAATTGTGAACATATCAAACTTGAATTGATCATTGGTTTACTGTAGGATTTACAAAGAGATTTGGAATTTTAGACTTTAAACTTTTAGCTGAACGAACTGGTTAACTATACTTTCGTGTTCGAGTTCAAGAACCGCTTAATCAATCGAACCTTAATTGATTAATTGTTATTTATCATTGATTTCCTGAGAGTTCCCTCGAGCCTAGTTTCCTTCCTTAATCAACCAAGTTTAATTCGATCATCTGTTTTCTCATTATTGCTTCATAAGACACCTGCATCTTTCATCTATCGTGAGTTTTCGAGTTCTGTGTTCGATCTAACTTTACTGCAGCAACTGCTTTAGTATCATTATAGGTATTAATTTGAGCATATCAAATTTCGTGTTTGGGACTCTAAAAATTTCACCATTAGAATTTTAGTCTTTATTTTGTTTGTGCCGTGCATCAACGATACCCCATTGGTATCGACGACACCGAACGCCTGCTTTTGAATTTTGGTTACTTATTTTCTTTCTTTTGATTTTCGTGTATGCATCAGCGCATCACCAGAGAACGGGACACACCACGATCAATCTCTCCTCACAGTAGAATTCGAACGCACGAATCGCATAAGAAAAGAACTACAGTTGAGATGGATCTTCCACAAGGTTTTGCATGATGAGGAAGGTGAACAAATACCTCCTCCACAACAACCAAGCTGTTCGCTGAACGGACACTTGGCGATTACAACCGATCGGATCAATTCTATGCCAATCGCATGATCCGTATTCCAACTTTCCAGAGGAATGACTTCTGAGCCGAAGCCTGCTTACTTCACTCTTGTTGACAGCACCCTTTTCACCGGCCTCTCTCATGAGCACCCTATGGATCACATCGAGAAATTCGAGGACTTGGTCACCAGTATGAAGTACAATGGAGTACCACAGGAATACCTTTGTAAGTTCTTTCCATACTCTGGTGGAGAGGCAGTTTTACTGGCTGAAGCTACCTCCTGATCTCTCACACTTGAACGAACGATTCCCCGAACAATTTCTATGACGATGCGAGATCAGAGGACCTCAGGAACGTATCTCTCATTCTCAGTGGCTCAACAGAAGCACTCAAGGCTGCTGGCGATTCAGATCCTACCAGAGACTGTCCGCATCACTGCTCTCAAGTTCACCGCCGATCTTTTACGTAGGGATGATTGCGGTATCAAATGGCACTAGATTCCTCGCAAGCAAATTGTAAGTGCCTAGCAAGCATTGTCATTGACGGTTCGTTAGATCACGGGAGGCTCAGGCGAAGCCGACACGATGCACAACCTCTTAGTGGGAAAGACGAAGAAGGCTGTACATTTTGCTGAGGAAGTAGAGAACATTGAAGATGAGGCGAGGATGTTAACTACATTGGTCGTTTTTCGTGGTCAGCGATTTGGTTACAACAACAACCGAAGCTTCAACAACAATCAGCAAGGTGGTTACAAGTCTGAGGTAACCAATCTGGTTTTGTGCCACAATTCGCCCAAAACCACTTCGCAATGACTTTACTCGCCAATACGGTAATTCATCTTACCAACCGCATTCTCCGAGGTCTACAGAGTAAGCATGCAGATCCGAAAGCATTCGCAGGACAACAAAGGATGACCGGAGAGTTTAATGGGAAGCGGATAACTATATCGACCTGAATGGCAAATGAGGCGTTGAATCTGTCGCAGGTAAGCTCGAAACTCAGATTGCTGCATACCTGCCGTAAAAAGACAAGAGGGGTTTCTACCAGGAAAGATCGAAGATCCAAGAGCCCACATCAATGCCATGTAAGGTAAAGTGGTGTAATCAGAGTCGAGCAAGCTCCAATACTGAAAATCCCGATCTGCGAGAAAGAATGAGAAAATCCGGTATCGACGACACTCACCCAGATCGATCGATACCGAGACGACACCCAAGGAAAACGCTGAACCCTGTCAAGGAAAGAAGTCAAGTTGCCCTATCCTATCACTCCTAAGCTGACCAAAAAGGAATGGGAAAATGCTGATATGCAAGGATGTTGAAGCTTCCTTTGTTACGATGCATTCTCCCGCATTCGAGGTACGGAAGCGGATGGTATCCAGCAACTTCAGCCTCAAGTGAAGGGTCGCTATGCAGCGCGTAGCTATTATTCTCACCAACACGATCCCTAAGAAACTTCCGCATCCGTAGTTTTGGTGATCGCATGTTTTCAGCAGCGCTGCGCGCTCTCTTTGTGATATTGGATCAAGTGTGAATCTTATGCCGCATTGCTGTAAGAGAATGGGAATGAGTGATTACCACTACACGGATTTCATTGGTCCTCCGATCGCTCAAGACGCCTACCGTAGGGCTTCTCAAGATGTTCAAGATTGAAATTGCTTGATTCCAACGATTGTCGAGTACGATGCCGAGCCTAAGGATCCTCTTATCCTGCACATTCCTTGCTACGCTGGTGCTCGATGACGCAAGAATGGACAGATTACTCGAACGTTGGTGATTTGGTAATGTCCTTCAGCATGGAGAAAATCATGAAACGACCAACCATCGACGGGCAAACCTTCTGTGATACATTCAAGGACATTCAGAGAGTATTTCCGGGAAACATCCCGAGGATCCACTAGAGCAGCACTGGTTCATACCGGCGGTCGGGTTTTGATGATGATGCTGCTGGTTATGTTAGAATCCTCGACACAGTGAAGATCGATCGATACCACGAGGTATCGATCGACACCATGTGTGCAGTGGAAAGTTTAGCGAAATTCCTAAACAAGTCGTTTCTGGGATTGAGTGAGGAAAAGGCACCAAAGATCGAGCTCAAACCACTTCCAGCCGAGCTAAGGTACGCTTTCATTGGCCCTAATTCGACATATCCTCGTTATTGTCAATTCTTCTTCAACAATGCGGAGGTCACTTTATCGCCGAGCAAGTCGCTAGTATCGCAAAGCTCTGGCTATTCTTGATGATATTGCAGTATCTCTCCGACCTATGCATGCACAGGATCTACCTGGAAGATGAGTCAAAGTCATCGATTGAATGTCGAGACGGTTGAACCCGAACCTGAAAGAAGTCAGAAAGAAGTGATGAAACTGCTGTAAGCTGGGATCATTTATGCAATCTCAGATAGTTTGGTCGTCCAGTTCATGTGCCTAAGAAAGGCGGTATCACAGTGGTGAAAAATGAAAAGAACGAGTTGATCCCGACACGGACTATCAGGTCATAGGATGTGCATTGATTACGTAAAGTTGAATGTCGCTACACGAAAGGATCATTTTCCTTTGCCTTTTATTGACCGATGTTGAGCTTCAATCACCCATACTACTGTTTTGATGGGTATTCAGGTTTTTCCAGATCCCCATTCACCCGTAAGATCAAGGGAAGACAACTTTACATGTCCTTATGGCACTTTCGCATACCGCACGCCGCTTGACTATGTAACGCCCCGCCACTTTCCGATGCATGATTTCGATCTTCACCGATATGATCGAGGAGTTTATGGAGGTATTCATGGATGATTTCTCTGTTTATGGGTCTTCATTTAAGGATTGTCTGGATAACTTATGCAAGGTCCTTCGATGTGAAGAGAAGCATCTGTTCTTAATCGAAAAGTGTCACTTCATGGTGCAAGCTGGGATTGTTTTGGGACATAAGGTTTCAGAAAGGGATTGAAGTTGATCAAGCCAAGGTTCAGTGATCTCGAGTTTGCAACCCCCACGGTCGCCAGATCCGAAGTTTCCTGGGTCATGCTGGTTTCTACAGAGATTTATGAAGGATTTTCAAAATTGCTCGACCTCTTACGCCTCCTGTGTAAAGAGGTGCAATTTGACTTCACCCGCTTGTCATGCTGCTTTCAAGGCCATCAAAGCGCTAGTGAGCGCTGTTGCTCAGCCTCCGGATTGAACTTACCTGAGGTCATGATGCAAGTGATTTTGCTGTAGGTGCCTGGCCGGGTCGAGGAAAGAAAGAAGCTGCATGTCATTTATTATGCCAGCCGAACATTGATGATGCCCAACGCAACTACAGACTACCGAGAAAGAGCTCCTAGCAGCTTGTGTTCGCTGAGAAATTTAGATCTTATTTGGTGGAAGCAAAGTAGTCGCTCACACGATCATGCTGCTCTTAGATACCTGTTTAAGAACAAAGATCTCAAGCCTCGCTCTGCTGCTAAGTACTTTTGCTTCAAGGCTTCGACATCGAGGTTAAGGACAAGAAAGGATAGAGAATGGAGTGCAGATCACTTGTCGCGAATGAAGATAGATGGGGACGTGCCTATTGATGATTACCTACCAGAGAGCGCATCTACTTCATTTCTACAGAGCGGCTGATTTTGGGAAAATTTCGACTTCTCGATATCTCAGAGATCGATCGATACCACCTGGTATCGACGACACCCTTCGACGGATCACACCATTTTGTCGACAGATGGCATCAGTTTATGCCGCCTATTCAGCTGTGTGACAACCGCTTCCAGGCCTTGGTATGCGACATCGCCAACTTTTCGACGGAAACTGAGCCGCATCACACAACACCTTATGAGAGGAAAAGTTTCTGAGAGGTACGCGCTTTTCCTGGATGAACCTTATCTCTGTACAAGCATTGCATGGTCTTTACGTAAGATGTTTGGCGAGTCGAAGTTCGACGCTCTTCCACGCCATGGTTCTGAATATGCTGGACACTTCGCTTTCAAGACAGTTTCTAAGGTTCTCGCGGCTCGTGGCCAACTATGTTCGAGATGCTAATGCTTTTGTTGCCAGTGATACTTGTCACGGAGAGAAGATTAAGCGACATGAGATGCCACAAAACTTCATCCTGAGGTCAAGTGTTTGATTGCTGGGGTATTGACTTCATGGGTCCTTTTCCATCGCCGCACAAGAACAGTACATCTTGGTTGCTGTTGATTATGTCTCCAAGTGGGTGGAAGCAATTGCTAGTCCAACCAATGATCATACGGTGGTTCTTAGCCTGCTTAAGACCATCATCTTCCCGCGGTTGGGATCCCCACATATCGTGATGGCAGTCACTTCATCAACAAGGTTTTCGAGCGGTTGTGAAGAAGTACGGGTTAATCATCGTGTCGCCACGCCGTATCATCCTCGCATAAAGCGAGGTTTCCAACAGCATCAAGGAGATTCTGAAAAGATCGCAATCGAAGGATGGTCTACTGCAATGATGCACTATGGGCATACATAACTGCTTTTAAACAGCTGGGGACTACGCCATTTCACTTGCTGTATGGGAAAGCATGTCATCTCCCGTTGAACTTAGCATAAAGGAACTGGGCGACAAGGCTACTCAACTACGACATCAAACCCGCCGAGGAGATTGATTCTGAGTTGAAGGAGATCAGATATCACGCTCTATGAGAACTCGAAGATATACAAAGAACGAGCCAAGGTCTATCATGATAAGAAGATCCTTTCACGACAATTCGAACCAAACGACTTGTTCTCTTATAACTCTCGCTTGCACTTGTTTCCCCGGTAAACTTCGCCTGGTCGTCCTTTCACTATCAAGGAGGTACGACCACATGGTGCTATCGTGCGATTAATTTCAGAGACGAATTTACCGTGAATTGGGCAAAGGGTTAAACACTATTAAAGGAAGCCGAGATTCCAAAGAGACAAATCATGCCTCGGCTAATCCACCTGCCGCTAACCGCATTAAAGTCGCTCGTGACATTAAACAAGCGCTAGTGGGAGTAAACCCATCGGTAGGTCATTATACTAATTTTGTTTTCAGTGTGTTTTCTTTGTGAATCGAATTTGTCTATCAAGACGATCGATACCACATGGGTTCGGTCGATACTCACCGCCGTAAGTGTATATAAACCCCTAGCTGAAATCGCACAACACACTTTGCCTCATCGCTCGACACAAACAAAAATCACCTCTTTTTCATTTTCTGAGTGATTCTTTCGCTTATTCCACTCGATTTTTCACCGCATTAACAATATCTATCCTGCTCAATCGACATATTGCGTAACATCCCGATTTTGCAATTTTTCAATCCATGGAATCAATTTGGGTTTGAGATTTTGGCCCTTAAACTTATTTTTGTGGTCAATATCGATACTCTAGCGATCTAGCTCAATAACCTGCCTTGCATGTATTGTCATTAGTTACAACTGTGCATCGACGATTCGATTCGTTTCTTCGCAAAAATGATGGATCGATCGACCACCGAGTATCGACGACACCCGCACTTAACCTGGCGAATTTCGTGATTTTTGACTCTCTATTTATGTTTTTGTGTTGTCGGTACGCATGCCTCCCAGAAAGAAGTCACGAATGACAAGGGAGGAGTTCTCTTCCGCACCAATTCAGACTAATGGACGCCGTTGAGATCTTCGACGGATATGACCGGGGAGGGGAAAATACCTGAATGACGCAGTTATCGTGGCGATGATGAGTCTCGAGAGATTTCGCGCCACAAGAGACCGGTTAGCAGCCTGAGCGCAAACTTCATCCTGCTCACCTCGGCGCCACCTTCAGCCGGCCGCCATCTTCGCCTCAACCACCTCACCACATCGTCATTCCGCCCCTCCTCCTCTTCCGCACCTTCCACACCACATCTAGCCACCTTGGCCTCAGAAGAGACGAGAGCCAAGATTCGCCCTCACGACGCTCGAGGGAGAGTACAAGGCAATTACCGAGACGCCTGCCGCACGCAGCGCCCATTTCACTGGGACGACTACGACTCCATCTTCTACAATGCATGGCTGGACGTTGAGATCGCCACTGATTTGCGCATCCACTTACCATGAGGCATCTGGGTTTTGATGGGAGTTACAGACTCCCCGCAGTAAGATCGTCCGGGTACTATGCCTACGAGGTGGTATCCACTTACCCTGCATCCGCCAGCTTGCCTCCGCCAGCTGTCTTACACCGAGAGGCCCCTGTTATCGCGCAGCAGGAGTGCTTACTTTCATGATTCGCTGGAGTGAGATACCGCCTTCCTTTCCAGGATCTTCGCAAAGATCTACGGCTTCCTAGATTATTCTCGCGGCGCCCACCATCTCCGGACGCCCAAAACTAGCATTTCGACACGGCAATATCACAGCAAGACGATGACGCAGATGGATATCCGCCACCCGGCTCATGCCTAGCTCTGATTCTCGAGCAACATGACGTGCAAGATGCCCAACAAGATGCGTATCCGAGCGATTCGATGTCTATGGCATATCGAGACATTACGATGAGAGTATGAATGGCCCGAGCTGGATCTTCGCAGCTAACTGGGTGCGATTCGCACATCACCCGGAGTCACCAAGGTGAAACTTTCACCTGCTGCAAGAGTGGCAAGACTTTGGCGCCAAGTCGTAGTCTGGCAACCTTCACCCCATTTTTCTTCATTTTGGGATTGATGTTTCGAAATGCTCGATTGTCTCTACTCGAGCTGTGATGGATGAGTCGATTTAGATCGCAAGCTTAAGCCAGACGACGTTGGGTATTCAAGACCTCTCGGGGGACTTCCTCTGTCCGCCCAACACGTATCCGATTGACATGATTCAGATTTATCTAAGCGTTGTTCACTCCCTCGCTAGACGGATGACTCGAGCACCAGCCACTGACGCCGGTTTACCCTCCGATCTCACACCGCTGTTGACGAAGACGCCGACTCAGCCTCCTGCTCCTACATTTCCTCGGTACTTTTCCTCCCGTGTACTCATGGACTCGACCATTTTCGTGACGTCGCTCAAGCCTTCAGTGCAACTCGAGCACCATTTTCGATGCCGCATGACTCCGCCTCGCCGCCTGCACCAACCGCTGCTGACCTATCACGCATACCGAGCCTGCCGATGACTCGATTCCGACGCTACGAGGATTACCATCTCTCCGATTCACATGTTTTTCTTTTTCCTTTTCCTTTTTGCTATGAACGACGCTTTCTTTGTTTACCTAAGTGGCTTAATGGTTATGATCGTTGTCTCTAACTCGTGTTTGAATGGTATCTCGCTCTAACTTGGATCATCTAACACGTCACTCATTCAGCTAGAGAAAGAGGTTTTTCATCGATACCGTATCGATCGATACCAACCGGTGCCGATCGATACCACCGCTCGTGGTAACACTCGCTCTTCATCTTACCATTTTTCTCCATTTATTTTTCTTTCACCTTCTAAACTTGATATACACCGGGACAGGTTGTAAGTCTGGGAGAGAGCATCGATATCAGTGTTCATTTTGAAAAAAAAAAAAAAAAATGATTTTCATGTCAAAACAACTTTAGATTCCTTACGTGCTCGGTTTGATGTGCTGGTTTTGCTTTTGAGTGCTATTGTTACAGGTCAATATCCAGTTCGACTAATGAAAATCCAGAGTAAACCAACAAATTCATGGATTGTCTCCAACAAGTTTTCATCACAAGTTTTAGCCAAATTTCAGACTTCATCAATAAGGTAAATGTCCAAAGAGCTTGATTCATCATTCATTACCTAACTAAGGAACTATCGTATGAAAGAAATGGTAGATCTCCCCGTGATAAGATCGGATATTGAGAGGTAAGAACCGAATTCGGTAGCTAACACTATCAATACTAACCTCGAACCTTGATTTGTATATTCAGTTAAAATAAAATAAAAATAAAAAAAAAAAAATAATAATCAATAAGAACGTGTGAAATAAGTCCTGTGGGAGTTAAATACCAAGAAAAAGTCAATGAAGTTCTTCTATGGTATCATAGACCAAAGAATCTAGAAAGTTCGTGGACATTGATTTTAGCAATGAAACTGCGATGATAAGCTTGATGAACACTTAGCGGGTCATGAGGAAGTCTGTGGGAAGCCGGGAATTCGGAGAAGTACATGTGTTAGATCGAATCTGCAGCAACAAAGAGGGATCATTACGCGATTTGGTACCTGATCAGATCTCTAAGGTTTTTCAAACCTCTTTCTCTCACTTAGTTTTCTGCTTTTTTGAAAGAAAAGTCTGGGGAGTTGATATATCATGGATTTTACCGTTTTACATGATATAAGTCGCTTATCGAGTCTTTCTGCTTTTTCTATCATTTTAGAGTCTTTTCAGGTTTTAGCACGTTTGGGACGAAATTGGAGATTTTGGAGACATTTGGAGCCTTTTTGGAGCAAACCGAGCACGCTTTTTTTAAAGATCGACGACACCATCACAGTATCGATCGATACCAACGCAACTCGACGGAGATAGATATCCAAGGACGAGAATTTCGCCAAAAGAAGCCCAATACTTTCCCTTATTCACAAAGAAGCTCACGTGTTTTTAGACCTATTTAAGCAAACTCTACTTGGTTGGGACTGACTTTACTTTTCACTATTATTCTGCCACCATTGAGATTTGAGAACTTTTGAGACGGATCCAAGACTTTGTTCATCATGTAGAAGATCCCGAACCCTTGTTTTTATTCTTTGTTTAATTTCATGAATTATTCGCTTATGTCTTGTTTTTCATCAACCATGTCCGATGTTTTCATTTTGGTTCAGGGTTTTCTCATGGATTTCTCGATTTATGATAATTGATTTGTTAGGGTTCAAAATCTGAATAGTTCTTCACCATAGGTTGTTCTCAAAGCTATTTCTAACCCGATCACTTATATGTAACCTAGATTGATCGATTACGCATGGCAATCGAAAGTAACTGAAAACCTAGAGCAATCGATTATCCGCAAAGAGATTTTGTTTAATCGAATTGTGAACATATCAAACTTGAATTGATTGCTTACTGTAGGATTTGCAAAGAGATTTGGAATTTTAGACTTTAAACTTAGTTAGTTTTCGCAACATTGGTTAACTATACTTTGAGTTCAAGAACCGCTTAATGAATTGAACCTTAATTGATTAATTGTTATTTATCATTGATTTTGAGAGTTTCCCTCGAGCCTAGTTTCTCTATACGAATCAACCTAAGTTTAATTCGATCATCTGCTTTTCTCGTCAATTATTGTTTGCTTACACAATGCATCTTTCATCTATCGTGAGTTTTCTTAGTTCTGTTCGATTCTAACTTTACTAGAATCGCTTTAGTATCATTATAGGGTATTAATTTGAGCATATCAAGAAGACGCCGAGAGCTTCCGCCAATATCGGAGATCTAACGAATTCCACAAAGTTTGATCCATGGATGGTGGTATCTGAATCCCGATTCTGGATAATCCAGCCTAAACCGGCGGAGTTGGTGCTGCTATTCCACGCAGCGTCCGTTTGCAACAAAGAACCGTCTATGGTTTTGTTTCTGGCTTCAGCACTATGCTTAGGCATCTGATTCAAAATTAAGTCACTCTAAGCTCGTTCCCATTCAGCAGCCTCACGGATCGCTTTGGTGATACACTCAATTTCTGATAAATTCCTTGATTGGAAGATCTTGTAATTACGCGCTGTCCAGATAGCCCAAGCTATCGACGGGAAGAGAGGGGTTCTACTTACTCCCGAGGCCGATAAAAAACCTTCCTCAAAAGTTTCCGTGTTGTCGAAACATGGATTCAGTTTGAAGAGGGCATAATCCTAAATCTTCTTTGCAAAACGGCACTTGAGGAAGAGATGTTCGGCGGTTTCATCCTCGTCACAGTGTCAACACTTTGCCCTAGTAACAATTCCCCTATTTTGCTTTCTGAATCAGTTTCGAGATGAAGACTTGTAATTTGGGAGAAACTTCTGTTTCCATAGGTCTGGAATCCAAGAAATTGTATGCAGGTTTGGTGGAGCTGATCTATTGTATTCTCTGGATTCTGTCATTGCAAAATAACCAGATTTTGTTGTATACTCGCCGGAGGTGGTGGCCAGCCATGCATAAGAATCTTCCTCACCAAGCATGCTTGGTCGCAGACAGAGGATATCTGATTCCAGGTAGGGGAAAAATTCCTGCACTTTTTCTTTATTCCACAGTTTTGTATCTTCTGATAAGAGATCCGCAACCGTTAAATCAGTTGAATCTTGTGTAGGAGGGCCTATAGGGATTAAAGAGCCTTTGGTGTGAATCCATGGATCTCTCCAAACTCTGATTGATTTCCCGTTACCCACCGTTTTCACTAGATGTAACGAGAGTAAATCTCTACCTGTTAAGATACTGCGCCAACCATGAGAGCATTGGCTCGGCAGCTTACATTGGAAACATTTTTTTTATTTTTTTTTGTTCTTAAAAGACCAATGACATGTAAATTGTTTAAAATTAAATGTTATTTTTAAATGGTTACTCTTCGAATATTAGTAAGAAGATGAACATAACAATACCTAAAAACAGCGCAAGGAAAGTTCAAGACCGAAACCTGATCTTTCATAGTTTTCATATATGACAATTGTGACTCTTTGCGTGATTGCCTCGCCAAGATTTTCCTGGTCATTCAATTAAATTAGCAAAATATTCATATAATTAACAGTAAGCAACATTTGTGTTAGCTTTTGTACGTGAAGAAATATGCAGAGAAGAAGAAGAAATTGTTGAAAGGTGTTTCTGTCTTGTTTCATATCGATATACAAACGTTTTTAAAGACTTAAAAACCAATCTAGTTTCCTAATACAACGAGATATTCTAGCTGTGAGTTATAGGAACCATTTATTTGAGATTGTGTTAGCTTTTGTACGGCTACACATATTATGATTGCAAAGTCAATTCCCCAACCATGGGCGAGCGAGGACGCTTAGATCGGTGAGAGTTGTATCCTAGATCGGTGAGAGATGTTAATTTTGTAAGGATAAAGAAAAGCCACAAAAAAAACAAGGAGCAGAACGCTTGAATGACGTTCGGGTTGAGAGACAGCTAGAAGCTCCTCGGCTTTGATGGAACCAATTGTAGTATAAGCCAGACTCCTTGTGAGGCCAAACCACCACCGTTGGTAATCCACTCCGGAGGCCAAAGACATCTCAATTAGCCATGGGATACATGCAGATTCACATCGTAACCAAATGGTAAGGAGAACACCAATTCAAAAGGGATCCATAAAAAACTTAAGGGGAAGGCGAAAAGAAAAAGCTAACATGAGATGTACCATAAAGCCCATAGGAAAAGTCTGATCACCACACTAGAGAACTCCCATTCAAACAATTATAATCAAACAAGAACTCCCATTTCAAAATTATATGGCTATCTTTAAACAAATTTCCAAAAAAGAAAAAAAAAATTATTCGTATGCAAATATTAATTTTTTCCTCGTATCGTTTAAGTTTTACAATAATAATGCATATGTTGTTTTTGGTAACCTATTCAAATCAACATCTAAATATATTGGTAACCTATTTAAATTCATAGTCAAAATAATAATGATATATCACTAGTCAAAATGATAATGATATATCGTTAAATTATCTTTGTTATTCGTAGTCAAAATGATAATGTTATATCCTAAATTACTTTTTGGTAACTTAATTAAAGGTAATTTAGAACTAAAGAAATATTTAATGTAGAACTTCAGCATTGTTTTCCTATAAATACTTGTCTATCTAATTTATAAAATTCATCAAAAATAAAATAAAATAAAATAAATAAAGATCGTTTGAAGAAGAAAATTAGTATTTATTTATTGTAGCTTTCAGCAATATCAGGAATTTCTCTCAACTCCATTACATATAGGTATTATGCTAATTCTATAGTTTTATGATCAATCTTTTGTTCCTTGTTGCCTAAAATTTCATATAATCCAAAGTTATGGTTTTACCGTATAACATATAAACAACTTTTTAATGGGAAAAAACTTAAAAAAAAACTCAATCTCGTTTATTGATATGCATTTGTTTTGGGTAATGAGATGTGTTTTGCTTATCTATATAGAAAATATTTGTCAGCCCAATTTCTTTTATCTCAATATTTAAAATTTAGTCGAAAAAATGTAATTTAAAATTTAATTTAAATTTTGTAAAATATAATATATTTTTGACGTACATTTATTAATATGAAATAAAAATAAATCTCTTTCTCCAAAAAATGATCTATTTTATGTTTTATTTTCTGAAGTAAATGCGCTATTTTTGTTCTCATGGCAGCGAGAGAATTTGAAGAAAGCGAAAGTTGTCTCGTACAATTAAAATAGCTGATTTTGGTATATCGATCTTTGGATAAGAGCTAATGGAAAGTGGCAACGTTGTGGATGCACATCCAGAAGAATTATTAGGCATAAGTAAGAAATATTGATTTTCTATTTTTTTAGAAATTATTTTGTGTTATAATATTTATGTTTTTGTTTTTATAGTTGATGGAACCAAGAGCTATATGTATGAACAGTTATGGAAACTGTGCGCTGGACCTTTGTGTGATCTTCCAAAACTTGGAGAAAAAGTTTATTACTTTCCTCAAGGGCACATAGAACTTGTGAGTTCTTTTTCTCTTTCTCCCTATATTCTTTGTTTTGTTTCTCTGTTTGGTGTGTAAAACATTTTGATGGCTTTTTCAGGTTAAGGCATCTACAAGAGAAGATTTAAATGAGATACAACCAATTTTTGATCTTCCTTCCAAGCTTCAATGTCGTGTTATTGCAATTCAGCTTAAGGTATATATCTTTGATGTTCTACCGAATACACATGAGCTACAATTTTTTATTTTGTATATTTCATTTCATAATATAAAAAGAAGTAATTGGTTAATTGTTTGATGTTTAATTTTAGACAGAGAAAAATACCGATGAGGTTTATGCTGAGATCAGTTTGATGCCAGATACAACAGTGAGTGAAAAGTTTAAGATTTTATCCATTAGTTAATTGTGATATTTCTCCAATTATCTCTCACTGATTTTCTGAATTTTTTAATGTTTAGCAAGTTAAAGTCTCTACTCAGAACAATAATAATTATAGGCCAATAGTTAATTCTTTCACAAAGATTTTAACGGCCTCAGATACAAGCACCCATGGTGGATTATCTATTCCGAGAAAACATGCAACTAATTGTCTCCCTCCATTGGTATTTTTATTTAGTTTCTCTATTGACTGAATTAAAAATTTAAGCTTTCATTTGACATTCATGTATTAAATTTTTCTTTAGGATATGTCTATTCCTATACCGACTCAAGAATTTCTTACTAAAGATCTCCATGGTAAGGAATGGGGATTCAAACACAGCTTTAGAGGTAATAAATCCTTTGATTCACAAAAATATATGAAAATTGTGACTAGTAACTAATAAAATTCTTATTGCATGCAGGTAAACCACGAAGGCATCTTTTAACAACAGGCTGGAGTGCATTCGTAACAGCAAAAAGATTAGTTGCTGGTGACGTTTTTGTATTCCTTAGGTATATTATTTTGTCTTTTTACATCTTTTTTGGTTCTTGGGTTTCGACTTTAAACTTTTTATTTGTGGTTCCAGGGGAGAGACTGGAGAGTTACGAGTTGGTATTAGACGAGCTGGACATCAAGAAGGGAACATATCTTCATCACTAGTATCCATGGAAAGTATGAGACATGGAGTAATTGCTTCCGCAATGCATGCTTTTGATAACCAATGTATGTTCACTGTGGTTTACAAGCCAAGGTAATTCAAAAAACCACTTGACTCACATTTATGATACTATTGAAATATCATGAAATTAGTTTCTTCAACACGTATGTTTATATTTTGGTTCTTGATATGTATTAGGACAAGTCAATTTGTTGTCAGCTACGATAAATTCTTAGATGCTATGAACAATAAGTTCAATGTCGGTTCGAGATTTACGATGCGGTTTGAGGGTGAGGATTTCTCTGAAAGAAGGTAACACCAGATAAAACTTTTTTCTTCTTTTTCAAAAGTCTGTTATCTATTATAACACATTTTGTTTTATTGATAGATATTCTGGAACAATTATTGGAGTTAATAATTTCTCCTCTCATTGGAAAGATTCCGAATGGCGAAGCTTACAAGTAAAATTCCCTTCACACTTTATAACATTCTTTTTAAATACGTTTTTGAGTGTAATAAATAACATATCACTAATTAACTCTAATTTTGCAGGTGCAATGGGATGAACTTGCATCATTTCCAAGACGTGATAAAGTTTCACCATGGGAAATCGAACATTTAACGCCTTCATCAAATGTTCTCCAATCATCTTTGCTCAAGAACAAGCGTTCCCGACATGTTAACGAAATCGGTACCAAAAAAAAAAGAGACACTCTTATAATCTTTTATTTAATGAATTAATGATTCTTTGTGAATACCTTCTCATTATACCTATTATATATATAGGTTCAACATCATCACATCTCTTGCCTCCTATATTGACACAAGGTCAGGAAATAGGACAACCAAGCATGACCTCCCCGATGAGTATTCCTCAACTTAATTATCGCGATGAAATTGAAGATGCTAAGACTCCTTCTAGTTTGTTAATGAGCTATTCTGTCCCAACAATGCCCAAATCAAATTACAATAATGATCAAATGGTTACACCAATAAAAGAAAATATAACCACCGTTGCAGGCGCTAGTTGTAGATTGTTTGGAGTCTCTCTGGCCACTCCTTCATATATCAAAGATCCAATGGAACCAAATGACTCAAACCAAATATCCGAGTTTTCAAAAATCTCTCAAGAGAAAAAATTTGATCTGACCCAAACTTTGACTTCACCAAAAGAGATCCAAAGCAAGCAGTTCAGTTCTACTAGAAGTTATACTAAGGTAAGCATAAGATCATGAAATTCTTATTTTTTATATATGAACATTTTTTCTCATTATACTCAACTCACACAATTTTGATATGGTGTTATTGAACAGGTTCAGATGCAAGGTGTAACTATAGGAAGAGCTCTAGATTTAAGTGTTCTTAATGGATATGATCAGCTAATACGGGAACTAGAGAAACTATTTGATCTCAAAGGCCTGCTGCGAACCCGCAACCAATGGGAAATAGTTTTCACAGATAATGAAGGAGATATGATGCTTGTTGGGGATGATCCATGGCCGTAAGTTTTCTTTCTCTTTATATATATTAAAAGATTAGTCAAAATCTTGAGAGATAATATTTCATTTTGGGTGTTGTGTGCATGTAGTGAATTCCGCAATATGGTGAAGAAGATAATCATATGTTCTAAAGAGGAGGTCAAAAATTTGAAGTCCGGGAACAACCTCTCAAACTGAGGCAAGAATTGGTAGAGAGGGTTCTATCATGTCATCTTGTTTTTTTTTTTGGTCAAAATTGGTCATTGTCGTTGTATGCGTCTGTATTATTTACCTCTCCATTGTTCGTTAATAAAACAAAATCCTTGTTGGTGTGATGTTATTTATTATTATTATTATTTTTATCTAATCTACTTATTGCTGCTACATTCTAACGATTTGAGTCTACTATTTGTTTAATGATATTTTTAAAAAATCAGATAACGCTAAGTATAGTCATTCAATAAATTATAGATTTTACTCTACCTATTTGCAAAACCGGATATAATGAAGATCTAAACTATAGAAGAAAAATGTGGTTCAATTTTTAATATATATTTCTTTATATCTATCACTACTTTTTTATTATTAATTATATTATCATATATATGTATTATGGAAAAAAATTATATAGTCAAATGATTAACTATCCACTTCTTTGATATTTCTTATCAGAGTTTGACTCCAGTTACTCACGTTATCCTGTAACCTGCCTTGAAAAAAGGGCATTCATATGAAATAAAATTAAATAAATTTTTGGAAAATGAGAAGTATGAAATTCCTCTTTGCAATCGATCCATTTTTAACCCACAAATCAAAGATTCTATCCTTATAGCAAGCACTTGCGATGTTACCGTAACAAATTCAAAAAATAATAGTTTTTTTATCGTCTTAGTGTTTTCGGCGAGTGTTTTTACTATGTAATATAGTGAACAAAATTGTTTATTTTGTAAACGATGAAAAGCTAGGGAAATCAGCCAATTCATACTCCAATAAAACTAATTAGTCGAAATCTTACGTAAACTAAGGCGATGTGCGAAAACATACTTCAACTTACATAATCGGGTGAATTCATAGATCGAGGCAGGAAAGGCAAAAGAGAGAAAAAATAATGCAAAAGATGGCATCGCAAGCATTTCACATTCGGAGAGTCAGAGTAATTCCTTCATTTCACCAGCAAAGATGGCACACATGGACTGTATAAAGACAAATTTCTCAACAAGATACACTTGGAACCAACTTGTTGGACCAACAACCACACCCAACCTTGGGCAAAAACTATATGGTTTACATGTCATATTCCCAAGCTTCCCTTCACTTTTTGGATCTGCCGTCTAGATCGTTACCAATGCACGCAAGACTAGTTTCATAGGGGTAAGTTGTTGTACTTACAACCTCTAGACCAAAACACGAGATCATCTTATACTCAGTTGCTAGTTTAACCAGTTTATCTATTCATAATCCTGCAACGTATGGGTCAGATAGCCTTCATCTTTGCCGAGTGATCAGTTCTAATCTCGTGGCTCTCCTCAGCCTCAATGAATGTCGCCATAACACTAAAAACGTGTAACTGTTTAAGCAATTGTTTACATGTTATGGAAAGAGCGCACCAACAATCTCCAACATCTCCTCCACTGCTTTTCTAGTCTTTAAATAAATAGACAAATATTGAGGACATACTCTTCGCTCGCAGAAAGTGGCCAGATTTAACGAACCTACCCCAACAATGGCTTACTCATGATAACCATCACATCTTCGTAGCTACGGACTGTTTTATAAGACTCTAATTTTCTTTTTTAAGTCTAGTGAAACAACTAAATACGCTAAGAAAATGATTAGAACGTCCTTCCATTTTGGTAAATCAAATTCACATTTTATACAATAAAAAAAACTTATTAGAACAAAACTTTAGAGTACTAAAATTTGAACAGTGTGAAATCCGTATTTTTGTTCCTTTTAGGTGTTTAAACTTGGTTTGCTAACCATATTTTTATCTATTCTTATCCTGCATAAGCAAATTTATCGGAAAACTCGCGTATGATACAAGTAATGATATTTTCCATAGTGTGTTAAAAAATTATTAAGAATTATGATATATCCCGTGCTATAGCACGGACAAATTGTAATTATAAAAATTTATTTCAAAATTATAAAATCAGGATATTAGAAAATTGTAATTCTTCTAAAACTTTACGAAAATTATAATATCAGTTTTTATAATATCGAATCTTTGTAATATCCAAAAAACATTTTGTAATCAGAAATATAAAACCAATCTTTCATACTCGACGATATTGAAAATTTTATGCTGGGAAAATTATATATAAAATCAGGATATTTTCTTTGATTTAACCGAAGAAAGAAGTAAAGTTTTGGAAAATTACGACATTCTAAGATATTAATTAAGATATTTTGGAAAATATTAACCTAGGATATTCTATGATATCTCGTAGAATATATTTTTCTGTTGAAAGATAGTATGTCTGTTAGCGATATTGTACATTGCGATATATTGTTCTCAAAAGAAAATTTCTGAATATTTTTTATTTGAATTTTAATTATATCTTGTTCTGTTTTAATTACTAAATTTTAGAATTTAAATATATTTTAAAATTAAATTACAATGTTACATTGTTATATTAAATTATACACCATGTTAAACTAAGTCAGATATAAACTAACATTTTTAAATCTACTAAAAATCTATTAATATATTCGATATTATAAAGAGGAAATAAAATTAACATTAACATTCCAAAAAAAAAAATCGCAATCTACATCAAATCTCTTATTTTTTAGAAAATTAAATCAACATTTAATTTAATTTAATTAGTGCGTTTAATTAAATCAACAAAATCTATTTTTAATTACTTTTCAAAAAAACTAAAAAAAATTTAATTAATTAATACGAAAATTATAATCTATAAAGAAAAAAAATTGAAAATCTACCTAAATTCTTACTTAAAATTTTCCAAAAATATCGTAATCTACATAAAATCTTTTATTTTTGGAAAATTAAATCAACATTTAATTTAATTTAATTAGTGTGTTTAATTAAATCAACAAAATCTTCATAAAATCTATTTTTAACTACTTTTCAAAAAATTAAAATAAATTAATGAGTTAAAACAAAAATTATAATTAATTAATTAATTAAATGATCCCATAATAAGTAATGACTAAAATAACTTTAATGAGAGATTAAAATTTGTTTTTTGAAGTAATGGCAATGTGATGTAAATATTAACAATTTTTAATATTTATTTATAAATATACTCTCCAAATAATATATAGGGATGTGAAGCCGATAAAAATTTATATCGCAGATATTTGTGGGATGGGAAAAATGGTCACCTTCGAAATAATAAAAGCAGATAACAAACAAAAGAAACGAAATATTAGTAGAATTTGTTTTTTGAAAAGTTTTTAAGTCGCTATTTTTTTTGGTCAACCTTTATCATACCCTATATATCCCATATATATATTAATTGAAAATTATTTTAACAAAATAACCTTAGGTTTACATGGAATATTACATCAGTGTCATGCTTACATGTCGTCGCCAGAGTGATTCTCAGAAAATATATTTTTTATATATATTAATTGAGAATCATTTTAACAAAATAACCTTAGGTTTACATGGAATATTACATCAGTGTCATGCTTACGTGTCGTCGCCAGAGTGATTCTCAGAAAATATATTTTATAAGACATGAATTACTAGACTAATTACATAAATATGTCATTACATCAATCATATATAAAGTATCTTTATCTTAAAGATTATAAATACCTAAATTAGTTTTATTTATTTATAGAAAATCGAATAAGTAAATATTCCATAAAATTATAGCTGATTTATTGTTTCCTAAATTTGATTTAATCTAGTAAGTAAATTACATAAAATTATAGCTGATTTATTGTTTAATAAATTTGATTAAATCTAGTAAGTAAATATTATATAAAATTATAGCTGATTTTATTATTTTTTAAATTTGGTTTTTAAAATTTTATTTAAAAAATATATTACTTATTAACATAAATATGTAAAACCTGAATTTTAAATTTCAATTATTTATACAATAATATACTATTAAAATATTTAGAAATATTTATTTAATTTTTTTAAAAATATTATAAACATCTTATCCCACGTATAATGCAGGAATCACCTAGTATATATATTAATTGAGAATCATTTTAACAAAATAATCTTATATTTACATAGAATATTACAACACTGCCAAGCTGACGTGTCTTCGCCAGAGTGATTCTCAGAGAATATATTTTATAAGACATTAATTACTAGACTAATTATATAATATGTCATTAGACATTAATGTTCATAACATTCCTCAATCTATTTAAAATGCGCAATTTTATTCCTGAAGTTTTAAGTTTGCAAATATATTCCCGAACTTATAATTGACTAAGCAAAATTAATCCCTGGTTAGTCTACCAAAATAGAACTAACGTCTCCGTTTAAACTTTTTAGATTCTCACGTGTGAGTTTTTTTTTTTTATCTTCTCTTTATGTGGTTTTTTTTATCTTCATTAATTTCTTCTTTCTTCTCCTGAAGCCCTTCTTCTCCAATTTACAGGATCCCAACCCTAAATCACGAACCAAAATCGAAACTCCGAGAAATCGTAGTTGAGAGAAATGTTCAATGTTCCGAGAATGGACAATTCGGGGAGCATATCGAAAAGATCAGCTCCTTTGCATATCACTCTTTGAGCTCTCTTATTATTAAAGAAATGACCAAACCTCACTCTATCATTATGGCTATAAGCTTTCATGGAAAAATTCGCAAAAGCTGTTGACAAAGAAGAACTCGTCGTGCTTCGTGGCGAATCATCTCTTCGATCGAACAGAAGGAAGAATTGCGATTTCTCTCAGTTTTGATTTTGAGATGTTTTTAGAGATCCTGTAAATTAGGGAAGAAGGGATTCGGGAGAAGAAAGAAGAAATTAACGAGGAAAAAAAAACCATATAAAGAGAAGATAAAAAAAACTCACACGTGAAAAACTAAAAAATTAAACGGAGACGTTAGTTCTATTTTGGTTGACTAACCAGAGATTAATTTTGCTTAGTCAATTATAACTTCGGGATTAAATTTGCAAACTTAAAACTTTAGGAATAAAATTGCGCATTTTCCATAGATGAGAAATATTATGAGAATTTTTCCATAAACTGTCTTTATTTTAAATATTATAATTTTTAAATATTATAATCTTACTTAAATTATATTTATTTATTTATAAAAAATGGAGTAAGTAAATATTCCATAAAATTTTATCTGATTTTATTGTTTCCTAAATTTGATTTTTAAAACTTTATTTTAGAAATATATTATTTTAACTAAATAATTAATTAGTAACATAAATATGTAAAAACCTTAATTTTAGATTTCAATTATTATACAATAATATACTATTAAAATATTTAAAAATGTGTATTTAATTTATTAATTTTCTAAAAAATATTATAAATACCTAATCTCGTGTAGAACGCAGGAATCACCTAGTTTTGTATTATTGTTTGATATAATTATGTATTAGACATCTAAAATTTCCATGACTATATACATTTAGATTGTAACTTTATAAGATTAAAGTTGCTTTAAGTAATTTTTAGCAAGTCACATATTCATACTCCATAAATATACAACTCTGAGAAATATTTTACGACAGAAATGCAGAAGAAGAGAAGTAACACGACAGTTATAACCGTGGCTTCATAGAAATAAAAGAAAAAAGTATACTAAGATACCTCCTAAGGAAACAAACAAGGTGGTGTCGTGGTAAATTGAGTTTGAGAAAGGTGTAGATCCACTATGCATTAATTAATCAATGATTTAGTATACAATAAACCTATAAACTAACAATAAATTATAGTGAGGCCAAACTTTGAAATGAATTTTTTTTAGAGTATACGATACGGTAAAGCTTTGTCACAGTAGATCAAGATGATGGCTTCAAGTTCCTAACTGCAACGGCCATAATATGAAATAAATCAACTATAATTGCGGCAAAAATATGTATTGAATTTAGTTTAATATTTTAGATTAGTTATATCAAAAATAAGTATATTTTAGTTGATATTAAATAAAACTTTAAAATTTGATAAATATCTTTTATCAAATGTAACAAAACTATCATTAACGGTTAACAAAATTTAAAAACGTTAATAATATAATTATCATCCGAACAAACTACGTTTGTTTATTGAATATCTATATAAATTAATATAATATACGAAGTGTATGTATATTTTCAAAACTCAAAAATATTATAAATATTTTAGATATTCTAATTAAATTATTTATCAATTTTTAACAGATTATACTTAATAAAACATATTAAATCCTACGCAAAGCGTGGGTACATCACCTAGTTATTGAAATTTATAAAGATTTAAGTGATTGTGAGGCTCAAATATGAAGTTTTTTTTTGCTCTCTAACAACAACTTCAAAACTTCAAATTATGAAGTTCTCAAAAGTGCAACTTTATATTTGAAGTTAACTTCATAATTTGAAGTTCTTATTTTTTAGTCCCTCATATTTTCTTATATCACAAATAATATTATAAATATATTTATCTACCATATTAATACTATATTAACTCTTATGTAAATAAATAACTTTTTGTGTATGTAATAATCATAACGTGCATGTAATAAACATCTTATTTAATGTTTAATTTTTGACTTTTAAATATTAGTTAGTAGTTAAATTACAAAATGTTACAGTAATAATCATTTTTCTTTGACTTATAATGTCGTTAATCATTTTAAATAATAGTAATAAGCAAATTTTTATAAGACAATATTTTTTAAGCAAATTTTTATAAAAACAACATAAAGTAAAATGACATGAAAAAAATAAAACAAAAAAAGATAAAATAAAATGAAATCAGAGATTACAACAATACTAATATTTGGGTAAATCTGATCTTGATCCTCACCAAAATATTGTCCATAAAATATGGTGCAATCGGATGTTCTTGTTGTAGTTGTTGGTTTTGAGTTCTCCTTTTTTGTATGATTCTTGCTTGTTCGGATCGGATAAATTCACGGGTAGTAAATTGATTGTGATGAATTCGATCCACCATCATCACTGCTTAAATTGATTGAGAATGAGAATATTCCCGGAGATTGTGATGACGGAGTATCTGGAATATCGATGTTGGTATTATCCGAAAATTTTGAGATATCTTTCACCCAAACCCACACGTGATCAAATTTAAAACCTTTTTTAGTCTTGGATCTTGTACTAATAATTTATTGGCTTTTGCCATCTGCAATGTATTAGAGTATATGATTTTGTTAACTATATACACAAATAAAATAAATATATAAAGCAAAAAATATACTAACAATGTCAGTTTCGGACGCACCACTTTTGCTATCACAGCATGATCATCACATTATTGGAAGAAAGAGGTATTGCATGATATAATGAGAGGATGCATTATAATGTATAACATGAGAATTGAGGATGAGCGTGATATAAATGCATCTAATTGAGATGCAAGATCAGCACCAAAAGCAACAGTTGATATGAAGATAAATGAAAGTAACTGATTTCAACAATTTTTAACTCGTAATCTACAAATAAAAAATAAAAAGACACATTTTTCACTTCGAAATTCATTAATTGATCATATATGGAAGCATTATGGAAATACCTTTGTCGAATAATTTTTATACTTTACTTATAATTTATGTAATTTAGTTTTTTTTTAATTAATATTTTGTTAAATAATATTAGTTTTATTAAAATAATATTTTATTAATTAATATTTGTTTTAAGATTTTTAAGATATGATTGTAAATTTTTTGAACTTTTGTGATTTTAATTAATTATGATTAATATTGAGGAATATTATGAAAAATATAAAATATTTGAAATTTAGTTTGAAGTTTTACTGTTGGAGAAAAACACATAAAATCTTCAAATTTGAAGTAATTGTTGGAGATGTCCTAATTATGCTAACATTCTTTTCAAACCGAACATTCCAAAATAACAAACCAAAACTTGTATTGCCTCCCTACCCCTACCTGTTCCCCTCTCTAAAACAGAGTTAAATTGTTGACTATCTTGTAAACATGCAGAAACCACCACAGTATCATTATACATATTCGTCACTAATGCCAATACAAAGTAAAGTGAGTTTTTTATTTGTGTCGTTCAAAAAGGCCTCGTTCTCTTGACGAGACTTGAGAAGGAACCAAACCAATCGCACGTACTTCACTCATTCACACAATTCACAAATATTAACAACCATTCAATACAAAAAAAAAAAAAAAAAAAAATACAAAAAAAAAACTTTTTTCTGATTGATTCAATTTCAAAATTTTGGATCTAAACCAAACTCTCATCTGAAAACAAACAAAAACACTAATAGACGAAAACAAACTAATCAAATTGATTTCTGAAGCAATTCGAGTCGCGACGATTCCTAAATTTCTGGGAATATCTCTGATCCATGGCGAGACTCGCAGTGATTGGATTTACGTTCCTCCTTTTACTTGGTACATCTTTATCAGCGAGATCTGATGAAGAAACGCGGGAGCGATTTTACGGCAACCTTGTGAACTCGACGGCACCGGGAAACGGTGAAGGGAGTATCGCTAAAATGTTCGATCGAGTTCTGGAGAAAGAGTTTTCCGAAAACGATTCACCTGAAGGTTAGGTTTCTTCTTCTTCTTCGATCTGGTTGATGTGAAAAGTAAACGAGAACATGAATAATTTTGTAGAATATCATAGCAGAGATGATATTCTAGTGTTTGTGATTGTGATTGTGATTGCATTTGGTTTGGTGGATAGTTAAGCTTAACATCTTCTATAACCATGTTTGTTTTCCTTAGGATCGGATGGAGCTAGCTTTAACAGCAGTGTTGCTGATCAACAAGTAGGTTTCAGTTACTTCTTATAGTTTCTGAGTGTGAGTTTTTTTTTATGTTCTTGAGCTCTGCATTCAGATTATCTCTTCTGATATTTATCATTGTGTTTGCCAGGCTGAAATAGAGACTGTTGCTAAAGTAACGCATGAAAAGGGAAAAAGAAATGATACACAAGAAAATAAGTATGCAAAATCTTGTTGTAATTGTTGAATATAGCCATATTGATTAGTGCTTCGATGAGGGTTTATGACTTGTTTCTCCTAATGTGTCCAGTGGTACGAGACCGTTTCAACTTCAAGATGTCTTTTCCCTGGAAAATGAAGATTCTGATGATATGACTCTTATTGACAAAAAGGTTTTTGGAAGACTAATCAAGGTTTTTTTATACTGGTCTTACCATTTATTTATAGTTGCAGCTAATGTTCTTCTTATGCTACTCTGCAGAATAATGTTTTTGTCATGTCAAACAAGAAATCTAAGTATCCGATACTTCAAGTAGATTTGAGGTTGGTCTCTCTCAGATTTCCTCTGTATTGTAGCATTTCGTTACATGCACTTTTCAGACCTGTGATGGATAGGTTCTTTACATTTATTTCAGATTAATATCAGATTTGGTGGTCATTATTGTTTTTGCTGCGATTGGTGGGATCGTCTTCTCTTGTCTTGGACAACCGGTATGCAATCTTACATATTAGCATGAAATACATCTGATATTGGGTTCGTAGTATCTCTAGCTTCACATTGTGGTCAGTTATCTATTCTGATGTTATTTTATACTATCTTTATGTGCTTTAGGTTATTGTTGGATATCTTCTTGCGGGGTCGATCATTGGGCCAGGAGGACTGAAATTCATTAGTGAAATGGTTCAGGTATGAAAAAAATCGGTAGACATATTTTGGTAGTTAGTTTAGGGGGTATAAATGAAAGCATGACTGGAGCCTCACATTATACAGTCAGCTTATTGAGTCATTCATTCTGAAAAAGTATCCTGGTATTCATATTTTCTGACTTTCTGTATTTCTTCTTCTGATGCTATGGCAGGTTGAAACCGTAGCACAGTTTGGTGTTGTTTTCCTTCTTTTTGCTTTGGGCTTGGAATTCTCAATGACTAAGGTAGACATCCATTTACTGTTGACTGTAACTATATCAAATGTCATGTGGATTTTGCAATCTCACTCTGATAATATTTTGTTCTTGTGTTAATGCTGCAGCTGAAAGTTGTTGGCCCAGTTGCTGTCCTTGGAGGCCTTCTTCAAATTATCTTACTTATGTTTTTGTGTGGTGTAACTGCCTTGGTATGGGAAAATAGTGCAGTTTGTTCTGGTGCATATACTAGCAATTTGGAAATTACTTTTAAAATTTATATCTGTTGACATTTGTAGATGTGTGGAGCAAGGTTGTCAGAGGGTATTTTTGTTGGTGCCTTTTTATCTATGTCATCAACTGCAGTGGTACTTTTTCTTGTCTTTTGTCTTCTCGAGTTCTCTACAAATGTTACTATTTTTTTTCTCGTTTCATCTAAAAGTTTCTGTTCCACATGTCAATTTAATCAGGTAGTAAAGTTTTTGGTAGAACGGAACAGCACAAGTTCTCTTCATGGCCAAGTTACAATAGGGATACTTATCTTTCAGGTTTCAGTTATAACATTCCATATATACAACATGAATATTTCGTTGTATGAAGTTTTTGTTTCCCTTAGTTCTTTTCTTCCTTAATCTTGAATTTTCAGGACTGTGTTGTTGGATTATTATTCGCCTTGCTGCCAGTTTTGGGTGGTAACAGTGGTTTACTACAAGGAATTATATCAATGGGAAAGCTGTAAGTGGTTCTGTAGTAAGAATCTGTCCAGGAACCTCTTATATATCATCATTACTATATCAAACATAAACATTTTCTTTTTCTAATCTAGGCTATTGATACTGTCCATTTATCTCACTGTGGCATCTCTGTTAACGTGGTCATTTGTACCCCGTTTTCTAAAGCTAATGATTCAATTATCATCTCAAGTAAGTTTTCGACTATGTATCTTCCTGGACAGTATATTCCTTTCTCTCTTTGAGTGGGATCCGAATTATTGCCAATTTTTCTCATTATATAATGCAGACAAATGAACTTTACCAATTAGCTGCTGTGGCATTCTGCTTACTATCGGCATGGGTAAGTCTATTCTATCATTTTTTTTGCATACCGGTTAGCTATCTGATCCCTTCTGGCGTATTAGAAAATCTGAGTTCAGTGTTACCTAAGCTAACATTTTAATTATAGACTACAGAAGAAAACAATGATGATCTAATAGACACTGAAGTATTCAAGTATAATAGCATATCATTTCCAATTCCTAACCTTAGTGTTGGTTCCTTGCAAAACTTATTCAGTGCAGTGACAAGCTGGGTCTTAGTCTTGAGTTGGGATCATTTGTGGCTGGCGTTATGTTGTCTACGACTGAATTTGCTCAACATACATTAGAGCAGGTACTGATTCTAAACTCTGGTCGTTTTTATGTTGCGAGTACTTCTGTACGTGGTACATAATGAAGTCTCAAGGTCAGGTCATTGACATTTTGGAATCTCCCTTTTTGATATAGGTGGAACCAATTCGTAATTTGTTTGCCGCTCTCTTTCTATCTAGTATCGGGATGCTCATTAATGTTCACTTTTTATGGAACCACGTGGATATCCTTCTGGCGTCGGTGATTCTAGTGATAGTTATTAAGACAGCAATTGCAGCAGTAGTTGTTAAAGCCTTTAGGTACAACATGAGGATATCTTTCCATGTAAGTTTCGTCTCTCTACTAAAGCTTCTGTGAGTTTCTTCATGTTATTTTATTGAAACCAATCACATAAATTTCTTGTCACAAATGTTATAAATAGGTCGGGGTACTGCTTGCTCAGATTGGAGAGTTCGCCTTTGTTCTTCTAAGCCGAGCGTCAAACTTACACGTTATCGAGGTAACACCTTTTTGCTCTTTTAGTTGAACACACTCTTCACCGTTTTCTTCTCACTAAACTTTGTGACTTTGGGTTTAATGTGAATGACAATGTAGGGGAAAATGTATCTACTCCTTTTGGGCACAACAGCTCTAAGTCTCGTAAGTTACCTCAACATACAAACAAGCCTTTCGCATTCCAAGAGAACATACTTGAAATAATGTATAGTTTAAAGCTCATTTACACCTGAGAATGTGAACTGTTACAGGTAACGACTCCATTGCTCTTCAAGTTAATACCAAGTGCAATGAACCTTGGTGTCCTCCTTCGATGGTTTCCTTCTGAGAACAGTTCCCAGAACGAGGTCCTTCCCTTCTCTTTTCCAGAGCTATTTATATTTAAGAACTGAAATAAGACATGACGTATAAATGAAAATAGATGTATATAAAATGCTATGGGTAATCTTAGTGGAAAGACATGACTTGTGACTGAGTTTTGTTTGTAGAGTTTGCAGGAGAAAGCATCATTGATAGAAGTACATAACAGAACCAAGTGATCTCTCTATTGTACATAGACTAAAGATTGAGGTACGAAAAAACATATTTTGATCCGATAAACTCAACCAGGAGGCCAAAAAACATTTAAAACTGACCAAATCAGATCCAGGACTTTCTTTTTCTATTTTCTTAATTCGTTCTTTTGTAATATGGTATATATTTATTATTCACTACCTCCTTGTGTAGTTCAAGCGACTTAAAACTTGTTTATTTGGTGTAAAAGTTGTAACGATATTAGCCTTACATGGTTTTGAATCCATTTATCTTTGTATTAAAATCTAGTTTCGTATCTCCGGTGCTATAGCACCGGAAAATAATATTATATTATATTTTATCAAAAAATATATATTATAAATAGATTTATCACCAAATATTTTAATAAGAGAATGATCCACAAAACATTGATTTGTATTTTCTGTAAATAATCATATAAATTTGAAATTAAATAAATATTTTAAAATAATATTTTCGACAAAAATCAAGTAAATTAAACACTAAATACTAATATATAAATTCTTAACAAACCATATTAAAATAATATTTTAATAAAATACATTAAACACTAATATAAAATATCTTCTAAAAATATAATAAGATTTGTTAAAACAAATTATTATCTTTTCATCAACCAATAATAACTCTATTCTCATGAGTATATTATTTGCTTTGATATTTTCTGCTTTCTATTTTTGAAGCAAGCGTATTATAGTACGACGATAAACACGATTTTTGTCTAATTAATCTAGGGTAAGAAGAACTATTGAATTCATTTTTCTGATTTAATATGATGAATAACCAAACTACTACAATATTAAAGATGAATGAGAAGATGATTTGTTAAGAATCTATACTTTGGTATTTATAACCAAACTACTACAATATTAATTTGGAAAATTAACATAATTGTGATGTAAAATATTAAATATTAAATATTTTTCTAAAACTGACAGTTGTTTTTTCTAATGATACATTAACAGTAAGTTGTCTTCTCTATTATTATTTACATTTTTCTGCTATTTACATTTTTACTGAAACTGACAAAAATCTTTATTCGATTATCTATTCTATATTTTTATATAGAAAATTACCATTACCAAAAAGTTCAAAATTACTAAAATTTTTGCTATTGACATTTTTGGTTAAACTAACAAAAATCTTAATTAATTATTTATTCTATATTTTTATATACAAAATTACCATTACCAGAAAGAGACGCGTGTCACAATCTAAATTAACGATGACACATGTCAAAACCTAATGAGTTATCACTTTGACATGTCACGTTCACGTTAAACACGTTCGCGTTAAACACGTTCAACTTTACATAATATGATTTTTCTACTATTTACATTTTTACTTAAACTGATAAAAATCTTTATTTATTATCTATTTTACATTTTTATATAGAAAACTATCACTAAAAGAAAATTCAAAATTACAAAAATTTCTGCTATTGAAATTTTTGATTAAACTGACAAAAATCTTAATTAATTATTTATTCTATATTTTATATAGAAAATTATATCAGAGACACGTGTCACAATCTAAATTAATGATGACACGTGTCAAAATCTAATGAGTTATCACTTTGTCACGTGTCACACTCACGATAAACACGTTCAACTTTATATAATAAGATAATTGGGTTGGCTGCTAAAACACTATCTTATAATATCAACCAAACTTTTACTTCTGTCCAATACCATCTGTATTAATCAATCTATACCTAATTTCATCCGTATTAATCAATCTATGTCCAATTTCACCAACTGCAGAATTATGATTAATTTATTAAATTTGCGATGATTTTTTTACGGATTACGTTTGAAAATCGTGTTTAATCAAATCCTATTTCGGTTTATTACCTACTAAAACCAATTTTGGTTTATCATTCACTTCTTCTTCGTCCTTCTTCTTCTTCAATACAACCAGAATCAAAAGGATCTTCAGATCTACGACAATGCCAATACTGTAAAACTTTTACAGAATTTGGTGTATCCAAGGAAGAAGCAAAATCCCCAAATCGATTTAGGGTTTGAGGGAGAAGAAAAAACAAAGAATTCGAAGACTCTAGGATTACGAACGGTTCTATACACACATAACAAATCTTCTTCTCAATATTAAAAATCAAACAAAAGCAAGAACTCAACACGGTTTCACATGAATTCCAATTTCATTGCAAAGCAAAACTAAAAAAAAAAACCTATTAAAAAAAAAAAGAAGAAGTCATTTTGGAGATCAAATCTGTTCATTTGATGGGTTTTGGCTGAGATTTCATCGTGAAAAATTCTTAGTCGTGCCTCTCGAAAGCCACAACAACCCTTCCTTCGTCTCTAGCCCCAGTCTAATAATCAAATCGATCTTTCAATCTCTCACACGAAAGAGCCCCAAACCTTCCTCTGCGACGGCGGCGCTTCCTCCACGTTCTTCCTCCTCCTCCGCCGCCGACGCTTACATAGAAGAACAGTGGCGCTTAGCCGTGGCGGAGCTTTCCGTCTATCCTCCTCCACTTCGTCTTCTCCACCAACAACAAGCTCAATCTCTCTTCTCTTCCCTCCCGACGTCTCCTCCACCGCTACAAACCACCATTCCAATCCAGTTATGATACGAACCGGAACGAATCGAGGAGGTTACGAGAACAGATCTGACAGTAAGAGCAAAATGCATTGCTTGAACAATCCAAATTCACGAAGTAGTTAGCTCGAAGCATTGGTAATAGCCATGGCGGAGTCATTACGTCATCGTTCTCCATTTTTACTATAGAACTCACCTGAAATCTCAAAGACCCAGAAATCAATTTCTACAAAAACAAAACCCATTGAAATCGAGTCAGAAAATTCTGAATAAAAGGGATTAAGAAGCAGAGGAGCAACCATTTTTGGGTCCTGATTAGTCCGAGACCAGAAATTGAATCTGAGAAAGAGATAGAAACAGAGAACAAAAAAACAGAGAAGATGGATTTGGGATTTTAATTGATTTCGGGTTTAAAGTTTGGTTTAGTGGGTAATAAACCGAAATCGGATTGATTAAACGCGATTTCAAAACGTAATCCGTATAAAAATCACCGTAAATTTGAGAAATTAATCGCAATTTTGCAATTGGGTGGATTTGGGCATAAATTGATTAATTCACATGAAATTGGGCATAGATTGATTAATACAGATGGTATTGAACATAAGTCAAAAATTTAGAGTGTTTGAATGTTGGTTGGTATTACGGGGGTTTTTTAGCAGGCAACCCAAAATAATTAGACTTATTTTCAAAAAAGTTCACTCTGTTTATTTGGTTTGGGTTTTTTTTGGAAAGTTTTAGTCTGAAAACGAAACCATTAAATCGTTTTTAAAAGTTTTAAGAGAATAATCACTAATTCTTAAGCTGTTTGAATAAATGAATCTTTTTTTTTACCAAAGACGAAAAAAGATGTAAAATTCAGTCTTCGGTGTAGCTTACATTTATTATAAAAGAAAATCTCATCAGCTTCTTTGCGGTATTTGTGTATGTACGGAATGTTTGCATAAGGTAGAGTTGAGTCAAAATTATATCTTCATGAATTAACTAATTTTTAAATGTTGGGTGTATATCCTAAAAAAATGTCACATTCTTATGAATTTCTCTTGAATCTAGATCTTTTGGATTAGTTTTATCCAAGTTCATGAAGTTTAAGTATTGGCTGTTGTCTTTCTCCTGTGTTGAGCTATATGTTACTTGGAAAATTTTAGGTTTCTATAGTTTGATTATTAGATGGTATCAAATTAAATCTCTTAACGCATTCCAAATATTGGTTTTCGCATAAACTGGGTTATAAGAGCTTTTCTTTGCTATAAATTTTTGTTATTCATTTCTTAGGATTGAGTTTCTGTCCTTATGTACGATTTTTTTTCTTTCTCAAAACTACTCTTTAATTAATAAAAGACAAGACCATATTAATACTATTTTTTGTCAATCACTTTTTGTTATTCCATGGTTTAGGCTTGCACCAACTAGGTCATCATCATCTACAAGTGTAAAATACTGAAAGAGTATTATAACCTACTACCTAGTACCTTTTCTTCGTTGTACTTCTTTATAACCTTCCTCGAAAGTCGTTCGAGCAGAGCTATATTGGTATTCGTCCCAATGGCTGTGGTTTAAGAAAATCTTTGAAATATAATTCTTTAATTCTGGAACATCTCCAATAACACCCTCAAACCCTTAAATTAAAAAATTTTGAACCTCCAAAAGAAACCTCAAACCCTCAAATTTTGAAGTTTCATATTTAAATCATTTTAATTATGTTCTTCATAAATAGTATTATTAAATTTATGTTTTATCATTTTAATCCCTAAAAATTTATGTTTTAGATTTTTTTGGTTGTCCATGGGATTAAAATCCTGTTCATACACTCTGATTTGGATTTTTCCTAAGGTGAAATTGAAATCTAATGTCTTCGAAGATACAAACAAATCTCAGAAAAAGGGCTGCAACTTTCATAATTTCATCCGTATTTGCAAATAAGTGAGACGTATATGTGCTGTATGTGTAGTGATCGGCTTTATTTGTGGAGCAAATGGTTTGCCCTTAGCGGAGTTTTGGTACAATACCAATTTCCATATGGCCATTAAAATGACTCCTTACGAAGCCGTCTATGGACAACCACCTCCACACACTTGCCATATTTGCCGGGGGAATCGAAAGTGGCAACAGTTGCAAGGAGTTTGCAAGAAAGACAGAACATGTTACTGCTGCTCAAGTTTCATTTAATGAGAGCATATGATCGAGTGTCTGTAATTGCCAATCAACATAGGAAGATCAGGTTTTGGAGATTGGAGATTTTGTCTATGTGAAATTGCAGCCTTATCGTCAACATTCACTGGTTTTGCAGCCGAATCAGAAGCTCAGTCCTAAGTATTTTGGACCATATCGGATTATAGACAAATGCGGTCAAGTTGCTTACAAATTGCAGCTTCCTCCAAATTGCCAGATTCATCCAGTTTATCATGTATCTCAATTGAAGTTGAGAGTGGGTAATGTCATCATGTCAAAGACGATTCCATTTACAGTTTTAGATACTCTTAATCATGAACTTGAGATGGTGTTAAATGGCAGGGCCACGCAGCAATGATGGTATTGATCAAGTGGACAAACCAATCAGTCGAAGAGGCCATTTGGGAATTGCTCCATAGTCTGCAATAGTGATATCTGTCCTTTCAACCTTGAGGGCAAGGTTCTCGAGGAAGGGGAGATTTAATACAGAGTATTAGGAAGCATAAGACACGTGAGAGGAACGTGTTGTACAAATATATATATTTTTTTTAACTCAGAAACACAAATCTATTAATTAGAAATACTGGATGATTGATTACATGACTGATCAAGTTCCACGAAATGCAAAAGCCACAAGGGCAAAGACACATCTAACAACGCAAAATAAATCGGGCATAGTGTTATATGCTTCGCCATGGCATCAGCACAACGATTGCCTTCTCTATTGATAAAACTAAACTCATAATTTAAACTTATATCATTGTACCCTTGAATCTCCGAGGTGAAACTTAGAAGCCGGGGCCATTGAGACGGATTGGTGACAGCTTGGATTACATTTTTGCAATCCGATTCGAAGACCACGTTGTGGATCCCTTGAACATTGATGCAGGAAATAGCCCATACTAGGGCTGCAGCCTCTGTTTCTAGTGGCGAGAGAAGACCCGGGAGACATTTAGCACTGCTGTTTGACTGTCTTGTCTCAAAATCCACGCAATACCACTCCTCCCTGAGCCTATTTTCCAAGAACCATCCACATTGCACTTGTAAGAGTTAGGTTCCGGTGGAGACCATTTCTTTTGAAGAGGCAAGGATGATCCGTGAGGTTGAGGACTTACCAGAGTGGTGTTTGCCTGATGCCATTCCGTTGCTGCTTCTGTGGCTTGTTTTATTACATCATCCGGAGGCTTCTTTTCCCCTGAGAACATCTGATCGTTTCTATTCTTCCATATAAACCATAGAATCCATGGCCAGGCTTTGAATCTTTCTTTTTCCCTTCCATCACCATTCTCAACACGTGAGGGAAGAAGCAATACACTTAAATTCTCAAAAAGGGAGTTATTTGGTAAAGGATGGAAAAGATACCCGAGATGAGAAAGTGCCCAAACCAGTCTGGAGAATGGACATTGAATAGCATGTGATTAATAGACTCTTCCTTCTCTGCACATTTTGGACAAGCTCCATCTTTTGTAAGTCTTTTTTTGCACATGTTCTTCCCCACAGCCAGAGAATCTGATAGAAACCTCCACAGAAAATGTTTTATCTTTGGTGGGGCCTTAACCTTCCATATTTCTGAGAAAAGAGGGATGAGGCTTGGATATCTGACAGTTTCCACTTCTGCTTTCAACTTGATTCGCTTCTGCCAGATCCAATACCCGGATTTAACAGTGTATAAACCTTGCTTGTTGTACAAATATATTAAAAGATGATTAGTTGAATTGTTAGTCTGTTAATCGAGTCTTTGTAAGTAATTGAGTCCTGAGCCATTATATATAATATATAAGGCTAGATTTATCTTTGTAAACATTCATTGAAAGATTAAGGGGAAAACGGTCAACAGCCACCCATAAGCAAACATACCAGACGCAAACCATCCGAAAAAATAGGTAGGTCCAATTGCACCTAAGACGAAATATTTTGGTCTGTAACCACCCGCGTTAATCTGTACCCATCCAGCGCGTTTTGGGCATTCTAATCAGATTAATTTACGTTTTAATTACCGGTTCATTAAAACCAAACCCAGTTTTAATTCTTCTTCATACCCAATTAGAAAACTAAACAAAATACTAACCCAACTTAAATCAAATAGTAAACCAAACTTAAAAAAAACCCTAATACCCCGACAAATCCTTTGAGAAAGAAGAAGAACAACTTAAAAAATAAAACCAGGCAGAGAACGAAGACGACAAAGAAGGAAAAAAAACCCAAAAATCCCGACAGAGAAGGAGACAAAACCCAAGAATAACCGAGGTAAGTCCACTACCGAGTTCAATTTTTGTTGATGTCGGGTTTTGGTTTCCCGATATTGGAAAAATAATTGTGTGGTGAGGGAAATTTCAGGTAACATGTTGAGTGGATCAGTAGGTTGTGGCTCAGGCTCATACTCCAGAAGTTATTCGAGTGGTAGAGTTGTTGGGATTCCTAGAAGATGTTGGTGTGGTCAACAAATTCTGACAAGAACTTCAAAAATAGATGCAAACCCTTGTTGAAGAGAATCAAATAATTAAATAATTGTAAACAAGGAACTAGAAACAAGGAAGATAACTTCAGGAAAACAAGGAACCAAAAATCAGGAATGTGTGGAAGAGCGTGAGTAGCTAGTGGAGGAGGAGCGCATGTGGTTAGTGGAGAGAGGAGGGTGTGCTTAAATCCAGGATCGGTGCCACTCCACCATTATTTTATTAATAGATTTGTGCACATATCTAACCTAGATGCACCAAAGCTTATAGATAAACATTTAATGTCTCGTTAGTTGAATAAGAAGAAGAAAACATTTTCGAGAATAATCTCTCTCTCATTCTTAATGTTCTTAAGTGTTCTTGAGTATAACACAAATACTTAACACTAATCTCTTACTCTAAATTCTACATGGTATCAGAGCAAAATCGAATCCATTAAAATCTTTATACTATCTCAATCGATTCTCTCTTCTTCTTTCGTTACAAAAATCCAGATAAGTTAAGTTCTGTTTTATTACAAGAATGGAATCACGAAAGAGCATGGTGCTGCCAGTGATATTGAAGGGAAGTAATTATCACTTATGGGCAAGAACCGCCAAAGCTGCTCTAAGAATTCGTGGGTTGTGAAAGTACGTTGAGCTAAAAGTGGAGCTCGGAGAAAAAGGCAATGTGATGGAAGGACTAGCACCAAAACCTACTGAAGACGACGGAGGAGAGTCTAAGGAGGATCAAGAGGATCAGTTCATGCTGGCTACCCTACAATGATCCTTAGAGTCATCTATTCTTGTGGCTTATTCATACTCTGAAACCGCGAAGGATTTATGGTCTACTCTTAAGGGAGTGTTTGAAAACCTCTCAAATATATCAAGGATATATAAGGTGAAAGGCTTTGAACGATTTACAACATGAGGAAAAGTCGTTCTCAGATATGTTTGGATAGTTTAGGCCGAACTAGAGATGCTTAGGCCTCCTACGGTGGACCCTAAGGAGCTTATTGAGAGAAGGGAGCAAGACCAAGTGTTCAGCCTCTTCTTAACTCTCAATAGCTCATACAAAGACATGATTCGTCATGTGCTTAGATTGGAGAATTGTCCTCTATTGAACGAGGTGTGTGGAATGATTCAAAAGAAGAAGGTTCACGAGGCTTGTTCACCAAGTTAAGTGAGATGGTTCACTTTGTCTGTAAGCCTTATCCACCAAACGATAAGAGGGCACTAGAATGCGAGCATTGTAGGATGAAGGGACACACTAAAGAGAAGTGTTGGGCTTTATATCCACACTTAAAGCAGATGAGACTAAGGGCGACCAGTCAAGGGAGCAACCAAGGACCGAGGAACTTTGCTGGCTCGGTAACCATGAGTGGTGAGGGTGATGTGGTAAGAAGGTTAGACTTTGATGCTCTCATCAAAAGCATTGCCAAGTTGGCTGAGTCTGGTAAGGGATTCTCAACCCAAAAATCATGTGATAGAATCATTATAGACTCGAGAGCTTCTCATAATATGGTTACGGATATTAGTTTGTTGAAAGATATAAAACCATACTATTGCTGATGGGAAAGATATACCAATAAGAGGAGTTGGAAATCTAGAGTTGTTTAGAAAAGATACGAAGGCATTATATGTTTCGGACTTTAACTCAAACTTATTGTCCGTTCATAAGATAACGAGAGACATGGATTGCTTGTCTATATTTGGGTCTGATTTAATGAAATTTCAGGACATTAAAACCAAGAAAGTAATCAGTGAAGGGAGGTGAAAGAATGTCTTTATTTTTGAATAAAAAGAAAGAAGGAACTGATAACAAGCCCTTGGAACCGGCTGATGTTGCAAAGGCGGATTGTTTTGGTCTGAACGTGGTTGGAGTAAGCCCACCGTGGCATGAGCGTCTAGGACATCCAAGTTTGAAGATTCTCCAATCGGTCTTGCCCAACCACGTCCATGATGGAAAATAGTGTGAAGCATGCATTATAAAAACCAAACCCGGCTTTAATTCTTCTTCATATCCAATTAGAAAACTAAACCAAACACTAACCCAACTTAAATAAATACTAAACCAAACTTTAAAAAAACCCTAATACTCCGACAAATCCTTTGAGAAAGAAGAAGAAGAAGCTTAAAACATAAAACCAGGCAGAGAATGAAGACGACAGAGAAGGAGACAAAACCCAAAAATTCCGACAGAGAAGGAGACAAAACCCAAAAATAACCGAGGTAAGTCCACTACCGAGTTCAATTTTTGTTGATGTCGGGTTTTGGTTTCCTGAAATTAGAGATAAAATTGTGTGGTGAGGGAAATTTCAGGTAACATGTCGAGTGGATCAGTAGGTTGTGGCTCAGTCTCATACTCAGGAAGTTATTCGAGTGGTAGAGTTGTTGGGATTCCCAGAAGATGTTGGTGTGGTCAACAAATTCTGATAAAAACTTCAAAAACAGATGTAAACCCTTGTTGAAGAGAATCAAAAAATTAAATAATTGTAAACAAAGAACTAGAAACAAGGAAGATAACTTCAGGAAAACAAGGAACCAAAAATCAGGAATGTGTGGAAGAGCGTGAGTAGCTAGTGGAGGAGCGCATTTGGTTAGCGGAGAGAGGAGGGTGTGCTTAAATCCAGGATCGGCGCCACTCCACCATTATTTTATTAATAGATTTGTGCATATATCTAACCTAGATGCACCCTTGTGAAAAGCTTATAAATAAACAATAAATGTCTCGTTAGTTGAATAAGAAGAAGAAAATATTTCCGATAATAATCTCTCTCATTCTTAATGTTCTTAAGTGTTCTTGAGTAAAACACAAATACTTAACACTAATCTCTTACTCTAAATTCTACATGGTATCAGAGCAAAATCGAATCCATTAAAATCTTTATACGATCTCAATCGGTTCTCTCTTCTTCTTTCGTTACAAAAATCCAAATAAGATCAGTTCTGTTTTATTACAAGAATGGAATCATAAAAGAGCATGGTGCTGCCAGTGATCTTGAAGGGAAGTAGTTATCTCTTATGGGCAAGAACCGCCAAAGCTGCTCTAAGAAGCCGTGGGTTGTGGAAGTACGTTGAGCCAAAAGTGGAACTCGGAGGAAAAAGCAACGTGATGGAAGGACCAGCACCAAAACCTACTAAAGACGAAGGAGGAGAGTCTAAGGAGGATCAAGAGGATCAGTTCATGCTGGCTGCCCTACAAGGATCCTTAGAGTCATCTATTCTTGTGGCTTATTCATACTCTGAAACCGCGAAGGATTTATGGTCTACTCTTAAGGGAGTGTTTGGAAACCTCTCAAATATATCAAGGACATATGAGGTGAAAGGCTTTGAACGATTTACAACATAAGGAAAAGTCGTTCTCAGATATGTTTGGATAGTTCAGAGGCTTATGGGCTGAGCTAGAGATGTTTAGGCCTCCTACGGTGGACCCTAAGGAGCTTATTGAGAGAAGGAGCAAGACCAAGTGTTCAGCCTCTTCTTAACTCTCAATAGCTCATACACAGACATGATTCGTCATGCCCTTAGGTTGGAGAATCGTCCTACATTGAAGGAGGTGTGTGAAATGATTCAAAAGGAAGAAAGTTCACGAGGCTTGTTCACCAAGTCAAGTGAGATGGCTCACTTTGTCCGTAAGCCTTATCCACAAAACGATAAGAGGGCACTAGAATGCGAGCATTATAGGAAAAAGGTACATACTAAAGAGAAGTGTTGGCCTTTATATCCACACTTAAAGCAGATGAGACTAAGGGCGACTAGTCAAGGGAGCAACCAAGGACCGAGGAACTTTGCTGGCTTGGTAACCATGAGTGGTGAGGGTGATGTGGTAAGAAGGTCAGACTTGGATGCTCTCATTAAAAGCATTGCCAAGTTGGCTGAGTTTGGTAAGGGATTCTCAACCTAAAAATCGTATGATAGAATCATTATAGACTCGAGAGCTTCTCATATTATGGTTAGGGATGTTAGTTTGTTGAAAGATATAAAACCGTACTATTGCTGATGGGAAAGATATAGCAATAAGAGGAGTAGGAAATCTAGAGTTGTTTAGAAAAGATACGAAGGCATTATATGTTCCGGACTTTAACTCAAACGTATTGTCCATTCATAAGATAATGAGAGACATGGATTGCTTGGCTATATTTAGGTCTGATTTAATGAAATTTCAGGACATTAAAACCAAGAAAGTAATCGGTGAAGGGGAGGTGAAAGAATGTCTATATTTTTTGAATAAAAAGAAAAAGGAACTGATAACAAGCCCTTGGAACCGGCTGATGTTGCAAAGGCGGATTGTTTTGGTCTGAACGTGGTTGGAGTAAGCCCACCGTGGCATGAGCGTCTAGGACATCCAAGTTTGAAGACTCTCCAATCGGTCTTCCCCAACCACGTCCATGATGGAAAAGAGTGTGAAGCATGCATTATGGGATTATTAATCTTCTCGAAGATCAATGCATATGTACCTTTGTTTTAGTTCATTGACGACAAGTCTAGGTACACATGGATCACCTTGTTGAATTCAAAGAATTTGGTGTTTGAGGCGTTTACTAAGTTCTACAATTAGGTGGTAACTCAATACAAGGCAAAAATCAAGGTGTTGAGAAGTGATAATGGAGGTGAATATGTTAATGGGCAGTTTAAGGAGTTTGTGAGCAAAAAAGGCATAGTGCACCAAACAACATGACCATATACACCACAACAAAATGGAGTGTCGGAGAGGAAGAATAGATAGCTCTTAGAAGTGGCTCGGACGATGATGTTTGATAAGGGAGTTCCGAAGAATTTTTGGGGAGACGGAATAACAACCGCTTGCTATGTCATCAATAGGCTACCATCAAGAGGTTTGGGAGAAAAGTCTCCTTATGAGATACTTAACACCAAAAACCCAAGCATTGATAATTTGAGGGTCTTTGGTTGTAGGTGTTATGTGTTTGTACCGGAGGATCGAAGAGATAAGCTTGAGCCAAAGAGCCTAAGATGCATGTTAGTTGGGTACTCGACGTCACAAAAGGGGTACAAGGCATTTCATCCAGAAATAAATCGCATCTATGTTTCAAGGGATGTAAGATTTGATGAGCAAACAAGATTTTACAGTGAGAAAGAGTGCGAAAACCTTGTAGAGATCAGTTTGCCAAGTGAAGATAGAAATTGTGAAGAAAGAAGCTCCGAAGTGTGTATTCCATCTAGAATGGATCCGGTTGATGAAGAAAACACACAAGAGGAGATTACTCAAAATGAAGAGGTTATGGAAGAGGAGGATACAGAAGAAGCACCATATGAGCCAGAAAATGATACAAACTCACATAAGCTAGATGACACATCTGGATACATAAGATCAGAATCTGAGGAGGGAAGTACTCAACCAGATCAGATTGAGCATGAACTGATGGAAGAAGGACCTCAATTGAGAAGAAGCCGAAGACTAAAAAATAGACCGATGGTAAGTAAGGGTTGCATTAGGTGTACGACTAGCTTAAAAGCTTTGTCTATAGGCAACAACAACTTTTACCCACCAACTGGAAACATTATTACACACGATGGTGCTTCTAAGGCTATAAGGTATCCGATTCAATCGTATTACTCTATGGTTAATATATCAATTGAGGATGCTGGATCAAGCATACACAACAAGCTCCAAAGACATATGTGAGGCATGTGAGAGTGAAAAATGGGTACAAGCTATGGAAGAAGATATCGACTCTATGGAAAGGAATAATACATGGTGTTTGACCGAACTACGAAAAGGCAAAAAAATGGTTGGGTGTAGATGGGTGTATACAACTAAGTACAAAAGCAATAGTGAGATTGAGAGGTACAAAGCAAGACTAGTGGCTAAGGTATATACACAAGTGCATGGAGAAGATTATACAGAAGCATTTGCACACGTGGCAAAGTTGCATTCGATACGCGTTCTTCTATCCGTTTCTATTAATTCATCATGGGGGTTATGGCAAATGGATATCAAAAACGCATTCTTGCAAGGGGAGCTAGAAGAAGAAGTCTACATGATGGCACCTCAAAGGTACAACATTAATACAAGTCAAGTATACAAGTTAAAAAAGGCGATATATGGGCTAAAATAATCACCTAGAGCTTGGTACCAACGACTAAGTGGATGTCTTGAAGAAAAGATGTTCGTAAGATCCGAGGCAGACCACACCTTATTCACTAAACATGGAGTAGAAGGATTAGTGGTGGTCTTGATATACGTAGATGATATCATCATCACCAGAAGCGATAAGGAAGAGATAAAATTGACCAAGGAGATGCTTAAAAAGGCGTTTGATATCAAGGATTTGGGAAGACTGAAATATTTTCTTAGAATAGAGATGATCAGGTAGAAGAGGGCATGTTCATATCTCAACGAAAATATGTGATGGATCTTCTTAGAGAAACTAGGAAGCTTGGGGCTAGGCCAGCAAAAACGCCTATTGAAGATGGTTACCAAGATGTGATTCAGGGGGAGCTATGGCATGATGAGAAGCAATATCATCGAATGGTTGAGAAATTGATCTATCTAACTATTACACGACCTAACATATGTTTTGCAATAAATAGGTTGAGCCAACCCATGAAAGCTCCCACTACACATCATTGGAACATGGTGGAAAGGATACTAAGGTACCTAAAAAGAAGCACGGGAAAAGGCATATGGTTATAATGCAATAAGAACACGGAAGTGATCGGTTATTGTGATGCGGATTGGGCAGGTGACAAGAAGGATAAGAAGTCCACTACAGGTTATTGCACATTCGTGAGAGATAATCTTATGACATGGAGGAGCAAGAAACAGAAATTCATTGCACTATCTAGTGCGGAAGCAGAATATCGTGCCATGAAAGAGGTAAAGAAAGAATTGATATGGTTGAAGACACTTCTCAAAGACTTAGGGATCAATGGAGTAGAACCGATGAGTCTTTACTTTGATAATCAAGCGGCAATTCATATTGCCTCAAATCCAATATTTCATGAGAGAATAAAACACATCGAAGTAGATTGGCACTTTGTACGTGGGAAGACTCAAGAAGGATTGATCTCCACTAAGTTTGTGAAGAGTGAAGATCAGGTTGCTGATATCTTCATCAAGGCAACTACTTCAATGGCCTGTGAATATATTCAGGGCAAGCTAGGCCTAGTGGATCCGTACCGGCCAATCTTGCAGGGGAGTGTTGAAGAGAATCAAATAATTAAATAATTGTAAACAAGGAACTAGAAACAAAGAAGATAACTTCAGGAAAACAAGGAACCAAAAATCAGGAAAGTGTGGAAGAGCATGAGTAGCTAGTGGAGGAGGAGCGCATGTTGTTAGTGGAGAGAGGAGCGTGTGCTTAAATCCAGGATCGGCACCACTCCACCATTATTTTATTAATAGATTTGTGCACATATCTAACCTAGATGCACTCTTGTGAAAAGATTATAAATAAACATGTAATGTCTCGTTAGTTGAATAAGAAGAAGAAAACATTTCCGAGAATACTCTCTCTCATTATTAATGTTCTTAAGTGTTCTTGAGTAAAACACAAATACTAAACACTAATCTCTTACTCTATATTCTACAACCCTTACCGTAAGTATTTTCGATGTGCATTTGCTGCGGAAGAGAAGCTGAGTAATGATAAACATGTTTTCAAGTGGGTTAATGAGGCTTATTTGAATGAGATTGAGAAGTTGGAGGAAAAATCGGTGGTCTTAGAACAAGAATTGGAGAACACTAGGCTGGTTCTAGCAAAATGTATGGAAAATGAGAAGAAGGTTTTGGAGAAAATGGAGATGATGGAAAAAGGGATCATGGAAGTGAAATGTACAATGAATAAAATGGTGGTGGCATGTGTTGTGGTGACATGTGTTGTGATGCTTGTTCAAGTTACAAATTGAGCATGACATGTTTTTATTGTGGTGACATATGTTGTGATGTTGGCTATAATGCATTTTAAGATTAGAAGATTGAAATATGTTTATCGATTATGATTAACATCCTTAAACATCTACAAAACATCCATAAAACATCCTTAAACATCTATAAAACCGATTAGTTAAACATCTAAAAACATACTCGTCTCCTAATATTATACCGAGTACACAAAACCTTCTCTTACTAATGTACCCAGTACACAAAAAACCGTACCAAGTACACAAAAAACCTTATCCTACTAATGTACCGAGTACACAAAAAACCCACATTTCTCCTACTCTTCTCACTACAGCTTCTAGTCTTCTCCAACTTGAGTCATTTGAGATGCTTCGCTTTGAGAGGCGTCACACACTTGGCTCTGAGAAGCGTCACCCACTTGGCTTTGAGAAACTTCACCATCCTACAGTGTTTACCAAAAAAACACATAAGTAACAAAATCCATTTTTTGCAATCTAAACGTAAGTAACATAATCCATACACATACCTTTCCCTTCTTACCACAAGTCCTAGAATTATGACCACTTAAGCCACATTTTTTGCAATGCATAATGCGACTTGCTTTCGAGGCCTTCTTTGTGGAAGACTCATTCACTCCTTTCTTCCTTTTATGTTTTTTATTCTTCATCTGGTTCGTTCTTCCTGGTTGGGTAGGCACTTCGGGTGGAATGACTAAGCTAGTTTCTCCTCGGCACCAAAACTGTGCACCCCTAAGTGGTATGATTAATGAAGCATATGTGTTCTTCCATATCTCAGTTCGGAAGCATGGAGCAATAAAATCTTCAACATCAAGTTTCTTATGAAGAATAACTTCATAGGCATGCTGACACGGGATACCTCTTACCTCCCATTTCTGACAGGTACAAGTTTGTAACTCCAAATGAATGCGATTAGAGTGTCCATTCAAATAAGCTTCATAGTATCCATTGTTGCTTCTATAAACCTTGCACATTGAAGCTTCTTCGTGTTCAAGATCTAACAGCTTCATTACATAAGGCGTACATATCCATGTGTGCTTCTCAGCTTTATCAAACCTTTTAGGAATACATATCATTGCTTGCCTACGGATGGCCTCAAGCATAGGTACAAGAACCATCTCCCTTACTTTCACTATTGTGCTATTGAATGATTCAAAGGATTTGTTATCCACATTTTCACAATAGTTACCAAGCTGTACCAAACTCTGCACCAAGTCATCAGATTTGACTTCATAACATCATTGTAGATGTTCTCATCATACCCCATGAGTAGATGTAGTTTTCCTCTATACTCAGCCTCATTGTAGCTCCACGCCAAAAACCATATGAGAGATTTCATCAGCCCCATCTTCCTGTTACATACAAAAACATCCACAATCAATCATACATAAAAAAAGAGGAACAATTGGATGTTCAAAACGACAGGTACAATTGAATAAAGTTGTACCTACCTTACATGAGTTGATTTCAAGTTACCATAGATGTGTCTTACACACATTCTATGCTCAATTAGTTGTAACTCAGTGGCAACTGCTTTGAGCAACCCTTTTTGACAAAAGAATGAACCCTTCACCATTACCCAAAAGGAAATCACACTTCAACAGCTGCACAGACCACAATCAATTGTCTTTATTTTCTACTTGTACCACTCCCCAAGCAACTGGATAAATTATGTTGTTTGCATCCCTACCAACAGCCATAAACACTTGATCTTTCATCTTTGTCTTGATGAAGCAATCATCCCCTCCTATTACTGGCCTACAATTTTCCCTCCAAGATTTTTTAATGTTATCAAAGCAAACATATAACCGTTGAAATACCTCATCACCTTTATCATTGGTGCTAGTCCCAATATCCACACTAGATCTCGGGTTTGAGTCTAGTATCTCAGCCCTGTATTGTTTGATATGCGCAAACTGTTTTTCAAACTCTTTATCCAGCCACTTCAAAGCCTTCTTCCTAGTTGCTGGGACTTGATTCTTGGTAGAGCTAACTTCTAATCCTTCATGAAGTACTCTTCTATCTTCTGTGGTAACCACAGATCTGGATCTTGTCGTATCTTATCCAGAAATAGTCGAGCAATGACAGGGACTTTGTACATGGCACATGATCCATTGGTAACACGAGTGTGCCAGTCTTTGGTCCTTTTGATATCCCATACACCTAGCTTTTTCACCACATAAGCATAAACCCTCCAAGGGCAACTACCACCTGATCCATAAGAGAAACCAATCTTGGATGCATCCCATCTATATTGTTTTATGTTCTTACCAGTCCTAAGAACATAATCTAAAACTACCTACTTGAATGCTAAGCCACTATTAAAGCGCATCTTTAACACTAGATTACCATTTCCTCGTTTGATTGTTGCACTTCCTCGCTCTTCTCCGTCATCATCACTCTCTCGAACCTTGTTATGATGGATTTGATGTTCATCTCTGAATTGTGCAACACAATCTTCAACTTCCAATTCAAGCCGCTCTATTATGTCATCTTCATCCTCGTCACTCTTAGAATCATCACTAGAACTAGTGTGGATAGCCGATTTAATTGGACAATCGTCACCACAATCTTGGTCCTCTTCGAGATCTCCAAAATCGGGATAGATTGGGTCAGATTCTTCTTCCATTATTCCCATCATATGTTCCATCTCCTCAGTTTCAGCTATTAGAATCACTCGAAAAAAAAACGAAACCCATTAACCAAAGTGAAAACCCGAAATCAAATAAACTAAACCCTATAACAAATAATGTGAAACCCTAAACAAAACCCTAAATCATTCAAATAAAGACTAAAAAAACAAAACCCTAAACGAAACTCCAAATCCCGATAACCCTAAAATCAAAATCTCCAAATCCCGAAAATCCTAAATCGTTAATCCCCACCCAACATACCTGTTTTTCCGATGTTGTTGGACGAATCTTTGATGTTCGCTTCTGGTTTGTCAAATCGAGATTCGATTTGGAAGGTAAGTGACTTTTCGATTTTTTTAATCTTCTTCTTCGTCTCTTTCGATGGCTTTGTCAAGATTAGAGTTTTTTTAGTTTAATTTTTCCTTTAAGTTTGGTTTAGTATTTGATTTATGTTGGTTTAGTGTTTGGTTTAGTTTTCTAATTGGGTAAGAAGAAGAATTAAAACCGGATTTAGTTTTAATGAACCGGTAATTAAAACGCTAATTAATCTGATTAGAACGCCCAAAATGCGCTGGGTGGATATAGACCAACGCGGGTGGTTACAGACCAAAAAGTTTCATTTTAGGTGCAATTGGGCCTATATATCTTTTTCGGGTGGTTTGCGTCTGGTATGTTTGCTTCTTGGTGGATGTGGACTGTTTTTCCAAAGATTAATAAAAGTTTCCTTCTTTGTTCTTTGTTTCAATAGCCATTTTGTCTTTGTGTGTTCAAGAAGCCTAAGAAAATATTATCTTTTCTGGATTCTTTGCACTTGACTCTCTTGCTTTTTGCGATTGTATTGAGCAGGATAAGTTGTGTTGTGTCACAAGTGACCATAGCTTTTTAGTATCCGACCATAAGAAAAAAACCCCAGCAATCATAGTCGAAATCTCCAACTACAACCATCACCATAGATCAAATTATCCAATTAAAACTCCACCAATCGAAACCTAAACTCACTAACCCAACACCAGAGATCAAAAATTTTATTCCTTTGAGATCAAAAATCCAAAAATCAGCCTTAAATTAAAACCCCCGGCGAAACAATGCGTAGAAACGAGACCTGGAGCGATCGACATTGCTGCGTTGGATACACTTAGGCTTATTAAGGCCATGGAGAATTTTTGGGGGTTGTGACGACGGCGGAAAATGATGGCGAAGGTGAACGACAGCAAGCAATAAGTTTGAGCAGTGATTGAAGATAGTAGAGAGCTTGACGATGAGGAAGCCACAATTGGGAAGTTACAGGCGACTATATTACTAAAGAAGTACAAAAGTTCTTCTCTTCAGGAGAAATGAGGGAGGAGCAAAACCATACTCATGTGAGGCTAATTCCAAAAATACAGAACCAAAGAAGGTCTCGGACTACAGACCGATTGCTCTATGCAATGTGCGCTATAAGGTAATTGCCAAAATCTTTACCAAACGACTCTAGCCTATATTAGGTATGCTAATTGCAGAAAATCAATCGGCTTTTGTATCTGGAATTCCAGAGCCATATCAAATAACATCATGATCATCCATGAAATTTTGATCCTTTTTTTTATCTTCTGTTTTCATCTTTGGGAATTTTGGTTAATATGTATTGAAATTCATGTTATTAGGTTTGTGTATCTTTTGTTGTAGGATAATGTGTTTGTGCAGCTGGTTTGTTCGATTCAGTATCGTGTAGTGAAAGCTAGTGCTGATGATGCGTTTTATGAGAAAGTGTATAATATAACACGTTGATCTAAAGAAGCGATAATTTAGTACTAATGGTTTAAAACAGGTAATTAGAGTTGATAAAACTTAAACTACTTATACTTCTTTTATCAGTTCTTTTTATCATTCGTCGTCTCATACTCTTACTGTAAAGCTAGATACATTATCTAAAGAAAACATAAACCTCGGGCCGAAACCCAAACGGTTGACCCAATTACTCATAATTGAAAGCAACAAAATGTGGAGTTTTTAAAAGAAAGCAAATAAAGCATAATATGTCTTCGTCTTCTGCATCTTCATCACCACTACGAGAGAAGAGGATTGTCTCTCTACTTCGCCGTCTTCAAAACGGACCAAGTAGCCAACAGGTGAAATGCACCAATAACAGACCATGAGAAACATAGTTAGACCAGATTTTTTGAAAGTGAATTGCATACTCTATTAAATGGATTATAAAAGTTAATATATATCGAAAGCTAACAACCCAATGGGGCTAAGGGCTGGATTTTCAGTGTAGTCCAATGGGGAAGGGTTCAATAACAATTTTTCCGATGGGATCGTGGGAAACGACATATTGATCAAAAATGCTCTTGCCGCTTTGTCCTCTTCTCTTCCCGGGGAGAATCTATCCATAGGAGTCTGGATCATTTAAGATATGAAATTGAAGATGGACATATTTTATACACCGAAAGAGAATCTCGGATAAGATATTGTGATCGTTCTTTGTCTCCATGTTTCTTAATCAAGTTCTTCTGCTCATCTAAAGCAGTTGAGAAATACTCTTTGTATTGCATTAGATAAGCACCTGTCCAAGTAGATGTTATAGAGCTGGCGTGTTGTCCTGCAAACAGAGCTGCGATGAGTAATCCAATTAACACTTAACAACACAGAGTAGTAATGAGAGAAAGAGAAGAACATAACAAAAGAAATGTTGAAATACAAATTTTTGTCTGATCATTTTGAAACGAAATCAAGCTCCACAAGCTTGCAAGAAGCTAAGAAACGGCGTTGAGTGGCTTCAAAATCGAAGAGGTTTCGACCCACCCTTGCTACATGAAGGTAAGAAACGGTTTAGTGTGTCTTCATCCTCCCATTCAATCCTTTGAATCCATTCTCTATCTAAATATATAATCTCAAATTCTTCAACCTTGAAAACGCTTTTAGAATCTAATGAGAGAAAGAGAAGAACATAACAAAATAAATGTTGAAATACAAATTTTTGTCTGATCATTTTGAAACGAAATCAAGCTCCACAAGCTTGCAAGAAGCTAAGAAACGGCGTTGAGTGGCTTCAAAATTGAAAAGGTTTCGGCCCAAACTTCCTACATGAAGGTAAGAAACGGCTTTGTGTGTCTTCATCCTCCCATTCAATCCTTTGTATCCATTCTCCATCAAAATATATAATCACAAATTCTTCAACCTTGAAAACGCTTTTAGAGTCTAATGGAAGCTTTCTCAATTTCTGACAGTTGTCTATGAGAATGCCCTTCAAACATGGGAAAGACAGAGGACTCCAGTAGATGCTCTTCAGCTGAGGCAAATCCCTGAACTCTAAGGATTTTAGCTTCTGAAAAGGAATGATCTCATTCACTAACTCACTCTCAGCTTTCTTTCTGCTTATTATATCCTCGAGTTGCTCTAAGTAAAGAAGGTTAAGACTAGTAAGGTTTGGAGCGAACAACAGCCATGTCAAATCCTTTAAACCATTACATTGACTTATAAGCACAGCAGAAAGGTTAGAGAAACATGGACTTGTCAGACTTTTGTTCCATGATGTCTTCTCTATCTTTATCTCACTCATTCCACATTCCACTATGAAGACGTCACGCAGATTACTTGTAGCTGGCAAAACGAATACTCTTACTAGTTCTTCCCGACGTTGCTTAACAAAAATACTTTGCCTCCATCTCTCTACTCTGGGATCATATAACAATTCCCCAACCAAACTCGGCGAGACATTGATGCTTATATCCTCTAAATTTTCTAGGAGAAACAGCTCTTTCATCATGCTCTAATCTAACCACACTTTGGATTCTGCTAGTCTCAGTGTCCGTAAACTCGACAATTCTGATACGCCATGTAAACTCTCAAGCTTGGTATACTGCAAATTCAGATGTATTAGCATTTTCAACTTTTCAAAACCAAAACGAGAAGCCGACGCATAGACAGAAAGAATTTACCTGAGATAGTTGTTAATTGATGGTTTTCCCGAAGGATAAGAGTTAAAAGTTCAGGACATTCAGCGCTCTCAGAGATCTCTTCAATATCATTTTCCATCAACGACATCCTTCTCACATTCTTCCAATTCTTTACTTTTGGCATGTTACGTAAACGAACGCCAGCTTGTACGATACATCTCTCGTTATCCTTTCCAAGATCAGAGGAAATCCATATGGCCATCTCCCGCACCACATCATGCATTTTCACCACTCGTTCATTTGATTCTACTCCCTCCAATAAACATGCACGTACAAGGGTGTTAAGTATCTCATTACCTCGGTTTTGAGAAGGGTGGTTTTTCCTACTCCACCCATGCCATACAGACCCACAATCCCGACTTCCATGAGACGGCTCCATACTTTTTCAAGCAATGTTTCCTGACCCACAATTCCGTCTTGATCAATAGGCCACTCTTCAACTGCAGCTACAGGAACAACCTCAGTCACCACATCAAATTCTCCTTGAGAACTAAGACTCTCTACGTCCTTTAACATCCGAGTAACCCTTTTCCCATAACGATAGCTGATCTTCATATTTGTATAGCAAAATCTACAGCAACAGAGCCTTTGAAGCTCAACTTCACCAGTGCTAAACAGATCATTAAACTGCTCTTCGATGGTTAGGACACTGGTAAACCATACCTGGACCTGAGCAAGCTTTTGAAGATGCCCATTAAACTATTCTCTGTTTACCCTCCTTTGAACATCATCTCTTTTCGCCCTGAGCACTCCCATAGCTTTCTCGAGAGAAGCTAGATTATCAGAGAGGTTGTGAATGTAACTTCCTCTTATACTTAAACATTGAGAGAACTTATTGAAAACTTGATCACATGACAACGAGACAGAGAAAACACCTCCCATCACAGCGCAAACGAGAGAGAGAAGAAAGAAAGAAGAAAGAAGAAAGGGAGATTCAAAGAGCAAAACCCATTAAGCTAGATTCAAAGAATGAAAAGATAAGATAGACAGAGACCAATAATGTCACTACGGAAAGTTAAAGCAAAGATGTTCTTTTAAATTATGATGTCGTTAAATCAATGAGGAAAATCACCAATAAAATTTTCAACTTCGGCTAGTTCTCTTTTTTTTATACTCAACTTTTTGAAAAGCAAAAGAAATATCCATATTTGCAATTGATCACATGAAATTAGTCGCCACAGTTGAAAGAAAAAACTTCAACAGTTAACCGATAATTAGTATTAAAAAAAACTTTAAAAAAGACCGATAATTATTATATAAACTTTAAAAAAGAGGAAAAACAGAAAGCCACCTTCATTGACGAGACCTATGCAACTTGTGGTGAATAGTAAAAGAGAGTAAATATTAGTCTAAATCTAACTTATTTGAAATATCATCAAAGGATACATGGCGCAATGGTAACGCTTCTGACTCCAGATGAGAAGGTTGCGTCTTCGATCTACGTCGGGTCAAAATCCCGGTTTAATATGATTCTATCTTTTTAGCTAAAATCTCATACAAAATAACCCTGGGTTGGTATTTTGGATTTTTCGTAACACCAAATAACATTTCAAAAACAATTATATATCGGTAATGACAACACCATAACCAAAAGATAAAATTGCAAAAATCGGTAAGATGGAGGATTTTTTTTTGCAGAAAACTCTTATTATTATTATTATTATAGATTTGGGTACCGATTACAAACATTCAATATTTTTTGGTAGTTTAGATAGATAACTTCTCAAATTGCAGATTTTGTTGATGTAAAAAATATAAATATAACACAAATTTGGAATGAATCGCACAAAATTCTTGGTTTAGGTAATAAACTCTTATTTCTTAACACTAAATAAAATAAATATCTAATTTGATCTCCAAAATAAAAAATGATACGAAAAATGATTTAGTTTAGTTGACAGCATTATGTCAAATTAAGCGTTTGAGATTCTCCTCTAATTGTAGTGGATATATGGTAGCTTTGAAAATGACAAATTTTGTAAAATATATATTGTGTTGTAAAAGTTGAAGTTAGGTAACCGTCCGAAGAAATTAAATTTTAGTGTGGAGTCCACTGTCACTATGCATGCATAGTAACTCAATTTATTTTCTTATAAATAGATGCTTTCGCTTAATGTAAAAACATTTCAATACAATTCAATACAATACAATCTCTCTGATAAAATCTCTTTCTCTTTTATATTTCGGTAATATAACCATATATATAAACACCGTTTTTATAACAAGTTATCAGCACGATCACTCTGATCGTTATATTACCGCTGATACCGATAGTTACTATTTACGACGGAAGTTACCATCGACGTCGGAATTTACTGTTCACGACGAACTTACTATTCACTTCCAAAATCACCGTTACCACCGTGAGAAACTATTCACGCCGAAAATACTTCACCACCTGCATCGCTCACCACTGAATTTATTCGCCGAAATCACTGCTCATTACCGAAAATACTATTCATTACCGAATTACTGTTCATCGCCGAAGTTCATCAAATCAAAGAAGACATCCGGTTAATGAGGTAAGTTACTTTGTTCAATAAAATAAAATGTTTCAGGTAACGCGCCTCTTAAATTTATATCGACAGTGGTTGTTTAATGCACCACTATTTATTCTGAAGGGCGGCTAAGCCGCCTTATGCTTTATTTAATATTACCGGGACGGCTATGCCACCAGGAATTTTATTCAATATTATCGGTCGGCCAACCCGCCAAATAATTTATTTTTCTGTTCACCGGATACTGTCACCATAATATCCGGACGGCTAAGCCGCCACATAATTTATTTTATATTCCGTTATTACTGATTAATATTATTGGATGGCWAAKCCTCCTTATAATCTACATAATTAATTTATTCATGTCATCATAATATTATTGTTAATATTATTATGTTAATCGTAAATCGCTTATCTGAATCTGGTAAATTAATTGATCGCATRWTAGAWWWTTTCTGATCGATTTTTCAAAAACCCCCAACGGTCATATGCTTTTTAAACGGTCAGGAACAGTGTTTTTCAATMTATAAATACACTCACTCATTCATCCATTTCTTCACATCTCATTTCATTCACGTAAGAAATTTGTTTAGATATCATTTGTAATATGTTTCGCTTTTGTTTAATGTTTTGTTTAGTTTTAATTATCATAGCTATTTATGGCCTCTTCGTTGGGGATTTTACCCGCGGAGATTTTGCCTTCTGCATGGGTTTAGTTTTTTATGCAGTATTCCTCTTTGGAATCGCTTTGTTTGTTTAATATGTAATCGGTTTAATAAATTATTCTAATAAAAAAATTATTCGGTTTATGTTTTAGATAATGGCCAATATTGAGAAGCTTCGTTTCCCTGCTCTCAAAATAACTGGTGCAAATTACATCCCATGGACCACCGATATGGAGCTATATCTTGGATCGGAAAAACTATCCGATACCATTAATGTGCAAARCACTTCGCCTCCTGATGAGAAAGCGAAGGCTGTAATGTTCCTGAGGAAACATTTAGATGAAAATCTAATTCATGACTATGCACAAGTAAAAGACCCTGCAGAGTTATGGAAAGCTCTTAAAAAAATGTTTGATAATCGGGCGATAACTCGCCACATGCTCGATGAATGGGCAAACTCGAGATTTCGGATTATGAAAAGGTGGAGACGCTTAATTCGCTATGCTGTATAAAGAAGACAATTAGAATATTGTGGTAAACCTGTCTCGAGGAAGAGATGCTCGAAAAGACATATCTCACTTTTCATAAAGCCATTATATCCCGCAAGAACAATGAAACGGGTGGAGGTTCTCTCGAGTTGGTTCGGCTTATGATATAAGAATAATGAACTTCTCATCAAGAACCACAACGCCGCCCATCGAACCAAAGCATTCCCGTGAATGCAATGGAAACAAAATATTCAAAGCAAGGATATCAAACAAATCGTGGTCGTGGGTGGACGGGCCGTGGTCGCGGACGGACGTGGATTCACACCTCCACAAGAAAGGAAGTCCTTTAAATGGATCCGACCGAACAATCTTCCCAAGGGAAAGAAATTAAAAATACCAGTAAGCGTGAAAACATGCTACAAATGCGATCCAAAAAACATTGGTCTCGAGTGTGTCGTACACCTCCACATCTTTGTAAATTATACAAAGAGTCACTCAATGGCAAAGAAAAAGAAGTAAATCTCGCTGAAAATTTTGAGGGAACAACGTACCTCGATTCTTCTGACTTTGCCAATGAGCTCGACTAGACCATTCCTATGAATTTGTAATAAGGATGTAGTGAAACTGCTGAACAGTTTCCAGTAATGCCATTAATAATTATGTACTTTTATTTTTTCAATAATAATATTATATTTTCAAATAAATACATCATGATTTCGTTATGAATTTTTTTATTGTGTGTTTTTATTAATAATAATTGTTGTGTGATTTTATTAATAATATTTGTTACAGAAATGGATCACAATACGTAATAGATATCCAAAGAAATGGTAAGAGAAATTTGATAATATAGTGAACAACGCACACTATTCTGAGAAACAAGAGATATTTTTCAGATTTAAAATCTAAAAATATCATTGTCAATACAATATCAGGTCCTGTAGACGTGATAGAAGGAACTGGTAAAGCCAGATTTTCGTTGCCAAATGGAACGAAATTTTCCATTGATAACGCCATGTATGCTCCAAATTCAAAAAGGAATTTGTTGAAAGATATCTACCTTCAAGGGTATGATACCCAGTCTGGGACTGAGGATGAAAAGAAGGTTATGTATATAACTTCTGAAAAAAATGGCAAAAGGGTTATCTTGGAAAAATTACCAAAACTTCCTTCTGGTTTGCATCAAACATATATAGATGCAATAGAATCACATCTTGTGGTAAAAAGAAATCCTGAAGATTTCAAACGAAATCCGGAAGATTTCATATTATGGCATGATCGCCTAGGTCACCCAGGCACCACAATGATGCGAAGAATAATAGAGAACTCACATGGTCATTCCCTAAAAATCCAGGAGATTGATATAAGAAATAAAACGACATGTGTTGCATGTTCTCTTGGAAAACTGATCATAAGGCCATCACCACTAAAGGTTGATAAAGAATCACCAAAATTTCTTGAAAGGATTCAAGGTGATATTTGTGGACCCATACATCCACCATGTGGACCATTCTATTATTTTATGGTCCTGATTGACGCATCCATGGTCACATGTTTTATTATCATCTCGCAATATAAGATTTGCTAACTCGATAATCAAACTGAGGGCACAGTTCCCAGATTATCCCATTAAAAGAGTTAGACTAGACAATGCTGGTGAATTCACTTCCCAAGCATTTAATGATTACTGTATGGTAATGGGAATTGAAGTTGAACATCCTGTAGCTCATGTTCACACGCAAAATGGGTTGGCTGAATCATTGATTAAACGGCTGCAATTAATTGCAAGACCATTGATAATGAGATCAAAACTCCCGACATCTGTATGTGGACATGCTATTTTGCATGCAGAAGCACTAATTCGGATAAGACCAAGAGCATACCATAAATATTCCCCATTACAGTTAACATTTGGTCAAGAACCAAATATTTCTCATCTAAGTATTTTTGGTTGTGCGGTATATGTGCCTGTAGCACCACCACAATGCACAAAGATGGGACCACAAAGAAGGTTGGGAATATATATTGGTTGTGATTCTCCATCAATTATACGATACCTAGAACCACGCATGTGAGATGTTTTACTACGCTCGATTGTCATTTTGACGAGAAAACATTCGCGGTTCTAAGGGAAAAAAATAAACAAGTAGAGAAGGATATAAAATGGTGTGTACCATCACTGTTACACCTTGATCCACCTACTAAACAGTCGGAACTGGAAGTTCGACGTATTATTAATTTACAGAATATTGCAAATCAGCTACCCKATGCATTTGCAGATACCAAAACGGTAACTAAATCACACATACCAGCTGCAAATGTTCCTGCTCGAATTGAAATACCACATGAAGATGGAAGAGCAGATGATACACGTGAGTCTAAAGTACGCCAGAAGCGTGGTAGACCCATTGGTTCTAAGGATAAAAATCCTAGAAAAAGAAAAGAAGCTGAAAAGCATAATGATCCCAGAATAAAAGAAAATATTTTGGAAGAACCCAACCATGAGACTAATGATAACATGGAAACTCATAATCCTGAAGATAATCATGAGATTTCCATCAACTATGCCATTAATGGGAAAACATGGAATCGACATGAAGTTGATAGCATTGATGACGTTTTCATATACCTTATTGCAAAGGAAATATGTGATGAAAACGATGATATTGAGCCAAAGTCTGAATGGAAGAAAGACATGATTGGCCAAAATGGAAGGATGCTATGCAAGTCGAACTTGATTCGCTGAATAAGCGAAAAGTATTCGGACCAATTGTACTCACACCTGAAGATGTGAAACCGGTCGGATATAAATGGGTATTCGTTCGAAAACGAAATGAGAAAAACGAAGTTATGAGATATAAAGCTCGCCTTGTGGCTCAAGGATTTTCTCAAAGACCCGGCATAGATTACGAGGAGACATATTCTCCCGTTATGGATGCAATAACGTTTAGATTCCTGATGAATCTAGCAGCTAAAGAAAATTTAGAAATGCGTCTCATGGATGTTGTCACAGCTTATCTGTATGGATCATTAGATACCAATATCTATATGAAAATTCCTGATGGGTTCAAAATGCCAGAAGCATTAAATTCAAAACCCAAAGAGTTATGTGCAATAAAATTGCAAAGATCATTATATGGACTAAAACAGTCCGGGCGTATGTGGTATAATCGCCTCAGTGAACACTTGATGAAAGAAGGATATGTAAACAATCCTATATGTCCATGTGTTTTCATCAAGAAAACAACATCCGGATATTAATCAKGTATATGTTGATGATCTAAATATGATCGGAACTCAAAAGGAAATACAGGAAGCATCAAATTACTTGAAAAGAATTTGAGATGAAAGATCTATAAGTATTGTTCTACAAATTGAGAGATCTCACAAGGGTATATTTGTGCATCAAACCACATATACCAAAAGGGTATTAAAAAGATTTAACATGGATAAGGCTACTCCTCTCAGCACCCCTATGGTCGTAAGAACGTTGAATGTTGATAATGATCCATTCCGACCATCTGAGGAAAATGAAGAGATACTTGGCCCAGAAGTGCCATATCTGAGTGCGATTGGAGCCCTTATGTATCTGGCAAATTGCACTAGGCCAGATATATCATTTGCCATTAACCTTTTGGCGAGATATAGTTCATCCCCTACTCGAAGACATTGGAATGGGATTAAACATGTCTTTCGATATCTTCAAGGGTCGATTGATTTAGGGTTATTTTATCCTAACAATTCAAATGGTCAAATGATTGGTTTTGCAGATGCAGGATATTTATCGGATCCTCACAAAGCCCGATCACAAACAGGATACGTATTTACGATCGGAGGCACTGCTATATCATGGCGTTCGCAGAAACAAACGCTTGTGGCTACTTCTTCGAATCATGCCGAGATCATCGCCCTCCATGAAGCAAGTAGAGAATGTGTATGGCTAAGATCGATAAGACAACACATTCAATCAAGCAGCGGAATCCATGTTAACACGGAGCCAACAATTCTTTATGAAGATAATGCTGCATGTGTCGCTCAGACAAAAGAAGGATATATCAAGAGTGATAGAACCAAACATATCCCTCCGAAGTTCTTCGCATACACTCAAGAGCTTGAGAAGAATAATGACATTGAAGTGAGATATGTCAGATCATGCGACAACGCTGCAGATCTTTTTACCAAATCATTGCCTACCTCGATGTTCAAGAAACATGTCCACAACATTGGAATGCGTCATCAACGAGACATATGAGATGACATAATTCGAGGGGGAGCTTGCGTGTTGCACTCTTTTTATCTTATGAGGTTTTGTCCCACTGGGTTTTCCTATAAGGATTTTTAACGAGGCAACAAGGACGCTAAGAAGAAAACGCAACGCAAGTGACATCGGTCTCCCGGGGAGTTGTAAAAGTTGAAGAGTGATAAATCAAGAAATTAAATTTTAGGAGTTTCGTCACTACGCATTTATGCAGAACTCAATTTATTTTCTTATAAATAAATGCTTTCGCTTAATGTAAAAACATTTCAATACAATTCAATACAATACAATCTCTCTGATAAAATCTCTTTCTCTTTTATATTTCGGTAATATAACCATATATATAAACACCGTTTTTATAACATATTGCAATATATATTTAGAGTGAATATCTCAAACAATTCATTTTAGCTAGTAAAATCTTATTTTTAGGGTGAATATCTCAAACATAACACAACCTCAGCCTCTCCTGTGCAATGTAGATGCAAGCTGGTCCATCCATAAAGAGGTATGTGGAACGGGTTGGATTCTCAGGAATTCTGAAGGCAAACTGGTTTGTTTTGGCTCTAAAGCTTATCCCAAACTCTTCTCACCCCTAGAAGCAGAAGCAGCAGCTTTGATTTGGACGGTGAAATGCGTCACCAATTTAGGTTACAACTCTGTGATTTTTGAGAATGGCTCTAAGTCTTTGATTGACTCGGTGGAAAATGATGGAGATTGGCCTAGACTGCACACTTTTACTTCGGAGATTTTAAGGACAGCAGCAAATTATTCCATCATTTTGCAGCATGTTAGCAGAACTGCTAACAAGGCGGCGGACCTCATGGCTAAGGATTCTAGTTTGAATTTGGTTTACGTGGCAAACATTGATTTTGTGGCTCCTTTGAGTTTAAGTGTAATAATTCAAGCGGATGTTGTTGTTGGTTAATATTAGAATGTGTTTTGGTGGCCAAAAAAAAAAAAAAACACAACTATCTAACGTTATTCTTAAGTTACTTAAAGAGTCTAAAATAGTCATTACACTTAGGAAGCAGTTTCATGAGAAATATATTTTATGATTGGATAATGACAATTGACAAAGATAAGTTTATGGGGTTGCATTATCTTAAACTCAAGGCCCAAGTTGCTTAAACTCTACCACAATACGAACGTGTTTTCATTCATTCATTCGACCAAAAAAAAAAAACCTGATTTTCAACATCTAATAATGGAAAACGAAACATTGTATTTGAAGCTTCAGTGGTGGACCAAATTGACCGAAAAGCAATTTAATATATATATTTCTTACGAATTGATAGATATCATTTTCTTAAATATCTTAAATACCATCGGTAAATAACATCACTGAACCAAACAATATGCCGAACTAAAACAGAGACTTTATGAAGTAGTGGTGATTGGTTTATATAAGAACTAAAACTCCTATTTTGCAGATGATGGAGATCTTGAACCTGATGCTACAAGACTTGAAGTCGTAGCTCGTGGCTCTTGGAGTCGGTTTATAGGTGTCTGAAGCCGTCAAGGAACTTATATGTAAACCGGACTATGATCTGGCGTACGTTGCACGGCCACTCCGTAGAACGTCACAGAGATTGTGGAAGATCCACTCAGCGAAGCCTTTCTTGCTGGGAGCTTCAAGCACAGTGACACGGCTTTTATAGTTCTTGTTGATACCGGAAACCCATTGGTTCGGACCAAACCAGTACGAGTTACAGACAAGACATCGATCGCATAGTTTCACCATTGGAGGATTGTATATAAAGATTCTTTGATTATACTCACTAGTCTTATACTTGAATCTCAATTGCTTGTTTCAAACCTGTATATATAAAGATACATAGTGATTAGTGCGTGAGGTCATTGTATCAACTATTAAATTATTTAAGTATTTATTTGTTACTCCTCGACTTAAACTATGCTTTAATATTATGAATTGAGTCATATAGAGTGGACCAAAAAAGAAAAACCATATGTCTCGTACCCCGATAATAAAAGCTTAAGGTTTCCTTGTGCTTATGTAAGGCCGGTTCCTTCCCCTGGATCTTCTCTGTTATGTCCCGGAACACCATTCAATATATTTTAATAAGTTCTGCTATTTGCATTAAATCGAACTTTAGGGCTTTTTATTATTATTTATAAATAGGATATTAACCACCTGCGCACTTGGATCCATTACTTCAACATGCTGGGTCTTCTTCTCCTCCCGGCCCACTTCCTGGAGACCAAGCTTCAGCAGTCTCCGGCCCTTTAAATCCTCTCAATCCAAGCCCACCCTTCATAAGAATCACAGTCCGTGGGCCTAGACCTGCAGCTCAAGCCCATCAAATAGTCTCTGAAGCCTTGCTCTCTACAGATCGTTATGTTCCTGCGCCTTCTTCTCGACTGTCGTTCTCTTTTCCGGCAATCGTCTCAGCCATCCAACCGCCTCCTTCCTCCACGCCTTTTGTCGTCACAGCTCAACCTTTGTCTCCAATTCCGACGTCTCCTCGCCTCCATACACCTCCGCATTCTCCTTCACCTAAGGAAGCAGCTCCGATTTGTGAAGCTACTCTTACCCCTCAGGAACAATCAGAGAAGGCTCCTCCTTCGCCTCCTCATCGCTCTTCTCCGCCAACAACAAGGCCTTATCCAACCTTGTTGCCTCGTCGCTCCTCTCTCCCGTCATCTTCCCAGCAATTGATTTTTACTCAAACTCCTCCCGTGACCAAACGCAAGCTGGAACGTTTGACAATCACCTCTGTCCCTCCTCAGCCTAAGCGTCTTCAATTATCTTCTCCGGTTGACCCTCCAGACCAGGTGGCGACCTCTAAGCCACCTCTACCGCCATGAAACTCCTCCAATGGAACTGTCAGGGTCGTAGGAACAGCATGTATGTTCATCAACTAGAAGATACAGTATGCATTTCCAAACCCGATGTACTGTTCCTCATCGAAACGAAGAATGTGAGTAGCTATGTACAGAATATCGCTTCTCGTTTAGGGTATGACCACACCTTTTTGATTTGGTGATTTCGTTTGGACTTTACTCTTTTTGGATTTCCTATATCTACTGTAACCCATCTACCAAAGACAGACACGCCTTGTGACATCTATTGATTGACCGTGCAAATTCAGGATACTATTCCAATCCGGCCGGACTGGTTCTCGGAGATTTTAATACATTTCATCCAACTCAGAAAAGAAGGGTGGTCCCTCTCGTCCTCTTAGCAGTTTTGCTGTTTTTCGTTATATGCTCTCAATTTCTGGCTTACATCCGATTTGTACTTTTGGGGGCCGCTTCAGTTGGATTGGTAAGCGCCATTCACACACTGTGCAATCCAAAATTGATAAAGATTTTTCCACAGATAGCTGGAAAAACTTGTTTCCTAAGGCTTCGGCTAAACTCTTGGATTGGATGGGATCTAATCACAGGCCTCTACTTGTCCATCTCTTCTCCGGAGCCCCTTCCCGGTCTCGCACTTTTCGATATGAGAATAGATGGCATACGCAACAAGGACTCTCAGATGTGATTCGCCAATCTTGTGACTCAGCTATTCCATCCATCCAGCCTCAGCAAATATCTAATTTCCTCTCTAATCTTCGAAATAATATTTCCTGTTGGCGAGCTGCTCAGCCTACTACTAATTCTCATTGTCACCTACTGCACCTGAAAGATCAACTCCGACAGGCTTATCTCTCCCCTTCTGTTGATTTTTCTCTTATCAGGAATATTAAAACTTCATTGCTAGAACAATATCGTTTGGAGGAAGAATATTGGAGAGCTAAGAGCAGAATGTTATGGTTTCAAGGAGGTGATAAAAACACCTTTTTTCCACGCAAAAACCCACCTTTGCTGGAATTCCAATCGAATCTCCGCACTGAAAGGTCCATCTGATCAAATCGTAACTGGTGATCGAGACATTCAAATTCTGATCGAAGACTTCTTTTCCGGTCTTTATACCTCTGCTTCTCCCAACTATCTTCGCTCGGATCTTCGAGATATGCGTTCGATTGTCTCTGATGATATTAATAACCACCTCTCAAAAGCTATCAGCGAAGAGGAAGTCAGAATCGCTCTTTTCCAAATGCATCTAGATAAATCTCCTGGTCCTGACGGATTCACTGCGAGTTTTTTCCAGCATCATTGGCAAGTAGTAAAGGTAGGTGTCTTACAGATTATACATGCTTTCATTAACAACGACCATCTTGATCCTGCAGTCAACCACACCTTCATTTGTCTCATTCCTAAAGTTGGTGCTCCAACTGAAATCACCCAATTCTGCCCGATTAGCCTTTGTAATGTAGCCTACAAACTCTTCTCCAAGGTACTTGCCAACCATTTAAAACCCTGGCTTCATCGCCTTATATCGGAAAATAAATCGGCTTTCATCCTTGGGAGATTAATCATGGATAATGTTCTCATAGCTCATGAGCTCCTCCACTCCCTTTGCATTCGTAAACTTAAACAACCTTACATAGCTATCAAGCTTGATATTACAAAAGCTTTTGACAAAGTTGAATGGTCCTTCTTGGAATGTATTTTGAGGAAAATGGGTTTTGCACCCATTTGGTATCACTGGGTTATGAAATGCGTTTCATCTATTTCCTACTCTGTCCTCATCAATGGCTCTCCTAGTAACCGCATTTTCCTTACTCGCGGCCTTCAGCAGGGTGATTCAGTCTCTCCATACTTGTATCTTCTTTGTACTGAAGAACTCTCTTACTTCCTTTCTCGAGCTCATATCTAGGGCCGTCTCCATGTTTTCGTGTCTCACGCTCTGCCCCGCCTGTCACACATCTTCTCTATGCTGACGACTCTCTTCTATTCTATCAAGCTACAACTCAGGAATGTTCCGCTCTATTGGATGTTTTGAACTCCTATGCAGAATGTCGGGACAATACGACAATTTCCAGAAATTAGCTATTAGTTTTGGTAACAGTACCTCTCCTGAGTTAATCACCCTTCTTTCAAGACATTTAAACATTACTCACATCTCGGGTGTCGGTAAATATCTTGGCCTGCCAGACTCAATTAATCGCAAGAAATGTGACAGTTCCTCTTTTCTTGTTCAACGGGTATCTCAACGTCTCGATAATTGGTCCTCCTAACTTCTATCCCCTGCAGGCAAAGAAGTCTTGCTTAAATCCGTAGTCCAAGCTTTACCTATCTTTACTATGTCCTGTTTCCAGCTCCAAGTTGGATTCATTAATCAACTTGAACGGAAAATCCGACATTTTTGGTGGTCTACGGATTCTCACAAACGTCACATTTTTTTTGGGCTTCTTGGTCCACCCTCACCTCTAGTAAATCCACTAGCGGTCTAGGGTTTCGGGAGCTAGCACCTTTTAACACAACTCTTATAGCAAAACAATCTTGGCATATTCTTCAAACTCCTACCAGCCTTTTGGGCCATATCCTTAAAAGCCAAATATTTCCACCATTTATCTCCCTTAAATGTCCATATAGGTCGCCGGGTTAGCCATGGCTGGAGAAGTTTTTGCCAAGTGATCTCATTGATCAAACAAGGAGCTCACTGGATTATTGGCATTGGCCATCAAACCAACACCTCAGACATATCCTTGGTTGCCAACTTCCTCTCTTTCAGTCATTTTTAGCTACTAACTCAGTTGCAGACTTGCTCTTTGCCGATAGTGCTTGCTGGAATAAACCATTACTTGATTCGGTCATCTCACCTCCTGACATCCCTCTTATACTTCAACTTCGTCCTAGTCTTCTCTGAAACCAGGACCGCCTAATATGGCCATACACTCATAATGGACTCTACACTGTCAGATCAGGTTATCATTTCATCAAATCCGCCAGTACATCTTCTTTTGCAACTTTCTCTTCCTCCACAGCGCTTCTCGTCTCTTTAAGTGCCTCTTTATGGAAGCTTTCTCTACCCCCAAGATTAAGCATTTTTGGTGGAAAGTGCTACACAACACCCTGCTCGTCTTCGACAATCTTCGATCTCGTCAGATCCCTGTAGACCCTACTTGTCTTCTCTCCTCCTCTGAGACTGAAACGGTGCCCCATTTACTACTCTCTTGTCGTGTCTCCCGTGAAATCTGAAACCTCATCCTTCCGCAGCCCCTTGAATCTGGTTTCACCTTATCTGATACTTTTCTAGACAAGATCAAACACCTTTGGGACACTACTCCTCAGGTCAATCCTCATTAGTTTTTTTCCTTGTTTGGCGCATTTGGAAAGCTCAAAAGGATCTAGTTTTTAACCATGTGTGTTGCCTTATTCCTCATGTAATCAATCTAGCCATCTCGGATAGCGAATTATGGTGTAAGGCACAAGATACAACTGTTCGTACCCTCGACTCTACTACCTCTTCACGAGTCATCGAGGGTCCTCTAAACAGTAGTTATTACTGTTTAACTGATGCATCTTGGGTCTCACCCTCTCAACCCATTGGATTTGGTTGGATTTTGTTTCGAGTTGGGGGTACAGCTATTCTTCAGGGTGCAGGCAGTGGAGATCCCACTCCCTCGCCTCTGATTGCTGACGATGTTGCACTTCGAGAAGCTATTGCTCGGATATCTACTCTTCATTACTCGGAGGTAACTTTTGCTGGTGACTCTCAGATTCTCATCCAGGCAGTAACTCAGTGGCTCTCTGATCATACATGCTCCTTACGATCAACCATTGTTGACCTCATCGTCTATCTGGACGACATACTTGGCATTTCCCGCAAATTTGGTTCTCGTTTTAAATTCAAATATCTTTCTCGAACTGATAATGCAAGAGCTGACTCCTTGGCTAAGCTAGCTCGTCGTCATTTACATCCTATAGTGTCCAATGGTTGTAAGTTTGGTGTCTCAAAACCTTTGTAACTTTGCTGCCTAATGAAATCTTTGTTGGTAAAAAAAAAAAAACCATTATCGTTAAGTACTTGTAGTTTGTAATTTGATTAGTTATGATTTTTTTTTTTTTGTTCTCGCGATATCTATTATATAGCATCTCTCGCTCCGTTGATTCTCACTGGTCAACTCGAAAGTCAAGATTATACCAAAAGACGAAAAAGCCCCCTTTTGGTTTGATTTACTCCCAACTTTCTCACAAAATTGTCCGATTTCTTCAAAATCTCAGTCGTCTTTGTTTGTTTGATCGGAGAGAGTTAGAATGGAAGTAAGATCTGCGACGAAGCTTCAGTGCCAACGTATTGGCTGCAACGCCATGTTCACCGATGATGATAATCCTGAAGGTTCTTGTCAATTTCATGCTTCTGTACGTCTTCTTTCCCGTATTTTCTCTTCATCCTCTTTAATCGATTCGTCTCTTTCTTTTCAAGTCTTCGGTTGTCTCCTATTGTTCAATTTTATATTCGGAATCACTTTTGAGTTATCAAATTTTTCTCCGGGAGCTACCTTTGAATTTGAAGAATGTGTTGTGAATCTCTGACGAATTGTGGATTTGATGTGTGGTTCCGAATTCGACTTTGATGATTTTGATCTTGAGAAGATGGTTAATTAGGTTTTGATTAGCTTATTACATGTAGATTTCATATAGGTGTCAGTAAGCCTTGAACACAGCTTTGATTCTATAATTGTATTGTTTGCTTGAAACCCTTTGAATTTAGTGAACTGAGTTATCTGAGAGAGCTCGTTCGACTGTCTCTGGAAGGGTAAATAGAACAGTTGTGTTATAAGAACAATCTATGGAACAAAACAACAGTAGAATGCAACAAATTTGCATCTCGTGCTTGATGCATTTTGAAAGAACGCTTTATCTCAATATTCATCTTTAACTTTTGGCCCTCTTTACTATTATTTCTTTCATTTTCTTCTATCACTTGCTTGGAAACTTCATTGTATCTTTACTTATTCCTTCACATTTACCACTTTTTTTCCGGTGTGGCTGGGCTTGGCTTTGCTTTTCATTACTGGGATTTTCATTCAAGCAGGGAGTAAGTCTAATATTTACTTTTCAAATGCTGTTTATGTATTTTTGTGTTTCACACCCATCTGCTCAGAGAATTAAAGCTAGAAATGTTCAAACTTGCAGCCATTTTTTCATGACGGAATGAAAGAATGGAGCTGCTGCAAGCAAAGAAGTCATGATTTCAGTTTGTTCTTGGAAATTCCAGGGTACTAAGATCCTTGTACCTCCTTATTGAATAAGTCATACTATCTTTCTTGGTGCATATTGTAGTTGTCTGCAAACACTGATACTCGTTTTGGTTTCTTGCAATGAAGATGTAAAACAGGTAAACATACAACTGAGAAACCAATTCTGGCCAAACCGGCTCCAAAACATCCTGTTGCAGCTCCTACTTCATCTCCAGCTGCCAATGCAGCAACAAAAGGCTCTTGCTCTAGATGCCGGCAAGGCTTCTTCTGCTCAGATCATGGTTGGTGTCTTTAGTGTCTCCGGTTTAAATTCTCGTTACACATTGGTGAATGCAAGAAATCTTTATCTAACATTGTATCCTTACCACACAGGCTCGCAACCCAAAGAACAGATCGGGCAGACCCTGAACACACCAGTACAAGCAGAAGAAGAAAATATTGAATCCCTAGCAACTCCAATCAAAAAGGTTGTTATAGACATTAATCAACCGCAAGTCTGCAACAACAAAGGATGTGGCAAAACATTCAAAGAGAGAGACAATCACGAGACTGCATGTAGCTATCATCCAGGTCCTCCGGTCTTCCATGACAGACTGAAAGGAGTGCGTAACGCCTTTCTTTTCTCAGTCAGCTTTTATAAACCCTTTTCTTTAGCTTTTTGAGTTTGTGTTGAATTATATCAATGTTCTCTTTGTGCAGTGGAAATGCTGCGATGTTCACGTGAATGAGTTTGACGAGTTCATGGAAATACCGCCTTGCACCAAAGGTTGGCATAGCAGCAGCCCCGATAAGGCGGTCTGATATAGATTTTCAATACAAAAGTTTATCATCTTTTGTTCTTTTTGTTTTGGGGAATTCCTTTTTAGACTGATATGAAACCTTTCATTCGACAGATATATGTAATGGTCAAATGCTCATAAACTGTTGTGAATGCTTCCATAAAGGCTATATTATATGGTTATGTTTGGATGTGATTAGGGGTTTGATTATTATTTTCAAAACTTTGAAGTTTTTTAAATAATATCACCAAATATTAAAAGGGGAATATTGCCCAGAATCCCAAAACAGAAAGTGACATTTCTTGAAAGATTCTCTGTTTTTGTTGGTATTTTAGGTACTAAATTATATAACTTTTCAAATGTTGAGACAAATTGCTAATATGCAAAAATAATTTGCCAATTTATCTCAAAACTTTTGTAATTATTCAACACTTTGCCACACATTTTTGTCTCTCTCTCTCTTTCCACTTCGTTACTCTCAACGAACGGCTGGAACCTCTTCAACGCCGGAGGCAACAAATTATCGCCGCGGCGGAGTAGTTTCCGATGAAGCTGATAGTACCTCTCCGTGGCGTGATTCAAGGCCGTGGCGGTCTCATCGTCGGCTCTCTCATTCCTTGCTGTCTCTTCTACTTTCTCCAGCTTTACCTGAAACGACGCCGTCCTCCTCCCTCCGATCCGACGGATTTACCGAGGACGTCGTCACGGTCCAATCTCTTCTCCCGCGGGAACTCGATCGGACGAGTTCGAGTCTCCTCTCGAGCGGTTCCTGTGGCGAAACCTTCCGATTCGCCTTATTATATTGGATTGGAAAGAGTCACAACGGATCCGTACGATCGGATTACGAATACGGATGGGATTATTCAGCTCGGATTGGCTGAGAGTACCGTGAGTTTTGAAAATTTTCCATGTTTTCTTCTCTTTGTGATTGTTGCGATGAGGTTTGATCTGATTTTCATTGGGGATTGCTTTTTGTGAGTTTTGTAGCTGTGCTTTGACTTGCTCCAGAGATGGATGTCTGAGAATTTGATTGAGTCGATGATGCAATCTGATGAAGGTGAATTTGATATCAGTAGTATCGCTCCATATAAACCATTTGAAGGATTGCTTGAACTCAGAGTGGTAAGTGTACATAAGAACAACCTTCACGTGTTCTTCTTCAAATTTCTTCCTCGCTTGTCTCTTCTACTTTCTCATGTTTCATGTCTTTTTTTTTTGAACTGTCAGGCTTTTGCTGATTTAATGTCACGAATAATGGGAGGTAATGTGTCATTTGACCCCTCAAACATGGTAATAACAGCCGGTGGGACTCCGGCTATCGAAGTATTGGCCTTCTGTTTGGCAGATCATGGAAACGCTTTTCTAATTCCGACTCCCTATTATCCAGGGTAATTTTTAGCATACATTTCTCAACCATTTATCTGATTAAAGTGTTTGATTCATACACCAGTCTTTTCTTTCCACGTGATGTACTAACGAAACTGAATTTACAGCTTTGACAGGGATATTAAATTCCGGACAGGAGTGGAGCTTATACCAGTACACTGCCGTAGCTCTGACAATTTTACTGTAACGGTTTCCGCTCTGGAACAAGCTTTGAATCAAGCTAGAAAACGAGGAATTAAGGTTTCTGGCATACTCTTTTCAAACCCATCAAATCCTGTTGGAAACATACTATCAAGGGAGAAGCTTCGTGATATTTTGAGATTTGCTCAAGAGAAGAACATTCATGTTATTTCTGATGAAATATTTGCGGGTTCTGTTTACGGGGACAAAGAGTTTGTTAGCATGGCAGAGATCGCTGGCTCAGGGGAATTTGATAAGAGTAGGGTTCATATCATATATGGCTTGTCAAAAGACCTTTCAATTCCCGGCTTTAGAGCTGGAGTCATCTACTCCTTTCATGAAGACGTAGTAAATGCCGCTAAGAAGCTGATGAGATTTTCATCAGTGCCAGTTCCAGTCCAAAGGATACTTATTTCTCTGCTATCGGATGTAAGATTCATTGAGGAATACATGACAGCACACAGGCAAAGGATCCGGGATAAGCATATTCGTTTTGTGGAAGGTTTGAAACAATTAGGAATTCCTTGTGCTGAGAGTGGTGGTGGGTTGTATTGTTGGGTTGACATGAGCAGTTTACTGACATCTTATAGTGAGAAAGGAGAACTCGAGTTATTTGAGAAGCTATTGACTGTTGGTAAGATTAATGCCACTCCAGGAACAGCCTGTTATTGTATAGAACCGGGTTGGTTCAGGTGCTGTTTTACCGCTTTAGCTGATGAAGATATCCCAGTGATTATGGAACGGATCAGACAGCTTGCTGAATCATCTAGATCTTGAGGTCAAACCAGATTTTGGGTTAGTCCGATCTTGTTTTTTATCGATAGTCATTGTTTTGGCAAGTTGTTAGAGATTTAGAAGAGAAGAAAGAAATAAACGATATGAGTTCCTTTTTCTGCAGAAGAAAGAGTCTGGCATTCAATCTCGCCCCAATTTTACTATACTGCATACAAAAGTTTCTTGTTTAGAAAAGAGACAACGACTTCTGAGAATTTGCTGTTTGGGGATGCAAATTGTGAGGATCTTTATAAGATTTTCCTTCTAAATGAGCTTCAACCTCGGTTGGTATTTTTTCCACTCAAGTCCTTCTATCATTTTGATTCCCGGCACAAAGAGGCAGCAGCTATCAGCTCCATTCTTTGTAAATTCCTGCTAGGTTATCCAGGCAAGTGTCAACATTTCAGAAACTTTTTTCGCGACTGAATTTAGGTACAAGCGTGATATACTGTTACGGTGTATTTGGCTTTGGAAGAGACTAAGAGAAAAGATATTTGAGAGTTTTACCTTGTAAGGATTCTGCTTTCTCATTTCAACAGCTCTTCTCATATAACTTCTCCTTCGGCTCATCATTATCAGCTCCCCGAGTGTCTGTGGCGTCCTCACAGGAAAACCAATACTCATGCTGTCAGATTCTGTAGTAAGCTTCAGTTCTTCATGCAACGGATGAGTAGAAACCTGAACGTCCTCAGAATCAGCAGCTTTGACCTTTTCTGATGGAAGAAGACGTGGAAAGAGCTTTTCCAAGAACGAAGCTCCCACAAGACTGGAAGCTCCAGTCATGTAACTGCTCGTACTTTCATCAGATTCATAAGCTGGCGATGTTGGCATCGAGCTCGTCTCTCCGTTCAGATTGTCATCAAGTTCATCCACTGCCACCACAGTACCGGATATCGAAACTGAGCAGTTGGTTGCTAAAAGAGACGGCACAGAGCTGAAGGAATCACTGCTTGCGTCGTCATAAATATCGCTGCTGGTTTCAACCTCACCATACATGGGAGGCGGTGGCAGCGGTTGATCCAAAGGCTCAGGTGGGTTGGTATCAACAAAACAAGGGTATGGCTGTCCCGGCGTTTCTTCCCAATCGAATGGAACTGAAGTAACCTGCTTAACCGGAACTTGAACCGGAGGTGGTAGTGAAGGAGTTGTAGCGGTTTCCAACGGTGGATGTGGAAGCTGAGGTGGATCATTTGAGGAAGGAGGGAGCGGTTTTCCAGGGGTCTCTTCCCAACGGAAAGGAACGGATGTGACCAGCTTAACTGGGACTGGGACAGGTGGCGGAAGCGGAGGAGGAGAAGGCACGAAGGTGGCTAATGAAGGTTGCCAATTCTTCTTGGGGAAGCCAGGCCGTTCTTCCCAAATGAAAGGAACAGAAGGAGGCTGTCTCAATTGTTTTCTAGGTGGCTCTGTTTCGTTGGGTTCCATTTCGGACATTTGTTCGTATCTCTTACGTTGTCCTCTTTATTTATAGGCTTTTTATGTGTTTGATTTGTTAATGAGATGTTGTGTTAGTAACTAACATACTTTTGGTTTAAAATGTGTGTTGTGGGATTAGAGCCAACTATATTTTGTCATGAAGATTCACCTAAACCATTTAGTGTCGTGTCACCAAACTTGTAGAGCCACTTCATGTTGACTTTATTTTATGTCATCATTTTCTGTTCCACTTACTCTCACAATCTAATCCATTAATCTTATCTTCATAATTTTGTTTCAATTGAAATAACTCTTGTCATGTCAACATTTGGAGGTTTGATATGGAGTATGAACTTAATGGTCTTGAGTCCAAACCCAATTTTGATTTCACATTTAGGAACAGTAGCTTGAACACTAGCTTCTTCGTTTTCTTTTTAATTCAATCATAAATCATTCAATATAAGTGTTTCTTTCATACACTCACATTCACCAAACCATTAAGAGAGCCAAACAAAAAAATCAATGAACACTTTTAGTTGTGGGTCATGAATTAATGCTCACCGTTTCTTTACAGTATACGTTCATCAATATCCATATGAATATTAGAATTTGTTGCAAGATAACAATGATAATACCAAAAAAAAAAAACAGATATTTGGAAATTCGATTGGACATGAAAGTAGTTGTGTAAGAAATCTCAAACCCATGAAAATAGAGATCTAGAAGAGTATGATTTGCTCCATATGAGCATTATTAAAACAGGAAATTAAAATAAAGGAAGAAAGAATTAGAAGACTCTCAAAACAGCAATTTGATTTTGATATATTGATAATAAGATTGGTTGGACATCTCTCAACCTTTACATCAATTATATATAGCTAGCTCTTTCTAGAAACCCTAAATTATATGAGCTTGTAAATTGATTTGGACTTAATAATGAGTCTCATAGCCATACTTCAACATGTGCTCTAATAAGTTGAATCTTGAATAGAAGAAAATAAACTTTGTAGAAAATACAAAAGGAACACTAAATATGTTTTTAAGTTCCAAAATTATATTTAGAGGAAGACATCTACGGACAAGTCCCATCATGAACATCTGTAGATTTATTTAGAAGATGCTACTTCATCAAATATTATATTAGCTTAGGTGATCAATAAAACTACGGGGGTAATTGGTCAATTACCACGAATAAGATGAAAATATACAATATAACCCTTAAATTTGTTTTATTAAAGAATAATCATTCACTGTTTGATACTCTATTGCACATTGAATTTCACAATAAACATAGATTTTTTATTTTATTTTTAATTCTCGTTAAGTCGAGTTTACTAAATCAACCTCAAACATTATAATATACCAAAAACATTTGAACTGAAAATGGTAAGGGCTGCGGGAACGCAAACCCCATCTGCGTCACTATAGGCTCTTCCACTTGGGAAGACCTTAGACTAAGCACCCTTCCTTAATGTGCAATGGAAGTCACTAGCCTAGGCCACTCGTCTTCTTGATTACGTGTTGACCCCGTCCAACGGTCCAGGTAAGTACTTTGCTCGATTCCACAAGTCTGTATCTTATACTTAGTTTCCAAAGCCTTCTTCTTACCCTTGCAACCGATGTGGAAATTTTTTACATTAAGCTCTTTACTTTTTTGTTGTGCTAACTTTTCATAGATGCGGTGCGTTTTCTGCTCTGCTTGTTGAACACCATGTCGTTATTATAAAACGCGAACAGCAAATACATTTATTTTTAATTTTTTACTGGGCCGGTCTCCTTGGCCCACTATTGGATTCAACTAACCTAAACTATCAAGTTTACAAAGAACACAAATTTAGAGACGGTGTTAGCCAGAGCTAACCTTCGAGAATTAACGAGTTGTTGAAAATGTGTGTGTGCGCACTAGTTATATATCAAATCAAATCCAAATCCTAGCATTAACCACCTTAACCTTAACCTTGACATTAATATATAATTTCATCTTTAAACGTTTATAGAATTCTTCAGAAAGAAAAAAGAAACATAAATTTCTTATATGAAACATAACATTTTATGTTTCCTAAATAGTCATTCACTTAACTATTAATATTTGTTATGGCTATACAGCTCAATTCCCCTAAAAACTAATCCATCAAAGTATTATGAAAACACCAAACTTAGTTGACTCTTGATCTCTAGCATGAGCTGGACCCATCTAACTTATTGATTAGTACTTTTATAATGTAAAGTCAAAACAAAATTTAAAGCATATTAGACCATGATTAATGGGGTTTCTTAGATAGGTTTCTTAAATATATATATATTTTTTTCAAGAGATGGTTTCTTAAAATTCTTATTTAAGAACCTTTCTTAGTGGGTTTCTTATATTTTTCTTCTTTTTCTACTCTCCTTCTTCTTTCTTTTATTAAAATTTATAATTAAATATTGTTAAGAAACTCAAAATGGGTTTCTCCCCATTAATGATGCTCTTAGGTGCACTTGATATATTCGACATCTAATTCTATTCTCTAGATTCATTTCAACAATATTCATAATGAACTTTTCCTGAAAATTTTATATTTCTTTTTCTAATTTCGGCTCCTTCAAACCAACGGAGTAAAGCAGACACTTTCCCTAGGAAATCCATATATAACTATAACTACTAAATACTCCCACTTAGGGTCCTAGGGACAATTTTTTGCTTATGTTTTTACTATATTTTTTTAAAAAGGCTAAGCTTTCCCAACTTGAATCGACCAAAAAAAAAAAAAAAAAGATGAAGAGAAAACAGAAAAGAAATACAATAAAAATTTCAATAAAATAGAAATTTAATTTTATTAAAATCGTTTGAAAGAAACAGATGTAATTAAGATAGTTTACAACATGTGGTTTGATTAAATTGAATAATTTATTTTTTTTTCTTATCATTTTCAATTCACACAAACACACTTTTGAGTTTGAATCCAGGGACTAATACAAACAACTACGATATAAGCCTCGGTTAAATGAATTAAACCGGCTCTTAAAATGGAAAATTTATATATAAAGAAAATACTTGTATATAATGTATATGTAAATAATTTAACCACCAGATTGTGCTCCAAAAATTTCAGTATAAAATATCATTTCCTATACATGTATTAATTAACATGTATTCATTCGACATTTACATCTAAGACTTTAGGAAACAATCACTCAAATTCATTCCAATATCTACATTGTTACACATCACATTGTCTTTCTTATATATTTCTCTCTCGAGTCAAGAAAATTAACCCACCCAAATCACTATTATCACTTTCATAATTCGTATTATCAAACTAAACCAAGAAAGAAAATAAATCAAAATTAACCCACAAAACAAGAAAGAAAGAAAAAAAAGAAGACAAAACTCTACAGTAAAATTAGCTGTGATTATGAGTAGGAGGAGACTGTAGATTAAACAGAGCTTTAGCAGTCATCTCTCTTTCGAATCTCCAGATGTAATTTAACCCAACAAGAAGCTCTGTAATGGCTGCTTCTGTCTTAACTTTATCTGCAAACACAAGTGTCTGAACTAACATCACTCTGTTCTGACTGTTTGCTGCTGTCGCCATGTGTTGCTGCTCGAAGCTTCTCTCACTCTGCCACCTAATCATATTCTGCGCCAATGGTAACAACCACCGTAAGATCCGACCTAACGCCGCTTTCCACTCCGTCGCTAAACCACCGTCCGTGGCCGTGAAGCCAACTCCTTTTAGCCTCGATCTGAGCGACGATCTCACACTCGCCGGCAACATTGAATACAGATCGTCTCTCGCGTCGAGACCTACAAGCTGAGGTTGTTTGATAATCTTCTCCATCACGACTATCAGATTCGCGTAGTGAAGCGCCACACCAGCTCCGCCGAGAGTTGTCTCCGGTGGTTTCAAAAGTCTTGAGCTTTCTTCAAGAAACGCAGAAGATGACGCTGTTATGACTCTCTCCTCGTCGTTTGGGCTCGGGTGAACAAGATTCATAGAGGAAGAAGAAGAAGAGAGAGAACGAGGGAGAGAAGACACGACTATTGGACCCATGTAGCTAGAGGCTGCGGCGGAGGAGAAGACTGATTTGAGTCTAGCGAGTGCTGTGAATACCGATCTGGCGAGAATCAACACGACAGTGTCGAAGCTTTTGTTCCACAGAGATCGATCTTTTAGATACTTGACATGTTGTCTCTGTCTCTCAATCTTGTTCTGCAGATCTATCACTTTCATAACATCTTTCTTGTTCTCGTACTCGTCTTCTTCTTCGAATTCGATCCCAATCTGTAAACTTTGTTTTCTCAGAGAATTCTCTAAAATCGTCATCTCTTCCATCTCTCTATACAAAGCTGTTGTCACACTCACATATCTGTTTCCATTAACAAAAACAAAATCAATCTCTTTGTGTTTTACTCTGTTTTTGTATGTTAAGTGTAACGAAATTTCGTTTACCTTTCGATTTTCTTGTTCTTAACTTCGGTGTCTTTACAACTCATGACCCAGCCATGAGGGTCACGACCCATGTCGGCGAACTCATGGAATAAGCGGTGGAAAGAACGGAGGCTGGCCGTGGTGCAGCGGTGGCTCAGCCTTGAAACAGAGTTAGCTGCGTGGGCGAGACTATCTGCGAGCTCAGCACAGACGAGGTTCAGGTGGAAGGTTTCATCTCCTGTGACGATTTTGGTGAGGCCTTCTAAGGAGAGAGAGTGGTCTCGGAGACTGAGGAGATTAGAGTCAGTGAGAGAGTAAGTGAGGTGGAGGAGTTTGGTCATGACACGTGCCACCTCGAACGATAAAACTCCGACGGAGGAAGTGGTGGTGGTAGTGATCGGAGGTGATGATCGGAGGGGTCGAGTCCGAGAAGCGGATTTGGATGAAATAGCGTTTTTGAGTTTTATTAGGAAAGTTTCGAGAGCCATTGTGGTTTAGGAGCAAAGCAAAGGAATGATTGATTTGAAGAAGTAAATGGAGGTAGTGAGATAATGAGAGATATAATCTATAGTTTCTTCTAGGGGACTAAAAAGTTGAAAGTGTGAATGGCTCGTGGGGTGTTCAATCCATCATTACACTTTAGATTTTTTTTTAAAAAATTTAAAATTTTTTGGTATCAGAATATATTATTTATGGAAATAATGGGTTTTGTTATTCGTTTACATTATTTAAATGATTGGGAGGAATGTAAGATGTGTATGTCAACTAGAGTCCTCTTCAGCAATTCCTATTCTATTTATTATTCTTTCATTATCCATATGTACACATACATTTTCTTGCTTGTGAGTGTGACCAATATTTTATACTAGATTTGTTTCTTTTTACAGATATCTGTAATCTTTTTTGGTCAAATTCTATCTAAAAGATAGAAAAAATAATAATAATAACATTGTAAAAACCCCATGAAAGAAATCTAATTTATAAAAAGATGGTTGTATCTATTTGTGTAAATGTATGTAAAAAATTAAGAACTGCTGGTTTTATTTCTTATCGATTCATATTTTATGTTCAAACCTTCACTATTTTTATCAAACTTTTTGCCGTTTCATTTATATCTATATTTACTTAATATTTTAAATTCAAAAGATTGAGTTTTTAATAGATAGATAGTATTTATAGATCGTCAAAGTACCTGACTAATAAGGGTGAGCAACTGATCATGTAATTTGATTAAAAAAAAAAAGAGTTTTCTATAAATTCTCCAAAAATCAATAGACCCAAACCATGATCAAGTACTTTGAAAAAGAAACTATTTGACGTAAAATAAAAAAAAAAAGCACCAGATTTGTGATCATATGTAATCTAGAAAATGCTTGACAATTACACCAATCTATCAAGACTATGAATGAAGAGCTGGAGTTCGGAAATGAGCTAGGTAGAGTAAGCACATGAGGAGCAAATAAAGGCGTAACAAAAGCATTACGATAATCATAATGAGGGTTGTATATTAGTCTAATATATTAACGACAATGATAATTAAAATAAGATGGGGGATGCATGCGAATGCCAACCAATGGTAAGGCTATCATTTGTGAGGAAGAGAAATGTTGTCGTTAAATGAAGAGGCAAAATCCCATGCCTCCATTCCTTTCTCTCTCATGTTTTCATATTTTTCTTTATAAACTCTCCAAAACATTCTTGTTATTTTTTTTCCCTATATACTTGGATTTTGGATTTTTTTTTCTTTTTGGATATTTCTGTATTTTCCGGACTATAGAAACCGAATATTTTGTTTCGACGAATTTACATTGATAATTTTGGTAAGATTATAGACCGAAGCTAATATACTAGAAAATACTAAAAATTGCATTTTTGGAACTTCTTATTGAGTATTTCTTTTTCTTTTGTTTTAAAAAAAAATTGTTCGTTTAATCATAAGCCAACAAATAAAATATATTTTTACATTTTTTTCCTAGTTCGATTCTTAATAGAGCAAGATATATATTTTTTTTCTAATGGATTTCCAACGAAAGAATGCATAAGTCTCAGATTATAATGGATTTGGACATTTCTTTATTTTTCTTGACGACATAGAAACTGAATTTTTTGTTTCGACGAACTTACATTGATAATTTCAGCAAGGTTATAGACCAAAGCTAATAGACTAGAAAATATTAAAAAATGCATTTTTGGTTTTTTTCTTTTCTTTTGTTAAAAGAAATTTGTTCGTTTAATCATATAGTCAACGAATAATATATATTATTACGTTTTCTTCCTAATTCGATTTTTAGTGGAGCAAATTTTCCTTTTTCCAACAAATTTTCAACAAAAAATTGCATGAATCTCAGATTAGAACTCTTCACTTTTTTTAACCAATAAAATAAATCTCATCACCGTATAATATAAACAAAAGTGTGATAAACTCGGTGTAATATTGCCTCGTAAAAAATTATATGTGCTTTTCATGATCTGTTCTACTTTTCAGCATCTGTTCTCTACATAAACTACAAACGTTATATACATAGATTACCAAGATAAGAAAACAGTAAAATTCTAAACTTTAGAAGTTTAGTCAAGTGTATATCGATATTTGATAAGTCTCCTAATAAAAAATTTGACTTTTGTAATAAAGATAGTGAGCAAGATCTATTCATTCTCCTATAGAACGCCAAGTTTTGAATTCTATTCTGATTAATTTTAGATCTATACAGATAATTTATTTTTAAATCTCCTACTCAGACTAATCTCTAACTTTGACTAGACCTTCTAAAATCTAAAATTTCTAATCACGTCTCAGACTTTATGTTCCGGCTTTTGATAAATCAGTGACATATCAACATATATGTGTTCTTTTTTGTTCACCTTCGGATTTTCTTCTTTGTAATGCTGATTTCAGCTTTGACATACAAATTTAAAAATCTATATGTCAAAGATGATTAGTCTTACGAGAGTACTATAATTCTGTACTAAAAATCTATTATAGAAATTTCATTTACTACACGTTAAAAAAGTAGAAACTTACGTACAATTAATTTTCTCATGCTGTGTGAAGATTTTATCTAAATTTGCGTATAAACATAGAAAATATAAACATGCGTTTGCGGACAAACTATATATATAGATGCATGCATGTTCATATTTTAATAATTGTCTCAATCAACAATTATGTCCCTTTCATGAATCCATTATATACCTTTCAAACCACAAGGCATGCATCATGATCTACATTAAGAACCAAAAAGATAATTTCACAAGATTTTAGTTTCAATTCATCAGTCTTACACTACAAGCAGGTTACACCAATGGACGGATCCACTCGTAAATCACTAATATTTTGTCGGTAATGTTACTTACGGACAATAGAAAAACCGTCAGTATATAACTATTAACTATTGGTAATATATATATTACATCAATATTTATTAAAGTTAAATAGAAATGTGATCAAATTTTTAAAATGAAATTTTCATATTATTAAAAATGTTTTTATATAATAACAAAATCCTACTCACGCATCAATAGTCATAGTTTATGATTCTGTATATGCTTTTATTTTTTTTTATCCAAAGAAAATGAAGGAAATCTAGTAAAATAAAATAAAAACTTTCTAAACTAGTCGCATTGTTTTTTGGGGGGTTTCTAATATTTGCATGAACTTTTTTTTTTTTTGTCAATCTTTTGCATGAACTTTTTTATAATAAAAATCAAATAAAATTGTATTAATCCTGCTGATGCACCGGGATTTGTAGTGATTGGAGAAAGAGACATCCCGTCAAATTAGCATGAAACCCCCCGTACACACATTACACATTACATTAAAATGTGTGTATTTATATACATGCATATCTTTAGATATCCCACTTGCTTAATTAATCTTACAAATGTACATAAATGGTCAATTGAATACTTTCATACTTTGAAATTGCGGAGTTGAATGAGAAGGAAGCTTCGTGAGAGAGATTGGGTTATGAGAGATTTGAGGACGCATCCCTAAACAGCGGCATTTTTGTTTGCTTTGACCCGATTCACGATTTTAGTAAAGCCTTAACCTTCTTTGATCATCTCAAGTAATTTGTCTGCCATCATATAAGTGAAATTTTACAAGAGAAATAAAGAACAGTTAGATGTCTTAAAACGTGTTTCATCCAAAACAGTCTTCACACGACGCAAATTTTATATACGATATTGTGGACCAAATAAACATAGATTTTACAAATAAGTCCACTCTACACATCATCGATTCCACAAAATCTTAATATATTTTTCTAATATCTGTGGTGTAAGATATCGCTAGGTCTCTTTACGTACCACATTCACTTTTAGTCTTTACCTGCATAAAATGTGAATAAATTTAGCAGTGTTAGTAACATTTACTAATTATTTAATGCGATAACACAATGTTTTCTAATGAAAACCAATAAACAACAAATTTGTTCAATCATACGTAATAATGTATTACTAAAATCATATATGTCATTCATAGAATTAACGGGAAAATAAGTATAAGACATTACTATAAAGATGTTTTTTTAAAACGAGGTGTGATCCAGACTATTACCATCCGACTAATCCCTCAAGGGTGAGAGTGTAACCCTCGAATAGCCCACTCACCAGGTTTTCTAATGGGTTTAAAGCATGTCACTATTTCGACTCGCCTAATGGAGTGATTTAGTAAATTTCGTGATTGAGGGAAATCGATCCCTAACCTAAATCTACAGGGCAACTCCTCCTCAAATGAAAACTATTAGACTACTACCACTTGGTTTACTATAAAGATGTTCTAGATCAATATGGTGTATTGACAGATTTTCCTTGATATATAACATGAGAAGGCTGAAAAAATCAGACACAACTTTGCGAGATATGGCCCGGGAGGAACGTCAAACGGAATTAAGAAATATATCATACCAATCCTTTTTTTGTATCTCAATAATTCTTAAAAAAATTATGAGAATCGAAAAAGCTATATAAATCGTGAGATTTTGAGATGATTGCCACGACTAATAAGTAAGGTTAAAAAAATTGATGGAGGAATTTTGGGATGTAGAGTCAAACGGAAGCGGACCCTAAGAAAATTAGCACTACTCTAAATTCGCCAATAATTACTAAGTTAATGTACATAATGAAATTTACTAATACAATCGACTTCGTTAGTCAACCATTTTAACTTATACTCAACCAAATTAGTTCTTTCTAATTGAGGGTTGTTTATCCATTTGGTTTCAACCCATTTTTTCATCTAATTTAAATGCTATATTATTATTTTTAAAAATATTTACGCATTAGTTAACAAAACGATAAAAAATTTTGTGTTGGTGTAATTATGTTTCTTGTAGCATATATAAAAGAAAATTTATGAGAAAAGAAGAAATAAATAACATCAGACCAAACAAAAAAAAAAACATCAAAGAAGAAAAGAAAAGAAGAAGTAAAATAGATTCAATCCAATCATAAAATGATCTAAGAGAAAGGAGGCAAAAGGGGAAATCGCTGACTTGCAACAGTACAGACGCAGTCACGCTGCTAAGCATATCACCAACATTCTCCTTCTGACTCCAATTATTTGTTCTTCCATTCTTCTTCCTAATCTTTTAATTGTTCACATATTTAATGTTATCTTTTTGTGTGTAAATGGTAAACTTCAATTAACGACAGTTTGTTAACCCCTCCAAAAAAAAGAAAAAGATAAACTATTATACAATGTTGTTTTATGTCTCGTTTATTTCGATATCCTATGAAGGAACGATCAACTTTTGTGTGATGAAAAGGAAAATATACAATTCTAAATTCTGATGCAAAACAAAGATAGAGATATCAAAATGTCAAATGAGAATTTGTAGAACAACATTAAAAAATAGTATAGCCAACTAGGGATAGATTGGCAAAAGATGTTCTATAAACACTTGTCTGGCATTTTGATATCTCTATATCCATTTTTGGGGTTTGTGCCGAGTTTACAATATTCCCACCGGTGGAGTGGGTTTTCAGAATTGATCCATAATTTCTCCAAATCAAATTTCAATAACGGAAGAGATTCTAAAAGAGAGAAGGGGTTAAAGGAACCAAAAAAAGGTTGTGTAAGTAAAATGATGTTACTTTGGTAGACATTCGAAAGTGAAAACAAGATTGGAGGTGGAAAGAGACAACATGTTACTATGATTGTGTTTCATTTTATTTTTTTAAACTAAAACTTTTCTTTTTTTGGTCAACTAAAACTTTTTTTTTTTTAATCACCAAACAAACTTCGATCATTAAATAAAACTTAACCAACATTGTCTTCCTCGTTTAAGCAAGGTGAACAGAGAAAAGAAGATAGAGCTAACTTAGCTAATCGATCTGCCTCACAATTGGCTGATCGTGAGATATAGATGAAATCAGTGATCTCAAAATCCTTTTTTAGACATTCAATGTCAGAGAAAATACCGTAGATGCTAAAAATCTTGTCTTTCGAGTTTATGGCCGAGATGGTGTTCTTCGAATCAGAGCAGATTCTCAGGTTTCTCAGTCCCAATTGTTTTGCCTTTCGAAGCCCATACAGGATCGCTAAGGCTTATGCGCTGAGGGAAGATTTCACGAAGGAAATCGAGTCTGAGCCCTTATCAATTGAGTTTTTGTCTGCGTCCGTGATGCTCCATCCGATTCCGGCAATGGTTTTTCCTTCCTTTCAGGTTGCGTCCGTGCAAAGAATCGCTAAATTGGGGTTAAAATCAGCTCTTATCTTAATCGATGGTCGAGGAGCAGGGAGGTTAGATTGAGCTTTCTCCTATTCCGATGCGTTTTGAATTGCTTTCGTAATAGTTTCTTCCACTGATAAAATTCTGTTTTCGAAAATTATTTTGTTCCTTTGAGTCAACTAAAAACTTTTCTAATTTACTTTTTTTTGGGTACCATTTTGAGTGAGAGTGGTGAGTATGCGCACGTGTATGCTCTTTGTGTGATGGGCACAATTATCACTCCCTTATCAAGCCTGCCCTTTTGATTTTTACCATTTTATAATCTCATTTTCTCACCATTCCACTAACCCACTTGCAACTTAGAAATTACCATTCAAATTTCTTTCTTCTTTTTTAAAATTTTCCATTTGATAAATTATAAAATACTCAAAATTAGACAACAGTTGTAATTAACTGTCCAGATCTTAGAAAAGCTGATGATTCAAAGTAGACATGAAACAAACAGAGAGTGGAGAAGAATCTTAACATAATCTAAATGCCACAAAACATCAAAGTTCATGATTGTGTTACAGCATCTGTACAACATATTAAGCAACTCTGCTTTTTTTTCTTTCTTTGTCGGTCCACGGATGAACAACGCATTACGATCTGCCTTTTTCTTTGATCTTTCACAAGAAGCTGGTTCCGACAGAGAGGTCAACTAAATTCGAGAGAATCACAGAACGGGTTGTCCCAATCTGGTGAGCAAGTTCAAGCTGTTCCTCCAATGGAAGCATCTCGTAACTGCAAAAGTTTTCAAAACCATGAGGATATCGTGTGATTTTCGAGTATTATCCTATGTTCTCTCTCTACTTTGAGGTCCATTGTCATATGGCTATTACTACTTGTTGAACAAATAGAATGCAGAAGAAAACTTACTGGCATAGTAACTCGCAGTCGATTATGCTGTCAGGCCCAGATCGTCGAGCCTTCCCGCTTGAGCGGAACTGACGGAAAGAGCGTGGGTTCAGACCCGCAACATGAAGAACAGCATCCACGAGCTTTTTCTGGAGAGACTGTAACCTCCGGAATGTGACTTCATCGAGTGGAGCAATGCAACCAAAACTGCCGTCTAGAGTACCAAATAACGAAGCAAAGCGATTTGTTTTATCTGCGCCAGAAGAAACCATCTGCAGACGTAGGAACTTTGTCACATGGGCACCAACGTGAAATTCCGCCCTTGAAAGAAGTTTCTGACCCTTCCAGCTCTCAGCCACCTTTGGTGCAAAATAGAATATCTGTCGGGGAGCAGTACAAAGTCAATTTAAGAGTTAGGGTATTTCACAATATTCCATCACATACATATAAGTAAGGCCTGATCTCATCACGTACACACTAAAGGCGATAAGAGAGAGAGATGCTAACCTGGACATTCTTTTGTTCATCGGAGACAGCCAGGCTAAGCGTACTTCCATCTATCAAGAACTCGGTAGCAAAACAATCGAGGGATCCAAAATCTTTGGCTAGTAAGCTAAGTTGGGACCCTTGTTCCTTCCAGCTAAGAAAGTATATGCTTTTGTGAATATCACCGAGAAGGATGAAATTCTTTACCTGCAAGTAAAGAAAAATTACCAAAGTCAGATCACGCAGAAAAAAACTGATCCTCAGAGCCAAGTCAGGTCAGTTTAGTGAAGTTAGCTCATAAAAGCAACACAGCACTAGGCCAACTGGCCAAGGAAGTAAAACGTACAACATTCATGCTGACTACATAGAGCGGCGGAGCATCAAAGAAGGCAACACCATTTAATTCGGTGCCATTCCATTTGTGCAAGATGATTTTAGGACCAGAAGATATTAGAAGATGACCCTGAATGGAGGCTACAGCTGATATAGCACCTTTTAGCTCCCTTGAGTAGACTTCAGTAACCTACAGAAAAGTGGCTTCACAATAAATCGAACATCCAAGATGAAAATGAAACCAAAGAAAAAGATTCACCAGGTTGTAGTCCCAACTAAACATACCACGTTTTGGGAATTATCGCCATTTTTTCCAAAAGAGAAAAGAAGCACACGTCCCCTTGCAGCAACATCCTCCCCTTGGACATAGGCAGTTCCAACAGCAAGAAGTGTTTCATTCTCCCCTGTGCTTGCATTCTGAAACACCCCAGGGAGTAAGAGAATGTGGCTTGGTTATTGCGATTAAAACAAAGAGATTTGATAGATTTGATCCCTAGATCTGATCGCAGCAATATTCTTCGATTATCATGTCATAAAGATAGAGAAGATCAACATTCTTCATGAAGGCAGAGAACATCTATATGACATTAGGAGGCTTAGTAGCTAACTCACAAGAAGTGTGACAACTCGCACAGTCAGTGCATGTTCTGAGCTCTGCATTGGGATAGTGGCTTTAGTTTCCCAGGGGCCACCAGATCTTTCTGGTTCCAAAATTCGGATTTCAAATTCCTCTACGGTGTATGTCCGTTGGAGATCATCTGAGCTGAGATTGTGGTTGTCAATCTGCTGGCTAGCTTCTTGATCAACTAGTGAAGAAAGAACTTGATTTAATGGCTTGCTGACCTTCAAAAAGGAGAGAGAAATGACATTGCTTGTGTTAATAAGATAATATAGTCAATATCAAACAATGCTGATCAAATAAATAGACAGGTAATACATAATTGGCACAGAACTTTCTTTCTTCTCAACAAACAGAAAATGACTAAATAAGCATGCAAACATTGAATTCGTTCAGGTGTTTATCTATCAAATAAAACAAATAAGTATGATCTATAAATATTACTGCAGCCAAGAAAGTCAACCAAAATCAGGTATCTGTGATATTCATGAAATATATTCAGAGGCATCCAGTTAAATAAATTTGCAAAGGGTAAATTTGATAATATGAATTAAGAAAAAATCAAGATAGCTAAAAAGGAAAAACGAGGAGCTGAGGCAACACAGTTGCCATCTCAACCACAAAAGAGTTCCAAATTTATTCAAGGCAACCAAAGATGCAATTCGGATCAGGTAGAACAATTAAGAATATATTATCATGTTAACGCACTCACCGGATATGATACTATCAGCGGGTACAAGTTCTTCTCCGCGTAGTAGGTAACTTGGTGAGGCGTGGCCTTCAGAGGAATCTAGACAAAAATATCAGGCATCAACGTGATCAGTCCTTATACATTTATTATTTTCCATCTAATCAACATAAAACAACAGTAAGCAAAGATGATTAAAAAAAAATTGGAATTTACCTTCTGCACCGGCCAATAATTATCGTAGATTGATGCTGAAGGTAATTGGCAAATCTTCAAAACTCCCTGATATAAGTGAATATGAATTATCTTGTCAAAGGAATTGATATTCTAGATGCCACAATAATAAGAATAGAAAAGTAACAATAGAAATGTGGTGGACACATTATTAAACCTGTGATGTGACATATATGAACCCGTGATTGCAATTCACATTGTGAAGAACGGTAAAGGCCGCAATTGATCCGTTGCACAGCTGAAAAAGTGATAGCATGAAATGGAGGAACTTGATTCAGAAAAACCAAAAACTTTAAACAGATTGAAATAATGCTAATCATTGCTTCAGTTCTTTGAGACACAAAAACACAAAACTCCTCTCTAGGTGAGAGTATCATACCTGTGAATGAAATCGAAGTCGCTCTCTGAACAACATACACCACCCCGGCCTTGAGCCAGAAAGAAAAAAACCCTGGTGACCACTAATATTATTGAACATGGTAATTCTTTGAGATGCAACTCCATCTGAACTCCCCTCTCTTGTAGACGTGTCCAAGGGGATGCGTAGAAATTTCAGATTCCTAAGCTTAGAACTACGAGAGGAATTTAAAGAAGCAGGATTTTCTGAAGATACACTATTCTCTGCTTTGATACTATCAACACCCTCAAATAGGTACGCATGGTAACAAAGAATTGTGCCATCAGCCAATACTGCAAAGAGAAATGGGCGTGTATGATGCCCAGACCATCTTTGCATAGCTAACTCAACGACCTTTGTATTCTTTATCTCTTCATTCCTTGACGAAGCATTATCCTCCGAGCTTTTGTTGAGTTCATACTCTACCTCATGAATAGGCATATCAGAGAGGTGGTGTCTTCCAGATGCAAATTTATCAACAGAGAAAACACAATTAAAACTAGGCACATCAAATATCTCAAGGGCACCACTTGTGTAACAGAGAACACAGTATATGTCACCCAGATCTTGAGGTCCACCATCAGTACTATCAACAGCCTCTCCAACTCCTGACGAAAGCCATGCATCAGTGCTAGCTTTCCTTAGCCATGGTTCTGGTCCTTTATCATGGTACAAAGTACAGGCTGATATCTTCCTTTTGGAGCCTTCAAGTACAGATGGACTACTTATGGAAACTGTGCAAGTCGAAGGATCTGCAATTCAAAGTTTCATAATAGACTGCTTGAGTAAAACATTCCAAGATGCTCAAGTTAATAGATTACACGATCAACTATTGCAATAAGATATTCATCTTTCCATAACATACCTCCAACAAGCAGACGAATACTGTCATCTGTCATTCTAAGTAAAACATATGGATCAGCGATTGAAACAGATGACACAGTGGAACTTTCAGAACCGGAATTGGATTCTGAATTAGGAGCTCCAAAGCTTAATTCTTGATTCATAAAAGAACCATCCAGGATACGGGCACCATGCTCAAACACCTGGATTACCCGACGTCTGAAATAGAAAGATGGAGATTAATATTACACTATTTAGTATCTCTTACTACTGAGTAAAAACAGCTCAATGACTGAAAAGAAGCCATGGATAATGCATAAAAGACAGCACATGGGGATAATAATAAAATAGATAATTGTAAAGGAAAAAATTGCTTCTATAACAAACATATGTCAAAACATGCAGCAATAACATAATATGGCAGCTAATTACCTTCCAAATAGATTTCCAGCAGCAATTGTTCTTCCCTGAACATAATAGTCAACACTCTCAGTGACTTCTGTGAGAAGGTCAGCAGTTTCAAGTACCTGAAAAGCCAAACATTGAAGGTATTTCTATGGACAATAGAAGGATCTAATGAAATACGACCAAAATACAGAAGTAAAATATACCATCGTGCGAGCCTCCAAACTTATAATCAAATAGGCATGATATTCATCTTCATCAGCAGCCATTTTAGAAGAATCAACATTATGACCACGGGAGCTCTTGTGATAAACCGTCCATATTCCTTTGCAGCCTGGAAGTTCAACCTACCCCACAAGAACATGTGGAATAGAGTGCTTAAGGACTGAAGAGACTAGGTCACATACAGAGCAATACTAAGTAAGATCGGATACATCCCCATTTTTCTACAGTGAGTCCCCCTCTAAGTTCTAACTCGTACTTTTTACATAATAATTTTCACTTTTCTTTTCTACATCACTACTAAACAGATAAATACTCCAGGGGTGGATAGTAATTGTGAAAGATATAAACCCGCGAGACTGTCCTAATAATGCCTTCTGTTCAGAGCTCACTACAAACTACTGCATTTTATATGAAATCCTATCCATGCCATAGTAATGGGAGTAAGGGTTTTTAAGCTAAAAGATCAACAAATGGATATTCCCATTCTTCTCATATACCAGAAACAATTTGAGATATAGGCATACCTCAGTAATCATTTCCGGTCTAATTGACTGCCGAAGAACACATAAGGCACCATTCTTCCCATGACCAGAACAGCACACCTAAACGCCAAAGTACAGATATTTAGTTTGGCATTTACAGTTTTTAGACAAATACGAGGCAAGCATGTCAACACTAAAAGTTGTGGAACAAAGGATTTCATTGTTAAGTAAAAGAATACTTCAAAAATAGACATTATTAAATAACAACCCTAAGCAATTTATATTTTGTATAAAATATTTCCAATGCTAGTATAATATAAGAACTTCTAAACAAACGGCTCACCAATTCATAGTTACTCTGTTTGGAAACCCCAGTGGCGTTTGCATCAGCATTAATTCTTAAGCCATACGCAAAATCTTTCACTGGACCAACATTAACTAGTGAATCTCTCACTGCAAATGAAAACGATTTCTGCATTTATTGGAAAAGAAAACATGAGAAATTTCAAGGAAAGGAGAACATAGGCTATCTAACTCTTATTGGTACAATAATACATGCTGCATAAAGGCAAACTCTTTCTTCGGTAATTAAACTACTTAAGTCATTTTCCATACAACATGAATTTCTTTAGATTGAATGTTTGCTATTGAAAGCACACACAGATAGAGAGATGGAGAATGTTCTGCGAAAGAAGCCCAATTCATATAGTAGTGCCATTTAATGATAGAGAAGAAGTGGCTTCACTGAAATTTTTCGAAGAATATGAACGTCAACAGAAAATTCTACAAAACTCTAACCAAGGCAGAACTTGCTACCTGTGCTGAATCGGAGTTATTTGGAGTTGAACCAAACAATGAAAGCTCCTCATTTCCAATTGTATCTTGAAAAGTATCAGAAGATATCCGCAAACGTTTTGCTTGATGACCCTCACCTTCAATGTCTTCATCCTGCATAAATTTAGGAAATTTTCAAGTTCTGGATAAACATTTTAAAAAAGAAGGTACTCTGACCAGCCTAAGAAAGATTGAACTATCACCTCATCTCTCAACCCAGGTAATGATGCTGCAGGCCCAGATCTACAGGAAAATTGCACCAGTAAACTGTCTCCCAACCGGCTACCTAAAAAGAAAAGGGAATTTCCAACACTAGTAATGTCCTGCAAGAAATTTGGTATATGATCTTTAGGGAATCCCTAATCGAACTGGATCCCAATTGAAGCACAAATATGCCGAAGGAACATATTGACTAACCGAAACAAGCACAGAGGCTTTTGATTTGGAAAGATCAAGTCTCTGTACAGCACTTCAAGAAAGAAAGTAGCAGTCAGTTTCACAAATTATAAACAAAATAAGTTGCAGCCAGATTTACAAGCGTCAGCAGAAATGTTTTTAAAGAAGATCAAAATATTACCGCCCATCATATATAAGAGTCAGCAGCAACAATTCCCCAGATTTCGTTGACAATAGGGCCACATCGTTTGATATCCAGGTTCCATGGGCAGCATCGAGTTCCACACTGAAATTTGATGCAGGCAGTTCTTGACTGAAAGAAATCAGACACACAAAGAGAAAGAAATATGGTTAACAGTATAAACAGAGCTTTACAATTGTTAAAAGTTGATTATAAGCTATAGGATTCTAAACTAAGATTGAGGTAACAAGATTATATCCAAAAGCAGAAAACAGGTTTTAAAGAGTGGAGAGTGTGCGATAAATCTGTACCTGCTATCAGCTGAGGAGGCATAATTGTTCAGTGCCAGAGCACAGGAGGCTGACTACAAAAAAATATGGTATCTCAGATGTGTAAGTAATTGTAGAACTTTATCTTCAATAAAATAAAAATCAAACGTGGTGGAATGGCTGGAATTTGTTGAATTTCAAACAATAAACAACCAAAAGCTAAGTAATATAAACATACCTGACTATGATAATGGATTGTATTTGCACACAACACAAGAACACCTCCGATCGGAGATGGTACTGCAAGTAGTTTGTAGGCATCATGGGGCAGATTCTGGAAAATACCAAAAGGATGGGAATAAGTATAATCAGGGACTAAAGTTTTCCGAAGGAACTTTTTCGGTAGGTTCATCTTTCCAGTATGCATAAAATAGCTTGTTATTTTAGGAACCTTTGCTAAAGAAAGATTAGCCAACCCTTTGAGCATTCTAAACAAAGAACAGAGCAGAAAAGTCAGCTGATTGAAAAGCCTAGTCATGTAACAACAGTGAAAATACAATAACCTTTTATATGACTTCAATTTCTGCTCTCAGCTTATTATATTGATTACTAGAGCAACTCAAATATTTGAATTCTTGGGAAGTGTTATTTTAAGATAGAAAGAGGAAAATAAGAACATACAATAGCTGACCAGATGACTGGGTGTTGTTTTAATGTTGTATTGATACTAAGGGCAGAAAGCATGCAAGTATGGTGCTTCCATGAAACCCTCCCAGCCCAAGTATGCTCTTCTTCCTGAAGGATGACAATTACAGGCTCAATATAACCTGAACAAGACACAAGATGCAAAAACACATAATTAAAAGAAGAAGCACCACTTTGTTTATTCACATAATGCCTATTGGGAATATCAGAATATCTAAAATTTCAGACAGCTAGCTATCGAAAAATCAAATAAACAATACATTTTCTCTTGTTTCAAACTGTCATCATGACCAGAATACATTTGTTGTCGTATTGAATCTATAACCAACAACTTAGTAAGCTAGATCCATTCAAGGAAACAAGATTCAATGCAATTTTAAATGAAAGTTGAACAGCTAAGAAACAATCATCATAATATATAGATCATAATATATAGATGATTCACTACTGATTCATAGATATAACGAGAACTCCATGGAGAAACCTTGCTTGCTAACCTACCATGTAGAAAAACAAAATCTTTGACGTGTTTCATTTCCAGATCACGCAAGTTGATTATGTAAGATGATTCAACTCGAGCAGAGACTGTCCCTCCAGAACTGAACGCATCATCATCTCCAACTAGTCCAGAGCCAACCTGAAACACAAAGCATAAAGCTCGTAAAAGAAAAGATAGAAGGTTGGAAACTTGTAGCAGATGAAGTGACAGTTAAAATGAAGTTGATCAAGGATGCCAAAAAATAAACCTGGGAAGCCTTGAGTATGATCATCTGCAAACCATAAACAAGGACGCCGCCACACCTGCCTTGAGGATCCGCTTTTACCAAGGGGCCTCTTGGAAAAGACTCTCTTCCTCTTTTCAGATGAAGCCAATCTGGACCCTCAAAACAATGCATCGAACTGAAAAGGAACCACATATATTAGTATTTGTTGAAGTCAAGTATAGGAGCCAATGCTACATAACTTGGATAACTAGAAGAAACAACCAGACAAAGACAATAAGAATGCTTCAGTATAGGAGCCTACATAACTTGCATCGCTAGAAACAATAACAATGCTTCAGTATAAGAACAAATTTGAGAAGTATCCAACAGTTAAAACAGCAGCTGGACACAGAACATCTCGTATATAGGTCAAAAGAAACAGTCCGGATGCAATCAAGCGAGCAAATGCAATTCAGAGGAGACAGAGCTGAAACTAAAGCTGAATTCATTTGTTTATCGACCAAAACCAACGAAAGAAGAACACTCTTACGTCATTCTAAGGCCGTGAACTGAATCATCAAACTCAAGAACCGAGATTTTGGCGTCACGGAATGTCAATACGATCGAATCTCTCCCTTTAAAAGAACTCCCACCTCCCATAGGTAGAACCGCAATTGACTCAACGTTACCGTGCAACCTACAATCCAATAAAATGCACAGCGTCACTTGGAAATCATTGGAGTAATTTAGGTGGTATTTGTCTACAAATACGTACCTATAATGGCACACAAGCTCGAGAGAAACAGCAGAGACACCATCCATAACTCCACCGCGCTTAACAAGCTTGGGAATCCTCAACTCCTGAGTATTTCCTTCCTCTTGAGCCCTAACCACGTACACCTCAAGGATATTTCCGGCGGTTATAACGACGTTGGGCAATGGACCGATACCTCGCTTAGGATTAGGGCACTCGGATTCAAGATCATCATCGCCGGAAACAATCGGAATCTGTAGCGTTGAATCGGAGAGAGAGTGGGTGATATAGCCGGAAGCACAGTTCTCGACGCCGGTTGGCCAATGCATCATCTTGAAGGCCGCGAAACTCATCTTCTCTACAGGAATCTGGGATTCAGAGATTCGAATTTTCAGATGGAGTTGAGAATTGAAATTGAACTAGATTAGGAAGCGAGTGAGCAATTAGTAGGGTCTCGATTTTATGAACATTAAAGAACAATCCTTAAACCCACGGGTTTTAATTTTAGGTTTTTTGGATTTTCATTTTTTTCTTTTTTTTGGTCACTCAAAGTACTCATAATCATATAGTTCCCAAATTAGAATCCATTACAAAGCGCGTTAACCGAAATTTAGCTTGCTCAAGTAAACCGTTGGAAAGTTAAAAACATGTGATTGGGACTTAGTCCATGATTGGCTCCATCTCAATTTCAAGGCTTATGAATCAAAACACTACTACTTTGGCTTGGCATCACCCTCTACGAGTTGTGGAAAGAAAGGAATCAACGCTACCATCAACGCGCAAGCTTACCACCACATATACTCCTCGTTATCCATACATTCCGGAACAGAACCTCATCATTCAGTCCACAAAACCCGCAACTCTCGAGCTGGTTACTTCAGTTATGGTTCCATCGAACCTTTCCAAGAGATCCATAAACACCTAAGTCTCCGCACAACATCTTCAACATGGCTGGAGAGTTGATTTCAAGTTAGTTTCCAGAACGATTATATTAAGTGCCAATAAAGTGCTGTATTTTATTAATGTACTTGATAGGGAGCAAAATGATATCCAGGACTAGGAGAAAACATTAATTAACTAGAGTATTCGACATCAACCCATCATGCTCACCACCGTGTCTGATTCAGATCCAAATCATTAATGGTCTGTTTCATATTCCTATTACTTATAATTTGATCTCGAATCTTATTATAAAATCAGACGATTTTATAGGCATGAATGACATCAGATGATTCATCGTTCGTCTTAACAATCTCGACCCTACAATTAAAGATCTTTGAGATACTGCTCAAGAACACAACCAAAATCTTGAATATCACTTTTATCATTACGAGAAACTTGAAGTTTTACCTTTAACACAATCGAACATAACCCTCTTTCATCTCCAACTCTTTGTTCTCTTTCCACAGTTTCTTCCTAGTCTCAGTTGCTTTGGCGATCCTCTGTTCGAGAAACGTCTCTTGGTTTACCATCTTCTTGGTCTTGCCATCACCGAAAACATCTTCCACTTGGACACAACCTTGTTCATCGCTTCTCTCGATGGCCACAACTCCAGCTTCGAGTCATACAAACCGTTGAGTACAACGACGGGGAAGTCACACAGTGTTGCTAACTATTTATTGATGCAAAAACCCTGATTCGATCTCAGAGGAAAAATTGAAATTGGAAGATTGGGGAGGACAGAACAGCACACCTAAACCCCAAAATACATATAGTGAAGTGACTCGCGAAGGATTTTAACGAACTCACACGGGTTTTAATTTATTTTTATTAGGTTTTTGTTCATTAAAATGTCCATTTAGTCTTTACTATTTATTTTTTTATTTTATTTTTTTACATCTTTTAATTTATTTGATCAAAGGGATATAAATGAAAAAACTCTTCAACTATCAGCCAATCTATTCTAAACCCCTCAACTAAATTATACAAAAAATTTCTTTAAGTAAGAGTTTTTAACGAAAAAAATCATTAGAGTAATGGTCAGTTTATTTTTAAAACTCTCAAATAAATTATTAATAAGAAAGCCCTTCAAATATTGATTGATATATTTTATACCCCTTCAATAAAGATCTATAAAACAAACAACTTATTTCGTCTATGGTACCGTCAAAATCCTAAACAACTGTCATCGAATCGATATTCTTATATTTTGATTTGTTTGTATTTTGGTTTGTTAAAAAAACGATATCTATATTTTTTTAAACACAAGAGAAAGCATTGTTTGTTTAAAAATAATATTAGTAACGTGATGCAATCGATTGAGTATCTCAAATGATAAATCAATATAACTAAGATATCGCATCCTACGCTAATTAAAACAATGGAAATGGACAAATTCATATATAATTTTAAGAATTAAATGCATCTAAAATAAAAGAGAAGCATGAGAACGAATGACGGTTTCTATTTTACAGGATTTTGAAATTCTTGAATTGGCATTAGCGACTTTTGAGTATAAAAAAAATACACATATATCGTTTTTTAACAAGGAATAACACCAAGTATCGATTAAACGAGATATGTTTAACGAAATTATAAATGAAAGGGGTTTTCCACTAAAATATCTTACTTGAGAGAAAGTTTCATTAATAATTTAGTCGAGGGTTTTTAAATATACCGAATAGCACTTGAGGGATTTTTTTATTAAAATCTCTTACATGAAGTTTGTTTTGCTAATAATTTATTTGAGAGTTTTAAAATAATCGCTGAGAATTTTTTTTTATATTAAAAACCCTTGATATTAAAAGTAATAATTACGATACAATTTCTGCCTACACAAATTTCTTAACCTTGATTTTACAAAACTAAACAAACTTTAATTTTTTTGTCGGACTAAACAAACTTCTTAACCTTGATTTTATACCGGCAAACTATACAAACTTCTTAACAGTTTAACAGTTTCAAACTTCCAATAGTACTAAATAGAATTTATTGGTTTGTGCATATTTTAAGTTTTTAACTCATATGCAACACAAAAATTAGAATTATTAGAATTATTAGATTTTTTAAAATATTGTTTAATGAATTTTAAATAATAATTGAAATCTGGTGTAATTTTTAGTAACTTTTTATTTTATTTTAATAGATTGATTTCATATAGAGATGAATTATTTTAATAAATTGATTTCATAACTTTTTGTACTTCTCTTTTAATAGTATAGAGATGACTTATTTATTTTTAAAATAATTATGTCATCACTCAATACTACAATATTTGTTTGTTTGTTTTGTTTTTATATCAAAACGTAAGATAATACTGTTCCCTATTACAATATTTGGTACACTCAATATTACAATATTTGTTACAATATGTTTTTTCGATTTAAAATAACTTTAATAGTTTAATACAATCAATTCAGTAAAAATATGACAAATTATTTTTAATCGAAAAAATAAATTAAATTTTATTAGTTTAAGAATAGATTCTCAGAATATTCCGATAGCAATTGAAATAAACTTTTACTAAGTTAAAGTTAGGTTTAAATTTGTATTGCTCAGTTAATAAATACTTGTATAATTAAGATTACTCCTCCTTCCCTATATGAACTTACTAATTACATAACTCGTAAATAAAGCACTTTCAGGAAGAAAAAAAAAACTCGTAAATTGGTTAGTGTTTTTTAAGTAAATTTGATTTTATAATTCATAAAATATTTACATTGTTGTTCTTTCCACGCTTGTCTCTCTCTCTCTCAAACTCCCAGATCTTCTCGATTTAATTAAATTCCTCTTCAAAGCAAAAGCTTCTTCGATCTTCCTTGTCTCGGTTTCAATTATAAATGTAAGTTTTACTCTGATTGATTCCTTTCTCCATCGATCTCAAACTAGATCGAAAATTAACTAAAGAGATCGATAAACAAATCGTAAAAATCGAAACTTTCATTGTGATTTAGCGGAACCCAGTTATGTAATCCTTCAATGATGATTGCTCTGTTTTATAGGTTGTGTGCATAAAAAATCATGACTTTAGCTTCTCCTCGAGTTTCAAATTCAAAGACTGTGTTGTTTCCTCAAAAGGTTTCTTCAATTGCATTTGCTATTGGTGGATTAGCTTCTGTCGTCATCTTCGCTTCTCTGCTTCCTTTCACGTATCCTATCGGTTCCTCTGTTAGTGGGTACTTCTACGGAACAGAGACCACTCAAAATGTTCAATTTCACTATAGTATCGATCCTGATTCTAGCTCAGACTCACCGCCATTGAAACAAGATAGTGATGATAAGTTGCTTCCTAAGGAGCCTCAGGATTCCAAGGATTTGAACGATGTTAGATTTGGTGAAGAAACCAACTCAAGCAAGTCTTCAAATGTTTCCACGGATGAAGAAGCTACACAAGATCCAGTAGAAACAGGTATTGTTAAGTATTAATCTACAACTAGTTTCTATTTTAATAATGGCTTAAGTTTCTCTAATTGTAGATTAGTATGCCAATTTATGTATGGTAAGTTAATTAGCTCTTTAATGATGCATTTGACTTTATTACACTAGGATGATCCTTAGTCGTAGCCCATTCATTGGCAAAAGACCAATGCTACTAACTAATGATGCTTTTAACTCAAGTCCTTATTCTGGAATCTTAATAAGCTTTGGACTATATAGATAAAGGTGCCTCCTTTATAATAATTAACTTGATTTGGCAAAAGATAACTGCCGGTTAACTTTTGGTAAACAAATAGCTGGTGATTGTAATAGTATCAGACAATTATGTCTCCTTCATGTCTTCTCTCAGGATCTTAGCTTTTTTCAAATTGTGTTATCACTTTTCTTAATGAAGCTTTTCTGATTTGCTTTGACCATTTTGCAGAATGTGATTTATATCATGGTAACTGGTTTTTTGATCCAATGGGACCGTTGTACACGAACAACTCTTGTCCTCTTCTGACACAGATGCAAAACTGTCAGGGAAATGGAAGACCTGACAAGGGGTATGAAAACTGGAGATGGAAACCGTCTCAGTGTGATCTTCCACGGTTTGATGCCAAGAAATTTCTCGAGCTAATGAGAGGCAAAACACTAGCTTTTATAGGCGATTCAGTAGCTCGTAATCAGATGGAGTCCATGATGTGCCTTCTTTGGCAGGCAAGTGTTTCCTTATACTTTGTGTCATTATATAGAGTTTCTTTCTGTTTCCAAGAGTTTATTTTGTCTGTATGATTAAACTTTTATGTGATGTTGTTTGTAGGTAGAAACTCCGGTCAATCGTGGGAACCGAAAGATGCAGAGATGGCATTTCAGGTCATCATCAGTAATGATAGCTCGGATGTGGTCATCTTGGCTCGTCCATCAGTTCAATGAACCGTTTGGTTTTGCTCCAGAAGGTGTAACCAAACTCAAGCTCGACCAACCCGATGAGCGCATAATTGAAGCTCTTCCAAAATTCGATGTGGTTGTACTTTCATCTGGTCACTGGTTTGCAAAACAGTCTGTCTACATTTTAAATGACGAGATTGTCGGAGGCCAGTTATGGTGGCCGGACAAATCAAAATCCGCAAAGGTCAACAACGTCGAAGCATTCGGGATCTCTGTAGAAACAATCCTAACTGCAATGGCCAAACATTCAAACTACACGGGTCTGACCATCTTACGTACTTGGTCGCCTGATCATTATGAGGGAGGTGCGTGGAACACCGGTGGATCGTGCACAGGTAAAGTAGAGCCGCTTTCTCCCGGGAAGTTAGTTAAAAACGGATTCACAGAGATGATGCACGAGAAGCAAGCAACAGGGTTTCACCGAGCTGTGGCGGATGATAAACTCGGGAATAGATCGAAAAAGCTGAAGCTAATGGATATCACGGAGGCTTTTGGGTATCGCCATGACGGTCATCCTGGCCCGTACAGGAGTCCTGACCCGAAAAAGATCACAAAACGTGGACCGGACGGTCAGCCTCCTCCACAGGACTGCTTGCATTGGTGCATGCCGGGGCCAGTGGACACATGGAACGAGATGGTTCTGGAGATTATAAAACGAGATTTGGAAGGCAGACAAAGTACACCATCATCTTGATCTAGGAGCAAAGAGATATAATTATATATACGTACAAGAGAGTTTATTCATACCACGGATTAGTTGATTTAAGGATTTCTAATTTATATTCATACCGAATACTCGTAGGTCTGTCTTTTTACATACAATGTTTTTTTTACATACAGTGTAACGTAAAAGCAAACATAAGAGTTCTATTTATTATATCAAGTCATAATTTTTGTTTCTAATCCCTTACATGACGAAACGTTACCTTAAATTTTGTTGTTTGTTCACGCATTTGCATTCCAATGTTGTTTAAGACAGTCACGGATAATGCTTTGGACGTCAAAGTCGACTTATTAATTCATATTTTTGTTTTTGTTAAGGTTGAAAGGACTGCCTGGCTCTTGTAGCTCGAGTGGTCAGCGACGGCACTAAAAGTGCAACGCGTGACGTGTTCGATGCTCGAGCAAGGCAGAGAGAAGAGAGAGACAGCAAAAAAAAAAAAGACTGGCGATTAATATATGAGGTATTCTAAAATATCTCTTTTTTATAAAAAACAAAATACTGGAAAAAATGAAAGTGGACGGAAGTAGTACCTTTCAGTTATTTAACAGTTTTCTTAAGAGTAAAACAAAAAGATGAACAAAAAAAAGACAGAGAACCAATTTTAAGTAAAAAAAGGCAAATATTCTAGAATTCATTTGTCAAAAAATAATTTTTTTTGTCAACGTGAAAAAAAAAAGATTGTATCTATTTTATCTTAATTTTTCGTAAGATAATTCTACGTAAAATTCAAATCTTCTCACTGCTATTTCATTTATGGTTAGCTACTATGAAATAAGTGATAGTTTATACTATTTAAGTTTTAGCTCATAATTTTTCATACACCAATATCAGATAATATAAAAGTGCTTATAAAGTGGAAGAACTTTTTAATTTAAGACCCAGATAATACTTGTATAATCTTCTAAATAGAAGAAAATATATAGAGAAAAAAGGAAATATTTTTTTGATTAATTTAATAAACACTACAAATACTTGACGTAAATTGATTTTCATGTAAGGAAACTTGAAGAACTCGAAATATAAAAATCATAATTCATATTTAAATAATAATTTACATATATTAATTTTAGAATTAGTAACTAAACTTGAGAAAATTTTATATTTATACTAAATATCTTATAAAAAGAAACGGATAGAGTTTATATTATTAGTGGAAGACATTTCAAGGTATTGTACTTTTATGTAATCTTTGTGAATTGAATGACCGTCGGGTAATGATAGTTGGAGTTTTCACTCGGGTCTATGCAAATATCCTAGCACGTTGTAATACTTAGGGATCGAATCCACGAGAATCAATTGATACACTACAGACTACAAAGAATGATTGAGAAACTAAGATAAAATAAAAAGATTGGTTGTAGAGTAAACAAGAGAATAAAACTAACGGTTGTAATTCAAGAATTAAAAGACGCTAGGTTTCAGGGAAATTCGCAGGAAATCACAAATCAAGAATCAGACAATTATTCAGGGAATGAATTAAACACTAATCTCGAACTCAAACAGAATTGTATAATCAATCCACTGTCGTGGCACCAATTACTTTTTCTAGCAACCTAAAATTATAAACTGTCGTTTGAACTTAGGATTCTAGACAAGCATTATAACAAGCAGGTTTAATCTGTTCACGAATTGCCTTAACATCAGCTTTCGTTGGCTAAGTACAATTCGCTCTCCTAATGTTCTATCAAGCAACAAATAAGCTTTTGGAGAATATGCTAAACCCTAAATCAGAGACTAAGTGATCAATTTAGTCTAAGCAATGAACACAACAATAGGTGAAGATATCAATAAATAAATTCCTATCTATGTCTAATTCAGTGATTCATGAAATTCCTTTGAAAACCCTAAAACCTAACTATGGATCTACTCAGACATGCATACAGAGAAAGCAGAGAAAGATGAATAAAAACTCATAATCATAGAATAAGAAATTAAAAGGGTTCATAAATCTTCTCAAGATGTAGAGTCAGAGATTCTTCTCTCAAAGCTTACAGAGATCCAGAAATTGCAGAGAAAAAGTTACAGAATGTAAAAATAGAATAGAGATAAATGCGTCTCTTAAACAATGGCTTAAAACCCCTTATTTATAGTTCTAAACATGTTGGTCGAACCCTAAAGAGATAAGAACAATCAGGGGAAAATCAGGAAGTTTTCCTTTTGTATTTTCTCGTTTTTGGTCTGGATTGGTCGATCTGGGTCTGCACATGTCGATCTGGATGTGGATCAGTCGATCCTGAGTGTCGTGGTCGATCTGAAAGTTGAATGCAAAAGTGGATCGATCGGTCTGAGGTCTCACTCTGCATCTGCTTCAGCTGCTGGCCAGATTGACCTGTCTTCAGTAAAACGGGCATAACTTTTGAACCACCGATGATAATGACATGAAACCAGTCCCAAATGAAAGCTAACTAAAAGAGATATCTTGTGTCCAAAATACATTGAAATCCGACATCGGAAAAGTGTTCAACGAATGGCAAACTTCTGACCCTTCTACACGATCTTGTTTCTCCAAAACCGCGTATTCGTCCCAAAATTCCAAATTCTCTTCCAATTCGCATAAAACCTATAAAGACTTCATAAAGGAGTAAAAGACTCTAAAACAAGAAGAAAACACATATAATCCTATGAAAATGATGGTTAAAAACCATCAAAACCGATATATATCAGCTAACAATGTTGTATTTCCCGTATGATTTTTGTGTACGAAGAAATATACTCTAACTGATTGTTTATACTCATTTTAATTCTCTTTCTAATTTATATGGTTATATTAATTACTTGTAAACCCAATAAACTCACTTGTAGGTCTATTTCTACATACAATGTAACTTACAATTTTTTTAGAACGTCGATAATTGGAAATCATTTTGCGTAAAATAATTAAAGGTCAAGAGATTTTTGGACACCGATGTTATCTCTTTCAAAACACGTTTGCCTAGAGTAAGCGTACGAGTTCTATTAAATCGGTTACTCCTTTGGATTTAAATGAATCTTATAGTCATAATTTTTGTTTCTAATAATCCTTCCCATGACGACATATTAACAATTTAACATAATTTGTGTTTGTTTGTTAACAGAATGCATTTAACTTCTTAAAAACTTCTCAAATATCAATATAAAGGATATTTTAGGTTGATTATTATGGAAGATCGAGTATACTGCTTCAAAAATATCTCCTTTTTAATTTTTTTTTTAAAAACTAACCAGCTAATACCTTGGAGTTATTCAATAGTTTCATAAGTATCAAATTAAAAGATGAAAACTACAAATCAACTCTAAGTAGAGATAGACAAAACATATAAGATATGAGATTCGATTTGCTCCAAAAAATTGGATATCCATAGTTTTTGGATCCGAAGCTAGTGATAAAAGTTTAGGCGCGATCGCACGGCTTCACTCGATGCCGTATTCTATGAATATATTGATTGAAAAAATAAAAGAATTTTGTCGAAAAAAGAGAGAAGTTGAAAAGGGAAAGTAAAAGTAAAAGTTGATGTGAATTGGTTCTCAATTCATGTAATAAAACTTGAAAATTTCGAAATAGAAAAATAGAAATCAAATTTAAATAATACTTCACATATACAAGTAATTTTAAAATTAGAAACCCAAACTATACAAATAAAACGACGAATGCCATAATGAAAATAAGTATTTTTCTCAGAGTGTATTACAGAAAGACAGATAAGATTTATCAATTAAATATTACATGTATCAATTTCATAATCATAATCAAACGGAAACTACCCCATGTTAGGCATTTACAACAAAGCTACTTTCTTTTTAGGTTCAAGAACAGGAGGGTCAATATCTATCCCCATGTTAGCTGCAGTTCCTGCAATGGTTCTTATAGCTGATACAATGGTTGTGCAATTCAGATCGGGCAGCTTTTCTTCTGCAATTTTGCGCACTTGGTCTATTGTTATCATCCCAGCTTTAATTTGCTTTGGATCTTTTGATCCTTTCTTAACACCTATTTCCACAAGTCAATAATTTCAAACATCACAAAACTACAACGAAGTTAAAGGATATATTGTAGATGTACATATGATTTTCTTGTCAATTGTTTTTGTTCCACGCTTTATACATAGAGCTTTAGAAGGGACACAAGTAATGATCTAGCAAAACTCAAAATATGCATGCAGCTGATAATTTCTATTATTAAAATACACATCCACTGGGTCATGGACTCATGGTACTCAATTTGGGTTGGACAAAAGTAGAATACCCACAGCCTTAAGCAACAAAAACAAAGCGGGAGGGGTCTTGAGAATAAAAGTGAAGCTCTGATAACATTAGATAGCCAGGCAAAAGATTAGCTGAAACTGATCAAGAGCCTCACGACCCTATCAAGAAGTCTTTTTCTTGAAACTGGATCTCCTGCAGGAGTAAATAACGGCAAGAGATGATGAGAAAGCTCAACTGAAAACACCAAAGGTATAAGAACACATACTATGAGCTGATGTTGATGTTGATCAAGAGTTGTGCTGAGAGCAATGATGTGGAATTGAGAAGAAAGACCAAGACACATCAGTGAAGAACTTATGTGGTTTTGGGAGTGTAGACTTTACTTGGTATGAGAAAGATGCACGATGTTGCTGGAACAAGCTGGAAGCTGTTCTAGGCGGAAAAATTATCGGCGAATGATAGTAGCTGACGTGGACTCCAGAGCTAACTAAATTAGTGACGTGGAGGTTACAACTGATGGGCCTTGGAAGACTCATGGATATAAACTAGGGTTTTGATCTTGGAAAGTATAAATAGAACTAGGTGGTGACAGAAAAACTTACGCACATAGGGTTCTATTGTGAGAGGCACACATGCGTGTGGGTGGTGTCGTCCCACCAGACAAGATGTGTTCTGTTGGTGGTTGTGGTGGAGTCCGAAAAGACAATGAGTAGTAGTCTCCTTAATTCATCTAAATAAGAGTGATAGGCACAGGTGTGTGCTAGGTATCATTGGCAATTGTATTTTGCGTTCTTATGCTAGTGAATTGTTTCTGGACTAGATCCCGGGGATGTAGGTTAACCGAACTGATATATTACAGTTTTAGTAGTTTTTAATCATCATATTAGTAGCTTTTTGTGTGTTTTCCTTGCATTTTAGAGTCTTAACAGGTTGGAACATGTCTAAAAAGCATGAAGAGGTCGAATCGGGAGCAAAGGATCGATAGACGTTTTAATCATCCGATCGATCGATCGAGATACGATCGATCGATCGAATTCCAATTCCAGCGCCACGCTTCAATCGACCAAGAAAGCAATGACCGCCGATCAACTCAATCGATCGATCGCCAACGCATAATCGATCGATCATGATGCGAGAATTCCGCCAGACAACATATGATCGATCAGATGACGATCGATCGATCACCGAACCATCCGATCGATCGGTCGTATCCCGATCGATCGATCAAGATTGACCTGAGACTCTAGATTGAACGATCGATCGATCGTACCACGATCGATCGATCACGCCGCCGACATGTTTTAGATATTTGTTTTAGACTCGCTTTGAGACATATAAAATCATAGTTTTCTTTTGTAAAGGGGACTCATTCTATAGCTTATTTTCTCTCTGAAAGGGTGAAGAGACTTGTAAAAACTTTGTTCTTGATTTTGCTTCTTCTTTAAGATTTCTTTGATGAAACTTTGTTGAATCTTGATTATCTTAAGGATGAATACCTTTCTCTTATTCTCATCTTTTCTTTGTTTCTATGGCTATATGTGAGTAGTTTTCTAGGTTGACTATGGCTAGGTTGATGGCTTAGGTTGATGGTTAGGAGTTGTGTTTATGGTTTGATCTTTGTAGATCCTTCACTCTTAGTTGTCCTCTATGCTAGATTAGGCTTGGAAGAGTAGAATCTAGATTTTAAGAATTTCACACCCGGAAGGTGTTGATGAAATTCTATAACCAAGCTATTTGTGAGCTTTGTGATCCTAACCTACGGAAGTAGTTGTTTAGGTAGCTTAGTGGTAAGTTGAGATGATTTTGAATGCTCACTAAGTTCCAAAATTGCAAACGGAAGTTTGTTCAATTTGTTCTTATTGTAGGGATTTATAGCATGGAAATGTGTAAGTCTACTTGTGATCTCAAGGCCTAGGTTAAGTTTGCATAAGTCCTTTAGACACAATGACTAAGCTAGAGTTTAAGCCATCAATTGTCTAGTCATAGTTAATCGTTTTTAGTATAAGAATCAATATCGTTTTCAGTTTTTACGTATTGCATAACACTTGTTAAAATTGAATCTTTGAATTGCTTTAACTTATTAAGTTTTCTTCATAGCTTATTGTGTTTGCCAGCTTCCTTGTGGTTCGACCCTTAGTTTACTACACTTGCACCTTGCACTTGGGGTAGATAAAGGAATTTTAAAGCTAGTTAAGAAACCTCTTATCAAGTTTTTGGCGCCGTTGCCGGGGAAGCTACTAGCCAATAGGTTTTAGAAATCGTTTAAGATTAAAGCTTTGTTTTACTTTTGTTACATACTGACTTTCTCTTGAGTTTTTCGTTTTTGTAGGTGCATGCATCTACGAAGCCAAGGAAAAGAAAACTTGCTAGAGCACAACCTTGACGAAGTAGAACGTTTGGGTAGAGAGCGAGCAAGACAAAAAAGAGAAAGAGRACGAGTTCAGCATTTATTAAGGTTAGGCATGGATCAACAAGAAGAGCCTAATGTTGGTCAAGCGCATGGACTGGGAATTCAACCTCCACCACCTGGGGGTGCACGTCCTAATGTTGCACCTAGAAGAATTGGAGCATTTGATGAACCGGGAACAAGAACTTCCAGCTTTGGTATTCAACCTCCTACTATCGTACAAAATGATTTTGAGATCAAGTCGGGCCTCATCAATATGGTACAAAACTCCAAGTTCTATGGGTTGCCGAGTGAGAACCCATTGGATCATCTTGATCAATTTGATAGGCTTTGTAGAATGGTGAAGATTAATGGAGTTTCTCAAGATGCCATCAAGATGATATTATTCCCATTCTCACTTGGAGACAAGGCTAGTCAATGGGAAAAAGACATCCCAACAGAATTTGTGGGCACATGGAATCTTTGTAAGAAGGAATTCCTCACCAAATTCTTTCCAAAGCAAAAGACGGCAAAGATAAGGAATGATATTACAACCTTCAAGCAAGGGCATAACGAGTCATTCTATGAAGCTTGGGAACGTCTTAAGAGTTACATTAGAGCTTGCCCACATCATGGAGTTGAACAAGAAGCTCTTTTGGGAATTTTTCACCGAGGATGCTTGGAAAAATATCGGACTGCTTTAGATACCGCCAGCAATGGAAGCTTCGCAAATTTAGATGTGGTACAAGGTGAAACTCTAATTGAGAACTTGGCGCAAAGTGATCAATGCTACAGAGGCGATTATGATAGATCAGTCAAGGATACAAGATTCGAAGATCAACGTCTCAAGGAGATAAATGAGAAGCTAGACCGGTTAGACAAGTCGATGCATATCCAACAAAGAGCTGTAAACTTTGTGGATATGAATGATGGTGATAACCAAATGCAAGATGGGGCGATGACTAATGAAGGTGATGGTAATGATTACGAAGAGATGAATTATGTTGGAAACCAAGGTGGATATCAATACAAGTTTCCAAATCCAAACCTTTCATACCGAAGCACAAATGTGGAAAATCCTCAAGACCAAGTCTATCCAAATGTGCCCAATGCCCAAGGTTTTCAACCAAGAAATCCCACTCCACAAGGTCAAGGGAACTTCCAAAGACCTCCATTCCAAGGAAACAACTTTCGACAAGGAGGTTATCAAGGTCAAGGAGGCTATCAAAACAAAGGCTTTACCAACTTCAACAACCAAGGGCCTTCCAACAACAACAACTACATTCCCAGACCACAATTCAACAACTTTAGACAAGGAGGTAATTCTAATCAGCCTTCTCAAGATGATGACGTAAAGAGTATGTTGAAGCAAATCTTGGAAAGACAAGGGAATGAAAAGAATGAGATACGTGATCTCAACTCTAAGTTTGAAGGTTTGACAACACATGTGAAGGGATTGGAGAATCAAATTGCCCAAGTAGCTTCTACTTCTAGGAACAATGGGAAGGGTATTTTACCGGGTAATCCCGAGCCAAATCCCAAAGAATATTGCAATGCAATCACATTGAGAAGTGGAAAAGAGCTCCCTACTAGAGTTCCTAAACCAGTGGAAGAAATGGTAAATGATAAGGCTGAAGAGTTGGATTTAGAAGCCGAGGAAAGTGGAGATGTCAACAACGAAGATGTGGTTGTGAAAGAGGAAGAGAAGCCACAAGAGGTTGAGGGAGATGTTTCAATAAAAAAGGATACGTTTGTTCCACCTCCTTATGAACCTAAGCTCCCTTTTCCCGGAAGATTCAAGAAAGAGATCTTGGAGAAACAATTTCAAAAATTCAAAGCTATTATGGGRAAGGTACAAGTGACTATACCATTCATGGATCTTATGCTTGATTGTCCCATCTACAACAAGCTTCTTAAAGACATCATGACCAAGAGGAGGATTTTTGAAGAATCAATGGTGATGGTGAATCATGAGTGTAGTGCTATCATTCAAAACATCTTACCTAAGAAGCTTCAAGATCCAGGAAGTTTTACCATTCCTTGTGTGATGGGTCCAATGTTCTTTGAGAATTGTTTGGTTGATCTAGGAGCGAGTGTGAGTCTCATGCCTTTGACGGTTTGTAAGAAGCTTGGATTAACAAATTTCAAGAAGACCCGTATTACTTTGGTGTTAGCGGATAGATCGGTGAGGTATCCAATTGGTGTTATTGAAGACTTACCATTGAAGGTTGGTGAGTGCATTATACCTACAGATTTTATTGTGCTTGAAATGGATGAGGAGCCTAGAGATCCTATTATTTTGGGAAGACCATTCTTAGCCACCGCTGGGGCCATTATTGATGTGAAAAGGGGGATGATTACCCTGCATTTAGACTCATTAACCATGAAGTTTGATATAATGGAGTCTATGAAAAAACCCACCATTCAAGAAAATGTCTTCTACATTGAGACATTAGAAGATATGGTGGATGAGTACTTGGAGGAGCTAAACATGGAGGAAGATTCTTTACAGTTGGCCTTAACAAAAGGGAATGAGGATCGTTTGATGGAAAATGAGGAAGCAAATAACTATGAGAAAGCCTTAGACTCTCATAAAAGCTTGAAAGGTGAAATTTGCATGTTTGAGAAGATAGAAGACATAACAGTTTGTGGGTTGGAAGAAGCTAGCAATGGTAAGACTAGCATGGATGAGAATTGGAGTGAGCTTAAGGCACCACATGTGGAACTCAAACCTCTTCCCAAGGGGCTAAGGTATGCATTCTTAGGTCCAAATACCACTTATCCGGTCATTGTTAATGATGCTTTGAATGATGATGAGATGGAATTGCTGTTGCATGAACTAAAAAAATATAGAAAGGCTTTAGGTTATTCATTAGATGATATTAGAGGTCTTTCACCATCATTATGCATGCATAGAATCTATTTAGAAGATGAGTCTAAATCTTCAGTTGAGCATCAACGAAGACTAAATCCAAACTTGAAAGAAGTGGTAAAAAGGGAAATCTTGAAACTACTTGATGCGGGGGTCATTTATTCTATCTCTGATAGCACTTGGATTTCCCCAGTTCATGTAGTTCCCAAAAAAGGAGGAGTAACGGTAATTAAAAACGATAAAGATGAATTGATCCCAACAAGAACAATTACGGGTCATAGAATGTGCATTGATTACCGAAAACTAAATGCATTAACTAGAAAAGATCATTTCCCTCTTCCTTTTATTGATCAAATGCTTGAAAGATTGGCCAATCACTCCTATTATTGCTTTCTTGATGGATATTCGGGGTTCTTTCAAATCCCGATTCATCCTCAAGACCAAGAGAAGACGACATTTACATGTCCTTATGGTACCTTCGCCTATCGAAGAATGCCATTTGGATTATGTAATGCACCAGCAACATTTCAAAGGTGCATGATGTCGATCTTCTCAGATTTAACTGAAAATATAATGGAAGTGTTCATGGATGATTTTTCCGTATATGGTGCCTCGTTTTCTTTGTGTCTTTCTAATTTGTGCAGAGTATTAAAACGATGCGAAGACACAAGCTTGGTTCTAAATTGGGAAAAATGTCATTTCATGGTCAAGGAGGGGATCGTATTGGGACACAAGATTTCTAAGGAAGGGATTGAGGTTGATAAGGCGAAGATTGATGTGATGGTGCACTTGCCTCCTCCAAACTCGGTTAAAGGGATTAGAAGCTTTCTGGGTCATGCGGGTTTTTACCGAAGATTCATTAAGGATTTCTCCAGCATTGCTAGGCCTTTGACACGTCTCTTATGCAAGGATGTCAAATTTGTCTTTGATGAAGCTTGCTATGAATCATTCTTGAAGCTGAAGGAAGCATTAGTAAGTGCTCCCATTGTCCAACCACCAAATTGGAACTTACCGTTTGAAGTTATGTGCGATGCAAGCGATTATGCCGTTGGAGCTGTTTTGGGGCAAAGAAATGAAAAGAAACTTCATGTCGTCTACTATGCAAGTAGAACAATGGACGATGCTCAAGTAAAATATGCAACAACGGAGAAGGAACTTCTTGCCATTGTCTATGCCTTTGAGAAGTTCAGATCTTATTTGGTGGGATCCAAGGTCATAGTACACACGGATCATGCTGCCTTGAGACATTTGCTAGCCAAGAAAGACGCTAAGCCAAGATTGCTTAGATGGATCCTTTTGCTTCAAGAATTTGATCTAGAGATAAAGGACAAGAAGGGGATTGAAAACGGAGTTGCGGATCATCTTTCAAGGTTGAGGGTTGATGAAGATCTGGCTATTAATGACTCTTTGCCTGAAGAGTGCATCTACAATGTCGAAACGGTTCACAAGGCTACAATTGAGCTAGATGAGGTTGTGGAGGAACAACTTTTCGTTGAGAAGGAACTTCATAACCGTCTCCCTTGGTATGCCGATTTAGTCAACTATTTAGCATGTGGAAGGGAGCCTCCCAGTTTAAAAGGGTATGAGAAGAAAAAGTTCTACAAAGATGTCAWTAACTACTTTTGGGATCAACCGTATCTCTATAGGCGTTGCAAAGATGGCATTTTTCGAAGATGTATCGCCGAAGAAGAAGCTTGCGGAATTTTATTCCATTGCCATGGTTCGAGTTATGGAGGTCATTTGGCTACTTTTAACACGGTGCAAAAGGCAATGCAAGCTGGTTTTTGGTGGCCGACAATGTTCAAAGATGCTCGAGAATTCATCTCAAGGTGTGATCCTTGTCAAAGAAAAGGGAACATAAGCAAAAGGAATGAGATGCCTCAAAATTTTATTCTAGAAGTTGAGATCTTTGACGTTTGGGGGATTGACTTCATGGGACATTTCCCTTCATCTTATGGCAATCAATATATATTGGTAGCGGTGGATTATGTGTCAAAATGGGTAGAAGCCCTAGCTAGTCCTACTAATGATGCTAAGGTGGTGTTGAAGATGTTCAAAACGATAATATTCCCAAGGTTCGGAATACCAAGAATTGTGATAAGTGACGGAGGATCTCACTTCATCAACAAGGTATTTGCAAGCTTGCTAAAAAAACATGGAGTGAAACATAAGGGCCACACCAACCACAAACTTCTGGCCAAGTTGAAGTCTCTAACCGCAAATCAAGGCCATTCTCGAGAAAACGGTTGGGAGATCAAGGAAAGATTGGGCAGCAAAGCTGATATGCGGGCATATAGAACCGCTTACAAGATACCCATAGGTACAACTCCTTTCAACTTACTTTATGGGAAGTCTTGTYATCTTCCGGTGGAACTAGAGTACAAAGCGCTTTGGGCCATCAAATTGTTGAACTTCGACTTGAAGACGGCTTCGGAGAAGCGTTTGATACAACTAGAAGAAGTTGAGGAGTTGAGGCAAAATTTTATGAAAACGCAAAATCTATAAGGAAAGAACAAAAGCTTTCATGACAAGAAGATCCTAAAGCGGAATTCAAAGAAGGGGATCAAGTCTTGCTTTTCAACTCGCTTGATTATTCCCGGAAAGCTTAAGTCAAGATGGGCGGGTCCTTTCGTCATTAAGAAGTTAAACCATATGGGGCTATCATTTTATGGAACAAGACTGAGGTGAATTCTGTTAAGACAGAGTGCCCTTATATGGCCGATGCTGAGAAAGGGAATACAACAACGGTTTCTCTTGACGAACCTCCCGGCCTAAAGATTCTCAACAACGCCAAGCTATTGACGCAACAAGCGCTTGGTGGGAGGCAACCCACGTAAGTATATGTATATATAGTATATTTTCTTAATTTTTCGAGTTTTCAGAATTAGATAGGATCATCGATCGATCGACGAGATGATCGATCGATCAAAACAGAAAAACAAAAACAGAGTACGATCGATCGATCGTGAAGTTATGGAATCGATCGATCGGATATGTAAGAAAGGCTTTAAAATAAACAATCGACCGATCGATCGATCATTATCCCCCAAAATCGAGAATCTCATAAAAATTTCCAAAAACCCTAACTTCTTCAATTCTCAACGGATTTGAGTGATTTTGGGTCCATCTTGATCGGATTTTTCCCTCTTTTCGATTCTAGTACTCGCTCAATCGATCTACAAAGGTATGACCTTCGATTTTCAATTTTTCGATTCGATGTTCTTGAGGAAAAATGAGAAATTTGGGTTTATTTTGATTGATTCTTGCTGCTTTTCGATTGTGATTCGAAGCTAATTCTGAGCATCTACATACCTTATTTTGTAGATTTCGTGTTGAATTTCCGTTAGGATTTTTGAGAAATTGATTAGTGTTTTTGGATTGCTTTTGGATTGTTTGTTGATTTCTGCAGATTATTAGGTTGATTTCGAGCCTAGCAATGCCTTCAATTGACGATTTTATGATAGATTTAGAAATGGAAATTGTTTGAGAAATCGAACGAGAACGTTCGCGATTAAGGAAGTTAAACCCAGAAATCGCGAATGTTCTCGTTCGATTTCTGGGTTTATGATCGATCGATCGCCTATCCATGATCGATCGATCATCGTTCCTTCTCAAACCAGATTTTGCGCGTGATCGACGTCGTAGTTATGATCGATCGATCGATCATATGTCAAATTTTCTGAATTTTTGTTTGTTTTGGATAATCATCAATATTTGCATTGCTAATTTCGTTTTATTTTTATCTTTCAGGGAAATGGTTAAAACAGGTACTTCCGTCAAAAAAAGAAGCGCTGAGCAAAGCGGCCATCCACATCCTATGACCCAGGTGCAGAAACTGACAGAGCACCTTGGCCTAGGCCGGATGGCACAGTGATGGATGGGCCAAACGTTCAGACGATACCGCGCATGACTGTAGCGGATCTGCAGAGATTACCGAGATACACAACGCGCTCGCAGGGGTATTCATGGGATTGTTGGAACAGTTGCTTCTACAACGGTCTTCTGCGGATTGAGATGGCTCCAACCAAGTTCGTCGATGCTGGTACTCTGCAGAAGATGGGGATTATGGAGGACGTTTCTAGTATGCTGACCAACATGGGTATAGGCCATTTCGCGAGCCAAAAATACCCATTATATCCAGAGTTGGTTCGCCAATTCCTTGCCTCAGCTGAGCTGTACTACAAGGATCCTGAGAATCCCAGAGCGAGCCAGGGGACACTCACATTTCTGTCGAGCGGTTTTCTGTACGAGGTATCGATCAGAGATCTCTGCGGTATTTACAGGTTCGATAAGACTCCGCAGGGCTGTAGCTTTCTTCCCTGGGAAGATTGAGGAGTAAGCTTTGGGGTTTGATTGGTAAAGGAGGATCGTGGCTTTCACGCGAGTACAAGCTTACTCTTATCAGAAACCCAGTCCTTCGTATTGTAGCCAAGATCCTGGGGCATACATTTTGGGCTAAGGAGGAGACAGGTTCGTTGAGGTTTGATGAGCTGATTATGTTGCACTACGGCTCCCCTCAGTATTTGTAGAAGCATTTATACTGAGCCTCCTCCAGCTATCTGTGGCACCAACCTTGGTCGCCTCAGAGAAAATTTCGTGCTCGAACACTTCGAGACGGAAGGTGGAGTCTATCGGGAGTCTCTTAACCCCAATCTTCATACACGCGGGATGATCTAGAAGAAGTAGATGGCGAAGAGACCATATAGACGAGGCCTACCTCAAGAAGCCAGATTTTCTTTCCAGGCGGTCATACAGTTCACCACTGCGATGGCAGTCGCGCCACAAGTGCCCTGCCATCACCTCTCGACATCGATCTAACATCGAGTTTACTCCAGAGAGAAGCATCTGATCGAGCAGCTACACGCCAGAGAGGCAGTTCTTCTCGAGATCACSAGGCACAACAGGAGGATGCCCCCATACCAGAGCAAGGGCAGCCATCTTTTTCAGAGGGAGATGAGAGGGAGTACATAATCCCTCCTTATGCGCAAGACGATTTACCTCCCTTACCGCCGATACATCCGATGATGCACGCGGAGGTGGCGGAGCGCAACGCGAACATGCACTCCATGCAAGAAGATATGGAACGCAATGGCGAAGATACAATGCCTCGCCCACCCCGCTCGTGGGTTCGTGCACGATACCGCCCCTCGATTGTCTTGACCTTGTCATCTTTGGACAAGGGACTACGGGATACTACGAGGAGCAGACAGCGACCGGGCGTCAGGAGCAACCCAGCGGCAGCGGTGCTTCTTCGAGCGAGCATCCTTCAGTGGGAGTTATTTTTATAACCTCTGATTTTTCTTTTTCCACTTTTATTTAGTTATGTTGTATTTTTATATATTTATTCTCACACCGAGGCGATGTGAAATAAGTCTGAGGGAGAATCTTGGGCTAATGGTTTATTTGTGTTGTTTTTGTTTTGTTTGAATATTGTGAGAAGTTTGATGTACTCTTTTTCCTGAAAAGGTTTTTAGTGAGGCATCAATTGAACTTGTTATTGATTAATGTGCTAATCTTTGAATGTATTGGAATTATATGAGATTACAACAGGAAAATTGGAAAACCCATCGTGGATCACAGCAAACAGAACCATTCCTGAGACAATTCGAACGGCTCTTCACCTTGATGAAAATGATCCTTTGATTTGGGGCTTGAGATGCATCGAACATGACACCTCCATAGAGAATCTACATATGCAGTGGTACAATTCCTTCTTTCTTCCCTTGAATAAAAAATAATTATTTTAGTTAGGGGAAAGAAGCGAACGCATTGATGGTTACACCGATTCTGCGTCTCGTGGAAATCTATATAACTAAGAAAATAAAATAGTATAAGGAGAAGACAATCGATAGAAAATAAAATGATACCTAGAAAGTAGGGAAAAATCGATTGTCTTGAAGTGAGAAAAGAAAGAGGAAAGGGATTGTATAAAGGCTGTGAACTTACGAATTCTGAGGAGTAAGTGTCGTTCTTTGATCGATAATCCCAAATTGAGTAATTTAAATGAAGAGAGTCAGTAATGAAGAGTTTGAACTTGATGTTGGGTGTGGCAGAAGGTACATTGATATCTTATGGTGAAGTACATGTAAGCAGTTTTAATTAATTCATTTCCATGTGGTTGAAGATTGTTAGCACTGCTATTACAGGAACAAGTTCATTCTCCTTAAACTTAGGATTTCTTCACTAGCTTAGCTTTTGTTTTGAGGACAAACAAAGATAAGTCTGGGGTTGATATATTACAGTTTTAGTAGTTTTTAATCATCATATTAGTAGCTTTTGTGTGTTTTCCTTTTTAGAGTCTTAAGGTTGGAACATGTCTAAAAAGCATGAAGAGGTCGAATCGGAGCAAAGGATCGTATTAGGGCGTTTTTCATCCGATCGATCGATCGAAGATACGATCGATCGATCGTAATTCCACAATTCCAGCGTCGCTTTCGACCAAGAAAGCAATGATCGCTCGATCACAATTGATCGATCGTCAAATGATCGATCGATCATGATGCGAGAATTCCGCCGTATCAACATATGATCGAGACAGACGATCGATCGATCACAACCATCCGTCGATCGGTCGTATCGATCGATCGATCACGAACTCATCCGATCGATCGGTCGTATCGTCGATCGATCAAAAGCATTGACCTGAGACTCTAGATTGAGCGATCGATCGATCGTACCACTGATCGATCGATCACGCCGACATGTTTTAGATATTTGTTTTAGACTCGTTTTGAGACATATAAAATCATAGTTTTCGACTTTTGTAAAAGGGGGACTCATTCTATAGCTTATTTTCTCTCTAGAAAGGGTGAAGAGACTTGTAAAAAACTTTTGTTCTTGATTTTGCTTCTTCTTTAAGATTTCTTTGATGAAACTTTGTTGAATCTTGATTATCTTAAGGATGAATACCTTTCTCTTATTCTCATCTGTTTTCTTTGTTTCTATGGCTATATGTGAGTAGTTTTCTAGGTTGACTATGGCTAGGTTGATGGCTTAGGTTGATGGTTAGGAGTTGTGTTTATGGTTTGATCTTTGTAGATCCTTCACTCTTAGTTGTCCTCTATGTTAGATTAGGCTTGGAAGAGTAGAATCTAGATTTTAAGAATTTCACACCCGGAAGGTGTTGATGAAATTCTATAACCAAGCTATTTGTGAGCTTTGTGATCCTAACCTACGGAAGTAGTTGTTTAGGTAGCTTAGTGGTAAGTTGAGATGATTTTGAATGCTCATTAAGTTCCAAAATTGCGGAAGTTTGTTCAATTTGTTCTTGTAGGATTTATAGCATGGAAATGTGTAAGTCACTTGTGATCTCAAGGCCTAGGTTAAGTTTGCATAAGTCCTTTAGACACAATGACTAAGCTAGAGTTTAAGCCATCAATTGTCTAGTCATAGTTAATCGTTTTTAGTATAAGAATCAATATCGTTTTCAGTTTTTACGTATTGCATAACACTTGTTAAAATTGAATCTTTGAATTGCTTTAACTTATTAAGTTTTCTTCATAGCTTATTGTGTTTGCCAGCTTCCTTGTGGTTCGACCCTTAGTTTACTACACTTGCACCTTGCACTTGGGGTAGATAAAGGAATTTTAAAGCTAGTTAAGATACCTCTTATCACGAACCCCGTTAACAAATCTCTGTGTCTTCTCGTTACTTTACGCACGTACCAATTCGTTATACTCTCTTAACATACAAACGTATAGATCTAGGACAAATCCGTTTTTTCAAAAGGTTGTTCGTGAAAGAAAAACAAACAGAGCCTCATCTAAAGCAGGGATTAAAAAATCCTCTGTTGCTGCTACTAAAACTTCTGAAGAGAGCAGTTATGTTTGGCCAAAAAGATCAAGCAAAAGATCTTTGCGATTTGACTTTGACCTTCAAGACGAAGACAGCGAATATTGTGGTCTCGATTTCCCTTCAGAAGGTCACACAGGTGGGGAAGGACCAACATATACAACACTTGGGATATTTGGTAACATCCCAAAGGGAAGACGGCAAAGAAGAACCAATGCCATTACGAGACAAGAAAGAATCAATCCGTCTTCAGGACAAGGCAATGATTGCCTCAGGTCTATGCTGTCCCGGGTCAACACAGGACCAACGACTTTCATGGAATCAGAAGAAGATCTTCCGAGTAACACATTTCTCAATGCTTGGGAAGAAAGAGATCCAGTATAGTGACCAGACCATGGAACTTTCGGTCACTGAAGAAACTTTTACAAAGCATTGTACCAATCAAATGTGATAGAAAAGTGAAGAAGTTGATAATTTAGAAACCATTCATGTTGCACATATCCTCTGTTTAGAAACCATTGTGAGCACCTGCAGTGAAAAAAAGAAACTGTAAACTACACATACAATATATCGTGCTGCAAAATGGAGGAAACTCAGAAGCAAACGTTACCTGCTAGAGAGGCAAGTGTCATATCATCTGAATATCCACCATCACGTACGCCAGAGACAACACCGTATCGATCTTGTCTGAAATCATCCGCATGCATCTACAAATAGTTGCAAACAATCACCAAAATTAGATGTACCAGAGAATATAAAAGGAACATTATGTATCATGTTATCTACATACCATCATACACCCTCCCCATAAAAAGAATGTTCTCCCGCCAGTCGCAAATCCCATTGAGCAAGGCTGTAAAGAGAACATGCCAAATATTAGCTCAAATTACAAACATGAAGAATCTAAACGCTTGATAAGGAAACCAGTGATTATATGCACTCTACCATGTGGTACTCATAGATGCAATAACTCCCAAGAGTTCCAGAAGGCAAGTCTAGAGGATACCCTGTTTGAATAAATATCTGCAAGAGATCACTATAAACTGTTAAACAAATTTAAACAGAAGGAAATATAAGGGCCTATTATCATTAGCCATGTCTTCGATACATGTAAACAGAAACAGAAAAATTAAGCCAATTAATTCATGAATTATGTAGTTTGCGTACCACCTCTGGATTTTTCTCCATCTCAGTTGTGAGAGCCTCCGATTGTTCCAGGATGCAGTCTAACATCGTCGTCCAAAAATAATACATATTTGGTGTCTTGGTGCATTTTATCAACTCCAATCTTCAAGAAATACAAATAAATTCAGCTAAAGCCAATGAATAAACAACAAAAATGAAAAACATATGTTGGAAGATAGTTTAGCTTCTCATGGTTGTGACTACAGTTGAGCTAAGAACAGTCACAAAGGAGAGATAAATATATATTGAGAGAGAAAACACGCTGGTGCAACCAATGAAAGCTAATCACCAAAAGATTAAATCTACATCAAAGATCATGCATACCAACTGATTATGAATTTTCTGGCTGCAAGTTGTCGGTAAACCAGCAACCACAACCTTAGCTTCAACATCATCCTGTGCACATTGATTGATCGATGAAGAAAGATGAGGAGTCAGTAGATACTTCAAGACAAAAGAAGGCGGCCAAACGAACTATAAATTGAACTTTTGTGGACAGTACTTTCATCAGTAGAAAAATAAAAATAAACAACCACAAAGATATGTTGAGACGTGTCTGCTGTACCTGATACATAGATAATAGACGTGATATGCAGGGTCTTCCGTACTTTCTACAACAAAAAGGAATTCCAATGGCCCACCATAGAGAGAAGTAATCTACATATATACATGGATCAATATTTAAAATTAAGTTGGAAGCAACACACTTCACTGGCAAAAAGCTTAACCATGATGAAAATTTAAAAAACTCTGCCAAGAAAAGGAGACAACGATACTGCAACATGAGAGGCTAACCTGACTTCTCCAGTTGTGTAAATTGTGTTCACCAAAACCTTTTAGAGGCATGATAACGGATACTCTGGGAAGTTTAACTTTTTTATACTTTTAGAGGCATGACTTCTTCACTTTTCTATCACATTTGATTGGTACAATGCTTTGTAAAAGTTTCTTCAGTGACCGTGGTCTGGTCACTATACTGGATCTCTTTCTTCCCAAGCATTGAGAAATGTGTGAATCACTCGGAAGATCTTCTTCTGATTCCATGAAAGTCGCTGGTCCTGTGTTGACCAGGGACAGCATAGAACTGAGGCAATCATTGCTTTGTCCTGAAGACGGATTGATTCTTTCTTGTCTCGTAATGGCATTGGTTATTCTTTGCCGTCTTCCCTTTGGGATGTGTTACCAAATATCCCAAGTGTTGTATCTGTTTAGTCCTTCCCCACCTGTGTGACCTTCTGAAGGGAAATCGAGACCACAATATTCGCTGTCTTCGTCGTGAAGGTCAAAGTTAAATCGCAAAGATCTTCTGCTTGATCTTTTTGGCAGAACATAACTGCTCTCTTGAAGTTTTAGTAGCAGCAACAGAGGATTTTTTAATCCCTGCTTTAGACGAGGCTCTGTTTCTTTTTCCTTCAAGAACAACCTTTGGCCTAATCTTTTTTCTCTTTAATGTCGGTGTTTGCAGTTGAGCTTTCTCTTCATCTCTTGTTCTCTTGCCGTTATTTACTCCTGCAGGAGATCCAGTTTCAAGAAAAGATTTCTTGATAGGGTCGTGAGGCTCTTGATCAGTTTCAGCCAATCTTTTGCCTGGCGTATCTAATCTTCTCAGTAACGCATAAGGTTTAGACTTTAGTTAAAAGACTGTACCTTTTTTGGTTTTGCCTCTAAGTTTCGAAGGAGCCGTGGCGACGAGAACGGTGAGAAATCTCGGGGCTGAGGAGAGAAGTGGGGACTGTTTCTTTCCTAGATGAGTGCGTAGAGTTAGGATGCGTAGAAGAAGAGGTGCAGCTGCAAAGGGATGATAGAGAAGAAGACGCCATTGATTCACAGTGAAACAAGGTATGGGAAAGTAGAATGAGAGTTCTTGTAAAGTAACTTTTTTCTTGTAATAAGTAACTTTCCTAAAATAATTTACACATACCCAAAAAAAAATTAAAAAAAATAAGCAGTTTTCCAGTTTCAAAGACATTAATTAAACATATGACCAAGGAAAAGAACAAACTGCGTTATAGACTTATAGACTTATAGTAATTGTTGCTTGAAATTTGAAAATGAGATTACGCAGAGCTGATGGGACGGTGATGCAGTGAATTTTTGAAAAGTTACACTCTTCCCTACACAAAAGTCAAAACCACGGCAACATATGATTTTCCTCAAAAGATTTGGGACTTTCTTTTGGGAAGATTAGGAAAAGGTGTTTTTTCATGCCCAGATAATTTAATTATGTTTGAATTTATATTTTAATTTTATCACTGTACTAAAATATACACGATTTAAGTAAAAATTTTAATTTCACACTCCGACTTAACAATTTGTGCGATTTCATACAAATCGACTAACGTTGTGACGACGTGGATTCTGACGTGTCCAAAACGATGTCGTTTTGGACAAAACTCAGAATCTAAAAAAAAAAATTGACACAGTGGCTTTTTCCTCCAAAACGACATCGTGGCTTCCATCTTCTTCTTCTCCAAAATCGTAACCTAACTCGGCGACGAGAAGAAATTTTTTAGGGATGATTTTATTAGGGGTTAAACTGACCTTTTAACGAAGACGATAACGGCTTCAGGAGAACGGCGCCGGAAGAGAAATCTCGGTAAAGAAGATCGGTAGCAAGAAGGAGAGAGATTGAAGAAGAATATTTGTTTTGAGAGCGAGAGAGACTGAAGGGGAAGAAGATAGACGAAGGAATTGGCCGTAAACACTGTTTCAGGAATGAGAGATGGTTTGGTAAATTGTTGAATTACTTGGATTCTCCTAAAGGTTTAGTCAGTTCACACACATTCTTCTTTTAGCCCAAAATAGGAAGCGAATCTTTTGATTATTTTGTTTCTGCATCTGTAAATCATTACAATGCCAATTTTAACTACAAAAATAGATACAAATCAACTGATGAATGAAAGATGAAAGCTGTCTCCCAAAAACATAACTCGATTAATCAATAATCTAATGTTTATAAATAACAAACAAATCCATCATATTATATCTCAATCAGATTTCAAATTCGATTCTGCATATGTTTTGTCGAGTCTTGAGTGTTGTATAGCTAAATCAACAAGTTAACAAGACTGGGCGCAAAGCAACACAGTGATTTAAGCTAATTTTATTGTGAAAGTTGAGGACTTTCGCAAGAAAGAGAGAAAGTGTATTTTTTTTTTTACTGCGAGAAAGAAGAAGAAGAAGAATCTATAGGCTCAAAGAATTAGAAGGAAATGATGAAGAAGAATCGGATCTGAGTTTGAGGGAAGATTTTGCGGAGATTTGGAGAAGATGTGAAATGAAGAAGATGGAAGCCACGACGTCGTTTGGAGGAAAAAGCCACGGTGTAATTTTTTTTTTCGATTCTGAGTTTTGTCCAGAACAATGTCGTTTTGGACATTCCAGAATCCACGTCATTTTTCGTTAACGGATAAGTCACGACGTTAGTCGATTTGTATGAAATCGCACAAATTGTTAAGTCGGAGTGTGAAATTCAAATTTTTACTTAAATTGTGTATGTTTTAGCACCGTGGTAAAGTCGGGATATAAATTCAACATAGATAAATTGTCGGGGCATTAAAAAACCTTTTTTCCGGGAAGATTACTCAATTGTTTTAACTGAAAAAAACAAAAAAAAAATTACTCAAATGACACACAATGTTTTTAGTTACTAAAATGATTTTCGTCTTTTTTCATGTTAAGAAGGACAAAATAATTAGAAATAAATGTTTTCGTGTTTATTTGAAAAAAATAATTATTCAAATATGCCAACATTTAGCAGAAATTTGTGTTAGCTCTACTACACTTCGTCAAAACTAGAAGTACTTATTATTTAAAAAGAATCCTCTTACTAATATTTGGGGAATATTTATTTGAAAATAACATTTAAATTCTAAAAACTTTCGTACAATGACATTAGTTTTAAAAATTTACAAAAAATTTTATTAAGGATAAAAATGTCTAAACACTTAATCTATTTTTACTATTAAAATACATATTTAAAAATAAAACATTCACAAAATCTATTTTCAATTTTATAGAAATTACACCTAATTAATTTTTACTATTAAAATACATATTTGAAAATAAAATTTTCACAAAATCTATTTTCAATTTTTTCTTAAATAAATTAATTAGTGATTTTTTAATTTAAAAGTAGTAAATATATAAATTAATAGTAATTAATCTATAGATTCCAAAATAGATAAAAACATAAAATTATCAACAAATTTCTACTACAATATTATTATTTAAAATTAATTTTATAATTATATATTACATATCTAATACTTTTAATTGAGAATGACACATTACAAATAAATATTTAAATTGTAAACAATTACATACAATATTATTGATCTTAAAAGAAAACAAGAAAAAATCATTAACGATAAAAATGTGTTAGTATTTTAATCTTTATCTTTATAGCCAAAATAATCTAATAAATTATTCTCTACTATCCATATAACCAAACAAAATTATGTAATTAAATCTTTTCAAAATTAGATACAATTTACAATAATAAATTAACAAATTCTGTTGACATAAAATATCAACAAAATCTTTTGTTTTACAAACATAAAATATATTAATTATAAAATCAAAACATTTATGTAAAATCTATTAATTTTTTGAAAGATTAAAATGAATATTTTTAAATAAAATAACATTTACGTGAATAGATTTTTGATAGTCTTAGTTTTTTTATTGTTTAATAATAACACATCACGAAGTTAGTATAAAAATGATATATATTTAATACTAATATGTTTCTTCAAATTAAATCAAATATTTGTTGTAAATATTTTCTTACTAATATTTGGAGAGTACATATAGGAATAACATTTAATTTGTTAAATGACAAATAATAATCTAATTCAAAATTATTATTTAAATATTAAAATTATTGCAATACTGTAACCAAAATTGTTGATTAAAACTTATATCTAAAAAAAATCAATTTGCGTTATAGCATGGGATATAATCTAGTGATTGTTTTATTTCAAATACTAAAAACAAATATATTGTTTCTCATATTCTACACTTGGTATTAACCATGAATTTGGGGTGGACAAAATATCCGTTCCGCGGATATCCGGATCCGAATTCTTATTTTTTAAAAATATTATATTAATAAATATTTGAATATATTAAAAATATATTTATAAATTAAATTAAATAAAATTTTAAATATTATTATAATATCAAAAAAATTAAAAAATATATATATAGTTTATTTATTTTAAATATTTAATTATTTAATTTAATTTTTTATTATTATTTTAAAAGATCCGGATACCTGCGAATATTTTGTAATTAGGCTGATACCCGAAGTCCGGATATCCGGGAAAAATGGATCCGGATCCAGATAGTAAAATAGCGGATCCAGCGGATCTTGATCCGGATTCGGATATCCTAAATGATATCCGGATCCGTCCACCCCTACCAAGAATGATTGTTTTTAAAATTATAAAGCAGATTTTTATAAATCTATTGGTAGTGAACTAGTGATGAGGTCAAATACTTCTTCATTCTATTGATGTTTTTGCTTATTAAATCATATGATTATGAGATTTTATCTTTAAATGTTTCAAACTGATATTTTGTGTGTGTAAGTGTTTTTTTTTTTGGGTCAACTCTGTGTAAGTGTAAGTGTAAGAAATTAGGCACATTATTCAGTTATGAATTGTATAAGAACTTAAGAAGTTATGTTTCAAAATATTTTTATGTACCCGCTAAACGCTATTTATGCATGTAATTTGCCGTCTAGTTTCGATTATTTTGGTTCAATAATCATACCACGCCTAAACCAAAACAAATTTCTCAAGTTCATATATTAAACCAATTAGTTACCTTATATTTAATCATATATTAAACCTATCTCTGTTGGATTGACTACACTGATCAACAGAGAAAATTGAGAAATTTTGGTTTGGTTAGGTGTGGTATGAATGTTAGACCGAAATAATTGAATTCAGACCGGTTTTTCTCAGAAGTCAGAACAAAGGTCGGCTAACAATGTCTAGATTTTCGTTTGTGAGCTCTCAACCGTTCATAGGGGATAAGAATATCTCAACGGTTAGATCTAGTTCGTCTACTGATAGCGCGATGCAGTGGATTGTTACTCCCCATAAGATTTTTTGAAATTCAAAAGTTCGAAAAAGTGAAAAAGCCCAATTTACAAAATCAGAAGAGCTGGTTCGGGTAACGGACGAAATTCCCAATCTCAATCATCACTCTCTTAATCTCTCTTAACCCAAAAACCTTTACATCTTCGTAACGGCTCGATTGCTCCCTTCTCTCTTCTCTCTCTCTACAGAAACTTCGATCTAGGCTTCTAAACTCAAACGCTAATCGAAGAGTTTATCTGAATCTTCTTCTTCAATCTACTCGCGAAGTTTCAGTGACAGATTCAATCAAACTTCAAAATCATCAACAGTTCTGGAAAATCTTTGAGAAATCTCCCGTTTTAGGCAAGTGTTTTCTCTTAACTGGCTTCAAAATCTTCCCCCAATTCATCTGCACTTTGTCAAAATCAATTATACATTGTTAGGTTTTCAATCAATTTAAGCTGTAACAACTCTCTCATTCCATTGTTTTGCTTCGAATTGGAATTGCTTATTTCTTCAATTAGCTGCTAGCGATGCTAATTTTGAGAATGACATGGTTAGGGTTTCTCTTTTCTCTGTTACAGGCTGAAGCATTTTGAAATGGCAAGTACTCAAAAAGATCCGATTCTTCAAGTAGAGACAACTTGTGGAACTCTCTTATACGAACTCCAGGTTATTGGGAGATATGAGTCTTTTCATATTGATACCTGTATCTTTCAAGTTTTTGTGTGGAGTCTTTATGAGATCTTGTTGGTTTTGTACATTAGATTATTTGGGATGAAGTTGGAGAAACAGAAACTGATAGAGATAAGATGTTGCTTGAGCTTGAACGTGAATGTTTGGAAGTATACAGAAGAAAAGTTGACCAAGCTAATCGATGTAGAGCTCAGCTAAGACAAGCAATAGCTGATGCTGAAGCAGAACTAGCTTCAATCTGTTCTGCAATGGGGGAACGTCCTGTGCATATTAGACAGGTGAGTCATTGTCAGTGATATGATAATGATTTGCTTAGTCTATGGTTATGCATTTTTTAATCTTAACCTTCTTTTGTATGTGTCAGTCTGATCAAAGCGTTGGGAGCTTGAAGCAAGAACTTGGGACGATTCTTCCTGAACTGGAAGAGATGCAAAAGAGGAAACTTGAAAGACGAAACCAGTTCATTGTTGTCCTGGAGGAAATAGATAGTATTACTAATGATATTAAAGGTCAAGGAGAACATGTTCATTCCAAACAACTCATTGATGAAACTGACTTGTCTATGAGAAAGCTTGAAGAGTTACACTGCCAGCTGCAAGCACTTCAGAAGGAGAAGGTGAAAGTTGATTTGAACTTGCATTATTAGCTTTCTTTGTTTGTTTGGTTATTCCAACTATTAGATTGTACTTTCACTTATTTACTCTTTTTCTGGTGTTGTTTCCCTCAGAGTGATCGCGTGGAGACGATTAGGGAGCACCTGTGTACTTTGTATTCCCATTGTTCAGTACTCGGAATGGATTTTAATGAGGTTGTTGGCCAAGTGAATCCCACATTAAGTGATCCAGAAGGACCAAGAAGCTTAAGCGATCATACGATCGAAAAATTGGGGGCTGCTGTTCAAAAGCTGAGGGAGGTCAAGATACAAAGAATGCAGAGGGTAAATGATGAATTACTTTGACGAGTTATGTAGAATTTTCTTTGTTGTTGTTGCTCATAGTTGCCTATTTAATTTGATGCAGCTTCAAGATCTAGCAACAACCATGTTGGAGCTCTGGAATTTGATGGATACACCCATAGAAGAGCAACAAGAGTATCAGCATATTACCTGCAATATAGCTGCATCAGAACATGAAATAAATGAAGCCAATAATCTCTCAGAAGACTTCATTAAATACGTAAGCTGTGGAGATTTTTTCATGGTTACATTGTTCTATAAACTCTACGACCAATCTTTTTTATGTCCATGCTTGTAACCATAACATGACTTCCATTGCTATATACAGGTCGAGGCAGAAGTTGTTCGATTGGACGCGGTAAAAGCAAGCAAAATGAAAGAACTTGTTTTGAAGAAAAGGTCAGAACTAGAGGACATATGTAGGAAAACCCACTTGTTGCCAGTGTCAAACAGTGCTATAGATCAGACTATAGCGGCAATAGAGTCTGGTATTGTGGATGCTACAATGGTCCTGGAGCATCTTGAGCAACATATATCTAAGATCAAAGAGGAAGCATTAAGCCGAAAAGAGATACTTGAACGGGTTGAGAAATGGTTATCCGCCTGCGATGAAGAAAGTTGGCTTGAAGAATACAACAGGGTTAGAGTCGGAATCATAAAACCTTTCTAAAGTTACAAAAGCTCGTTACATATTCTGATATTTTTCACTCTACAGGATGATAACCGATACAATGCTGGACGAGGAGCTCATCTTACTCTCAAGCGTGCTGAGAAAGCTCGTAATCTTGTTAACAAGCTTCCAGGTAAGTTACTCTATGCTATCAATATATCATACATGTTTATGCTCTGAATAGATTATGAAGGTAGTATCTTTTCATATTCATTCATTCAGGAATGGTTGAAGCACTGGCCTCAAAGACTATAGTTTGGGAACAAGAAAAGGGGATTGAATTTCTCTATGATGGTGTATGAATTATTCTCTACAAAATCGCTATTTTTTCAGTTGACTATTATTCATTATTTTCATAGCTGACCATTTGTAATTCTCTTTCTCTGTGTCTAGATCCGTCTCCTTTCTATGCTTGAGGAGTATAACATACTCAGGCAGGAAAGAGAAGAAGAACACCGTCGCCAACGGGTATGTACAAGTCCTCCTTTCTTTTTTGTTTCCATCAGAAACTTTTGACCAATATCATCCTCCTAATCCAACTCTATGTGATGCAACTGTTTTCTACATATTAAAGGATCAGAAGAAGCTTCAAGGACAGCTCATAGCAGAACAAGAGGCGCTTTACGGGTCCAAACCGAGCCCATCTAAACCCCTTGGTGGTAAAAAGGCTCCAAGAATGTCGACCGGTGGTGCAACCAACCGAAGACTCTCCTTAGGAGCAGGAATGCATCAGACTCCTAAGCCTAACAAGAAAGCAGATCACCGACAGAATGATGGAGCTTTATCAAATGGTAATTAAGTCTTATAATATAATGTAACTATTGGTTATCAACATAGTATAGATTCCTAATTGCATTGGTGAATGAATCTTATTCGTGCAGGAAGAAGAGGGCTTGATATTGCAGGGCTCCCCACAAGGAAACAGTCAATGAATCCTTCTGAACTGTTGCAATCTCCATTAATTCGCAAACCGTTCTCACCCATTTCAACCACGGTGGTTGCATCAAAGGCCAACATAGCAACAACAACACAACAACTTCCGAAAAACAACGCAGTGAATGAGATGTCATCATTTGCAACTCCTGTCAAGAACAACAATAGCATTCTTAGGAATTTGGAAGAAGAGAAGATGATGACTATGATGATGCAAACACCGAAGAATGTTGCTGCAATGATTCCAATCCCATCGACACCAGCAACAGTCTCTGTCCCAATGCAAACTGCACCAACACCATTAACCACCAATGCAAGGTTGATGTCTATAAAGCCTGAGGTTGTTGAGTACTCGTTTGAGGAACGAAGACTCGCCTTCATGCTACAGTCTGAATGTGGTTTGGTTTGATCATCCTTTGGTTTCAGTCTTAAGTTTTTTTATTTGTAAAACTCAAATTGAATGTGGTTTGGTTTGTAAAAGGTCAATTATATGATTGGCTTTCTCTTTAAGTAATCATTTTTACACGTATGGTTTCTTCGAGACTGACAAGAAAAAACCCTTCCGTGAGAAGTGGAGCTGTAGCGGAAAACTAGTCAACCTAATTTGTATTGACCACTTCACATTATTATTCGAAATTTCCTGAAATTATTACCGGACTTGTCATAATTTGTTCGTTTCTTCACAATTTTCTTTCATCTTAATCTACTGATGCATTGACCACTTTTTCGTCTCCATGTAGGAGTTCAAACAAGCTTGTGGTGACTTAAGATTTTACCACTAAGATTTTATCCCATGAAAATTCTCGAACGTTCAAGTCACAATTGAACCGTATAACTTAGTCGGGAATTGATTTTTACGGGAGGAAGAATAGTGGCTAGATTATGGGCTCACAAATGGGAGATCCAAAATCTAATTTGTTGTTTGTGAATTTAAAGGATTTGGCTCCTAGATTGGAATCAGCACTAGCCCTGGGACTTTGATTATTCGGTTTGGTACGGTTCGGTTTTTTCGGTTTTTGAAAAAAGAAACCATTTGGAACCGAATGAGAATTCGGTTTGGTTCGGTTCGGTTTCGGTTCGGTTTTTGGAATCGAAAATACCAGGAATACCCAAAAATAACCAAAAATATCCAAAAATATTCGAAAATATCTGAAAATATCCAAAATACCCAGATTTTTCGGTTATATTCGGTTATATTCGGTTATATTCGATTTTTTCGGTTTTCGGTTCGGTTCGGTTAAAACCGAAAATCGATCGGTTATCAAATTTGGAACCGATCGGTTAATATGCAAAAACCGAAACCGAACCAAATCTCATATTTCAGTTCGGTTCGGTTTGGTTTTTTGGTTTCGGTTTATATTCCCAGGTTAATCGGAACTCTCCAAATGGAATATTTATTTTGTCAATAATACATTCCCTAACCAGATTTTTTAAATTGATATTATGTCTAGTCGTGAGATCTAAAGATTAACTATAATTTACTTTCGGCATTAATAAAACAACTGAACTATCTTGTGCAGTTTATATGCTTTTGGTGTCTAGTTTAAAAAGCATATTTTACGTAATGTGGTGTTAAATTAATGTCACCCATTATGTATCCATTAAATGTTTTATCTGTTCTAAATGATTAACCGTCTGTTAGAAATTTTAGAAGATGGTTCAGAGACACAATTTATGGAAATGTTATTACGAATCAAACTGTAGAAGTTTACTGGCCTTATTGAAAACCGAATATATTACGGACTTACTCCTACGTACAGAATCGAATATTTATATATATATATATATATATATATATATATATATATCACCCTAACAACAATCGTGATATATAGGTCCATCCTGAATTGATCAATTGTCTAATTCACCCTAATATCTAATTAGGCTTTCTTTGCGGGGACTAGACATCCGAATGACAAAAATGGATAATTTTGGTACGGAGCCATTACCACTCGTAATGACAAGAGATTTTGTAGTTTGGATTTGGAAGGCTAAATTGGTCAACGTGTTTTGGTTATAGTCAACGTGGGTAGACTGGAAAAGAAAGAGAGATAATATTAGGTGACAGAAATGCCTCAAACTTTTTCTTTTTATTTTATTTTTCATTTTTTGTACTGTGGAAAATATCAAAATCAAGTCCAATTGTATATAACTAAAAAATTAGCCCCTACTCATTTTATTAAATTAATTAAGTCTTTAGCTGTATCCCAAACTCCAAGACTTGTTAGGAAAGGAGTGTAATTTTTTCAATTTTCTAATTAAGCCATTATTACAATTTTTTAAGAATTACACTTTCTCGTTTCTCTCTATTTCTCTCTCCTTTAAAAAAAGATCTTAATTATTTATTCATAAAATCAAAATGTAGTAATGTAATAATATCCCCTCTTTTGATTTATATACTCTCCAATATTTATTTTTCTCTTTCCATTCTCCTCAAAACCCTAATTTCTCACATCTGTAAAGAAATTTTCTCCCTAAACTTAACCCACTCGTAGAAAAAGAAAAAAAAAAGTAATCCTTGAGAAAATTTTCTCCCTAAACTTTTTTTCTTGGCTGGTAATTATGAATGTTTTAGGAGAAATTCTTCTGAAATTAAGATTCCGCCATGGAAGCTTTTGATCTTTCTCTTCACTAGTTTTACTTAATTTCAAACACTCTTCCAAAAAAAATCTTGATTTTTTTTTTCCTTTCTCTTTCCCCTTTTCTCTGAATCTAACGTCCTCTGGATCTTTCGTCTCTCTCTATTGTCTATACTTTAAGTGTCTGTCTGAAGAAGGTTGAATCTGTCGTGATCAACAATATTCAAGTTCTCTGTCTTAAAAGATTGTTTTCTTTATATTTGGTCTTCTTCTTCCTTAATTGTCGGAATCAGAATCTTTGGGATGGAGGAGAGAGAAGGAACTAACAACAACAACAACAACATCACTACCAGTTTTGGTCTGAAACAACATCAACATGAAGCTCCTCTTCCTCCTCCTTCTGGTGGTGGTTACCACATGGAACCACCACTGTCTGAAAACCCTAATCTTTTTCCGGTGGGTCAATCCAGCACTGCCTCCGCCGCTGCGGCGGTGAAAGCTTCTGAGAATGCTGCTCCTCCTTTTAGCTTGACAATGCCGGTGGAGAATTCGTCTTCTGAGTTGAAGAAGAAGAGAGGGAGACCGAGAAAGTATAACCCTGACGGCTCGCTCGCTGTGACTCTCTCTCCGATGCCTATCTCCTCCTCTGTTCCGTTGACGTCGGAGTTTGGTTCTCGGAGACGAGGAAGAGGGCGAGGAAGAGGCAGAGGAAGAGGAAGAGGACGAGGAAGTGGAAGTGTTAGTGGAGAGCCCAACAACAATAACAATTGGCTCAAGACTCCTCAGATGTTCGAATTCGACAACAGTCCTAGTTCTGGTAATGTCTTTATCTCGCAACTGTTCTCCTGTTGGAAATTTAGATATATCTCTATGTACATTGGTCTTTGTAAGAATCAATAGATGGCTTTTAATGGATCTTATGCTATATTGGATCTCTTTGTCTTTGGTTTGACTTGTTAAAAAAAAGTTTGTAAAAAGGACAAAGGACAAAGGTTTTGTCCTATAAAAAAGCAAATGAATGTTACTGTCCAGTAAACTGGATTTGTGTGAAAACTGAAAAGGATTGAATTAAAAGGAAATTGCTCAGAAGAGTAGATGAAGAAGAAGGCAATTTAGGGAAACTACTTAGGATTCTCTGATGAGTGTGATTAAGAATATATATATATATATCTATATCTATATCCATGTATCCGCATATTTCACGGAGAAATTTGTAGACACTGATCTTGTTAAATAAGGGCTTTAACTTGAGCTATTTGCTGTTTTGATTTTAGCAATTCGTCTCTTTGGCAACTATTAACTTAAGATTCCATCTTTTTCTTGGTCAGATTTCGTTTTTTTTGCAGTTTGTTCTGATTCATTTGATGTTAACTTTGCAGGTGGAGGACCTGCAGAATTTGTCAGTCCAAGTTTTACACCTCATGTGCTCACAGTAAATGCTGGTGAGGTAAGTCATAATTCTTCTTAGTCTTTACTTGTGATTTACTGAATCTATGTGAGTATAAAGTCAGTTAGGCGACCTTAAGAAGAACAGATTATCACTATGATAATATTACCAAGCTTATTAATCTTGACTAAGTCCTCTAGATTTCTTACTCTTTTTGGCCCACTGATTCTAACAGGATGTGACGATGAAGATAATGACGTTCTCTCAACAAGGCTCTCGTGCTATCTGCATTCTCTCCGCGAACGGTCCCATTTCCAATGTTACAGTTCGTCAATCTATGACATCTGGTGGTACTCTCACTTATGAGGTCTGCTCTCTCTCTCTCTCCACTCTGTCTTAGATTCCTTCCACCCTTTTTGTTTTTACTAAATTTAGTTAACAATTTGTGGTCAGGGTCATTTCGAGATTCTTTCTTTGACTGGTTCATTTATACCAAGCGAGAGTGGAGGAACCAGAAGCAGAGCTGGCGGGATGAGTGTGTCTCTTGCTCGACCAGATGGTCGTGTCTTTGGTGGTGGACTTGCCGGTCTCTTTATAGCTGCTGGTCCTGTTCAGGTAAATAACTTAGAACATGAGGTGTTGATCTCTTTAATGGACTCGACTTTTTGTATCTTTTTAAGCATTGTTGTTTTGGAACCGATATATATTGTTCAGGTGATGGTAGGGAGTTTTATAGCGGGTCAGGAGGAATCTCAGCAGCAGCAGCAGATAAAGAAGCAAAGAAAGGAAAGACTCGGGATCCCGACAACAACCCAAGCTTCTAATATCTCATTCGGTGGATCAGCGGAAGATCCGAAGGCTAGATACGGGGTCAACAAGCCTGTTGTTATTCAGCCACCACTCGTGTCCGCACCACCTGTGTCCTTTTCGCATGAGCCAAGTACTAACACAGTCCACGGTTACTATGCAAATAACACAGCTAACCATATCAAGGATCTCTTCTCTTCCCTCCCAGGAGATGAAGAAGAAGGTGAAGAGGATTTAGAAGGTGAAGATGATGAAGAATTTGGAGGCCATAGCGAATCTGACACCGAGGTTCCAAGCTGATGATTGATGGAGTGAATCCGACATTGACTATCATGTGATCTTGAGTTGCTGCGACATTTTTCTTTAGTGTCTTCAGATTTGTTTAGAGTGTAATGGTATTTTTTCAGGATTGTAGTTGTTTTCTTAAACAGAGATATTTCACTAAAAGTTAGGGTTTATTAGAGGATGTAATCTTTAGGGTTCTTTGACTTGTTTCTTTTTATCCCCAAGTGGTTGTTGTAGAAGTGCAAAACTTAGTGTGTGTTCAAACTCTCTCCTTCAATCAACTCTTCAATGACTTCGTTTTGAAACTCGACTAAATTTTATTGATTCATCTTTTATGGAATCTATATACATAGTAGATTTCTACAACTGTCCCATTTATAAATATGTGTTCATTGAATTAACATATTAACTTTTATTGTGTATCTATGTAACTTTAAAGTTTTAAAGGCACTAGTAGTTGTGTTCTACCAGTTATAAATACCTAATGGTACCAGATACTTTTGTTAGTTTATATATTTTTCTGTTCCCTTGTAAATATTTCAGAAATTACATATTAATTCTTTTTTTTTAATCAACCACATATTAATACTCTTTGATTACTTATTTAATACGAAAGAAAATAGTTTACAAACGATAGATCAACAAATATCGATTTAGAAGACCGAGCTAAATTATTTGTCTTAAAATTGAAAGGGGTGAGAAATCAAAGAAAGCAGAAAATTAGAGAAATGAGCTTGAAGCAAATCAAACTTGGTCTGAAATATAGGAGAAAATATACCAATATTCACGATATTATGTAATACTAGTATCTAATTCCGGGCAGTACATCTTAAATCATGACAGTCTATCATTCGATTAAATACATAGACGGATTAATTCTTTCTACTGCGCCTAAGATTACATTTATTGAAAGGGTACATAATCTGCTTCTTTCCAAGTCAAGAATTCCCTTAAAACATTATTTATGATCTCTGGTGGTTTCGGTTGACGCAATGAAATATTTCATGGTTACAATTTAGATCAAAATGATATGGCTTTTTTAAAATCTGGATTGAAATATACCGACTTCATTGGTAATACATATATAGCCCATGAAATTGGTGATAGGCGTCCATGTTGATAAGGAAGAGAAGCAATCAAATAACACATGACTAATCATTTTTTTCATTTGCTCCACATATTTGTAAGTTTTGTCGCAATTAATTTTTCTTTGGAACAACCTCAAATAGAATGTTTTAATTTTGCAGGACAATGGGTTTTCGAAACTTGTGCTTTTGAAGCATGAAAGCTTGATCACCAACTAGGTTGACCAAAACCTAACCGGGTTAGTAACAATTTAAAATAAATCTCATTCTATTCGTTCATGCATTTGATTTATGTATGTGTTCAGATTCTTTAAAGCGTAATGGAGCTTTCTCATATTTTAGTTATTTTCTTAAACATTGATCGCTCACTAAAATTTTGAGGTTTATTAGAGGGTGTAATCTTTAGGGTTCTTTGACTTGTTTGTTATTTTCTATCCCAAGTGGTTATTGTAGAAGTGCAAAACTTAGTGTGTTGAAACTCTCTTCTTCAATCAACTCTTCAATGACTTCATTTTAATACAACTAAATTTTATTAATTCCTCTTTATAGAATCTATCTACTATTTACAACTACTCGATTTATAAATTATAACCATGTGTTCATTGAAGTGTCATATTTACATTATTATGTATCTATGCTACATTAAAATTTAAACGCACTAGTAGTTGTATTCAAGTAGTTATAAATACCTCATGGTTCCATATAGTTTTCTTAGTTTATTTAACGTTTAATGTTTTTTCGCTAGTAAATATTTCAGAAAATGAATATTGAAGTTACATTCTTAATTTTAAAATCTTGAATCGATATTTAGCAAACAAACTAAACATAAATATGATGTAATATAATTTTTTTGATTTTCTATCTATCTTAATATTTCATCGACTATATAGAAACTAGATGACTTTTCATTTTAAAAAATGTGAAGTGATATAACTTTGTATTTAAATATATTTCAAATTTCTGGTCTTCTTTATCTAACAAGTAAGTTTTTTTTTTTTATGAAATGTGATATTTATAAATGAAAAATATAAAAATAAATATGTACACAAAGTTTGTAGACTAAGAGGCTAGACAGAATACAAAACAGAATGTTATAAAAAGACAAAAAGACAGAAAGATGCGCTAAGAAGGTAATGCCTCGTTAAAACCTTGTTTGGAAAGCCCGTGGGAAAAACCAAACAAGGAAAAAGAGTACGGTTCGTCAAAACGTCTTTGGTAAGATCATGCATAACACATAATCCGAATTAAGAAAAGAGGATAAAAAAAAGAAAAAAGGTGGCGCAACAGAAAGTTGGCACACCTCATAGCTCAAGAGGGATAACAAAGAGATTGGTCGAAGAGACGCTATGAAAACAAACGGTCCAAACTCCAAAAACAGCTACCGCCGGTTGGTGAAGCTGGTCCAGTCCAAAACAGCTAGAAGCATTGCAGCAAATCCTGCCAGCAGCTGACCAGAGTTGGATCTGCAATAAAACCAACACAATCAATACCAGAAATCTGTGTAGATACGAAACCACACCGACCAGAGCCAAAGACAAACAAAAATAGGAGATAAAAAGGGTTAGGGATGGGTAAGAGGGTAATTATTCAGGAAGGAATGCGACGCCGCTGCCAGCGTTGCTTAATGTCAGCCAGTTTGCTGTCCACCGGAAGCTGGAGTGCGAGCAGAATGTTGGAGATGATATCCTCGATGCGATGCTGAAGATGGCGAGCAGTGCAATAGACATTTTAATGAATCCGTTTATTTCGCTCCATCCAAATGTGATAAATTGTGACTTGGTAAATAATCCGGAGAAGCACCGCTTCTGAGATATGACGGTAGGGTCCATTCATTGATTGCAAAGTCAAAGTCCAATCTAGATTCAGCTTCCTTCGCAGGAGAGATGAAGTGATTTCTGACCAGACAGTAAAGGAGTAGGGACAAGCAAAAAAAAGATGGTCTCTCGTTTCATCCCGTTCTCCACGAGAGAACACTGTTTGCATTGACCCCAAATTCGCATTTATCCCAGTTGACAATTCTTGACTGCTAGCGAGAATGAAAAGAGTATCTAGGGACCGCTTGTGAAAACCAAACAAGTCTAGCGGGACTCGAGCATGAGAGGTTCGATTTGGAGCCAAGTGCATTTGACCTAAAATAATCCTATGCGTCATGGCGTGCTTCCAAAGGTATATGTCAGGACCATTAGACAAATGAGGCGGAGCTAGGGAGATGAGTCGCTGATACCATTCCTGCTGACGGTAGCGGCCAAGCCGAATAGACCGATTAGAAACCGCATTCGCCACGGAAAGACCGGCGAAGGGTACCGAATCTCAATGAAGAGGCGGCCATCTAATAACCATTTATCAAACAAAAAAGTACTCTGCCCATCGTTGATCTCTTTGCAAAAGCTGAGAAGCGAAGGCGAGTTTGAGAAGCTTCCTCCAAATCCAGGAACCAGAAGTTGCGTCAGCTATATCCCAGAAGGACGTATTTTGAAGAAGGTACCGTCGTGTCCAAGCAACCCACAGCGAACCAGAATTTGAGAATAATCTCCAATTTAAGCTTAATGAGAAGACTGTCGAAACATCCTTGAAATCCCTAAAGCCTAGACCTCCTTCTGCCTTAGGAGTGCACACCTCCTGCCAGCTTACTTTCGCCTTTGTTGTTTGAGTAGGATTCCCAGACCAGAGGAAAGCAGAACACATGCTCTCAATATCACGGAAGCATTTTGCGGAAGGCGAAGAGCGAGCACCGAAGTCGAGATATAAATTACCGCCTGGATTAATTGTAGTCACTAAGGAGAGAGCTTTCGACCAAGTAGATAGCGAAGCTTTATCGATCGATGCTATGATAATCTTGTCGAGTCATACTCTTAGTAGTTAATAGGAGACCAAGATAACGGATCGGTAAAAACAATCGGAAACTGCGAATACCCTCCTAAGCCAGAATTCCTTGTTGATTCCCTGCAATAAACAAAGTGGATTTAGTAGGATTAATGTTGAGACAGAAAAGCTAGCAAACTCGAGAACATTTATAACTCCTTTAAGAGAGTTGGGATCCATCCATAAATATAAGCATGTCATCTGCAAAACTAAGATGATTAAGATTGAGATCACGACAAAGAGGATGATAGCTTTGAATTATCCACACTAGCTTTAGTAAGCAACCCGAAAAGAACATTAATGCGGATAACAAAAGATAAGGGAAAGAGCACCCTTGGCGAAGACACACTCGTGAAAAAACCCTCCAATTCTCCATTTATCGAGATTGAGAAAGAAGCTGTGGAGAAACAATTCTGAATCCATCTGATAAAAATGTCGGGAAGAGTCATGGCTTGAAGAGTCCTGAGGATAAAATTCCAACTAACACTATCAAATGCTTTTGAGATGCTAACTTTCAAAGCGCAACAAGAAGAGACATTGAGATGGTAGTTTTTCACAAGTTCAGTAGCAAGGAGAATATTTTTCAGGAGAAGACGACCTTTGACAAAGGCGCTCTGATTAGAGGCTATGGCAGTGGGAAGAATAAGCTTGAGGTGGTTGGCGAGGATTTTAGAAATGACTTTATAAATCACATTACAACAAGCAATGGGCCGAAAATCCGTGAGGAAGGACGGATTCTCCACTTTCGGGATTAGTGAAAGAGCCGTAGCATTGACCCCACGAGGTAGAAACCCATACAAGAAGTAAGATTGCACAGCGACAACGAAATCCGGACCAGTTGAGCCCCAAGCAGACTGAAAGAATTTCGGAGTATAGCCATCTAGACCAGAAGTCTTGTTTTTAGGCATTGAGAATAAAGTTTGCTTGATATCCTCGGGAGTTACCCAAGCAACAAGCTGCTTAGCAAGATCCTCCGGACAGCGAAAACCAATAAACGGCTGGATATCCTCAACCTCAAGAAGGCAAGGACTTGAAGGAGTTTGGAGAAAATCCTAAAAATAATCAACAAACTCTTTCTTTATGTCAAAGATATCAGTAAGGAGATTGCCAGCCCGAGAAGTGATAGAGTGAATGGTGTTGTGAGAGTTCCGGGATTGCACAAATCTGTGGAAGAAAGCTGAATTTCGGTCACCATTTTGGAGCCAGTTGACATAAGATTTCTGCTGATAAAATTTTTCTTCTATGGAGGCACAGTTATTCCAATCATCAGTGGCATCTAGGACGGCCTGAAAAGTGGTGTTACTGGGCTGCTGAATTGCATGAGCATGGAGCTGACAAAGACGCTCAAGAGCATCTTTAGTCTTCCTGGGAATCTCCCCAATATGAGTTCTGTTGAAACCCCTCAATACCTATTTTAGAGATTTTAATTTATTATGAAACTGCTGAATGGCAGACCTGGAGTGATGGATTGGCTCCATAGAATACCAAGCCGTAATTAATTATGGCGGAGAAATTCGGGTGCTCTGCCCAAAGATTGTAGAATCTGAAGGGTTTCCGACGATTCTGGATAGTGTCATCCATGCGAACAACACATCGTGAGTGGTCTGAATAGCCAACAACCTCAAAAACTGCATGAGATAGAGGAAAACGAGAGGCCATGCACTGTTAACTAGAGCTCAATCTAGCTTTTTGCAAGTAGGATTAAAAGGACAGTTGTTTGACCAAGTAAGATGCGTGCCTGTGAAGGACAAATCCAACAAATCACAATCTGAAACCAAGCAACTAAATTCACGACTTCCCACCGTGTCAACTAAAACCTCATTTGAACGAGAGTGCTCCGAGGCCAAGAGTATCTCATTAAAATCCCTCAAAATAATCCAAGCTGTTGTAGGATGAATGAGCGTGTCTCTAGTACAAAGGAGATCTGACCAAAGAGTGGTTCTATCCAAGCAAAAATTCGAGACATACACACAAGAGCAGATAAAAGAAGAACCATCTTGAGTAGTGACTGCCACTGTAATAATCTGAGAGCTCTTGAATAATGGGATAATTGTTACCGAAGAAGACCAGACAAACCAGATTCTTCCCATACGGTTATAATTGTAGTTATGAAACGAGTTCCAGCCTGAGAACACTTTTGAAATGATTTCCTGAGAAAAATGCTCTTGAACTCGGGTTTCCAGCAGACAACCAAAATCAGGTTTGACCAAATTTATCCAAGAAGATATCAAATCGTGTTTGCGCGTTTGATTGAAACCCCGGGTGTTCGACGCAAAAAACGAGACCATAGATGATCAGTGCTTCCCGAAAGAAGCCCTAGATACTGAAGATTTTTTTTGGTATGAGACGTTGTTGTTCTTTTTGCTGGCCACTGAAAAAATAGGCTTCTTCGGTCCTCGATGTCTTCCACGAAACGAAAATTTTTTGATAGAAGAAGATTCCTCAATGGCTCCCAAAGCTGGGACGTCCTCCAACATTCCCTCCGAATTATCCACCAACTCTGTCTAATTTATAACCACCTCTGGAAACTCGGTTTCCTTCTCTGTCTCATTGTGAGACGACGGGGGAGTTACCCCAGCCTCCTCATGCGATACAGTCTCAATAATTTCACCCTCTTCACCCATGCTAGCCAAGACATTGAAACTATAAGGTGAGATTAGAAATTCAACGTCCCGTGAACCCAAGCCAGGAGTGTCTTGTTTAGCCGGTGATGATCTCGTTGAGCATGTGATTGTACGCCATTCCAAAGTGTCAGAAGTTTGGTGTGGAGATGAAGGAGAGCCAGTCAGGTTTATGGCAAATGGGACAGAATTCTGAATTGGTACCTGATTAGCTAACTCAGACATCAAAGAAACGAAGGAGAATCGATGAATAGAAGTTGCTGAAACATCCAAATTATCTTCATTGGTAGATGTTATTTCAGCGAGGTAGGTTTTTGCAGCTTGAAAACCCTCTGGTAGATCAGGAGAAGCCGGAGAGGCAACATCAGGCACACTCGGTTTATTTGGAGAGGATCCATGAGTTTCTGGACCCTGAGCATCCCTAATCACATAAGGTAGAGAAGCAGAGTTGAGAGTAGTACCAGGAGCACGATTACAATTTGTATGTTTATGCCCCCATGAATCACAAGTTGAGCATTTCGGAGGCAGCCATGGATAGCTAACAGTTATTATATTATCCGGGAAATCTCTGAGACGGATCTGCTCAGTAAGGGGCTTCTCCAAATTAACCACAGTAAGAACATGCCCAACATCAAGCTTAGTACATCGCTCAGTATGAGGGTGCAATTTGTCACCTTTTCCAACAATGTTATTAAGGAAACCAAGACTCTATCTAGAGAACAGAACGTCTGGAACATTTCGAAAATCTACCCAAAGTGGCATAGAGCTTAAATCAGGCTTTTTTGCTGCTGTAGAAGGTGTCCAAATTTGAACCACCAAGGGGATATGTAAACTTTCGGCAGAGCACTGTGATCGGATGCAGAACACGAATTCTAAACACTGCAGTAGCATTAAGGCGGGGTTCTTAATCTCTTTTCTGGATTACCCCAAAGCCGATTAACTGTTGCGTGAACTTTTCCAATATGGGGTGCTTCCTCCAAAATGCGATAATACAATTGAATTAGCGAAATTTCTGGAAGAGCACGCAATCCTGCAAAAAATTGAAAACTGGATTAAACGATGGGAGAGACGAAGAGGAGGATTTGGAAATTTTCAGCTCAAGGTTGAGAGAGTATAAGCGATGAAGCAGGATTAGCGAGAGAAGGGAGTTGAGCCGGAGAGCCCAGATCGACAGAGTTGGACACAGCCGCTGGCGGAGAGGCTGGGATTTGATCAGAATTGTTCGGATAAACAGAACTGGATAAGTTTGGGAGAGAGAGAGCAGAAGATCCGAGGCTGGGAGGCGTGGGAAGAATTCCTTTTGGAGAAAGAGGACGAACAGGCGCCGGAAAGGAGCCTTTGCTCGCCGCAGCCATTTTGACGGCGGTTGATATATGTCAATTTCTTACTGAACTATCATGTCATTGAAATGCAATATCAATCCAAATGGAGTGCGATATTAACCAAGAAGGATGCAATCAAACAGTTTAAGTCAAGCGCAAGCGGTAAGATGTGAATCATCAACTAAGCGGCCAAACATGAATGCGGCAAGAGCAGCAGGCGATAGCTATACGAGCAAGGCAATGAAGCGAGAATCATGCAAAATAAGCTCCCAAGGATGGGGTAATTGACTTGGTGTATCCTCTTAATCTAGATGGTTTAAGCTCAATCAAGTTATTCTGAACAACTCATAAGCAGATCGAAGTTCATTCCCATGATAAATAACCTCGGACTAATCTAGTTCGGACTAATCCCTTAGCAAATCTAGCAGCGCATTAAGAATCAGTTTAATAAAGTCGATAATAACACAGCTAATCCCTTAAATTTAGGAATGTAAATCTGGAATTAGTTATCGGGTATTTACAAACTTACGGGTGTGGAAATACCTAAGTTAATTCGATTGATCGAACAATTAGCATTAAAAACAATCGAGAAAGGAAATCAAGCATAAACAAACCCACAGGAGACTAAGATTCCACACTGTCTAATCCTCAAGAACCAATATACTCGAGAACACATGAAGCTGCATAATCTAAAAACTTGCAAAATGGAAAGATTAAGAAGAGAATAGATAGATTAGGAAGATTGAAACCTTAGCAAATAGATTCAAAGTTATAGGATCCAGGAAGCAAGAGCAGGATGAAGCTTAAAAGGTTCTCACTTGTTTTGGATTGAGGTATTTATAGTCTTGGGTGAAACCAAATCACAAAATAACTTAATTTGGGGTGCACTCGACCGGGGAGATATTTGGTCGGTGAAATCTTCAAGGCTGCTCTTTTATCTTGCTCGATGTGCTAGCTCGACTACACAGTCGGTGGTCCAATTCACATTTTGTGATGAGCTCGACCAGCTCGACACCGACTTGGGGTTAAATTTTTGGTGTTCGACTCTTGGCTCATGGGTCTTAGTCGACTGTGTGTAGTTTTTGTGCGAGAATGCCTTGGCTCGACCTGGCTCGGCTACTTAGTCGATCTCGAGTTTACAGGGAGTTAAGCTCTCCTTTTCTCCATTTGACTTCAACGTCTCATATCCCTTGAATGCTGAAAGCAAGTCTAAAATGCAAAATGCATGCATCTAATGCAAAACACTCAAAGTATGCAAAGGAGATAAATGCTAGAACAATTTAAAGCAAAAATGAATGAATAATGCATGCTAAAACCATATAAAATGCAGACATATCAACTCTCCCAACTTAAATCGGAAATCGCTTCTTTTTTATGACCTAAGAGTCCTTCAAGTAAGTTTAAGGTTATCATCGGCCATTGGTTAAGCGCAGAGGTTGGTCTTATTTTGCTCTTGGTTTGATTTCCGTTGGGAGGAGTCTACTCTAGTGAGGTATTAACCGATGCGGACTCACAGGGGAACTCTGAGCACGGGCCCAAATCTCCTGGTATAATAAATAAAAAAAGTAAGATTTTAAATTTATTTTGCATGACACCAATCTTTTTTATCTTAAATTGCAAATTTCTAGACAATTAATCTATATCTGCAATTAAATTAGAATTTTGGTAACAAATTCTTCCTTCTTTAAAATAATTGTTGTTCTAAAAAAATATTGTTAAATAAGTGAATGAAAATATTTGTAGGCTACTATTTTGCTAATAACTCTTGGACTGCATGAATTTGATTAAAGCTCATATACATAGTGTGAATGATATGAATCGGAATCATTTAGAAAGAAGAGAAAAACAAATAAAAATGTTCATAACAAAATCTTCAAAAAGTCACAAGAAAATAAATCTATTTTGTTTATGAGGCTTCCAAAAACTGGCGTTCGCATAATAATAACAATTTCAACTTTTACCAGGTATATAATGATTTGTTGAAGAGAAGTTAAACAATTAATAATGCTGGTTTGGGTACCGTCGTTTAAAACAAACTAAAATGTGATGTGGTATAATTTGTCTCTTTTTTTTTTGTATGTTAATATCCAGTGACTATATAGAAAATTAAAACGAATATCTTAAAATAGAAAAATGTCAAGTGAAGAACTTAAAACAGTTCAAAACATCCTGGTCTTCTTTATCTTAAAAGTAATTTTAGGTTTTAAATTCTCTTGGCGTGACACATTTTTTTCTCAAATTGCAAACTTTTAGATATTTGATCTATATCTGAAATTAAATTAGACTTTTGGTAATGGAATCTTCTTTTTCTATGTAGAGTGTTGTACTCAAATTTTTTGTTTTGTTAAGCAAGTGGACGAAAATTTTGTAGGCTACAATTTTGCTAACTCTCGGAGTGGGACTGTATGGGTTTGAATCATTTGATTAAAGCTCATATACATAGCGGCTGACAATGATATATTGATGTGAATCAGAACCAATATGAAAGAAGAGAAAAATAATGATTAACAACAATGAAAAGAGAAAAATAAATAAAGGTTCAAAACAAATATTCAAAAATCACAAGAAAATACATCTATAAGCCTCCAAAAATTGGCATTCGCATAATTTTTATTTTTACCAGTTCGGAAATGACGTGTGTAAAAGAAGTTGCAATTTCAAGTAAACAATTTGATTATGTTGGATACAGTCCTTAGTTGGCAAGTGATTTAATATAATCTGTATAAATCAATTTGGTCTAGGATATCATATCATCTTTGTCGGATTTATTCATCTTAACTTGTTTTTTTATTGACTTATGGATTTGATGAACTAAGAGATGCTTTCTCTCTCTCTCTCTCTCGAACAAATCATAAAATAAATTGCAAATTCCACCAACCAAACTAAACTCATCTACACAAATTTACGCGACTCGTGTGTATTGTATTTTTATTTTATTTTATTTTTTTGTTGAAGGGCTTATTTATATTTAATTGATATTTTGTTTTATGCATTATTCTTTTTGGTTGGTTGCAAGAAGTATATCCTAATTTAAATTTTTATTTTATTGAAAAACTTTAGCTGCAAATTATCCAGACAAATCCTTGTTGAATCGGATCAAAAAATATATGATATGTTTTCTGACATGATTTTGTGTTGGTTTCAGAGTCTGTTTTGCATTTGTTTCGTTCGTTAGTAACTTTGTGTGATAGTAAAAGTTCTCTTCTTTTTTTTTTTACAATAATAAATTTAACTGTGATTTGATTTAATGTGGTTTCGATAGAAATTTAGTTAATTTAATTCATAAGAAGAGAATAACAATGATGTCTTCTTCACTTAGTCACTAATATGGATTTGTGCTTCCCATTCATAGTATATAGAGCATATTTTTCCATAAGTATAAACAAAACTCTGATTAGTCTAAGAGATAATTACTCTTAGTGTTCTCTGATTTCCATTGAGTATTAACTTTACGAATAAATTCTTCAACTCGTCTTCGAAGCACACACTCCATTTCGCTCTCATTCTCTTCTTCTAAGATCCCTTTCTCGTCCTTCTCCGAAAAACCTGAACCGGGTTTCAAACCGGATTTTGAGGTTAACGATTGCTCAGAACCGGCGGGTTTGGAGGAGAGAGTTGACTTTGATATCAGCCCGGGTTCTCGTAAACTGGGCTTAGACGTGAGATTCGACTTAGGTATCAAAACGGCTTTTTGAAAACCGGGTTTGTAAGTGGGAACCGACTCAGAGATCAACACGGATTTCTCAAAACCGGGTTTGGGAGAGACATTTGACTCAGATTTCAACACGGAATTTTCAAAACCGGGTTTGGAAGAGATAACAGAGTCGGATATCAATACGGATTTGTCAGAACCGGGTTTGGAGGAGAGAACCGAGTCAGAAAACATCACGGATTTCTGCGAACCGAGATTTGATTTGACTTCAGAACCCGGTTTAGAGTTGCCCATGAGGATCAAGATGATAATGAAGTTGCAGAAAAGGAACATGATTAAAGAATTGGAAGTAGTCTTGTTGACAAGCTCCAAAACAGAATCTATCATCTTCTTTAATCAGAAAAACAGAGAAAGAAAAGAGAGAGAAATTGAGAAAGAAGAAGAAAGGTTGTTTCTGCGAAAGAGAAGGCTTGAAAGAGGTTTAAATTGAGGATGAGACTTCTAAGACAAGTTCGATGAGATGATGACAAAGACTGCTGAATAAAGTTGTTGGAATCTGATTGTTTAATGACAAATTTAAATATGTGATTAATATCAACTCCTTGCCAGCTAAGTTGTACATAAGTCCTCCTAACAACTAAGTCTTTTAAAACACATAGTGTTAAATATCTAAGTAACTAATTAATATTTTATTTAATAATCACATGATAAATATTTATAACTACACATAACTTATTAATATTTTCTTATGTTAGTTAGCATTATATAAATAGGTGGTTTATGTTGATCGTTTGGATGTAAGTAAAATCGATATGATAATAAGAAGAAACATAATATTCTCTAATATTCTTAGATAAAGTTTTTCAACAAAATAAAATCTCCATCTTTCACTATATTCATCCCATATAAAAGATTAATAGTTGTATAATTATTTTTAACACGTTATCGACGAACCTCATCCGATCAAAGTCGGACCGATTTTCGATCTAAGGTAGAAGTCAAGGTATGATCTAAAATTATAATTACATCATTTTAATATATTATTATATGGAAGGTTCTACTCAAAATTTCATGGAAGCTATCCTCTAAATTAATATCTTATAATTTATGATTTAAATTATTTTATAATACAATTTACGATTTAAATTATTTTGTTATTTATGATTTTATAATTTTACATATATTTATATATTGTTATATTTGTATAGATATTATGGCAAATTTGGCAAATCGAAATCGGTGCCCGATGTGTCGGAAAATAATTATATGACATGGGCATTAGATGCGATGCGTCTAAGCGAGACTTCGGATACTATTGACTGACAAAACGGTCCCGGAAGATAAAAAAGGCGATGATATTTTCGTCACCCTCCATGACAATTTAAAATTGAATACATCACGAAAGAAGATCCAGGGATCTTTGGAATCACTGATAGGTTTGATCACAAAAATATGTGATCTTACCAAAATGACATGAGTGGTTAAACCTCCGGTTTATGGATTATAAAAGTGTAGGTGATTATAATTCGCGTTGTTCGAATTACTTCAGGATGATGTTATGTGGAGAAAATAATGATAATGATATGATCGAAAAAACTCTCCAAACATTTCATCACGTGAATGTATCACTACACAACAATCGACAAAGGTTATACTCGGTATTCGGAGTTAATGAATACACTCTAGTTGAGCAAAATAATGAACTCGTGATGTTAAATTATAAGACCGTTCGGATCGCAACTTCCAAGCGAATGTATCCTCATCATGATAATTGGCAAGAACAAGGACGAGGTAGAGGCCGTGGTCGTGGTCGTGGTCGTGGTCGCGGACGTGGAGGCAGAGGTGGACAAGGAAGGGGATTCAACAATAATAGTTACAACGCGGGAAAGACCAACAAAAATAACAAGAAAAACGATAATCTGCAAGCATAAGAAAATATATGTTACAGATGCGGAATGAAAGGCCATTGGGCGCGTACCTGTCGTACACCTAAACATCTCGCCGATCTGTATCAAGAATCCCAAAAGGCAAAGGAGAAAAATGGCGAAACAAATTTTGTCTCTGATGAATCCGGACCTTCTTTTGATAACACTCATCTTGATATAGCGGATTTTCTCGTTGAACCAAGTGATGTTAACGAGTAATAAGATGAGTAGGACAATGTAATATAATGTAATATATTGTCTAAGGTCGATGTAAAATAATGTCTTCCTGAAGAAGACTATAAAATAAAAGTTTAATGTATAATATATTTTATATTATAATATAATGTTTAAAATTATTTAAATTTAAAATGAACCATTTTTATTAATAATACAAGCAATTACAAAGAACGTCATTACATAAAATAATAAAACGACATTAACAATAAACTCTCTGTGGGTATACTCTCCAACAAAGAGACCATAAATACAAACAATAATTAAAACAAAACAAAGCATTAAACAAAATCTAAACATCTTCAAAACTAAAAACTAATTGAATGAGAAAGGATGAGATTTTTGTGTGAATAAATGAATGAATGAATGAGTGTATTTATAGATTGAAATTATTTTCTAGCCGTTGGAAAAGTGTAAAAATTTTGAAAAATTAATAAAAATAAATTCATCATGACCGTTGGGCATAAATCCGACCGTTAGTGATGTATTAAAATTCGATCTGAAATTTTATATGATCAGTTGAATTTTAAAAGTTTTTGGATAAATATTTTTCAAATTTTTATTGGATAAATATGATAAATATTGTTTTAATATTTTTAAACATATTTTTAATATATCTCTCTTTATTTTGAGAAGATGTCAAAATTTGTGAACGGAGATGGAGATATATGTCTGGCAGATAGTGCGACGACGCACACGATATTAAAAGATAAAAAATATTTCTCCGATCTGAAATTAAGAGAAAGTGGAGTAAATACTATATCGGGAAATGCAAAAATTATTATGGGTTCCGGAAGAGCCCAATTCTCAATGCCAAGGGGAACAAAGTTTGAAATAAATGAGGCATTATATTCCCCCAAGTCTTACAGAAATTTGTTAAGTTTCAAAGATATCCGAAAAAATGGATATCATGTGGAAACCAAGAATAAAAATGGCATTGAATATCTTTGTATCACAAAAATAATTTCGGAGAGAAAATATATATTAGAAGAACTGTCAGCTTTCTCTTCTGGACTGTATTCCACAAAAATTAATATGATTGAGTCATATGCCACGGTAAACCAGAAGTTTACCGATATATTTAAAGTATGGCATGAAAGACTTCATCATTGTCATGATGAGAAAAGTGGAAAAATTCTAATGGCCATCCATTGAAAGACCAGAAGATCTTTCAATCAAATGAATTTTTATGTGATGCTTGTTCTCGAGGAAAACTTATAATTCGGCCATCACCAGCTAAAGTTGGGAATGAATCACCACAATTTTTAGAAAGAATACATGGTGATATATGTGGACCGATCCACCCATCATGCGGACCATTTCAATATTTTATGGTATTAATTGATGCATCGAGTAGATGGTCTCATGTGTGTCTTTTGACAACACGAAATATGGCATTTGCCAGATTTATTTCCCAAATAATCAGGTTAAGAGCGCAATTTCCTGATTATACTATCAAGAAAGTAAGACTTGATACTTATTTGGTGAATCATGAGCCTTTAATGATTATTGTATGTCATTGGGGATTGATGTTGAACATCCAGTGCCCCACGTACATACACAAAATGGCTTGGCCGAATCTTTGATTAAACGGTTGCAATTAATTGCTAGACCGTTAATAATGAGAACAAAACTCCCAATTTCTGTATGGGGACATGCTATCTTGCATGCTGCAACGTTGATTCAAATTCGACCAAGTGCATATAATAAATATTCCCCATTACAATTGGCATCTGGCCAGCAGCCAAATATATCGCATCTCCGTGTTTTTGGATGTGCTGTATATGTGCCTATTGCACCTCCTAAACGTACAAAAATGGGACCCCAACGGAGATTGGGTATTTATGTTGGTTATACGTCACCAAGTATAATTCGTTATCTTGAACCTGGGTGACTTATTTACTCGTTTGCTGATTGTCACTTTAATAATGAGTTCCTATCGTTAAGTGGAGGAATTCAAGAAATTCCAAGGGATATTGCATGGTATACACCATCGCTGAATCTCTGGATCCTCCTACGAAACAACGTGAACTCGGCGTAAAATTGTACACTTACAAAATATGGCAAACGAGTTACTGACGGTGATAGTAAAAAAGGTGACAAAATCTCATATACCGGCTGCAAATGTTCCATCAAGAATTGAAGTTCCACAGGAACAGATTGATGCTAATAAAATAAATGAGCCTAAAGTTCAGCTAAAGAGGGGGAGACCTATGGGTTCTAAAGACAAGACTCCCCGAAAGAAAAAGGCTATGGGAGAATTAAATTCACATAATGAGATTCCTGAAGAAACCCAAAGTGAGAAAAGTCCAGAAGATTTAAATGAAGTAGTTCCCGAAGTACTACCAAAAGAAAATATCCCTGAAGAGGGAAACGATACAGAAAAATATGAGATGTCCATAAATTATACCCAAAATGAAAAAATATGGGAAAGAAATGAAATAGATGATGATGATGGAATTTTCTCATTTTCTGTATCCAAAGAAATTGAAAATGAAAATGATGATCCAGAACCAAGGTCCATATCAGAATGCCGGAAAAGACCTGACTGGGAGAAATGGAAAATGGCCATGCAAAATGAATTAACCTCTCTTAATAAGAGAAATGTTTTTGGACCTGTGGTCACTACACCTAAGAATGTGAAACCAGTTGGGTGCAAGTGGGTATTCGTGAGAAAACGAAATGAGAATAATGAAGTCACAAGATATAAAGCCCGACTGGTTGCCCAAGGTTTTTCCCAAAGACCGGGGATTGATTATGAAGAAACATATTCTCCGGTAATGGATGCAATTACGTTCAGATATTTAATGAGTTTGACAGCATCCCAAAATCTAGAAATGAATCTTATGGATGTAGTGACAGCGTATCTATATGGATCACTTGATAATGAAATATATATGAAAATCCCAGAGGGGATGAAAATGCCTGAAGCATTGAGATCAAAGTCTACGGATATATGTTCGGTCAATTAACGATCACTTTACGGATTAAAACAATCCGGACGCATGTGGTACAATCGATTAAGCGAATATCTTTTAAAGAAAGGTTATGTGAATAATACGATATGTCCATGCGTTTTTATAAAGAAATCCTTGAACGGATTTGTGATCATCGCTGTTTATGTTGACGACTTGAATATAATTGGAACTCAAAAGGAGATTGAAGAAGCACGAAATGATATGAAATCAGAATTTGAAATGAAAGATCTTGGAAAGACAAAATTTTGTCTTGGCTCCATGAGCACCTCCAAGATGGAATATTCGTGCATCAATCAAATTATACTTAAAATTACTTAAACGCTTTAATATGGATAAAGCAACTCCATTGAGTACCCAATGGTTAATAGACCGCCTCAATGTAAAAAGATCCATTTAGACCATGTGAGGATAACGAAGAAATTTTGGGTCCCTGAAGTAACCTATATGGCTTGGCGGACTTATGTATCTTGAATGCACACGCCATAATAGCTTTTGCTACTAATCTCAGCAAGATATAATTGCCTCCAACGCGAAGACATTCGGAACGGAATAAAACATATTTTCCATATCTCCAAGGTACATGACTTAGGATTATATTATCCTAAAAATTCAAAATCGTGTCTAGTTGGTTTTGAGAGGTTATTTATCGATCCACATAAGGCAAGATCCCAAACTGGATATATATTTACCATAGAGGGACTGCTATTTGTATGCTCAGTAAACACTCGCTACTTCATCCAATTATGCAGAGATTATAGCACTTCATGAAGCCTGTAGAGAATGTGTGTGGCTCAGATCTATGATCAAGCACATTCAAGAAGCAAGTGGCATAACCGTGAATAAAGAGCCCACGACCATATTCGAGGATAATTCTGCATGTGTCACACAAGTCAAAGAAGGTTATATCAAGAGCGATAGGACGAAACACATTCCACCAAGATTTTTCTCATACACTCGAGAGCTCGAGAAAAATGGTGAAGTCAATGTTGAATACGTTCGCTCTTGCGAAAATTCAGCAGATCTACTTACGAAGGCGCTACCCACCACAATGTTTAAGAAACATGTTCATAACATCGGGATGCGTCATCTTCGAGACATATGAATAAGAAATATTTTCCAGAGGGAGAATATGTTACTGTACTCTTTTTCCCTCGTCATGGTTTTTATCCCATTGGGTTTTTCCATGACAAGGTTTTTAACGAGGCAGTACATATTAATTAGTTAAGGGGGAGTGTTAAATATCTAAGTAATAATCACATGATCAATATTACTTATAACTAATGTTAAATATCTAAGTAACTAATTAATATTTTATTTAATAATCACATGATAAATATTTATAACTACCTATAACTTATTAATATTTTACTATAGTTAGTTAGCAATTCACCACTATAAATAGGTGGTTTATGTTGATCATTTGGATGTAAGTAAAATCAATAACAATAATAAGAAACACTTCAATATTCTCTTAATATTCTCTCTTCCTAGATAAAAGTTTTTCAACAAAATAAAATCTCCATCTTTCACTATATTCATCCCAATATAAAAAGATTAATAGTTGTATAATTATTTTTAACACATAGGTCCTTCTTTTATTTATTTATTTTTCTTTTTTTTTTGGGGGTCAACAACACATGGGCCATTCTTAATTTTTTTTAGTTAATAGTGTGAAACACCATTTAAAATACATAAGCAGACAAGTACAAATATTTTCGAAAACTAAAGCTAGCAGAAAAAAAATTGAAATTTCCTTAGAAGCTTAAGCCGGCGGAAGAACTTAACAATCCCCGAAAATTTGATGACTAAACTTAAAAGACCAATTATCGATAATTGAAAAGTAAAGAAATCTGAAAGTTTAAAACTAGTAAATGATAACTAGAGAAACCTAAGACTTGATTCCAAAAATTCGCTTAATCCAAACTTCCCAAAAATTGATGCAAACAACCCACAGACTAAGCAAGCGAAAGCTCTTAAGCTCCTAAGCTCCAAAGCACCTGTCGCGATTTAATGTGCACAACAAACCAGTAACAAACCAAAACTTCAAAGCTGAGAATGTAGAGCAAAGATGACCAACTACTCACAACTCAAATTCAGATGGCAGTGGCTAGACCTCAGCAAAACGAGTTTCACCAATAAAATTCCACCTAACCAACTCTTTGAAATCCAAAAACAAGGACACAAACACAATGTCCAAAAGCACATCATCAAAACTCCAAGGAGAAAACCAAAGCTCAATCTCACCAAAGATTGACTTGGCCTAAAAACTCCAATGTGACAAAAAGCCACCACCACTGACCAAACTAGAATCGGAAGCAACCACACAGAGATCCCACAAGAACTCCCGCAGAGACGAAGCGAAAACAGAAGAAACCAAAACCGATTAGAGAACAAGGCCGAAGAGACACAATAGACTAATCAAGTTTCAAAAATCCTAGTGTCAGACCTAGATTTCAAAAACAAAATTCAAAGCGGCGAAGGAGAACAAGCAGTAACAGATAAACAAACCGATGAAAGACTGCCTAAGAAGACTTCCCTGAAACTTTGATACCCGAAACACAAACCAATCCCGTCGGAATCTCAGATCCTGAGATTCAATCATCGAAGTTGTCTTCCCAAAATCTACAAGAACACTACCAATCAGTCGAACAAACAAGAACTTCTTAAGCGAACACTTGGGACCGACATTATACTTGACTTTCGTTGCAAAAAAAAAAATCAAGACTTTCAAGTATTTATTACTACATTGTACTTGACTCCAAAACCCTTTGACAGGGACAGAGGGTTTCACCTGTCAAAAGGTTTCTCTAATATTAAATCATGATTGTGATATGTGAATAAGATTTTTTTTTCATTCATTGGTTTCAACTTTCAAAAAATGAATTTACAATTGTTCATTACAAGAGATGATGTTAAATCATAATACAAAATGTTTTGTTAAAATGATATCATAAAAATATATAACAAAAACTAATTTATGGTTTTTTAATATATAATTTTTAATTTGAAAATATAATACGAAAAATTGGGTTATCAATATGTAACCTATACCAAAAAAAATCAACTCCTAAACACATAAAGTAATTCATTGCTAAAAGCCGTCTATAAGAAGATGTGAACAGTAAACAATATTCCCTCTCTCCCATTTTATTAAATGTTTTAGGAGTTTTTATTTGTTTCATTTTATTAGATGTTTTGCAAGTTTTTAACAAACATTAAATGTATTAAATATTTGGTGATTATTATATTCTACAGTATTTTCTATGATTAATTGAACTATTTAGATTAAAATATTAAATGATATTTAAAAAAAATTCCTAATATGCGCACTATTAGAGAAAAAAATCTTATAAATTAAAATTGGGACAGAGGAATTATTAATGATCTATTTGATGTAACGTAGATATTTGAAAATTGTTGTCAAGATCAAGAGAATTTAAGGTGGAATTGGTTTTAAAGTGTTGGAGAGACTCTAAAGCAAACAAAAGGTCTCAAAAGAAGCAGCTGGTTTAAGCTGAACCACCAAGGATCCGAGGAGGAGTCCGAATAGGTGCTAACTCCTAGTTGTAAGACATGTTCATGTTTCTTTCTCTATTAGTCATGTGTGTAGGTTTGTTACGAGCTGGGTGAATGTAAAAAAACTCATGCTCGTTCTTCTTCCTTCTTTGTACCGAAAATCTTGTAAAAGACGAGAGAGATGAGTGATAGAGAGAGACAAATCTGTAAAAGCTTAAGCTCAAGCCAAGATCTCGTGGATTCCAGAGGGTGTCATCTGTTTTCTTTACTTCTTTAAATGCTCAAAATCGGAATACTCACTTGAAAGTACCAACCCTTAGATCTACGTGTTAGATTAATTATACACTTTCTAATAATGTGAACAATCAGTAAAAGCTTGTTTTGTCCTAAACTTCTTTTTCTTTCTCCTTTCCTCGCAACGTGTTTGTCATTTCATTCCTCTAATTTCTTCAAATTTGAAAGGGTTGAAAATGGAAGTACCTTCTCGGATGCTACTTTAAATTCTCCTTAAATCTGAGAGAATGAAAGTTTCGTCGTCTTCCCTTTTTTATATCATGCTCAACTTCGCTTAATCGAAATGAAGAAGCCATTTCACACATTTTCTCAAGCTCCCCAAAAGTGTGATCATAGGTTACTTTTCCCCAGACTTCCAAATCCACATCTTCAGAGATAAAAATCTCTTTTTCAGCTATACTAAGACTCGTAATCTTACTCATGGTCTCTGCATTAGGAAGATTTGACATCAACCTCTGAGGAGATAGCTTAAAGACTGATTTATTGACCTCCATTGGAAAGTTGGTACAAGCCAATAGTATAAACTTTTTACGAGATTTATAATAAATACAATTTCTGGAGTAATAATGGGTTGAAAAAAACTCATGGGGATGTCTGTAGATCCCTCGAATCACCAACTATTTAATTATTTTGTGGTATTAGAAAGAGAATGACTCGAACTCTTATGAAGAGGAACATCAGACTCGGAACGAAAAGATAGCGAGGGATTGAGAGATTCCTCGTTGGATTGGGAGACCAACTCGGAGAGAAAGAAAGAGGCTTGGATGCTAGGGATAGCTTGAAGAACGACAAGTACTTTGGGTTATTATATATATACCGTAATAACAATATCACCATGAGAATCATTATGAGAGAGGCAAAATCCAACAAATTCAGACTGGTAAAACATAATTTAAAACATAATCAGAGAAAGCCAAAGAAACAAATTCAATTCACAACCCGGAGTGAATCTTCCTTTAGACATCGCTGACCTGAGCACTAGCCGCCTCCATCATACCGTTGCGTATCTGGTCGCTGATGTCCCTCACATGTCCCGGACCGTGCGGAAGAAACACTGTTGTGTTATTTGACGAGTTTCCAAGGTCCCTTATCGTGTCAAAGTATTGTGTGATCATGATCAAGTCCATTACTTCTTTGGCTGATGTGCCTTCTACTTTGTCAGAGAAGTTCAATATGTTCTCCCTCAATCCGTCCGTGATTGCTTGCCTCTGTCTAGCCACTCCAACACCCCCTAAGTACTTGGCTTCCGCTTCTGCTTCCGCTCTCTTCACTTGGAGAATCTTCTCTGCTTCTCCTTTGTAAACACTCGCGAGCTGGAGCCTTTGTGCTACATTAAAGTATAATTAATTTGAGAAGCAAAATAAAAATCTTCATTAAACTGTAAATTAACCTCCCATGAACCCTTGACAAAACATACTAATAGAGAGTCCTATAATCATAAAATGTATAAATCTTTCTATGCTTCGATGTGTAGGGAGTCATTAGAGACCTGACTAATATCCTCGGTAACAGAACTAAAGTTTACCTGCATTGATTTCGTTCATTGCCTTGCGCACAGAGGGATCGGGAAGAATGTCAACCATTAGAATATGCTCAATGCTGTATCCATAAGCCCCCATCACCTGAAGAAACAATTTCAATCATGACCATAACAGAGCTCGTCAGCAGTCCTGAAAGCAGGCTACCCTCGAATATATGTTATTACTTTTATAGTTTTCTCTATGCAATCCACACATATCTATGATAAACACTTTATAAGGCTCAAAATTCACAAAATTTCGTTTAGCTCAAATGCAGGATCACGATAAAACATCAAGAATCTCACACAACTGATATATATCTTAACATGAACACAGAGTCTCGAACAGAAACTAAATGTTGTAACTTTTCTCTATGAAATCCAAACATGCCTACTTGATAAACAGTTTATAAAGGCTCAGAAATTAGAATTCACCCATTAGTTAGCTCAATAAATGCAGGATCACGATAAAACATCAAGAATCTCACAACTGATATCTTCTATCTTATTATGGACAAAGAGTCTCTAAACATACATACAAATGAATGAGATAATGAAGGAACAACATGTTATACCTTCTCAAGTTCCTCAAGAACAGACTTGGCAACTTCACCCTTTTGTTCAAAAAGAGCATCTAGCGTCATCATTGGGACCAAAGCTCTAACCACTATGATTCAAAAACAAACATACAAGAAGAAATCAAGAAACAAAAGAGAGCTTATTCAAAAAACAAATATCAAGAGAGAAGTAAAAAATTACCATCAAACACATAGGCTTGGATCTGCTCTCTAGGGTTTTGAAGCTCATAAAACGCATCGTCAGCACTAGCTTTCACTACACGATACTGAATCGAACAAACCAGCTGCACAAACACATTATCCTACAAAAAAAAAAATACACAAACCTAATAACATGAATTTCAATACATATTAACCAAAATTCCCAAAGATGAAACAAAAGATTAAAAAAAAGGATCAAAATAAGTGATGACGAACCTTAGTTTTGGTCTCGATTTTGACATCAAGAGAGTTGATCCTAGTGGAGAGAACTCCGGCGAGCCATTGACCGGCGAGAGGGTTAAAAAAATGACAACCTGGTTCAGCTATATGCTCGAATCGACCCCAACGTTCGACCACACCAACGCTCGCTTGATCAATACAACCACCGAGGATACAATACGTATTCCCCATCTCTACGCGGCACTCAAAAAGCTTTTCAAGAAGAAGAAGAGGTCTTGTTTATAAATCTGTGCACGATTCGTTTCTATGGAAACAAATCTTTTTGCTACCGTCCGATCAAGCGGTTGAGGATAAATGGACGGTTAGGATTAGTGAGTGATTATTTAGCTATCACGTCACCAATAATCTTCCTTCTTTAGATATTTCGTATAATGCATTTTTGACCGAGGAAAAGTATTAATTTGATATTTTCTGTGTTAACTCTAAAATTTTTATTATTATTTACTAAATATCATTGACTTAATCAATTTGTATCCAGATCTAGATGATTAAACCTCACATCCTGATGCAGCGCATACGTTCTGGTTTAGTTTTATCTATATTTAATTTTATTTACTTTGGTTTTGTTATTTTATTTTAATAAGAAATAATTACAAATTCTATATCAATTAGGATTAGGATTAGTTAGATCTTAACTTCTCCTTTTCTATATAAAGAGAGATCGTAGAACTCTTGTAAGGCACATTTGGCTTTTGAGAATTAATCAGAAAAACAAAAAAAAAAGAGGTAATCTTAGTTATCCAAAGAGCTTGCGTTGTCGAGCACTGAGAAGAGTACTCTCACCTCCACCTTTCATCACCTTCGTTCATTCCCTTTTTCTTTCCATATTAGCTTCCGCCTCTCCATCTGTTAGTATCAGATTCAGTACGTTCTGGTTTCTATTCACATCTCACGATGCCTCCAAAGAAACAAGATACCCAAAATTACGATCAACGTGACGATACCCAAAATATGAATTGGGCTGAGTTCCGTTCAACTTTACCTACGATGCAAGAAACGATGCAAGCAAACATCCAAAATTCCATCCAACATTCAATTTTCGAGCTAGGAGAAACTTTGGTTCACAACCTTCAACCCCATCATCAAGCAGAGAGACACGTTAACATCAACGTTAACGCCGACGATAACCCTTTTGCTTCGATGCATCAAGCGAACAATCAAGATGTGGTCTTGCGGCGCCAAGATCAACGAGATTTTCGTTGGGAGTCAGGTTTTCGAGTCGAAATTCCAGAATTTGCAGGTGGAGTCCATGGAGATTCCTTGATTGATTGGATAACTATTGTGGAGGAAGTGCTTGAGTTCAAACAAGTACCAGATGATCGTTGTGTGCCTTTAGTCGCGACCAAATTTCGCAGTCTCGCGGCGTCATGGTGGCAACAACTGAAAGTAACACGGGCACGTGCAAATAAGCCCCCAATCCAGTCATGGAGCAAATTGAAGAAGAAGCTTCGTATCACCTTCTTACCACATAACTACGACCGCACCATGTACACACGATTGCAAAATCTCAGACAAGGGAGTCGTACGGTTGACGAATATGCAGAGGAATTTTATATTCTACTCACAAGAAATGAAATTCATGATAGTGAGATCCAGCTTGTATCTCGCTTTATTGGAGGATTACATAGTCAACTTCAAAATTCATTATCTCAATTTGACCCAACTTCTATTGCTGAAGCACATCGTCGAGCTGCATCTTTTGAACAACAACAACGGTCAACAAATTGGAGTAGTTCCACAAATAAATCACGTAGTCAAGAGACCTTGCAAAACTAACATGAAGCTAAAGCTCGTGACATCGACACCACAACAGGTTCATCTAATCGCTTGTCTTCGACAACTGATGAACAACCAGTTCGACGTTCAGCTCGCAATGCTCTACGTTGTTTTGGATGTGGGGAACCAGGACATCGTCACTCTGCTAGCCCAAATCAAACCTGTCGTGGTTTATCTACCGTAATGGCTGATGGTCAAGCAATAGAGACAGATCCGATCTATGATTCCGACGACGAAGAAAAATTAAGCGGAGATGAGATGGTACATCACACTCATGGTTATCAAGGACCCCTCTTGGTTGTGCGTCGCTCGTGCCTCCTACCACAAGCTCAAACAAACCATTGTCTGCGAACCAATATTTTTCGATCAACTTGCACAATTAAGGTTCGTAATTGCACAGCCGTGTGTAGTTTTATCATCGATTCGGAAAGTTGTCGTAATATTATTTTAGAGGAAGTTGTTCGTAAATAGGGACTGCCCATTGAATCGCACCCATCTCCTTACCACCTAGGTTGGCTTAAAGATGTTGTCAACATGCAGGTTACTCATCGCTTCCTTGTTCTTTTCTCTGTCGGACCATACTATCGAGAACGTATGTATTGTGACATTGCCCCAATAGACGTATGTCATCTACTTTTGGGAAGACCCTGGGAATACGACCGCAAAATCATCCACGATGGTATTAAGAATACTTATCGTTTTATCTGGGAAATTCACCAAATTTTACTCCTCCCATCACCATACATTGTTTCCACGCCAGTGCAGCCTCCAACCAACGCTACTCACTCTGGTTCAATATCCTCAAGTAAGAGAGATGCAACACTACTCTGTTCTTATTCAGCATTCAAACATGAATTTTGTCAGGAAGGTGTGGCTTTTGCGTTATTACCATTCACAGTGAAGACACCATCGGATTCAACATATCACGCTCTTTTTGACCCAATTTTACGAGAATTTGAGGATGTGTTTCCAGCTGACATGCCCAATGAATTGCCCCCATTACGTGACATTCAACACCATATCGATCTTGTGCCTAGTGCAATGCTCCCAAACTGACCTTATTATCGGATGAGCCCGAGTGAACATGAAAAGTTACGACGTTAGGTGGAAGAGCTACTTCGTAAAGGTCATATACGTGAGAGCCTAAGTCCGTGTGCGGTACCAGCTTTACTTATTCCAAAAAAGACGGATCTTGGCGCATGTGTGTTGATAGTCGTGCAATTAACAAGATCACGACTCGTTACCGTTTTCCCATACCACGACTGGATGATCTTCTGGATCAGATTGGCAAGGCTTCTATTTTCACAAAGATTGATTTAAAAAGCGGATATCATCAGATCCGTATTCGTCCGGGTGATGAGTGGAAAACAGCATTTAAGACACGTGAAGGATTGTTCGAGTGGTTGGTGATACCGTTTGGGTTATCTAACGCACCAGTACATTTATGCGTGTCATGAATCAGATTCTGCGACCCTTTATTTGTAAATTTGTTGTGGTTTACTTTGATGATATACTAATTTTTAGTTCGTCGGAGAAAGAACACTTGGTTCATTTACAGGACGTTCTACTTGTGTTACAAAAGGAGAAGCTATTTACAGCAAAGCATAAGTGTGAGTTTGGTGCTTTGGAAGTCCTATTTCTAGGCTATGTTATCTCAGGTAAAGGGTTGTCTGTGGATCAGTCGAAGATTAAAGCAGTTCGCTCGTGGCCTGTGCCGCGTACAATTACCGAAGTACGCAGTTTTCATGGCTTAGCTTCGTTTTATCGTCGTTTTGTCAGTCACTTCAGCATTATAATGGCTCCTATTACGAGCTGCATGAAAGCAGGAACATTCACATGGACAACCGAGGCTAACGCCTCTTTTGAGCTTATCAAAGAAAAATTGACAACGGCTCCAATTTTGGTGCTTCCGGACATTTCTCTCATGTTTGAACTTCATTGTGATGCTTCTACACTTGGTATTGGTGTTGTCCTCAACCAACTTGGTCATCCAGTTGCATACTACAGTGAGAAATTAAGAGGATCGCAGTGTCGTTACAGTACCTACGATATTGATTTTTACTCCATTATTCAAGCTATCAAGCATTGGCGATACTATTTGGTTCATCGCGAATTCGTTTTATTCACTGACCATGAGGCATTAAAACACTTGGACAGTCAAGCAAAAGTATCAGCTAGACACGCTACATGGATTGCATTCCTTTAACAGTTCACTTTCTCGATACGTCACCAAGCGGGCAAATTAAATAGGGTGGCTGATGCATTAAGCCGTCGACATAGCTTGTTAACGACAATGCATACCTCTGTAAGGGATTTGCTTCATTTGCTGATCTGTATGAGTCTGATCCGTATTTTGCTCGTGTTTTATCTGAGGTCCAAACAAATCTTTCACATGACTTTACCCTGCAAGACGGTTTCCTTTTCAAAGGTCTTCGTATTTGCGTTCCAGATTGCAGCCTTCGCTTACAGATTATTCGCGAGCTCCATAATGAGGGACATGTGGGACGCGATCGTACGCTACAACTCGTGACAGCTTCATACTTTTGGCCGTCTTTACGAAAAGATGTGGAACGATGTTGGATTTGCCAAAAGGGCAAGGGAAGCTCATCTAACGCCGGCTTATACTTATCTTTGCCTATTCCTTCTCAGCCGTGGACTGATGTGAGTATGGATTTTGTTTTGGGTCTCCCTCGCACACAACAAGGCAACGATTCAATCTTTGTTGTCGTGGATCGTTTCTCCAAAATGGCTCATTTCGTCCCCTGTAAGAAGACCACTGACGCGGTTAGTGTTGTTGTACTCTTCTTTCGCGAAATTTACCGTTTACATGGTTTACCATCATCAGTCGTATCTGATCGGGACACACATTTCTTGAGTCATTTTTGGCGTTCTTTGTGGAAGCTCCTCCGTACAAGCCTTGATATGAGTACGGCGTATCACCCTCAAACGGATGGTCAAACGGAAGTCACTAATAGATCCTTGGGTAATATGCTTCGTTGTTTGGTCGGTGACAATATTAAGAGTTGGGATTCTAAGCTATGTCAAGCAGAGTTTGCGCATAATCACGCGTTGAATCGAAGTCTTGGCTTTAGTCCTTTTCGCGTGGTCTATGGCATCATTCCTCGATGTCCTTTAGATTTGTCTACGTTACCAGATATGTCAAGATTTCATGGCCAAGCCATTGACTTTGTTAATGACGTTCAACAAGTGCATCAACAAGCAAAAGCAAATTTGGAGCTCTCTGCTACAAAATATAAGTTGGCCGCGGACACAAAAAGACGTGAAGTTATCTACGCTCCTGGTGATTTGGTTTGGGTTGTACTTACAAAGGATCATTTTCCAGCACATGAGTATAACAAGTTAAAGTCAAAGAAGATTGGTCCAGTGGAGGTGTTAGAACGCATAAATAATAATGCTTACCGTGTTCGATTACCACTTCATCTTCATACATCGGACGTGTTCAATGTCAAGCACCTCACTCCCTTTCGCAGTGACAGTGACGATCTAGATTCGAGGCCGAATCCTTTCCCACCTGGAGAGACCTGATGCAGCGCATACTTAGGATCGTTCTGGTTTAGTTTTATCTACATTTGATTTTATTTACTTTGGTTTTGTTGTTTTCTTTATTTGGTGTTTTATTTTAATAAGGGATAATTACAAATCCTATATCAATTAGGATTACGATTAGTTAGATCTTATCTTCTCCTTCTATATAAGGAGAGATCGTTGAACTCTTGTAAGGCACCTTTGGCTTTTGAGAATTAATCAGAAAAACAAAGAAAGAGGTAACCTTAGTTACACAAAGATCTTGCGTTGTCGAGCACTGAGAGGAGTACTGTCACCTCCATCTTTCATATATTCGTTCATTCCCTTCTTCTTTCCATATTAGCTTCCGCCTCTCCATCACATCCAAATCTAGATCAAAACTATCTAAGCAACCTCTACTAAATTCTCAGGTATTGTGGAGATTACTGTTAGCTTTCGATGTATATTTAATTATTATAATCCACTTAAAAGAGTATGCAATTTACTTTCAGAAAATATGGTCTAACTATGTTTCTCATTGTCTGTTATTGGAGCATTTCACCTGTTGGCTACTTGGTCCGTTTTGAAGACGGCGAAGCAGAGAGACAATCCTCTTCTCTCGTAGTTGTGATGAAGATGCAGAAGACGAAGACATATTATGCTTTTTTTTTACTTCCTTTTAAAAACTCCACATTTTGCTGCTTTCAATTATGAGTAATTGGGTCTGTCGTTTGGGGTCTCGGCCCAAGGTTTAGGTTTTCTTTAGATAATATATCTAGCTTTACCGTAAGAGTATGAGAAGACGAGTGAAAAAAAAAAAAATCTGATAAAATATGTCCATTTTCAATTTCAGTTAAAAAAAGACATATAAGCTACGCAGCACGGAATCGCTATGTAGCATAGAATCGTTGAGGATGTGTCGATTCTTGTCTCGGAATCAAAAACGGGGCAGAATCGCGAGGAATCGTCTCGGAATCACGATTTTTAAAATAAATATTTTGAAATCGTGGTGGAAACACAAGATTCCGAGTTGGAAGCGTCGGATGAGAAATAGATTTGGGCTTTTAATTGTTTGTTTATGGTCCAACATTAAAACTTAATTAATAAATCAACATGTGAATTCAAACGTTATTTTTTATCTTCAAATGAGTTGCACTATTTATATCATGTATTGAATTTTGTTGTTTAAAATATTTTATTTTAATATAATTTTATATTTGATATTTTATGATATAATATATATATATACGTTTTCAACACGTATCTGCATCTTAATTTTTTAAAAATATTCACTTTTCCGCTTCCAAACGCTTCCATTTCTGTGTATCCGTTTCCGATTCCATGCAGAATAAGTTTATCAACTCATTAATACCTGTTTTAAACTATTAGTACTAAATTATCGCTATCACCGTTATACTTATATGCAAACCAAAGGGATTGAAGAGAACAAAGTTATATTCGTTGGTTTTTTTTCTGTATTTTTCGGTATAATTGGTTACACTAGAGTTTGTTATACTTTAGTTATTTTTTATTTATATTTGACAATAATTGGTTCGAAAAGTCATAAAAAAGACCAAGTTCCATAATTATGTGGAAGGAATTATAAGTTATTCACTCTCTTTTACTATTCACCACAGTTGCATCTGTTCTCGTCAATGAAGGTGGCTTTCTGTTTTTCCTCTTTTCTAAAGTTTTTTTAATAATTATCGGTTAACTGTGGAAGTTTTTTCTTTCAACTGTGGCAACTAATTTCATGTGATCAATTACAATATCCTTTTAATATTATTTGGAGAATATATTTATAAAATAAACCTTACAAAATATTAATATTTATATCACATTTTCATTATCAATAAAAAATAAATTATAATCTCTCGTTAAAGGTAAATAGTTTAGTAATTAATTATTACACAATTTGGAGGATGTGTTAAATCTTAAATTGATTTATTGCTTTATTCTTTAAACAAGATAGAATAAGGAATGTTAGTTAGAGTTTCAATCATACACAAGATTTTTTTTTTTTTAATCTTCATTATTGATTTTTTCTTTAAACATATTTTAAGGATCTTCGTTATTGCTTTTTTCCTTAAACAAGATATCTTAAGGAAGGTTCGTTAATCGCATTAATAATCCGAAATAATGCTAAAAATTCACAGGGGAAAAAATATTTTATTTCCTTTAATATATTCATAATCATTAAATTACAATAATTACATCATAAAAATACTTTCTTTAATTAGATCCCGTGTTATATAATTAAACATTGAATCATAAAAATAATTTCTCTAATTAATTATCGATTAAAATAAATGCAAAATTAATTAATTTAACATATTGAGTAATATGAGATTCATATTTATATTGTTATGATTTGTTTCCTAAAATATCTAAGAGTTCGTTTTTAGATAGTAAGATGTTTACAAACATAATTGTAATTATGTATATGGATGTAATTAAATATATAGTACAAAATCATTAAAATCTAATTAATTTTTATTCATTGACATTAATAAGAATTACTTTAAATAAATCTTTACAAGAAATCTGAAAAATAAACACATATACAATATAAAGAGGGAGAAAATCTCGTAAGTAAATTAAGGATTTTTTTTTTTAATTCTTGACAAGCTTTTAAAATCTTTAAAAAAATTAATTCAAAAAATTTCTCTACAAGCTAAACAATATAAAAAAAAATTGCAACAAGATAAACAAAATATTCCTCTCTAAAACTCATCAAGCACTTCCTCTTTACTATATATATAAGATCATCTCATTCCAGTAAACGAAATATTTATTCCACTTAAATCCATAATATTATTTTATTTGTTCCATTCATATTTTAAAAAAATATATTTATGTTGTTAATAATTTATGAAAGTTTAGATTCATATGCTTTCTCAAATATTTTTCTTATATTCATGCATGTAGTGTGGACGATGGTAATGGAGACACAAAAGTAATTTTGTTGATGTATGTTTTCTTTTCTAATTATTTACTTTTTTATGCAAATTAATATGTTAGAATTTTTATTATGTTAAATTGTTTTTCTTGGTTAATTATAATATGAAATGAAAAATATCTTAGCTTATGAAATCAAAATAGTAAAAAAATATTTTAACAAAAAAAATTGAGAACATTATAAAAAAATTTATACTATTTTTTTTTTTGAAAAAAAAAATTACCTTCAAAATGCTACATGTGGAATATATATAGATTTCATGTTAAGTTTACAATCATCTTTATACCTTAAATTGTACTGATATGGACTAAATCAAATTTTACACTAATAATAATATTGTATAAATAAAATTACCGAATTCGCAATTAATATACTACAATATATCAAATAATAGACTCCATGATTTCATATTTGTAAATAATAATATTTACACATTTTAATATCTTTTATAGTATTACTCGATAATATCTTTCGAGAAAATCTTATGATCTTTTTAAAAGTATGATACAGTCTTGATAATATCCACATGGATATTTATTTTGGTTTTCTTTGGGTTGTGACATTATTGAATTCGACAAATTACCAACTTTAATTTAACTGTAGAATAATTATATGATCAGTATCTTGTCTTTTCATTCTTTTAAACAAACAATCGTCGCTCATCTTTTCATTATTTATTTTCAGACAGTGTAACCATCTTTGCTTTTTGTTTGTTTTTGTTTTGGTAAAATTCAGATCCATCTTTGCTTTAAGTTAAGAAAGTAACGTGTATGGCTGCTGAAAGTCTATTATTGGTCTCTGACTATCTTATCTTTTCATTCTTTGAATCTAGCTTAATGGGTTTTGCTCTTTGAATCTCCCTTTCTTCTTTCTTTCTTCTTTCTTCTCTCGTTTCCGCAGTGATGGGAGGTGTTTTTTCTTTCCCGGTGTCATGTGATCCAGTTTTGAATAAGTTCTTTCAATGTTTAAGTATAAGAGGAAGTTACATTCACAACCTCTCTGATAATCTAGCTTCTCTCGAGAAAGCTATGGGAGTGCTCAAGGCGAAAAGAGATGATGTTCAAAGGAGGGTAAACAGAGAAGAGTTTACTGGGCATCATCAAAAGCTTGCTCAAGTCCAGGAATGGTTTACCGGTGTCCTAACCATCGAAGAGCAGTTTAATGATCTGTTTAGCACTAGTGAAGTCGAGCTTCAAAGGCTCTGTTGCTGTAGATTTTGCTCTAAAAATATGAAGATCAGCTATCGTTATGGGAAAAATGTTATTTGGATGTTAAGGGAAGTTGAGAGTCTTAGTTCTCAAGGAGAATTTGATGTGGTGACTGAGGTTGTTCCTGTAGCTGCATTTGAAGAGTGGCCTATTGATCAAGACGGAATTGTGGGGCAGGAAACATTGCTTGAAAAAGTATGGAACCGTCTCATGGAAGTCGGGATTGTGGGTCTGTATGGTATGGGTGGAGTAGGAAAAACCACCCTTCTCAAAAAGGTTAACAATAAGTTTGGTGAAATAAGTGGCGTTTTTGATATCGTGATATGGGTTGTGGTGTCTAAAAACGCAACAGTCCGTAACATTCAAGGAGATATTGGGAAAGAACTAGGCCTTCAGGGGAAGGAGTGGGACGAGAAAAATGAAAACAAAAGATCCATTGACATCCACAACATTCTTAAGAAAAAGAAGTTTGTGCTGTTTTTGGATGATATGTGGGAGAAAGTGAGCTTAAATGAGATTGGCGTCCCGAATCCGAATAGTAGAAACGGATGCAAAGTAGCTTTTACCACCCGCTCTCGGGAAGTATGTGGGCGCATGAAGGTTGATAACCCAATCGAAGTATGTTGTTTGGACACGGATAAAGCCTGGGATTTGTTCAAAAAGGTAGTCGGGGAAAACACATTGAACAACCATCCGGACGTTCCCGAACTCGCAAAAGAAGTTGTTAGAAAATGTTGTGGCCTTCCATTGGCACTCAATGTCATAGGCGAAACTATGGCGTGCAAAATCACTGTACGAGAGTGGCATCAAGCAATTCAAGTTTTGGCTTCAAATGCTGCAGAATTTGATGGCATGGACCAAATTCTTCCGATTTTGAAGTATAGTTATGACAGTTTGAATGGGGAGCAGGTGAAATCGTGTTTTCTCTATTGCTGTCTGTTTCCTGAAGATCGTCAAATAGACAAAAGGGAGTTGATTGATTATTGGGTAGGTGAGGGATTCATAGATGAGAAGAAAGGCCAAGATTGGGCACAAAACCGAGGTTATGAGATACTTAACACCCTTGTACGTGCATGTTTATTGGAGGGAGTAGAATCAGAGGAAGAAGTGGTGAAAATGCATGATGTGGTGCGGGAGATGGCCATATGGATTTCCTCTGATCTTGGAAAGGATAACGAGAGATGTATCGTACAAGCTGGCGTTCGTTTACGTAAAATGCCAAAAGTAAAGAATTGGAAGAATGTGAGAAGGATGTCGTTGATGGATAATGATATTGAAGAGATCTCTGAGAGCGCTGAATGTCCTGAACTTACAACTCTTATCCTTAGGGGAAACCGTGAATTAACAACTATCTCAGGTAAATTCTTTCGGTCTATGCCTCGGCTTCTCGTTTTGGATTTAAAAGCCAATAACAGTCTAAGAGAATTACCAGAGCAAATATCAGAGCTTGTTTCCTTGAGATATCTTGACTTGTCACATACCTTAAAGATGAAGCAGCTACCTGTTGGTTTTCAAAAGTTGAAAATGCTAATACATCTGGATTTGCGGTATACCGAGCAGCTTGAGAGTTTACATGGCGTATCAGAATTGTCGAGTTTACGGACACTGAGACTAGCAGAATCCAAAGTGTGGTTAGATAAGAGCATGATGAAAGAGCTGTTTCTCCTAGAAAATTTAGAGTATATAAGCATCAATGTCTCGCCGAGTTTGGTTGGGGAATTGTTATATGATCCCAGAGTAGAGAGATGGAGGCACTGTATTTTTGTTAAGGAATGTCAGGTAGAACTAGTAAGAATATTCGTTTTGCCAGCTACAAGTAATCTGCGTCATGTTTCCATAGAGAAATGTGGAATGAGTGAGATAAAGATAGAGAAGACACCATGGAACAAAAGTATGACAAGTCCATGCTTCTCTAACCTTTCTACTGTGTGGATAGATGGATGTAATGGTTTAAAGGATTTGACATGGCTGTTGTTCGCTCCAAACCTTACTCGTCTTAGCCTTCTTTTCTTAGAGCAACTCAAGGATATAATAAGCAGAAAGAAAGCTGAGAGTGATTTAGTGAATGAGATCATTCCTTTTCAGAAGCTAGAATCCTTTTACTTTTGGGAAGTGCCTCAGCTGAAGAGCATCTACTGGAGTCCTCTGTCTTTCCCATGTTTGAAGAGCATTTTCACAGACGGAGACTGTCAGAAGTTGAGAAAGCTTCCATTAGATTCTAAAAGCGTTTTCAAGGTTGAAGAATTTGAGATTGAATATACTGATGAAGAATGGATACAAAGGATTGAATGGGAGGATGAAGACACAAGAAGCCGTTTCTTACCTTCATGTAGCAAGCTTGGGTCGAAACCTCTTCGATTTTGAAGCCACTCAACGCCGTTTCACCTTCTTGCAAGCTTGTGGAGCTTGATTTAGTTTCAAAATGATCAGACAAAAATTTGTATTTCAACATTTCGTTTGTTATGTTCTTCTCGTTCTCTCATTACTACTTTGTGTTGTTAAGTGTTAATTGGATTGTACGTGACTCTCTTATACTGTCTCCATCTGTTCCATGCATGTTTTCTGAATTATTGAAGTTTGAGTTTTAATGCTTAAAACTCAAAGTACCAGGAGGGTAAACAGACAACCGAATCTGACGTCACAGGATTACTCATCGCAGCTATGTTTGCAGGACAACACACCAGCTCCATAACATCTACTTGGACAGGTGCTTATCTAATGCAATACAAAGAGTATTTCTCAACTGCTTTAGATGAGCAGAAGAACTTGATTAAGAAACATGGAGGCAAGAACGATCACGATATCTTACATTTCATCTTGTGGAGGTAGGCATTGATATCTTGGAGAGCCGTTTGCTTACCTGCAAATCAAAGGCATATGGAGTCATTTGTTAATAAACTTTGAACTAGAGTTGGTTTCACCATTTCCTGAGATAGACTGGAACGCTATGCTGGTTGGTGTTAAAAGGAAATGTGATGGTGCGTTACAAAAGACGCCAGCTTTCTTAAAAGACAGGTTTAAGGTTTTGTCATTCTGTCCGAGTGATCGTGGCCTAGTGCTTCTGGTCCCTCCTGGGTTTGAATCCCGCCAGGAACAACAGGCACGTCACTTGGATACCTTCGCCGATTGGTGGGCCAAAAGCCTAATTATTTACCAATTTTTTGGACTATTAAAATTAAATTTAATATTTAAGTATTATATATTATAATCACATTTCTTGAAGAATATAAGCAAATAACTGGTGAAACAAAAACAGCTGAAATTATTTATTTATTTATATGGTGAGATGTCCATTAAATCCTTGTTTTGTTTTAAATATCCAAAAATATCAGATTGCTAAAAGGAGAAAAGTTCATAACTTATTGTGCCTTAAATAAAGCATAAGCATTTAGTTTTTTTTTCTCCAATTATGTAAGATGGTGCTCTTACTATCTGGATTCTCGAGGACGGAGCAACATGGTCCAAACAACATTTTCTTGTTCCCCCGATTAGAGAAGTCTTTCGGACAGAGGGTTTCAAGTTCATTGGTAGGGTTACTGGCGAGCTCATATACGCACCTCAGCTACATTGAACCCTTCCTGGACTACACTGAAAATCCAGCCCTTAGCTACATTGGGCCTCCGTTCTGAAATATTACTGTTAGCTTTCGATGTATATTAACTATTAATAATAGTCTATTATAGCCCACTTAATAGAGAGTATGCAATATACTTTCAGAAAATCTGGTCTAACTATGTTTCTCATGGTCTTGTTATTGGAGCATTTCACCTGTTGGCTACTTGGTCCGTTTTGAAGACGGCGAAGCAGAGAGACAATCCTCTTCTCTCGTAGTGGTGATGAAGATGCAGAGGACGAAGACATATTATGCTTTATTTGCTTTCTTTTAAAAACTCCACATTTTGTTGTTTTCAATTATGAGTAATTGGGTCTGCCGTTTGGGTTTCGGCCCAAGGTTTAGGTTTTCTTTAGATAATGTATCTAGCTTTACAGTAAGAGTATGAGACTACGGTGATAAAAAGAACTGATAAAAATATGTCCATCTTCAATTTCAGTTTTTAAAAAGAAGTATAAGTGGATTAAGTTTTATCAACTCATTAATACCTGTTCTAAACTATTAGTACTGTTGACAAACAAAAAAACTATCGCTATCACCATTATACTTATATGCAAACCAAAGACATTGAAGAGAACAAAGTTATATTCGTTGGTTTTTTTCTATATTTTTCAGTATAATTGGTTACACTAGAGTTTGTTATACTTCAGTTATTTTTTATTTATATTGACAATAATTGGTTCGAAAAGTCATAAAAATGACCAAGTTCCATAATTATGTGGAAGGAATTATAAGTTATTAAGTTTATAACACGAAGTACCATAAATATCTTCCATCTAGCGATATTTTTTTTTAGAGTTGATGTACTTGTCTTCTTCTTAGGCTGAAGAGCTTAACAGAACAAATCATACCCAAAAAAAAAGTGCAACACATTGAACAGTTTCAAACGCCACTGGGAAAGGGAACACAAGCACCTTTGCTTAACCCTAAACACAAGAAAAGGCGACTAATAAGCCCTTCTTTGATTCCGAAAGTACATCCCATATTGGCCTCAAAAGAGTTCTCAGAGACAGCTACTACAGTTCCCGAGCTCATGAACAACAGCTTCCACAGACGGTCTTTCAATGGGAGATTCATGAGTGCACAGCCACGCGATTCTAGCTAGCTTCGTGGCTTCATATTCAAAGAACCTTCCTTGAAGATTTGGATCGATGTAATCATTGAACCTACAAGCTTCAGTTCCAAGCTTAACAAGATGCCTAACCTTCTGTTTCCCGGATACAATCTGAAACACAAGAACCCCAAAAGCGTAGACATCAGTTTTCTCGGTGAAACGTCCTGTTGTGGTGTATTCTGGAGCGAGATAGCCCAGTGCTGCACTGTCTTTGAGTGCAGAGAAGACAATGTCGTTTGTCAGAAGCGCGTGGAGGCCTGAGTTTGAGAGTAGCGGATTGTATCGCTGGTCGATTAGGACTTTCTCTGCTGAGATGTTTTGGTGAACCAATGCCGGTTTGTTTCCTTTGTATGAATGCAGATAAGCAATCCCTAAAACACACACATGAAACGCATAAACAAGAATCAATAAGAGGGAATCAAGAACGCTAAGAAATTGGCTCGGAATTAAAAAAACATACCCTTTGCAATGCCTTTGGCGATGGATACTCTGGTGGACCAATCAAGAACATGTGCATCGCCATCTTTGAGATCGAGATAGCTCAGTAGATTCCCATTGGGAGCAAAATCATAGATGAGAAAGCATTCTCCACGGCCTCTTGAACAGCAGAAACCTCTAAGTCTTGCCAAGTTTTCATGTTTCAGAGACGCCAACATGTTGAGTCCTTTCAAGAACTCAGCTTCTTCGGATTTGCAACTGGTTTTACTAAACCGTTTGATCGCTACAGCTGAACCATCTCTCAAGATTCCTTTGTAAGTTGCAGAGAAGTTGCTTCTTCCGAGCAAATTCACTTCTGAGAAATACTGTGTGGCAGTTTCAACCTCTTCAAGATTGAATCGAAAGCTCTGGATAACTTCTTGAGCAAAGACACTGAGATTCCTATTGTCTGAAAGTGGATCCCAACCATTGGTATATTCAAGACTGGCCAATGGAGAGCCGTTGTTCTTCCTAAAGCCTCCTCCTACGGTGTTGAGACGGGTGTCTGACATTTCATAAGTGGTTGAAAGCTTCTGTTTGCGTCTGCGATAATGCGTGAACAAGAGGATGCTAATAGCAGACAAGGCAATGGTCGAGACAACCAAACCGATAAGGATTGCACCTTGGCGAGATTTTGGAGGAGCAGTACAATTTGTTCCATTACAAGGTAACCGGAGATTAGCTGATTCTGGTATATCCCGGGATGGTAAACTAGTCACGGTTGCACTGTATGGCTTTGGTTCCTCATGAGCTGTGCCATTGCAAGATTTCAAAGACGAGAACTCAGCTCCACATAACCCCAAGTTGTTATCAAAAGCAAAACCTTCATTCAGTCTCTTCAATACTGTAAAATTGGTGCAGAGGAGTAACAGAATCATAAACCAAAATGAGAAACACTACACAAATAAGTCGTAAACATATACAGAAAGTTCTATTCGACGATCATATAGTGTTGCATTTCATAAGAATCGCTCTTCCAATCTGCTATCTCTAACAATGAAGGAATTAGTTTAATTACCAGGAGGTACATTGCCAGTGAGGGAGTTGTTGCGGATGTCGAGAACTTGAAGCAGAGGAGGGCTAGCTAATTTGCCTGGTACAGAACCAAACAAGTGATTGTAGCTCAAATCTAGCCGCTCTAGAGCACTTAAATCCCCTAAACTTGCAGGTATAGCTCCCGTGAGATTGTTAGATTGAAGAGCAAGAACACTGAGCTTCCTCAGTGAACCAAGTTCCCTTGGAATACTTCCTGTCAAATTGTTGTAACAGAGCTGCAAAACTACACAACAAAGGAGACCAAACAAAGAATGGATATCAAATTGTTGAAGCTCAAATTTTGTCTTACTTTCTATATCCATTAACTTAGAACTAAATTCTGGATTTAGAAACCTGGTGCTACTACTAATTCAACCTCAAATTTAAAGCCTTTTGAAGTAATTAAATCAATATCTAAAAGAACAAGATTAATCAAGAGAAGTACAAGTATCTTCAATTCAAGGCCATATTATGTTGGGACCAGTAAGCAAATAAATAATGGTTCAAATTAAAAGTTTGTACCTTTTAAAGTAGCAATAAATTTCTTGACTATTCTTCCTTAGAGGAAAATTACAAAAAGAAAAATCCTAACAAAAAGACATGAAAATGACGTTTTTGAAGACAGATCATTAAAGCATTAAATTCCAAAAAAATAATCATCTAACATTTCAAATAATTTCAAAAGATATCAACAACTAGAGATTCTAGAAATAGTGCAGTAACTAAAACAAGGAGCTCAGATATCTAGATTTCAAATCTCCATTGAACATTGAATAATCTTGGGACAAGTATTTTACAGAAACCAAAGTTCTAATAATGCTAAAATATAGGTTGTAATTTGAATCGATGATTAACTTAAAATAAATAAATAAAACTGACCTTGCAAGCCCTGCATCTTCCCAATGTGTGAAGGAATCTCACCAGAGAGATTATTAACATTAAGATAAAGATCCGTAAGCTCCGACAAGTTACCAAGTTCTCTAGGAATATCTCCGACAAGAGTATTGTAATGCAAGAACAAACCCGTCAAATGTTTAAGCTTTGCAATGTTCGGAGAGATTTTACCAGACAATCCTTTTCCTTGTAAAGATATGTTAGAAACTTGTCCTTTCCAATCACAACCAACGCCTTCAAAGTCCTTACACGGATCTCCTTTAATGCTCCATGAAGCTAAGTGTCTGTCTTCTGGGTCAAGCTCTGTTTTGATCTCCATCAATGTTTGTAATTCGTTGGTGAGTTCTGCTCCAACTTGGTTACTGAAGCAAATGTAGAGAAGAGGAAGAAGAAGAAGAAGATGAGGCAGCATTTGTGTCGCCGTCATTTTAATTTTCTTTCTAGGGGTTGGTTTTGAGCTCGAGTATGAAGCTCAAGAACCTAAAGGAGATGTAAAGAACTAAACTTTATCTCTTCTCTTTCATCGCTGGCTTTAAAGTTTCAGCTTTTCAAGAGAGGAGAGAGAAGATAAAGACAGAGATGTCGCATGCTTTTGTTCCATTCAGGCAAAAGGAAAAAAAATCAAAAGGAGTGTTTGTGTTTTGTCTATGTGTGTGTTCTCGTTTCGGAGATACCAGAGATGGTTTAAATCTGATCGTTGGATATTGTTGTTGTTGATATGAACCGTTGGATCTATTAGATGTTTTTAGTTATGGTAAGTTAGTTTGTATGCTATCAATTTTTCGTTGATCTTGGTCCACTCTGACGAAGGCATGCATGTTCTCTCCTATTTTTTTGCTTATATATATATATCAAATTCTATTTCCTTTTTTTTTATTTTTCAAAATTCAAATTCTATTTCTATCATTAATATTTACTACACTCTCTAACTAAAAAAAATTGATTTCTTTTTTTTCTGGTAGCAAAAAAAATATATATATATTTCTTCTATCACTAAGATTACTCCATTCTAACAAAAAAATGTCATTATAGTTTATATCTATCATTAATATTTACCAATATATCTCAATGTTCTTTTTTTTTTGTTCCTTTTTGACAACTTATCTCAATGTTCTCTTTGGTGAAGCTAAGAGCCTAAGACCTTTTTTTTTTGTCAGCAGATCATTTCATTTTGGACACTTTAATCCTAATAAAAACTTAAATATTTCTCAAAATATATCAGCGATTTTTTTTTTTTTTGAGATCAAAATATACCAGCGATTAGCTGTCGACAAAAATATATATATATCAGCGATTAAATTTTGAGCATTTAGTAAGTTCAAGTTGCCCAAAAATTCGGCCAACGATTTAACAAAATCACGGCAGTGAATTTTAAATAAAAAGCTATCCATTAGGTGGTCGCATTTTTTAAAACTGATTATGGTTAAATGTTACTTTTGACTAACACACAAAAATGCAAATATACGACTATGTCGTGTAATAATTAAGAATCGATCCATGGAAAAATGCATATGCGCACTAAGCTATTAAGAACCGATTTAAGCTAAAATTCAAATAATTATTTTTTTTGTCTTAACTTTCAAGACACAAGTTCTAGCAAATTAAATGCATAAAATAAACAAACTATAGCTATTAAGCATAAACAAACAATCAAAGCAAATAAGAACTATTAAGATTGAACTAATGTTGGCAAATGCGATAAATCAAGATAATAAAGGCATGGATTCAAGTTAAACATTTCGATTAAGGCAATCACCAATTAATTCAAGATGCTACAACAAACAATAAACATAACCTCAAGATAATAAGACACAAATCTATATTAATCCACTTCTGTAGCACTAAAATGTTATGTTCAACGAAAATAAAACTGCAACGATAACCTATTTTGGAAAAATAACAAGTCTGAATCTTGCAACAAATTCGAAATGGGAATCATGTTCTCTAAATTGGGCTTTAAACAATATTGCGTGAAGCGAAAGTAATAAAATTGGGCTCTAGTAAAATGATAAAATGCCCATTAACGAGTACCCAAAAAGAAAAAACCTAGTTTCTGCGTTGGAATTGTGAATTGAGTTACCGATCATGGCATACTTATATTAAATTATTAATTGCCCGATTTGAGGGAATTTTCTGTCATTATCCCATGATTCCCATCATAGACTTAAAAATATATATAAAAGAGAACCATCTTAGTCAAAAAAGGAACGACCCTAATATGATTTTACATGCTTTATTTTGTTTTAATTATGTGACTTTCTCATTCCTTAATGATTATACATAATTCCCTGATTTTATTTTATCTTCTGCTATTATGAACTTTAAAGTCGGTTAGAAAATTTGCATTCTACCATAGTACTGAAGTTATGCAACATGCAGAAAAGCTTTAAGGGCTGACATTAAAATAGTTCGAATTACTTAAGAACGACGATCTATTTTTATACGAAAACTATAACATCGCATTAGATAAGAGTCCATGGCCTAGTGTTGAATAGCCCCACATAAATATTTATCTTGTACCTCTCCGAATCTAAAGTTAGAAACTTATATTTCTCTCAAAATCATAGTTCAAAACTTCATAATCCATGGACCTTGGTTTTAATCGGTTTATTGTTTACCAAACAAACATAAACCAACTAAAAACAATATTAAACCGAAATTAAACCAATCTAATTGAACTCAATCGGAGAAAACCCACCCAACCCATTCTTCTTCACCCGATTTTTTTCTTCATCTTCTTCTCTTTCTCTTTGCCTTCTTTCTCTTTGAATTCTCTCGAAATCATTTGTTTCCAAGAGTTATATGTCGAAAAGATCTCCTGTAATATTTGTATACTCGTGGTTTATAAATATATGGTATTGCGTACATTATCTATACAATTGCTCATGAGCAGGGGGGGGGGGGAAATTTTTTGTTAAGTCCCTACATATAATTGTTTATGCTTTCATTCATTTTCACTGAAGCTGTAAACAATCACTCATGTGGGTCACGCTCTGTCACCTTAAATTATTGATCCCAACATAACATTTACGACATAAAGTTTAAAATAAATAGCAAATACATAAAAATTTAATGTCGACTCTTGAATAAAAAAATATCAATAGCAAATACAAGGTCCAAACAGCCAAACTCACTATATATTCATCTCATCCACGATTTTTACGTAGATATTTTTTTGGGCATGAGTCTCTCGTCACAGTAGCTAAAAGCCTAAAATGATGGCATTTATTTGTTTTGAACATTAGATAAGAATGTCCTGAATAAATTTTCAAATAAAAAGTTTATTTTCAGGACCTGAATACGAAGAGCAACTCCGAGGATCACACCAAATTTAGTGTTGAAATAACATCAAATTTGGTGTTTTGGTGTTTCACTTCTCCAACCACAACACCAAATCTCACACTAAAAAGAATATTACTTATTATTATATTATTAAATTAAGATTCTGTTTATGTTTTAATAGTTTTGATAAATACTAATTATTCTTATAACTGATTAATTATAAGTTAAATATACGATTACAATCGATAAAACTAAAAATAGTGAAAAATAAATTACATCGTCTTAATTACCATAGTGTTGATTAATGCATTTCGAAGTTGATATAGACTTCCGGTCCTGATTTGCATCGGCCAAGAATTCTTGAAATCGGCGTCATCGTCGCTTTCTTAACTCGGCGAGACTTGGTTCTTTCTTGATTGTTGCGTCATATCACATTCATCCTCATGATCATATTATGCATTATGATCAGTTGTCATTATATCATGTAATACTTCTTTCAGCGTCTTTGGTTTAGCCACATGCAATCTTGGCAATCTCGAATCTTAAATGCCTACGTCTTGCTAACTTCTGCAAATAATTTCTTTTTGGGACCGCGTGGATCATGAATTGCTTGAACAGTTGACCATTTTGGATATATACTCGCAATAGATAATAACTATTATATTTTTTCCCATTAATAACATAATTAGCGGGTGGAGCGTTTTTATAGATTAGCAGATGAGGCAGCCTCAGCACATTTATCATCGTTAGACCACTGGTAAAAAAATATGCATCTTAAATCCAAAGATCATAATCGGTATGGCTCTAGAATAATAGTAGCGATCCATACGACCATCATATTGTCCTCCCAATGTTGGGTAGTTTTCCATTTCAATGCATCTGATCTACCCGCAACATCCGAAATCCTCGGCGTTCATGATATGGGTAAGTGCGACATCGTTAGCGTCGGTGATCGAAGATAGCGGTAGAAACCTCGACAACACGCGACAAAATCGTTTCAAACTTTACATGGTAGAGACTCCATTTTGATATACTTCGGTGGAATCCTGAGGTAAACCATCACTGACATTAAAATCACGGCTTATTTTTTGAAACTGACCCAAGTTTACCGGCACCATCTTCGTTGGACAAAGTAATTGTCATGTCTTTGTATGGCATCATAAATCTGCGAGAACAAAGGACGACTCATCCAGAATCTTCGTCGGAACATCGTCTCATGAAACAAAGGATTATCGAAATAATCATTGAAGAGATTGCGAGAAGCATTTTCTCGGCCACGATTGATTCTTATATGACCGGAGTAGATCCATGGGAACCCCAGTTAAATAGGTTTTGAGTGATAAGAAAATTGTTGTTTGCGGTAATTTGAAATCTTGCTTGCTTTATATCATCGTAATAATCATTATCGAGGGTGAAAAAAAAGAAGAAGAAGGTATATGAGATGAACTACAGTAGTTGAAATTCTCATATCGGAAAAAATAGAAGATGATGGCGATATTCATCTTATTTGCGAACATGGTACCCATTTTATAGTGTAAAAATCGATCTAGCGGTTGAATTTCTTTAAAATCTAGCATTACATTGAGTAGTCACTTCATGTCATATATCATTATCACATCTTAGAAAATACGAATCAATCTAGCGTTGAAGCTTTACAAATTCGAATACGATAATTCTTTGTCTCAGGCGGGGATGCGTTAACAGATTGAAAATAAAAATTCTAGCGGTGCTTAAGCGAAGACATTGTAAGTACATATATATATATATACGATTATTTATACTTTCTATCTTTATTATTTTTTGTTACTTATTTACATTTTACTCTATCGTTAAACCAGGCGAAAATGTTATTAACAGAATGTCAAATCAAGAAATGATTCAAATCGATCATGTATGGCCTATCATTAAAGGTATTGAGAAATTTTCAAATACCCTAATAGAGCATTGCGTTTGAAGAAGGTCGTAATATTATATCATATCCATCATTCAAGAGGATCGCCACCCTGGTATGAATTCATTCGATCTAAATACAAGTGAAGAAGCCCTTTTAATTTATCTCAGACATGGTATGAAAAAGCAAAGAGAAAACAATAATCGAGGAACAATTTAAGCAAATGATAGAGCAAAATGATAAGCGTATCAAATATTCTTAAAGGTACTTACGAAAGAAATGAAATTCAAAGCAGAAGGTCGAGAAGAATGAAAGCAAGAGCATAAAAATATTATTCGGATTTGAGTTATAACGATCCAGCGTGTCGTGCGTATATTGAAAATGAAAGATAATTTTGAGAAGAAGAGCACCACACATATGAAGAACATGGAGAAGGCTCATGCGATATCATGGATCTCGATATCGAGCATCTGTTATCGAGGAGATCAGCTCGAGGAGATCAGTGAAGGAGAACATGTTGAACAAACAAAGTGAAGATCAAGCTCAAGGAGAACATGTTCAAGGACAATAAGCTCAAGATTTTGTACTATAACTATCTTAGCGAAAATGATTTTCTCGGATATTAGATTATTGTTTAAATTAATATTATGTCTTTAAAAATTATCTTGTTGCATTTAGTTTATGTTTTTTTTGTTTTAATTTTGTAATTTGATGTTTCAAGTGTTTAATTGGACTTTAATATGTATTATAGATATTTTGTGCAAATTAATATTTCATTTGTGTTATAATTAAATTGTATATTATTAAAAGTGAAATAGTATAAAAATATTAATGGTATATTTATTTTTTGGTTACAAATTTAATCAATGAATAAATAACCAACTAATCATAATTATTTAATAAAACACAAAAAAATAAATATTTTAATGTTTGGTGTTATGAATAGTATCACACCATATTTGGTGTGTCACTGTTCATAAAACACCAAAAAGATTTGCCCATCAAGGTTGCCGGAATGATCTCACACCAAATATGCATGCCGTATGTCGAGTTACCCTAATAGTCTGAATGTTGACATATGAACTGTAAATCTCTAAATAAAATCATGGTATAAGAACCCAACCCGACAATATATCTATTGTACATATCATCGCAAATATCATGACGGAATTGATAAATCTCAAATTGGCTCAAAGACAACTAGTTTATTTTTTTTTCATCAAAATTATCAAATCACAACTGACTCTGTGATTCGAAAAAAAAATATCGATACATAGAAAAACGAAGTAATATGTTCTACAATAATATAGCCTTTTCAAATGGATTAATAATAGGTTAGACTTAGACATATGATGAATTTTGATTAAATGCTGTATTATATATACAAAACTTGAACATATATATAAGAAAATGTATATACACCATGTATTATCCAAGTTTACGCTTTTATGGTGAAACAATAACAACAAACTATTAGATCTATATAGTTGAAAATGTAAATACGTGATCATTAAATCTCTAAACTGAAAAATCTGATTGTGAAAACTTGAAAATTTTCATTGTAAGAAAAAAATCATACATGAAAAATCAGAGTTTAAAGTTATTTTTTACGTTTTTAACTATTCAGTCATTTTTATCGGTATTTCACAAACAAACTTTCAACCATTTTTGTGTCAGTGTCACATATCACAATCCTATATATTGTAAAAATAATGGAGCCTTATCCGGATGGGTTGATATTATGGTTGGACGCGAATAAATTCTTAACAAATTCGTAATGGTTTAAATGTATAGCTTTAGGTTTAAATGTATATGGTTGTAAATGTATCGTTTAAAAAACATGGTCATTTGTCACTGCATCATCGAACTGAAATCCCCAATTATTCATGAATGTGAAAACTTGAAAAAATCTCATTGTCAAGAAAGTCATTGCACGTAACAAAATATAAAACACCTCTAATGTCTACAAAATTACTTTATGAAACCAATTTAATGCACTACCCAAAATCGATGATGGACCTCACCATTCACCGGAGAGTACCCTTCACGCGCTGTTTCGGGAGCTAAAAGTCGCGCAAATTTCACGCGACGCTGTCTCTTTCACACTCCGATGACGTGTCATTAAAACAAGGAGTCAACACTGCCAGGTCAGCGTATAAATCCATATATATGCCAGGTGTTGCCTGCCTGGCGTCAGTTGCTGTCCTTCCGTGTCACCGTAACGTCAGTGTAACAAGTGAGACCCACAATAGCCCAAAAAGTGGCCCAATTACGAGCAGAGAGCTTTCAATCTCAGCTGTACGATTCTTTTTTACTGCTTTGCTGACTATAATTTAATTTTATTTTGGATTTTTATACTATTTCACAAAAAGAAAAAAAAGAAAAAACAGTTTCATTTTCTTTTAATTTTTATAAAAATATGTAAAAGTGTTCACATCAATATACCTTGACAAGAGAGCCGCGCAATTCGCTCCGCGATTGAGACGGGCCCATCCTCCTTATCCTTCCCAGGTTTTGTTTTGTTTTGTTCTTATTTTTCTCAAATTTATTTGGATAATAATAAAATTTCATCTAATTCGAAAAGATAAAACTCGATGTTGTGTTCATAGTTTTTAGTGGACTATGCTGACGAGGACCAACAAACGAACAGCTATTATCCGATATTTTTAATGTCTTTTTGGGTTATCGGAATTTTATTTATGGTTATGGTTTTGATGATGAAGAGTAAAATATAAAACGAAATTCCAAATATTCTCATCGGAACCTTCAAAATGCGAATTACGGCAAATAGTTTTTTTATGGGATACACACCAGCACCTCGTATATAGTAGCATCCGTGCTCATGTGTCCCTATTTTTTTTAACTCTTCCTTTCTTTTAATAGTAACGTAGAAAATAAATATTCTACAAATATTTTATTGTAAAAAAATAATTGGAAAAATAGATGATGTAGAAATCGTGGTTAGGTTTAGCAACTTGCTTCCAAATTTTCTCCTGTAGTACTACTACTATTGATATTGATAAAAATAATGGACTTTAGAATTTTTTTTTGGGATAAAAACTTTATAGTTTAATCGATACGGTTGGTTTAGCATTAACCGGTTGGTTTTGGGCCTTTTGGCTATGCATAGAAACATCTACGTGTATACATTTTACAATTTATTTACCAAATATTTTTTTGACAGGAGATACGCATGTTATCTACTTCTATCTATAATCCATTGCTAATTTGACTAATTTAAATATATGTACCAAAACATTTAGCTCTGTGAGTAATTCAAATTTATCGTTATTTATTTTCTTAATTTATCGTAATATATTATTGATGCTAACTCTTAAAATAAAATTAGCTGAAGCCACAAATGCCTCATTAATTTGGAACATAGCTGCCTACTTGTTTGTTTGGGTGACAGGGTTTTCGATCTCCCATACTATTGCTGATAGCGATCACGAATGATTTATATTAAAGCTATAAAAAAAGTGAATGGAAAATTTTTGTTATTTTTTATGTTTATAAGCCAATCGATGCAACTACCAAAGCAAAAGTATTTAAAAGCTTTAAAAAAAAAAAGCATATTTGGGAGTGATCCAGATATAAAAAAGAAATTCAAGCTAGGTATATTGGTTTCAAAGGTCATTATCTCGATGCGGTGTTGATTAGTCATTTATCTAGTGACATTAACCATGTTCGAAAGCCTGTCATTAGCGACAGATTTAATTTCATATCCACGCCACTTTGATATAAAACTATCGTTGGTGTTGACACGATACAATCGCCGGAATCTTTCTTTCACTAAATATGTCGCCACAAATAACTCTGCTCTCATACCAATTGAAAAAGCGATATCGCCACATCTTCAAGCCTAATTTGATGTGTCATTGGCTTCTTCGAAAAAACATGTCGCAGCGACAGATTTCCCAACATGGCCATAGTATAATCTTTAACATGTTTGTTTATAAGTATTGTACGTGGAGAATCTCCAAGTGTTCGAAACCTAGGTAGCAAAACATGATTTTAAGGTTTATACTTTATAGCATAAACATATATTATTACTTTATGATGTACATAGTCGATGAGTTTTATTATTACATTAGGATGTACATAGTCGTTGAGTTTTTTTTTTTTTTTTAAGGCGTCTCCTATCATTCAAACTCTTCAAAATATATAGATATCAACTAATTTCATATGTAACGAGTTAGGTGAAGACACAACTATATATAATTCATCATATCTCTATTTTTACACAACTGGGTAGACATCTTAACAAGATTTTTTCAGATTTTTGGTTTGATTTTTCTTAAAAATTGTGCATTTCAAATTTAGGCACTCTAATTTAGAAAGAATGTATTTACCATACACACTGACACACATATACTATCTCTATTTTTAGGTACACTCTTTAAGTTAGAATATTTTATATAGATATAAGGTTTTTGACCACAAAAATACCACACAAAACTTTAATATATTTTCTAACGTAAGAATGTATACTAACAATAATTGGTATTTGGTAGTGTGGTAGTTGCTATATATATTTACATTAAAGCCATATTATATGGAACAAAACAGTAATCTTGAAAACATAAAACATTTTCGGTATAAAAACAAACCGCCAATTTAGTGATTAGTGTCTACTTCACGACGATATTCTTATTCATTTACTATCCTCTCAAGTGGCCCAAAAACGACAAAAAACAAATACACAACTTTTTTTTTTTTTTGGTCGCAATTAAAGAAAAAATTTACAAGAGTGTTTTCAAAACTCGTGGTGGTCCCTTTATTTATATATTTATTAATTAATTCTGAAAAGCGAGGGTCACTCAGGAAAAAGAAGCAGTTGAGAGTGAAATTTCATATTTACCCCTAAAACAACGAATAAGATGTCCCGCGCAATGGGGAACAAAAAAACAAAACGTGGGTTTGATGGCATCAGATTGAAAACAATCCGACGGCTATTAACGACGCCGCTTGTCCTATTGAGGGTCCTACTTGTCCACCTCACTTTTAACATCACCCCATCTGTCCTCCATTACCCTTTTACACTGATTCTCTATGCCCTACTCCTTATAATTCGATATTTTTTTCTTTACTTACACTTTTTTATAATTTTAATCAATTTTATTTCACCCATTAACAAATCAATTAGGCCTTGGTTGTGCAGTCTTAGATCAAACTAAAATCAGATTAGTTCGCTATACTTTTTTTCACCATCGGCATAATTGTCCGATAAATTGCGGATCAATTTCAGACTAATTCTAGACCAATAAAGTTTTGGGGAAAAATCGGTTTATAATTTCAAAAACCAACAAATTTTAAAATTATATGAGGTTTGCCTAGATCTGGGTGAGGTACCAAATTCGGATTAACCACCGAACGTCTATTGGATAAGTTCAAACATGATTTGGGGTACAAAACATCTAATTAAACAAGTTCGAGTTGGTTTAGATAAGATAGGCTTAAGCATAGTCATAATAAGATTTAATCTTATCATTATAAGATTTGGTGTTATCTATCCTAATAGGATTAGAAGTAGTTTTTCTTTATTAGTAGTCATTGGTGAGATATATCAATGATTATGAGAACACGAATGTTTAATTTTGAGAAAGTTTTTAAACTTAAAAAAGAAAGATATTTTACTTCCCTCTTCTAAGACTTGAATTGGTACCAGAGCTGATTCTTAAACAAGAATCTCAATCGTAAAAAAGGCTGTGTCACCAAGACATGGGTAACATAACCACGACCACGCAACCGAAACCAAAACACATTGGACCATCTTCCTTTCAATGTCCGATGTTGAGTATGACTAACTATACCGTGTGGGCAATAATGATAAAGGTGGCTATAAGAGTGCATAAGGTGTGGGAGACGATTGATCGTGGCTCAAGAGATGCTGAGAAGAATGACGTAGCAACGACCCTCTTATTTCAATCAATACCGGAGAACCTTATCTTACAAGTCGGAGTTCAAGGGATACAAGTTCCCCAATTTCAAGTTGAAATTAAAGAAAAGATTGTTGGATAAGTTCAAACATAACTTACGGTCCAAGACATCTAACTAAACAAGTTTGATTTGATTTAGATAAGATAGGTCCAAATATAGTCATAATAAGATTTAATCTTATCATTATAAAATTTGGTGTTATCTATCGAAATAGGATTAGGAGTAGCTTTTCTTTATAAATAGTTATTGGTGAGATATATGAATGATTACGAGAACAAAAATGTTTAGTGAGAGTTTCTAAACGTTAATAAAAGAGATATTTTTTTTCCTTGTTCTAAGACTTGAGAGTCACGCTGAAATTCTTCTGGCCGAGATCCTACTATGAAAATCCGAATATCAGACACCAAAATCATTCTCTCCTTCTTCTCGTCGGAGTTCTCTTGTTCTAAATCCTGAGACAACTACTCGCCGGATATCTCTCATTTCCGCTCCAACTCGTCAGAAATCTCTCAACTGAATGAACTCTAATCTCTCTAGTCGATAACGAAACGAAAATAAAAATCTTCCGACGAAAAATTTCGGATAAATAACAAGTCCCCTTCGTTTTCAAGTTTCTCTTCGATTCTTTTCCCCAAATCTGATTTTTCCGATTTTGTTTATAAATATATTAAAATAAAAGAAACGAAAACGAGCTTTTTGATAATTAAATATGCCTTTGTCGTTTATAGATGGGGAGGAAACGGAACGAGCACAGTATGTTGACGTATTTTGTCCAAAAATAAAGTGGTGGATATTGTGTGAAACTTTCACTTTGTAAAAAAATAATAATAATAATAAAACTGAAAAATTGTGCGTTCTGTGAAAATTTCTTATTAAATAATCCTATATATACACCTACTTGACACTCCATATCTCTACTCTTCAGTCAAGTCGGTCCACCAATTCAAATTTTTTTCCTCTTCTCTCATTCCAATTATTATTTACTTTTTTTTTTCACCCAATCCCTTTAAAAAAACAAAACATGCATTCAGTTCCGGTGATCCTCACCCTCACCGTACTTACGGTGCTCCTAACATCACCGGCGCAAGTTATCGGATACCGTCCATATCCACCAAAAACCAACGGCTCCGACCAAATCTTCGACGCTTCAAAAAAATTCGAAGGCTCATCGAATCTCGTCCGCCTCCGTTACCATATGGGTCCAGTCTTAACCAACAACATCACGGTTCATCCAATCTGGTACGGCACGTGGCAAAAATCCCAGAAAAAAATCATCCGTGAGTTCATAAACTCAATCTCAGCCGTTGGATCTAAACACCCTTCTGTTTCCGGTTGGTGGAAAACCGTACAGCTTTACACTGATCAAACCGGATCTAACATAACCGGTACGGTTCGTCTCGGTGAAGAAAAAAACGACCGGTTTTATTCTCACGGTAAATCACTAACCCGGTTATCGATTCAGTCCGTGATAAAATCCGCCGTCGGTTCTAGATCTCGGCCGTTGCCGGTAAATCCCAAAAGCGGTCTTTATCTTCTCCTCACCGCCGATGATGTCTACGTTCAAGATTTTTGCGGCCAGGTTTGTGGATTTCATTACTTCACATTCCCGTCGATTGTTGGATTCACGTTACCGTACGCTTGGGTTGGGAACTCGGCGAAGCTTTGTCCCGGAGTTTGTGCTTATCCGTTCGCCGTGCCGGAGTATATACCGGGATTAAAACCGGTGAAATCGCCGAACGGTGATGTTGGAGTAGATGGGATGATAAGTGTGATTGCTCACGAGATTGCTGAGCTGGCGACGAATCCGTTGGTTAATGCTTGGTACGCAGGACCCGACCCGGTGGCTCCGGTTGAGATAGCCGATCTTTGTGAGGGTATTTATGGAACTGGAGGTGGTGGTTCGTACACAGGACAGATGTTGAACGATCATCGTGGTGCCACGTATAATGTTAATGGGATCCGACGGCGGTATTTGGTCCAGTGGTTATGGAGCCACGTGGTCAGTTACTGTACCGGACCCAATGCGCTTGATTAGTAGTGAAATGGTTTGGTTTTATTTGCTTGTGTTTAATTTGTATTCTGGGAAGTGTAATTTTGTCTTTTTGAATTTAAGCTCGACAATGGGGAAAATGATCAAGAATGGGGTTTGGTGGGGATGCATAATTATAATTAGTTAATGATAGTTTAAGTTTCTTGATTATGTTAAAAAAAGTCACATATGTTGCTTATCTTTCAACTTGTTGAAACAAAGCCAATCTTAATGCGAAATATATCTTGGCTTAATATGAGTTTATTTCAAATGATGTCGATCGTGCTATTTAATTGGTTTGAATTTTGCACGAGTTATTATAACAAAAGACAAAACTTATCCTTTTAATTTGTTTTCGTTAATCATTTCGAAATTGAGTCTTTGCTAATGATTGCAATTATAAACATTGATTTAATATCAATTATTGAATTTGAAAATAAAGTTTTCAAAATGTTCATTATAACTAAGCCTTATTCTATTTTTGAGGATTGTGGCAGATCATTCCACAAAAGACTGAAATAGGATTATAGAAGTTACGTTTTATTCATAGTAAGATGATTAACATTCTGAAATATATTTTGTTGTAAATAAAACTGAAATAGTTCTCAAAAAGTAATAATTTAAATGATTATTTTTCCAGATGAAAATAGGCAATTTAACTATTTTCTATAACTTGACATCAATGGATCGACATGTAACCTGCAAATATATTTCGATGGATATCCCTGTCCGCAACACACTAATTAATCTACAAAATTTTTTTTTTTGTTCTTCTAATTTATATCCTCATGAGAACGCTTATGTTCATCATGCATAGCTCGAAACCCAATTGACATTTAGTTCCAAACCATAAACTTTAATTATGTAATGGGTTTAAAGTCAAGATTATGTAAAACTGTTTGTGTGTCACAAAATATTATGTTTGGAGCGTAGAAAGATGTATCAATGTATCATCATATAGTTTATTGAGTCTATAGTTGTCTATAGTTAAGTGAATATTTTGATATTTATGTGTTTTAGGTTCAAATTCATCCTTCGTACGAACTTATTGGGAGATATTTTCTCAAGACATCAAGTAGGAAAAAAGTGAAAGAAAACGAAATCAGAAGACAACTGGCTAAATCATGAAATGTAAGGAGATAGTTTTGAGGAGCGAGGAGGGTAGGTGAAATCCAAACCTAACATAATTGTCCTATTAATGTTTTTTCTTTTGGATTTTTTTTCCCCTCAGACAATCATAACTTACTTATTTACCCTGATTCAGTGATTTGAGGCAATCTTGTTTACTTTGTTTTTTACTTCTTTTCTTTTTTTCACAGAGGCAATCTTGTTTTAAAGGGTGATTGGTTGGTGCTTTATATTTTTTTAAAGTTATATTTTGGTCTAAAGTTTTAAATTGAAAGCAATCATACTTTAGAAATATTTGAATTGAAAGCAATCATGCTTTATAAATATTTTTCAAAGCCAAAGACACATTTAAAAACCTAAAGCAACTTTTATGATTTTTTTCCTTTTTTGGAATAAAAGTCTAAAGTCATATATTTTGTGCTTTGAAAAATTTTCTTTGGCTTTCCATTTTTTATTTAATTCTGCAGATCCTGCAGATAAACTTAAAGGTACAGCCCAAAAATCTACAGCCAAAATTCTACAGCCATAATCCTAAAGCTACAGCAAAAAAATCTACAGTTATAATCCTACAGCTAAAATCTTAAATCTACAGTTACAACCAATCAGACTCTTAGAAAAGTCAGTTACATCACATTTAAATGGTACCAAAAAAAAAACCACTAAAGTTTACAAAGTAGAACCACCGCTACACAATTTACCAGAAACAGACAAGTTGTCTGAAACAATTACCCTTCTCGGTCAAAATTAAAAGAAAATATAATAATTCACATCATAGAGTGTCTTTAATTATGAAAATGGAGAAAAGAGAAAGAAAAAAAAATGTAAAAGGAAATCGTCAAACAATTTGTTCATCATAAGAGTTTTGTTAGTGTTGTTATATTATTATATATAACAATTTTGTTAGGTCGTAGCGCCTAGGTCTTCGGTATTTTTGTTTGATACTTGTTGTAATATGTGTTTGTGTACATGAAATCATGAATGCATACGCGTGTAATGGAGTCAATATTTTGTTTATTGTATTCAACGCCGTTACTTTAATTTGACAGATACATTGATGGTGTTTGAACAACGACGCTACGTTCGTTACATTGAATCTGCCACATATTTCACAAGTATTGATTACTGGGTGTGTTACCTGAGCATAAGGTTGATGCTTTTTCCTAATAACAAGTGAAGTTAATCAGCTCAAGAAAACAGCACAAAGAGAAATGTTGCAATAGTTTACACACTTCATAACAAAGCAAAAGTATTCTAAATCAAAAACAATTTAGAAGAAAAAATCAAGCCTTAATACAAAAGGGTCAAAGGGAGTAGTGTAGCTGGATGTCAATTTAAGTTAGAGAGAAGTCTACAAGTACAACAAGAAGTCCGCAAACTTAGACGAGACTTTAAAAAGAAGCTACGTATATACTTGGTTAATATAAAACAAAACAAAAGAAACTTTTATAGAAAAAGATGAGAAGAGAATCAACATCAAAAGTTCAAAACAATGATAACAAATCAATAGCACGGTGTCTTGATAGTGGGAGCGAGGGACTTAGCGGCGCCTCCTAATAGGGCCCCAACATTTGACTTTCACCTCCAAATTCGGTGACTCATTATTGTGTTGTGTTTATATTAGTTATTTCCCCTAAAAGCTGTTTACTTTTAGATATCAAGAAGACTCGGACTTGTTCATTTGGTCTGGTATTGTTTAGTCCGCCGGTCCATTCGTATAACAGACTCTTGTTGCCATGTTTGCTTTTGCCTTGGCGTTAAGAACGTATAAGTAGAGGGGGAGTGGTAACAAAAACTCGAAATTCTTGAAACCAAAACCAAACTGCCAAGCGGTGACATTGTTTTATGCCAACAAACCAAAATGAACCGAACCAAATCTGAACATTGTGCAACCGAAATGAGCCGGGTAATCTGAATTTTATTTGAAGTTTTAGGATCTTTAATCAAATATATACTGAAATATATTCAGTTATCCCATTGTGTAACCAAAACAAACGGAACCAATATTTTTGGGGTTTTGACTTTTGAATCGGATCTTCTTTTACAAAACTCGAACAACTTGAACTGAAGCAAACCTAAACCTAGGTCCGACCTTTGTAAGTCATCCCACGGTTGACACCAAATACAAAATGAAAAATGACCGGTTCGAAGGATTAAGCATTCCTGTACCAGAAGTAGCAGATTTAGTACTGAATAGACCGGACCAACCCCTAATATATGTCCAAAGAATCAAAAACCGGCACGTCCCTACCATGACTGGTCAGGTCGGCCCGTGAGCTTTTCTCTGGTATTCATGGCAACAAGACATTACATACATGGCTTGACTCTTGATTTTTCAATTTTGTTTAGGATAAAATGAAAATGGCACCTGAATAACTTCAAAATGATTTTAATTTTACATAACCAGCTCTCTGCATATACAATGACTAAGGTCAGATCAATACACAAACTCTTCTTTTTGGATCGCATAACCATAGTGAAACCATCTTACAGTATCCACTCCACTTGCAACACACTTACCCTAAACCCTTTAACACCACACTCTCTCAATCAAGGGCAAGCGCTAATATCCGTAATAGTATAATATCACTCTTGACCCTTCATTTTCTCATTCTGTATGTACTTTAGAACTCCATATGCAGTTGTCCCAGCCACAAATAATCCAACCGATGGAGTGAACACTGGATACACATACTTCACAAACAACTTATCCAACTCTTCGGGGAGGAATCCTGCAGAGCCAAAACGAACAAAGGACGATTATAATAAATCTGTATCCTCTTCAAACCAATCTATTCAATTGGAAATTTCCTGTGAACTCTATTTTTAACTATTTTATGAATCAGGCACCGTCATCTCTCTATTTTATCAATTGAAAAAGGAAAACAGTGGTTTAATCTGTGTACATTACCAATGCAAAATTCTATTCTGTACCCACAAAAGCAACAGAGACTAAGCTTTGTTTTTGGCCTTGATGGAACGCAAGATAAATTGCAACAAAAGAATCAGGCCTAAGATCATACAGAATCATCTGATAAAGGGATAAAACAACAACCAAGATTACAACAGGAGAAAGGACAAGCTGACTTATAGTCCAAGAAAAAATGTGAGTATACAGCTATACACTAAAGTTTTCGAGAGAAGCTTGTAACTTTGAGACCAAACTTCACTCTTGATCATACATTACGAAACTAGAATGAGAATATTAAAACATCAGCTGACTGACTTCATAAACCCAGGCTACAACATCTATGGACTTCAAATCACGATAAATTCCCTGGAAGATGATATCCCGCTAAGCAATTTCTAAGAAGAAATTATTCACCAGAGACCTAATGACTGTTATCAGCTAAAGATTTTTCTACCAACAATAAACACAAACCAAGTTATATGCAAAAAATGCCCAGATTTAGTACCTGAAGCGGCTAGAAGAATTCCTTGGATGAGGATGACACCACCAAGCCCAAGCCAAGTAAGAAGAAACGCGTTCTCGTTTCGTCTCTGCTCCTCTGCCTTGGCAGCACCGTCTTCGCTCATAAACACCGGTTTCTCCACAGGAGCACGCCGATTCACCACTCTCCTTTCTTTCCCTTTCTTATTTCCCGATGTATCTGCACTCAATTTCTTAGCCGGAGAAGAAGACGCCGATGACCCGAATCCTACGCCTGGAGAGCTCGATTTCGTGGGTTGAGCTGGATCCTCGGTTTCGATTTGGGAATTTTGACATTTGATTGCGAAATTAGGGTTTCTGGTTGCCAAGAGATGATGAAGATGATAAGGTCTCGAGGCCAAGGAACACGAAGAGTGGATTTGTAGCGCCATTTTCAGTTGATTTTGTTTTGCGATAGAAATAATTATCTAGTCATGGATTATTGTTATATTTCACTCGAAACGGCATCGCATTGCTCAAAATCAAACTTTTTGCCGTTTCTCTATAAACTACATTCCGTTTCCTGTATGCAGAGAATAACTACGTTGTTTGGGTTAGTCAATGACTCGAACAAATTTAAGGATCGATTCTTTATGTTTTGTTACAACCAATTGAAACTACGAGTATTCTTCTTCTATAGTCTCAGCTCCTTTAAAAGGCCTGTGGTTGCAGGGATAATGCCTTCACCATGAACACTAATGATCTCTTTGCCTGCTAGATCCGTGAGCAGCTCAGCTGGATCTTTGGCTCCTCCATGTTTGAAGAACTTCTCTCTCAGCAATGTTCCTGTGCTCAACAAAAGAGGATCCTCTTCACATATTGATTGCCATATTGTTGACGCAAAGCATTTGGCGTATAAGTAGCTATAGTACCCTGCATGCATATATATACACACCAGAGTTCAAGATACATCTGTTAAATCACTTTCAGACATTTTTGTAGAATTGTAGATAGACATATGTACCTGCTCCATAGTTAATTAGGTGACTGAATCGAATATGCCAATGTGTTCCTTCGACATGGTCCCAGCTCGTGTGTTGCCGTTTCAGTTCAGCCACGAGATGACTCACATCTCTTGCTGTCTCTGGTTGTTCCCCGAATAGCATTTGGTCAATCAGCGCATAAAGCACCTACCAAAAACCATACAGAAACTAATGTTGATCTCTCTAACCCACATTTGTTTTTTTTCTTTCTATATGGAGTCCTATTAGAGGTGAATCAATTAAGCAGACCTGACGTTGCAGTTCAGTTGCTGCAAACATGTTCCTTGCACCTTGTAACGAGTTCACCAACTTCTCGGGTATTGTCTCACCGGTTGCGTAATGCCGGGCAAATTTCTTAAGGAGGCGATAGTCCCATGCATAGTACCTGAGGAAGCATGAGCACATTCATTATGTACCACTAGAAGGTTTTGCAACTCAAAATTGAAACAAGAGTTACATCGTTGGGAATTATACTCACTCAAATAGATTTGAAGGCATTTCTGCTAAGTCAAGAGCCACCCGTGTACCAGAAAAATGTTGATAATCCTGCAAAATCCAGAAAACATAGCAATCAGCAAAGCAAGAGCGAAATTTGAGGGGGGACCGTACATAGCTTCTTGTATTGATAAATTTGTACAACACCGTTCGCGAGAGCAGAGAGTGAAGAGCATGGCCGAATTCGTGGAACAAAACTTCAACTTCAGAGTGATTAAGCTTCACGACTGATGAATCACGAGCTCGTGAAAAATTGCAAACAAGACACAAAACCTGCAATAGGATTAGAACAACAGGCAGCGTGTTACATGTAAGAATATTTTATTCTTTTTTCCCAGGAGTCAATCTTCATATTTTTGCCATACATTTAAAGAAATGAAGGGAAAAAAAAGAAGTTTGATGAAGCATACAGGAAGTTGGTATTCTGTCTTAGAAATTTTACGTCCTCCTCTGATTGCAAAGCTAGCACACCCAGGGTACTTGTCTTTTCTCGAGTACAAGTCAAGGTAAAAATACCCGAGATCACCCTGCAAGAAACAGTTGCATGATTTGTGAGCATGAGGGGGCAAAGATGGTGTGGTATGAAAAAATTGGAGTGAAGAATTATTGTTTTTGCATCTATAAGACGTATGCAAGGATTATCTTAGTTTTGTAAACAACATACCTCGTCCGGGTGATGAAGAGACAATTTAAGCACATCTGGGTGCCAGGATTCACCTCGGGCCAGAGGAATGGTGTGAAATGTTGCACCAAATAATGATTCAACAAGCACTTTTAGGCCCTCAATACATTGAGGCAGAGGAAAATATGATGCTACAACCTGTACAAGAATATTTCAACAGAGCATGATAAGAGAAGTCTTTGCAACAGTCTCTCTTGAGGAAGAAAAAATAACCAAAAGATCCCAAAATGAAAATACAGAAACCCAAGTGCTTTTGCAGCACAACAATAAGTGATACTACTGCAGCACATTAGGCAGATATTAAAATATAAAAACAACTTACAGCGGTGTCCACATCATTGACAGAGGATTTCATCATTGAAGTATAGTAAGTCTCATCCCATGGCTCTAATTCTGCAGATTTGTTACCACATTTCTCTCTTTTAAAGTTTCTAATGGCTATGTATTCCTACAGAGATGGGAAACTGGTTATTAGAGCCTCAATTTTCCACAACAAGAACATCATAAAAATGACAGATATAGTGCAAAAGTCAGCTTACTTCGTCTGCCTTTGATTTGACTGTCTTGCTCAGTTCTTGTAGGAAGGTTGTCACAACCTTTGACGATTTTGCTAAGTTTGGCTCGACCATAAAGTCAGCGTAAGAGTTACACCCCATTATCTGAGAGCAACAAAAAAAAAAAGAAGCTATTACAATAAGTAAATGCAATATTTTAACACTGGGAATATACTACATAGATCAATGAATATGTACTAACCTGGGCAAGCTCATGGCGTGCAGCGATAAGCTTCTCAAGAACTCCGTGATTTGCATGAGGAACAGAGTTCCCTTGAATATATACCATTTTTCTAACCTGAAAAGATAGAGGTATGGAATTACAGTGGTCAGCACCATAATAGATGTAGGTGCATAATTAATGCAACTTCACAGCATATTTCCCTGTTTCTGATACACTCTGGGGTACTTGATTATAAACGCTTGTAACTTATAAGTTACCAATGAAAACTGTTTAATCTCCCACCTCTATCCCTAAAAGGGTGTTAGAAAAAGGAAATAGAACAAATAGGTAAAGTAGGCACCTCTTCGTCTGATGTCCATTGCAAAATGGAAGAAAGGGTTCGTTGATCAGTATTTATTCGAAATCCCTTCTGTTTCGACTTATGCACTGATCTTGTAGACCCTCTTGGACCCCCGGCAGTGGATCGGTAGATAGGGTTGAGAATATGATGCAGATGTCGAGGGATGAGTGATGCTGGAAATATATCAACATGTCCTGGATCATCAGCAATATTTTCGCTGAACCTGAATATAGATCATAAGGAAGTTAGCACTAACAGCACAAAGCACCATTATAATATCAGAGATTCAATCGAAACAGAACTTGTGTATTCATGGGTACTCACTCCCTGCATAACTGAAAAATGTTGGTTGTTAAGCTATTCACTTTATCTAGCTTCTCTGCAAAGAATAAAAGAGGCATTCAACATCAGGTACACCAGCCACATCATAAAGGCCTAAAGGGTAAAGAACTAACCGCAATAGATAACAAACCAGGGTCTAGATGAATGCCACCCCGTTCAAAGTCCATTCGGAGGTGATGTGCGGTCCTACTTGCTTCTTTGGTAAGCAAGTTAGAATCTTGCTCTGCTTTTTTCACCGCAGCATACAAAGTATGGTTTGTGTTAAGATGCTGAACATCAATAACACAGAAAAGTTAAGAAATCGCCAAGAATAAACATAGACTCAACTGTGTCTAATCTACTGACATGGATGAGAGTCTAGAGAGGTTATATCCTCAATTTGATAAGATTTAATGCCTCAAGTTTCTACGGCTGAAAGGAAAAATAAATTGAATTTGCAGATCTTTTCGGACAGCTGTGTATTCAAGTCTAAACAAGAAAAAAATGTTCAAAGACGGAGGACTTTCCATATATTTTCTTTTGACAAAAGGTAACTATAATTAACATGTCTTCATTATAGGCATTCCAAGATTCATACACGTAAACCGAAGAAAGAAAATCAAAGCTGAGCAAATTCTTGGTCACCTCACATGTAGATAATCATTCATTTCAATTGCTGCTTTATTCGCTTCCTCGACAAATTCCCTATCATATATATATAAAGCAAAGTAAACAAGTTAAAAAAAATATCAACAGAGCATAATAAAACAAGTATTGAAGCTCAGAACTAGAAAAAGAAAGAGACCTATCAGGATGGGTTTGTCGACAGAGTTCAGCAGAGTCAACAACACAACAAACCTACAAAATTTTCGAATTCAGAGAAACAGCAATCACTACAAGGAGTACAAGCACCATAAGAGCTAGTAACAAGAAACACTAATAATAACACAACTGCAGCAAGAACCCTACCGTGTCCGAAATCTCATCCATGGCTTTAATAATCTCTGGAGACGAAGGCATTCCTGATATGTAGCTCACCAACTCACCAGACCTAAGACAATGATTCCAGAATCATTTCTTCAATAATCAAATAACATCACAACACAGCACAGTAGCCGTAAAAACCCCAATAGAGCTCTCTAATGAAACAGACACATCATGATTATGACTAAGCTACAATATCATCCCCATCAATTTCAATGGCTATTTTGACAAAGCACACATATACTTATCTGATAAAAATCATACCTTTCAATGGCATCAGCGACGAAGCGCTGAAACCCTTTAGCCGTTTTAAGATGATCGAAGCCGTAGAGACCGGTGGCGTCTCCAGACTCTCCGCTCCGGAAATTTCGGATTAACCATCGGGTCGAATTGATATGCGGCTGCAATCGCCGCGTCAGCTTCCACATTGCTTTGCTTCTTCTTGCGGCTTGTGACGGAGGAGGACCTCTGAGTTTAAGCTTAAAACGTTCAGGGTTTTGGTAGGGGACAAAGCGATGTGCTGCCGTTTTGAAATAATGAAAACGGCATGGCGTTTGGGACGCGAACTGAAAAACATTGGAAAGGCTAATGTGTGAATCGAATGTGCAGCAAAACATTTTATACACACAATGTACATACAAATCCGATGAAGAAGATTGAAATTATTGATCTTCCAAGTCCAAACATTTCCATGAATTATTGTTCAACACCAACATGAAGACCATTCTACATTTGGGTTTTAACCCAAACTCGAAGATTCACACAATTTTTGGGTATTGTTTCGTCCCGTATGGTTATTCTGTGAAAATCTCAAACGCATAATGCATACAAGGTGTTCGACAGAATTCCCCACTGCTCAAAATTTTAAGGTGACGGTAGATGCCACTTTAAAATTTTCTTAATGGGATTTTCCCTTAATATTATGAAATCACATGGTTACCTCACAAATTTACCCTATAAAATAATTTGGTTCGTTGCCCAAAAAAAAAAAAAAAAATTTGGTTCAAGCTTTTAGTATGATTTTTTGATGCCATTTGATTCGACTTAACCAAATTGAACAACTCTATTCTAGTAACCACCGCGGAATAAACACGGGAGAAATTCACGTGCATGGTTGTCTGTTTTTCTACTAATGAAATAATTTGTTGTTTGTAATTATTCGTTTTTGAATATAACTTCTTTGAAAAAGTTTTCGGCTAGCTATTTTAGTAAAGCATAATAAGCATAAATATATGTGATATATATCATACAAGTTGGCTTAATTAAATTAACTCTAACATGATACAATATTATATAGTAGATACAAGAAATTTATCTCATCAATTTTGACGTGAAAAAAAAAAAAACTTACACATGCAAGGAGTAGTAATAATTCATCAATAATAATTTTCATAACTTTTTATTATTATTATTCGTTAGCTAGTAACGTAGATTCGTAATAAGCCCCAACGTATTACTAGTCGTCGTTGCAAGTTCCTCAACAACTTTCTTTACCTTCTTCTTCGTTTCGTTATTCACTTTCACCTCCTCGAACCCGTCCGTACAAGTCCCTTCGTCGGTCAACGCCGAGCTCACCCAAGTCCTAACGTTCGCAATATGCTCAGCCACAGAGTCACCGTCTTGTAGAGTCTTCATCTCTGTGACCGCTTGTTTGAGCTCAATAATTGTGTCCTTCATCTCCTCGAGGCAGTCCTTGAGAATAAGAGTCTCCGGTAACACTTTATTCTTTCGTCCGGCGGTGGATTTCTGAGACTTTTTGAGAAGCTTAGAGACAACGGAAGTCGCTTCCTTTGCGGATTTCACGTTGAGGTTAAGTGCGGTGGTGCATAGCTTGATCGGGTCGGATTTGATGGTGGAGGAGTATGAGGATAAGGACTTGTAGCATTTGTCAGGGCATGTTGTCGCATTGCAAGCCGTTTTCACGAACGTTTTGTGGTTTTGGGAGTAGGATGGTGGACTGGCTGCTGTTTTCTGGATGTTTATCGATGATAGGAAAATGTAGACGATCGTTAGAGAGTAGAGGAATTGCGACATGTTGATGGTGGCAGCTTCCAATTTTTGTATTTTCTTTCGTGTGTGGACAAATTTTGTAGGGATGAATTGTGAAACTATGTTGTATGTTGTATTATATATATACAAACCACATGCAGATTTTGTTTTTAAATTGAATGAAGGAACTGAATAGATAGATCTCTTTCTCTTCTTTTTTTTTTAAACGTAAGAATATGGCGATCTAGATGTATCAAGTTTCTTTATAGAACAACAAACTCGTATCATGTGTATGTGTGTACGTAAACGTAACTTAATTTTTCCAAAAATGGTCAAGAAATCGTATAATATATCATGGTCAACTCTCAACCGTTGGAACTAGATATTCCCAATACGAATGGTTTTTTTTTATACAACAGTAAAGATGATCCCGTTGTGATTATGTTTTTCTTCTTTTGCTATATATGGTTAATTAGTGTGTACTCAACACGGCCAGTAATATAAGGCCCGATTATTATAATATCCGCATTCATTGATAATACTTGACTTCGCCATATTGAGTCTGCTAGGGACTAACGATCTCATTAACTCCTCTCGTTTCACCTAATTGTTAATTATATAATAAATGCAGTATAGTTTTCTTCATTTTAATTTTCTATAAACTAATTCAGTTAGGTTTTAACTCAAAACTATTTGTATATCCCGTGCACTTTTTTTATTATAAATAATTTGATGTGTTAACTTTACAAGATTTTGTTTTTAAAACTGACCCTAAATTATATATATGCATATTAAAATAAAATAGTCAATCGGGCTATATATATTGGAATGTTTCAGCTGTACACGTTAAAAAAAGAAAAACATGCTTTAACTACGTACATGTATTTTTAGCAACTATCATCATTCGTGATTGTTTTAGGAAGTCTTAAATGCCCTTAAATAAAACTAGAACATTATTACAAGTTAATTCCGCTATTTAAGCCTAAGTAAATGTGAGTTACATGACACGTGATGAGGTGAACATGGATTAGATCTCCTCTTTTGGAGGAATAACTCATTCCTAGTCGATCCACTAATTTTTCAAAGAATTAATTATTTGTGTATAGGTTGGCATTTAACAAATTATTTATTGTTTGAAGCCTTAATAAGCCATATTTTAATATAACGAGTCTTTGAGAAATTTAATTGGGATTATGCACCTTTTTCTAATTTTTTTGGAATTCAATATATGAGATAAGATAAAATTTTAAGTAATATAAAAGACATGGACCAATCTAGCTATTACTAGTTTTGAGTTGAAATTTTATGAAACTAAATGTAATTCATTCTATTTATACAAAAACTAAAACAGAAATTATATGAGCATGATGAGAATCTGCTTGTAAGTATGTGTAAATACAGTTTGAAAGTGTTTCCATGCGAACTTTGACAAAAAAAAAAAAGTTTTTCTAATGCGATCCGGATTTCAAGAAAGAAAAAAATAAATGTTTTCAATGGTTGGCATGTATGATGCGGATCGGACCAAAATCGGACTAATGTGCACTTATTTCACCATTCACAAAATTGGACTAGTCCACACTACTTCGGACAAAAATACTTCGTACCAGTCCGACTTTGAATGCAACACTCCATACCGTGTTATTTATACTATTCGTCCGAGTTTTTCGATCAACACCTTTTTACCTCTATACCACTCGGACCAATTTTTTTTTTTTTTAACTTCAATCCTAGTAGTTGCTTGTGATTGGATAAAACTTGTACTTGAGTTACTCTCATTAGATAAAATTGTGCTTCTTTACTTGATTCTCATTGGATTTTATGTGTTATCCTTTGCATCATCCATTTAAGAATCTCAAGTATATGCCAACCATTCAAAACTTATCTCTTTTCACTATTATCTCTTTTTCTCTTCGTACATTTTTCACTTCTATCCCTTTCTCTCTTCAAATCTCTTCAAATCATACATCTCTAATAGATCATTTCTTTGCATTTTGGGCCTTGAATGGTTGGCACATATGCTGTAGATCGGATGGTGCGTACCAACATTTTGGTAAGCAGAAGTTCGGATTGCAGTATGCAGCATACGAGGTATGCATTTCACCATACAACAGTATACAGTAGCGTACGTAGTTATAAATGGTAAAAATCGGACCAGTATGAACTGATACATACCAAACTAAAACCAAAATGCAAATCAAAATACAAATACAAAATATATGTCTAAAAAATATCTTAAAAATACAAATAAAAAAATCTATTATTTTGATTTTCATCTATTATTTTGATTTTCCCATAACATATAGACAATACTTTTTCGGATGTTTGCCATATATTGTCTACCTTCTCTTTCGGATTCCTCTACCTCATTTGAATTATTTTGATCGTCTTCGATTTACACTTCTGAAGAATCTTCAAAAAAATTTGGATCTGAAAAATTTGAAACTCTAATAAAGTTGTGGAGTCCCATCGTCGCAAGAATTACTTTCTTCTGCACCTCCAAACCATATCTAGGACCATCTCGAAGAATCCTCCACTTCCTTTTCCACACTCCAAAAGTTCGTTCTATAACAGAACGTAAAGATGCATGACACCTGTTAAATAACTCTTCTTTATTCCTTGGCGGAGGACCATTGTTGAACTGTGACAAGTGATATCTCACAACCCGATTTTCTGATGACATGTAGGGAGGTAGAAAATCTTGCTTGTTTGGATATCCTGAATCTACCACATAATATTTTTCTCCAGGAGGCAATGAAAATTGAGGATCACCATCTTGCGTGAGTGAGAGCACTCTTTGTCGTGACATGAACCTGGTGCTCCATTCCAAGCGTATGTGAAAAAATGTATCAAGGCTTGAAATAGAGCAAGAACTTGGTAGACATACATTGAGCAAAAGTTTTGATAAACATGCAATAAAAATCAATCCAGCTTCTTACTTATTAATAACGAAAGAATTGATAACAAAAGATATTAGATAATATTTTAGAATAAAGCTAGAATAATTAAAAATTACCCTTCTACGAATAGGAGGAGGATCGTTGGTGTTGGTATTTCTTCTTGGTGGAGGAGGATCCATTTTACCTCTTGATGAAGACATCTATAAAATTTGAAGAGAGAAAAGAGATCTATGATTTGAAGAGAGAGAAGAGATATTTTTGGTTTTTAGGTGAGATTCTTAAAGATGATGCAAATGATATAACACACTTTCATCTAATGAAAATAAAGTAAAGAAACACAATCTTATCCAATGAGAGTAACTCAATGATAGTTTTATCAGATCACAATCAACTACTAGAATTGAAGTTAAAAAAAAAAAAAGACATCTAGCTTATCGTGAAAGAGACAACTCTCTTATCTCTGTACTTTAATTTTTGACCACACTCTCTGTATTTGTCTTTAATGGTTCCTAATGACCAAAAAAAAAAATTGGTCTGAGTGCGTATGAAGTGGTATGGAGGTTTTAAGATGTAGACCAAAAAACTTGGACGAATAGTGTAAATAATACGGTATGGAGTGTTGCATTCAAAGTCGGACTGGTACGCAGTATTTTTGTCCGAAGTAGTGTGGACTAGTCCGATTTTGTGAATGGTGAAATAAGTGCGGACTACTCCGACTTTGGTCCGATCCACATCGTAAATGACAACCATTCAAGGCCTTGGTTTTAGTTTGGTATGTATCGTTTTGTATTTGTATTTTGGTTTTTAGTTTGATATATATCGCTCTATACTTGTCAAATTTTAACCATTCACAAATGTGTACCGTACTACATACTGTTGTATGGTAAAATGCATACCTCGTCTGCTGCATACTGTAGTTCGAACCTGTGTTTACCAAAATGCTGATACGCACTATCCGATCCGCAACATACATGCCAACCATTCAAGGTCAAAGTTAAAAAGGTTCAAATACAATCTCCTAACTATGTGTGGCGGGTGACGCGGGTCCATTGAACATGAATAGAGTGTTGTCTAATGTTCTATGTTAACGCGAATGCATTTTATGTATTACTTACTTACAAAATACGATTACTTTCTTCTTCTGTTGAGACTCATCTATTGTCATCTGTTACGTATTAAGGACGTGTTTATCATTACATTATGACTAAGTATTGCTTGCCATTTCAATATTTTATTCTAACATAATATTATGTAAGCTTCGAACTTGAGATTTCAGCCTTGCAGCTGACTGTGTATGATACTATATATACAATTATAGAACGTCGCAATAATATTCACATAGTAACCAAAGAACATGTGATAAGTACGGCTTCCACATAGGAACCCTGATTATATATCATTAAAAACAATAATACTAATATTTCTAGAATATTGAAAAACGTACATCAATAAATGAGAATTGGGAAGAGGACATTAACATGGGCCGTTAGGTGTTCTTGGCTGGAAAACAACATGACCGTGAGTCTCATACAACACTCTCTGATCTCTCATCACTGTCTCATCATTCTTTAATTATAACATTGTCGTCTAAAATTAATATATATTGCTTCCCGTAGGTACCGGCCGACGAATTATTTTCTCATTTTATATTTGTGAATTGAAGTGTTAAGCAATAGAACGTAACTATTGGATAATCACTGTAAACCCACCTTTGAGTAAGAGAACATTGTGGTAAAGAAACTTAGATAATTAGGGATAAGATTAAAATCCTAAACTATGTAAATCTTTTTGTTTGTAACTATGTTGATTTTATTTTATTTTATGGAAAACTCACAACCCGTCTAAAAAATAAAATTTTGATGTTAGTAAGAAATAAGACTTACATTTCAGCTAATTTCAAAACGCAAAGTTTTTTCGTTTGCTTTTGTTATTAAGTGAGGTTTTTAAAGAAACATTTTTTAATCTAATTTTCTGTACAATCTCTTGCAAAATATAGATACAAATGTCCAATGCAAACAAATCTTATTCCTTTGTTTGCGTTTGACTCTTACATTTATAATTTACACAGATTGTTTAATTAAAACACTAAAAATTGTAATTTCATTTAAAAACAAATACAAACATAAACAAGCAATCGAAATCGTAATCAACCCTTTAAAACATTAATTTTTCTATTAAACCACTTTTAACCGTTGACTTTGGCTAACAGAAGTTATTAACACTGTGAAATTTAACAAAAAATTTCATCAACCTTATATCCCCAGCGAAACTATTACTGTATATACTTGTGAAGATAGAAACATCTTTTGGCATTTTAGATTAACATTTGAACTTTTCTCACGTTTACCAATTTGCTGCTGCATTTGGATTCGCAGATTGAAATGGTCGGAAACACTCATCTCTTGTAACGACACCATATGACCAAATTCCACCACTGTTTTTTCTATCATTTTTACAACCTAACGACTGATCGGAAACCACTTATCGAGAGGTGTATAGCCGTATCGATTCTGTTGTTACCGATCACAAAAGCGGTAAATTGCTGTTACCGATCTCTTACCATTCTCTATTATCACTTCTGACTATGTACAAATATCTTAAAAGTATTCTCTTACCGCTAATCTTTTTTACCGTCTTATGTCAACAGTCACACTCTACATAATCTCTAAGTGAATTGTATTTTGACGAGCTAGTAAAGGGGCTTAATCGTATGGTGCATCGCCCTATCAATAATGTGTTTTGAATGGTTAATTGAAAAGGTTAAAAGTAATTTTAACAAGAGTTATACAACTATTCATTTGGTGGACAAAACTAAACGGTTAAAAACTTCATATTTCTTCATGCAGGAGAACCACATACGACAGTACCCCAATTTCTCTGTTTCCCTATGCTGCTTTCGTAGGCGGAGACATGTTATTGACAAGGGAACCCGTAATGATGATCACTAATATCTGCACCACCGCTCCTGCATTCGACACAAGAAAACAGAATATTTATAACCCGCGATGTGTAACTCAAGTAGTATCGGGATGTACTCGATGAAGAACTGAGCAAAATCTTCTGGATGTTTTACCTAATTGCGCACAAATGAACCCTACGAGCTCAAGCTTCGCTGTTGTTCCCGAGCTATTACGTTCCTACAGCATTTACTGAGAGTCAGGTAATAGCATCAATTCACAAGCTAAATTTCATCTTCTGTGATACCATTACTACCACAATCACTCGTTGTTCACGACTATGAAAGTAAAATCCTTCTTTGCTTTGGATCATTATCGGATCTTTTACATGTATTTCTAACTAATCAAAGCTTATCAGCTGCTAATTGACTAATGATGCGGGTAAAAATTGGCAGTGTATATAAGAGTAAAGTTTGTTCGACTTAAACGATTTACCTCCATTGTTAATCTGCTCCTAACAGCACAAAACACCGAGAGAACCATAACAATGGTAGATGCAGCCGTGTAGAGCCTCAAAAGGTTTACTCTGCTGCGTCTGCAACCTTTTAACAGAGACAACAAACATATATAAAGAAACAAAAGAATGCTTTTAGTTATGCGTAATCGGCAGAACAACAAAGAAGAGAGGGTTAACCTAATTCTCCTATCAATGAAGACACAAAGCCAGCAGCAGCAGCTGCAATTGCAAGGGTGTTCCTCTCATCCTTTTTAGTTGTTGTCAAAAACGCACACGATAGTCCGATTATATAAAATGCAGCCTGCAAAAGCCAAAACCTGAAAGTTTTGAGCTAAAAGAGATACATCTCCAAGACAATATCCAGCATTTTAAATAATGCTACAACAACTTCAGGAACACTACAATCTCAGCGACATCAAAACTGAATGTAGAACTTTTAAAATAACTATGAATTTGCTAGACATTAATTTAAGATTTGGTTATTTTGGAGATAAAGCTGACAAATAATCAGAGATTGAGCTAATTGCAATTTGTTCAACTTCCTCAATTGTGAGAACCTGATCACATAAAACCACTTCTGAAACTTTAAGAGTGATATAACAAACATGAATTGATAAATTCAGTGCTCAAGTATGTAACATTTGCAACGCATCATAAAATCAAATTCTAGACCACTCAATCAAAATCCATGAGTACCTGAACAAAGATCAAAGGACGGAGACGAGATTTTTCTTTAGTGACCTTCGTGTAACCTAAAACAAAACGAAACTCATGGATCAAGAAGAAATCGAGATTAAGGATCTGGAGACAGAGGAGACTTGGGGATTTTGTAAACTCACGAGAGTCAACGACCATGCGGTATGAGAAATCGGATCCATCGGTACCACTGGGTCTTCCCGCCGTCGGCTTCCTCTGCTGCATTTTCTCCGGCGAAATTGGTAAGCTAAGTTTGGCGTCGACCGGGGATTGAAAGTGAGGTTAGGGTAACGTCGACGAAGTTTATTAGATTTTTGTTGTTTTTGGATTGGATTGAACATTTTAACGGAACTGAACCGTACCAAATCCAAATTTAACCGAGCTAATTAGGAAGCTAACCCAATTATATAACCCATATATTACATGGGTTAGAGTTTAGTGAAAATTTTACTAGAAGATAACTGAATGCTACAAGAAAAAATACTAATGTCCACTTCTAAACATGTTATTTAAATTTCACATATGTAATGTTTGTATTATCCTACTAAGTATACTTGTGTATAATCAAGTGGTTCACGATATACATTTGTGATCTTTTTCGTTGGAATTCGATTCCACCAAATTGCGTTATTTCACGTGATAAGAACTTGGCTATGGATCGAAAAAAAAAAGTAAAGCATAAGATATAATCTAACTGAACTGAATTGACATAATTTCTGTTAAGAGTTTAATTATAGTATTATTATATTAACAACAGAACCACCAAACTTGAATATTATCAAAAATAAAGAAAAAATTCCACCCTCCGCTTAGTATATAAGAAATACTATTAGACAACAAAATAATTAGTAGTAATTTTTAATTTGACTCTAATCTAAAGCACCGTTCCAAAAATTGGTTATTTAGGCAATCTACAAATTTGGGTAAATCGGTAAAAAAATTTGGTAAACAGAAACTTTAATGTTTCCTGGAGACGTCCTCCGATTATTTGGCATAAGAGTCTGATTAATATACTTATAATTACTTATGTTAATTCTCTTTGTTTCACAAAAAATATCATTTTATCACTTTTCACATTAAAATAATTTCTCTTTTTAATTAATGTTAAAAAGGGATAAAATTGAAATTTGATTTTAAATATGCATTGAAAATATAAAATGATATTTTTGTGAAATAAAAATAAAGTTTGAAGATGACACTTAAAAGGGAGTATTTTTATAAAAGGTTAAAAGTGAAACAAAATATACTACAATATATTCAACAAAAGATATAAAAAGTAATACTAAAAAAAAAACAGATTTCAGATTTGTTTATGAACATTGGTTAGGAAATGGAGAGCCAGCCCTTTGATTTCACTCGGCGAAATAGAAATAGAGCTAAAAAAGAAAAGCCCATTGGTCTAAATTTGATGGCCCATTTTGATCGACGAGCCTCAAATTATTTAAGATCATCATTTTTTAATACAATTTATTTAAGGTCACCATTTTTTAATACATAAGATCATCATTATCATATTATTATGATGTTTATTTCTTTTTTTTCTGGAAATTTTTTGAACAAAAAAAAAAAATCGAAATCACATTGACGGAAATGATAAGCGAATATTGCCCGTGGGGAGGGGGGAAATTATAGATAAAGCACATTACTTTAGAATCGATGCTGCAAAGAAGTCAACGACAACTTCTGTGTCCTGTCTTACAGATCCAATCCAAACCATTGTTTCCATTCCATGTGCTTCTTGACATTCACGCAACTACAACTTATGACTGCTAGTATTTCTATTACATGCCAGAGTACTGAAAATTATGAAGAAAAAGTACATACCTTTTTCGTATAATCAAAAAATACAACAAAAAATCGAAATAACGACTGAAAATAAAATCTACAAAAGTCGAAATGGAGTTCTCTTTACTTCTGAAATCGGCCCATATTGTTACTTACATATTGATCCAGTTTGATCTATAAAATGTTTTGCTCAAAATTCGAAACACGAAATTTCTCGATTTTATAGAAATGATTTAACATCGTGGCTGAACAAGCCAAAATAGTTCTTCGTCTACGAGGATACACAAAACGAGCACCGCGTCCAATATATCTCTTCTCATCTCGAAGATAAAACTAATGAGTGGTGGCAAGCGATGGATAAAGCGCAACAAGAAGATGATGAAATTATTACGTGGGAAATTTTTGAAAATAAAACTTGGGCACATTTTGAATCTACCGATGATGAAAATTTTGGTGAAACTTTATAAGAAATCATGCAAACTGGAAGTCTAGGGGATTATCAAAAAGAGTTTGAACGACTACAAAACAAAGTGAAAGGATGGACTCAAAAAGCTTTGATGAGTACGTACATTGGACTTCCAAATCGTAATACCTCTGAATCTCATATGTACGTACGTTCCTACCAAAGTTTTACGAGTTCACCCATCTAAGTTAAGAATACGAACAAGCTTAACTGAAACACAAGAAAGAGATCACGATTAACAAGAACAAACTCTTCTTATTAATGATTTTAGGAAAACTATCACAAAAACCTAAACTTCTCTATCGTGATCGATAGCACAACACACTAATGATCCTTATATAGATAAGCTCATCCTTATCTCTAACTAGATTTGCTAACACCAAATCTTCTCCTAAAACCTCATCGTTAGAGAACTTTTTAGGGATATTATTTTAGATTATAATTCTACACAATTAGAACCTTATCTCTAAATTCAAATTAACGGCTTCGTTAAGATATCCGCCTTTTGCTCAGCTCCGGGAACATGCTCCACAACTAGTTGCTCGTTCTCCACACATACTCTAATGAAGTGGTGCTTAGCAAGGATGTGTTTACTTCTTCCGTGGAACACTGGATTCTTTGTTAATGCAATGGCTGACTTGCTATCGATCCTCATGAGTACCTTGCTTCCTTCCGTTCCTTTTACTTCGTCTAGTAGCTCCTTGAGCCAAATAGTTTGACAAGCGGCAGCTGTGGCTGCCATGAACTCAGCTTCACACGAGGATAGAGCGACCGTCGGTTGTTTTTGGGAGCACCATGTGATCGGTGAAGATCCAAGATAGAACACATGGCCCGATGTACTCCTTCCATCATCTGGATCAATGTTGTGGCTACTGTCGCTATAACTAATAAGCTCCTTAGAACATGCACGTTTAAAGATTAAGCCATACCTAGTAGTGCCCTTCACATATCTAATGATATGTTTGATAGCTTGCACATGAGATTGTCTAGGACTTTGCATGTAACGACTTAGTATACCCACAATGTACGATAAGTCCAGTCTCGAGTGTAAGAGATATCTTAGGCAACCAATGGTTCTTCGATAATTGGTAGCATCTATCTCAGGTTCTTCTTCAGCCTTGGATAACTTAAGACCCGATTCCATCAGAATATGAGCAAGATTACAAGTGTCCATGCTCGTATCCTTTAGGTACTTGTTCGCATATCCTTCTTGATGAATACTAATCTATCTTAACTCTATCCTAATCTCGATAAAGCTAAAGACTAAAGCACCTTGATATTAATCTTTGACTCGATTAATATCTTGCGGTCCAAGTAATGTTGGAATTACCCAACATTCTCCCCTTTAATTCCAACACTTGAATTACTTGCACTCCAAGCAATTTCCTCACGGTTTGTTGTTGTTGTGTATTGGTCCTTCCTCGACCTCATGTTGCGATCCTCTTATCACCCTAGAAACTTCTCCGTTTTCTTTGGATGATCTCGATCTCTCCGTCAAGCTCCGATCTTATCTTCTCCTTGAGATCCAATCGTGTCTTGTCTCCGCCGGTTGTGTCTCCTCCACCAGCTCAACCTTCTTTCCTTCGCATCTTACGAACGTCTCGCACGATTGTCTCTCATGAACGGTGCTCCTCACGAACACGTCTCTTCTCACCAACGTTGCTTCACACGAACGCTGCTTCACACGAACACTTCTTCTCACGAACGTTTTTTCTCACCAACGTTGCTTCACACGAACGCTGCGTTTGGTCGTGACTCCTCCACAAGCTCGACCCTGTTCTCCTTCTCGATCGTTTTCTCTTCACAAGGAAAAGCTCTGATACCAATTCTAGGTCAAGAATCGATAAAGAACTACACTTCTTTATTATGTTTAGAAACTTCACAAAAACTAAACACTTATAATTCTCGATATATCAAAGCACACAAAGCTTTTGATATTTATAGGGAGGAGTCTCTCCTAATCACATTAGAATTTGCTAATAGTTTGTTAACTCCAAATCTATTAGAATCTATCTTAACTCTATCCTAATCTCGATAAAACTAAAGACTAAAGCAATATCCTACGGTCCAAGTAATGTTGGAATTACCCAACAACTCATTCACTTTGTTTTGTAGCTGTCCAAACTCTCTTTGGTGTTCCCTGGACTTCTAGTTTGCTTGTTACCTAAATTTTTTTCGTAATTTTTTAAAATGTAATATTCGCATCATCATTCTTGTACGCACGCATTGTTTATTGCTTGCCACCACTCGTTTATTTCCTCTCTTTGAGAAGATAAGAGGCATATTGAATCTGATGCTCATTTAGTGTATCCTATTCAAAAGCCAAATAAAGAAGACTTGTGTTTTAGAAAATTTCTCTTCTTATTCATCTAGATGTTCAAGTCTTTGAATACATACATGATACTTGTAAGCAAATAACGAACGAGATCATAAATTGATCCTACAAACAAGGAAATAATTTTGAATAGATCTAGTCTCGCCAAATAAGGAAGACTGCTTCTTTCCTTTTAATTTTTCGTTGACCAAATCGACAATTTCTCATGGTCAATCGGATTGGCTTCTTGTACCCACCGGTCGGTGTCATCAAATTTCTTTCTGGTCAAAGTCGGTTTCATCAGTAAGCAAATATAAATGGTTTAGGGTCTAGATGAATAAATCATTCCTCAACATCTTTATAACTACTAGTAATTTTTTCACTATAAATGCAGAACCGACCATGAGTACAAGCGGACTACACCCATATTTGCGACTGTAAATATAATAAATAAAATTTTGGTCAAATTTTCTTAAAACATTCGGTAGAAAAGTTGGTCATTTGTTTTCTTGAAGCGTCAAAGGTTTAAAAGTTCGAATAATTTTTCTTTCTTATCCCTTGTTTTAATTTTTCTTTTTTTACTTGTTTTTTTTTTCATTTTACTTACTAATGTAGGTCCAAAAACCTTTTATGCTTGTACCCTATTAAATACTAGGGTCGGCTCTGTATAAATGGTAATAGTTTCATGGAATTCAACAATAAATTGTTAACAGACTTATTTTGCTCTTTTAGAAAATATAACTAGTTACCATCATTCCCATGACATAATTGACAGTTTCAGAGTTTTTTCCTGTTTTTGTATGTGTAATTGAAACTAATTTTCAATATAATTTACTAATATCTATATTGAAAATTAATACACTACTATTTCTTTTTTAAAGAAATAATAGAGCATATACTACTAGTATATTAGTACCTTTTCGATAAATAAAGATTTTTTTCGTGACGAAACAGTTGTTTACAATAATCTTAGAAATGAAAGATGAAATTACATAATAAAATAAGCAAGAAAGCATGATGGGAGATGTACGAGAAATGTGGTGATTGCGTGAGAGTGTATGCATGGACACTCGAGGGATCACATGGGTCATTTTTTTATCCCTACGTATTAATTAGACAAGAATTAAGAACATGCCATCTTTCTCGACAAGTTGAAAGTTCATAATAAATCAAAGATGATATAATTATTCCAAATGCATATAGTAGAAAATATATTCTGAATTTACTAAATTAATATTGGCAAAATGACAAGAATTTCTAGCAGCATAATATTAGTTTTTTAAAGTGTCGCAATCCGATTCAATTTGAGGTTATATGTGATATAAGTTACAGACTTAAATAACCGTTTGTGTGGGATAAAGAAAAAAGAAAAGTCATTTGTACTAATGACATGCCATTTAAAAAGTTGACACTAAACTAGGGTCTTGGTGATAATGTAAACAAAGAAAAATGTTAACAGGTTTTGTATTTAATTTCGATTTGAATGTAATAGTTAATAATGTTTGTTGACGATATTATAGCACGTGAAATGAAGGATTCACAGCAGGAGTGCCAGGAGAGAGAGAAAAAAAATGGTATGAGCAACTAAGCGTTTGCTTATGACTTTTTACTTCTTGGATTCTATATTGGATGTAATAATCATATTTAATAACTTCAAGTGACGATATTTAATCGTTGTCGGATATTTTTAATTTATTTCAAGAATCCAAGATCTCGTACGGCGTTTTTCTAGCTAAACTCGTTGCAAATCGTTATACTGCCGGACCTGTCGGTATTAGAAGTTAGGAAAAGTATATATAATTGTTTAAGAACTAGTTTCTTTTAGCTTACTGCAATTGTTTTTTTGGTTAAATTAAGAATAAATAACAATTAGAAGAAGAAAAAAACCCAAAGTTACCCAATATCTCTAGATCTTCCAAAGGAAAAATGACTCATCGATTACGAGTTTGAATTACATTCAGTTCCATTACTACTTCATAAGTGATGACTTTGAATAGTAATTATTTCCACCGATTCACTTTCTTTGCACACACCAAATTTGAGTATACTAATATTTTTTCCTCAATGAACAATACTGGTTTTGCTCTTGTTCTTGAACGAGATAAAGAATATGTACAATATGTCACATATAAGAGACGGTTAGCATGAGAATCTAAACCCTAGTCAAGGATTCGTGAACTCAGACTAATTAATGTATAGTGGGTTATCCATAAGAGATATCTAGCACAAGGAATCTAAACCCTATATTGTAATGATTAAGCTCAAATACCATGTTTTAACTACCAACGAGATGATAATAGTCTAAACGAGAGAACGCTAAATTCTAGTTAAGGCTTGGCAATCTATAAGGGACATTTATCATGGAAAAATATAACCTTAAATTGTTATGAGGGAATCCAAATATAATATCTTAACTATCTAGCTAACGCGATGATAAAAACCTAACGAGAAAACGCTAAACCCTATTCAAGGATTGGTGAACCCCGACCAATTAATGTACGATAGGTCATCCATAAGAGACATATTATAAGGAAATCTAAACCTTAAATTGTAATGTAGAAACTCAAACACAATGTCTTAACTACCAAACAAGATCATAATAACCTAAATTAATGAGAGAACGATGAATCCTCATCTTAAACTTCGTCGAAACTAATAAACCTTAAGTGTTTTTCAATATTTTGAAACTTTCTCGAGTTTTTAAGAATTTTACATGTTTATCATATAGCAATAATGTTCTTCTACCTCATTTCAATGGTTATTTTTCTCATACCGTGAAAATTTAAATTCTAATCTCAGCATCCTAAACCCTGACTCATAAACTGTGAAGAAAGATCCCACATCGGAAAGATGGAAGGACCTTGAGTAGTATATAAAGGATATGAGCCAATCCACTCATTGCCAATTGGTTTTGAGTTGGAAACCCATTAACCTTAACATAAACCTATAATTGTATCAAGCACGGTCGACATTATGATCTTCTCTATTTTCTGTCAATCTACCTTCCAAATTAATATTAATTCCATGTTAATTGCACTATTACATAGCCCAATTGGAACAAAGTTCAAATTTTAGTGGTGGAGGCTAGCTAGTCCAACAACCATCTCATGACAAGACCATTTTTCAGAATACAAGATTTAATACGTAATGCCATTATGAGATTGTTCAAGGGTGAAATTGTAATAATCCCAAAAAAGAGTTAGTTTCTTGTGCACTCCAAGCAAAACCCTTATCACCATATTGCTAAAAAAAAATGTTTACTTCATATACTTTTTCTAAATTTATTATGTTTCTGTTTATTTTAAAGTGCTTTTATGTCATCCAAATATTATAACATACAAGATTTGAACTGATCAGGATTTCATCGAGGAATTTTAATTAACCAAAATTACTATAAACTAGGATATATCATTATATCATGTGCTATAGCACGGACAAATTGCAATTATAGGAAAATATCCAAAAATTATAAAATCAGGATATTAGAAAATTATAATTTTTTCAAAATTTTATGAAAATTATAATATCAGTTTTTATAATATCAAATCTTTGTAATATCCGCATAAATATTTTGTAACCAGAAATACAAAACCAATCTTTCATACTCGATGATATTGAAAATCTCTTATTTTTAGAAAATTAAATCTACATTTAATTTAATTTAATTAGTGTGTTTAATTAAATCAACAAAATCTTTATAAAATCTATTTTTAACTACTTTTCAAAAAAAATTAAAATTAATTAATTAATTAATTAAAACAAAAATTAAATGATCACATAATAACTTATGACTAAAATACCCTTAATGAGATATTAAAATTTGTTCATTGAAGTAAATGAAATGTTATATATGTAAATATTAACACTTTTTAATGTTTATTTATAAGTGTATTTCTCAAATAATATATAGGGGATAAAAACAAGACCAGCCTTGAGTACAACCAATTAAAACATAGACTTTGGTTCCCAAATTTTTTTGAATATCAGTTATAAAATTAGACTCCCAACAAATTTTATTGCACAAATAGGCCCCAAATTTCTGAAACTTTAACATTCGCTCTCATTTTCTTAAAAAAATCTGAAAATCCATTAATAATAAAACAATTTCGCTTGGACCCTCAATTACTCAAGGCCGGTCCTGAGTAAAGAGTCGAAACGTTTGTTAAAAGTATTATAACCTCCTCAAAACCCCCCCTGATATAATATCTTGGTAGTTAAAAAAAAAAGTGATCGAATCATTCATGCAGTAAGAAAAGAGCCATCGAGCTAAGTCGACCTCACTCATGACTCACACTATATTTTTTTATTGGTTAATTTTGTTTGCTTGTTTTGCTTTAATATTGATATTACCACAATATAATATATAGATATAAATTTAAATTAGATTGGAGTTATGTTCTCACTCTCTAGTCTCTACATTCAGTTCCACCTTCTCATACCAAACCACATCAGTTAGCAAAACAAGCAACATTAATATGATGATGCACAAAATCTCTTTTATCTCTACATTTACTATTACTATTACTATTACTATTACTATTAGTACTCTGCCTCCATCCTCTCACCACCCACTACAAGGAAATGCTCAATTTCCCACGGCCGAAACGTCGCGAGACGGTCGCAATCAATGTTTTTGACATATTTGCGACCGTTTTGAGGTGGTCAAAACCAGTGGTCGTTACTGTTTATGTGATATAAAAGTCGTCGCAAATGTTGCGACGACTTTTTGATGAAATTATCTGCGATGACCAATTATTAGCAATGACTTTTAGATGTTCTTTTTAGCAGAATTGAAATTAAAATTACGCAAAATTAAAATTAATTGAAATTGAAATTAAAATTAAAAGTAATTTCAATTTAAATTTAATTAAAAACAGAAATTTAAATTTAATTAAAAAACAGAAATTTAATTAAATCCGTTTCACAATTTATAGAAACATAAACGTAAATATTTTTGAGCAGCTCAAAGTCCGTAACTCTTGAGTAGGATTGTTACGTGACATCATCGTCTTCATCCAGCGTCTTCTTGGAGGGTTGAAATAACAGCATTTCTCTGAGTAAGTTCTTCCCGCAGGCCTTGTACTTCTTGCTCCAGTATCGGAACGCGTTCATCTACATAAGACGAGGATGAGGTTTGAGTATCAACAACCCGTCCTAATCCAAAATACCGGCCCTTACGAACCAGTGTTTCCTGCATATACAAAAATATACTTGTGTTATATCTATAAACAAACCTATGTATATTTAAATTAGTAAATATTCTAACCTCAAGTACAAGTTGGTTAATCTCCTCGGAGAGATGATTCGATCAGGCACTCTCGTCTTGCGATAGCTGACTAAGAATCTCCGCCTTCTTCTTTTCCACGTTACCCACAATGAACTCAAACTCTTTTGTCTTGAATGATGCCAGTTTTCTTATTTGTGTGCATATCTTTAAGGAGCTCTAAGTGACTAGGAGGCTCACCACCCGACTCTGCAGTCTACAAACAAAATAATATTAAATCAGTTTTACTTCAAGTAAGAACAATAATATAAATTATACTTACGAATATGCAATATGACATACCAATTGAACAGCACGTGCATAAAAAATGCGGGAACCGTTATTGTGAGTAGCAGGTCCGAAACCACCTCGCTCGCTCATGTGGTTTTTCTTGTTCCGTTTTGAAACTTTCTCAGCGGCCTCCGAAGTCCAGTAAATCTTGAATTCCTCCTAGACATCTGCATTTAGATCAGTCGGTGGGTCGTCACCTTTTTTCATGCCTTCTTCCAATTGGAGATGTTGTTTGCAAATGCATTCTTACACTTGATATCAAGCTCCGCTCTAACCATTTTTGAAATTGCATCATCCCAGTTGTAGGATTGCTACACCAAAGAAATCAGTTTTATCAGTTGTAGTATATATAAAAACCTGTATTAACACTTACAAACTTACCGCAAATGAGAGAAACCACTGCTTCTTCACATCTTCTGGCATTTTCTTGTATGTAGCATACGGATACTGGAGCTGTGTATGGAGCAAGTTCAAAATGGTTTTGTTGATGGCATTGCTATAACGAAACCTACATAGGAAAAAACAATATATTTTTTTGTAAGAGTTGTTAGTTATTATTGTAAAAATTACAAATAATATGTACCAATGGGTGCCGGGTCGAAGTTTTGGATCAAGAACAGGCAAGCAATCACGTCCCGGTTGGCGGAGAAGCTCTGAGAGGCTAATGCGGGGTTGTCTCTGCTATGCATCAGAGGACTGAGACTCCGGAAGGAAATTTGGAATTGTATAAGAACTACCTCCGGCTTGTGAGCAAAAATCCATATAAGAAGAATTATAAAAAACGAAGTAAATTAATTTGGTGGTTCCATTCGGTTCATAACAAAAAATTTTAAAACAATCAAACTTTTTTTTTTTGTCGTCAATGCTATCATGAAAATTATTTAAATAATACAATCTTATACTACATTTTTCCCCAAAATAACTAACCATATAATTTATGCTATATACGTTTTGTTTGAATTCCCCAAAGTAAACAATCAAACTTGTTTTTTTTTTGAATTTAAATGTTCAGTCATACTCACAGATATGAAAATTGTTATACGTTGGCAATTCAAAAACACAAATTGCAAAATATATTTCTATAAAGTAAATATAAACCCAAAAGATCTTAAGGAAAATAAAAACAAACAATTATAAGATGTTAACCGATGATTGAACAATTATAAAAACAAACAAACAAAACACAAGATGCTAACCAATGATTGAACAATTATAAAAACAAACAAAATATTGTGTTTAACCGATGAATCAAACAAAGAAAATTCATAAAAACTTCTTACATAATTTGGCAATAAAAATTAGAAAATTATCATATTACTTGATATTTTCATTTGCAAATCAAAAACTAAATCCATAAAAACAACCATTATTCAAACTGAAATCCAAGTTCAAACTAACTAACCCATCCAAAATCGAAATCCAAACAATCAAAGTGCAAAATGAAATTCATGATCTTACATTGTGGTGATTGAGTGAAACGCGAGGCGAGGAGACGATTGACTATCACCTGAAAATAAGTCCATGATTAACAAACTCTCTAACGAATTCAAAGATTCAGAGCTATTAACGAATTCATAGATTCATATCTAAAATCTAACGATTCACGGTTGAGAAAGGAAAACAAGGGAAAAGGAGAAATCAAAGAAGAAGAGAAAGGTTGAAGGAGACTTACTTGGGATTTACTGCGAGCGGCGGAGATTGTAGGAGAGGTGGAAGGTTTTACTGGAAGCGTCGGATAAAACGAGAGGCATAGTAAGTTTCTATTAAACGAGTGGATAACAATTGTCCTGGGAAAGTCGTGGCTAAATTTAAAACCCTAGTTTTCATCGAAAAGTGGTTGCAAAAGTCGTTGCAACGTGATCGCTATTTTTAGTGGTCTAAAAGTGGTCGCTATGTTGCAACAACATTTCGATGCTCCTTTAGTTGTCGCAAAACATAAGATCGGTTAGAAAATTTAGCGACCCATTCGCGAGAAATATTAAAAATCATCGAAAAGTGGAAGCAAATATTACTATTCAGCGACCACTTTCCGAAGACTTTTGTTTTTCTCGCAATTCCGTCTAAATCTTCTCGCAATATTGCAACGACTTTAGTTTCGTCGCTACGACCGTTGGTATCTGATCATTTTCTTGTAGTGACCGTGGCAGACGACAATTCCACTAGCATTGACCGGTGGTGCGACAAAACTCCATACCCTTATCCATGCCAACGCTACTTCATAAAACACAGCGGTTTTCGACAGCCAACAGAAATATCCGAGTTCCGAATACTACTCGTGGAAGCAGCCATGGATCGGGCCGTATCCGCTCGGGACAAATTGACTAATTCCAGCAAGAACTGCACCGATTCCAAGAAACAAACCGTCTTGGCGGATTGCCTTGACCTCTATGGAGACCTAAACCACACGCTGCAGGGCGTGTCTTCAAAAACCGGTGTCGGGAAACGGTGTACCGACTTCGATGCTCAGACGTGGCTGAGCACCGCGCTTACAAACACCGAGACTTGCCGAAGCGGCTCCTCCGATCTCAACGTCTCAGATTTCTTCACCCATTGTTTCAAACACAAAAATCTCCCAACTCATCAGCAACTGCTTAGCCGTCAACGGAGCCTTCTCCAATTGACAGCACCACCAGTGATTCGAGGAGTTTTCCGACGTGGGTTTCCGGTAAAGAGAGGAGCCTTCTCCAATTGCAGTCGGTGCGTGCCAACATCGTGGTGGCGAAAGACGGATCCGGACATTTCAAGACGGTGCAAGCGGCTATTGACTTAGCTGGACGGAGAAAGGTGACGTCAGGGAGGTTCATTATATACATAAAGAGAGGGATATATCAAGAAAACATAAACGTACGTATCAATAATGATAACATAATGTTGGTCGGAGATGGAATGAGATACACCATTGTCACCGGTGGTCGAAGTGTTAAAGGAGGTTACACCACTTACTGTTCCGTCACTGCCGGTAAATTAATTAATTCACTTTATTTGATTTTTAAAAAGTTTATCATTAATAGTAAATATATTCCAAATTTCCGTACGAATTAAGTTTTCCAATTGATAAGATTCATACTGGAGACGTCCAAGTTAATTAAATCATTCATTGGGATCGTCATTAAATAATTATTATCACTATCTATTTTTTCTTTGACAGCATTATTATGGCTATCTAAATAATAAAAATTTGGAAATAAACGTAACAGTTACCATTTGAAATTTTATTTCATTTTTTCCTGATTATGGAACAATTGGCTAAATTGCGTGTGATCTAGGTCTCGAGGGACTTCACTTCATAGCAAAAGGCATAGCGTTCCGGAACACGGCGGGTCCGGCCAAGGGACAGGCCGTGGCACTCCGGTCATCCTCTGACCTCTCAATTTTCTTTAGATGCTCAATTGAAGGATACCAAGACACATTGGTGGTCCATTCTCAACGCCAGTTTTACCGCGAATGCTACATCTACGGAACAGTCGATTTCATCTTCGGAAACGCAGCCGTTGTTTTCCAAAACTGTATTATCCTCCCTCGCCGGCCACTCAAAGGTCAAGCCAATGTAATAACTGCGCAAGGTCGTACTGATCTATTTCAGAACACAGGGATCTCTATCCATAACTTAATAATCCTACCGGCTCCTGATCTAAAACCGGTGGTCCGTAGCGTTAAGACATATATGGGCCGACCTTGGATGAAGCACTCGCGCACTGTGGTTCTTAAGACGTATATAGATAGTGTTGTGAGTCCGGTAGGGTGGTCCCCATGGATTAAAGGTTCGACATACTGTCTGGACACGCTGTTCTATGCGGAATATAAGAATATCGGACCGGCTTCATCGACGAGGTGGTGTGGCCGTTGGAAAGGGTTTCATGTGTTGTGTAAAGCTTCCGATGCATCTGCTTTCACTGTTGGAAAATTCATCGCTTGTACTGCGTGGCTCCCAAGCACCGGCATACCCTTCACTTTAGGACTCTAAAGGCCGTCTTTGGATTTCATGCTTTAATTACAATGATGTAAAATTTTGTAATTCTAAATATAATTCATTATGCTAATTATGCTAATGAACCTTTAGCTATAAGCACAATGAATTCAGTGTACGACCTTGCGGAAACAAGATTGAAACGGGATTTCGGATATTACGAAGCATGTCGTATTTCACTTAACCAAGATCTTGTTGTATGATTGTCTAAGTGGTGTCTAATAGATGATTTAAGGACGTTTGCGCGTAAGCGGACTTCTTTATATTATGTGTGCGCTTCTGTTCTTTGTTTTTTACATTGATTAATTGCGTGAGTAAGTGTGCATGGGACACTCAAGGGATCACATGGGTCACTTTTATATTCTTTCGAAGTTTTATTAGAGAAGACGAACATGCCATCTTTCTCGACAAGTTGAACGTTCACAATAATTGAATTATATAATGATTCGAAAGGTGTATAATAGAAATTTTATACTGAATTACTAAATTTTTGTTTTAAGTAGATAGAAAAACATAGTTTTAATCATTTTGTGACAAATAACAAGAATTTGTAGCTTATTTTTGATAAAAAAATGTAAATATCATGATAATGAAATGTTATTACAAAGTGATTAACAATTTGAATAATCTATTTATTGGTCCCATGCCAAAAAAAATATAATAAAAAACATGGAAATAAAGAACTATCGAATTTCAGTACATCGACATGACCTTAAGCTAGAGTCTACGGTGCCTAAATGTAGGTATAACTTCCAAGTAATGTAAGTTATAAAAATATCGTTTGTGTAGAAAAGAAATATATCATTTTCACTCATTCCGTAACATTTGTTTTTTTTCTTTAATCTTAACCACGAGTTATATGAACTGCTTATATTCTTAGACATTTTGGACTATATATTAGACAGATCGATGACATAACTTTTTGTAAAGAGCTTAACTTTTTTCTTTTATTTTTTTATGAATTTTTGGAAGTGTGAAGAATTCCAAAACACATGTTTTTTTTTTTCTGTTATTTGGAAAGCAGCAAGTCCAATGTTTTATTCACTACAAATCTGTTTAGTTAACCTTACAGAAGTTACACTTAAAGGAAGTTACACAACTCTTAACACATCTCAGATTGTTTGTCGACTAACTACTAGTCTACCCAAAGTACCACTGTCAAAACCTCACACACATGAATCAATGGAATTTACACACTCGTCTCTTAGCTTAAGGATGGAAAAGCTTAGAAACTTCGGTCTCTAACCTAGACCTAGTATCATCACCCGATCTCATATAAACTCAAATCATCTCCAAGTCTATCTCCTTTCCTCAAACGTTGAGAAGAATTACTTCGAATCTTCCTCTAGCTCATCAATTCTTTGTGCAGTCACTTGATTGAGCAGCTCCTAGCTCACACAATCTAGTATCTAATATCTTAATTCAAATCTTACTAAACTATAGTTAACTCTATCTACAATATAACCATATCAAATCATGTTAATAATACAGTTAACTTTAACTACAATATAACTACATTCTTGGTGGTATTTTACATAAAGAAAAATAAAAAATGTGAACTAATCGAAACACTAAAACAACAAATCACTACAAGAAAAAAGTCAATTTGCGACGACAAAAAACGTCGATAAATGGTCCCAATACGATAATATCGACAATGTTGCGACGATTAGCGGCGTCGGATTGAGAGGTCGTTATTTGGTCGTTAAATGGACGCTAATTTGCGATGACTTTCCGAGAAAGTATTTAATTAGTCTATCCAGTCTTGCTGATAGTTTAGACAGAGAAAAATGTTAACATGTTTTGCATTTAATTTAGATTTGAGTCTGGTAGTTAATTATGTTGGTTGACGATATAGATAGCATGTGAAATGAAGAGTTCACATCAGCAGAGAAGAAAAAGGATATAAGCAACTAAGCGTTTGTTTATGACTTTTACATCTTGGATTCTAGATAGGATGTTAATAATCATATTTAATACTTTCAAGTGACGATATTTAATTGTTGTCGGATATTTTTTAAATTTTATTTTCAGTATTCAAGATCTCATACGGCGTTCTTCTAGGAAAAGTAGAATTGTTTAAAACTAGTTTCTTTGAGCTTACTGATTTTTAATATCTTTTTTAGTCAAATTAAGAAGAAGTAATAATTCCAAAAAAAAGAAGTTGTGTGATATATCTTTATATATTAAAACTTTTTTCTATTATATTAACAATATATCATCAACTATTACATAAGGACTTTGAAAACTAGTTAGTGTTGTTTTTATTACTAGTACCAGATAACAAATAATCATAATTCTTGTTTTATATCGTTCCTTTTATCAAGTGTTCTGAATCATCGTGTAGAAACATAGCAATACATGGAGGACCATCATAAAAGATAGAAAATAGAAAACCAAACAGATATGAAGTTTGACCATACCATCAGTTGTTTTGTAACATACACGATTTTAAACTCACGACTTTCATCGAGATTTTTTTAACAGTCCAATATTACTAAAATAAAAAGGGTCGAAAATTTTGTTGAAGTATGAGTACCTCCTGAAAATCCCCCTAAAACAATATCGTTTGTTTTTGGTAATTCCTAAACCAATATCTTTATACTAAAATTAAGTGATAGTATTGTTCACGCAATAAGAAAACAGCAGCCATCGAGCTAGCAAAGGTGGATCTCACTCATAACCTCACAATATAAACTTTGTTTGCTTGTTTTGCTTTAATTTTTAATACCACCACAATATATAATTACAGATTTAAGATATAGATTGAAGTCATGTTCCCACTCTCTAGTCTCTAACATTTTACTTTGAATTACATTCAATTCCACCCTCTCACACCAAAACCACGTCAAGATAATGATGATGCAGCACAAAGTCTCTTTTCTATCTCCACATTTACTATTACTATCACTACTCTGCCTCCGTCCTCTCACCACCGTAGCGGACGGCAATTCCACCACCGGTCAAGGTATTGACCGGTGGTGCGACAAAACTCCATACCCGGATCCATGCAAATGCTACTTCAAGAACCACAATGGTTTTCGACAGCCGACACAACTATCCGAGTTCCGAGTAATGCTGGTGGAAGCAACCATGGATCGAGCCGTATCAGCTCGGGACGAGTTGACTAATTCCGGGCGGAACTGCACAGATTGCAAGAAACAAGCCGTTTTGACAGACTGCATTGACCTCTATGGAGACACGATCATGCAGCTAAACCGGACGCTGCAGGGCGTGTCTCCAAAAGCCGGTACCGCGGAACGCTGCACCGACTTTGACGCTCAGACGTGGCTGAGCACTGCACTTACGAACACCGAGACTTGCCGACGCGGCTCATCCGATCTTAATGTCTCAGATTTCATCACACCCATCGTTTCAAACACCAAAATCTCCCACCTCATCAGCAACTGCTTAGCCATCAACGGAGCCCTCTTGCCCGCCGTGAACAACGGAACCACCACCGCTGATCCGAAGGGTTTTCCGACGTGGGTTTCCGGTAAAGATAGAAGACTTCTGCGTGTCGTTCGAGCCAACCTCGTGGTGGCCAAAGATGGATCGGGACAGTTCAAGACGGTGCAAGCGGCTATTGACGTGGCCAGACGAAGAAAGATAATGTCAGAGAGGTTCGTTATATACGTGAAAAGAGGGATATATCAAGAAAACATAAACGTACGTCTAAATAATGATAACATAATGTTGGTCGGAGATGGAATGAGATCCACCATTATCACCGGTGGTCGAAGTGTCAAAGGAGGTTACACCACTTACAATTCCGCTACTGCCGGTAAATAATCAATTCTTTCATTTTTTTTTTAGTAGATTGGATCCAACAAGTTTCTGTGTCATCAATAAAAAATATTCAAATATTCCGTACGATTTGAGTTTTCCAATCGATAAGATTCATGGTGGAGACGTCCAAATTAAATCATACGTTGGGATCGTAGTCAGTTATTATCATTACTTAGTAAAAAAAATATAAATAAACGTAACTGTTGTTTTTTCCTCCCGCAAAATGTGTAAGCGTTACCATTTGAATTATTATTATGTTATTTTTCTCTCATTGGGAAACAGTTGGCTAAATTGCGTGATCCAGGTATCGAGGGACTTCACTTCATAGCCAAAGGCATAGCGTTTCGGAACACAGCGGGTCCGGCCAAGGGACAGGCCGTCGCACTTCGGTCATCGTCGGACCTCTCAATCTTCTACAAATGCTCAATTGAAGGATATCAAGACACACTGATGGTCCATTCGCAACGCCAATTTTACCGCGAGTGCTACATCTATGGAACCGTCGATTTCATCTTCGGAAATGCAGCTGCCGTTTTCCAAAACTGCCTCATCCTCCCTCGCCGGCCACTCAAAGGTCAAGCCAATGTAATAACCGCACAAGGTCGTGCTGATCCGTTTCAGAACACAGGGATCTCTATCCATAACTCAAGAATATTACCAGCTCCTGATCTAAAACCGGTGCTCAGTAGCGTTAAGACTTATATGGGCCGGCCTTGGATGAAGTACTCGCGCACCGTAGTTCTTCAGACGTATTTGGATAGTGTTGTGAGTCCGGTGGGGTGGTCTCCGTGGATTGAAGGTTCGGTGTTTGGTCTGGACACTCTATTCTATGCAGAATATAAGAATACTGGGCCAGCTTCATCCACGAGGTGGCGTGTCCGATGGAAAGGGTTTCATGTGTTGGGTAGAGCTTCCGATGCATCTGCTTTCACTGTTGGGAAATTCATCGCCGGGACTGCGTGGCTCCCCCACACGGGCATACCCTTCACTTCCGGACTCTAGAGGCCGTATTTGGTTTATCCGTGCTTAAATTACAATAAAATAAATTTTACACTCTTGAATATAAGTCATTAAGAATATCATGAAACTGAAGTTTTAGCTATACAGTGAAACATCTATAAATTAGTAATGTCAGAGCCGTGAAATTTTATTAATTTATAGAGATATTAATTTATCAATAAATTAATAAATATTAATTTAAAGATATAATTTTCAAAACATCCGTTATGAAAATAATTTCACGGCAAAATTTACAAAAGATAAAAGTTTAAAAAATCTAAATCACGTGATATCAATATTACAATCTTGATTTAGACAAATAATATCCAGAAAAAGACAATAAAGAATTGAATTTGACACTACAAAATGGATACTAACTCTTACACTATCCAAATAAAAATAATATGTGTTATATAGATTAAAAGAAATTATGATTACTATCTGTAACATTAGATTATGAAATTAAAGATGATTATATAGTATATTTGGAACCGATAAAAACTATAAATTTAATTATAGTGTCTAAAAATATTAATAAAATTTTAAAGGAATTCAAAAAAAAAATTACACCAAAAAATTTGTAATGCAAAGAAAACTTAATAATATTTTGAAAGAAAATTTCTATAAGAAAATACAAACAAGATTAGAATCATATGCTTATTTTAGCTATGTATATGTAAATTTATAGAAATAAGTATAATATTATTGCATTGGGACCATATAATTATATAAGAAGTTTCGAAAAAATTATTATCTTATTATTTTATCGAATTATATTAATTTTTACACTGGCTTAATTCGAAGCGGAAAAATTTATTAATTTATATTATTTATTTAATTTATAAATGTTTTACTGTAGATGGAAAAACGAGATTTCAGTTCAGGATATTGCAAAAACAAGATTACAAATCATTATTTCATTCTCATTTGACATTCGGGAATGGAACGACGGAACACAACGAAATTCCCATCCTGTTCCGTCCCCAAATGTGATCCTAATAATTGTCCCAATCAAAAGTAGCATTGCTTATCTGGTATCCAGGACACGAGGATAATGGTAAATATTAATGTAGAATACCCACAAAAGAGCTTTAGTTACAGTTGCGAAAGAGTTGAACAAGGAACATGATTAAACTCAAAATAACCTATAACTACGAAGAACAAAGCTTTAGACACAAACCCTCACGAACTAAGGTTGTTTAGAACCAGGAGAAATAGAAGATCTGAGTACCTAGCAATCAATAAAATGAGAGAAACACAACGAACCCAACAGTTCGTTATATTCTCCATCTACAGCCCTAAACAATGGGAGATCAGAATACCAGACCAGAGTAGATTCGCAAATGATGCAACAGACTCAGCAAAAGGACGAAAACGAGGCGAGCAAAACCATCAACATGCTGAAAATTAGTTTCAACGGTCCATTTAGTATTGATGTTGCAGCAGAGCTGTGATGTTGTTCCCTGCAGGAAATCAACAAAGAAGAGTTTCTTAGTTTTTTTACATAATTTGAAGGTTAAATTATAGAAGTAGAAAGTGAAGTTTCTGATCCTTACTTTTGCAAGGCCTTAAGAGCACCACAGTACAGAACATTTTGAGGCGGATCCATTTCCGTACTTCCGTTTTCATCAGGGTTTACAATTCGCATGTATGTTTCTTGGCCAAGATACCATCTGTCAAGATTCTCAACTCGGATATTCCAAACTCCGACATTATCGAGGGAAACAAGTACAGCAGTCCATGCCCCTGGATAAACCTGAAGCAAACATTTTAAAAAAACCAATAAAGTAAACCTGCTGACCAATATTATAACTCCAAATGGTGTACAGAGACAGATTGCAAATGAGAAATAACCTCGATCGTGCTTCGTGCTATTGCATCCCAGTTGTTATATGAACCTTTTCTGTCTTCTGACCATATACCAAAGTCCATCCTGGAATACAAAAATTTAAGAATCCACGTTAGAGCAGTTAAACTGATCGAAAATGTAATAAATGTACCCAGGAGTGGCATGATTTACTTACGCAACCACGTAAAACGAATATCCATCAATATGGAAGCTCTGGATTTTGGTGTCATTGTTCTGGAAGATAACTTGTATAAAGCCCTTGTATGTCGCGTTGATGATAGACCTGTCTAGACGTGGATGTCTATCATCAAGTGGTCTGTCTGGGAAATCTAACTTATAATCTCCTTTCACTTTATGGTGATCTGCAAGCCTCATGGGGGTGCTTGGATTGACAAATGAAATCCCATTAAGCGTAGCACGAAGTGTCCCATTGATTTCTGTTGGAGGCAAACTCCTCAAGATGTATGTGCTTGTGATATTTATCTGTCCGTAGTGAAATGATCCTTGCGGATTTGGACGAGCTCCACCTGCAGATGTGTTTTGCCTGCATATGAAAAGAATTAGGATTACATTTACATGGCTACAGGTTACATTCAAACATCCACTTGCTTGAAGAGTTTTCTAGACATACTTTATGGCTCTTGGTTGGTTCATTGCGGACCAAGGGTGAGAAACATCAGTTGCTGGAACTGGCAAAGGACCAGAAGCAGGTCCTTTGGAATTGGAATAATGGAGAATGCCAACACCTGTGACTCTTTGCCACACTGTTTCATTAACAAATCTAGCACTCGCCACAATGTAGTAGTCGCTTGTGGTGTTTTGGTCCATGGTGACCAAGAAAGAGTAAGACTGTCCCACGTGAATATCGAAATCGGTGAAGTTTATTTGGGAGGTGTAGCGACCCTCAGTTTCAATCAAGAGCAATTTGTGGTTCTGAATCCTGAAGTTCAAGCTTGTCGAGATACCAACATTGTGAACGCGGATCCTGTATGTTTTCCCTGCAAAATGTAACTCCAATGAAGTAAGAGGGAATAAATCACAAAGCCAACTTTGATTTGCAATGCGATGACAGCACAAATAGCTGAAACTGGAGATCCAATGCACACAATTCCTCAACCAAAATTTGATTAGGATGCAAATGGGAACAGAATGAAAGCTAAGTTACAATACAACTCTCAAAATGTTACCTGGATCAACATTAATGGTTTCATATTCAATTCCATCAGGGACACTGCTATTGTACTTGTAAGGACCCTTCCCATTGATGAGGACTCCATCCGGCATCCCAAGTTCTTTACCAGATTCAAGTATACTCCTTAATGCCTAAAAGAAAACAGAATTTCACAGATATAATTAAAGACATTGAAACTTATAATCAAAAGAAAATAAACACCAACAGACCACAGTGCACTTACTGTATGGTTCTGAGTATACCAGTCACCAATAATAAAGATGATTTCTCCATCAGGCTTAGGGAAAGGGATGGGAACAAGGTTCCGGTTGTTGATTATGATTGAACCAAAACCCCCAGAAGCTCTCTGAAAGTTAAGTGAAGGGGAGTAGAAATAACTTCCAATCTGATCTTTCAATTGAAAATCATAAGTGAAGTTCCATTTCGGAGGAATTGGACAGTTTGTGCCAAGAACACCGTCTTGCCACGAGTTACGCCGCATCTGAACACCAGGCCTACCAAATTTTCACCCCAGGAAAAGGAATTTCAGGAATCACACAAAAAGCCTAAACTCTAGAGAAGTTAAAAACACTTAAAATAAGTGCTACGAATGTTAAAAGATCATCACCAAGTGAGTAAAAGAGGCTCATCCAAATGATTGAATACGTTAACATCGACATTGTAGTTTGTAGTAGCATTAATCACAGGACCTGGAAATTTCCCATTGACGGCTATAACCTACAGAGGAACAATTCAATCAGATACGCATAAATCATGTTTGCAAAACACAAAGCTTGTAAAAGATTTCAGTATAATACATTTTCATAAACCCCGATCAACATTTAAAGATAAGAACTGTTCGTTTCCTTTGATCAAACAACAAGATACGCGTCAAAATCAAATTTAGTGATCCCGTAACATCTATCTGATGAGCTATACTGAAAAATAAGCAAATCATCACTCGCAAAAACCCCAGTAACCACCTCCGACGAACCGTACTGTTAGATCCAGAGCAACAACTACGATATGAGTTTTAGCAAAATCCAGGGCACAAAATCACTAGATTAACGCATAAGATGATCAGATTACATAAACTTAAACCTCAATTACACAGGAAAGAAAAGAGGGTTTAGGAAAAGGGCGAAACGAAACCTGTTGAGGAACACCGAGAGGAGAAGCAGTGATGTACGAAACTTTGAAATCGTAAGAGACGTAAGGATCACCAGCGAAAGAGAAGCCAAAGAGAAGAGCGAAGGAGTAGACGAAAGCGAAAACTAAAAACCGCGAGACAAAATCAGTAGCCGCCATTTGTAATCTCAGTGATTAAGGATTTTTCGTTGATGATCTTCGGTTACAGAAACGACATTATCGGAAGACGATGAAGAAGAAGAAGAAGATGAAGAGTGTGTAAAGTGTGTGTGGGTTTTTGAAACTTCCCTGACAAAGAGATGTTGACTAAAAAATTGAGGATTTTATTTATATTCCCTATTTATTTATTAATTTATGTGACAAAGACAAACAATAAAAGAGTATTTTTGTTGATACTAAATACTAATCCCTAAACGCGGTATATAACTGGTTACCGAATTAACCGGTTCGTCTAAATTGTAATTATTTGGCTGGTTTTTGTAAAAAATGTTAAAATATGTGTCTATATATAAGTGGATGTGAATTAGATACTTACTCAATTACGCAAGGATTCTCATTTGATTTTTATTTTAGTTTCTAATTTCTACTGATTACCTACCATTAACGATGTATAGATTGTTAATAGTTGAGGAAGCTTCCATTTCTCTAAAGATGTGATTTATTAGTATTTTTGGTAGATAATGTGTGGTATGATTGTACACTTAATTAGTTGTTTCTTTTTTCTAATCCAGAGATATTCTTACAATTATGCTTTGGGATTGTGAGAGGATCCTACGAAACTAAAAGTCACGACACACCCAACTCATATATTTCTGTAAATATAAATACGTGTATTTTATAGTGTATATATATATATTCTAAAATAATGTGTTTTTAGATATTAGTGTAAGTGTTATTAAGAAAAACAAAAACGAAAAAACTAACATTTTCCTATGTATAATTTCATAGAAAAATAGTTTCAAATTTTTATCTATTTACTTTAAAAAAAAATCAAAATCTTCTTATTTAAACATATAAAAACAGGATTACATTTGAAGTGCGAGTTGTAATAAGAATATATTTGTTTTTTATTTGTTTCGGTACTATTTTTAAAGTCATTATTACAAAAGCTTTATTTGTACAGTATGTAGTTTTTGTTTGCGAAAAAAATAAAAAATAGAATTACTGTAACTTTATTAATCTTTTACGGCTATAGTTATTATTACGGCTATAATCTTACACAATCAATACACCCTAATCCTAAAGTTTTACGGGTATAGCGTTGCACAAAAATAGTTTTCCTATTAATTAATGCTGGCCACATGAATAAAGATAGTTTCATTGTATACATGCTATTATTTGCTCTGTAATTTCCACCAAGAGTACATTTATGGTAGTATATCTAAAAAGGCACTAACGTACATATATGGAAATTTTTTACAATTAAAGAAATTTATTTCCTGCTTTATCAAAAAAAAAAAAAATCATTTCCCAATAAAATACTTTCCTTAAGTTATATTACTACTAAAATAATGTTATATAGCCTCTAAAACACATCACATAAATATTTGTCTCAATCTATTAATATCCTCTATATATTATTTGGAAAGCACATTTATAAATAAACTTTACAAAATATTAATAATTACATCACATTGCCATTACATCTAAAAACAAATTAAAATCTCTCGTTAATGATATTTTAGTTAATAAATTATTATGTGATCATTTAATTAAATATTAAATTAAATTTTTTTTTTTGTCAACAGGTTTATAATAGAATTAAAACGGTTTGGAAATCCAAACCGGAAGAACAGAGTTTACATAACATTCCTGATGTGAGAGTGATCTTGCGCTTCTAGCCAAATTATCCGCCTTTACGTTTGAGCAACGTGGGACGTGAGCTATGGAGAAGTTGGGGAGGAGTTCCTTCATCGTCTTCAGACCTTCTAGGTGCGTCTCGAAAGCCGGCCAATCCATTGGAGAATTCACCATCTTGACTAATTCTAAGCAGTCCGTCAGGAATTGAACGTCATTTTTCTAATGAGTTATCATAGACTGCATTGCCCACAATAGAGATTCCAGTTCTGCATGTAGGGGTGATAGGCTTCGTCGGATATTGCAGGAGCCTAAAAGAACAACTTGGCTGCTATCTTGCTGGTACATCCATCCCAATCCTGTAAAAAACGCAGAGCCTTCCAGGAACCATCAATGTAGCACTTGTTGTCTACCAATGTTACATCATTTGTCCCAATAGATTCTGTAATAATTTCCTCCTCGTCATGGGTCTCATGTGCTTTGATCCAGGCCGTTGCCTCATTCTCTGCCAACTGTAAAGTATCACGTGGGTCTGCATCCTTATTGTTGTGTACCTTATTGTTACGAGCTTTCTAGATGTACCAAATAATCCAAGGAAAACTATCGTCCAAATTACCTTCGGGGATATGCCAGAAAAGATAATCCAAATTTGCAAAAACGGATTGTAATGGAAAGATGTCTGGTGCTGTTGGGATCTTAGATAAAGCCCAAATTTGTAGCGCCGGCGGACATTCGAAAAGGGTATGATTGATTGTTTCCACGTCCGCGCCACATCTCATACAGCGACTATCACATTTAATACCCCTTGATTTATTAAATTAATTATTTATAATTTTCGTTTTAAATAATTTATTTATTTTTATTTTTTAAAGTAAAAAATAGATTTTGTGAAGATTTATTGATTTCATTAAACACGCTAATTAAATTAAATTAAATTAAATGTTGATTTAATTTTTTAAAAATAAGAGATTTGATATAGATTGCGATTTTTTGAAAGATTTTAAGGAAGAATTTAAACCGATTTAATTCTGTTTTTATGTGCTAACAAAGATTCAATATTATAAAATGATATTATAATTTTCATAAAGTTTTTGAAAAATTACAATTTTCTAATATCCTGTTTTTATAAATTTTTAGATATTTTTATAATTGCAAAATTTCCGTGCTTTTTATATATATCCTAGTTTTAAGTCAAAAAATAATCACAACAAACGGATTTACACCAAACAATACAAATTGAGAAAATAAAATAAAATCAAATTTTGAAATTAGATGTCGCGACCATCAAACAAACATTACTGGCATTGGCATAGCAGCCGGCAGCCAGTTGCAAAAGAAAACAAAACACATAAAGAAGATAATAATAATACTTACCTCGATTGCACAAGTTTCTACGTCAGTTTTGCATAACTGCTTTGCTCATTCCATTTTGTTTTTTCTTTCTTTCGTTTCATTTTTCTGATATTTCTAACGTACCGCATTTCACTACGTTGCCGTTGGACCTATCATCATGGGGCCCAAATTTTGCAATTGTTTTTCCGGATTTTTGGTTGTTCATTTAGTTAAAATATTAAATTCTTTAGCATGCAAAAGATACGTAAATGATGAACACAAAACTTTCAAGGTTATTTTTTCAATCTTTAAAGAAAAAAATCATTTCCTAGATTTTCTCCTTGCTTAATTGACACGTTTATATCTCATTAAAATGGGTTGTAAGGAAATTATATTGCAGAAGAAACTTCCGTAATCCTTGCCTGAAAGTGGCATAGGAAGAAAGTGGAAACAGCCACTCTAGTCAGCAAACCAAATCGCATACGCATGTGAAGTGTTGACAAAGATACACTTTAAGAAATTCAAAAGACAGAAAAAGAGAGAAACATATAAAAAAAACGAGGTTGAAGGGTACAATTTTGCCTCGTCGCATATTGTTGTCCACGAGCTTTTATTTCAATGCATACATATGACATAAGGATGATTATGACGAAAAATCCAAAGAAAGAGACTTATCAGTAAAGAACCGAGCATGAACCCTTTTCTCTAAATTCCCCAAGGCCTCGGAAGATTTGATGCAAATGGGTGTCTTGTATTGAGTTGCAGAAGCACCTTGAGTGATGAAAAACTCCATGAGAGCATCGAAAGTTCCTTGTTGGACCACTCTTATCTCTAGAGCTCCAATTGATCCGTCATTCCTAAACTCTCTATAAAAATTGTTCAGTGATTCCTCCACCACATAACAACATTCTACTAAGACCTTATTATTAATTTCAGCATTGTCGTTGTTGCTCCCAGTAAAGAACATAGTGACCTGGAGTAGTAGAAATATCCGCATAGCTTGAGAAGTCCATCAACATCATATTTGACGATTCAAGAACCTTCTTTCCGTGCGCCACCGCATTTAAAAGGTCTGCATCCGTAGTTATCTCCAAATGAACACTTAGAGCCAAATTTCCTCTACGCACAAATCTAAACGAGGTGCACTATTGTAAAATCCAGTCACCTGTAGAATATCACCCATCTTATATCTGTGTAGGCCTAGGAGAAGAAAAAAAAAACACAATATTAATTGATTACTTGAGAATAGATATACACATTTTTCGTCAAGTAAAGGTTCAACTCACCGGAATGATTTGTCACCAAGGGCTAGTAATAGCACCCTAACTTGACATCCACAAGATCAAAAATTTCGACTTTGTTACCCGCATCAACAAGTAGGAACTCAAAATATGACAAGTTGGGCATAAATTTTATGACACATCTTCGGGTTTGCAAAGAGGATTCATATTAATCCCAAACATAGTTTCGGAAGATACGTAACTCGACGAAATCAATGGCAACTTGTTAGAGTAAAACTCCAATGTTGGGATGTGTTGAGCCATTTGACCAGTTGCAATGCTTTCAATTAATTTGATTTTAGGCCAAAGTCTTGGGATTATACCTTCCCATGATTTCTTGTTGCACTCGTTTTCTATGAGATCGGCCAATTCAGGATTAGGTTCTCCAAGTATCTTTGAAACACATTCCCTACAACTAATATCAGTGATCCACTCACTAAGATGACCATAACGGGTATTAGTGCAAATTTCCTTCCAAAAATTCTCAAGAAAAATGATTGCTCGGACCAAAACAGAAACAAAGGCGGCACCAACCTTCACAACCTCGTTTCTTTGAACGATGCCACATAGAATACTACAAGAAATAGGCTGATTTGCGAGGACAGTATTCCTCTAAAATCTGTCGCAAATAGGCTATAGCGATCATTTAGCGACGAAACGAGTTTCCTCGCTATCAGGCGTCGTTACTGTTCAGATTCTCGATAAATCGTCGATAATATCGAGGAAATAGCAAGTAAAAATTTGCGAGGAATTTTTGTGAGGAATTAGAAAGGCAAATTTTGCGAGGAATTAGCGAAGAAAATATTTGCGAGGAATTAGCGAGGATATTATTTGCGAGGAATTAGCGAGTAGAATATTTGCGAGGAAATAGTGAGGATATTATTTCGAGGAATTAGCGACGAATACTCTATATCGCTGCGACGATTTAGCGAGGATTGACGGAAAATAATATTTTTAAAATATTTAAATTATGTTTTTCATTTTGTTTTTAATTAAATTAAACAAAACAAAAAATATTGAATAGAAACAAAATTATAATTCTAAACTGATCATATAAACCAAATTAAAATTCAAAGTACAATTGAAAATATTATAAACATTAAGTCTAAGTTTTACATCATATAAACATTAAACGAAGGAGAAATATAAAGATCATTAGTTCGCGGGAGGAGGGGGAAAGTGCTCCCTCACAATACCACTTTGATACTCCAAAGATGACTTGAGTTGCGCCATCTCTTCATCCTTCTGTGCCAATTTCTCGTTCACGAGTTGCATCTCTGCATCCTTCTGCGCCAATCTCTCGTTCACGAGCCGTTCAACCATTTCGGGAACCTGATCGACATATGAAGAAGAGCTCCCAGCGGAGTACTGCGAGTCAAGAACTCTGCCTAAACCGTAAGCACGTCCCTTTTTACTTTTCTGCATTTCCTGCATGGAGATAAAATAAAGTTAGATTTGGAGAAATATATATGAATGAAGAAATACTAATCTACAAAAGTCTTACTAACCTCAAGGACGAGACGGTTAATCTCATGTGGGGGCAGGTCAATAGAACATGAACCTGCGACTCTCTCACCCTCAGAAAGTTGCGGTAACAACTCAGACTTCTTCATCTCGACATTCTCGATAATCTTTGAAATCCGTTTGTCTTGGATTTGGCCGATTTTCTTATTGGTGTGTGTAACACGCATAAGAGTCAAGTGGTCTGGTGGTACACCACCGGCCTCCTCCGCCTACGAAAAAAAAAACAAAACCCAGTATGTAGTAACTTAAAAAGTAAGATACGAAAATAACATCTAAATATAATACATACCAGCTGCGCTGCACGAGCATCAAATGTCTGCGAACCGTTGTTATGAACGGCTACTCCGTATCCCCCACGTCTACTCAAATGGTTCTTTGAGTTCGTGCGAGAGACCAGGTAACGATGGTGAGCTCGATGCTATTGAATCCAATCGACATCCTCGTTTAGATCAGTCGGTTTTTCTTCTCCTCTTTTCCAACACATCTTCCATTTGTGCATATGATTTTTGAAATGATCCTTGCATTGCGCATCGAACTCAGCTCTCACCATCTCCGTATGAGATTCATGCCAGTTGTATGATTGCTACAAAAAAATAATGAAAATGGTCATTGATTAGATTATAACAAACATCATTTTCAGAATTAAATACTTACCGCAAAAGATGTAAACCATGATTCCTTCTCATCGAAGGCATTTTCCTGCGTCGGATATGGATTCGTGAGCTGTGTACGAGCATGTTGTAGATCGTTCTTTGATGGCCTTACTATGTCGAAACAAGATAGACACGTTAGTTTGATGTCATGAAAATAAAAACTTTATGAAAAAATTATATTAGAAATGGCTGTGTACCAATGTGTCCCAGGAGGTCTTCTAGGATGAAGGATCGGAAGTACTTCTCTTCCTGGCTGGCTGAGAAGCTGCCGAATGTTGATGTTCATACGAGCTTCGGAGTTCTCGACTCGGGCAGCAGAAGGATGTCCAGTAGACGTACTAGCAGCACCTTGTTGTGACCTAAAATCATTGTACGAAGACCTAGAGAAATTGGAAAAAAAGTGTTAAAGTTTCAAACCCTAATCAATCTCAACTATAAAATTCCAAAATTCCTAATCAAATTCCTAATCAAACACTAAATCAAATATCCTAACAATAATACAAACTTTAAATCTAACCTAATTGAAACTAACTTACATGGCGAGAGAGGTGAGGCGGCGAGAGGAGCGGCTGGTAGTCACGGCGGGCGCGAGAGGGCGGCGGCGTGGCGAGAGAGGTGATGGCGGCGAGAGAGCGGCGAGGTGAGATCCGGTGATAGATGTGTGTTCCGCGAGACGGCGAGGGAGGCGGCGGGCTCGTGGCCGATTTTTTTTTCTCAAACGTTAAGCGGCTGAATGAACAAGGGGAGTATCGATTAGGTTTTATATTGTCTACGGACGAAAATATTCCTCGCTAATCTCTCGGAAATTAAGTTTTTCTCTGAAAGTTAAATAAAATAAAAATATTATTAACCTTTCCTCATAAATCTCTAATAAATTTGCCTCTAAAATTCGTCGCTAAGTTTTAGATATTTATTATTTTAGAATTATTATTTTCTTTTCAAAAACATATGATTTATAAAAATACTCTCATAAATTCGCACATATTATGATTTTTAAAAAAGAAAAAAAAAATTTTGAACGTTTAATCTCAAAAAATAAATAGGGACATATTAATCAAACAATTAATAAACTCATGCTTGGCATATAAAGCAAACAAGTATTAAACATAGTTATATAAAATAGAACGAAAATCACAAACTTTATAAAAATATAAAAATCTAATACATATATATGACAAATATCAATCCCACTAATCTTCTTCCGATGAATATGATTCTTCTGATGGTATTGCATCAGAATCTTCCTCAAATTCGCCATGTTCCTCTTCCGAATCATCATAAATATCATTTTCCCCGTCTTCCGTTACGATCATTTCTCTGTCCTCTACTACATCAGGTACATCAGCACAGAATTTCGTCTTGTTGCATAGGCTCGATAAGAAATCCAACACCTGTTTCTAGGAGTGATAGATGTTACAGTAATCAAGGATCATTTCTATTCGTCAAGCGGATACCCAATATAGCATACTTGGTGCCTGTGATGCGAGGATAAATGGATCGTACTTTTGTAATCTTTTTCTTGAATGTATCTGGTAACTCCAAATTCATCATAACGAACACCGTTCGATTGTTGGGTCATACCAATCCGCTAAAAACATAACGCATCGAAGGTCGAGCATCCCAGGGTAATGAATCTCCAAAATTTCACGGAGAATGCCAAGTATATAATGTCACGGATTTTGAACATATACCGTAATCGCATGTTGCTCTTTTTTTCCCATCGCTCGAATTTTGTAAGCATATCCCGTGCAGAACATCGGACATGACTTCGCAACAAAAATAGGCGTGTATGTCTCTTAACAAGTTGGCATTTGGTGTCCCAATGATGCTTCATTTTTGACCTATAGCATACAAAAAAAATTTCATATAACATCTTAGACACATTTGGTAAGCTAAAAACTTAATATATGATTAGCAATGGTTAAATCCACTTACGAAATATGTGAGCCAATCTGAAAACTCGGTCTCTTTTAGTTGATTTAGTTCTTGCTCCGTGTAATTGGGATACGCCGTACGTATTTGGTTCATATATATCCTGTCTCTTTTATCATTACGACAACCTACAAAAAAAAAAAAACTAAATTTTCCATAAAATGTGATATTAAATATTATGACTAATTAAGAAAATTAAAATATATTTTTTAACCTTATGAATCTTTCCCCAATTTTTGGTTCCATTAAATATTTCCTTTATCGGGGTCCAAATAGGAAAATCTTTCGGAATTTGTTGTAACATCGCTACAGGAAAATAATTTTATTTAGTAATTTTATTTAAACATATATAACAAATTCAAAAACATTTTAATTTTTTCTAACCTTCGTGACGAACATCTTTTATTGCGGATATCCATGGTTCCACCTCAAAATCATTGTCCCCTCCATTGTCCTCCGCCGTAATGACGTTCATCACCTCCTGTGTAGGGAGTGATTCTCCGAGGTTGTTAATTGTGGAAGGGTGTTTGTTCTTCTTCCTTCTAAGCGCCACTTGAATCTTTTGAGCCGGACCCGGAATTAAAGGACTTCCACCAGAACCTTCTCCCGGGATATGTTGGTTGTTGTACAGGCGACATCAGTTCTGAAAATTGTTCTTCCTCAGCAGCCCTCTCCGCATCCCAACCCGCTACAACAGTCTGGAGTTCGGACATCGTTAAGTCCACGTATGGTATTTTTTCCGTATCAACTTCTTCGGACCAAGGAAAATTCGACATTATCGATAGAAATACAAGAAAATTTAGAAAGAAATTATTTAAGAAAATTTGGCTATTGCTATATCATTACTCAAACTCAAGAGAGTTGTATTTATAGGAAAACATATTTTTTTCGACTATTTAGCGAGGAATGTGTGTTTGTTTTCATCCATATAACGGTCTCATTGTAACGGTCATATTTGCATCTGTTTTCATCGCTAATTCGACGGTAACTCACGAATAAGCGTCGCTAAATCCTCGAAAATGATTGACCATATTATGGTTTAAAAGTCCTCGCAAAGAACGCAACGGTTACAAACGTATCGACGATTTCTCGAGAAAACCCAGGTTTCCTCGCTAAATTGTCGCAAAATGTTTAAATTTGCGACAAATTAGCGAGCAAATATTAGCGACGAAACCAATTGTCTTAAAATCCTCGGAAACGACGCAACGGTTACATACGTACCGACGTTTTCTCGAGACAAATTAGGTTTCCACGCTATTTTCTCGCAAATTTAAATTTTTTGCGACAATTTAGCGAGGAATGTGTGTTTCCTCGCTAAATTGTTTATATTTCCTCACAAATTAGCGACAATTTATTTTTCCTCTCAAAAGTCCTCGCTATCTGGCCATTTTCTTGTAGTGGAAGATGATAGTACAAACTCTGCTTGGTGTCTGGACACAATATGTCTTCGTCAGGGCTTGTGTATGACCAATGCCAATATGATGATCGGTTCTTAAAATAATCACTTTTGAAGAAGCTCGTTGTCGCAGTCTCGCAGATGATGATGGCAAACCAGAAGGAGTTGTGTTCTCTGGTGTACAAAAGTTAAACACCATGCCCTTTCCATGCTCAAGACCATCTATATGCCTATGAAACCAAAAGAGACATTCACTATTAAATTATTAATTTACAAATATAATTTTTTTTATTAAAAACACAATTGTGTTATCATTACTTTGCTTATAACGAGCGAGCGGTAATAATAGATGAATTTGAGGTTTTCCAATTAAGTAATTGTTGTTACGAGGAAACATCTTCCGTTTTCCTCCGGACATTCCGGAACTACAGTAAAAACCATTAGAGCATTATCTCTTGAGTATCAAACATCACTCAAATTGATCAAATAATTAATAACCACAGAGGTTGCTTTATATAATTTGGAAAAAAAAAGCCATGGAATGTAAATTATGTACCTTAGAAGGAATCCTGTGATGGGTTTCCCAGAAATAATATCAGAGGACTCTCCATTCGCGACACGGTCGATAAAAGGCTTCACATCCTCGTAGGTCACCACCGGAACGTTCTTCTTGAAAAGCTCTTTATCAGAGCCTCCCATGGAGAAAACGTCGAAGATACTCGGTGTTAGCATTAAGTGTGAGTATCTCCTCCAATAAATTATTTTGTATTTGCTTCACATTGGACGTCAAGTCCTCCAAAATCTTCTCATCTAATCCGTCAATGAGATCAGAGCATAAACTTATATTTGGCTGTCTTAGTTCACCTGAAATCAAGAATTGGACACTTGACTCTTTATATAGCAATAATGGGGCCATATAATACCATAAATATTGACATATTGCTACGTCATGAATTAAAAAATAGATTATGTGCCCATAAAATTGCGTATGAACTAATAAAAAAATATAGATGTTAGAAATGTATAACGTTGTATCATTGTATGTGTACAAATAATTCTTAAAAAAATATATATAACACCACATTTGAATTCGAGTCGAAAATAGTCACTTTTCAAACTAATAGAACTAATTGCAGTTTGATTAGAATTATTCTTAAGTCTGTGTTTATATTAAAGTTTAGGTGAACATTATCTGTAGGGTATTGGGTGAACATTATCTATTGGGTGAACATTATCTTTACATTCATCATTCATGTGCATGGTCATGACAGGTGGCGCAATAACTTATCTAGATACGTGGGTATTTTTATTTTTATTTTTTTGTCCCTTAACACCGTAGAGAACAGGGTTCGAATTCCAAATCTGCAACTTAATGTAATGAGTTTTCAGCGGTGGTCACTATTGTGCCACTTGACTCCCAAGAAAGCAATCCTGGTAAGATTATCGACAAATCTTATAATTATTTAGGGTTTAGTATGAATAAAAAATTATTGACCAATCTTATTTAGTGCTTTATGGCGGAAAGTTTTGGTTTTCTTAAACTCCAGATGGGGAGAATTGTAAGATTGGTCAAATAAACAATCTCAGCAAACTGAAGTGGGTTGTTTCAGCAACATTTATCAAAGTGTTTTAATTTTGGAGATTGATAACTTTCTCACTAAAGCATGTAAACATATGCTTTTGTATCCGAGAGGTTTGAATGATGATATATTTCGAAAGCTTAAGCTAAACATTACCACCAAGGCTAGCAAGTTCTTTATCTCCTTTAACTGTAAAGAAGGCACTTTGCGCAGTTCGAATACCTCAATATGTAGATGTGACGAAGAGATAGAGATGGAGGTAGAGATGGAAAGCGAGGTTGTAGGCTAGCGTGTTGATGAAGTTTTTTTTTTATGGCCAGCCTTCGTTTATCAGTACTGATAATATGGTGGTACAATTAAACTCTACTGATGTGTTTTCAAAAGTGATCAAAGATCAGGGTTATGCGGATGTCAAAAAGTTGAGTGAATCACTTCTTGTCATTGGTTCTGAAGAGGTATTTTACTTTGAATTTTTGCAGCTTTTTTTTTCCATGTTACAATGCATCAAAATTATTTTGACTGCATTTGAACATAATTAGGTACTCACCTTGTTGGAATGTTTATTCTTTTCTGAAACTCCTTTGATGGACGCTTTCCTTAGGAAACAAAAGCTCGCATAATATGAACAGGCTGCATAAGACACTGACTTCTCCTGCTTTGCAAGAATCAGGCCTCTTAACTTTCAATGTAGTTGTTCGAAAGCAGGACAAGAAGGTTATATATTTTGAAGGCTGTGAAGATTTTGTGAATTCTCTTTTTCAATTCCTTGTTGTTTCTTTGGAATTTTTGTTGGAAAATTCTGGTGATAATACGGTTCATGGATGCATTGGAAACCTTTTTAGAAGCTTCAAGGAGTTGTGTTGTGACAAAAAAACCTATGTCCGACGTCTAAGTTAATGCTTCCATGGTATTATAGCTGCCAGAAGCAGCTGCTACGGTATATCAAGGATATGCTCGTTGATCTATCTCCTCATCTTAAACTCGGAAACTTGAAACAATTAAACCCTCCATGCCAGCACTGTGCTAAATTTAATCACGACTATGCATGTAAGGGGTTTGTGAAAGGAAATGACACGACCTACCCCGAAGAATAAGCGGAAAACTACGAAATTTTTAAAACTTTTCTTAAACAAAACGACCTCGCACCACAATACCATAAGGATCGATCGATCTCACCTAAGATCGATCGATCAATCTCACCCAGGATCGATCGATCTCGATTGCCTCCTTCAATCCATCCTACTCTCTGCCCGAAATCGCCCCCTCAGGATCGATCGAACCTCCTTGGAACGATCGATCTAGAGATAGAGGATCGATCGATCGGTTATGGATCGATCGATCTCGAGAACCCGATTTTTCCTTAGAGCTCTCTGGCCAAAAATAGCCAATCAGGATCGATCGATCTTGATACCCCAAATTGGCCCAGTAGAGTTCTAATCGATCGATCGTTTCGCCCAGGAACGATCGATCTCTACTCCCAAAAATCGACTGAGGTTTCTCGCCCAAAATCGATCTTGGATCGATCGCTCGACCTGAACGATCGATCTTGCATGATCATCGATCGATCTCTTTTGGATGCCGATCCCGACCATACCCCATGAACTCTCGTACAAGAATTCTTATAAGATCGATCGATCCGCCTGATCGGTCGATCTTCACCCCCGTCCCGCATCCCAAGTTATCACCAAACACAACATTCAGAACAACACTTAAGCATCCAAAACCATCTTAGCATACCATTATGCAACATAAAGGGGTTTCAAACATTAGCATCCTAAGAACACAAGTCTATAAACAACACACAAAACCACAAAACACAAGGAATCAAAACCCAAAGACCTTCAACCCCGAGATCAATCCCTTCTCCTCGGCCTTGGTTCCACGCGCTCCACATCTAAGTCTTTTCTTTATCCTTACCTGCACCAAAAGAGGCGCGTAGATTGATAATGCTTAGTGAGGCGGTCATCCTCGTCCTCATTTATCAATGAATTTAACGCAACCAACACATGTTTAAAGAACAAGTCAACACATACCGTGAAAGAGCTCAATCACACACAATCATCACCCATTATGGCTAAGCCATAATCACACCCAATGGACTAGTTCCTAACACATATCAATCACTAAAATTCAAAGATCACACAGCCGACGGCAGACTCACCTCGGCTGACGACACTGCCTTGACAATTCCAAACCTTACGCTTGTTTCCCTGAACCTCTTGGCTCCAACTTAACCAAAATATCACCTCTTGCCTAGAAAGAGGCCAACAAACACTTTAATTGATGATCATTAGCTCAAAACCCCAAGACAACCTTTCAAACTCGGATTACTCCCAACCCCCAACTCGGATTTCCTTTACTCAAAACAGGGCAACTTCAATTGCTCATAACTCTCACTATAGGTCGAATTTGACAAACCCTTCGGTGGACTTCAAGTTCAACCTCTTAACAACCTATCTACCAAATTTCAGTCCAATAAACGAGAATTGAGTGCTCAACCCTTCACTCAATCTCACCCCGCTGCTACAGCTCGAAAACAGAGTAGTTAGGAGAAAATTCATAACTCCTAAACTACCCAACAACACCCCACGAAATTTGGTAGACAAGTACACAAGAGAAGGAAGAACTTACCCACCACTCTCAGCTCAATCCGAAATCCCTAGCTTGGTCGATCAACCTCTCAATCTCAGCTCCAAACTCTGTTTTCTCCTCTCTTTCTCCCTCTCTCTCTCTCTTCTTCTTCCTTCCTTCTTCCTTTCTTTCTTTCCTCTAACTCGATCCTTTTGCCAAATGAGGAAGGAAGAAGAAACTTCCAGAATAATAGAGAGAGTGGAGATATTTTTACATACATATATGTAGATATGCTTGGTTTAATTCAATTAAACCAAACCGACCATTTCACTAAACCGCAACGAAATTTTCTAATTCCTCTCTCCACGGTTTAGTAATTCGCCCACTATTCCGAAATATTTGAGACATTCTCTCCGTCCCAAAATATTTCCTTACTCGCCAACGCCTAATTACCGATAATTCCGCTAAACCGAACCGCTGATTTTTCAACAACGATCAATCTTTGATCGTTTCACCACACTTCCCGCCTAGGGCCACCGATCAAGTCTGCTCGCCTCCATACTGATTCAAAAACACTCTGGTCTAACGCCGCAAGATCCTAGGTCCCGACGGCTAACCCCCGAAATCCAATCAACCCCTGATTCGAACGTTAAGTCGCCAAACCACTCCAAGACATTAGAATCCAATCGCCCAGACCCTAATATACTAAGTGTAACACCCCTGCTCATGTCTAGGACGGAAGCTGCTACTCATGACGTCCGACATTCGATCCGAGGTTCCCAAACTCACCGAGACTGAAACATCCGAGGCGCATGTTCCTACTTATCTTTATTCAAGGTTTTTCAACCCGAATAAAGATCAGTTAGTTCGCTCTGACAAAGCTAATATCATTATCGAGAACTTAAGCTTTCACATAACACTTCCTTTATTTATAAAACTTAAGCACACAACAAAACCAATTTACATGGCCATATTTTCGCACAAAAGGCTACATGAAGTCTAACAAAACAACAAAGTTCAGAACATACGATTTTACAAAAGGCTAACTAAATTCTATACACCGACTTCACCCTAAAAATTGTTCCTTCCCTCCATCGCTTACGCTTCTCGCAAGAATGAGTTCGTAGTTATATCAAGTATGAGTAACGGATGCCTAACAAGCATATCATTACCCACATAACCCCAAACAAACACTCAAATATCAATAAAACTTCACAAGTACAAACATCACAAGCAATCTCAAACTTCCACAAATTCACTTATACTTATCCGCGGAATTGCACAATTTCTTAAGGTTCCAGCTCTTACTTCACTCGGCCTCACCACAAAGGCTATTGAGAACCCGAGTGACCCGAACGTTCCCTATCTTACCTCACTCACCAAGCAAGCTAAGGTCCGAGATCCGAACCATAATTGATCCGGGTGCCACAGAACCAGTCAATTATCCGCATCGTCATGCGACATACGGCCATGGTAATAACATAAATCCATATGTATTCTTAAGAAATCCAACTGCCACACGCATAATCCCACATAACAACACATATATAATCAAACACCACATCAATCATGCATAAACAACGCATATGCATACGACTAATCACATAACCGAACATATGAACACAAGAAAACGAACTCATATACCACGATCTTGCTTAATAATAAATCCGAACTCACAGCCTAAGGTTTTCCGACGGTAGCACCACTGATCACTCCCACGCCCCGATTTACGAACACTACGCTCCGACAATCTGACTCACGGCACTGGATCTTTTAACGATTTTTCTCGGCTTTTTCTCTCTCGACTTCTCTCTCTCGACTTAAAGCCTCAAACGCTCAACAACCGAAATAAGAGAAACCTTATATTTATAAACAAAGCTTTCTTCGCCAAGGGTTCTCAAATGCACACGGAAACGACACACCTGACTCATGGAGCTTTTCATGGAGGCTGAGTGGGTTAGCTTAGTTGTCTTGGTGCAAGTGACTCGCCACCCAGCTACCTGCTGCAAGTTCCACTCCAGCTACCTACTAACTTGGTTAAGCACCTCAACAACTTAGCCATTCTGACATTTCCATGTCCGACTAATCCGATTTTCCGTCAACGGTGAGGTTACTACATTCTCTTAATAATTCGTCCCAATTCATGACCTTAAGTTTAAACTCCTTCAACAAACATCTCGTAAGTTTTCTGAAATCTTCTGCCTTCCCAAGTCACCACCTATTCTGCTTTTCCCCAAAAGACAATCATTTATGTCTTCTTTACTGACTGCCTCCTAATCGTATCGCCCTTCTGGTAAAGATCTGCATTGAGCCTCTATCCTTTGAGGTTCTATCTCCGTAGGTCTCTTATGTGTCTTCGCAACATGGACACATGAAACACCGGAAAGTGCCATATCCAAGGAAGTTCTAATCGATAAGCTAATCCTCCGACCCTTCCTAAGATTTTATAAGGCCCTATAAATCGGGTAGCCATTTCCGATTTACCAAATCGGTTTTTCCTTTCGCGCACTTTCAGATATACCCAATCTCCAACATCAAACACTACCTCTCTTCGATTCTGATCAGATACTTCTTCTTCGACTTTGAGCTATCTTCATATTCCTTCGTCAGTCCCGATCTTTTTCGTAGTCTCATCCACAATGTCAGCTCCAAACATTTTCCTTTCACCCACTTCAGTCCAACACACGGTGTTCGACACGGCCGCCCATACAAAGCTTCATAAGGTGACATGCCGATATCGGAATGAAAGCTATTATAAGAGAACTCCACCAAAGATAAGTGTTGTTCCCATTCCGCCCAATCTAACACGCACATCCGAGCATGTCTTCGATGGTTCGTATGGTTCGCCTGCCGACCGTCTGCCTCGTGATGGAAGGTCGATGAAGTTTTGTTCCCAAGGCATCCTGAACGCACAAAACTTTCCAGAAAACGAGGATCACGACACCCATGCTCGCTGGTACTCCATGAAGTCTAACAATCTCTTTATGTACAATTTGGCTAGAGTTTCAACTTATCTTCCACTTTTATCGATAAGACGGACTTAGTTAAACGATCGACTATTACCCAAATAGATCGCTTCCCTTCCCTGGTGCAATTGGTAGTCCGTTATAAAATCCATCGCAATGGCTTCCCATTTCCATTCTCGATTGGTAAGCTTTGTAACAATCCTCCCGGTAGCTGATGTTCCACTTTAACCAACCGACACGCCCGACACCGAGCTACCCACGCGCACGGATCTTTTCATTCCGGCTGATGTCCCGATACATTTTAAGATTTCCTGATGAATACTAAGCAATGAGTGATGCGCTATCCTTAGATTTTTTCTTAAGTCTTTTCCTGGGAACCGTAATCCGCCATTAAATAATAAGGTACCATCAGCCAAGTGATAACCACATTCATTTCTCCCTCAACATCTTTCAATTCCTCAATAATCTTAGTTAGATTCACATCTTCATGTTGTTCCTTGATCCGTGAATCAATCCCGCTTGATTCACACCAAGTCCTAGTGGTTCACTAGCTTCACCCTCTCGCCAAACTCACCATCTTGAATACAACAGCTAAAGCTTCTACATCCTTCTCAACATTCACACTTGCTCCGAACTTAGCATCCGCCACTACATTCGCCTTCCCGGATGGTAAAGGATCTTTAAATCAATCGCAATGAATTCCATCCATCTCCGCTGTCTTAAGTTTAATCTCCGAGTGAACAGATACTTAAGACTTTGATGATCAGCACTTCCACTTTCTCCATGAGATACGATCTCCAAATTTAATGCAAAACTATGCCATCTCCAAGTCATGAGGGTAGTTCTTCATGATTCCTTAATCGACGTGATGCATAGGCAATGACCTTCCCATTCTGCATCAACACGCAACCCAAACCGACTCGAGATGCTGCCAAGATACAAGATACTCTGGTTAAGTTCGTGGAGAACAAACAGAGCAGTGATCAATGCTTCCTTCAACGCTCAAACGCATTTGCGCCTCGGCATCCCACCGAAACTTGACTCCTTTCCCGTCAAACAGTCTGAGTAGCAAAATTTTTCACTAACTTACTAATAACCAGCCAAACCTAAAAACTTGACATTATTGTCGGCCACCTCGATGACAAAGAATCTGGTCTCAGATACACCATGTTCGATGGCCTAAGAACCCATTCCTTTTTCCAGAAGCACTTACTAAATTTAACAGCTTTTGCTCTTAGCCGATGCAACACCAGCCTTTAGATGCCTTTCATGCTCTTCGACACTTCGAGTAGATAAGAATGTCATCGATGAAAATGATTACAAACTCGCCTAAGAATACTTCGCTCATTAATCTCATGAAAGCTGCTGGTGCATTCTGCCAAACGGCATTACCACAAACTCGTAATGTCCGTACCTTGTCCTAAATGCGTCCGCTGAACATCATCTTCCGCGATTGAAATCTGATGGTACGCAAGGTCAATCTTGGAAAATAACTTAGACCTCAGAATCGATCTAACAATTCATCTATCCTCTAAGTGGATACTTATCTTTGATCGCTATGTTATGATTCCCCGATCAATACATAACCGCATACTCCCATCCTTCTTTACTTAACAGACCGAGCTCCCCATGGCGAATTTAACTTGGTCGAAGCCTTTTGCAAGGTCTTCCAACCGTTTTCTCCGCCATTCTATATGGCGCTATAGTGCCGCTACCGGCTCAAGAACAATGGTGAAGGGATTGAGCGAAGGAGGTAATCCTTCCAAGGGTTGAATACATCTCGAAATTCCTGAACCACTTGAATTTCTTCTAATTTTGGCTCTTCTTCTACGCCGTCATCAATCATGGTCAAGGTAACCAAGTAAGCTTCTCCACAACGCAACTCTTTTTCAGCTCTTAATGCCGACACAACAGCTACTCCAAGACTCCGGACAAACCCACCAAAGGAGCACTCAAAGGATATCCATCCTTTCCAACTGAACTCTGCCTTTACCACAATCCAAACGAGCCGATGACCGCACAACCACCCATTCCCAAAATCACTTCATGGTGAGCTAGGAGTAACTCATGACCAAGAACTCGATCTCCGATGATGATAGAACTCCCAACACACTGCTTGTGGCATGGAGGATTTGATCACCGGTGTTCTAATTGGCATACTCACTTTCACATCGTAGGTTCCCCGGAAACTCCTCACTACTTCAGGTGACACGAAACTATGTGTCGCACCCGAGTCAAACAACACATGCACAAAAAATACCACCAACACGCAAAGTTCCTAATATTCAATGATTCAATATGTTCTTTATTCTATATGCATTCAATCATCAAATAAACATAACGCACTACAATTCAATCATAAGGTCAAAAACCCAACATACGCAATGGGTCCTTAGAGGACATGATTCGTGGTTTGCACCACCTAACGCATAAACTCGGCCTGGCGTTGCCTGCTTGCACGGGTCCAGGACAGACGGTTCACAGCGTTGAATGGCCAAGGGCTGGTATGCTTGCTGCTCTGCCTCTCGAGGACAAGAGGTCGCGAATGTCCCTTCCATTACAAGTAAAACATACTATGTCGGGCGCTGAACATTGGCATATTTTACAACGCACTGTGCGCCCTTTCTCGACCACATCTGTAATGTCCGAATCGCCAATCGGCCTCACTGATATCCTCGTTTCCCCGATCATTAGAATTCCTCTCCCCGCATCATGAGCCCCACTAGTTCTGCAACTTCCCTTCGCTCGCCGCAAGCCCCGCTCCACGACCGCCTGCTCCACTAAGGTCATAGATCCGTGAACTCCACTACTTGTAAACGGCTCCAAATCTCTGGCCGTAACCCATGTAAACTTTCTGGCATCGACGGCCATCACCCCACGTGTAACTCACAGATGACGGAGGCGAGTGAACTCGCCTCATAGTCCCTGACACTTCGATCACCCTCACAGTCCAAAGTACTGAATCTCCAGTCTAGCTTCCTGAGGGAAATACTTCCTCATAAACTCATTACGAAATTCAGTCCATGTATATCTAATGTAGTACCTCCGAAACGCCTCTCCAATGCATTCCACCAATTCACCGCATCCTTATCCAAGTAATAGCGACATCCTTCAAGGCTTCTGGCATCGTAGCCTCGAAATTTTTCTCCAAGTTCTTTATCCAGTCGCCACAAAGGGGTCTGTGCTACCTTCAAATCTCTCCGTCCCCAATGTCTTCATCATTCTCACGATCTTTAAAAAGTCCTGGCTCTAAAGCGGTATGATTTGAACTAGATGATGCTCTGCGATCCATCACCCCTTAATAAGATTCTGAACGATCCCGCCTTCTGGACTGCTCGCTCTAGCCTGATTTGGCCTTCGCTCACAGATTTCAAGAAGCATCATCATCCTGCTGATTTACACTCACGTCCCGAGTATCTAGCTCATCCACCTCGACTGCTGTTACCCAAAGTCCTGTCCGACTGACTCGCATGGTGATGGGCCTCTGGGTCCGACTCATAAGAACTCGAATCGATTCCAAAGATCAGCACTAGGATTAATCCACTGACGCCCACTACCCCGTAAGCTCTTCTGCGCATGGTACTCTACAAAGGAACCAAGGTCGAACTTAAGGAAAAGGAGGAACAAAGCCGTGTTTCCTAATACCTCATGACACATTACTCGATAAAGCCAAAATTAAGCTCTTATGAGCATCGTAATAATGCTCGATACCACCTGTAACACCCCCTGCTCATGTCTAGACTGCTACTCATGACGCGTCCGACATTCGATCCGAGGTTCCCAAACTCACCGAGACCTGACTAACATCCGAGATGGTTCCTACTTTATCTTTATTCAAGGTTTTTCAACCCGAATAAAGACTCGTAGTTAGTTCGCTCGGACAAAGCTAATATCATTATCGAGAACTTAAGCTTTCACATAACACTTCCTTTATTTATAAAACTTAAGTGCACACAACAAAAACAAAAAACCAATTTTATATTTTCGCAAAGTGCTAGCTAAGTCTAACAAAACAACAAAGTTCAACATACATTTTACAAAAGGCTAACTAAATTCTATACACCGATTCACCCAAAATTGTTCTTCCTCCTCCACGCTATCACTCAAGCAGAAAGTTCGTAGTTAGAACTATATATTGCTTAGTGAGAACGGATGCCTAACAAGCATATCATTACCCACATAACCCCCAAACAAACACTCAAATATCAATAAAACTTCACAAGTACAAACAGTTCACAAGCAATCTCAAACTTCCACAAATTCACTTATACTTATCCCGCGATCGCACAATTTTCCAGCCTTACTTCACTCGGCCTCACAAAGGCTATGAGAACCCAAGTGACCCGAACGCTCATCTTACCTCACTCCTACCAAAAGCTAAGGTCCGATAGATCCGAACCATAATCACTGGTTCACTAATCAAATAATTATCTCAGCATCACATACCTACCATGGTAATAACCAATACCCATATGTATTCTTAAGAAATCCAATCCGCCACACGCATAATCCCACATAACAACACATATATAATCAAACACCACATCAATCATGCATAAACAATCGCATATGCATACGACTAATCACATAACCGAACATACGCAACACCTAACAAGAAAACGAACTCATATACCATTATCTGCTTAATAATAAACCGAACTCACAGTCAAGGTTTTCTCCGACTAGACCACCGATCACTCCCACGCCCCGATTTGCAATCAAGAACATTTACTCCATTCGACAATCGACTCACGGCACTCGATCTTTAACCATTTTTCTCTCGGCTTTTTCTCTCTCTCGACTCTCTCTCTCGCACTTAAAGCTCTCAAACGCTCAACAACCTAAAATGAGAAGAGAAACCTTATATTTATAAACAAAGCTTCTTCGCCGTGGTTCTCAAATGCACACGGAAACGACACACGGACTGTGACTCATGGAGCTGGCCGAGGGTTAGCTTAGTGTTGTTGTTTGCGCAAGTGACCACCCAGCTACCGCTTGCTTACCGCAGCCTCCACCCACCTTACTAACTTGTTACGAAGACCTCAACAACTTAGTATTCTCACATTTCCATGTCCAATTAATCCGATTTTCCGGTCAACTGAGGCACATTCAGCCTCCGTGAGAACCAATATATTGGTATTCACCCCTGTTTACCGCCTTAGATTAAATCGCCCATAATCCTAATGTAACCACCCGGTTAGGATTAAATCCCATACTTAACCCACGCCATTGTAGCTAATATCACATAACTTAATCTAATCGACCATCGCTATATCAGAGTAATCCTCATGACCCGCCATTAGGATTAAATCACCCATAATCTATGACCTCGCCGATAATTATGCATCACATAATTCTACCGACACCACTCACTCAGATCTATCGACGAAACCCAAAATCCCGAACCGAATCGGAATAATATTTGCTCAATCACGACACATGAAATATCCCATCATATGTCGCCGGCCGATACATGAAATCCCCCATCATGTACTCGACAACCCAATACATGAAATACATCATGTATTGTAATCCGCCATCAATCCATAAACATCATCATATTAATAATCAACGCCAAAATACAATATCCCGAGGGTTCAACCAACATAATTAAATACAATTCCGTAAGACGACTTAGAACACTGATGTTACTCTCCCCACTAATTTAGATTCGCCCTCGAATCTCAAGCTCCAGCTTGTTCCCCGAACCACTGAGAATCTACCCTTTATCCGCTCTCTCCTGTTCCCAAGTCTCCTCTTCCACCCTCACAATCCCAAAGGATCTTCACCTCGGTAGCCTCCTCTCCCCAACCCCGATTCTACGATCTAGAATCCTCACTGTCTCGCCTCAACTCAAATCCTGCGACAACTCAGGTGGAACTTCCTAACACCCGATCATCCCTACGCAAGACTTCTTCAACTTAGACACATGGAACACATCATGGAATGCTTGCATAGACGCGGCAACTCCAGCCTGTAGGCGACAGCCCAACGCTGCTCCACCACTAAACGGTTCCAAATATCTCGGCTCAACTTGCCTCGAAAATGACCTGTTAACTCAACACGCCATTTTGAGATAAACCATATCTCCTACTACGATCCAATCTCTCCTGCGTTATCCAGATAATTTTCTCGACGATCCTCGAGCCTCCTTCATGTTGATCCTCAAGACTCGGATCTTCTCTAGTCTCCTGCACCAAACTCGCCATACATGCTCCTCCCCACTTGAGCCTCAAAGATAATGGCGTCCTACAAGGCCTCCCATACAAAGCCTCATATGGTGCCATCCCGATACCCATATTATTATATGTGAACTCTACCAGCTGTAATCGGCCCAAGCCACCCCAATCTAGCACACATCCTCAAAAGATCCTCGAGAGTCCGAATGGTCCTCTCTCGACCACCGTCTGCTCGAGGATGATATGCTGTACTCATGTGTACCTTAGCATCTAACTCCTTCGAACTCTCGTAAAAACCGATGCAAACTTACTATCACGGTCCGATACAATACTCGCAGTACACCATGTAACCCAAACTCATTGATGTACTTTCTCGCCAAAACCCGAGCTCCATCTGTTTTTCTTATGGCGAGAAATGAAATGACTTAGTCAAGCGATCAACACAACCCAAATCGCATCCTCGCCCCGAGAATTCTGCACCCCACCACAAAATCCATCCACCATATCCACTTCCACTCAGAATGGGCAAACTCAGAACAATCCACTCGAACCCGATGCCTCTACCACTAGTCGACAAGTCTCACTAGCCACATTCATTCATCTTCATCCCAACCCAATAATATATTTCAAATCTCGACATCTTACGCTCTGATAATAGTCCACAAAAGGCCTCCCGCCTCTCCTCAACCTCATCACTAGCACACACACTCGCCCATGAACCAAAATTCATTATTCATTGCACTGCATTCTCATCCTCGGCCTTTAATCAAAGCCCTGCCTTCTCGAGCCTGTATTTACTCAAAATATCGGCTCTGTTACTAACCCCAACTCTAACTCATCCTGAAATAACACATAGCCGCAAGTGTACTAATCATACCCATCAACCTCGGCATCCTTCCGTACCTATCCGCTTCCTACTAGCATCCGCACAGATTTCCCCGGTGATAAGCTATCTCGAGATCATAATCCGCCATAAGTTCCATCCATCCTTTGTCTCAAGTTCAACTCAGCCGAGTAAACACATACTGAGACTCTTATGATCCGTGAACACTGATTTTTACCACCATACGATATGATCTCCATATCTTCAATGCAAACACTACCGCCATCTCTAAATCATGAGTCGGATAATTAGCTTCATGCTTCCTCAACTGCCGAGAAGATAAGCAATCACCTTCCCATGTTGCATCAAAACGCAACCCAAACCCACTCGATGCATCTCAGATAAACCACATATGGCTCCTTAGATCCGTAAAGCCAATACGTGCGGTAGTCAACATATCCTTAAGTCTCAAGAAGCTTTCCTCACACTTTGACCAAACAAAGGGAACATCTTTCCTCACAACTTCCATAGTTAGCAATACCGCAAAACCTTTGACCCCCCGATACCCCGCAGACCGAGAAAACTTCTTACCTCAGATTCTCAGCCTCGCCATTCCATGACGGCCTTAATCTTCTCGGGGTCAACGAAAACTCCACTCTCCGAAATCACATGACCCAAGAATCCGATCTCTCTTTGCCAGAAGCTACACTTACTCAGCTTGGCAAAAASCTTCTSCTCCSTTAGCTTCTTCAATACTCTTCTAAGGTGSTCACMATGCTCATCAGAGTTCTTCGAATACACCAAGATATCGTCTATGAAGATGATCACAAACTCATCCAAATACTCCCGGAAAACATCATTCATCAATCTCATGGTGCATTCTAATCCAAAAGGCATTACTACAAACTCATAATGCCCATACCTCGCCCCAAGGCCGCCTTCTGATGTCCGTCTCCTTAATGAACTGATGATACCAAGCCAAATCAACCTTGGAACCAAGTAGCACCTCTCAACTGATCTAATAACTCATCAATTCTAAGAGGGTACTTGTTCTTTATCGTCACTCTTTAGACCCCGATTATACACAACCGAAGCCCTTCTTCTTCACAAACAAGACGGGTGCCCCATGGTGAACTACTCGGTCTTATGAAACCCTTATCCAATAGCTCCTCCAACTGCTTCTTAAGCTCCGCCATCAGCGCCATACGATATGGAGCTTTAGAAACAGAGCCGCCCCTGCCCAACTCGATCAGAATGGATCCGCCTGGTGGTAATCCCTTCAACTGGAATACATCCTCAAATTCTTTTACCACCGGATGTCTTCAAGCCTTATCTCTTTACCATCTTCGAGTAATGAAATGGTAGCGAGATACGCTCACACCCATTTTCAATCATCTTCTCCGCACGGAATCACCAAACACCCCGTGGTAGTCTCACTCCTGATACACCACCCGCCCATGATCATTCTCGAACACCACTTACCTCGATGACAATCTAGTGAGCCTTATACTTCCCAAGCCAATTCATCCCCAAGATCACATCATAATTTCATCGCACACACAATCATATCCGCGGCTTCACTTCTCCAAATGATATGGACTTCTACGTCTCGCACCAGTTATGCGTGATCAAAGGTCCGACCCCCAGCCACTCTCACCCTCTCAAATAGTAGCTCTTCTCGAGCCTCTCTCTTACCAATTCGAGAAAAACAATGCGATGCTCCGAATCAAACAACACGTGATGTAATCCCTCCCACACTCAGGTCCCTACACATACCTATACATGAGACTACCAAACAACAACAATAACAACCACCACCACAAAAACAAAACTCATAAACACATTTAGAGTAATCATGAAAAAGGAATTCTAACCAGTGATCGGCGGTTCCCTTCTCCGCACTGATGGTCAAAGAGTAGCTCGAGGAGCCGCCCTGCCTTCTTACCTGGAGCCCCGAACTTCCGCTACCTTGGAGCTGGGCATGAAGTCCTGATATGTCCCACCTCCTCGCAATGGAAGCAAGCCCTACTATCTCTATTTAGACAATTAGCAACCTTAGGCCCTTGTCTCCACACTGAAACATCCAGATGAGGCTAAAAGCACTCGAGAAGCCTCCCACTCTCCTCTTTGTCCTCCCATGAACTTGCCACTCTTCCCGAATCGAAGTAAACGACTTCTTTCCGAGTTTGAGGCTTAGATGCACCTCCTCTATCATACCCTCCTCACTATGGCCGCTCTCCACTAACTCGCCACCGATGCATATGATCTCACATGCATCTATTCCTCAACTCCAAACGCATTCCCCTTAGAAACCTTTCTACTGGGCCGGTTCATCCTGAAGGCCCTCCCCGCAAACCTTCAAGTCGGTTAAACTCCACTTCATACTCTCGAACCGACCTTCCTTGAGATAATTCAAAAACTCCGTCCAAAGGATCCATACCTCTTGTGGGAAGTATTTGAGGTTGAACTCCTCAGAATTCCTCCCAAGTATTCACACCATTGGCTCTTTCTAGCACATTTCTCCACATATGACGCGTCTCCTTCCAAGTAGTGCACCGATATCCCCCTTATACTCATCAGGGGCACCTTATAGAGTGGAGAGTTTCTCTCTACTCTCGCCCTCCACTCATCAGCTTGAGCGGTTTACCCCATGAAAGAACTTGGTGCTGCTATATGATCCATCACGGAGAGATAAGATGGGATCATTTGCCACTGCAACTGCCTCATGAGCCATAACTCTTGGTGGCTCTTCACCTCTTGGTGGCATCTCAGGTGGAGCTGCAGTCTGGCAACCTCTCTCAAAATCTGAGCCAACATAAACATTGCCCCCATTCCGGTTGACCGACTTGTTCTGAACCTCAACTTGTGGTTCCCACACAACGAGGCTGCACCCCCAGCTCCAACATCCTCACCCAGCAGGGGTCACTCTTTTGATTCTCACCATTAGGGGCTCCATTCACCACCGCGGCTACCTCGCCCCTTGCCACCACCTCTCGCACTCTTCTAAAATCTCACCATACTACAAAAGCAACACAAGGTTCACACACAAACAATTCAATCATCCATATCCAGAACTTACGTGGAACCAATTCCCTTGGCGAAGAGGATGATCTTTAACTTAACCCGCAATCAACAATTAATCACAACAAATAACAATCACAAACAAACTCACTCATCCTAGAACCGTCTTGCTCGTACCAAATTGACACGACCTACCAGAAGAATAGCGGAAAAATACGAAATTTTTAAAACTTTTCTAAACAAGCAAAGCGACCTCGCACCACAATACCATAAGGATCGGATCGATCGATCTCACCTAAGATCGATCGATCGCATTCCGATGGGATCGATCAATCTCACGATCGATGATTTCCTTTCAATCCTCTCTTCTGCAGAAGCCTCGGGATCTGAGAAAGGATCGATCCGGATGGATCGATCGATCCAAAATTTTTGCTCTCTAAAATATCAGATCGATCGTTCTTGCCAGAACGATCGATCTTGATACCTGGCGTCAGAGAGTACCTCTAATCGAACACTTTTCAGATCGATCGTTCTTGCCCAGGACGATCGATCTCCCCAAAAATCGACTGGAGGTTCTCGCAAAATCGACCTTTAGGATCGATCGTTCGACCAGAACGATCGATCTTGATGACTTTCGATCGATCCTTTTTGGATCGGTCGATGTCGATCCCCCGAATTACCCCATGAACTCTCTGTATAAGAACGACCCCATAAGATCGATCGATCCTGCCTGGATCGGTCGATCTTCACCCCTGTCCTGCATCCCAAGTTATCACTAAGCAAGACACAACATTTGTAACAACACTTGAGCATCCAAAACCATCTTAGCATACCATTATGCAACATAAAGGGGGTTTCAAACATTAGCATCCTAAGAACACAAGTCTATAAACAACACACAAAACCACAAAACACAAGGAATCAAAACCCAAAGACCTTCAACCCCGAGATCATCTCCCTTGGTTCCTCCACATCTAAGTCTTTTCTTTATCCTTACCTGCACCAAAAGAGGCGTAAGCATTGATAATGCTTGTGAGGTCATCCCGTCCCCACGCTATACACATCAATGAATTTAACGCAACCACATGTTTAAAGAACAAGTCACACATACCGTGAAAGAGCTCAATCACATACAATCATCACCCATTATGGCTAAGCCATAATCACACCCAATGGACTAGTTCCTAACACATATCAATCACGAAAATTCAAAGATCACACAGCTAAGCCGACGGTTACGCACTCACCTCGGTTTGACGACTCGTCTTTGACAATTCCAAACCTTACGCTTGTTTCCCTTGAACCTCTTGGCTCCAACTTAACCAAAATATCACCTCTTGCCTAGAAAGAGGCCAACAAACACTTTAATTGGATGATCATTAGCTCAAAACCCCAAGACAACCTTTCAAACTCGGATTACTCCCAACCCCCAACTCGGATTTCCTTTACTCAAAACAGGGGCAACTTCAATTGCTCATAACTCTCACTATAGGTCGAATTTGACAAAACCCTTCGGTGGACTTCAAGTTCAACCTCTTAACAACCTATCTACCAAATTTCAGTCCAAATAAACGAGAATTGAGTGCTCAACCCTTCACTCAATCTCACCCCGCTGCTACAGCTCGAAAACAGAGTAGTCTAGGGAGAAAATTCATAACTCCTAAACTACCCAACAACACCCCACGAAATTTGGTAGACAAGTACACAAGAGAAGGAAGAACTTACCCACCAATTCTCAGCTCAATCCGAAATCCCTAGCTTGGTCGATCAACCTCTCAATCTCAGCTCCAAACTCTGTTTTCTCCTCTCTTTCTTTCTCCCCTTCTCTCTCTCTCTCTCTTCTTCTTTCCTTCCTTCTTCCTTTCTTTCTTTCCTCTAACTCGATCCTTTTTGCCAAATGAGGAAGGAAGAAGAAACTTCCAGAATAATAGAGAGAGTGGAGATATTTTTACATACATATATGTGTATGTATACGTTTGGTTTAATTCAATTAAACCAAACCGACCCAATTTCACTAAACCGCAACGATTAAATTCTTTCTTAATTCCTCTCTCCACGGTTTAGTAATTCCGTCCACTATTCCGAAATATTTGAGACATTCTCCCCGTCCCAAAATATTTCCTTAATTTCTGCCAAACGCCCGGAATTACCGCATAATTCCGCTAAACCGAACCGCTCGGGATTTCCTCAACAACGATCAATCTTTTGATCGTTTCACCACACTTCCCGCCCCTAGGGCCACCGATCAAGCTCGGTACCGTTCCATACTCGATTCAAAAACACTCTCGGTCTAACGTCGCAAGATCCTATGTGGTCCCCGACGGCTAACCCGTCGAAATCCAATCAACCCCGGATTCGAACGAGTTAAGTCGTCAAACGACCTAGTACATTAGAATCCAATCGCCCAGGACCCTAATATACTAAGTCTCCGTGAGAACCAATATCATTGGTATCTCACCCCGTTTATCATTAGATTAAATCGCCCATCTAATCGGTAAACCACCACGGTTAGGATTAAATCGCCCATAATCTAACCCACGCTTGAGCTAATATCACATAACTCTAATGACCCGTCATTGGAGCTATATCGTATAACCCCAATGACCCGTCATTAGGATTAAATCACCCATAATCCTAATGACCCCGTCGATAGAATTATGCATCACATAATTCTACCGACACCGACCACCTCGTAGGATCTATTGACGTAAACCCAAAATCCCCAACGACGAATAATACTTTCCAATCACGCGACACATGAAATATCCCATCATATGTCGCCCGTCATGAAATCCCCCATCATGTACTCGACAACCCAATACATGAAATACCACATCATGTATTGTAATCCGCCATCAATCCATAAACATCATCATATTAATAATCAACGTCAAAATACAATATCCCGAGGGTTCGTCATAACAACCACATAATTAAATACAATTCCAGAAGACGACTTAGGAACACGGATGTTACAGGAAACATGAAGCTTAGAGTATCACTGTATCAGATGATATGATCATAACACCTCTGAGCTCAAGCTTGACCATTGGCTATATAAAGAAGCTTCAGTTGAGTTTAGATGATGTCGACGTGAAAGCGATCAGTATCGGCAAAGCAGAGGTAAAAGGCTATTTACCAGCTTCTTTTACCTAAGCTTCAGGGGTAAGTTTGCTCTTTTACACTCTTGATTAAGAATCAAGAACACTATCAAACTTGTTCCTTGTTTGATCAAAATGTTTTTTTTGTGTTGTTGCAGATGTCTCCTGTGATAGGGATCTTAACAACGCAAGATCTAAGGGCTTATAATATTCTACAAGCATTTCCTCACTTGGATAAAAACAAAAGTGGAAGGCTCGATGAATAAGACAAAATCAAATGTGGTTCACTCATTGGTTTGTGTGATTTGTGTTTCTTTCCACTTTCTTAGTTGATATCTATTTTGTCCAGTTTTACTTGCATTCTTTCTTCAGGATCAAAAAAGCAAATTATACTATTCCGTGGGCCATGGTTTATGCTTTGAAGTCAAGTCATGCCTTTTGATCCTTTTGGTCGTTGCATAAGCCTATGTGCTTTGATTTAAACCTTTTTCTTGAATCTATTGGGTCGGTGCATAGTCTATGATTCAAACCCATGACTTGAATTCTATTTGTTGTTGCATGATCTATGCTTTGAAGCTATGGCTTGAATCCGTTGGTTGTTCTGTGGATTATTCTTTGAAATGATGGCTTGAATTTGTTAGTCGTCGCATGATTTTTACTTAATTGAATATGTGCATTGTGTAGTCTAATGCTAAATGGATTATGTTGCTTTTGTGATTTATGCTTTGAAGTTATGACTTGATTCGGTTGGTTTTTGTGTAGTCTTTGCCTACTTGAATCTGTTGGTTGTTACATTGTTTTTGCTTACCTGAATCTGTGTGTTGTGTGGTTTAATGCTAACTTGAATATGTTGGTTGCTTGCCATTACTAACCGACGACTTGGTATTTATGGTGAACTCCAAAAAATATGGTTATGCTAGAACCGAAATACTTTTGTATCCATAATATTTCTCATTTTCTAAGAAATATCATAAACACATAAAAAAAATTCCGAAAATATTTATTTATAATTGATCATATTTTGAGCAAAAATGTGTTTTTAATTGAATTATTATTTTTTCAAAGCAGCACGTGTGGAAGTAACCGTTAAAGAGGCGGTGCTATAACCTTAGCAACAGGCTCCACTTGCATAAGCATATATAGAAGAGCGCAGCCAACCAAAAAAAAAAAAAAAAGAGCCCTCAAAGGTTTCAGTTCTTTATTCTCTGCGACTCTCCGCCGGCGAATCACTGCGTAAGTTTTTTCCGAAATCGATTTGATTTCCAGATTTCATTTGGTTTTTTTCCTGAGATCGATGAATATATCATTCTCTTCGGTTAGTAATTTTCGTAGTCGAAGATTTTATGATTTCTTGTTCGGTAGTATTCCTCGGATTAACTTTCAGAGTTTCTGAATCACTATAATCGTTTTGATTTACTCGATTTCAGTAAAAATTTGATCGAAGATTTATGTTTTTTTCTTCGAATTAACTTCTTAGGGTTTCAAAATTTCTATAACCGTTTCTTTTTCAAGTTTTTTCTCTCGTTTTTTTGTTTTAATTTACTTCATCAAAGATTTATGTTTCTTTTTTTCTTTTCTAGGCTGTATTTGGATAATCAAAGACAGAGAAAGCATTCGTCTTCACAGAGAGTTTCTCAAGGATCTTTAAACAACAGTCTCTTCAGGTAAAATCTCTAAATTGTGGTGTGTTTCCATCCCAAAAGATTAGACATACGACATTATTTGTTGCCTTTTGTCTAAATCTAAGTTGGGAAAATTTGTCTCTCTTTGGTGATCTAAAAGATCAGAAACGATTGTCCGAAATTGGAAAGATAGCACCCACGGCTTAAACCGTTTTTCGGTTCAAAAACCCACTGACACGTTGTGCTGCCTAATGATCATACACGATCAAAAACGATTGTCCTGAAATTGGGAAGAAGTACCCACGGCTTAAACCGTTTTTTCGGTTCATAAACCCACGGCTTAGACATATTCTATAATTAGAATTGTATGATGGGACTTGCCTTATATTGATTATATTGAACCTGCGGCTTAAAATCGATTTTTTTGGTTCAAAAACAAAGGAGATATGAGAATTGCAAACAAAGGGGATTTTTTTAGTTCTTGGGATCTCTAGTCTACTAGGTAGAGTTGCCGCCGTGCTGACTTGTCCTTGGCCATAAACCCATTCCCTTAGACGATTTTTCAACTAGATCTCTACAAAGGCCTTTTGTGAGCGGATCCGCTATATTATTCTTTGACCTTACATGGTCAACAGTGATAATTCCACTTGAGATTAGTTGTCTAACAGTGTTATGTCTTCGTCTAATATGACGAGACTTTCCATTGTACATAACATTTCCTGCCCGACCTATTGCAGCTAAACTATCACAATGTATGCATATAGGTTCAACGGTTTGGGCCAATATGGAATATCTTCCAAAAAATTTTGAAGCCATTCAGCCTCTTTACCAGCTTTATATAAAGCTATGAATTCAGATTCCATGGTAGAGCGGGCGATACACGTTTGTTTGGATGATTTCCAAGACACATCTCCTCCCCCAATTGTGAAAATATATTCACTCGTGGACTTAGTTTCACTTGAACCCGTGATCCAATTTGCATCACAATATCCCTCCAACACGGGTGGATATTTTTTGTAATATAAAACATTATTTTTGGTATGTTGTAAATACTCCAAGACATGTTTCATTGCCGTCCAATGATTAGGATCTGGGTTGCTCGTGTATCGACTCAGTTTACTTATTGCACAAGTTATATCTGGTCGAGTGCAATTCATGATATACATCAAGCTTCCTAGAACTCTTGCATAGTCTTGTTGAGACGTACTATTATTTTTGTTCTTTGCAAGAGCAAGATTTATATCAATTGGAGTTTTTGCAAGCTTGAATACTTGAATTTCTCAAGCTCTTTCTCGATGTAATGAGACTGAGATAAAGCATGACCTTGAGTTGTTCTAATGATTTTAATTCCAAGAATTAAATCAGCAACTCCTAAATCTTTCATGTCAAAGTTTGTGGAAAGCATACGCTTAGTAGCATTTATGTTTGAAATGTCATTACTCATTATCAACATATCATCCACATATAGACATACAATGACAATTTGATTATGAGTGTTTTTAATGTAAACACATTTATCACACTCATTAATCTTGAAACCATTTGATAACATTACATTGTCAAACTTAGCATGCCACTGTTTTGATGTTTGTTTCAATCCATATAGCGACTTAACAAGTCTACACACCTTGTTTTCCTTTCTTGGAACCACAAACCCTTCAGGTTGTTCCATGTAGATTTCTTCCTATAAATCTCCATTTAAAAACGTTGTTTTAACATCCATTTGATGGATTTGCAACCCATATACAACAGCTAAAACAATTAACATTCGAATGGATGTAATTCTCGTAACTGGTGAATATGTGTCAAAATAGTCAAGACCTTCTTGTTGGCGAAAACCTTTAACAACAAGTCTTGCCTTGTACTTGTCAATAGTACCATCTTCTTTCATTTTTCTTGTAAAAATCCATTTGGAACCTAATGGTTTGTTCCCTGGAGGAAGGTCAACCAACTCCCAAGTGTGGTTGCTTAATATGGATTCAATTTCACTATTGACAGCCTCTTTCCAATATTGAGCTTCTGATGAAGATACAGCTTGTGTATAGGATTGAGGTTCATTTTCCAATAAATATGTTAGAAAATTTGGTCCGAATGAGGTAGCAGTTCTTTGACGCTTACTACGTCTAGGTTCATCCTCATTTTGTGTACTCTCTTGAGTCACATCTCGAACTCGTTTGGTTCCTTCTTAAATAGATTCAATATCCCTTTTATATGGATAAATCATTTCAAAGAAATCAGCATTATCTGATTCAATCACCGCATTCTTTTTGAATATCAGAAATTTCAGATTTATGAACCAAAAATCTGTTTGCCTTACTTTTTGTAGCATAACAATCAATTGTTTTCGGCCTTATCTTAACCCTCTTGGATAAAGAAACTAGGACCTTATCTAGACACCCCCACACTTTGAAGTAATTCAAGTTGGGTTTTCTCCCTTTCCATTTCTCATATGGAATGGATTGTGTCTTACTATGGGGAACTCGAGTGAGTATCTGAGTAGCGGTTAAGATAGCTTCACCCCACATGTTTTCGAGTAAACCAGAACTTATTAATAAAGAATTCATCATTTCTTTCAATGTTCGATTCTTCCTTTCCGCAATTCCATTGGATTGAGGAGTATATGGGGCGGTAGTTTGGTGAATAATCCCAAATTCTAAACATATTTCTTCAAAAGAAAATACATATTCACCGCCTCTATCACTTCTTATAATTTTGATCTTTTTGTTAAGTTGCGTTTCTACCTCATTTTTGTATTGTTTAAATGCAACAATAGCTTCATCTTTACTATTCAGCAAATAAACATAACAATATCTTGTGCTATCATCAATGAAAGTGATAAAATACTTTTTCCCACTGCGAGATGGTATTGATTTCATATCACAAATATCTGTGTGAATTAGATCTAAAGGTTCCAAACTTCTATCAACTGATTTGTAAAAACTTTTAGAATATTTAGATTCCACACATATTTCACATTTTGATTTTTCACAATCAAACTTTGGCAACAATTCCAAATCAATCATTTTTCATAAAGACTTGTAATTAACGTGTCCTAATCTTGCATGCCACAAATTATTTGACACGAGTAAGTAAGCAGAAGAATCATTCTTATTACCATCGATGGTCATTACATTGAGTTTGAAAAGACCCTCATTGAGGTAACCTTTTCCAACATACATATTATTCTTACTTATTACAAGCTTATCGGAAACAAAAACACATTTGAATCCATTCTTAACTAATAGTGACGTCGACACCAAATTCTTCCGGATTTTCGGTACATGAAGAACATTGGTGAGACTTACTATTTTCCCGAAGTCATTTTGAGGGCGATCTTCCCAGTTCCTTCAACTTTAGCGGTTGCAGAATTTCCCATGAAAACAAATTCATTATCCTTGGCAGAAACATAGGATAAAAACATCCATTTTTTAGCACAGACATGGCGGGTGGCACCGGAATCCATCCACCATTCCTTGGGATTTCCAACCAAGTTAATCTCCGAGATCATGACACACAACTCAATATCTTCTACTCCAGAAGAAATCTCCACAATGTTAGCATTAGCTTGACCTTACTTCTTGGTTTTTGGCCCACGGCAATCCATTGCTCGATGTCCTACTTTTCCACAATTGTGACAAGTGCCTTTAGACTTTTTTTTGTTTGGGTAATTATTGTTACTTGAAAGAGTCTTCTTTTTCTTGCCCTTTGATGGAGCATTTTCAATAATGTTTGCACCAAAAATCGAGCTATTTGCCCCACAACTTTTCAGTTTTCACATATTTGCCCCGTAACTTTCAGTTTCTCAAAATTGCCCCACAGCTTTTCGATTTTCACAAAATTGCCCCACAACTTTCCATTTTCACAAAATTGCCCCAAAACTATTCGATTTTCTCAAAATTGCCCCTAATCTTTCCGTTATTTACAAAGTTTTCCCACAACTATTCCGTTTTCGCAAAATTGCCAGAAAACTTTTGGATGTTTACATAAATGCCCCACAACTTTTCGACTTTCACAAAATTGCCCCACAACTTTTGGATTTACACAAAATTGCGCTTATAGATTTTTACAAATTGTCCCACAACTTTTCATTCTTCATAAAATTGCCCCCAACGTTTCTGTTTTTACAAACTTTCCCAACTACTTTTCGATTTTCACACAATAGCTCCACACTTTTTAATTTTTACAAAATTTCCGCTTAACTTTCTGATTTTTTCAAAATCGCCTCAAACCGTTTCGGTTTTCTCAAAATTGCCTTCAACTTATCGGTTTTTATACAATTTTGCCATTATTTTTTTGGTTTTCACGAATTTTTCCCATCTCTTCTCTATTGTTACAAAGTTGCCCCAGAAATTTTACACAATTGCCTCATAATGACTTCTTTAGTATTATGAATCCTTCACTTACGTATGTTTTGCCCTGGGTTTTCGGTTTAAAGTTAATTGTAGCCCTGGGCATTCGGTTTGTACGGTTTATTTGGTTTTTCGGATTGTTCGGCTGGAAGAAAATATGCCGAATTGAACCAAACCTTAATTCGGTTCGGATTGTTGCGGTTATCTGGTTTTTCGGTTAACCCGAATTAAAACCGAATTACATAATTATTCCAAATTACATAACCCGAATTTATTCCAAATTACAAAACCCGAATTTATTCCAAATTACATAACCAGAATTAAACCCAAATATATATATTAAAAACCCGATAAAACCGAATACACTAAAACCAACATTCATAGTTTGATAATTTGATTAGTTTCATCCACTGTAGATTCTGGTCTTTCACCCTCCTTGAGTCATCCGTTGAAGTCATCTACATATCATATATCACAACAGAATGTCAAATACTATAATTATGTATCCCACCAGACATCCTACTCTATACAATCGCAATACCATCCAAAAAAAATCCAACTGCACTTGAATTCAGAAAATATCTTCTACGAACACTCAAAGTGACATGATGATTTTCTTAGCCACAGAGTAAACGAGTATCTAGTCTCTTTTCTTACACCTATGGTAACAAATCACAACAGAACAATCAACAATCAAACCCGATAATCAAACAACTAGTAAACTGAAATCAAGTAAACCCGATAATCAAACAATCAAACAAGTAAACTGAAATCAAGTAAACAAAGTAACAAACCCGATAAAAAAACTAAACCATCGAGTCATGCATGTTTCAAAATCGATTCGGATTGAGAGTTTAAAACTGGGGATTTGGAGAATGAAGAAGACGAATAGCAAATTTGGAGAAGGAAGAAGAAGAAAACCAGAGACGTTACCTGAAATCGATTCGGATTATCGATTCGTCTTCGGTGAGGAATCAATTCGCAGATTCGGTGTTCTTCAGCAATTCTTCGTGAAAGAGATCGAGAGTTGGTGTTGTTGTGAATGAGATTCGGTGTTGTTGGGAAGAAGATCGAGAGAATTGGTGAAAGGGGATCGAGAGAATCTAGGGATCTAGGGTTTCTCAGTTTAGGGATCGAGAATGAAATGAGAGATATGGGAGTTTCTTAAGATGAGTTTAGAGAAAAAAGTACTTAACTATTCAAGAAATCCACTCCAATGTTTTTTATTTAAGAAACTTTGGAGTGGGTTTCTTGAATAGTTAAGAAACCTACTTATTAAAAAATTATTATTTTTTCTCTCTCTAATTTAAGAAATTCATCTTAAGAAACTCCCAATAATCATGCTCTTAGATTAGTAATTGATTTTTCAGTTAACCGATTACCGAACCGAACAAACCGATAACCGAACTAAATTTATATTAATTCCGATCGGTTTACTCTCTCTTTTTTCTCGGTTCGGCTAACCGATAAAATCGGGTTGATCGGTTCGCTTTGTTCGGTTAGCCACCGAATGCCCAGGGCTAGTTAATTGGTTCGGGTTGATCGGTTTCTCGATTAGAGAATTTTAGCCGAATCTAACCGAACAATTAATCAGTCCAGGTTGTTCGGTTATTTTACTATAAATTAATTCCGAAATGAATCGAGCTAAGCCAAAGTAATAAATCAGAAAAAAACCAAGAAAACTGAAAATAAACCGAAAACTTTTACAAAAGAAGCCAAATAATCACCACTAAACATGGTCAATTGCTCTTGTGAACCAGGATTAACTTTAACTTCCTCTGCACAAACCTGTGGAACAACGAATGTTAGAAAAATCCGATGAAAAATCAATGGTTACACATCAGAATAGATACCAAAAGAAAGGTGGCTAAACAGCTCTTCTTTTGATGGCAATGTAAAGCATATATCTATCCTCTCCAAGTTTTCTGGTAGGTTCTTGTCTGTAAAAATATGTAAATGCCATCAGTAGATTACTTAAGATGAACTGCAAACGAAACAAAAATAGTATTTTAACATGGACGAATATTACCACCATTGGTATAGTCAATACCACAGGCCCTTTTGCTTTCTCAGCAAGCATAAATTTTTACTGAATGTGATAGAGAATTGATAGTTTTTTGAATGTCAGAAATTTTCAATCTAGTAAACTTCTAACTGAATGATAAGCGGGGGAAATAACGATCAGGTACACAAAGAAGAAAATTATCAAGTCCCTGCCTACCTGTTTGCCAAGGTACAAAAGTCCAAGTCCAAGAGGCAAGAAACGAGTGAGGGCTTCACCCAGTTCTGCCTCGCTCCGATCCATCAAAGCAAATATAATAGATTGCGCAACCTCTTTGTTAAACAAACTAACGTAAATCATCTCCAAACTAAGTGCAGCAAATGCAATCACATAGAGAGGTGCTTTTGCATCATTTAGTATTGGAGACAAACTGCTTCTTATCTATCCAAACAGTGAGCATGTTATTGTCTTGTCAACAGAACATTCAACTTAGCACTATAGGTAAGAAGATAACATGTCTTCACATGTCTTCACCTGATCATTTTGGGAACCCGGATATGCAATCCCAAGATCCATAATAGCACCAATTCGGACAGATGAATCCTCTTTGAAAATTTCTCCAAGAAGGGCCAATGCCTGAGAAAGTGAGCTGAGTGAAAATGAATGGCAAAAAGTAATGAACACACGTTCCCATAAAATAAAAAAGAAAATCAACTAACATGTTCACAATCATTCTTAATGCCACAATTAACAATCCTAACTCCCAGCAGAGCTCCAGCAATGACGGGATTATCATTAACATGGAAATATTTGTCGAGTTGAGATACTCCGGAGTCCACATCCCACAATTGAATCATACCCTAGAATTGGGAAACAAAAAGTTCGTGTTAAAATTTTACTTTCAACATATGAACATAGCTAGTCAAATTATCAAGTAAGATATGCATACCAAACTAGCAGCTGCACTGGTCTTGTGCCGTGTTCTTTATTTTTGAAGAGCCAGTTTCCAGCTGATCCACTGGTTGAGTCTGATGGTACCTGGCCGAAACCAGCATTTACAAATGCATTCACAAAAGTCGCAGCCAGATATATATACCTTATAGATGTCTTCAGGCGTCTTGGCCTCCATGACCTCAATATCCCTAGCAAGTGTCAGATATCCTTCACTCAACTTAGTGTTGTTAACAATATATCCTGTAGGGCTTCTTTGTCATCGTTATTTGCAACCATCATTATTCTGCATGGAGAAATAACAACAGAAGAAGAATGAAAATAAAATCATCAGGTACTGCACCTTTATGCTGATCTAAATTATTAAGAACTTACATGACGTGCAATCATGTAGCAGAACTATTTCTTTTTTAGCAGATACATGAGGTAAATACTTGCTTCACATACTGCAAAACGGAAAAATATATCACATAAGAAAAAAACATAAGTTAGAGGAGAGGATAGAAATATGCTAGTGTATTATCCTACTTAAAAAGGCAGAAAAAGATAGCTGGATGCCGAAACTATATGATTTGCATATTGCAGTCAACAGTTACCATAACTAGAGTCTACAGTCAGAAACCTGCAAAACATTAACAGTAAAAACAGGTACAACCTTCTCAATCTTCACCTAGAAGCGTATGAACATAACCAGAAGTAGATGAAACCATAACCAACACTTCGGAGCAGACTAACTTAACTAAACGAATGTCACCAAGAAAACACTGATAATCTGATATATCCAACAAAATATCGATGTATAGATAAACTCGCACCACAAATCAAGTTAGGTATAAAGGGAAATAACTACAACAACAAAATTCCAGATAACAATTGTTATCCTCAATTATTTACACCAAAATATGAGATTCCAGATTACTGCAATTAGAAGAACTTCACAGAAAATATTAGCCAAGAGAAGAAGAAAGAGCAAATCAACGAAACTCATGACAAGATTACTGCAATTGGAAGAAATCAAAGAACAATCGACAGAGAACAGAGGATTACAAATCTAACGAAGAATCATGAATCTAAGAGACGTTAAACAAAAAACCAAAAAAAAAAAAACCTAATCCTTCTCACTCTCCTTTTAAATAGTGTGGGTCATGACTTAGGTTTCCAGGGAAAAGACCAAACTACCCTCTGCCTTAGGCGAAACGTAGGGTGCAAGCTCCGCTTTTCAATCTTCATCAAATGATACACTCTAATTTTAGTTCCACTATAGAATGAATCTCCAATTACGCGAGCGAATGTTTAATATTTTTAAAGTCTCAAATAATAATTAATAAGTGCATAAAAGACCAAAGAATATTTGAGGGTTTTTAGCCCGTAAAAAAATAAATACATATAGCCCGGTTATCAAACAACTAACTGTTCTTTTTGTGCTGAGACAAGAAAATTTATTCTTGTTGGAATCGTTTGCGCGTTTCGAACCCTTTTCAATCCTATCTGAAACAATGGAATTTGGCTTACAGTTTGCATCTTCTCTTTGACTACAGTTTATCCTACCAATTCACTTTGGCTATAGTTCTTCATTATCAAGATCTCTCTTTGATTCAAACCAATAGTTACAAAGATCAAAAGATGGATTCAAGTCCTTAGCTCAACAATATTTTCAAAGGCTTAAAGCTCTACAGCTACTAGAATACAAACAATGGCGAGTACATTATACAACAATTTTACAACAAAATGCGGACTTGCAAAATCTGCTGCGTACAGAGAGTGTTTCTCATATTGGTGGTGTATTGAATGTTAAACGACGATTTTGAGTAGAGCCTCATGTACAGCTTCTTTGGTGGGAAGGGCCGGAATTGCGCCTCTCTGTTTAACTGTTAATGCCCCGCATGCATTCGCAAAACCATTTTTTGATATAAGAGATTCTTAGAACATGAAACACAACTTTATTTCATCTTAGAACACACAAAGATTGTTTCATTCATTACATCCAAACCCACAAAATTAAAACAGAGATAAAACCAAACACAATCTTGAAGAAACTTAAGAAACTCGAACCTGAATAGTCTTTGGTTTCTTAGGCTCAGGAGGAGGAAGTTTCTGAACAGTCACCTTCAACACACCATCATGACAAACAGCAGAGATCTTGTCCAAATCTGCATTCTATCATGGCTTTTGGTTTGATTGATTTTTGATAGAGAATTGTGGGATTTATATAGGAATGGAGATAGTTATTTTCTAGAGAATTTGTAAATGCATCCTTAATGATAAATAATTGTAAGATTGGTCAATAATCTTAGCGTTATGGTTTATGGATTTAGGGTTTAGGGTTTAGTATGAATAAAAAATTTGTAAATGCATCCTTAATGATAAATAAGATTTTTTAAGCACTCATATCATGTTTTACGAGAGTCAGAGACATAAATCTAGTTTTTTTCGCTTTTGGAGTCTAATATGATATGATCCCTTGCAATTAGTTGATTATAATAACCAGACGTGTATCCCTATTCTAAAAATCTAAAGTCGTGCGAGTTTCTTTAAAAGATTCAAATAACGATACTAAAAGTTTGCCTGAACCCATACTTAACACCTACGTGTGTTTTTTTTTTAGGATTTAGGTTTACGGTTTAGGGTTTAGTGTTTAGAGTTTAGTATGAATAAAAAAGTTTGTCAAAGCGTTCTTAATGATAAATCAAACATTTTAAAGAACTCATATGATGTTTTACGAGAGTCAGAGACATAAATCTAGCTTTTTTTGCACTTTTGATGTCAAATATGATATGATCTCATGCAATTAGTTGATTATAAGAACTAGACATGCATCCCTATTCTGAAAATCTAAAGTTTGACCAAATTTATACTCATTACCTATGTGTTTTCTTTGGTTGAGGCTTTAGGATTTAGGGTTTAACGTTCTTAACACCGAAGGTTTTTTTTAGCATCACAATGACACAACTCTTTGTGGTTTGATTAAGATTGTTATTTATGGGGAATATTAAGAGACATGTGTGGAATGAAGACTGAAGAGCAAAAGAAGGGCATGGTGAACTTTCCAAGTCACACTGAGATTGTGGTGAGACTGGAGACATAATTAAGATTGATAAGTCAAAGGCCTTTGCCCTTTGTTGATTTGTTGATGCACATGGGGAACTCTATGAGTTTGTCAGAAACCAAAATACAAAGAGCATAACATATGAGAATTATGTGTATCCAGAAAATAAGATTCCAATCTCTCATTGAAACACCACGACATTCCAAATACTTGAAACTATGAAACATATATACAACTAGACTTGAACCCGCAAAAATAAGATGCACCTTTTTTATGTTTAGTTGTGGGTATTTAAAATATAGATTTGAATTCTCAATGTAATTACTACTTGCTGTGAAGGTGATGTTATGATACACTAATATATTTTTTTTTGGTTAAAATACACTAATTAGTGTAACCACAAATAAAATTGATTTATTAGTTTACCTCAGATGGCTCACGAAGAGAGTAAAAGGCATTGTTTTCTTTGGGCACAGTAGAGACTCTAATATATACCAGGAAAACGATATATTTCTCCACAAACAGTGTCGATATCACGACAAACCTCCACCAAACTATGACCTCGTTCTAAATATATCCGAAAACATACTTCTAAACTTTAATCCCCACGAATCGATAGTTCTCATTTATTTCCCTCCCATAAGGATAGTTCTCACCCATTTCTACAAATACATCGGTTTTGGTAGTTTATGGTATTCTTAACCAAATGACGCAGAACCTAAACCGGATTAAATCGGTTTTAAACCAGATTACAACCCATTTATTTCTCCACCATTTACCAAACTAAAGCGCGCCTCTAGCTTCTTTCCTTCCTTCAACCTCTTCTTTGCTCTCTCTCTCTCTCCTCTTCATCCTCATCTCTGTATTATACACAGAGCACCATTCAAAGCTCTAATCAATATTAGTAGCAAATTCACAATCTCTTTCCCAACATTACCCTCTCTAGTCTCCATCACCAGAAAACTCACCAATTTACTCCTCAATCGGATCTTCATCTCCACCAACAATACCCTATTTCCCGCAACCATCACTATTTCCTTGAACTCACCAATATTAGACTAAGTCATGCCTATAACTAAATTTTATCATTATCTCCTATAAGTTAGGATCCCACAACCACCACAACGATCTCCATATTTACGCTCACGTTCCTTAGTTGTAGGATATTATTCTTTTTCTTATTATGCACTCTTTCTATAAATTGTAACTCATTCCTTCAATAATAAATCAAGAGAGAAACATCCTCGTCACAATATTAACATGGTATCAGAGCAGGTATGCTCAGAGTTTTGATCTAACAATCAAACTCTCTATTTTTTTTTTTTAAGCCATCGTGCTTCTATTATTCAAGTCTAAGATAGACCTCTGAATCTTCTTCTTCCTTTATTCAAGCATGTCATGAGCCTCTGAATCTAAAGCTACATGCTTCCCAAAATTCAAGTTCATCATGAACCTCTGAATCTAAGCCACCGTGCTTCTATTATTCAAACCTCTGTGTCTCTGAATCTAAGCCACCGTGCTTCTATTATTCAAACCTCTGTGTCTCTGAATCTAAGCCAAGTGCTTCTCAATCAAATTGTTCATCACTACCGCTTCCGCCGACAACAAAGGCCCAAGCTCAACCATGATCTGCCGCATCGTTGACTCCGGAAAACGGATCGTTAACAACTTCTCCCTCTCCGGCGACAATCTCACTCTCTCCGTCGACAAACTCACTCACTCCGGCGACAAAATCACTCTCTCCGGCGACAGCTTCTCTCTCTCTGGCGATAATTACTCCTTCTCCGTCTGTTCAAGGTGACGACGCGTCCCAAAAGAAACTCAGTGACGTCGCACGTCCATCCTCTCCGGCAACTCCGGTGTCACCTTCTCTCTTTCCGGCGATAACTTTTATCTCTCTGGCGACATCTCTTTCTCCGTCCATCCATGGTGGCTGCGCATAAAAACTATCGGATGCACAAGCAGCTCAACCTAATTCCACGAAGGCCAACTACAAGCTTGTTACCCAGCCCTACAAGGCCCTATCACAAAAGACCAACATCATAAAACACATGCTATTACTTGGAAACATCAAACTCCACCGTTTTGATATTCTATCGCCAAAACACATGCTCACGTCCAGCCACGATGCCATCCACACGATCTCCACATGGACCCAATACCAAAAGCTTCGTATGCTTTTCTTCTCCACGCTCATCTTTCCGAGCAAAGAAGACCACTATTATGCTTTATGCATCTTACGGCTCATCCAAAGCTGATCCGTGTTTAAGTCACAAGAGACTTCTTTAAGCTACACGTTTCTCAACGACTTTATGATCCAAATTGATCATATGCTTCTTAGCCTCCGAAGTCTTGTTCTCAAAGGCACTTTACGGTCAATCCGTCCAACCGGACATGGTTCAAGTCATCAAGAAGTACTCAGTTCATCCTTTATGTGTCAAGATTGGTCTATCCCCTCTAGCTAGTCCATCTTGAGGGGGCGTATTAGACTAAGTCATGCCTATAACTAAATTTTATCATTATCTCCTATAAGTTAGGATCCCACAACCACCACAACGATCTCCACATTTACGCTCACGTTCCTTAGTTGTAGGATATTATTCTTTTTCTTATTATGCAATCTTTCTATAAATTGTAACTCATTCCTTCAATAATAAATCAAGAGAGAAACATCCTCTTCACAATATTAACAACCAATTCACTCCTCAATCGGATCTTCAATCGAATCAAGGGATCTCTCTTCCGTCGTGCATTCCTTCTCATTCAGCGCCGTTCTTCACCCGAAATCGAAAGTTATGTGTATAATACAGAGATGAGATAGCTCGTAGATTCAACGCCGTTCTTCACCCAAAAATTTTGAGATAACTCGCAGATTTCTTCACGAAATCAAACAAGCAGCAATCTCATTCCACCAAATCCAGATAATCTATTGATTTATACGAAGAATCGCAAACGAAATTTAACGCGAAGACTGAAAAAAAACTTTTCGTCCGACGGTGTGATACAGGGTTTTGAAGAGTGTATTAATGAATTACGTGGCAAATGGAGATTGGTTTTTGTTAACTGTTTTGTTAAGCAAGGGTCATTAGGCGTTAATGCGTAATTACAGGAAACAGAGCTAATATAAAAAGCTATTAGGTGTCTTTGTAACAACTTAACGAAACAGTTAACAAAAACCAATCTCCATTTGCCACGTAATTCATTAATACACTCTTCAAAACCCTGTATCACGGTGGCAATTAATTCTCTCTCTCTCTAATGGATTCTATGGTGGCGAGTTACGCTTCGTCGGACTTATTCTCAGGAAATACGAACATCCCTCTGGCATTCGATTGTTTTCTCCAGTTGTTTGAATTTGATGTCTGTTAATGTCTCACATAACAAGCTCGCTGGGAAATTGAAGACTTCTCCGTCGATGAGTAACAAGAGAATCACTACCGAGAAAATTTTCTACGAATCCTCTCTGTTCAATCGAGAAATTCTCTTCTGATTGCTTTGGGTTTCATGATGTTTCTTATTAATTTTCCGTCCGATTAAGTTTCTTTACGAGTTCTCTTCAATTTATTGGACTGGATTGAGTTTCTGCACCTTAATATATATATATATATATTCGTTTGAGGTGTATGAAGGAGTAGAACATTAGGATTAGTTAACTATTCATAATGAATTCAAGCTGAGACTTGCTATATTTTATAGATTGATTCGGATTCAATTGATTTTTTTAGCTAACGAAGTGTGTGTGATTATGATTGTTAGTTTCAAGATAATGAAGTGAGAAGGTGGAGATCGTGGATATATAGCAGAAGAAGAAGAAGAAGATTAAGAGAATAAGAATTGGCATAGTCTGGTTTATCTTCTAGATTGGTTCGGTTTATTTTAGTCTAGTTTTAAAATTGGTATAGGTTTTCGGTTTGACTGGTTTTTTCTATCGGGTTTAGCTCGAAAACCGAGTAAACCCATAAAACTATCGATTCGTGGAGATTAAAGTTTAGAATTATATTTTCGGGGACATTTAGAACGAGGTCATACTTTGGTGAAGGTTTGTCATGATATCAATATTGTTCGTGGTGAAAAAGATCATTTTCCTTAACTATTAACGGGAAAATGTTCATTTTATTTCCCAAATCCCAAAAAAACGCAAATTTATTACCCAAATATCATGGTGACATTTTTATTCCTCAAGTTAGAGTTGACTTCGTTAACCGATGCCTCAAATTTGTCAACGTTAACGGACGTTATGTTAGTTAGCGGAGGTGTTAAAATCGAAATCAGATCGTAACTGACCCATTTTCATGACCCAACCCGATCCATTTGCGAAACAATTAAACCTAAAATCCATAAATTGATTTCTCTTCTTCCCAATCCCTAATTCCCAAAATCGATATCTCTTCTCTCTTCTTCCAATCCCTAAATCCCAAATTCGATATCTCTTCTTGCCCTAAATCGAGACATGTTGCAGCTTAGAAGACCCACGGGTTTGATCCGATGTTGGTTCAGGATCGTGCGGCGCCGTCTCCTGCCAAGCCGCCGAAATCTCAGATAAGAGAACTACCTATGCATCAACAGATCCGACGATTCAGTGAACCCAAAAACCTAGATTTCTCGACTTGGTTCTCTGAGAATCTCTCCAGAATTGCTGTCTTCTCTCTCTTTATCGTCACCATAGTAGCTCTCTTCTTCCTCTACAACACCACCGACATTTGTTTCCAGTCTTAGTCAATTCAGTCGCTTCAATCTCTCTCTCGCCCTCAAATCAAGTGGAATTCGATCCGAGTCGTCTCCGATAAGAACTCTCCTTACGCTAATTTCCTAACGGAGAAATGGATTGTGATGTCGGTGACCAAGTATCCGACTGAGGAGCTTAAGAGTTTGGTGAAGATTCGTGGATGGCAGGTTCTGGCGATCGGAAACTCGGTGACACCGAAGGATTGGAGTCTTAAAGGTTCGATCTTTTTGTCTCTCGATGCTCAAGCGGAATTGGGTTTTCGAGTTCTAGATCACTTGCCTTATGATTCTTTCGTGCGGAAGAGTGTCGGTTACTTGTTCGCTATCCAACACGGTGCGAAGAAGATCTACGATGCGGATGATCGTGGTGAAGTGATTGATGGATGTAAATTTGCTAGCTGGATTTTCAATTTAGCATTTGTAACAAAATCTATCTATAAGATAATGCCATTGTAATGCGTTTTTGATAAAGGTGAATAAAGAAGAGAAAGTTTCAGATATCATCTTCTTCGTTTTTCTCTTCAATGGAGATCTAGGGAAGCATTTTGATGTTGAGTTAGCTGGTGAAGAAGAAGTACAATGAGAATAAATGAAGAAATAAGAAAATAATAAAAGAAATAGGATACTTACAAACGAACCAAACTAGTTAACGAACTGGTTTCGATTTTAACACTTTTGCTAACTAAGCTAACGTCCATTAACGTTGACAAATTTGAGACATCAATTGAAAAAGTCAACTCCAACTTGAAGAATAAAACTGGAACCATGACATTTGGATAATAAATTTGCATTTTTCAGAACTTGGCCAATAAAATAAGCATTTTCCCAACTATTAACCATGATTAGGTCCATCTCGTAAACCTGACATTAATTACTTGCACCTTAAGTCAAAACTACTTCTTAATGAAGTGTTTTAGCTAAATGGGTTATCAGAATAAACCTTAAATGCATCTTCGTCTGTTCCATCATCCGCGACATAGATTAGAAGTACATCCTCACAAATGTTTAGGCCTAAAAAAATGTGTCAGATTCAATTGGCCAAATCAAACCAAGATTCATAACAGAAGCAAAAGAGGAATATTTTCAGCGTAATAAAGTTCACTCAATCTAACAAACTCATACACCTGAATGAAAAAATGGATTGTTATTACATTTTACCAGACGAGAAAACGTTCTAGATGAAGAAAAAATAACAAGTAAAAACACCTTATCACGGCTTCTTCCACTAATGATAACGGTTGGGAAGTAGTCAACTACGTTGTTCTCCAGAACAATTTAAAATAATTAAAATTATGTTGGACCAATTTAGAGAAAGACTTAATACATTTCAAGAGTCAAATACGCATTTTCAACAAAAAAAAAACAAGAGGTCCATCTTACTAATCCGCGTGACCTTATTTTATTTCTAAGAAAAAACATTGAAATTAACATCGCAGCATGAGTTCATTTTTCTCTATAAATATGTTCATGCATTCACATTTAAAACTCATACTTTAAAAATTACCCAAAAAATCATACTTCAAAAAATGTATAAGGTTTGCTTATTAACTTTGATTTTTCTGTTGCTCTCTGGATTATCAAACACAGCAGTGGCTCGAGTACCATACGAATCTCCAAGCCCCAGTAAGTTTTTATATATGCCCAATCCGATTTTGGTTTTGTTGTAGTTCAATTTTTGGATTTACAAAATAGAAAAAAATTGAATGGAAGAGACCCATTATTATTTCCGTTTACTTTTGATCTCGATTCCATATTTAGCAAAACATATCTCAAATAATAGAATATTCAAAGAAAATAAATTTAATCCGTTTAATTTTCTTTTCGCAGTTTGATTTCACAAATTTTTAGCATATGAGGAAAAAAGAACTGAAACACTTTTAGTTTTTTTTTTTTGACAACAATAATTTTACTTTTCTTCCATTAGATTTTTGTACTAGTTTTTATGATACAATTTTTGTTCGATTTGGATTGGTTCAACTACATTATGGGCCAGATTAGTTGTGGCTGTAGATTTAGAATTTTTGCTGTAGAGTTTGATCTGTAGATTTTTTTGTTGTAGCTTTAGAATTTAGGGTGTAGAACCAACTTTCCATAATAAATAGTTTGGAGAACCAACCTTTCATAATTTTCCAAAGACCAAAATTTATGCCTTTAGGTTTTTAAGTTTTCTACAGCCAAAAAACCTAAAAAAAAAAATTTAAAAAAAAGTAAATTTAGCTTTGGAAAAAAATATGTAAAGCGTGATTGCTTTAAATTTAGAGATTTAGATTCAAATATGGTTGTAGGAAGGTTTCAAAGCAACAATCAATCACCCCTTATATAAAATGTTTTTTACTCTAAATATTCAAATTCTTCTTTTTGGGAAGAAATAGGAGAAGGGGTTTGGGATCATAAGATGATCAAAGAGATGAAGACTGAGGTAGATGGAAGTTGTTCACCGCGTGCAGGTGGAAGAGGGCCACCCAGTACACCAGGCTCATCAAATTTACCAGGCTCGCCAAAGCGATGTAGACCCTAGCGATAATTAGTTCCATATAATATATATTTACTTGTAAAGATATAACTAGAACATTTTCTTGGATTTAGTATCGTGTAGCTTTAACTTGTAGTAAACTGTAATCTTTTATATGTTATCGATCTTTTCCAAACGTAAGAGGGGATCGTTGGTTCTAGGTCTGGAGTCTTGATAACTTGAGTTTTAGGGAGTGATTGGTTGTTGCTTTGAAATCTTCCTACAACCATATTTGGATTTAAATCCCTAAATTCAAAGCAATCACGTTTTACATATTTTTTTTCAAAGGTAAAGCTACTTTTATTTTTGTTTCTTTTTTTAAGTTTTTTTGCTGTAGAAAGCTAAAAACCTAAAACCATAAATTTTGGTTTTTGGAAAATTATGAAAGGTTGACTCTGCAAACTATTTATTATGGAAAGTTGATTCTACAGCCTAAATTCTAAAGCTACAGCAAAAAAATCTACATATCAAATTTTACAGCAAAAATTCTAAATCTACATCCACAACCAATCAGACCCTTAATCTAATAAACCAAATGGAAGTACACGGTTTAGATACCTTTAATTTGTAGTAGTAGTAGTAAGGTCGAATTCCACATTTAATTTAAAAAGAAAAAAAGATTACAGACTAAGTATGTGTGATTTTAATTAAAACTAGAGCAATAGGTTCTATGGGTAAGAAAATAAAGCAAACAAATAGATAAGAAAAAAAAAAGAAAAAAAAAGACTAACAAATACAATAAGCAATAAGACTAGATAAGGAAAGAAAGTGGTAAAGACAAGAAACAAGACAAATGAAATTAACAAATTTGAAAAGCAACGAAACACGGGTAAGGCAATCGATAAAAAATAACTAACAACTAATTTGTGAGGCAATAAAATCAATGAGCACAATTGTGGAACATGGAGCTTGTAACGTTCCAACCATTCATCATTCGTGAGCTCAAATTTTGATTGAGAAGAATGTGAAAATTATGTGGCATTAACTCAAAACAGAGTCGTGTTCTAAATCTTTTTCGATGTTTTTTTCAGTTAAAAGTTGCATTTATGGTACAAACGTTTTTTTGATTTGAATATAATTTAACATTCATTCACAAAAAAAAAAAGTTAGGTTTTGTCATATTAATAACTTAAGTCATTGCTTCACATAAAACACTAAACCAAAATGAGACAAATGATTTGAGTTAATCCGGAGATAAAGACAGTAATCCAAGATAAAAGAAGGATTTACAGTTATAGAAGATAAAGATATTGATCGGAAAAAGGATCTCCGGCATGTTTTAAGCCTTCATGTGATCTCTCCTCCGATACCGTTAAGTTAAATCTCAACGGTATTTGTATAAAGCCGAAAGTAACAATAATCCTCTAACTTCCATATTTGTAATATATATATTAACGTTAACCACTTTCTTCTACTTCATCTTCTACTTAACCCATTGATCTCTTCCATGTCACCAATGATTTCAGAAACTCCATCACCTGATAGATAAATTACAAACAAATCAAACTCATATGATCGAAAATCGTAGCTCAAGTATTCAGTTGAGTGATTTATTAGTTTACCTCAGACGGGTCACGAAGCGAGTAAAAGGCATTGCTGTCTTTGGGCACAGCAGAGACTAATATACCATAACCGTGATTCGGTCCATCTCGTAATACCTTAAATGCATCTTCGTCTGTTCGATCATCCCCAACATATATTGGAAGAACATCCTCACAGTTGTTTAGGTCTGAAAAAATGTTTCAGAGTCAATGACCAAACCAAGATTTCATAACAGAAGCAGAGGAGAAAGAATTTTAACTACCAAGAGATTCGAGTAGAAATGTCACAGCTTTCCCTTTGTCCCAGTCAATCACTGGTCGGATCTCTAAAACCTTTTAAGCAACACAAACCAACCAAGAAACATAAAAATCAAACTTTACAAAAATTTCGAACTTGTTTTTGTTGAAATTTATAAGAAATTGAGATGTTTTTACCTTCCGACCGTGTGTTAGCCGTAGTTTTGGATATGTTCTGATGACATCATCAACACACTGTGCAACCAATGCCCAATTCTGTAACAAGTAAAAACTTTTTAAAGAAAAGTGTATTGGTTTAATTAAAGGAACCAAACCGGTTATTGAATAGAGAGAAATTCAAACCTTTTCTTCTACATTGCGGTAATGGACAGAGATGCAGAACTTGTTGTCTTCTACTTTGACCCCTTTGATATCGTTTGTACTCTCTATAAGAGAACAAAGCACCTGGGAAGATAATTTCATTCAACAATCAAAAATGATGTTGCTATTACTAAAGCTATATGTATACATTAGAAGGTGTCTTGTAAATACCTTATCGATCATCGGTAGAAACTCGCTAGCGGGCTGGAATAGATTTACATCTTTCCCCTGGAAATTGCCAAAATCACATTCAAGAATCTGATGTTAGCATACAGATATTGCAGTAAACAAACAAAAGGCAAGAAAATAAACCTGTTCGTTGACTGATACAGTACGGCTATGTTCATGGTTTAAAGATTCTCCAGCGGGACTCATGATGTCCATTCCGTGGCTTCCGGCGTAATAAAGTTCACTCAAATTAACAAACTCATACACCTGAAGCAAAATGGATTATTATAACACTAGACCACACAAGAAAATGTTCTTGATGATGAAAATGTAACAAGTAAACATTAACCTTGTCACGGCTTCTTCCACTAATGATCGCGGTTGGGAAGTACTTGGCAACGTTTTGCACTGCACTACGCATCTAAACATGTAAAAAAGGCGTAAACCATATAAATTCATTAGGAAGATGAAGCACAAATTTGATCTGTTTTAGCAATTGAGTTGAATAGGGAGAAGTTAAACGCTTACAGCACTTGACATGTAAGCGCAATCAGGTTCCTCAACTATAGGCGAAAGTGTCCCGTCATAATCAAGAAACAATGCTATTCTTTTACCCTTTGCAAAACTCATGATTTTCTCAAAAGAAGCAAGAGCTGATGGATACTTGAGCTGCTAAAACATGATTACAAGACAAAATGTAGATTAGCAAGATGAAAATAACGACTCAATGTTCAGAAAAAAAGAAGACAGTAAGGGACAAACCATCCATTCGCGATAAGTGATAACTGTGGCATCACTACTTAAGTTGTCTTTGTTAACTAGTGTAGGAGGAGGAGAAGAAGATTTCATTGCATCAAGACAACCATTAGACTTAACATCATCAAGGATTCCAGTTTTCTTTCTCGGAACGGTTAGCAGAAGGTTATTGTTCTGTGACAGCGCTGCTGCTGATGAGTAAGGGAGTCTGTTCTGACGAATGGTTAATCTTGAGTTGCTTATCGGTGGAGAATCAGTCATTACAGGAGAAGAGTGACCAGATTTTATGTCCATAACAACACCAGATGTTATTAGCAAACTATATAATATATCGAAGTTTCTCGGAGGATTCTTGGATAGAAGAAGCTCTACGACTTCACTTGTATACTCGGTTCTTTTAAGAATCCTCTTCCTCAGAGAAACTTGGACCCTGAAATGTAGATGCCAAGCAAGAAACAGAACCAGTTAAGACAAAAGCAAAGAAAATTACTTAAAAAGTGTGATCACCATATTTCTCTGAAGCTATAACAGGAAAACATTGGATACCAAAATAACATATTGACCTCAAGCTATTATCCAATGAGAAACAAACAAAATGTTTGTAACACTTCTTTGTCTTTATTTTGCTGACAGGTGTACGAAAGGGTAATCAAGAAAACACATTATTCGTGAAATGACTTTACTTTATATATAATAGAGAGTATTTGCCAGAGAGATCGCATTATGAGCGAATATAGAACCTCTATAAATTCAAGGGAACAAAATTTTGAGATTATTTCTCCAAATAGAGTGATATAGAAACTCTCTTATCTTTCACAATTTTAACCAACCAACAACATCTAAAGCCAAAAAATCCAAACCCCACATTTGAAGCATCAGATACAAATGAAATAATGATAGATATCTTAAACATATGGTTGTGCAAAAACAATACACGCTTGGGGAGAAAACTACTGGTGTAAAACTACATTTCAGACTTTAAAAAAAAAAAAAAGGTAAAAAGACATAAAAATGAACACCATATTGCCACTAATAAGTAAGCACAAAGGAAGGCACATCAGAATATTTGCATGTTATCGAAGAAAACATAAATTTTTTACTAATTTAGTAACACACTTGCAGAATAGACAATTAAAACATGTTGACCCACCACCATTTCAAATGTGTTGCTCGTAAAGCTTGACAAATCATTGTCACTCACCAAAATCCAACCGAAAAAAAAAAAACAAAGTACCAAATTCCTTAACACAGAAAACAAAATCCGGTTTTTTAAAAAACTGGTTCAACCATTTAATCATACAACAAAAATCCCAAAAAACTATAACACTTTTGTGAAAAATCCCAGCTCATAACGAAGAACAGAGAAGGAAACACAGAGGAAGAGATTGTAAAAATGGCAAGTTTATGCAAAAAAATGGGATAAAAGACGAAACTTTGAGCCAAGAAATTACCTGAGAAAAATGCAGATACAACTTTCGAAACTGAAACCGGAAACGACGGGAAGAAGAAGATTTTTAAAAGACAGAGACTTTTGTTTTCTCTTCTTCTCTGAATAATTTTTTTTTTTCTCGCGGTTTCTCGGCAACCAAATAAGGGACACAGAAAATAAATGGGAAGAAGAGGAAGACAAAAATAAAAAATAGTATTATGAAAGATTTGCCAAAAAGAACCAACTGTGAATAATGAATGTCTTTAAGTGCCCGAGAAAATCGCAGAGAACTATCCCCAAAATAAATAAAGTCAAAAAAATTTCTGATATTAGAAAATATAAATATAGTAAGATTTTTGGGAAGGTAACTAAAAAAAAAAACAGAAGGAAATAGACAAAAAAAAATGAACTATTTTTTTTCTCCCGACGGTTGTTGACTCGCCAAGAAAATTTTGAAGAAACAGGTGATGTGTACGTGTCCTACACGTAACCAATGAATACAGCGCGTGAGGATATACCTAACATGTTTAGCGCGTGGATTAACGCCGTGATTTTATATAATTAAAAAAAAAAGAGTTTCTTCGCACGGTGGTGGTGGTTGGTTATACATTGGTTGTAATTAATTAATTGATTAAGTTAATTAATTAACGTGCCTAATTATTTGTTTAAGTATGGTTATAAATAGTTCCAAAAAAACCGCCGATCATAATGGGGGCCCATATGTGGATCTAAAACTACGGCGTTAGACACGTGACAGGTCTGACGTGGATAAGTCGAATGAGTTGGTCCCGCCACCGTGAGATGGCTGGTTTGGTGCGGTCGCTCTCGGACACAGCTGGTGGTGGAGAGGTCGGTGACGGTTTTTTTAATTTTATTTTTATAATAAAAGTCATTTTCGTCTCGTGGAACGACATGGGCTCCATGTGGATCATTGAGCAATATGTAATTCTGACCATAGGATTTGGCTTACGCCGCGGAATGTTGTGGCTTGTTGCGGAGTAGTAGCATCGATCAAAAGCCTGTTTTATGGTTTTACTTTCTTTCTTCTTATGATTATTACTTTTCTACTTTGATAATCATCAATAAGCATGAAGGATTATGAGCGTTCGTTCACAGTGTTATTTTGTTGATTCAGTTTTTTGTGTTTTCTTTTTAACTGTTTCAAGATTTTTACTGTCGCTCCCATTTATATCAAATTTTTACATGTTACGTTTTTGACTTTTAAGTAGCCGTTTTTAAAAAAAATATATTTATCTAAAGATGTAAAAACAATTTGACTAATTGTAATCTTGAAACTTAATTAGTAAGAGTATTTTTTAAACGTTTAAATTAATACTTATCGTGACTGTCGCATCTTACTTTCTTGATTAGTGTTTTGAATATCTATAGTCGGAGATTAGCAAACATGTGAAATGGTGCTTGGTTTAAGTTGTGCATGTAATGTGGTTTAGATTATTTTATCTAATTCTTAGGATTAATATTTGACATTTTTATAGAAAATTTAATGCGATTTAAAGAATTAGGAACCACATTTGTAATTAATATGATCAAATTCATTAGATGGAAGGCTTGTTTGAAATTATATAGAAGTTAGAAGTAATGTAATTGTTTCAAATATTGAACTTCAAGAATAATTCATAACTTTTAAAAAATTTGGAAATTCCATATTAAAATATACAAACACTATATCTTTTTTTTTGAATGTAATGTTAAATTAAATTTTAAAAAATAATATCGTTTTTACATCGAGTGCTGTTTGAAGAAATCAATAGATAAAAAAAAAATTAAGCCATCTCGCATTTCTCTTTTTCTATAAAAATGTATCGATGTTTGGAAGACGTATCAGACTAGAGAGCCATCTACCAAAAAAAGTATTTGAATGATGTAAAGATATCATTACGTCTGATGACTCATCAGTTAAACTTTCTTTGACAAAAAAAAAAATCAGTTTAACCAGTAAAAATATGGTTGTTAACGTGTTACTTACTTACTTGACCAAAATTTGATTATGGTGTATAAACAAAAGAACAAAACGAATAAATAAAAGCCAACGTCTCAAAGAAGTAAAAAAAAAAAAGTCGGGTCAAACTTAGTTTTGACGAGAGGCAGTGTCATTTTAGGATATTACAAAGAAGACGGTCAAAGGTTCTGACAAGAAGACGACAAAATAGAGGAACCAATTTGAAAGTTGAAAGTTGAAAGTGAAAGACTGTAAAAAAAAAATGGGAAACAAAAAAGAGATTTGGCTTTTCGAGGAGGTGTAAGGTTCGTTCGGTACCAATAGTAGGACCACACAGTTTCTCATTGCTTCCGACTAATTCACTTACTTTAATCAGTTTGTGAAAATATGAGTTATGTTAAAATACTACTTGTTTAACGTTGAAGGGGAACAAATTGTTAGTTTTTAAGTAGTAGAGTATAAAAATTGGAAGAAGATCTTTTGGAAATTGAAATTTAGCAGTCAGAATCCTCTCGTTTGACGCCGCGGTTTCTGCTCTTCCCTTTGACCATCCCTCGTGCCTCAACAGTCAACATTCTTATATTTTCTTGTATTTCGTTTATTTTCATTAGAAATTAATTATATTAAACTACAATTACTAACTACTATTACCTTCATTCCTAAAAAAATGATTTTCTAGAATTTTTTCTTGTTCTACAATAATTGGTTTTCTATACGCAATGAACTAATTAGTGTTAATAATTCATAAATTTTCAGAAGTAATCAATGAAAATATTTGAATTTATGAATTGTTATTAGTTCATAATTAAATAATAATGTTTTGGTGAGAAAAAATAATGTATTTATAACTAGTAATTATTATTTCTTAATTTGTGTGAAAACTCCTAAACATCAATCTTTTAGGAACATACGGAGTAATATCATAATATAGTCGTTTCACATCACATGAATTCATTACTATCTATTGAAGAAAATTACACTATATGATACTCGTAGTGGAATTTAAATTTTCCATTCCATATAAATAGGTTTTCACTGATTTTTTTTTAATTGATTAGCTTAAATTGGTAAATTCAATGTCAAAGCCCATATAATTTTTTCTGTTTGGAGACCAATCTCGTAGAATTAGCCTCTACAATGAAGTTGGGATGCCCTATTTTGAAATACAAAAGGTGGACAATCCTAGTGAGGATGTGGTGGTTTATAAATTGACATACATGGTAGCGTTTGTTCCGTTTTCTCCATATATTATAAATCGCAGCTTACTAGACGAGAAATCAAGCTTTGGAAGTTGTCAGTTTGAAGAAAATCGCGAGGGCCACTTGATTATCGCAGTCCATGTTGTTCCTGATGACCAAAATTGGGGATTAGTGATGATGGCGTGTGTAGCTGCAATTAAAAAAAAAAAAGGACAATTTTGGAATTTAAGGTCTAAATGCATAAGATGCAATAACAACTTCCGCAACTTTGCTACACATTTAAAATATTTAATTTGTATATAGAACGATTTAATTTTATTTTAAATTATTATATTTTATCAGTAATTTATAATTCAATAACTCGTCAATTAATATTAATCATGTAAACACAATATTAAGTTTCTTTCTCTAATCGAATTTCACGCGAGATTTAGATTACTCTCGAGAGCCTATATACATCGGCTAAACTCTAGTGTAAAAAAAAAAAAATACTTAAATCATTGGTAAATAGTATTTATGTATTTACACAGTAGTAGAGCTTTCACAAACTTCCGGTGCAAACAAGAAGTCAATCTTATCAATATCGTGTGGGCAGTTGAAAGTATGATTAGCCACAAATTGGTGGGAGCTGTAAATATGCTAAAAGCGTGGCCATCCTTCAGATATCAATCTTCTGAAATCATATCTGTTTTGAATTTGGTGGTGGAATGGAAATTGGTTGGGGAAAGAGTGGCAGCAAATAGATGAGCTAATCTCATTGCAAAGAGTGTAACGGATGATTGCAGGTTACAATATTATGTAGTCGTTGGTTTTCCATCTTGGTTAACTGGCCTTTTCTGTAATGAAAGAGTATGTCCTCTATGTGAGTGTCGATTTTTTGGGTTGGTAGGCTCCTTGTGAGCCTTATTCTTAGAATATGGAATATTCTGCTCTTGTTTTCAAAGTTGTTTATAGTTTCTATTTTACCTCCGACATATGTGGAGTTCTTGTAACCATATAGCCTATATATTGGTTTTGTTAATGGTGAATCAGTGAAGAGAGATTTTTCTAAAAAGTTTCGCCTATCTCAACTTTCTCTTTCTTCAAGTTTGCTGCAAAATCTCTGCAAATTTTTCCTTGCCATAAACGCTCAGTTTCATCTTCTTCAAACAGAGCCTTTGTCATCCTTCTCATTTTTTTTCTTCTCTCGTCATTTGCTTATTTCTCTGTCTCTCTCATGGCTAATACTAGTCATGGGCATTCGGGTATTTGGTTCGGTTCCGGATAAAATCCATTCGGTTCCGGTTCCATTCGGTTCTAAGCTTTAGAATCCATTCGGATATTTTAAAATTTTGATTCGGTTCGGTTCGGTTCCAATTCGGTTCCGGATACACGAATTATCAAAAATAAAATAAAAAATGATTAAATTTGAATAAGATTTAGTTAAATTTTGAAAAATATAACTATGAACTTCCATATATATAAATTATTTTGAGTATTTTGGTTATTTCGATTTAAAAATAACGATATCTTCGGGTTTATAAGTATAATTTTGGATAATTGAGTTATATCAAGTCTAAATATAATTAATATTTTGGGTATATAATTATATTTCGGGTACCCATTCGGTTCTCGGTTCGGTTCTTTCGGTTCTTAAATTTAAGATCCATTCGGTTTTTTTGTCTTTCTCGGTTCGGCTCTGGTTCTTTCGGTTTGGATATTTTGTCCAGGACTAGCTCATACTGCCGATCATGAACGGGCATATGGGGTAACAAACATAAAATCACATATTTCTATAATTCTTGATATGACAGAGCTTAACTATGATCCGTGGTGTGAACTCATGCTCAACCACTGTCTTAGCTTCGACGTGCCAGGACACCTAGACGGCACCGCCGTACCAGCGAAACCCAACGACATGACATGGAAAAAGCGTGATGGGCTCTGAAATTGTGGCTCTATGGCAAAATTTCTAAAGATGTTTTCAAATCATGTTTCAAGACATGTGCTTCCGCTAGAGACATATGGATCGCCATTGAAACCTTGTTTCGAGGAAATAGGGAAGTAAGAGCGATTCAACTCGACAACGATCTTCGTACGAAGAAAATAGGTGACAAGTCGGTTCACACATACTGCCAGGAGTTGAAATCGATCGCAGATCTGCTCACCAACGTCGGATCTCCAGTTGCAGATCAGACTCTAATCGCCTATATGCTTTAATGGATTAACGGAGAAGTACGACAACATTCTGAACGTGATCAAGCACCAAAAACCGTTCCCTACCTTCAGCGAGGCACGTGAGATGCTGCTATCAGAAGAGCGCCGCCTCAACAAAATCCGACAGCCTAATCCAACACACACATATACTTCATCTTCGAATACGGTGCTCACTATCTCACATCAGAACTCCTCACCTAGCCAGTCAACCACCGGTCGTTCATAGCAGCAAAATTTCAACCAGGACAGAACAATCGTGGTGGTCACCGAGGAGGTCGCAGAGGTCGAGGTAACTCACGTGGAGGATACCAACCATGGGGACAATATTGGACCCGCGGGCCATTTACACTTTGGCCACAACAATTTGGGCCTTGGAGCCCATACCCAATTCAATAACAAGGCCTTCTCGGTCCACGTCCACCAGCTTCAAATCCAAGCACCCATCAAGCATTGTTTGGTGACCAAAATCCTCAACCGACGGGGATATGACCCAACAGACAACCAGTGGTATATGGATTCCGGTGCCACTACTCATCTTTCAGCCAACTTAGGTAACCTCAAACCCGTTTTCAAATTGGACATTGGGAAATTTGCCACAGTAGGTAATGGCAATAGGATTCCCATTTCTTCCTCGGGCTCTCTTTCTTTCACAACTTTTACCCGTAATTGTTTTCTTAAAAATGTGCTTATTACGCCTTCCATTATAAAAAATCTGATATCAATACGTCAGTTCACGACTTATAATTCTAGCTCTGTTGAATTTGATTCGTGTGGCTTTTTTGTGAAGGATTTTCAAACCAAGCAGGTGATACACCGCAGTGACAGCGCGGGCGAGCTCTATCATCTGCTTCCTTCCATCGCCACACAAACTCACCAACCTCAAGCTCTCTTTTCCTCCTATGATATGTGGCATAGGCGGTTAGCTCACCCTGATGATGTTTTTCTTAAGTCTCTTGTTTCCTTTTTAAAATGTAATAATAACGGTTCGTCGTCTTTTTGTTCTACTTGTCAGCATTTCAAATCAATAAAATTGCCTTTATCTTATTCTACTTCTATTGTCACTAAGCCGTTTGAGATAATCCATTCTGACATATGGACGTCTCCAATCCCTTCTGTTAGTGGCGTTAAATATTATGTCTTATTTCTTGACCAATTTTCTCATTTCTTGTGGGTGTATCCGTTACGTAATAAGAGCGAGGTGTTTTCTAAATTTGCACCCTTTTCTTCTTATGTGAAAACGCAGTTTGAAACAACCATAAAAACGCTCCAATGTGACAATGGTGGCAAGTTCAACAACAAATTTTTTTATCATTTTCTCGCCACAAACGATATCACCGTTCGTTTCTCTTGCCCACCTACGTCTCAACAAAATGGAAAGGCGGAACACATGATACGAACCATAAACAATGTTATCCGTAGAACATCTCTTCCACGTTCTTTTTGGATCGAAGCTTTGCATTGTGCAACCCATATCCTCAATCTTTTACCATATACCGCCATAAACAACGAGGTTCCATTTACCAAAGTTTTTCACAAACTAGTTTTATATTCCCATCTTCGCATTTTTGGGTGTCTTTGCTACCCAAATGTCAATTTTGATAACCTCAATAAATTAAGCCATCGATCCAAGCCTTCGTTATTTCTCGGCTATCCTCATAATCATCGGGGTTACAGATGCTTTGATCTAGACTCTAGAAAAATTTAGTATCACTCGTAATTTATTATCTCCTACTAAAGATTTCTCCTACATTATCTCTCGAAATATTTTTTTTATGAGACAATATTTCCCTATCAAAAATATATAACGAGTACAGATGAGGCAGCTTATCACTTCCTTGACCTCATCGATGCTCCTTCTCCTATTTTATAAAATTTATCCAAACGCCAAATCCCATCGTTCCACCACCTCCTCTTATAGCATCTTCTTCGTCCTCCTTACCATCAGATAATCTCATTTCTCAACCTGAAAAACCATCTCATGCCATGACTATTCGATCAAAGCATGGCATTCAGAAACCAAAACAAATATTCGCTCTCCATACTCAAATTTCTAAACTTCCGGTTTCGCACATAGATGCTCTCAAAAATCCCGATTGGCATCCTGCAATGTCTGAAAAGTACAATGCTCAAATTGAAAATGGGACTTGGCGGTTAGTCCCAAGGCCAAAAGATACTAACATTGTCAGTTCTATGTGGTTGTTTCAACATAAGTTCAATCCAGATGGAACTTTGAACAGGTATAAGGCGAGATTGGTGGCCAATGGAAAATCCCAGGAGGAAGGAGTGGATTTCACTGAAACGTTTATCCATGTGGTTAAATCAGCAACGATCAGAACGATGTTGCTTGTAGGTCTCGCGAACGGTTGGCCAATTCACCAATTAGACGTAAAAAACGTGTTTCTTCATGGACACCTGAATGAAGAAATTTACATGCATTAACCCCCTGTTTATAAAGATACCAAAAACTCACACTACGTTTGCAAGTTGGAGAAGTTCCTCTATGGCCTAAAACAGTGAGATGTTTCCGAACGCAATTCCGATGACGAGGTCTGATACATTTTATCAGGTTTTCTAGTGGCAAGTTTCAGAACGTATATCAGTAGTCTGATATTATTGAAAACCCGACAAGAAAACAGGGGGATAGTTCGGAACGAAATTCAAACTACAAGGTCTGATACATTTTATAAGGTTTTCCAGTTGGCAGTTTCAGAACGTCTATTAGACAACATTGTCCGATGGGAAATGAGGATCAAAAGATTCAAAACGTTAATTGCAAGAAGTTTACTTTAATTATTATTCTTATAAATTCGCAAAAAAAAGTTAATTATTATTCTTATAATTCGCACCTCTGGACCATTGTTGAATCATTTCGGAGGAAATTTTAGGGCTCTCGTCCCTGAAACTTGCAATACTGTTGTGGATCAACTGCTCTATGGTGGATAGAAGAGAATACATAGATCTGAAGGTATGAAGGTGTAATTTCTTATTCCTTTCATTCCAAATAATGTAAATTATCATGATATCATGAGCTAGGAAAGATACACTCTAATTTGGTGGAGCCAAGGCCTTAGCTAACCTACTCAATACATACACTCATACATATTCTACAAACATTATTAATTAACTAATAGCCTAACTATAGGTAATCATGATCTGGTCACAAACATGGGCTCTTCCACACTCTCTTTTTGTACTTACTACCTATCCAAATAGGCAAATAGTCCCAGCCGCTTACTGTAATTATAGAAAATTAGGAATAACAAATCCTTGTTGAGTAACAAATAACAAGGTGGACATTACATTGTGCCATGCAAAGTATTCTCAAATTTTCAACGATATTTATTTTGGTGTATCTAACTCATTAACTCATATTTGTATATATACATACATGACTTTCACGAACTATTATCCAGGCATGTTTCACTCAATGCAAAAATGACACATGTCTCTTCATGTACAAGAAGTCAAACCACGGCATCATCTGATCATCTCTTACCCACCGTCATTAATGTACTCAAGCGTGAATTCCCCATGACCGATGAAGGTATCCTTCACCATTTTTTGGGCATTTCGGCATCATTTGATGAACATGGACTTCACCTACACCAATCTCAATATGCCTCTGATATCATCGCTAGAGCAGGTATAAATGATTGTAAACCATGTAGAACACCGGTGGACTTGAGCTCCAAACTCTCTGCCTCGGTTGGCAAACTCCTCAACAATCCGACTCACTATAGAAGCCTTGCTGGAGCTTTTCATCAATACTTGACGTTCACGAGGCTGGACATCACATACGCGGTGCAACAATTGTGTTTGTTCAGGGAACCCTAGACTATGGAGTTTACTTCCACCGCAAACAATCCATGGATCTCACTGTGTATTCGGATGCAGATTGGGGAGGTTGTCCCAATAATCGCCGCTCAACCTCCAGTTTTTGCTTGTTTTGAGGAAAGAACTTGGTTTCCTGGTCATCAAAAAGACAACCGACGGTATCACGTTCTAGTGCGGAAGCCGAGTACAAGGGTGTGGCTAATGTCGTTGCTGAATCTTGTTGGATAAGAAATCTCTTGCTCGAAATGAGTATACCCCTTCACAAGGCGTCTCTTGTGTATTGTGACAACATTAGTGTGGTTTATTTGTCAACAAACCCGGTCCAGCATCAGCGTACAAAGCATATAGATATTGACATTCACTTCATCCGTAAGAAAGTTACACTAGGCCAAGTCCGTGTACTGCATGTCCCGTCTACACTCCAGTACGCCGATATCTTCACCAAAGGACTCCCATCAACACTGTTTAATGACTTCAGATCCAGTTTAGGCGTGAGACAGCTCGCGCTACAACTATGGGAGGGTATTAAATTATAAGAATATGGAATATTCTCCTCTTGTTTTCAAAGTTGTTTATAGTTTCTATTTTACCTCCCACATATGGAGTTCTTGTAACCATATAGCCTATATATTGGTTTTGTTAATGGTGAATCAATCAAGAAAGATTTTGATAATTAAGAGGTAGAAGTTTAAAGTTTTCTTAGAGACTGTTTGTAAAGTGTGTGGACTTTTTTCAAGTAACCTTGTAACCCATCCTTATCTTTTAATATTAACTAGGTGATTTTTGCGTAATAATTTTTAGAAAATTAATAAATTAAATAAATATTAAATATTTTAATAGTATATTATTGTATAAATAATTGAAATATAAAATTAAGGTATTTACATATTTATGTTATTAATTAATTATTTAGTTAAAATCAAATTTTTAAAAATCAAATTTTAAAAATCAAATTTAGAAAATAATAAAATCAGCTATAAATATATGGAATATTTATTTACTCGATTTTTCATAAATAAATAAAGCTAATTTAAGTAAGATTATAATCTTTAAAATAAAGACAGTTTATATATGATTGATCTAATGACATATTATATAATTAGTTTAGTAATTAATGTCCTACAAAATATATTTCCTGAGTATTATTCTGGCGACGACACGTAAGCATGATAATGTGTTAATATTTCAAAGGTTATTTTGTTAAAACGATTTTCAATTAATATATAGGGGATTTGGATGATAAAAAAAAGTTCATTGGTAAATATCATATTGCATATATACAATTACCATAGAACTACATCAAATATGAATATAATCTTAAAATTCCAACAACAATCCTAGGAAAATCTTTTTAAAAAATGTCTTAGAAAAGTGACCTGATTGATATATATCGATAAGAGTTTTAGCGATAAAAAATAGTTCTAAGCTATGTAGATGTAACTAAAAGCGGCTATGTTGAATTTTTTTATTGCTATTTTTATCGTTCGTTCAATTAATAACCATTTAAATAGTACACAATTTATCGTTGCCATAAAAATCAATAATCAAATTCAATGGAAATAGGACATCTTGCTTTTGACAAAATAATTAAAGGTTTATGAAAATCAAAGCAACTGGAAAAACTATTGTGGAACAACCACCTAATAGTTTAACTATATAACTGTGGAGGAGTATTAAAGAATGAGAAGAAGAACAAAAAAAACATGTGCGTGCATGGCACTCTTCGTCGACTAAGAGACATCGAACCTAACAAAAAATGTCAGCCTCACATGTTCTTACCTAAGCAAGACGTCACACACTCACACCACCGAATCGAACCCTGCCTTCACGGAGGATTGCTCCTAGCCTCTTACGGGTCTCTCAAAAATGTGTAGGAGTCGACTTCGTCATTTTGCCGAGATATTGTTTTCTTTTTTTTGTCATAATAATTATTAATATTTTAGTTTATGGAAGTCATGGAACTGTGGGTTAATAATCATTTTTCGATGGTCTAGAAGTATTCCTTAACATGATTATAACCTATAAAAGAACCAAAAAGTTAATTAACTAGGATATGAAATATAATACTTGAGAGAATTTGGAGTAGAATCTATTAAAGAACCAACCGTACAAAAAGCCATCAGAATCGTGCATTATATTCACATTTTTTGTTTAACTCAATATCATATTTATATATAAGTATACACACAACGAAAAAACAAATATATAAGTGTACGCACAAGGATTAGAGCATCATTATTGGGGGTTCTTAAGTGGGGTTCTTAATTATTTTATTATTATATTTTTAAGAAACTATCTCTTGAATCTCTTATTTAAGAAACCCATTTTAAGGGTTTCTTGGTTCTCTATTTCTTCTTCTCTCTTCCTTCTTCATGGTATCTTAAAATTTATTATTAAAAAATATTAAGAAACCCAAAATTTAGTATTCTATTCTCACATTCTTATGAAGGCAATGGAAAGGTCACCTTACTCAAAGAATTAATCTTTGAGTGCTACATTTTTTGACCACGTAAATAAAAGTGATTTTTGAACTGATTTTACCACTTTCATTTAAATGTTAGATAATGTGTGTTATTTTTATGTAAACATCTAATTTATCTATCAGAGTTTTTATACGGTTTACTTATATAATTAAATGTTATTTTCTCAAATGTATTTATATTTTCATCATATCACTGTGAGATTTAGTATTTGATTCGGGTTCTATATAATTATATAGTCTCTACCATGTATGAAAATACCAAATGAATATAATTTTTTAAAATAATGTATTATATTTTTACCCATATTCTTACCGATACCTTTTTGCTACTTTGTAATAATATCTCTACTAAATTATAAAAAAAAACTATATATATAACATCTCTAGTGATTATTATTTACCTACACAATCTTTCATTTCATACCATTTACCAAATTCACTCTATAAAAATACCTTTCTGTACATTGAATTATTTTCTATCTAGTGAAAAGATAATATAGTTGATAGAAAAAATAAAAAGAGATTTATTTATTTTTTACGAAAAAGAATATAAAAAGACGAGTCAAAAAAAAAAGATAGAATAAAAACGATTTAAACCAGCACCCAATATATACGTAAAAACGCTCCGATTCAAAGATCAAATGAAGTAATAGTTGTGTCAATATTGTTTGTCATTTCGATTTTCTTTTATAATAGTTAATGATTATAACGTTTAAAAAATTATTCGAACTATTCTGGTTAAAAATTCATTGGTTGTATTTCGTTCCAAACAGAAAATGACAAGACACAATATTAGATCATTCATGTTGTGGAGACAACATTGCGAAGTGAAATAATCTGAAAACTGAAAACAAAACTGATAGGAGATTGTAAATGAGCCAAATTTAGGCTTTAAACCTGTAAATGGGCCCAGATAGTCAAATTCGTGATAGTTTGAGCAGTCATGGATGCATCTCTTTTGGGAAAACTTACTCAAAATAGATAGATTTTGTCAGCTAGACTGGAAAACATGAACCTATACTTCAAAAAAGTTCCACACTTGGAAACATATTAAGAAAATTGTTAAGGACCTATTTACTCTCTCAGATACAAAAACTCTAAAAGATGAAAAACTAAAAGAGAGAGGTTCAGTTATGACGTGGAGGCCGTGTGGACGGCTTCGGATAATCTGCAAAGAAGAGCGGCGACCGACGATTGCGATGCTTCACTGCACCTGGCTTAAACCGAGATACTCTAAGCGGCTCTTTAGGTGTCAAACCCGAGATAACCTTTTGATCCTAAACCACAGAAAAACAAAAAGAAGCCTTTAGTTTTGAGAAGGTGAAAGATAGATTCCTGTAATACGGAGAACATGAAAGTATATTACAAGCTGGTAAATTGAAATGTGGATCAAGAACCTTGGCAGTGATGTGAACATTGTCGAGATGACGAGAATCAGAAAGATGCAAGAGCAGAAACAAAAGAAGGACTGAAGCAGCATGAATTGAGCTCATTGGTCACAACAGAAATAGTTAACAAGGCTTAACGACTATTAAGGGTTATGGAACGTAAAAGCACTTAGTAGGTAGTAGACACTATATAATAAGAGCAAGTTCACACTTTAAAGTAAGAAAAGTAAGAAAAAGAACACAGAAAAAAAACAGGAATAAACAAGTGTTTTTTTATCAATCCAGATGAATGTGCTGAAAAAGCTCATGGGAAAAGCCAAAGATGAGTCAAAAAGAGAGAAAGAAACATACAAAAGGAAAAGGACATTTAAACCTCGGTGAAAAACGAGTGATTTACTACTTCTTGTCTGACCATACATCTCATTTGAGACCAATCCCCAAAACTTACCGACCACCACGGTAAATATTCTATTAAGAAAATGCAAGCTAGTTTCGAACTGTATCATTATTATATAATATGTGAAAAACATAAAGCACTTTTTGAAGGCATTGTTTTTAATTACCTTAATGGTTTTGTCGGCCTCGAGAATGGTTTGGAGGTTGGGGATGACTGTTAACACCATTTTTTGAGCTCTGACACAATCTCCGAGACATCTTGTCTTCAAAAAGTCCTCTTGAATTGCCCAAATCCTGCCTGTTTCTAAAACAAATAACACATGTTAGTTCAAAGTAAAAGAGCTTCAAGAACCAAGAACCCAACATCTGGACCAAGAATGTTCCCTGAGAATGTCTTTCCTCTGTTCCAAGAAACCATGAAACCTGCAAATTCAAGCTAAAGAAACCGGTGTAGTGTAGACAGGAGGACCCAGCTTTAAGGAAACAGTTGAGCAATTGATGATACCACAGAAAATCTATTGGATCAATAACAATACATTCTCTGGTTTACTTCTATTTGTTATTGTAATATTACACGCTCTTATACAACTGGAGGTAGCATCAGTCCAGAAGTGCATTCACATAGACTGGTTACTACCTTTAGAGAACGAAGCCTCCAACAAAATATTTTACGACCGCCAGGGCTCTGCAAATATCAGAGCTTTATTTACCACACAATAGCAAATGAACAAAAGCTACTCTAGAGCCTCTTCCTCTTGCAAAGTCTGTTGCAGGAATGCCTCCTATGTAAAAATGATCAACTATTATTTTACCTTAATTACTATTCTTCTATTATTTTATACCCAAAAATTCAGAAAAGACAAAAACGGAAACATAAACTAAACTGAATATTCATTTGTACAAGTGTAAGATGCATATCAACATATGAAAAATTACTTACGTAGAGGAAGCAACTATTTATCAAACAATATAATACCATAGTTACTGCTACTGAAACACTTATATATATATATATATATATATATATATTCCGCATGCAGTCATAACAATAAATATATGCTGTTGAACTTTTATATGATTATCGTGATTGAGTGAATGATGTACAAATCTTACCTTAATTACTATTCTTTCTTTTTATGTGCACATCCAAAATGATCCAACAATTCTTTTATGTGCACATCCAAAATGATCAAAATTCATTTAACTTAACCATCTATGATTCTTATCCAAAATGATCCAACAATTCTTTTTTTTTGCTCCCAAACTTATAGTTTTCCTCCAAATCAATCTAAAACCGATCTAAGATTCGATAAAGCTAAAAGACACCAAAAACACACTTTGACTCAAGAAAAGACTCAAAATAAATATCAAAACAATGGTTAGTAATCGATAGAAAAAGAGTTTATCAGAATCCAAAAAAGGCGTGATGGAAATACATCATGACAAGGAGTAGTCAATTGCGTGACCGATAATAGGATGTGCGAATATGTTGGGTAACACTAGTCAAAAAACAGCATATAGTCACGGAAAAATTTGTGACTACGGACCAATTTTCGTGGCTATACGTTCAAATAGTCACGGGAAGCCACAAAATTTTTTTGTGGTTATAGCTTCGTGGCTAAAACAAAACGTGGCTTTTCGTGACTTTTTTACTGTTCATAACCACGAATAGCCACGAGACGTTCGTAACTAATATAGCTACAAAATAACCATGTCATATTTCGTGGCTATGTGAATTTAACCAATTCGTGTCTATTCTATAAAAAAACAAAAAAAACAAATTGTTTTATTTTTATTAATTAAAATTTAATTTTTACAAATTTAGAAAACAAAAAAATATTAATTTTAGTAATTAAAAAACAAATTAATTATAAAAATTTGTATCGCTATCGCCGGAGATGATTCCGGCGAGTTGCCATCTCCACCACCATTTCCCTCCAGCTGCCTCCAGAGACCGAGCCACCATTTCTAATGGGTAAAATAGCCGAAACCGCCGCGAATCCGTATTCGAGATCTTCATCGGAGTCCCTGTCCCACGGCCGAGCTTCATCACCGCCGCGAGAGCAAGCCTTCGTCGTGAGCTTCTTTACCTCCACCGCCGAGAGATCTTTCCATCCATCACCGCCGTGAGATCTTCCCATCCAAGTTTTGATTTCGATTGCGTAGAAGATCGCCGTGAGATCTTCCCATCCAAGCTTCTTTACCTCTCACTGCCGTGAGATCTTCCCATCCAAGTTTTGAGTCCGCACAAGTTGCAACCGGCGAAGAAGAAGACTCGAACTTCGGCGTCTCTCTTCGGCATCTCTCTCCGTTCATCGGCCGAAGAAGACTCGATCGCTCGTACCTGTTTCATTATTTCGCAGACTCATTTCACTTTAGAGAGGAGAAAAAATGAGATCACTTATGGGCCGTTGGATTAACTCTATCAACGGTGGATAGAGTATTCCTTGTCTCTTTTGGTTAGCCAATGAGAAAATATAAAAGAGAAGAAAGAGAAGCTCGATTCTGATTAGGTGAAACCAATAGTCATGGATCAATTCTCTTTTAATATTAATCGTTGGATCTAACTTTATCAACAGTTGTAAACAAATCTAATTTTTCCTTAATATTAATAATGATATATGATTAGAAGTTTATAAAATGGTGATTAATTTGAAAAAATAGATTTAAAAATTGAATTGGGTTTTTACAAATGATAGTTTTAGGCTTAAACATTTTAAATTGATATATACATTTAGGTTTAAAATAATAAGTGTATGATATATATATATATATATATATAGAGAGATTTAGGTTTAAAATAATAAGTTTATTAATGTTTTTAATAATTATACTAATGTATGGTTAATTTTGCAACCATATAATAATTATAATAGTGATAATTTAAAAAATTTAGATTAGATTTGAATTTTAAATTATAAGATTTAAAAAATTTAAAGATTTTGAAGATTTTAGTTTTTCTAAGTGTTAAAGTATATGTAAATAGTTTTTAAAAAGATTTATTTTATTTTTTATGATTAAAATTTTAAAATTTAAGGTTTAGAGTTTATGATTTAGAGTTTGTAGTTTAGGTTTAAAGTTAGTGTATAGGATTTTATTGGGGTTTATGTTTAAGGTTTGAAAAAGTTAAGATTTTATAAGTGTTAGATGTTAGATTTTAGAGTTTGTGTATAGGGTTTAGGGTTTTAAAGTTTGTGTTTAGTGTTTAGGGTTTATGGTATAAAATTAAAATTAGTCACGAAATATTTCGTGGCTATAGTTAAATTAGCCACTAAAATGGTCAGATTTATTTTTACTTGGCTAACGTAGCCACGTATTAGCCACTATTTACTTTCGTGGCTAAAATAACCACGAATTTTGCCAATAGTTTCTGTCATATTTCTACGATTTTAATTATATTTTCGTTAAAATAATAAAATGTTATGTTTATTTTCATGGCTACACTATGGCTAAATTTAAATTAGCTACGAAAGTTCATGGCTAGATCGTGGCTATAGAGATTTTTTTTACTAGTGTAAACAGATAAAATGAAGCAAAAACTTCACTGTTTATGTTACCCACTTGGAAAGACAAAAAGAGCGTCTATAAATCCAGAACAGGAAAAAAAAATTGGGTTCACATGTGATGAGTAAACAATGAGTATACACAGCTGTTGCTGTGCTTGCAAGCTGGATAGATTCAGAATCGGTCAGGGAGAAATCACTGAAAGTGTATAACACTTTAGCGACTGTGTTTGAAAAGATTTCTAATTAACCTTTATTGTACAATTTAGTGTATCATTTGGTGTATTAACAAGTTCTTATTACTTCAAAATTGTCCACTTTCAACGTTGCACTCCTTGACAATATATTTATTGTAATCACTAGCAACTAAAGTAGCCATAATGGATGCGATCAAACTTCACATATATCATATATGTAACGAAAAATAAAAGTCAAAACACTAAACACATAGGACCATGAAATTTCATTTTCCTTGATTCAACAAGAAAAACGAAGGTAGAGAGAACGAACAAACTCGTTCATCAGATAACACCTTAAGGCACACAAAATCACTCATTTACTTGCATCATGAACCATCCCAAAAGAAACACACACACTGAGAGCAAAACTCTAATCGACGTTTATGTGACGAACATTGTTATGCTCATCCTCTTTAACCTTAGAAATCATCACTTTCAACACACCATTCTTCATCTATCTCCGCCTTTATCTCATCAGTTTTGTATACCTTCTCCGGTAACCCTATCCTACTCGTAAACCTCCGTCCATCTCCAGAAACATCTCCCTCCTCCTCTGTTTTCCCTTCTCCTTTGATCACCAATGTGTTCTGTTCCAAAGCCAGTTTCAAATCTTCTCTGCTCAGTCCAGGCATATCGATCCTTAGATGCAACACGTCGTCTTTCTCTTTCACGTCCAAACCACGTCTAACTCCTGAAGCTCCCATTCCACGCGTAGCTGATACCAAAGGGCTTTCGGTGAACTCGTCCATGAAATTGAGCATCTGGCTTAAGCTTCTCGTCGGAATAAACGGATCGAACATGTCTGTGTGAAAAAAGCGTACCAAATGTTCAGATTCGATAGATCTCCACGAGAAACTTGGATCTACTCGATAGTTCAATCGCAGACCTGTATCAGATCGGGAAAATCTAAAGCAAAATTGGATGGAGAAGACGAAAAACCTGAGAAGAAACCGCCGCCCCGGCGAGAAACATGTCGGTTTGAGTGATGGTTCCTATCGACGCCGTCTTCATAGTTTCTGACGGCTTTGGTATTGAAGAGGCGAGAAGAAGCAGCCACCGGACGAACGGCTCTTAAAGAGCGAGGTACGACGGTGGAAGAGAGAAGTCTCCTGAGAGCTAGAGATGATGATGCCATTTTTGGAAATAGAAGCTAGAAGAATATAAAAAGTTGTTAGAGAAGGGTTTATATAGTAAGGAGAAGAAGAAGGTGCTGAAGAGTGGAGAGTACGTAGCTTTTTTTCTATTTTACGAAAAAAGAAGCAGTGATGTTCCATTTTCTCTAACGGCCCATCACTTTTGGGCCCAGATTTGTGAATTTATCTTCGGTTTATTTAAGTTCGGTTTTGTGTAGATTGAAGATTTGTAGTACCGACTGGAAACCGAATTTCAAGTCGGTTAGATCGATTTGGTTCAGTTTCATCTTCAGTGTCTCTGCGAGATCAGAGGATCTTCTCTTCAAAGTTGTAGAGAGTCTGAGGGTAATCATCAGGTGATCTCCGATCAGGATGATGCTGGATCTAGGTCCATTCTCGGATGAGAAGTTCGATGCGAAGCGTTGGGTTAACTCGTCGTGCCAAGCGCGTCACCCGCAGGACTCGCTCGAGAAACATCTTGTGGATCTGGAAATGAAGCTCCAGATTGCCTCCGAGGAGATCGGAGCTTCTCTTGAAGAGCAGAGCGGAGGCGCTCTCCTCCGTGTTCCTCGCGCTACACGCGACGTGTTGCGTCTCCGAGATGATGCGGTGTCTCTGCGTGGTTCTGTTGCTGGAATCCTCCAGAAGCTCAAGAAGGTACGCATTGTGCTGATTGTTTGGATTCTTTGATCCTGCACAACTTCTGCTTTCGTTTGGAAATTGAATCTGGGCTTTTGTTAGGTCACAAAATTATATGCATTAATCATGGGCAGTGTCATTAAATTACATCATAAATCCCTGCACATGATCTGATTCAGCCAGAATTATGTGCATTTGAGTTGGACAATCTAGTGGATTTTAGGTGTTCTTTAAACTGTGGTATTGTATTTCTTTTTCAGCAGAGTTTTGCAATCCGTGTTCTGAAATTGGTAATTGCAGGCAGAAGGTTCTTCAGCAGAGTGTATAGCTACCCTTGCTAGAGTGGACAATGTCAAACAAAGAATGGAGGCTGCCTACAAAACACTACAGGTCAGTATGCATAGTAATCTTTTGAATCATCATGTGGACACTTAGGCATATCTCCCATTGATTCTCTTCTTTCTTGTATATGGACAGGATGCTGCTGGGTTAACTCAGTTAAGCTCGACAGTTGAGGATGTTTTTGCTAGTGGCGATCTTCCTCGTGCTGCAGAAACTCTTGCCAGCATGAGAAATTGCTTGTCTGCCGTTGGAGAGGTAGTTTAATATCAGCTTCAGTACTGTATGGATTTAAGTCTTTTGTCGTCGTCACTTTAACTCTAATTTTGATCAACAGGTTGCAGAATTTGCTAATGTTAGAAAGCAACTAGAGGTCTTGGAAGATAGGCTGGAGGCGATGGTGCAGCCACGTCTTACTGATGCATTAACATATCACAAGGTTTGAACCCATATATCTGGAAAACCTAACTAATTTAGGTTGTGGTCTGTTGCTATTATTGGGCTGAAAAGCCTTTCACCAAATTTGGCAGGTTGATGTCGCCCAAGATTTGCGAGGAATTCTCATCCGGATTGGGAGATTCAAGTCTCTGGAGTTGCAATATTCAAAAGTCCGTCTAAAGCTAATTAAACAACTCTGGGAGGATTTTGACACAAAGCAAAGGGCAAACAAGCTTGCCAGTGATAGAAGTGAAAGTCAATGGTTGTCTAGCGATGAGTTGACTATCTCAGACATCTTGAGCAGGAGTGGAAATGGTAAATGTCTACATTTTTTTACAGTAACTGTATATATTTACCGGGCCCTTCCAGTGACTGTATGTCAGACCTTTATACCCAATCATGTGATTGCAGCTTAAGTATCAATCACTGTAGTACGTTTTTGCTTTCATGATTGTTCAGGTGTATGGTTGCCTTCCCTGATGACTACATGACTCTCGTCCCAAAGCTGTTGGTTGAGACCATGGGAGTACTGGGGGCTAGTTTTGTTTCTCGTGTTAACCTTGCAACAGGAGATGCTGTTCCTGAAACAAAAGCACTCGCCAAAGGTTAGATATGATGTCAGTACAGTTTGATTATTAGGTTTCCTTCTTTGTCTAGTCCTATTACCCAGCTGGATTGGGATTGCGTTGCTTCTTTGGTGGTTCTACTCTACCATCCTCATGCTTTGATAGATAAATCTAAAAGTATCAGTTTTACATGATCTAAAAATTTTGGCTGTTCTTGTTAAGAATGTAATTTTTGTGCATAGGGGCAAATTTTATGAATCTGTCAATATGCAAGATAGAGTTGCAGGAAATCTTCATATTAAAAACTTATTTGTAACATTTTTTCATTTAGTGACTGAAAATTTTCCAGACAATTAACGATTATTTTCATTTGTCTTATATCTATATTTTGTGTATTTAGGAGAATATTGACAATTCTGATGTTTTCCTTGAACAGGTGTGATGGATCTTTTATCTGGAGACTTGCCCAAGGGTATTAATATTCAGACTAAACATCTTGAGGCTCTGATTGAACTGCACAACATAACTGGTTCCTTTGCAAGAAATATTCAGCACCTGTTTGCCGAATCTGAACTTAGGGTCTTAATAGATACGCTGAAGGCCGTTTACTCACCCTTTGAATCGTTTAAGCAAAAGTAAGTTTTCAAGCTGTGTACTTCTATATCCCTCATGTCTTTTATCCATTTCTAGGATTTATGAATTGTCTCATTTGGGTATGTGGTTCTTCAAGGCTGTTTGTGACATAAGAGTTGATCATCCTTTAGGTATGGGAAGATGGAACGTGCTATTTTATCCTCTGAGATTGCAGTGGTGGATCTTAGAGGGGCTGTTACTCGTGGAGTTGGGGCTCAAGGAATCGAACTCAGCGAAACAGTACGTAGGATGGAAGAGTCTATTCCCCGAGTTGTTGTTCTTCTTGAAGCTGCGGTTGAAAGGTGTATCGGCTTCACTGGCGGCTCAGAGGCAGACGAGCTGATACTTGCATTAGATGACATAATGTTGCAATATATCTCTATGCTTCAAGAAACACTCAAATCTTTGAGAGTTGTGTGTGGAGTGGATGGTACCGGTGATGGAGTTGGCTCTAAGAAAGAGGCAAGTGCAGAGAAAAGGGAGAGTTCTCGCAAGATGGATTTGACTTCAAATGAGGAATGGTCCATTGTCCAGGGAGCACTACAAATTCTTACTGTAGCTGATTGTCTCACGAGCAGGTCTTCTGTCTTTGAAGCATCTTTGAGAGCCACTCTAGCTAGACTAAACTCCAGCTTGTCTATTTCATTATTTGGCACAAATTTGGATCAAAACCTATCACATTTGAAAAGTGAACAAACTGCTGGAGATTTGTCTATGGCTGGACGAGCGTCCCTGGATGTGGCAGCTATTCGGTTGGTTGATGTTCCGGAGAAGGCTCACAAACTGTTGAACCTGTTGGAGCAGGTACTGAAAAACTGTAGTCTTGATTTACAAAGTTTCGGGATTAACTATACAATATTTTATGCGTATCGTTTCCTTTTTCCCTTGATTTGTTGCAGTCTAAAGATCCACGGTTCCATGCACTGCCTTTGGCGTCTCAGAGAGTTGCTGCATTTGCCGACACAGTCAACGAACTTGTCTATGACGTCCTTATATCAAAAGTCAGGCAACGCCTCGGGGAAGTATCTCGCCTACCTATCTGGTCTTCCGTCGAGGAACAAACTGCTTTTCCTCTACCAAACTTCAGCTCATACCCTCAGTCATATGTTACAAGTGTAGGAGAATATCTTCTTACTTTGCCTCAGCAGCTTGAGCCTCTAGCTGAAGGAATCTCAACAAATGGCGATGCAAACAACGAGGATGCCCAATTCTTTGCAACCGAGTGGATGTTCAAGGTAAGTCTAATTGAGCTTTAATAAACCTCGAACGCAATAAACTAAGATCTTAATCACTGAATTAAAATACAGGTAGCAGAAGGCGCAACCGCTCTGTACATGGACCAACTGAGAGGAATCCAATACATTTCAGACCGAGGAGCACAGCAACTCTCTGTGGATATAGAGTATTTGAGCAATGTGCTTTCGGCGTTGTCCATGCCAATTCCGCCTGTTCTTGCGACTTTTCAGACATGTTTGGCTACACCAAGAGATCAGCTCAAAGATGTGATGAAATCAGAAGCTGGTAGTGAACTCGATTTCCCTACAGCGAATCTTGTCTGTAAGATGCGTCGTATCAGTTTCGATTAGTCTCAAATCTTTCTTTTGATTTTGGGGGTCCAAACCAATGTACTTTGGTGTCTATGAGACTTTGCTAACAAATGGGTTCGGCCATTGTCGTATTGTATTACACATTGTGAAAATTTTGATGCAATAGAAGAAGACAAGTTTCATAATTTGTAGCAAATGCTTTCTTAGTAATGTAATGAAGCTATAAAACTTTTAGAGGGATCTCATGAATTGAGAAGATAGCTTTCTAAACATTGGTTTGTGTATTTTGATGGACATTTAAAGATTTAAATGTTATGAAAATTCTATTGTTATTCAATTAAGATTTTCCAAAACTTTATTAACGGTTAGTGTTATTAGTTTATGTATTTGTAAAAAGTAATCAAAAATCTTTATAAATCTAGAGGTATTGGATCCATGATTTTATAAAGTCAATAAAAGTCTTAGGGGGTGTTATTGGTTTGTGTATTTAGATGGAGTTTTAAAGATTTAAATGTTATGAAGATTCTATTGTTATTCATTTAAGATTTTTCAAAACTCTATTAAAGTTTGGTGTTATTAGTTTATGTATTTGTAAAAAGTAATCTAAAATCTTTATAAATCTAGAGGTATTGGATTCATGATTTTATAAAGTCAATAAAAATCTTGTGTTATTCAAATAACATGAAAGTAATTCATTTTGTCATTGAATTAAAATATTGTGTTATTGGTTTATTGATTCTAAACATTTTGCTTCACAAAATCTAATAATCAAAAGTATTGTACCTAGTGAGAGATTTCAAAGTATTCTCCTAGGATTTTTTTATGGAATCATTTTACTGTTCTTGTCATTGTCACCAAATCCGAGACTTCTATGTTATCTTCTTCCCCAATATGAAGTCATCGTTTAAATGATAATCTTAAGAAGTCACCGCTTAAACATAAGAAGCCATCGTTTACAGTATGAATGCTTAAACCATGGTTTCATTATTCTCTCTCTCACACTCATCAAAGACAGCAAATCAATTAATAAAAAATTATTTTGGGAAAATAATAAAAGAAACATCATACGAGAACTATTTTTCTAAGCAAAAGAAGATTCAAAGAAGCACTAATGAAATTTTTTTGCTAAAAAGCTCGTATTCCTCAGAATTGACGTAGTAATTGAACAATTTTATAGAAGATGAAAAAAACAATTTTGGAGTATTTACATAAAAGTTTGAGATACTTTGGAGATATTTTAGAAAAAGATGTCTTGATGACTCTATAATTTGAGAAATAATCTATAAAAGTTTGAGATATTTTGAGATACTCTTTTCTAATCTTTGAAAATATTATGCAGTATTTTGGAGATACTCTTTTGTAATCTTTTAAAATCTTTTAAAGTAGTTACTTTTCACAATTTTTAAAGTCATCAAAACTCCATCTAAATACACAAACCAATAACACCCCCTTAAGTTATTCAAATAATATGAAAGTAACTTATTTTATTATTGAATTAAAATATTGTGTTATTGGTTTATTGATTTTACACATTTTATTTTACAAAATATAATCAAAAGTGTATTCTCAAATAATTCTGTTAGGACTATTACTATCTCCATGGTAACAAAACATCAGCTGGTTACGTTGTCTGTTCAATCGCAGTGACTTCCTATCTCTCTGACTCTTTCATTACGTTGTCGTAGAACCACGACCTTGGTCACTCGTCTATATATCATCATAGTGTCTCATACATCTGATTTTTCTTTTATCTGAAAATACATAAGAAAGCACTTTCTTGTCCACAACTTTTTTTTATTAAAGTAAACACACAAGATAATATAAATATAATCAAAATCAAACCATTTTCCAAAATCAAAGTTAGCTTTATGACGCATATGTCTAATTTATTTCAAACGAATAGTTTATTTTAAGAGAATTAAACGTTAAGTAGTATATGAGAAACAAATAATCAAAGCACCCAAACACAACAAAATATATAATATAAGAACACACAAAAGATATATTAGTGAAAGAGATTGAGAATATATGTACCTATGGTGGTCGTAGAATAATATGTGGTCGTAGTTGAGAGATTGATAATAACAGTGTATGGGGGTCGTTTAACAATTTTATATAAAATGAAAAAATCAATTTTGGAGTATTTTCATAAAAGCGGGTGACCAATAAAAAAAAATATTTCCATAAAAGTTTGAGATACTTTGAAGATATTTTGAAGAATGACTCTATACTTTGGGCAATAATCTATAAAAGTTTGAGATATTTTAGAGATACTCTTTTGAAATCTTTGAAAATATTATGCAATATTTTGGAAATACTTTTTTGCAATCTTTTAAAATCTTTTAAAATAGTTACTTTTTATAATTTTTAAAGTCATCAAAATCTATCTAAATACATAAACCAATTGTTCGAAAACTGATTCAAAATAGTTTGTAATCCACCACCATGTTCAAATTAAATTTATAAAATATCATAAAAATCCGGGATTACTGGATCTTTTAAAATTTTTCTTAAGAAGAAAATCAATCATTTGTTTTATGAGTTCATCAAAAACACTGGTAATGTTATGATGTCGTCTGAAGATATGTTGATGTTTAAATCAGATAAATTCTATATTCGTTCGAACGATATGTGATCCAATTTGATATTTATTGATAGCTTTTAAGAAGGTAACCTTGAATGATGTTATATTTTTAGTGGAAGCTTGTGTAAGTCTTTTATGTTTAGAGGGAATTTTGAAATTTTTTTTTTACCGTTCGAGATAAGAGACTATCTGTAGAGTTTAACGTTCATGATCTATGTTCCGAATCGCTTGGTGTTGAGTCGAATTCTCCAGCCGCGTCGCATTTGATTGGTGAGATTCGATGATAATATTTGTAACTTAGATGGTGAAACTAGTTCAAGACATGGAAACATGCGGATCTATTAGGTTAGGCGGGGCTAACAACAATGATGATTTTCGTGAGAAAACATTTAATGTGTGTGATGATCATCTTACTATTTGTATAACAACTCCAAACGCTGTACGATGGTGTTGACACGAGAGAGGGTCACACACAAAAAGACTCCGTTTAACCAAATGTTCAAATATGAGAGATGGTTGATACCTAATGAATGAAAATTATTTTGGGAAATTGTAATTTAATTAACGAACATACGCATTTCTACCAAAACGAACATAGATTTTTTAGTTAGCCAAAAAAACACACGAATTTGTTTTGATTTCATCAATTTTAATTATGACTAAGTAATTCTCGCGTTATACGTGGGATAAGATATGTATAATATTTTGTAGAAAATTAATAAATTAAATAAACATTTCTAAATATTTCAATAGTGTATTATTGTATAAATAATTGAAATCTAAAGTTAAGGTTTTTACATATTTAAGTTACTAATTAATTATTTAGTTAAAACAATATCTTTTAAAATAAAAATTTTACAATCAAATTTAGGAAAAAATAAAACCATCAATAATTTTATGGAAAATTTACTTACTCGACTTTCCATAAATAAATAAAACTAATTTAGGAAATATTATAATCTTTAAAATAAAGACAGTTTATATATGATTGATCTAATGACATATTATGTAATTAGTCTAGTAATTAATATCCTATAAAATATATTTTCTGATAATCATTCTGGTGACGACACGTCAGCATAACAATATTGTAATATTTCATGTTAACATAAGGTTATTTTGTTAAAATGATTCTCAATTAATATATAGGGGATATTAGACTATCTTATCTGCCGTTTAATTAATTTTAAACAACCGTTACTTTGTCGAAGCGACGTCGTTTTCATGCGCCGAGAATTAGAACAAAATCATGTTTTCTCCTTCCCAAATCACTAATTTCCATTTGATTTCATTTCCTCTCTTCTCCGTAAGTTTGTTATTAAAATAACCGTTTTTCCAAATTACTTTCAATATATATATTTTTTATTTAACATAATATTCCTATGATTTTTTTTTTGTTAACGATTTATATATCTCCTATGATTTCTTTATTTATTAAAAACTTTTTATCAAATTTAAAAATTTCTATTTAGATCTTACTATGTGTTTTTTTCCTTATTAGATTTCAAACATTTTTAAAAGTATTTGAAAGTCTTACTATGTTATTTTTTCATTCATTTTTGACTAATTTTTTGTGCTTTAATTTATTTTGGTAAGTTTATATTAGCCCTGGGCGTTCGGAGTCCCGTTCGGGTTCGGGTCGGGTCCATTCGGGTTTCGGGTTTTTGGATTTAGGGGTTGAAGACCCATTCGGTGATTTAAAAAAATCGGGTCGGGTTCAGTTTGGTTCTTTGCGGGTTCGGGTCGGTATATACTTAATATTGATTAGATATTTTTGAGTATTCGGTTCCTAGTTCGGGTTCGGGTATTTTTATCTAAATGTATCCAAATCTACTCGAATTACTCAAAAATATCCGAAATACTTGAAAAAAACTAAAACATCGGTTAGTTTTAACCCAAATCTACCCGAATTACCCAAAAATAACCAAAATATCCGAAGAAAACGAAAACATTGGATATTTTTATCCTAATCTATCCAAAAATACCCCAAAACCCCAATATATCTAATATATTTTTATATATATTCAATTTATATACGGGTATTTTTGGGTACCCACGGATTTTGGATTCGGTTTGGATTCGGTTCGGATTTTTTGGGTCGGATTCGGATCGGGTTTTCGGGTCCGGTTATTCCAGGCTAGTTTATATTTTATTAGAAGCAAAATATATATGAATTAAATGAATATTGAAAGTTAAAATATATATGAACTAATTATATAATACAGTTTACGATAGACGCCCTTTTGTTCGTGGCGAACGAAACCCTAATCATCACTCCTCCTCAACTTTTGTTCGTCATCCTCTCCAATTTGATTCTGCAATTGCCTTATTCTCTCTCTGGATTCAGTTCGATTTCTTCATAATCCGCCATGGATGCTCAGCGAGCTCTGTTGGACGAACTTATGGGCGCAGGTGAATAATCGAAGAGCAAAATCTAGTTTCAGTTTTATCTCTGAAATTGAGCTATCCAAAGCTTTAATTTTTGTTTTCATGTGAAGAATTTGGTGAATTTTTGTTTAATTAGTTAATAAAGGAAACGAATTTGCTCTCGATTTTGCTTGCAGCTCGTAATCTGACAGACGAAGAGAGAAGAGGGTTTAAGGAGATTAAATGGGACGATAGAGAGGTCTGTGCATTCTATATGGTTCGATTTTGTCCTCATGACCTCTTCGTTAACACACGAAGCGATCTTGGTTAGTCAGTATTTTATCTTCGCTGTTGCTTTGTATGATGCTTGTCTTCATGTCATCTTAGCTTAATTGTTGTCCCTGGTTCTTTCAGGAGCATGCTCGAGAATTCATGATCCAAAGTTGAAAGAGAGGTGAGGCTCCATTGAGATCTTCATTATGTTGATCTGATATATTACAAATCTGAATCGATTCGTGTGAGATAAATATGCCTCATTTGAATAAGCAATTGCCCAAATAAACCATTTACTGTAGTACTCTACTCCTAAAAGCATTTGTGGCTATCTTGCATGTTTATGTCCATCAATGTTATACGTAGAGGTAAAATTAGGCCTACCTGAGAGCGCCATTTTACGCATTTATATCAATGAGTTTTGTTTTTTTTTTCTGTTTCAGCTTCGAAAACTCTCCAAGGCATGATTCCTATGTGCCTAAATTCGAGGCTGAGCTTGCACAGTTTTGTGAGAAGTTGGTGCGTAATGCTTGTCACTTCTATTATTTTTTTCCATAAGAATCGAGTCTTCTGTACGCTAAGATTGGAATTGGTCACAGGTGAATGATCTTGATAGGAAGGTCAGACGTGGACGAGAACGCCTTGCACAAGATGTTGAACCGCCTCCACCACCTTCTCTATCTGCAGAAAAAGCTGAACAATTGTCTGTTTTGGAGGAAAAAATTAAGAACCTTTTGGAACAAGTGGAAGCACTTGGTGAAGAAGGCAAAGTGGATGAAGCTGAAGCGCTAATGAGGAAGGTACTATTTGTTTACCATGCTGTTGAGTTCTAAAGAAGCTCTAAAAAAATGAGTTTCCAAGTTTTGACATATCATACTAAATCTTGGAATATGGTGATCCGCTTGATTCCTCCCTATTTTCAGTTATACCCTATGTGACACCTTTATTATGATTAAAAATCTAGTGCACTGAGTGCTTATCTTTCGGCAACTTTGGTAGGTGGAAGCGCTTAATGCTGAGAAGACAGTGTTGTTACAACGACCAACTGACAAGGTACTCGCGATGGCACAGGAGAAGAAGATGGGACTGTGTGAGGTTTGTGGTTCATTCCTTGTGGCTAATGATGCTGTAGAAAGGACGCAGTCTCATGTCACTGGAAAACAACATGTTGGCTATGGCTTGGTCCGGGAATTTCTTGCTGAACAAAAAGTAAGTCTCGAAATTAATACTTGAATCTTGTTTCATTTAAGCTGTAATTTTGGAAGATGGGGATAGTGATACTTTTTTTTTCTTTCTTTTCCAGGCTGCTAAAGATAAAGGAAAGGAAGAAGAAAAGCTAGTCAGAGGAAAAGAAGCAGATGATAAGAGGAAACCGAGGGAGAAGGAAAGCGAGAGTAAGAGGAGTGGGTCTAGTGATAGAGAAAGATACCGTGATCGGGATCGGGACAGAGATGGTGACAGACACAGAGACCGTGGTAGGGATCATAGAAAGCCTTATGACAGGAGATCGAGGAGTGGGAGAGAGGGTCGTGATCGAAGCAGGTCACGATCTCCTCATGGAAGGTCAGGTCACAGAAGAGTGTCAAGAAGCCCCATTCGCCAGTACTAGTTTGAGACCCTCATGGAAGGTCTGGCCACAGAAGGGTGTAGAAAATCCCATTTGCCACCACTAGTTTGAGATAATGTGTTGTCGCTATGTCTTGGGGCCAGGAACTTTGCAAATTAATGAGGTAGACATTGTGACATCCCCCTTAGTTTCATGAGCATGTGTTTTGCTATTTTTTTGGAACTTCCTTGTCAAAATTTATGGATAAAAATTGTCTTTCTACCGGTTCACAGCTATTCTAAGAGTTTGAGACCTTACCCCTTCGTCGGTTATTTGTTAAGAGGTCAAAAGCGTTGAGGTAGGTATAACCATATAACCTTTTACATTTTCATTGTATTTCTCGACATTTGGGTTGCTATAGCCTCTTTATTTTCTTGGTTGGTACCCGTTTCTAGTTTGATATACTTTTCTGATTGAAAGACTACAGAATCGGGAATATTGGGCTTGAATGACACAGATACTATTTGAGGTAACAAATATATGACAGAAGTCATCCTTACTAGAAGTTGGGTTCAGTTTTGAGTTTGAATTTTGTTTATTTTCTTCGAGTTCTCTATCTACACTTAGGTTTATACGCAGGAGGAATAATAATCTTTGGCTTTGGGGTTAGGTATAACTGTTGCATTTCTTGGAATCTTTGCTTGCAAAAAAGCCTTCAATAAAGGAATCTCTACGAACCCAGGAAACACATTGGATGGGTCGGCATGATATTTGATTTGTATCGGGTAAACTCCCACCGCTGTTTATGAACTTTTGATAATCTTTGCCAAATTCCAGTGGTGGGGGATTGTAATAAAACAGTAGGTAAGAAATTCTCTGGTGGAAGCAAGAACAGTTATTGGTGGTCTGTTTTGAGGTTCCAAGAACAGGCCTACCTCAAAGCTGGTGGGCCTTTTTGTAAACCTGGCTAGCCATTCATTTAAACTAAATATTACAATGTGTTTTTCTTTTCTGATTTCTCTATATTTGATTCAATTAAAACCTCAGCTTGTGAAACCCTTGTTTTGGGCTTCCTGGTTTTGTAGCTACATAAGCTTCTTATATTTGGCAAACTCGTAAGACTGGATCTGGAAGTGTGTGATGAACGACTTTGTCTGTTAACCTATTACAATCTCTGGTTAAGTCCAACGAAATTTTGTGAAAGAAAAATGACAGAACGTGATAATATTGTTGGTAGAGTTGAAGAGCGTCCAAACCTATGAAATATTAGACGATTTTGTTGGAATCAGATTTAAAAAATCACGTTTTTATAGCCCAAGTTTCTAATGCATAGAAACACCGCTTCCTTTCATTCGCATGGTCTCACTTTTAGGTAGACAACCTGAAACATTCTATACATCGTACATGATACAATCCCGCCTCCCATTTGTTCTTCTGAAAGCCATCATGCCTGATACTGTTTTAGATTCATTCTCGCATCCCCATCAATCAACTATTACACAAAAAAATATGCGGGAAAATATTTGTTTTTTTGGCTAAACGAGGCGCCTCACTACTTCAACCCAAAATATTTCACCAAATCTATGTTCTAATTATAATAAAAATAAATAAAACCCAAACCCAAAAAAATATGGCATGATCGCACAAGCTCCAACCCAAAAAATTTCATCAAATCTGTTTTTTCTTTATCCATCCAGTTCCACTGCCTAATTGTTGAAAGGTGTAAAAACTATATGTATTTTCCTTTTGTTTATATTTAAATAATGCGTATGTAAAACTGAAAATGATTTTCTTTGTCAAAAACATACAATAGAAGGCATTAGGCCGGGTGGTGAGACAACCACAATACTAATACAAACAACTAGGCTACATTTTCTAGAAGAGCTAAAAATTGTTTTATCTTACAAAATCAATGAATGCATAATGTAAACGGAAACAATCGAAGTTAAGACAATGGAGTGTTTGCAGTTTTGGAATTTTAGTTTTTGAAAAACCTTCTTTTTTGTCCCCCCTTCTTATTACGTAGCTTCCTCAATTTTTTCATCGTGATTTTTTTCTCTTTTATAATACTCCCTCTGTTTTTTAAAGAGTATCATTCTAACATTTGGCACTCAAATTAAGAAATAATATTAAAGTTCTATTATACCCCTTAACTATTCATTTAATTACAATTATTTATTTCACACAAAATCTTTTTCATCATTTTGATTGAGGACAAAAAAGTAATTTTTGTTAAAAATTGCATTGATATACTAAACTGACATTCTTTTGTTACAAAATTTAAGTGTCAAAATGACACTCTTTAAAAAACAGAGGGAGTATATATTATCCATAAAATGTTCATTTCTCTCTTAGAGTAAAGTAGACAAAAAAATCATATCTATTTGTTTAAACATCTCCATATATTGAACTATTAGATTTTTTTCCTGCATCTACAATAATTTTCTTAAATTAATTTACCTTATAAAAAGTATTAATTTAGTAATTTTCAACATATAAATATATATAAAATCCAAAAAAAAGATAATCATATAAAATCAAATTATACAAATATATTAAGAAATTTAATGCTGTTTGAATGATATATTTTTTTTTGGATTTTAGATTTATTTTTGACATGTCGAAAATTACTAAATTAATACATAATGTTTTATAAAGTATACCAAACGGCACCGCTTTTGTTTAGATGTAACTTAATGAGTTGGGTTGGGTGAGTCAACGGGGGGAAAGAAGAGTAAAGAAGACCAAATTAGTCTTAAGTCGTTTGGTAACAGTTTGGTTAAAAGCACGGAAACAGTCCTTTTTAAAGTTTCAAGATCCTTCATATGGTTCGTCAAGATCCTTTTGTCTCTCTTTCTCTTCATTTTCAATTCGAATTTTGGCTTGATCTAATTTTTGATTCAGATGTCGGACGGAGGAGCACCGTCGAGGTATGTGAAGTTGACAAAGGAGCAAGCTCCCGTCGATGAGATTAATCCCGGCGAACTCAATCAGCCCATTGAGGTTTCTCATGTATGCCATTTCCCTCTACTGATCTTATATTTACAATTACGCATCCCAATTTTGATATCACCTGTTTATGGTTTAATCGATAATGTTAGTGAGTTGCGAAAGAGATCCGTGTTTCGTCTTCTTCAAATGATCAATTTGATTTGTGTTGTGTCAATTTGACTGAGGCAGGCTCAATTAGTGATTTTTTGTATCAATTGATTGATTTTCCAATTCCATCTATTTGGATCTGTGCTCTGATCCTGTGTGTAAACTTGTCCGCAGCTAGCTGTTCACAAATGTAACGAGTGTGGCCAACCTTTGCCTGAGAATTTTGAAGCACCTGCTGATGAGCCATGGACTACCGGAATATTCGGCTGTACTGAGGATATGAGTAGTTGTAAGTTTTATATAAAAGTTGCACAGATCTGTATAAAGCCATCATCATTTGATATATCTTACTAGGAATGAAGAGCTTAATTTCACATCTTCATTGTCATTCTTGGTAGATAGTTTCGGTTTTCTTGCCTCTGTTTTTAGTCCACTTCCATGTCTTGAACTCTCTTTACAGTTTGGCAGGGACTTTTTTGCCCAAGTGTTCTATTTGGGCGTGTGTATGAAACTCTGAGTGACGAGGAAACCTCGTGTACCAAAGCATGTATTTGCCATTCCATTGTAGTAGAAGGCGGTCTTACTGCTGCATCGATAGTTGCTTGTGTTCCCGGTATAGATCCGCATACGTCTTTTCTTATATGGGAAGGCTTGTTGTTTGTTTGGTGGATGTGTGGGATCTACACCGGAAATGTCCGCCAGACTCTACAGAGGAAATATCATCTCCAGGTAATCAAAGTTCCATAACCTGCAAATCGATAAAACAGCGAAAAGAATCTGAAAATGTGTGTTTTGTTTGTTGATGAAACAGAATTCTCCATGTGATCCGTGTATGGTGCATTGTTGCCTCCACTTTTGTGCAGTTTGCCAAGAGCACCGCGAGATGAAGAACCGTCTTTCGGATAACTTTGTGATGCCCATGACTGTTATTAACCCGCCACCGGTTCAAGAGATGAGTGCCTCTGACCACAACTCTGTCCCAGTATCACACCATAGCTCTGATCTTGAGATGAGGCCATTGTAGTCCTCAATGTTTCAACCAGATTCAAGGTTTTGTTTTGTGTCGACCTCATCCCTGAATCTACTTTATATGTAAAAACCGATTTGGTTTGTTTCAAACTCACATAGATAGATTCTGTTTTTCCATGTATAATCATGATTTATCCTTATCTCAAAATTAAGATTTTTTTACTAGTATTTAATTATCTGATTTGAATTATTCTACTAGATATGCATTATTTTTATACGTAGCTTGCTAAATTCTCTTTCTTTTGGATAAATATGAAAAAGATTTAAGAATCTTTTAAAGATCGTAACACGTTTTACATTATAATTTTATTAAAATAATAAGAAAATACCAAACTTTTTCTTATAAGTAACGAGAACTACGAAATTAGGTACGCAAGCCTCTACCCTACGTTTTTCTTTAGATATAACAAAGGACCACATCAAATCCCCAAAAGAAGATGATCGGAAAAGATGGTGGTCCCGACGGTGACTTACCTTTGTCAAAGGCGGCGGAAACACGAGTTTCTGCATCACTGCCATGTTTTCCGGCGAGTGTGGAAGGGTTACGTCGACGGAAGAGTTTAGTTGAAGCCGGAAAGAGAGATATCTTCTACGGAGAAGATGACGTGGCAGATTTGATGTTTAGAGAAGAGGAAGTGGAACAGGACACGGTCATGAGAGCTTATAGAAGTAACGAAGCCATGAAATCTATCCAAGATACCAGACGAAGTCGAACAAGGTTCTTTTGTTTTGAATGTTTTGACTTTCTCAAACTTTTTTCTCTTAGAGATCGAAACTAATAACCGTAACCAAAATATGTTTCTTGTATCTCTTTATCTTGTATTAGTTTTTTTTTTTTATTTTTTGTCAAAAGCCTAGTGGCTTTAATAATGCCTTAACACCATATAGAATAGGATTCGAGGTTTTAGAGATGACCACCATTGCGCTACTTGACTTTCACGTTATTAGTTCTGCTTGTTAGCTTTTTAATTTACCAACGAAAAGCAGAAAACCCTTGTTGAAAAAACATGGACATATGTCATCGGAGTAAAACTGTGGATGAATAACCCATGGTGACGCCCGGAAATAATATTTTTAATTTATTTATTTGTTATTGTATTAATTAATTATATTATAATTTTTTGTTGGTGTTAATGTGTAGTGTATGTTCATTGTTATTAAAGTGACTGAATTAATTGCTATTTATTCATTCAAAGTAAAAATGAACATAAGCAATGTTTTTCACAACGATATTAGGAGTAGTATTAACTTATGCCAATAGAAAAACTCCTACTTTGGGCATAATCTTATTGGACAAACTGAGAATGCGATACACCGAGCTGCTTTTGCCAGCGTAAATCTTTCGCTCTCTGTCAACACTCTCTCGATCACCTTTATGATATTTGCATCCTGCAAATCATTGTAAAAGTTGCTTCAGGTATATGTCTTGAACCAATCAGGCAGATATAACTTGGAACACTTATCGGAACACTTATCCAAACTCAAAACACCTTTGCAATCCCTTAAAAGTCACAGTTACATGCAGGGAAGATTATGGGACGTTTTGCTGTTGAACCTTGAGCATAAGCATCAACGGGAAAGGTAAAAAAAGCATGACTTATCTTCCATGTGAAAGTCCAACTTCACTTTCAAAACATGGACGCTTTTATCGGTTCTTTCCAATTTTTCTTGAAATCCCCAACCAACAAAACATCCTGCCCTATAATATAGCAACCCAAGGTGTAACTTGAAACACAAAAGTTGTAGAAGCATCGGAAGGTGCTCTTGATCACGAGTTTCATAAAGAATTGAAGCAAAGTAATAAAAACATGGGAAGCAATAGTCACCTCGTGTCCATTCCACACACAGAGCCGGTTTTGAGATATTCGGGGCCCCAAACGAAATACATAAACAATATCTAGTTTTCATATATTTAAAGTTAATTCTGAATTACGTACTTAATAAAGTAAGATAAAAAAATAAGTTACTAAACTTACGTTTAAATAAAAGTGTACAATAATATCTTTTTAAAAAGTAACAATAATTTAACGTTTTTCAAAAATAACGCAAGTATAATATTTTTGCATTGTACTCCGCAAAATCATTCATCAAACTTGTATTATCGAGATTTCTAAACAGAAGAAAAACGATAAGTCGGTAGGGTATAAGAAAGGTTCTTCCGATACTTTTCTTTTTATCATATTATTTTATATGAATAAATTTTAAAAATTTAGGATCGACACAATATTTTGATAACCATATTTTACCAAACTTCTTTCTTTCTTTCCATATCATTTTATATACATATATATATATATATAATTATATATAATTGATTTTTTTTTTTGTGGGGTCCCTAAAAATTGGGGGCCCCATTCAAATGTTTCATTCTAATGGGTTCAAGTCCGGCTCTGTCCACACAAAGGTTACAAAATGTGTTGAAGTCCCATCATGTTTGCCATCGTCCACCATTGCAATAAGATCCCATGTTGCCCAAGCAGTTGCAAGTCTGTGAAAAAATACATATAAGTCGACTGATATTTCCATCAAAATAGAAAAAGCCATCCATGGTCTGCAGGTTAATGGTCAAGACAGAGATGAGATGGATAAAAACCTCTCAGGTTTGCAAGTGTGCAATCCAGTAACGAAACTATAAGCAGCATGAAAAGAGGTATTAGTCATCCAGTGCAGATAATCAATCACACAAGTCGATGACAGGTCAAAACCAGTGGTACAAGTTTCAAAGACACGATGGTTCTTTTTAAGTAACCGTAGTAAGAGTCCTACACAAAGTGGTAGTTACATAGACTTTCAAAGCAAGAGAAACTATAATGCTACTCATCTAAAAGTTACAGCTCCCACACACATAACCAGAAAATGTCTTTGAAACTTGTTAAGAGTTTTGAACATTGATTACAGATTTGGTAGATTTTACAACAGAGTGATAATGCCCGGTGAAGAAGAAGATGATTATGAGTTTGTCTTTTTTTTTTTTTGGTCGGCAAACGATTATGAGTTTGTCTATATCAGGAATTTTTAGGGCACATGAGATGCGAGCACCTACATTACATAATATCATCTCTTCTTGAAGAATTTGCTGCCTCTCTTTCCAATTCCGGCACCTTCAAGACTAGATGAGAGATGAGACCTTGTGTCTGGTCTCCACGTTAGTTCTTTGAGAAGGGAGAACAAAGATGAGAGTGCCGCTGAAATTTCGCTGTCTTTTATGTTCTTACATGACACTACTCTCATGCTCTCAAGCTCTTCCCAATGCAGAATTACTGACTCTAAGCCGCTTGTTGTTAGGATTGAGCATCCTTCCAGAGACAGAAACCTCACCTTCCTACAAGAGACAAAATGATGATCAAAAGCCTATCTACTGCATCTCAATGTAAAACTAGCAGAAGAGTTCGATGGGAAATCTTTTCAGGGTTTGCTGGAAGTTGTAGGATTTATGTAACACAGCACACAAATCAAAGCAAAAAAGTCAATGCTCTTTGCCATTTCATATAATAGATACTTCAGTAAAATAGCATGGAATTCTGTCCTATATTAACTATACCATATGCAACATTAACACCACATTTAAGTTTCTGCATTTCACTTTCTGCTCTTTGAAGTAACCATTTATATAACAATTCATGAACTTAATCATTGAAAGGAAACATATATAGGGAAGTGGTCTAAAGCCAAGTTACCTTAAAGCTTTAGCCAAGCTGAAAGAATCATCATCCAACCCCCAACAATCCTGAATATTAACCTTAGTTACTCCATCGCACACCTTAAACAACGCTCTCATCCCCTCCTTATCATTCAAACAACACCTTTTGAGTTGCAAATTCTCCAGAGCTGGACAAGATCCCAGCAACTTTTCTGGTCCAGGACTAAAATCTATCTTTCTGCACGACGAAATTCTCAATGTCTTCAAACTTTCAAAATATGAAAGCGCAGCTATCCAACCATCATCCATTCTATGGTCACAGATAGTCAATTCCTCAAGCACTTCACAACATTGCCCAATTGCTTTAATCCCATCAAAACTACCCTCACAACCACTAAGCTCCAGCTTCACCAATCTCTTACACCCTTGTGCTAAAATCGTCAAACCTATATCAGACACTGATGAACTATACAATCCATCTACACTTCCAACCAATCTCAAAGCTCTCAGATTCTCACAAGCAGCAATACCACGCAAGAGATTATCACTACATTTATGCAACTCTAGCTCCTGCAAATCCGAACAGTCTTCAGCTAAACTCAGTAATCCCAGTTCAGTAGCATTAATCACTACAAGTTTAAGCAAATCACAGCTCCCTCTGCCTAATACCCTAATCCCTCTATCAACCATTTCGCAATGCAACAAATTCTCCTCAACAAAATCCCAATTCGACGACGAATTGGTAGATATATGAAACGAAATCGAGTTGTGACATAGCAAAATCCCCGAATTCCTCGACGGATTCAAACACGCGTTAACCAAATCAACATTCGTAAGCTTGGGAAACCTGGAAACAAGCCTCCCAGACAAGACAAAATCCCAATCAAAAACCTTCATAGTCCGTAAACGTCGTCCCTGAAGATTCAGCCATCGTTTACAGACGAGCGAAACATCGTTGTTCTGAGATTGAGGAAGCTTCTCGAGGATCTTAAGGAGGATAGTATCGGACAACGAAAGTGTTCGATCGACGTCAGAGAAATCAGAAGCTACGGATTTGAACCTGGATCGTGGTGATTGAGCTTGAATCACGGCGGAGACTACTTGCTTGAACGACGTCGTTGGATGGTTTAGCCATGAACCGGTCCGGCTCGAGCGTCTCCGTCTCAGAGGCGATTTAGGACTCGTCGGCATCTTCTCCCTAAACGACATCGTTTTCAACTTCTTCTTCTCTATTTTGATACTTCACGTTGGATCTATCTCTCTCGTTTGATTTAGCGGCGGATTACGAACTGTTCTAACGGATACATTGAAAGAGATGTTGTGGAGAAATAGAGAGAGAGAGAGAAAGAGATTTGAAATTTATTTATTTTGGGGGGTGAAAATGAAATAAAAACTTTAAAAAATGGGGTAATGGGAATCACGGTGGGATTCGAGTTGACTTTGACTAAGAATAGAGAAAGATAGTGTTGTGCACATCTCTCCACTTAAATTGTGTAAATTGGTCCACTATATTTTACTAACTAGCCTTAAACATTGAGTTATGTTAATTATTAGATTAGGATTAGCTTAATATGCGGGTTTAGGATAAGAGTAAAATATAAATTTATTTTTTCAAAAATTTAATTCGAATGATAACTACATTACATCTGTTTATTTCAAATATATATGTTCATTTTCTGTTGCTTCCGATTTTCGTCGGCTTGAATATTATGTTTATCAATTTCTCAATCGGTGTTGGAAGGTTTGCAGATTTGAAGGATAATCATATCTAACATGTGGGGATTTGTTTCGGATAACACACTAGCCATAAAACGCAATTATACAACCTAAGGAGTGATCTCGTTGGCGGAATCTTTTTTGACAAGATACATCGGATGGTTGATGATTTTAAGATCTGTGATTTTCATTCGGCTAGAGTATCGACCATTTCTATTGCTTGAGCAACTGCCAAGTATGTGACTAGAGATAAGTGGTTTCAATCCTATTTGGCATTTGGAGAGCCGGCTTGGCTTCGTGTTATTGGAAGAAGCTAGAGGATGAAGAAGATTTTGCTTTTGCATCTCCCTTTTTCTATCTTTAGATTCTTGACGTTACTTTAGTTCAATTCTATGTTTTTCTTTTTCCTTCGATATTGCATTGTACTCTGGTTTTCTAATGGAAGTTGACAAAAAAAAAAAAAAAAAGGGAAAAAGCACCATATCTGTGAAAATGGTGACAGAGATCGAGCAAGAGAGATAATTCTGGGAATGTTCTATGTATTTCTTTAACGATTTGTACAACTAATATATATAGCATAAAATACATATTCTATCTTCCTAAAATACAGAGATATGACGACTAAGAATATTTCAAGCAAATCCCGAGATTATCTCAACAATATTATGATCCGAAACGAAATAGTCGTAGAAGAGTTGAAATCCAAACTACAACGTCGTCAGAAAGAATAAGGCCTAGTGATTTTTTTATAATGTGGGCTGTCACGGATCATGTTGAAAATATCATGTGTTTGTAATTCGTTGCATTAGTTGAGAGTTTTCCAATATAACTTATATGCTACTTCTTTATTGTTGTGGTTGATTTGCGATGACTGCAACACAAGTTGTATAAAAGACTCATGCCTACAAACAGAATTATATTTTTTTCACGATTTCACAGAAAAACTCATGCCAACAAACCTTTGTGGGCTTGGAATTCCAATAAGTGAATAGAGAACCTAATAATTTGAGCTAAGATGATAGCTTTCTTCAGAGATCCAAAGTAATAACTCAAACAATTTCTTTTTCTCTTATCAATTTTTTTTTATTTTAACCTCGTTTAAAGACATGGATATACGTCATGCTAAAATTGAAATTTAGTATTGTCAACGGCATGAGTTTTATTACTGTACATAACAACAGAACATTGCCATACATAAGAGTTTGGACGTATTATTTTACAAGAGTAATGCCCGAGGGAAGAAGAAGATAACTAAGAGTTTGTCTATATCAAGAGTTTTCAAGGCACATGAGATGCGAGCACTTACACAACATAACATATGTTCAATGTAGAACACTCTTCTTGAAGAATTTGCTGCCTCTCTTTCCAATTCCGGCACCTTCGAGTCTCGATGAGAGATGAGATCTTGTGTCTGGTCTCCACGTTAGTTCTTTGAGAAGCGAGAACAAAGACGAGAGCGCGGGTGAAATTTCACTGTCTTTTATGCTCTTACATGACACTACTCTCATGCTCTCAAGTTCTTCCCAGTGCAGAATTACTGACTCTAAACCGCCTGATGTTAAGACTGAGCATCCTTCCAAAGACAGAAACCTCACCCTCCTGCAAGAGAAACAAGATGATCAAAAGCCCGCAAAGAAGACCAATGAAGCAACACGTTATTTTCCCGGAGAAGACCACTGCTCTCCGAATAGCCTTTCGAACAACAACAACAACCCATGAACTCGACAACTGAAGGGAAAACATAAGGAAGTGATCTAAAGCCAAATTACCTTAAAGCTTTAGCCAAGCTGAAAGAATCATCACTCAATCCCCAGCAATCCTGAATATTAACCTCTGTTGCTCCATCACACACTTTAAACAACGCTTTCATCCCATCCTTGTCATTCAAACAACACCTCTTGAGTTGCAAACTCTCCATAGCTGGACAAGATCTCAGCAACTTTTCTGGTCCAGGACTAGGGTCTATCTTTCTACACGACGAAATTCTAAGTGTCTTCAAACTCTCAAAGTACGAAAGCGCAGCTATCCAACCATCATCCATTCTATGGTCACAAATAGTCAGCTCATCAAGCACTTCACAGCATTGCCCAATTGCTTTAATCCCATCAAAGCTACCCTCACAACCACTAAGCTCTAGCTTCACCAAACTCTTACACCCTTGTGCTAAGAACGTTAACCCTATATCGGACACCGAGGAACTATACAATCCGTCTACGCTTCCTACCAATCTCAAAGCTCTAAGATTCTTACACGCAGCAATGCCATGCAAGAGATTATCATTACACTTGTGCAATTCTAATTCTTGCAAATCAGAACAGTCTTCAGCTAAACTCAGTAATCCCAATTCAGTAGCATTAATCACTATAAGTTTGAGCAAATCACAACTTCCTCTACCTAATACGCTAAGTCCTTTATCAATTACGTCACTGTGCAATAGATTCTCCTCAAGAAACTCCCAATTCGACGAGTCTGAAGATAAATGTAAACAAATTGACTTGTGACATAACAAAATACCCGAATTGACTGGCGGATTCATACACGCGTTGGCCAAATCGACATGCGTGAGCTTGGGGAATCTCGACACAAGCCTCCCAGACAAGACAAAATCAAAATCAAGAACCTTAAGAGTCCGTAAACGTCGTCCCTGTAGATTCAGCCAGCGTTTGCAGACGAGGGAGACATCGTTGCTCTGTAATTCAGGAAGCTTCTCGAGGATCTTGAGGAGAAGAGAATCGGATAAAGAGAGTGTTGGATCGATGTCGGAAGGTATGATTGGATTGAAAGGCTTCCCATTTTGAAAGGGTTTGATGTGATTTTGGACATGCTCACCAAATTCAGACATTTCTTGTTGCTCAGCTATATCATCTTCTTTAACTGAAATTGCGCGTCTTTATTGTCTTAACCCAGAAATAGTGAGTCTTGGATCGAGTCTTCTTTCGGTTCGGATAGTTCCGGTTTTTGGGTTATTTGGTTCTGGAAGAAAGTGGTTCTGATTTAAACCGGAAAAACAAAATTTGGTTCGGTTTGGTTCAGGTATTATAACTCTTTTTCAATAATCAGAGAGAGAAGAAATAAACTAAAATATTTCTCGTGAATTTGAGCATAAATGAGCAATCAATGAGCCTAGCTTTTCACTCAAAAGCAGAGTCCCCCATCAAAGTTTCTTGCTTTTCGTCTCTTTCCACTGTTAGATTTTCATTTTTGTTATCTCTGTTTCTTTTTCAGCTTTTTTATACTTCCTCATAGATCTCTCTCTTATTCTTATTCTTCTTCTTCTTCTTCTTCTTCTTCCAACTCTAATGGAGTCTTCTAAGCATAAACTCTGTGGTTACTTCTATCTTTTCCTCTTCTTGACTTCAGTTGCAGCTGACCCTCAAACAGAATCTCTTCTCAGCTTAAAATCTCAACTCACCGACAATTTCAACAGCTTAAAAGACTGGTTCATCGTCACTCCCGGAGTTTCCGACAAACTTGTCGCATGTTGTTCTTGGTCTGGTGTCCGATGTAACCAAAACTCAACCTCTGTTGTCTCCCTCGACCTCTCTTCCAAGAATCTCGCAGGGAATTTGCCAGGCAAGCAGTTCCTCGTCTTCACTGACCTCCTTGAACTCAACATCAGCGACAACTCGTTTTCCGGCGAGTTTCCTACTGAGATTTTCTTCAACATGACCAATCTCAGAAGCCTTGACATAAGCCGAAACAACTTCTCCGGGCGTTTCCCAAACGGTAACGGTGGTGGCTCAAGTCTCAAGAATCTGATCCTTTTTGACGCCTTGAGCAATAGCTTCTCTGGTCCATTACCGATCCATCTCTCTCAGTTAGAGAATCTCAAGGTACTCAATCTCGCTGGGAGTTACTTCACTGGCTCGATTCCAAGTCAGTACGGATCTTTCAAGAATCTCGAGTTTCTTCATCTTGGTGGGAATTTACTAAGTGGGCACATACCACCAGAGCTTGGGAATCTCACAACTCTGACTCACATGGAGATTGGATATAACTCATATCAAGGAGTGATACCTTGGCAAATAGGTTACATGAGTGAGCTCAAGTACCTCGACATTGCTGGAGCTAATCTCTCTGGCTTCTTACCAAAGCATTTCAGCAATCTTACAAAGCTTGAATCTTTGTTCCTCTTCAGGAACCATCTTTCTAGGGAAATCCCATGGGAGCTTGGACAAATCACTTCTCTTGTTAACTTAGACCTTTCAGACAACCATCTCTCTGGAACCATACCAGAAAGTTTTGCAGGTTTGAAGAATCTCAGGCTATTGAATCTTATGTACAATGAAATGAGTGGGACACTCCCTGAAATAATTGCTCAGCTACCTTCTTTGGATACTCTCTTCATATGGAACAATTACTTTTCTGGGTCACTTCCCAAAAGCTTGGGGATGAACTCAAAGCTTAGATGGGTGGACGTATCCACCAACAGTTTCCAAGGTGAAATCCCACAAGGTATTTGCTCAAGAGGTGTTCTTTTCAAGCTCATTCTTTTCTCCAATAATTTCACTGGAACTCTATCTCCATCTCTCTCCAATTGTTCAACGCTTGTTCGTATCCGGCTTGAAGATAATTCATTCTCAGGTGTGATCCCTTTTAGCTTTAGCCAGCTTCCTGATATCTCATACATAGACCTCTCTAGAAACAAACTCACAGGAGGCATTCCTTTAGATATATCCAAAGCTAAAAAACTTGACTACTTCAATATCTCCAATAACCCTGAGCTAGGAGGCAAACTTCCACCGCAGATTTGGTCTGCGCCTCGTCTTCAGAACTTCTCTGCATCATCCTGCAATATCTCTGGTGGTCTCCCTGAGTTTGCATCATGCAAATTAATCATTGTTATTGAATTGAGCAATAACAATATATCAGGGATGTTAACACAAACTGTTTCCACTTGTGGCTCTCTTCAGAAGATGGATTTAGCTGGAAACAGCATGACAGGTGGGATTCCTGAGAGATTCGCAAAACTTCCACATTTGACAGTCTTGAATTTGTCACACAATAACTTGAGTGGTTCCATCCCATCTGACAAAGTGTTTCAATCAATGGGGAAACATGCATATGAAGGCAATGAAAACCTCTGTGGGCTTCCTCTGAAATCATGTTCAGCTTACAGCTCAAGGAAGCTTGTGTCTGTTCTGGTAGCTTGTCTAGTCTCTATTCTGCTAATGGTAGCTGCAACCTTGGCATTGTACTATATTCGTCAAAGAAGTCATGGTCAATGGAAGATGGTGTCTTTCGCGGGACTCCCTCATTTCACAGCAGATGATGTTTTGAGGAGCTTTGGTTCACCTGAATCTACTGAAGCAGTTCCAGCTTCAGTGAGCAAAGCAGTTCTGCCAACAGGAATAACAGTCATAGTGAGAAAAATCGAATTGCAAGACAAGAAGAAGAGTGTCGTTTTGAACGTTTTAACGCAGATGGGGAATGCAAGACACGTAAATCTGGTCAGATTGCTGGGGTTTTGTTACAACAATCATCTTGTGTATGTGTTGTATGATAATAACCTGCATACCGGGACTCTAGCTGAGAAAATGAGGACAAAGAAGAAAGACTGGGCAACTAAGAAGAGGATCATCACTGGAATTGCAAAGGGACTTTGCTTCCTTCACCATGAATGCTGCCCTGCAATTCCGCATGGAGATGTGAAGTCTACTAATGTATTATTCGATGACGATAAGATGGAGCCCTGCTTGAGTGAATTTGGGTTCAAATACATGCAACATTTGAACAAAGGCTTGGTCTCTTCAACTGCAAACTCAGGTACTTACCATGAAACACAAAATCTCTTAGCACTAGTGTATATAACTAGATATCGATCATCTGTACATCCTAACATTAGACTCTCTAAAGCAGATCAGATGAACGATGTAATAAGCGCAGAGCAGCAAAAGGACATTTACAACTTTGGACAACTTATCTTGGAAATCTTAACAAATGGTAAGCTGATGAATGCCGGCAGATTGATACAGAACAAGCCAAAGGATGTTCTTCTACGAGAAATATACACAGAAAACGAAGTGAGTTCTAGTGATTTTGAACAAGGAGAAGTTAAAAGAGTTGTTGAGGTCGCACTTCTCTGCATAAGAAGTAACCAGTCTGACCGTCCTTGCATGGAAGATGCACTCAGGATCTTGTCTGAAGCAGAGAATAGGTTTAAATAGGTAATAAGGACAATGTTAATATGCATATAGTTCCTCTTCCCCTATAGATATAGTAAAAGGAATCCTTACATATATTGTAATGTACCAAAACGTTCTCTTTCTTTCTTTTATGGACAGGTGTGACTTCTTAGTTTTTTACTGGATCCTTGTGTTATGATGTTGTCTTGTATTACTATTATACATTCAAAAAAGGTATGGTCTCTGCAGTTTTAATATTATGTATAAGTGTGCCATTTAAATGAAATGAAGATTGTAAATTCTTAGCTTTATATACAGACTTACCTGGTTTATGCAAGCACCGATTAGGAATACACATCTTGCTCAGTTGTGTATAGCCAGCAGGGACGAGGTACTCTGCCCCAGAAATGAAGTCATCGAAGCAGTTCTGCTTTTTGGCAAGTGAACCTGCTTTGTGCCATTCGTAACCATACTCTCAACTACCCCGAATGTTTGTAAAGCAGAAAACAACAACGAGATGCTTGCTAAGCACACTGCGGCTTCCATTGAAAGACAGTGTTATGCTTATATTGAACCCATCATATGCATAGAGCAAGCATGGGTGTGATCCATCTGGCTTGTTATCCTTTTTCGCCACAATAAAAATTGGTATCTATGTTCCATCCTTGTTGGGATAGAAAAGCGCTACATAGCGGAGCAAAGCCAGTTTAATATATGCAAAAGCAAAAAACTGTTACCTGTAGAATTAGTGTCAGAAGAATTTCTGTATCCTGAGGAATTTCTTTTGAATTTTGATTTATCCATTCAGATACATGTCGGATACTGATACCCACTAAATAAAAAGCATTTATAGCTGCTGCGTATTAGTGTTCAATATTTTACAATTCAACGGACACTTAACCAAACTTATTAGATTAGAAACACTGACTAACTTAGAAGGTTCTACAACTACAACAGTTCCTTTTTAATCAACACATCTACACAACTCACACTTAATACAAAAATCGTAGTACTCTTGTCTTTATTAGTTATATACCCTTCGTTTTCCCCATCTTTTTCCGGTGTCTAAACCAACCAGCCTTGAAGATGATGGAGCAGGTGATGGACCTTCTACACCAACAGACTCTGGAATGTCCAGATTCGCTTGCATTGATTGCAAAGAAGAAGCTACTAGCGACTGCTCTTGTGTATCGTCGACCTGATGCAATTCTAGCCTAGCTTTCGCAACCTGCAAGCAGTAAACAAGCAGAGTGGGATATATAAATCCTACCCTGAGATCTTACTTATTGTAATAACACAGAAGAGGGATCATTTGGTCTTCACCAATTCAATGTGATGAATGGATCTATGCGCTTCAGCAAGTCTACTCTGCAACTCATCCCATTTCTTCTTCCGGATTTCTTCGTTCTCCATCTCGTTCCCTTTCTCACCCAACTGCTGATAAAGAGCTGTATTCACCAAACTCAGAGCTTTGAACATACTTTTTAACGCAATTCTGTTTCAACAAAACTCTAATAATAACCTGTGAAGATGGATAGAACCCATAGCTGAGTTGGGATATCATAGAGTTTCTTTGCAAGTGCAAGAGAGGAACGCAGGATCTCTCTGGCTTGTATGGTGTCGTGCAAGGAAAGAGCTAAATTTCCCAGGAGGGTCAAATACTGTGCAACTAGCTGTAGGTTACCCATATGATTATGAGCGATCTGCAAACCCTTGGCAAGACGGTTTCTGCATTGATATCATACGTTACATTGGAGCATAAATCATATCTTGACATACTATGAATTTAGTCATTATTCTTGATAAAGTTCTTTTTCTTCCTATGAACATATGAACATAGATAAGGCACATCATCCTGCTCTCATATGGTTTTGTATAATCATTATCATTGAAGACAAAAAAAGGTAGGGGTCTCAACAGCTGCGACAAGAACCAATGCGCAAGTATATTTAAAAGCAAACCACCTTTGACAAACTGAGAAACAAGCACATACCTTGCTTCCTGTAGGTCTTGTTGCTTCATCAAGAGGAGGCCGTAAGCAAATAGAATACTAGCTTCCTCTCGAACACCAGATAGTGAATTTGTCATTCCATTCAGTGGTCCAATTAAATCAAGAGCCTAAAGACAAATCAGAGGATTCAAAGCAGCCTTCTTAAGCTCCGGCAATAAAGCAAAGCAAGTATAAACATCCAATTAACTGTATGAAAATGTCAAACCTTAGATGATGATTCAGCATCTCCAATAGTAAGGTAAGAAACAGCTGCAAAAGCTTGACACGAAGCTTGCATTGATTTACTCTCTGTCAGCTGAAATAACATGTCATATGTGAAATCACCATGGGCAGCAAAAAGGAAAATATGTTGACCTATATTAAATAGGCACATAAGACACCTCATTCCAAAACTAAGCATATATCTATCATATACATGAGGTTATAAATTTTACCTTGGTCGCTTCAATACAATGGAAAGCAGCTTCATTGTAGCAACCAACAGAATGAGAATATTGCCCCCTGAGCATCTCAATCACACACTCAGAAGCTTGTAAAATCGTTGGAAATCGAGTAAACCAATTTTTCATCTCAACCAAAGCCTGCACAAACGATATTTAGTGTCAAAATTTTCCTTCAATAAAGCATGATGCTAGAGAAGACAGCTAATAGGACTTAATTTGAGGGGAACTCGATCGATTATGCATTCAGAGATGGTTAACTCAGATAAATAAGCAGGCTCTATATCACAGTGGCGTGGTGAAGGGTGACAACAACAAATATAGGAAAAAGAACTGATGATCTACCTCTTCTGCTTCGACATAATCAGACCTTGTAAGTTCCAAAGCCACTTTATTCTCAAGGAACTGCATCTGTAACATAAGAAAAATCCTAGACATCCAGATAGCTGTGTACCGCAAATCAGCTTCTGCCGAGAGAGAGGAACAAGAAGAAAGAAAATGTGAGCTTCAACATTAAGAATTGTTGCTTCAACTAAGTGTAGTTACAACAGAGAAGTAGATTGAACCTCTAACTTCGTCAGTAATTCCAAGCTTGATCAGTTCATCTGCATAAAACATAGCAAATGCACAACATGTCATGCCATGAGATGGAATCCCCTAATCTTTTTAGTTGCGTTCCTACGAAGCAGATGGCTAATTTCCTCATAGAAGCCACATGTACTAAGTAAGAGAATGGATCACTTATTACACTGATTCAATTCTGAGGCAAAGTGGGTTTTCTGGTGATTTCAGTGAAACAAGAGAAAAGAAAAGAGAGTATCTAGTGCAGATAAAATGCAATAGTAGGAAGTGAATTAAGAGATAAAGTGAACTTCAAGTGATAAGGATAATCGAACAACCTTGAATGATCTGCAATCCAGACTTGATACGTTTTGAACACTCTTTAAAGAGTCCCTTTGGACGTCCCGATATGACAACCATAAGATGGACCAAAGCATAGATGGCATTTTTTGGTAGCCACTCTCCATCAATTGGAGATGGTGAAAGCAGTAGCCTCTCTGTCCATCCACGATCTGTGTTGCCAAAGTATGCGGGCTCAAGAGAGTTATCAGTGGTAGAAGATGGAGATAATGCGTTTACAAGATCTTGAAGCTGCGATTTTCTTGTGGAGAGGGCCGATCTTTCTCTGGAGGGAAGATCGTAGCGGGAGAGACTATGATTTAACGAACTGAGCTCATCCAGAAGTTGCTGAATCTCCTGCATTTTATGCGAATGAGCATTCATGGCCTGGTCTAAGCGGTCGACATGATGCTGAGCGTTCTTATAATCACAGAGCCTGAGGCGATAGAAAACATGTAACAACTCATTGTAGAAGAACAAACCGGGGCAGCGATCAGTCTACAAATGACAGGGGAATTAGCTGACTCGGAACAAACCATGCAAGCAGAAGTTAAATGAGCAAAGAATAAATTTTGTTTGTACTGTAACATACCCTGTCTGAAGAAATGGTCTGCCAGATCTCATCGCATCGCTGAACAGCCTTTTCCACTGAATAATCATCAGTCCATTGCATGATATGAACGTGAAGCATAGAAGCTGTGAAGAACATCTGATTGCAGTACAGACTCAAATAATTAACAACAAAGATCACCTGAACCTCAAACGCTAAAACAAACAAGAGACTATCTACCTGGAGCTCAGGAAAGCATATGTGTGAAGCAGAGAGAAAACCAGACTCGAGAGCGGAGAGAGAAGAAGGGAAATCGGCTAGGATAATGAACATGTTAGCGAGCTGAGAGTTGAAATTGCAAGACCAGAGGTAGGCAGAAACATCCTGAGGGACAGAAGATGCGAGTTCAAGAGCCTTGAAGAGAAGGTTACGTTGAGGAGGGAATGAAGCAAGGAGGTGATAACAGTGGCTGAGCAAGCTATAAGTCCGGAATTTGAGATCATAGGAGGAAGGAATAGACTTAAGGAGAAGAAGAGAGCGCTCAAGATGGGACTTGGCATGGTTGACATTGTGAGAGTAACGGAGTAGAAGAGCAGAGACACGGACGCGAGACTTGACTTCAACAAGAGGAAGGAAAGATATTTGACTCTGGCAGATGGCTTCCAAGCACTTGATTGTTTTTCCGATCTCACCAAGCTTCTGGTGGTGATCCGCTAATCCCCACAGCCCTTCTGCCACTGCAGCACCTTCCATAGCTTTCTGCCACTGAACGAGAGAGAAGCCAAAGATAAAATTCATAAGAATCAATAAATCCAAAACATGCCAAGACTTCTGCAAAAGAAAGTATCACATAACAATGATCAGAAATCCTTAGCTATTGAAAACGTATAAAGGAATTGATACAATTAAACTAAGATTTCAGCAGAATTTGGACAAGGTCAATATGAGATTATATCACAATGGTTATGGAAATAGAAACAATGTCGAAAAACTATAAATTCGACCAAATTTACACAAACTCATGAAAACTACAAAATCAACAAAATTTCTTCATGGAATGGTCTATAGTGTGACACTTGAAATGATGGAAAAAATCACAAAGACCAAAGATCAATTAAAAATTCCAACAGTCACCTGAAAAAAGCTCCTTTAACACAGCCCTAGAAGCAGAGTAGAACAAAATAAAAGCAAAGGAAGTCAACTGTGCCATTTCCTAGTATTCATAAAGCTGGATCTTGTTTGTAATCAATAAGAAAAATGATATACATCGGCAGAAAGAGATAGAGAGAGTGCCAGTCTTTAACAGTACTTGAGTGGGGTTGATGCCGTCTTTTGAAAAGCCAAACACTAAGTAGCAGAGCCCCAACCACAAGAGAGAGCTAAAATGCAAATGCTCACACAGTTTCGGCGCTTGAAACACAAACAGAAGAATTAGCTCCCATGTCACTACTTTAAGGAGATAAAGTTTTCTACTTTGTTCATTATCAATTGACCAAAAACCCTTTCAGGAGTTTCATCGAACAATAGATATGCACAACAAGACCCAATCCCTTAACTAAAGCTAAACGATAAACTTTTTGCATCATAACTCAAATTGATCCGAACCCTAAACCCTTTCGAAAGACCCAGTAAACACACATACCACGTTCTCGGTGAATTGGGTCAGAAGAAGTGTGGCTTGCCGAGATCCTGGGTTCGAATAGGTTTTGCTATCGGAATCTTGGGCTCGTCCACTTTTTGGTTGACCAGTGTTCTTGTTTGACTTCAGTTTGGGCAAGTAAGCCTATTCGCTTCTACAATCGAAACACGGCAAAAATCTGTACTTTGATTGCTGCGTGACTTGAGCTCTTTGGTCCGGAGACAGTGGAAGACGACAAAGCTCTCACCTTTCTTCTCTCGGCGATCGAAAAATTCACTCTCTTTCCTCAACAGATCCGACCCGTTATGAAGGTATCCAGACCCGTTGATATTGATTCATCCCATAATCGGATTCCCAAATTTCCTCGCTTAGATTGGCCCATTTAGGCCCGTTTACAGTTTTTTTTTCTTCTTAATTATCTTTTTTAACATCTTACATTATATTTGATTTTTCTTAAAATTATTTTTAATCAACATCTTACAGGTTAATAATATACATTGAGAGATATCGTTGATGGCCCCTCAATTGTCACAAATTTACAAACAATGGTTAATCTAGAGAAGAGTTTTCATAATACAAATGTATAAATGTAAATGGACTGAATGATCTAATGACTTCATATGTGAAAAATGCAATAAATTTTAAGCGAATTGTTTCATCTGACTAAATACCCTAGAATATACTTGAATCTGATTTAATGATTTCAGAATGAACAGAATCTTTCAGCAATGGGCTTTTCGAGCAGTGTTATGTCATTCATGTAGACAATAACAATGAAGCAATTACTTATAGCAAATGCATTAACTTTTGGCACAAGTAACATGTTGAAAACAATTGACTTTCATCTCTAATTCATTCATACACACCGACACACATGTATTATTTACACATTCTGAAGAATTTCAGGATCAGAGAGAGTGTTTCGTTAAGATTTGTCACATGTTTGTTCGTAAGAAACAAAGATTTGTCGTTCAGCTTGTTAGTAACGAAGCTCTGTTTTGTGGATATACTTTTCTTAACATCAAACGCAATCACTCTTAATGGTCAATTCTTTGAATCTGTCGCACCTGTTATATAGCAATTGTCTCAATGCTTGGTGCTACTAAATTGTCAATCTTAAGTCTCACATGTTGTTTTGTTTTTTCTCATGCTTTTACCAATGATGATCGAATCTATAATGTGCAAATGTTCAGCCGTCTGTGTTGCTCTTATATTATCTCTTGGGTAATGCACTTTTTCCACGTATTAACATAATAATATTTACAAAGAGTCTGTTATGTCGTTTATTTTGTTTATTTGCATAGTTATAAATTTATAATTGATGTAAATTAGTTTCACATCATTTATATAAGTGATTTTTGAAGTGGTGATGCAATTATTTTGCATCGGTTGCAATAAATATTTGCATCGATTATTGTAATTGATTTTACATATGCATCTGTTGCAAAAAATGATGATAATTTTGCATCAGTTAACATAAATGAGCTTACTATTTGTTACGATTCTAACAATTGATGCTATATCATTTGTTTATAATTGATGTTAGAATTGCAACACTCGTAAACAATTGATGTAAAAAATAGTTAGTTTTCGTAAGTAAATTTTAATTACTTAAAAGATTATTAATTATATATGATAATAAGTAAATACGTTAACAAGGTCATAAATACTATAAGTATTTAATGAAATAAAATATTAAAATAATCATTTGGTGTCGATGAGATTTTTTATTCATCTAACCCATTTATAAATTTAATCTAAAATGATGACTTTGTTTTATAAAGGAGTAGTTTTCTCCTCTCAATCTTTTTGTCGATGTGGGACTTCCCTAAAAAAATGAAATTGCATCAATTACTTCCCATTACTTATTCGTAATTTTGTTAGCATCATTTCTTATATAATGTAAACTTTCAATCATTTGAACAATTGATGCTATTTTTTATTTTGCATATTTTTCTCTTAAGTGATGCAAATTAAGATAAATTAGTATCAACTTAACTTAATTGATGCCAATTAGTTATGGCATCACTTGTTGTAATTGATGTTAAGTCAAATATTTTGTATTTGTTATAAATAATAAACTTAAATTCGTATAATTTACTTTTTGATGCATTTTAATTGATGCAACACGTTTTTTTTAAGTGATTGTTAAACATATATGGGTAAAATTAAAATCTAAGATATAAGAGTTATAAATATCAAACGAGACACATGGTTTAACCTTTTCTTATATCATTCTTGCATGAAACCGCTCAGACATGTTTCCCAGTGAAGAATCAAAGAAGAGGCAAGTCAATCTCTTGAGATCAAAAGCTAGACCCAATTTTGCAAAAAGAGATTGAAGGAGGGTGTAAGGTATATATGGTTCTCTAGCAGGAGAAGATCAGTTCGAAGAGTTAAGAGGATCCAGGGAATCGTGAAAATTGGATCTCTGGGTCTGTCGATCCCTCCTGATTTGTCGCCACCAAGATCACCATAAGAACAAAACACCCATCAAAAACCATCATCTCCATCTCAGTTGAGCTATAATATTTTGTGTCACTAGATGTCTCATCAAGTATCTCCGTCTCACAGTCACTAGAGGTCACTTCAATGATCTCCATCTCAGTTGAGCTATAATATTTTGCTGTGTCAAGCCTGAAAGAGAATATAATCAGCTCACAACTGTATTTATAACTCAAGAAAGATGATCTTGTTAATATAGTGGAAACTGAAATCCAACAACCATGTAAGTCAAAAGATTACGGAACTAAAGAAAAAAAGGCATGAGCTACTTCTACAGGATGTATCGAACCGGTTAACCAAATCCTCAAATCTCGGTTCGGTTCGGTTTAGGAGGATTCGAATTTTAATCCGAAGCCTAGCGGTGGCCATTGATGAAAAACAATAATCGAAGTTGAAAAACCGTAAGAGAAAGCAAGATGATGAAGTGAGTAATCGACCTCGGTAATTATCTTATTACTAGATGATTACTTGTGTTGTGCGAGGAAAAATTGACTTGAAAATACATAAGTTGGTGGAACTAAATTTAAAAACTTCAGTATCGATATTCATTAAAATTTAGTGATAATAGTATTCATACTATATATAAGATTTTTGTCATTGTTATACTTAAAGATATAGAAACTTTATTTTTCTAATTTTCTCAAATAATCGTGGTTGAGAAATTTTTAAATATATATTAAACTGTATATATATATATATATATATTCTTATTTTATTAAATAAATTTCCAAAGTTATCACACAGTAAATTTAAAATTTTGTTTTAATATAGTTTAATCACAAAGTGTTATCAATAATTTAAGTTTCACTATTGCCTTAAAATCTAGATATTGAAATATATTATCTTGAATAATATTTTCTTTTTTTCTAAAATTCTAAAAAAACTTAAGTTTTTTTTAAATAAAAAATCATAATAAAGATATTCTAAAAGTATTTAGGAAATAAAAATATTCATAAAGATATGTTTTCCATTGTGGTTTTGTAATTATCATTTTAATTTAGAGAAATGATAAAATTTGTAAAAAAAGAAAAAAAATATATAATGGCATAACGTTTCATTCCATTGAATCATGCCTTTTATCTTCTCTTCTCTGTGACAAATACGCAAGGAAAAAAAAAAAAAGAAAGATCCCAACACCTCTTTTTCGTATGTTCTCCTTCTCCATAAGACTCAACAATTGCTTCATCATCAAGCTCGTTTTGTGCTCCTCTCTATCTCTAGTCGTCTTGCTCTTGCCACTTGCATGTAAACTGCTATGCCGTAGACTTTCTTCAGCTTACATAACTTCTAATCATTTTAAACCGGGCGCAGTTGGATAAAAAATGGTTTATCAATGAAATAGAGAGCAATAGTGTAAGATTCCGAATACAATAAGCCATATGTGACTGTAAGTCAGTAGCGAGGCTTGGGATTAGAAAAAAAAATGAGTAAAAGTATAAAACGTTTGGAACGTAAAAGATACTCATCCACATAAATGATCGTATCATTTAATAAACTCGAAAATATATCATAAAGAGTTTCTTTGTTTTTTTCGTGAAATGTTTATAATTCTTTTTTTTTTCTTTTGAGTCAGGATGTTTAGAATTTCTTAGTTCGAAAGTCAACAAATAAAGAGTCTAATAAACATTAGTAATTTTTTACAAAATTAACATTAGTCCAAATATTGATAAGTATATCTCTAAGACGAGTTAGCTAATATTTGGACATTGTTTCTCTTTCTTTAAACACAATGCTCAAAATATATTACCGGGGCATATTGTTTTTCCCTAACAATCAACGTCTTTAGGCCTACTATTTGTTTACGACAAAAAAAAAAATTAGAGCTGATTATGTTTTCATTGTATTAATTTTTTTTTGACAGCCATTGCATTAAATACTTTATCATTTTAGTAATTATATCATGTTATACTATGTGAATTGAGCTTTTTAAAAAAAAAAAAAAAAAAATCAGATTCAGCTGAATCAAAGAAAACTACACTTAAGTATAAAATATTGATACAATAGAGACATTAATGCATATGATAAACGAATTTAATGTGAATAAAGAACATAAATCACATTTCATTTTACCAAACGTTACTATTTTTGTAGTTTGTTACGCGTTCTATTCCTAATTAATCCAAGTTTTTGAAAAAAAATTGTTAAAAGAAATATAGATTTTTAAAATTTTTTATGTATTTTTTATTAGTTATTTATGATGAATTGTAAATTTTAGGAAAAATAATTGAATACTATTTGTTTAGAGTTATAAAATATTGTTAATCAAAAAATGATGCATCTGTGATGCATTCATATATTTTCTTAGCGTAAAAATTAGATTAATTAGAAAAAGAAAAGTAATTTAAATAATTTACTGGAACAAATAATTTGATTGCCTCACGTGCGTAGTCGGTCCCCACTCTAGTAGGCAGTAGTAGCTTAGTGTGTGATACATTACCCTCTCCGAGCGTGTTACACCACAGAACTTATTCGCTACAGCACATTCTATTTTCATTCACATTTTACTGCCGTCAAAAATACTGAAAGTTTGAAAACAAACCACGTGTCGTAAATCTATCGTATCACTGGGTGTACTTCATTGTAGAAGATTCCTTACAACCAAATTCCGCGAACGAACACAGTTAGAGACCGTTTGAGGGCAAATCTGTCAATTTTATGCCAACTTACAGCGAAAGCAAAATCCTCACGTGACATGCACACGTATATGAGACTCACAACACTCTCTCTCTTCTCCATATATAACGCCATTACAGATTCATTAAATGCGACATTTCAAAACTTTTTCTCTTTTTTTTCCTCCTTCCTCCTTCCTCCTTCCTCCTTCGTCTTCCTCCATAGCTCTCTGCAGATAAAAATATCTCCTGGTTAGAAAAAATTCTTCAGATATTTTCTGGGCTTATGTATTTATATTTCCGATTCCCTCTTTTCATATAATTCCAAAGGTTTTTCATGCTTTAATTTTTTTTCATTTCACTCACTTAGTTAATAATTACTTCCATCGCGTTCATGTAATCATGTTCACTGATTCAGATTTGTTTTTTTATGGTTGCTGATTTTTTTTTGAAGATCGGCGAGAGTGGAGAGGATCATCGAGAGCAAAAATCATGAGCGTAAGATCTCTCTGTCTCTCTCTCTGTAATAGCTCAGTCTCTAACACTCTCATGACGGTAGAAAATAAAAATCATCACCGCTTGATTCTGTTGCCTTTGTGTCTCCCACGCGCGTACCAGAGAGCGCGTGTGTTTTCTTGTTATACTCGCAGAGTCAACTTTTTTCAAATATATTCTCCGGTCCTTAACAGTTTCCATTTTTGATTCAACACAACAACAAAAAAAAAATAGTGAACCTCTCTGAGTTATATACTTCTTCTTCTACAGGGAACGATGTTCGTGAAACGGAATCGGATTAGAGAAATCTCCGCCGGAAAAAACTCTTCGCCATCGTCATCGACTGTGAATGGTAAAACACTGAAGCTATAGTTTCCCCGTTTTTGTTGATTTTCTCGCTTTTCTTCTAATTCCAGTTTTTTTTTCTTTGGTTTTGTTCTTCCAGTTGCAGTCGCGCATATAAGAGTTGGATCGTATTACGAAGTCGATTCTTCGATTCTTCCTCAGAGATCGCCGGAGAACCTTAAATCGATTAGAGTCGTCATGGTATTTAATGGATTCTCTGCTTTTTGTTTCACCATTAGAGACGGATCTGCTTTTTTGTTGTTCGTCTGGGTTTTCGAGTGATTTTGGCGTTTTTTTTGTTGTTGTTGCAGGTGAGCAAAATCACGGCGAGCGACGTGTCTCTCCGATACCCAAGCATGTACTCACTCCGATCGCATTTCGATTGCAGCAGGATGAACCAGAATAAACCTTTGAAGAAGAGGAGTGGTGGTGGTCTTCTTCCTCTTTTTGACGAGAGCCATGTGATGGTTTCGGAGCTAGCTGGAGATTTGCTTTACAGAAGAATCGCACCTCATGAAGTTTCTATGAACAGAAATTCGTGGAGTTTCTGGGTTTCTTCTGCTTCTTCTCGCAGGAACAAGATGATTTCTCAACCGGCGTACAATACTAGGCTCTGTCGCGCGGCTTCACCGGAGGGAAAATGTTGGTCTGAGCTGAGATCTGGAGAAATGATTAAGTGGGGGAGGAGATTGCGTGTGCAGTACAAGAGTCGGCATATTGATTGTAAGAAGAATACGGAAGGTAAGGAGAGTTCTGGAGTGAAGGAGGGAGGGGTTTGCAAAGAAGAGATTGAGGAAGAAGATGATGATGATGGGAATGAAACAGAAGAGACTAAACAGATTGCAAACGAGATGACTGATGGAAATCGTAAGAGAAAGCTGATTGAATCCAGTACTGAGAGACTCGCTCAGAGGGCTAAGGTTTATGATCAGAAGAAGGAAAATCAAATCGTGGTCTATAAGAGAAGAGCAGAGAAGAAATTCATTGACAGATGGTCTGTTGATAGGTAAAGTGAATATTTAACGAATTTGATGATCTCTGAAATTGGATTTGTCTTGGTTCATCTGATTGATTGTGGTTAATTTTGGAATTTGAAGGTACAAACTAGCTGAGAGGAACATGTTAAAAGTGATGAAGGAGAAAAATGCAGTGTTTGGCAACTCCATACTCAGGTCACAGTTAAGGTCAGAAGCAAGGAAGCTGATCGGTGACACTGGTCTTTTAGATCATATGCTTAAGCACATGGCAGGTAAGGTGGCTCCTGGAGGTGAAGATAGGTTTATGAGAAAGCACAATGCAGATGGGGCAATGGAGTATTGGTTGGAGAGTTCTGATTTGATTCACATAAGGAAAGAAGCAGGAGTTGAAGATCCTTACTGGACGCCTCCACCTGGTTGGAAGCTTGGTGACAACCCTACTCAAGATCCTGTCTGCGCCGGAGAAATCCGTGAGATCAGAGAAGAATTAGCTAGCCTGAAAAGGTAGAAGACTAACTTATTGAATTGGTTATATGATCATCTCTTTTGTTATCTTATAGCAATTTTGTAATTCATGTTTGTCTTGGTCTTGAGAAGAGAATTGGAGAAACTGGCGTCAAAGAAGGAAGAGGAGGAGCTTATTATCGTGACTACACCAAATTCTTGTGTTACTAGTCAGAACGTGGACCATGATAATTTGACGACTCCAGCAAAGGTAAGAGCTTGAAACAGTAACAGATCTCTCTATCTTGTGATACTGGTTTATGCTACGTTTTGAACATCTCTGCTATTTCATCTCAGGAAATCTACGCTGATCTGCTAAAGAAGAAATACAAAATTGAGGACCAGCTAGTGATAATTGGAGAAACCTTGTGTAAAATGGAGGTATATATATCCCAGATTGAGGTTCTAAACACTGACACTCTTCTTACTAGTTCTAGCTGAACCATTACTTAAAATGTAAAATCTTCTAAATTTGCTATGATTTAGTAACTATCAAGTAGTCACTAGGAAACTCCCTTGGAGAAACGCACTGAATGATGCCATGTAAAATGGGTCCATTTAGCGTGTGTGATCAAACATTTTCACTGTCTCTATTAGATGCCACTTTGCTGGTAATGAATGATGAAACATTTGTGTTTTTATGGATGCAAATATTGCAGGAAGACATGGGATGGCTTAAGAAAACAGTGGACGAGAACTTTCCCCGAAAGCCAGACTCATCAGCGACACCTTTGGTACTAGAGGATTCGCCAACAATGGAGACACTAGAAGGAGAAGTGAAGGAGGTGAACAAGGGAAACCAAATCACAGAGTCACCTCAAAACAGAGAAAAATGCAAGAAGCATGATCAACAAGAACGATCACCACTTTCACTTATAAGCAACACTGGTTTCAGAATCTGCAGACCTGTGGGGATTTTCGCATGGCCCAAATTGCCTGCTCTTGCTGCTGCTACTGATACTGTGTTGTCAAACAGTATTGCTAAAGAACTTGCTTCTTCGCCAAGTCACGGACCAATTTACCCATCTCTTTGTCCAGACAAGCCACTTGCAGCTAAGCGCCCTCTCGGCTTGCCGTTTCCTTTCACCGACACTCCCGAAGAAGCTCCAACAAATCTCTTCAACATTTGAAGCTGTCACCTGAAACTGATGCATCAGATCTGACACCCCCAACAAGTAAGCTGATGTGAATTGGTAAGGTGTCTTTCTATGAAAGATTTAATAACTACAAGCAAGCAGATATTTACAAATATCACTTATTATATAAGGAACTATTCATATGGGAATAATTTTGCAAATTTTGAAATTCTTCCTCTTTAATTTACTGATTTTATGTCTCTGACTATTAAGTATATAGAGAGAGAGAGATGATTTGAACAGAGAGGCTTATCATAGGAATATATAATTGTATTTTTAAGACTGGGAGCATATTCTGTAATACAGAACGATTTCTATTAAATGATACAGTTATATATTATTATATACTTATTATTCAATACGTGGCACTTTTAATTAATTCCATTTTTTTTTTTTTTTGCAAAACAATTGATTTTGAGAAACTTGTATCAGGGAGATTAATTATGTCCCATTGATCTGTAAAATATTGAGAAACATGCGATTACACGAGGCAACAAACTATAAAATATGAAAGTATGAGAATGTTGTGGTAATTAGCCGATCGGGTCCAGTTCTGTTTTATTACGTTCCTGGATGATGACGGGCCTCTTCGATTCAGCCGTGATGGCTTCTATTTTAGAATCTTGGTCTTTTGGATGGGTTTTCCGGTAATTTTGTGACTTTTCACAATGTATGAATTCTTATGGTCATCTAATAATACGAATTAGATGATTTCCGCGTTACATGAGGAATAAGATGTTTATAAAATTAATAAATTAAATAAATATTTCTAAATATTTTAGTAGTATATTATTGTATAAATAAATGAAATTTAAAATTAAAGTTTTTACATATTTATGTTACATATTTAAAATTAAAACAATATTTTTTAAAAATAAAACTTTAAAACCCAAATTTAGAAAACAATAAAATCAGCTATAATTTTATGGAATATTTACTTACTCAATTTAATCAAATTTATGAAACAATAAAATCAGGTATAATTTTATGGAATATTTACTTATTCGATATTCCATAAATAAATAAAGCTAATTTAGGTAAGATTATAATTTTTAAAATAAAGACAGTTTATATATGATTGATCTGGATCAAATTCTGAAATATTCTCCTTCTAATAATCAATTTTTTAATTTTTTTTTAAAAAATTAAAATAATGATAAAATTACTATTTTACCCTTAATGAAATCGAAAATGACTATGAAATAAGATTATATAGTTTTAAATGTAAGTAATTCCAACGAAAACATGGTAGCTCAGATGGTTTAAATTCATTCCGCGCGCCTAGGGTTCGAATCCTATTTTGGTGGTATAACTGGTATAACTAGTATAACTCGGTATAACTAGGTACTAATTGTACCGTGTGCTAGTATAACTGAGTATAACTAGAGGTATAACTGGGTATAACTAGATACTAGTTGTACCGTGTGCTAGTATAACTGGGTATAACTAGGTACTAATTGTACCGTTGCACTAGTATAACTGGGTACAACTAGTTACCTGTACGAAATCCAAAAATATTTGATTAATTATGATGCAGGGTATTTTCGGGTTTTTTTTAAATATGAGGAGTATGCAGATTATAGGGGAGTATGGTAGATTATTTTCTAAGAGAAGAGAGTATTTCAGACTTTTGTCTGATTGATCTAATGACATATTATGTAATTATTCTAGTAATTAATGTCTTATAAAATATATTTCATGAAAATCACTCTGGCGACGACACGTAAGTATGACACTGATGTAATATTTCACGTAAACATAAGGTTATTTTGTTAAAATGATTCTCAATTAATATATAGGAGATGTTATAGTTTAAATTCTTTAGGGTTTCTGCTTCTACATTTTAATTTATATATGTGTGGATTAACCATATATAAATTAACCAGATACCAACATAAATTAAACCTTCCCGTAGGAATTTATATTATATTATGTACCACATAAATTAAACTCTTATGGGAATTTTTAATTTATGTAGGTATATATATTTGAATCCATATTGGGTTTATGGTGACTTGGAGGGTTTGATCAACTCATCCAGATCAACTCCATCATAATCTTTATCTACTATCAACGAGCAGCAAACTCCTTGCGACTCTAATTGAGAAAAACCCAAAATTCTTTTTTTTCATTTCGTTTCTCGACTAGTCTTATAGTATATATTCTAAATTTGAGGGTCAAGAACTATAAAAAAATAAAAATTTGCCGTCTTAAAATCTTCTTATCATTTTGTGATGTTTGTTAAGTTTTGCTACTCTAAAACCGAAACCGTTCTTCAAACTAATTCCGCCGCGAAAAAATGACACTCATTTCGTTAATGTTACTTGAGTCCATGTTACACAACCTAAAAATAAACATGCCAGTAAGTCATGCGTATATTACGGTTAATGCGGTAGTTTAAGTAGTTTTTATTTTCAACAAATTTGTACAATTTTTTAATTTATGATTCGATGTATAATATTTTTGTATCAAAAAAAACACAAATGTTTTAAAAATTTAATTCTATATCTAAAAATTAAAATTAGTTGAGATTAATATCAGTGAAAAATAAATTAAAAACAAAGCAATTGTTTTTTCAACAAACAAAGTAATTATGTTATTTGCCAAATTGCCAATTCTAAATATTTTGACGTATTTAAAAATCTTAGTAGCCACTTGTAAATTTCAATCATATCATGTACCAAAATTAATTATAAAGATATTTATATAGAAAGAGTCTCAGTCCGATAGTCAATCACTTGTGCGTAAAGAAATTTGACGAAAAGGGTTACAAAAAAATGGCCAGCACAGGATCATCATGTCCCGACCTTATATTATAAGATTTATGCGTGTCTTCCATATTGTATAACCGTAGAGTACTGCATTAAACTTACATTTGATATTATAAAATGTTCACAAACATATACATGCATTTTTACTAAACAAATGTTATTCATGACAGTATATTAGCATTCATGTCCGTCTTTTAACTCTAGAATCTGAAATTCTGAATCTACACTCAGAATCCTTTTTTAGAAAACTTTAAATTCGCACTCTACATTCTTCGTTTTCCAACGCTAAAATCAAGAACCAGCGTTTGAAAAGCAAATCAGACCATCACATGATTATTTCAGAAATTACCAAAGTATTAACTATGATGTTTTCTTTTAACCTTGAATTTAAAAATGTTGAACTTATATGTTCCTAATTTTGTATAGTTTTGTAGTGATATGAAATTTCAATAAATCTTGAACATAAAAGAAAAAAAGGACAAAAATTATAATGATTTGTAATAATACGTGTGTCATCAACGGGTTCAAACCCGCATATTAGATGTTATTAACAACAAAAAAAGAGTACAAAACATTAATTTTAATAGGAATTTGCAACTAAACCTCAAATCTCTTTTACAACAAAATACTTAACTAAACCTAATAGATTGACAACAAAATTTATTAGACTTAGATATGATTTGGATAACACCTCTCTCTTATCACACCGCCTTTTCCATCCACTATCTTTAACCGCCTTCTGTACAACTGCTTATAAATTCTTTAATCGCCTCGTTTAAATGTGCTCACCAATCAAACCTTTATATTTTACCACATACCACTTTCTAATATACTTATAAGCATTGGATTTTCGCACTATTATTCGCATAAACTTTACCATTATGCATTCAGTAGCTTTCGAATCGAAGCCTTAGCATGAATGTTTTAATGTTATAAATGAAATGCATTATACTCTATGATATATATATATATATATATATCTCTTTATGTATACTCTATAATCTTGAAGTGATATATATTGTGGGAAAATAGGGGAAAAAGAGAGTTAATTTGGCAAACACATATACGAGAAATAGTTGAAACAATATTAAGTTGGCAACCACATCAAATATGATTTGTTTAAGATTATCGAGATTGAGGAGTTCCAAACTTCCTATAGAGCCGGAACGGAGCAGACCAGCTAGCTGTATGTGTTTGACCTTGTTATTTAATAACTATAGGAAGTGTTTTTAATTTCATTTTAATAAGTCAATTTATGTTCATATTCTCATTATTTAAAGAAAAAAACCAGTTTTCAACACAAAGACAACTGTAGGCTGTGCCTTAACCATTTTATTTCGGCTGAGTTTATGACAATTAAAAAATGCGTTATGTGTCGAGGGGACAAATAAATTGTCATTGCTTAAAGACTTTGTATCATATAGTAACTATCTTACTTAACAATGATAATATACAGAAGAAACTATGATTAAATATGTTATTAGACAAAAAAATGTTTCTGAAAACTGATTAGTTTAGAGGTCTTTTAGGTGCTAGCCCACTACCCAAATTTTCATCGAACAAAAATAATATTTGGTTTTTCATTTTATAAAATAAAGAGTCAGATGTTCATCTAGGCATTTATGTGCATATATCCAAAATGTAATTCATTAAGTTTTGTAAAGCAAAATTCAATCTCTCTAAATCAATTTGTTTTAATTATTTTATGTTTATCTTTACAAACTTGTTCCTGCGCAGTCAAATCTCATGCATTACTTATGTTCTAATTTTATTATTAGGGTTAAAAAGGTAATTTACATCCTACACGTTCTAGGGTGATAGATTCTCATTTTCACACGCAAGGAGTGTTTAACCATTTTTTAAACCTTAATGTTTAAGATTTTTTCCCTGATTTTGTATAAATAATCCCACTAAAATGGACGAACAAGAATCTCGAGTTCTTTAAATTATTCACAACTTTCTTTAGGACCAAACATCTTGAAATGTAGAAATAGTTAGAATAAAAAAGATAGTAGTTGGTTTTGATTATTGCAACGACAAAGATAATTTGGCATCTAGAGTTTTCGATTATTATACAAAATAAATACTAGATTTATATGTAAGATTTCAACCAAATTATATAAGAATTGTGTAGTGGAGCTAATATTATAAACTTCTTAGTATATCCTAATTAACCGGCTACCTCTACACATATATACACACACGAATAAAACCAATTTTAAGCACCAAACAAAACTAAGTTGTATGCCAAACACAAAATGCAACCTTCTTAATCATCAATCCATAATTATCATTTGGGGTAATTAATGTCTTTGGAACTTCCGGTGTTTGACATTTCAAAGCCTCTAAGCGAGTCATCGCTGTCGTCACTACAAGATGCGTGTAAGGAGTGGGGTTTCTTCTATGTGACCAACCATGGCGTTTCCGGCGACATGTACCAGAAACTCCGGCGATTCACCAGCGGAGTTTTTGGGCTAGGAGACGAGGAGAAGATGAAGATGGGAGCGTCTAATTACACTCCCCGTTTCATCGCATCTCCTTTCTTCGAAAGCATCCGTATCTCCGGTCCCGATTTCTACGCCTCGGCCAAGTCTTCCGTGGATGCTTTTTCCGACCAAGCTACCGATGAAGAGTTCAGGTATACATACATTACATATATTGTGTATATATAAAAATATATAAATGACATGCTTGTTGACATTTTCTTTGGCAACCCTCGAAACGATGTCATTTAATGAGTTGAATTAAAAGTCGTTCCATAGTTTTGAATTTTTTTAAGAAACCAACTAAGCTGCCTTCTGAACCAATTTATATGCAATCCACCTTTTGCTAAATGTTCATACCATCCCCTAATGAATTGAAAAGGATCAGATTGTACGTTCTCGTTTTGTTTATAAAGGGTTTACATAATTCAACTTATTGTACTCCTAGAGAATGTTCATGCAAATTGTTTTTCCAATACATCAACTCAGCATTTTTTAAAAAAGAAAATGCATCAGTCAATAACTAATAGACCGCTTTGTGACAATATATATATATATATATATGATTGTCAAACAAAAAAAATAACGAAAAATAAATCTGATTCCAACTATATTGGTCACTCTTTATTTCACAAGTGCGCATGGCATATTTGCATTCTCTTTAAGCATTTATGCATGCACTCATATATTCTTTGTGCCTTTGTGATACATTAAAAATGTGAAAGTAAGGGATGTTGTGGTGCTTTTAACTATTTCAGTCTGGTTTATTCTAGTAGGACCGGTCCTCTAGTTTTGCGGACAGTTTACTTCATAGAACCACTGAAATGTAAGACAATATTAATTATAGTTCACCGGTCCAACTTGAATCTATTATAGTTGGTTCTATATGGTAAATAGTCTTAAAGAGACTTAGGTGTTTTCAGGACTTAATTTTTGTTTTTCTTACATAACATTCCTAGTGAAAGTTATAAGAATTGACACTAATTAAACCAATAGCTTACATTGTTAATAAATATATGATTTTTCTTTTCTTTTTGAAGTGGGTTGATGAAAGAATATGGAAAAAAGATGACGGAATTATGCGAGAAGATAATGAAAGCAATCCTCTCTAGCTTCGGAGACGATCTTATTCAAAAATATTACGAATCTGAGTTTGGAAACTGTCATGGGTACTTTAGGATCAACAACTACACAATCCCTTCAGAACAAGATGATCACAACGATGATGATGATTTGATCGAAGGGCTAGGAATGCACACCGACATGAGTTGCATCACGATCGTTGATCAAGACGACATCGGAGGTCTTCAAGTCAGATGCAAAGACGGGATTGGTCTGATGGATATTAACCCTAAAGACGAAGCTCTTGTCGTCAACGTCGGAGATCTATTGCATGCATGGACCAATGGACGGCTGAGATCGTCTCAGCACAGAGTTGTATTGAAACGACGTGGTTTCGTCGGTAACAGATTCTCACTTGCTTTCTTCTGGTGTTTCGACGATGAGAAAGCCGTGTTTGCCCCTGATGAAGTTGTGAGAGGTTGTGAGGGTATAAGAGTATTTCGGTTATTTAAATGTGGGGATTATCTGAGGTTCAGAGAGAGTAATGAGAAAGGGAAGTTCGAGAAAGTTGGGGACACGGTCGAAGACTTTGCACGGATTGAAGACCGTCCTTAATTAATAAAGTGAAATAATATTAACATTTTTTTTCTTTAAAATGAAATAATAATAATTTTTTTTGTTGACATCAAATAAGAAATCACATAAATTGAGTAAATTACTTTTGCTTTATTTTTATCTCATAAAAAAGCATTTTATTCATTTATTTTTGTTACTATGTTTTCTCTTCAAAAAAAATATTTTTTTTTCGAAGACAAGAAAAGACAAAAAAATCTGGAGGGAAGTAGAGTAAATATTTTTAAATTTTATTTCTATGTAACTGGAAGACAAGCACAGTGACTCGGCTGAAAACTTTTTATCTCTCCAATTTTTACTCTAACATAACATACTAATTAATAATTACACCCATCACTTATCTTGTTTTTAAGTTAAATATATACATTGTTATAAAGATGGGTTTCTCCATAAAACCCTCCAAACAACTATTTTATTTAAATTTTAACTATTCTTTGCAACTTTATATTCTATTTCCAAAAATACAAGTCAATCATGGGCAGTCAAAACTAATACGTAATATAACTTTTCGTCATCACCGTTAAATTTGTAATATTTTAATAAATAATATATCAAATCAAAGCACTTGCGACGATGAATCCAAGTCCATCTTTTGAATTATGAAAATCTAATGTATACGACTGTAAAAACTTTTAGAAAATATTATATTGTATATTATTTTTTACTTTGTATGATTGATCTCCATTTTTTGAGATAAAAAATAAAGTTACAAAAAATAGCTAGTCAGAGAGGTTTTTTACCTTTGTTTTTTTGTGTAGAAAACACTTATAAAATGATATAGTTATAATAATTTTGTTAATTAACAATCATGGGTATAAACTCTACATAAATTATAGTTCCTTCTTTTTAATTTTTAGGAAAAAAATATTACGACGAAAAATTTATAAAATACCATTTTAATTCTATCGTTAATGGTCTAAAAAAAGTCTAAAATTCTCGGACAAGGAGTCGTTCGGACAAAGGTCCGAAATTTTTGGACAAGCGGACGTTCGGGCACAGACTATCCGAATGCTGACGGACTGTTTGGACAGCGGTCCAAAATTCTCGGATTGTTCGGATACGGTACGATCGGATGGACCGTCCGGTTACGATTCTGCGAGCGTACGGACGAGACGACCCGATTGGGAATTTTCGGACAAGGATGGTCCGAATAAGGAAACTTCGGACAGAGAGTGTGTCTCGATAAGGAATGTCTGAGTGGATAAGGTTATGTCCGAAAAGTTATCGGATCATGGTCGGTCCGGTACAAGGACTTTTGGGGCTGATTGTGACATTTGTGATATGAACCGAGATTTGTTGTTTCTATATAGTTGGTTCGATTTAAGTGGTCAATTTTAGCATGTGGAGAATTAAAATTAGAGGCGCGGGCCGAATTGAAGATTTTGGCCCACAGAGACTTAGAAAAATTGGGAATTTTTCTAAGTGTTGGCCCGTTTAGTACAAGGGTTTGGTCGAGCTCTTTTTAAGGCTTTTGTCGAGTTCTCCAGCCGTCACAACACTTATAACACTCAGAGAAAACTCGAGTTGCTTGGAGAGAAAGAGAGATCGTTTGGCCGTGAGAAGGAGATCAGACCCGAGAGAGAGAATACGTGATTGGTAAGCGTTTCTCCCTTTGTTCTGATTCGATCAGAAGCAGATTGTGTCGTGTTGTTTTAGATCCGTGATAGTGAGAGCAGGATCCATCGAGAATTGAGCAATCCATCGTTTGAATCTTGTTGGAAACGAATCTGGTAAAAGTTTTGTATTTGAATCCGAGTTTGTTATTGGGATCGGATTGCTGAGTTGTTCTTGTTGGTTTGTCAAGGATCTTTAGCATGTGTAGAAGTGATCAGATCGAGTGTTTTAGAGAAAAAACCGATCGGTTCCTTGTGTGATACGTGAACGGTAAGCGATTCCACGATAGGATCCGTTTGTGTTTTGTGATCGGAATTTTTTTGATCGGTTTGTGTGGTGTTTTAGGATCTTCGTGTATTGGGTGAGCTGTTGTGGTGAGTTCGAGCTTGTGTTGTGCTCGTCTTGTCATTGTTTGGTAAGGGATCTTTTTGAGATCCGTTTGTGTGTTTGATCCGTGTGGACATTTGGGATCGAGTGTAACTCGAGTTTGTTTTTGTGTCTAGGCTGAATTGACGTTTGTTATTAACATCTTTTGGTGTGCTTTTGAGTTGAGATCAGTAACATTCAAGTGAGTGTGTGATCGTGGCTAAGTATTTGAGATAGTTTGATGTTTGTGCCTTAATTGTCTTGTTTTGTTAAGGGTATGCCGTATGCGTTTGATGTCTTGACTATTTGGGTTCCGTTTGTTGTCTGTGCATAGAAATTGAATTAAATTCGGAGAAGTAATTAACACTTAATCGAAAAATCAAATTTTTTTAACAAATGGGGGTGTTACCGTACCTTCAATGACTTGCAATCATGTCCGAGTGATTTAAGACTGTCATCATCAACTCTGAAGCATCCTTCTAGAAGAAGTTCTTCAATGTGTTGAAGTTTAAGAGTATCATGTAAACACTTGCCTGTGATTTGTAGAATATGGAACAAAGGAATTAGTTAAAGTATCCAAGGTAATATAGGTTTCAATTTTCAGTTTCTGTAAAGATAAATCCAAATATATGACCCTTAAGTTCCCAAACCAAAATTAAAATAGTCAAATCTATTCGGAGAATTAAAATAGTTAAAATTAAAATTAAAAGCTTTGAAGTTTTTTTTTTTTGATTAAATGTTCTTGTCAGATTACATATAGATTCTGATTATCAATAAAGTTTTTTATTGGTTCTCGAAGTAAGATCCCAATTCCCAAGAGAGAGAAGCTTTGTAGTATTTGCTCGTCATCATTTTTTCAATTATCTTTTACAAAAATATCAATTGAATTTTTCGTCGATGTTAATATTTTTTTCCTCTATCTTTTGATATCCATATTTTTATACTAATATTTTCTCTATAAAACAAGATTATTAATTATGAATTATATAATTATTAACATTTTAATGATATTAAGATATCTTAATACGTAAGTTTAGAACTACATACCTTCAATGAAAAAACTGTAAAAAACATATCGATCTAAAAAAGCCCTCTTCAGGCGACTAAAATGGCGAACCTCTGTCGCCTCCCCTTCTTCTCATATCTACCCCCTTCTCACTTTAAACCTTCCCTTTTCTTGTAGATACTAGCTCCCCTCCTTATCCTCTTTCTTTTGATACCAATTTTATCACCCCTCTCTCTTTATTCGGTTCTAGATCTAAAACCCTACTTTCGTCCTTTTCCCTCTTCTCTCTGTTGCCGCCTCTCCCCTTCCCTTTCCTCCGATTTTTTCCTTCCCCGGATGCTGCTCCTCCTGTATTGAGAGCATCTCTTTTCCTCTTTACCCAGCCTCAAAATTGAAACTATCTCACTTCTTCGTACATCTACGATGTCTTAGATTTGAGGTTTTCTTTGGTTTAGAGGCTGTTGGATCTATTCTGGAATTTATACTTCCTTCCTTACACGTGCTAGTTACGATTAGTCTCGTGTCTCCTAACTAAGCTTCGCGCTGGTTCAGATTGGATAGTACTTGGTAGGAATTATTCCAACCTTGAGTACTTAAATTTCTGTAACTCGACTTTGCTTTGGTAAACATCGGAGTCCCCTACTTAGGGTTGGCTACTCGGTAGGTTAATCCAACCTTGAGTCCGAAGTCCTCTGGTAAACTTATCAGCGTTGCCCAATCATGCTTCGATCCCAGGCAAAGCGTGATGAGGATCTCGTGCGTCAAGTTAAAGAATATGAAGATGTTAATCTTGAGGAAGCAGTTCTCCTGTCAAACTCGGAAGACCAAGACCTCGTGGAAGACTTTTCTGAAAGCATGATTATTCGTATCCTCAACCATTCCAGCATTAGTACCACCGGTCTAATTATAGTTATGCCAAAGATTTGAGAGCTGGATGGAGAGGTTAAAGGTAGAGTAGTCGTTGTTGACAGAGTGCAGTTCTGATTCAATTCTGAAGAAGCTCTAATGTCAATCCTGAAACGAAGGTCCTTGATTTGTAAATGGGTGGCTAGTCACAAGAGAAAGATGGTGTCCCAATCCACTAGCCAATTTTCTTGAGAGAATCCCCTTGTGGGTTCGAATCAAAGGGCTACCTCTTCACAAGCTTAAGAAGGATACAATTAAATCTCTAGGCTCTAGGCTTGGTGAAGTAGAAGAGGTAGAACTTCATGCCAAAAGCTCGAACTCCCTGGAATATATCCGAGCTCGAATCTGGCTCCCGATTGATCAGCCATTGCTTTTCCCGATAGAAGTAGATCAAACCTTGCAACCGTAGATAAAGGCAATAACATAACCTCCTCATCGATGTGGAAAGTAAAGGGAAAGTCTCACGTGGACCCACCAGATCAAATTAGGACCCAAGATCAAATTGACAAATAGAGATCAAGCCGTATCTCTCTTTCTGAGGATGGTCTTTTTCGTACCCCAATCCTCCAATCTGGGAGACTGGTCGAGCACCAATCCTCTCATCCTCGTACTCTCTCATCGGGTAGGAAAGTACATGAAACCCCTTTATCAGAGGGGTATCAACTTCTCTCATCTGGAATCATTATTTCCTCACCTACTGAGGGGACATTGGTTGGGTCCTCTTCGGCTGTCTTCAAGTTCTAAGCTCACAACAACCTTCTACAACATCCAAGCGCAAGAGAAGAACATGTGCAGAACGGAATGCAGCGAGAAAGAGAAACAAAACTCAGACTTCTCATGCACTATCCTTAGTAATAGGTGCTAATCAGGCTCCCCCTTCATCTTCTACTCCTCCACAGAGTTAACGCCCTTCACAGCTTGATAATGATTCTCTGCAGCTCAACTCTCCCCGTACTCCTCATGTAAAGCGTAACAACTCATCCAAAAGGTCTGTGGTTCCCAGAAACCACACAAATCAATGTGAGGAAAACCTGCCAAGGTGTGGGGAGTAACCTAGCAGTTCGACATCTAAGGGATATCTGTGGTCTGTATGTCCCCCAGATAATATTCCTCTGTGATACCAAACAAAGAATAAGTCATGTGGAAAAGCATTGTGAGGATCTAAAGATGTTTGACTTACATACAGTGGAGCCTATTGGTTTAAGTGGAGGTTTGGCTTTACTCTGGGCAGAAGAAGTCAAGGTTAACATCTTATCTTCCTCAAAGGGATGGATTGACACCAAGATAGAATGGAAATGTTTTACTTCTTTCTTAACAGGGGTGTAGGGTGACCCTGTAAGTAGTGAAAGAAAACAAGTATGAGAAAGTTTAATATGGATGGGAGAACATATATCAGAACCCTAGAAGCTTATGGGAGATTTAATGAGCTTTTAAACAATGATGAGAAGCGTGGTGGGATAGTCAGACCAGAGAGCTCATTTTATGTATTTAGGAATATGCTCTCCAAATGTGGCTTACTAGAATTACCATATGAGGGTAATGCCCTATCCTGGTTTGGATCCAAAGGAGGTGAACTAGTCCATTGTAAGCTGGATAGAGTCCTGGCTAACATAGACTGATACCTCCATTTCCCCTCAGCAATATCTTTTTATCTACCAAGAATTGGCTCAGACCATAAACCCATTTTAACTTGTCTAGAGGGAGGTCTTAAAAAGAAGGGCCAATTCAGATATGATAGAAGATGGAAAGGCAAGGAAGGTTTGGATGAAGCAGTAGATCGTGGATGGAATGCTTTCCATCAAGATCCGCATGATCTAATTAGCAGGATTAGAAATTGTAGAAATACCTTGTCAGTATGGAAGAAAAATGGTGGTACAAACTCTCATGAAACCTTTCTTTATCTTAAACATCAAATAGATCTGCTCAGTCCTCAAGAGGTAATGAACTGGGCCATCTACAAGGATCTCAAGGGACAACTTTTACAGGCCTATGAGGAAGAAGAAGATTTTTGGAGGCAAAAAAGCAAAACTAATTGGTTACAAGGTGGAGATCGTAACTCCAAATTCTTCCACAACTCAGTCAAGCAGAAGGTGCTCAAGAACTCAATTCATTACCTTGTCGATGAAACCTCCGGTGCCACATTTCACTCAGACAAAAAGATGGGGAACTTAGCAGTGAACTTTTTCTCTGATCTCTACACCTCAGATCTGCTTCACACTTCTGCGGTTAGATATTCGGATATGTTTGTTGGGGTGTCAAAGAAAATCACAGAAGCCGAGAATGTAAACCTCATAGCACCACCAAGTGACAGAAATAAAGCAAGCTGTCTTCACTCTCGGCCCAGATAAATGCCCAGGCCCTGATGGCTTTACTGGGGGATTCTATCAGCAACACTGGAACACAGTAAGCTCAGAGATCTGCTACATGGTAAAGAACTTCATGGAAACAGGACATTTGGATCCACGAGTGAATGAGACAAGTATTTGCCTAATCCCCAAGAAAAGAAATTCAAGGAAGCTCTCTGATTTCAGGCCTATTAACTTGTGCAATTTCATCTATAAAATTATATCCAAGCTATTGGCTACCAGACAAGAGAAGATACTCTAGAAGAATCAAGTGGTCAATATCAGACAACATACTGATTGCCCATGAACTTATGCATAGGTTGAAGACAAATGATGATATGGCTCAGAATGGCTTGGCTATTAAAACTAATATGATGAAGGCCTTTGATAGAATGGAATGTCAGTTCATAGAAGACTCTCTATCAGTGTTGGGTTTTGGAAATATATGGATATCAAGAATCATGTAATGTATAACTACAATATCCTTTGGAATGGTCATTAATGGGAAGCAATATGGAAAATTTCAGCCATCCCGTGGTCTGAGACAAGGAGACTGTCTCTCTCCTCTCCTTTTATCATTTGTTCAGAAATGCTAGTTTCTCGCATTACAAAAACAGAAAGAGACAAGAAGATTAAGGGGTTAAGTGTTGTAAAGAAAGCACCCTCAGTCTCACACTTGTTATTTACTGATGACAATGTCTTCTTTATCAAAGCCAAGGAAGAACTCAGGACACTCAAGCAAATTCTTGAGGAGTACAGAGAAGCATCAGGTCAGAAAGTAAGTTTTGCAAAATCCAGCATTACTTTTAGCAGATTAATCACTTCAAAACAAAAGAACCAAATTAAAACCTTGTCTGGGATTACAAACGAAGGCGGTATAGGTCTTTACTTAGGACTGCCAGAGGGTTTCAATAGGTTACAGAACAAAGACTCTACAATTTTTGGTCCACAAGGTCGCCTCTAGACTGTCATCTTGGAACAACCGTTATCTGTCACAGGGAGGCAAGGAAATCTTGGTCAAAGCTGTAGCCATGGCTCTACCAACATATGCAATGACTTTTTTTTTTGCTATCTAAAGGGTTAGTATCTCAAATCAATAGCCTCTTGTCTTCCTTCTGGTGGAAAAACAATACTTCAGGCACATGCATACATTGGAAAGCTTGGTCTACTATGACTAGAAGAAAGGAGGCAGGAGGCATGGGTTTTAGGGAGTTAGAGGGTTTCAATAAAGCTCTTTTGGGTAAACAGTTCCGGAGGCTATGTACACAACCTGATATTCTCCTATCAAGAATTATGAAAGCTAAAATTATCAAGAATTTTGAATTATAAAAATTATCAAGAATTATGAAAGCTGGAATCATCAATGGAAGCATCCCATCTGAGTTTTTTAGAGAGGAGGGCAGTGATGAATGTTTGATCAACATACTTCACTTTGTTTTTGAGGACACCGAATGCAATTTAATACTTCAAATCAAGCCAGGGGGAGATCATTCAAAGGCTGAATACTCTTGGATACACACAATGGCGATTACTCAGTAAAGTCTGGTTATCGACTGTGGGCTTCTTCAAAGCCTCTAGTCCCTGATGAGGCTCCTGAGCAACTTCCAAATCTTTCTGGTCTTTTTGAAGGATTTGAAAGACCAATGCACCACCAAAAATATAACACTTCCTTTGGAGAGGATTTTTTAATGCCCTTCCCTCGGGCCAGAACCTTATAAAGAACAAAATCACAAAAAACCCTTCTTGCCCAAAATGTGGGGAACCTGTTGAAGATATCAATCATATCTTATTCAGTTGTGGGTTTGTAAGGCTGGTATGGGCTCTCTCTCCTGTTGGATATCTCTTCTTCCCATTACCAAGCACATCCTTCTACTCTAACCTGGGCTCACTACTCTACCCATCGAATGCACTGAGTAACAGAGTGAAGGATGAAGGTAAACTATGGCCTTGGATTATTTGGCGCCTCTGGAAATCAAGAGATCATCTTTTCCAGGGATTAACTAGGGAAGCTAACTCAATCATTGAGTACTCCTCTGTGGATGCTGCTGAGTGGATAAGGCTAGCTGGGACTCCCTAGAGAGACTTATGCCCTAGACAAGCTACAAATGGCCGAGGTAAACGAAAACCTCTTGATTCTAGTTTTCTAAAGTGTAACGTGGATGCTAATTGGTCTCCCAATATGGAGATTTGTGGTACAGGATGGGTTTTGAGGAATAATCAGGGTAAGTTAAGTTGTTTTGGAACAAAGGCTTACCCTAAATTACAATCCCCATTTAAAGCTGAAGCTACGACATTGACTTGGGCTGTCAAGTGTGTAATTAATCTTGGCTACACATCGGTGATATTTGAGAGTGACTCTAAGACAGTCATTGACGATGTGAAGAATGCAGAAGCTTGACCTCGTCTACAAACCTTAACCTCTGAGATTATTAGGCAATCGAAATTTCATCTCATCCGGTTTGAACATGTGGGTAGAGTTGCCAATCAGGTAGCGGATCTTTTAGCAAGGGAGTCGAGTAAGACTTCGATTTACGTGGCTTCTATTGATTTTGTGGCACATTATAGTTTAAGTGTTTTGATTCAATCGGATGTAAACAATATTATTGGTTAAGTTGATTGTGGTTTTGAGGAAAAAAAAGGAGAATTTTTATTTGGCAGATTAAAACTGTTGTTGGAAAAATATATACTAATTATTTAATATTATTTTATAATAAAATCTGTCAAAGTCGGGTTAACACACCTCTATACAAAGGGGTCGATCAGTTGTAAATGGGGCATACGAACAACACTAATAATAACACTAAGAAAAAGATTACCTCTCACATCGATCTCTTCCCTTTCTTTAGAATAAAATATTCAAATAATATAATAAAACAAATACTACAATATAATATAATACTTTATTTATAAAACGTTATCAGCACGAACCGCTCACTATCCGATCAAAGTCAGAACTAATCTTTATCCGATTTAAGGTACGATCTAAGGTATGGTTTAATTTATTATTGAATCAATTTAAATTCATATATTATTCATATGGAAGGTTCTACCTCCTAATTTTTATGGAAGGCTATGCCTCCTAAATTGTTATTTTTATGTTTTATAATGATTTAAACTATTTTGTTATAATTTACATATATTATTATATATGTAGATATCATATCAAATTTGGCAAAGCTCGATATCGCTGCCCTTGATGTATCTGGAAATAAATATATGATATGGGCATTAGATGCAAAGATACATCTAAAAACGAACGAGCTTCTGGATACCATTGACCAGACAAAAGAGCCTCAGAAGAGAAAAAGGCCATGATATGTTTACGTCACCACTTCCATGATAATCTAAAATTGAATACATCACGAAAGAAGATCCTGGGGATCTTTGGCAATCAGTCAAAGATAGGTTTGATCACCAAAAATATGTGATCTTACTAAAGGCCAGACATGAGTGGTTGAACCTCCGGTTTATGGATTATAAAAGTGTAAGTGATTATAATTCCGCGTTGTTCGGAATTAGGATGATATTATGTGGAGAAAAAATAACTAATAATGATATGATTGAGAAAACTCTCCAAACATTTCATCCTGTGAATGTATCACTACAACAATAATACCGGACAAAAGGTTATACTCGGTATTCGGAGTTAATGAATACACTCCTAGTTGCCGAGCAAAATAATGAACTCGTGATGATGAATTATAAGATCCGTTCTGTCGGATCAGCAACATTCCCTGAAGCGAATGTCGCATCCTCATCCAGACGTGATAATTGGCAAGGACATGGACAAGGTAGAAGCTGTGGTCGCGGTCGCAGACGTGGAGGCAGAGGTGGACAAGGAAGGGTATTCAACAATAATAGTTACAACGCGGAAAAAACAAATAAAAGTTACAAGAAGAATGATAATACAAGCGCAGTAACTACTCATAAAGAAAATATGTGTTACAGATGTGGAATGAAAGGCCATTGGGCGCGTACCTGTCGTACGCCAAAATATCTCGCCGATCTGTATCAAGAATCCCAAAAGGCAAAAGAGAAAAATGGCGAAACCAATTTTGTCTCTGATGAGCCCGAACCTTTCTTTGATAATACTCATCTTGATATGGCTGATTTTCTTGTTGGACCAAGCGATGAATAATAAGATGAGTGTAGTCAATGTAATATAATGTAATGTCTTCTTGAAGAAGACAAGAAAATAAAAGATTTAATGTATAATATGGTTTATATTGTAATATAATGTTTAATATTATTTAAATTAAAATGAACCATTTTTATTAATAATACAATCAATTACAAAGAACATCATTACATAAAATAATAAAATGACATTAACCATAAACTCTCCGTGGGTATACTTCCCAATGAAGAGACCATAAATACAAACAATAATTAAGACTAAACAAAGAATTAAAAACAAGGGAAACATCTTCAAAAATAAAAGCTAAAGAAATTTCTTGGATAAATGAGATGAGATTTTTGAGTCAATAAATAAGTGAATGAATGAATATATTTATAGATTAAAAATATACTATTACTAGCCGTTTGAAAAGTGTAAAAATTTTGAAAAAATAAAAAATAAAATTCATCATAACCGTTGGTGATATAAAATTAATCAGAAATTTTATAATATGCGATCAGTTGAATTTTACCAGTTTCAGATAAATAATTGATAATAATCTTTCAAAATAAAATAATTTTGTTGTTTTAACATATCTTCTTTTATTTTGACCCAGAAAATGTCAAAATTTATGAATGAAGATGGAGATATATGTCTGGCAGATAGTGCGACAACGCACACGATATTAAAAGAAAAAATATTTTTCCGATCTTAAATTAAGAGAAACTGGAGTGAATACTATATTGGGAAATGCAAAAATTATTATGGGCTCTGGAAGAGCCCAATTCTCAATGCCAAGGAGAACAAAGTTTGAAATAAATGATGCATTATATTCCCCCAAGTCTTATAGAAACTTGTTAAGTTTCAAAGATATCCGAAGAAATGGATATCATGTGTAAACTAAAAATAAAAATGGCATTGAATATCTTTGCATCACAACAATGATTTTGGAGAGAAAATATATATTAGAAGAATTGCCAGCTTTTTTTCTGGATTATATTCCATAAAAATTAATATGATTGAATCATATGTTACGGTAAACCTGAAGTTTACCAATATATTTAAAGTATGGCATGAAAGGTTGGGTCATCCTGGTTCAATCATGATGAGAAAAATTGTGGAAAATTCTAATGGCCATCCATTAAAAGACTAGAAGATCTTTCAATCAAATGAATTTTTATGTGATGCATGTTCTCGAGGAAAACTCATAATTCGGCCATCACCAGCTAAATTTGGTAATGAATCACTAGATTTTTTAGAAAGAATACATGGTGATATATGTGGACCAATCCACCCATCGTGTGGACCATTTCAATATTTTATGGTATTAATTGATGCATCTAGTAGATGGTCTCATGTGTGTCTTTTGACAACACGGAATATGACATTTGCCAGATTTATTTCCCAAATAATCAGGTTAAGAGCGCAATTTCCTGATTATACTATCAAGAAAGTAAGACTTGATAATGCTGGTGAATTTACTTCACAAGCCTTTAATGATTATTGTATGTCACTGGGGATCGATGTTGAACATTCAGTGCCCCACGTTCATACACAAAATGGCTTGGCCGAATCTTTGATTTAACGGTTACAACTAATTACTAGGCCGTTAATACTGAGAACAAAGCTCCTAATTTTCGTATGGGGACATGCTATCTTACATGTTGTAGCATTGATACAGATTCGTCCAAGTACATATAATAAATATTTTCCATTACAATTAGCATCTGGTCAGCAGCCAAATCTCCGTGTTTTTGGATGTGCAGTATATGTGCCTATTGCACCTCCTCAACGTACAAAAATGGGACCCCAACGAAGATTGAGTATTTATGTTGGTTATACATCACCAAGTATAATTTGTTATCTTGAACCACAAACTAGTGACTTGTTTATAGCTCGTTTTGTTGATTGCCATTTTAATGAAAACGAGTTCCCATCGTTAGGGAGAGGAATTCGTGAAATTCCAAAAGATATTACATGATATTCACCATCGTTGATATCTTTGGATTCCCCTACAAAACAACGTGAACTCGAAGTACAGAAAATTGTGCATTTACAAAATATGGCAAACGAGTTACCAGACGTGTTCATAGATACAAAAAAGTGACAAAATCATATATACCGGCTGCAAATGTTCCATCAAGAGTTAGAATTCCACAGGAACAAATTGATGCTAATAAAATAAATGAGCCTAAAATTCAGTTAAAGAGGAGGAGACCCATGGGTTCTAAAGATAAAAATCCGAAAAAAAAAGGACATGATCAAAAATAAGATTTCCATAAATTATGCCTAAAATAAAAAAGTATGGGTAAGAAATGAGATAGATGATAATGATGAAATTTTCTCATATTTTGTATCTAAAGAAATTGATAATGAAAATGATGATCCAGAACTAACGTCCATATTAGAATGTTAGAAAAAACCTGACTGTGAAAAATGGAGGATGACCATGCAAAATGAATTAATCTCCCTTAGTAAAAGAATGTGTTTGGACATGTAGTTACTACACCTAAAGATATAAAACCGGTTGGATGCAAGTGGGTATTTGTGAGAAAACAAAATGAGAATAATGAGGTCACAAGGTATAAAGCCCGACTTGTTGCTAAAGATTTTTCTCAAAGACCGGGAATTGATTATGAAGAAACATATTCTCCGGTAATAGATGCTATTACGTTCAGGTATTTAATGAGTTTAGCAGCATCCCAAAATTTAGAAATGAATCTTATGGATGTAGTGATAACATATCTATATGGATCAGTTGATAATGCCTGAAGCATTGAGCTCAAAGTCTACGGATATATGTTCGGTCAAATTACAACGATCATTTTATGGATTAAATAATCCGGACGCATGTGGTACAATCGTTTAAGCAAATACCTTTTAAAGAAGGGTTATGTGAATAATACAATATGTCCATTCGTTTTTATAAAGAAATTCTTGAATGGATTTGTGATCATCGCTGTTTATGTTGACGACTTGAATATAATTAGAACTCAAAAGGAGATTGAGGAAATACAAAATGATATGAAAGCAGAGTTTGAAATGAAAGATCTTGGAAAGACAAAATTTTGTCTTGGGTTCCAGATAGAGCACCTCCAAGATGGAATATTCGTGCATCAATCAAATTATACTAGAAAACTCCTCAAACGCTTTAACATGGATAAAGCAACTCCTTTGAGTACTCCAATGGTTAATAGACAGCTTAATGTTGAAAAAGATCCATTTAGACTATATGAAAATAACAGAGAAATATTGGGTCCTGAAGTACCCTATATGAGCGCTATTGGTGGATTAATGTATCTTGCAAATTGCACACGACCAGATATAGCTTTCGCTACTAATCTGCTTGCAAGATATAACTCGTCCCCAACGTGAAGACATTGGAACGAAATAAAACATATTTTCTGTTATCTCCAAGGTACAATTGACTTAGGATTATACTATCCTAGAAATTCAAAATCTTGTCTAGTTGGATTTGCAGATGCAGGTTATTTATTGGATCCACATAAGGCAAGATCCCAAACTAGATATATATTTACTATAGGAGAGACTGCAATCTCGTGGCGTTCTCAGAAGCAAACAATTGCTGTTATTTCATCGAATTATGCAGAGATTATAACACTCCACGAAGCCTGTAGAGAATGTGTATGGCTCCGATCTACGATCCAACATATTCAAGCAGCTAGTGGAATGACCACAAATAAAGAGCCTACAACCATATTCAAAGATAATGTTGCATGTGTCGCACAAGTTAAAGAAGGTTATATCAAGAGCGATAAAACAAAGCATATTCTACCAAGATTTTTTTTCTACACACAAGAGTTCGAGAAAAATCAGGAAATCAATGTTGAATACATTCGCTCAAGTAACAATTCAGCTGATCTCCTTACAAAGGCGCTACCCACTATAATGTTCAAAAAGCACATTCATAATATTGAAATGTGTCATCTACGGGATCTATGAAAAGATAATATTTTCTAGGAGGAAAATATGTTACTGTACTCTTTTTTTCTCGTCATGGTTTTTATCCCATTAAATTTTTTCATGATAAAGTTTTTAACGAGGCAGTACATATTAAATAATTAAAAAGAAGTGTTGGAAAAATATTATACTAATTATTTAATATTACTTTATAATAAAATGTGTCAAAGTCGGTTTAACACACCCCTATATAAAGGGGTCGATCAGTTGTAAATAGGGCATACGAACAACATCAATAATAACACTAAGAAAAAGATTACCTCTCCCATCGATCTCTTCCCTTTCTTTAGAATAAAATATTCAAATAATATAATAAAACAAATACTATAATATAATATAATACTTTATTTATAACAACTGTCTATTTATGGATTTTCTCATTACTCAAACAGAAGCAAATACAATAAAACAACGGAATCATAAGATTCATATATTGAGGGAATTGGGAAAAATGAGAGATTGGTTTCTGAACGTTAAGATGATCATTGATTCATTTCTCCGCTTATTAACATGAAGTAAATAACAAAAACAATTGCAGGAAAATGGATAAATTGTGTCTTTAAAACGTTAAGGGACAACGATCTATTTCCCCACCAACAGTAGCCAAATCACGATAAAACCCCATGAAACTTTACCCTCATTCCAGACCTCCCGATCATACTTACAAATCATATCTCCCCAAATCGAAACTTCTCAATCTATTTTTCCAAATGGCTTGGTTTAGGCGATTTCCGAGAGCAAACCAATCAAACGCACAACCCGATTAAGACTAATCCAAATCTAAACCGAAACTAACCATAAAACCCGAGAGAGAGAGAGAGAAACCCGAGTTTTTATTCCCCCAAAACCCCCCCCCCAAATCGAAAAAATCCCAAATCTAAAATAAGAACCCTAAAATCGATTTTCTTTCTCGCCGATAACGAAGAAATCGAAGCTCTAAAGCTCCGAGTAATCCTTTCGCGCCGGTAATCGGAGAAATCTTCTTCAGAACACCGAATATCAAGCGTGAAGAACCCTAAAATCGATTTCAATATCAATCTCTGAAATCCCAAAATCATGAGCAACAGCAACGGAGCTTCGAGTGGATCTTCAATGGCTTTAATCCTCCGTGATGACGTCCCAGATGACCACGCAGGAGATGACCACGCAGACGGAATCGATGAAGAAGCTAAAGATCGAGATGCTTTTCATATCGAGAACCTTGTGTTTGATTTTACCGAAGCCGAGCAATCCATTCATCATGACGTGTGCCCAGAGAGTGACGACGACGCAGATGGAGAAGCAGCTGCTGCAGAGAGAATTACACACATCAGACGCGGTGATGGTGCTTTGTATCATGGCAAGGCATTCTTCAATGGGGTCGAGTTCAAAGAATGTGTCACCGACTATGCGCTTAAGACAGGTTATAATCTAAAACAATACAGATATGATAAAGATAAAATAGGGTATAAATGTGTTGGTGGTGAGAATGGGGGTTGTGAATGGCAAGTTTATGCATCATCCCTGCCAAAGGATCCGATGTGGAAGATTAGAGTGTATAAGAGTAAACATATGTGTATCCCAAATGGAGAATGCGAGATGTTTAAGGTTCCGGTAATAGCTAGGCTGTTTGTTGATAAAATTAGAGAGGAACCTGAATATTTTATGCCTATGAAGATCGAAGAGATCATTAAGGAACAATGGAAGATTTCAGTTACTAGGCCTCAATGCCAAGCTGCTAGGAATAAGGCATTGAGATGGATAGATGTGGAGTTTGATCTTCAGTTTGCACGTCTCCGAGACTATGCCGCTGAGATATTAGAAGCAAATAAGGATTCTGTGGTTGAGATTGACACGGTAAAGAATGATGCAGATCAAGATGTTTTCAATCGGTTTTATGTATGCTTTGATGTTCTAAGAAGAACATGGAAAGAGACATGTAGGCCACTTCTTGGAGTTGATGGCTGCTTTTTAAAATCTAAGATGAAAGGACAATTATTGGTTGCTTTAGGAAGAGATGCAGATAATGCTATCTACCCAATAGCATGGAGTGTGGTTCAGGTTGAGAACACCGACAATTGGGTATGGTTTGTGAAGAGATTGAAGACTGACCTTGGATTAAATGATGGAGATGGATACATTCTTGTATCTGATCGGCAAAAGGTATGTATGTGATTTTTTTTGTGATTATGTTTGTTTGATTATGTTTGTTTCATAATGTGATTATCTTTCATTATGTATCAGGGATTGATAAAAGCTGTTGAGTTGGAGTTACCAAAGATGGAGCATAGAATGTGTGTTAGACACATCTATGGAAATTTGAAGAAAAATCATGCTTCTAAAAAAGAAATGAAGAAACTCATATGGAGTTTGGCTTGGAGCTACAATGAAACACAGTTTCATGAGAGATTGGAGAGGATCCACGCATATGACAGTGGTGTGTATAATGAAGTCATGAAGTCAAACCCCAGGAGCTGGTGCAGAGCATTCTACAAGATGGGCAACTACTGTGAGGATGTTGAAAATAACTCTACGGAGTCATTCAACAAGACAATCAATAAGGCAAGAGAGAAGCCAGTTGTGGCTATGTTAGAGGCTGTTAGAAGACTGGCTATGGTAAGGATTGCCAAACGGTCAGCTATTTCTCATTCTCACAAAGGTATATATTTCTTGTTTTGTAGCAGTTCTTGTAACTAGCTATGTAACAGTTTCTGTTTTGTGGTATAATTTCAGGTGTATGTACACCATATGTGGCTAATTTTCTTGCAGCTGAGCATACACAAGCTTCTAAGTGCAAGGTCAGAATCAGCACCAATGGGATGTATGAAATTATGTTGGGTATAGACTATCACAGAGTTTGCTTGAGGAGAAGGACTTGTACCTGCTTGAAGTTTCAAATCTGTGGAATACCTTGTGAGCATGCATATGGACTAATACTACACAAGAAGCTTACCGCTGAAGACTATGTTTGTCATTGGTTTCGTACTGCGACGTGGAAGCGGACTTATACTGAGGGTCTTGTTCCACAGAGAGGTCCACGATTTTGGCCTTCAACTGAAGGTCATAATGTGCATATGCCACCTGCACCACCACAACCAGGGAGGAAGAAGATCACTAAGGCAGACAAAAAAAGGAAGAGAGGTGTGAATGAGTCTCCTACCAAGAAGAAACCAAAACAGAAGAAACGTATAATGCATTGTGGGATATGTGGTTCAGATAAGCATAATTGTAGGTTCCACAGGCCAAAACAGGTACTAAGTGTTGTCTATTTGTTGCCTTCTATTTAAGAATGATTCTAATGTTTGCTATTTTTTGTAGGCTTCTCAAGATGAACCCTCACAAGGTAGTCTCACTCAAGAGTAGTTATGTGGGAATGAAGTAGGGTTTAGTTAGTGACTTGTATATTTTTTGTATGGTCATTGACATTTTCAATCGGCAATCTTTGGTCATTTTTGTAAATCCAAAGAATCGGATATGTTTGGTCATTGTTAAGTGTTAACCTTCTTAATCGGTCTGTTTAATTAGCTATGTTTGGTCATTGTGAACCTTTTCAATTGGCTATGTTATGTATGATCTTTTTAACATCAATCGACTATGTTTTTAATTGACTATGTTTCCCGAATAACAACCAAAACCTACATTTTCTCATCCAACAACCATAAGTGATCATATTTTTCAATATAACTACTACTTTAACGACACCACAAGACAATACCAGACATGACCAAACAAATACCTACTCCAACAATGACCATCTTTTGCATCTCCGACTTGAATTCCAACTTGGCTTCTACCAATGCATCTTCCACCATGTCAAAAACCACCTTCTGTTGCTTTGTTGTCTCTTTCATAAGCTCCTTAATGTCTTCTTTTAGTCTCTCATTTTCCGAAGCCAATGTTTTTACCTCATCCAACAATGCCTCATCCACCCATTTAAAAGTGTGGTTATCATTCATAAGCTACAACGATGAAGTTTACACAACAATGAACATCAAATTAATCATCAATCAAAGTATTAGGGGAATCGAATTACCTTCTGTGACGCAGCAAATCCACAACGGAAGTATCCGGCATGGATTTGGATCGGATTTCGAAATCTTCGCTACGACTAGTTCTCCACACCAGCATCTCTTCGGAACGCCAACTACTCTCACTCTTTCACGGACATTTGAAGATCCACTCGAAGCTCCGTTGCTGTTGCTCATGATTTTGGGATTTCAGAGATTGATATTGAAATCGATTTTAGAGTTCTTCACGCTTGATATTCGGTGTTCTGAAGAAGATTTCTCCGATTACCGGCGYGAAARGATTACTCGGAGCTTCAGAGCTTCGATTTCTTCGTTATCGGCGAGAAAGGAAATCGATTTTAGGGTTCTTATTTTAGATTTGGGATTTTTTCGATTTGGGGGTTTGGGGAATAAAAACCGGGCTTTCTCTCTCGGTTTTATGGTTAGTTTCGGTTTAGATTTGGATTAGTCTTAATCGGGTTGTGCGTTTGATTGGTTTGCTCTCGGAAATCGCCTAAACCAAGCCATTTGGAAAAATAGATTGAGAAGTTTCGATTTGGGGGAGATATAGATTTAGAAGTATGTACTCGGGGAGGTCTGGAATGAGGGTAAAGTTTCATGGGGTTTTATCGTGATTTGGCTACTGTTGGTGGGGAAATAGATCGTCGTCCCTTAACGTTAACTTAATTCAATCCAAGTACCTGCGGTTTGGTATTCTAGTTTGGTTTGACACTCTCCGGTTCGCTTGTACAATCGCGTAATCAATGATGGAAGCATAACCGAATTTGGATACGTATATACACATGGACCATAATTATACAAAGTGTGAACACATATATACTAGTCCAAAGATAATTGAAATCTTAAGAGAATTTAAATTTTGTTCTATATTTCAATTCAAAATTCTAATGATATTAATTATAGAACATTAAGATAATTATATCAATTACTTTTAAAACATCCAATTAGTTTGTTTAATGCAATTCATGATACATTATTGTAAATACAATTCTATCAATACGTTATAGTTATTGAAAATTTTGAAATAGAATTTTTTTTGACAAAATATAAGCAAATCATAAGCAAAATAATGAACAAATGATAAAAATTATATGTTCAAATTTGAAACATTAAAACTAAAATAGATGTTCATTAATTACTAACTATACCAAGAATGTAACAATATGAAACAAAAGTAAATGTTTATTTTTTTGGTTTTAAAAATAATTGATTTCCAACATTATAATTAGAAATTATAGGGATATGTTTTTCCTTTCTTAATTTGTTTGATATGATTCACAATATGATCTCTACCCTATTATAGATATTATTCAATGCATGTCCATCCGTTGAATCTCATCATTTTGCCATGTTGAAATCTTAGATCCATAAAAATATAAATAAAGACACACACACATTATATAATAATATAATTTAATCGAGGAAATACTTTTATTCAAGTGATTAACGTCCTATTTCTTTAGTTTTCCCCACCGGATTTCAGCAAGTCGCATTACACCGCGTAACAGAGATTAGATAACGAGTCGGGCTTTTATCGACCCAGGTGATATATATTAATAATTTAATTCATTAATCCAACCATGATCATTAGTTCATTACATACATAATTAAGAAGCATCATCATAAACTAGTTACATCATCATCTTTCATAAACTATTAACATTATCACCTTTTTTTTACTAAAAAACCACACGATTCTTAAAAGAAAAAAGAAAATGAGAGAGATGATTGATCGATCTTTTGATTCTATACAAGGCATTCATACGTTATAATCTTTATTTTTCACATTATCAACTCATATGTTCCCAAGACGTGCAATGAGACTGACAAGAGCAAAAAAAACGAAGAGCCACAAATAGAACTCTGACCACAAATATGTGTATTACGGTTTCCAATCGACCTGTTTGCCCCCTTATGTTTTTGTATCTGCCTTGTTCCTTCTCAATACCTTTCTTTTTAAATTGCTTTTCCCCTTTGACCAGGTGGAGGAATCTGTCTCTGATCTCAACGTTTAGGGATTTAACTTTCATTTGTTTCTTTCATCTACCTATTTCTTCCTATTTTGAGTTGCAACCCTTTTAGCTTGGTTATGTTATATATCTTCTTATTTCTTAGGTCCCTCCACCATTTATGAAGTTTGATTGTATGGTATACAAGTACATAAAGACAAAATGTTCAATTTCTCCAAAAAAAAGAATACCTCATAGCAATTTTAAGGATTTCTCTTGAACCTCTACTTTCATTATTTCTCTTCCTTTTTTCAACATTTTCAATTTTTAGTACAAAAACTCTGTATATAAAACAGTGGTCCTAACAAAAATAGAAAATTGCTATTGCTATTAATTTTCAAAACCCATTCTCACTTTCCATTTTGTTACTTATTTTTTTTTTCTGTTTGATTTAGTTTTTTTCTTTGTTAATTTTTGCTTGAGATTCTTTTATACATTTTTAAATGAAAACGAAAATTCGACCCAAAAAAAAAAACATATATTCTAACACTTATGTCGATAAAAAAAACATTTAATTCACAGCAATCATCATAAGTAATTAATTTTCTATTTCGAAAGATATGTTAAAAATTCGAAATAGCCCAACTAGATGTCAAATAAAAAAAAAAAACTTATGTCGATAAAAAAACATAAACAACATTTATATCTTTCATTAGGGTCATTAGAGTATGTTTGATACTGCATCATTCATCCAAACAAAACGCGGAGCAGCGGACACATAAGAACTATTTGGGATTATACTGGGCCTAATTCAGCTACTAGCCCACCAGGTTAAGCCGCCTCTGTTCAATTGAAGATCCTCATTGTATGTCGAACTTAGGATCTTGGATTCATTTCGGATCCACTTGGCCGAAAACAAAAATCAACCAAAATTTACTTAACCAAAACATAAACCAATCACCCAAATCCCCAAAATCCCTAAAATCCCTAACTTCTTTTCTTCTTCTCTCTCGCGACGCGACTCGACTCGACTCTCCCTTCTTCTTCTTCTTCGATTCGACATTTCTTCTCTTCTTCTCTCTCTCGCGACTGACCCTTCTTCTTCTCTCTCGCGACTCCTCCTTCTTCGCCGTTCAGCCATGAATCCGCCTGTAACTCTCTTGTTCCTCTCTTTGTTTAATTGTTATGGGTTTGATTGAAATAATAAGAAACAATTCTCTATATCCCTGTCGTTGTCGTGTTGTCTCCTAGATCTGGATGATGATGATGATATGTAACTATGGTGTGAGGATTTGCGTGTTGTGTGTTTCTGATTTCTGGTTCTTATACTAATCGTTTTCGTGTTTGAATCCTCAGGATTCGGATTCTATTGCTTTAAACGGTTCTTCTGCTCCTGTTTCCGATACTAATGGTTCAGTAGCAAAGCCTGAGTTTTTACGCCCTTTGATATCGGAGAACGGTGTTAGCAAGACGCTGAGTGGTAACGATAAGGATCAGTCTGGTGGAGAGGAGGAGACTACAAGCCGGAGGAAGCGTCGGAGTCGGTGGGATCCTCCGCCTTCTGAGTCGATTAATAACCCTAGCGCCGAAGGGGGTAGTGATTCCGGTACTGGGACTAGGAAGCGTAAGTCGAGATGGGCAGATGATGAGCCGAAGCCGGCGATTCAGTTACCTGATTTCATGAAGGATTTCACTGGAGGTATTGAGTTTGATCCTGAGATTCAAGCTTTGAATAGTAGGTTACTTGAGATTAGTAGGATGTTGCAGTCTGGTATGCCTTTGGATGATAGACCGGAAGGACAGAGGTCTCCGTCACCAGAGCCTGTGTATGATAACATGGGAATTAGGATTAACACTAGAGAGTATAGAGCAAGGGAGAGGTTGAATAGAGAAAGACAAGAGATTATTGCTCAGATTATCAAGAAGAATCCGGCTTTTAAACCTCCGGCAGATTATAGGCCGCCTAAGCTCCAGAAGAAGCTTTTCATTCCGATGAAGGAGTTTCCTGGTTACAATTTTATTGGTCTGATTATTGGCCCCAGGGGTAATACTCAGAAGAGAATGGAGAGGGAGACAGGTGCTAAAATTGTAATTCGAGGTAAAGGGTCTGTAAAAGAAGGTAGGCATCAGCAAAAGAAGGATTTGAAATACGACCCTTCAGAAAATGAGGACTTGCATGTTTTAGTTGAGGCTGAGACTCAGGAAGCTCTTGAAGCTGCTGCTGGTATGGTTGAGAAGCTTCTACAACCTGTTGATGAAGTGCTGAACGAACACAAGAGGCAACAGCTCAGGGAACTTGCCACCTTGAATGGAACAATAAGGGATGAAGAATTCTGTAGACTGTGTGGTGAGCCAGGACATAGACAGTATGCATGTCCTTCTCGTACAAATACATTTAAGAGTGATGTTCTTTGCAAGATTTGTGGTGATGGTGGACACCCTACTATTGATTGCCCGGTGAAGGGTACTACTGGGAAGAAAATGGATGATGAATATCAGAACTTCTTGGCAGAGTTAGGAGGAACTGTCCCTGAATCTTCTCTCAAACAGAGTGCTACCTTGGCTCTTGGTCCGGGAAGTTCGGGAAGTAATCCTCCATGGGCTAACAATGCAGGGAATGGTGCAAGTGCGCATCCTGGCTTAGGGTCAACTCCGACCAAACCTCCCTCCAAAGAATATGATGAAACAAATCTGTACATTGGGTTCTTACCTCCGATGCTCGAGGACGATGGTTTGATTAATCTTTTCTCATCATTTGGTGAAATTGTGATGGCAAAGGTAATCAAGGACCGTGTGACTGGGCTGAGCAAAGGCTATGGTTTTGTGAAGTACGCTGATGTGCAGATGGCTACTACTGCTGTTCAGGCAATGAATGGCTATCGGTTCGAAGGCCGAACGCTCGCTGTCAGGATTGCAGGCAAATTGCCACCGCCTACTGCACCCCCAGGACCTCCAGCCCCTCAACCACCAACTCAAGGTTATCCTTCCTCAAATCAGCCGCCTGGTGCCTATCCTTCTCAACAGTATGCCACTGGTGGTCAACTGCCAAATCCTCCTGTAGGCTATTCAACAGCTCCGGTTCCTTGGGGTCCTCATGTTCCCTCCTATTCTCCATATGCTCCTCCCCCTCCCCCTCCTGGTTCTTACCATCCTGTCCATGGTCAACATATGTCTCCTTATGGAATGCAATACCCACCACCCCCACCTCCTCATGTGACACAAGCACCTCCACCTGGCACTACTCAAAATCCATCTTCTAGTGAACCCCAGCAAAGCTTCCCACCAGGAGTACAAGCTGACAGTGGTGCTGCTACGTCGTCTGTACCACCAACTGTCTATGGTAGCTCAGTCATGGCTATGCCTGGACAGCCTCCATATATGAGTTATCCGTCTTATTACAATGCTGTTCCTCCTCCACCACCTCCAGCACCAGCCTCATCTACTGATCATTCCCAAAACATGGGTAACATGCCATGGGCCAACAATCCTCCTGTCTCAACACCTGATCACTCACAAGGTCTTGGTAATGCACCTTGGGCACCTAATCCTCCTATGCCGCCCACTGTTGGCTATTCACAGAGCATGGGGAACGTACCCTGGGCTCCCAAACCTCCAGTACAGCCGCCTGCAGAGAATCCATCCGCTGTTGGAGATTCTGAGTATGAGAAGTTCATGGCTGAGATGAAGTAGCATGTGTGTTCTGAGAAGAAACTCCTTAGTGGAGAGGTAAGATGTCCTCATTTGATGTTATTGTTTGTTTTCCCTACAGGTTTTGAAAATCGAGTGGCTTTCAACATATGATAAAAGTTTTCTTACTCAATTTTTCCAACGTTTTCAAAATTTTTTTTTTCCCAACATCATTTTTTAGATTTCCATTTGTATGATGAACCAAGTCCTGCAATAGCATGTTGTGTGATACTGCCTTTTTGTCCATTATTTTGTTCTTGAAAGCCTTGCTTCTCATGTAATTTCTATGTTCCTAGTTTTATCACATGATAACTAATTGCTGTAGCTCATAATTTGGTCACTGATGTGTTTGTGAGCAATCCCACAGCTAAAGGAGCATCTGTCCTGGTATTCAGTTCTGAAACATAGAAATCGGGAGTTGGATGTTCAAAATTTGTCAGTCTACCCTTTTTGCTCTATGTTTATTCAGTAACTCCTAATGTGTTTTCTGTCCCTTATGGAAAGCATTTGTTTTCACTTTTCAGTTTAAACTGCCATTAGCATAGATTCCAATAGTTTGTCTCTCTTATTGTATACGGCTCATTAACACGAATCTTTGTTTTGTTGATATTGTTAATTTTTTCAGGCGTGATGTTTGGAGGTCTTGTACCCTGATTTCTTACATCTTTCTTGTTGGAAGTTTGGGACTCACATCTTAACCCTTGCTATGCTGTTGTGAAATATGCAGAGATTCAGGCTGGAACTCCCAATTCAGACAATTGCGTTTCAGAAAGGCCATAAGATATTTATTTATGTTACTGATAATAATTACTGCTCTTTTGTAGGACTATATATGTCTTGGGGTTCTTTTTTCTTTCATAATACTCATATTTACCGGTGATCAGCGTGTTTAATCTGTCTTCAGCTCTTACTTTTTTTCCAATATGAGACTAAAAACTTTTGGTGGTATTGTAGTGCGAAACATGTCTATTATCCTTTGTGATGCAAGATATGATCCTCTTGCTCTTGAGGTTATCCCTTTCGTTTATCTTGTCCCTTGTGTGCATAGGGTATTCATCAGTTCTCGCAGGAACCTGAAGGCAACAGGGTATGTTGAATTACATTGGACATATTGACGCCGATACGTGATCGTTATTCTCCAACTTGATTCAGTCTTACATACTGGATATAATAATATATTTCAAGCTTCCATGTGGCAGGTGTGATTTCTGGCTAGTGATCCAGATTAACTTTAGTAACATTGTTCTTGTCCTCAAGCTTTATCTATGTCTTAATGAGTATATATGTGTTTTAATGTCTGCATGTTAAGAGTCAGCATTACATAGCATGTGTTGGTTGAAGTACTTAAATTAGTTAGGAGTCGGAAGAATTATAGTCAACTGTCTCAAGATCGTTGCATATTGATTATGTGTGCATGAAGAGAGAAGCTGTATCTTCAGTTTTGTTTGATTGTATGTGTAAACGTTGAATCAGGGCTCATTCTGTGAAGTGTTTGCTTACGTTAACCATTTTGGTAAGTGGTGTGATGTATTATAACTAGGGATGTTGGCATGGAGCGTATTCGTATGGAGGAGGTTGACAATTCGCAATCGGGAGCCCTTGCCTTTGCTAACAAGATTCCTAGCTCCTAATAGGATATTCGGTCTAGATCGAATAACTCTGGTTCAATATTTTCAACCGAGTTCATGTATATATGGATAACATTATAGGGTAAAAACTATAAGTATAAAATCAAACAATTAATAAATAATATAATGTTTGTTATTTACATTTTATTTTAGAATTGGATAGGGATGTTTTATGTCTTGGGCAATTCAGCGACGACTATCATGTGATAAACAAAAAGCAATGCCCTTTTGTTTTCTAGCACAATAATGACAAGCATTTGGATCACCGAAGCTGTGAATCTGAATGTGTAGTGGAATTGAGGTCTGCTTCGGTGAAACTGAAATGTACGGTGGAATTTGAGGGCTTTCTACTTGATTAGAAGAATGAGTTTTTCTATCTAAATTAGGTTTTTCGATAATATATGTGACACCTATAAAAAAAAGAAATATCGAATCATTGATGTTAAATACTACTAAATACATACGCCAGACATATTTATTGCATTTAATAACTTACATGATGAAACAAAATATAGTAGTGTCAAAAGCAAAATAATTGTTTTCATTTTTATTTTGTCGTCTACTGCATTATCATCATATATATTTTGAACTAACCCTTATGATCAATCTATCATATTTAACTAACCCAACGATGACAATCTTATTCCTAATATTCGAGAGTCGAGATCACGACGGAAGGCTTTGCCTGCATCACTCTAGAATTTCCGATTAGTCTTGCACCATTAATCTGCAAAAAAATGCATTTTATGATATTGAACATCATACCTGGTGTAGAAATATTTAAACCCTTGACCACTAAATTAAAGAGATTCCACGTCTTCGTTTCTTTTTAAATCCAATATATGTTTAGAAAACAAAATATTTTTTTTGCTAATCATTTCGAGTTTTGATTATGAAGTTATTGAACTTAGATGATATCATATTTATATGTTATTTTATTTATGTTATCACAAACTATCATTTAGTTAGAAAAACTCTACTCTTCTGAATTACTGTTTTAGTTTAGAAATCTCTATACTATTAATTGAGGAGTACATTTTAAGTAAATAACCTAATAAACATAGGAGATGACCATCACAAATTTTTTATTGTTAATATAAATAGATGATCATCACAAATTTTTATTGTTAATATAAATATCCCTATAATAGATTATAAGATTGTTTTTCCTGGCTTTTATTGTCAATTAAATTGTATAGATGGACTCATTTGTAAGCCAATCTTAGGCCAGGCCCAGTTATGCAATTAGCCCATAATTCCCATATTTAGATCAACAAAATGACAAATCCTCTGATTGCTGCATCTTCTTCCTCCGCCGGTCAGTTTCCGTTATTATTACAAATCATTCACCTTCTCTACTACCAAAATCGAATTTGCTCAAGCTTTAGCGATTTTGAGATGGAGGTTTCTAGTTTTTCTGATTCAGGCGACGATTCCGGCGGTAACGTGGATCGCGACGGTGGATTGAGAGGGTGTTTTTTCTTGGATCATGTTGGCGAAGTTTTGCTTTCTCGGAATCGAGATGGTTTGTCCTGGAAACGTTTGGATTCTTCTGATTGTGTAAGATTTTGTCATAATGGCATATGTGTTCATTCATGCTTCCTCAGATTAATCAGACGAACTTTGTTCGTTGACTTTATCTTCATGCTTTCTCAATTTCATCATGAATTGGCATATTAGTGTTGTGTGTTGTGTGTTGATGTTGGAGCTATGAGAAACAAAATCATGGATCAAATTGTTCTGAACTTGTTACGTTACTGATTTTAGCCAGTTTCTTGTTCTGCGTTGACAGGAGAGAACGACTTGTATAGGAATTAGAAATTCTGAGGATTGCAAAACTGAGATAAAATTCTCTGATATTTATGCTGTTGAGTTTGCTAACTATGGCTTGGTGCATAGTCCAAAGTCAGGCCTTAGACATGCCAAAGAATGTTTCCGGGAACGCTTGTTAAATACTCAAGAGGTTTTGTCTTCAATCTTTCGTCTCACGTCTCCTATCATTTTGTGGAGATGACAGTGTAATGAGTCTCTGCTTTGATGTAGATGTATCGGTTCACTGTGCACGGATTTGAAAGTTCACCAAAGGAGCCTTGTCTTTGGAAACTTGCCGCATTTACTTTTGGCCATAGGGACTTGCAGACGTGCCAGAGTTGGATGGATCAATTGAATTACTCTTTGATCAAGGAAGTAGAAAGACCAAGAAATCTTTTGGTAAATCTTATCGTTTCAGGCTCTAGCACGTGATTGGTCCTATTTTCTATGAATGCTCTGACAGGATTTCTTGCTACTTCTTCAGGTATTCGTCCATCCAAAAAGTGGTAAAGGAAACGGCTCCAAGGTCTGGGAAACTGTTTCCAAGATTTTTATTCGCGCTAAAGTTAATACGAAGGTCTGCTTTTTATTGCATCACCAGCAGAAAGATCGTTTAATAATTGTTTTTGTGAGGGTTGTTATAGGTTATTCTTTGATGACAAAAGGCACACGGATATTCCTTCTTGGAGTAACTGACTTGATTTTGAGAATTTAGGAAAATTTGATATTTATCATGTAATAACTGCTTCATTGTGGTCTATCAAGGTCAATAGTTACTAATTGATTATTCTCTAGTCACACTTTATATTTGCAGCAAATGAGCGCCTAGAAAGTGTTATATATATATATATTGCTTTAGCAGATATTGCAACATGACTTCCACAATTTTTTACATTCATTGTATGCATAATTTCTAGTGATAGTATAACATCATGACACGTGAATGTTTTCATTTTTCATGCTATGGTTCTAGTGATAGTATAGCATCATGTGTCATGAATGTTTTTCATTTTTCATTCTATGGTCCTTAGTTCGATATTCTTGATTTACCATTTAAATCAGGTGATTGTAACAGAACGAGCAGGACATGCATTTGATGTAATGGCATCTATCCAAAACAAAGAGCTCCATTCATATGATGGCATCATAGCTGTTGTAAGTTTTAGAGCTTTTTTTTCTATGTTTTATTGACCCAAAGTACTTCTTTGACAATGATTGTAGTCATTGATTCCCTTACTGTATTTGTGAAATATATTTGTAATGTGCCCTAACCTTCAATTCACACCATTTATGAGTCAAGTTATGGATTAGTGAACGTTGATTAAGCTTTTCTTTATGTTGTCACATTTTCTTCCTCATGGTGCTTACGTGTGGATCATATCTCTAATTTTCATGATATGATTGTCATTATTTTTATATCTTGAAAAATCAACCTATGTTCAGGGTGGGGATGGTTTCTTCAACGAAGTCCTTAATGGATATCTTTTGTCGAGACTTAAAGTCCCTCTTCCACCAAGTCCTTCAGATTCCTTCAATTCTGTTCAAAGTAGAGGTAGCTCCTCAGTTCCAGAATCAGGAGATGCAATTCATGACACTGACCAAAAGGAACACTGTCCTCTTCTTCCTGATTCAGTTCAAGAGATCATGAATTTCAGTATGTATTTGATCAAACTTATCTCATCTTTGTTCAAGCGCTGGGACTGTTAACTAGTTGTAATCTCTGGGTGTTACTGTTTACTTACAGGGACAGTCAATGGCTCATGTGAAGGTCAGTGGGTTTTGTTCTCTACCAGATATTCAGTTACATTGCCTGCTTCCGTTAGTCATTTTTTCCCCCCTTTCTTTTTAAAATCCCTTTCTTATCTGTTTGTCTTGTTCCTTTTTGTTGAATGATTCGCAGGAATTGAAGATCCTGATCATCCCTTCAGTGGTGAAAGGCCTAGATTCGGCCTCATCCCGGCAGGTTCAACTGATGCAATTGTTATATGGTAGGGTCTTTTTCATCATTTATTCATAGTCATTCTTCCACTAGCAAAGATTATCCTGCGCCATAAAATGGGAAGGTGTTTCACTTATATAGTTATATAAGCAATAAACTAGTTGATTACCAAATAAAGAACAACTGCATATGCAATTTCAATCTCTACTGTCTGCTTTCCCTTGTACTGCTCCATAAATTTTGAAAGAATTGGTGCATCTCATAAATTCAGGAATGTAAAACTACCTTCTGATAAGCTTAATTTTTCAAACTACTGTTTATGCTCTCGTGTTACAGCACCACAGGAGCTCGTGACCCTGTAACATCTGCACTGCATATCATTCTAGGTAGAAAGCTCTTCCTTGATGCAATGCAGGTTGTGCGGTGGAAAACGGCTTCAACCTCGACGATCGAACCTTTTATTCGTTATGCAGCCTCATTTGCTGGGTAATGTCTAAACCTTTTTAGTGAGATGTTTTGCATTCCCGCATTAAGGAATGGCAGATTCTGTTAAGTCATGAAGCTCTAATTTTCATCCTTCACTTACAAGCCCGAAGCCGTAGCTTCTTATTGTTAGTGGCATCCTCGTTTGTCTAATAAATCACCTCAATAACTTTAACCATTAGTGCCTGTGATATGAAAATTGTTTTCTCCGATCTCTAACAGAGTTTTTGTACAATTGATTAGTTCAGATACGGGTTTTATGGTGATGTTATTTCAGAAAGTGAAAAATATCGGTGGATGGGTCCCAAACGCTATGATTATGTTGGAACTAAGATATTCTTGAAACACAGGTATTTTCCTAGCATATTTACCAATTTAAACTGCCAAGAGACGTGCTAAACACAGGCATTTCTGATAAATGGTCTATATTAATGCAAGATCATATGAGGCAGAAGTGATGTTTGAAGAAGCTGAACCAGAGAACGGTAAAGCTTCCCCACACACGCGGAGTAAGACATGGCCATTTCGAAATACCACAAGATCAGAGAAAATACTATGTCGTGCGAACTGCAGCATTTGTAACAGTAAGGTGGATGGGAATAGTGTAGAGAAAACAAGATGGTGTAGAACTAAAGGGCGGTTTCTGAGCATAGGTGCTGCAGTGATGTCAAACCGAAATGAAAGAGCACCTGATGGTCTTGTCGTGGATGCACACCTCTCAGACGGTTTCCTTCATCTCATACTCATCAAAGATTGTTCTCGTCCCAAGTACTTATGGTAATGTCTGGATTTTTCCTACCATCTATCATTTTTGAGTAAGGCTTATATCAGAGATTCTAATGAGTTACAGGCACCTCACCGAGCTTGCGAAAAGAGGTGGAGAACCATTGAACTTCGAGTTTGTGGAATATCATAAGGTACGTAAAACATTTTTCCTTTTCAAATCTTCATAACTTGGTTGGGTCCTGATCAAATGTATTTGGGAATGCAGACTCGAGCTTTCACATTTACATCATTTGGGGAAGAGAGTGTGTGGAATTTGGACGGAGAGATCTTTGAGGCTCACCATTTATCAGCTCAAGTCTTGCGTGGCCTTATACCTCTGTTCGCATCTGGTCCAGAGGTATAACAAAGTGCATGTGAATGTGGTGGTTTTATATGGAGCTTTGTGTATAGTGGACCCAAGTGAAACGTATAAGAGAGTGGAAACTAGAAAATTATAATAATGAACATGGCAATGTGCCACAAAAGAAGAAGAACATGGCAATAATATTAATAATATCCAAAGAAATTCAAGATGTAACGTTCCCAATTTTATACTATGATCTCATTATTTATGTTGTGCAGTGGATGATTTACAATTTTTTTTTTTTAATTTATGGTTTATTAGTTAGACATCACGTATTATATAAAATCCATCTAAATAACCAAACGTAGCGTGAGCAGTGAACACATTACTCTTTCTCTTTGAAAGCCTCATTATGATGTAATATAAAAAAAAGAAAGAGCTCTAGTGATGAAATTAATATGTGCAATGTATTTCCATTGCAACCCAACGGTGTAATGGGCACTAATATCAATAAGGATGCAACCCAACGGTGTAATGGGCATTAATATCAATAAGGATGTTACCAAGGACAGAAAGAAAATATACTTCAAAATCAACAACTAAACTCGATAGCAAACAATAGTGCTTAAAATTGTAGTTTCGAAGAGCTCTAGTCATTGTTTTGTTTTGTCTTTATAAACAATGATGCTTATAACTGGAGCTGCCGGATAATATCTTGAAGCTATAAGTTTTTTACGACGTTGATTTTCTTGAAATCAACTTAAAAGGAAGATTCATCCAGACACAAGCCACTTCCTCATTAACTACGTCTCAAATGAAGATAAGAAGTTCCAAAATCTCCTCGATATTCTTTTAATCTAAACCTCAAGACAGTCATTTTTTTCAACACCAAAAAAGGTATGTTATTGTTAATGTTTATTCTATTTCTCTCTCTTTTTTTTTTTTTTTTCACTCTTTGATTGACATATTTACCTAATTTAGGTAGAACAACTTGCGATCTATATTACAGCTCGACAACTCAGAGCATGCATGCACAACGAAGGTACACACTTTATGTCAAAAATCCGACCATATACAACTACTAACTAAGAAATATATTTTGACATGATGGAACTCAACTCAATGAAAAAGGATGACATATGCAACAATACTCATGAGGATGTTAGCTGTGAGCTTCAACTTCTATGCACTAGATTCATGATTGGTCAAGGTTAGAGTATGAAAATACTATGAAATGAATTCCTTGGAGCACTAAAGCTTGATTATTCAAAACACCTTTGTGGAAAACACTTATTTATCAAATATTTCTAGACTCCATAGCAAAAATGCGAGTTTCGAAATAACATTATGTAACAACACCTAACTCTAAAAATTGACTTTGTATTTTAAAAATTTTAAAGATTTTAAATTAAGTTGATCTTCATTATTCTCAATGATACAACTAACTAATAAACAAAAATACAGTTTATTTAAGAATATTGTCATATATAATAGGAAATTGTACCAGCGATGCACCCATTGTTGTTTAAACTGGATTTGTAGCTTTGTTTAGATTTATTTATTTATTTATTTATCATTTATATGTGATTTAGATTTTCTTACTTTGTCAAATTTTTGTTAGTTAAATCTATTGAAGTGATACAAAAAATCGCCTCGTGTAGCGATGATGTCATTCATAAACAACACAAGAAAAAAAAAAAAAAAATAGTATTTCGCGGATTCTTGCTATCACTAGAAAACAAATTGAATTGTAGGCATCAAGGTAAATGACCGAGATTATATACTACTATAGAAGCAGAATCGAAGGGGTTGGTTGAAAGGTAAGGATAGCGTGGATTGGCCGATTGGTTAGAAGGTAAGGATAACATGATTGGATGGTTGCGGGTCCTTTGGATCATGGGCTACAATTACTTGGTTAGAGACCGCTGAACATCATTTGGACAGGCCGAGGTTATATGGGCTGCTCGCCTTTTGATGGCTGTAATTTTCTGGGCCAGAATGCGATAAGATTGGGAGATGACTATTTATTATAAAAAAGAGATGTGGAAAGTTTAGAAAAAAAAAAAATTCTATTTATATTTATGAGATATTTTTTTACTAACATTATAACCTTAATGCTTTTAATATAAGTTTTATACCATAAAATGATTAAATAAAATATTTTATACCATAAAATGATTAAATAAAATATAGTCTATGCAATGTGTCAATACTAATCTACTTTGTTAATAATATCATATATAGTCTTGTAACTCGAGTTTCTTAATTTCTTTCTTTTTTTGTGTTGTACCTTTTTGGATTTTGCACATTGGCTCTATGAATAAGCATGTATTCAATGTGTCCAATGTTATGAAAAGTTTTGTTTGAATGATGACATATTGAAACTTGCAAAGAAAATGAAACCGACATGTCCATTTTACATATGGGATGATAATTTATGCATTTATCTGTGTTGAAAGAAGGACGTGATGCATACTCTTTTACTGTTAATTTTTTTGCAGATTGTTGATTAAAAGCTTCTAACTCTTTGGTTTTATTTTTTTATTTTTTTGTAGGAGATGTCATGCTGTTTTGGAGGAAATAGATTATCCAAATCATGTTGGTCCTCTTAGAGACCATGATAGTCATCCTTGCTGGGCCTATATAGTAGTGTTGTGAGGTGCTCGTAAATGAGACAAAGAGTTTATAAGAGGCTAAAAAGAAATTTAGAGGCTAAAGTAAATCAACAAAATGTAGCCATATATTTTTATCAATAAATATTATCTAACATTACATCATAATTTTCTTTTTAATTTATGGGATTTATACATAATATACTCATGTATTTTATAAAATATCTACTTTTGAATATTGTGAAAAATCATTTTGTCTTTCGAAAAACTCCAATATTTTATAAAAAAATAATAGAGAATTTGTTTATTTGAACTTTATTAGGGGTTGTTTTACTTATTAACAGAATAAATCTCTGTTATCTTAAAATGATGTAAAACATTTAAAGAACCAAAATAATGATAAAAGAAATAATTAAAAATATAGATGATAAATAAGATATCTACTAATGATAATTTTTTTTTTTTTTTTGGGGAAAAATTCTGATGATAAGTTATTTAAGTTAAAATATTAAAAACTGATAAAACAATAAAAATAAGAACAAAACATAGTTATTCATCTTCTTCATGGTTTCCACATTCATCAATTTTGTCCCAGAAACGTATATTATGTGTAGAGAAAATGATTTACTTGAGTTATTTATGCATTCGCCAAATTTATGTCTATGATTGATAAATATATAGACTGCTATTATCTTTCTTTCTTTTTTTTGGTGGAAGACTGCTACCATTTAAGAATCTAGTTCAACGAACTTCTTGTATTTGATTATTGGCTAAAGGGTCGACATATGGACTTCTTAAGAGGGCAATTAATTTCTTCACATACGTTTAAGTTAAATAAAGGAAATGATATGTTACTTCTTTGTATGACATGTTACATAAATACACATTTCAACTAAGAAAATGTATTCGAAGTTACAAAAAAAAACAAAAAACAAAGACATGTACCAAAAACAGAAAATACATACCCTATATTGTCTCCATTAAATCAGTCATGGTTCGCATCGAACCATGATAATATCCATTAGTTGGAGTTAAAAATTAAATAAAAGAAAGTTAAAGTTCAAACTGAATTTAAAAGAAAATAAACATAACCCAAATGAATTAACCTAATTTTAAACCCAAAAGTATTATCAATTCAACAAACAAGGTCAAGTAAGGAGTTGGGCTCGAGGTTATGTTCTATAAGTTTGTTGGACTCGAACCATGACTAATTTAACATAAGTGATGTTGATTATATATTTTTTGCTTTTGGTGCATGACATCATGCATTAGTTATTTTTTATGTATTTATAAATATATTTTCTAATTTGGGATATATAATCATATAATGAATCATACTTGATGTACCTGCAAAAGAAATACATAACCCGGGTTTGTGAAGCAGAGCAACGTTGACATTGCATATGTTTTAACTTCTCTCTTTCCATCTGTTTATGTCTAAGTGCATTTTCTCTGTTTATGTCCAAGTGCATTTTCTCGACTCTTCATTTATATAACTGATCCTTTATTAATATGTTACTTTCATAGTATATTATCATTTATATAACTGGTCACTTTATTAATATGTTACTTTCATAGTATACTAGTATTCATTGGATTGTGTTGTTGACAAAAAAGCGGATTGGTTAAATTGACAAAAAAAAACAATAGACACACCTTGTCATATTATAGGGAAGACAAAAAGACGTGAGGACAAGATAGATCATGCGAGCAACTAAGGGCAAGCAAACAATTATTTTTATATATATATCATTATATGTATTTTATAATATTTTCGTAATACAAGAATTAATTCGTAAACAAACCCCAAAAACCAAGTAAAATTGGAATTTTGTGAACGTATTTGAAATACTTTCCATGTCTAGTTAAAAGATGAAAAATCCATTAAAATATAGGGAGAGTTAGAAAATACTCAAATTTTAAATCTTAAATCCCTAGTTAAATAGAAGAGATATTTTTTTCTAAAAAAAAATAATAATTCCATCGGTTCAAATAAAATAAAAAAGTATTAAACTGTTAGATTCATCACTAAATTTTGTTCTCTATGAAAATTTTAAGTTGTATTCCTAGATGATGTATTATAGAATATAGTATATCTGTGAATTGGAATATATATATATATACTGTTCCAAGTTGGATATTTTGTGAACGTGATTCATGATTTCATATGGTATCCGTTCATAATATACTTATAACTTGGCAGAGCCTCTTCTCAAGTTCTCATTTGAAGTGCCATGCAGAAAGATTATATATAAATGGGAGAACTATAAACGTTAAATCCTTAAAATATCTAAATATGTTGAATAATTTTGCTATAAATAATATATTCATGTAATTAATATATTATGGTGATATTTGAGTGAATTGAATAGATAGCATGGATTATTATCATAATTTTTCATGCAGATTAATAGTAAACATGTATCTAATGTGTTTATTATACTAAGTAATTTTTTAATATTTTATAAGGATTAAAAGATTGAGAGGATTCATGTTTTCAAGATTGCTTTTATAATTAGGTCGTGTAAGTACAAATATGAGCACGCAAGCAATTTATCGAAGTTTGCCAATGTGCCTACGTCCTCAAAATTTTCAATAGAGATTACTTAAGATAATCTTACAACAAGCTTTGCCTAAATGGAATTACTCTGACGCTAAGACACCCCTTAGTACGACACCAAATAATTTATATCACTCAATGAGATACACACGTCTCTAACTCAGAACTAAGGACCAGAAACCTTAGGTTCTTCCTCCTAATTTTGTCCTTGATCTAAAAAAACACACCTTAGGAACCAGACTGTTCCACACACAGATTTTGCGCTACACTCGACAGAATTGTGTTCTCTTCCAGAGAACAAAACGCTCAATATTTTATCTTCTTCTCTTTAATATGGTTGACCCTAATTTGACTCATACATCTTGTATTTATAGTCCAAGACATAGAGCCTCCAAGATTCACTCTTATCAAGTATTTCCTTTTTACTCATATCATTCTTTTTACTCCACGCTCTAGTAGAATCACGCTACGTCATCTTCATTCCTAGCTTAAAGATTTTCGTGTTCAGTCATCTTGTGTTACACATTTGCTTTCTGTTGACTCTATGTACTTTCAGTTTAGGCTTAGTCACCCACATTTTAAGTAACATGAGACAATTAACAATACCAACAAATGTATTCAAAGAAGTGATAAAAAAAAAAAAAAGTTACTCGAGGAAAAGGTGTTGTCATATTCGAAATAGATAGATACACGTTTTAAAATGTTTCTTTTACTCGGTTTTATTCAATGAACAATATATTGATAAGTAACATCATTGAAGTACTTATGAAGATTTATAACCATTGATGAAAATGCTTATCATATAAAGGGAATAGCATCATGACATGATGTGATGCGATATATATATCTTTTTCTTTTCTTTTTTTGAAGTAAGAACTATATTTCATTTTTAAATTTTAATCTTCGACGAGTAAATATTCATATTTTTTAAACAGTATTTCCAGCTGTACCCAAAAAAAATATATTTAGTTTCCAAAAGAGACATTTTCCAAATCTAAAAAAAGAAAATACTTGTTGAGGAGGAATGCATAAACTTTCAAAACAAATACCCAGTTCAAAATAATGTAAAACACAATTTTTTTTGTCGAACACGATTAAATTATTAAGGGAATAAAAATCTTATGAGTTTATTAAAAAAATTGGCAAATTATAAAAGACCCTCTTCTCTGTAGCTGAGTCTAGTAAATAACAAGAGTGAATCTTCAACAAGAATCATGAGTCATGCATGACCAAGTTATCTTAATAGTACTATAAATTTAAGAAGTTCCGTAAGATTATGTGGAATTGATTGTCTCTGAAATTGGGAGCACGAAACCACGAACTTGGTCTTTGCTCTTTGGCTGCTCTTTGTGTTTCTGCCATCAATGTCTCTGTGAGAATAGGAGATTCCATCGCTTCTTCGATCGACTTCAAGATGCCAAAGTGAAAGTGATAGATATTTTTCTTCTGCCACAGCTTAAAGTTACATCTTTTATACATCAGGTAGGTCAAATTTGTGATTTTTTGTTGTTTATTAGAGATTGTGATCATGCTTGGCATGATGGGTCTCTTGTTTCCACGCTTTTATTCTGATAAAATTCGAAACTTTATGTGCTCAAATCATAAAATTTTGTGTTCTGCAAATGAGTCTGAGTTGCAAAATTCCTCTCCAATTGCATTGTCTAGCTGTATATATCTAAATTGACTTTGGAATGCGGCTTTGTGATGTCCAGATTTGAATTTTGAGAACTTTGATTATGAATATCAAAGCATCTCTTGAACGATGCACTCTCTGTTTGAAATTAAGATCTTGTCAAAAGCTTACATTCTCTTCTTCAGCAATGTGATATCAAATAGTAAGCATTGACCATTGTTTCTTCGCCTTGTTTTGGTTTGTCTCAAGTATCTTCATTTCACTTGTGATGTTTTGAATGGCTTTGAGACACAGATTGCTATTGTCTCATTGGGTTGGAGGAAAGATAAGCGATGAGCAGAACCGTTGCTCTTGACATTTTTGAGGCTCCACAAGCCGGTGCTTGGACTTTCTGAGAAATAAGAATAAATGGACTCTTTTTTCAAAAATTCATATCTGGATCACAAACCGGTGCCTGGCAAGCTTCCTAAGAGGCCTAGCTCTGATCTTGCGTCTCCTTCTCAACCGCTGACCATTGCGATAGCTATTAGTGGGAGCAATAAAAGCAAGAATGTAGTTAAGTGGGCGCTCAAACAGTTTGGTTCTGACAAAAATGTCGTTTTCAAGCTGATTCACATCCATCCAAAGCTTACTTCTCTACCTACTCCTTGTAAGTTCCAAAGATTTATTCTCTACCTGAGACTTTATATGAGCCTGATACCGGTTTCTGTTTCTTTCCTAAGCGGGAAACACAGTCTCTATCTCGGAGGCACCAGAGGATGTGGCGGCTACTTATAGACAAAAAGTGATGCAGGAGACGAAAGAAACTCTTCTTAAACCTTTCAAGAAAATGTGCGAGCGGAAAAAGGTTGTTTTTTTTGTCTTTCTTGCTCTTCCTTTGTAAGATATCTTATAGCTAAAGATCAATGAAACTCGTTTTGAATCTTCTTAACAAAGGTTGCAGTGGAACTTCAAGTCCTCGAATCAAATAGTGTTGCAGTGGCAATAACCAGAGAGGTTAATGAACATTTGATCGGCAGCCTTGTCATTGGACGTTCATCACATGGTGCCTTGTCAAAGTATGGCTTGAAACATTATCTTTTCCGTTTTAGTATCTGATCGCACAGAGTTTTCTCAATGAATATGTGTTGGAACAATGCCAGGAATCATGATATTACTGCAATGATATCAGCCTCTGTGTCAAACTTATGCACAGTCTATGTTGTCTCAAAAGGAGTCTATATTCTTCCAAAAGATAAAGTATTGTCAGACACGGAGCGGCATGAAACTTTAAGAGATTCCGGTAATGAGAGAACCGATTCCTCCAGCTGGTCTTCTGGTTCAGGACCAAACTCAGGTTCGGAGCTTCATCAATCTTTTACCAGAAGCTGATGTGTGATTCATGAGTTTAATATTTATTCGGTTTTCTTTTGTACATTCTTTAGATGTAATGTCAAACGCACTCAAATCTAACCCTCATGCTCTGTCCAAGAAGAGATTGCAACATCTCCCGACAAAAATAAGAGGGGTTTCTGTTCCTATGGAAACTAGTTCTGCTGAGTCAGATGAAACTAGAAGTATGTCTTCGGATGTTGCTGAGGAAGTCAGCAAGAGAAGTAGCCCTGAAACATCACGTAGTGTTTCTTGGAAACCTCAGTTTAGAGATTTCGATGAGAGAAAAGATGCTATGAATTCTATGTCTATGTCTAGCAACCATGAATACGGAAATGTTACTCAAGGTGGAGATTATTTTACAGACAACCAGGTAAATTATGTTTTTATAAGATTGTTCTTAAACCTCTTGTGAAATCTAAAGCATTTGGGAGTGATAGTTTTTTTTCAATGATTCAGGAGACTCTCAAAGAAATTGCAAAGTTGAGAGCTGAGCTTAGACACGCTCATGAAATGTATGCAGAGGCTCAAGTAGAAACGTTGCATGCTTCTCGCAAGGTCCGCTTGAAGAATCTCTATAAAAGTTGGATAACTTGTATTTGATGAAGCTTCTTAGCTATTGGTTTGTGTGTCTAATAAATCTGCCCCTTTTATGGTTTCAGCTAAATGAGCTTAAGTTTGAAGAGCTAACGCTAATGGAGCACAAAACTAAGGGGTTAGCAGAAAAGGAAACACAGAAGTTTGAGCAGAAGAGAAGGGAAGAGAAAGAAGCTGCACAAAGAAGAGAAGCCGAGATGAAAGCAACCCATGAAGCCAAAGAGAAGGAGAAGCTTGCAGAAAGTTCCTTTGTGGCTCCTAAGCTGCAATACCAAGAGTTCACTTGGGAAGAAATCATTACCGCAACTTCATCATTCTCTGAAGATCTAAAGATCGGAATGGGAGCTTACGGGGCTGTTTACAAATGCAATCTGCATCATACAACTGCCGCTGTCAAAGTTTTGCATTCCGCTGAAAGCAGTCTATCGAAACAATTTGATCAAGAGGTACCCAACCAAAAACTTTTATTGTTTGAAAGTTTTCTCGTTTTCTTAAAAGAAAGCTAATATTTTTATTTACCGTTAATCTCTCTTAGCTCAAAATCTTGAGCAAGATCAGGCACCCTCACTTGGTTCTCCTTCTAGGGGCATGTTCTGAGCATGGAGCTTTAGTCTATGAGTACATGAAAAACGGTAGCTTGGAAGATAGACTGTTCCAAGTCAACAACAGTCAACCAATCCCATGGTTCGTGCGGTTCAGAATCGCTTGGGAAGTCGCATCAGCACTTGTTTTCCTCCACAAATCAAAACCGACACCAATCATCCACCGCGATCTTAAACCCGCCAACATCTTGCTTGATCACAACTTTGTCAGCAAAGTAGGAGATGTGGGTCTCTCCACAATAATCCAAGTTGACCCATTGTTAACCCAATACACAATGTACAAACAGACAAGCCCCGTGGGAACATTATGCTATATCGATCCCGAATATCAACGAACCGGAAGGATATCTCCAAAATCAGATGTCTATGCTTTCGGAATGATCATTCTGCAGCTTCTTACCGCTCAACCGGCTATGGCACTGACATATACAGTAGAAATAGCCATGGAGAACAACGACGACAGTGAGTTAATACAGATTCTTGATAAAAAAGCGGGTAATTGGCCAATCGAAGAAACCCGGCAATTAGCCGCTTTAGCTCTAGATTGTACACAGATCCGTTCTAAAGACAGGCCTGATTTGGAAGATCAGATTCTTCCAGCATTGGAGAGCTTGAAGAAAGTAGCTGATAAAGCAAGAAACTCGCTTTCCGCTGCACCGAGTCAACCTCCAAGCCATTTCCTCTGCCCATTACTTAAGGTAATAACTTGTTCATAATGTCATCTGTTAACTTGCGAGAGAAGTCAGGTTAGTTTAGAGAAGAATGTTGTTATGTTGCAGGATGTGATGAAGGAGCCATGTATTGCGGCTGATGGGTACACTTATGACCGGCAAGCTATAGTGGAGTGGATGGAGAACCACCAGACGTCGCCGGTGACTAATTCGCCGTTACAAAACGTGAACCTTTTGCCCAATCACACTCTTTACGCAGCCATCGTTGAATGGAAAAGTAGAAATCAGTAAGGCAAACCAAAAAAAGCGCCTCCGTTTTGGTACCTCTCTCTGGAACTGCGTAGCGTTTTTGAGTCTAGATAAACGGCGAGATGTTCTCACATCCTTTTTCTCTTTAGGTTTGTTGGAAACTGGTTTATTTTTCTCTTGCTCTCTTTTGGGCAATCAATGTCTTTTCGGAGAAAGGTATCTGTTGTAGGAGTGACCTTATGTTTCGACCATTCGACTATTTCGCTATTATACCATTGCACTAATTTGTTAATTTATATCAAATCTGTATGATTAATTAAAATTGATTGAATGACGATATATTGTGTTTTTAGTGGCTTTTGCTCCGTGTTTTATGTTCGTTTTGAACCTTTCGTCGCTTCGAGGTCCGTCTTTTGTGTCTTTTTTGTTGTGTCTTGAGTCTTGTACAGGTTTGGGAAGTTACGCTGAAATTGGATTTTTTGGATGCATTCGGGTCGAGATAAGGCGAGAAGAGCGAAGAAGACCGATCGGTCTTGTCAGTAGACCAATCGGTCCCTTATACGACATACGAGCAATTGTTTTCTGGGCATCTAGGACCGATTGGTTCTTTTCTCTGACAGACAAAAGTTCATCTCCTGGCTGCGACAGACTAACCGGTCCTTTAACCGGACCGATCGGTCCACTTCCTTAATGAACTAATTTTTTTTTGTTATTTTCGTTTCCTATTTTCTGTAAAGGATATAAAAACCCTCAAAACCTAATTAGCAAAGTAGATTCTATTTTTCTAAGTTTTTTTTAGAGCTTTTCTACCTTTTGTAAGCAACTCTTTGGGGATTAGAGATCCATCTTTTTTGACACTTTGGAGAAGATTTCTAAACCCTAGAAAATTTCATTGCAATACAATTATGTTTTCTTCATTGATTGGTGTTGTCTCTTTTGCTATGTGTGAGTAGTTACGAGTTGGGTTTTAAGGTTCTAAATAGGGGATTTGATGAATTGATTGTTGTTTGAGACTCTATTTCTTTGATTCACATGTTCTTAACTTTAAAATTGGCTTGATCATCATGTTTTAGATTATAGGTTTTTCTATGCATCAAAATTGTTTGATAGAATGCGAATTGCGCAATCCGATACTAGCCAATGAGAGTTTATGCTAGAGAGTATTGTGAACTGAATGAACTTGTTTGTTAATGCAAATTTGATTAGGAGATTCAAATGAGAGTTTAGTAATTGAATAGTCAAGTTTAGTGATTGATTCATTGAGAGAGGACTAGTCTAGTTTTTGTTCATGTTTAAGAAGAGCACTGTTGCTTTTCTTATCTCGATATATCATTAGTTATTGATCTCTGAATTATCCTATGATCCAATGCTTTTCTCATAAAATCTATATCGTTGTTTCTTTGCATTTTTATTTACAAGTTTGAAATCATAAACCAAAAATCATTCGCTTTAGCTAAAAGCGACTTTCGCAAGTCTTTAGTATATTACCGCGCACTTTGCTGTGCCTTTATGGTTTAAGTTTATTACTCGAATAATCAAATGAGTCGATTAGGTTTTGTTTGTCTTGTCCGAGAAGTAAACATGTCAAAAGAACTTAAATTAAACAGAAATTTAAGGTTCTGTTTACTTAAATTTAAACTAATTTTATGTCAACGAAAAGATTTTAAATTTAAACATGTTAAACAGTGTTTATTGACTTTTCTTTAAACGTGATGCAGACAAGTTTTGGTCATAACACGGATTAACAATAACTAATTAGCCCTAATAAACACGTTATCGGTTTAAAAACTTGAACTTATTTCACAATCAATTCCCATTAACACTGTATTCACGCGTAGGCGTAGATTAGCGTGCGTGCAAGTATCCGCTATCCTTAGTATAGAATATTATTACTATTTAAGTTTAGATTAAGGATCTTATCCAAATTTGTTAAGAGTTTGAGAAATTTTGTTATTATTATAGTTCTAAAACCCAGAAATTGACTTTATTAATCAGATTCTACGAATTTTGCTGATCAGTAATTCTTTTTCCTTTTACAATTCATCACGTACCACAATACCAATTTAATACATAAAATTTTAGAAATAACTTAAACTCTACACTTAACAATACCAGTTATAACATAACACATTAATCATTATATCAACATCCATCTTGAAAATAAATTAAAGAATAATAAAACTCAAATCACATAACAAACTTTCATTGCAGAATAATTAGACATTAAACCAAATTAACCAAACTATGTGAAGCATATTGGAAATATATTACGTCAGGTGATATCTTAATATTATTAAAAGAGAAGTGCATTTTGAACATTTTCCAGAATTAATTACTTATTTACTTCAATTATCAATGAAATTATGTATAGAAAGTGTTTAATTGCAAATAAAAAGGGTAATTTGTAATTAAAATAATTGAAATCAAAATCAATTGCAATTTGATTTTAATTAATCCATTTATTTAAAGAAATATTAAAATTTTCTATCTTCTCTTATTTTGTCAACAAAATTATTTCCTTTAATTAATTTAGAGATATTTCGAAGAGTTTACTAAAACTTCTCCTCTCGTCTTTGTTTGATCATATTTTTAAAATATTTGAATCAATACATAGTTCATATAATCAATAAAAAAACTTAATTTTTTCGCATATGTTGTGATTTGAATTTTTAAAAACCGATATAATTTACTCAATCAGTGAAAAAAAATGTGAAATGAATATCCCACATCGATTAAACATTTTTTGTGGTGATTCAAAGACATATTATAAAAGAAACTAAAATGATTCAAAATTTGAATGAGTAAGAAGGTTGATCTAATAGGTGTCCAAACTTTAATAATTTTTATTTAGTTAATTTGATTATTTTGTTGAACTGTATAATTTATCGAATATAATAAATATTTATTAATATATTTTTTAAATATACCAAATATTCAATTTTGTTAAGATTATCTTGTGTCTAACCTTCATAAACATTTATATCAAGATCTATATATATTTTAGAAAGTAACCAAAATTAAGTCAATTATTACTAAATTGAAAATTTGAAAGATCATTTTTCTTTTTTGAACAAAAACTTAAAGAAAACAATTCAGTCAAAAATGTTAAATAAACACTTAAAGAAAAATGTTAAAAATATCATAAAGATTTGCGGGTTGGTGATATTTGAAATTGGAGTATATAATCAATTTTTTGTATTATGATACATAAATTAACCATGTTACTATTAATATTTATTATTAATTAAAAAATACTATAGTTCAAGTTACAATTTAATATTTTTATTAAATGTAGAATAACTTAAGTAAATTATCTTTAATATATATAGAGATATATATATATGTAATAAATTATATACATATATACACATTCAATTATGATTGAAAAAACAAACTATTGACACTGAGATTAAAAAAACTAGAGATTAGAAATATGACAAAAACACAATATACAATAATCATATATTTTATACGAAAAATAATAATATAACGTTGAAATTAAAAAGAAAATATTTTAACCAAAAAAAATTTACAACAGAACAATAGTATTTAACCTTGTTATTTATAATAATAATAAAAAAAACAGAAATATTTTTTTGAATCAAAATTTTAAAACCTAGTAAAATAATAAATTATTATATAGAAAATAATAAATTAAAATTTTGTCTCACTTTCTACAATTCAGTTATAAAAAAGAAAAAGAAAAAAAGGCGATGAAACAGAGATCTTCTAGAATTGCAATGCCAAGGAAACTAATTCTCATGGCATGGCAACAGAAATGGGAAAAAGCTGGGTAGGGCACTGGTTAATGTTGATATGTTCCTCCTTTTCATTGCAGCTTTAACCATCTATCTACCTAAAGTGGGATCAGACCACAACCCAATTCTGATTTGCCTCACTGGTGAAGGTCCTAGAAGAAAAGGATATTTCCGTTTTGATAGAAGATGGAATTCAAAGCAGGGTTTCTCTGATGTAGTCAAGCAAGGCTGGTCTCAGGGTCAGGATAGTGAAGAAGATAATTCAGAAGACATCTTTCTCAAGATTCAAAGATGCAGAAAGACTATTGCCACTTGGAAAAAAAAACACTAACACAAACTCCAAGATACAGATGCAGACTCTGAAGACTAAACTAGATGTTATGTCTCATAAGGATTCTTATGATCAATTGGATTTCAAAGCTCTCAAACAAGAATTGCATTTGGCTTATCAGGAGGAAGAAGTTTTCTGGAAGCAACTAAGCAGAATATCCTGGCTACATGAAGGAGATAAAAATACTAAATTCTTTCATGAGTCGGTGAAACAGAGATCATCAAAAAACAGAATTCACCTCTTAATAGGAGAAGTCTCTGGGTTATCTTACTACTCAGAAATTGACAAGGGCAAGGAAGTTGTGAGACATTTCACTCATCTCTTCTCTTTAGAGTTCCAAGAAGACTCAGATATCAAGAACTCGCCTCTAATTTTGGATCTTCATAGTAGAGTCACAGATCCCGATAATCAAAAGTAAATGGAGGAGATTAGCTCTGAGGAGGTCAAGAAAGCAGTTTTCAATATGGGGGCAGATAAGTGCCCAGGGCCAGATGGCTTATCTGGTGCTTTTTATCAACATCACTGGGGAATTGTTGGTCTAGATATAGTGGCTGAAGTCAGGAAATTCTGGTTGATGGTACATGGATAGCATGCTCAATGCAACAAATTTGTGTCTCATCCCAAAGAAGAATAAATCTCAAAGATCTCAGAATTCTGACCTATCAGTTTGTGTAATTTCGTATACAAGGTTATCTCCAAAGTGGTTGCCACAAGACTAAAGAGCCTCCTTCCTCGCATCATCTCAGAGAATCAAGCAGCTTTTGTGGCTGGGAGACTAATTTCAGACAATATTCTCTTGGCACACGAGGTATCTCACGCCTAAGAACTCAAGATCACATTGCAAAAGATTTTATGTCCATCAAAACAGATATGATGAAGGCTTTCGATAGAGTAGAATGGTCTTTCATAGAAGCAATGTTAGAGAGAATGGGCTTCTGTGCACCCTGGATAGAAAGGATCATGTCTTGCATTACCACTCCTTCTTATAGTGTCCTCATAAATAATGAACCACATGGCCTGTTTAGTCCTACAAGAGGTATAAGACAGGGGAATCCCCTCTCACCCTTTCTGTTCATTCTAGTGGCTGAAGTGCTTAGCAATGGTTTTCAAAAAGCCTCAGAAAGAGGCGAAATTCATGGTATCAAGGTTGCAGAGTCATCTCCAGCTATCTCTCATCTCTTTTTCGCAGATGATTGTCTGTTCTACTGCAAGAAAGACAAAGAAGAATTGATCAGGGTAAAGAGTATTCTAGAGGAGTATAATAGAATTTCTGGTCAAAAAGTGAGCTACTCAAAATCTAGCATCATTTACGGTGGTAAGATGAACAAGCAGGAGAAAGATTGGATCAAGCAGACCACATACATTGATAATGAAGGAGGAGAAGGTTTGTACTTAGGGTTACCAGAGGCTTTTGTTGGATCAAAGGTGAATACGCTTAAGTTTTTGGGAAACAGGGTGGAAAGAAAGTTGTCTTCTTAGAGAACCAAATTTTTGTCTCAAGGAGGGAAAGAAGTTCTGGTTAAGGCAGTGGCCCTAGCTCTCCCGACTTACACAATGTCTTGTTTTAGACTGCCAAAAACGCTCTGCACCAAAATCACATCCAAGATCTCACAATTCTGGTGGAAAAACCCAGATACAGGAAAAGGTATAAATTGGAAAGCTTGGGATAAGATGGTAAAACCGAAGAAGGAAGGTGGTATGGGTTTCAAAGATTTAGAAGGTTTCAATCTGGCTTTGTTAGCTAAACAATTATGGAGACTCGCTCTGGATGAGTCCTCTCTGTTAGCAAGAGTCTACAAAGGAAGATACTACCCTCAAGGTAATGTTCTCCATGCTTCTCTGGGGAACAAACCCTCCTTTGGGTGGAGGAGTATTCATGGAGCCTAGGCTTTAATGGAACAAGGTATGAAGAAAGAGATAGGAAATGGGGATAATCTTAACATACTCTCAGATCCTTGGTTAGCTACTGACCCTCCAAAACCTCCTCAACGCAAGACAATTTTTGATCTAGAAGGTTTTAACCTCACTATGTTTAAAGAACATAATTCTGATGAATGGAATCTGGCCATGGGGAAGATAGGGTTTGATTAGTCAGAAGCAAACCTTATCTGTCAAATAAAACCTAGGGGAGTCTCTTCACAAGCCTCCTATTCCTGGATTCATAATGGGATTATACTGAAGTCGTTGACGCTTTACAAAGTGCTGAAAAATCAACAGAAGCAGTGCAGTTTTCAATCCCAATCTCACTGCTCCTAACTGAAAACAAAAGCTCCAACAAAGATTAGACACTTCTTATGGAGGTGTATAACTAATTCTCTTGCTGTAGGCCAAAATTTGAAGAACAAAAGGCTGACAAAGATTAGTGATTGCCCAAGATGCTCAGACTCAGGTGAAAATATTAATCATCTCTTATTGCAATGCCCTTTTGCTAGACTGGTTTGTGCTATGTCTCTTCTAGGACATTTGTTGTACCCTTCAGCAAATGAGTCTTTATTTGAAAACCTGAGTCTTTTGCTGGTTCCAAAAGTCTTGCATGAAAAGGAAGAAGAGAAGTATAGGTTTAGGTCTTGGCCTTGGATCTTATGGCATATTTGAAAAAGAAGGAATGATCTCTTTTTTCAGGTGTGGAGACAAACGCGGAGGAGCTTATGTCTAAGGTGTTTGAAGCTGCGGAAGAATGGCTCACAATACAAACCGAGCATGCCTTTCCGCTCCAACTCGTTTCTTTTAAGTTGGCTACCGAGGACAACTATTTAAAGTGTAATATCGATGGCTTATGGAACCCTTCAAAGGAGGTTTGTGGTATCAGCTGGATACTGAGAAACCAACAAGGTCTCGTCCGCCATTTTGGAGTTAAGTGCTTTCCAAAGCTAAGCTCTCCTGAGATCGAAGCCACGCCTTGCTCCGGCGCTCGCATGCTCGACAAGGAAGATCAAATGTCATTTTTGAGATGGATTGCAGGGATCTCAGACAGGCAATTCAGTGTCCTTCTTTTTGGCCTAGACTCCACAGCTTTACCTCCGAAATTCACAGCCTGATTAGTGAAGAGAGGAATTTTAAATTCCAATTTTCCCTGAAAGAATATGCATTAAGAAAACACGTTACCAACTGTCCGTTTATTTTGCAACTATGATTTTGCATTCTATGGCCAAGTCAGTAGACTTTGATAAACTCTGTATTGAATATTCAAATTAGTATGAAAAGTTTGTGGTTTGTGTTAAAAGAAAAAAAAAAAAATAGAAGAAGGCAGTCGCCATCAAATGGCCGGTTGTGGACCCAACAGTACATGATCAACGGATATTCGGATCTACCCAATTGCATTTTAGTTGAGATCCGAACCCGAAACGAACAGATTCTTTAATTTGTGAGAATAATTTTTATTATTTTAATATTGGGTTTCTTTTCTTACACGTCACACCGACCACCCCTGTCTTTGACATTCTCCTCATCTACTCGCTTAAATGAAACAGCACTGTTCCTATTATGTATTCATTTCTCCATTGAAATTAAAATTCAAAGCTTTCTTCTTTCGTACGATATTCCATTAATCCAATTCGAAACTATCATATTTTTGCCCCTTTTTCTGGATTTCGAATTTGTATTTTGATTCCTTTCTCCTTATTTCATATTCCTTCTTCAACATATGAATATAAGCCCTAATTTTGACTCAAGTTTCTCAATTTCATCAAAATCCCAGATACCCAATTCAATTCTCAGAAAACCCAAATTTCGTATTTTTCCGATTGGGTTTTCGATTCCCGGTGATTCTCCGATGAGGATTTATCTGATTTATCTGATTGTCGTCGTGGTGGTTTCCTTATTTTCCTCCGCGTTTTCCGACGATTCGATTCTCGAGTACCCATCAGAAATCGAGAGCCGACACAAGAAAGCTGCTGATGAAGATGTCGATTTACATTGTACGACCTGGAGATTCGCGGCGGAGATGAACAATCTCGCGCCGTGGAAAACAATTCCGGTGGAGTGTGCCGATTACGTGAAGGACTACGTGATGGGTAAAGGTTACGTCACTGATCTTGAGAGAGTCTCTGAAGAGGCTTTTATCTTCGCGAGCAGCGTTGAATTCTCCGGCGATGGCAAAGATATTTGGATTTTTGATATTGATGAGACTCTTTTGTCGAATCTTCCTTATTACATTGACCATGGTTTTGGGTACATTTTCTCAAATCTCTTCCTTTTACAATTTTATCTCAGACTTGGTTTGGTTTGTGTATGTTTGTGTGCACATGTGGTTCTTTTGCTTGGGAAACTCATAAAAGAGAACAATTGATTATAGAAATTGCTTGACTTTGTTGATTCTGTTTGGGAATTTTTGCAGGTTGGAGCTTTTTGATCACTCGGAGTTCGATAAATGGGTAGAGAGAGGAGTGGCACCAGCTATAGCACCAAGCTTGAAGCTTTACCAAAGAGTGATAGATTTGGGATACAAAGTTTTCTTGCTTACAGGGAGGAAAGAGAGTCACAGGCTTGTTACTGTTGAAAACCTGATAAATGCTGGTTTCCAGAACTGGGACAAGCTTATTCTTAGGTATAAATAACCATACTTACTCATACAAACGATGTTCAAGCTCTTGGATTTGAACTTTGAAGTATAGATGTTTCTAGGTCATGCAATGAGTTTGTCTGTTATGCAGTGGTGGATGCTAGTTTTGATCTTTGTAGATAGTTATAGAAAACATATCATCATCACTTTTGAACATACTTACACGTTAATTCATTGCCATTGCGATCTTTGGTTTATTCTTGTTTCTTTGGCATGCGCAGATTTCCAGAGGAACAGCACAAAATGGCGACGCTATACAAGTCTGAGAAGAGAGATGAGATGGTGAAAGAGGGATACAGGATTAGAGGCAATTCAGGTGATCAATGGAGTGATTTGTGGGGTACCTCCATGTCTCAACGATCCTTCAAACTTGCCAATCCAATGTATTATATCGCCTGAAGAGTGTGAAGACAAGGGAGCTTTATTTGACAACCTACAATACATATCGAAAATCATATAGACTTACTACTAGAGCAATCGAATTGTTTTTAAAGTTGGATTGCCTTCGCTTGTAACATGTCAAGCAATTAAATGTACTAAAAACAGAGAATGCTCTGTTATATTAACTTGTTTCGGTGAAAATAAGAAGATACAGAGTATAGATAATACTCGTTTTAACAATTTTTTCACAATATGTATTCGTGATCATCTTTAATTACACTAAACTTAAGTAAACCAATTTAAAAACTCTTAATTCTTTTTTGTTGACATCAAATGATTAGAAGTGAATTAAGAGACAAAGTCATTCATCATAGTTGCATACACCAAAAGAACACATGTTTAAGCCTTGTGACACATTCATCACACAGTACCAGCAAGAACCTTTACGAAAATATATGGTTTAGGGACTGTAAGCACATGATCAGACCACTCAATTTTTCCCTAAATTTCACAACTTTCGCACCTTTCAAGCGCAATCACGGCACACCAAATCATCATTCTCATATCTGCCACCAGTCCCACAAGAAGGGCATTCCTCGTTCCAAAAAACCGCTATCTTTCCACCATAATCAGCCAATCTAACAGAAGCATTCGGAGGGAAACTAGGTAGCCCTACCAAACCCTTCAATATTGTAGAATACCACATTCTTACCTCAGTATCATACCATCTGAACGCTCTGCGACAAGCAGAATACAGAACATTTTCTATCTCATAATAAGAATATGAAAAATATGATAACATAAATTCACTCATCTCTAGTCCAACCTGATCCCATCTACCTTCCTTGGAATTATAAGCAACCACCTCTCGGTGAGTCACCACGTGGAACTTTCCGTCAATACATGCACATTTGGAGTGAAAAAAAAAAAATTTTGTCTCGCTGCAAGGGATGGGTTTAGGATCCCAAACTTGTGTTATTGCGTCGAACACCTCGAACAAGTTCTTCAAGGAATTTCCATCTTTGTATCTTCCTGCTACATATATCTTTCTGCCAATGACGCTAGCAGAACGTGACATTAGCTCCACCCGCAGGCTTGGAGCCTTGCGCCGCATGTGAGACCCGCAATCCAGAATCGTGACGCTAGAGGAGGGTCTTTCGTAATGGATCCGCCAATATTGTAGATATTAGAACCAACAGCCACATGAAAAGTGTGCAGGAGGAGAACGGGAATTGGGACAGGAGCCAAAAGCCAAAGGCTCAAAACATACCCACTTGACTTCTTCTTACAGGTTTCATTGGTTAGATTTCGATCAGGTTTCTGGCAGAGAGTGAACCAATCTGTTTTAGGGCCAGGATAAAAATGAAAGCACACGTAGAAACGACCCTCGGTGCGGCTAGGAGAGATCGTAAGCTCTTGGAGACTAGGGAGAAAGTCTGATTGTACAATCTTGAGACGCGTGGGAAGATGCTCAATAGCAAATCATCGGGAAGTGATGGATTTGGGTTCCATTGCGACAGCTTCTTCTTCTTTGTAGTCGTTTTCTTCCTCTTCTTTTCCGAGGACGACATTGACGGCATGACTATACGGTTTAAGTTCAACATGACACATATATGCGAGTCTAGAAGCCCGTGTATAACTTTTTCCTTTTTTCAATAACTTAAACAAATATATAAGAAATCTAAAATAGAGAAAAGAGCATGTATAATTACTTGAGCAGCAATCTAGGGTTTTTGCCTCTCATATTCTCCATGGGAAAGTCTAGCAAAGTTGAAAGTACGAGAGAGCCTGAAGATGATTTGGAGACCAAAGTAAATCTGAAGAAGCAGAAGAAAGATTTTCACAAGAAAAAATCTTAGATGAAGGAAGCTATGGAAGGATTCGTTGATCGTCTTCAGAGGATCGAAGAAAAGGTGGACTTTTTGAACTCAGCGAAGGTATAACTTTTTGAATATTTACACTTCATTGTAATTTTTGCTATACATATTTGTATATAATATTGTCCTCAAAATATTTCAGGGTGAGAAAGTTTCTGCCAAGAAGACTTGTTCTGCTGAGGCTGCTCCAAACCGATGATATAAGAGCCTTGTTTCCTTTTCTTTTACTGAGCCAACTCTTGCAAACAAGTCAGAAAGATGACTCTTCTTCTGTTACTTTTTTGATTGTAACACAGTTGGCTGTACCATTAACTTCAGGGAGTGACTGCAACCAAGAAGCCAGCTGAAACTTCTAAAAATGGCTCTGTAAAGGCTAAACGCAGAGAGCAGTTCGTCTGAGGTAAGCATATCATAATGAATTTTTGTTTTAGAACGACATATACTTTATATCTCATTCTTTTTATGTCTTCAGTTTGTTGATCACTTAGTTTGCCTGTGTTGTGTGCTTTCTAGGTGCAAGCGATATATACTTGCTGTTTTGACACTGAAGATGCGGAGGGAGACAATAAGGAAACCATTTTCGTGAAGGGATTTGATTCTTCGCTTCCTGGGGATGATAATAAGAGCGCACTGAGTAAACATTTTGGTTAATGTGGAGAAATCACAAGGCTTTTGTCCTCATAGAGTGTAACAACGGTGCTTCCTTGGGGTTTATGACAGCTAAAGTAAACGGAAAAATGTCAATAAAATGTTCGACTTTCAAATTTACCTATTTTAATACTCCAACTTTCACGAGCCCGCCGTAAATCCCCAACTTGTTGTCATAGCCAAAATAAATCGCTAACTTTACAAAAATATGTCAATCTAGACATGCCGTTAACTCGCATTTAGTGGCGTTAACAGAAAGTTATAACGTCGTTAGAAATGTATTTGACCAGATTCAAACTGCTGTTTTTTCAAACATCCTGCTATTTCTGTTTCTTAGATTGAAAAAGTGTGCTGTTTTGACTCATTTTCTTCTTCCTCCACACGATGGTGACCTGTACCTGACTCCATCTTTGACTCGGCCACGTATTCTTTTCTCAATCTACCGTCGAGACAATGAGATGCAGTTCTTTCACTCTTTCTCTCAGGAGGATCCATCTTCTGATCATCATAGGGTCAGTTGTTACCCTCCGAATCCGGATAATTGGTATGAGTTTTCTCCACCTGTCCGCGTCTTGATCTGCTGTCTAAATGATAATACTAAATTGATGATTGGAAATCTTAATACTTGTCAATTTGTAACTTTACAAGAGAGTCAAAACTTTGAGAAAATACATATTCTCCTTCTTTGGATATGATCCTGTTGATGGTGTATACAAAGTGTTGTGCATGACTATATCACCTCGTAAACGTGGATCAGGGGATGTTGTGTCCCAGGAGCATCAAGTTTTCACTTTATGAGCTAAAATGAATAAATGGAAAAAGATCGAATGTAAGCATCTCCATAGGGGTTGTGTATTGATATTATCTGGCTTGGATCAACCATGTTCAGTCTCTACTTCGATGTGGGGTCTGAAATTTTTTGATGTGGACATCGCATCAAAGCATATTAGAGACTGAACATGTTTGATCCAAGCTAGATAATACCATAATACACAACCTCATTCCTGTATATCCCTTGAGTTCTAGTAGGATTATAATGGAGATGCTTACATTCGATCTTTTTCCATTTTTTCATTTTAGCTCCTAAAGTGAAAACTTGATGCTCCTGGAACACAACATCCCCCGATCTACGTTTACGASGTGATATWGTCATGCACAACACTTTGTATACACCATCAACAGGATCATATCCAAAGTAAGTTACAAATTGACAAGTACAAGGATTTCCAATCATCACTTTAGTATATTATCATTTAGACAGCGGACAGCCGCAGATCCACAAGCCACCTTCGTTGCCAAAATCCTGCACGGGCGTTTATTGATCTCAACCTTTGTCGCAGGTTTGACATTTTCTCAAATTCGTTGAAGTTTCGTAGTTAAGAGAATGAATGATACGATGTTGTATTTGATTAAAAATTTTATAAGCATATATGAGAATTACTACTGCTGCTGTATAAATGATCGGAAGAGGCAATTGTATAAGTATCAACAAATAGACATTTAAAATGAATAAGGAACATGTATAAGCATTACTCGAAGAACAAACAAATGTCATAGATGAGCCAATGTACACATTTATAAAAAAAGAGGACAATTCATGCATAAATATGCTTCTCTTTTCCTTAAAACACCCAAAGTAGTTTAAATGTGACCCCAAAACTCTTCTCTCTCCCTTTTTTTTTTCCTACTTAAATTAATGGTTTCTTGGGTTTTCAATTTTGGAGCTGTTCGAGAAAGGTATTACAGTTGTTCATGGTTCGGGCATCAAGAAGGCCATGATTCCACAGTTTCACCATAAAGACTCTCCAGCACCTACAAACTTACCTTTATCAACAAAACCACTTTCTCTGAAACACTTGAAAAAACAATGGAGGAAATGAGAGTCAAGTTACCAAATCAAGTGCGGTGTTCGAACCATGATGGGTCCATGTAATCTTGAGAATGCCTCACATGCCCATGGAATGTGACCATCTGCTAATACTCTGCAAAGGGTTCAAGACCAGTGTCAAGCTACTGCTTATAATGAGTCAGAGAACATGGAAGCAGATGTTATCTAATCGTTCACCTTTTTTTACCAGTAGAACTCGTGCAGGAATATCCACAAACTATTACACATGTGACTCTAAATTTGTATATTGTATAAGACTCAACATCACATGTACTGAAAAGAGATAAGACATACCGCTGCTTTCTCACAAACGAGTTCCACATGTGCATCATCTGCTTCTCGTCTTTAGTCACATCAACAAAATCATCGAGCATCTGAAAGAAAGAAGAGTTTCAAATAGTAAAAGGAAGAAAAGTTATTCACTGTAAACTATGTTAGGATCGAGAACAAACAGAGACACTTTGTCTTTTAACAAGTGTTATCTAAGCACTAATGATCTGGTTCTACTGTTCCATATCGAACCATGAGGATTGCTCACATATTTTCTATTGACATCTTAACCATAACAATATTGCTCCTAACGTTTGCCCATGCCCAGTCTTCAATATTTCTTTCCCTTCCACACAAAGCATATTATCCACCCAACTGCTGAGCTTTAGCTAGCACATCCGAGTTAAATTGAAGTACACTAATGCGGTGAAAATGTTAAATTCTAAAGCATACCCTTCTATCTTCAAAATCTGCCACATCATCATCAACTTCATCTTCACTATCTCGGTCCGAAAGTACTTGTTCTAGAGCCATGGGCTGCGATAGTACACATAGTAAAGTCAAAATCAATTGCAATCTTCAATAGCAAGAGAGCTAAGAAAATAGATCACCTGAGCTCGATGAGAATGGAAGAACTGTCTCTTCTGAAGGAGGCTTCGGCTGGAGGAGAAAAAATTTTGAAACACTCACTCACATAATTTGGGATAGCAAGCTACTCGTATAAAATCTAGGACACAAATTTCCAAGCATGAACCATATGTAGTTAAATGAAAATCGAAGAAGAGGATAGAACGACAAAAGAAAGTCAAACATACTTCCTCAAGTCCGACCGTTCTATAGATAGTTTCCTCGTTTTTGCAAATTGCAACATTGTACTTCCAGCTATCGACTGCACATAATCTGGATCCCCACATGACTGCACGTCGGCAGGACTCGTGCCAGGAGGAACTCTTTGACCAGACTCAGCACCCCCAATTCTTTCGTAATGCTTTCCAGGTGGTATTCGGCTCTTCTCACTTCTAACAGAATGAGCATCTGAAAATAAAAATAAAAAGCTGTGCCAAATGATCCAATGTTGTCGAATGCACATAAGAAAGTAAATTACTCGTAAAATATAAAACTAAGACAGGCTCTCATCACAAAAGAAGCCAATACTACAAATCCAATTAACTATCATTTCAGTCAAACACATACCATCAGTCTTATCTAGCACCTCGCAACCTAATCCAAGATGAGGCCCTTGCCTTGAGCTCCGTACCTGACTCTTTTGCCTCCTCCGTCTGAATTTTTTTGAACTGTCACATATTGAAGAATTTTTATGGTCTGGAAGACTGACTGTCAAATCCTAGTAAGATAAGTAAAGGCAACATAATAGGCCAGAGAACTTACGAAAAAAAGAAAGTTTGCTGCTTTGGGTCAACATCGTCCTCATTAACCTGAGCAGATATTTTAATGAACATTTACATTTAGAAAACTGTGCTAAGGGTAATCATCAAATCGGAGAAACTACAAAGACGTAGAATATATTGTAGAACCAACGACTTCAAATAGGTTTAACACTCCTATATAATCCAGAACTTTACTCGAATGTCCAGCTTTGATGGCTTCAAAAATTAACAGCCACAGCGATGGCATTGTGATTTTATTCTCTTCACGTCATTAAGGACAATAGAAGAAATCATAGTGTAGCAAATAGCAACAAAACATTCCAGTTCTCTTATTTAACCACTCAAAAGTCAAACAACCCATGAAAGATATTAGTTTGGATGAAAAAAAAAGAAATTGTCATACCCTATAAGATCTACAGCAGAGAAACTGATGAACATAAATCGAACAAAGAAGATGCTCTAACCTCGGACATCATTGTGTCAGTCTTGAGGGAGACATTTACAGCCTGATATTCTTCAGTTACCTAAAAACCAAGTGGAGCAGATTAGTGGCACCCACAAATTAAAAATTGAGCAAAGAGCTTAACTGAATTTTTTGAAGTTACAAACCCAAAACTCGAAATTGAAGAGATCATGGGTTGATGGCAAGTGATATCTCAGGCCCTACAATATGATTGGGAGCAAAAGAAAAGATTGCATCACAAAAAAAGACTAGTCACTACAGCTGTATCTTTGAGTGAGAGGTATGAATAAGATTGGAAATAAAAGTCCACCTTGAAACTGGCACATTTTACTAAGCAGAATGGACAAGAAAAGTCTTCAGTTACTGCAAGACACATAGCAAATATATACATAACAGGTACGAAAACAGATGATATATATACACACATGGGTATGAAATACGTTAGGGATAATACTAAGTTACCTTCAGTCCTCTGCAATTTGTTGTTATAGTATCTGTAGTTGAAAACTACATTTCGTGTTCTCAACCTATGCAATGGATGTAGTGGTTTAGAGTCAGACAACATGACAAGATAGACATTACAAGTTGTACGTAATGTAACAACTTGTACACTTCCCATAAAAGAGGAGGACAGTCACAAATCAAGAAAACTGAAAACTATAGATTAAGGGAGATAGCAGACAGGTCAATAGAATTTATACAATTACAAACAATCATAATGAGATGAGGCAAGAAAGCTGTAAGCGCAGAACAGGGATTGCAGACTAAACTGAAGGTTACCTGATAATTTGCAACAATGAAGAGGAAGAGATGTCATTATATGAAAATGAACTGTAAGGAGATTTTTCTGTTGCCCCAACCTCTTCTGCAGATATGGTGACTTGCACTTGCTGCGGCGAGCTCTTCAAATAAGACGTATAAAAATTATAAGAATACGATTACATAATATTTTTAGAATAATGGATGGAAGTATATCAAAGTGTGCAAAGTTACCGAGGTCAGAGGATTGCTGGGCACCTGAATCGAGACACATTTTTCCTCACTCATAGACTTTAGCTGCAGCAATTGACAAGTCATACCAATACTATTTTCATATAAATAATCATGACTGAAAACTAACAGCCAATATAAAATCCACAGTAGCAATTGCTTCCAATTTATTTTATAAAAATGCATGAAAGAAGTTCAATCCAGAGTCCTCATTTCACTAAAGGGAACAAAGAGTCATAGAACACAAGGGGAAGATTTAGGCAATAGTCTTTACCTTTATGAAGCAAGGCTGCATTTCAACAAGAGATACTGAGTCTACTCTCTGCCCCAAGTCCATGTTTGGAGATTTCTGCCATGACGTATAGAGCGATTGCAGAGGTATTTTACTCCACAAGCAATGTCCACCTATATTTCCTGCCAGAAACAAACGCTCATGATAATAAGAGTTAATGAAGAAAGGGACTTTCAGGAACTCTTATAACTGGTGTCAAAGAATCCCTGATTCGTTTTGTTAATAAATAGGACTGAGGTTTCTCCATACTATGACATGGAAATAAAGTTACGCCCAAATAGATAGATACACCATCTTTTAAAATGAAAATGTTATATCAACGAAGAAATGGAAATACCTGAATGTATTTTTCCTGAATCAATGCCAAACTGAGAATTTTGCGCACCAGCTACAAGAAAGAAAATAATTTGATCACTTTAATTGAATACTGTACATATATGAATGTCTTTCAAATAATTTTGTACACCAGTCAATCTTAATCACCAAAGCTGATAAACAAGATAGCGAGTGATCCTGATTTTGCCTCCAACGCAAGTCTATTCATATCAGGGAGAAGAAAGTTGGCTTGGGCTTGACTAACTCCATCAACCCCCAGGCCACCAGTTAGGATACATGCTCGACTGAACCTATATACTGCAGAATACTATAATTTGAGAATTTCAAAAAATATGTTAGCCATGAAATGATGAGTAACCAATGACATCAGATAAAGATCAATCCAATTCTGTCTGAGGTTCAAATGCCTACCTCGGCGACAGGCTTAGGAGAAACGAGTCTTGCCAACAAAATATATAGAGGGAACAGTTTTTGGGTTTGTACCCCAGCATCTATAGTGCCCGAAAGGAACACAGTCATTTGTATTCTGCAGACAGTAATAAATTAATTACTATACACCAGTGGGTAAAGTCTCAAAATCTTCATCCAAGAACTTAGATAGCATTCAGGTCCGGAATGTATTATTGAGGTATTGTCTAATAGTTACACAAAACTAAACGGGATTCTGAACAGAGAAAGGGAAAAAAAAAGTTTACCTCCTTTTATGTTTGGCCTCAATCTTATAATGCAAACATCGCTGAAGAAACAAGGGCTACACAAGAGACAGAGAGAGAAAAAGTTAGGATGGGACTACATAGCAAGATTATTTGTTTATACCAAATAGAGTCAACTAAAACTTGACTTCCGTGGGAATGTTTCTATGTCGAAAGTAAACACCAATGCTTAAGATATAGCAACTGAGCTATATCGTTACACATCACATAATTAAACATACTTTCTCTAGAGATAGGTAAGAGTTAAACAAACACATACATTCCTAATAGCACGGCGCTGAAGAATATTGTAGAGTTCTACAGGCTTGCAATACGCAGTGAGGCTCTCTTCAGCAGCAACCTCCTCCTCTTCCGAAATACGCACACGGGAGTCTTCATGGCACATCTGCTCTGTGCTTCTTGAACAACTTTGATTCATCATACACCACCAAAATTGTAAAAAAAAAAAAAACAAAACACAAAACACGAAAAAAAATTGCTCAGTATGAATTACGATTCTTCAGCTTACAGTCAACTATTGTACATAAGAATCCACAAGCACACACATAAAGAGAAATAGTCTAAATTACACAATGATACTGAGACAGAGACATTATAGAAGAATTTGGAGGAAGATTTGTTCTTCAAAGATGAAAAAAAAGACTTACGAAGAGGTTTCACGAGTGACGAGAGGAATGCCTGGCATTCTCGCTACGAGATCCTAGAGTACAATATCATACCCAGAATCACCATCACAGACTACAAATGCTTCAGCTACAACCTGCAAAATCGTAAAGAAGAACATTCGTCAAAATTCCACAACAACAGAAATCAGCATCAAGCGGTTAGCAAAAAAAAGAAAAACATATTGGGTTAATTTAAATCTATGGGACTAACCCAAAGTTCGGGATTGAGCTAATAAGGAGGTCGAATCTAGAAAAAAAAGGTTCGGATTGCCTCAGAGCAGACTCAAAAAAATTGACAGAGATCTCGAATTGAAGGAGAAGGTGAATATCAGAATGGAGATGGAACAGTTAACCCAGAAAGAAAAAAGAAAAAAAAAAACCCTAATTCTGAGAATTATCTTCACGCGAATACAGAGGAGACTGTGACAGCTTGAGAGAGAGCGTTTTGTAGAGAAATAAAGAAATAGTGTAATTTTGCTTTGTTGAGGAGACTGTAATTATTCTCTTTCCTTATAAGAAAATAGCGTAACCATGTCTAAATCTTACCAACTCTCACGTGATAATTTGTTACAGACACTCTTTTGTTTTTTCTAATGAAATTTCTTTTTTCTTTTCCTTTTTGGTTTTTTATAGATTTTTTTCTAAAACCTGAATTGAATTGATACGGACACCATTTACTAGTTTTTTTTTTTTTTTATAATTAAAAAGTGGTCAAAACTTTTACCAACCTATTACTTTTTAGAATGAATGTAGTCGTGGATTCACCAAATTTTTAATAGGTCTAAAACATGATATTATTTCGTCTAGCCAATATTACTATTTACTGTTACTTTTTTTTTAATCACAACTTTATTTATTTATTACTACACACTATATTTATTACTACTAGCTCTGCTTTATTGTTCTTTTTCGCAACTGATAAATAAAAATAAAGTTTGGGGAAATTCACGAAAAGTAAACTCACTTATTTATGAGGCAAATTCAATCAATCAATTGGATTCAAAGCCTTCTAGGTTAAGTCTATTTAATATGTCACAGAATATGAACTTAATCATTTTCTTTAAAAACAAGTCATAGTTCATATCAGACTATGAAATTCTAAATAGAGAGGAAAAAAATACTATGACGACTCCTTTGTAAACCAATGGGATTTGTGGTCTCATCCTGAAGCTTATAGCATGTCGCACAAAGAAATCATGTAACTAAATGTTTTGAGCTAACAAAATTTTGATGTACCATTCCAGTTACTCGTCTCATCATGCCTTTATCAATCAAAACTTTAAAGAGATGAAAATGTTTCTCCAGCTCAAGAGGAATGAAAATATTTCTATGTTTTAAAAGGGTACAAACTTTAGGAATAACGTATTTAAAAACTCTAGATAGCAGAAACTTTGAGTATTGATTTATCTACCTGACTTGTTTAACCAGTAAAACAGGATAAAATTATTTAAATGATTTGAAACCAAATTTCTCATTTGCTTTGAAAATACATAATTTCTTAACTATCCAATATAAGCCAGTTGAGTTCGAATTAGCGGTCCATCAAATATTTGATATTGGACTACCAATTTCTTACCACATGTAAGTTTTCATATTTCTTATACCCAACTATGTACTGCTTCACTGATAATTATTGGAAAAAAAAACACTACTCTTTAAAAGACATATGCCCCAGATAAACTATGCCTCTCTCCGATTTTTCGGTTTTTTTTTTTTTTTTTGACGCGAAACTAAATTTTATTAAGTTAATTTCGAAAGAACAATACATTGCTTATCTTTGTACACTAAAACTTGTAGTCAAACCATAGGAACAACATGCAATAAAGCGAAATACGGATAAATCATTGAGATTACTCTCGCAATCGCATCCGCACACATATTACTAGAACGATGAAAAAAAAAAATACAGTCTTCTGATTTTTCCGTTTTTTTGAAATGAAAACAATTTGTTTAGTTTAAATAGTGAAATTAAAGCGATCTTACTATATGCCTCTATACAACATTACAATCAAAATTGTTATCTCTTATGGTATCATCATCTCTTACACTCTAAATATATCATCATTTTAAATATTTACATTTTCATCAAAAACAAATAATATATCATTTTTACCGTTTTGAGTAATTATTTTTCCGTTTCGTGTAACGGCGTAAGTTAGCCTTGTATTGTCTGGTCGAATAGGCGCTAACGTGGACGAGTATCCCATCATCTATCACACAGGAGTCGGAGAGGGTTTTTAGCCTAGGGTTTTACGATTCGATCTTACTCATTCAATCTCCTCTCGGATTCATTCCTTTATTCCGTAAACTACTACAAGGGTCTTGTCAAATGTTGCCCAGATTAGGTCGACTCGTTACTCAGACCTTAAAGCTTCGATCTTTAACCACAAATGGATCGATCAAAAATCTCTCCTTTTTCTCCCGCTATGGGTACGCGACTGTTGCTCCGGCGGCGGCTGATACTCCGCCGCAGAAGGATTTCCCCAGAAAATCTCCGGTATGTGATCCAAATGCTATCATTTTATTTACCCAGTTTAAAGATCTCAGTATTCAGAACCAGCTCTTACTGGGTTCGTTAAAGTCTATGATCGGCAACTACTATTAGCTGAAGGCTTAATTGTAGTGATGCTCAGGTCTCATTATAGGATTTGTAGCAATTTGGTGCCCATTGTTTCTAGTTTAATGGAAATTACTCTCCGAAAATGAGCTGAATCGGGGACAACAGTGACTTCTGCTTCGTTGTCGTTACCGTGTTGTATTTTTGTTGCATTCATTTAGGCTTAACTTGTAAGAAGTTACGACGAGGATGGATTTGGATTCATCCCTTTTTGCTGTTGAGAGTTTCCTTTAGGATATAGATAAATCATTTTTATGATTTTGATTCATGCCTTTTCTTCAACTGTTTCTGGATAACTTGTGTTTTCTTTAACGAAAATATGTTTGACAGATAAACTTGGATAAGATGTTTTGGTCAAAGCCATGTTCATTGGCTCTACCTAAAGACTCTCCTCTCAGAATTGATGAACCAGACTATGTAGGGATTCGTCGTTTCATACTAAAGCTGATGATGTTCTATAGTAAACAGAGCATGTCTATCCGTGGGGCAAACGTGATCTACAAGCGGATCATTGCACAAGTCGACAAACCAGCAATCTATGATGGTACTTTATTTGGTTTCCAACACAATTTTTGCAAACGGAATTATGTATTTACTTTTTGTGCTTAGTTTATATATCTGGTGCTTTGTCCCTGCTGCAGTATTCAGCTTGGAGAAAACATTCAAAATAACATTTTCGTTACTTGTCCTTCATATGTGGCTTGTTTTACGCCGCTTGAAGGAAGATGGACAGGAAGGTGTTGACCTTGGTCAATATGTCTATGAGATCTACAATCATGATGTGGAACTCAGGGTATCTAAAGCCGGGGTACGTGCTAGACTTGAATTTGTTTTACTGTAGTTTCCAAGATAAGTCTTATCATCTTAGATTCCTTAAAATAAGATATAGTCTTAATCTTTCTTGACATTGCAGGTTAACTTGCTACTGGCCAAGTGGATGAAGGAGTTGGAAAGAATATTTTATGGAAATGTTGTTGCCTATGATGCTGCACTACTTCCAGAAGCTAAACCAAATGAACTACAATTGAAATTATGGAGGTAAAACTTCAATAATGTTGTGTTTATGCATTGAACTCAATGGAGATTACACTGCAAAATAGATCGGGTTGAATTTATATACATTATGGCAGACATAGATAATGGATTTTTCTCAGAACCTTTAATGGAATTGGATTGTAGGAACGTATTTTCTGATGATGGAAAAACAACACCTGATAACACGGATTTAAAAGCAGCACAGGCATGATTTTCTCCTCTCCATCTCTCTTACAAACACACACACATTGACATACAAGTTTAGGCTATGTGTACCAAACTTTTTGAGACATCGCTTGTGTGTTTCAGGCAATGGCAAGATATGTCCGGAGAGAACTTAGTTCTTTATCTTTAACAGGTGCATATCCCATTCTCTTATAGTGCTTTATCAATTGCAACATACAAATCATTTTTGTTTTATTGTAACCTATGAAGCTGTAGTTGGCATGCCCCATTCTGTTACTCGCACTTGCATTTAAATAGACAGGCCTTATCTTATATGGTTCTGTTTTGTAATGCACAGGCAAAGAGTCCATATTCTCAGGCAATTTCTCCTTCACCCCTTTGGAGAGCAAGCACCTGTGACTTGAATGAAATAGAGGAAGCTGTGGCGCTTCCCGAATCAATCTTTCATTTGTTTCTTTTTTTCAGTTTTCTTATATCCAACCAAAGAGACATACACAAGGGAATATGCTGGTTGTTAGCATCCAGATGATCACGAAAACTTTGTGAAAGTTAATAAGATAACTGGAATAGAGCATTTGATGTCATTGGTACTTTAATTGGCTTACTAATGCTCAAGATCTTTTATAGATGGCCATAGTAGTTAATTACTTCCCCGCGTTTCAACATATATGGTCTTGTGTTTTTTCAGGTTATCATAGTTTTTCATCTTTTTTTTTTTGTGTGGTCGTTAAGGTAAGACAAATATAACGTCAGCGAAGTAGATCAAGTTTGTGACTTGGTAAGTGTAACCAGTTAAATTGTAGAACACAATTATCCTTTTTTTTAAAAGTACCTCATCCTCGTACAGACCAAATGTTCATGATTACAGATTTTTTTTTCGCTCTTGAAGAGGAAGAGATGATTTTGAGATTACAACGAAGATTTGTATATTTGCATCTTATTATTATGTAAACTGTTCTTTTTCTGTTTGTTTTTGATTTTCATATTAAAAAATTGTATATTTGCATCGTATTATTATGTTAACTTTTCTTTTTTGTTTTTGATTTTCTTGTTATGTTAACTTTTTTTACTTATGTTAGCTTTGATTGCCAAATTGTGGAGATAAGGCAACTTAGACGTGTATATATACTAGCTCCTCCTGTGGGATCAATATACAAAATACAGTTTTTTTCTAAGAACCTTGTTAAGAAGACGCAAGTTTTGGTGTGGCGAAGAAACAATATGTTTCATATGAACTATTTTATGATGAAGATTTTAGGTTAGCAGCCTATATATCGATATATTTATTCCGCCATGAGTTTTTTTTTCTTTTTTTCTTCTACATTTATTGATATTGTAACTCTATTCTACACAATTTATAAATGATATTTTAATTATTTTATCGTTGTGTTCCCGGTCGCAGTATAATTTTGTCATAAGGTTGTTTTTGTTAAATATGTCACACAAAACCATTCAAAGGTGTGGCTGCAAATGCTATAACTCACTCTTCTCAAGAAGAGTGTTATCCCAGAAAGCAAATTTATGATAAATAAGATGCAAATATACAGTTCTGTATGCTTGGCTATGTTTGTTCCATTGTCCTAACTGACTTTGCCACATTTAAAATCACAATAACATCTCTCTTATATATGCGGAATAAAGTTTTGGAACAAATAATGAAAGTTTTCGATGATGTGACGGTTTTTTGAAAATTAAAATAGTATGATTTAAATTAGGGTTGAAGATCTATTATCACCCTCAAACTATCATATAACAACGAATATATTCCAACTATGACTCTAAACCTAAACCTACACAGATTTGAAGTTAAAAACTAAAACTCACCCAGATCCATAGTTCGGATGTATTCACACCCAGCGGTTGATTTTGTTGGTATACTCTTCGAATCGACAATAAACCAAACCAAAAAAACAATTAACCGGTATCCTTAACCCAACACACATCTTAACCCGTCTCGACCCTAATTTCACGTAATTTTCGAATCAAAATTCTCAGTTGGGGAAATTTTAATTGGGTATAGTTTACGGTGTTTGTTTCATGTTGGATGTGTAATTGATGAGTATCGTCGACGACAAGGTGATGATTTTCCCAATGAAGATTTTGTTTCGGTTCAAGCTTCAATCACGGATCTAGTGAAGATGAATTTGATGATTACGCCATTGTAGATGATTCTCAGATTGAACCTGGAACTAGGAACTAGGTAAGGCTTTAAGTTTGATCCTTTCTTTATTCTTCCTTCCATTGATGATTCAATGTTATTATTACGATTCTTGAAGCTTTTAAGCATGAGTTAATTCATCAAAAGAATTCAAAGTAAAAAAAAAAGATTTTATTTATTTCTTTTTTTTTTATGATTAATCAAACGTGTTTTAAGACTGTTTTTTAATACCAGAATTCCAATTTAGGAATAAAAATATGGCAAAAAAAAAATGTCAACATAAATCTATGCAAACATACGAGAAAATTAGAAGAAAACATAAATTAAGACGGGCGTTGATACGCACACCGAACAGGAACTCCGGTGACTACACGACCATCGCCATAACCAGCTGTCGAAGCCATTGATGAAGATGTCCTCTGTCTCCACATTTGATTTTTGGCCGTCGCCGCATCTTGCGAAGAACACGCAGCAAACGATGATTTATCATTACCGTTAAGTTTCACCATGATTGACACATTGACGATTCCAGATTTGTCACCATACTCATCTCTCAACCTGTAACTCAAGAAATTTAAATGGCCTTGTGGAGCAAAATCTCCAATCCTTTCTGTAGGAGATTCCTTATTGTTTTGTTTCGTGAAATTGGAGGAGATGAGTGACAACAATTACAGTGAGAATGGCAACAATTACAGTGAGAATCGTACTGATTTTCTGGGTTCAGCGAGTTTAGGGTTTATCGGGATTGATTTGGCAAAAATTATATGGGAAAGGGTTTGATTTCGGGTTATGGTGTTGATATCGGTTTAGGGGGAGGGTTTCGACATTAATCGGGTCATAATCGTGTCATAATCGGATATTAATGCAGTTTAGATTGGTTAAGTTAATCAATCTGAAGCATGTGGTTAAGGTTAAACTTGAATCGTGTGGAAATATGTTTCCATCTCTGATCTGGGTGGATTTTAGTTTTTAACATTGGATCTGGGTGAGTTTTAGTATTTAACATTAGATCTGGGTGGGTTTTAGTTTTTAATTTCAAATCTGTGTGGGTTTAGGTTTGGAGTCAAAGTTGGGATGTATCCGTTGTTATATGATAGTTTGGGGGTGGGAATAGATGGTCAACCCAAATTAAGCATCTTAACGTAACCGCTTTCATTTAAGTCCGACTGTGCTTGAAGCTTGATAAAGCTCACTAGTTTGGTAGAATCAATAGTATTGTTAATTATGGCCTGAAACTTTTAAAGATTGGGCATCTAACTCCATGAAAATAGTAATTGTGAAAATTCATCTAGTTCTTAGTAATGCACACAACTATTTTTGCAAGAAACTGGAATTTTGTATGTAGCTAACGTTAAATCTATATGTCTGTTATTTTCCTTTCTAATTTGTCATCTTGAAGACTAACCATGAAAAAACGAGCAAACTGATAGAGATATTACAAGGCTTTTTTTTTTTTCTTTCTTGGGCTCAATTTTTTTTTTTTTTAAGTTAATGTTTATGGTTTGTTTCTATTTCAACAAAGAAAACAAAAGAATTTTGGGTTTTACTTCATCTACAACTCTGCCGAATACATTGTTCACTTTAACCTAATAGTCATTGATCATAAAAAGAATTTACTGATAATTTGATTAGTCTTGGTTAAACACCATAACTAAGTTTAGCTAAAATTTAATGTTGATGCAATGAGTCAGGTACCGTTTTATGTATAATCGTATTCATAAGTTTTTGACCTTTCCAAATATTATAACCCTCACGATACGAAGACGTATCATCATGACGGGACATAACCATACCAAATATAAAATGAAGTCGACGTACGACACGGTAGTCTATAAACAAAACATAAAAGGATCAAAACATTATAACTTTCAGTCTCTCACAACAGATTAAAAAAAGAAAAAGAGAAACTACGATTACAGCATATATTTCATATTATTGTCACACATTAGAACACAAACGTTGAAAAAAGAAAGAGAAGAGATAAAACGATGGATGACAATTTAATGTGGAAATCGTTTTTGTCATGTGAATTTTAAGAAACATGTTGAGGTTGGTGGTGGACTCCAATGTTGTGCTGCCCATACTTGGTATCCTGCGCTCTGCTCCCCACCTTCATCTGAGCATTCTCTATCTTCTCCGATCCTGACCCCGTCATGTGCCTAAATACATTCAACATATTCTCCAATATTTGATCTCTTTATATAAAATATAACGTGCAGAGCAAGCTAGGTTTGAAATTAGGTCACATTTTGGGTATGGGCCATTAATTCACCTGTAGAGCCAAGAGAAGGCAGTAATGGCGGCTATGCCAAAGCCACCGGAGGCGAGGAATCCAGTGATGATGAGAGTGACGGTGATTACTGCCGGAACCAAGACGGGGCTAAAGATGACGAGCAAAGGAGTAGCTACGGTGAGTGCGATTACTGTTCCGGCGAGTGTTAGGCCGGAGAAGACTAGTAGTGATCCACCGGCTGTGACCGCAGTTGCTGCCTTTACAATCTGCCTCGCCTTCGGATGGGCTTGGGTACTGTCTCGACTTATCATCTCGTGATGTGTTCTTGTTTGGTCAGCCATTGATTCTTTTTATGATCGTTCCAAAACAAAAAGCAAAAAATTAACAAAGAGAAGTAGTAATGTATTTGGAGTAGTAAGCTTGATATATGAAGGAGATGAGTGAGAGAGCTGGTGGGGCTCACTTGAGACGTGACCACGTGTCGAGAGTGTTTTCATGCAGCCGTTGCATGTGTAAATGAGAGTAGAGGTGGTTCTGTTTTGGGACACGTACGTTTTGGCCGTTTTGTTTTTGAAATAGGACACACAATTGGACCGGGACATAAGCCACGTGATAGACTTTATAATTGATCCTGGTGTTATATGGTCTTGACCCCCACTCTATAGAAGCCAGGAAAAGGAAGTTATGGAATCAATATATATCCATATTAGGCCAAACCAACTTAGCCCACAGAACATAGTAGTTCGTTGCCTCGAGGAGAAATAGGCCTGAATGTCCGAAATTCAATTTTTTTTTGTCTATCGTCGGATCGTGGTCTGATAAAATCCTAGGCCTAACCGCCCTAGTCTCTGAACTTTAATAGCTTGCGGAGTGTCAAAGCTAGCCAGTGAGTACTTAAGCTTGATATCCTATAAAAGCTTCCCACTACAAGAAAACACACCAAATTCCAACTACATGTTCCGACGAAAACGGTGGTCGAAACATTTCCGATCACTTGGCGCTAAATTCCGACATCAAAAGACGATGTCGGAGTTTAGTCGGTAAATTTTTAAAATTCCGACTAACTTATATTCGTCGGAAAAATGTCGAACAAAAATTTCGGAAACTGCAAACATTTCCGACACGAAAGCTAATCGAAACTTGATCGCAATGAATAGTCGAAAAACAGTTGGAAAACAAATCCGACTATTATCCGACCAACAAGTTTTACAGTGCCGACTAATTTCCGACGAATGTTGGACGAAATTTAGTCGGGAAAGGAAGTAGCCGCTACATATTTGAAATACGAAGTTTTCGACTAATTAGCGACAAAATTCCGACTCACATCTACTTGAAAAAGAAAACATAACTCAAATCAAATTTCAAACTTCAAATACCATGTCTAGATCGGAGGAAGGTGAAAGTTCTGAGGGTGGAGGTCAGTTAATCCCGGAACCAGCCGAAATTATCCAAATGGCTCTTAGAAAGAAGAAAAACAAACATCCTTCTGCTTTGGACGATGAAGGTGAATTTATTCCAACGCAAATGTTCATTAACCAAATTGATATAAAGAAGGGGCGTGGAGATGATGATTTTAATAAAGAACCATGGTTAACGACCATTAATTTTGTGCCTGAGGAAGGTAATATAGATAGATATTTAACAAATACTTATTGTTGTTTTACAAACTTATAAAAAATTACTAATTTAATTTTTTTCTGTTTAGCTCGGCTCATGCAAATCCCAGCAAACTGTCAATTTATGACTACAATAAGCAGCATTCCTAACGGCATAACTAATTGGGTACATATTAAGAAGGTGATTGCAATAGTTAAAACATTTCAACCAAATGGATTAGGTGATGCAATGGTTACACTGAAAGACCCTAGTGGAACAATAGGAGCAAGTATTCACAAAAAAGTGTTGACGGAACCAGTTTATGCATCAAACGTACGAGTTGGTTTTGTAATAGTTTTTAAAAAGGTATAATTTTCTGATAATATAAATATGTTAAACATTTGATAAGCGCAATATTAATTATTCACTAAATTGTGTCTTACGTTGCAGTAATGAGGTTATTGCGGACAAATTGTTTTTTGAACATTGTTTTGAAGAAAGTAGACAAAGTTTTCACGAAAGATAATTATTTGGAACCGGACAATGTAAAAGCAATGGAAGAAGATGGTTAAGTCTCGGATTCAGATGAAAATTATTAGTTAATATTGTATTTTATTATTAGTATTTTAATTTAATTTAATTTAATTTTATTAATGGAATTAAATTAAGTTTGTAATGTAATTTAAATTTCGAATTATTATAAATTGAATATTCCGACAACTAGCCGACCCTTGTCGTGGTCGGTTTTTGTCGGAAATATAAAACCTTCACGATTTCTGACTACATTCTGAATACACTCCGGTAAGTAGTAGGAAATTCATCACACAATGTAGCCGTTGTTTTTACCAACTAACTTCTGACTCCTTTCTGGAGTTTAGTCGGAATTCATTCGGAAAACACAACGCCTACATTGTGTGACGAATTTTCGACTAATTTGGTCGGAAGTACGTCGGGAACTCACACGGCTAAAAGTATTCCGACGAAAAATCGACTACCATTTTTGTCAGAAATTATCTGCTATATTAGTGTCCCCTTCATTTCAAAAGTTTTGCACACTTAAATCAACAAATTACTACATACGAGGTCCTCTAGATTTTAAATGTGGTAAAAACACTAATTTAACTACATAATTACTTTTTTAGTTACTTTTAAATTTTAAAGTCCTAAGCAAATGTCGAAACTACCGTGGTCCGAAGAAGTTGACACCGAAGAAATAACAGACATGGATTTAACTTGGTCCGAACTCTAAAATGTTGTAGCGGGTTGAAATGTTGAAGAATAAACATTTTCGGAGTCGTGGACCAATGTACAAGGTAAATTATCCGGTGAAGGTTATGGGAGTTGTACAAGCCCTTAATTCCCAGAACGGCTCAGAAGATACGCATAATTGCTGCAGAGGATGGTGGAGGAGAGAGTAATTTCCTGGAGGAATCATAGTTAACCGCCATAAATGATGTGCGTCAAGAAGATAAAAAATAAATGATATAATTGTTAAATGTATTTCATAATAATAATTTAACTTACAAAAATGTTATTCTTTTAAAGATGTTGCATAAAATTCGCAAAGATTCACCTATTTGGAGCCCGTTAAAGGAAATAAAAAACGTAACATCTAAATGGGGTAGTATACATAAGGTATTAAATATTTTAAAAAACATGTTGTCCACATAAATATTGTTGTTTAATAATGTATTTGGTGAAATAGTTATAGGTTATTGCAATTATCAAATGGTATCAACCAACTGGGTTAGGGAATGTAATGATAACGTTAAAGGATCCTAGTGGAACCATGGACGCAAGCATCTACCACAAAGTTCTCATATATGGAAATCACATTAAAGTTGGATATTAGTGCTGAATAAGGTAAAATTTTTTCTTTAACCATTTATGCTTTTACACCTTTATGAATGACTTGACACTCATAATCTTAATATTTTCGCCAATGCAGATTACTGTATGTAGGTTTTCTCAATCCAATTGTTTCCTTAACATCACTTTGTCAAATGTTGACAAGGTTTACACGGAAAAAAATTACATCCAACCGAAAAGCGAGTTCCCTAGTGAGCATGATTTCGAACCAGCTGATGAAGAGATGAATCAACAATTGAGAATGGTTAGCAAGTACGGAGAATACGTTCCTGATTCAGAAGATGAAGTCTCCCATTAAACCGACTAATACGGTGGTTGGAATAGGACATGTTTTCTTGTAGTGTCCCTACAAGAATGTGATGTGATCCATATCAAAACCAAACAAAAGAAAAGGTTTCAAATTAGCTTAAAAACATCCTTTAAATTCCGCTCTTCCTTTAAGTTTGCAAACAAATCCATAAATCACTTACACAGTTATACCCTGTGAAAATTTGTTGGATTTCTTTCTAAATGCTATATATATATATATATATATTTGTCTAAATTTCTGGGGAAGACATAAATGGTACAATAACGCAACCCGTAAAGGAAGACCTATGTCTTCAAAACTCTTTAGATTAGAAGCTCAAAGTCCGAGAAAAAATATAGAGACAATTGCATCAAACAAGTCCGAGAAAAAATATAGAGACAATTTCTTCTTATTACTAAACCAACCTTGTGTTATGATATGCGTTTGATGATTTGGTAAAAAACATAAAAACCAGTCTCTGATTGTATAATTACAGAATTGCCATGAATGATTTAATTTTCTTTTTACACAAATCTTTCTTCGACCGACGACGTCGCCGACGCAGGAGGACGACCGCGAAAGACCAGTTAAAGGAAAGATTGAGGATAAAGATGAATTGGAACCTTCGTCTGCGTCGACGTGACAATAGGTGATAATATCGGCGACGCTACCATTGACGAAGACGTCGCCGACGATGATACCGACGGTGGAGGACGACCATGAAAGACCATTGAATGGAAAGTTTGAGGAGGAACATGCAGTTGAACCTTTGTCTGCGTTGTCGGGCATTTAATTGATAATTTCGAGACGGTAGACTTTAAGGATACATAAACGGTAGACATAGGAGATAGCGAGACGGTAGACTTAAGGATAATATACGGATACGGTAGACTTTTAGGATATAATAGCAGTAGACTTTACAGTTAACATAACGGTATACTTTAGAAGATATCGATACGGTAGACTATAATATATAGTTACGGTAGAGTTAGATGTTTGGAGGAAAAACGAATAAAATCGGTTCAATTTTTCCGGTTATTTTACTAGGGTTTTATTAAAGAAACGGTAGAGTTTAATAAAGAAACGGTAAAGTTTTAACAACGAAACCGTAGACTAATTACAATTACTGTTACAGTTACAGATTTTGGGGGGAAATTAATACGGCCTCTTCGTCTTCTCCGACATTAGGTTCTAAAAATCAAAAAACGGATTTTTCTGAAATTCTCTCCGTCTTCTCCATCTCCGCCAGCGTCTTCTAGTCTTTTCTGGTGTCTTCTCCTCTTCACCGGCATATTCTCGTCTTCTCTGGGGTCTTGTCCTCTTCGCCGGCGTATTATCGTCTTCTCCGGCGTCTTATTCATTTTCTCCCGCGTCTTCTCTGGCGTCTTATTCGTCTTCTCTAGCAATAGGGTGTAAAAAAATCCCGTAAGCTCTCTTATCGTATCTTCGTCTCTCTCTGGTTATGAATTTTTATATTGGATATGAATTTCGTCGATAGATTTTGGTAGTTATCGAGAAAAGAAACACACCGAGAAAAATGAAAATGTTTGTAATAGTTGCTATGGTAGACTTAACTTTATGTACTGGTAGACTTTACTTTGACTTTTCTGTATATCTTGGTAGACTTAATGATTCAATTTTGATTGACCTAACTTTCCCTGTTATCGTAGACTTACTGTTTGTATTGGTAGACTTAATGATTCAATTTTGGTAGATTTAACTTTATGTTATCGTAGACTTTACTGTTTGTCATGGTAGACTTAATGATTCAATGTTGATAGATTTAACTTTATGTTACCGTAGACTTTATTGTTTGTCTTGGTAGACTTAATGATTCAATTTTGATAGACTTAACTTTATGTTATCGTAGACTTATTGTTTGTCTTGGTAGACTTATTGATTCAATTATGGTAGACTTAACTTTATGTTATCGTAGCTTTTACTGTATGTTGTGGTAGATATTCCGCAATGTATGGGTAGACTTTACAAGTCTGTTTGGTAGATTTATTTGATTTTGTTGTTCTTTTTTTCTTACAGACATGGCAATAAAAAAGTCCACGGAAGAGTACCCTCCTAGAAGCTACGCACCGGACAAATCACCTTTCCTTAAAAGAAGTATTTCGCACCACAATTATTTATCAGACTTAGCGGAGCTTCAAGATGCAATTGGTCCCACTGTTTTCAACGACATAATGAACAACTCCCAAGTCGGAGTCATCCTGAAACAGACTGTAGGGAAATACCAATGGTGCGGCAAGGTTGTCCATCATTTCATAAGCCGCCAACTAGCTGTTAATCGGCCATTCGAATTTTGGTCATTAATTGCAGGTCAACCGGCCAGGTTCTCTCTGTATAAGTTCGAGGCGATTATAGGCCTCAAATGTGATCCCATTGACCCTAATGATTCTTTTCAAGGGGATCACACCGAGTTGTGGGGAAAATTGGATGTTCTACCTACTCATGGACCCTCATGGGAGGAGATTAATGCTGTTCTAGATAAATGCAGAAATTGGGATTATTCGACTAAGAGAAAGGTGGGACTGTTGTATGTGATCATAGTAGGCATATATGGTCTGCATCGCGGTAGCAGACTTCCTTTGGAATATGCAAAACGTGTCATTGATGATGAAGCCTTCGAGAAAGTACCCTGGGGTCGGTTGTCATATAAGAAACTTATACACTCCATTAAAACTTTTGATTTGAGTGGAAAGTCAATGTCAATTCATGGATGTGTGCAGGCAATGCAAATATGGGCTTACATGGCTGTTCCAATACTTGGGGAATCCATAGAGAGAAAAGATGAGTTGAAGTGTTCTGGAGTTCCTCTCATACGGTGGAAATGCAGACACACACATTCTAATATTGAGGCCCTTATCGAATCGGATAAGGAAAAAAACAACAACAAGGTATAGTAGACTTTACTTTATGTTATGGTATACTTCACTTTATGTTATGGTAGACTTGACTGCATATTATGGTAGACTTTACTTTATATTATGGTAGATTTGACTGCATATTATGGTAGACTTTACTATGGTATCGTAGACTTTACTGCATATTATGGTAGACTTTACTTTTATGTTTTGTTAGTGTTGCGGTAGACTTACTTTATGTTATGGTAGTGTTACGGTAGACTTACTTGATCTTTTGCTAGACATTACTGCATATTATGCTAGAATTGAATGTTATCTTATGCTAGACTTAGTTTATGTTATTTGTTTTTTGGTGTAGGTACGAGTGTTGTACTTACTCGTGCATAAGAGTTTGGAGGAAATTTATCCGGACTTCTCAGAAGAAGTGGAAAGGGGTGATGAGAAGCTACATAATATGCTTCGTGATATCTTAGCAGAAAGATTAGATGTAACCAAATGGGGAGTAGAGGTTATTTCCTCAAACTTAAGAAAAAGGAAGAGAATGAGGTTGAACGGGAGAAGAGGGAATTGAAAAAACTCGTTGATACAGTCCCACAGGCTCAGCAAGAGGAGAGGAGTGGGATTGAAAAATCCCTTCTAGATGAGCTTAGGAAGATTTCTGCAAGATTGGCAAGAATGGAAGAAAATTCGAATTCTGACCGCCTTCGAATTACCCAACTGGAGGAGGCTCTTGCCAAAGTTCAAGAAGAAGATGGTACCAAACAAGCATCTACCAAAGATGCTTCTACTGAAGATGCATCTTCCAAAGATGCATCTTCCAAACATGCATCTAGTGGGAATACTAGAGAAGAAGTTGAAGTTAGTAAACCCTTTGAGAAGGTTGTTAGTGATGCTGTACGTAAGTCTCTATTCTAGTAAAAGTAACTTTCTTAAGTTACTTGAGTGTGAAGAAAGAATCACATTGTTACAACACATTGTACTTGTACAGATTTGAGTTTGAGCAACATCATATGAACATTGTATAAGACTAATATGGTAGAGTTGTTGGGTACTTTAAGGGATTTTCTCATTTTTCAGGTTGACTTTAATGGTAGACTTTTTATCATCACCGTAGACTATTTTTATTCCTTATGATAGATTTTTTTAAATCTTCCGTAGACTTTATATTATTCTTGATGTCTTTTTTTTTGTTTAATGGTATACTTTGCTAACAATTCTTTACAAATTTAATCACCCATGTATACAGTCGTGGTTGGAAATGTTTGGTACATTAACAAAAAGGCAGAAGAAATCTGCAGATAAGGGAGAGCACCGACCTCAGAAAAAATCTACAGAGAAGGGAGAGCACAACCAGCCTCCAAAAGTAGTGACATATGTTGCGTATGTAGACATCAATGACCAGGTGACACCCCCTAGGAAAAAACTAGCTAAACAACAGCCAATAGATGTTCCATATTTGAAAAACATGAGCTCAGAATCGCTGAATCAAAATTTGGACATGGTACTGACTAAGTATTCTACGGCTGAGAGACTGAAGCGTGGTAATAAACATGTATTAAAGGAAAGAGAAAGATTGCCTGCGCCCAATCAGGTCTCTCCTTATATCGGATGCTCAGTAGTGAAACACATGCTAACAAAGTCGTATGACCCTTTTGAACCGGTTGAACCTGCTCGGCTGCAACAACTCGTGGACTACATTGAGCAAGAAGTGTAAGTGTTTATTATATGGTAGACTTTATTGCAATGTGATGGTAGACTTTATCGATATGAAATGGTAGATTTGCGGTAGACTTTTTGTTATGTAGTGGTAGAGTATACGTATGTAATTGTAGACTTACTGAAAATTTGTTGTGACGCAGCTACGCCTCTCTCGATGAATATGATCCGAAAGTTGACTTATTTTTACTACTAATGACACCCAAAGAAAAATGGAAGGAGGAGAGGTACGACTGGCTGAGCACTGAGGTAAATGTATTTTACAATTTTAAATGAAATGTGTTGTTTACCTGTTGTATTGAACTACTATTTAAACCTTCTTCTTCCTGCTGCAACATATGGTACTAGGGATGTCTTTCTTTAAAAAAAGAGATATGGTAAACCCTAGTCCTTACCGTCCCAGGATTGCTTTCATCGACCCATGTTTTTCATCTATGTGGGCTATAGAATTCGTCAAAGACTTTCTTCTAAGTGAGAAGTCGTGGATATTCCCAGATGGTTATATAAATTTGTACAATGGTGGCACCGGGGCCAAGAAAAAATGGGTATAGGATGTCGAAACCTTTTATATCTGCCACAATATCAATAACCGTCACTGGATTGCTTTAGAGGTGGACATACCGAAGAGGAAAAAAAACATTTATGATTCTATCTACTCTTCTTACGGTGAAGCCAAAGAGTTCGAGAAATGTCGTGCATACGCCCGTATGATTCCACTTCTTATTAAGCAGCTAGCACTCGCGAATCAGAAAAATAAATACTCGGTGGCTGCCTTCACAATGTACAAGAGGAAACAAATACCTCAGAACGTTCAAAGTGGCGACTGTGGGGTATATGTTTTGAAGTATATTGAGTATCTAGCTCTTGGTCGGAGTTTTGAAGGCCTCTCTGACGCTATAATTGGAGATATATGCCAAAAATTTGCAGCTGATATCTGGGCCGAGAAACCAGACGACCCATATTTTTCGTTTAGTGATCCCAACCCTAGGGTTGCGGAGGACAGTAAAGATGCATCTAGCTTGAACGGTGTATTTGTGGTAGACTTTTGGCATTTGATGGTAGAATTATTTTGTAGATGTGGACTTTTGGCATTTGATGGTAGAATTGTACAAAGTTGGGTTGTTTTTATTTTTTGCTTATGTAATGATAGACTTTGACGATATGTTATGGTAGAATTAATTATTGAAGAATTTGGTTTGTGTCTCAGCCCTTATTGAAAAATTCATTACAGTCCAAAAACAGAGCGATACATTAACAAACAACAAGGATACACATGAAAAATACATTAACAAACACCAAGGATGAAACAAAGTTTATTTGGATGAAACTCTAGTTCGAAATACAAAAAAAATTATGACAACAATTATGCAACACATGTTCTACTATTGTGACTTGGTTGATTGCATTTTGAACACAAATGTTCTTTTCTCTGACTTTTTTGTCGTAGCAACCTCAATTGCAGCTTAATTTTTGACTTCTTTGGTCGACCTGCCCTTTGGCGTTCATCAACACGAGGAGGCTTGCAAACTTTCATAGCCACTTCATCCGGAATAGGTAGTGCAACATCTCTTGGCATTACCCTCATATTATATGCATAGGCCAAATTGTTATTGTGATAGTACGAGTGGCAATGGGAGACACGTGATATCTTACATGTCTCTGCAGCTGCTATGGCATGTACACAAGAAATTTTATCCAAATTAAACCTATGACAAGTACATGTTTTCTCTGTCAAGTTAACAATGTGCAAGGATGTTCCGTTTGACACTTCTTAGTGATGCGCATCTATCTCTTGTACACCAAAGTGTTTTGCATTCTCGATTCTAACCTGGTTCAAGTAGTAAAAATCTACCATCACCTTACCATCTGATTATCTAAAGTCAGATAAAGTAAGTCTACCATTAGATTACCAATAGTCAACCATCATATTACCCAAAGTCTACCATCAGATTACCTAAAGTCTACCATCAGATAACATAAAGTCTACCATCATATTATCCAAAGTCTACCATCAGATTACCTAAAGCCTACCATCAGATAACCTAAAGTCTACCATCAGATAACCTAAAATCTACCATCAGATAAAGTCGGTCTACCATTACATTACCCTAAGTCTACCATATCATAAACTCAACTGTTCTACTACTAACCTAGAGGAGTTTTTCAACTGCTTCTGTAAGCACTGTACTAACTCGACTTGCTTTTTTTCTTCTCTTTTTGAACCATCTTGTTAACATCGACCTTATTGCTACGACAAGTGGGACAATTGGTTCCCCTCTTGCTGGGGATAACACTTTATTGATTGATTTTGCTATATTGGAGGTTCTAAAATTGTACATTTTCCGGAGAAAGTGAGCACGGCTCCACAAACGTACATCGGCGCGAACCAAATAATCATGAAGGGCAAGATGCACACTTTGAATTTGTGCTAACAAGGCATTGAACTCTGTCACTGTATATGCAGTAGCGGCCTTCTTCACTAGTCGAAAACATGCTTTTCCTTTGAATTTGAACAAGATGTTCTTATGCAAATGATATGTGCATATACCACGAGATGAAAGCGGGTATACCTTATTTATCATTGTTAATATTAACCTATGTCTATCAGAAATAATGGCAAGGCATTCGTTATCAAGGATAACACGTTGTAGTTGTGTAAAGAACCACTCCCAAGACTCATCATTCTCAGTATTAACGACAGCAAATGCTAATGGAAATATATTAAAATTTCTATCTTGGGTGGTTGCGACAAGCAGAGTACCTATGTAGTTTCCATGCAAAAACGTACCATCAACAACAACAACTTTTTCGAATAGATAAACCCTTCTATGCTGGCTTCAAATGCAATTAAAAGAAACTTAAACCTGTCATCTTGGTCAACATCAAGCTTAATAACTATCCCAGGATTAGCTCGTCTAATCATGTATAAGCAACTTGGTAGTTGTTCATATCCATATTCTGAACTTCTCATGACTAATTCTTGCGCAAACGTTAAAGTACGATATGCCTTCCAGTACACAACCTTAGTCCATATCGTCTTGTGAGAGCATCAACGACAAGATTAAGGACCACCTTCGGTCCAACAGAACCTACAAAATCTGCGTATAGGTGTCTAAGTATCTCATGAGTAGCTTGTCGACAACGGCCAGAACGCTCAGTGACAAAATATGTGTGCCTCGACACGTAAACCTTAATATGAAATTGAGGACTATCTCCAACGGTCGTAGCCCTAATCCACCATGTACATCCTTTAATCCAACACCTTACCGTATACAAATTTGACGTTGTATGGTCCACATCGAAGTCAAATTTCTGTATAACTGAAAGAATCTTCACTTTCTTCAACAACTCCTCCTTTGTGGTGTAAACCTGCCAAAGACAAATCCAATTGGCAAGACCAGCTTTTCTAATTTCGGGTGGGAGAATATGCTTCTCATCCTCCTCATCTATATAGTTTTACCCATACCAGTCCATTGAGCTGCCCCATCCGTGTCATCGCAGCATCAAATCAGATTCTACAACTTTTTTGGTCGACTGTTTCACCCTTCAGATCCTTCTTTGTTTGAGTCGACTTGCTCCTCTTTCTCCGTAAGCCCCATTGTGCTCTGCCTTTGATCAGCATCAAAAAACCTTCCAATCGATGATACCAACAAACCCGCTATCATCCTGGCAAATTTGGAAAACTTCTCTTCGACAACATATAACTCAATTCGAGGTCATAACCCTTGATCCAAACCAAATTCATCATAAACCACGCCAACCAAACTAACATAAGATCGCGATCAACTCCTACTAGTTTACACCCTCTGTTGTAACACTGAAAATCCTCGATTTTTCTCCCTCCCACTACACGCACAATATAATTTGCTCCATAAAAAGAGAATGAAGATAATTTCGAGAGAAAGGAAAGAGAATGAACAAAATTTGAGTAGCTATTCCACATCAGACGAGAAAAGAAATGGGATCAACGAGACTACAAAGAAAAAAGACAGAATTATGATACCCTTAGCTAGACAAAACAAATATTATACGCCATAATAATAAAAGATTCTATTAACAAAAATCTACCATATCTGTAGAGTTTACAAAGCTACTAGAAAAGCAATGAACGAACGTAAACGACTAAGTAGACTTAATAGACGGCCTTTAAATAATAGATATCTCTTCGCCTCTCCATGTGCTGGAACTACTAAAACTTCTCGACTATCGATTATTCTTCATCTTCTTCATCTCCGTCATACGAATCTAGACTCTTTTCAAACTTTGTCTTCTCCGACATACGACTCTTGAGTTTACTGTAAGTTGCCCTTCTTCGTCTTCGTCATCTTTGTATTCTTCGTCTTATTAGTGTTCTTCGTCATCTTCGTATTCTTCGTCTTCTTCGTATTCTTCGTCTTCTTCGTCATCCCGATCTCTTATCCTTTTTTCCTCTATGACATTCGCGACTCTCACGTAAGATCTCTTATCGTTTCGTTCGTCTGAAACTCTCTCTCTCTCTCTCTCGCTTGATTTCTGGATATTTTGGTACATTTGGTAGACTTAACTGTATGAGATGGTAGACTTTATTGCATATTATAGTAGACTTAACTGTATCTGATGGTAGACTTTATTGCATATTATGGTAGACTTCACTATATGTTATAGTAGACTTACAGGTCTCTCTTTTTGAGCAAGGATGAGCGACGACAGCAGTGACAACAATACTAAAAACCTCATTCCCGAGGTTATGGATCGACGCCACAGCAAGAGTATGAAATTCCCAGCACTGTTTTTATGGTGGAAGCAAGCATCACAACCTCATTCACAACGAATCCGGGTATAAGATTCATACATGAGAGCAATGTAAGCAAAATTCAGTTTTACGTTGTTTGTTTAGATTTTTAGGAAAATATTGGTTCTTCTGATTGTCTTTTTGTTTAGGATGGTGGTTGCCATATATGAAAATGGTGGGATGAGGCAATGATGGAGGAGTTCTGTGACTTGAAGCATGAAATTTTGGAACTAGAGGACCGGATGAGATACTTCACTCTTGGAGACAATGACGAGTTGAATGATCCGCCAATGATGTGGCGCAATGTCGCAAATCATCGACTCAAGATATGTCATCTCAAAGAATTGTACCAGGGGCTTGATGAAAACTACAATGAGCTTAAGGCGATTGTTGCCACAAAACGTGAAGGCAATGACAATGAGATGAAGCTTATGTTCAGTCTTGTTGTTGATGTGATTGTTGTGGTCGTCCTTGTCTTTTTGTTTGTTAAGTAGATAAGTATCTTGTTATGTTATGTTTGTTGGTTTTTGTTGTCGGCATTTCTATTCTATGTAAGGAATGTTAATGACTTTTTAAATGAAAAAGTACAAGACTACTAAAAGAACAAAGGTCTAGTAAACACAAAATAAGTTCTCACAATGGAGTCTTCCTGTTGATTCCACTTCTTTCTCCTCTAACTCATAGTCACAAATAAGCTTCCCCTAGCTCCTAAATCTTACAAAAATCTTCATAATGAGACTGACTGACTTCTATTCACTCTGTGTATCAACCAAATCTGAGTAACTAAGGAGATAGATCTTGGTCTTGAAATGATTTTTTATTCATGAGTTGTAAGGAAAAAAAATCTTGGATTCAAAGCTGGTGAAAAATACTAAAGGTACAAAAGAGTCTACCACCATGGACGATAAAAAGTCTACCACCATGGGAGGTAAATACGTCTACCACAATGGGAAGTTAAAAAGTCTACTACCATGGGAGGTTAAAAAGTCTAACACCATGGGAAGTAAGTCTACCACAATTAACATTAAAATCTACCCCATCGAAAATATAAAGTCTACCAAAATTCCGTAAGTCTACCAACTAAAGTATTCCACTATATAATCAAAGTCTACCAAAACTCAATAAATCTACCGTGTGAGGAAAAAGTCTACCATAACCAACTCACCCGGGAAGTCTACTATCAACAACGAAATAAATCTACCACAGGTTACAAAATCTACCGTCGAGTGAGTTAAATCTACCAAAATTTGGGAAGTCTACCGAAAAAAGTCAACAAGTCAACAATGGTAGAAAAATCTACCATCACAATGGTAGACTTCTCCCCGTAAATCTACCACTACGTATAGAATAATATCTACCGTAACATGATAATGTAAGTTTACCATGTATTTCTGTTAAGGTCTACCGTTACAACGGTAGACTTTTTCCCGTAACTCTACCATAAATGAGAAAACTATGTCCATCATAACATTTCAACTAAAATCTACCGTTTCGTTTAATAGAAGTCTACCGTCAAAGCTGGTAGACTTTTCCATGTAAGTCTACCACTGCATACAAAACAGAAGTCTACCGTCATAGCTCTGGTAGAGTTTACTGACTAAGCTATTAAGTCTACCGTCATAGCTCTAGTAGACTTAAGTTTTGACGTGCTTACATGACAGAAATTCATTAATGGCATTTTTGTAATTACGTTTTTTGTCAACAAACGAATGGAGGGCAAAACGGCCATTTAAAACAAAATTAGGACGTTTAAATAATATCCAAATATTAAAGTCGGTTTAATAATAAATTTAAAAATAGAGGTTGTTTTAGCAATCCTTCCAAAAATATATCTTGAAAAACAAAAAGATATTTGTAGATAGCGGAGTCTTAAAGAACATCGTGAAAAAATATAATATCTTTTTTTCAATTTTTTTATTAACGTAATTAATATCTTGTCTTTATCTTCATAATGTATCCTTATTAAACACCTAAATAAAGAACAAACAAATTATCCTTTTGAGTTTTGAAGATATCGCCAGTCGAGTTCAACGATTCCATTATATAAATTGCTTTATATGCATGGAAATTAGTGTGGGAGTCAAGTGGCACAATGGTGATCACTTCTAAAAACTCATCACATTAAGTTGCAGGTTCGGGGTTCGAACCCTACTCTCTACGGTGTTAAGGGATTATTAAAACCAGTAGGCTGTTGACAAAAAAAAATATATTGGAACTAGTATCTTTTATTGGGTCAATTAGAATTTTTGGAGTTTGTAGCTTTTTGTTCGTTTTATGATTAACCATACGTGAAATACTATGAAGCCAAACCACGTAAAAACTCTTGGGGTTAAATGGTAATCTAAGACCATGATTAACGGGGTTTCTTGGATAGATTTCTTAAATATATATATGTATATATTTTTTTTCAAGAGATGGTTTCTTAAAATTCTTATTTAAGAATCTTTCTTAATGGGTTTCTTATATTTTTCTTCTTTCTCTACTCTCTTTCTTCTTTCTTTTATTAAAATTTATAATTAAATATTGTTAAGAAATTCAAAATGGGTTTCTCCCCATTAATGATGCTCTAAAACCCAGACCAAATTTTCAAATCTTGACCATGAATTTAATCGGATTATGTACCCAAAAAACGTGCATGTAGAAAATTCAAACTTTCATTGTGCAAAATAGGCAAGTTGCTCTACATACTATACATTTTACAGCTATCTTGACCATGAATTTAATCGGATATGTACTCAAAAAACGTGCATGTAGGAAATTCAAACTTTCATTGTCCAAAATAGGCAAGTTGCTCTACATACTATACATTTTCATAGCTTAGCTGTGAAAGAAACAAAACTCAAGTAACCAAATTTAAATTATTTTGAAACAATTAAAAAAATATATATGTTTCAAATAGTGCGGCCAAAAGAGCCGAAACGAGAATCCAAGGCAGCCATATTTGTCTAAAACAGGCAAGTGGACAGACAGATACTCGTGCATCCACCTTTCCAATGCATAACTAAACTTTACCCATAAAAGTTAGAAAAAAGTCTCAATTTTTCTTTCAAATTTCTCTAATAAAAACAATTTTTAATTTGTATCTCGGATTATACGAAGAAGCCTGGAAATAGACACTAGCTTGATGAGTCAGATGGCCCCTCACAACAAAAAGAGAAAGCCTCAAATCCTTTCTTATCTTAAAATAATAATTTAGAGAGTCCACTTGCCCAGACTCGAAAACAACAGTGAAGTCAAAATATTGCAAAAGGATCCTTCCTCTCTCCAACCCAAGAAGCTAACTACGAAACCTCTCACTTGCCACTTTTATATAAACCCCCAATCTCAAAAACCAAAATCCATAGTCAAAACCACAATCAAATATACAAAGAAGACTCCGATATCATTCATCTATGGCTTCTTCACATCAACAACAACAAGAACAAGACCAATCAGCTTTGGATCTCATAACCCAACACCTTCTTACTGATTTCCCTTCCTTAGAGACCTTCGTCTCAAGCATCAATCACTGCACCACCTCCACTCTAAGCCAGCGCAAGCCATCTCTTGCCACCATTGCAGTTCCTAATATTGCACCGGTTGCTCAAGAGGATGATCAAAGGCGTTATAGAGGCGTGAGGCGAAGACCGTGGGGTAAGTATGCGGCTGAGATTAGAGACCCAAACAAGAAAGGTGTTCGTGTCTGGTTAGGCACTTTTGACACAGCCATGGAAGCTGCAAGAGGTTACGACAAGGCTGCTTTTAAACTACGCGGAAGTAAAGCCATTCTTAACTTCCCACTCGAAGCAGGCAAGCACGAGGACTTAGGAGACAACAACAAGACTGTGTCTTTGAAAGCAAAGAGGAAGAGACAAGTAACGGAGGATGAAAGCCACCTGAGCAGCCATAAAGCTGTGAAGAGGGAAGAGGCAGAAGTTCAGGCTCAGGCTGATGCTTGTCCATTAACGCCGTCAAGTTGGATGGGGTTTTGGGACGTAGCAGACAGTAAAGAGATGGGAATATTCTCCGTGCCTCCGTTATCTCCTTATCCATCTCTTGGATACTCTCCACTTGTGGTTACGTAAGCTTCTGAGGATCAAATCGGGAAAATTCCAACATTAGATGACATTAGCAACTTTGGATTGAGTTAAAAGCTTCTAAGATTTGCTGATTGTAAAAAAAAATTGCTTCGCTATATTCATTCATTCTTCCTAAATGCAATTCTTTATACCCTTTACTTAAACGAGCACAAGAGGATGATAGTTTTCTTATAGCTTGTCTTCCTTTTCCTTAAACGAAAACAAAGAGGAAGTTCGAACTTACAAGACCTACTAATGAGCCCTTCGAACAAAACGATGGCCTCCAAGACTTTGGTCGCTGTCTAATAGTGCAGAGACCCACAAACAGATGCACTTTGCTTCAACCCCATAAATTTCACCGTAGAACAACAAATCTCATCAGGTAATAAATTAGATGCCACCATATAGTTTGATAACGACTGACCCACTGGTTACTGATGATGGTGAACTAAATTCTTACAAACCGACTTCAAGGGAAGCTGGGCCTACATTCAAGAAAACTATATGATAAGATATCTACATTTTGAAGAACTGATCTCATATAGACATAAATTGACCACATACAGACAATTCCATAGCCAAAGAGCCATACAAAGACAAGAAAACTACTTTGGAACCACCGGAATGTTCATATCCTTACAATACATTGAAACCATTTAACTAAGCTGAAAACAGGCTGCACAACATCAAACCATGTGGGTATTCGATCAACAACAGAGTTTCATTTCAGAAGTAGAAATTTCACATAAAAATTAATATCTACATATACTGAAGACAACCATCGAACTGAAGTACAAAGACAATGAGTCCACAATTTAAGGAGGTCCTGAACCAACAAACATCGAGAAATTGTCTAAAACAGGTAAGTCACAGACACTCGTGCATCCACCTTTCCAAAATATAATTATACTTTACCCCTAAAAGTTAAAAAAAAAAAAAAAGTGTCAATTTTTCTTTCAGATTTCTCTAATAAAAGCCATTTTTAATTTTTGTGTCTCGGATATGAAGAAGCCTAGAAATAGACAGTAGCTTGATGATGGTCCCTCACGGATAAAGAAAAGGGATTATTACGAAGAATGCCCCTATGACGTGACATTCTTTTAAATAATGCCACAACAGCTAAAGTTTGCGATCAATGCCACAAATAACACTGTTCTCGAGTTGGTAAAAGATTTTATTGCCCCCTTTTAGTTTTTCACATATATATATATACACACACTTGGTTTGGTGATGTGTATGTGTGTGTTGTATATATAGATGCAGAGGTATTAAAAGTGAACTCAGAGCAGATCGGAAAAAAAGGAGGAAGAACTCTTACTGTTAATTTTGGGAAACGGATTTAATTTATGGGGGGAAAAAGCTCTTTTTCTCCGCTAACAATTGCATCCCTCTTTCGCTTAAACCCTAATCCTCGAGATCCCTCAAACCCTAACAATTTCAAATTTCAATTAGAGGAGAGAGCGAGAACCTTACCCAACAGCTTTTACTCTCTTCCTCCGAATAATTTCAATGTCGTGTGTATCAAAACCTTTGGAGGAAGAAGAACAAGGTACCCAAAGCAAATCGAACCTACGAACGCTGATATTCCGTTGCTACGCCTCGAGCGTTACTCGCTTCCTCTTCCTCGCCTTCATTGTGTCAGATAGCTGGTTCACATAAGGTCAACGCCCGTAAGCATTCGACGACCGATGCTTTACAAGGCTATGGTGCGGATGGTTTTGATGGCCTCATCGGCGACGGAGATTGTTCACGCCTATCGCCGTAAGAGGAGGAGGAGGAGGCGGCGGAGTCTTTCGTCAGTTAACACAATAAGGGGAGAGAGAAAGGATGATTGTGAAAACTGAAAGACGAGTTGAGGAGGAGGAGAGAGAAGAAGAAGGAAGAGAGGAGGATGGTAATGGCGAGCGATGAAATGGGCATGGATTCTACTACTTTAAGCATCTCCGATACCTAAGGGATGCGAATTAAAGCGTGGTAGGGAAGAACAAAATGGATCTTCCGAGAAGATAGATGAGAATGTTGGCTAGAGGTTCCTTTGATTCCATTGGTGAATCAGGATGGATAGATGATGTAACTTATATGATGCTAATGTCCTTTTTGAACTTCCGGTGATTGTTAAATTGCTATATCATGTCGCCCTTTCAATGTTTGGACTGCTTGGGATAATGTAACTTATGTCCTTCTGTTTTTGCTATTTTGCCACTGTATTGTAACTAGTTTATGATATCTTCTCTATATTTTTTGTTGCAAGGTCATTGGATATGTCCACGCTATATATCCATAACTTATGTCCACGCTATATATCCATAATTTTATGTCAATAACTTATGTCCCCCGCAACCGATGGAATGCTAATTTAGCTACGAATTTTTTCACGTATTCTTTTGCCTATGATTTCAGTTTATGTCCGCCGCTTATTGCTTATTATGTACATCACTTCATGTTTTTCTCTAATCATGTCTACGCTATATGTCCATAACTTATGTCTATGCTATATATCCATAATTTTATGTTCATAACTTATGTCCCCGGCAACCGTGGAAATATTAATATATTATGGCTGGGATTTTTAACTTATGTCCACGTTGAATTATGTCATTTCTGAGTTTTGTTCCCGTTTTTAGTTATTCACTTTGTTTACTGTCCATGGTTAATTTTTTCTCCACCATCATCTGTCCCACGCGTATTATGTCCACCGCTTATTGCAAGGCCATGGGATCATTTCCATTATATATGTCTATAACTAATGTCTCTAACTTACGTCCATAACTAATGTCCACAACGTATAAATTCAACACTGCAGATTTGTCCATGATTTTACAACAATGCATAAAAGTGCTAATTTCCTAATGTAATTTTTGTCTACAAACCCAGCATATAAACTCGTTGTCAAGAAACTCTGGTCTTCATCCATGGTGCATCTAGGATGACTTCATCCACCCACCTGTATGATAAAATAAATGGAGTCCTCAAAATTCTTTCGCAACCACTTTTATGGCTTCTACTAACATATACAACACAACAAAGGAGAAGACAATAATTACTTGCAATGCCTAAGTCATTCATATCGCTTTTTTTGCAGTCATTATAGTCCTTCCCTTGTACTTATGGGTAGTTTCATCGTTGCAACATCCAACATCCAAGGCTGGCTTATTAAAGAGCCTTGTCTTGTTAATGTGTCTATTTATTGCAAGTAGCTTCAATGTGTAAAAAAGCCATAAGTTCATATTTTAGTTCAGTTGCAACATTTGACCCACTAATATGTCTATAGCATATGTTGCTAAATTAAATCCATACCAAGTGATATCTTCTCTATATTTTTTGTTGCAAGGTCATTGGATATGTCCACGCTATATGTCCATATTTTATGTCCATAACTTATGTCCACGCTATATATCCATCATTTTATGTCAATAACTTATGTCCCCCACAACCGATGGAATGCTAATTTAGCTATGACTTTTTTCACGTATTCTTTTGCCTATGATTTCAGTTTATGTCCGCCGCTTATTATGTCCATTGCTTATTATGTACATCGCTTCATGTTTTTCTCTAATCATGTCTACGCTATATGTCCATAACTTATGTCTATGCTATATATCCATAATTTTATGTTCATAACTTATGTCCCTGACATTTACAACAACAGACAAAAGTTGTTAATTTCCTAATGTAATTTTTGTCTACGAACCCAGCGTATAAACTCTTGGTTGTCAAGAAACTCTTGGTTGACCACCCATGGTGCATCTAGGATGATTTCATCCACCCACCTGTATGATAAAATAAATGGAGTCCTCAAAATTCTTTCGCAACCACTTTTATGGCTTCTACTAACATATACAACACAACAAAGGAGAAGACAATAATTACTTGCAATGCCTAAGTCATTCATATCGCTTTTTTGCAGTCATTATAGTCCTTCCCTTGTACTTATGGGTAGTTTCATCGTTGCAACATCCAACGTCCAAGGCTGGCTTATTAAAGAGCCTTGTCTTGTTAATGTGTCTATTTATTGCAAGTAGCTTCAATGTGTAAAAAAGCCATAAGTTCATATTTTAGTTCAGTTGCAGCATTTGACCCACTAATTATGTTGTTTATTTCTTTCTAAAACAACAATTGTCCAAATTCAGTTTTCTTAGAGAAAGAACAATTTGTCGCTATAATAGGTGGTGGTCATGTTAAGCGATGGACATAATTAGCGGTGGGCAAATGTAAAGGTAAAATAATTGGACATAATTAGCGGTGGAGAAATATAAAGGTAAAATAGTTGGTGGACCTAAGCGGTGGACATAATAATTGGTGGACCTAAGCGGTGGACATAATTAGCGGTAACCAAGAGTGGAACCATACTAAGCGGTAACCATGAGTGGAACTATACTAAGCGATGGACATAACAAGGAGCAGACGTAATCAGAAATCGTAGCCAATGGAATACGCTGACAAAGTAAACAAGGAACACATGGCATAAGTTAGATCAAGAAAACTATCCGTGGACATTTGTTGTCTTAGAAAGAGATAACCGACATAATTTATGGACATAACGTGTGGACTTAATTTAGGGACATATGATATGGACATAGTTTATAGATATATATCATGGAAATGATCACCTGAACTTAGAGAAAAAAATAGAACAAAAAAACTTTCAATTTCCATGAATTCAGAAAGAAACAACAACGAAGATGTAAAATTCAAGATATACCAAGATACCATAGTACCATTATAAGTAAATTCAACAACTGCAAAAACAAGAATCAGTGCCTATAATTGTGGCACCAATATAATCTCAATCTGTCCGATTAACCGGTTAAAAAAAACGACAATGTTCCCAATTAACAAGATGAAATTGATTTGGATGATTGAGTACTCCTTAAAGCAACTTGACGCCAGCTTCTCTTACAGCATCGATGACAGCCTTGACTTTACCATGATACCCCTGTTCTTTCTTAATCTGAATTGTAACAGCTGGAATATCTTTCATCAATAGTCTTTCTCCAAGAATTTTACCAATCTTTGCAGCAGCTCGTTATACCTAAAATTCATATTTGCAGAAGGGAACACTGATTCACCTCCTTCTTCAACATCCGACCTGTAGAATAAAGGTTTCAAAGACAAAATTGGTAACTACAAGAACATAGCAAACTTCAAAACAAAAGAGTTAAGCAAATCTTACAGATGCATAAGCATTGTAGCCATCCGTGGACCTCCATTTTTAATGTTGATAAATTAATCTTTAAGTTTTTAAATATTTGGTTCAAACATGCATCATTTTTCTAATCAACAGACAAGTATCAAACTGAAAACCACATACAAAATAGTTTGAACAAGGAAATTTGATCAAAGGCCCATGAGATATCCAAATATAAACGCAACGAATCATTGCAAAATATTCAATTAATCAACATAAATCTATTGAATTAAGAACACTAACCAAGAAATTGTGGTAGACGAACGCTTTAGATTCCCAAGAAAGCACTTCAGTCCACTGGTCTCCTTTTTTCCCAAGTCCCTCACTTCTGTATTAGAACAAAAATATGAAACAACTATAATGATTTAATCATAAAATCTTTATATAAAAAAAATCAAGCAGATCAAGAAATGGATTCAATTCATGTAACCTCACCTCTCCGTTGCAGCTCGTCGCAAATAAGAGAGATCAATCGGAGAAGATTCATCGTTGTTAATAGGAAGAGAGAAAACCCCAAAAGCCAAAAGCATTAATAGAACCATCGTTCTTCTTGTCTTCTTCATCGAGCCCATCGTCACTACCACCACACCACTCATGAGTTCCTGCCTTTTTTGGGCTTTCTCAGTATTAATCAAAGTTACATCAGCCTCAAATCGCATGGATCGCTTCTCGATGAACCGAGATTCGAAACCGAACGGAATCGACATCGCCGAGCAATCGAGACACGCCACTCTCCGGTCAAGAAACGTGTGACTGAAGGGAACAGCAGTGTAAGAAAGAAAGAAGAGTGGCTGGCGCCAGTGAAATGCTGATCCTGAGAAAAAGAGAAAAGGAGACGGGAGTTTAAACAAGGGGTAAAAATGTATTTCCCCATATAAACCACCAGTGATTTGTGGCATTTTATATAAACACGCTGAAATGTGGCATTTTATAAAACTTTTATACAAAATGTGGCATTCTCTATAAAACTCCTTAAAAGAAAAATCCACAAAATCCCTCCTTTCTTATCTGAAAATTATAATATTTAAAGTCCACCTGCCACACTCCAAAACAAAAGTAGAACTAAACAAGTCAACATAATTGAAAAGGATCCTTCGTCTTTCCAACCGAAGAAGCTACCTACGAAACCTCTCACTTGCCACTTTTATATAGCCCCCCAATCTCAAAAACCAAAACCCACAATCAAAACAACAATTAAATAGAAAAAGACTCCAACATCATCTATGGCTTCTTCACATCAACAAGAACAAGACCAATCAGCTTTGGATCTCATAACCCAACACCTTCTTACTGATTTCCCTTCCTTAGAGACCTTCGTCTCAAGCATCAATCACTGCACCACCTCCACTCTAAGCCAACGCAAGCCACCTCTTGCCACCATTGCAGTTCCTACTAATGCACCAGTGGCTCAAGAGGATGATCAAAGGCATTACAGAGGCGTGAGGCGAAGACCGTGGGGTAAGTATGCAGCTGAGATCAGAGACCCAAACAAGAAAGGTGTTCGTGTCTGGTTAGGCACTTTTGACACAGCCATGGAAGCTGCAAGAGGTTACGACAAGGCTGCTTTTAAACTAAGAGGAAGTAAAGCCATTCTTAACTTCCCACTCGAAGCAGGCAAGTACGAGGACTTGGGAGACAACAACAACAATAACGAGACTGTATCTTTAAAAGCAAAGAGGAAGAGACAAGTAACAGAGGATGAAAGCCATAGAAGAAACCTGAGTAGCCATAAAGCTGTGAAGAAGGAAGAAGCAGAAGTTCAGGCTCAGGCTGAGGCTTGTCCGTTAACGCCGTCAAGTTGGATGGGGTTTTGGGACGGAGAAAACAGTAAGGAGATGACAATATTCGCCGTGCCTCCGTTATCTCCTTATCCATCTCTTGAATACTCTCAACTCGTTCTTACGTAAGCTTCCGGGTTAAACTGGGAACATTAGGTGACATCAGCAACTTTGGATTACTATTTGAAATACTCCGACCCAATCTTTGTTTTAAACATCCAATAAATATTAATTTTAAAATTAATATTTATTAAGCAACAAAATTATTAAATTTAAAAATAAATTTAATATTCATGAACTACCTAGATCATCATCTCCTCATAGCCATGATTTCACTAGCTCACACTTTTTCTTTACCTGCATCAAGAATGAGATGCATAAGTATTTAATAAATACTTAGTGAGGCTATCCTCCCATCTACAGGGTATACACACACATGAATATGAAAATAACAAAATTGAAACATGAATACCGACTTAACCAATCAACCATATTATGATATACTCGATCTAGAACCCCACTTGGCTCATCACACAACTTATCAGTCTACAAACATGAAACAAAACATTATCAATCATATTCACACAGCTAAGCCTATGGTCTTGCACTCACCTCGAAAACTGCTGAAAACGGTACACAAAAACGAATTGTTTCCGTTGATTCTGAAACCCAAAACTCGATCTCTCTTGGAACACACCTCAACTAAGATGTCTACTAAAAGCCTGCCAAGAAATAGCACAAAACGTTCACAAGAGATCGATCAACCAAGCCTTTAGTTTGGACTGCTTAAACTGCAGGTTTCAGAAATTTCTGCACAGAACAGATCTACGAGTTCTGCAATATCTCTTAATCTAGCCCTTAAAAACACGATCGCTCCGGTGAATCTCAATATAATACTATTAGGAACGTATCTACCAAATTTCAGATCAATCAGATAAGATTAAGATATCCACATTTTCCGTCACCTAACTGGTCGAAGGTTCCTTTGCACATAGCGGTTTCAGGAAAACGTTCGTATCTCCCAAAACAATTGAAGAAAACCAAAACCCTTTACTAGATAGTTAGATAAGAGATTGATAAACTTACACACCAAATTCCAGCTTGATCAGAACTCGTTTGATCCTCCAAACGTCTCTCTGAAACAGCCTGCAAAATTTTGATCTTGAAACTCTTTCCACCTTCTTCTTCTCCAACTCACCAAAATCACCCAAAAAACGCCCACAGCCACCAAGAACTCGAAAATCACTTTCCCAAACAGCTAGGGTTGCTGAATATAAGAGCTTTTACATGTCTAGGGTTATTTGGTTAAATCAAAACCAAAATACCAATCTAAAATTCAATTAAACCAACTCCTCTTGGTTTAGTATTTTCTACCAACTTTCCTAAAGTATATGAGACATTCTCGTCCCAAAATGCACTTCACTCATCTCTCAACAATACCCAATAACCACAACGATAATTTTTCTCCCGAAAGAACAGCGTAAACCGACTCCAATTAATCAATATTTCGATTGATTTAGCCAGCCATCACCCTTAAAGTTATTAATTAATCTCAACATTGTTCCCACAACCGAAACAAATACAAATACAACCACTATATTTTCTGTGATACAACTCGGAACTCAAAAATCCGGAACACGGGTGTTATACTATTACACAAGCAGAACATCAAAAATATGATAATAAATAGAACTTGTTAATCTTAAGGGTTGTATTCAAGACTCCTCATGGAGTGAAATTGCTTCTAGATTAGTTGATTGTAATTGATTTACTATATTCATTTATTCTACTTAATTGCAATTCTTTCTACCATTCCTTAAAGAGCTCATGAGGATGATTGTTTTCTTATAGAACAAAGAGGACGTTCAAACTTACAAGACCATGGTAATGAACCCTTTGAAGATGGCCAAGAATTCAAGACTTCGGTCGCCATCTAATAGTGCAGACACCCATAAACATATGCACTTTGCTTCAACCCTATAAATTTCACCATAGAACAAAAAATTTCATCACCTAATAAAGTAGATGGCAGCATATAGTTTGATAACAACTGACCCTTAATTACTGATGATGCTGAACTAAATTCTTACAAATCGACTCCAAGAGAAGCTGGACCTACCTTCAAGAGAACCAAAAGATAAGATATCTACAGTTCGGAAGAGCTGATCATGTACTATAGTTCATAAATTGACTACACACAGGCGATTCCATGGCCGAAAGAAGGGTCCTACAGAGACAAGAAAACTACTTTTGGAACTACCGGAATGTTCATTCTCACAATACATTTGAAACCATTTTAATTAAGCTGAAAACATGCTGCAAAACATCAAACCAAGTGGGTCTTCGATCAAAAACCAAGTTCCATTTCAGATCCCAAATCCTCTCATTTTCTGTTGGACATGTGAAGTGGAAATTCCACATAAGAATGAATATATACATATGTATGTATACACACACACGTTATATTGAAGAAAACCATTGAACTGAAGTACAAAACGGAATAAGGCAACAACTTAAGGATGTTTTGAACCAACAAACCTGTCTTTGCCAGCTCATCATCAATGTCCAGAGATACAGAATGCCCAAGACACAAAAAAAATCAATAAGATTTAAAAAAACATAAGCCATTCCTTTGTCACCCACTCCACCTGAGCTTCGGCTTCCAGACGTACTGATGCTGAAGGTCGTAACATGTTCACATCATACAACAAAACAAGATTACCTTGATTATTCCAAGTCACTAAATCAAAGGGAACAACCAGAGGGGAATACTGGATATGAGAGTGTATCGATTGCATTTTAGTGCTTCACCCTGACTGTTAAGACGTTGATTATTAAGTGACACCACCAACTCAGTAGGTAGGAATTCTTGTAAATAGAACGAATATATAGGCACACAACTTCCAGTTAAGTACGCTATTTTACACTTTCCATTGCACAATATCCGTGAATACATGATACAATTGAACTGAACAAGATTTCCTTTGCTGCTAATACCATGTATCCAATACATTGGTCATAATCGACATCTTGCTACCTGTGCAATCACAGAGAAAATGAGATGATTTTATAGTGTAACCAACTACGTGACATAAACGTCCGACTGGAAAACTGTTGCTTTACTATAAGAAACTTGAGTCCTTAGTTATCTTGTCCCAGACTCTTGGGTGATGAAAGTTTTACTGATTTAGGCATGGAAATGATCGATGATATGCTCTATGACATCTGCTCCTTCTATATGCATATCTTCATTTTTAACCTGTAAATGACATAACATAGGCCATTAGACTTCATGTTTATACTAGAAAGTATGTGGAGATTAATCCTATGAGAATAAATAAACACTACGTTATCATTAAAGCTTATAACAGAAAAATAACAATCACGAAAAATATGCAATTAAAACCCTTAGGAGGGAGGATAAACAAATGTTATATCTTAGGACACGTGAGGGATGACAGGAGAGAGTGAGAGACCTGTATAACACTATGGGCAGCGAACCTCTGCCTGCTACTGTGAAAGCTAACATCAACTTTTTCCCATGATACAGAGGACAGACCTTTGATCATTTCTTCTGCAAAATCGACAAGGCATTACGTTCTTAAATACATCATGCTGTTTATTAAAATAACAAAGCCGACGCACTACAAATGGTAGACCAACATATGAATTGTATGTCCTGAAAACTAACTTTTTTACCAGCTTATGAGATCTATGGCATAGAAAATAGAAATAGAAATAAGAGAAGTGAGCAATAAGTTCTACAACAGAACTAATAAACGACTGAATGGTCAGTACATCATCAAGTGCAACTGTGCAAGCTAACCTTCTATGTCGTCTGAATGATTCTCGCCTTCTGGTATGTCCTCAGCATCACATGCCTTACAGAGTTCTTCGAAAACAATATGAGGATACTTCTCATTCAGAGAATCTTCCCACTGGTAAACAAGAAATTATTCATTTACTGAGAGACTCATCATATCAAAATTCTGAACCTCCAGTCAGAGTCAGATACCTTAGGCAATTCACTGTCACGTCTAATAGATGCAGTCTTCCAGCCAACGACGTCTTTTCAGATCTAGTGAAGGAAAGGAAATGTGATTTCATATGCTAAAAAGCACATTACTACAAGCAAAACACATAAAGGATACGATCATAGCCCACATTTGAATAAACCACCCGCCTTTTGAAGGCACGCAGTGCAGATCTGCAATAGAGGAAAACGTTTTCTAGTGAGAACACCTTCAAGACATGGTTAGGTGAACTAACTTGTGACATATGGGGCATAGGCTGACATACATGAAATGAAAATCACCGGTATCTTCCACCATGCGACGAAGCAAGGGTGGTTTTCCCTCATCTTCATCTTTCAAGAAAAGGTGCCGGCCCGTTCTTTTAAATATCCAGTGGATAATGAGGCCTGCAACTTTCTCAATGGAAGAGAAACCAAAGAGAAATGGAACCTGGAAGAAAACAACACATTGTTCTAAATCCTATGAGAATAACATCCAGACATAAGTGAAATGGTAATTCAATTATTCAAACAGATTTCCATCGTTCATGAAAGCAAGTGTCAGTTATATCTTATATGCATTATGTTGGGGAAAGTTGGGTAAACAAAGTGCCAGATTTAAAGGAGCTTTACTAAGATAGCACAGGAGTCATGTTTATTTTGTTTGTTATCTTTACATTCACCAGAATCATGTTATGCAATGAAATTTGTAGAAGAAAATTCGTTACAAATTCAAACAATTTGTAAGACTATTTAGCAAAACAAATCACTACAATAAATGCACTATGCATGCACATAAGTACAGTTACCTGTTTATTACCCATTGAACCCAAATGTGGTGTAGCTACAGTAATAAAGTTCATAGCCTCTAGTCCACATATTGTGCCTTTGGGAGGCCCTTCACTACTGTCTGGTAACGAGTCTTTCAAATCTTCCAGATTAGCTGGCTTGTACAATTTCCCAATTGCATATCTTGCTGCAAGCCCTCCCAAAGAATGTGCAACAAAGGAGATTTTACGGATATTTGGTCTTCTTTGTATAATTTCAAGGACCTGAACATGCATTTTCTTACATCAAACCGAGTCCGAGTACGTTAATGTTAAATGAAAGAGTAAGTAAGTATGTGATGCTTACCTCAGATGCCAGACGTTCACCCATTACATCCACACCATCTAGAGTAAGCGCAGACGCATTCTTTTCGCTACCTGCTTAAACAGCAAGACATAAGAATCTTGCGGGCAATATAAGGATAATTGCCTGCTACACAGACCCAATAGTAGCAAGAAATAGAACACTAGTACCCAATTAATAGCCGAAAGATTAGGCAAAACCGCAAAAGGGACCACTAACTAAGGGGGTGTTATTGTTTTAGTGATTTTTAAAGAGTTATAAGTTTTAAGAAGTTTAATGTTATTCAATCTTAACTTTTAAAAACTCTATTAAAATCTTATGTTATTGGTTTATGATTTATAAAAAGTTGTTTAGAGACATTAAAAGTCATGCGTTATTGAATTGATGATTTTAAAAAGTCATTAAAACTTATCCGTTATTGGATTAAAAAGATTTTAACCAACTTTCAGATTATATTAAAGTTTAGTGTTATTGGTTTATTGATTTTAAAATTTTTTGTTCATGTGAAACAACTTTTAAAAACTTTCAAAATAATAGATGTTAAAATGAGATTCTCAAAGTTATGTTTTTCTAAATACTATGAGAAAATTATATAAACTCTCTAACAATTCCTTAAATTCTACAGTTATCATAATCATTAAGATTCTACTTAAATCACTAAACCAATAACACCCCCTAAGTTTATTTCTGAAAAAGGAAAGTAATCCCTATTTGCAAAATTAGAAAATCATCACTAATCAGAAACATTGAGAACAAAGGAAGACTTCTTAGTTCTTACAATGAACAAATACTTTGTCTGGCAGCCTTTTGACGAACTGCTCTGCTCCAAACTTCCAATCGTCCGTACTGAAGAACCAAATAAGGAATTAAAAATTACAGTTCTCGTCCCAAATTGTATACAGAATTGTTTGTTCAACTCCATGAAAGAGCGAAGAGAGCTTTTTATACCTTCCCAAGATCCCATGGACCATAACGACGAGGTGATCAGCGGAAGAAGAATCAGAATTCTGACAACTCCAAACATCAAGGCTCCCATCAACAGACTCCGCGGAGCAAACACCGTTCTCCTCGTTCTTCTCCATGGGATCAAAGGTCAAAAACAAACGACGAAGTTTTTAAAATTGAAATCAAATTCGATCCGATCAGATCCAGTTACAGCAGAAACACCGCTCCAAACAACCAATTTCAGGATCCAGGTACGCTACAATGAGCCATTGAGAAAATTGGGATAAAAAGGAACAAAAATGGTGGGAAATTAAATGAGGATAGGAATTGGTAACAGTAGGAAGTGTGAAGTGGGAATGAAGAGGGCACGTACGAGCCAGACTTGCCAGAGAAGGAAACGGAAACAAAAAACACGATTTATGTAACGTGGAAGTAAGAAATCGCCTAGTCGGCTTCGTCACGGAGCTACCGACTTCCTGGGAACTATCTTTCTCTCTCTACGCAATTGCTTTTCTTATTTTAGTTTATTTTTTAATTCGGTAAAAATAAAGCTACAGATATCTTTGACTTTTTTTTTCTGACATTATTGGTTTCTTCTAATATCGCCTTGGTGGTAAGTTAGTTTCCTCGATATAAAGGGATTCTGTTATTTCCTCTTGACGCAACTCTGCTAAATCTTTTTCGAGAAACTGACAGGTGTTACAAATACGGCAGCTACCATAAATTTTCTTATGAGTTAAAGGTGTATGTGTTTTTCTCCTCAAACAGACTAATTGTATTAAGAGTAAAGAGTTCATACAATGTTACGTTCCCACTACTGGTGATAACAAAGAATTACAAGTTGCCCTTTTCGCTATAAGATCAGCTCATTGTTGCCTTGCCTTTCCCTTCCAAAGAAAATAAAGAACTCAAAGGTCCTCTCCGTGGTCTTCACCATATTGAGCGATCCTTATAGCTGCTTACTGAATTTTGGAATCAGTCCCAAAAAGGAAATCTTCAAAACCTAATATACCAACACAAAAAATAGCCAACGTAATAGTGCCTTTAGGTTCCTAGAATCGGTTTTTATTAGTGGATTGCTTATTTACAGGATACAGTAGTACATTGTTGTTAACAAGCACAAGTTACATGTTTTTAACCGCGTGCTTTCATATCAGTTAACTTGGAATTATATCAATTTCCGGCTTATAAGAAGCCTTCGTTCCATGTATTAAAATAAGAGCAAAACCATGTTTTACCGATTTGGAAGTGACTTACAATGTTCAATTACCCAATTATTAATATCACATTTGTGATCATTAGTGATTGCTTATAAATCATTCTAGCATAAATAGTTATTAGATATCACAGAAACATTCGCATAAGATTGTCAATCTAAAATAAACACAATTATCTCAGTTTGCTGTGTTTTAGATTCAGAAGCTAAACTGTTGACATTCACTTGGGATGCACATAGCAACTCTCAGATCAAGTGTTGGATTAGATTATTTTGCTTCATCATTATCACCGTCTAATTGCGTTTCCCGACTAATCTAAATTCAAGAAAAAACAAGCTTTTCGAAATTAAATATGAGGATAAGGAGATCACTCAGTAGTGGCTAGTGATTTTAGGTTCGATTCTGCCAGCAATTCACTTCAGCTATATCAGAAGAGGGAGCTGTATATCCTCATCGTCATCTCCATCATCATCAAAACGTAAAACCATTTAAAATCAAAAACAATTTTCTCGAGAAAATCTATTAATTTGAATAAACATAACACATAGAAACTCAATTTCCCGAGAAAATTTCAGATTCGAAAACGGAAACCAAAAAAAATAATAAGGGGAGAGAGGAAGGCTCAGTTCAGCGGGAGTATCGACACATAAACGAATCATCCAATAATGGAAGAAACGCCTAATTCCGGTCTGTTGAGCTTGAAATTTCCGAGTCGTCACTGCCAACTCTCTCTCTCCCTCCATTAGAGATTAACGAAAAACAAAAAGTATCATAAACCTAAGAAACCTAAAGAACCTAAAGACGACGATTAAAACAGAAGAAGCTTCACAAAAGAGAGAATCCTAGATGTAACTGATGAGTATAATCGGCGATTGCTGTCAATTTATAGGGGACGTAATTAGGGTTTTGCTAGGTCTTCGGTGTAGTTTTTGTGGAGGCCCGTTTTCGGCCCGTTAGAGGATTCCGAATTGTGCTGCTTTGTTTTCGCGGATGTTTTGGTTTGGAATCATTTTTGGTTTAATGTGGTTCAGGCTTGAAATTGAAATCTGGTTTAAATATTTTCTCGACTGTTGGTTTTTTTTTTCTTAATTTACGGGCAAATGGACGCATTGAGAGCTTCTTACGGCGATGCTTCATCGGACTCCGATAATGATCTTTCTCCGGCGGGTTCCGTTTCTGAAAATTCCGGCGAGAAATCAACCGCTGGGAAGCACGATGGGGAGTCGATTTCCTTGCCTCCTCCGCCTCTTTCGCTTCTCGACTCGATTGGATCCACAGGTGATGCTCATGAATTGTTTCTGTGATTGTTCTTCAATCTGATTCATACTGATTGCTCTTATCACGTCTTTTGTTCTTTTCTCTGAATTTGAAGGTTCGCTGGATTTCTTCTCAAGAGAGCCTGGGGTTCGAGTAAGAAACTTTCCTCATGTCGATGGAAATTACGCGTTGCACGTTTACATCCCTGGTAATCTCTTTTCCAGAATCTGAGCTTCTGCATCATTCATTTCGTTAAACACGTAAACATTCTGAGAGTTTTGAGATTGTGAGTTTCTTGAATTCTGAAGTGAGTGGTTGTTAGTGTATGGGGCTTAAATCAAGTTGTTCTTAGTAGCTGATCAATGTTTATTGAATAACTAAGGTATTATTAGCTCAAGTGTCTTAGGAAGATACTTTTTAAGCTTTGGTCACACTTTCAGGTGCCTGTGTCAGGTGCTTGTATAATGAGTTGAAAAGAATTTTGGAAAACCTTACTGTGCTAAGATTATGTATTCTATTGAAGCATTGGTTGATTAGATCATGCAATGAAATGGTATTCCTTGGAAATCACAGCGAAATTCTATCAATGGTCTTGCTGACTAGGATAAGTATGTGTTCTAGAATGTATGATGAAGTGTATGATGTGTATCACTTGCCTTTCTCCCTCACTCAGGGTATATTTTGTTTTTGGATTCTAGTCACTATACCTCCATTGCCGAAGAAGGAGATTGTCTGTTTTTTAAAGAGGGTTGCATCAGTTGTTCCTCATCTTCATTTGGTGGAGGCTGATGTGCCACTCAGCATTCTATGCAAGGATGACCAGAAGTTTGAGCGTGCCTTGGGAAGAGAGTTCCACATAAGCTTGGGAAGAAGCGTGCCTCTACGTGTTCATCAAATTAACTCAGTGGTTTTTATGCTTCGACAAAAGCTTCAGTTTCAGAAGAGGTAAGATCATTTCCTTTATACCATATGAACCAATTACGATGGGATTTGTGAATTGTTTTCTGTTTTGTTTTCGACAGATACTTGATCGATTTCAATAAGTGGGAAGTCTTTGTGAATGATGACTGTACTCGCTCTTTCCTTTCTTTGGAAATCACGACTTCAGGACTATCCGAGGTATGATGTACAACAAAAGTTACCTTGAATGTTAGCTTTATGCATTCTCGGTACCTCGTGTTAGGTATTGCACTGATGCTCATATCTTTAATTCAGATAAGTAAGCAAATCGATGCTGTTAATGAAGTTTACAAGCTTCACAATCTGCCAGAGTTCTACAAGGTCCACTTGCTATTCTATATTAAAAGTTGATTGTATATAACAAATGTAACTGTCACCAACACTTTACCCATCGTGTTTGCTTCAATTTTTCCTATAGGATCCACGGCCGCATATATCATTGGTCTGGGCATTGGGTGATATTAGAACTTCCCTAAAGGGAGCTGTTGACGGGGAACTGAGGAAGCTTAGAGCTGGTGGTTGTGTGCAGAATCGTATCTTCACCTCTAAGTTTTCTGGGATCGAGTGTAAGATAGGAAACAAAACACACAAAATATGTAAAGTCCCAGATGAGTAAGAAAATCCCAATTGCTGTGTTTGAAGACCTACCAGGTAGGCATTTGTTAGCTGTAACGACATAGAAGCATGAATTGATCTGTTTCTAGGGTATGCCACATTATATGCCTTCATAACTCTATAAAAAAAAGGGTCTTAAGAAATCATAATATCACTCATAATAACAATGGTGATTTCTGGACAGTGCAACAACAGGTCCTTGTAATTGGGAAAAGGTAGATGTTGAACTGGCTATTATATTACAAAACGTGTCCGTGAAATTCAAATCATGGAACAAATTTTTTGTAACCTGGAGTCCAAGAATTGTCCGACAATGCCAATAGACTTCTCGAGCAACCTCATCAAACTTGGGGTCGCAGCAGCGAGGATGGATGTGATGAGAATGCAGTAAAGCTTGACCTGATCAGGTGCAATGGTGATCATGGCTGTGTTGTGCGAGAAATACATAGCCATCATACAGATCTGAAGCTGGAACCGCAATGGGAACCCGCGGGTGAGAATGTTGAGCATAGAAAGCGAAACCGAAAACCCAATTGTGTTAAAGAACACAAATATAGTGAAAGCAACTCCACTATAGGTCCCCATGATAGATTGCCCTGCTATATGAGCTTGTTGATTTGTAGCATTCACGCTCGTTCTGTTCTGGGATACATCAGGTATTGAGGTATCTTGCCAGGTTCCACCTGGTGGAGTCAAGCTAGCCTGAAACGTGGCTGTGGCAACTAGTGATGCCACCACCAGCAATGCGCTACGTGCTTCTGATGGTGAGTCTCTGTGCTTTTTGAAAGTGAAGTACTTAAGTAGATCTTTGTGGCTTTGGGACTCCACTGCTCTCTCTTGGCATGTGGAAGTAGAAGTGGTTCTCTCGATATTGGTGGTACCAACGTCTCGCCCTCTTTGAGCTCCAGCTTCGATGAGTTTCTCATAGATTTCTCTATCGCCAGCTTCGCTCGGAAACATAACCAGCAAATCCAGTGCAGAGAGACCCATCTTGTTCATAACATTCACCTCAAATGACCTCGACTCTTCTGGTATTGCCTGAACTAACACTTCAATCACCTATAAGATTAAAAAAAAAAAATTTAAAGCAAAAAATCAGATTTTGATTCTACTCTAAGACAATTATTTTACCGCAACATAATTCATCTTACCTGGTGATTTTTTCTCCAGGTCGCAAGATGAAGAACAGTGTTACCCTGTTCATCTTTCTTGTTCAACACATCAATTCGATTCGTCGCTGTGATCAACTCAACAATGGCTATGACAGCACCCGCCTCTTGGTGCAAAACAGCAAGATGCAAAGCAGTTTGACCTTGGACCGTCTCGTCTTCTACACAATCAACGCAGCTCGACACTATCTCTCTGATCACATCGATTTTCCCACTCATCGTTGCTAGATGAAGTGGAGTCTTTCCATCTTTACCTTTTAACCGGCAAAACTTCTTATCAATTCCCAAAATTGCCTTCACGGTCTCTACTTGACCGGCTGCTGCAGCTGCATGAAGAGGGCTAAATCCGTCTTTGTCCAAGTCAAAGACAAAGTCTGACGACTCTGACCGCTGTCGGAGAATGTTCCCGCTGATGGCATACTCTTCACGCCTAGGATTAAAGGAGTTATGGAGAGGATCCGACACGATCTCCTTGGGTAAATGAGCCTCAAAAGCATCCATTTTGGTGATGCTGCACAAGGGAGAGAAGAGATAGATTTGAATATATACAATGAAGGTGTGTACCATCACGACAATTGCTTGAAATTATTATATTACAAAACTCCCTTTGACATTTGACTTCGTAGCATATGATGAATTGCTTAAAAGGACACAAATGCTTACACTACAACAAGTATGACGAATTGTAATTGTTTTAAACCCGATATTCTGACCCGCAGACCATACAAACCGTTGGACCAATAGAGACAAAATAAAATAACTTTTGGATATGAGAGTCAAAAGACCAAGTCAGATCTTAGCCGAATTGACTTATCTCCATCTGTTTCACATGATGGAAACTTACAAAACTGCGTTTTTGTTAAAGTGACTTTGTCAGAAAAAGGATATAAGGAACGTATCAAGATTATAACAAAAGAATAATAAGGAATTATAACAGACGAAAAAGGAATATATCAAGTGAAAACTTGTGTTGTAATTGTATTGGAATGCTCTTTGGTAACAAGCAAGGGCAATGGTGTAACCAAGAAAAAGGAGCATATTACTGGTGTGAACAAGTCAAGACAACTCGGTTTCAGCCTTTAAGCCTGACTCGCTTGCCATAAATCTTCTCCATTCTGCAACTTCTCATTGAAATAAAGAAGAGACAGTTGTTGTTATTACGTAAAATTAAATAATAGACACTTAAAGACTCCTAAATCCTATAAACACTTCAATCTCTTAAGTTTTCTGTGTGGAGGAACCCTTCTCTTCTGGAAAGTTCACATTTAACTTCCTGAAACACAATCAAAATCATGATCCATAAAGGGCCGTCTTTGGTTTGTTCAATTTCAACATCAGATGGTAATACAGTATCAGATAGCGTCTGCTTCTAAAGACCAGGAATTGCCTCCAAGTTATACTTTTCTTCAGCTTTGGGGGTTTCACCTTCTCGGCTCTCCTGCGTTTTCGGTTTCTTCAATGCATCTAGAGTCTGGAGATACGTATAGGACGACTTCTGAGGGTATTTGCTGCTAGGATTGCTTATTTGACTAGCAAGAAACCGACGGATGAGTCCCCTCAGAAATGGAGCCATTGTATCCGGTTCATATTCTAGGTAGTACATGATTCCTCCCATACATCCACAGAATAAAGCCACCTGGTTTCATTGGTTGGAATAAAACATCAGTTCCATTGTTAAAAGGGGAAGAAAGTTGGAAATAACAACGGTGGTTTGTATTGTACCTCAGCGTTTTTAATATCCGGAAGAAGGTGGCGGTTAATAAGTATCTCCCACAGAGAATCTCCTGCTCGTGGAAGAACGTATAGGGCAAGCTCAGAGCGTCTTGGTTTTTTCTCCAGCATAACCGAAAGGGCAGCTACACCACCTGCAAACCAATAAACAAGCTTGTGGTCCTTGGTTGCAACTTTTCTATGGGCACATATGAAAGCCTGGTGCAATTGGTTAAGAGATATTTAGGCACATATATTTGGAATGGTTTTAGGAAACTAGCTGTGCAAAAGGATGGGATACAATCAAATGTCAAAACAAGCTACCTGAAAAATCCCAACAAAAGCAGACAAGAAGGAGGTCGATCTAACTGAATCTCTGATTGCGTGCCAAGATGTCCGGTAAGGAGAAGCCATGAACTGAAAGTGTAGGATGGCATCAGAAAATACAGATAATTTAGGATGACTAAAGGATAAATCATAAGATTCTAAATGAATGAAACAGCAGAGTTTTAAGGAAAAAGCCTTACCTTTTGCAGGTGTAGAACAACATATGGGACAAATGTCAGGGAGAAGTATAATGGAAATGTTTTCTTGAATGTAGCTGACATTGCATTAGCATTTTGGGCCAGACACGAGTTAGTGTTTGGATGAATAGCTGAGCAAGGAATGATGGAAGCAAACTCTTCCACCTTCACGTCACTAGCTGTGTTTTTACTAGAAATATAGTCTGACAAGGAGGCTACATCGATTGGACCACCTCTGCAGCATTCTCTTACAGCCTGGTAGACAGGCCTTGCAACTGGACCAGTCTTCTGAATAAATTCTCTATATGATTTTGGCAGGGTTTCAGGACGCATTATAAAGGCATACATAACCTGCACCGACCTCATTGCAACAAAATTAGTTTGCTGATCATAAAAATTCAAAATCAGATTAGAGAGAATACATATGGTACACAAAACTTTTCTTCAACATCTATACCACTTCCATTACTAGTATTCAGAACACTTTAACAGGCAGAAAAGAGAAGAATCTCAATTACCTGAGAACATGCAAGAGAAAAAAGTAATGAATCTCCATGTCTCCAATGGCTTCCCCAAAGATGGAACTTGTTCTTTGACTTTGCGGAATTATAAGCCGCCTATTAATACGAAGAAAGATCAGACTCCCAAAAATACATCTGTGTGGTGATATTACTCGTACGACAGACAATACTATGACCATTAGATTTACCTGGCCTAATCTAGCCAAGAGGTATAGAGCAAGCGTGCGCCGCTGGTTGGAATCATCTAATGCTAGGACAGACAAACCCGCAATTGAACCTGCTAAGACTCTGCTCCACCCTTAATCAAAGTCATAATAAGGTATATACTTTTCAAGCACTATGCACAAGCAAACAAGAGAAGCATATAAAACAAGAGATACAACAATACAAACATGAAAACAATAGACTTACGAATTGAATGGCGTCTCCTTCTTTCTCCACTTCCTCAAACAGCATCTAAGAGCATGATACGAGCCTGTAAAGCCACCAAAAAGTAGACCAATACGACATGCCTCTTCCCTCACTATCAAATCTTTCTCCGAGACAAGTTGCTGCAACCATTGTTCATATGTGAGTAAAACACATATATGTAAACTCTGAGCATTATTAGTAAAACTTTAATGGAGAGCTAGGAATACATATTCCTTCAGACACATCCAAGACATAAATCAAACACCTCGCAGGTGCATCTAAAAGTCAACCTTTTCTTGGGAAAACAAGAAGAGATTATAAGAGCTTCATAGCAACATTTGAAACATTTTGGAACCGCCTCATATATTATGTCCAAGTCAATGACCCATTGGATCTAATTTTAAAAGAATCGTATCAAATTGAACGATGAAGCAGACTCGTAAGACTCTAAATCTCTATTATATATCAAACAGAAACCATAAAAATTGCCACAAAAGCACAAAAACAGTCCCGCTTCTTTCAATTTCCTCACCTTCAGATCGAGAAGAGACGAATAAGACTGTCCCCTAGCGAGCTTGAAAGCGCGAAGAAGTATTCCGATCCCAACTCTAACACCATAAGAGAGAAGAAAGCTCTGGCATAAATTGCCGATGGCATTGGCGACGCAGGAAACGTCAGCGTGATCACAAAGCTCAGCGTGAGATCCACGCGCCGCAGAGCGTTGTCTACGCTGAAGCTCCGCCATGGCATCGCGTAGCCTCTCCTCCGCCTCACGAAGCCGGCGCTCAGCCTCCGAACTGTCCTGCGACAAAGGAGAAATCGGTGGAGGCGACGAGGAAGGATCCAAAACCGGCTTGGAGAACGAAGAAGGCATCGTGTGAAATCGGAAAGCTTCAAGCTCGTAGCTAAGGAAATGATGCAATCACAGAAAATGGAGAAAAAATCAAATTGTTGGGAGCAGTGAGGAAGAAGTGATGGGGATATGCTATGACACGTCATTATTTTTATTTTTTATTTTTTCCCTATTTTTCATTATTTGTGAAAAATCCAAAATAATATATTTTTTTTACCATAAAGCCGAAAGTGTAATAAAAAATTGGAACTGGTACCTTCGTCCAAACCCAAGTCTATGGCGATGTGTATTCTGGGACGCACATTTGTGATATTGTTGGGTTAGTCGCTAATTGGGTTGCGATACGTTGATAACTTTTGGTTTGAGTCATTCTAAGAAAAAAAAATGACGAAATACTTGGTTTTCTGCATGACTAAAATGCAGACGCGAATTTGTTTTTTCAACATCGCGGTAAATGGCTAGTTCGTCTAGGAGAACCTCGATTGATATACACACTAGTTTTTTTTTAATACGCACAGTTAGGGGTAGGCCAAAAAACCGGAACCGAATACCCGAACCGAATCTGTCCGAAAAAATCCGAATTGAAACCAAACCGCCACTATAGAAATATCCGAACGGATAATGTTTTTATGTATTTGAAAACCCGAACCGAATCCGATACCCGTGGATACCCAAAAATACCCGAAATATAAGTATATGTCTAAAAATATATTAGATATATTGGATAATTTAGTTATTTTCATATAGATTAGAGTAAAAAGTAACAAATGTTTTAGTTTTTTTCTGGATATTTCAGTTATTTTTGGTAATTTTGATAGATTTTGGTAAAGAGTAACTAGTTTTTTATTTTATTTTCCCGGGTATTTCGGGTATTTTTGGATAGATTTGGATAAAAATACTCGAGCCCGAACCAAGAACCGAATTTTTTTGGGTATTTATCGGTTCTTAGCTTTAAGTATATATCAGATCCGAATCCGTAAATAATCGAACCGAACCCTATCCGGTTTTTACAAATACTCGAATTGGTCCTCAACCCCTCTACCCGAAAACCTGAAACCCGAATGGACCCGACCCGAACCCAAACAGGTACCCGAATGCCCATGGCTATGTGCAGTTGGCTTTCTTGAATCCCAATCAAGTTACGAGTGTCTTTCTACATCTCGCTAAAATGGCTCACACAAAGTCCGTCATGCATGAAATACATTTGTACAAAGAAGCATGCTCGCTTCAAACAAATTCAATTTTCGAACATAAACGCCTATCACAAGAGCTATATAACTGTGACAAAATTATCCCGTCACATCACATCCAATGAAAACACACTATAGTCTGCTGCTTAAAATCTTCTGACTCTGACTAGGACAATCCGATATTCCGATCCAACTACTCAAAATTTGTTCTACCTAAATCAGGTATATATTTTCCATAAATACATTTCACTTGTTTCCGTGAATAGAGATTAGATAAATTCGCATGCAAACCGCAACCTTGTTAGATCATCTATATAACTATACACAAACCTCGTACACTAAAATAGTGCTATGAGTTTTCGTGGAAGATATCGTCTCTTTTTCATTCATAACTTAGTTCGCTCAACCGCATTTCACCCCCAATCCTCAATGTCCAATCTCCTTTGAAGGATACGTTTCTCATTTTCAAAACTACATTTCTAATTCACTGGAACACTAGATTGGACCTCATATTGATCATTCCCAAAACTAAACCACCTTTTTCTCCACTTGATTTTTCGGACAGCCGGTCAATCACAATTATCTCATTTTGATTAGAGCATCGGAAAGTCAAAATAATTGAACAAACTGAAACTGAAGTAACCGAAATTACTCAAAACATCGAGCTAACCAAGATACAAAAATCCAAACGAATGTTAATTTCGGTTTCAATTCGGTATCCATTAACGAAACTCAAACCGAACCAAATTGTCTACTAACCAAACCGAATTGAACCGAACCAAATTGTCTAATTTTCGTTTCACAGGGGAAATTAGTATATGGTTTGGTGTAGGCTTAAAACTTGGTTAAACCCAAAACTACCAAGTTAGGATTGACAACGACCTCCCCTAAGATTATAATCTAAAAAGCATGAAACGAAAGCAGCAAGAAGACGACAACGACGACGGCGTAGAGAAAGAGAAGGCCGTCTCTACTGTCGTCGCCACTAGCTCCAAAACCATGAATACTGACCTACTTTTGCAGTCACCTTCGAAATTGTCACAGAAGCAGGACTACATCTTCCATGGAGGTGAAAACGAATCCAACAATATTCACTTTCTCTTCAATCAACTAATTTCCTATGTTAATCGTTTGATTTTGTTTGTGCAGGGAGGCGCCATGTGAGACCCTACTACTTCGAGTTCATTTCTCATGTAAGTATTTTCATCTTTCTTATTAGCCCTGGTTTTTTGCTAATATAGTGGATATTGAAATTGGTGCGATGTAGGTGAACAAACGATGGACGGGGAAAACAATTGTGGATTTGTTCGCCGACGAATTTAAAGGCCGGCCTCGTGAATATTATGTACTTGCTCAGACTTTAATCTCAAGGAATTAGTTTAATGATAAGTCTGGGGTTTTGGAATTTTGATTTGTTGAACATTGCAGGTTGGTGCAGTCAAATCTGGAAGAATCAAAGTTGATGGAGAAATTGTACCTGTTTCATACATTGTGAAATCATCCCAAAAGATTACTCACTTCGTCCACAGGTTGTTCTTAAACTAACTTATTCAGATGGTTTGCATTTGCTAATTGAAATCAGTTTTGCATTGAATGTGATCCAAATTCTAAATGTGTGAAAGGTTTCAGGCATGAGCCACCGGTGATGATTGATGATGTTGTGATCCTTCATCAAGAACCTGATGTTGTTACTGTCTGCAAACCAGCTTCTGTTCCTGTGAGTATTTTGTTGGATATTTTTCAATTCATGTGGTCTCTGGGGAATGTGAAATGCGTTTTATTTCAGAATGATCGAATTAGACCATAAACCAAATAATCTGGTTCTCTTTCTGCTTGTACTATTCGAGCCGTTGTGAAATACAAAATTCACATTGTATACATATAGATGTTTAATGCCTTTGTGGCGTACGATTGATATTTTGGTAACAGCGCTGGTAATTTTGTTCTTGTGTAGGTGCATCCTTGTGGTCAATACCGTAAGAACACGGTTGTTGGAATCCTTGATGCTGAGCATAACCTAGGCACTCTATTTCGTATCCAGCCAACAATATTTACACAAGGATACATAGTTTTAATTTACTGTTTTTAATATAATACAATAGGAGCTATCCTTGCATCATTTCACAGCTATTCACCGATTAGACCGTTTGGTTTCCGGATTGCTCATCATAGCAAGAACTGCTGCAAAAGCTGATTTTTTCAGGCAACAGGTACGTACTGGTAGAAGTTAGTGTCATTTTGCTTGGCTATACTATAATTCCTAAGATGCTATTGGCTCTGATAAATCAAAATGTCACACTTAGTACTTATCTTGATTGTTTCAGATTGAGGGTGGACTGGTTAAGAAACGTTATATTGCAAAGGTTATTGGCGTGTTCCCAGAAGATGAGGTTTGGAATCTTTTTCACGTTATTGATGCTATTGGACTGTTTATACTTACCAAATTCATATACTGGTACACGAGTGATACTCACTATGGTATTAATCAACATTAAACTGATTTGAGGCCAGTCATAATATCCAAATCTCAAAATCTACCAGCTTATCTTGAGGGAGTTACGATATGGAAAACACTTGGGACTTTTGGTTTGGGAATTAAATTGATTTAGCTGCATGACTTTGATGTGTCAGATGGTAGTCGACGCCAACATAAATTATAACGGCAGCGAAGGAAGAAGCACAGCAGAGGTAAAGCCACATTATGCCTCTAGATATAAAGCATACAATCTTCCATTTGACGCTTATAAGTAAAAATATCGGAATGTGTATATGATTTATGCAGGATGCCATTACAAGTGGTGATGATAAGAAGGTGAAGGGGAAGCCTGCATGTACCAAATTCACTAGAATCGCTACAAATGGGACTCATAGCCTCGTCTCGTGTGAACCAGTGACAGGACGAACTCATCAAGTAAGCAAGTGATTATACATAATAGATAATGCGTATTTTATCAACCATTATACTTAAATTGTGGTAAAAAATTATAAAGCTTCAGTCTCTAGATCTTATTAGCCATGAGGAGAGTATATAAGAGAGATTTTGGCCTTTTGGGGTTTCTCATTTTGGTTTTGACTTTTGTAGATACGAGTGCATCTTCAATATACAGGACATCCCATAGCGAATGACCCACTTTATCTGAATCGACACATAGATAATCTTGAGACCTATATTGCAAAAAGAATCGATGCGGGTGAGAGAAAGATGGTCTCCCCAGATGACTACGTGTATTCCAGTGAAGATTTCAGCATCGATCCAATGTGCACAAACTGCCCAAAGTTGATCCCACAGGGGTAAAAAAAGAAATGCAAAACCACCACCGTGTTCTTGTTTTCATCCAAATGGTGTCTCATGTTTCTAAGTTGGTGTCTCATGTTTCTAACTTATGCAGATATGAGGAGCATGACGAGGCCCTCTGGTTACATTGCGTTCAATACTCTGGAACTGGATGGGAATACGAATGTCCTTATCCATCTTGGGCATCCCTTTAGCTACATTTATTTGATACTGTAATTCTTGTTACCAACACTTGTGGCTTATTGTATAAGTGTTCGACAAATATGCTGATTAGTGCTCCATTGGATTCAAAGATTCTCTCATTTATCGATTCAAAGTTTTGTGTCATTATCATTAAAAAACCGTGTACAAAAAGAGAACCAATGGAATTGGATTAGAGAGCCTAAGAGCTGTAGCAAAATAGAACACATATTAGATATGAAACGACATGTAGTTATTGTCATATGTTGTCTTCAACCATGCCATCCCATATTAATTTGATTTAGACACAAGGCTTTTCAAAAAATCAACTTGTTTTTCTTCAATGAGGCATCTGGTTGTTATGTTCATTTCTGGAACGCAAGAATCTGTCTATCAAACCCTTTGCTTGCACCGGACAAGCTTGATGTAAGATCTTCTACTGTTCTAAAACCAATCTGTGCCAAAACCAAAACACAATTAATGGAACATAAGGATCCAGCCCCAAAACTTGCCAACAACGTCAGGTTACAACAAAAAGAAGCCAAAACTACATCGTTACACAAATTGGTCGTGCTACATAACAATTCTGATCTACATTCTACCTGAAACTCTTATTCTAACGTTGAACCACACTTATATTACGCATGATTGAATTTACAGATCAAGTAGGAGTATGGGGGAACTAATGAATAAATTGGAGTAGACAGAGTACCTTATCAAGAAGAATTTCTTGAAAATGGTCTGGTCGTAAAACAATCTTTCGGTAATTCGTTGCAGTTGTCTGCAAACACACAAGGCAAACAAAGACTCAAACTATGTATCTAGCTAACTTGTGCAATTAGAAAGAAATTTGCGTAATACACACCTCTGAGACACGACGATTGTTTTCATAAGATTTCCAAGGCTGAGGTTCCATAACAAAGATACCTCCCTGAAAAGCAAAGCCAACTGTCAATTGTGCATATGAAAAGTAAATAATGGGCACATGATTTAAGTATAATATGGTTACCGGTTGAAGAAGACGCCAAATTTTTGAAAATAAGGTGATCAAACCATCATCACCCCAGTTCAAGTGAACCCATTTTGTCACACTCAAACTGCATACAAAAAGAAAAATATCATCAATAACTGTTATTTTCAATTTCAGCATCAGAAAACCAAGACAGAGGAAGTTTTATTTGCAACTAAAAATGTGACCTCCTTTTAGAAAGGCTTAGTTGCATAAGATTCTTTAACTAGAAACCTCCTGTTAGGTTTTTCTCAACTACAGTTGGAATTTCATAAGCACTTTGCGGTATGAGCATTACCAACTGGTGACTGTTCTTTTGTTTCTTATCCTCCCAAAAGGCCGAGGCCAAAGGTACGAGTGAAAAAAGGGGCTAAAAGGAAAGGGATTTACCATAGAATTGTATCATAACGATTCACGTCAAGATTTTGGGTTAGAACGAAATTCTCTTTCTGAAACGACACAATCTGAGACAGGTCTTTAGTTTCTGGGCTATCTGTCTTTGCTTCGCCATTGGAGAGAGAAACAGATTGTTCCTTCGATCCATGTACTCCATCGGGACCCTCCGAACTAGATTTATTTTCACTCGGCTTAGCAGAATTCTGCATTCTGACAAACTTCCTAAGATGCCAGTGAGCATCCTCAATGCGACCTTCAATCAAAGAAATTTTAATTTCAAAAAATTGTAACATCACTTGAGTTAGACATAATATGAGATACTTGATTAAATCAAACAAAACATTTTGTGAAGACTTGAATGATAATGTAGTTAACAGTTAAATTCAGTTCCTATATAAACCAAAGCTTGGAAGATATCATGATAACCAATAGTTCTTACTTGAATCGATATCAACTCCAAGAATGCTCCGGCAACCAAACTTTTTAGCTGAAGAAGTGGAAAACCAAATATCAGTTAACGATCATATAAATTGTGGATGCTAACAGAGAGATTTCAGACATAATGAAAATCCAATCACACTTTACAATAGCATTGTCATAGACTAATCTTCAGTCTTCACAAAACAAGTATAATCGGAAGAGGTTCTTGTACTAGGAAAAGAACTTGGATGTTCTTAAAAATGTGGAACGATAAGCAGAACATACCAATATGGATAGTCATAATGCCGCTGTTACAGCCTATGTCAAGACAGTCCTTGCCCTCAAACCATTCCTTCTTCAATACTTTAAGCCGAGGATCCTCATCCGTATCATGGCTAATCTAACACATTACGTTTGTTTATCAAAAGAAATCCAAAATCAGATACTAAACCAATATGGTACTAGGAAAGATTTGAAAACAAGATTAGGAAAAAACAAGTGCGGAGAGACTCACTCGGTAGCCATAGTAGTTTCTGTAATTCCCGAATGGATAAACTTCTTGGCTTTTCTTCTTCTTGCTTGGATTACAATTCCCTTGTTGCTGCTTCTGCTTCTGCTGGGTTGGGACTTTCTCTTCATTAGTTACTACTTTCTCAACACTCTTCTCATTCTCATTGCTTCTTTCTCTCTTCTTCTTATTCTTCTTCTGATCGTTGTCCCGACCCATTATCTCACACGCCGTTGGTTTCAGATGTGCTAACAGAACAATCCCGCGGAGCTAGGGTTTCTATGTTACCGCGATCAACTCGATATACAGAAACGAAACCAAACGATTAGTCTAAATAGAGATTCGAAGAAGCTAACTAGAGAGGTTTTTCATGGAGAGGTCGAGTTAAGCGGCGAGCGAGGAAGAAGAAGAAGAAGAAACGTAGTTGAAAGTCTGATAAGGGTTTAACAAGTCCCTTAATTATGTATTTCTTTCCTTTTATATATTTTTAAAATTTTATTTATATAAAGAGGGATCAAATGCTGAGCTTACTTTAGTGGTCAAATGTCATTCTTCTTCTTATTCCTCTAACCTTCACATTTACAACATTTACGAAAATTTGAAAATACTTTTCAATTAGAATTTAAATTAATCAAAATTTATTCTCATTTCGGTACAGTTAGTATAATTATGGTACAACTAGTGCAATTACAATACTATTTGTCCCAAGTGTACCAGTTGTACCTTTTACTTGTACCAGTTATATCCTAGTAATACCAATTGTCCCACGGATATCATATGCACGTGCCTCGAATTTGAACCATCTGAGCTATTGTGTTTTGTTGGTATCACTCTCAGATAAACTATATAACCTCTTTTGACCGGAATTCAAACTTTATTAAGAGTAAAATAGTAATTTTGTTATTTTTTATTTTTAAAAAAATAAAAAAAGAAGGGGTGGGTTGTTTGAGCATAGTCATTTAAGGTTAAAGTTATAGGAGAATTTTAAACTATAAAGAGAGCTTATTCAACTAATGCTCTCTTGTGATTTATATAACTAAGAAAAATATTGGTAATGATTTTTTTCCTTTCTATTTAATTAGTAGACGAAATAGTACATCAATCTGCCCTTGTTTTAAACTACGTGACAAATTGGACACCAATTTTCCGTGGATCATTTGGTACAATTGGAAATGTAGAAATAGCAAAGAATTTATAAATCGGAATATTGATTCCCGAGATACTTTACAATTGGTAGAGAGTGAAGCGGCGGTTTGGAGCAAAGCCCAATAGATTCATTAAAATGGGAATAACCATCCCAGTATTAATAAGACCGAGTCACGCACTGTTTTACTGATGGATCGTGGAAGGTTTCCGACAATTTTTCAGGTTTAGGATAAATTTGCAAACAAGATGACGTTCATGACGTTCTCATGGAACCAAAAGTACGTATCAAAGCTTAGCACCGCTTCATTCGGAGTTGGAAACACTAATATGGGCAATGGAATGTTTGATAGCTCACCAGAAATTGGACGTCAGTTTCCACACGGACTGTTCAGAGCTATTAAAAGATGGTGAATACCCCGACAGAGTGACCATCGTTTGTGATGTACTTAGAAGACTATATGAAACTCAGAGATTGTTTTCCAACATTTTCGGTGCCTTTTGTACTTTGTCTTTTTAATGTTTAAGCAAACAATTTAGCAGTAAGTGCTAAATTCTTATCGAAAAAGATGTATGCTATGTAAACTAAATAGCATCAGCGGTCATTACTCTTAAAACATTTACTGCATACAGCTTATCGAAAGACTCAGTGCCGATTACAATATTCTAACCATATCAAATTATATTTTCTTTCTTGTTGATAATTTATTACCTTGTAATATTGTATAATCTCTCTAGTTCAGTCCAGGTACTCTATGCAATAAATTATTAATGTTATGTGGATTCAAATCTGATCAAAACACACAAACCTAAAAAAAGTTTTAAATCGCAGCAACTGTGGAGGGGTCATTCTCAATGGAAAGCTTATGAGTTATGTGACTCGTGTTGAAGATAAAAACAAGGAACTCAAAATATTGCTCTTGTCATCAAATATTGTACAGAATCTAAAAATATAATTCCCCTCTCGCCTTTCTTCTGCCATACAATTCTTCAACTCATCTCTGTTAATCGAAACAACTGCAGCGCCCGATAAACCGAGTCGATGATGATGATAACCCTTCCTGAACCAAAAGGCAGTTGCTACTTTTAACACAAATTTTCCTTAATCAGTATGGTCTGTAGCGCATCGGCCGTCTGAACCTGGGAACTCTCCTGCACAAACCATGAACCATTGTCAATTTTATGAACAACCATGATGATTCCTCTCACTATATAGACACTGAATCAAACAAACGAATTTCTCATATCTCCTTTTTATCAGAATTTTTAGTTTTATCAAAGTCAATACAACCCAATCGTTGCTAGTTTTGTTTAAAAGAGAGGAAGGCCAAGAAGTTTTTGGAACGCACCCATACGCATATGGAGGGTAGAATGGAGGTCCGGGCATAAATCCCCTCATGGGTCTAAAGGGACGCCTTCCTCGAAATTGCTTCATTCCAGGGACATTAGTTCTCTTTGCAGATACCTGAAAATTGATTAAACAAAGTTTTGTAATGACGTATCTTTAGCTATCAGACTATCAATTACATGCCATTGAACGAGTTTGCACCTTTATCTGACGACCATGCAGTTCTGACTCGTTCAATATAAGAGAATTCTGAACAGCTTCTACTTCCACAAATTCCACATAGGCAAAACCTTTAGGTTGGCCAAACTTATCTGTCAGAATCGTCACCCTATTCACTGTCCCACAAGATTGAAAATGCTGCTGGACTTCCTCTGGAGTACATGCATAGTCCACCTAATATACACAAAACCAAAGACATAGGAAAGCTAAAGAATCAGCGGGACTAACGCTTCACAGATACTGATCAAAGCCACAAAGATGGGAAATAAGGTTTTATAAAAATTAGAAGGTAAGTAGGTTAGCAATTGCAAGAGACAACGAAACAAACAACAATCAGTGATACCAAAACACTAAAAAACAAACTTTCTTTGAAAAAGATACATACATAAATGAGAAACATGGGAAAATTAATGGTGGAAGCCTCACATTGCCAACATATATTGAACGCGAATCCACTTCTTCCTTCTCAGCCGAACTAACACCACCTGAAGGATCTTCATTGATATGCAACAATAAAAAGGGTACTGACCTGATTAGCTAAAGGGTATTCTTGCCTAGATGGCTCGAAAAGTTTCAATAGATTTCAGCACCAAAACACAAGACTACTAATGATTTCCTTCCTATAACCAAACTCCAGGAAGTTTCTTGAGAGATTCATTGATTCACTAAAAGATTCCAATACGTAAACCCAAAGCAATATCATAATCAACAAGACATGTTCTTAACCTAATCTATCAATCGAAGGTCTATAGTGAAGCTAGGCATAAAAATTCAAGATTCTACGCATGAGTTATAAGCACAAACCTTGACCAGCACCCATATCTTTCTCAGCTTTGGCTTGCATTTCACGCAAAGCTCCAGCTTCTTCCTCGATCTCCTTAATTCGTTTCTTCATATCCTCCAAGTCCTATCGAACAATCCAAGCAAACAACAGACTAAATACAGTGACAAACAAGGAGGGTCTAAATTAGATAAAAGTTAAAAGATAGATCGAAGAATCACAATACCCTAGAGCTAGAGCCTGGTTCAAGCTCCTCATCTCCGGCGACGGCGCCTTCTTCTCCGCCGTGTTCTTCGTACTCCTCCGTATCCATCTCTCCTTCTTCCTCCTCTGGGATCTCTCCACCGTACACCTCATGCTCTTGCTCATCGTGCAGCGGCATCTCTCTCTCTCTCTTTATCTCGAGTCACTCGGCGACTGTCGAAAAAAGCAAGTGAACAGAAGTTTCGGAATTTTAGGGCTTGAAATCGGGAAAGAAGGGAAGGTTTGTTCGTAATTAAAGATACCCAATAAGGATAATTTTGGAAATTATAAAATCTTAACTTAGATTCACCAAAGTGGACAACACACAGTACAAAACCCAAAATAAAATTAGTCTGTTGGATTGGACCTTCCAATGGGCTTAGTAGATGAAAACGTGACGTGGCAACTGAGCCCCACTTGAGAGTTTAAGATGATCTCATTAATGATTACGTGGCACATCACTTAAGTGGGTCCCACCAATTGATGACGTGGCATCTCACCCATTTAACTTCAGTGGTCTGCAGTCGTTTCGCTCTTGTAGTCTTTAAAACCAAAAACTTCTTATCTTCGCGACAGAGCAAAACACAGCCTCCGATGGCCGCCACCTCATCATCACCACCGTGTAACATCTCCGTGTCCTCCCTCCTCCTCCGTCAACGTTCTTGCACAATCCTTAAAGTCTTTGGTTTATTACCACCTGCGAGTAAGAATAACCGTAAACTAGGCCGGTTAACGGTGACCCGGTCTAATCTGGCACAGGATTTTCTCGGTGATTTCGGAGCTCGTGACCCTTACCCGGAGGAGATAGCGAGTCAATTTGGAGATAAAGTGTTGGGGTGCCAAAGCACTGAGCACAAGATTTTGATACCAAACGCTTCTGTTTTGTCTCTCTCTCAGCTTGAATGTTCCCCTGTTTCGCCTTCACAGCCTCCTTTGTCCGCCGATGATGCCAGAACGCTCCTCCATAAGGTCTGTTTACGATTTCTCTCTAGTCTAAAATGTTCGAATTTTAATTTTACAAGTTCGTTGGTTGATCAAAATGTTGTGACAATTCGATTTATGCAGAGGACTAAACACCAGTAAAAGCTTAGTTATCTATATAGTATTGGCTAGTCCACTCATTGTTATGTTTATAAGTGTCATGTGTTACTCTTCTCATTGCCATGGTTAAATGGAACCCATGAAGTTTCAATCATAGTTTATGAAGTAGTGTTCATATTGCTAAATATTATTCAATTTGAAATTTTCGTAAGTCATAGCCGTTTTACGATCAAGTGAAATTGTTTTGTTCACACAAGTAACAAGCATTGTTTTCATATATCTCTTACTTGATTTGATGTGTGACCACTCTAATGATTTGCCATCTCAATCTCTATGATTATTATGTAAACGATCCAGGTTCTGGGATGGAGTATAGTGGAGGATGAAGCAGGCGGTCGGAAAATAAGGTGCATGTGGAAGGTGAGGGATTTCGGGTGCGGTGTTGAACTCATAAACAGGATCCATAAGGTTGCTGAAGCTTCTGGTCATTACCCTTCTCTTCATTTGGAAAGTCCTACCCAAGTTCGAGCTGAACTATCCACCTCTTCCATTGGTATGTCAAACAAAAATATTAGTTGTTGGATTTTGAGTTTCAATATATGGTTTCTTAAAACGGTTTGTTGTTGGTTGTTGGATGAACAATGCAGGAGGGTTGAGTCTGAATGATTTCATAATGGCGGCCAAAATAGATGATATCAAGACTTCTGATCTTTCCCCTAGGAAAAGAGCTTGGGCATGACCTTATTTCATTATTTCGTAACATTTTTGTTTGATAATATATAATGAATGTGATGTATTCTTAACTGTGTATGGTCGGTCTACATGTCGAGTTATATAAAACTATGTATTCATCATCATCGTGGAAAGCATTGACATAACCGCATAAGAGATATCGAGATTTAACATAATAAGGATCAAAGATCAAACCTTTGAGCACGCTACGAGATATATATATATATATATATATATATATAAACTGTGATTCATAAGACATATAAAAGTACATATAATTCATCTATCAATCAAGTGCTTCGACATGTCTTTGAGATTCATTTCATAAGGACAGATGGAATGCTTAAAGATTTTCTAATTGACCGAAATATAAGAAAGGGGACATTATTATTATTAGATCATTGCTATATGAGATTATTCTAATTTTTTTTTCTATAACATTCCGGGACTAACACAGATTTCGAAAATAACGTTTTATATAACTACTTTTTGCATCCTAAGGTGTGGTGGTTGGAGGACCAGCACTTTTGGAGCATTGTTGTTTTAGCATAGGAGGGAAAAACGGGTTGAATGGAAGATTCGGTGTGCAGTTAGCTTCAGCATCTAGAAAAGCTTTACAACAAGCTGGACCTATGCTGCCAAATTTTCCGGTCATTACGGCTTGTCTGATCTCTGCAAAGCATCCTGGCAAATCCATAACTGTTGACCAACATTTGGTCATGTCGGGCATTCCTGGCATACCAGGACTTGGTTGGAACGGATTTGGAATTCCTGGCACACCGGGACTTGGTTGAAATGGATTTGGAAACGGAGGAAACTGCGGTAACTGGGCATTAACTGAGGCTGCGATGCATATAACCACTAGGAGAGAAAACACACTCTTGATCGACATGATGGATATATTGGGGATTATGCAACAAGAGAAATAGAAGACTTGACAAGTCCAATATATGATTTCTAGTTTGGTTTTGTTTGATGAAGTTATGTAATTGGCCATTTGGTCAAATTTATATGAAAATAATGGAGTAGGGATACTAATTAGCATTGCGAAACGTATACAAGTTATTTTCTACTCAGTTTTGTCGTATTAATTTTGGAAAGAATATAAAAACAGTCAAAACGTTTGATCATGGAGTAATGAGGCACATTGAATTTGATGATATCAAAGCATTCTGCGTCATTTTGACCACTTTTGTATTTGGACTTTGGTCATTCAGTTGAACGGTTAGGCTACAAACCTGGTTAATATATGTGTTATTTGGCTACGACTTAACAATAGTATGATAGGAAAGAAGCCGATGAAAGAAGGAAAACAATATCCAATTAAAAAATCAGTCTCCTAATTCCTCCGGATTTATATTATCTTTTAATTTCTCAAGATTTACAAAATTATTTCTCTGTAGTATACTAAATTATTGGAAATTCGAGGTGTTTCCGAACACAATTCAAACAACCTATCCATTATAAATTCACGCATGAATGCTCATGGCCATAATTAGGCTTTAACCATTTCTTAACAGCTTCTTGTAATTTATAAAATCATTCAGAAGTCATTTCTAGAAAGATTAGGAATTCCCCATAATTCGCTTTATAAAAAGCAACATTTAACCCTATAATTCGCTTTATAAAAAGCAACATTTAACACCATGTGAAGATGATTTTCGGCACCAAACTATTATAATACTATTCTTAAAAGAATGATTTTCTAAATTTTTTTCTTATTTTATAAACTTTGATCTTCTATATATTTTTATTCACTAATGTTAATAATTAGTAAACTTTAAGAAATATTAATTAAAAATATTTGAATTTATAAATTATTATTGGTTCAAAATTACATAAATGAGAAAAGTATGCATTAATTATTAAATATTACTCTTTTCATTTCACAAAAAATATCGTTTTAAGATTTTATTTTTGTTTTACAAAAAGTGTTATTTTGTATTTCCAATAAAATTTTAAAAACTAAATCTACTTTTATCCCTATTATTTCAGCTTATTAATTAGAAAGAAATTATTTTTTGTGTATTTGTAAAAGGTATAGTAGAAATTTTCGTATGTGAAACATGTTAAAATGACACTTTTTTGTGAAACTAAGAGAGTAATTATTTCTTACTTGTGTGAAAGTTCATAATTTGGTTTTTAGGAATAGAGAAAGTTTGAAATACTACACAACGGCGAGAAAAAATGAAAAACGTCGGGAAGATGCCCATAAATATTTAGAATTGGGAAGATTACTATAGTAACCTAAAATTTCGGTTTTATTGCTGTAATGTTTGTGTCTTACTAGAATGTCAACATATTTTTTTAATCCTCAAATTAACCTTTAATCCCAGAGTAAAGAATAAAAGTATTATGAAACTGTCATTACTGAATTTTGGCGTCATCCTGAAAAGTTCCAGTTAATTACAGAAAAACCGGCGAAAATTTACGGTATTGCCACTCAGGGTTAACAAATCTGCAAAAACAAATCTGCAGCGGATTTGTTTTCCGTCGCTGACTTGTTATAACAAGTAACCACAGACTTGTTATAAACTAATCTGCGACCGATTTATTATTATTTGACCGCGGACTTGTTAAATCTGCGGCAGATTTGTATATCTATGGCCAAATGGAACTGCCGCACACTACCGCAGATTTATAAACTCTGCGGCAGACTTGTAAATATGCGACAGATCGGTAAATCTGTGGCCACTATGATCTGCCGCAGAAACCGCAGATTTATAAATCTGCGGCCACATTGCTCTGCTGCAGACACCGCAGATTTACAAATCTGCCGCTGACTCTATAATCTGCGACAGATTTTTAAATTTGCCACCACATTGATCTGCTGATTTTTTTGGCTAGCACCGCAGATTTAAAAGTCTGCGACAGACACTTTAAATCTGCGGCATATTTTATAAGTCTGTAGCAGACTTATCTGGACTCGCAGACTTATTCAACTGTTCACTCAGAAGATAATTACTAGAATGACTATAAGCGATGACAGATTTATCTTAGCGACAACAGATTTGTTTTCCGCCACAGACTTATTTGCGAAGACAGCAGATTTGTTCCACACGTGGCCACGGACTTGATTCTGACTATACTAAAATTTTAAGTAGCCGCAGACTTATTACCCGCAGATTTGTTGACAACCTTTTGCCGCAGATTTATATCCGTAGATTTATTTCCAATAAAAATCTGCATACGTTTTTCTGGAAACAAGATTGGAGAAGTGGACCATGGGCGGGAACAAGGTTCACTAGGATACCAGAAATGGATGATCATATCTGAATCCATTAGGAATGGTCCAAGATGAAGTGAATCATATGTGAATCCATTGGGAATTCCTTGTATGTTCATCATTGAGGTGATGAGAGCATTGAATTTTTTACGAATGTATTGTAACAAAAATTCATTCTAGTGAAAGTGGGCTTAATACTTCGAAAAGATGATCCAATGATCCTTTTAGCTTCTTTTGGCTGTTTACCAGGAAGCTGTATGTGATTTGTGAAAAGCTTGTGTTATAAGTTTAGCAAATATCAACTGAAATTTCATGAGCAAAGTCAACAAAGCTCTTCTTTTCTCTATCTAGGCTTGTGGAATTCATGACGGGCAAGGTTCCATTTTGCTGAAGCCTTCTCTCTCTCTTCTGGATCTTTGTTTTGAATTTAGTCTTATAGGTTATGATTAATGTTCCATTTTTTTAGAAACAGGTTACATGTTGTTCTTCACGTCGAGGGTTACTGCTTATACTTAATGGATCAGATGATGGAACTGCAAAGTTTTGGGACATGCGTCAGAGAATAGACATACAAACATTCCCTGATAAATACTAAATAACAGTCGTATGGGATTTGAGAAAAAGCGAAGCGATTATGAGCCTAAGTCCAGATGGATCTTACCTTCTCACTAATGCCATGGACTGGTATGAGCATAAGTCCAGACGGATCTACTGAGAAGAGCTTGTCTTTCTCAGGACATGACAAGAACAAACTCCAAGTCTCAAAGTTTTGGGTTTTCGTTGATTTTGTACGCTTGGAAAAACGAGTAGAACAAAAAAAAGAAAGAGTTGTACAGACGTTCTATCTGAAAACTTGTCTGAAATCAAATCAATTGTGTCCATTGTCTTCTGATCTGAATCGTCCTCACTAAAATTCACAAAAATATGAAATCTGCATAACCATTCATGAACTCTAAAGCTATGGTACCACACTGCCATTCACTTAAAAATTCAGCTTAACACAAATGGAGACAATACCATATTGTTTTAGAAATCATACAACCCCAAAATCATATATAGTTTTCTCTCACAACACAAGTAGAAGATTATATGAACAATATGAATATAGCAGCAACTTGGGTTTCACAGCCCTGATTCAATGAGGTAGTCACCAAGCCTTTCCACGACCATATTGCATCGTCCAGGAGCCATTGGTTCTTCATAGATACCAAAGACCAAAGCTTGAGTGGTCTTCTTGATGGTAACACCACCAGTTCCCTACAAGGGAAGCAAAAGCAACATCAGTTCACAAAAAATCAGGAAAACAAACTCAACTACAAAAAACTTCTCCATTTCCAAAGTTACAACTTTCTGCTTAAAAGAGAGTTAGTAGATAAAGCTACAAAAACAGAGAATCATAGAGGAAACATTGATTAGTTTCTGTAAGCCTTAAAACCGTTCTTTTCCCCGGGTTATAAGTTTGATATCTATATAAAAGACAACAAAATTTGTAGACAATCAAGCTCTAACCCAAAAATATCTGCGATAACTAAAAAAATCTGCGGCTATAAAGAAATATATCTGTGAACAACCTGTGATAACTAAAAAAATTTCTGCAGGTACAAAGAAATAAATCTGTGATAACTAAAAAAATCTGCGGGTACAAAGAAATAAATCTGTGAATAACCAAAAAAATATGTGGGTACAAATAAATAAATTTGTGAATAACCAAAAAAATCTGTGTCCACATCAAAATGAGTTACCGTTTATAAAGAATCATCAAACACATTATCTACTGAGCAGTACCTGTATCTGATCATATCTGGAAATATCAGAACATCCCCATTTGATGTTTCTGTTCCATCATCTCCCTCACATATTGTGAGTAGAATCTGCAATTCAACGGAGAGATTAAAAAAAAACCATCAGGAAGACATCTAAAAGACACAAAAGATAGTTTATAACTAATGTGGAAGATCATAAGAAGCCACATTGTAAGGTTTCCTTCAAAGACACTAGAATTGTGTATTTTGAAACCTTATCTACAAACGAATCAACAAGTTCCGAAGTTGTAAAACATAGAATCTTGACAATACAAATATGACTCAAGAAAAATCCCAAATATCCTCAGGAGAAACGACTCACTGAGATCTAAGAAACCCTTCACTATACAAAAACAAAGAAATGCCTTTTTTTTTACTCATATTGCAGATTAGGGATGTTCACTGACGAAACCTTTGTTAGGGATTTACTCTAAGTCTCCCCTATGTTACAATCACAAGAAGAAGAAGAAGAAGAAGAATTAACTTTTTTAATAATTAGTTGTTCGCACGCATACATCATCTAGTTTGAAAACAATTAGCTTACACATTATTTTCGGTTAGTAAAAAATAACTAAACTTCTTTAACAAACGAATTTTTTTTTTTTTTTAACTCTATTCTTTTTCGGTTCAGACGAGAGATACGTAATATAAATTGATAATAAAGTTTGGGCAGTGTAATTGACATTGAGATAAGAAGACACACTTATCTAGCAAGAGAGGGTCTCTATATATATATATATATATATATTTTTGACAGACAAAATACATTAATCAAATCAATAATCAGTAACGCTTTGCGGAAAGATGATGATTGTTGCAGCGACATCCATTTCCTCGTCTTTCTCGTGCTCTCCTCTGCTTCTTCCTTCTCAAGGTCACTCCTTTTTCTATCTTTCTTTCTCTCTTTATCGCTCATTATGAACACTTTGGTTTTATATGGGTTTTGTTGCTGAATTACAGGGCCAAACCGGCGAATACAGTGGAGGCGAAACGAAAAGGTTGGTTTTGCAACTTCTCTTTTATCTCCCCGAAGATTGGATTAGCTGATAAATTCTACAAGGAGCTCTTTTTAGGTGGCAAACATGACTAATTAATCATGCAGGGAAAGTGTTCGATCAAATGCTTCAATGCATCTTGAACTTCTTTTGTTTTGAACTTGAATTCAAAAACACATTCCTTTGTGTGTTTTTTGCAGAGACGGTTATCGACAGAGGTGGCTGTTTCTGGTGTTATCACAGCGGGATTTGAGCTGAAGCCGCCTCCATATCCTCTTGTACGTTTTTTTTTTTTTTTTTGAATTTGTTATCAAGAGTTGGAAACGAGTAGATTAAAAAGACCCAGCATTGAGGTTTGAATTTTTTGTTTGATATAATTTTGTTATTGGATCAGTATTTGTTTATTCTGTGCTAATAATACGATAGTTATATAAGGCTGTGAAGGTTGACTGTGACTCTACTATTGAAGCTATGGTGAAATATTACTTTCTGTTTAAAGATGAATGTAATAATAACATATAGGACACTTTGTGAATCGTACTTAATAAATCAAAGATATGTTGAGATTGCTGCTTTGGAACCATATCGGTGATGTTGCTTACTCTGTGTTGGTCGTTGGGCGTTTTGATATATTGTAGGATGCTCTGGAACCGCATATGAGCCGGGAAACCTTGGATTATCACTGGGGCAAACATCACAGAACTTACGTAGAGAACCTGAACAAGCAAATCGTAGGCACAGATCTAGATGCATTGTCCTTAGAAGAAGTTGTGCTTCTTTCATACAACAGAGGCAATATGCTTCCTGCCTTCAACAACGCTGCACAGGTAAAATGCCATATTGTTTTCCTCCAGGTTTTCTTAAGAAAAAGAACGTTTTTAATCTAATCATGTAAAAATTAGACTGGAACCCATAAGTACACTGTATTCGTATAAGTGGCAGAATCGGTGTTGAAAATCTTCAAGTTATGTGAATATATTCCCGTAGATATATTCAAACACTCTATCAAAAAAAATATATATTCAAACATAACAAGAAATCACTTGGTTGAATGCATTGACATGATGCATTAATTTATTGTAAACTGTAAATTGGACAAGAAATAACATTAAAAAAAGTGGGTAAACCCGATGATCCATCTTGTTCAGATCAGGATCACTGGTCATAGTGGCAAGTTTCTTAATGTGGGATGGGTTGGTTTCTCTGGATTGATTGTGAATTAAAGATATATGAGGGGCTTTCAGGCTTGGAACCACGAGTTCTTCTGGGAGTCTATCCAACCTGGAGGTGGAGGAAAGCCAACTGGAGATCTCCTCGGATTGATAGAGAGAGATTTTGGGTCTTTCGAGGAATTTTTGGAAAGATACAAGTCGGCTGCAGTTTCTCATTTTGGTTCGGGTTGGACATGGCTTGCATGCGAGTGATTTTAACTTTGTTCCCTTTCCAATAGTTGAAAAATATGTTAACCTCCAACTTACTTACTTAAGCTTCTGGGGATCCATTGATGCAGACAAGGCGAATAGACTTGACGTTGCAAATGCTGTAAATCCACACCCAAAGGAGGAAGACAAGAAGCTTGTAATAGTGAAGACTCCTAATGCAGTAAATCCGCTCGTATGGGATTATTCTGTAAGTGTCTAAAACTTCCAATATGGAGAAAATCTTTGTTGTTCAACTATGGATTTTTATTTCCTCACACATTTGGTCTGTCCTTTATGTGCAGCCACTTCTCACCATTGATACCTGGGAGGTATAATATATGCTACTCATCTGTTTATCTGAATTTCACCTAGAAATATTGGTTTCTTGATCGCTGACTTCCTTTCCTTTTTCCCTCTTTTGTGCCAAACAGCACGCTTACTATCTGGATTTTGAGGTACTATCAAAATGCTGAATGATTTTCACTAAATTTGAACGCAATGGTCTCATATTTGTTATGTTCTACGCAGAACCGAAGAGGTGAATACATAAATACATTCATGGAAAAGCTTGTGTCATGGGAAACTGTAAGCACAAGGCTAGAAGCTGCAATGGTTCGAGCAACCCAAAGAGAACAAGAAGGAACAGATACAGAAGATGAAGAGAATCCGGATAATGAAGAGCCAGAGGTCTATTTAGATAGTGATATTGATGTATCTGAGGTTGACTAAAACCTGTGAAGCATATAACATTAGCATCTGAAATGTCAATTACAGAGAGCAAAAAATTTTGCATTCTTAAGCCCCAAACATTAACTTGAATTTTGAGACTATTGTGGGGAAAAAAATGACTACCTTAAACAAAAACAAAAAGCTTTGTGACATATTTACATTCCTCCTATGTGGGGTCTAGTGATGAGTTACTACGAGGAGACCTGTGATTGGATAAAACCAAATATCTTTCTTCAGATGGTGAATGTCTGTACACCCTTTGTAGACCAAATGGTATTTGTTGTTGTCCATAAATTGGAGGAGAGAATTGTCGTGGACGTCTCTGTCCGTGAACCGGAGAGTAATGTCGAGGAAGTCTCTGTCCGTTACCTGGAGAGTATGAATTTGGAGGCAGATGTTCATATGCATATACACTTCTTCCTAACCCACCAGGTGGAACCATATATTCAGGGGATCTTCTGATACTTGAGCGATGAGGAAAAGATGCTGACGGGCCAAGGTAACTACTCACAAGAGCTGATATTTCATCTCTATCTTCGTCTCTTTGACTAGGAAAGGTTCGATCACGGTAGATAGGAGAATATGATGAAGAAGCTACTGGTGGCATTTCCATGGGTGACAACCTCGGGCGTTTCATCTGTTGATTATACAATCTCTTGGTGAGTACAGCTTCCTCCATTAAACTGATGGATCTTGCTTTCTCTTCCATCTCTCTGTTGAGCTGAAGAATGTCGTTCTCCAGCTTAGCAATTTCCTCTTTGATCTGCCACCCTGGTATTTCTTTCGCAGGGTCTAACTTGTGAGTCTCCATACACTGCATCACTGATGAAAACACACCTAGCTGCTTTTCAGTCGCCTCTTTCTGTTGAGAAAATAAAGATAACAATGGTCAGACTCAGATGAGCAAAAGGAGTTCATAAAGGTACATAATATGCAAGGAAGGGTTCATACAAATGCCATCGGGGACTGGGCTTTCCGTTTTGCCCTCTCAAATCACTCCTTGCTCATCCTTAAGAATGAAGTTAGAACTGAAACAGCTGAAAACTTATCCTCCATTCCAAAGGTATAAACCATCTCAAGAGCTTCAATATGCATTCCACGCTTGATACTTGATTCAACTACACCTATGACCAATAAAATATTGTGTAATTACCACTTATTAGCCCTTTAAAGTTGGCATCAGTTAAGGCTGAATTAGTATCGAACAGCAAAGTCATATGATTTTAACTTAAAATATTGAAAACCACAGCAAACACTATTTTCAAGGCATCAGCATGTCGTTTGGTTCTAACAAACAACAATTTTGTATCAAAGTTATGGTTGAGACTTGAGAGTTCCAAGTTCTTTCCAGGTTAGATTCTAGCTAGGATTTGGCTCAATCAGTCATTGCACTCTAAGATGCCATGTGTTCTCCTAGTTTATTGCATGGTACATACAATTCTACTCTCAAGCTTATCGAAAAACAAAGATGGAACTTGATGCTGATGGATTCTATCAACAAAAGGAAGCACCTTTGCAGTGAAATTCATCAAGTGAAGACAGAACATAGTACCTGAAATCATGGGGACAAGAAAGGGTGACCGTCTTAGAGCACCAGCAATCTCATTCGAGCCACTCGTCCGTATCAAATCCAACAAATCCATACTCCTAAAGTTTGAAGGAATACCAAAACAAGCAATTAGTAGAAGCAAACCCCTTGCATCCATTTGCTCTGCCGCAGCTAATCCTCCTTCACCCATCAGTCTTTTCCTCCAGGCAACAGCAGCCGTCTCCGCCTCATCCTTAATACAACTCTCAATCTCAATCTTTGCCATCCCTTCACCAGGATCAGGCATTAGAAGAAAAGACTCCAGAATAAGAAGCGAAACTTGTCTCGCAGAGATCATAGGCGAATCCTTAGAAAATGCTCTACGCCCTTGTAAGTAAAACTTCCCAATACATTCCAACACAAACTTCGCTGGCTCCTTAGCTAACTTCAAAGCTGAAGGAATCTCTTCCATTAGCTTAGCTCGATCAGAGATATTCGCGTAGATGTATTTGCGCAGACCTTTGCTACACATCAACTCACACAAACGTTCCCTCTCCGGTTTATTTGAAATCGCCGGTACAGTCTCAGCAGGCTCCTGAGACGATTGGCTCACAGTAACAGTAATTTCTCCAGAAGCATTGTTCCGCGGAGGCGACAACGGCTGATGGAAATTGGAAGAAGCGGCGAGGTAAACGCCGTTACTCTTGAGTTTGGATTCAATTGCGTTTTCGATTGACTCGATGTGCTTCTGCAGATCATCGAATTGGCGTTTGAAGACGTCCACTGCAGCTGAAAACGCAGCCAAATCATCGATTGATTTCAAAAATTGCGGCTGCTTAGAATGACCGATCGAAATTTCCACGGTTTTAGACTCTGTTTCGACAACCGCCGGAAATTCTCCCCGTCGTCGTTCAGATAGATGTCGCTGGTGAAGCCGTGGAATCGCTGCCGTAGAGGGTTGCGCCTCCATTGTCGGTGGATAATTGGCGTAGGCAAGACCAGTGATCAGAGAACCGTTACGGAAGGCCATGAGAATGTGGAGAAGAAGAAAGATTGCAGAAAATTAAAGCCCTAATTTCGACTCTCCTAAAATCGCTACCCTCAATCTTCAATCCTATGAAATTAGTCAAATTACCATATTCTCTTCAGCTGTATTATATAGTATGTTTTATATCTCGTTTATATCCCATTAATTTGATTTATTAGGCAGATTATATATTTATATTTGCGGTTTCCATGTGTCAGTTATATTTTTTTCCCATAAAAAACTAAAAATCTAAATTCATAAATTTTAGTATTTACAAAATTATGAAAAATTGGTTCTATTATGAAAAATTAATTTTACAGTATAAATTCTAAATCTACTGACACAACCAATCAAATTCTTAGATTATATAGCTAAGAAACTATTAATATGTATAGGACCTGATTGGTTGTGGCTGTAAATTTAAATTTTTTGCTGTAGAATTTGATATGTGGATTTTTTTGCTGTATCTTTAGAATTTCGGCTGTAAAATCAACTTTCCATAATAAATAGTTTGCAGAGCCAATCTTTCATAATTTTTCAAAGACCAAAATTTATGGCTTTAAATTTTTAGCTTTTTAAAACCAAAAAAACCAAAAAAAAATAAAATAAAAATAAAAGTGGCTTTAGCTTTGAAAAAAAATATGATTGCTTTGAATTTAAAGTTTTAGATCTAAATATGGCTGTTGGAAGATTTCAAAGTAATAACCAATCACCCCCATAATGATGGGTATTAATCGGTTATCAACTTAACATCATTTATAACTATGCATCCATACACATATTTTCTTGTTCTTACAATCATTTAAAGCCATAAATGCTCAGAATTAAACAAAACAATAACGTGTTAAACATATTTATTTTTAATGCATGCACTTCATTATACTTATGTTATATATATATATATATATAATTTTTTTTGTAAGATACTTACTTATATGTAACACAAAAGTATTTTGTGGATGTACATTTTTATTATTTTAAATCGTATTAACATGTGTATGAAAAGATTTGTACATCAATCACTCAATCATATAAAATTTCAACAGCATATATTTATTGTTCTTGAATGCATGCATATATATATATATATATATAAGTGTTTCGGTAGCAATATTGTTGTTGCCAAAGACGGCACATGCCACTACAAAACGGTGAAAAAAGCGATCGCGGCGGCCCCAAAGAATAGCATAAAAAATACATTATATACGTGAAAAAGGTATATACAACGAGACCATTCACGTCGGCCAGACAAAAACAAATTTAACCATTGTAGGAAACGGTAAAGACATAGCAATATTCAACTGGAAGTTTGAAATTAAAATAATGAGCAAAACATAAAAAAAAAATATAAGCAAATAATAATAATAAGGTGAAAACAAACAACGTTAATGAATGTTTGATTGAAAAAAAATATTATAAAATTTAAAATACTAAAGATTGATTTAAGTTTGTTAATAATAATAATAATGATGATGATGATGATGCTATCATTACCTATTCACGCCGATATATAATTGTTTTTGGAATGTTATTTGGTGCTACGAAAAATCCAAAATACCAAAACCGCTTCGGTTTTAAACAATGAAAATTACTTTACTGACGAACCCAATACCAATATACCTATGCTCGAACGACTTTTAAGGGAGGTTTTTAAGAAGTACAACGAAGAAAAGGTACTAGGTGATAATTCTCAACTCATTCAGGATATCACATGAATAGAGATCAAAATGAAAACCATACGTATCAACAGGTTCACGGAGCAGCCTAGAGATCATCAATGACAATAACGTTCGATCGAGTAGTACTGATTCAATTCATTCTCAACTCTTCTTTCACCCATGATACAAACGCATATGACTCAATTCATAATATTAAAGCATAGTTGAAGTTGAAGAGTAACAAATAAATACTTAAAAAATTATTAGTAGTTGATACAATGACCTCACGCACTAATCACTATGTATCTTTATATATACAGGTTTGCAACAAGCAATTGAGATTCAAATATAAGACTAGTGAGTATAATCAAAGAATCTTTATATACAATCCTCCAATGGTGAAACTATGCGATCGATGTCTTGTCTGTAACTCGTACTGGTTTGGTCCGAACCGATGGGTTTCCGGTATCATCAAGAACTACAAAAGCCGTGTCACCGGGCTTGAAGCTCCCAGCAAGAAAGGCTTCGCTGAGTGGATCTTCCACAATCTCTGTGACGGTTCTACGGAGTGGCCGTGCACCGTACGCCGGATCATAGCCCTGTATACATATAAGTTCCTTGACGGCTTCAGACACCTCTAAACCGACTCCAAGGGCCACAAGCCTCGACTTCAAGTCTTGTAGCATCAGGTTCAAGATCTCCATCATCTGCAAAATATAAGTTTTAGGTTCTTATATAAACCAACCACCCCTACTTCATAAAGTCTCTGTTTTGGTTCGGCATATTGTTTGGTTCAGTTTTGGTTTTGAAGAATTTCCGTTCGTTTGGTTCAGTCTTTATACCCACCCCTACTTTTTCAGGTTAGGTGGAGAAAATAACTAACCTGAGCCTTCTCAAGCTGTCTGAAAATGACGATTTCGTCTATCCGGTTCAGCAACTCTGGACGGAAATAGTTCTTGAGTTCTTCGACTACCAAAGCTTTCATTCCAGTATAAGATGCTGCCTCTTCATCATCTTCGAGAATAAAACCTATTGAACCATGTCTTCCCTTTGCAATGGCTGATGATCCGACATTAGAGGTCATTATGATCAGTGCGTTCTTAAAAGATACTCTCCTTCCCTGTAAACAAAGATTCCAGAAACAGAGCCAAGATCAACTTCAAAAACGTGGAAGACTGAGCAAACAAATCAATCATATGCACAAACGAGTTTCAACCCTATAATTCTCTTGAAGAAGCAAGAAAGATATGTTAAAAGTGTAAACAGGGGACAGCAAACCTGTGAATCGGTTAGATGGCCATCTTCGAACAGCTGGAGAAGAATATTGAATATATCCGGATGGGCTTTCTCTATCTCATCGAACAAAACCACTGTAAAAGGACGTCTTCTGATAGCTTCAGTGAGCATTCCACCTTCTTCAAAACCAACATATCCGGGAGGTGAACCTATCAACTTGCTCACAGTATGACGCTCCATATATTCACTCATGTCCAATCTCAGCATGGATTCCTCCTGCAAATAACCAATGAAAAAACCGGGGATGAAGGAATCGGTTCAGGGACCACATAATGTGTCAGCATTAAGTTGTTAACGAAGCTGTACCGATCCAAAATAATTTGCTGCCAGAGCTTTCGTAAGCTCCGTTTTCCCAACTCCAGTTGGTCCACAGAAAAGCATAGCGGCAATTGGACGGTCGGGATCTTTTAAGCCAACCCGGGACCTCTTAACAGCTCTAGATATGGCAGCTACAGCCTCATCTTGACCAACAACTCTGCTTCTAAGCTGCTCTTCTAGACCCATAAGAAGCATTCTTTCATCTGCAGTGATCTGCTGAACTGGAATTCCAGACCAAGCCGATGCAACGGCTGCAATATCATCAGGTCCCACCAGTATAGGCCTGAAAGTACAATCAAACTAATGTTATAGAGGTTCCTTCATTTGTTTTCTTAAAAAAAACTTTTTGACGGTTGCCCCTCAAGACCTAAATATGTATAAGAAAGAAGCCATACTCATCGTCGCCTGCTATAGGTGGCAGAGAAGACTCCTCAACTAGTTCACCAGACTCATCTGCAATGGCATCACCATCATCCTGCTTTTGTCTGCTTGAAAGAACCTACTTACAGAACAATTATGGAAGCTGTTTATAGGTAAATATGATCATCCAAGAGTAATGCAGGACGAATGTGTAGTATTTATACCACTTCGTGCATGGCCTGAACTGTTCTGATCTCTTGCCAGTAATCATCAGGTGGCTTCGAAAGGATACAGATTGCATCCTCCTTTTTCTTCCTAAAAGCTTCAATACGAGCTCTGCTTCCTGCCTCGTCAATGAGATCAATAGCTTTATCTGGAAGAAATCTATCAGCGATATATCGTGATGAAAGGTACACTGCAGCATCTATGGCTTCCATAGTATATTTGCAATTGTGATGGGCTTCATATTTTTCACGAAGACCCAACAAAATCTTCACGGCATCTTCCTAAAATGTTGTTAAGATGAATATACTAGATAAGAAAACGGATGTTGATTGGTTAATAAGATAGAAAGTACAGGCTTGAAACAAACCTCGCTTGGCTCGTCAATCAACACTGGCTGGAATCTCCTTGCTAATGCTTTGTCCTTCTCAAACTGACTCCTAAATTCGTCAAGGGTTGTGGATGCAATGCACTGCAAATGGTTGATTCTTGATTAGTAAAGCTAGCTTTAGCACCATATATACCAAAAAATTGCATTCATTTTCATAATTGACATATGCTTCAGTAGGAACTTTGCTTCTGTTCTATTTTCATATGAACTTCTTCATCAAGCCAGAGGTGTAAACATTGCTTGATTTGTTTCAGTTTCACTGAAATTTGAGCATAACCCAAAGTGGTACGAGTTCTCATGCACAAGTAAGAACAACAAAACACCGATTCATTCAGCATGCGTACCTGAAGTTCACCCCTTCCAAGTGATGGTTTCAAGAGGTTAGCAATGTCAAGCCCAGACCCCTTGTTTCCTCTTCCGACTGTGCCAGACCCAATAAGTGTGTGCACTTCATCTATGAAGAGAATGACCTTACCTATGAGAAAAGAAAAACAAAAAAAAATGTGTTAGGAATGCGCCAAGGTAATTTTACAGTCTTTGATGTATTAAGATTTGAGATCATTAACCTGATTTTTTAACCTCGCTTATCAAAGCAGTGACCCGAGCCTCCAGTTCTCCCCTTTCTTTTGCACCGGCCATTAGCAGTCCTATATCCAGTGACATGATGCGTTTCGTCTACATATAGAAACAAATAAAACTAGTCATGTACATGGCTGACCAACTTCAGATAAAAGAATTTCATATGATTAGATGCAGGTGCGCACCAAGAGAAATCCAGGAGCATATGCTTCTGCAATACTAATTGCTAATCCTTCAGCAATGGCGGTCTTCCCAACACCAGCTTCACCAAGAAGAATTGGGTTGTTTTTAGTTCTGCGGCAAAGTATCTGGATGACTCTTTGAACTTCTTTTTCCCGACCAATAACAGGATCAATAAGGCCCTCACTAGCACGTGCTGTAAGATCCACACAAAACTGTTCCAGTACGCTTTTCGCTGATAAACACAAATTTAGATCAAGGTTTATTAGTATCCCTCTTCTCAAACCCAGAAGAATGAATAAAGAGAATTTCATTTCTATAAAGCCATTACCTTTCGTTTTTCCACCAGTTCCAGAACCAGCAATTCGACCATTAGGGGAAGCATCGAAACTCCTTTTAGATGAAGAAGATGGTTCTCTGCCATCTTTAGCCATCTCTCCTTTAAGTCTGGTGAGTGCTGCCGCTGTAAGCAAATTCATATTTGCTCCCAATCTTTATATCACACAAACAAACTTCAAGATCAAAAGGCAATCATAAAAACTGTTGATCGTTCATCAATCCAATTTCAGCATATTCATGAGTCAATTATCTGTGAAATCGCAAGTTAACTGATAGTTTGCTACAACAATTCAAGGTGAGTTTTACCTCTTGAGAACTCTGCCAGCGCTACCATCATCAACGGTGAAGAGTCCGACAGCGATATGCTCCGGAGCGATATATTGACACTCCATGGTCCTAGAGTACTCCACCGCAGCTTCGAAGACTCGTTTCGTACTGATAGAGAACGGCATGTCCGTCGATTTCGAGTACGAAGTGGACGAAACTTCCTCCTGTTTGGAATCGGGATTAGCTTCGTCCCAAATACTCCAAACAGCTTCACGAGCCTTGTCTATGGTAATTCCGGATCCAAGGAAACCTTGAGGATCACGATCCTCAGCGATCAACCCTAATAGAAGATGCTGAGTGTAAACCATGTCTTTCCCCAACGATTTAGCTTCCTTCTGAGAGAAGATTATAGCTCTGATCGCTCGTTCGGTGAACCGTTCGAAAACCGCCGAAATCGGAGTGAATTTCTTCCGTTTTCTCCCGGGAAATCGTCTGAAATTCGCCGGAGTGGTGGAGAAGCGATGGATCGTGCGATTGGAGAGGGAGATTCCGAGATATGAAGAAGCGAAAGAAGAAAGTGAAGAAGCGGCTATGGAGGTAACATGAGAAGAAGAAGAAGAAGAGGAAGAAGAGAGGAGACGGCGAGAGTGAAGCGTTAGAGGTGAGGAAGTAGTCAAAACCTCCATGATCGTCGTCGTCGTCGTCGGTGAGAAATGTCTTTCCCGGTGAGATTTTTTTCCGATTTGTGACAAAATGATGAATATTATTATTTATTTTAGGGGAGGAAGTAAAGGAGAAGAAGCAAAAGGAAGGGATGAGTAAGACGACACGTCAAGGCAACGTTTTTTTTTTTATTCTTTTGTTATTCGGTTATTCTTGGGTTCATATATATAAACGAAACTACTAAATTTGATTCTGGATTCTTAAGGGACTGTTTGGCTGGTTACAGTTTAGGCACGTTTGCGTTTTGAGAAGATTCTTTTCACTATTGTCTGTATTGATTACTTGTTACAGACGTAGGCGTACGTGTTTTTTTTTTTTGAAATTCTCAAGGTTGCAATTTAGTAGAAAAATTCAAGTTGACAAAACAAATATAGTTATTTTTTTGAGATAAATTGATTCTAAAAGTTTAAATATAAGCAATATAGAAAAGGGTTACTATTTTTGATTCTTTAATATAGAACATGAATAATAAATTACAGACCAAACGCTGCATATTGGTGCTGAAAGAGGAGCTCAAGTTGCACACGGAAACAAAGAAGACGGTCCCAAATCCAAAAAATACAGAATAGAGAAAATGAAATTGGTTACCAAAATTAAAACTTAAGAGCCTAACAGTGACAATTTAGTGTTCCTAATTGTCTCCCCTTTTAACTTTTCGTTGGAAAATTCTTTCTATGTGAAGAAAATAATAGAAAGAAAAACAAAAATGGGAGTCAATTTATTGGTTACCCAAATCGTCTACATGCATGTGAATTCACCTTTTAACGTACGATGCAAGGAAAACGTGTGTACTTTTCTAGTATCTCGTCTTAATTGACTCTCTTTTTTTGTTCATTAATTTAGAAAAACAAATAATTGATCATATAACAAAGGTTGAGAATTTTATTGCGTCCATGTTCGTTAATAACAGTTTTTAATATATAATTATACTAAATGCCGTCTCGGCATTTTTATTATTGAATATAATAAAATATTTGATATATAATAAATATTTCATCTCTCCACTAAATATGTCTTTAACAATAATTAATATAAAGTTTAAGGTATTTTTAAAAAATGCATTTAAGATGGCATTCTTTATCTACTATGGGAAAAAACTTAGAATAACACTAATAAGGATGAAATTAAAATTAATATTATATATATATTGAGGTATTAACCTACGTTATATATAAAAAATTAGAAAATAATTATCTAATATATAAATAAGTTTAGCTCCATTTAATATGAAATATTTTGGAAAAGAGCCCCAAAACAAATTCGTGCGCATTTCGTCACATTTTCCAAAACGCACAATATTTTATTAATGGAAGAGTTGATTTGTACAACCTAATAATTTAGAAGAAAAATAAAAAATCATGGAAATGAGATACTACGATATTTCACCAAACAAATCTCATAGGTCATATGGTTTTATATCGGAATTTTACAAATCTATGCGAGAGATTACCGGCGTATCTCGTGAGCAAGTAATATCAAAGATTTTTGCCAACTGCCTAAAGAATATTACCACTCTTCATTGCCCCAAAAGTTTGTTAACGATACATTCCTTCTAAGAACTATGTTTCATGCGATAGAGATTGTGAAAGACTTACCAAAAATTCTCAATAACTCCAAGAAGTTAAATGAAAGATTTTTTTTTTGATTAAATGTGATATTTATAAATGAAAATAAAACATATATACAAAGGATTGTTTGAAAACCAGAAGCAGGAAAGAGTTTAGAAATGCAAAAGATTGGTCAACAGAAGCCAATCAACAGAAAATGCGCTTTGAAGGTGCTGTTTCGTTAAAACTCCATTTGGAAAGCCCGATGTGGAAAAAACCAAATGAAGAAAAAGAGTACAGTTTTTCAGAGCGACTTTAAGGGGATCGTGAGACGCACACAATCCAACAGAAAAAGGAGAAGAGTAAGAAAATAAGAACGACACAACATATAAGTGATGTAACGCAAGCTCATGAGGGATAGTTGGGCTGAGAAGTGGCCTTCGATCATCGCGACAAGGGGGGATCCGGTGATCTTGATTGAGAGAAGAACTTCTGATAGAGGCGATGCGCATTGCAGGAGACTTCGTTCTCCCCTTAGTGATCCTGCAAATTTGAGTGAAAAAATCAAAATATGCAGCAATTGGAGTTGAAAAGGGTCGTGATAGCAATTGGTAAGGCTCTGTAAAAATAGATAGGAGAAAACAGGGGGAGAGGGTTATTGGCGAGAATGTCGTTGCTGCCATTTGCTAGGGATGTCTGCCAATTTGCTGTCGACGGTTAAGTGGAGCGAATCAACCATTTTTGTGACCCCATCTTCGATTCTCTGCTGGAGAAAAGCTGCGGAGACAGCCGCGTTCTGGTGGATTCGTCGATTACGCTCTAACCAAATGTGGTAAATAGAAGCTTGGAAGACCATACGGAGGACAACTGCATCAACTCTCTTCTTGTGTGGGCCAATCATAGATTTGAGTGTTAGAGTCCAGTCTGGATTGAGCTTTCCTCGTAGAAAATTTGATGTTATTCCAGCCCATATCATGAATGTATATGGACAGCCAAAAAACAGATGGTCTCGGCTCTCATTTCTTTCTCCACAAAAAACACAAACTTGAGTTTGTCCCCAAACTCTCATTCTATCCCCTGTGGAGAGTTTGTTCTTGATCGCAAGCCAGACTATAAATGAGTGACGCGGGACAGCTTGTGAGAACCAAACCACTCGGAACCAAGGAACGCGCGGCAGGAGAGTGCGGAGTTGCAACCACATTTTTTTTGAATTAAAATGATCTCTGAAGCCATCCTCGCCGTGTCTCCATAAAGTTAAATTTGGCCCTCTGGAATCAGCGGGGATGGGGGCCGCAAGAAGACGATGCAGCCAGTCACGGTGTCGCATTTTATTTCGACGAAAAGACCAATCACCATGGGCTGTCGCATCAGCCACCGAAGCTCCACGATGAAGACCAAAACTAATGAAACCCGAGTCACCAAAAACATCAAAGAGGCGGCGATTATGAATCCAAATGTCGAACCACAAAGATGTAGAATGGCCATTCCGGATGTCTTTGAGGATGAAAGGTGCAGCAATGGGTCTTCAGTAATTTTCTCCAAATCCAAGATCACGAACCCGACCCCGAAAATCCCGGTTTGATATCCCAGAAAAAAGAGTCTCAAAGCAAATAGTGGCGAGTCCAGGCTACCCAAAGGGAGCCTGCGTTTTCAAACAGCCTCCAAATAAGGCTTAAAGAGGAAGTGATGGATATATCCTTGAGTTTTCGAATACCTAATCCGCCTTCAGCCTTAGGTAAACAAACATCAGTCCAAGAGACCTTCGCTTTGGTAGTCTTAGTGGGATTACCAAACCAGAGGAAGGCTGAGCAAAGACTCTCGATTTCCCTGAAACATCTGGATGGCAAGCGGAAAACTGAACACCAAAAGTTTGAGATGCTGTAAATGACCGAATTAATCAATTGGAGTCTTCCGGTGTAAGAAAGAGCTTTAGCAGACCACGAGGTTAGACGCGATTTAATCCTCTCAATTAACGGTTGTTAATCCAATTTCGTCATACTCTTTGTGGTAAGGGGGAGCCCCAAATATCGTATAGGCAAGGTGCCAATAGGAAACCCAAGGCCCGATCCTTCCTGTTCCAGTTCATCATTTTGCTGACCTGCAATAAAAAGGGATGACTTAGTTAGATTTATGTTCAAACCCGAGAAACCTGTAAAACTATCAAGAACACGAAGGACTCCTTTAAGAGAACGAGTAGTGCCATCCATAAAGATCGACATGTCATCTGCGCAACTAAGGTGATTCAGCTTCAGGTCACTGCATAATGGGTGATAACATATCGCATTTTTGGAGCTTGCCTTAGTTAAGAGACCCGATAAAAAATTAACTAAGATAACAAAAAGATAAGGGGAAAGAGAACACCCTTGACGAAGACCGCGTGTACTAGTGAAAAATCCTTCGAGTTCACCGTTGATGGAGATGTAGAAAGAAGCCGTCGAGAAGCAGGCGATTGGCGAGGATTTTGGATATAACCTTATATATCACATTACAGCAGACGATTGGTCTATAATCCGTCAGAGTCGTTGGACCCTCTACCTTTGGGATAAGTGTAAGGGCAGTGGCATTAACTCCTCTCGGCATAAACCCATACAGGAAATAAGATTGGAACGCAATGACGAACTCAGGCCCAATTATCGCCCAAGAAGCTTGAAAAAACTCTGGTGTAAACCCGTCGGGACCTGATGATTTGTTTTTGGGCATAGAAAACAAGGTGTGCTTTATCTCTTCTGGAGAGACCCTAACCACAAGCTGCTGAGCCAAGTTTTTTGGGCATCAAAAATCTATGTATTGCTAGATATCTTCAGTTGAGAGATTACACGGGATTGAGGGAGTCTGGAGAAAATCCTGAAAATAATCCACGAATTCCTGCTTAATATCCGAAGGAGAAGAGAGAGTGATACCAGCTCTTGAGTTGACGGAGTAGATATTATTCTTTGAGCGACGAGACGTAACAGAACGATGGAAGAAAGCAGTGTTGCGGTCACCATTCTGTAACCAATTGATGTGGGATTTATGCTGGTAGAATTTCTCTTGGCTGAGAAGTGAAAGATTGGCTGAGAAGTGGTCCAAGCTTGACGAATCGTGTCAAGAAAAGCGGGATGATCTGCCCACAAATTAAAATAGCGAAAAGGTTGTTTCCTTATGATCAGAGAATCGCCTATTTGGACCACACATCTGAAATGGTCCGAATAACCAGTGGAGCCAAAAATTGCGTGCGATCGAGGAAAACTATGGTTCCAAGCGGAGTTTACTAAAGCTCGATCTAGTTTTTTGCAGATGGGATTGAACGGGCAGTTATTCGACCAGGTGAGGTGGTTACCTGAAAAAGAAAGATCCAGCAAGTCACAATCTGAAACAAAATTTGAGAATTCGCGCATACCTGCAGTGTCGAGAAGCTGATCAGCGGAACGAGAGTGCTCAAAAGGAGCGAGGATCTCATTGAAGTCCCCGAGAATAACCCAGGGAGTAGTGGGAGCAATAAAGGTGTCTTTAGTGCGGACTAGATCTTGCCAAAGCGTGATTCTATCCATGCGAAAATTTGAAGCATAAACACAAGAACAAATAAAACAGGATCCATCTCGAGTAGAAATACCAACAGTTATGACTTGAGAGCTCTTGAAAAGCGGAATGACCCTAACCGACGGAGACCAGACAAACCAGATTCTACCCAAACGATAGTAGTCATAATTATCAAAACTCTGCCAACCCGGAAAAACCTTTGCAGTGATAGCCGGTGAAACTTGTTCTTGAACGCGGGTTTCAAGAAGGCAGCCAAAGTCAGGCTTTGTAGTGTTTAGCCAAGTACTAACCAAATCATGCTTGCGCGTATTGTTGAACCCTCGGGTATTCGACGCAAAGAAAGAAGTCATGATAATTTAGTGCTTCCGAGGAAGCTCTGGTTTGTTGTGGTGCCACCCTTTGCTGGAATTTTTTTTGGTTACGACTATGGGTTTTTTCGGCCCCTTATGACGACTGTGGTATTCTTGCTTTCTCTTACCCTGAATCTCCTCTTTTTCCTCAGTTTTTGCACCATCCATGTTAACTTCAGTGTCCGATGAAGATGCTGCAGTAGTGTCAATATTCAATTGGGCCTGTTCCTTTTCCTGAGGACGATGAATCTCCTCCACAAGGCCTGTTAAATGAAAGTTGACATCTCCAAAACTTTTTGATACTGTAAACTAGCACTTCATCATCAACATATTTCGAGCTTTGCAGTTTTCTGAAATCTTTACCAGTTAGATCTATCAATATATCTCGACAACTTCCTTTCCAGTGCAGATTAATGATGAATTCGATAGGTTCTTCCCAAGCTAAAGAGGTAGTCAGCATGTCTGCTCTATATCTCTAAACATCTTCGTTATATGCATGCATGAATAAAGTGGTAGTTGACTCTAAACTGGTACTTTAAAGGGAAATTGCAGAGAAAATCAGAATCTTAATAAACCATGTTTTGTAGATTTTAAAGTTAAGTGTTATTGAATTAAATTTTAAATATTTTATTAAAAACTGGTATTATTCAAAACTAATTTTTAAACTAATTTTTTGTAATGTACTGAATCATTGAAATTGATTCCACTAGATTTTTCTTAGCAAGTTTTTAGAAATAAAATCCACACACATGAGTTCTTTATATAACATCAAAATTTTAAGTATTGAAAATCATAAACTATATTGTAAACATGATTTAAAATTAAAATAAAATATATATTTAATATGTGCTTTCCTATTTAAAACAACACATATTTTTGTGAGTATCTGCTACAGTTTAAGTTTGTCAATAATTTACCAACAATATTATACAATGAATTTATGTTCTAATTGAGGTAATAGTTGTGACGTTTTAAGGACATAATTTCAAAATCATCTCTAAAACATGGTTTGTATTAATGAAATATATGTTTGAATATTTCGTTGCTAAAAATTCACAGCTATTGTCGCTCTTTGATTATAGTGATACTATGTGTATGATCAGTTTTCGTTGTAAAAATGAGGATGGATTCTCCATGTTCTATGGGCTAGTTTCTTTTTAAATGCAATTTGTTTTTTGTATTGTTTTCAAATGGTAAAACCGAATATAATTAATATAATTCTTAGACTTCCAATTAATATTTTTCTTTTAACAAGTTCCAAAACATTCGCTATGGACTTGTTAAAAAACCGTGGACTATTGTTTTAAATCTTCACAAAAAAAAACTCAACTTTGTTATATATATATATATATATATTTGTTTTACTTAATGTATTGCATTACAAATGCACGTTACAACCCCAATCAGTTGGTTTTTGTTAATATTTTGCATCACAGATGACAAATTTGGTGGGCCAAGTCCGACCACGTCTCTCTTCTTTATTCAAAAATTCGAATTTTTTTTTACACATCTCTCCTCTCACTATTTATATAAACCCATTTTCTCATTCTCCTATCAAAATTACTTGAGAGATCGTTTACTTTTTCCCTGAAGCTTTCAAAGAGAAGATTAACATCAAATATTTTTCCCGGAAAATTTCTCTCATTTTCTCGGGAAAATGTTCTGTCTGCGTTTACAAATTAGGGAGAGATTCTATAACTAAATGTTCTCAATCTCTTCTTTCAGTACTTACTAATTACACATTCTTCAATTTTCTCATAACTGTCAGAAAACTTCTGAGTTTCTCTCATTCGGATCTGATTTTTTTTTTCCCGAGAAAATCGACTTAGAAAATGCAAAAGATGAGTTAATAATCGCTTCGAGGTTCATACTTGAAACCACTAATTCGTCACTATTTTCCGTTTCTTGTTTACTTTCCCGGTGAATCTAAGCGGCGACGAGAAAATATTCAGGTAGAGGTATTCAAAAATGCAGAGAGTGAGCTTCGAAGTATCAGGAGGCTATCACTCTGATGCCGAAGCCGGATACAGCGGTCCAATGAGCGGCGGAGGTCAATTACCACCGATCTATAAAAAACCAGCGACAACAAACTCCAGATTCGCGGCGGAGAACAGTCAGAGAACGCGTACGGCTCCGTACGTGGACCTCACGGTAGATGTACAAGACGACAGAGTCTCTGTACACAGCTTGAAAATGGAAGGTGGATCTAGCGTTGAAGAGAGTCCTGAGCTTACGTTGTTGAAACGGAACCGTCTCGAGAAGAAAACGACGGTGGTGAAGCGTTTAGCTTCTGTTTCTCATGAGCTTAAGCGTTTGACATCGGTCTCTGGTGGTGGTGGTGGCGGTGGTAGAAAACCACCTCGACCGGCTAAGTTAGACCGGACTAAATCTGCCGCGACTCAAGCTTTGAAGGGACTTAAATTCATTAGTAAGACCGATGGTGGCGCCGGCTGGAGTGCCGTGGAGAAGCGGTTTAATCAGATCACCGCCACTACCGGTGGGCTACTTCTTCGGACAAAATTCGGAGAATGCATAGGTAAAGACTATATCGGTCCACTGGACATTTTTTTAATAGCCACTTGCGCTAGAAGATCCCAAGCATTGAAATGTTATTGTTTTGAAATTTGATTTGAATGTTTGAATGAAATTTTGATAATGCAGGGATGACTTCCAAGGATTTTGCGTTGGAACTGTTCGATGCATTGGCGAGACGAAGGAATATAACAGGAGAGGTGATTGATGGTGATCAACTAAAAGAATTTTGGGAACAAATTAATGATCAAAGCTTTGATTCTCGGCTTAAAACATTCTTTGACATGTATGGTTTTCGATTTCCGGTTTTTGTTTCTTTTACTTTCTCTTCTCTGGCTGTGAATCTGAAAGTGATGAAAATGCAGGGTGGATAAAGATGCTGATGGTAGACTTACTGAAGACGAAGTTAGAGAGGTAAATACAGAGTTATAAAAGTAATTTCTGCTCTGCTTCACTGTTAACTCTGTTCTGGTCTTGTTCTTATGTTTCACAGATTATCAGTCTTAGTGCTTCTGCGAATAATCTGTCTACAATCCAGAAGAGAGCAGATGAATATGCAGCATTGATTATGGAAGAGCTGGATCCAGACAATATAGGATACATAATGGTAAGTAATTAGCTTGAATTGACCATATTATGGCTGGAGTCTGAAATCATTTATGGTGAATCTTGAAACAGTTGGAGAGTCTTGAGACTCTGCTTTTGCAAGCGGCGTCACAGTCTGTAATAACAAGTACTGGGGAGAGAAAGAATCTGAGTCATATGATGAGTCAGAGGCTTAAGCCAACGTTTAACCGCAACCCATTGAAGCGATGGTACCGTGGCCTTAGATTCTTCGTGTTAGACAACTGGCAAAGATGTTGGGTCATAGCGCTATGGCTCACGGTTATGGCTATCCTCTTCACCTACAAATACATCCAATACAAGCGTAGCCTTGTGTATCCAGTGATGGGAGATTGTGTGTGCATGGCCAAAGGTGCGGCAGAAACACTTAAGCTGAACATGGCTTTGATTCTCTTACCTGTTTGCAGAAACACCATCACATGGCTTAGGAATAAGACCAGGTTGGGTGTTGTTGTCCCATTTGATGACAATCTCAACTTCCACAAGGTAAACAACAAAGACAAACATATCTTAAAAACCTTTTCTGTTTGAATTTCTTATAATAATAAACCAATGCTTAAAACTTTAAGGTTATAGCGGTGGGGATTTTAATTGGAGTAACGATGCATGCTGGGGCACATTTGGGGTGTGATTTCCCGCGGCTACTAGAAGCAACTCCAGAGGCATATAGGCCTTTAAGACAGTTTTTTGGGGATGAGCAACCAAAGAGCTACTGGCATTTTGTAAACTCGGTTGAAGGTATAACCGGACTCGTAATGGTTCTGTTAATGGCAGTTGCTTTCACACTAGCTACACCTTGGTTCAGAAGAGGGAAGCTAAACTATCTTCCAGGACCATTAAAGAAACTAGCTAGCTTCAATGCCTTCTGGTACACTCATCATTTGTTCGTCATAGTCTACATTCTTCTTGTTGCCCATGGATACTACTTGTATCTCACCAAAGACTGGCACAGCAAAACGACCTGGATGTATTTGGTGGTGCCAGTGATTCTATATGCGTGTGAAAGGTTGATAAGAGCATTCAGGTCGACCATCAAGGCAGTGACTATTAGGAAAGTAGCAGTTTATCCAGGAAACGTATTGGCAATGCACTTGTCAAGGCCTCAAAACTTCAAATACAAGAGCGGTCAATACATGTTTGTTAACTGTGCTGCTGTATCTCCATTTGAATGGTACGAACTAAACCAATATATAACTTCATAATTTTTTCTGCAATGTCTAATAAGTATTCTTCACAATGCGATTTGATTCACAGGCATCCATTTTCAATCACCTCTGCACCACAAGATGATTACCTAAGCGTTCACATTAGAGTTCTTGGGGATTGGACAAGAGCTCTCAAAGGAGTCTTCTCTGAGGTTTTATTCATATATTAGTACAAAGTCTCTGATTAACCAATCTTTTTGAATTTAAAGAGATCGATATGAATGGTTACGCTTTATGTGTTGTTTCAGGTGTGTAAGCCACCTCCGGCAGGAGTTAGCGGTCTGCTCAGAGCCGACATGATGCACGGTGCAAATAATCCCGAGTAAGTAAAAATACTAACCACTATATCGTGAAAAATGTGATCCATGCGTCGTTATCTTAATTCTACACGTACATGACTAAATCATGCTAAAGAGAGGATAGGTTCTAGAAGGTTTTTGAGAGGATGAATGCATGAATCGTGATATCCACTTAGGAAAAGCATTGTTGAGTATCTTGGTATAAAGGGTAACAAGTTCAAACAATGTACCTAATTCATTATAATAAGTGGTGGGAGACCACAACTACAATAAACTATGTACCTAACCAAATATTACTAGTTTATTTAGGTGATTGAGACGCATTATTTGGTTATATCATGCAAGCACGATGTTTTTGCTTCTCCCATGTGTTTTTGTGACCGCGTAAATCTTTGGGTGCAATATCTTATTTCTCAACCTTTTCCTTAAAACAAATTGTGCTAGGTCAACATTCTACATTTTTTTATAAATATTTTGCATCACGTCAATTAATCAATTATATTGCCGATATGGTTTATATACTTTATCAAGTTCCTTTTTCTAAATAAGAAAAACTAGGCAATCTCTGCATATAACGCGGGATAAGATATTTATAATATTTTTTAGAAAATTAATAAATTAAATAAATATTATAATAGTATATTATTGTATAAATAATTGAAATCTATAATTTATGAAATCATAAAAATCAGCTATAATTTTATAGAATATTTACTTGATTTTTCCATAAATAAATAAATCTAATTTAAGTAAGATTACGATCTTTAAAATAAGACAGTTATTAATCTTTAATGACATATTATGTAATTAGTCTAGTAATTAATGTTCTATAAAATATATTATCTTAAAATCATTTTGTCGACGACACGTCAGCATAGCAGTGTTGTAATATTCCACGTAAACATAAAATTATTTTATTAAAATAATTTTCAATTAATATATCGGGATTAAAGATATGCTGATTTTTTAAATGGTCTTCGTAGTTTCCTATCTGGGTTTTGGGGGCACATCACATGTAGATATGTACAGATCCAGGTGTACGAATGCATATATACTCCGAGTTAGTTTTGGTTCTAAGTGTTCACATGCCGGATTAATATGTTTAATTAGGCATGATTATTCTACTCATTTACTTCTACTTAGTTTTGGTTTTAAGTGTCAGATGCCAAAATAATTTGTTTGATAAGCATGATTGTTCTATTCATTTAAGAATTCCAATTTGAAACTTTATTTTGTTTTTAAGTTTCTAAAAATATAGTAATTAAAAATATAACATTTGACATTAAAAAAAATGTAACAATCACTTCTAGTTAATACCTTATATCTTCGTATTGAGTAGGGGTGTAGGACAAAAAAAAGTCACAAGGAAGTGAACATGGCATTAACTAGAAAGATGTAATATCCTACCGTACGTAATGAAAAATAGTCAATACATTATTTGATCCAACTAACGTCGAATGATATATTGGATTTCGAGGATGTTAATGTGAAAGATAATTGTAAAGATTTAACAAAAAAAAACATATATTTAGATTTTTGACATATTATTTGGCTCCGACCAAATTGTTTTGACATACTAAACATTTCCATCTACGTTAGTCTCTTTTTTGATATTGGGTGTGCTATCTACGTTAGTCTCTCTTGTTGAGCAATATATAACAATATATCATAGAATGGTGACCTTTGCTAATAGCAATGACTTGCATGCAGCTTCCCGAAAGTCTTGATCGATGGTCCTTACGGTGCACCAGCACAAGACTACAAGAAGTACGAGGTGGTTCTACTGGTTGGTCTCGGGATTGGAGCCACACCAATGATCAGTATCGTCAAAGATATTGTCAACAACATCAAAGCCAAGGAACAAGCCCAACTTAACCGAATGGAGAACGGAACAAGCGAACCACAACGAAAGAAGAAAGAGAGTTTCAGGACGCGTAGAGCCTACTTCTACTGGGTTACGCGTGAGCAAGGCTCTTTTGATTGGTTCAAGAACATAATGAACGAAGTCGCGGAACGAGATACCAACCGTGTCATCGAGTTGCATAATTATTGTACAAGCGTCTATGAAGAAGGAGACGCTCGTTCGGCACTTATACATATGCTTCAGTCACTAAACCATGCAAAGAACGGCGTCGACATTGTCTCTGGAACAAGAGTTATGTCCCATTTCGCTAAACCTAATTGGAGAAATGTTTACAAACGCATAGCCATGGATCATCCTAACACTAAAGTTGGTAAGTTCACATCTTCATAGAATCTTGATGTGGTAGGAGTATAAGTAGAGATGATATATATCATGCGACATGATCATAATAAAAAAAAACAAATGTGCAGGAGTGTTCTACTGTGGAGCACCAGCATTGACAAAGGAGCTAAGGCATTTAGCTTTAGATTTCACCCACAAGACGAGCACCAGATTCTCGTTCCACAAAGAGAATTTCTAAAGGACACAGAGAGTTAAAAGGCATAAACAAAAAACAAGAAAAGAAAGAAGCATAAGTTATGTTTCTCGTAATTTCACTTCCCTTACTATTTTTTTTTAAAATTAATATTTGTATACATATATATATTCTTGACTGTAGATTTCCTTTATGCTTTTTGATCGTATGTTTACATTGTTTTTTCTTTGGAAAGTGTAACAACGTTAATTATATTGACGAAAAACGGTGCAAAAAAAAAAGAAAGAAGCAAATGAAGGTTTTAAAAGCGAAAATACGTTTGGAGTGTTGAGACTTTTTTTTTTCTAACTAAAATTTGATTAAGCAATTTACAAAAGTGAGTGATCGGAAAAGTTCGCTCTGACGTCGGAATTGTTACAAAAGTGACCGGAAAAGATGAAAATACACGGAGTGTTAAGACTTAAGCATAAAGACTTAAAGACTTAAAATTTTGTTTTAAGATTTGTCCTCGCTCAAAGTCTCGAATTTTTGTAAATCTCTTTCACTTTTTTTTGTAAATTTAAACTAATTTGAGAATTGAAAGATTTAGAGCTAGCATTTTTTTTAATTAGATAATATGATAGTCGTAGATGGTTACAGCAGTTTATCTGTATAATGTTATGGATAAAAAAGTAATTATTTTTCAAATTTACAATTCGAAATAATTTTACGTTAATATTTTTTTTTCTTCCAGATTTACCATTTAGCAAATTATTCAACGTTCCTCTCTGGAATGAGATTTTTCTTTCATTCCGATATTTCACTGTCTGAAGAATCTCGATAGTATTTCCATGAGGTAAGGGTTTACTACTTCGTCCCATGCCAAGTCGTTGCGATGCAAGGACTTCGGAAATGTGCTCTTAGAATTTTCTCATCTAAAAGTGCACGAAATCTTTGTTCAAAAACGTGAACGGCAGGATTCGAACCTGCGCGGGCAAAGCCCACATGATTTCTAGTCATGCCCGATAACCACTCCGGCACGTCCACTTTGATGCTATACAATCATATGTTAATATTTAAATACTAAAAACTTTAGTTGAATATCGACTTTAATGTCGATATATCCGGTCTGATATTTTTGTTTTCAAAAAAAGACATTCTCGAATACTTTTCTCGTTTCTCTTAATGATCTTACATACGTATTTACTTACGTGGGAGGGACGTCTTTAATCATATGTTGCTTTAGGTGGTCCGTCTTGGCTCCACTCACGCATCGAAGAGGAAGCTCATCATTGATTATTTTCTTTCGCTTATACTCTTGTTTTTACTAGTTCTCGCTCTGCTTCTTATGGTGTTTCCAGACCCTTTGTATGTCTAATTAAATAATGATGTTGAGATGGCGAGAAAAAAAAAAAGAAACCCTTCACACAAGTTTCAAAAGGATCGGAATACAAATTAACTCGAATTCTAGAAGAGTCCAAAGACACGAAATGATAAAGCCAAATAAAGATTAAAAACATAAAAGAAGATATGAAGCAAACTGTTACGGAGTTGTATCTGAGGAAACAATGATTCAACACACCCAAAACGATACGATCAGATAGATAAAGCAAATGAGAGTTTTTACAGAGTTTCTCTCCTCTCTCTCCTATCAACTTCTCACAATAATCCAGATGCCCTATTTCTTTCCCTCACATGCTACTTAATACTACTACTGCTGGGCCTTATTACATAGTTACTTAATCACTAAAGGAAGGTGGGCTGACCGCAAAGCCTCTCCTTAGTGAGCTTCTCCATTTGTTTTGTATCTTAGCCACTTTGTTTGTTGTTCCTCAGTGATATGTCTTCTCAATTGGTGGGTGAGTAGCTGTGTACATATCACAAACATCATCATATAGCTTCCCGTTTTCTGAAAACAGGAGAATGGTGGTTTCCCAGTTGACCTTTTTTTGTTCCTTGTGGGACCTCTCAGAGATACTCAACGTTTAACTTCACAATACCAATCATATGGGCTGTGTCCATCTATATGCACTCATCATTGAACAAGCGTATATAACAGTTGAATTTGACTCGGCAGTAACCTTAAGAAAGGAAGAGAACATGCAACGATTTTCACAAACTATGCAAAAAGGTCTAGTCATACCATCGTTGGCAACTAGTTCAGCGTTGCCGTATTTGTTCCCAGGCTTGAAGTAATACATGTCTCCAAGTACACACTTGATATGAAGAGTGGTCCCACAATCATCACAACCATAAAACCATACGCTTGGATCCATCTTTCCCTCACAGATCATCTTTCCCTCACAGATATCACACCACAATTGACCCTTGGAGTTTCCTGCACCATGATGCAACGACAAAACATGATCCTCGCATCTTTGTTTCACTTTTCTTGGTAAAATAGCAGAGTCCATGCCTAAAGCGAACTCGCAAACAATACAGCTAAAGACAGACCTTGAATATTCACCACATGCTCCACATATCTTCTGCTTTGCCGAGGTGCGGTATAAGGGATGTGGATGCAGTTCATGGTGAAAAGGCTCAGAAATAGAACGGCACTGCACATCTAATGTAAAAGATGTCCTCGAACATTCGTATTCGGTGTTACATGTGTACCTGAAGCCGTCGAAGAATGATAACAAGATGTACATTTGAAATACTTTCCCTGATTATCATCAACCTTTAGAGTAAGCTTGTGGTTGTACATGATATTTCGTTTCCGCCGAGGAAGACTAGCACATACTTTATGAAGGAAGAACTTGCATTGCACACATCTGAAGAATGGATCCGAATTGATGGGAAGGACGCAAGCGTGACACAACATATTTTCATAATCGGCAGCATTATCATCATCAAGTCTTAGATTATGTTCATGACTGAAATGAATGATTTCTTTCTCGTTCATTTCCTTGTATGGATCTTCTTCTTCCTCTTCTTCAGGACCATCTTCATGTTCTTCTCCATCCCAAACATCTTTACTTGTCGCACATATTGAATGAACAGCATAATTGGGACAGCTCTTGCAAGAGAAAGCTCCAAAGGTCCAATCTATCTCTTTGTGACAAACTCCGCAAAAATGATACATCTGAAATTACATCTTAGATCTATTTATTTATCCAACACTTTAGATCTATGCTGAAATTACATATGGAACAATGATACATATGATCATCAAGTTTATCTCTACAAAAATGGAATTTACCAATCTGTGTAGAAAAAAAATCTCGCTGGAGACTTTCTTGAGAGGATGTCTGGAGTGACAGGGGTAATTGATGATGTCTGGGAGCTCGATGCATTCCTCATGCGCCCTAAAATTGCAGATTGAACAGTAATAGCCGAAGTCAGAAATCTTTACCGCATCAATCGCAATTATGTTGTATATATGCCGTCTCCGAGCTGAACTTATATTTAAACGGTTTGATATACTCCATGTTTCTCGTATATATTAATACGGTACTTGAGGAAAATATATATATATATTAATACGGTATTTATGTATGTACAGTCGAAACCGAACCAAAACGAGAAGATGAACATTCAGAGTTGACACCAAAATGACAAGACGTTACCGAACGTGCTTTCATTCTCCACTACACCAAAATCTATCCCGAGACAAGAACCTCTATTATTATTGCCTTTATAGATCACAATTGGAATCGTCAAAGCAAAAGTCAAGAAGCATCACTACAATTTTTTCAGCCAATAACTCAAAAAGTATAAAGAGCTTTCTACACTTGAAAAAAATTTAAAAGTTTGATGAAACAAGAATAATATAGTATTTATATCTCATACAAATGATGTTTAGAAGAATTAAGTATGTTAAAAATAACCTAGTTTTATAGGTTCTCTTTTTATTATTCCCACTCTTTCGTCAATGTCAAAATGAAGTGAAGCCACTAATCTCAGTCAAGTTCTAGACTCTTTTTCATAGCTTCGTAAACCATATATGTAATGCTTGCAGCAGGAACAACCTTTAGAAGATTCGGTAGAAGCCCTTTGTAGAGTGCTTTGTAACCTTCTTCACTTATCGTCCTCCTAAATACTCCCGACATCGAGGTCCTTGCTCGTTCCGCTTGCATTCTGTGTGACAGTTACATATATTTCACATGAAAATACTTCAAATACACACAAGAAGTGATATATGTTTGTGTATGGAGTTTCTGCTGAGAGAGAGAGAGAGAGAGAACAAGAGAAGCAGATAGGCTATGGAATTACCTTGTTCTCACAACCTGCAAAGGATAAACACAGGTTGCTCCAAGAGCTCCTGAGATTGTTCCGCATCCTAGTTGCACGAGTGGACCCGGTTCTGAAGTCCAAACCGAGCTCAGTTTTATGAGTCTATGTTCAAGCAGATTCATACAGAATGGGAAATATAGCAATTAAGAGCTTTACCAGCGTCTTGAAGAATATATGTCCTGGACAAGTCCTTCAATTTCTCATATGCAGCAAGGTCGATACCCGCATAAGGAATAATCCCAAGAAGAGAAGGGAAAAGACCTTTGTAAAAGGCGCGTGGACCCTCATGAACCAATATGTCTTTGGTGAGCGTTCCAAGCCTGGGAACAACAACACCTGCTTGGTTTGTGCAAGTCTGCAACCGAGTTTTCACAAGATCCAAAGGGTATATAGAGGCTTGAGCCACTGCACCAGCCATACCTCCAGCAAAGAGTCTAGCGGTTGTGCCTATATCCGCTTTGTCTTCACCCATATTTTCACCAATAGCGTTTTTGAAAAGCTCATATGCATAGAACTTGATGGCACTCTCTGGTGCTACCTTCACAATATTCAATCCGTTACCTCGAAAAAACCCCCGAACTCCATCCTGCTTCCATATCATCTTAATGGCTTCTCGGATTTTAGCATCGGTTTTCTGAATTTGCAAAAGAACTTTTAAGCGATCTAGAGGTGCAGTAGCAGTCCTAGAAGCTGCACCGGCTATGCCACCTGTGACAATACTATTTTGCTGTCAAAAAACTTCACAACCAAATCTTTTTGTACGTTGTTCAGAGTAAATAAGCTCCAAACAATAAAGGAAGTCTACCTGCGATGAAATAGTTGCTCCTCTTTACGTGTTTGCTGATGCCTTCTGGAATAACAGCTTGTTCTCCAATATCAACAAGGCATACTCTTTCCCAGTGATGGTATATATTTTCAATGGTAGCTTCGTGAGGGTACAGCAACAGAAAATCTCTCCATTCTTCAAACAATATAATTCCATCATTGTCCTTGTCAACATGTTCCACAAAACGAGCGAGCTCCTCATCATTTATCTCAATTCCTGCAAGAGAGAAACTGTTGTGGCTTATAGGACGAAAACAGAACATAAACACAGATGTTGTGGTCAAGAGTTATAATTACTACACATAGAACTGAGAGAAAATTTGAGCACATCGTTGAAAATTAACTAGCCTTATTCTTAAAAGCACAGCACTGAGGCTGAGGGTGTTAACTGTGGCACACCAAATGAAACCAATAGACATCCATAGTAAGTCTTCATCCTTAAACTTCATAGATGTTAGAGATAATTATATACTCGACGAACCAAACACAACAAACAAATTCTTCCAGCTATGGTATTGACTTAACCACTCAGATTCACAAGAGTCTCATCATAACTAATGATCATACATACATATATGGCAGAACAAAATAGCACAATCTTATCAACCTACACCGCATGCGAACTTTGAAAATCTCTAACTATCACTCTCATCCTTCACTTTAAAAGATTACATCACCAGAAATTGTACAAACTTCTCCAGTCTATAACTATCCTGCTAAAGACTAACTCACTCCAATAATCAGCTTAACGTACAATGACCTAACAACTAATAAACAAGAATATGATCTGCAAGTTTGATTCTTGACCAAATAGGATCAGAGCATCAATAATTTGTAGCAAGTAAATAAAGTTATACCGGCCTTAACGAGTGAATCCCATAGCCCCTCTGGCGAAATGCAACCATTATGCTCAACATCAATAGCTTGAAATATTCTATACAGCTCAAGCTCCTTATCATCCATATATCTACGAAACTCATGATAATCAACACGCCCATCTCGATTCGCATCACAAACCCTAAACAATTCCTTAGCGTATTTATACCCACTAGGGATTTGAAGCGCACATAAGCCCTTCTCGATTTGAGCACAATCTAAGTAACCAACATTCTCAGAATCAAAGAAATTGAATAAGCTCCTTATTCGTAAATCTCGTTCCTCTCTTGTCTCACGGAGAGCTAGAAGAACATGATCCATTGAAACGGGTCCGGGTTTCTTAACGGGGTTGCAACAACCCTGTTTCGATTTCGTTGCTTCCATTTTCGTCGGTAAACCAACATGTTCCACGCCATGAGTCGTCGACATGATCAACAAATCAGAATAAAAAGATGATCAGATTTTTTTCGTTTCTGGGTTTGTGATCATATCATCCTCCTATTCAGATCTACAATGAATCTCCAAAAACGCTCACCATTTAAAACCCGTAACGTCGAGAGAATCTCAAATCCGTTATTCGAGTGAAGAAAGATGAATCGAATACAAAGATTGAAGAAAGAAAGGATCTAAATTTTGAAGAAGAGATTGAGAATTTGTGCTGATGCAGGTGAAGCTCGAGGAAGAAGAAGAAGAAGAGAGAGGTGTGGGAAGGGGCCAATCTCTCCAATGGTGCGGAGTTGAGATTCTCATGGGATATTCTTCATTTATTATTTATACGATTTATTATTATTTGATTTATAACTTTGTTTAGACTTTAGACATACTTAAAAAAATCAAAAGCCTTTATTCGTATACATTTTTTAATTGCTTTTTGAAAGGTTTATTTTGGGTGATTGTTGACAGTCCAAATAGACTAGATTTTTCTTGACACACCTCCCGGAGCATGCATAAATTGGCTGATGATGGGTCCAAATTTCAAAAAGTTAATGTCAATATCCCATGCTTGGCATAAAAACATTGAAAAACAACTAGGTCCGAGTCGAAGTTAAGTGATCTAAGTTGGTTTGAAGTGTTAGCAATATTAAAAAAATCGCTAGACACTAGTTAGGCATTTGACATGGAGCCTAGGTGTTAATAATTTTTAAGATTAATTTGAAGTATTTTATTATTTTAAAACTTTAATAATAAAACATTAATTTTAAATTTTAAAAACTTAAATTATTAAATATCTTACAAAATAATAAAGCTAAGACCAAAATAAAACACAAGCTAAAAAAAATCATATTCATACTAAACTTCTTTTCCAAACACATCCACATTTACCACATGATCATTATCAGATTCAAATTCAATTAAGCGAGTTGGCCGATTACATCTGGTTTGAACCGTCTGGACCGGGCGAATTGAGCAAGTTGAGTGAGCTGGCTGATTAAATTCGATTGAGCAAGTTAAGCGAGTTGGCCGATTACATCCGATTTGGACCGCCTAGACCTGAGGACCGATTAATTTTTTCGAATTAACATAAGTCGCGGTGATTTAGATATTTTGAGCGCCTATACCGATTTTTTGAACCATGGTTAAGAGTGACTCTGAGGCAAAATATAGAAACATAAGCTCCTAAGTCAAAACATATCATAGAATATGAAAAATGTAAGATATGAAATCGGTGCTGTAAATTCTCTGTTTGTGCTCCTCTTTATATCCTAGTTCTTTAAAATTTTGTTCTCACAAAAACCTTCGCACCGAAATATTATCCTTTCTAATCCAAAAAAAAACAAACCAATAATCATTCTTAGAATATAAAAAACCATATAAACAAATCTATTTCGAGTTTTACTATTGCGAAATTATGAATATTTTTAAATCGATGCTCTATACTAATTTATTTTTAATGCATAAAATAGATAAACCAACAATTATTTTTTACGACTTGAATGATTTTTTCAATAATTATTATTTTGCAAAACTTATCTCTGTCTAGGTCACAATTAAGACTTTGATACGCTATTAAAATTTTAGTTAACAACCTCATTTTTAACAAAGCCGAAAATTTCACTAGATTCCCTAAATAATGGTTTTTTTGTATAGAAACAGTTTGGATTCAAATGAGATACATGGTCGTTTTTATTTATGTGATTACTCTATTGACTACACCATTGAACAATGAGTAAGTGTTGTTGTTGTTATCGTCTCCTCCATACTTAAAAAAGACCAAAAGAGACTCTTAATAGCGGTTGAAAGCACAAAATGATTAGTGTTTGATAAATATGTGGTTATAATTGTAAGAGATCCCTTGGAGGTATGGTTATCTTTCAAGAGATCTCTTACCCTCTCACAACTATAACCAACATATTCATCAAATAATAATCATTTTGTGTTTTTCAACAGCTATCAAGAGTTCTCTTTTGGTCCTTTTAAGTATGGAAGAGGCCATAGCAATAACAACACTTACCCATTGTTCAATGTTGTAGTCATTAGAGGAATCACATAAATAAAAATGCCAATGTATCCTCATTTGAATCCAAACCGTTTTCTCGACGAAAACATTATCTAGAAAATCTAGCGAAGTTTTCGAGTTTGTTAAAAATGAGGTTGTTAACTAAATTTTTGATAGCGTATCAAGTTTTTTTTACTATATATGTAATTGTGTATTTAGAGAGTAGTAGAAGAAGACTGATCAAAAAGTCTTGACTTAATCTTCATCTACTACTCTCTAACTCGTGGAGCTCCTAGTTGGTGTTTTGGTGATCGCCTAGGGCATGAGGGCTTGGGAACAATTTTTTACAGATGTGACAAATGTAAACCTTATTATCCTTTAACAGATATCTTACCATCTTATCTTTACGTTCGGATTACACCTTATCCAAAACTAGTTCAATCTCGTAACACCAAATTTTCGCTTGGTTAAGAGGCCTAATTTCAAATTAAATGTTTTTCGAACATAAAAAGATACGATGAAAAGATATATGCCGAAGCATAATAAGATATACATTTGTCACTTCTGCAAAAGAGGGTTCCCAAGTTCTCTTGTCCTAGGCGGTCACCAAACCACCCATAAGGAGGATTGCGAGTTGGAGAGACAACAAAAATAGATCGAAAAGATTTTTTTATGAGGCCTTATAACTCTTATCAGGATAAAACTAACTCACTATTTGGTGGGTATTCACAAGATGATTTATCAAATGATAATCATCTTGAGATCTCTCTTGGTCTAGAAGACCGTTGCTTCCAATTCACCACATTCATGTCTATGTTCCTGCCATCATTCAATTTGATTCTTAATCACCACGTTAATTTGTACTACCCTTCAAACCGTATAAAAATTTAGAAGATCATATAAATATTAACTTTATGAGTCCAATCTCACCTGATGTCACGGCTAGGTCGGATGTGAAACACAGTGCACACGGTATCTCTCTTCCTCCCTCTCCTTCTCCCGATTGTGGATGGTCTCCTGAAGATATCCTTCTTTATATCCTTAGGGGGAGTTTTCCTTTCCAACTATTTCCTTTTTCTTATCTTTCCTTGGCTGATATTCATATTTTCTTTTCCACTAGTCGTCTTTTAATTGGATTTCATTTTATCCTAGCGAGATTTTTATCTCATTTGACCGATTTTTTCTCAATGGTTGGATATTTGTTTTTGTGGTTTCCCTTTCTGTGCCTTCTTTTTTCTCTCGGTTCAACTGCTTTTTTTTTTCTTAGACTACTTATTTATTTATTTTTTTCTTAGACTATTTACAATGGGCATGTTGAATTTTTTTATTCAATAGTTGAAATAGTACAGTGGGCATATTGATTTTTTTGTTGAAGATGATGTGGGTTAAAATCATGTTGAATCTTTTCAACATGTTTATTCGTTGAAGGTTAATCCCATAAAGGACACATGGCACACATTGATTGGATGGAGAAATTAGTTGTGGAATAAAATATGGATTGGGACACACGTGCAATGTTCTTATTGGCTGCTGATATTCTTGATATAATTTTTTCAGAGATCAAATATTTCATAGTAAATTATTTTTATTTTAATTTTTTATACCAAAATTCATATTTTATAAAGAACCTTGTTTCATTTGATTTGTACACATAATTTTTTTTTGTCTTTTGTTATAAAATGGATTCCAACAATAACCATTTTAACACCCAAAATTTTTTAACTACCAAAATCCCAACAATTATCAATTTCAACTACCCAAATCCCACATATTATCAATTTTAAAATCAATCTCCAAACCAAGCCCAAAATATATCAAATTTCTTTATGCTATTCCAAACTATCCTCCATATTATGGATCGATGATATCATATTCATCTTAAGCATCCCTTTATTCTTCTACTTAAACGAGTAAAAAGTAGAAGGAAGTACTATAACCGAACTGGCTACTGTTCGAAAAAAAACTTATCAATTGTCTTTATTTCTTTAGGAAGATGTTTATTCAAATACTATCCGACTTAATGGAAGTACAAAAAAAAAAAATCAGCCTTTTTTGCAAAAATAGTGCCGAAGGAAAAAACCAAAAAGTGATTGTAAAAGCTAGGACGTTGGTACCAATTGAGATCTTAATCTGGACTATTGTATAAACAGGCTAGGCTTAATATGGAAATGGACCTCACTCGACTAAATCAGTTTGACCTATGATAAAATTTCCTATTTTTGACAGTGCACAACTCACATTCACCATTGCGGAAGTAAGAGTACACACACAAAGAGGCTTACCTTTACCGAACTTCTCCTGGAACTTGATAGATTTACAGTGCATTAATAGCTAACTAAAGGCCGCAGTAAAATTGGTTCCAAGGTCTCGAATTTACAAACTTTGGCACATATATTTATAGAATTAAACCACAATCCCATGATACCGATATTACTATAGACAAATTTCAACAAACAAGACACAATACTATAATTATCTCAACGTCATCGGACCTTCTTCACGGCCTGGCTCTTTAATAATACAATAGTAAAAGTAATGGTTGCTACGATTTGGTATCTATTTTCAGATACTTTATATTAACGTATTTGCAGTTTGTTACTTTTGTAAAGAGGAGTTTATGTTTACTGGTTCCCTGAAATGGGAGCATCACGGCCTTTCTTGAAATCGTCCCAGCCTCTGACCCAGGGCTGTCCAGCCGCTGCACGTGTCTCCGGTGCTGCATGCTTGTTCAGATTCTTCATGACTTTCTCATGCAAAGCCGAAAACACCTTTAACATCACAAGAAGGATTGTTTTAATCATTGAAGAAAACAAAAGACGATATATATACACTGTTTAAACGTAGGCTTGATTAAGAGATTTTGGTTACCGGATTTGAGCTCACTGCCTCCGGAGGCTGTTCCTGTTCAGTTAGCCATTTCCAGAGATCAGGGTTTTCCTGCAGAGAGCAAAAAACTATTATCAAAGCAAGAAAGATTGAATCCATTAATCTAACAAATTCCTGATTCCTCTTTGAGGTCACTTTGAACAGAATTAAGTTTTCACCATTCATATCGTGTATGTTCTCTAAACTTTATATGAATGGAGGCAAACCATTCAAAAATTGACACCAAAATAACATTCCTTAACTCTTAAATGGATCATTTAAAGCTTAGATCACTACAACAGCCTCAGTCTGGCTAAACAATTTCATCCAGATTATGTAGACTCAAACCTTCCCCAAGATTATTCCTCCAGACTAGTAATTTGGTATCTTCAAAATTCTCCTATTATATTCATCTCTGTGTGTCTTAAAAACATGCAGATTCATATACATAAGAAATTATCTGAAAGGAGATAATGGAACTTACCAAATTCAGGACATGAATTAGGGATTTAACACCATTTTCGTCCATGGATTTAACATTCTCCTCAACCCAATTTCCCAAAACCAAATCAAGTTCAAGAAAACCTCTTTGCTTGCTCCTATACAACAATCTACAACAAAATCCCAAACAATCAAATCACCAACATTTGTATTTTTCCGAAACAAATCGAATCCAAAATCAATCCATACCTGTTGATCGTTCTTCTTTTATTCTCTTCGTTAGAGAGATCAATATCAAAATTTTGGGGTGACGCAGTAATCCCAGTGAAGAATCTCGTCCCTAAATCAACTCTATTCCTAGAAAAGATCAATCCGACAATTTCAAACGTGTTCACGAACAGAAAAGATCATTATTACGGTGGAGGGGAAAGTTAAAGAGTACCGGGAAATATGATAAGTCCGGTTAGCAGCGGCAGGAATGACGGAGCTCCGGCCAACAACGGCGGTGGAGCGAATGATCCGGTGAGCGTTAATCAAAGCTTTTCGGCTAGCCATTTTTTTTTTCTCTCTCTTGTCGCGGCGAATGAAGAAGGTTTTGTTTTGTAATGAAGAGAACAATAAAAGTGGTACTTATGGACCCATTAATGGACCTAGTACTTGTCGTGGCCCTCTCTTGACCACATAGGATTATAACTAATATTTCTTTCTTGATTCAACTATGTAGAAATTGATACTAAAAAATGTTGAAAGTTTATAATATTAACCAAAAAGCTGACAAAAATCTTGAAAAATAGAACAGCAAATTCTATTAGATAATTCTTGAAAAATAGAACAGCAAATTCTATTTAGAAAATTTGATAGTGCATTTCAATTTTATGCTAGAATTTAAAATCTATAATAATATTTTCTTTAAAATTTATAAAAATATTTCATGCAAAGGCTCAATTGTTGCCAAAAAACTCTTTCACAAACTAGTGATGTAATTCACACAAAAAAACCATACCTGATCACTAGTCTAAATATTCTTCTTTTTTTGTTGTTGTTCTTTAAAAAAAAAACCGTCCTTAAAAATTTATAGAGAAATTGGTATGTATATATATGTTTTGGAGGCTCAAGACAAATGGCTTATTTTCACAACACCAAAATCGAGTCTCAGAGAAGTAGGAACAAAGTGAGAGGATGCGACGTGACATGTGAGTCATAGCGAGACTCTTAAAATAAGACTGAGCTCACCAAACCGCGATAAAACCAAACGATCAAATAAACAAAATGTCCGGCGCTAATGCCGGACATTTTAATAATATTTGATATTATAAATTTTTATTTAGATTATAAATTAATAAGATACATGTTAAATATATATAGATAATATCAAAATTTTGGACATTATATTAGCAAAGATTTTATGAGATTTTTTTCATAAATATTAAATATTCTATAGAATATCTCCATAAATATGATTTTTTATCCATAAATATATGATTTTAAATAGTTACCATAAATATAAGATTTTAATTAGCTACCATAAATATTTGATTTTAATTAGTTACCATAAATATTTGATTTTAATTAAATGATCACATAATAAATAATGACTAAAATATACTTAATAAGAGATTAAAATTTATCCTTATAATGGCAATGTGATGTAAATATTTATATTTTTAATGTTTATTTTATAAATGTGTTCCCCAAAAACAATATATAGGAGATTATAACAAAGGATAAACAACATTGGTTCGTATAAAGTCCTCTCTAGGCTCCAGCTAATTATGTTCCTAGAAACAGATTCTACAACTAAAAATAGAAATCATATGAATATGAAATGAGAGGCCACAAAAAAAAAAAAAAATTAGCGCAAAAATTGGAGGATTGACCTTTGACCCACAAAAAGGATGAGAGAAGAAACTGTGAGAGGGAGATGACAACGACGACGAAGCTGTGTGTTTGTGCCTCCTCTTCCTACAATTCAAATCGAAAAATACAAACTTAGAATCTTGAAAGAGAGAAAAGGAGGAGGAAGATGGTTGGAAGCAAAGAAAAATCGAAAGAGAAACGAGACAAGAGACTCCAAGAGATCTCCCTCCTTCGTACTATTCCCTACTCCGATCATCAGAGGTATCAACTTCCATTCTAAATTTTCATTTTTTATAAAGAAACATTTTTTAAGATCCTTGAGTACCCGAGTTCGACTCCACCACCCCGCAAAGATATTTGGTGTTTCATTACTTTGGTGACACATTTTTATGTGTTGATCTTTGTTAGTCCCGCTTATATGTTCTTATCTTATGAAATTTGCTTATAAAATATGTTTGTATCCTTCAAATCATTAGGAAAAAATACGTCTAGGCCGTCTAATCAAAACAGATAAACTAGTGTGATTGTATAAGGCATAACAATTCATCGTTGAAAACATGCATGCTGTGATTTTTGTTGTCATTGCATTTTGATTATTTGATATCTCTTTTTTATGTTCCCTAATAACTATTTCGTTGGAAGTTTGAATACATTTTTTTAGTACATCTGATTTTAAGAGATTCAGTTGATCCATGTTATAAATAAGGGTCATGATTTTAGTTATTTTCTTTAATTCTCAACCAAAAATTGGTTTATTCTTGACTGGGGGATTGTATAGGTGGTGGACCTCTGAAACCGTGGCGGTGGTAACAGGTGCAAATAGAGGGATAGGATTTGAAATGGTGAGACAATTGGCTGGACATGGATTAACAGTTATCCTAACATCGAGAGACGAGAATGTAGGCGTCGAAGCCGCCAAGGTCCTTCAAGAAGGTGGATTCAATGTTGATTTTCACCGCCTCGATATCTTGGACTCTTCGTCAATTCAAGAGTTTTGCAAATGGATTAAAGAAAAATATGGGTTTATTGATGTTTTAGTAAGTTGTTTCCTTTGTCCATTAATTCATATCACATTTGAGTTTGATGATATATAGGCTTTTCACGTAATGAGTTATATTTTTTGGTCATGCAGATAAATAATGCAGGAGTAAACTACAATGTTGGATCAGATAACTCAGTTGAGTTCTCACATATGGTTATATCTACCAACTACTATGGCACCAAGAACATAATCAAAGCCATGATTCCATTGATGAGACATGCTTCTCAAGGTGCTCGTATTGTCAATGTAACCTCAAGGCTCGGTAGATTAAAAGGCCGACACAGTGTACATACATCTATATATATCTCTAACTCAAATTCTTATTCCTCTAACATTGTGTAGCAACAACAAATTTTGACATAATTCTCTTCAACAGAAACTTGAGAATGAAGCCGTGAGAGCGAAGCTTATCGATGTGGACTCTCTAACAGAAGAAATGGTTGACAAAACAGTCTCGGAGTTTTTGAAACAAGTGGAAGAAGGAACATGGGAATCTGGAGGTTGGCCACATTCTTTCACAGACTATTCTGTCTCAAAAATGGCGGTGAACGCATACACAAGAGTACTAGCTAAAGAACTATCTGAGAGACCAGAGGGAGAGAAGATATACGCAAATTGCTTTTGTCCCGGTTGGGTTAAAACCGCAATGACTGGTTATGCTGGGAACATCTCAGCAGAAGATGGAGCTGACACTGGAGTTTGGCTTGCATTGCTTCCTGATCAAGCTATCACCGGAAAGTTCTTCGCCGAGAGACGTGAGATCAATTTCTAAAGAGAAGATTGGATGAGACTTGTTTGGTGTTCTACAAGAGTTGATATTGAAGTTAGTTTTTTAGTTTGATTGCTTAAAGATACAAGAGTTGATATGAAGAAACCATTTATTTATGAATATCTTTAGATTCTTCTCTTCTTTTCCAATTTTTTTTTTTGTCTTCGTGATTGTGAATTTGTGATCATTTTTTTGGTTATAAATATGTTCATAGTGATATAACTGACCGTTTTCTTTGGTTTTTAAATATAATTATTAATCTCGTTATGTTCATTAGGACCTTATGTAGTTTCAGTTTATATGCTCTTACAGTCACTTATGTATATGTTAAATTCCAAATCTAATATTTCAACTTTTTTGATCCAACTAATAAGATTTTTTTGTGTTACCAACGAAATAGTAGGTGTTATTTTTGTCATAAAGGGATTTTAGGAAAAGAAAGAACCAATTAAATTATAAGAGTAGATTAATCACTACAAGAAAACAAAGGATTTGCGATGGAAATATGCATCGCAAATCCCTCGCAAATACGGAATTGCGACGTCATTGCGGCGCTAATCGCTGGTCACAAATCGAAAATCATCGCAGTGTCGTCGCACTTTTTGCGACGGACAGAAAAAGTAGCTAATCCGTCGCAGAAAACACCTCGCAAATACCTCGCAATTTAGCGACGGATTAGCGTGTAACAATTCTTATCGCAAAAATATATCGCAAATGAGTCGCAATTCGGCGATTCAGGAGAACTGCACTCAGAAGGGAATGTCGCAAAATTATAGCAAATATTGCGATGGACTTGCGACGATCTAAAGAATGTTCATCGCAACTTCATCGCAAAATTTGCGAGGGACTTGCGATGAACAAAGTTAAGTTCATCGCAAGTCCCTCGCAAAAGTGTGATGGACTTGCGATGGATTGTAATTAATAATTTAATATAAAATTGCTTTTAATTAAAAATAAAATTAAAATTAAAATCTAATTAAAATAAATTTAATATTAAAATCCAAATAAAATTAAAATTCATAATATTAAAAAAAAAATAAACTACAATATTTGTTTTTAATACATAAAAAAAAATAACTAAAAAGATTGTGATGGTCCGGTCCATCCGCTCCGGTTCCGCTAAGAACCGGTCATCTCCAAACTCCAAGAAGCCGGCAAATCAAGATCCTTGTGCCCAAGTAGTTAAAAATCTTAAACTTGGACATTTGCGACTCGAGCCGATAATGTTCGCCTGACTGATGATAGTCAAAGAGCTTCTGAATCATGTCGGGATTGAGATGAAAACGAAGCAGAAGAAGTACAAGAGTCAATCTTCGATTGCAAGGAACCGACACCATAAATTCTCCCTTTTTTACGGGGAGCGACCTGAAAAAAAAATAAAAATTTGATTGTAATTTATAATAAACATAATTACAAACATTTACAACAATTTTAAAGATATACCTCAAGAAAAATTTTGTTTTTCATGGCACGGATGCAAGGCTCTCGATCATCACCATCGAAGCCCGAGCCGCTCCCGCATCCGGAAGTGACGCATTTCAGAAGCCCGATTTCCCGACAAACGATCCATCCGGTCTCCGCTTCGCCTCTTCCGTAACCGCTAACAATGAATCGCACGCTCCACGATCTCAGCCTAAATATATAAATAATTACTATCATATTTAAATAAAAAATTTAATAACTTTAAAAAAACTTACAATCTTCCGTGCTCGGCTTTAAACGAAAGCTGTCCGAGCGATGCTTATGATATCCGCTCATCGATCGAGTACCGGCCGCCGAGCATTCCCGCTCCTAGTCCGACTCGGATCGACTAATACACGAGGCCTTTCCGCACCTCGGATCCAACCACCTAGCATCGCATTGTCGCCCTCTTTTTTCCACTTGCTCTTCCATCGACCCACCTGGTCACACATGCGAGCCTTTAGCCTGTCTTCAAATTCTTTGCGAACCATCGATGTAATCATTGAATCCCAGTGATAAGATTGCTACAAAAAAAAAGAGTTATGATGAAAAAAATATAACAATAAAATTTTTGAAATAAATAAAATTTAAAAACTTACGGCAAATGTCTCAAACCACCGATGACAAACATATTTCAGAGTTTGTGTCCAATTAGCATGCGGTTCTTTGAAGTCTCTTTCGAAGATGGATCGCACCTTAGCAGCTACACATCCGTCATCTTTAAACCTGAAATATTTTTTAAAAAAAGAATTAAAAATGAATATAGTTTTAAACAACAGAAAATTAAAAAGTTGAAAAAAATAAAACAAATTATCATAAAGTCCTCGAGGACGGTCGATGAAGTGTGTGGTAGACCATGACCGGACTGATCAAGAAGCCGCTATGACCCGATCATGCTCAGCCATTGTGGGTGGTAGATGGAGGTGGTGTCGGTTGTCGTCGGTGGGTCTGAGGAAATACCGAGGCGGTGAATGATGATGAGAGTCGGGAATATGTGTCCCGCCCATCTGAGAAGTAAAACTCGCCCCAGGAGTAGACGCTGATTCGCCTCGAAAGAAATGAAGATAATCGCTCGAAAATCCGACATCGCAAAAAAAAAAAAATTAAAAAACAAGTAATAAAAATAAAATTACAAATCTAAACTTTTTAATTAGTAAAATTTGTTATTAATTACATTTTCAAATCCTAAAATCTATTTTAAAATTTTAAAAAACAAAAATTGTAAAATTTTTAAATTCATGAAAAAATTCTATTAAAATCCTAAAATCTAAAATCAATTATAATAATTCTCAAATTAATGCACATAATATCATAATTGAAATCTGACATAAAAACTATTGATCATAAATTATTAGTAAATTGAAATCCTAAATTCATAATACTAATTGATATACTTAATTTAAAAACTATTTTAAAATTTAAAAATTCTCAAAATCAAAAATTCTAAACTTTTTAAATTCATGAATATTCAAATCCATGGAAAAAAATAATTTTGAAATTGTAAAATCTAAAAAAATATACAAAAACGTTTTTTCATTCTTACCAAATTATATAAACATTTGTTATATATAGTTTTAATAATATTTATAAAAAAGGTTTTAACTAACATAAAATTAATTAAATCATAAAACCGAAATGACAAAATTTCTAAATTGAAATCCTTAATCTGTAATCGAAATTTATATAATTATATAATCAAAATCTAAATTGAAATCATAAATCCTAAATCTTTCTTAAATCTTTAATTGAAATCGTTTATATAATTTTAATTAGTAATAAATTCTGAAAAAAATCAAATATAATTTTTGAAATTGACAAAACATATAAAATAAATTAATTCTAAAAAATTATATAAAAGTTTGTTATATAGTTTTAATAATATTTATTAAAAAAAGTTTTAACAAACATAAAATTACCTAAATCAAAAAACCTAAATCACTAAATTTCTAAATTGAAATCCTAAATTCTTAATTCTAATTCTAACATCAAAATTCTAAATCCTAAATCCAATATCAAAATTCTAAATCCTAAATCCAATATCAAAATTCTAAATCCTAAATCCAATATCAAAATCCTAAATAAAAACAAAATCCAATTCCTAAATAACAAAAACCTAAATCGCAAAATTGAAAATCACAAAATCTTACCTTATTGTTGATAGAATCTCGCCGGGAAAGCTGGAGTGAAGCGGCGGAGGCGGAGACTGCAGGAGGCGGAGGAGAAGAGATTTGTCAGAGGAGAAGAGATTCTCGGCGGAGAGAGGAGACGCCGGAGGGAAGAGAGACACCGGAGGGAGAGGAGAGAGGAAAGAGAATCGCCGGAAAGATGATCGCCGAGGATCGCCGAGAGAGAAAGGTAAGTTTTTTTTTGATTTTGCGATTCGAGATTCAGGCTGGAGGGAGTGTATTAAAATATACCTCAAGTCCATCGCGACGCCGTCGATAATTAGGTTTTGTTCATCTTGATGGAACTGCGACGGCTCTCTCGCAAATCCTCGCAGATTTAATTCTAAAAATTAAAAATTTTGTAATCGCGAAACAATTTGATATTGCCATGAAACGCGAGGATCCTCGCACTTCCCTCAGCCTCGCAAAATCTTTAAAAAAACTAAAAACAACGATAACAAAAACATTTTTTACGAAGTTTGAGGGATCGCTGGATCCCTCGCAGTTCCTAGCAAAATCTTTTTAAAAAAAGAAAAAACATCGTAATCTATATATTACACATGAAACACCTACAACATACAAACATTTAATCGATTCATTTTCGATACATAGGAGTTTTCACTATCGCCATCGGTTTTTCTCCATCTGCTCCTCGAACTCATCACATTCGGATCGCTTCGCCTCATCCATGATCATCTCTTCTACTTCTCTGCTTGTGGATCAATATGTAAGATATCTTCTGCTGATTCGATTCTACGGAGACTCTGATCTTTCTTGTTGCAAAGCCACATCATCAACTTCTCCGACTATTCGACCTCTCGATTGACTTTTATCACGATAACCACGCTCTCGCCTTTCCCTTATCCGGGATATGGAATGAAACACACTTGTTCGGCTTGACATGCTAAGATGAACGGTTGAAATTTAGGAAATTTTTGTGGCATTGACATCGTTACCCTAACGAAGTTTCAGCGAATGCCTCGACCGACGTTGGATCATACCAATGACATTTGAACAAAATGCATTTCAACCCGATAATTCCGGATATGATACTTCCATAATTTCGCAAAATACCGTAGAAGTCATTTTCACCGCATGTGAATTTCATAATTTGGTTGACCTCATGCTCGATGTGTGAAAAGTATAACCGCGAAGTAAGACAGCGATGATCTTCGCAATGGTTCTTGAACAATCTCTAACAGAGAGGCAAGGATGATTTACATCCATTCATTACCTATACGATGTTTAAGAAATTATGTTATTTAGTTTTGAAAAAAAACTAAATATATATATTTGTAGTTCAAAACTTACATAGTATTTTAACCATCCTGCAAAATCACGTTCTTTGAATGAGACAGTAGGGATTTGATCAATGCAATCAAGCAACCTCTATTATGGCCTCATCTGCATTCTTTTGTTTAGGAAATTCTCCGTTTGGACATGGTAGGACGCTCTTTTACTTTTGGTTTTGCTCATCGTGAATGTAATGCTTGCGCCGACTTAATAGTTAAGCACGTTGTATTTTGTCCGGTGTATTTTGCTACCATCGATGTTGTTCAGTTTTTTTGGCTTTCGAACTTGTGAACCTTGATGTACATGATTCCGTATGATTATCAATGAATTAGTATGTTTGAGTTAAAAAAAATATATATACATATACATCCGCTCAAACCATATTAAGAGATGGTTCGGTTTGGTTTAAACCCGTATGGAGTATAAACAACAAACTTACAAGGTAAAGAAAAAAGAAAGGTACACGTGGCAAACAATCTCACCACTGGTTCGGAGACACAAAAACGTCGATCGTCACAACCTTACTCATCCTCCTCTTCTTCGCGACTTTTAATCGGCAAAAAATATTCTGCTCCTGAGAAACAAACAGATGCTAAAGATGGAAGCTTTGAACTAAATTCGAAAGCTTTGAACTAAATTCGAAAGCTTTGAACTAAATTCGAAAGATTTTATGGGTACTGAGCCGGGTTCGGATCCGGAGTCGAGCTCGAACGGGTGGAGCCGGGCTCGTGGTCTAGTGGTGAAGACTCTGGTTTTAATTGGCGGCGCTCTTCTCATCAAGCGTCTCACTAAATCCACCACTCGTAGGGATCACGCTCGCGTCGTCTCTCGTTCTCTAACCGGAGAGAAGGTTTTACTTTTGCCACACAATCTCAATGCTTACAGACTTTAGGTTTCCTAAACTCTGATATAAATTTCTGATTTTGAGGTTTTTTTGTTTACATTTTTTTGAAGTTTTCGAGGGAGCAAGCGTCAAGGGATCCTGAGAATTACTTCAACATAAGGTTTATGATGTTCTTGATCCCTTAGGTGGAATTCTATTTGGCTTTGTCAAAATTGGGTTAGAAATAGTTTCTTTCCTCTAGAATTTTAACCTTGATGCTGTTTAGAACTTGGTTCTTGAGTTAGTGCTAATGTTTACAAGATTGAAACTGTTGATTTCTGTTTACTAGCTTGTTTCTGGGATCTGAGTTTGAAATAGTTTTGCAGAATGCTGAGTTGTCCTGCTGCTGAAATGGTTGATGGTTCAGAGGTTTTGTATCTCGAACAGGTGATCTCTTACTTCTTTGTTACACTACGCAGATCGATGTACACTCCTGTATAATGTGTCTATCTTCATGTTTAAGCCATTTTTCTCTCTTTCTTTCAGGCATTTTGGCGAACTCCGCAGAAACCTTTTCGTCAAGTATGCATTCATTCCGCACGGACTGTCTCTTGTTTGATTCTGTTACGAAAAATTATTGTATTGCTACAGCCTTATGCATCGTTTTACATTCTTTTTTTTTTGGTTCCAGAGGTTATATATGGTTAAGCCATGTCCAAAAGAGCTGAAATGTGATGTCGAGGTGAGGATATGAGTTGTTGTGATCTTCTTATGTATTCCAATACAATTAGAGTTTTAAGCAGTATTTATTGCCAGGTAAGTTCCTATGCGATTAGAGATGCTGAGGAGTACAAAAATTTCTGTGACCGCCCTAAGGATCAACGCCCCCTTCCTGAAGAAGTTATTGGTGTAAGTCTTAAGGTTTTAGATTGATAGAGGTATGACAAGATCTTTGGTTACTGGAAGTCAAGCTTAGAATGGATCAAACTAACAGGACATCGGGGAGCATTTGACAACTATACATCTCAATTCTTGTGACCGTGGGAAACGCTGCTTGTACGAAGGCTCAACTTCACCCGATGGATTTCCAAATTCATGGGTATTGTTCTTATAATAAAAATCACTATATCTTGGTTTTAAGCTCATCTTCTTTCACACTAAAACACTCTCGCTTCTTTCTCGGATTGCAGAATGGGGCTAGCTATTCTATTTCAGATCTTGCAGTCCTGAAAAACAATGAGATACACCTATGGGATCGCGGCTTTGATGAGAATCGAAACCAGGTTCATTCCATCTTTCTCACTTTTATCATATTGTAGCATCGGAATTTTTCAAGATATTACTTATTACTGACAAATGCTCATAAAACTTCAATCTCATATGAAATGGGTTTTGGTTTGGAACATGGCAGGTTTGGGGGCCAAAGCAAGGTCCATACGAGTTCAAGCCAGCGACATCCTCGAGCGTCAATGAAAACTTGTCTGCTTTGAACATCCTTTATCAATCTTCAATCGATAAACCAATTCAAGGATCCCTCATCTTGCAAGACTAGCCATTTTACCCCTTTACGATTGTCAGTTTCCTCTGTATCACACTTACCATCTTTGTTCATTTTGGCAACTTTCAATACAGTTTTGGTCCATAGAAAGCTGAATACTTTACTTCAGTATAGTGGTCGCAAGTAGAAGATGATGTTAATACAAAACAAAAATATGATTTCAGAAGCAAAAAAATGTAGCTGTCTTGATGATGTTGCATTCATGTGGTGTTGTTGACATAAAAGTAAAGAGCCGCGAGAGCTAAAACCCCAGCCGCAATTGCTATTGGCAAAGCCTTCCTGCATGATTACCATAACATGTATGTATCAAAACCAGAGTGACAAAGATGTGAAATTGATGAGAAAGGAGGATCATTTTACCCTATAGCTTCGTCTCTTTGGAGCTCAGCTTTTCTGGCCTTTCTCACATCCTTATCATTGACATTCTTGCTCACATCCGGCGTGTACGGTCTAAACCGCCGTTTAGGAGCAGCACACACTGCAAACAAAACCTTAAATCCATTGAAACCAAAGACAATTCCAACAAAACTAGTCAAAGCGACAACTTACTTGTCGATTCTTTAAAAATGAATCATGATACCTGGACAGAAATAGTTATCAGGTAACTTATCGAATGGAGTTCTATCATTGTAAATATACCTGCAAAATCAAGAGAAAGAGATAGATAAAATAAGTTTTGTATGTTAGAGACACTGAAGAAGAGAGAATGATTGCAACAGACCCGCAATCACGGCAAATATAGGCTTGCTTGGAGGAGACACGCATGGAGAATCTAGGAGCAGAGGAGGAAGATTTGGAAAGAGGCTTCTTGTTGCCAAGTAGCCTCATCGAGTAATAAGGCAAGAAAGATGATCTGTGGAGGGTTGGAGTCGTCGGAGGTAAGACCACGGAGGATCTTCCGGTGTAAAGAGTCGTCGTCGGAAGCTGCATCGCCATTGAGAAAAGTCAAAAGTGTGGTGGGATTAGAGGAGAAGCGAGAGAGAGAGAGAGAGAGAAGAGGAAAGTGATAAGAAGAGAAGAGTGTAGAAATAGAAGAGTGGGGAAGATGTGTTCCTCACAAGCCCTCTTACTCGCCACGTCAGATTTTATTTTTTTCGCCACGTCAGATTCGTGTTCTTATTGCTTAATTTGATTGATCATTTAGATTTTTGAAAAATGATTGTAGCGAAACGAAATATAAACAAGTATATTATCAAACATCTAAACTAAATTAATGTATTAATATTTATACAAAATATTAAATTTGTATGGTGACATGTACTAACTAACATAAATTATGTAACTAACATCATAACCATCATTTATTATTTTTCGATTTGACTGAATAAACTGTAAAGGCAACCCAAGCAAAAATGAAACAGATATTTGATAAAGGTTTGAGATGTTGATTTTGATGTGTAATTTGGTGGTTTTCAAGTCTGGATTTTGAGAGATGTGGAATTAGTCCTTGGAAATTAGATTCGACTTAATTTTTGCTGGTTTTGTTAATAACTGTATTTTGTTGGAAATTTCTAAATTATTAATCTGGAAAATTCAACAATAAATCAGTTGGAGAATCATCGTCGACCTCTGTAATGGAAGAGAAGAAGAGGGCAAAATATAGTATTCCCTTAATTTGTAAGTAGATAGGAAAATAACATATCAGACAATGAATGCCTCATCCGAAATTGTGGGTTTCCCACAATTCATCTATCTATCAAGTCTTAATCTCCGGAATTCACTCAAACAAAGTTATATTTCCATTGGAAACAAATATCTATTGATTCTAATTTATCAGTTTAAAACTTCAAATATATATATTTTTTTAGCATATATTCACTATCTTTTATTATTTTAAAGGATTTTTAAAGTTTTTGCTACACATATTAAGAATCTATATCAATTTATGTAATTTTTCTAATCTTTTGTTTTGTTACAAAATATTTTCCATATATTTAAAATATCATTTATTATTAATAGAACATGTTTAGAGTTTAACCACCAATTTAAAAACTTTACCTTCTTATTTAAATATTTTGATTAATTGAATAGAACATATAAAAAAAAATTCCTTTTTTTTTTTTTTTTTTCGTTCTAACTTTTCCAGTTTGTTCAATTTTACATTTTTTTTCAAAAACCCTTATACAGCTTTCGGTACTACGAACACGTGGCAGAGGAGGATTGGTGGCGATGGTTAAGGAGCCAACTCGATGTTTGTGATAACATCGTATCTTTCTGTTATTTTTACATATTAGGTTGCATTGTTAGTTTATATATTCCCATCGAACAATTGTAACCCTATTCATTCAAGCAAAAACTCAATTATTCTTCTTAGTCTAAACTCTCTCAAAACTCTCCTTGTCAAGTCTAAGAATCCTTTCTTCCTTCAGGATCTTTGCTTACAAGACTCTTACCTTTGCTTTCATTAGCATTGAGACTCTTTCCTTGGAATTAATCATGGTGGAAACACGTTCACAAGATGCTATCAAGGAAGCGGTTGTTAAGGAAACAGAGGAGCTACTCAATTCTCGAATTGGGAAACTTCAGGAGCTGATGGAGGTGACGATGACCAAGCAAAACGAAAGCTGTATCAGCGTCAAAGTTAAAAACCCTAATTTCCATTTGAAAACAATGACGTCGATATCTGATCTGTCGCAGGATTTGGTAGAGGAGATATTGTCTAGGGTTCCGATGACTTCTCTAGGCGCAACGAGATCCACTTGTAAACTATGGAACACTTTATCCAAAGATCCGAGCTTTACATTGTGGTAAAGCAGCCAAGGAGATTATGGTGATCATGATGTATCATTTTAAGGCTTGTTTAATGAGGGTCAATCTTCATAACCATAAAGACTTGGTAGATCCATTTATCAAGCCAATAGGTAAACTTAAACAAGTCGAAATATGTGAAGTATTTCACTGCAACGGGTTATTATTATGCGTCACTTATGAACATAAGAACTCGAGGCTCGTGGTTTGGAACCCGTATTCGGGTCAAACCAGGTGGATCTTGAGGATTGCCTATTGGTTTGGCCAGTGTGGTTATGAAATCTACGATTTTAAATCTAATACATGCAGGGTTCTTGATATCACTATCAACTGGCATATATATGGTCAGGGTGTGTCCTTGAAGGGAAATAATTATTTTATTACTCAGGAAAGATGGGTACTGGGAGAAGAAAAATTGAAAAATTGCTTACTCTGTTTTGATTTTACAAGAGAGAGATTTTGGGGACTTCCTCTGCCATGTCACTCTCGTTTTGAAGATACTGTAATTCTATCCGTTGTTAGTGAAGAGAAGCTTGCAGTGTTATCTAGGAGGTGTGATTCATTGGAGATGGAGATATGGATTACAAATAAGATTGAGCCCAATGCAGTGTCGTGGATAAGGTACCTTCTTACAGATTTCTGTATTTACATGGACGTTTCTTCGTCGACGAGAAGAAGAAAGTAGCAGTGATATTTAAGAAGTGTGATATATATGAGATGAAAATATGGATTACAACTAAGATTGAGTCCAATATAGTGTCGTGGAACAACTTCTTAAAAGTTGATATGAGACCATTGACTGAAAGATTTTGGTTTCCATATGGGAGTTTCTTAGTCGACGAGAAGAAGAAAGTAGCAATGATTTGTGATAATAGACGTAAAAACGTGCAACAACTACAAATCTTACATGGTTGGAGAGAATGGATACTACAGAGAAGTGGATCTTAGAGAATCCAAAAGTTGGATACTTATGTGCTCTTATGTTCCAAGTTCGGTGTAAATCCAGTAAGTTTCCAGTACTTGCAAGAGGCAAAAGAAAACGAGGAGATTGTTAGTCTATTATTATATAGTTTACAATAATACCTTTTCATTCATATATATATATATATATATATATATTTCTTCCCTAAGTGTTCTCATGTCTTTTTGAACAAGACTGGTCAATCAGTTTTTGCTGATGGGAAACTAAACTTTAATATATGTGGATCAATAAACTTTCTGGGTTTTTCATGGTTCTTGAACGGAATCTTTGTATTTGTGATCTTGAGAATTACATCCATCTTGATGGTCATGTTCCCTATTTTATATATATATATATATATATATATGTTAAATTAATTAATCAACAAAAGAAATAATTACAAATAATGGGTTTATAATGGAACCAATTTAAAAGACAAATACAAATGGGAGAGAAGGTTTTGTGGTTCCCTGCAAAGGTCAAAACAGAGAAGTCCTAGAGAAGATAAAGTTCGTGTGGAGCACCAACGCTGCATCAAGTCACCTAGCTTGGAGCCGGGAGGATGATGAAGAGATGCGAGAACGAATTGTTTTTCAATGATACGGGAGAGATGGAGAGCCGAGTGATGGCATGTAGATACTCTCGCTCATTTCGTTCTCTCCAAATATGATAAATCATAGTTGAAAATAGAGATCGAGGAGGGTATAGTCCGGTGATGTTGTACCTTCTACCGTGCAAGGATCAAAGTGTTTCATCGGAGTCTGGTGTAGCGCGGGATGGGAGAAGTGAATAACTGATTGCCATCCGAGCAGTCTTCATGATCATGTTCTCTTTGTGATTCTGTATCACATGTCAAAGCCAAAACTCTCTGAAATCTGGCTTTTAATGTTGTTTAAATATCAAGAATAAATTTGAGACTTTTCATCAATGTGTCTTCTTCATATTGCATGTGAATAAAGAATCAGCTTTTGCATATTATTATGAAGTTGAATATTTCTCAACTTTTATAGAATTACAACAAATTTTTATATTAGAGTTTTGTTTTGGAGAAGGAACTGAGTTTTGGCAAGAAGATGTTGATCAACGGATTAGACTTTAGAGTATTCTTGCAAATACGAGTAAAGTTTTAACATTACTATCGTATAAAGGAACACACCATGGATATAATAAGACATAGTTGAATAAGGATAACAATCCGACCTTAGCTCAGTTGGTAGAGCGGAAGACTGTAGTTGTTTACAACAGATAATCTTTAGGTCGCTGGTTCGATTCCGGCAGGTCGGATATTTTTTCCCAATTCTAACAGTTTTCATCTTTATTCTTTTTACCCTCCGATCCGCAACCCATGGCTGTCACCTGAGTAGGACAAAATGGTAAATCACCAAATTAACTACATTTTTAATATAAGTCCCTAAAACTTTCAGAACTTTCTCAATAGTAAAACCAAATCGAAGATTTTCAAAGTTATTTCACAATGTATCTGATAACACAGCTTCATGCTTTCAGACAATACACCATCAAAACTGAAGCTCCACTGGACTAAAACTCAGTTTAATAGTTCCTGTAATATCCGGGTTTCTCGATCGTTCCCTTTGCGAGTTTGCGAACAAAGAATGCAGATAAATAGCTTTTGTAGCCTTATCTCTTTTTTACCAATAATCTCTGCAAGAACACAACCCATCTTCAAACCTATGAAACCGTATCCGATCCCGCATTATAATCACTCTATTCAATAATTTAGATACTGCTTTTATCCAGTTGTGGCAATCACTGCACATCCGTATATTCTTCTGAATTCTAATTTCCGATCCTGGACTACTCTTCAAGATCACATACGCCAATGCAAGCTTTTCGCTGTGATAATTCAAGTTCTCTTCTTTCTCTTCTTCAGAAACATCCATCAACACCAAATCCGTGTCAGGCACAAATCCTTCAGACTTAGTTTTCTGTATCAAACCTTCTAATACTTTGTATATAGCCTTTGTTTCTATATGAGATGTATCTCCTGCCTTAAACCGATGAATCACCCCTCCAAATTCCACCCAACTTTTTCCTTTCGCTTTACGGATTCCTTCCTTATTCATCAACTCTCTGATCTTCTGAGCGCTCTCCCATTTCTTCGTGGAGCTATAGATGTTTGAAAGCAACACATAGTCTCCGCTCTTTGCCTTTGAAAGATTCTGTATCGCGATTTCTCCTAGCTCGGGATTCTTATAAGTTCTAGAGGAACTAAGAAATGACCTCCATATCACCACATCTGGCTCGATCGGCATTGATTCTATCAACTCATACGCTTCTTTTACCCGTCCTGCTCGGCCTAGCAGATCAACCATAGCTCCGTAGTGCTCTAACTTTGGCTGTATTGAAAACCGCTGACTCATTAGACCAAAGTACTCTTTCCCTTCTTCAAGCAAACCGCAATGGCTACATGCAGTTAAAAGCCCAAGAAATGTTATTGAATCTGGTGAAACATGTTCCGCTTCCATCTCTGAAAACACTCTGATTGCTTCCGTGGCTACCCCATGAGTAGCAAAGCCCGTGATCATCGCGTTCCAAATCGACACATTGTTCCGTTTAACACTATAGAAAACCTCCCTCGAAGTTTCTATATCTCCGCACTTTGCGTACACGCCGACAAGTGCAGAAGACAATATTGCATTAAGCTCAATCCCGGCATCAATCATCAGAGAATGCACCCACTTCGCATGGTGTAGATCTCCAAGACGGGCACAAGCTGCTAAAGCAGAAGCGAAACTAAACTTATTCGGTTTAATATCCGAAAAACTAAGCATATCCTTAAGAGTTTTCAAAGCTTCTTCGTACTGGACATTTCTGACATAACCACCAATCATCAAGTTCCAGGAGATCACATTCTGATCACTCGCGTTACGAAGAACCTTCTTGGCCAAACCGTACTCACCAGTTTTCATAAGACTCTCAATGATTAGGTTTGTGTTAGAGACACCAGGAGACAAAGAGACGAACCAAAGAAGAAGTCGGCGAGCAAAATATGAAAGGTTGCAGCGTCTGTAAGCTGCAACCATGGAGACAAGAAGAGATGGATATGTTCCATATCCAAGTTTAAAGATCTGAGCATGTGCTTGAAGAACACATTTAGAATTTGAAGGAGCTTTGCATGATTGAAGAACTTGTTTCAACGTCCGATGATCTACAAGAACGCATGAAACTTTATAGAGTGAATTGTAGCACAATTGGCATTGACAAATCGAATTATCAAATCGTAGTCACCAAATATGAATCAACATAAGCCACGAGCCCCAAATTTCAAAGAACGGATGCGAAAGAAAGAAACTTTATACAAGAATCAACCGAGAAAGCTAAACAAACCCCAGAACACTGGAGATTGACGACATTCAGATAAACCCAGACCAGGAAAGTAAAACCCTAAGTAACACCAGACATGGGATTCTCCGAAATGTCTGATCCGGATCAAAAGAAGAAGCTTTTACCGGTGAGATTTGAAGCGGAAGATGAGGAGAGAGAGGTGACGCAGAATCTTCTGATTCCGGTGATATTAATGGAGATTCTCTGCATCTCTCTTAAACCCTTTCGCTCTCACGTGGAGAGCTAAACTGTCAAATTAGAGCGAGCTTCATCTTCTATGTTTGAAGGTTTCATCTTCAATGTTTTCGCCGAAAGGTTAAGAGTTTTTATTACGCTTTTTTTGTTCTTTCTTTCTGACGTTAATTTTCTCAGAGAATAAGTATATACTTGGGGTAAATCAATACTTGTGAAACCACGATTACTAGAGGTGATGATGATTCACAAAGCCAATTCAAGGTAAAGCAACACTAGTGTTTGTATAAACGAATCATTTATAAAATTGAATGTAAGAGGGAGATAAGGCAACCTTTCATTCAATCTACATGTAAATGATGATTATGCCTAAAACTAAGAATTGGTATGATGACTGATAAAATATTACGCCACCTGAACCTGTATACGCAGATAATAAGAAATGAGGAACAAAGACATATTAGAGCTCAAAAGTTTCATGAGATCTTGTGCAGACCAATGTTGAGATCAGAAGATATTGAGATGAGAAGTGGTTGAGAGTAATGCCATTCCGCTTTAAACACCCGTTTCTGATGCGCTTTTATTGATTGTGTCGGCTTACGAGCATTGTACCTACCACAAGTGAAACAACAATACAATCACAATCAAATGTTCACTTCTTACATCGTGTGTAAACAGAGAGCCATTGATGTTGTGAAGAATTACCTGATGTCAAAAATATGGATGACTGGGTCGACTGAGCCAGAGGTTATGTATAAACCATCAGGAGACCAAGACTGGTTTATTAAAGCTGATTGTGATTCACTACTGTCTTGCTTCCACCCAAACGAATGGAGTTCGGTTTTCCTTAATCTGATATCAAACAGTCGAAGCTGTTTCTCAGGTTCCCTGACATTACAATGTCGAGATTCTTTTAGTGAAATCGCCAGCAAAAATGGAAACAAAATTATTTGATAAGTTCTTCTTACCCGGATTGAACCATAAATAGATTGAAGTCACAAGGATTAGCGAGAACGCTCATGCATTTATAGTCTATTTGATGCTTGTAGTCTGCTCTACCAACTTGAACATCAAACCCATATATTCTCTTGTCCGCGCCAACTGATAAAACAACATTCTTGTTCCTCATCCCATCCACTCCCATTACAGCAGCTGAATGTAGATTCCTGTGTAAAGTTTTCGACTTCCATTTGTTTTCTTCATCATCACTCTCGTTCCATAGAACAACAGCGTGATCACTTCCCCCGGTGACAAAGCATGAATTTTCCCAAGGCATGAACTTTATGTTGTTGATAATCCCTTTTACGTGAGGTTTATTCTCCAGGAAAGTAACCTTCACCAACACAAAAAAAAAGTACCTAGTTTGAGATACTTTCCAAAAGCAAAATACTAGTGTGTTGTGTTGTCTTTGTCTTTGTTATCAGCAACTTTGTGAAGTTTTGAATAATAAATGTGGTGCAGTAACATTTACCCGCCGTGTCTTGTTCAGATTTAGGATCGATATCTGAGAATCGCCATCGTCTGCTGTGTATACAGAGAAAAGGGTGTTCCCAGATGGGTGCCAGACCATATCCTCTGCCCATCTCCTTTGTTTTCGAGACATACAGTCAGTGGTACTAAGCAATGATGCAGCCAATCTGCAATTAAATGGACCACAAAACAATAGAAGATATCAAAACAGATATATTCCCTACATGGAAAGACACAAGCTCTCAATCAGGTTTACATAGTTTCTTCCTAATTTGGATGGAACATATAAATTTGAATCTCTATCTAGATTGAGCTGGGGATCTATAATACATTGGCACATATGCTACATGCGTTCTGTTAACTAAATATACTAACCCTTCTAACAAACTTATTCCATTTGTTTAATCCTTCTGTTTAGTATAGAAACAATATATATAACAAAAAGAACACCCAACTATAAACAAAAGCAGTTGGGTATATATGCAATGATACTAAGCCGTTTGTTTTTCTTCTTTCCATTTAAGTTTAAGCAAGGGGCAGGGTTTGACTTTCTGATGTCAATACATATAATTCTATCCAAATCTGAGGCTATAAAACTAAAAGATCAATCCTTAATACAAATAGCTACAAGTCATCATTTTTATCACGTACTGTGAGCTTCCTCGTACTAAATCTCACATCCAATAAGAGGCTAGTCCCAAACGGATATCAATGGAAGAGTTTCCCAATACAATACACTGACACAAGAGAACAAAGTGGGAGAAACACTCACCTTCCAGGCTGCAGCTGCCATAAACTGACCATGCCATCCAGAGAACTTAATGATACAAGAAAACATAAAGACAGATTAGATTACAGAACCCATGTTAAACCCAACAGCAGACCAATGAGTCCTGTAGTCTTGTACCTTGTTGCAAACAGCTGCTCATTTACAGGACACAGAATCAAGCTTCTTAATTTCCTCTTGTGCTGACTAGAGATTTGATTGCTGGTATGACACTTGATTGTAGTTGGTGAAGAGTTTCTAGCTATCAACCGAATCAATTCTTTGTGCTCCTTTTGCTCTACAATAACGAGGACACAACAAAACCAGTCAAGCCTAAAAGAAGTCTCAAACATATACAAGAAAACTAATGTTTAATAGGGGCTTACCAAATTTTCTCTTCGTCCCTCTATCTTGAACATTAGGACTATCACGAGATGGTTCAGATTTTTGCTTCACAACAACAGTCTTGACCTTGGAGATACTGCTACTACTACTTCTAGGATGATCAGAGCTATCACAGGGCCTTAAAGCCTTGCTAGGTGATGGAGATGCATAGTCTTCACTCACATTCCTTAAAGTCTTCAGTGGTTTATTATCTTTCTTAGCACTAATAGATGGAACTGAAACTCCACGAAGTTGGGCTAACTTAGCTTTTGAATTCTGCAAACTTCTTTCTGCTTCAATGAGCTGAAGAAACCCACCAATCAATCAAATCATTCACTCTGAATAATCCAGAAAAGCAAAATAGAAACGAAAAAATGTAAACTTTGAGGAGAGACCTTGGTTTGGTAATTAGATATGTGATGGTTGAGACGCTCAATCTCATTAGAACGATGCTCTACTAAAGCGACAAGGACTTCTTCTTGCTCTTCTCTGCAAGAGACATTAGCTTCTTCGTCTTCTTCTGCTTCTTCTTTGAGTTTGGGCTTCTTAGGGTTCGCGGGAAGCTCGCTCATTTCTGATTCCAAAACTTGTGGGCAGATTGGTTCTTGTGTCAACGAGAAAATGGGATCTGATCTTCTCTCTGTCTGATTTCGGCAAAATTATGTTTTTTCAGACTCTCACGTGGAGATTAGGTTAACGTTAAAAATATGATTAGATTAAAATATGGGTATTTTTAGTCATTTTCTTATTAAAAACATTTAGATGGAGATAAATATTTACAAAAACTAAACAAACAAACAAAAATTCATTGGGATGAATTATCTAAATGAAAACTCAAATGGACAAACAAAGAACATTTAAATGGACTATTCAAATGGAGTATTTGGATGAACTATTTGGATGGAAATGCTAGATGGAGAAACAAACAGGGCCATAATCGATGAAGAGAAAATAAGAAAAGAAATAACAAAATAGGAATTAAGGGAATGTTATATTTGACATGGTATTAGAGCTTAGGATTTTTATGGATTGAAGTAAAAGAATCCCTGTAATGTGCGTAGAAAGTAACAAAGATTCAATCGAAGAATCCACCGAGAATTCAGAAATTGGAGAAAAACAGATCAGATGATGAAATGAGAGTAGAAATTCACCTTCAAGATCTTGTAATTCTATGAGATTTGATCGTAAATGTCAGAGAATTGAGAGAAACAGAGAGAATTCTTATGAAATGAATTAATTAATAAAGATGATGTTTTGAGAATACAAATACTGAAGCAGAATAGGGTTGAGTCACAAACCGTTTACAGGAGCATATAAACATAGCATAAAAATAGGGAATAAGCATAGTGGTGATCGTGGGTGTTGACTAACAATCCCGCTGTGATAATTTTGTGATCTCAATGATCATGGGTGGTGACGACGTCGAAGATGGTGGTGACGGAGACAATCCAAATGATGGCATGAAAAAAAGCGTACTTTGATATCTACGTGATTGTTTAATACTCTCTCTCTTTCACAATATAAGAGTTTTAACCTTTTTTACAATATTTAAAAAATCAAAAAAAAATATTCATTTTAATCTTAACTATGTCTTTTCATTAAAATAAAAACATAAACTAATAAATTTAAATGTTTTTTGACAAAGGGTAAAATAAACATAAAATAACAATTTATGTACTGATAGATAAATGTGAAACTCTTATATTTTGAAATAATTTTTTTTTGCTAAAACATCTTAAATTATGAAACAGAGGGAGTAATTCTTTTAATCTAAGTTAACGTTTTGGTTTTATTATTTGGTTATGGTTTGGTTTAGCACAAGAATTAGTGGCAGGTCTTTGAGGAATTATTAAGTTTTAAGGGTTCGGGTTTTCATGGGATTTATTCTTGAATTTAGAATATCTCTTTGGAGTTGCAGAATTTGCGCCCAAGGGATGTTGTTATTCCCTTTTATCAAGATCGAAGACGAGCTGAAGTTCCATCTTTATTTTCAAGTTTAAAGTTTATACTCGAAGGAGTCTGTAGACTTGTTATGTCCGTCCTCGATATAATGTCCAGGATATAGGTGTTCCGCTTTGTGATTGCATTTGCGTTTCGCGTCTCAACTTCGTCGTGCGGGGGAGTATTGGAGATAACTTGGGAAGCAAGATGTGTATCTTGCGGACCAAGTACGTTGGGCTATGAAAGCCCGTCTATGAAGTGAAGCATATGAACCCGAAAAAAGAATTCTCTACCTCTCGATATATTGTTTACATTAAGTAGGTGTTAGCATTATGTTAATGTTGTCATTATATTATAATCTTATATTCTCATATAAAATACAACTCAATAAACTATTTCTAGTCTATAATATTTGACAACAAATGTTATTCTAGTTTCACTCTCCACACTATTTTCGGAAGGAAGTGAATGGCGACTATTTGTTTCAATCTACACGTATTCAATTTACAAATTATGATAAAAATAAATGATGGGAAAAACTCAATATGAAAAATTGTAATTCTTTTATGCATTCCAATGTATAAAGACTCACCACTAGGTTCACTCGAATAAAGGACAAGGAGAAAAAACTGAAAAGAATGATCAACATGACGAACAATCACGAAACATAAGATTAAATTCTATAGTTTACTGTTCAAAGTAAACATAAAATATATGATTATTTTGTAAAGATCTAATAATTTCACATTACTATATATTACTTTGTGAGTAAACAAAATTTTCACAATCATATTGCAAAAGAAACCACAATATGTGGTTCATAACAAGAATTTTCTTAGTTTTATCTAACTTTATTATGTATCTTAGGGCCAGAATCGGTCCTGTCTTTTTTTTGGGACCAATTTGATTCTAAAGGTTCCATAACATAATTTAGGATTTAAGAGGGACAAAGAATATCGTATGGTTTACATTCAGTTTCGGTTAAATCTATTTTTTAACTAAATTAATATTTGGTTTAATTTCGGATCATTTATTTAAAGTTTGGATCGGCTTGATTCATCTAAATTGAAAAGAGGTTATGGTTCAACCTTATAATAAAAATCTAATTCGACATGTTAAACAATAATGCCTATAACTTACACAAACAGCGTATAACTTAACGGCTTAACCACAAACCCAAAAAGAAAAGATAAAGCTCTCACTTGTCTGTCTACAGATCTGACCAAAGTGGTAAGTGAGTTTCTTCTTCTTCTTCGTCTTCTTTCACTCGGTCATCATTGTCGAAGGAATGACTTTCTGTATGATACTCTTAAGCGCAGGTGCGCTAACTAAACACTTGTTATCCTCAAAGCATGACTTACCTTGTTCTGCTGCTTTGCAAAGTTGTGGATCCAAAGGAACTTTCCCAAGAAACGGTACTCCCATTTCCTGACACATTCTCTCTGCACCGCCTCCACTGCTGTCAAACACTTCGCTGCAAACCACGATGTCGAGAAGCTCTGGTGCGTTTTCTCTTAAGCAAGAGATTACATCTTCGGTCACGTTAATGGAGGAGCCGGTCTCTGTCACCAGCTTCATGAACTTGACATCCTTCAACGGTTGAGATAAACCACTCATGTTCTCTTACTCTGCACTCAGCTCACACATCAATCAAGGAGACTTCCTGCGGTGTCGTGACAATGATAGCACCGTCGATCCTCGTGGGTAGAAGGTACTGGACGATAGAGATGTGTTCATCTGAAGTTCCTGGTGGGGCATCAACCACGAGGTAATCAATCTCTCCCCAATACACGTCTTTTAAGAACTGTTTGATGAGCCCATTCTTGCGTGGACCTCTCCAGATCACAGCATCATCAGAGTTGGGGAGCATGAAACCTATCGACATGACACCAAGGTTGTCTTCCACATAAACCGGGGACCATCCAAGGTTACTCTGGTGAATCTCTTGCCCTTCAAGGCCTAACATTTTTGGGATGCTTGGACCACATATATCAATGTCCATCAGGCCTACTTGATGGTCCATGCCCGCCAGGGCAAACGAGAGCTGAGCTGAGAAAGTGCTCTTACCAACTCCGCCTTTGCCAGACAAAACCAGAATCTTGTGCTTAACAGTACTCATTCTCTCTGCTATGGCAACCAAATCTACAGAAAACAAAAAACGTCAGCCTAAATATCCCCGCATAACTTCAACTAGTAACCAAGTGAGTCTGCAACTCAAACACATACAGATATGGAGCTCAAATCAACATTAGCATTATAAAAAATAAATGTTCTGATCATCACATGGTGTTACTCTCAACAGAACAATGTGGAGCTAGTAAAAGGAAGCCACAACTCCAAACAGAGCTATTCTACAGTTCCAAATCCTATATACAAATCTATTATAACCCTTCCAAACAACAAACAGATTCAGAAGCAATCGAACATGTATGATGTAAGATACAAGCTCATACAAACACATCGACACAAAACCCATCTCATTTTGGCAAAGCATAAACTAGAAGAATCTTCAAAACCAGAAATTTCAACAACAACAAAACCAACTTGTGAGATGTAATCCTAAGTATGAATCGAAAGCAGAGATATTCAAGTGAAATCGAACCTGGGTCAGGTCCCTTAGGAGCAGTGGCACAAGCTTCCTGATTAGGGCAACCTGCGCAAGAATCTGACTTTCCAGCAGTTTCCGATTGAGGACCTGGACAATCTATTCACCAACAACCAACGAACAAAACCCAATTAGGTTAAACCCAGAAAGAAGAGCGCTTGCAGCTACAAGAAGATTGAAAAAAGATTGATTTTGCTTACGCTCGTTGGCGTTCTCCGGAATATCTCCGTTCTCCATGTCGTCGACTTGTGATTTCTGAATTGGTTCCTCGAAGGGAATTTTTCGTTTATATGTGAAACTCTCTGCTTACACAGACGAAGACGCTGATCGATTTGGTTGGTAGAATGATCTACACAAAGCCCATTGGACCCTATGGGCCTTATGAGCAATTCATATATTTAGAAAATGTCAGAATACTTACATCAAAGTCTATTATTTAAAAACGTAGCATCATTTACACAAAATGACAAATTATATACAGCCTAAAATATATCTCTTTTTATGATTTTGAATGCGTTCAACTAAATTCGAGAAAGTGAAAATAGTGAATGTTTTTTGTCATTTTTTTTATCATTAATTTTGTTTTCTTCTCAATTTAATAAAATGATATATACAAAGCTTCATTGACCCCATGCTTCTTAAGCACAATTTAAAATGTCAGAAAACTCACATATCATCAAAGTCGATTATTTAAAAACGTTGCAACATTTACACAAAAAGACAAACTATATACAGCCCAAAATGCAACCCTTCTCATGATTTTGAATGCGTTCAACTAAATTCGTGAAAGTGAAGATAGTGAATGCTTTTTGTCATTTTTTTCGTCATTAATTTTGCTTTCTTCTCAATTTAATAAAATGATATATACAAAGTTCATTGGACCCCCATGGACCTTATGACCAATTTTGAGAAAATGTCACAAAACTCACATATCATCAAAGTCGATTATTTAAAAATGTTGCAGCATTTACACAAAATGACAAACTATATACAGCCCAAAATGCACCTCTTTTTATCATTTTGAATGCGTTCAACTAAATTCGTGAAAGTGAAGATAGTGAATGTTTTTTTGTCATTTTTTTCGTCATTAATTTTTTTTCTTCTCAATTTAATAAAATAATATATACAAAGTTCATTGGACCCCCATGGGCCTTAAGACCAATTTTGAGAAAATGTCAGAAAACTCACATATCATCAAAGTCGATTATTTAAAAACGTTGCAACATTTACACAAAAAGACAAACTATATACAGCCCAAAATGCATCTCTTCTCATGATTTCAGTTGCTCAACTGAATGCTGCTCAACTAAATTCGAAAAAGATAAATAAGTTTTTTGTCATTTTTTTCGTCATTATATTGTTTTCTTCTCAATCTAATAAAATGATATATACAAAGTTCATTGGACCCCGATGGACTTTATGACCAATTTTGAGAAAATGTCACAAAACTCACATATCATCAAAGTCGATTATTTAAAAACGTTGCAGCATTTACACAAAATGACAAAATATATACAGCCCAAAATGCACCTCTTCTAATGATTTTGAATGCGTTCAACTAAATTCGTGAAAGTGAAGATAGTGAATGTTTTTTGTCATTTTTTTCGTCATTAATTTTTTTTTTCTTCTCAATTTAATAAAATGATATATACAAAGCTCATTGGACCCCATGGGCCTTATGACCAATTTTGAGAAAATGTCACAAAACTAACATATCATCAAAGTCGATTATTTAAAAATGTTGCAGCATTTACACAAAATGACAAACTATATATAGCCAAAAATGCACCATTTCTCATGATATTGAATGCGTTCAACTAAATTCGTGAAAGTGAAGATAGTGAATGTTTTTTGTCATTTTTTTCGTCATTAATTTTTTTTTCTTCTAAATTTAATAAAATAATATATACAAAGTTCATTGGACCCCCATGGGCCTTAAGACCAATTTTGAGAAAATGTCAGAAAACTCACATATCATCAAAGTCGATTATTTAAAAACGTTGCAACATTTACACAAAAAGACAAACTATATACAGCCCAAAATGCATCCCTTCTCATGATTTTGAATGCGTTCAACTAAATTCGTGAAAGTGAAGATAGTGAATGCTTTTTGTCATTTTTTTCGTCATTATATTGTTTTCTTCTCAATCTAATAAAATGATATATACAAAGTTCATTGGACCCTGATGGACTTTATGACCAATTTTGAGAAAATGTCACAAAACTCACATATCATCAAAGTCGATTATTTAAAAACGTGCAGCATTTACACAAAATGACAAACTATATACAGCCCAAAATGCACCTCTTCTAATGATTTTGAATGCGTTCAACTAAATTCGTGAAAGTGAAGATAGTGAATGTTTTTTGTCATTTTTTTCGTCATTAATTTTTTTTTCTTCTCAATTTAATAAAATGATATATACAAAGCTCATTGGACCGCATGAGCCTTATGACCAATTTTGAGAAAATGTCACAAAACTAACATATCATCAAAGTCAATTATTTTAAAATGTTGCAGCATTTACACAAAATGACAAACTATATACAGCCAAAAATGCACCATTTCTCATGATTTTGAATGCGTTCAACTAAATTCTTGAAAGTGAAGATAGTGAATGCTTTTTATCATTTTTTCGTCATTATATTGTTTTCTTCTCAATTTATAAAATGATATATACAAATCACATTGGACCCCCATAGGCTTTATGACCAATTTTGAGAAAATGTCACAAAACTCACATATCATCAAAGTCGATTATTTAAAAACGTTGCAGCATTTACACAAAAAGAACAAATATATACAGCCCAAAATGCATCCCTTCTCATGATTTTGAATGCGTTCAACTCAATTCGTGAAAGTGAAGATAATGAATGCTTTTTGTCATTTTTTTTGTCATTAATTTTGCTTCTCAATTTTAAAAAATGATATATCAAAAGTCCATTGGATCCCATGGACCTTATGACCAATTTTGAGAAAATGTCACAAAACTCACATATCATCAAAGTCGATTATTTAAAAACGTTGCAGCATTTACACAAAATGACAAATTATATAAAGCCCAAAATGAACCTTTTCTTATGATTTTGAATGCGTTCAACTAAATTCCGTGAAGATAGGAATTTTCATTTTTTCGCCATTTTGTTTTCTTCTCAATTTAATAAAATGATTTATACAAAGCTCATTGGACCGCATGGGCCTTATGACCAATTTTGAGAAAATGTCACAAAACTAACATATCATCAAAGTCGATTATTTAAAAATGTTACAGCATTTACACAAATTGACAAACTATATATAGCTAAAAATGCAACTATTATCATGATTTTGAATGCGTTCAAATATATTCGTGAAAGTGAAGATAATGAATGTTTTTTGTCATTTTTTTCGTCATTAATTTTGCTTCTCAATTTTAAAAAATGATATATAAAAAGTCCATTGGATCCCATGGACCTTATGACCAATTTTGAGAAAATGTCACAAAACTCACATATCATCAAAGTCGATTATTTAAAAACGTTGCAGCATTTACACAAAAAGAACAACTATATACATCCCAAAATGCATCCTTTCTCATGATTTTGAATGCGTTCAACTAAATTCGTGAAAGTGAAGATAGTGAATGCTTTTTATCATTTTTGTCGTCATTAATTTTGCTTTCTTCTCAATTTTAAAAATGATATATAAAAAGTCCATTGGACCCCATGGACCTTATGACCAATTTTGAGAAAATGTCACAAAACTCACATATCATCAAAGTCGATTATTTAAAAACGTTGCAGCATTTACACAAAATGACAAACTATATACAACCCAAAATGCACCTCTTCTAATGATTTTGAATGCGTTCAACTAAATTCGTGAAAGTGAAGATAGTGAATGTTTTTTGTCATTTTTTTCGTCATTAATTTTTTTTTCTTCTCAATTTAATAAAATGATATATACAAAGCTCATTGGACCCCATGGGCCTTATGACCAATTTTGAGAAAATGTCACAAAACTAACATATCATCAAAGTCGATTATTTTAAAATGTTGCAGCATTTACGAAAAATAACAAACTATATACAGCCAMAAATGCAYCCTTTCTCATGATTTTGAATGCGTTCAACTAAATTCGTGAAAGTGAAGATAGTGAATGCTTTTTATCATTTTTTCGTCATTATATTGTTTTCTTCTCAATTTATAAAATGATATATACAAATCACATTGGACCCCCATAGGCCTTATGACCAATTTTGAGAAAATGTCACAAAACTCACATATCATCAAAGTCGATTATTTAAAAACGTTGCAGCATTTACACAAAAAGAACAACTATATACAGYMCAAAATGCATCCCTTCTCATGATTTTGAATGCGTTCAACTAAATTCGTGAAAGTGAAGATAGTGAATGCTTTTTGTCATTTTTTTCTTCATTAATTTTGCTTTCTTCTCAATTTTAAAAATGATAWATAAAAAGTCCATTGGACCCCATGGACCTTATGACCAATTTTGAGAAAATGTCACAAAACTCACATATCATCAAAGTCGATTATTTAAAAACGTTRCAGCATTTACACAAAATGACAAACTATATAAAGCCCAAAATGCACCTCTTCTTATGATTTTGAATGCGTTCAACTAAATTCATGAAAGTGAAGATAGTGAATGCTTTTTGTCATTTTTTTCGTCCTTAATTTTGTTTTCTTGTCAATATAATAAAATGATTTATACAAAGCTCATTGGACCGCATGGGCCTTATGACCAATTTTGAGAAAATGTCACAAAACTAACATATCATCAAAGTCGATTATTTTAAAATGTTGCAGCATTTRCACAAAATKACAAACTATATACAGCCAAAAATGCATCCTTTCTCATGATTTGAACGCTGCTCAACTAAATTCGGAAAAAGATAATGAATTTTTATCAGTTTTTCGTCATTATATCTTTTCTCAATTTATAAATGATATATACAAATCACATCGACCCCATAGCCTTATGACCTTCAGAAAATGTCACAAAACTCACATATCATCAATGTCGATTATTTAAAAACGCGCAAAGATTTACACAAAAAGAACAACTATATATACCCAAAATGCATCCCTTCTCATGATTTTGAATGCGTTCAACTAAATTCGAAAGTGAAGATAGTGAATGCTTTTTGTCATTTTTTCTTCATTAATTTTGCTTTCCTCAATTTTAAAAATGATATATAAAAAGTCCATCGACCCCATGACCTTATGACCAATTTGAAAAATGTCACAAAACTCACATATCATCAAAGTCGATTATTTAAAAACGCAGCATTTACAAAATGACAAACTATATACCTAAAATGCACCTCTTCTTATGATTTTGAACGCTGCTCAACTAAATTCATGAAAAAGATAATAATTTTTTGTCATTTTTTCATCATTAATTTTCTTCTCAATTTAATAAAATAATTTATACAAAGCTCATTATCGCATGCATTTTTGACCAAGAAAATTTCACAAAACTAACATATCATCAAAGTCGATTATTTTAAAATGTCAAAGATTTGACAAAATGACAAACTATATACCAAAATGCATCCTTTCTGATTTTGAACGCTGCTCAACTAAATTCGAAAAAGATAGGAATGCTTTTATCATTTTTTCGTCATTATATTTTTTTTTTCAATTTATAAAATGATATATACAAATCAAATTGGACCATTGCCTTTGACCATAAAAATGTCACAAAGTCGATTATTTAAAAACATTGCAGCATTTACACAAAAAGAACAACTATATACAAACCAAAATGCATCATTTCTCATGATTTTGAATGCGTTCAACTAAATTCATGAAAGTAGAAGTAATTTTTTGTCATTTTTTCGCTATTAGCTTTTCTCAATTTTAAAAATGATATATAAAAAGTCCATTGGACCCCATGGACCTTATGACCAATTTTGAGAAAATGTCACAAAACTCACATATCATCAAAGTCGATTATTTAAAAACGATGTAGCATTTACACAAAATGACAAATTATATACAGCCCAAAATGCACCTCTTCTAATGATTTTGAATGCGTTCAACTAAATTCATGAAAGTGAAGATAGTGAATGCTTTTTGTCATTAATTTTTCTTTCTTTTCAATTTAATAAAATGATATATACAAATCTCATTGGACCCCCATGGGCCTTATGACCAATTTTAAGAAAATGTCACAAAACTCACATATCCTCAAAGTCGATTATTTAAAAATGTTACAGCATTTACACAAAATGACAAACTATATATAGCTAAAAATGCAACTATTCTCATGATTTTGAATGCGTTCAACTATATTCGTGAAAGTGAAGATAATGAATCTTTTTTGTCATTTTTTTCGTCATTAATTTTGCTTCTCAATTTTAAAAAATGATATATAAAAAGTCCATTGGATCCCATGGACCTTATGACCAATTTTGAGAAAATGTCACAAAACTCACATATCATCAAAGTCGATTATTTAAAAACGTTGCAGCATTTACATAAAAAGACAAACTATATACAACCCAAAATGCATCCCTTCTCATGATTTTGAATGCGTTCAACTAAATTCATGAAAGTGAAGATAGTGAATGCTTTTTGTCATTAATTTTTCTTTCTTTTCAATTTAATAAAATGATATATACAAATCTCATTGGACCCCCATGGGCCTTATGACCAATTTTAAGAAAATGTCACAAAACTCACATATCCTCAAAGTCGATTATTTAAAAATGTTACAGCATTTACACAAAATGACAAACTATATATAGCTAAAATGCAACTATTCTCATGATTTTGAACGCTGCTCAACTATATTCGTGAAAGTGAAGATAATGAATCTTTTTTGTCATTTTTTTCGTCATTAATTTTGCTTCTCAATTTTAAAAAATGATATATAAAAAGTCCATTGGATCCCATGGACCTTATGACCAATTTTGAGAAAATGTCACAAAACTCACATATCATCAAAGTCGATTATTTAAAAACGTTGCAGCATTTACATAAAAAGACAAACTATATACAACCCAAAATGCATCCCTTCTCATGATTTTGAATGCGTTCAACTAAATTCATGAAAGTGAAGATAGTGAATACTTTTTGTCATTAATTTTTCTTTCTTTTCAATTTAATAAAATGATATATACAAAATCCATTGGACACCCATGGACCTTATGAACAATTTTGAGAAAATGTCACAAAACTCACATATCATCAAAGTCGATTTTTAAAAACATTGCAACATTTACACAAAATGAGAAACTATTTACAGCCCAAAATGCACATCTTTTTATGATTTTGAATGCGTTCAACTAAATTCATGAAAGTGAATTCTTTTTATCATTTTTTTCTCATTATATTGTTTTCTTCTTAATTTAATAAAATGATATATACAAAGCCCATTGGACCTCTATAGGCCTTATGACCAATTTTGAGAAAATGTCACAAAACTCACATACCATCAAAGTCGATTGTTTAAAAATGTTGCAGCATTTACACAAAATAAGAAACTATATACAGCCCAAAATGCACCCATTCTTATGATTTTGAATGAGTTCAACTAAATTTGTAAAAGTGAAAATAGTGAATGTTTTTTCATCATTAATTTTGTTTTCTTCTCAATTTAATAAAAGGATATATATACAAAGCTCATTGGACCGCCATGGACCTTATGACCAATTTTTAGAAAATGTCACAGAACTAAGATATCATCAAAGTCGATTATTTTAAAATGTTTCAGCATTTACACAAAATTACAAACTATATAGAACCAAAATTGCACACCTTCTCATCATTTTGATTGCGTTTAACTAAATTCGTGAAAATGAAGATAATGAATGCTTTTTGTCATTTTTTTCGTCATTATATTGTTTTCTTCTCAATCTAATAAAATGATATATACAAAGTTCATTGGACCCCGATGGACCTTATGACCAATTTTGAGAAAATGTCACAAAACTCACATATCATCAAAGTCGATTATTTAAAAACGTTGCAGCATTTACACAAAATGAAAAACTATATACAGCCCAAAATGCACCCCTTCTTATGATTTTGAATGCGTTCAACTAAATTCGTGAAAGTGAACATAGTGAATGTTTTTTTGTCATTTGTTTCGTCATTAATTTTGTTTTCTTCTCAATTTAATAAAATGATATATACAAAGCCCATTGGACCCCCATGGACCTTATGACCAATTTTGAGAAAATGTCACAAAACTCACATATCATCAAAGTCGATTATTTTAAAATGTTGCAGGATTTACACAAAATGACAAACTATATACAACCAAAATTGCACACCTTCTCATCATTTTGAATGCGTTCAACTAAATTCGTGTAAGTGAAGATAGTGAATGCTTTTTTATCATTTTTTTCGTCATTATATTGTTTTCTTCTCAAATTAATAAAATGATATATACAAAACTCATTTGACCCCCATGGGCCTTATGAACAATTTTGAGAAAATGTCACAAAACTCACATATCATCAAAGTCGATTATTTAAAAACATTACAGCATTTACACAAAATGACAAACTATATACAGCCCCAAAATGCACCCCGTTTTATGATTTTGAAAGCGTTCAACTAAATTCGTGAAAGTGAAGATAGTTAATGCGTTTTGTCATTTTTTTCGTCATTAATTTTGTTTTCTTCTCAATTTAATAAAATGATATATACAAAGCACATTGGACGTCCATGGACCTTAAGACCAATTTTGAGAAAATGTCACAAAACTCACATATCATTAAAGTCGATTATTTTCAAATGTTGCAGCATTTACACAAAATGATAAACTATATACAGCTTAAGATGCACCCCTTCTCATGATTTTGAAAGCGTTCATCTAAATTCGTGAAAGTGAAGATAGTGAATGATTTTTATCATTTTTTCTCATTATATTGTTTTCTTCTTAATTTAATAAAATGATATATACAAAGCTCATTGGACCTCCATGGGCGTTATGACCAATTTTGAGAAAATGTCACAAAACTCACATATCATCAAAGTCGATTATTTTAAAATGTTGCAGCATTTACACAAAATGACATACTATATACAGCCAAAAATGCACCCCTTCTCATGGTTTTGAATGCGTTCAACTAAATTCGTGAAAGTGAAGATAGTGAATGCTTTTTGTCATTTTTTCATCATTAATTTTGTTTTATTCTCAATTTAACAAAATGATATATACAAAGCCCATTGGACACACATGAGATCAATTTTGAGAAAATGTCACAAAACTAACATATCATAAAAGTGGATTATTTAAAAACGTTGCAGCATTTACAGAAAATGACAAACTATATACAGCCCAAAATACACATCTTATTATTTTGAATGCGTTCAACTAAATTCGTGAAAGTGAAGATAKTGAATGTTTTCTCATTTTTTTGTCATTAATTTTGTTTTCTTCTTAATTTAATAAAATGATATATACAAAGCTCATTGGACCCCCATGGGCCTTATGATCAATTTTGAGAAAATGTCTCAAAACTCACATATCATCAAAGTCGATTATTTTAAAATGTTGCAGCATTTACACAAAATGACAAACTATATACAGCCAAAAATGCATCCCTTCTCATGGTTTTGAATGCGTTCAACTAAATTGAAGATATGAATGTTTCATTTTTTCATCATTAATTTGGTTTTATTCTCAATTTAACAAAATGATATATACAAAGCCCATTGGACACACATGGGACCAATTTTGAGAAAATGTCACAAAACTAACATATCATAAAAGTGGATTATTTAAAAACGTTGCAGCATTTACACAAAATGACAAACTATATACAGCCCAAAATACACATCTTATTATTTGAATGCTGCTCAACTAAATTGAAAGTAAGAATGTTTTCTCATTTTTTTGTCATTAATTTTGTTTTCTTCTTAATTTAATAAAATGATATATACAAAGCTCATTGGACCCCCATGGGCTTATGATCAATTTTGAGAAAATGTCAAAAAACTCACATATCATCAAAGTCGATTATTTTAAAATGTTGCAGCATTTACACAAAATGACAAACTATATACAGCAAAAAATGCACCCCTTCTCATGGTTTTGAATGTGTTCAACTAGATTCGTGAAAGTGAAGATAGTGAATGCTTTTTGTCATTTTTTCATCATTAATTTTGTTTTATTCTCAATTTAACAAAATGATATATACAAAGCCCATATGACCTCCATGGGCCTTATGACCAATTTTGAGAAAATGTCACAAAACTCACATATCATCAAAGTCAATTTTTTTAAAACGTTGCAGCATTTACACAAAATGACAAACTATATACAGCCAAAAATGCACTTCTCATGCTTAACGCTGCTCAACTAGATTCGTGAAAGAAGATAATTTTGCCATTTTTTCAACATTAATTTTGTTTTCTTCTCAATTTAACAAAATGATATATACAAGGCCCATTGGACCCACATGGGCATAATGACAAATTTTGAGAAAATGTCACAAAACTAACATATTATCAAAGTCGATTATTTAAAAATGTTGCAGCAATTACACAAAATGACAAACTATATACAGCCCAAAATGCACCCGTTCTTATGATTTTGAATGCGTTCAACTAAATTTGTGAAAGTGAAGATAGTGAATGCGTTTAGTCATTTTTTTCGTCATTAATTTTGTTTTCTTCTCAATTTAATAAAATGATATAAATAAAACTCATTGGACCCCCATGGGCCTTATGAACAATTTTGAGAAAATGTCACAAAACTCACATATCATCAAAGTCGATTATTTTAAAATGTTGCAGCATTTACATAAAATGACAAACTATATACAACCAAAAATGCACCCCTTCTCATGATTTTGAATGCGTTAAACTAAATTTGTGAAAGTGAAGATAGTGAATGCTTTTTATCATTTTTTTCTCATTATATTGTTTTCTTCTTAATTTAATAAAATGATATATACAAAGCTCATATGACCTCCATGGGCCTTATGACAAATTTTGAGAAAATATCACAAAACTCACATATTATCAAAGTCAATTGTTTTAAAACGTTGCAGCATATACACAAAATGACAAACTATATACAGCCCAAAATGCACCCATTCTTACGATTTTGAATGCGTTCAACTAAATACGTGAAAGTGAAGATAATGAATGTTTTTTTGTCATTTTTTTCGTCATTAATTTTGCTTTCTTCTCAATTTAATAAAATGATATATACAAAGCCCATTGGACTCTCATCGACCTTATGACCAATTTTGAGAAAATGTCACAAAACTCACGTATCATCAAAGTCGATTACTTAAAAACGTTGCAGCATTTACACAAAATGACAAACTATATACAGCCCAAAATGCACCTCTTCTAATGATTTTGAATGCGTTCAACTAAATTCGTGAAAGCGAAGATAGTGAATGTTTTTTTGTCATTTTTTTCGTCATTAATTTTTTTTTCTTCTCAATTTAATAAAATGATATATAAAGCTCATCGACCCCACGCCTTATGACCAATTTTGAGAAAATGTCACAAAACTAACATATCATCAAAGTCGATTATTTTAAAATGTTGCAGCATTTACACAAAATGACAAACTATATACAGCCAAAAATGCACCATTTCTCATGATTTTGAATGCGTTCAACTAAATTCGTGAAAGTGAAGATAGTGAATGCTTTTTTATCATTTTTTCGTCATTATATTGTTTTCTTCTCAATTTATAAAATGATATATACAAAACTCATTAGACCCCCATGGGCCTTATGACCAATTTTGAGAAAATGTCAGAAAACTTACATATCATCAAAGTCGATTATTTAAAAAGGTTGCAGCATTTACACAAAACGACAAACTATATACAGCCCAAAATGCATCCCTTCTCATAATTTTGAATGCGTTCAACTAAATTCATGAAAGTGAAGATAGTGAATGCTTTTTGTCATTAATTTTTCTTTCTTTTCAATTTAATAAAATGATATATACAAAATCCATTGGACACCCATGAACCTTATGAACAATTTTGAGAAAATGTCACAAAACTCACATATCATCAAAGTCGATTTTTTTTAAAACGTTGCAGCATTTACACAAAATGACAAACTATTTACAGCCCAAAATGCACATCTTTTTATGATTTTGAATGCGTTCAACTAAATTCATGAAAGTGAAGATAGTGAATGTTTTTTATCATTTTTTTCTCATTATATTGTTTTCTTCTTAATTTAATAAAATGATATATACAAAGCCCTTTGGACCTCGATGGGCCGTATGACCAATTTTGAGAAAATATCACAAAACTCACATATCATCAAAGTTGATTGTTTAAAAACGTTTCAACATTTATACAAAATAAGAAAATATATACAGCCCAAAATGCACCATTTCTTATGATTTTGAATGCGTTCAACTAAATTCGTAAAAGTGAAAATAGTGAATGTTTTTTTGTCATTAATTTTGTTTTCTTCTCAATTTAATAAAATGATATATACAAAGCCCATTAGACTCTCATGGGCCTTATGACCAATTTTGAAAAAATGTCACAAAACTAACGTATCATCAAAGTCGATTATTTAAAAACGTTGCAGCATTTACACAAAATAACAAACTAAATACAGCCCAAAATGCATCCCTTCTTATGATTTTGAATGCGTTCAACTAAATTCGTGAAAGTGAAGATAGTGAATATTTTTTTGTCATTTTTTTCATCATTAGTTTTGTTTTCTTCTCAATTTAATAAAATGATATATACAAATCCCATTGGACCGCCATGGACCTTATGACCAATTTTTAGAAAATGTCACGAAACTAAGATATCATCAAAGTCGATTATTTTAAAATGTTGCAGCATTTACACAAAATGACAAACTATATACAACCAAAATTGCACACCTTCTCATCATTTTGAATGCGTTCAACTAAATTCGTGTAAGTGAAGATAGTGAATGCTTTTTATCATTTTTTTCGTAATTATATTGTGTTTTTTTCTCAATGTAGTAAAATGATATATACAAAACCCATTGAACCCCCATGGGCCTTATGACCAATTTTGAGAAAATGTCAGAAAACTCACATATCATCAAATTCGATTATTTAAAAACGTTGCAGCATTTACACAAAAAGACAAACTATATACAGCCCAAAATGCATCTCTTCTCATGATTTTGAATGCGTTCAACTAAATTCATGAAAGTGAAGATAGTGAATGTTTTTTGCCATTTTTTTGTCATTAATTTTGTTTTCTTCTCAATTTAATAAAATGATATATACAAAGCTCATTGGACCCCCATGGGCCTTATGACCAATTTTGAGAAAATGTCCCAAAACTCACATATCATCAAAGTCGATTATTTTAAAATGTTGCAGCATTTACACAAAATGACAAACTATATAGAGCCAAAAATGCATCCCTTCTCATGATTTTGAATGCGTTTAGCTAAATTCGTGAAAGTGAAGATAGTGAATGTTTTTTTGTCATTTTTTCATCATTAATTTTGTTTTCTTCTCAATTTAAGAAAATGATATATACAAAGCTCATTTGACCTACATGGGCCGTATGACCAATTTTGAGAAAATGTCACAAAACTCACATTGTAGCATTTACACAAAATGACAAACTATATACAGCCCAAAATGCATCCCTTCTTATGATTTTAATGCGTTCATATAAATTCGTGAAAGTAAAGATAGTGAATGCGTTTTTTCATTTTTTTTGTCCTTAATTTTGTTTTCTTCTCAATTTAATAAAATGATATATACAAAGCCCATTGGACCTCCATAGACCATAAGACCAATTTTGAGAAAATGTCACAAAACTCACATATCATCAAAGTCGATTATTATAAAATGTTGCAGTATTTACACAAAATGACAAACTATATATAGCCAAAAATGCACCCCTTCTCATGATTTTGAATGAGTTCAACTAAATTCGTGAAAGTGAAGATAGTGAATACTTTTTATCATTTTTTTTCTCATTATATTGTTTTCTTCTTAATTTAATAAAATGATATATACAAAGCCCATTGGACCTCCATGGGCCTCATGACCAATTTTGAGAAATTGTCACAAAACTCACATATCATCAAAGTCGATTGTTTTAAAACGTTGCAGCATTTACACAAAATGAGAAACTATATACAGCCCAAAATGCACCCCTTCTTATGATTTTGAATGTGTTCAACTAAATTTGTGAAAGTGAAAATAGTGAATGTGTTTTTGTCATTTTTTTGTCATTAATTTTGTTTTCTTCTCAATTTAATAAAATGATATATACAAAGCCCATTGGACCCCCATGGACCTTATGACCAATTTTCAGAAAATGTCACAAAACTAACATATCATCGATTATTTTAAAATGTTGCAGCATTTACACAAAATGACAAACTATATACAACCAAAATTGCACACCTTCTCATCATTTTGAATGCGTTGAAAGAAGAAATTTTTTATCATTTTTTTCGTCATTATATTGTTTTTTTTCTCAATGTAGTAAAATGATATATACAAAACCCATTGGACCCGCATGGGCCTTATGACTAATTTTGAGAAAATGTCAGAAAACTCACATATCATCAAAGTCGATTATTTAAAAACGTTGCAGCATTTACACAAAAAGACAAACTATATACAGCCCAAAATGCATCCCTTCTCATGGTTTTGAATGCGTTCAACTAAATTCATGAAAATGAAGATATTGAATGTTTTTTGTCATTTTTTTGTCATTAATTTTGCTTTTTTTAAATTTAATAAAATGATATATACAAAGTCCATTGGACCCCCATGGGCCTTATGAACAATTTTAAGAAAATGTCACAAAACTCACATATCATCAAAGTCGATTATTTAAAAATGTTGCAGCATTTACACAAAATGACAAACTATATACAGCCCAAAATGCACCTCTTCTTATGATTTTGAATGCGTTCAACTAAATTCGTGAAAGTGAAGATATTGAATGTTTTTGTCATTTTTTTCGTCATTAATTTTTTTTTCTTCTCAATTTAATAAAATGATATATACAAAGCACATTGGACCTCCATGGACCTTAAGACCAATTTTGAGAAAATGTCACAAAACTCACATATCATCAAAGTCGATTATTTTCAAATGTTGCAGTATTTACACAAAATGATAAACTATATACAGCCTAAAATGCACCCCTTCTCATGATTTTGAATGCGTTCAACTAAATTTGTGAAAGTGAAGATATTGAATGCTTTTTATCATTTTTTCGTCATTATATTGTTTAATTCTCAATTTAATAAAATGATATATACGAAGCCCATTCGTCCTCCATGGGCCTTATGACCAATTTTGAAAAAATGTCACAAAACTCACGTATCATCAAAGTCGATTGTTTAAAAACGTTACAACATTTACACAAAATAACAAACTATATATAGCCCAAAATGCACCCCTTCTTATGATTTTGAAGGCGTTCAACTAAATTCGTGAAAATGAAGATAGTGAATGTTTTTTTGTCATTTTTTCGTCATTAACTTTGTTTTCTTCTCAATAATAAAATGATATATACAAAGCCCATGGGACCCCCATGGGCCTTATGACCAATTTTGAGAAAATGTTACAAAACTCACATATCATCAAAGTCGATTATTTAAAAACATTGTAGCATTTACACAAAATGACAAAATATATACAGCCAAGAATGCACCATTTTTCATGATTTTGAATGCATTCAACTAAATTCGTGAAAGTGAAGATGAATATCTAATTTAATTTAATTAGTATGTTTAATTAAATCAATAAAATCTTCATAAAATCTATTTTTAAATACTTTTCAAAAAAAAAATTAATTATTTAAAACGGAAATAATAATCAAATAAGAAGTAAAAAAATGACCATCATATTTCGTAATTTCAAATCAATTTTTGATTTCGTATTTCCAGGCTGGAAGAATATTACAAATTATGACCATCATTGGCTTGGCCGTATATGATTTATTCACTCCCCATTGGTCACAGTAACGGTGCTCCTCAAATCGGCTCTGATAATCACAGTTGGGATCACTACTCAGCAAGGTGACAGGTTTCTCTGTTCAAGCATCTACGCTTCAAACTTTCAAGAAAAAAGAGTCTTGCTTTGGGACGACATTCAGAGACTCCACGGATGCTATAGCTCTTCAAATCTTCCATGGATTTTAATGAAGTGTTATCAACCTCGGAACATTCGAAACATCGCTTGGGAGTTAGATCATCGATGAATGATTTCCAGCAGCTGGTATTGGACTGTGATCTCTTTGATCTCGCCTACTCAGGACCTAAGTTCACATGGTCAAACAATCAAGACTCTGATCCAGTTAGCAAGAAATTGGATCGGGTTCTAGTTAATGGAGCATGGTCCTCGTTTTTCCCTAATGCAAGCGTTGCTTTTGAGTCAAATGGTATTTCAGATCATGCACGATCAACGATCACTACAGCAAGCAACGTTTCTCAAATCACCTGCAGAAAGATCAACTTTCAGGTTCTTTAACTTCCTCATAGAAGTTCCTATCTTTAAGTCGGCAGTGGGGCAGTTTTGGGACTCTACTGAACCTCTCTTCCATTCACGCTCCTCACTCTACCGTTTTCATAAGAAACTCAAGTCACTAAAGCCCATCTTACGAGCTCTCAATAAGGATAAATATGGTGACATTTCTCGACTAATCAAAGAGGCGTTCGAGGAACTTTGCCAACTTCAAGAGGAAGCTTTACGGAACCCAAACGGAGAGACTTTTCGCGCGGTAACGGAAGCTAATAGCCATTGGGATCATTATGCGAGTGTGGAGGAAAAATTTTATAAAGAAAAGTCAAGAAACAAATGGTTGGAGTGCGGGGACAGAAATACAAATTTCTTCCACAATTCGGTAAAATCAAGGAATGCAGGTAATACCATTAAACATTTGACAAAGACAAATGGCTTCATGGTTACAGATCCAATGGAGATCAAACGGAAGATACTTGGTTTCTATACAAATCTTTTTCAGGAACCAGGAAATCAATGGAGCTTTCCTTGACGACTTAATAACATTCTGATGTTCCCAATCCAATGCTGAAATGTTGGTAGCTGAAGTGACAGGTGAGGAGATTAAGAGAGTTGTTTTCTCAATGCCCACTAACAAATCATCAGGGCCTGATGGTTACATGGCGGAATTTTTCAAAGCCACTTGGGACATTATTGGAGCAGACTATATTGTTGCTATACAATCTTCCTTCTTGTATGGTTTTATTGGTTTATGCTTCATGCAGTGAATGCCACGATGCTTGCTCTAATCGTCAAAAAGGAGGATGCAACTTTCGTACGAGACTACCGTCCTATCTCATGTTGCAACATCATGTACAAGACAATTTCAAAACTTCTTGCAAATCGGCTATCTCAACTGGTACCACTTGCAATAGAGCCCAATCAATCAGCTTTTGTGAAAGGTCGACTCTTACTCGAGAATGTTTTATTAGCAACTGAGTTGGTTAAAGACTACCATAAGCAATCAATCTCGGCCCGTGGCAGCCTTAAATTGGACATTTCAAAGGCGTTTGATGCGATAAGATGGGAGTTCATTGTGATGACACTTCGTTCTATGGGATTACCAGATCTTTTTATCCATTGGTTATATGGCTGCATCTCAACAACGTCATTCTCCATTTGTATCAACGGGAAATTCGAGGGATTTTTTCAGAGTTCGAGAGGGATAAGACAAGGTTGTGCTTTGTCACCTTACCTTTACGATATTGTTAATAATGTGTTCTCTCTACTTCTCAACAGAGCCGCCACTGAGGGACAATTGGGCTATCACCATCTCTGTAAAGAAGTCAACATCACACACTTAAGCTTTGCAGACGACATAATGATTTTCTTTGATGGTACACAAAAATCTCTCCAAACAGTTATGAGTATCCTCAAGAGTTATTCTGAAGCCTCAGGACTTTCAATAAACATGGCCAAAGCGGCTATCTACTTGGCGGGAAGGATCCAACCAGATTTAACTTCTTATGTGAGTACTCTTGGTTTTCAGGTGGAACAGTTGCCAATTCGTTATTTGGGGCTCCCATTGACGAGTAAGATCATGTCACAGCAAGACTATGAGCCTCTCATAGATCGCATTCGCTCAAGGTTCCTCTCTTGGAAAAATAAGACTCTCTTATGCAAGAAGATTGCAGCTAATTAAAGCTGTTATAGCCAGTACAACGAACTTCAGGTGCTCCGTTTTTCAGCTACCGCAAGGTTGCTTGGACCAAATTGAAAGTATGTGTGCAGCTTTTATGGTCAGGGTCTCCTTTGATTACCACTAAAGCTAAAGTGGCTTGGGAAAAGGTAACTAGACCTAAAAATGAAGGTGTTTTGGGGATTCGCAAACTCCGTGATACATCACTTGTTTTTTCCCTGAGCTTAATTTGGAGGTTGCTCACCAATTCAGGCTCCTTATGGGTAGCTTGGGTTAGACATCATTTATTGGGAGAACACTCATTTTGGGATATAAAAAGCACTTCTAAGGGCTCCTGGATTTGGAGGAAAATTTTGCACCTTAGAAATATCTCTAAGGATTTCATAAGGATTGACGTTCATGATGGAAAATCTGCGTTCTTCTGGACAGATTCATGGACGGAAAAAGGGTACTTAGTGGATCAAGTAAGTGATGCGAAGATGAGACAACTTGGACTTAATCGATATGCGAAGGTAGCGAACGCATCAAACTCGGAAGGGTGGCACTTTCGTCGTTGTAGACACCCTGTTCTTCGTGAGATTATAGACAACATTTTGCAGCTGCAACCACCCTTGACAGAAGCAGGTCCTGATGTATTCATGTGGAAACATAACAACACGGACTACAAACCAGGTTTCTCAGCTTCTTCAACCTGTAATATCATTCGGGATCAGGGCCGGTCCAACGATATAAGAGGCTTAAAGCATTTTTTAAAAATGTGGCCCTTAATAGAAAATATTAAAATAATTTTAAAAGTGTTTACAGTCTAAAAAATAGACAACAAATACTTATTTATGAAAAATAATTCTTCCTGCTTTTTTATCGGCGAACTCATCCATAATTTTCTCATAATCAAGTTTATCAACCATATATTTTTCAATAGATATCATTGATAATCCATTCAATCTCTGTTGAGACATAATAGACCGCAGATAGTTTTTTATCAACTTCAACTTTGAAAAACTTCTTTCTGCAGAGGCAATTGAAACTGGGATTGTCAACAATATCCGATAAGTAACCCATGTATTTGGATAACAACCCTCCATTCTTTTCAGAAAGATCAACACATCTATAGCCCTTTTGACTTTTATCGGTAAAACTTCTCTTAGAAGTTTTAGCTCCATAAACAAATCTTTTCCATTTATATCTGAATGTTCACCATGCATAAAAAATGCTTCAAGCTTATCACAAGATTCCATCAATCCCTCGTCACTAGCTGATTTAAGCTTCTTTAAATCAAACAAAAATCCAAAAGTATTATCGTAACTTTGGAACTGTTCAAATCTTGTTTCAATAGAAACAATAGCTTGATCCATGATGTTTAGGAAGTAATCCACCTTAAAGCCCTCCTTTCCTGCCAATACCATATTTTCATCATCTTTTTTTATATCTTCATCAAAATGTCTTTTCTTTTTTCTCATACGTTTTGGCTTCACATAAAACACAGGTTCAATCTCCATCTCATTTGAAATTTGTATCAACCTTTGCTCTCTCAAAACCTGTTTCTCTGTATTCTTAAAAAAAAGAGAGAAATCTCTTTAATTAGAAATAGCAACATCAATATCCATGTCCTTTGATTGTAGAGTCTCACTACAAGAAAAATGTTAATTTGCCACTTACCTATTAGTGGCACTTTAGTCGTAATTTTGGTATGTAATACGATTTTACGACTACAAATAGAAGTGCTAAATCGAGCGTCGCTAATATGCATTTGTTGCAAATCGGTTTCACATCTGCGACTAAACTGTGACAAAATTTTGAAGTTGTTATTTCGTCAGTCAAAAGTGACAAAAAACTGTCACTAATTTGCTACTATTGTGAGACGTACTTTTGTGGTTTTATATATGTCGCAAACTGTGAGGGACTAATATGCGACGAACTGGAATATATTAGTAGCAAAAATGTGACAAATTGTGAGACTATTTTGCTACTAATGGTAGTTATGATGCCCTACTAATTTGCCACTGCCCTCGGAAAATGGTTTTTTTTTAAGAATAGTAATAAAAATTTATGAAATATTATGGATTTTATGAATTTCAAAATGAAATTAGTTATTAAACATAACATTAATAAAATATGATTCTTACATTAGAAACAAAAAACCATATAAACAAACCAGCAGTATCAGTACCTTCCTCGATGACACCAAGAATTCTATCTTAAGTAACACAAAAACCAACTTACGTTTCAGGTAACATCAAAGAGGTTTCTAGTCACCCCAAGAACATCTGGGCATTGGTGAATAGAAATAACATCTCCCACTCTAACACTCAAGTTAGATCTGACTACTTTGTTTATTCTTGTAGTGACAGCCCGGATTGAAGGGAAATGTATTCGGAAGAGATCGAGTTGGTGCTTAGGCCTGAGTACCTCCGGGTTGGTAAAACTATTCTTGGGGCGTATGAGATTGGTTCGCCACGGTTTGCTGAGAATAAGGAACACAGATTTGGATCCAGGTGTTGAAATTAAATAATTTTAATCAACTAAGATAGACGAAACGTACCATTTCTCGATGAATACGCACATAAGACTTGTGCCCCGTTAAATCTTGCTTCATTGGTTTACCTATTCGTTTGCATTAGCAAGAGAATTAATTAAGCAGACTAAGACACAAATAAGAGAGAGATATCAGAGAAGAATGAGAGAGAGACCATTTTCAAACTGAAAATAGGTGGGTTGCATATACTCCAGGACACTTTCCATAGCTGATGAAGCAACACCATACTTGTACAACCAAAAACAAAACAACTGTATCCTAATTGTTTATACATGTGTCGACACATGTACAAGTGTCGACACATGTACAAGTGTCGAAATATGGATTGAGAACATTGTATAAAGAATATTATATTTGTTTATACATGCATATTTGTACACGTGTAAAGATGGATTGAGAACACTTATGGGTTTGAAGACTTAACTGTATAAGGAGCATTAAGAGTTTTGCATCAAAATTTGGTAGCCTTGAAACTCTTACCTCGAAAGCTACAAAAGCAAAAATATCAAGAAATAAAAAAGAAGCAGAGACTTTGTTTTGTTATTCAAAAGATGTCATAGATATGCCCATATTTGATTCCTAAGATACGCCCATATATGAATTTGGTGTATGTGACTGAAGCCTCAAGGTAGTGAATTTGTCCTATGAAGTCAGATGAACCTTTAACTTGTTCTGATTCTTTCTTTGAGAAAACTGGCAGTCTTGAACCAACAATTCTTTTCATTTTAAGGTTATACATGTTTAAGGTAATTCCAAAACATAAACCACTAAATTTCTACTTAGTACTCTGAAAACCATCAAACTTTGAAGTTTCAATGGGATGACCTATTTGTGAAAGTAAATGTGATCCTCCTAAGATTCTAAATGTGTAACGGTCTATGTAGAAGAGAACTAAATTTATATAGCTAAATTTAACTGTCAACATCAAATCTAACACAATGTGTAATTTCATATAAAAGCGTGCATCATGAATGATATCCAAACAACCAAGATATGCATTATATATTTTATTTTTAATAATATGAAGGATTCTAGTTGGAGAAGAACTATATGGAATGAATGCTAATGATCTACAAAATCATGAAGACCAGCTAGTAACCAACCTTAAAGGTGTTCGTCTTAAAAAGGGTATGTGCTAATGAGTTTTTCCAGACCTGAAGTGAAGTTAAACTCTATTAGAATACAATCTATTATCAGGAAATTTCTAAAGCTGGGATCAATTGCTTCTCACTTGAATTCCCCAAAAGCCTCTGTGATGGCCGAGGTTTCAATTCTACCTACCAAGCATTTTTAAACAATTAAACCATAACTTTTAAGTAGTGTGATCAAGAGGGCAAACATTTAAAGCAAAACTTAGTATACCTCCTAAGAGATCATCGAGAGCTTCGCACCCTGTAGTGATACGCACAACTCCTTTTCTCTATAAACAAAAACCAACTTGCAGGATTCAATATCTAATATGAAATGTTGAATAAACCATCAAAATTTCATGGTTACGTTAGTGGGATCAAGCCACAGGATTTAGATTCAAGACAGACTTCTAGACCTAAGTAAAATCAATGAGTCTAACCTTTAGAAGAGCATCACTTCCAAACATATATCCAAAGTTCTGAAGGAGAAATGTTTTGACAGTTAAATTGAAGCAAAGGCAGGAAGTTACATGGATATAACAACAACAGATGGAAACGTTTAAACTAACCACAATTTTCTCAGCAACTTCACAGATTTTTTCAACTTTGGCCTCTCATAAACCTTTTGATTCCAGTGAGGTTCTGCGTCAAGCAAAAGTTAAAACAATAGACTCGTGCAACCAGCATCTACCTAGTGTAAGACCAATGAGTGATGCTGAACAAACTGGTTTATACCTTCTTGGTATGCATCATAAGGCCATTGCTTGTATGGATCTTGTAGTTTTTTTTACATCTCCAGCGTTTATACATTGAGCGACCAAATACAGAACTCGAATCCAATCGAATTTCACAAACAGTACACGAAATAGGTGTAGATTGATACTTGACCATAACCAATTCGCTATCAAGGAGAATCCGTGTTCAGAAACCGGCGAGAGGAATTGGCCGGCGAGAGGAGGCAAACGAGTTTCCGATCTGGGCTGGCGGAGGAAAGAAGAAACGGCGAGAGGAGGAACCGTCGAGAGGAGGCAAACGATTTTCCGATCTAGGATGGCGGAGGAAAGGAAGAAACGGCGAGAGGAGGAATCGTCGAGAGGAGGCAAACAATTTTCCGATCTGGGCTGGCGGAGTAAAGGAAGAAACAGCGAGAGGAGGCAAACGAGTTTCCGATCTGGGTTGGCAGAGGAAAGGAAGAAACGGCGAGAGGAGGATGTAGATGCCCTTCAGATTTGGTGTATGGCGGTGGACACGAAGTGGGGAAGAAGAAGTAATTGGTCTTTTAAAATTCAACAATGCGACTAAAGTGGGACTACATTTGTTTTTTTTCAACGTCGTCACTCTTTACTCGCATAAAGAGATTATTTTGCTACTGTAGTTATTTTTTAAAAATGAAATCGCCTTCCAGTTGCAAAATCGTCCCAATAACGCTTCTAATTTGCGACTATCAATTTATAGTACTATTTTGCTACTAATCTCTGACTTTTTGTTTTTTAACAAACCAGGTAGCATATTAGTAGCAAAATTGTAGCAAATTTTCTACTTATCTCGGCGTCGTAATTTTCGGAACTACATTTTTGTAGTGTTTTTACTATGTTAAAAGCGAGAAAGGACTGTAAATAATCATTCCAAATAAAGTCAAATCTTCCAATTCCAGTAATTGACTTTCAAGAAACATTTCAACTTCCTTATGATTAGTATTATTCACTACAAAAAACAATGCTTCTCGTATTTGTGGAGGAAATCGTATAAACTTCACTTCAATCCGACTCTCCCATCGAGTTTGTGATAGTGGTTTGAGTGTTATATCATTCACCATCTCCCTGAATATATTTGCATTCTTAGGGAAGGCGATAAAAGACGTTGAACAATCCCAAAAAATGACACTGTTTTTGCAGATGAAGAAGCCATATCACAAAGCACTAGATTAAGGCTATGGCATCCACATGGAGTGTAACATGCTCTTGGATTAATTTCAAGCAATCTACTTTGCACCCCTTTATATTTCCCTTTCATGTTTGCTTTATATATTGTCATAACCTTGTCCTCGCACATCTTTGATTTTTAACTTAAGATCAACAAGTACCTCTCGCAAGGTGTCAAAAAGACTTTTTCCTGATGTATCTGTAACTTCTAAAAACGTCAAGAAGAACTCTTCGATTTTGGGTGAGAGCGCCGAAATATCAACACATCGAATAAGAAGAGTCATTTGTTCTCTATGACTGATATCAGGAGTACAATCGAGAATTACCGAAAAATACTTTGCATTTTCAATCTTCTCGATGATCATCCGTTTGATCTCTTGTGCGAGCATTCCAATCAATTCATTCTGAATTTTATGACTGAGGTAATGACACTGGCTTTCACCCTTTTCAAACCGTCGAATGTGTTCTTTCATCACTGGATCAAATTTTGCAATCCCTTCAATCATACCCAAAAAGTTCCCGTTATTCACATCACCAATCTTCTCATTTTTTCCACGAAATGTTATATTCCTTTTAGCAAAAGTCTCAACAACTGCAATTATCCTCAACAAAACATCTCTTCAATGTTGTTTTTCCCTTTTAATTTCTTCTTGCATATGTTTATCAATAGTCTCATTCCTTTGAAGTCTCATCTCCAACTCTCTCCATTTAGTTATGCATAGTATATGACTATGACTAGTTTCATGGCTTTTCAAACGATACAAAATATTTCGCCAATCACAATACCCAACACTTGCCAAGATAGGAGGGTTTTCTTCCTGGCTAAATAACTTACAACAAAAGCAAAAATATAAGATCTTTTGATTTTGAGTAAATTAGTCATCGCATATCATGATTGTCTCCATTGCTCATTTTTCTTGTATACGATGAATAAGAAAAACACCTACCAATGTTGTCTTTTGGAAACTGATAATCAACGGGTAGTCTTGTCGGAGGACCTCTTTCTACCAAAATATCTCTTAGTCTTTTCTTAATTCTTTTCCAGTTTCCACGATCACTAATATCATTGAATTCTTCATGATTTTTATCCTCATTATTTTCCATGTTCTCCTCTCTATCAACATTTTCTTGTTTTATATCAACATGTACATCTTCTTCACTATTCTCACAAGCATCACTCTCAATTTTATCCTCATTGATCTCATCTTCAACAACCACAGATCTTCTGACAAACTTAAGCATAGAATTAGCTTGTGATTTCACAAATTCTTCGTCTTTCTTTTTATTCTTTCTTTTTCCGATCCATGAGCATGTTTTCTAGTGCTTACAAGAGGCATTGAACTGCAAAAAAAAATTATTAAAAGTCAGATTGTTGACAAAATTTGATCTTTAATTTAGAAGCTAATTGTTGACAGAGAAAAAAAATAGAAGAATTACATGGAAGCAAGAAAAGAAAGAGAAATTGTTGGAGATTGAAGTTGGAGAAGAAATTTGATGGTGTTTCTATTGTTTTGGTGGAGAACGAATGTTGAAGAATCTAAAGCTTTACTTTTATAGTTTTATCTATTAGGGTTTTTTAAAAAGAGAGAAAAAGAAAAAGAAAAAAAAAAGGAAAAGAGGAGGTTTTGAGAGGGAAAGGAAAAAAAAAAAATCTCTACGGCGGGACAAAGAGAGAAAAGGAAAAAAAAAAAAAAGTAGTTTAGAAAAGGGAGGTAGGAAAAAAAAAAAAAAACAGTCTCCAGCGTCGAAGTCAAAAAAAAAAGAAGGGCCCCTAAATTTGGAGGCCCAAAGCCAATGCTTCTTTGGCTTTACTATTGGACCGGTCCTGTTCGAGATCAACGCACTCCGGTTCCATGGGCCAAGCTAGTGTGGTTCCCTTATGCTTGACCGATGTATTCTTTCATCACTTGGCTAGCTATCCTTGACAAACTGCCTACAGGAAGTCGTACGGCCTTATGGGGAACCCCACAATCTTGCCTTCTCTGTGGAGAACGAAACGAAACAAGATGCCACTTATTCTTCGCTTGCCCTTATGTTTCCAGCGTTTGGTCACCTCTTTGCTCTTCACTGTTAGGGAGGTCTCCGACACCTGATTGGACGTTCACACTAAACTCTCTCATCCTCAACCGAAAGAACAGAATAGATAACATTATCTATCGTCTGATTTTTCAAACCACTATCTATTTCGTGTGGAGAGAAAGGAACAACAGAATTCATTCGAACAAGTACCAGCCAATTACTACCGTAATCTCTCATGTAAAAAAAACAACGCTTGACATGATTGCAGCTCGTCGAAACTGCAACCGAATGGAAGTCGAGGCGCTAACATCCAGATGGCGTAACACAACTCCCTACTAAGGCACATCACTTAAGATGGGCAATACTCAGCTGATATTACACAAGGAAAAAACAAAACTCTCGATTTTCATGTAATGTTTAATTATCTTCTATTGTAAATACTCTTCTAATTAATCAATTTCACATTTCATAAAAAAAAAATAATAATAATAACTAATGACTAAAATACTCTTAATAAGAGATTAAAATTTGTTCTTTGATGTAATGGCAATGTGATGTAAATATTAACACTTTTTAATGTTTATTTATAAATGTACTTCCCAAATAATATATAGGGGATGAGTAATTTCCATGTTTTCCAGTTTTCAATTTGTAGGGATTATACTTTATATTGTGCTTTTTTTTTTTCTCCTTTAAAGTAGACTTAATTATCTTGAAAAAAAATAGTCACTGTGAACAAAAAAAGAATGAAACATTTACAAGAATAATATGAAGAATCATTTGAACCCTTACGTTAAAGTGAATCGGACACCTGGCTATAACTTGGCACATGTAGGTGTTAAAATCTTTTGCCCAACCGTCTAATATTATGTATTTTTTACTTATGAAGATTTAAAACAGGAAACAGAAGAGAGTTTTTTTACAAAATTGTTATGTTCTTAAGCTTTTGACTGAGACGTATTAGAGATATGTTACTTAATTGGGGTTCTAGTTCGATATGTATTTCGGGTGAATACGATGTGATTCAGACGGCACGTGCGTCACTCGTGATGTCTGACATGTCTGATTTTTTTTTTTATCTGTCGCTACTCGTTATAGTATATAGACATTAGATTGAGCTGTGCCTATTTATGAGTAATGGCAGGGAAAAGATACATATTCTAAATGCAACTCCTATTTATGAGTAATGGCAGGGAAAACATCCATATTCTAAATGCAACTGGTACGTACAATTTTACTGAGAAAAAAAGCGTTTATATCTTGATCACGATTTGCCTAAATTGCCTCTTTGGATTGACTTGAAAAAGGTTAAATGAAGACCTAGACAAATTTTGGAATAAGCCAAGTGATTATTAAAAGACCTAGAATTTTTTGGAATAAACCAAATAATTTTAGTCAAGTGGGGAGTTGTTTTTTGTGTAGACTAGTAAAGATCATTTTTTGCTGGACACATTATTCCTTATGAATTCTAGTGGATTCGGATCAGTCTTATGAACAAGTTCAAATTGTTATGGGTTTTGGGGTAGATAATGCTACAATTTTTTTTATAAAATAGATGTGACTTTACCAAAAGCTGTTGAAATCCAAGAAGAAAGGTTAAAAAATTTTTTTAGAGCTGAGCTTTTTTATAACAACTTCTTTGAGACTACTTCTTGTGTTTTTTCTACGTAATCGCCATAGAAACATTAAACAAAGAACAGAGCATCGTTAGCTCTCAAACTTGAAACCTAAATCGTTTGTGTAGATACGTTAAGAGATCTGTTTAGATGAAACTCCACCCGAGTCATATAGAAATAAACTTGACTATCTTTTTTTTTCTTGATGTTAAATATAACGCAATGTATGCTGGTGCAGCCTCCAGGCCAGAACCAGGCCTTGAACAGAGTTTTTGAACCGTGGAACAAAAGCCACGTTGTATAATGTCATTACGATGCCGACGTGCGAGTCCACGTAGGCCCAAATTAACATATCCGGGCCCATTTAGTGCTCAGCCAATAACTCCACTGGCAATACACGTGACGGGACAGCCCTCGTTGACTCTTTAACATGTTTGTATCTTGCACCACGTGGACATAATCCAGTTGTGAAATCTGACGGCGTAAAAGAACAATAGACTTGTCCCCGCGTAACACGACTGGGAGTGAATTGACCGACAAGATATGATGCAGTTGCAGCCTCAGGCGGCACGTGCATGGCTCGTGAGTTTTGACATTTCTGATTATTTATGTTGCTACTGGCTATACCTGTATAGACACGAGTTTGTGAGCAATGGCTGGAAATACTTTCACGTTCTAAACTCACCCGGTAATAAAATTACAATTTATTTGAAATGGAATCGTTTACATTTGGATAATTTACGGAGGAAATTTCTGCCAATTTTGTCTTCTTGGAATGAGTAAGAAAATGTTAGATTAGATGATTAATAAAGACCTAGAAGGATTTTGGAGTAAACCATGATGTTAATCTCTCATGTGAGATTGGTAAGAGTGGTCTCGGTATTCCGTTGTGACCATGTTGTAACCTAAATGGCTTTTTGTATCGATTAATGAACTATGAGTTATGCGTTTTTTTTTAAAAATGGGGTATGTAGAATGAAAAATGGTATGTTAGTCTCTAATTAAGGGCGAGTGAGCAATTTATCCTTTTTTGTTGGTGCGGTGTACTGAGAATAGGGAAGGGTATAGGAGAATAGGGAGTAACATTTAAGGACATATAAACAATAGATCAAATGTGATATTTTTCCTATTCTAAGAACATAACCATTATTCTCTTTGTTTGTATGTTTTTTTTACATGAATAGCATACTAAAGAGAAGTCTTTTTGTGTTGCAAGGAGCGGTATATCTTCTGGTGTGAACTTTGCCATTCCTATTGACATAGTGGTTCGAACAGTGCCCTACCTCATTGTGTAAGGAACATCTTACAGAGAGAGATACTGAAGAAAAATAACATCGTTGAGTTTTTTTTTTTCTATTGTTGTTGATAATACAATTTGAAAAGTTTCTGACTTTTGTCTTTCAAATGTGAAATACAAAAAATTCCAAAAGTCATTCGATTTTACCAACATTTTAAACCAACATTCTAAATGTTATGACCCTCCTTGAAGCATGGTAAACAAACCTGCTTTTCATTCAAAAGATAATTCGAAAAGTAAAGACCAAAATGTTAAATTCACCGTTTAACTCCAAACTTGCAAAAATGAATCAAACTCCAAATATATAAGGAAACAAAATCAAATTTGAAATTTTGATTTGACCCATAATCTTTCGAATCCATCTCATTCCAAAACTTCCAAAATTCATCCTCTTTTTTCTCTTCCAATCTCGCACCATCATTAACTTTTTTATCGTTTCAAATTGCACATTCTGGAACCGTCTCTTTGTAAACTTTATAAGCCATTATGTTTGTCTAGTTACACTTGTAATTTTCTTCTGTTCTCAAGCTTGAATTATCCATAAAAAAAGGTTGGGTTTTGTTTGGAGTCCTTAAGCTGAAATTTTCAATTTTTAAGTTGTTCTGATATATAATACAAATAATTGTAGTTTGTTAAGCTTTGCCCGTAATCTGAAAACCTTGAAATCTAACGCCCTTCAAATCTATACACATGAACGTTTGTGTTACAAAATGTTTTAAACAAAATGATAAATATTTTTTTTTGATTACACAATATGAAAAGACAAAAACAAACAAAAATGCACATTTTTCATGTTTGTGAAAATAATTGCGGGGGTGATTGGTTGTTGGTTTGAAATCTTTCTAGAGTCATATTTGGATCTAAAACTCTAAATTCAAAGCAATCACGTTTTGCATATATTTTTTCAAAGTTAAAGCCACTTTTATTTTTGTTTTGTTTTTTGGATTTTTTTGGCTGTAAAAAGCTAAAAACGTAAAGCCATATATTTTGGTCTTTAGAAAATTATGGAAAGTTGGTTCTGAAAACTATGTATTATGGAAAGTTGATTTTATAGCATAAATTCTAAAACTACAACAAAAAAATCTACGGATTAAATTTTACAGCAAAATTTCTAAATCTACTGCTACAACGAATACCTGCGTCAAAGCTCCACATCTTTATCTTCAAATAAATTTGTCAAAGTGGACAATAAATGCATAGCTACCATTTTTATTTTGTGGTAGTGGACAATAAATGCATAGCTACCATTTGTTTTTTTTTGTGTTAGTGGACTTTGGACAATAAATGCATAGCTACCATTTTTTTTTCTTCGGCTTACAAAATGATAAAATATATATGAAAATACAAAAGTTGTGTTTGTTACAAAATGTTTTTCCCGTTTTATTTTGTTTCATAAAACAAAATGACAAGACAAAAACAAACAAAAACACAAAATAAAATAACCATTTACATGTATTTGAATAAAAACCAAATGACTAACATAGGACATAAAAGACAATCAATATATTACATACCTCAAATCGTAAGTTTTAAATTTTTGGTTTTCTAACAAAATGAAATTTTTCCTTTTTTTTTGTCAACAAAATGGAAGTTTTACAAGATGGAAGATTACCTTTAATACAAAATATATTAAAGAATAATTAAGTTATGAAAGAAAAAGAAATATATATATATATATATATGTGTATATTTATATGGTTCATTACTTAATGTGTTCAAAAAGCTTGTGGAAGAATCCTTATACATATTTTAAAAATCAATTCCGATTTTTGCTTCCCTTCTTGCTAAAGAACATGTTTGTGGTGAAGCGCGACAAAAGGCTGGAAATCTTTCACTTTGATAAAATTACTGCACGTCTTAAGAAGCTTAGCTATGGGCTTAGCAGTGACCATTGTGACCCTGTCCTTGTTGCTCGTAGAGTCTTGGCTGGTGTCTATAAGGGAGTCACCACGATTCAACTCGACGAGTTGGCTGCTGAAACTGCTGCTGCCATGACGTGTAGCCATCCTGATTATGCCTCGGTGAGAATGCCACTATGATTTTATTCTGGGTGTTTCATATGTTTGAATTGCACAGCCTTCTCAATTGCGAAGTCTGAACATTTTACTATACTGTTTTGATAGTTTGAAATACCTACTTGAGTCTCTGTAGGAGCTAACAAATACAACATAATCTATATAATTTACGTGTTTTTGTGTTTATATATCAGCTTGCGGCTAGGATTGCTGTCTCAAGTCTTCACAAGAACACAAAAAAATCATTTTCTGAGACGTAAGTTATCCATGACTATATTTTTATTTGGACTCTTATTTTGTATGTGTAAGCTTTGATAGATTGTTTGTATTTTCAGGACTAAGGACTTGAGATATGGACTGCAGGATCCTTTAATAGCTGATGATGTTTTTGATATCATTATGAAGGTAATAAATATGCTTGTGTGAGGTTCTCATTCGATGTGTTGTAACTGACTCTTGCATTTCATTGTTTTTTTTTTCAGAACTCTACTCTTCTTGACAGTGAAATAATTTATGATCGTGATTTTGAATATGATTACTTTGGATATAAAACTCTTGAGAAATCATACCTACTGAAAGTCCACGGAAAAATTGTTGAAAGGCCTCAACACATGCTGATGAGGGTTGCTATTGGCATCCACAAGGACGATGTTGATTCTGCAATCAAAACTTACCATCTGATGTCTCAAAGATGGTCCACCCATGCAACTCCTACTCTCTTCAACGCAGGAACTCCAAGGCCTCAAGTATCTTCTTTTTCTCAATAATATTTATTTTTGTATATTCTTAATTGTACGTGCTTTTGAAAATGATTGAATTGGCAGTTAAGCAGCTGCTTTCTGATCTGCATGAAAGATGATAGCATAAAGGGTATATATGAAACACTCAAAGAGTGTGCTGTTATAAGCAAAAATGCTGGTGGTATTGGATTTTCAGTTCATAATATACGTGGCTCAAATGGAACGTCTAATGGCATTGTTCCAATGCTCCGTGTATTCAATGATACGGCTCGTTATGTTGACCAAGGAGGCAAAAGAAAGGGTACATCGCAGCATTTACTCTGCTTCTATAAGCGTAAATCATGCTGCTTCTTGTCCTATACTGTATCTGATGTACATTTTGTAATTGGTGAAGGAGCATTTGCTGTATACGTAGAGCCATGGCATGCCGATATCTTTGAGTTTCTGGAGCTGCGTAAGAACCATGGAAAGGTACAGCCAAACCAAAATAATCCACCATTTGAGTGAAATTTCCATAATACAATCTCCTAATTACACTTTTTTCGACAATATTGCAGGAAGAAGACAGGGCAAGAGACCTGTTTTATGCTCTCTGGGTTCCAGATCTCTTCATGGAGAGGGTCCAGAACGATGGGCATTGGTCACTATTTTGTCCTAGTGAAGCTCCAGGTTTGGCAGATTGCTGGGGCGCTGAATTTGAGAAACTGTACACTAAGTATGAGAGAGAGGTGAATCCCTCTTTCAGCCATGTATGTTCTGGTTCTTTAGTAACCTGTAATCTGAATCCCAGTTCCGTTTGTTCATGTCATTAGGGCAAGGCCAAGAAGGTTGTTCAGGCGCAAAAGCTCTGGTTTGCAATCTTGACATCCCAGGTGGAAACAGGAACACCATACATGCTTTACAAGGTAACTAGTAACAGTCATAATTTTGTAGTTACCCGTTATAACCACCACAGGGTTTTAATTTTGATACTTTACACTGTAGGATTCATGCAACAGAAAAAGCAATCAACAAAATCTTGGTACCATAAAGTCATCGAATTTATGCACTGAAATCATTGAATACACTAGTCCAACAGAAACTGCTGTGTGCAATCTTGCATCTATTGCATTGCCCAGATTTGTTAGGGAGAAGGTGAGTGGGAAACTAGTTTGCTTTTTTCATTTGTTTTTCACTCAAGATATATATATATATATAGAGCACTCACTACATAACATTCTTCATCTCACAACAGGATGTGCCATTGAACTCTCTGCCAACTAAGCTTGTTGGCAGTCTGGGATCAAAGAATCGTTTCTTTGATTTTGACAAGTTAGCAGAGGTCAGATACTATGTAATTGCCTCCTTTGACCTAAATTCTGAATCAACAAATCATCTCTGAAGATTTTCCCTCTTTTTTTCTTTTTTTCTGGCCAGGTGACTACTATGGTTACCATCAATCTCAATAAGGTAATAGATGTGAGTTACTATCCTGTGGAGACTGCAAAAACTTCAAACATGCGCCATAGACCTATTGGTATTGGTGTACAAGGTCTTGCGGATGCATTTATCCTCCTTGGAATGCCATTTGATTCTCCAGAGGTAGTGTTCTTGCTTTTTTTTTTTTTTTCATTTGTGTAATGATCAACCTTGGGAAATAGTGTTGTTCTTTCTTCTTATAAGCAGTTTGATTTTTTACACAGGCCCAACAACTGAATAAGGATATATTTGAAACAATTTACTACCATGCGCTCAAAGCATCTTCCGAACTTGCTGCAAAATATGGTTCGTATGAATCATATAAAGGCAGTCCTGTGAGTAAGGTAATATAATTGTTGACTAATATAACGATATCATATAATGGTTGAGTTAATAATCCAATGGTTGACTAGGGAATTCTTCAACCTGACATGTGGAATGTTACTCCATCAAACCGCTGGGACTGGGCTGTTCTTAGAGATATGATATCAAAGAATGGAGTGAGGAACTCTCTTTTAGTAGCACCTATGCCTACTGCCTCAACCAGTCAAATTCTCGGGAACAATGAATGTTTTGAGCCATATACATCAAACATCTACAGTCGCAGAGTCTTGAGGTATCTATTTTCTTTCAAGTGATTACATCACTTTAGACAAAAAAATGTTGCTGGTTTTCCACAATGGCTTGCTCATTAAGGTCTCCTAATTGGTTTTTCAGTGGTGAGTTCGTAGTGGTGAATAAACATCTTCTTCATGACCTAACTGATATGGGACTCTGGACTCCGATGCTGAAAAACAGGATGATTCATGAGAATGGTTCTATTGTAAATGTCCCGGAGATACCTGCTGACTTGAAGGCTATTTACAGGTAAAGCTCTCATACTTTTTACTTGGTATAGATACCAATATTTTGAACTGTTTCTCCTGCTATACAACGCAGAACTGTCTGGGAAATTAAACAGAGAAAAGTGGAGGACATGGCTGTTGATCGTGGATGCTACATAGATCAAAGCCAAAGCTTAAACATACACATGGAAAAACCTACTTTTCCAAAACTCACTTCCTTGCACTTTTACGCTTGGAAAAAGGTACAAGCTTACCTTAGACACTGCTTAGCTCTTTTTATAATTGATGCAAAAACAATAAATAAGATTCTAATGCATACATGGTATTTCACTCATATTATTCAGCCTTGTGAATACTCTTTCTAACTATGTTATTGTGAAACTTTCAAGGGTTTGAAAACCGGGATGTATTACCTCCGATCCCGTGCTGCTGCTGAGGCGATAAAGTTCACGGTCGACCCAGCTATGATCAAGGAAAAAGAAGAAGAAGTAGACAATGAAACCAAAATGGCACAGATGGTTTGTTCCTTGACAAACCCGGGCAGCTGTCTCGCCTGCGGTAGTTAAAGCTCTTAGTTGGAGTTTGGGTCTTTTTTTTTTTTGTTTACTTGTTGTTTTTTAATGTTTAATGTCGCTTCTTTATCACTATATGCTGTTTCATTGTGATTAGTACCATCATCATTATCGCTTCCACCACTCTTTTTATGTTATGTTTTTTTCTTCATCGCTACACTAAAGCAACAAATAAACATCATTTTGAAAATCCTCTATACTTGCAATCTTGTTTAACGAACCCTACTTTATAGTCAAACGTAACAAAATGTTGTAACAAACAGTTACTATATAGACTGAGCATAATTAGCTACTACATACCCAAATATTTTTTATAGCCAAACGGAACAAAATGTTGTAAGCGTCAAATCAGCACAACGCCTTGGAGGATGACTCACACATAGAGCTGTCGATAAGGGTTAGCCAGCAGGTTTTAGCCATAACTGCAGCGGGCTTTTTTTAGTGGGTTATGGCGGTATGGCCCACTACAAACCGCGGTCTTCAAAGTTATAACCCTAACCCAAACCGCTTGGCTCTTGTGGATAATGCGGATCAGAACAATTTACAGCATTCCGATCGAATAAAACCACGGCACCAAACACCAATAATGACATAAAGGGATGAGCAAAATCTATAAACCTTAAATTATATTTTTTAGATAATTCTTGAGGAAGAGTCGTGGATCCGTCAATGATCCAAACCCCATGGAATGCTGCAAATCCGTAGCAAATAGTACAGTTTTGTCTTTGTTATATAAGAATCCGTGAATCTAAGTATAAAGCAAGAGTATCCACACATTGCCACCGATGTCATAATCTTGCTAGCTAAATCACATTGACCTATTGCCTTTTGTATCCATGTCGCTCTTTCTATATCCTGGAAGTCTTCGTCTTCTTTAAAGTGGCTTTATGATCTCTTCTTTAGTACTTTGATGATCTTCAACAACTTCAATCTCCATATCTTTGAAGCTCAAATTGTTTAAGTGTTGATACGCAAGAGTTATAAAGAACACGATCTTTATTGAGTTTAGAAACTTACACAAAACTAAACTCTTACTCTTAAGTCTTAATTAAGCATATCTCCAAAGACTAGTATTTATAGGTTAGGCTACACCCTAATCCTATTTGATTTAGGAATACATCAATTAAGATAACACTATATCTAATTACGATAACATCATTATCCTAAACATATGCAACCTTATCATCTTATTTAGGCTTATCACATTTACCATAACCCGCACGGTTTAGTGACATCGAAGACAAGAGTTTCGGTTCGGTTTAATTATCCAACATTCTTCCCTCTAATTTTCGAACTCGAAATTGAGGGGTCTTCTACTCCGATCTTAGCTCGCATCTCCTTGAACTTTATCCTTGCCAAAGGTTTTGTAAGAATGTCTGCCTTTTGATCAATTCTGGGAACATGCTCTACTTCAATCTGTTCATTCTCGACACATTCTCGAATGAAATGATACCTTGAGAGTATATGCTTGCTTCTACCGTGAAATACCGGGTTCTTGGTGAGGGCGATTGCTGACTTGTTATCGATCCTTAGGGTCACTTTCTTACCGTCCGCTTCAAGTATCTCACTTAGTAGCTCTTTTAACTAAATAGCTTGACACGATGCTGCCGTTGCAGCCATAAACTCGGCCTTACACAAAGATAGTGCCACCGTGGGTTGTTTTTGTGAACACCAAGTAATTGGTGAATCTCCAAAATAAAATACGTGACCTGAAGTGCTTCTCCCATCGTCAATGCCGATATTGTGACTACTATCACTATATCCAACAAGTCTCTTTATCCCATTTTTCTTGAAAAACAGACCAAAGTTTGTTGTCCCTCGTATGTATCTTAGAACATGTTTGATGGCCTTTCCATGTGAGCTTCTCGGGCTTTGCATGTAGTGGCTAAGTACTCCAACCGAATAAGAGAGGTCTGGTCTTGTGTGTAAAAGATACGTTAGACATCCAATTGATCTTCGATAATCTGTTGCGTCCACCTCTTCTTCATCTTCAGCTTTAGAGAGCTTTAAACCCGATTCCATATGTATATGAGTTAGATTGGGTGATTCCATATTCGTATCAATCAGAATCTTTTGAGCATAACCTTCTTGTTTGATTCTTATCCCATTCGCCTCTTGCATCACTTCAATTCCTAGGTAGTACGTCAATCTTCCGAGATCCGACATCTCAAATTCTCTTGACATGTCCTTCTTGAATTGATCGATGATCTTTAGTGATGTTCCCGTTACGAATAGATCGTCAACATATATCGCCACGATTAAGGATTCTTTCTCGCTGATTTTCTTGTACATGGAGGACTCCTTTAGACACTTCTTGAAATTCATCTTTTTTAACACGTGATCAAGCTTTATATTCCAAGCTCTAGGGGCTTGATGTAATCCGTATAAGGCCTTAAAAAGTCTGTACACTTGATCCTCTTGTCCTTTCTTAATGTAACCTTCACGTTGAGTTACGTAAACAACTTCCTTTAACTCACCATGTAAGAAAGCGGTCTTTACGTCTAAATGGTGGATTTCCCATCCACTTGTTGCAGCAAGAGCTATGAGTAGACGTATGGTTTCTATCCGAGCTACAGGAGCAAAAACTTCATCAAAGTCCACACCATGCTGCTAAACATAACCTTTAGCTACAAGTCGTGCTTTGTATTTATTCACCGATCCATCAGCGTTTCTTTTAATCTTGTAGACCCATTTCAAACCTATGGGTTTGACTCCACTTGGATTATCAATGAGCTTCCATGTTTTGTTCTTATTGATAGAATCTATTTCGGCATCCATTGCTTTAACCCATTCACTCAACTTTTCAGCTTCCCGAAAATTCTCCGGCTCTCCATCAATCGTTAATAGCAGCTTCTCACTTTCTAGATCAGCAAGCAATATATAATCACTGAGATATCCTGGATTTGTTGATGGTCGACTTGATCTCCTTAACGGTAGCTCCACGTTTTCATGATTCTCTTGAGAATCCTCTGTTTTGTACTCCTCTACGTCATGCTGCTCTATTTCTGGTCTATGGTGCTCTTCTTCGTTGTTGGGATCATCAATGTGCTCGGTGTTAGTCTCAAAACCAGCTCCATTATCAACATAGCCTCTATGTAACATCTTAAACATACCAGGTTGTCCTTCCGTTTCATGATTTGTTTCATTCCAACTCCACATCTTTTCCTCATCGAAGATCACATCTCGACTAACATAAACTTTTCTCGTTTTTGGATCGTGTAAACGGTACGCCTTGGATCTCGGCTCAGTTCCAAGATTAACGAGTACCCTTGTTCTTTCGTCGAGATTTCTAAGATGTGCAGCATCAATCTTGGCATAAGCCAAACATCGAAACACTCGTAAGTGTTCAATGTTAGGTTTCTTGCCCATGAAGGTTTCATAAGGAGTTTGATCAATCAATGCTTTCGTAGGGACTCGATTGATTACGTATGTTGAATGTCTCACTGCTTCTCCCCACATGTAATTAGGTAAACTCGTACCTTTTAACAAGCTCCTAGTGATCTCCATTATTGTCCTATTACGTCTCTCCACAACTCCATTCTGCTGAGGCGTATAAGGTGCCGTAAGGTGGCGTTTGATTCCATTTTCTTCACAAAAAGAATTGAACTCGGCTGAAGTAAACTCTCCTCCTCTATCGGTTCGAAAGGTCTTGATAGTTGCTCCACTTTGTGTCTCAGCCATGGCCTTAAATCTTTTGAACCGAACAAATGCTTCACTTTTTTCTTTCATGAGTATGGTCCACATGTAGCGACAGTAGTCATCAATTAGTACGAACACATAGCGATTTCCAGCCGGTGTTGAGGGTGTTATTGGTCCGCATAAATCTCTATGAATCAACTCAAGGGCGTGTGATGCACGAAAACTCGCTTGTGACGGGAATGGATTTCTTGTTTGTTTTCCAGCTAGACATATATCGCATACGTCCTTCTCATGTTCAACGTTTGGCATTCCGATTACTATCTTCTTCTTCACCATGTTGTTCATAACTCCAAAGCTTACATGCCTTAGCCGAGCATGCCATTTCCATGTAATCTCATTGTCTTGAATATGAAAACATGTGGAATTGCTTGTTTGCACATGAGTCTTGTAGAGTCGATTCGGCGATCTTTCAACTTGGACGAGGAGTTTTCCGCATGGATCGCGTAACGTTAAAAGATCACCTTTCATTAACTCTTCACAGCCATTTTCCATTGCTTGACCAAGACTCAAAATATTGTGCTTTAGATCTGGTATATAGTATATGTCTTTGAGTGCCTTTTGTTCACCTGTCTTGCACATAAAGAGAATTGTACCCTTTCCAACAATATCGACATACGAGCCATCACCAAACTTCACCATCCCGCTTACTCCTTTGTTCATTTCAGAAAAGTAAGACCTATTTCCAGTCATATGGTTGCTTGCTCCATTGTCTAGATACCAAATGTTCTCATCTCCATGCTCAGTCTCAATCTTCTTTGGTATCACCTTCTCTTCATTCAAAAACACAACTTCATGCATATATAGGGCACCATCAGCTTCTTGTGTCTTCATTAAATTTGCATTTTGTTGTTTTTTTTTCTCAGGACATTTTGCTGCATAGTGACCCGCCTTGTCACATCGATAGCATATTATTTTGAACGGTCCTTTTTCTTTTCTCCGATTTTGTTTTGATCTGTAGCTTCATTGGTTTGGTTTGGGGCGTTTCCTCTTCCCCTACCATGGCCACGACCTCCCCTTCCTCTTCTACGTCCGTTAAATCCACCACGCCAATTTTGTGAACCAGTTGCAAACATGAGTTTACTTTGGTCCTCACTTGGTGGTTCTCCTCCAGTTCGTTCCTCGTAGGCTTTTAGGCGGCCAGCGATGTCTTCAAAAGATGTTGTGTTGAGATCTAACACTTGCTCGAGAGAGGCCACTATGTGAATGAATTTGTTTCGTGGAAGGCTTGAAAGAAACTTCTTCACAAGCTTTGATTCCTCCATCGTTTGTCCAAGTGCAACAGATTTTGAAGATAAATCAGATAACTTGCCCACGAAGTCATCTATACAATCAGAATCTCTCATCGTCAATCTCTCAAATTATGCGTTTAGTGTTTGTAACCTTGCATCTCTCACACTGTCAGCACCCATATGACGAGATTTGATTGCTTCCCACATGCTTTTAGCCGTATTTTGCTCGCCAATCTGCAAAATAAGAGTTTCGGGCACCGATTGAAACAATAGTGCAGTCGCTACGTCATTCTTTGATGACTCGTTGGATCCAGGATCGATTGCTTCCCATACCCTATGAGCCTTAAGAGCCACCTTTATGCGTATAGACCACACTGTGTAATTTGTGTTGGTTAACATCGGGAAAAGAATGGATGATGGGATTGATTCTTTTGTCTTCTCACGTTCAACAACTGCTCCCTCCATGTCTTGTGTTAATAATCACCTTCACGTGATAATTACCACCACCGTATGTCTTCTCGTATGTCTTCCTTGTCACGATCACAATTCTTCACGAACACACGAGCACAAAGTCACAGCTACACACCGTCTCTCCGCCGCTTCTCACGAACTCACGAGATTAGGTTTTGTTTCCTCCTTGATCGTTCTTCTTGGATAAAAAGAAGGCTCTGATACCAATTCATATTGTTTAAGTGTTGATACGCAAGAGTTATAAAGAACACGATCTTTATTGAGTTTAGAAACTTACACAAAACTAAACTCTTACTCTTAAGTCTTAATTAAGCATATCTCCAAAGACTAGTATTTATAGGTTAGGCTACACCCTAATTCTATTTGATTTAGGAATACATCAATTAAGATAACACTATATCTAATTACGATAACTTCATTATCCTAAACATATGCAACCTTATCATCTTATTTAGGTTTATCACATTCACCATAACCCGCACGGTTTAGTGACATCGAAGCCAAGAGTTTCGGTTCGGTTTAATTATCCAACAGAAGCTGTTTCCTTTTTATCTCTTAATCTTCTCTGTTTTTAGGAAATGGTTTGGTTTGATGTAAGAAGGAATAACGATGAATAACCTTTGAGACCAAACCAAAGTCTTTGTTTAAGTGAAGCATGTTCTTTGCACACTCTTCTTTGTAAGACAGGATTATAATTATTTTTGTTTTTATATATTCATACAATTTTTTACGTGTCTATTTGAATATGTTTTGGTTTTTTAAAGGTTTCTATAAAGTTTCGTGACATGTCTGAGTCTGACAAGTATTTTCCTATGAACATTAATTCTTCAAGTCGTTACGAAATCTTTTAATTTTTGTTTCTTGTTTTCTTTGAAGATTTATTTTGTTGGGAAAACAATAATTTGGTTGTATTTAAATCAGTTTCGTAAATGTTATTCTAGTGGGATTCTTATTCAGACCGTGTCAAATATCAATGAGAAGTGCGTCGTATACAACATCATCTATAATCATCCAAAGTGACCCAATAATAGTGATGAGAATCACAAGTTAGGAAGAAAAATCTGCCCGAACGGTGAAGGAGACAACAATTAAGCGATATAATGAGGAGAGAAAAAACCAAAATAACCTCTCGTACGGCCCAGTAACTGCCATTAGTGTCGAACGCTGAACAAGGCAATAATGGAACCATAGTTGAATCAAAGCAGAAGCAATGACCGGGTTTAGATTGCAGAAACTTGAAGCTCTGTTTCTGATGAGAATCGAAACCGATGGTTATGGAGTCTCTGATTTGTTAGGACTCTTCACGTTTTGATTAGGGAGAAAACTAGATTAAGCCTAAGAAATCAAGAAAAAGGAAGAATGATAACCTTTCTAATACATAGGAAGCTTCGGTGATAAGAACTACATTTTCAGCAACATTTCATTGCAAAGATGCTTACAAACACAATTCAAAAGTTTGAACGAAATATAAAATGGGTAAAAAAAAAAATGATGTTAATATTCGTGTTGCTCAGTTGCATGAGACCACCATTATACCTTTCTAATTAATTATAATGGTTAATATTCGTGTTCCTCTGTTGCAGGGACCACCATTATACAATTGTAATTATAATGGTAAGATCCAAAATTAAGTGCGAATTATTTTTTTTATATATGTACATTTGTCTGACAGAGAATCATGTGTTTCTAGTGAAGTCATTCCGAACAAATTATTGTTGGTTAAATTCAACACCTACTATGCTATTGTTGTATACAAGTATAGAGCCATAGACAAAATAGATTGCGGGTGTTATTTTTTAGTTGCTTATAAATATTTCTCAAATTAAATTTGTTTTCTTGAAATTTATTGAGTTTTCGTCATTTTTGTCTTCATAAAAAATCGATCTGACATGTCTCGTGTTTTACATCCTTACGAATGGTTAGAAGTTTAGTTAACCAGTGAGATGATACAAATGATCATAATTCTGTTTAGCTTATGAAATAATCATCTGGGATACTATACAAAGCGCAACTGGAAAAAAAAAAAACAACAACAATAATTTCAAAAATTTGTGAAAAATCGAGGTGTCAGCGTTATTATTATATAGGTTTTCATTACTACAATGGATTCTTCGCCTCAACGAACAATTTTACCAAAAAAAAAAAAAAGAGCAGATCCGACCCATTTGAGTACTTGGCTCGACAAACATGAGGGACCCATAAGAACTATGCTTTTGATGTCGGTTTGCTAAGTTTAGTTTGGGAATTTCCGGTTCTTGAATTATGTTTGAAAGCTTGTCTTCATTTCTTGGGTGTTTCTGACTCGATCAAATCCTTCAGCTTTTCTAGAGCTGAAATGAGAAATGACCATGATATTAACAATAATCCAATTACGAGATTCAATAGCCTCAAATGTTTCCTATGCACTGACAGAGTTCCATAAAACTCTTATCTACATCAATTAATGTCCGAAAAATATTGTTCTATATCTAAATTCACATGTAACAAAACCATGGGCATTAGGAGGTTTAAAAACTAAGCCGCAGTGCAGATTCTCAATACCACATAACTCCCCTATTTTCATGTCTATTTGTAGAGTGTCCCTAGAGGCTAGAGCTACATACACAAGGCAAATAAATTTCTGGGTGCGTAAGTTGCACGAATGGAATCAAACAAAGTGAGTGGGATCAAATATATAGGACATGAATCACTCCCAACTTTCTTTAGGAGCTTCCAGAAACGCATTACCTGAAATTTTTATATATTAAAATGAACATATGGAGCTCGAGTCAAGAGCTTGAGCATGGCAAAAATAACAGAGAATCAGATAAGAGTGTTCCAAGCAATGGTCCTATACAATTATCCTAAGAGATTAATGATTCAGTCTGAAACTGTAACATTTTCCCTGTTTCAGACTCACTACTTTACCTAGTACCTATCATCTGAGGTACCTCTAGCTTGCGTTTAGACATAAGTGGACAAGCATATAGAAAACGAATGTCTACCTCATGATTACTCAGCAATGTGAAGCACCGGCCAGCCTGGCCTGCTCTTGCTATCCGTCCAGCACGATGGATGAAGGTCTTTGCAAATGGAGGCATATCATAATTAATGACATTTGTTACCCCTTTTACATTCATTCCACGAGTTAGAGAATCAGATGCAACAAGAACTTGGATATCGCCTTTTCTAAAGGCCTTTAGATCTTTGCTGCATGCAAAAAAAGTTCAACACATGAACAATGCTCGTTTGTCATGGGTGCCAAAGACAGTATACAGTGCTACTAGTAATGTAAAATTCAAATATTACCTCTGAACTGATTGGTTAAGACCACCTGAATACTTTTTTGCTTGTATTTTGGGGTCACCAAAAAGGTTTAGTAACTTGCATAGACGACGAGTTGTCTCTACAGAATATGTGAAAATGATACACTTTTCACCTTCCCATTATTTTAGGAGAGCAACTAAATATACAGGCTTCATCCCGGTTTCACAAATCTGTTAAAAGACATTGGAAGCAAAAGCTGGAGATAAACTTTTGCAGATAAATATTATGTTAGAGCACAAACTTGAAGAGGAAAGATATATTAAACATGCATACATACCAGTCTAAGACATTCCAACTTCTCGGGTAGCCTGTCTCGGCTTTCTCCAGTTGTCATGAATAATGGGTGATGCAGGTCATTTTGGGTTTTGATTTTGAAATTTTTTAACAAGATTGATTTCAGGTTACAAAAATACCTCCTCGCACGAGAAATCTTCGGCGAACTTCGCCGCAGCCATTAGAAGATGCCTCGGCATCGTTATCCTCGTCAAAAGAAAGAATATGTTTTTTTTAGGATAACTAGTTAAACTCGTTAAACTATGTTGTGTTTAGGAACAATTAGTTAAACTGGTTATATTATATTTAGCAACTAAGAGTTAAACTAGTTAAAAAATAATTTAAAATATATATATATATATATCTATATAAAATCTATATAAAATCTATAAAATTATAAAAAAAAAGAACAACTAGAATATTTTATATAATTTTATAAAATATAGTATAAAATTATTTCAAAACGCCAAAAGCTCGGACGATTGGTTCGGACATTCTGTAAGACCCGTTCTTCGGGCAACTATTTTGTCGACTCGGTCAGTTTGTCGGACAGTTCCCGAATCGTCGGTGTTTTGATGTTCTGAATGTTCGGATCAGTTCTGTATCGTCGGACTTTTGGGTCAAGCTAGACGTGCGTATGGAACCGCTATCGTCGGCGTTTGGGTTGTCGGCTATGGCCGAGGATCGTGTACCGCGGTACGACCGGACAGTGTGACCGGATGGGTTGTTCGGGTGCGATGCGGACAGCACACGGACGGACGGATACGTCCGGATGGATCGACCGTATGTCGTCCTACGGACGATCTGCGGACGTCCGGATGTGTCTTGCGGACGTGCGATACGGACGTGGACTGCGTCCTGTGGACGAACGGACAGCGTCCGTACGTAGGCGATAGGGACGGTATGTCCGGACTGTGAAATTTCAGACAAGACCTTTCCATTTTGGAAATTTTCGGACAAGAGTGGATACGTGGATAAGGTTGGTCCATTTTCAGACATGGTTGGTCGTTATGACAAGGTTTGTCCGAATAGGACATTTGTGGCCCGAGAGGACAAGGGACCATTGAGGATCGTTCGGACATCGATCCTAAAATTTCGGACAAGATAAGGTTCAGACAAGATAAGATTCGGACAGCATGGAAATCGGACAAGATTTGTCTGAATTCGGACACACGGACCATCCGAGGGACCGTAAGGACAACATCCCTAATATTTCGGACATGGATAGATTTTTAGACAAGAACTGTCCTAAAACCTTATTTGGTCGGCTTTTGAAAAATCTGGACCGACGGGATATGTTTTAGCCGAGAATTTCTCATAGGGACCGACGGACGGCCCTGTACGAGTCAATTTGGGGTCCGATGGGACAAAATTGATTTGAGTCGGGTCAATTGGATTTTGATGGTTTGGTTCGACATTTTGGAAGCTAAAGCTCAGATATTTGGCTAAGTATGGGACACGGGTCGATTTGAGACTTTTGGCCCACAAGGACTTAGAATTATGGAAATTTTTCTAAGTGTTTGGCCCGTTTTGAGAACCTAAACCCTAGGACGAGTTTTATAAAGCCATGGTCGAGTTTTGCAGCCACTTTAGAGACAGAAAAGACTTAGAAAAACTCATGCCTTTGAAATAGATCAATTTCTCACTAGACCCAAGTTTCGTTGTAGTATAGTAAGGTGTCAATCCATAAGGGTGAAGATATTAACCAAAAAAGATGAGATCAAGCCATTCAAGTCAAGCCAAGCAAAGAGCGTATAGGACTCTAACAACCTAGACGGAAACTGAAAATAGAAAATAAAATAGATACTATAGACTACAGAGACTAAATGTAGAAAGACAAAAACAAAAAGATAGACTAACAGAGAATTCAATCAATGCAAGGGAAGTTCCTAAGGATGGGGTAATCGACTCAGTGTGTCCTCTTAGCCTACCCAGGTGGTCTAACAAAACTCATTCAAGCTATTCCCTAGACATCAAACATCACAACCAGTTAAGTCCACTCCCGTGATAAGTAACCTCAAGCTGACGGCCTGCACTAACTCGGCGAAATCTACCCTAGAGCATTAAGATTCAGTTCAATATTGTCAATAAACACCCTAGACAACTAATCCCTTAGCTAGGTATGCAAATCTCTAACATCGCGTCAAGCATTTTATCGAACACCTTCTGGGTGGAAAAACACCTAAGTTCTAATCTCAATTGATCAGAGAGAAATTAGCATTAAGAACACTGATTTAGAAGGGAAATCAAACAATCTACACTTAAACCACCTAGGAGACTAAGATTCCACACATAATCTAACCCATCCTCAAGAACCCTTAATGACTACTCAAAACTCATGATGAACATGAAGAACACAAACCCAGAAATCATAAAAACTTGCATAGATGATAGAAACAGATAGAGAAATGATAGAACAGAAGAAATCAACTGAAAATAACAAGCAGGAATCAAATTACAAAGTCTGSAAATCAAGAACAATGAAGAAAGAAGGAAAACTCRAAAATTAGGTCTAAAAACAAAACTTAGGAGTCTTAATCCAACATTATGTATTTATACTAAGTCTAAAAACCCTAAAACGCCATGGGTAAAATAAAAACGTGCAGGGTAAGGTCCAGCTCGACCATGTCTTGGTCGAGTGATGTGCTCGAGCTGGTGAAATCAAGATTGCATTTTTTTAGCGAGCCGACCTCCTACTTCGAGATGGGGTCGAGACTTGAAAATTCCAAGACTCGCTTTATGTTGGCTCGATCATGGGCTCGAGCAGTGTGCTCGAGCTCGGCCAAAATCTCCAAGACGCGCCTAACTCGACCTCGCTTCTCGCACCATCTCCCGCCTTACCACCCTCTGCCTTCTCATATGTGCTCGATGATGTCCTGACGGTTTCGAGTCTAACTTCTCCAAAATCGCCTCGAAAGTACATACGTAATGCCAAATATGCAAGATGTATGCAAACCTAACGCAAAACACTCTAAGTATGCAAAACTAGAAATAAATGACAAGAACAAGTTAAATAACAGTGTCTAAATGTATGAATTATGCAGCTAAAACTATGCAAAATGAACATATCAACCCCCAAACTTAGTCTTTGCTTGCCTTAAACAAACAAAGAATTTAAATCAAAACTTGCAGATTGTAAATGATGACCTCAATGTCCAAGTTACCAATTCTAGAATGCAAAGTTTATGAACTCTACTTAAAAACGTTAGCCATACTCTTCACAGACAAGTTCAATCAAGTCTCAACCTGACATGCATTCAAATCTATCATTCCTTAACATTCATTTAAAAAAAACCATGAATCAAGCTATGCATATTCAATGAACTCATTTGGCTAAGGCAGACAAAGATGGTCCCTTCAGTATGGTTTTGTCATTTCAGAACAGGGATCTCTCAATGAAAAAGAATGAGCTTTAGTAGAATGCTAAAGGTAAGAACCAACCTATGCATACAAGAATAGACTCTCATCTACCTAGTCCTACACAAGTGTTCTTAAACTTCAAGTCTAAACCCAAAAAGTCATCCTAATTCTACCCTTGACCCTTAGGCTTTCCCTTTTGATTTCTTGGATCAGTTTCATCTTTTCTTTTGTTTTTGTACTAGGAGGGGTTATACACATACACATCTAGCGGATTGGGGTTTTTTTCTTAACTAGCTTAGGCATTTTTATATTTTTCAGACTTTTAAGCTTTCTGCCTTTTCTTTTCTTTTATCATGCACATCCCCTAATCCTTTACTAGATACTTAAACATTCAATTCATTCCCCTCCTAAGAACTCTTATCCTTTCCTTTCAATCTTTTCCAAGCTTTTCATTCTTTTCTATCCACAGAACCAACCCTTTTTCCCCATGATACAGATTCCACCTAGTCCCTATCTGATTCGAAATTACAAACCAGAACTACATAATCTATCTCCGCTCAAACCTAACACGCTCTACCAATTAAAAAGGCCTCACACACTCAGCAAATCGATGTAAGGGCTTGAAAGAAGGCTAGGTCAAGGTATGGTAAAACTATTCTAACAATGAGAATCAGCTACTGATTAGCAAAGAGTGGTATAAACAGATGAAAGAGAATCAAGTATAATGTATCCATGAGTTCAGATTCAATGCATAGACATGATAATTATAAGTCAAATTCATGTTCGAAAATAGATAGGGAATGACAGAAAATCTGACATCTTTGATTAAAGAAACTGTCAGTTGTGCGTTGGCATGGTTGATCTTACTTAGCTCGATAATAAGGCATTAAACGATTAGAAGCGAGGCATTGAAATCATACGGTTGAATCATCAGAGTTTACAAAAGTTTAAATCATCATAATCCCCATGCATATCAGCGACTATATGAAACAATCAGACTCAATCTAAATATGCAGGATCTGTCTACATGAACACTCTGTTTTTAAGATTTTTCAAAATTTTTCAATTTTTTGTTTTTTATGTCTTAGATGTATGCGATTCGAAATTAAAAATAAGAACACGGAAAACAAGTCAACAAATCTTAACCCTTCCCGAGCTTAAATTACACAGTCGGTGTGTAATAAAAATTTGGAAAGAAAGATTAAGAAACAAGCAGAGAAAACACGAAAATGATGCAGCTAATATCTGAGAATATGGTAGACGAGCCCGAGGCTTGGAGAGAAGGAGGAGATCAGTCCACGTCGTATGATTGACTGAATTGCTCGGGCGATGGCTGGTCGGATGAGTGCAGTGTGCTGGCTCACCGACTTGGTAATTATTGCTCTAGACCCATTTCGATCCTCAGCTTGGCATGTGTTGCCAGTCGAAGCCATTCGTAATGCGTTGTTGCCTCTTTTCATGATTCACCTCATACTTCCACAAATCACCTGATCGAAACAATCAAACAGCTTAGCACATTATTTGGCGTTTTAAAAACTAAAAAGAAAATATGCGAGATAGACATGGGACTTCCTCCCAGTGAGCTTGTTTAAAGTCTCAAGCTTGACTTCCTTTTTTTAGGAGTCTATGGTGGTTCATGGAGGAGGGTCTCTGCTGATGATCGACCAAGTATGAATGAGCGACCCCTTGCTTCATTCATTGTGCTCTGTATCCTTTCGTTCAGAGACTTCTCTTTCGTCATAGACCTTTGGGGTGGAGCTTGTGACCTTCTCACTGTGCCAATGCGTACTCTCTGCATCCACGGTAGCCATCATCTTTGATAGTCATTGTGCCACATAGGCTCATTAGGAGAAGCTTTAGTGGGTAATAGGCACTTGTCGTCACATTCATGAAGCTACTTGCTTTGGTTCTTGAAGTACATGTTTGCACCGGTAGTGTTGAGGAAGGAGTTCAAGGAGGAGTGGGAGCTTGTTGGCCTTCATTTCCATAATGATGCATTGGGACTGAACTGATCCCAAAGTGGGTAGTCTTCCGGAAAACAAGTGGCTTTCGTGAATGAGCGTCTCCCAAAGTGATGGGCGATGGGTGATAAGTGAGGTGTCTTATCCCTAGATTTTCTAACATCTCACGGGACATGACATTCACACTTGAACAGTCGCATAGAGCATCCTCAATTTCCAAATCACTAAGAAAGCAGGTTATGGAGAACATCTGGGATTCCCAGCTTTGGAGGAACTTAGGCTCAATCCTTATCATGCTTGGTGAATCATGTCAATACCCTTGTTTTCAACCATGGTTCGTCCTTATCCTTCTTGAATCTTCACAGGAAAGCAGTTTAGGTTTGTAAGGAGGAGGAGAGGCAAGGTGCTTCCTTTTCTCTGCAGCGGGTTTTGCGCAGGTGGAGGCTAGCTCGACCATGTAGCTCGAGTGGGTGCAGTCAGCCTCAGGCAGTTTTTGGTGTTCTTTAGCTCAAATCCTCCCATCTTCAACCTCACTGTCCCACGTGGTGGAACTGATCATTTCCTTGCGAGGTAACTTGCTTTCACTCCTCAGCGATTGTAGTGGTGTTAGCATCTGAACCGTAAAGCAAAGCCTCAATTTCTCTAACATCCGCTTCATGATCAACAATAGGACTTGATTCCATTGAAAGATGGCATTGCAATACTCCTTGGGGTTTTGAATTGCTTTTCTGGAAGTTGTCCATAAGTCTTGTGGAGGAAGTAGATGCGTTTTAGTCAAGTCTTGAATCTTGGAGTTGATGTCTCGAATCTTCTTTGTTGAGGCATTGTAGTTGTAGATCCAGCTGGGTTTGAGTTCACCAAACTTCTTGGCTGCCTCAGAGTGCACCAGTTGCTTGACCATGAGTTCTTTGCGGAGGTGTTTGTCTGTTGATGCAGGGCGGGAGAGGCGTGGTGAGGCTGAAAACCAGTGTGGTGGACACGGGCTCCTGCTGTTGATGATGACTCACGATAGTGCGGTCAGGGCAGTTCTGCTGCTGATTGTAGGGAACAAAGGCTTGGGAGGGTTTTCTTGAGGTGGGTAGACGATCTGGGGTTAAGCGTTGGTAATCACTGGGGCCAGATTCGAGTTTTACAGTGTGATGAAACCTTTGTTGTCTTGACCACGATTACTGCATATAGGCCTCCTCCGAGACCATCATCCTCCCCATCTTGAACCTGGAAAACTGTATCCTCGAAGCGAAAGTGGACTGTTTCTTACTTGTAGCATTGATCGACTTAGCGATCGAGGCCTTGATGGCCTGTCGATCATGCAATACTTGGCCGGACAACTCTATCGTACTCAGCGTGTAGTTACCATCAGATTGTCTGGTTCTCCACAAGTCCAGCCAGCATCAACGTCTTGGTTGAGGAAGTTACCACTTTTGGCTGAATCACAGAAAGCATCTGGACCTTGGGAGGCTCCTGCGTAGATAATCTTGTAGTGACTCATTCTTGAAACCGTGGTGAGGGCATTGAGTAGTGTAACCAGGCGTTCCCAGGCATTCGTAGAAACTTTCACCATCCTACGAGTGAAATAGAGATTTCATTCCTGATCGATGCGGTCTGGCGATGGAGAAGAACTTGGCGAGGAGGAACTTTCTTGCGGTCATCCCATGAAGTGATGGATCCATGGGGAGAGTCTTTTCCGATGATGGGCTCTGTCACCAAGAGAGAAGGAAAAAGCCTCGGCTTGAAACCATCTTCTGACCCCATTGATCTTGGTAAGCTGAGCTATCAAACTCATCCAGGTGATCGAGAGTCTTCATAAATCCATGAAACTTGTTGTTACTGCGCCATGGCGATGTGCTCTTGATCTCGAATTGTTGGACCGTGAGGAGGGACAATCCCTTGTCTGTTGGTATGAGTATTAGGAGCGTCTCTGCTCTCAAGCAGAACTCCTCGGAGGAAGCATATGTTCGGGATGCGGCGGTGGGTTATCATTAGCCATTTCTCTTTGGATCCAGATGATCTACTCAGAGATGTTCTTGCTCTCAATGTTGTGGTAGCTTGTGGATGTTGTCGAGGTAGTGAATGAGGTCTTGACTTCCTTTCGATCTCGTTTGCATGCGGGGAACGAGGACTCGATGGTAGACTCGACGGCGTGGCGAGATAGAGCGGACTCGATCGCTGGGCTCATGGGCTGACTCGATCTTAGGCTCAGTGGGTGCTCGAGTCAAGACACATCTGAACAGAAAAAAGAAAATCAAAGTGAGTAGAGTAGATAGAAAAGAACTTGATCAGAGCGATTTGAAATCATAAATGTAACAAGCAACACCCAATGGCAATGGCGCGAGTGAAATAGGTCAATTTCTCACTAGACCCAAGTTTCGTTGTAGTATAGTAAGGTGTCGATCCATAAGGGTGAAGATATTAACCAAAAGATGAGATCGAAGCCATTAAATCGAAGCGAGCGTATGGACTCTAACAACTGGGAGGCTGAAAATAGAAAATAAAATAGATCTTATATAGGACTAGCGAGACTAACGAAGCGAGCGATAACAAAAAGCGTATAGGACTAACAGAGAATTGATCAATGCGAGGGAAGTTCCTAAGGATGGGGTGTCGACTGTGTGTCCTCTTAGCTGCCAGGTGGTCTAACAAACTCATTCAAGCTATTCCACTGACATCAAACATCCTGACAGTTAAGTCCACTCGATAAGTAACCTCAAGCTAGACCAGTTCGGAGATCACAGCGAAATCTACCTAGCAGGGCATTAAGATTCAGTTATATTGTCGATAAACACCACAATACTCCCTTAGGCTAGGTATGCAAATCTCTAACATCAGTTCAGTCGAAGCATTTTATCGAACACCTTACGGGTGGAAAAACACTAAGTTCTAATCTCGATTGATCGAGAGAAATTAGCATTAAGAACACGATTTAGAAGGAAATCAAACAATCTACACTTAAACCACCTAGGAGACTAAGATTCCACACATAATCAACCCATCCTCAAGAACCATAATTACTAAACTCATGATGAACATGAAGAACACAAACCAGAAATCATAAAAACTTGCGATGATAGAAACAGATAGAGATATGAGAAAATCAACTGAAAATAACAGACGAAATCAAATTACAAAGTCAATCGAAACGATGAAGAAAGAAGGAAAACTCAAAAATTAGTCAAAAACAAAACTTAGGAGTCTTAATCCAACATTAGGTATTTATCTAAGTCAAAAACCCTAAAGCCATGGGAAAAATGGTAAAACGTGCGAGGTAAGATCATCGACCATGTCTTGAGTGATGATATCTTCAGTGGTGAAATCGATTGCATTTTTATGAGTTGAGCTCGACCCTTTACTCGACCGTATGGGCTCGAGTCGACTTGAAATTCAAGACTCGTCTTTTATGTTGGGCTCGATCATGGGGCTCGGCAGTGCTCGAGCTCGGCCAATCTCGAGGCAGCGCCTTTCGTCTCGCTCGACCCTCGGCTCGAGCATAGGTGCTCGAGCACACCTGCACCATCTCTGCCAGCTCGATTCCTCGTCTTGACCATATGTGCTCAGTCGGATGTCTGGCTTGAGTCTAACTTCTCTATTTGAAAGTACATAACAAGAAATATAAGATGTATGCAAACTGTCAAAACACTCTAAGTATGCAAAACTAGAAATAAATGATAAGAACAGGTTAAATAACAGGTCTAAATGTATGAATTATGCAAGCTAAAACTATGCAAAATGCAAACATATCAGCCTTGTTGAGAGAGAAATCATGATCCTTTGCCTTTGAGATTGTTGATTTTGGAGCCCTTGGAGAGTATTTGTGATTGGTAAGTGATTCCTCCTTGTTCTCTCACATTTTGGGACTTGTTTGGGATCTGATCTGATGTGTTTTGTGATCGTTTTGTGTCAGCTTTCAGTGGACCTTTCCAGAATTGAGATTCCTTCTTGAATCTCTGTTAGAAATCGTAAAAGGTAAACGATTTCCGTTTGTTTTGCTTAGACCTTGAGATCGGTTTGTGATCTGTCTTTTTATGATTGTTTTGAGGTCCAGTGTGTGTTGTTAAGGTTGTGGAGAGACCGATCTGGTTGCTGGACTTGTGTTAGTTCCATCGTTTGGTAAGAAAAACCATTTGAGATCGTTTTATGTTGCATGGGGCATGTTCTGATTTTGGTTGTCGTTTCTGGACAGAAACTTCAGCGTGTGTTGGTGGAGATTCTGAGGTGTTTGGGCTTGCTTTGATGTGGTTAGGTGATCGTTTGGAGTAAGTGACCCGTGTGGTCATTTTTTAGATCGTTTTGGTGTTATTTTGTGGAATTGATTTGTAATCAATTTTTGTGTGCTATTTTTGTATTCAGGACTTTGTTTGGTTGTTATGAGAAGTTAGGGCTGAGTGTGTAACCTCGGTTCTATCATCGTTTGGTAAGGGACCTTGCTTGGTCTGTTTGTGGATCTGATAAGGGTCATTTGACAGAATTGAGTGTAACTCGATTCGTTTGTGTTGTTAGGCTATTGGCGTTTGTTGTTGGCATAATTAGGTGTGCTTTTGAGTTCAGGACAATAGCATTTGAGGTGAGTGTGTGATCGTGGCTATGTATTAGTTGCGTTTTGAGTATTTGTGCTTTGATTGTCTTGTTTGATTAAGGGTATACGTTTGTGGAGTTTTGTCATGACAAGTTTGGGTTCCGTTTGAGGTTTGTGGTTGCTTTGAATTTGTGTTTCATTGCAGTCACGTTCGTGGAACCGTTGCATTATATTAATCATACTTGATATATCTTGCACGTTTGTATTTGATCGTTTCTGTACTAAGCCTAGTGGGACGGGATGACCACCTCATTAAGCAATTCTTTTGCTTACGCATTCAGACTTACGAATGCAGGTAGTGATGACTGAAAAGCTCGCGGGACGAGGACGTGTCATAAGTGGATGGATGGTTTTAGAGTTTACGGATTTGCTATTAAGTTTTTATTGTGCTATCATGAGTTTTGTGGTGAACTTGGTTGGATTCGTGGGCGGTGTTGGTACCGCATTGTTATTTTTGAGCTTTGAGAATATTTGAGGTCATTGTTAGACTGATTTGAAAAATTATTTGAGTTATTGTTAAACTTATTTTTGGGAATTGGTGTGGGTTATGTGGTAAATTTGTCAAGTCTTCCGTTTTGCGTAATAATCTCATTAGTAATTTGAGAAGTAACACATAGGCCAAAAAAATTTAAATTTTGGGCAAATCAGGGTGTTACACATTCCCTCGCGCTCACCGCCTATTTCGAAGATCTGATGCGATCTCTCAGTCTGAGCTCCCCATAATCTGATACAAAACAACAAAAAGAATGTGAGAAAAATGTTTTCCTTGACAGATCAAAATATTTTCGTAAGGATCTGATTCCGAACTTATCGGAAGGAACTTGGATCGGCCCGAAGGTGTCCCTCTCCTCCCTAAACGATGTTGAGTAATATATACGTTGTTGTTCATCTTCTTGCATGAGGGCTACGTCTGCAACTTCAGATGGGTTTTTCTTCTCTCCTTCAAACTGCATTATCAAAATGGTCATGGCTACTACTACAACTGCAACTTTGGGCCTCTTAAACGTGTAATTTTTCTCTTAATCATCATCTGATTATTGACATTTTCTTTGGTCGTGGCGTATTTTGATGATAAATTGTCGTGGCTTATTTGATTGGTTTTTAATGTTTTTGTCTAGTGACGAAGCATTGGGCTAGTGATGAAACTGAAGAGACAAGATTCATTTTGTGTAAAAAAAAACGTTTCATTTTATTTGTATAATTAATTTCAGCACTAAATATTTACCAATCACAATAAGCCACGACAATATATTATTCCAAACATTATCTACACGTGCATCAACCAAATATGTGGGAACCAATGATTTGTCGCAAGTGCTACCTGAGTGAGAGGGTGGGTCACGTGACTCCCACAAAATATAGTATAAAATCAGTTTAAAATATTTATATATATATATATATATATATATAAAATCTATAAAATTATTTTTGCATGTGACTAGTTACGTTATTGTGGTGAACCGATTGAAATCTCTTAATTTTTATCCACTATGTCTTGCCATCATAATCATATAGCTCTATATAGTAGTGTTATTTATCTTCCATTCAAACCTTTCGTGTGAACTGACTGAAATCTCTGACTATCTGTTCTAAATATATTTATATATTATTATTATATATATTATATATTATATATATATATATATATATATATATATATATATATTCCCAATTGCAACTAGGAACATGAGAGACAAGAAAAAGAGGAAAACGAGGAAAACAAGAAAAGAATTTTTTAAAAATAGCAAGAGGGATGGCTTAGTTACCCCAGGGCCAGCATCATCTTTGGATAATCAATCATCGAGAGCCAATGGTTTTAGTATTAGCATTTATAACTTTAGTTTCCATCCCATTTTTTCTATAATGCATCTGGTAATATAGGAACGGAATGGCTAACAAAATATATTGAACAATTGCAATAAGATGATGGTTTGAGCGCATAGAATATGATTTCTTTATTTTTTTTACTGTCAACGAATTTTCATTAAACTTTGAAATTAAATTGAGTACAACTCTCTTTCAACTAAATGATTAGAGAGTAAATGCTTTGTGATTGAATCATCTAAAATATTTTGGTTTCTAGGGATAGATGTCAATGAAATTAACTCAATCTGATTTGAGAAGTGATTGATATCCTTAAAGATACCGCAATGCTCACCGTGTTCGGATGCATGAGTGATTGCTTCTATGCACTCCTTGGAGTCAAGAGAGGATTTGGGCACTATGAAGCTCCAACCCAATTGCTTTGTCAATCGCCGCTAGGATAGCAAGTCCTTCGGCTTGGAGAGGTGAGGTGACGTGTTCCACAATCTGTGTGTACTGTCGGTTAGGCAATCCTTCACCAGTTTGGAGGATTATACCCAGTCTTGCCGGTCTCTGTTTCGGTTTTGTGGGCTCTGTTTTTCTCGAGGGCCTGCATCTTCATTCTGTTGTGCCTGTTGCCATTCTCGAGAATATGATATCTAAACATAGTAATGCCTAATTATTTCAAACATAGTTGCTCACTGATAAATGCCAGGCAAGTTGACTGACACATCGAATTAGCTAGTGTAACTACTACAACAACAAATAACGCAATTCTATACTAGAATTTAGCTCTACCCAATCTCTCAACAAAAACTCACACGCTATATCTGCTTTTCATTTATCTTTTTTTTTTTTCTTTTTTTCTTATGAAACAGATAACATTCAATATCCCAATACGCGGCGTAACTGATCTAAATGTTGAATAACTAGTTTCTGATATATATAAACGTGATTTCAAAACCTTAACTCTAAATCTTATGACCGAGTAAATCTTTAGTTGAATCTTTTTACACTAGTCTCTTGCTCTAACAGTTGTTATAGTTGATACTCAGTTTCTTTGAAATGTAGAATAACGTTCCTGCCTCCAGCTCAACTTCGATAATCCACGTCAGCTCACTATCTCTATCATGTAGTTATGCCTGCCAATCTATGTTACAACTGCTCCAAGATATTTGGTCCTTAAGTCCTTTCATATTCATATTCACAAGAATTATTTTAAGGCAAAAGATTTATAACCTGGAAATTATCGTTAAAACTGGATAGCTGTTGTCATAACTCTGCAATAATTAGGACAAATTTCATTTTTTTAATAAACACAACTTGATGAAAAACTCATACTCTCTTTATTTCACAAAGAATGTCATTTCATCATTTTCAACACAAATTTATATATATATATATATATATATATGTAAATTTATATCATACTCTTTATTAATATACTAAAACAAATTCTCTCTAATTAATAAGCTGAAATAATATAGATAAATTTTTGAGATTTAGTTTAAAAATTTGCATTAAAATTAAATAATCTTTTGTGACATGAAAAATAAAGTTTTAAAAAGACACTTTTATAAAACCGAGGAAGTACATCACTTTGTAACTGTGGATGCTTTGACTCCACAATAACTTTAATAAGAGGGACCAATCATCTTCTCGGGAACAACATGAGTAATAACTTCAATCAGATGGACCAATCATCTTCTCGGGAACAACAAGAGTATCAAACTCTTCTGAAGTAAGAACACCTAACTTCATAGCTGCAACCTGTATAATAAATTAAAGCTACATTTAGGGATCTTATAGATTTTTTCATGATATGGTTATCAGATTATCATTACAAGAAAACATAATTTTTTTCTATGGAGAAAAATCCGTCGGAAAATTCGATGAAGCACGACGAATTTTTTTTTAATTTACCGAAATTTTTTGTTATATAACCCCAAAATCAATTTCAAATTTCTCACGGATATTACAATATGTTAGGATCTTTTTTTAATTTTTTTTTTTTTTTGTTAAATGACCGCCAAAACAATTTAAAATTTTTTGACGGATCTTCGACGGATATTACAATATATCGGGAATCTGTTAGAAACTTAAAAAAAAAATTCCGCCTAATCACAAATAAATGACCGCCAAATTTTGAAAAAAAAAATTGAAATCCCGCCAAAAGCCATAACCGATGGATTTATCGACGGAGAGTTCCGTCGGGAATTTAATGAATACAACCTCCCTTCTTCCTCTCATTTTCGGTTTTAGAATTATAAATTTAGGTTTTGGAATTGCAGTTTTAGATTTTGGAATTATGGATTTACATTTTAGAATTATTGATTTAGGTTTTGAAATTTGAGATTTAAGTTTTGAAAATGTAGATTTATGTTTTAAATTTGGAGATTTAGTTTTTAATAAAGTAGATTTAGGTTTTAAAATTGGAGACTTAGGTTTTAATAATGTTGATTTAGGTTTTGAAAATGTAGGTTTACGTTTTTAAAAATGTTTGTATTCGGATTTACGTTTTTAAAAATATTTGTATTCGTGAGGAATACAAACATTTTTTTTGAAGATTTTTTTTTTTACCTTTTTTTAAAAAAATCCGTGAGGAATTTTTAAAAACAATTCTTGATGGATTTCCAACGGATTTTAGTTTGTCGGGAATTCTCGACGGAATCACGAATGTTTTCTATTTCCGACGTCCTAGAACTGACAGAGCATATCCATCGTAAATCCGTTGGAAACGTTCATTCCCCACGTTTTCTTGTACTCTAACAAACTGATACAAGCAAAAAGTTGTTTTCTCTTGCCGCAAAGAAATTTCAATTGCGTTAAGAGTTTACTGTTTACCTTCAATGTACATCCTTCTTTGTGAGCTTTCTTGGCAACTGCTGCAGCATTGTCATAGCCGATTTTCTAGTAAAGGAGACAAGAATTCGAAAATTTAGCGTTGAGGTATATTCATTTGTAATCTTAATGGGAAAATGGCTAACGTAAAAGAAAAATTAAATATTTGGAGACTTACAGGATTCAATGATGTCACAAGCATAAGAGACTACAAAGGATAAAATAAAGAATCAGTTCCTATTAGTCATTTCCACACATGTATAAGTTTAAGACCAATAAACAAGAAGAGGCCTACCTCATGCAATAGCTTTGAGATCCTTTCTCTGTTGGCCTCAATGCCTCTCACACAGTTTTTCTCAAACGAAGCTGAAGCATCTGCTATCAATCTGATGGACTGTAAAAGACGCAAGATCAAATGGTTAAGATTGACATATTTTATGTAGAATAAAATAAAAAAATATGTACGATGAAAGAGATTAATGTACATGTAAGAGGGCGCTTGCGATCACCGGCTTGAATACATTCAATTCAAAATGGCCATTAGACCCACCAACCGTCACAGCTACATGGTTTCCCATAACCTAAATTGATGCAACCCAAAGAGTCAGGAACAAGACAACCTTAGCAATTTAAATGTATATGTTAGTAAGAATGTTTTGATGAATGGAACTTACTTGAGCACAAACCATAGTCAAGGCCTCACACTGTGTAGGATTTACTTTTCCCTGAGAGAGAGAATCAAAATAAATGAAAAGGAAAAAGGTATTGGCAGAGGATAAAAGACCAAAAGAACACTGCATTCATACAGGCATGATACTGCTTCCAGGCTCATTTTCAGGCAGAGCAAGTTCACCTAGACCACATCTTGGGCCACTATAAGAAAACATGTTAAAACATATATAAGAACATAGTACGTCTTGAAGAACGAAAGAAAAAAAAAAGATTAGATACGTGCCTTCCAAGAAAACGTATATCATTAGCGATCTTCATCAATGATGTGGCGATTGTATTAAGTGATCCACTGGTTTCAACAAAAGCATCGTGTGCAGCCTGAAAAAAAGCAGAATAGCTTAGCAGCTGAATTCATGTATATCAACCGTTCAGAAGCATCTGTGTGGTGGCACCCAGAGCAAAAGCTGGGAATGAGTTTGGACATAAATGATGAAGGTCATTTAGAGGCTAACCAAAGCTTCAAACTTGTTTTCAGCGGTGACGAATGGCAAGTTTGTTTCTTCGGCTACTGCAGCAGCTATCTTTACATCAAACCTGTACATATAGTACTAGTGTTACCAACAGTGGACTAAGAGGAGATGAACTTGGGATGAAAATAAAACTAGAAATGGTAGATATACCCTTTCTTAGTGTTTAATCCTGTCCCAACAGCAGTTCCACCTTGCGCAAGCTGACCAAATATGTTTAGCAAGTTAGAGCTCAATAAACATTGGAGAAGTATCCTCTAGAGATATCATTTCCAAACCTGATAGATGCGGGGTAGGGTACATGCGACTCTATTAAGTCCATACTTAACCTACAATCATGACATCCAAAATTCAAAAATTATAGTGATTTTCACTTTTGTTAGACAAGCTAGCACAGAAAACAGAACAAATAATTTACTTGAGTAGCATAACCGCCAAATTCTTGTCCAAGCGTCAACGGTGTAGCGTCTTGAGTATGAGTCCTTCCGATTTTCACAATATCTTTGAACTCAAATGACTGCCAGAAACCGAGTAAAATGAGACAAGTTTTTAAAAAAAAAAGTCAGAATGCAGAGCAAATAGACTATAAAGTTTTAGTGCATTTGCAACATAAAATGTGACGAGGACTATATAAGGATAGAAAAGATGGATTAAATAACAAATTGTCAAATGTTAGAAGATGTTCCTTAAATGTAAAATTGCAAAGTATTGCAACTCTCAGATATAAATAGTACCAAATTGAACTGAGGTCACAATTGTTTCTTGACACCACTAAGGTCAGAGAATGCAATTTTCATGTTAAAATAATAAGATGTTGCAATTTAGCGACTAGGTCAACTGTGTCACTTGAGAAAGAGCGGAAAAGGTCTGACCTTAGACTCCAAAGTGGTATGCAAAATTTTCAAACTAGGGATCAGCCTCGAAGTAATCTCGGTTGCTGCAGCAATGTGCATGACCTAGATAAAACCAAAATAATACAACCTGATTACTGGCACTTGACAGAGCAGTGAGCATGCAAATAGGAAAGAAAAGCAATTGGTTTCGTAAGCAATTAAATGAACGTTAAGCATGCAAAATTATTGGTAATGAGAATGCAAACTAAAGCTTACAGTAGGGAAAGTGTCATTAGAAGATTGTGATCTGTTCACATGGTCATTTGGGTGCACAAATTTTTCACCACGTTTGTGGCCAAGAATCTCAGCTGCCCTATTAGCAATAACCTGGAAAAAAACCAAAAATGGGTTAATTGCATTATTTGACCCCATACTATCCAAGTTTAAGATGGTTCGAAATATGATGCTACCATCAACATTATTTCATATATATTTACTAGGTTACATTCTGCGTGATAAGCGGTTTCTTTAAGAAATTGTTTTAATTTTTATGGATAATTAATTAACCTAGTTTAAAAAAAAAGGTGAAACAAATAAAAAGTAACTATTTATCGTCTCTGCATTTCTTTTATATACTTCATTTGGATTAAATAAATAAATATAGATAAATAAGTAAAAGGCAACTATATTAATTTCTGCGAACGGTTATTTTTGTATAATACCAAAATAAGAACTTTCCAACTATGGTGTCACCTCATCAAATATTTTATGGTAAAAACTATAATTAAATCAAATTATAATTCAAAATAGTTAAATAAAAAGGTAAAACAATTAAAAAGTAACTATTATAATTTCTGCATTTTTTTTATAAAGTTCATTTGGATTAAATAAACAAATGTTTTAGTCCATGCATGCCAAAAACGAATATTTTTTTTTCTTGTCAATAACTATATTATATCTTTGGTTAAAATTAGTTCATCTATAGTTTTTAGGATAATCGGTATATAAATTCGGTTGTACTAGAATCAACTAAATTTTAGAGAAAGAAACCAAAAGTTTAATTAATTTTAATCGAGTGATTAAATTTCTTTTATTCAGTCTCTTTTGTATATATTCTAAATTCGATTATTATTCTTTTGAAAATAGTTGGTTTATCTTTTCACATTTAAATGAGATATCCACCATAACCAAAAAAATAAACACTAGTACGGTAAAAAATTGAAGCCGGGATATGTTTAATATATTTTTTCAAATAATATATGGTTATATAAAACAGTTTCTTAAGATAAAATATGTATTGGTAGTTTGGACCATAATATATTTTGCCCCGAGTCAAAAAAAGTTTTTGGATCCGCCCGTAGCACTTGTATGAGATCGATCCTACAAAACATATCGCCAACAGTACTGCACATAAATTACCTCATTAGCATTCATATTACTCTGAGTGCCACTACCAGTTTGCCATACAACAAGTGGAAAATGATCATTGAGCTTTCCTTCTGCTACTTCTTGTGCAGCTTGCATTATGGCTTTCCCAATCGTTGGATCAAGACCATACTCCATGTTAACCTAAAACATCATCATCAACTCACGAGCTAAAACGAGAAAGCAAATTTACACAGAGACTTTAATTTAGCGCAAAACCTTGGCAGCACATTTCTTCAAGACCCCAAAAGCACGGACTATTGGTTCAGGCATTCGCTCGCGATCGCCGCCTATTTCGAAGTTCTGAAGCGATCTCTGCGTCTGTGCTCCCCATAATCTGATACAGAACAACAAAAATAATGTGAGAAAAATGTTTTCACTTGGGATCAGAACGTTTGCGTAAAGATCGGATCCTGAACTTGTCCGAAGGAACTTGGATCGGCCCGAAGGTGTCCCTCTCTTCCCTAAACGACGTCGAATAAGATATCCCTTGTTGTTCATCTTCTTGCTTGATGGTTACGTCTGCAACTTCAAATGCGTTTTTCTTCTCTCCTTCAAACTGCATTATCAAAGAGGCCATGGCTACAACTGCTAGATAGCAACTTCGGGCCTTTTTAACGTGTAATTTTTCTCTTAATCATCATCACGATTTATTGACATTTTCTTGGATCTACAATGTCTTTGTCTAATGGTGGAGCACTGGGCTCGTGATGAAACTGAAGAGACAAGTTTCATTTTATTTTTTCTACTATATTCTTCTTCGACATTTAAATATGAACCACCCAGAATAGGCCACGTCAAAGACATTAGAGATAATTATCTCCACGTTTGAAATTGTAGAGCCACATGAGAGGAAGTGTGGGTCTATAAAAATCTATAAAAGCTTGTTTGCATGTGATTTATTGTTAGGAAACGGATCGAAATCTCTTAATCTTTTTGCCCCCAATGTCTTGCCATCATAACCATATAGCTGTATAAAGTATTATTTATTTTTTATTCAATCATTTTGTGTGAACTGATTGAAATCTCTTACTGTGTTCAAAACATATTTTTATAATCTTTACGTGATATTGCCGATAGGAACAGGAAAGACAAGAAAAATAGCAAGAGAGAACGGTATTCTGGTTTAAGTTTCAGCATATACATTTCGAGTTCCTTCCCTATTTTCTCTAGCTAGCTATAATGCATCTGGTCTTATATATAGTAAAGGTTAACAATTACTATTGAAGGATAAGATGATGGTTTGAGCACATAGAATATGATGTTTAAACATAGTAGCGCCTGATTATTTTAAACATAGGTACATAACTTCGAGTCTTCGACACCGGCAAATTCTAGCAGGCAAGGTTAACGGACACATCGACCTAGCTAATGTCAATACTACAAAAACAAATAATGGCAATTCTATAAAAACAAAAAATGCAATTCTATGAATGTAAAAAATAGAGACACCTTCAGATCTAATATAATTTGGTACAACCCACTTCATTATTTACTAAAAAAAGTTTAAGCAAACTTTACGACATTTAACTTAACACAGGTCTGGTCTACAGATAGCATCATATTTTACATGTTTTTATGCATTAGAATAAGTTAGTTTTAGCTTTTATAACTAACATTTATTGTAAAATTAGTATTTTTGCATGTGATTATATGTTTGTAGCTACTTGGAGCTAAATATGAGTAGTAGATATGTTTTTGGACCTTACTGAAGCCTACAGAAAGACTGGTGACATCGCCTAGATCGTGCACATTCGGAGAAGGATTTCACAGAATCCGAAGAAGGCAGAATCGACCCTAATATCGACCTATAGGGGTCGATATTGAGTCCAAAGATTTTCCAGAGAGAATTCCTGAAGGATGCATTGACCAGTCAAGCCAGGGAGCCAGAATCGACCCTAGCATCGACCCATCAAGGTCGATGCTGACCTCCGAGAAAGCTGGAAAATTTCCTATGTGGCAAGATATGACTTGAGCAACCTTGTCATTTCGAGTTTTAAGCCTCCAGAAACAAGATAAAGACAAAATGATGACTCTTAGAGAACCCTAATACTATATAATCACTTTTAATCTCACTAGAGAAAAGGGAGAGAACACATACATAAAAACAGATCTTGTAGCCGTCACATTTTCAGATCTAATAAAGTTTTTCTTCTTTAGGTCAATACTTGTTCTTATTCTTTTGTTTATACTTTGATTACTGCTTTAGATTAGTTTACTTTTTAGTCTTATTTATTATTTTATAAATCAGATCTTGTCTCTATAACCCTTAAGAGACAAGAGTCTAGATCCTTTAGACCACATAGAGTGGTGGTCAATGATGCGATCTATGTTTTAGGATTCATTACTATACTTAACCGATCTAGCTACGTTAGTATGCACAATAATGCTGAGTATTCTCTCATGGGAGATACTCAAGAGTACAACTGAATCCAATAGGTGTAGTTGTCTATTTAAAAGTGTTTGATGCGCCGAGAGTGGATTAAACCTTCAGATCTGCATACTATATAGTCATAGCTAGTGTCGAATTTGTTATTTCATAGAATTAATATAGATCTGGCTATGACCAAGTTAGATTAAATATTTTAGGAGTGGGTTATACTTTAGAAACAAATCTATCTCTCACTTTGTATTCTTGAGACAAGAGTTTAAGGATACTTAGTATTCGATGATGAGACTATGTGAAATGCATATCCAGTTTACCACGAGAGTGGATCTGGATATAGAGTGTAGCATTGGTATGAGATTGGATTAGCAAATTAAAGTGGATTCCTAGAATGACAAATATAAATCATTTAGAGAAAAATATGAATTCTAGACTTAGGTTTCCTGATTTAGATTATCACCCATACTTGTATATAGTTAGTTAATTATTATTCTTTTCTTTATGCAATTTAGTTATGTTTATGCTTAGTTAGATTTAATTGATTTCTTAGTTTAGAGTTTATTTACTTTATTTCATGCTTTATTATTTTTGCAATCATTTTAGATTAGAACTCAGCCCCTTCTTTATTTTATTTCCACCTAGATTAGATCTGCATTTGCATTCTCTATGTAGTTATTATATTTGCCTGTGGATCGACCCCGTATTACTACAATTGCATTTAACTGTGCACTTGCGGTTTTGTGGGTTAAACTCTCGAGATTAACTTCTCGGGTGAAACCTGTGAAGAGGCATAAAAACCTCTGCATCAAGTTTTTGGCACCATTGCTGGGGAAATAAGCAATAGCCATAGAGTTTAGATGTAGATCTGAGACTAAGTGTTTATGTTTTACTAACTTGTTTTAATTTCGAATTTCAGGTGCATGCATTTGAGAAGTTACGGGAAGACCCCACCAACTGACCAAATTCGCGACATCAGAGAAATCGAAAGACAAGCTAGGAGACAAGAAATGGAGCAGCAACAAATTGATATACCTGCTGAAGACATTGAGGGCATTGCATGAGTTGAAAATGCTTCTCAAGCTGAAGGTGGTGCACGTCGAGCGGCTGCACGACAACCTGAGATGAACCCTAAGGAGTATGTGAACATCATCACACTGAAGAGCATCATCAGGACGGGAGAAGAGTCATCCGAAAAAAGTGAAAACAGAGAAATCGGACCTATAAATCGGCCAATCAGGGTCGATTCTCGGCCCATCGGTCCATCACATCGACCTATCTTGGTCGATTATAGACCTATCGGACGCCCCCATCGATCTATCCTGACCGATAATGCTGCTGCCTCGAGCACTGGACCTCCCCATCGACCCTCAACGATGGATGATCATAACATCAGGCGTAAATATCGACCAATCTTGATCGATCCTCGTTCTGAAGACACCGAGAATGCTACCTTGACAACATATCGACGGTACAATCATGTACAAAGAAGCGACGAACCCGACCATGAGATTATAAAGAGCTGTAACTCGATCACGAAACAACAAAAAACAAGATTCATCGATCCGATCAACAAGAAACGCTTCGAAGAGCTAGTCAAGAGCATCCCCGAGATATTCTTTTTAAAAAATGTTTGGAAAAGGTACTCTCTACAAGAGTATTTTGTGGGAACGAATGAGACGATATATGATTCTGAGAAGCTATTCAGAGGGGCTCGATCCTCAACGAATCCTCATCCTAGTCATCCTTTACCATCTACAAGGAGCATTGATATAACATGGTTCTTCAAGAAGATCAATGCGGAAAAGCTCTGCATGTTCAGACGACTTGTTCGATCACTATCGAGGGATTACACATTCGAGGAAGCTCTTTTCAAATACAACCTCGATCTATACATCACAGATACTAAGGAGACTATCGAGGAGATCAAAGAGCTCTACATGGACACACGACTCAAGGGACCAATCACAACGGTCTTCAAAAGAACTGACTCTGGGCAATACAAAGTAACATGCTCTATATACTTGGTCGTACTTTCAATGATGCTTTATGTGATTCAGGAGCCAACATAAACGTCATGTCCATGGAACAAGCTAAGATGTTGGGAATCCACGAGCTTACAAGGTCAAATATCCGGATCGGGCTTGCAAATGCTGATGAGATGCACTCGTACGGGGTGGCTGAGAATATGATCATCTGGATTGCAAACTGTCGCATTCCTACTGACTTCCATGTAGTGGACATAAGAGGAGATGATCACACTCAACTCATCTTTGGTAGACTGTTCCTAGCAACAGTTGGCGCAGTAATCGATTGGCCAAAACAGAGAATCTCATTCACATATGTGAATATAGATGTGTTCTATGAAGCAACACCAACAGAAGGCATTTCACGATCACACTCAAGAAGAGAATCTCTTGGTGAAGAAATCACTAATGATACATATACTCCTGTTGGGGAGAGATCAATTCACCATACCAACTCCGACGAGAAGGATTCAAGGAATCGTCGCGCAACAGTTCAGCCATTATCTCCAACGTCTTTTGACCATTCCATGAGGTCGTCAAGCTCATGATGATAAATGAGCACTTTACCTTTGTACATACAATTTTCTTTTTGGATTTTCATTTTATTATTTTATTATTTTTTGGTTTTTCTATTTTTTGTTTTTGTTTCTTGCTTTTTAGGTGTTCTTCACCATTGATAACAAAAAAAAAAAATCAAGACTTGCACAAGTGAAAGCTGTGATGAGAGGTTTTTATGCCTCTGTATAGGTTTCACCATAGATGTAAGTCTCGAGAGTTTAACCCATACAACCGCAAGTACACGGTTAAATGCAATTGTAGTAATACGGGGTCGATCCACATGGAAATGGAATAACACATAGTGGATACAGATGCAGATATAATCTAGACATGATAGTAAAATAGAAGGGGTTTTCTAATATGACATGCATAAAATAAATAAAGCATAAAACGAGTAAAGTAATAAATAGAAAGTAGTAGATCTAAACTAATAAAGCAATAAATAAGCTAGACTAAGCATTAAAATAAAGAGCATGAATTAATGAACCTAAATTAATATTTACAAAATATAGGTGATAATCGATTTGTTAGGAAATCTAGATTTAAAGTTTATGTTTTACCTAATAAGTTTATGTTCGTTGTTCTAAGAATTTTCTATGTCTTGCTAGTCCACTCTCATGGTATGATAGACTCTATATTCAAACCGACTTTCGTGCCGAAGGAATATGCATTTCATACAATCCCATCATCAAATACTCTCATGAGTGATAGACATATCACAAAGATTGTCACACCTCCATGTGATCCAATATAGTCAGTATTGGTGAAATCATGCCTAAGACACATAGTAAATGATTGATCTATTCCTAGAGTCCTTCCCACTCTCGTGGTGAATTCCTCCTGAGATCTTAACCTAACTAGGCATTTGTTAGACTAAGCATAGAGTTACTCTATCAAACAACAAACTTGAGACTAGCTATTATTCCCTAGTATACAGATCTGAAGCTTTAATCCACTCTCGTGGTGCTAAGAACTTCTAAACATACAACTACACCTACTGGATTCAGTTGTACACTTAAACATCTCCCTTAAGAGAATGTTCAGCATTAAGATGTATACTAAGGTAACTAGACTGATTAAGAACAATCAAACATTTAACAAACCCTAAAAGTATATCCCATCATCGACCATCACCCTCGTGGTCTAAAAGATTTACTCCCTTATCTCACTTGATGGTTATAGAAGAGATAGGGTTTTAAGGTTTTAGATTGGAAACAGTAAACAAAAATAGAACTAAACTACTGAAGAACAATAATCAAAATAAAACCATAAACATAAAGAAGAAGAAAACCTTAGAAAGAAAAGCTTTATTTGATATGGAACTTAGGGTTACAAAGTGTGTAAAAGTTCTCTCCCTTTTCTAAGATGTTTACATGAGTATTTATAGATCTAGGGTTCTTAGGTCTCAAAATCTCGAGTTTATCTCGTCCTTAAAATTCTCAAAACCAAAAATAGGGGATCATCCCACTCTTGGATTGCCACATAAGAAAAATCTCAGGATTTTCGGTCGTCAGAATCGACCATGATGGGTCGATTATAAGATCGATTTTGAGATCCATTCTCCGACTGGTCGATGCATCTTCTGAGAGTTTTCTCGGGAAATTTCTTGAATTCCATATCGACCCTGACTGGTCGATTCTAGCATCGATATTGGTCTCCTTCGGTTTCCTAAAATCCTTCTCCGAACGTGTATGATCCAAGTGGTGAAGCCAACTCTCCCATAGGTTATAGCAGGCTCCAGAAGAACTCTAAACATCAAGTTTTAACTCCAAGTACCTAGAATCATATAAACACATGCAAACACACTAGAACTACACTAAATGTAAGTTATAAGGCATCAAACTAACTTATTATAATGCATAAAAATATGTAAAATACGGTGTTATCAAGCTGCAAACTCATAACCCGATAAGAGAATCACTGTAAGTTTTTTCTCTTACTTTTTCCCCCTTTACGGTCTTGTATCACAACGAGGACGTTGTGAAATAAGTGTGGGGGTGGGGGAGTCTTGTGATTAATAGAGGTAATTTTTTTTCTTGACATCTTTTGATATAAGTTTTACCATAAGTTTTTCGCATTTTGAGAGATTGTTACACTCTTTTCCTCGTTCATAGGTTCAATAACATGTGAAAAAGTTTTTAATGAGATAGCATTTGAACTTGTTAATTGTGTTATTTGTGATTATGTTTGGATGCTGTGTGGATAGTGTTTGATCTTTACTATGAAACGTGGAAAACCCATGAGTGGATCAACAAACCCCAAAATGATCATTCCTTCAAAGACTTTGGCAAATCAGAATTGACTTCTCACCGTAATGAACCTTAAAACTCTCGATCTGGGGGTTGAGATGCATAAGACATGATACCTCTATGAGATCCTGCAAGACACGTCTATGTGAGTACATCTCCCCTCTTCATTCCCTTCAGTAAAAAGAAAAGAAAAGGATATAGGTAAGAAAAAAGTGAACTGGGCATTGGAAGCTACCACTTTTACTATTCACGTCTCATGGAAACCTGTCCACAAATAGAAGAGAAAAAGTTATTGATTGAAAAAATAAAATGATACCCTAGAAAAGTAGGGAGAATCAATTCGACCTTGAAGTGAGAAAAGGGAAAGGAAAAGATTTGTACCAAGACGGTCTTGAGCTTACAAAAATCCGAAAGAGTAAGAGTTCGTGTTTCATGATCAATACTCCCAAGTTGAGAGCTCACACTTAGAATGAAAAGAGAGGTTGATGATGAGGAGTCAAAGTTCGAAGGAGGAGTTGTTTGAATTAAGGTGTGTTGCTATGCTTATGGTGAAGTACATGGAGTACGTTAGAGACAATTCTACTTCCACAAAGACGAAAAGCATTTAACACAACAATGTCACAAGGTACAAGTTCACTTTCTTTATCTTTACTTGTTTTCAATAAAATAACTTCACCATGCTTGACGTTTGTTTGCTTGAGGACAAGCAAAAGATAAGTGTGGGGTGTTGGGATATAAGGCCGGTATTTCCCCGGACCAGACTAGCTGGAAGCGAAAAATAATGCGGAATAAATCGACACCAGAAATTGATAACGAAGTTCAGCCAAAATGCCTACGTCTCCGGAGCCGCTGCAAGATTCGTTTTTATTAAGAAAAAAATTACAACGTGTTTAAAACAATCGTGTTTATAACACCCGATCCCAAAATAAACCCCGAGAAAAATAATATTTTTACTCTCAATTTATTTTTCTCTCTCACTTCTCTCACTCACCTCTCTCTCGTTTCTTCTTTCTCAATTTTTGGGATGATTAAAATGAGAAGGCATACATCTTATTTATAAGGAGAGGATGGGAGTTGGTGAGATCACAAAAAATCAACGTTGGGTTTGGTGGACTTCATTTTTTCTCCATGATTTGGCACGACTATTGACTAATTCACTTCCCTTTTGAAAATTTGCACCAACATTTCTAGAAGGCTTTGATTAAAAATCTCCCACTTGAAGACTGATTTCAATCTGTCTTCATACCTTGATCTATGCAGCGGCTCTTCTCCTCCCTTCGTTAGTGGAGGCCAACCGAAGTTGAACACAATTTCAGTTTGTCAATAGTCACCGTCTTCGTTAGCATATCTACCGAATTTTTAGCTCCACTGATCTTTTCAAGTTTAAAAATCCTATCTTCTAAAAGTGATCTGATAAAATGATATCGCATCTGTATATGCTTCGTTCTAGAATGAAAAGATGGATTTGTTGCCAGATGGATAGCACTCTGGCTGTCGCAATACAAAACATTGTCTTCCTGTTTCTTGCCTAATTCTTCCAAGAAACTTTGTAGCCACACCATTTCTTTGTTGGCTTCCGTAACTGCGACATGGTCTGGTACAAACCATGACATACATCAGACTTCCAATTGCTGAGGCGTACGAAACATTCATCATGTGTGTTCGTTCCTCTTCCGTCTTTGGTGATTGTTCTTTAGAGAGTCTGAAATGAGCACCCAAACTTATACTCACTAGTTTAGCATCTTGCATGTTGAATCTCAAGAGTACTTTGTTGATGTACTCCTCCTGTGATAACAACAAAGTTCTTGACTTTGTGTCTCTGCTGATCCTCATTCCCGAATTTGCTTTGCATATCTTTCATTGCAAATTCCGGCTCGCTTCAAGTTATTAATCTCTTGCATGTCTGAACCAGCAACAAGCATGTCGTCCACATACAATAACGAAATAATGAAGCTGTTCTCGAACCTTTTAATGTAACAACAATGATCTGTTTGACATCTTGTGAAACCGCTGCTGCTCATGAAGTTATAAAACTTCTTGTACCACTGCCTCGGAGCTTGTTTTAACCCATACAAGCTTTTCATCAATTTACATACCAGGTCTTTCTTTCCTTCCTCTATGAAGCCTTTTGGTTGCCTCATATAGATTTCTTCCTCCAAATCACCATGAAGGAATGCTGTCTTTACATCTAACTGCTCAATATGTAAATTCTCTCACAATTTTTAACACCAGCTGATTGTTCGCTTCACTAGAAAAAAATTTATCTGTAGTCAATACCTTCTTTTTGCTGAAACCCTTTAACGACCAATCTTGCTTTGTAACGCTTATTCCCATCATGCTCTTCTTTGATTCTGTAAACCCACTTGTTATGGAGAGCTTTCTTGTCTGGTGGTAATTCAAATAACTCCCATGTCTTGTTTGACATAAGCGAGTCCATCTCATCTTCCATGGCAGACTCCCACTTGATTGAATCTTCCACCTCTATAGTTTCATCATAACATTCTGGTTCACCGTTGTCTGTCAACAACAAGTAATGCAAAGAATAATAGCGTTGTTGGTTTAGAATTTTGGAGCGCGAGTTCGTGTGGATGGCTCTTCTTGTGCTGCTTGAGAATTGCTCTGAACATCTTTTCGAGAATTTTCCTCGAACTCAACAAATTCTTTCTTTTCAGCTTTGGTATCACGGTTGTCCGATCATGCACATGATCTATCTTTATACATCATATTTTTGTTGAATATGACGTCTCTACTTATGATGATTTTCTGGTTTTCATAATCCTAAAACCGGTAGCCGAACTCGTCACCACCATATCCAACAAAGGCACATTTGTTGGACTTAGCATCAAGTTTACTTCTTTCCGCAGAATCTATGTGCACGTATGAGATACATCCAAACACTTTTAAGTGTGATAGGTTTACCTCTTTTCCGCTCCAAACTTTCTCGGGTATTCCACCATCCAAGGGAACTGAGGGCCCACGAATGATTAAGTAAGGTGCAGTGTTAACCGCTTCAGTTCATAGCATCTTAGGTAAACCGGCATGTATCCTCATACTTCTGGCACGTTCATTCAGAGTTCTGTTCATGCGCTCTGCTACGCCATTCTGTTGCGGCGTCATGGAAAATGTTTTCTCCATCTTGATCCCGTTACTTGCACAAAATTCTCTGAATCTTTTGTCTCTATACTCTCCTCCATTGTCACACCTTAACCGCTTCAGTTTCAAACCCGTTTCATTTTCCACCATGGTCTTCCATTTTCTGAAGGTATCAAAGACTTCTGATTTTTTCTTCAGAAAATAAACCCACACCTTCCTTGTAGAATCATCGATGAAGGTGACATAGTACAACGAGCCTGCGAGAGATGAAAGTGGAGATGGTCCCCATACATCAGTATGAACCAACTCTAACTTTTCTTCCTTGAGTGTCTTGCCGATCTTTGTAAAACTAACCTTCTTCTGTTTTCCAAAGATGCAATCTTCACATAAGCCGACATCTACTTCTTTTAGATCCGGTAATTTCCCTTTTGATAGAAGTGTCTTCATCCCTTTCTCGCTCATATGGCCAAGCCTTTGGTGCCATAGGATTGATTTTCTATCAGCGTCTGTTACTACAATGATGTTCCCTAGGTTTGAGGTAACATAGAGAGTACCAGTCTTCTTACCACGAGCGATGACGAGTGCTCCTTTGGTAATCCACCATTCTTGATCTGAGAAGGTTGTACAATAACCTTCACCATCAAGTTGTCCTACAGAGATTAAATTCCTTTTTAGGCCAGGAACATGTCTCACCCTCTGCAGCTTCCATGTAGTTTGGTTTGGCAACTTCAATCGGATGTCTCCTTGCCCCACGATTTTTAAGGTTTCATCATCAGCTAGATGAACCTTCCCGAAATAACCACTAACATAGTTCTCCATGATTTCTCTACATGGGGTGGCATGAAAAGAGGCTCTTGAATCTACGATCCATGATTCAATTGGACTGTTGACGCTAAGAATCATAGCGTCGCCTACACTTTCTTTCACATTTGCAGATTCCTGTGAGCTGACATTTTTCTTCGGTGCTCGACAGTCTCTCTTAAAGTGATCCTTCTTGCCGCAATTGTAACAAGTAAGATCTTTCTTCCCAAATCTTGATTTGCCCTTTTTAGACATCGATATGCTATGACTCAAACTTCTTTCTGAAGTTCTCCCACTAGACTCTGTATGCAGAGCTGAGGAGCTTGACGCTTCTCCTGATTCTCTTCGCCGTATTTCCTCATTTAATATGAGGTCCTGAACATCATTGAATTTTAACTTCGTAGTTTCCGATGGGCTACTGAGTGCTGTAACCATAGCGTTCCAGTTGTCTGGCAATGATGATAAGAGAATCAATGCTCGAACTTCATCTTTGAATTCGATTCCAACGGAACTCAACTAGGTTGTGATTGTGTTGAATCTCAAACTTTTATACCCAGCTGTTTACTTTTATACCCAGCTCCTTCTCCCATCCGTAAGTTAAACAACCGCCTCATTAAATGAACTTTGTTTGAGGCTGATGGCTTCTCGTACATATTCGAGAGAGTCTTAATAAGATCCGCCGTGGTCTTTTTCTTTACAATATTAAATGCAACGTTTCAGGACAATGTCAACCGAATAACTCCGAGGGCTTGCCGGTCAAGAAGAGTCCATTTGTCATCCTTCATGCCCTCGGGTTTCTTTCCTGAGAGAGGTTGATACAAGTTTTTCTGATACAGACAATCTTCAATCTACATCTTTCAGAAACCGAAGTCCGCTCCATCGAATTTCTCAATTTTCACCTTTTCGTCTTCTGCAGCCATCACGTCCACTCAATATGGTATTTTTCGGATCRTTTATAACTATTCCACCGACTACCACGTACTATAACGCCTTTGTCGATAAACCGAAACCGTCGACAAAATTTTTTCTATTCACATGAACAGTAACTACCATGAATAGTAACCATCGTGGACTAACCTTCATTAATAGTAACCATTGTGAACAGTAACTGTCGTGAACAGTACCACCGTGAACAGTACACCCGTGGACTAACCGCCGTGAACAGTCGCCGTGAACAGTATCCGCCAGAATAGTAACCTGTCGAAATAGTAACCTGAGCTCTGATACCAGTTGTTCGGATATAAGAACGGTATTTCCCCGGACCAGATTAGTTGGAAGCGAAAAATAATGCAGAATAAATCGACAACCAGAAATTGATAATGGAGTTCGGCCAAAATGCCTACGTCTCCGGAGCCACTGCAAGACTCGTTTTTATTATAAAAAAAGATTACAATGTGTTTAAAACACATGTGTTTATAACACCCGATCCCAAAATAAAACCCCGAGAAAAATAATATTTTTACTCTCAATTTATTTTTCTCTCTCACTTCTCTCACTCACCTCTCTCTCGTTTCTTCTTTCTCAATTTTTGGGATGATTAAAATGAGAAGGCATACATCTTATTTATAAGGAGAGGATGGGAGTTGGTGAGATCACAAAAAATCAACGTTGGGTTTGGTGGACTTCATTTTTTCTCCATGATTTGGCACCGACTATTGACTAATTCACCTCCCTTTTGAAAACTTGCACCAACATTTCTAGAAGGCTTTGACTAACAATCTCCCACTTGAAGACTAATTTCAATTTATCTTCACACCTTGATCTATGCAGCGGATCTTCTCCTTCCTTTGTTAGTGGAGGCCAACCGAAGTTGAACACAACTTTAGTTTGTCAATAGTCACCGTCTTCGTTAGCATATCTGCCGGATTTTGAGTTCCACTGATCTTCTCAAGTTTCAAAATCCCATCTTCTAAAAGTGACCTGATAAAATGATATCGCACCTGTATATGCTTCGTTCTAGAATGAAAAGATAGATTTTTTGCCATATGGATAGTACTCTGGCTGTCGCAATACAAGACATTGTCTTCCTGTTTCTTRCCTAATTCYTCCAAGAAACTTTGTAGCCAYACCATTTCYTTGTTGGCTTCCGTAACTGCGACATGGTCTGGTACAAACCATGACATACATCAGACTTCCAATTGCTGAGGCGTACGRAACATTCATCATGTGTGTTCGTTCCTCTTCCGTCTTTGGTGAYTGTTCTTTAGAGAGTCTGAAATGAGCACCCAAASKTRTACTCACTAGTTTAGCATCTTGCATGTTGAATCTCAAGAGTACTTTGTTGATGTACTCCTCCTGTGATAACAACAAAGTTCTTGACTTTGTGTCTCTGCTGATCCTCATTCCCAGAATTTGCTTTGCAGCGCCCAGATCTTTCATTGCAAATTCCTTCGACAGCTTCTGCTTCAAGTTATTAATCTCTTGCATGTCTGAACCAGCAACAAGCATGTCGTCCACATACAATAACGAAATAATGAAGCTGTTCTCGAACCTTTTAATGTAACAACAATGATCTGTTTGACATCTTGTGAAACCGCTGCTGCTCATGAAGTTATAAAACTTCTTGTACCACTGCCTCGGAGCTTGTTTTAACCCATACAAGCTTTTCATCAATTTACATACCAGGTCTTTCTTTCCTTCCTCTATGAAGCCTTTTGGTTGCCTCATATAGATTTCTTCCTCCAAATCACCATGAAGGAATGCTGTCTTTACATCTAACTGCTCAATATGTAAATTCTCCGCCGCCACAATTTTTAACACCAGCCTGATTGTCGTCAGCTTCACGACTAGAGAAAAAAATTTATTGTAGTCAATACCTTCTTTTTGCTGAAACCCTTTAACGACCAATCTTGCTTTGTAACGCTTATTCCCATCATGCTCTTCTTTGATTTTGTAAACCCACTTGTTATGGAGAGCTTTCTTGTCTGGTGGTAATTCACATAACTCTTATGTCTTGTTTGACATAAACGAGTCCATCTCATCTTCCATGGCAGACTCCCACTTGATTGAATCTTCCACCTCTATAGYTTCATCATAAYATTCTGGTTCACCGTTGYCTGTCAACAACAAGTAATGCAAAGAAGGCGAATAAYGCGTTGTTGGTTTAGGAATTYTGGAAGAGCGCCTGAGTTCYGGTGTGGATGGCTCTTCTTGTRCTGCTTGAGAATTGCTCTAAAMATCTTTTCGAGAATTTTCCTCGAACTCAACAAATTTTTTCTTTTCAGCTTCGGTATTGCGGCTGTCCGATCCTCCACTTGATCTATCTTTATACATCATATTTTCGTTGAATATGACGTCTCCACTTCTGATGATTTTCCGGTTTTCATAATCCCAAAACCGATAGCCGAACTCATCACCACCATATCCAACAAAGGCACATTTGTTGGACTTAGCATCAAGTTTACTTCTTTCTGCAAAATCTATGTGCACGTATGAGATACATCCAAACACTTTTAAGTGTGATAGGTTTACCTCTTTTCCGCTCCAAACTTCCTCGGGTATTCCACCATCCATGGGAACTGAGGGCCCACGATTGATTAAGTAACCTGCAGTGTTAACGGCTTCAGCCCATAACATCTTAGGTAAATCAGCATGTATCCTCATACTTCTGGCACGTTCATTTAGAGTTCTGATCATGCGCTCTGCTACACCATTCTGTTGCGGCGTCATGGGAACTGTTTTCTCCATCTTGATCCCGTTACTTGCGCAAAATTCTCTGAATCTTTTGTCTGTATACTCTCCTCCATTGTCAGACCTTAACCGCTTCACTTTTAAACCCGTTTCATTTTCCACCATGGTCTTCCATTTTCTGAAGGTATCAAAGACTTCTGATTTTTTCTTCAGAAAATAAACCCACACCTTCCTTGTAGAATCATCGATGAAGGTGACATAGTACAACGAGCCTGCGAGAGATGAAAGTGGAGATGGTCCCCATACATCAGTATGAACCAACTCTAACTTTTCTTCCTTGAGTGTCTTGCCGATCTTTGTAAAACTAACCTTCTTCTGTTTTCCAAAGATGCAATCTTCACATAAGCCGACATCTACTTCTTTTAGATCCGGTAATTTCTCCTTTGATAGAAGTGTCTTCATCCCTTTCTCGCTCATATGGCCAAGCCTTTGGTGCCATAGGATTGATTTTCTATCAGCGTCTGTTACTACAATGATGTTCCCTAGGTTTGAGGTAACATAGAGAGTACCAGTCTTCTTACCACGAGCGATGACGAGTGCTCCTTTGGTAATCCGCCATTCTTGATCTGAGAAGGTTGTACAATAACCTTCACCATCAAGTTGTCCTACAGAGATTAAATTCCTTTTTAGGCCAGGAACATGTCTCACCCTCTGCAGCTTCCATGTAGTTTGGTTTGGCAACTTCAATCGGATGTCTCCTTGCCCCACGATTTTTAAGGTTTCATCATCAGCTAGATGAACCTTCCCGAAATAACCACTAACATAGTTCTCCATGATTTCTCTACATGGGGTGGCATGAAAAGAGGCTCCTGAATCTACGATCCATGATTCAATTGGACTGTTGACGCTTAGAATCATAGCGTCGCCTACACTTTCTGTCACATTTGCAGATTCCTGTGAGCTGACATTTTTCTTCGGTGTTCGATAGTCTCTCTTAAAGTGACCCTTCTTTCCGCAATTGTAACAAGTAAGATCTTTCTTCCCAGATCTTGATTTGCTCTTTTTAGACATCGATCTGCTATGACTCGAACTTCTTTCTGAAGTTCTCCCTCTAGACTCTATATGCAGAGCTGAGGAGCTTGACGGTTCTCCTGATTCTCTTCGCCGTATTTCCTCATTTAATATGAGGTCCTGAACATCATTGAATTTTACCTTCGTAGTTCCCGATGAGCTACTGAGTGTTGTAACCGTAGCGTTCCAGCTGCCCGGCAATGATGATAAGAGAATCAACGCTCCAACTTCATCTTTGAATTCGATTCCAACGGAACTCAACTGGGTTGTGATTGTGTTGAATCTCAAACTTTTATACCCAGCTGTTTACTTTTATACCCAGCTCCTTCTCCCATCCGTAAGTTAAACAACCGCCTCATTAAATAAACTTTGTTTGAGTCTGATGGCTTCTCGTACATATTCGAGAGAGTCTTCATAAGATCCGCCGTGGTCTTTTCCTTTGCAATATTAAATGCAACGTTTCGGGACAACGTCAACCGAATAACTCCGAGTYCATTKGTCATCCTTCATGCCCTCGGGTTTCTTTCCTGAGAGAGGTTGATACAAGTTTTTCTGATACAGACAATCTTCAATCTRCATCTTCTAGAAACYGAAGTCCATTCCATCGAACTTCTCAATTTTCACCTTTCCGTCTTCTGCAGCCATCACGTCCACTCAATATGGTATTTTTCGGATCGTTTATAACTATTCCACCGACTACCACGTACTATAACGCCTTTGTCGATAAACCGAAACCGTCGACAAAATTTTTTCTATTCACATGAACAGTAACTACCATGAATAGTAACCATCGTGGACTAACCTTCATTAATAGTAACCATTGTGAACAGTAACTGTCGTGAACAGTACCACCGTGAACAGTACACCCGTGGACTAACCGCCGTGAACAGTCGCCGTGAACAGTATCCGCCAGAATAGTAACCTGTCGAAATAGTAACCTGAGCTCTGATACCAGTTGTTCGGATATAAGAACGGTATTTCCCCGGACCAGATTAGTTGGAAGCGAAAAATAATGCAGAATAAATCGACAACCAGAAATTGATAATGGAGTTCGGCCAAAATGCCTACGTCTCCGGAGCCACTGCAAGACTCGTTTTTATTATAAAAAAAGATTACAATGTGTTTAAAACACATGTGTTTATAACACCCGATCCCAAAATAAAACCCCGAGAAAAATAATATTTTTACTCTCAATTTATTTTTCTCTCTGACTTCTCTCACTCACTTCTCTCTCGTTTCTTCTTTCTTAATTTTTGGGATGAGCATACATCCTATTTATAAGGAGAGGATGTGGGTTGGTGAGATCACAAAAAATCAACGTTGGGTTTGGTGGGCTTCATTTTTTCTCCATGATTTGGCACGACCATTGACTAATTCACCTCCCTTTTGAAAACTTGCACCAACATTTCTAGAAGGCTTTGACTAACATGGGGGAGTTGATAACATCATATTTTACATGTTTTTATGCATTAGAATATGTTAGTTTTAGCTTTTATAACTAACATTTAGTGTAGAATTAGTGTTTTTGCATGTGGTTATATGTTTTTAGGTACTTGGAGCTAAATATGAGTAGTAGAGATGTTTTTGGAGCTTACTGAAGCCTATAGGAAGACTGGTGACATCGCCTAGATCGTGCACATTCGGAGAAGGATTTCACAGAATCCGAAGAAGGCAGAATCGACCCTAATATTGACCAGTAGGGATCGATATTGAGTCCAAAGATTTTCTAGAGAGAATTCCTGAAGGATGCATCGACCAATCAAGCCAGGGAGCCAGAATCGACCCTAGTATCGACCCATCAAGGTCGATGCTGACCTCCGAGAAAGCTGAAAAATTTTCTATGTGGCAAGATATGACTTGAGCAACCTTGTCATTTTGAGTTTTAAGCCTCCAGAAACAAGATAAGGACGAAATGAAGACTCCTAAAGAACCCTAATACTATATAATCACTTATAATCTCACTAGAGAAAAGGGAGAGAACACACACACAAAAATAGATCTTGTAGCCGTCACATTTTCAAATCTAATAAAGTTCTTCTTCTTTAGGTCAATACTTGTTCTTATTCTTTTGTTTATGCTTTGAATACTGGTTTAGATTAGTTTACTTTTCAATCTTGTTTATTATTTTATAAATCAGATCTTGTCTCTGTAACCCTTAAGAGACAAGAGTCTAGATCCTTTATACCACATAGGGTGGTGGTCAATGATGAGATCTATGCTTTAGGATTCATTATTGTACTTAACCGATCTAGCTACTTTAGTATGCACAATAATGCTGAATATTCTCTCATGGGAGATACTCGAAATCTGAATCTAGTAGTGTAGTTGTCATTTGAGTGTTTGATGCCACGAGTGGATTAAACCTTTAGATCTGCATACTAGAGTCATAGCTAGTTCAATTTGTTGTTTGATAATTAATTATGATCGGCTTTGAAGTTAGATTGAATACTTTAGGAGTATTTCGCCACGAGAGTAAGTTATACTTTAGAAACAAATCTATCTCTCACTTTGTATTCTTGAGGTGAGAGTCTAAAGATACTTAGTATTCGATGATGGGATTATGTGAAATGCATATCCAGTTTACACAGTGGATCAGATATAGTACGATACTCAGAGTGAATGCAATTAAGGAGGATCCCAGAATGAAAAATACAAATTATTTAGAGAAAAATATGAATTCTAGACTTAGGTTTCCTGATTTAGATTATCACCCATAATTGTATATAGTTAGTTAATTATTATTCTTTTCTTTATGCAATTTAATTATATTTATACTTAGTTTAGATTTAATTGCTTTCTTAGTTTAGAGTTTATTTACTTTATTTTCTGATTTATTATTTTCGTTATCATTTTAGATTAAAACTCAGCTCCCACTTTATTTTATTTCCACCTAGATTAGATCTACATTTGCATTCTCTATGTAGTTATTCTATTTTCTGTGGATCGAGCCTTACTACATTGCGTTTAAGCGTTTACATTACGTGATTAAACTCGAAATTAACTTCTCAGATGAAACCTGTGAAAAGGCATAAAAATCTCTGCATCATTTACACAAACCCAAAACACATTTTGTTTGTTGGGACTAATTTATTGTAGCAAATTACAGTTCTTATAAGCTACCCAATCTCTCAACTGAACCTAACGAGCCATATCTACTTTTCATTTTTCTTTTTTTTTTTCTTATGAAACAGATATGCACTCAATATTCCAATACGCAGCGTAAATGACCTAAAGGTTGAATTACTAGTTTTTTTTTTTGAATATATAAACGTGATTTCAACACCTTAACTATAATATTACCACCAAGTACACCTCTGCTTAAATCTTCTTATACTAATCTCTTGCCCTAAGTGTTGTTACAGTTGATACTCAGTTACTTTGAAATTTAGACTATGGTTCCTGTGTCCCAGCTCAACTTCGATAATCCACGTCAGCTCACTATCTCTATCACGCTGCTCCAAGCCATTGTTCTTTAAGTCCTTTCAGATTCATATTCACAAGAATCGTTTTACGGCGGATGATTCATTACCTGGAAATCATCATGAAACATTCATTAGCTGGTTTCTATACCTCTGCAATAATTAGGACACGTTTTTTTTTTGAGTTAATTTTGACACGTTTTTTTTTTGAGTTAATTTTGACACGTTTAGAGAATGGCAAGTTTTATTTTTGAGTACATCCTTCTTCCACATCAACAATATTAAATAACAACCAATCTAATAGGCCACTTCAATTTATCATTCAAACCCTTATCCACACTTACATAATAAACAAACTGTGTGAGAATTGACGACCAATGAATTTGAATTATTTGATGCCACTTGCCACCTGTGAGAGGGTGGGTCACGTGACCCCTTCAAAATCTATAAAATTAAATTTGCATGTGATATGTTGTTGTGAAACTGATTGGAATCTCTTAATATGCCCCAAGTCCTGCCATCATAATCATATCTGTATATATTACTTATCTTCCATTCAATCATTTTCCTTTATAGCAATGGTTTTATTTTTGTGTCTAAATGTTACAAAATAAAAATTCAAATCAACCAACCAACAAATTTGCACATTAGGCTATATTACAATTAAAAAAATTCATATATCACAAAATGAAATACTTTTTTTTTTTGATAATGTATATATATATATATATATATATATATTTGATAAACACACAAAATGAAATACTTGGAACTATTTTGTTATATTATTCAGATTCTACTCGAAAACCTAGGGAATTTAGACCAAACTCTAGTTCCCTCAGTTAATTCCTTCTAACAACCAATCCTAGCTTGTAAACTAAAGAATGAAAATTATGTCTTTTCAGTTTTCATTGGAAATAAAATCTACCAGATAAGTCTTTTACTTCACCCATATCATGTAATAGGAAAAGCTGCAAGAACCTTCTCTCTCTCTTTCTCTCTAGTTCATCTATATGTAAAGCAAGTTGCTGTCCAAATCAAAATAAATATATATTGTAAATTTTTTTGACGACCTTAAAAAAAAAAAATCTCTCAACTCACGGTAGTGCCTGTATGATAGACATCACATGACTATTGGGACCTCAATTATTATAGCGTGAAATATAGCATGCTTCAAGTTTTTATAAGAAAAAGCATTTCAAAAATTCACATTACATGCTTAACAATTTCATGAACCATTCGAAGGCCAAAGTAATCTACGCTAACATGAATATATTAAAAAAAAAAAGGCGGTACAAAGACTTCACAAACTTTCATTAGATAAATTATCACAAACATAAAGAGAAAAACATTGCAATATCAAAAATAATATATATATATATATGAATAGTAGGAAAACAATGTAAGAATTATTTGGATCACATATGTATTAATTAAATGTGTTAGGGTCATCATATAAGTAACCTAAATTAAGTGATCAATTATATAATAAAGTAAAAGGTTAAAGGGCATAATTGTTATGAAAATAAACTAATGTGTGAATCGTTTGGTAATTTATGACGTAGAATTAGAAATTGTTTTCTATATATAAATGGGTTATGGTTAAAAGAAACCTAACGAGAAATCTAAAAATCTATCCATGATCCAGCATTCGGGTTTCTTTGGAAGATCCATTCAAAATCATTCTTTTGTGATTATCAGTGCACTTACATGTTATTCATAGTAACGTGGATTTGGTTTATGGAATCATAAACATCTTTCAGACAAAACCTTTCACTATTTTTTTTTTTTTGAATTACTAAAATATACAGCATAATTAAGCTTGATCGTAATCCGCAACACAATAATGCTGTTTCTAAAGAGGGAATAATAATGTTTACGTCTTAGCCTTCACGAATACAACGTCGACCATAACAAAAGTGGACCACAATTTGGAGTGAAACATATAATTCAAATTGAGAAACATATATAGATGACATGTACATGCAAAACTATAGAGCCATGTTATGATGTATATTTAGTTATTGATGAAGATGCTTAACCTTTAATTCTTACTCCACTTGAGTAAGGCATTTTTTTCAGCTTCTGTAATAATTGACTCAAATTATGAATTAAAAAAGTGGTATGCGAGTCCAACCGGAAAAACGGAAAAAGTTAAATTTAAACGGGTGACATGTCTCGACCTTCGAGTTTAGAGAATCCATATGACATAAAACTAGGGATTATTAAGAAGAAAGAAAAAATTACTATATTATATACGATTTACAAAAATATTCATGAAAAACGTTTATTAATTTATTATACTTTACTCTAGATTTCGTCTGATTGGATATATAGACAAAGAAAACAGTTTTGATAATGATGTAACATTTATATATGTAGAAAGTTGATGTTATCTGTAGATTCGGTAAACTAAATTATAGAAATTGACGATTCGGTAAACTAAATTCGATAAAATAATAGGCTATAAAATAATACAATTTTATGGTCCCAAGTTGGGCTAGCATTTTTTAAGATAAGATGTTTTAAAACCCTTATGTAATATATGGTTTCATTAGTATTGTAAATTAATAATATTATAAATAAATTAATATCTCTTTAAATTAAGTAAAATTTATAATCTTGACATTATTAATTTAGAGAAATTTTGCAATATGCATAAATTATTTTTTTTGTCCCACCTTTGTTGAATTGGAAAACGATGTTACCCTTGTGTTGTGGTTCCATATAAGTCTACCCATTTATTATTTATTACATGTAGTTTGTATCAATTTTAAAGAATTTGAAGTGTCTAACAACATCTTGCTTGATTAAATTCATGAGATTATCCTTTGGCATCATTAATCTTGATGTAAAATCATTCTTTCTTGTTTAAACCGTAATATACAACTACGCTTTTCTTATACTTCTTTTAACCTCGTTATTTAGTTATTATGTTGCTTTGTCAGGAAAGAAGCTTCGATCAACCGTGCAGGTCCAAAAGTTAGTTTTTTTCTGGCACTCAATTTCTTCTTCTTCTTTTTTCGTTTTTCCTACACAAGATTTTAATTTTCGCAACAAAAAGGTATAATCGTTTTCACTATATTTTAAAAAATCGTTTTCTTATATTTTTTTAATCAACTAAAATGTAGTGATAACTCAAATGTTTTGTGGGAAAAGGTGAAAAGACAAAATTAAGGGCAGGAAAAACTAACTTTTGGACATCCACGATCGATCGAAGCTGTTTTCTAACAGAGCAACATAATAGTTGACAAACCAGGAAATATAAAAGTATAAGGAAAACTTAGTTGTATACTACATAAATGACAAGAGAGAAATGAAACCAAAGAAACCTACACATAAACAAATCTTGTATATCCTACCCTTTTAATCACTAGTAAACGTTGTTCAGCTAGTGAGTGTTTGAGAGATGCTACGCTTATCATTAACCAAAACTTCACATATTGTTCCATCTTGAGAATATCAAAGAAAACATCACAAGATATGTTTCGTTTCCAGTCGGATGCAATGTGATAGAAATATGAGCTTCCTAGAAGTTGGTCTTATATTTCTTCATACTTTTGCAATAGGGACACACACGTCCAATTGAAACAACTGGCACACTCATCCGTTAAAGTGTCAATGGATAGTTTTTATTTTATTTTGATGAAAAACATTGGGATTGGATATCTTGGGCTTCTTTTATTGAAGGCGACCAGTTGCAAATATATGCTGGTACTATATGTTCCTTGCGATCAATTTTGATTTCACGAAATAAAGTCTCATAAATTTGAGCAACAAAACTGTCGATGGGCACTTCAAATTCTTATCAAAAATAAATGATCATGATTCTTTTGATGGTTGAATAGCTCGAAATCCATGACATTGGAGAAAGGAGCAACATTTCATTCATCCATTATGTTGTTGAATTCGTATCCATTGCAAGATTGTGATATAATTGATACAAACTACACGTAATAAATGATAAATGTCTATAAACTTATATGGAACCACATGAGTAACATCTTTTTTCCATTCAAGAAAGGTTGATCAAAAAAATTGGACATGAGGCAGCTGGATTCAAATTCAGATAGTAAAATCTAAGATTTTTTAAAATTGGATTAGGATATCTTGATTTTAAGGGCCAGATAATTGCACCCGATTCGAATCTGGCACCATTAAATATATATATTTTACATGTATTATGTGGTTTTATATAAAATATATGTAAATTTGATTATTATTTTTTCTAGTCAACAATTAACTTCATTAAACTTAAATCTTACAGGCCCTACAGTTGAGCAATTGATTTGCTGGATAAAACATGGGCTCGACGGCCCGATAAGTGAGTTTCCAAAACATAAGATAATAGGTTTGGGCCACAAAGACCCAATAACAATATGAACAATAAACTCTAGCAGGAGACAAGCAAAGGAGTAGAAAAACGCAAACCTGGAGTATTTTCCAAGGGCGACAATGGCGGTGGCCGGCGGAGATTGGGAGCTTCGCTTTAGGGTTAGAGAGAGAGATAGAGTTTTGTCTGTTATTTAAATTTGATTTTAATTTATTCTATGATATATTAAATTTGTTTTAAAAATATTATCCAAAGTTTCATTTTATATAATTTTAGAATTTTTAGTATTTATTTTTATCTTTTTAAAAAAAAATTCCGGATCTAAATATCCACATATATCTCAATTTTTGGACGAATATCCAAAAATTACATATCCAAATACGGCGGAGATCCGGCGGGGATCCGGCGGGGATCCGGCGAATCTAAATCCAGATGCAGATGTCCTGAAATTCGAGAATATTTGCATTTGTCTCACGTTACATTCATTACAATTATTCAAAATCACAAGCAACTCATCTACCAAATTGAGTGAGACACATAAGCTAGAGAAAAACCCACCAAAAGAAGCAACAATAATCAACAAGATCCAAACCCATATCATTGAAAACATTTAAAAAAAAAAAAAAGATAAAAATATCATCACACGGAGAAGAATCATTACAACGAAGACAACGTGGGTTTTAGAGATCGGTGAGAGATTTCCTGATAGAACCAATGAATACTCTATAGATCGTTGCAGAGAAATGTTCGCCAATTCGAAAAACTCATTTTTGATATGGAACCAAGTTGGACAAGAGTTTTTAAATTTGTTAGTGTTGTTGTCTAGACATAAGAAATGGGAGAGAGACATAGAGAGAATTTTAGTTCTTTTGTTTGGTCAAAGGAGTCATTATAATGCAATTTGCATAAATATGTTGCTACGAAGACAATTCTTGAAGTACATCCGGTCAAAAATATCACGCATTAATTAGGATAATATCCATGCTTATACGAATATATATATATATATATATATAGCAGATTTTCAAACATTAGTGTTTTTTTTTACAAATACTAGTGATATCTTATGCTATGCACCAGAATGGTAAATATCATAAGCTATTAAAACAGTAAACTATTTATCGCAGCAGTAAAAATGTTACCAATCAGACAAAATAAAAATTCTAGATGGCTTTCAAATTAGATTTTAACATTGATAAAATCCTATATATGGCTTTGTTTAATTACAGAGAATAATCTCCGGAATGCTTATAAAATGTTTGAGAGATTTAATATAAATCTGATCAAACTTGCAAATATAATATCAATACATTCAACACATGAACAACTTCATATCCTTGGAGAGGTTGCTGCATCACACGTGGGGTGTTCAGACTCGGCATGGACTTGCTCGATAAGAGCTTCACAATCTTTCAGAGAAGATGGTTTCTAGTTTCCCCTTCCATGAGTTCATTATGATTCTCCTGAAATTATTGTAACCAAAAATTTGTTTCAGACCAAAAAAAAAAAAAAACAGAATAGTTGAGATTAGTAAAGAAGAGAAGAAGAAGAACATAAGCAGGTAAGCATAAGTTTAGGATCCCAAATATAGGTTTAGGGCCCCCTCTTCCCTATTTTTTGGTTTTTAGGAGTCCACAATTTTTAATATTATATAATAGAATTGTGTTTTTAGGAACCTCTCATATATGATATTTTTTACTATTATATATTAAATTCTACCCAAAATTATATTTATAATAGTTTTTAAATTAAAAAACATTTAAAAGAGCCCCAATATTTTTTATTCTTCGGGCCACTATTTTAGTTGGACCGGTCTTGGTTACAAGTTACACCATTTTATGTAGTATTTTCATATTTATATTCACAAGAATTGTTTTAAGGCAAAAGATTCAATTTGGAAATCATCGTTAAAAACCAAATAGCTGTTGTCATAACTCTGCAATAGTTAGGACATATTTCAATTTTTTAATAAACACAACTTGATGAAAAACTAATAATCATTTTCTTTCACAAAGAATGTTATTTTATCATTTTTCACACAAAACTATATATGTAAATTTCTATTATACTCTTTATAAATATATTAAACAAAAATCTCTCTAATTAATAAGCTAAAATAATATGGATGAAAAATTTAGTCAAAAATCTGTTTATATTCTCTACAGCGTCAACCATAAGTTTGATTACATCGCATTCAGTTCAGCTACCTRACACCCACGGTGAGGCACATTAYAGTACMTGTATGCTTCTCGCTGGAATCTTATTAAAAATCATTGAAATACAAAATGAATTTTTGTGACACGAAAATAAAGTTTTAAAACGAAACTATTTGTAATTGTCGAAGCTTTGGGCTCCATTATAATTTTAATCAGATGGACCAATCATCTTCTCGGGAACAACAAGAGTATCAAACTCTTCTGAAGTAAGAACACCTAAATTCATAGCTGCAACCTGCATAATAAATTAAATCTAGATTTAGGGATCTCATAGATTTTTTCATTATATGGTTATTGTATTATATATTTATGAGCTGCATTGAAGAAGGTTTAAATCCAGAATAGAGCAACAAATATGTCGCTAACAAACTGATACAAACAAAAACTTGTTTTCTCTTGCTGCAAATAGATTTCAATTGCGTTAAGAGTTTACTGTTTACCTTTAATGTACATCCTTCTTTGTGAGCTTTCTTGGCAACTGCTGCAGCATTGTCATAGCCAATTTTCTAGTAAAGGAGACAATGATTCAAAAACTTAGCATTGGAGTAAAACGTAACGGAGAAGTTAAAATTTTGGAGAGTTTTTTTTTTTGTTAAAGCCAAATTTTGGAAACTTACCGGATTCAATGATGTTACGAGCATAAGAGACTACATAAAAATATATAAAACATAGAATCAGTTCATATAGATCATTTTCACACCATGGATAATTTGAAGACCAATAAACGAGAAGAAGCCTACCTCGTGCAATAGCCTTGAGATCCTTTCTCTGTTAGCCTCAATGCCTCTCACACAGTTTTTCTCAAACGAAGTTGAAGCATCTGCTATTAATCTAATGGACTGTCAAAGATGCGAGATCAAATGGTTAAGATTGACATATTTTATATATAACAAAAGAAATAGATGCACAATGAAAGAGTATAAGTACATGTAAGAGAGCACTTGCGATCACCGGCTTGAATACATTCAATTCAAAATGACCATTTGACCCACCAATTGTCACAGCTACATGGTTTCCCATAACCTACAATTTTGTAGGATGCAATTCAAAGAGTCAGGAACAATACAACCTTAGAGATGTAAATTCATACGTCAATAAGAATGTATTGATATAAATGGAACTTACTTGAGCGCAAACCATAGTCAAGGCCTCACATTGTGTAGGATTTACCTTTCCCTGAGATCAAAATTCATCTGTTAATGAAAAGGGAACTAAAGGTTTATGGGTATAGGAGAAAATAGGAAAAATGCATTCATACAGGCATAATACTGCTTCCTGGCTCATTTTCAGGCAGAGCAAGTTCACCAAGACCACATCTTGGGCCACTATATGAAAACATGATAAAAACATATGAACATGATACATCTTGAAGAAAGAAAGAAAGAAAAAATATTAGAGACGTACCTTCCAAGAAAACGTATATCATTAGCGATTTTCATCAACGATGTGGCTATTGTATTAAGAGATCCGCTGGTTTCAACACAAGCATCGTGTGCAGCCTGTAAAAAGCAGAATAACTTAGCAGCTGATTTCATGTATATCATCCGTTCAGAAGCATCTTGTATGGTTGTCACCCAGAGCAAAAGCTGGGAACGAGTTTGAACATAAATGATGAAGGTCATTTAGAGGCTAACCAAAGCTTCAAACTTGTTTTCAGCGGTGACAAATGGCAAGTTTGTCTCTTCAGCTACTGCAGCAGCTATCTTTACATCAAACCTGTACATATAGTACTAGTGTTACGAATATATAGCGGACTAAGAGGATATGTACTTGGGATAAAAGTAAAATTAGAAATGAGATATACCCTTTCTTAGTGTTTAGTCCGGTCCCAACAGCAGTTCCACCTTGCGCAAGCTGGCCAAAGATGTTTAGCAAGTTAGAGCTCAATAAACATTGGAGAAGTATCTTCTAGAGATATCATTTCCAAACCTGATAGATGCGGGGTAGGGTACATGCGACTCTATTAAGTCCATACTTAACCTACAATCATGACATCCAAAATTTAAAAATTATAGTGATTTTCACTTTTGTTAGATAAGCTAGCACAGAAAACAGAACAAATAATTTACTTGAGTAGCATAACCGCCAAATTCTTGTCCAAGCGTCAACGGTGTAGCATCTTGAGTATGAGTTCTTCCAATTTTCACAATATCGTTGAACTCGAATGACTGCCAGAAACCGAGTAAGATGAGACAAGTTTTAAAATAAAAAGTCAGAATGCAGAGCAATAGACTATGAAGTTTGAGTGCATTTGCAACATAAAATGTGACGAGGACTATCTAAGGCTAGAAATGATGGATTAAATAACAAAGTGTCAAATGTCAGAAGATGTTCCTTAAATGTAAAATTGCAACGTATACAAAGCAACTCTCAGATATAAATAGTACCAAATTGAAATGAGGTCGCAAGTGTTTCTTGACACCACTAAGGTCAGAGCATGCAATTTTCATGTTAAAATAATAAGATGTTGCAATTTAGCGACTAGGTCAACTGTGTCACTTGAGAAAGAGCGGAAAAAGGTCTGACCTTAGACTCCAAAGTGCTATGCAAAATCTTCAAACTAGGGATCAGCCTCGAAGTAATCTCGGTTGCAGCAGCAATGTGCATGACCTAGATAAAACCAAAATAATACAACCTGATTACTAGCACTTGACAGAGCAGTGAGCATACAAATAGGAACGAAAAGCAATTGGTTTCGTAAGCAATTAAATGAACGTTAAGCATGCAAAATTATTGGTAATGAGAATACAAACTAAAGCTTACAGTAGGGAAAGTGTCATTAGAAGATTGTGATCTGTTCACATGGTCATTTGGGTGCACAAATTTTTCACCACGTTTGTGGCCAAGAATCTCAGCTGCCCTATTAGCAATAACCTGAAGAAAAAGGCAACTAGATTAATTTCTGTGAACGGTTATTTTTGTATAATATTACCAAAATAAGAACTTTCCAACTATTGTGTCACCTCATCAAATATTTTATGGTATTATAATTCAAATTAATATCAAGTTATAATTCAAAATAGTTAAATAAAAAGGTAAGCAATTAAAAAGTAACTATTATCATTTCTGCATTTTTTCATAAACTTCATTTGGATTAAATAAACAAGTGTTTTACTCCATGCTGCCAAAAACGAAATTTTTTTTCCTTGTCAATAACTATTTTATATCTTTGGGAAATGTTGTTCATCTATAGTTTCTAGGGTAATCGGTATGTAAATTTGCCTGTACTAAAATCAACTAAAATAATTTTAGAGAAAGAAACCAAAAGTTTAATTAATTTTAATCGAGTGATTAAATTTCTTTTATTCAGTCTCTTTTGTATATATTCTAAATTCGATTATTATTCTTTTGAAAATAGTTGGTTTATCTTTTCACATTTAAATGAGATATCCACCATAACCAAAAAAATAAACACTAGTACGGTAAAAAATTGAAGCCGGGATATGTTTAATATATTTTTTCAAATAATATATGGTTATATAAAACAGTTTCTTAAGATAAAATATGTATTGGTAGTTTGGACCATAATATATTTTGCCCCGAGTCAAAAAAAGTTTTTGGATCCGCCCGTAGCACTTGTATGAGATCGATCCTACAAAACATATCGCCAACAGTACTGCACATAAATTACCTCATTAGCATTCATATTACTCTGAGTGCCACTACCAGTTTGCCATACAACAAGTGGAAAATGATCATTGAGCTTTCCTTCTGCTACTTCTTGTGCAGCTTGCATTATGGCTTTCCCAATCTTTGGATCAAGACCATACTCCATGTTAACCTAAAACATCATCGTCAACTCACGAGCCAAAACGAGAAAGCAAATTTACACAGAGACTTTAGTGCAAAACCTTGGCAGCACATTTCTTCAAGACCCCAAAAGCACGGACTATTTGTTCAGGCATTCGCTCGCGATCGCCGCCTATTTCGAAGTTCTGAAGCGATCTCTGCGTCTGTGCTCCCCATAATCTGACAGAACAACAATAAGAATGTGAAAATGTTTTCACTTGGGATCGAACGTTTGCGTAAAGATCAGATCCTGAACTTGTCCGAAGGAACTTGGATCGGCCCGAATGAGTCCCTCTCTTCCCTAAACGACGTCGAATAAGATATCCCTTGTTGTTCATCTTCTTGCTTGAGGGTTACGTATGCAACTTCAGATGCGTTTTTCTTCTCTCCGTCAAACTGCACAATCAAAGAGGCCATGGCTACCAACTGCTAGATAGCAACTTCGGGCCTTTTAAACGTAACGTGTAACTTCGGGTCTTTGTCTAATGGTGGAGCACTGGGTTCGTGATGAAACTGAAGAGACAAGTTTCATTTTATTTAAATATCTAAAGTTTCACTGGACTTATAACTTCGGGTCTTTGTATATTCTTCATCGACATTTAAATATCAACCAACCAGAATAGGCCACGTCAACTTATACTACAACTTATCTACACGTTTAAATTTGTAGAGCCACATGAGAGGAAATGTGGGTCTTTCTTTTCTATTTTTTTTGCTCAGCCATAACTTTTTAACTATTTAACTTCGGGTCTTTGTATATTCTTCTTCGACATTTAAATATCAACCAACCAGAATAGGCCACGTCAACTTATACTACAACTTATCTACACGTTTGAATTTGTAGAGCCACATGAGAGGAAACGTGGGTCTTTCTTTTCTATTTTTTTTGCTCAACCATAACTTTTTAACTATTTAACTTCGGGTCTTTGTATATTCTTCTTCGACATTTAAATATCAACCAACCAGAATAGGCCACGTTAACTTATACTACAACTTATCTACACGTTTGAATTTGTAGAGCCACATGAGAGAAAATGTGGGTCTTTCTTTTCTATTTTTTTGGGTCAAGCATAACTTTTTAATTTAGTTTAACGAATTAGGAGAGCAAACTCTTATTAAAAAAGTACTCATTCCATTTATTGTTTGCAAGTGGATCTATAAAATCTGTAAAAGCTTGTTAGGAAACTGATCGAAATCTCTTAGTCTTTTTGCCCCCAATTAGGCCCACAGCCCGCAGGGTCCGTAGGTTTTGACCCACCGCGGAGCGGATATGAACCTAGGTTTTTTTGCGGATTTTTCGGCGGGACAGATCTTATGCGGGTTGAAGATTTGGTTTAGCGCAGTCCGCAGCTGAACGCCAATTTTTGTTTTTGTTTATTTTTCTAATAATTTATAGAATTTACATTTTTATCCTATATTTTTTAAAAAAATTATTTTTTCCTAAAAGTTTTATATTTGCACAATTTACCCCATATATTTTTTGCAGGTTATGCGGATTTTTGACGGGTCATGTGGGTTTTTTGGCAGTTTTTGCAGGTTTACATATCGCGAGTTTGCGTGTGGTGGGTTTGCGGGTATCCGCGGACCCTGCGGATAATTTGCGGAACGGATGTGAGTTTGGTTTTGGAAAAAAAAATTATGCGGGATGAATTCGGATTGAGTAAAAAATACAAAAATCTGCGGACTTTTATGCTGAGCGGGGCGGGTCAACCCGCATCCCAGCTCTATCCCCAATGTCTTGCCACGATCATAACCATATAGCTGTAGAACGTATTATTTATTTTTCATTCAATCATTTTGTGTGAACTGATTGAAATCTATTACTATATGTTCAAAAAGTATTTTTATAATCTTTTTTTTTAATGGGTTTATTATATTAATAAAAAAAAAAGCTACATAACAGCGAATAACAATAAAAAAAATTAAATAGAGAATGAAAGAAAATAAACTAGTCTCAATCTAGACTAATCTAAAAATCTAGACTAACCTAAAAGTTCAGGTACACGATTCAGCTACTAGAAGAGCACCCAAACGGCGGTTCATTCGGTGTTTTTTCCCGTTGGCTTTACGTTGAGCTGAAAAGGCGTGAAGGTCCGATAAAAGAGCCAGTCGCTTCACCTTATGAGTGGAGGCGATAAGCTCTTCCTCTTCCAAGAATTGTTGTTGTGTAAGAGCCTTAACTAATGATGTTGGACGGAACTTTGTTGTGGACGGCCAATTCTGAATCTGATGTGGAAGAGTCAATGGGATCGTTTTCAGTTGTTGTGGAGGAGTCTTCAGAAACAGAAACATCTGTTGCGTCAATTGGATTCATTGATGCAGCTTCAAACTTGTGTTGCTGTAAAATCGTGGCGTAGAAGTTACTTGTGACGAAGAGGTCTGAAGACGGAGGAAGAGTGGCGTTGGACAACATTGGAACGATTGGCGGAGGAGATTTGGTGGAGGTGGTGGCTTGGGAGACAGCGGCTGGGGAGGCGAAGGCTAGGGAGACGGCTGCCTGAGCGGCGGAAGGGGCGGTGATGCTCGCCGGAGAAGAGTGAGTCTGCTTGACGAGGACAGACCACTGATTGCTGGGCTGAGAGGCTGGATCAGGTGTTGGACCGTTTAACGAGTTTGGGGGCAGAGGGCCAGCTGATCTGCATGCTTGCTTGAATTGGGCCTTAAGGGGTCGAAAAGTGGCCTGTTAATCGGCCTGCGAAGGGATAGGGTTGGAGGCTGGAGTGGATAAGCCTCTTTGTGCTTGTACGGAGGAATCGCAGCCTCCTCGTGCGGACGGCATGGGAGAAGTTATCGGCGGAGGGAGTTCCGGAGAGGAGGAAGGTTTCGCCAGAGTGCTCGCCGGAGATGAGGAATGTTTCGCCAAAGTGACTGCCAGAGAGGACGGACGAGAAGATCCGATAGCTGATGCGTTCGGAGCTTCTTCGCGAAGGGGATATTGGCCAGTTTCTATTGCCATCGAGGGAAGCAATCAGCGAGGAGAAGGGCATCTATGGGATGAGTGGCCAACCGTGAGCAAGAGGAGCAGCGAGGTGGGAGCCGCTCGAAGGTAATGCCGATTCGAACCGAGTTACCTTCGGAGTCTTCGACAACTACTGCTGAAAGAAGTGGCTTCTCAAGGTCTACTAAAACTCGGATTCTGGCAGTGCCGAGGATGGCCGGAGGGTGGACTGAATGAGAAGAAGGGAGCGGCTGTCCAACTCCGCTAGCGATGAGCTTGAAACCGTCTAAGGTCCAGAGTTGAGGCGGCTCATTGGTAAGCGTTAGCCAGAGAGGAGCTGAAGCTAGGATTGGACTATGAAGATTTGCCGACGGAGACCATTCGACGGCGGAGAAAGCCACCGTGCCGGCGGACCAGAATCCCACGTCACACACTCATTTCCGTGTAAGAAGGTTAGGGATGAGGATAAGGCACGAGCCCTCTGAGAATTGTCTGACGGTGATGTTGCCTTTCTTGCCCCATATTGGATTGAGGTCATTGAAAATCTTGCTGGGAGAAGGAGGATTTCCGAAGAAGGTACAAAGAACATAACCTTTCCAGATTTCAAAAGATTTGAGGATTATTTCGGGTGGAGCGCGAACTATGGGAGTACCATCTGCCAAATATGAAGGTTCTGGGAAGGATTTAGACAATTTTGAGGAGGTTATGAATGGATCTTTCCAAAGAGAGAATTTGGTATCTCTTAGATTTTTAGTAAAATCTGTGGGATTTTCATGAGTTTGTGAGGGTGGGGAGTGAATTGGGCTGGCTGGAAGAAGGGTTGGAGGAAGCGTGACGGTGGCGGAAGGTACAGCCGGCCGTGAGGCCATACCGCAGGTGAGAAAAGCACTAAAAAGTTAGAGAGAAAGTCAGATACACGTCTTCCGATCGACTCTTTTTATAATCTTTACGTGATATTGCCGCTAGGAACAGGAAAGACAAAGAAAAATAGCAAGAGTAAACGGTATACTGGTTTTAGTTTCAGCATTTACATTTCCAGTTCCTTCCCTATTGTCTCTAGTTAGCTATAATGCATCTGGTCTTATATATAGTAAAGGTTAACAATCACATAGAATATGATGTTTAAACATATTAGCGCCTAATTATTTCAAACATAGGTACATACCCTCGACACCGACAAATTCTAGCAGGCAAGGTTAACGGACACATCGACCTAGCTAATGTCAATACTACAAAAACAAATAATGGCAATTCGATAAAACAAAAAAAATTGAAATTCTATAAATGTAAAAAAACAGAGACACCTTCAGATCTAATATAATTTGGTGCACCCCACTCTAGTTTTTTACTAAAAAAAAGTTTAAACAAACTTTACAACGTTTAACTTAACACAGCTGGTCCGGTCTACACAAACCCAAAACACATTTTTGTTTGTTAAGACTAATTTGTTGTAGCAAATACAGTTCTTATAATCTACCCAATTTCTCAACTGAACCTAACGGGCCATATCTACTTTTCTTTTTTCTTATGAAACAGATAACTATATCCACTCAATATCCCAATACGCAGCGTAAGAGCATGATTATTGCAAGGGTTTCTTAAGTTTAATATTAAACTCATATGGGTTTCTAAAACATTTTTTTAATATTAAAATCTTAAGAAACCCTAAGAAAGGATTTCTTAAGTTTCTTAAATAAGAAACTTTGTGATGGGTTTCTTAAGTTTTAATATTAAAATAATCAAAAAAAATTATAAGAAACCCATAAGAACCCCATAAGAACCTTGCAATAATCATGCTCTAACTTGCCTAGAGATTGAATTACTAGTTTCTTTTTATAATATATAAACGTGATTGTAACACCTTAACTATAATACACCACCAAGTACACCTCTATTTAAATCTTCTTATACTAATCTCTTGCCCTAAGTGTTGTTACAGTTGATACTCAGTTACTTTGAAATTTAGAATATGGTTCCTGTGTCCCATGCAGCTCAACTTCGATAATCCACGTCAGCTCACTATCTATATCACGCTGCTCCAAGCTATTTGTTCTTTAAGTCCTTTCAGATTCACATTCACAAGAATCGTTTTAAGGCGGATGATTCATTACCTGGAAATCATCATGAAACATTAAATAGCTGGTGAAACCTATGCAATAATTAGGACACGTTTTTTTTGGGTTAATTTTGAAACGTTTAGAGAATGGCATTTTTATTTTTTCAGTACATCCTTCTTCCACATCAACAATATTAAATAACAACCAATCTAATAGGCCACTTCAATTTACATAATAAACAAACTGTGTGAGAATTGACGACCAAGGAATTTGATTCAAATAAATATATATTGTAAATTTTTTTGAAGACCTTAAAAAAAAAGTCTCTCAACTCACGGTAGTGCCTGTCTGATAGACATCAGATGACTATCGGGACTTCAATTATTATAGCGTGAAATATAGCATATGCTTCAAGTTTTTGTAAGAAAAAAAGCATTTCAAAAATTCACATTACATGCTTAACAATTTCATGAACCATTCAAAGGCCAAAGTAATCTACACTAACATGAATATAAATTTTTTTTAAAAAGGCGATACAAAGACTTCACAAATTTTCATTAGAGAAATCATCTCAAACATAAAGAGAAAACATTGCAATATCAATATATATATATATATATATATATATCAATCGCAGGAAAACAAAACCCTTCACTATTTTTTTTTGAATTACAGCATAATTAAGCTTGATCGTAATCTGCTAGGATTAAGAATACATATCAAAGGGTAATCGGAAACACAGTAATGCTGTTGCTAAAGAGCGAATAATAATGTTTACGTCTTAGCCTTCAAGAATACAACGTCGACCATAACAAAAGTGGGCCACAATTTAGAGTGAAACATATAATTCAAATTGAGAAACATATATAGATGACAGGTACATGCAAAACTATAGAGCCATGTTATGATGTATATTTTCTTTCCACTACAAGAAAACACAACAATTTCCGACCGCCGGTTTGGTCGGAATTTCGTCGGAAATCCTTGGTCGGAAATTGATTTTGGTTGGAAATTGGTCGGAAATTTACCGACAAAGTGAGTGGTTGGAAAAGTGGTCGGGATGTTTCATCAGAGAAGTAGTCGGCAACCTCCGTCGGAAAAAATTTCGGCATTTTTCAACTAATTTCAAATGAAAACTTACATCTAGTTGGAAATTGGTCAGAAAATAGCGTCGACATGTGGTCAAAATTTTTCAACCAATTTCCGACGTCAGTGATGTATGTCGTCGGAAATTGGTCGGAAAATAATTTATGACTAATTTTCGACCAAATATTAAAAAAACCAAAAAAAAAACTGTAAATTATAATTAAAACACTAATAATATAATTTTAGTATTTAAAACTAAAAATATATTTTTTAAACTACAAATAAAAAAAGTTCAAATTATTTTAAAAATAAAAACTACAAATCAAAACCGAGATCTTCGGGAGTGATATCTAAAAAAAATTGTATCTGAAAAAAAAATCTGTTCACTTTTTTCTTTTCCGGCGATTCGTTAGAATTCCGAAGAGAAGGAAGTTTCAGTTTTTTTTGGATCGATTTGTTGATTTGTGATTTGTAAGGATTAGGGGCGCTTATATAGAAAATATTCTGACGAATTTCCAACCGCGGTGGTCAGAAATTCGTCGGAAAAAGCATCCCGATTTCTGACCAAATTCCGACCACATGCTATTGGTGGTCGGAAATACATTTTCCTACTAATTTCTGACTAATTTTCGACCACCTAGGAGGGGTGGTCGGAAAATAGTCGGAGTCTCTTTGGTAGGAAAATCGTCGGAAAACTTTAGTATTTTTCTCGGGATTTCGTCGGCAATGATTTATTTTTTTCCGTCTATGTTCCGACTAAATTTCTGACCATTTACTGACAAACATATTTAGTCGGAGAATTTTCCATATTTCCGAGAGATTTTTCCGTATTTCCGATGGATTTTTCGTTAATATTCACAATCAACTAAAATTTTATTTCCACGATTATGCATAATGTTGTTTCTTCGGAATTGGGATGATATGCGTTAATGATAATGAATGTCGATTGTTGTTAGGAGTCATAAGACATTGGAGAAACCTATCTATCTTTTCATTTGGAGTTTAAAATCTCTTCTTTACGTTATGTCAAACATTTTATCGCCATCAAATTAAACACCAATATTTCTAGAAATTTTACTCGAAACTTGTGAAAATAACACAATCTTTTTTTAGATGGTCATTTTTTACTTTGTTTATAGATTGATATTTCTATGCTTAGAGTTAGTTATAGTCATTTTCTTTTTGTTTGATTAGAAGTTTTTAAACGTTTTAGCTGATCCTTTGATACGTTAAGTGTGGTAAAAATTTGTTGTTTTGTTTTTAGACTATATGTATCACTACAAAAAAACACAACGAATTTCCGACTAACTCAAATTGGTCAAAAATTCTTGGTCGGAAATTCATCGGAAAACGCATCCCGATTTTTGACCACAATGGTCGGAAATTAATCGGAAAACGCATTCTGATTTTCGACCAAATTCCGACCACAGGCTATTGGTGGTCGGAAATTAGACGGAAAATGTATTTCCGACCATTTTCGAACCACCTAAGAGGGATGGTCGGAAAATAGTCGGAATCTCTTGGTCGGAAAATCGTCGAAAATTTTAAGTATTTTCTCGAGATTTCGTCGGCAATGTTTTTAAAAAAAATTCGTCTATGTTCCGACTAAATTTCCGACCATTTACCGACTAACATATTTAGTCGGAGAATTTTCCGTATTTCCGACGAATTTTTACGATCATATTCCGACGAAAATATGTTGGTTGGAAATTTTAAAAAAATTCTGACTAATTTCCGACCAAAAAGTAGGTCGTCGGAAATTGGTCAGAAATAAATCCGAAAGTCGTCGGAATATTTCTGACAACCACTGTAGTCAGAAATTATGGTCGTAAATGGGCATGTTTTCTTTTAGTGTTCTCCTTGCTCATCCTTCTATGCATTCAGACAAAATAATTCAAAAATGACAAAATCCAACCTTTAATTATGAATTTTCGGAGGAAAAAAGAGCATGAAGATCCTATCTCAATTTTTCTTCCTATGAGTTCCTTCTTGAAAAAAAAAAGTCAAATTTTATTGAGAAAGCTCATCCACGATTTTTAAAATATATGTATCTAACCTTCAATTAAATATCTATATCATATATAGATGCATTAGCCACAGCCCATCCTAGCTTGCGGGCATCGATATCCCACTTCATGGCCAAATCGACCACAATTTGTAGAGCCCTAGAGATATATTGAACAATAATTTAGATAAGATAAATCGTAAAGGGTAAGGGAAATTTAGTTATTGATGAAGATGCTTAACCTTTAATTCTTACTCCACTTGAGTAAGACATTTATTCAGCTTCTGTAATAATTGACTCAAATTATGAATTAAAAAAGTGGTATGCGAGTCCAAAACTTCATTTATGGGGAGAGAAAGGAAAAAACATAAATTTAAATGAATGGAACAGTGATGTTTTTGGATATGTTTATATTTTATAAGTGATTTTGTTAAATTAAGTAACTAACAGATAAATGAGAAACGGAAAAAGTTAAATTTAAAAGGGTGACAAGTCTCGACCCTCGAGTTTAGAGAATCCATGTGACAATAAACTAGAGATTGTTAAGAAGAAAGAAAAACTTACTATATTATATACGATTTACAAAAATATTCATGAAAACGTTTATTAATTTATTATACTTTACTCTAGATTTCGTCTGATTGGATATATAGACCCAAAAAAAAGTTTTGACAATGACGTAACATTTACATATTTAGAAAGTTGCTGTGTTATCTGTAGATTCGGAAAACTAAATTATAGAAATTGACGTTTCGGTAAACTAAATTCGATAAAATAACAGGCTATAAAATAATACAATTTTATGGTCCCAAGTTGGGCTAGTATTTTTTGGATAAGATGTTTAAAAACCCATATGTAAATATATGGTTTCATTAGTATTGTAAATTAATAATATTATAAATAAATTAATATCTCTCTAAATTAAGTATAATTTATAATCTTGACATTATTAATTTATAGAAATTTTGCAATATGCATAAATTAATTTTTTTGCCCCACCTTTGTTGAATTGGAAAAAGATGTTACCCTTGTGGTTCCATATAAGTCTACCCATTTATTATTTATTACATGTAGTTAGTATCGATTATATTGCAGTCTTGCAATGGAAACGAATCCAACAACAAAATGGAGGAAGTAAATGTTGTCCCTTTTCCCAATGACATAGATGTTCAACCTTCGAAAGAATCAGGATTAGATTTCAATTTTAAAGAATTTGAAGTGTCTAGCAACATCTTGCTTGCTTAAATTCATGAGATTATGCTTCAGAAGATCAACACACTAGATTGAGATAAGCTAATATTAGTAGCCAATCTCCTCTAAATGAAGAAGTCCAACCTATCCAATCCCAACCTCTTTCATCCAAAAAAGCGGTTCTCAGTTGACATTTCAACAGTCAAGTGTGCCAGTTGTTTTAAGTGGAGGTGTATGTCTTCGTTGGAGAAGTATGAAGAGATAATGATACAACCTCTAGAAAAAAAAAAAATTCTGTCACATTACATCTGAGTTTAAGTGAGAAATGTTTTGTGAAGTTTCTTAGGATATCTCTCAAGATGTAGTAGTATGTGAAATATGGGCTAATGGTAAGTATAATATCTCTCACACATCCAATGTCTGGAAATGTTTACCGATGATTATAATCTTTATATAGCTATTATGTTGCTGTCAGGAAAGAAGCTTCGATCAACCGTGGACTCGTGGAGGTCCAAAAGTTAGCTTTTTTTTCTGTCACTCAATTTCCTCTTCTTTTTTTTTTTCCTTTTTCTACACCATATTTTAATTTTCGCAACAAAAAAGTATAATCGTTTTCATTATATTTTTAAAAATCGTTTTCTTATATTTTGTAATCAACTAAAATGTAGTGATAACTCAAATGTTGTGTGGAAAAAGGTGAAAAGAGATAATTGAGGGCAAGTAAAACTAATTTTTGGACACCTACGATTGATCGAAACTGTTTTCTAACAGAGCAACATCATAGTTGACAAACCAGGAAATATTATAAAAGTATAAGGAAAACTTAGTTGTATACTACAATTTTAATAGGGAAAAATAATTTGACATAAATGACAAGAGAGAAATGAGGCTTTTGAGGGTTTGAGAGATGCTACATTTATCATTAACCAAAACTTCACATATTGTTCCATCTTGAGAATATCATAGGAAGCATCACAAGATATGTTTCCAGTCGGATGCAATGTGATAAAAAAAAATTGAGCTTCCTACAAGTTGGTCTCTTATTTCTTCATACTTTTGCAATAAGGACACACACTTCCAATTGAAATTACTGGCACACTCATCCGTTAAATTGTCAATGGAGAGTTTTTTTTTTTTTTTAATGAAAGACATTGGGATTGGATATGTTGGGCTTCTTTTATTGAAGGCGACCAGTTGCAAATATATGCTGGTACTATATGGTCCTTGCGATCAATTTTGATCTCACGAAATAAAGTCTCATAAATTTGAGCAACCAAACTGTCGATGGGCACTTCAAATTCTTATCAAAAATAAATGATCATGATTCTTTTGATGGTTGAATAGCTCGAAATCCATGATATTGGTGAAAGGAGCAACATTTCATTCATCCATTATGTTGTTGAATTCGTATCCATTGCAAGATTTTGATATAATTGATACAAACTACATGTAATAAATGATAAATGTCTGTAAACTTATATGGAACCACATGAGTCCCATCTTTTCCATTCAACAAAGGTTGGCCAAAGAAACTAGTGTCAAGTGAAAACCAAATGGCAAATGAGTTAACACTGATCATTCATTTAGGAGTAGAATTATTATCTGGGATCCAAAATCCGATCCGGGGTTCGTTTTTATTCGATCCAAAAAAATTGGACATTCAAGGCAGCTGGATTCGAATTCAGATAGTAAAATCAAGGATCTTTAAAATCAGATCTTGATATCTTGATTTTAAAAACCGGATAATCGTACATGATTCGGAATCGACACCACTAAATATATGAAATATATATGTTAAAATTTATATATTTTATATATAAATATATGTAAATTTGATTATAATTTTATTCTATGATATATTAAATTTGTTTTAAAAGTATTATCCAAAGTTTCGTTTTATTTAATTTTAGAATTTTTAGTATTTATTTTAATTATTATTTTTTAAAAAAAATATTCAGATATCCGCGGATATCTCAAATTTTCAACGAATATCCAAAAGTTACATATCCAAATACGACAGGGATACAACGAATCCAAATCCAGATGTAGATATCCTGAAATTCTAGGATATTTGCATTTGTCTGACTTTACATTCATTACAATTACTCAAAATCCTGAAAGGCCGGATAATCGTTCCCGATTCGGATCCAGCACCATTAAATATATATATATATATATATTTATTTATTTACATGTTTTATGTGGTTTTTATATAAAAATATATGTAAATTTGATTTTACTTTTATTCTATGATATATCAAATTTGTTTTAAAAGTATTATCCAAAGTTTCGTTTTATACAATTTTGGAATTTTTAGTATTTATTTTATTTTTTAAAATCTGGATCTAAAAATATCCGTGGATATCTCAATTTTAGGACGAATATCTAGAAGTTACATATCCAAATACGACCGGGATCCAGCGCATCCAAATCCAGATGTAGATATCCTAAAATTCTAGGATATTTGCATTTGTCTCACCTTACATTCGTTATAATTATTCAAAATCACAGTCAACTCTCTATCAAATAGACTGAGACACATAAGCTAAAGAAAAACCCACCAAAAGAAGCAACAATAATCAACAAGATCCAAACCCATATCATCGAAAACATTTTTTTTTTAAAAAGAGAGATTAAAATATCATCACATGCACGAAGAAGAATCATTACAACGAAGACAACATGGGTTTTAGAGATCGGTGAGAGATTTCCTGATAGAACCAACGAATACTCTATAGATCGTTGCAGAGAAAGGTTCGCCAATTCGAAAATCTCATTGTTGATATGGAACCAAATTGGACAAGAGTTTTTAAATTTGTTAGTGTTGTTGTCTAGACATTATAATGCATTTTGCATAAATATGTTGCCACGAAGACAATTCTTGATGTACATCCGGTAAAAAAAAATAGTATTTTTTTACAAATACTAGTGATATCTTATGCTATGCGCTAGAATGGTAAATATCATAAGCTATTAAAACAGTAAACTATTTACCGCCACAGTAAAAAAATTATCAATTAGACCCAACAAAAATTCTAGATCGCTCTCAAATTAGATTTTAACATTGATAAAAATCCTATTTATGGCTTGTTTAATTACCGAGAATAATCTCCAGAGTGCTTATAGAATGTTTGAGAGATTTATATCTAAATCTGATCAAACTTGCAAATATAATATCAATACATTTAACCCATGAACAACTTCATATCCTTGGAGAGGTTGCTGCATCACACGTGGGGTGTTCAGACTCGGCATGGACTTGCTCGATAAGAGCTTCACAATCTTTCTGAGAAGATTGTTTCTTAGTTTCCTCTTCCATGGGTTCATTATGATTCTCCTGTAATTATTGTAACCAAATTTCTTTCAGACCAATACAAAAAAAAAAGAACAGAATAGTTGAGAGTAGTAAACAAGAAGAAGAAATTGAGCTAATTATGACAACCTCTGCTAGAACAGAGTCGATAAGCTGCTGAGCATACTCGATCTGTAAAACAGTTCCAGTTAATTCCACTGGTCTTTGTGTAGACTTCAAATCAACCTCTGAATCCTTCAATATACGGATTCGAGCACAAAGGTTATGCTGAAGAAACCGCAAAGTCGCCACAACACCAATTAACCATTAGAGCTACCTGCAGAGTTAACTTTCAGTAGGTGATACTGAAACAATCAAACAAGAGTCAAAATGTAAAACCAAACCTTTGGACATGGGACATGAATTATGCGAGTGACCTCAGTCTCATGGTAATTTCTAACATCCACATGGCTACTTTCATCACCAATCTCCTTGAGATGATCGGAGGTCTTGTTTTCAGCTTCCATGTCCTCAGGACCAAAACCATAATCTTCAGGAGGAGAGATCAAGGTAGGGCTGTGTTGAGGAGAGGTAGGGCTGTAATCAGGAGAGGTAGATTTATAATCAGGAGAGGTAGGCCAGTATTGAGGAGAGGTAGGACTGTAATCAAGAGAGGTAGATCTGTAATCAGGAGAGGTAGGCCAGTATTGAGGAGAGGTAGGGTTGTAAGGAGAGGTAGGGCTGTGATCAGGAGAGGTAGGACAGTATTGAGGAGAGGTAGGGTTGTAAGGAGAGGTAGGGCTGTGATCAGGAGAGGTAGGGCGGTATGGAGAGGAAGGGCAGTAACAAGGAGAGGTAGGGCAGTTTTGAGGAGAGGTAGGGTTGTAAGGAGAGGTAGGGCTGTGATCAGGAGAGTTAGGGCAGTATTGAGGARAGGTAGGGTTGTAAGGAGAGGTGGCGTGATCGAGAGGTGGCGGTATGGAGAGGCGTAGAGAGAGGTAGGGCTGAGGAGAGAGGTAGGGTTGTAAGGAGAGGTAGGGCTGTGATCAGGAGAGTTAGGGCAGTATTGAGGAGAGGTAGGGTTGTAAGGAGAGGTAGGGCTGTGATCAGGAGAGGTAGGGCGGTATGGAGAGGAAGGGCAGTAACAAGGAGAGGTAGGRCAGTTTTGAGGAGAGGTAGGGTTGTAAGGAGAGGTAGGGCTGTGATCAGGAGAGGTAGGGCGGTATTGAGGAGAGGTAGGGTTGTAAGGAGAGGTAGGGCTGTGATCAGGAGAGGTAGGGCGGTATGGAGAGGAAGGGCAGTAACAAGGAGAGGTAGGGCAGTTTTGAGGAGAGGTAGGGTTGTAAGGAGAGGTAGGGCTGTGATCAGGAGAGGTAGGGCGGTATGGAGAGGAAAGGCAGTAACAAGGAGAGGTAGGGCAGTTTTGAGGAGAGGTAGGGTTGTAAGGAGAGGTAGGGCTGTGATCAGGAGAGTTAGGGCAGTATTGAGGAGAGGTAGGGTTGTAAGGAGAGGTAGGGCTGTGATCAGGAGAGGTAGGGCGGAGAGGAAGTAACAAGGAGAGGTAGGGCAGTTTTGAGGAGAGGTAGGGTGAAGGAAGGGAGCGTGATCGAGAGGTAGGGCGGTATGGAGAGGAAAGCACAAGGAGAGGTAGGGCAGTTTTGAGGAGAGGTAGGGTTGTAAGGAGAGGTAGGGCGGTGATCAGGAGAGTTAGGGCAGTATTGAGGTAGGGGTAGAAGGAGAGGTAGTGATCGGAGAGGTAGGCGGTATGGAGAGGAAGCAGACAAGGAGAGGTGGCAGTTTGAGGAGAGTAGGGTTGTAAGGAGAGGTAGGGTGTGATCGGAGAGTTAGAGTATTGAGGAGAGGTAGGGTGAAGGAGAGGAGGCGTGATCGGAGAGGTAGGCGGTATGGAGAGGAAGGGCGATAAGGAGAGGTAGGCAGTTTGAGGAGAGGTAGGGTTGTAAGGAGAGGTAGGGCTGTGATCAGGAGAGGTAGGGCGGTATGGAGAGGAAAGAACAAGGAGAGGTGGCAGTTTGAGAGAGTAGGTGTAAGGAGAGTAGGGATCGAGAGTGTGGGCAGATTGGGAGAGGTAGGTGTAAGGAGAGGTAGCGTGATCGGAGAGTAGGGTATGGAGAGGAAGGGCGTAACAAGGAGAGGTAGGGCAGTTTGAGGAGTAGGGTTGTAAGGAGAGGTAGGCTGTGATCGGAGAGTTAGGGGCATTGAGGAGAGGTGGTAAGGAGAGGTGGCGTGATCGGAGAGGTAGTATGTAGAGGAAGGACAGTAACAAGGAGAGGTAGGGCTGTAATCAGGAGAGCTAGGCCAGTATTGAGGAGAGACAGGGCTGTAAGGAGAGGTAGGGCTGTGATCAGGAGAGGTAGGGCAGTATTGAGGAGAGGTAGAGCTGTGATCAGGAGAGGTAGGGCGGTATGTAGAGGAAGGGCAGTAACAAGGAGAGGTAGGGCAGTAAGGGGAGATAGGGCTGTAATCAGGAGAGCTAGGCCAGTATTGAGGAGAGATAGGGCTGTAATGAGAGGTAGGGCTGTGATCAGGAGAGGTAGGCCAGTATTGAGGAGAGATAGGGATGTGATCAGGAGGGTATAGCTGTAATGAGGAGAGTAAGGGTGGAATTGAGGAGAGTTATGGCTGTAATCTGAGAGACCGCATCCAGTTCCAAAAGGAGAACCACCGTGACCATAAGGGTCGTAATGTGCATGCTACAAAAATGAAATTCTAGACATTCACACAAAGGACATAGAAAGACACCAAAAACAAGATAGACTTCAGATGCAAGGAATCTCAACTCTGTATCCTGTAACGGATCATTACCTTATCATTCTCAACTTCATTATCTTTCTCTTCTCGAATCCCTACAGCACCAATCTCGTTCTGAGATTTTCCATTACCTACAACATAAAACAATCAGAATGTCTTTGCTACATTAACCCTAGAACAAATCGGGGATCCCTCATATATAATATAATCGTCAGTGTGTAACAAGCAAAAATAATCAGAAAATATACCTAAACCATCGTCCAGCTTCTGTTTCTTCGTCAGATTGTGACATTGTTATCTAACCCGGCTAGGGGAATTCTCAGATAAAAGCGAGTTTAAATTATATTGGCTTATACGTAGTATATAACAGAAAACAGATAACAAAACCCTAAAAGATATATGCATATCTACAGAGAATATAGAGATAGATTCTCGATATACACAGCCTCAGCAAGTGACGATAAATACAAATATTTTTTAAATTTTCTGATCGGATATTTTAATTTCAAAATAAGAGGGTTAATGCAAATAATAAACCTGACAAATGTCAAATGAATAACTCATTAGATTTTGACAGTGATTGCTATTTTATATCGTAACACATGTCAATAGCTATTTAGAGGTGTAAAGAAAAATGGAAAAATAATTGTTTCGTTAGAAAAAAAAAACAAAAATGTCAATAGCAGAAAGTACAATTTTATTCTTTTAATAGACAATTGTATTCTTTTAATAAACAAAAATAAAATTAACAGAAAAATATAAAATTGATAATTTTTAGTTTTAACTAAAATGTCAAAATAAGTAGAAAAAATAACTTTTTGGTAATTTTAAATATGAAAAAATAAAATTGATAGTTTCAACTGTTAACAAAAATGTCAATAACATAAAAGAAATTTTTTCGATTATGTTAATTTTCTAATTTAATATTGTAGTATTTCGATTATAAATACGATACGTTAGACTCTCAACAATTCATCTTCTCAATTCATCTTCTCAATTCATCTTTTACTCTTCATATTAAATTCAAAAAAATGAATTTTGTAGTTTGTCTTACTCTAAATCAGTTAGATAGAAATCGTCTTTATAGTCGTACTATAGTTTGTGTTCTCCGAAAAATGGGAAATAAGAAATATTAAAACAAATAATATATTAATGAGAATTAAGTTATTATTAGTTGATGAAAAAGTATTATTTTATACAAGCATTTCATTCACTTGATTTTTGTGGAAAATACTATTTTAAAATATTTATTTAGTTTTAAATTTATTTTATTATTCACAGAAAAATATAAATAAAAGTTTTGTACATCATTCTTTTCTTCGAAAATTTAGCAACCAATCTATTTATAAAATATAAGTTTTATATATTTCATATAAATATAGATAAAATGGAATATAATATTATCTTAGCACCGGTATAATAATAGTGTCTTCTATAAACTTCTACAAAAGTTCCAGGCCATTTAACGGCTTCTTCGTCAAGGTTTGTAATCTATATATATATAAAGGAATGCATGTATTTACGTGCTGCTTGAAGAGTTACAAATCCGTGATGCGAACGGCATTGCTACTACTAGCTTTGTCTTCTTTCTTGGCTGATCCTTTCTTGCGTTTCCTCTCATATTGTGGCTCTTTTGCCTTTAGCTCATTGCACAGTGACCTCAAAGATGCAGCTAAGTTATTGTTTCTGTGCGCTGTGAATTACAAAAACAGATATGAAATTCATAACTAACAAAACACTAACATGAACGTCTGAGAGAGAAACAGTTTATACCGGTGAGAACAACATCGTCCATGTTCACAACTTTGCGTCCAGCATGATGAGCAAATAGTTCAAGGTCCTTTGCAACATTTTCTGTTTACTCATAAGAAATAAGCAAAATTTCAGACAAAGCTACTCTCGAAACTAAAACACTAAAAATAAGGTATAAATTTTGGTTTAGTCCCTCTACTATGAATTGAAGCTTCTGCAAACAGTTTAGCATACAAACATCAACCAAAATCATCCTACTCAACATGAGCACACACCATGCTTAAGAAATTTCACCCTCTACACCAGATAAGTAATAGATATTTTTTTTGATCCTGCGTCTTTAGATTGTTCGATTAGCTATTTCTGTGTTTCTTAAAGCTAACTAATACATAAAGGCTTAGAAAGAAAACCTTCTTAACCACTGATAAAATCCTAACACAAACCAAAATATTATTTCCAAAACATTGACCAATCTGTATTCCCCTGAAGCTAGATTAAGATTCCAAATGAATAGTAGCAATTGAAAGTTTTAATGAAATGATTTGAACTTAGAAAACTAACATTGCACATTTCATTAATGTAAAATTAACTATACCAAGATTCCTCTAACAAAAAGATTACTTCCAAAGCATATTGATCAATCTATATTCCCCTGAAGCTAAATTAAGTTTCCAAGTAAATAGTAGCAATGAATACTTCTACCTACAATAGGGTTCTTCAAAACATAAGAAAAGGGAGTTGCAGATTCGTATTCCAATGCATTGAAGTACTGATCTCACCTGCATATTTGAAGGCTAAATCTGCCACACATGCCACAACAGGTCCAGCTATTTCCATTCCATTTTTCTTTGCTGCTCAAACAAAAACTCAAATCAATCAAATTCAACTCTTCTCCATCTATTACTTAATTCCAGGAAGAATCTAAATTTCAACTTTGTAGAAAATAACTACTTCAAGCAGCATCGTTACTATGTTGATTCATCAATTCTAGAAATTGAAAATCCCCAAATCTAATTCGAAAAATCCAAGAATGTCAATGAAAACATTTAAGCTATGTTCATCTTCCACCAGAAGAAACTAATCGGAAGCCAAATAGATTCTCGGACGAAGGAATCAGTGGAAATGAAAATTGAATCAATGATTCAATATCCTCAATCAAATCCACACAAATTTCAAAATCAAATCGAATTCCAGACTCCGATTCATCCAATGGATTCATAAACAACCGTTGATTCGCCAGAAATTTTGAGAATCGAATGAAATGAGAGGAGAAGGGGAGAGTCTAACCTTCGGTTTCGGCGATAGAGATAGCAGAGAGTCTGAATCGGTCTCTAATGAGATCGTCCATGGAATCTTCTTCAACGATTTGGTCGACCTGGAGATCGCTGTTGTCTTCTCCTCCTACGTCCATGGCGAAGCAAGAGCTAGGTTTTTCGGCTTTCGCGTGTATTGTTGGGCTATCCGATAATAAAGGGAGAAATATACGCGGGAAAACAAAAAATTTAAAACGCAGCGTTTTAAGCATCCGCTCCAAAGAGGCCTTTTATTTTGTTTAATGAATTTTAGGATTTTACTAAGCTACAGAACTAAAGTAAATATTTATTAAAATAAGTAACAATGAAATATAGATTCAGATAAAGAGATAAATAAAAAATTTAGAGGTCAGCGGCAGCAAGAATGTTCACTATCACCGTATCTTCTTCTAATTGTCCCGTCTCCTCGATCACGTACTTACTAATCAAATATTCCAGTTTTTCGTTTAGTACGAACATGTTGAGTATGAAGCCCTTAACAACATAGGCAGAAGTCGTCTTGATTCTTGATCAAACATGTTCTTCATTCGTCATCCGTAACACTGATACCTTTTGGCTATATGCATTTCAACTCTCAAAGAGGGTGTTTTAGAGAAAACTATTAAAAGTCTTTCTAACGTTTTCTTTTGGTCCAACGACACTGATAACCAGGCCGGTCCAACTAAAATAGTAGTCTGAAGCGAAAAAAAATTTTAGGCCCCTTAAAGTGTAAAAAAAAAAATCGTAAGGAAAATCTACTTGCCGTTTTAAGTTTTAAACAAATATCGACAAAAAAAAAGACAAAAAAAAAAACCTACGTAGTAAATTTACCCCTCCTCGGTTTCTTTCCTGCAAAATCGTTCAACAAACTCACATAGTCTATTTCTTCAACCATAGTTCTCTCGATTGATAATAAAGCTAATTCGTTCAATCGTTCTTGCGACATAGTAGACCGCATATAATTTTTGATAAGCTTTAGTTTAGAAAAACTTCGTTCGGCCGATGCAACTGACACTGGAATGGTCAACATTATCCTGTAAGAAATTGATGTATTTGGATAACAACCTTCCATTTTTCTTAGAAAGTCCAACACATCAATAGGCTTTCTTAAATCTGATGGTAATACTTCTCGAAGTACTTTTAATTCTGAAAATAAATCGTCACCATCTATATCAGATTGTGCACCATTTTTCAGAGAAACTTCAAAGTTCATGCACGATTCTCTCAAATTTTCTTCACTTGTTGATATTATCTTCCTAATATCAAACAAAAAACCAAAAGTTTTTTCATAACTTTGGAATTGTTCTAACCTTGACTGAAGAGAACTTAAAGCTTGATCCATGAGGGCGATAAAGTAATCAATTCTGAAATGCTCTTCTAGCGGTAACTCAAGATTTTCATAATCTTTCTCAGGATTCTCATCAAACTGCTTTTTTCTTCTTATGATGCGCCTTTTTTTCTCAAGAAATTTGGCTTCAATCTCCATAGCTTATGCAATTTTGTAGCTTCAGATTTTGCTAAATCAAAACCAGTTTCCCGATACTTCTGAAAAAACGAAACTAACCCTTTCAACTGTTCAATGGCGACATTCATATCAATGTTTGTTGACTGTAAGGCTTTGCTCACGACATTGACAACAGATAGAAGATCATACCAAATAACCATGCCAAACAAAAACTCGAAATTTCCAATACCGTGTGTTTCACTCAGTGCTAGAGATTCAGCTTCGTTTTTTGTTTTTGGATCATCACAATCTTCTGCCAAGGAAAGTAAAGCATCTCTTATTGCAGGAGCTTGGAATCGTATCGCTTTGACACTTTCAACACGACTCTCCCCACGAGTTTGAGATAAAGACTTAAGTGTTAGGCCTTTTACCATCTCTTTGAATGTATCCCACCTGTTTGTTGAAGATGAAAACAAACAATATATTTGTTAAATAATACCAAAAAACGACACTGCCCTTTTTGAAGAAGAAGCTATATCGCAAAGCACAAGATTCAAGCTATGACAACCACAAGGTGTGTAAAATGCCCTTGGATTAATATCAAGCAACCTCTTTTGCACTCCTTTATTTTTTCCTTTCATATTAGATCCATTGTCATAACCTTGACCTCTGACATCATCAATGTCCAACCCCAAATTAATCAGTGTCTCTTGAAGTGTAGAGAAAAGTCCCTCTCCAGATTTATCATTCACTATAAGGTATGTCAAGAAAAATTCTTCGATTTTAGTTGACGTTGAAGACACATCGACACATCGAATAACCAAAGTCATCTGTTCTTTGTGACTAATATCTGGAGTACAATCAAGAATCACTGAAAAATATTTAGAAACCTGAATCTTCTTTACGATCTTACTTCTGATATCATTGGCCAACAGTTCTATCAACTCATTCTGTATTCTATGACTAAGATAATGAGAATATATTTCTCCTTTTTCAACTGCTCGACATGCTCCCCTCGCAATCAAATAAAACTCAAAATATTCCCATTATTATCTTTCCCAATCTTATCACTATCTCCTCGGAATGCTAAATTATTTTTGTGCCTTCACCACAAACAATTCTCAATACTTCCCTCCAATGATTCTTTCTTTCATTCTTTCTTGTTGATATACTTATCAATCGCGATCTCTCTTTAGCCGACTTTAATTCTCGTCCAACAGTCAGTAATGTGATCATGACTACTTTCGTGTTCTTTAAGTCTTTTTAAAAGAATTCTCCAATCACTATACCCAGTGGTCCCTAATAGGATAACCTTGTTCTCACGTCCAAACAACTTGCAACAAAAGCAAAAAGCTTTATCTAAAGATTTTGAGTAAACCAACCATCTTCTATCTTGCTTCTCTCCGTTGACCATAACTCTTGTATAGAATACATGAGAGAAGTGTCTTCCAATATCATCCTTAGGAAATCGATAATCAGATGGTAACCTTATCGCAAGTCCTTTCTCAACTAATAGATCTCTCATTCTCATACCAATGTTTTTCCAACACTCGCTCTTCTCCTTTTTTTACTTTCATCTTCATTCTCAGCAATATCATCAACTTCTTCTTTATTTCTTTCAGTATCAGAATATACTTCACAATCATCAACGTCTTCTTTATCAGAATATACTTCAGTACCACTGGTGGTAGGATTTCCAGGTTTTTTAAAAAACCTTAGAAGAGAATTTTCTTGAGATTTTGCAGAATCTTCTCTTCTCTTCTTCTCTTTTTTTTTAGACACCCAGGTTTATGTGATCTTTTACCAAGAGTCATTATCTAAAGATTAACATATAACAAGAGAAACAAAATTGCAAGCATTAACAAATTGAAATTGTAAAACATTAAATAAAATCCTGTTTAAATCCCGTTTAAATTGAAAGAAGAGAATTGAAATAGAACAATTAACCTCAACTGTGTAAATCCCTTGTGATTTGGAACTCTGAAGACTATTCTTAAGTTCCTGAAATAGATAAACTCCAAAAAATTGTGAAATTTTCCCACTCGTGCTATGATCTTCCTTTGATGAGAAGAAACTAAGAAAGCTTTGATCGGTGAGATAAGCTCATTCAGGTTAATGCTACTATGGATTTTAATTTTAGGGGGTGCTTCATCAGAAAGACAACTCGTTTCTTTCGATGTTTAGAGATGGAATAGACTCTTTGTCTTCCGTCAAAAGAATTAAAGAAACTAGTTATATTTATTTTTAAGAGGTGCTAATCAATGTGGTTCGTTTAGAGATATTATGGTAGGCCAAAACCCACATCAACTTCACCTAGCTTCGTCAATAGCATGCCAGATTGACTATTGTTTTTTTTTTTTTCTTTTTAGTTTAATGTTTTGATTTTCCTTATTTGGTTTCTTTAGATGTTTTTTTTTTCCTTTAAGAAAATAGAAATAAATATTTTTCTACTCAATTTTTTTAAAACTAAAAAAGTTAGGGGCCCTTTTAAAACTAAAAAAAATGGAGGCCTTTTTTAAACTAAAAATTTTGGGGACTCTATTAAAACTAAAATATTTGGGGGCCCTAAGCGTAACCTTATCCTGCTTATGCTATAGGCCGGACTTGCCGATAACCACCATAAATCTAAAATATCATAGGATGATATTTATGAGCCACTATAAAAGGTACGTAGATATTGGACTATGTAGGTTGTTCGACAATTTCATTACCTTTACGGTCCGCCTGATGTGGCATTTTTACTCAGGCTCATTTTTTATGGATGGTATGGGGAAAAGCTTTTTTCCTTCAATGGAGGTCTTTATGGTCTCTGAAAGAATCTAACGTAAGCTTGGAACATTAAATAAAAAGAGTAAGGAAAGGATTCACAAAGAACCAATTTTTTTTTTTTTTGTTTAACCAAAGAACCAAATTTTAATCTCCTAAAAGTGTAAGCTTAGGAATGAAGGGACTATTAAAGATTAAACATTTCATATGAGATGTAAATTCTGGTTGTTTGGCAGTTTACACTAAGTTATCACTCGATGGAGTACAATATGATAACTTTTGTCCTAGATGCGGGGAGGATGGGGAAACAATAAACCACAATTTATTGAATGTACTCATGTTATACAGATTTGGGCGTTCTCAACGGTTCCGTCGGCTTTTCCCGAAATCATCTTTATATCTGATAAGAGGATTTGTTTCACCTCGTCTCATGTTTCACCCGAGCACTACTAGAAAGTAGTCTCGAGAGTTTAACCCGATCTTATCGCAAGTGCACGGTTAAATGCAATCCTAATATGTTCGGGATCGATCCGCAGGGACTGAGAATAATTACACAGAGAGTACAAATGTGAATGTAATCTAGGCAAATTATAATTGTTTGAGTTTTTAGTTTTAATTATCTAAAGTGCATAAAAATAAATAAACAATAATTAAATTACTGAATTAAATTGCATAAAATAAATAGGTGAAAATAAAGTGCATAAAATAAAAGTGCATAAATTAAATTGCAGAAAATAAATTGCGAAAATATAAATATCAGAAAATAAAGTGCGTAAAATAAATTGCGAAATTTAAATAGCGTAAATTAAATTGCATAAAATAAAAGTACTTAAATTAAATTGCAGAAAATAAATTGCATATATTAAATTGCGTAAAATAAATTGCATAAAATAAAAGTACTTAAATTAAATTGCAGAAAATAAATTGCATATATTAAATTGCGTAAAATAAATTGCATAAAATAAAGTGCGTAAATTAAATTGCGTAAAGTAAATTGCAGAAATTAAAGTGCATAAAATAAAATAACTTAAATTAAATAACGATTAAACAATAATAAAGAAAACGATCCCAATAGTGAATGGGAACAAATCCGAAAATCTTCTAATATGAGAATTGATATTTTTTTAACCCTTCGTTAGTATCTAGTGGTCTAGAGATTTCTTATATATATTAGTCCACTTTCGTGGTATGCTAAACTTTCTGTAAAACCCCACTCTCGTGGTGCTCTTACAAGCATTGAGAATGATCTCGTCATCGACCGGACTAACCAACAATTGCAATTATACAAAGTAGCCAATCCCCTAACATGCTTAGTTCTGAGACCTTAATCCACTTTCGTGGTATCAAGACTCTAAGATGCTAAACTAACTTGATTAAAGGTAATTTAGATAAGCTCACAAGTAAGAATAGATTTATCGATCGACTATGATTCCGAGTATGTAGATCCGAAATTCTTTTATCCACTTTTGTGGTATAGAGAATTCCCGAAACACTTGGTCACACCTAACGGATTAGACCAAGCTCTTAGACAACTCCCCAGGGAGTAAATCTAGCCTTCGGAACACATACAAGGCAGTCAATCGATTAAGAACAAAAAATATCAATCTCTAATCAGTATATCCCATCATCGATCTCCACCCCCGAGATCTAAAGGATCTACTCGCTCATAACTCCGAGGGTGACAGAAGTATATGAGATAGAAGACATAATAAACTATAAATGAAAACAGTAAAAGAAAACAAAGAGACAAGAAGAAGAACTAATGTATAAACATAAATGAAACTTAAGAACAAGAGTGTTTGAGAATTTCTCTCTTTAGGTGGTGGCTACAAAATGGTGCAAAAAAAGAGAACACTTATGAGGGAGACTACATGTGTTTATATAGAGTTTTAGGAGACTTGGAAGAGTCTAGGTCGTGCCCCAAAAGCTTCTAGAAGGTTCCAATTCGACCCAAAGTTTTCCATACTCTGCAATTCGCATTAACCGAACTTTCCTTTTCTGTCCGGTGAGTCAGCATCGATGGGCCACGTTCGACGCTCTTGCTCGACGGGAATTCTCACGAGGGGGGTCGATGGGCCACGCTCGATGCTTGCGTCGACGGTCTTCGTTGTCAGCTTCTGAGCTTAGGTTCCCCTCTGGTGTCAATCGTCCCTGATTGATGCTTGGATTGATGGGATGCTTAGACCCCTCTAGTGTCGATCGTCCCAAATTGATGCTTGGATTGATGAGATGCTTAGATCCTCTCGCCGATCGTCTCAGACGCTTGATGATGGGATGCTCAGAGAGAGCATCGACCACCCACGGTCGATGCTATGGCCGCTGCTTCCTTTGAGGTGGCTTTTCGCGATACTCTCGGCCCGAGCAAGTAGCTCCCAAGTCTCCATGGTTTCTTAAAGCTCCAAAACACTCTATAAACACCGGTTTAGCTCCAAGTACCTTTAAATATATAAACAAATGCAAATGCACTAAAACTATCCTAAATCCAAGTTAGAAACATATAAAACTAAGCTAAATGTATGCAAGAAAACATGTAAAATACGATGCTATCAATATCCAAACATGGATTATTTATCTTAGAGATAACAAGTTAGGTGAATGGAAATTGTAGAAATGAGGTGTATCATTGGATATTATGTTTTATTTAGTTAGTTAAGAAAGAGATATTATTTCAGGGAAACTGTAAGACCCGTCCTTCGGGCAACCCATTCTTTGGCACGGGCCGGGTGTCGGGCAGGTCAGAATTTACCAATGATAGGGCTAGCCGGACAATCAATAAGTACAAAAAAGTCCAATGTTTCGTAATTCGTCGGACAGGCCCTATCGTCATGGAAATATGTCCGGATAATCGAGCCTCGGTCTCACTATCGTCGGACTTTTGGTGTGTCGGACAGTCGGATTAGTTTTATCGTTTATTGATGACGACGGTCGAGCCGCAAAGCTATCGCGTAGTTGCATGCGATCGATCGGTCGAGCAGCACGATCGGAGTGGTCCAAGCATTTGAGGATGTGTTTTGTGAGGTGACATGGTTGCCACAATCGAGGTCCGATCCGTTTACTATTGAGTTAGAGTCCGGGACATCTCCTGTTTCGAAAGTGCCGTACAGAATGACACCTGCTAAGATGGCTGAGCTGAAAAAGCAGTTGAGTGAGCTTATGGAGAAAGGATTCATAAGGACCAGTAGTTCACCGTGGGGAGCACCGGTGATGTTTGTCAAGAAGAAGAACAGATCCTTCAGACTTTGTATCGATTATAGAGGTTTGAACCGAGTGACGGTTAAGAATAAGTATCCTCTGCCGAGGATTGATGAGTTGTTGGATCAGCTCAGAGGAGCTACTTAGTTTTCTAAGATCGATTTGGCTTCGGGATATCATCAAATCCCAGTAGATGAGATGGATATTTGTAAGACTACGTTCAGAACTCGTTATGGGCATTTTGAGTTTTTGGTTATGTCGTATGGATTGACTAATGCTCCTGCAGTATTTATGAAGTTAATGAATATTGTCATCAGAGAGTTCCTGGACGAGTTTGTGATTATCTTTATGGATGATATTTTGGTGTATTCTAAGATTCGTGAAGACCACGAGGTTCATTTGAGGGTCGTGATGAGTAAGCTCCGTGAACATAAGTTGTTTGCTAAGTTGAAGAAGTGTAGCTTTTGGCAGCATGAGATCAGTTTCTTGGGTCATGTAGTCTCGAATAAGGGAGCATCCGTGGACTCAGAAAAGATTCGGGCCATTGCAGATTGACCGAGACCGAGGAACCCAACAGAGATCTACAGTTTTCTGGGTTTGCCGGTTATTATCGATGTTTTGTTAATGGTTTCATGAGTAAGGCCAACTCGTTGACCAAGTTGACAAAAAAAGATATCCCGTTTGTTTAGACCGAGGAGTGCGAGAAAAGTTTCAGTTAGCTGAAGGAAATGCTACTATCTCCAGCTTGGCCAACCGGGCGATGACATTGTGTACACGGGCTCTAGATGTGACTTGATGCCTTTGATGTAATAGGGTAAAGTGATAGCTTATGCTTCTAGACAATTGAGGAAGCATGAAGGAAACTATCCTACCCATGATCTTGAGATGGCTTCGGTCGTTTTTGCACTTAAGATTTGGAAATCTTATTTGTATAGAGAAAATGTGTAATGCTTTACCGACAATAAGAGTTTGAAGTACATCTTCACTCATGCAGAGTGGAATCTTCGTCAGAGAAGATGGATGGCATTCGTAGCTGATTACGATCTAGAGGTAGCTTACCATCCCAGTAAAGCTAACTTAGTGGCGGATGCACTAAGCAGAAAGCGAGTGGCTTATGACACGGAGAAAGACATGGAATGTCTTGTTGGTATGGTCAGTAAAGCTGAATGCGTTGACTGATGAGGTAGAACCGTTGGGCCTTGGTGCTGCGGACTATGCAGATTTATTGACTCGGGTACGGATTGCCCAAGAGAAAGATCAAAATTTACGGAGAGTTGCTTAGAATGATAAGACGGAGTATCAGACTTCTAATAACGGCACCATCTTAGTAAATGGTCGTGTGTTCCTAATGATAAGGATTTACGGGATGAGATCCTTAAAGAAGCACATCAATTTAAGTTTTTGATACATCTAGGATCTACGAAAATGTATTGGGATCTTAAGCGCTGCTACCATTGGAACGGTATGAAGCGGGATGTTGCTCAGTGGGTTGTGAGTTGTTCGGTTTGTCAGAGAGTTAAGATCGAGCATCAGGTTCCTGGTGGTTTGTTGAAGAGTCTACCTGTTCCCGAGTGGAAGTGGGACATGATATCTATGGACTTTATTACGAGATTGCTGACCCGTGATAAGAAGGATGTTATTTGGGTCGTCGTGGACCAACTGACCAAGTCCGCTCACTTTCTTACAGTCAACAAGAAAGATGATTCTGAAAACTAGCTGAGTTGTACGTTAAGGAGATCGTACGGTTGCATGGAGCACCAACTAGTATTATGTCTAACAGAGACTCTAAGTTTGCTGGTCAGTTTTGGAGAGATTTTCCGAAGAAGTTTGGTACAAAATTACACATGAGCACGACTCATCATCCTCAGACAGATGGTCAGTTTGAGAGGACGATCTAGACATTAGAGGATTTGCTAAGAGCTAATGTTCTGGATTAGGGTGATCAGTGGACAGATCATTTGAATCTGGCCGAGTTTGCTTACAATAACAATTACCATGCAAGTATCGGTATATCTCCGTTTGAGGTTTTGTACGGACGACATTGTCGTACACCCATCTGTTGGACCCAGGTGGGAGGTTATAGTATTTTGGACAGAGATGTTGTCTTGGAGACATCAGATCAGATCAGAGTTGTGAGAGCTAAGATGAGAGAAACTCAGTATCGATAAAAAAATTATGCTGATAAGCATCGCAGAGTTATGGGGATCTAGTGTATCTTAAGATGATCACTTATAGGGGAAAATATCCAGCAAAGATGCAGTCTAAGTTGTTACCAAGGTATAAAAGGCCGTATAAGATTCTTGAGAGAATCGGACCGGTGGCCTATAAGTTGGAGTTACTGCAGTCTATGTTTGTCTTTCATAAAGTGTTTCACGTCTCTATGCTAAGGAAATGCATAACCTTCGAGACGTAGTGTTACATGTGGTACCGGCAGACCTACAGGATAACATGAGTATTGCGGGAAGACCCGTGAGGATCATTGGTACGAAATAGAACACGATTAAGAAGAAGGGCGTAAAATGGATCCATGTGGTTTGGGACCATGATGGAGAGGAAGAAATCATGTGGGAAACGAGGAAGTTATGAAAGCGAACTTCAAGAAATGGTATGAGAAGCAAGTTGCTTATAAACCGAGATCATAGATTCGAGGACGAATCCTTTTGTAGTGGGAGAGAATTGTAAAACCCGTCCTACGGGCAATCCATTCCTCTGCACGGACAGGGTGTCGGGCAGGTCAGAATTTACCGATGATAGGACTAGCCAGATAATTAGTACGTACAGAAAAGTCCAATGTTTCGTAATTCGTCGGACAGGCCCTATCGTCGAAGAAATATGTCCGGATGGTCGAGCCTCGGCCTCACTATCGTCGAACTTTTGGTGTGTCGGACAATCAGATCAGTTTTGGAATCATCGGTATTTGATACGACCGGATGGTCGAGCCGCAGATAGGCTATCGTCGGCAGTTGGTACGATCAGATCGATCGAGCAACACGTCCGAATACGTGCTGTAATACGGAAAATCTAGTCGCGGATGGGACGTATCGAACAGGCAGATGACGTGGTGTCTTGATGCGGTTGGTGCGGATGTCCGGACATGGACTTGCGGATGTCCAGATACGGACAAGATCTTGTCATTTTGGGATTTTTCGGACAAGAGTGGATCTTTGGACAAGGATGGTCTATTTTCAGACATGTTTGGTCGTTAGGACAAGATTTGACCGAGTAAGACATTTTTGGACCGAGAGGATAAGGGACCGTCAAGGGTCGTTCGGACATCGGTCCTAAATTTTGGGACAGGATATATCCGAATTCGGACACACAGACCATCCAAGGGACCGTGAAGGGATCGTTAGGACGACATCCCTGAAATTTTGGATATGGATAGATTTTAGGACAAGGACTATCCTAAAATCCTATTTGGTCGGCATTCAAGCAAGATGGACCGACGGGATATGCGTTTGGCCGAGAGTTTCTCAATTGGACCGATGGATGGTCCGATTCAGCCAATTTGGGGTCCGATTGGGGTAAACTCAATTTGAACCGAGCCAATTGGATTTTGACTGTTTGGTTCGACATTTGGGATGCTAAACTCGAGTTTTCTAAGGCTGGAAAAAGTTTTGGGCTGTTATGCGAAATTGGCCCGATGGAACCTAAAATTTGACAGAAATTCCTAAGTGTTGGCCCGTGTGAGACTTAACCTAAAATTCGATTTTATAAGGACCTATTGTCGAGTTTGTGGCCGCCCAACACTTAGAGAAATCAGAAAACTCGAGCAGCCCTAGAGAGAAAGAGAGAATCGCTTGGTCGTTTGAGAAGAAATCGAATCCTTTAGAGAGATCCGTGATTGGTAAGCCTTCTCTCTTCGTTTTTGTTGTGTTGTGGGACAATCATAGAGTGTTCTCTGATGGTTTTATGATCGGTTCTTGACAACCTTCAGTAGATCCTTCCAGAATTGAGATCCATCATCGGATATTGTCAGAAAATGCGAAAAAGTAAGCGTTTGATGTTAGGATTCATTTTGTTGATGGGATCGGATCTTGATCTATTTTTGTTAAGTGTTTTTAAGGCTGATTGTGTGCTGTGGTTGTTGTGGTGAAGCCGTTTGGTCGCTGTGACCTTAGATCCTTGCCTTGTTCGGTAAGATCTAGTTTTTGAGATCATTTTGGGGCTTAGTTTTGGATCGGTTTTTGATGGGATCTTTTGGTGTGTTTCTTATAGCCAGCGTGTGTTAAGGAGACTGAGGAGAGACCGATCCAAGTGTGTGTAACCTTGTCTTGTGGATCGTTTGGTAAGGAGATCTTTTTAGGATCGTTTTAGACTTGTTTTGGTGGAATCGATTTTTAATCGGTTTTTGTGTGGTATTTTTGTGTCCATCGTGTGTTGTTGAGACTGAGAGGAGTTAGATCTGATCGGGTAGCATCAGATCTAATCATTGTTGGTAAGGATTTTTTAATAAGATCGTTTATGAGGTTGGTATGAAATCGGATTTGCTAATCCGAAGTTTGTTGTAGCTGATTGGCGTATATGACATTATTTGTTGTGCTTTTAAGTACAATTCAGTAACTCTAAGGTGAGTGTGTGACTGTGGTGCAATTGTAGAAGTAATTTGGTGTTTGTGGCATGATTGTTTTGTGTGTTATGTGTATGCGTTTATGTGGCATGACAGTTTGAGGTTCCGTTTTTTGTTGGCATGTGTCTTGAGTGTAGTCTCTTGACTTGTGCATTTGGGAATCAATTGTATACAATAATATCACTTAACATATCTTGCTGTTTGTATTGGATTGTTTTTTTAATTGTACCTAGTGAGACCAGACGACCGCCTCACTAAGCAATTCTTTTACTTACGTATCCACCGCATGGATGAAGGTGAGAAAGATGATTAAGGAGCTCGCAAGACATAGAGGCGTTTGGACGGATGTGATGGTTTATTTGAATTGCGTTTTGGACTTGTTGAATTTTGAGTAATTTGTAGACATGCTTAGGCGAGTACTGTGGTTTATTTTGGTGAACTTTGGTGTTGAATTATTTTGTGAAATTTTGTTGGTTTAAAATGGAATAAAATCTCGCTTGCATGAATTAAAAATTGGCTAAGTATTCCGCTGTACATGAAATTGAAGAAAAAATTCGAGAAGTAACACTTAGTAGAAAATTTTAAAAATTTGCGCGAATAGAGATGGTACAGAACCCCTAGATTTAGTTACTCATGCATTAATTAGGAAAGGACGGCAGCACAAAGTCTTATCTCCATTCATGCGGCAGTCTTAGATACAAGTATTTAAGGCCCAAGTACGTGACACACCAATGGATTTTGGAAGATCATACATATTTTCAGGTTTATGATAAATTGTGTAAAAAGAAAGGCATATCATATTATTGGAAGCAATTTGCCAATCAGCCGCCCATACGGAATTAGAAGCGTTTGCATGGGCTATGACAAATATATTGCAGCATGGTGTCAAATTTTTTATTTTTACGACAAATTATTTGGAGTTGATTAAAATGATGCAGATATTTTCAAAGTTGTCAGCGTTCTCCAATCTTCCTGTCGAGTGTCCGGGCATTCGATTTTTTTTCTGCCGTTCGAAAATTGCATTAATTATAAAACTTGTCCTGAATTAGACCGAAATATTATTTCGTTCGTACCTAAATATTTTGTCTGCTCGTTCTGTAATTCGTATTTTTAAAAAATATCACAAACGATGAATGAAAAATTTTGGAAACAAACATCACGAAACATCACAAACGATGAATTTAAAAACATCACAAACTTGACCATAATCTCAAATTCAAGTTTAAACACATGAAAGGTAGAGTGAAGCTTTAGTTATAATAGAGGAAAATTCCAAAAGAAAACAAGAAAAAGAAGACACACCGCAAGACTTACACATAAGAAAGAAGTTGTTTGTGAATTCCAGAATCTATAAAATAAAGAGAAGTAATTAATATTCATTATAAAATATACAACTATCAAAATAATATTCAATAAACTTACAAGTGATTCATGTAAATCAAGTTCTTCCATCATCCTCTGGGTAGAATTTTTCCATCAGCCTTCAAGGAACGAGCCTATTGTTGAGCGCATATCAATGCCTCAACCATATAAGGAGTTAAAGAGCTCCTATATGGATCTAAAGCCAAGCGCCTCTATTAATCTTTCCTGCCTCTACCGAGCTCAAATGACTTCAATCTTGCATAAGAAGACCTCACATATTTTACCGCATTTTGACAAAGCAACACTTCCATTCACATGCTCCATACCATCTCTCACTATCGATTTAAGATGTGAGCACAACAACGCATATGCATAAAATCACCGTGTCAATTAGCATATCATCTCCCTCAACTTCGAGTATCTTGAATATCTTTAAGCACTAGATTACCACTATTGATCGTGTGAAGATTTTCTCAATACCCCATTCATCTATGCATTCAAGAAGATCAGCAAAGTAGTCCTCTATGATCGAATGTTTAAAGCTAATGATCCTTTTGCATTTTCCAATTTCCATCAATCCAATGAGTCGTTACAACCATGTAACTATATGAAGGGTAGAGCTGTCCAAATATCTGCTGTGTGGGAGACTTTTTTTTTCCTACAAGAAACAACTTCTTTAAAACCTTTTGCTGCAAATATAGCTATTTTCTGTCCCTTCGAGATATTCTTGTATAGGTAATACATTGAAGCAAAATCGCCTAAAACCCTCACTTTTAACAAATGGCAGCTCACTCAACACAATCATCTCGTACAGCTCTTGTAAAAATCTCTGGATCATATTTTATGCTCACGAGATTACTTTGATCACCCACAGCCCGACTAGACCTCTGACAGCCGTGTATAACTCGATCTCTTAATGTGAGATTTCATCAACTCGCTCCAACAGCATCGTGTCACATTCATTTTCGCCCACGCAATTACAACGACCTTCTTATATCATCAACAAGTCGACTTCCATACATCCGCTTTCAGCCATTTGTTTTCGCTTTCGTCGAACACCACCATGACGCGACTCTCTGTTCTCGCCCTTTACTTTCGAGCAGACTGTAACTCATTGTCATCTTCAAATCGGCAAAGACATCTATACAAATAGAACACATACGTAAAAAAATCAATTATAAGCCTTCACTAAATCGATCTTCAACCTCACCATATGCTAAACTATTGAAAGCGACTTTTAAAAAAGAAGATAATAATCTTCAAAACTCAAGGTCTAAATCAACAACGATATAAAGTTTAAAGGTAATGTGGTGGTGTCATTATGACCGATGAAGTCAAATCGTTCTTCTCAGGTTATTATTAAAACCAAATAGAAGAAGACAAATTGCTTTTCTCATGTTATTAAACAGTAGAAGATGAAGACAAAAGCGTAATATTGCTTTTCTTAAATAATACAAGAAGGACGACAAAAAAAAAACAATAGAAGAAGAAGAAGACAAATTGTTCTTCTCAGGTTATTATTAAAACCAAAAAAAAAAACAAAGACAAGAGTTAAAGTCACAAGCTTCATCTCTGTATCACCAAAATAGAGAACACAGTCATACACGATGCAGAACAGCAGAAGACAAAAAAAAAATTAGAAATCTAACCCTTCTCTTCCTTCTTCCGCTCAAGCTTCTCCTCCGTAAAGATCTTCTTCTTTGATTTTCTGATATTCTTTTTTGATTCTCTGATCTTCTTCTCTTATTCTATGATTTTCTTCTCCACCGTCTAGGAAGCAGAGAAAAATGAAACCACGAAATCGATAACAAGAGAAGGTTATCTTCTTAATTTGTATTGGTCCACTCGATTCGGTTCAAGAACCGATATTCGAACCGAACGAACCGATCGAATTGAGTATTTAAAGTGTCGACGGTCATCGGTGAACGAACAATCCGAATTAGCAAAATTTCGGTTCAATCCGGTTCGAAAATTTCGGTTCACAATTAATGCCCAGGCCTACTGCCGAGTATTCTTTTCTACGAGAAATATTAAACGTTTTTTTTATATTCTTGAGAAATCTGTTTAATACATTCTATTCGAACTCACAAAACTTTATTTTTGTTTATAAGCTCGGTTGTTGATAAAAAAAATTCCGTTTTTTTTGGCTTGGATTAATCTCCCGTGCTATTTAATTTATTTTTTAACAAAAAATCATATAATTTAAATCAAAACTTTTATACTAAAATATCACTTAAAATAATATAGAGTAGGAATATTTGTTTCAAATATAACGAAATTTTTTCCACTGAAAACACTTAAATGTTATAGGATAGATTTATCTCTGTCGAATATGTGGCTAGACAATTTTATAGTTTTATTTTTATCTTTATTATGAAAAGTACATGTCTTATACGACAAGATATTTCTAGCCTCATTTCTATATATTTTTCTTTACTGATTTCATTCATCAAAAAGGAAATTACAAAGTCGGCTTATCAAAATCAACAAGCGATACATTCAAGTAATCTATAGAGGATTAGAAGAAAAAAATTAGGATGTTTTGTTTAGCAATACAATCATTCACAGAATTGCTCTCTAGTATAAAAAGACACCTTATATAATCTTCAAAGTCCATTACCTAAGTTGGAATGTCGTACTTCTACACCGCCTAAGTGTTTGTATTTTGGTTTATAAACAGAAGATATTTCCCATAAAAAAAAGTAAGAGGTTGAAGATAATCCATGTCACGCTCTCGTATTCGAAGAAATAAGAGGTCGAAGTAGTAACACAAGTGCCTAAGTGGCAACGTCTTAAGACTTATTAGAAAGATTCCACCGCGATAAGTAATAAAAGTAATCAAAATTGAAGAAAACAAAAATTAAAAAAAAAATAAAAAATAAAAAAACCAAAATTGGTCTCGTACACGGAACCTCTAACACCAACGTATTGACCATTTAGTCCTCTGTCCAGATACAACATAGCGAAAGACCAATATCTTCAGGGTATAATCGTCATTCTTACTCTAGCCACTCATAGAATGTCACATGTCACAATCTCAGACGCTCTATATCGGACGGTGGTGGGGTGGTCAGGTTTCTTTTGGCTACTCAAAAATTGGTTTAGTCCTGTAAACCGATAAGGAGGAACCTATGTTTGAATTCAAGTAAAACAATAAACAATTACATACTTGTTCCTGAATATAACAAATTCCATCCATTCATGTCATGAAATTTCATAATAAATTGATAAAATACCGAGATTCACTATTGAATTGTGGGTCGGTCTATAGATTACGTAAACCGAATGGTTAACTAAGTCGGTTAACCTCATGATATTTTTCATGATGTATTACTAGCGTGCACGATGGTGCACCGAACAAGTGTTATAGACTCGCACCGTATAAAGAAAAAAAAAGAAAGAATCGGACCGGAGAGAGATAAGGGAGGGTGAAAAATAAATAAGCACACACCATATCCATCAGTTTTTTGTTTTCATTTTTCTCTCTCTTCTTCTTCTTCTTCTTCTTCTTCTTTTTCGTCTTCGACCTTTCTCATTTTGATCCTGTGTTACGCCTCAATCGAACTCGGTGAGTTTTTTTTTTACTTAATTTCTGTATTCGAATTCTTTTAGAGTGATTCTTCGTTGGTTCTGATGTTTGTTCTTGAAGCTTTTGGCTTTGTATTTGTTCAAAGCTAGGGTTTTATGTTTACTTGTTTGTGTGGTTTAGTCGGAATTTGTGCGATTTAAGAAGCTTCAGATCGAGAATTTTGTAGAGATTCTTTTGTTAAAAAAAGTCAATTCCATTTGTTCATTTTTGTTTAGTGTTTGGTTCGCTTTGTCTCGTCTTCATTAGTACCTGATTTTATAGCTGCTATTGATCCGAGCTCAGTGGAATTCAACTTTATGAGCTTACTTATATTTGGGACTTCACTTATCCAGAGTTCTTTCCTCAGTATTCTCAGCTTTTGTAAATCGAATCCTAGCTTATCTTGTCAGCTGATGGTTCCTTGTTTGAAGTCTTGCTCAATTTGCTTTTCGATATGATAGTTTGTAATTCCTTTTTATTTTGTCAGAATTGTTCCTTTGAAGTCTTGAGCTTCATTTGATAACTGTTTTATGAGTATAACTGTTTCTTCAGGTAGAGTGATGGGATTGTTTAATAACTTCTTGTTCTATTGTCTAATTTTTTCTTCCAAATGTAGGAAGTCATGGCTATGGCCACAAGGGTGCTGGCTCAATCTACTCCACCGTCTTTGGCCTGTTACCAGAGGAATGTCCCCTCGCGTGGATCTGGAAGATCGAAAAGATCGGTGAAAATGATGTGTAGTCAGCTACAAGTGTCTGGCTCAAGAATGCAAGGATTTTTGGGATTACGTGGGAACAATGCCTTAGACACTCTAGGAAAAACCCGTCAAGATTTCCATTCGAAGGTGCAGCAGGCAATGAATGTGCCCAAGGGGAAAGCCAGCCGGTGTACCACAAAAGCAATGTTTGAAAGATTTACTGAAAAAGCTATCAAAGTTATTATGCTTGCCCAGGAGGAAGCTAGAAGACTAGGCCACAATTTTGTGGGAACCGAACAAATTCTTCTAGGTCTCATTGGTGAGGGTACTGGAATTGCCGCTAAAGTTTTGAAATCCATGGGGATTAACCTAAAAGATGCACGTGTGGAGGTAGAGAAGATTATTGGAAGGGGCAGTGGATTTGTTGCTGTTGAGATCCCATTCACTCCTCGTGCGAAGCGTGTTCTTGAACTCTCACTGGAGGAAGCTCGCCAACTTGGTAACTCCCCCTTCTCTATAGCAAGTCTTTTGCTTTCATCTTTTGCATCTGTATCTGGAGTCTCTATGTGGATTGATTGTGAAGTGTATTATTATCCACTGTGTTGGTAAGTATTGTTATCCCGGCTTAGTGCAGTGTGGGGCATAAAATATTTTATTTATACTTTTAATACCTTTCTCAACTTGTTTTTTTTCCAGCTTCCCTGCTTTTAGCTGTTTGGCATGGACTGCTTATTTAATTTTACACCCTACTTAGCATATGTTCATTTTTTTTTTATTATGTACGGTACCCATTCCCTTGTGTTAATTACTTGTGTGAATTTCAGGTCACAATTACATTGGATCCGAGCACCTTCTACTTGGGCTGCTACGTGAAGGTGAAGGTGTTGCAGCTCGAGTCCTTGAGAATTTAGGTGCAGATCCTAGTAATATTCGCACTCAGGTAAAGTAGTCATCTTATGTGGTAAACTGATATTTTCAATTTTTTTTTATATACTTTTGAAATTTATATTTAAAAATATCTAACTTAATTGAATTGGATGGCTAGGTGATACGCATGGTGGGTGAGAACAATGAGGTAACTGCTAATGTTGGGGGAGGAAGCAGCAGCAATAAGATGCCAACTCTTGAAGAGTACGGGACAAACTTGACGAAACTGGCTGAGGAGGTAGTTATTTGTTGACCTGACCGTATGAGATTCCCTTGAAGAGATAAGATCAACTGAGACTTAATCATAATCTTTTCTTTTGGCCTTAGGGTAAATTGGACCCAGTTGTTGGAAGGCAGCCGCAAATAGAACGTGTGGTGCAAATTCTTGGCAGGAGAACCAAGAACAACCCTTGTCTTATTGGAGAACCTGGTGTTGGTAAGACAGCTATTGCTGAAGGACTTGCGCAGCGTATTGCCAGTGGAGATGTTCCTGAAACCATTGAAGGGAAGAAGGTAAGCATGATGTTTGTCTGTTTCTCAGTCTTGTTGAGAAGTTTGCGATTTAAATAAATCAATGGTTAGAATCACTATGAGATCCAGTCTTATCTTGTTGACTTTAAATCGTCCATTTACTGCATACTGGTTCATTACATGTAGGTACACATTTCATGAGTCACAGAGTCCAATTTTCTGGGTTAGTTGTGATTCTTTCCATGCCAAAAGGGTCAAAACAACATGATGTTACTGCAAAAGTTGTGAAAAAAAGAATTTATCTAGAGACTGTATCCAGTGAATAAATATGCTCTATGTGCATTCTGGTTTGTGTAGATTAACTTTCTGGCACTTGTTTTTGTGAGAGAATATTCATGCTGATTTGTTTTTGTTAGCGTAATAATATGAACAACGTACTTAAGAGTTTAGACTCTCGTCACCCTTAATTTCCTGTGATTATGCTGGGTAATGCAACAGTGATCTGATGGTTCTTGCGTTTTCATTTTGTTTGACTTCAGGTTATAACACTTGACATGGGTCTTCTAGTTGCTGGAACAAAATATCGTGGAGAGTTTGAAGAGAGATTAAAAAAACTTATGGAGGAAATAAGACAGAGCGACGAGATAATCTTATTTATCGATGAAGTGCATACTTTGATTGGGGCTGGAGCAGCGGAAGGTGCAATTGATGCAGCTAACATTTTAAAACCAGCTCTCGCTAGAGGTGAATTGCAGGTAATTATTCTTTTTGATCCGTCGTTTTACATGACAACGCTCTGCAGTTTTAATTTATTATCGGTAATTTAATTATTGTATAATCATGACAGTGCATTGGAGCGACAACATTAGATGAATACCGAAAGCACATTGAGAAAGACCCTGCGTTGGAAAGAAGATTCCAGCCGGTGAAAGTACCTGAACCTACCGTGGATGAAACTATTCAAATCCTTAAGGGTCTGCGAGAGCGATATGAAATTCACCACAAGCTTCGTTACACTGATGATTCTTTAGTAGCAGCTGCACAGTTGTCATACCAGTATATAAGGTTGCTGATCTCGCAGATTACTTGTTAAAGTTTAAGTAAGGGTGTCATAAATATTACTTACATCTGACTGTCCTTTGATTCCAGTGATCGTTTCCTTCCTGACAAGGCAATTGACTTGATCGATGAAGCTGGTTCTCGGGTTCGACTACGTCATGCACAGGTGTGGTGGAATCACATGCCAGGTGTCTGTTAGTCACCATTTTCATTGTTTGATCATTGTTTAACATGATTGTTTATGCAGGTCCCGGAGGAAGCTAGGGAGCTTGAGAAGGAGCTTAGGCAGATAACAAAGGAGAAGAATGAAGCTGTCCGTGGCCAAGACTTTGAGAAGGTACATATCATTTGTATTTTCATTATATAACTTTTTTGTCAATTTAGGGGACAATAAGATGTCTTATGAGATGTAAATTTCGTTTCAGGCTGGGACACTTCGGGATAGAGAAATTGAACTTAGAGCTGAGGTATCTGCTATCCAAGCAAAAGGCAAGGAGATGAGCAAAGCAGAGAGTGAGACCGGTGAGGAAGGTCCTATGGTCACGGAGTCAGACATCCAACACATTGTATCTTCATGGACTGGTATTCCCGTAGAAAAAGTATCAACCGATGAGTCTGATCGCCTTCTCAAGATGGAAGAAACCCTCCACAAACGTATCATAGGCCAAGACGAAGCTGTCAAAGCCATAAGCCGAGCCATTCGCCGTGCACGTGTCGGACTCAAGAACCCTAACCGTCCAATCGCTAGTTTCATATTCTCGGGTCCAACCGGTGTTGGGAAATCCGAGCTTGCCAAAGCTTTGGCGGCTTACTACTTCGGTTCTGAAGAAGCCATGATTCGTCTAGATATGAGTGAGTTCATGGAGAGGCACACTGTCTCCAAACTCATCGGTTCACCTCCTGGATACGTCGGATACACTGAAGGCGGTCAGCTAACAGAAGCGGTTAGACGTCGCCCTTACACAGTCGTTCTGTTCGACGAGATCGAAAAAGCCCATCCAGATGTTTTCAACATGATGCTTCAAATCCTTGAAGATGGTAGATTAACAGACAGCAAAGGAAGAACAGTTGACTTCAAAAACACACTTCTCATCATGACATCAAACGTCGGAAGCAGTGTGATCGAGAAAGGAGGAAGACGTATCGGGTTCGACTTAGACTACGACGAGAAAGACAGCAGTTACAACAGAATCAAGAGCCTTGTAACAGAGGAGCTGAAACAGTACTTCAGACCAGAGTTCCTGAATAGGCTAGATGAGATGATTGTGTTCAGACAGCTAACAAAACTGGAAGTGAAAGAAATTGCTGACATACTGTTGAAGGAAGTGTTCGAGAGACTGAAGAAGAAGGAGATTGAGCTTCAGGTGACTGAGAGGTTCAAAGAGAGAGTAGTAGACGAAGGTTATAACCCGAGCTATGGAGCGAGACCATTGAGAAGAGCCATCATGAGGCTTTTAGAGGATAGTATGGCAGAGAAAATGCTTGCGAGAGAGATCAAAGAAGGAGACTCAGTAATTGTGGACGTCGACTCTGAAGGTACCGTCACCGTGCTGAATGGTGGAAGTGGCACTCCCACTAATTCCTTGGAGGAGCAGGAAGATTCTCTCCCTGTTGCTTAAATAAAAGGGAAAGTGCGTTTCTCTTCTTTTGCATTGGCCCCTAAATGAATTATGGCAAGAGACGGGTATGAATTGAGTTATTTGGGGGCTTTCTTAATATACATTTTCTAAATATAAAAAAAAAATGTAATGTATAGATGACATTGTGTAGCTTCTTTTTCAATGCTTTTTAAGGACTTTTCTTTGGTGCCAAGACGAGTTTCTATATTGGGTTTTAGACTCAAAAGTGTTTAGGATTTAAGACCAGAAAAAGAAAAAGAGTTTAGGATTAAGTTGGAAACATAGAAATAGAAATACCTATGGTATGGAATCGATCAAACCCAGACAAGGCCATGAAAAACTAAGAGAATTGAGGAAAAACCCAATAAAGACTGATACTTTGCCCATGTGGGAGTGAAACAAATCGATATTGAATATACCAAATCCTGAAAATGTAACAGTCCAAAAGAAGTTTTCATATTCATACTCACCAAGTCACCATGCACCTTTCAATTGACAAATATGTGCCTAACACAATGCATGTGTTCTGCATTTGGTAGGTTGTCTCAATAGCATTTATCAATCCTTTTTGCTTGTCAGAAATGATGGTAAACCCATTGCCCAACCCTAAACACATATCGTGCTTCAACTTGTCAACAAACCAAGCCCATCATTATAGTCCAAGCTATAGGATAAATCCTGTTATTCGCATCTCTTCCAATAGCTGTCAATATCTCACCTTTTAACTTCCACTTCAGGAAGGCACTCTCAAGACCAATAATAGGCCTACAAAAACTTTTCCATGTCTTACTGAATGCCTCAAAACATATATAGAACTAGTCAAATAGTTGCTTACCATTAGCCTGAGGAATGGTGAAATCTTCCACTTGCATATATGTGTCAAGTGCAGGGTTAGGATGATCGTCATCAATACACTGTCTCTCAAATTCTTCCCCATCTTCATGATCATCAACAACAGCTTCACCCTCACTAACATTGCCTTAACCAGCATCAGCAGCTCCTACACACTCAGTTTCATTCCCTTAACCAGTGTGGACTTCATCAAACAAAGCTTGAAATCTTGGATCATCAGTATCTACTTCAAGTCTTCAACCGGATCTTCACCCTTTCCCTCAACACCTTTATCTTCACCTTGTTCCTCAATATAGTCCTCACCAGATTCTTCTTCTGCAGCTTTGTCATTGTTTTCTTCTCCACCTTTGTCAGTTTCTTCATGTTCCCCGCAACCTATTTAATGAATGTATATGTCAACCTCACATGTTGTCATTGCTTCTATACACATCTGCCTAATCTGGGCATCTTTGTCTTCATGGATAAGCCTTGTTGAACCAATTTCTTCATGTCGAGGCTTATAACATACTTTATCAACCAACCCAGAAATCCCATTTTCTTCACAAAATTCGTCGAAAATGGACCACGTGACATAATGAGGGTCCATGATCATGTCTTCCTTCAGTAACCCTCCTATGTAATCTAAGACATCTTCTTTGACAGACCCATATCCACCATAATGCATGTTGACTTTCATAATGTCACTACATTAAGAGAAAAATGACACTAGATAAGTCGATTTCCCAATTAAATCCAAAAATCTCAAACACTAAATCGAGTTCCCAAGTCTATGTAGAACTCTATTACGAAAACCATAACACTTATCCAACTCGATGTCGAAACCCAAACCAATTTCCTAATTCGATTTCATAAAATAGAAACCTTAACAATCGAGTATCAAAACACATACCTCATCTTCTCCAATGCTCTAAATCTCTTCTCGAACATAAACACACTGATCCGCCTCGATTCGACAACCGGTTTTCGATTTTGAGTTTACAAAGGGGGTAAGATCGGTTTTTCATCCATCCTTATTCATCACGTGTAAATAAAAAGTAACAGCGTTTTGACAATTCCATTGACGCCGTTGACAGCCGTTACGGCGAAGGTGGGGAAACGGAAGATAAAAATATATCGTAAGTTATATTGAATCGATAAATTAGTCTGTGTTTTCTGACAATAAAAAAAAAAAATCATGTAGATTATAAAGAATCTTCCATTACAAAACTCTTATCAGTTTTAATTTAATTAAATGTCTGTAATATTTTATTGCATTGTAGTCGGTGATGTTTGATTGCGTAAATGTTATCTATATCATGCGGATAGAGACTTCAATGAATATCTATATCGTATATTGAAACGTATGTTAGTCTATCTCTAGCTAGATTGATTTATTTGTATTCTTCTTACTAGAAGAAGATAAATACTTTCACAGAGTTTCACTAAATAGAATAGAAATGATATAGTGTTATTTAACATGAACAGTTCGATCATAGTGAGGAGAATACAGACATGCGCAGTCAAAGTTTTTCATTTGTGTTATATATATAAGTAAATTTTGCTATTTGATTATACATTATCGTATAATTAACGAATAACAATATTAGTCATTAATTAACGGAGGAAATATATAACACTTCAAACTCATTTTCAAATCATTCTTTAGTAATTGGTCTCGTGTACCTATTTTATGTTTAAATGTAATCTTGAATATTCAAAACAGTAGTACAAATAATAGATCAGCCGCTAATTAAATGCGTTAGATAAAGAATAAAGGTTTTGTGCAAATACTTGATTAGAAAAGAATCAAAAGAGAGATATTGGTGAAGAAAGTATGCTGCCAATAAATGTTTAATTCTTCATCCGGATGAAATTAACATGCATGATGTCTATGATATTCGGGTAATGATAATTAATTTACAAGTCTCTTGCGGACCTTTGACGTGAAAAACATGTCAAATACAACAATGCATAATGTTTAGTTCCTCTTTTTCTACTCTAAAGTCTAAACTAATCTCAAAAAGAGAATCATAATATAAACTCATAAATGCTATACAACCATGCGTATATATATTTGTTTTATGCTAAGAAATCACTTTAGATGCATTTGGTAGAAAATGAACTACATTACAAATTAATTTGTATATATTTTGCGAAATCCATTAACGAATAATACTTTTTAAAAGCATGTATCGCTTAACTTTGTTTTTTTATACAAATTCTATTTTTGCTATAATGGGTTAATAATATTAAACGCAAGATTTTACAAATAAAAGAACGAGAAGAAATACAATTGACCAAGGAGGAAAGAAAAAAAATTGAGAAATTAGAAATGGAGATGCCTTATTAAAATCTTACTTGGAAACCCTAATTGAGACAAAAACGAGTGAAGGAAAAAAAGCACAACTAAATAGAAAAATGGGATGGAGATGTAGAAGAAGTATGGTGGTTGCTGGTGGTGGTGGGTTGATGCACGTTGCTCCGGAATTCGAACCAGATCTGAAGAAGAGATGGGTCTCGAGGTGGTGTGCATTGAGATATGGCGAGGAGTTTGACTTTGATGGTGGTATTGATCTCCTTGAGTAAGACTGAGTATGATCTGGACACCACCATGTGAATACGAGCGTTCTGTTCCCGCCAGATCATATAGGTTGAAGCCTGGAATAAGAGGTGGTGAATTAGGTTGAGACTTGGACAAATGCTTGCATTCGAAAGCCACTACATAAAAAAATAGAAATCTAAATCAGGAAGAATGGTGTTCAAGGCCAAAGTAAGAATGTGATAAGAGTAGGGATAAGTGAATAAGAAGTGCTTTCTGGATTATGCGGCATAGTTACAAAGTGTACACAAGTCTAGAGTCTGAGGAGAGAATCTCCGAATCTTGTCTCTGGTGGATAGTCTATCTCGTGCTACAATCCAACAATTATTTTTTTTGTTACAATTGATAACAATAGATTCGCATTATATTTTTGTAAACTATGTGTCGTAGTTAGCCCTGCGACTTTGGTTATTCGGTTCGGTTCGGTTCGGTTTTTTCGGTTTTCGGTTTTTTTGGTTTTTGAAAATAGTAACCATTCGGTTTTTTCGAATTTTTCGGTTCGGTTTGGTTCGGTTTCGGTTCGGTTCGGTTCGGATTTTGGAATTGAAAATACCGGAAATACTCAAAAATAACCAAAAAAACTCAAAAAAATATCCAAAATATCCTGTTTTTTCGGTTTTTTTCGGGTTTTTTCTGTTTTTTTTGATTTTTTTCGGTTTTTTTCGGTTTTCGGTTCTTTTCGGTTCGGTTCGGTTATAACCAAAAACCGTTCAGTTACCAAATTTGGAACCGTTCGGTTTATATGCAGAAACCGAAACCGAACCGAAACCCATATTTCGGTTTGGTTCGGTTTGGTTTTTCGGTTTTGGTTTATAATTCCAGGGCTAGTCGTAGTAATAAATAGAAGAATATGTTAAAAAGAATACTAATAAGAGTCTAAATAATTAAGGTCATATTTATGAGGGTCAAGTGCATACCAGGTTTTTTTTTTTTCTCTATCTTAAAAGTGTACCCGATTATATCGAAACAAAATGGGGATTTATGATTATTTGTCTTCTATGTATACCAAACGGTATCATGGGATTGGACTTCACACCTTATTCAAAAAAAAAAAAAAAACTTTTATTTTTTCTTGTGTCTTTTTCTGGAAAGGAAATTTCCTACGTCGATCCAAAGTGGGAAACGGACAAAAGTTTTTGTATTTTCTGACAAAAATGGACAAAAAATTGTATTACGGTATCCACATACAGATTATTTGATGAGAACATCACGCGGCATTACATATTTATTTCTCAATGTACATATTTATTTAAATATTGCCTTTTGTTGTACATTAACTTTTTGATATATGTATTAGAGGCCCGACCCTCTTATGAGGTACAACAAGCCTTTGCATTAGGCCACTTCTATATATAGTTCTTTTAGGGCCACAAATTTGAATGCTTGCTTATTAGATTGTATAATTGATTGATTGTAAAATATAGTCCGGTTATCATACTTTGGTTAAGTTCGGTTATATTTTCTGGTTTGATGTATATAAACTCTTTTACATTATTTGTAACAAACTAACTGAGAATTAATAAAGTTTTCGTTTTCTTCTTTTTCCTTACGTTTCTGAGCTACGTCTCTGAGATTGAGCTCATCTTTGATTCATGAAGATCATCTCGATCTTCTGAAATCTAATATGGTATCAGAGCAATTCCGCTATTTCCGTTTGATTTTTCAAGTCTTGATTCTCTCCGATTCCACTCAGGAATTCTATCTTCTTGAGATTTCGAATCGATGAGCATATCTTTTCGAAACTTGATCTCTTATGAAATTTCTCTTTTGATTCTTGCAATTTGTGAGATTTTATGGTTCTTTACAGTAATCGTGCTTCTGATCTTGATTGTTCTAACTCAGTGAGCTTCGATTGAACAAGCAAAATTCTGAGATTTGGTCCAAGATTCTAAGATTTCTGGATTTCTTTGGTAAAAGATCTGCATCAATGACTACTTATGCATCAGTCACTTCTGGACATCGCACAACTTCGGATGGAAATACTGAACCAATTGCTGCTGAAACAGTTACTGTAACTTCTCTTTCGGATCCAAATTCAAATCCGCTCTATGTCCACAGTGCAGATCATGCTGGTATCTCTCTTGTCTCTGAAAAATTAACTGGTTTAGGCAATTTTACAACCTGGAGAAGGTCGATGATAATGGCCTTAGGAGCTAGGGATAAGCTCGTGTTTGTGAATGGATCTTATGCAGAATTAGTCGAAACACATCCTGATTTTGGTTCTTGGTTTCGCTGCAATAGTATTGTGTGCACTTGGATAGTGAATATTGTGGATAAATCAATTGCTAAAAGTATCATGTACTTAGATACGACTAGGCAGATGTGGCTAGATATACATGATCAGTTTAAGCAAAGCGATGGTTTAAGGACAGCTGAAATTAAACAGATGTTGTTCTCGGAGGTTCAAGGACAACAGAATATTAGTGAATACTATACAAGGTTAAAACAGTTATGGGAAGAACTGAAGAACCATGAAAGTCCATATAGTTATTATTGTGGAAAAGGCAATTGTGTGAATTTGAAGAAATTGATTAACCGTGAAGAACAAGACAGAGTTTTAAAGTTCTTGATGGGACTAAATGATACATATAAGGGGATCAGAGGTTAGACACTAATGATGGAGCCAAAGCCATCCATTACAAAAGTATTTAACCTGGTTTCACAAGAAGAAAGGCAGAGGAACATGAGTAGTGCACAGGCTTCTAATACAGCTGTTTTTCAAGCTTCACACACTAACTCGTCTGAGTCCATTATTGCTGCATATGGTTACTACAAAGGAAAAACGAGACCTATGTGCTCACATTGTGGATTACAAGGTCACACTGTCAATAAAGGATAACCATCTTCAAGGATACAAAGTTTCAACTAGTTATCAGAAAACTCAGAACCAGACAACCAAACCACAACAACAATGAAACCAGAATCAGAGAAAAGAAAATGTTGCTAACATGGTCATTCAGGATGACAATACAAATATTATACCTGCTCAGGAACAGACAGATGTTGATTTTGGGAAAATCACTACAGAACAGATCCAAAGGCTTCTAAGTGTTTTAAAAGTTTCACCAGAAATACTAAATAATTGTTCTCTGATTTCAGGTAGCACTTTTACTCTTCCAGATGGCTCAGTCTTAGTATCAAAACCACAACCTCATATCATCCCTCACACACAATCTGCATCTTCATCATCCAATTCTGGTAAGTCTTTTCACATCTTATCTTCAGTGGGAATGCAGAATGACCTTAATTTTGTTAAAAAATTTTGGATTATAGATACAGGGGCTAGTTGTCATGTTTGTTTTGACATTAAAATGTTCATTGAAACTGTGCATATAGATAACACATTTGTCACTTTACCTGATGGTTCTCGTATTTCTGTGACTCTCTCTGGAACTGTTTTGCTGTCTAAAACATTAAGTCTACATGATGTCTTATTTGTTCCTCAATTCAAATTCAACTTGCTAAGCATTAGTGCTCTCACAAGAAATAGTTCTATTTCAGTACTATTTTCTTCATACTCTTGTTATATCCTTCCTTATAACCCTTTCCATTGTCAAGAGTCTACTCTGGACTTCATGATTGGTAAAGGAAATCTATAAACAATCTGTATGTTCTGGAGGCTCCAAAAACAAATGAAAATCAAGACATAAATCACACTTCCTTAACAGCTCAAGCTCACTCTAAATCTGTTTTGCAAGTCTCTGCTGAAACATGGCATCAACGTCTTTGGCATGCTTTTTCAAAACAGATTCAGATTCTTTCTAAATACTTAGGTGTTTCTAATACTAGACATGATCACAATCTTTGTAAAATTTATCCCCTTTCAAAACAGAAAATATTGATTTTTCATTCCTCAAATAAACTTTGTGATGCTCCTTTTGATTTGATACATATAGATACTTGGGGTCCTTTTCATTTACCAACTCCAGAAAGTTATAAATACTTTCTTACTATAGTTGATGATTGTACTAGGGTTACATGGGTCTATTTGATGAAAACTAAAAGTTCAGTATTATCTATCTTACCAGATTTTCTTACAATGGTTCAAACTCAATATCAAAAACATGTGAAAGTCATTAGATCGGATAATGCTCCTGAACTTTCTTTCACTTCTTTACTAAAATCAAACGGAATTCATCACATGTTCTCATGTCCATATACACCTCAACAAAATTCTGTGGTAGAAAGAAAACACCAACATATCTTGAATGTTGCTAGATCATTACTGTTTTAGTCAAATGTTCCACTTAAGTACTGAGGAGAATGTATTCTTACATCTATCTATCTCATCAACAGGACACCATCTCCTTTACTTGATTTTAAAACACCTTTTGAACTTTTAACTTCAAAAGTTCCGAATTATGATCATCTCAAGGTTTTTGGTTGTCTTTGTTTTGCTTCCACATTGCTTAAAGATAGACATAAGTTTTCAAAAAGAGCTTCTGCCTGTGTCTTTCTTTGTTATCCACCTGATTATAAAGGATATAAAGTCTTGGATCTTGAAACTGATATGATTTCTATCACTAGAAATGTCGTTTTTGCATGAAAATGTTTTTCCATTTGCAAATAAACCACCTGTTAGAAATATTTTTGATCAGGATGTCCTTCCATTACCTATTCCTGATTCACCTTTTCCTGCATCTTTCTATATGACTCATGAATCATACTTTACACCAATTACATATGATGTTTTGCCTTATGATGATGTGCCTTCTTTGATATCTGACTTTGTTCCAATTTCTGAAAATCATGTTGCAGATTCTGATATTTCAGATTCTAGTGTTTCAAACATTGATATATTTAGTTCACAAGATAGGAATACATCTATTTCAGTTCCAGTGATAAAATCTAAAAAACAAACTAAAGCCCCTGCTTATCTTAATGAATATCATTGTTACTTATTACAGGATTCTTCTGCATTCCCTGCCCACCCTATTTTTACAACTTCTTATCATATTTCTTCAGTTTTATCTTATGATAAGATGTTCTCTGATCATAAACACTTCACTCTATCCATCACTACATCCTCTTTACCAAAGACGTTTATTGAGGCTGTGAAATCTGATGAGTTTAAGGCTGCTATGAATTCTGAAATGAATTCTCTAGAAGCTAATGGAACTTGGTCTGTTTGTGAGCTTCCTCAAAGTAAGCATCCTGTAAGTTGTAACTGGGTATATACAATAAAATACAATCCTGGTGGCAGTGTTGAGAGATATAAGGCAATGCTTGTTGCAAAGGGATATACACAACTTGAGGGTTTAGATTACCTTGATACCTTTTCACCTGTAGCTAAGATGGAGACTTTCAGAATCTTTGTGAAACATTGCGATCCATAAATGATTACATTACATCTTGACATTAGTAATGCTTTTTTAAATGGAGATTTAGATGAAGAAATATACATGTCCGTCCCGAGGTTACCATTTTAATTTGGACAAAATAATCTCACATGATGTATGTAGATTCATAAGTCATTGTATTGTTTATGAACTGCCAAATGGAACCAAAATGATACGTGATCTTTGGATGCTGGTTTTATTAGATGCTCACGAGATCATTCTTTGTTTGTGAAATCAACGAAAGGATGTTTTCATGGTTGTCTTGTATACGTTGATGATATATTGGTTGTTGGAAATGATGACAATGCGATCGAAGGTTTGAAGACTTTCTGATCTGCTTTGAAACTTAGAGATCTTGGTCAGTAAGTATTTTCTTGGTTTGAAATTGCGAAACTCATCAGGTATCTCCATTAATCGGAGGAAGTACACATTTGAACTACTTGAAGAATATGGTTATCTTGGCTGAGCTGTTTGCTTGCCATGGATCAATGTCAGTTATCAGATTCAGCAGAAAGAAGATTAGAAGATGCATTAGTCTACAGAAGGATTATTGGTAGACTTTTGTATCTAACTAATACAAGGCTTGACATTACATTTGCAGTACATAAATTGAGTCAGTTTATGGCAAATCGAAGAAACTCACTTACAAAGTTCTTAGATATCTGAAGCGAGTCGGGACAAGGATTGTTTTTATTACGCCGATTGGATACTAGATTAATAGCTTTTGAGCCTTGATTGGACATCTTGTCGATTCTCGAAGATCGATTCTGAGGTTCTTGAGTTTTCTTAGGAAATTCCTTAATATTTTGGAGGAAACAAAGACAACTTTTAGGAGCTGAGCGAGAATATAGAGCCATGGTCTTGCTATGATCGGTTGCTTTTACTAAAGATCTTCATTGTCCTCTAACCACACCTGCTACATTATAGTGTGATAATCAATCTGCCTTACATATTGCATCTAACCCTGTATTTCATAAGCGCACAAAACACATAGAAATAGATTGTCATGTGGTAAGAGACAGATTGCAGAGTGGTTTCTTGAAAACTATGCACATTACCTCAGGGAATCAACTTGCTGACTTGTTCACTAAGGCAGTTTAAACTGGTATATTCAAGCATCTACTTCTCAAAATGGATATTCATAGTTTATTCTTTTCATCTTGAGGGGAGGCTATTAGATTGTATAATTGATTGATTGTAAAATCCAATCCGATTATCATACTTTGGTTAAGTTCGGTTATATTTTCTGGTTTGATGTATATAAACTCTTTTACATTTTTTGTAACAAACTAATTAAAAATTAATAAAGTTTTCGTTATCTTCTTCTTTCTTACATCTCTGAGCATGAGCTCATTTTATTCATGAAGATCATCTCGATCTTCTAAAATCTGATATTACTTAAGTGTAGTGGCTGGTCAACACAAATGTATCAATTGGTTTAGAGAACATTTTCCTCGAGTTTAACTACCCACGTTGGTCGTTCTTTCTTTCATTTAATGGGTTTAGTTGAAACCTTTTTAATGGTACTTTTATTCATTTATTGTTTTCACGTTATGAGCTTATAATTCTTAGTATTAACAAAAAAAAATATATATATATATCTGATTAAATGATTGATCATTATTCATTTATTTGTTTTGTCTAGTTTTACAACATGGTTGTATTACTTGTACCTTCTTCTTTTTTCTTTTTACCTTTTAAGGTGTCCTTTAGTATATAAATTATTTAAGTTTCCTTATCTTTTATGTATTAAAATATTATTTATTATCGAATAAAAACTATTTAACCAATAACATATAACTCTGGAGAATACAAAGTACCACAAAAATTAAAATTTATCACTTAATTTGAAACATTTTTTTCTAAAACATTATTTAAAATGATATGGAAAGAGTGATAAAGTTAAAGAAAGAAATAGATAAGTATTCGTTACCTTAAAAAAAAAAAAATAGACACATATTCGTTACCTAATAAAAAAGGAAATAGACAAGTATTCCATGAGTTTGCATTGAAAAAAAAGGAACTTATCTAAGAATGATGATAGATGATCATTTAGTCACCAAATTTTTGAAATTCATAATTATTTACATAAATTTTAATTTGTACTCTTCAATGGTTACTCGATGCAATTACTTCAACATACAATCTTGGTGTTATATAAAAAAAACATATCATATAACATAAATTACCCGCCGAAATATGGTGGTAATCTCTTCTCAAATAAAAGGTATTTTCAATATACAGGTGGTCCCTAAAATACTCTTTCTTCTGTTTCTCCTTGTCTCTTTGAATAGTGAATACAAAAACAATTGCTTATATATATAAACCATTTCAAGTCCTTAGTCTCCCACAAACAAAAAACACTCTCTCTATCGACAAAGATAAAGAAATCAGAAGCTTCCACTCTTAAAATGGCAACTTTCTCTTATTTCCAAAACTACCCTCATTCCCTTCTTGATCCTATTCTCTTCCCTACACCTAACTCCTCCATTAATCTCACTGGTTTCATCGATCAAAATCCTCTCCATTCACTACCAAACATTTCCACGATAGAAGACACTTCCTTGAACCCTTTTCTCGATGAATATAATGTTGACAAAAACGAAAGCTCTGGTTTTAAGAAACAGACCAACACAACCAAAACCGCAACCACCGGTTCTTCTTCCTGCGACCAGCTCAGCCACGGACCATCCACCACCGCCAAAAATGGTAAAATCCGTCGGTGGAAGATCAAAAACGTTTCTAACTCTAAGGTAAGTTAAATCAACTCGTAATATATCATGTATGGGACGGGGTTGTGATAGACATAAACTTAATTGTTGGGGTGGTTTTGTGGATTAGGAAGGAGTAGAGGGAAGAAAAAGCAAAAAACAGAGAAAAGATACCCCAAGCAACGTCAAAGAGAAGAGAGGAAGCAAAGAAGAGCCTCCTAAAGATTACATTCACGTTCGAGCTAGAAGAGGCCAAGCTACTGACAGCCACAGCCTCGCTGAGAGGGTATTTTAGTCATTTCGCTAACTTTTAATTTTTGTATAATCGTATTTTCCTAAAAAAACATCCCTTATATATTATTTGGGGAGTATATTTATAAATAAGCATTCAAAAGTATTAATAGTTACATCACATTGCCATTATTTCAAAGAACAAATTTTAATTTTTCATTAAAGATATTTTAGTCATTAGTTATTATGTGATCATTTAATGAAATCATTTAATTTATGGTTAACAAAAAATCTGATTTGTTAATATTCTAAAAACGATTTTTGACTATTTTCAAAAATTTGGATTTGTTAATAATCGATTATTGTGGTTACCAAAAAAATCGGATTTGTTAATATTCCAAAAAAGACTTTTTTACTATTCCAAAAAAATCGGATTTATTAATAATCAGATATTTTTATAGGATTTGTTAATATTCCAAAAAATCAGATTTGTTAAAATCTGATTTAATTTTATTTGCACAATCGGATAGTGATTTGCAAGAAAAAAAATCGGATATTCTATTATTAATTTTTTCTATTATTAAAAAAATCGGATTTGTTTAGATTCATTAATCTGTGTTGTAGTACGGGACAATTTCTAGTTTTAATTAATATTTGGTTATACTAATATATGTAAAGGTGAGAAGGGAAAAAATAAGTGAGCGGATGAGGATTCTGCAAAAGCTTGTTCCGGGATGTGATAAGGTTAGCTAGACAGTATTTTATTTAGGAATTGATGATGTTTAAATTTTTTAATATTTCTAGAAAATATTTTTAACCAAATGTGATTTGAAAACGAATAGGTAACAGGGAAGGCCCTCATGTTGGATGAGATTATAAATTATGTCCAGACCTTGCAGAATCAAGTTGAGGTACATTTTTTAATATTTTTTCTTATACCATTTTAGGTTAAATATAATATATATAATTTATTTTTATTTTTTTGTTTCATTAGTTTCTGTCGATGAAGCTAGCTTCTATAAGTCCGGTGGTCTATGATTTTGGTTCCGACCTTGATGGCCTCATACATAGATCTGAGGTACTTCATCTACACACCATCACTTAATCCGGTTATCGATCTCAATTAAATATTTTCTTGATGAACAGATGGGATCCCCAGAAGTAGGAACGTCTTTTACCAATATAATGCCAACAACTACTCCTATCTTCCCTTCACTATTGGATAATTCTATAGTACCCACACATGCACAGCTTCAGGTTTTTCTTTTTCTATAAAAGTGATTATTTCAGATAATAATATATTAAGGAAAATCAAGATAGATAAGAATCAATTATTGAACATTAATAAATAATGATGTGTTGCTTAATGTAGGAAGAGGGAGAAGAAGGAGAAGAAGGAGAGAAGTTTGTAGACAGAAGTGGGTTCAACAACAGCTTCTGTTCTTTCCCTTGATTAATTACATGTCGACACAAACACAAAAGCCTGCTTTCGTGAGTTTCTTCTGGTCTTGTCTCTTCAACTGCCTAATATTTATAACAATTATTACTTAAAACTATTATTTTAAGCTTATTGTGGGTTCGCAATTATTGATATTGTTATTGGACGTAGGTTAATTTAGTCTCCTCCAATATGCACGGAGGGAATAAAATCTACGTAAACCAGGGATGGTAAAAGTGGATGTACTTATTCTTCCTTTTATAGAGTTTAAAGAAAATAAAGTATATTAGAGATGAAACCTCATTTTCCCTGTTTGGCCCGAGAGTTTCAACATAATCCATTCATAAAAGCAATGGATAAAGACAAAGGCATATGAGGCAGAGGCAAATTTAATGGAGGAAAGAGATACGTGTAAACGAAGAAGACCTCAGCTTAGTTATTGTTCTTTTTCATAGTATAATTTAATTTTGATAGGTTATTCACTCATTAAGTATACTCTTTGTATTAGTTCTTGTATTCAATTTTCACCACTTGTGTGTCTGATTTCTTGCACAATTGCAAAGATCACTTTATTTCCTCCATTTTTGAAAAATGTAAACTGTTTAATGTTTATCAACACACTCATGTTATATTTCCCATACATAAATATAAATATGCAGGGATAAAAATAACTCAAAACATATAAAATCGTAATGATTCGTTTTCTGTCAATTCTTTTGTTTATAAAAATAATGTCAGGAGAAAAGATTAGATTTCCCTTCCTGAGAAGTGAGAACTCTTTAATGTACTGTTGAATAGTTTGGTCATGCTTTTCTGTCACATATTGATAACTCCCACTCCTCTTGTCTTTTCACAATACATATGTATATGTACAATAGTTACATACACACATGTAACCTGTTCTAAGTTTTATTTTAGTTTAAAGTATGTCTAATATACCAAAATTGTTGAAAGCGATTGTGTTGTCAATGAAGACAAAAAAAAAAAAATTATTCGTAAATATGATATGCTGTCATTTTCAAAATTATTTAATAGTCTAGCATTTTCAAGAGGTGGTAATGAAATCTTCATAATTTAATCAAATGCTAAATTGTAGGATTTATTTGTATGCGCCTACGTGTCAAGCTCATGTTTTTCTCAAATTTTTTATTTTTCATTTATTTAATATTACTAATCTATTTACCAAACACTTTTAGACTAAAAGTTTTAGTTACAAATATCTATTTATGATAAAACCAATTGCCAAACATATATAAATACTACTAAACTTACCATGATTAAATATTTCAAATAAAATTATATAAATGGATATTAAACGCATTTCAACACCCTAAAATTCTTTCCTAAATTATAAAATATTATATTTAATACGCAATATTATATGCCTAAATTTATGAATGACATAAATGGTATTTTATTTGTATAATATAATCCATTGAATTATATGATTTAAAATTTATATAACATTCTCATATAAATAATTAAATATCATATATTATGGACATTCATTCATTTAACCAATATAAATTGTCTTTAAAAAAAAATGAACATAACTTATATATATATGAATAATAATTTCTTACCTGACTATCACCATCAGAAGTAGAGGATCAATTTTAATGAAAGCGAGAAATTTAAAGACGAATCTAATCAATCAAGCCAAGTAAAGATAGACGGAAACTAACAATCTAAGAAAGCAATAATCAAACGTAAACTAACAAATGTAAACTAAGAGGCTGACTAAGAAAAGCAAAGAAACGTAAATCAATCAAGAGAGGTCTCCTGAGGGTTATCGACGTGTATCCTCTTAATCTACCAGTGACTTAACAAACTCAAGCAGTTATTCCTGTACATTAAACTCATGTTAGCCAAGCTTCATTCCACGATAAATAACCTCAAGCTAATCTAGCTTCTACACCTAAATCCCTTTGAAGAAAATCTAGATTACAGACATTAAGATTCAGTTTAATAAAGCCAATAAACACCCTGACAACTAATCTCAGTGGAATGTAAATCTAATTAGCCTCTCAAGATTTCATCGAACACCTTCTGGAAATTTAAGTTCTAATTCCAACGATCGTAGAAATTAAGACAAGAACACTAATCCATGGAAATCAAACAATCTAAACTTAAACCACCTAGAGACTAAGATTCCACACCTAATCTATCTCATCCAAGAACCTTAATGACTACTCGTAACCCAGAATAACATCAAAATCATAAACCCGTAAATCAATAAAACTTGATAATCGAAGATAAAAAGATGTAATCAGATAAACAAAAAAAATAACAAGTATTCAAAGTAATCGATCACAAAGTTAAAGAATGTGTTGAAGCTTAAAAACGAGTCCTCTCAATCTTAGATTAATACATGGTATTTATCTTAGTGAAACCCTAAATCACAAAAAGACAAAAGCTAATTGTGACTCACCAGCGGTCGAGTGCCTCGTCGAGCTGGCTCAATTCTTCAAGACAAGATTTTTCCGAGAGCGACGTGCTACCGACCTCTTTGGTCGAGCGGTCCAAAACTTCAAGACGGCTCATTTATCTCTGGGATCGAGCGTAATAGTGGTCGAACAAAGCAGAAAACTTCAAGATGCATGGTGGACTCGATCAAGGGGTTCGACCTCGCCTCGCTAGGCTCAAAGTGCAGCTGGTGCAGAATGCACTGCTCGACTCGCGACTCGACCTGCTGCTGTAATCGCCCATTCGAAGCTCGGTCGAGTTAAGCCTCCTTTTTCTCCATTTGACTTCAACATCTCCAATATCCCTCGAATGCACCTGAACAGCTCAAAATGCAATATGCATGCAATCCTAATGCTAAACACTCTAGTATGCAAAACTGAAACAAATGTTAAGAATATGCTATTGATTAAGCAAATTGATGAAATGCATGCTCGAACCATGTAAAATATGACATATCAACTCCCCAAACTTATCCGCCTCGCAAATAGACAAGAATAAGACGGAGGAGAGGTTTGAAAATGGGGATTCGTAACCAAAGCATGCTGATATAATGATGATCTCAATGTCCAAGTCGCTAGTTCTAATGCAAAGTATATGAACTCTACTTAAAAACTTTAACCATACTCTTCACGGCACAATTTTAATTAAGTCTCAACCTGTATACATGCATTCAAATCTACCATTCCTTTAACATTCAATTGAAAACCATGAATCAAGCTATGCACATTCAATGAACTCATTTGGCTAAGGTGTTAAGAGACAAAGATGGTCCCTTTCACATGGTTCGACGCTCGTAATGTGGATCTCTCAAGAAAAAGGAATGAGCTTCAGTAGAATGCTAAAGGTAAGAACCAACCTATGCATACAAGAATAAACTCTCATCTACCCAATCATACACAAGTGTTCTTAACCCCAAGTTCTAAACCCAGAAAGTTGTCCTAATTCTACCGTAACACTTAGCAAGCTCTTGAACATTTCGATCGACTCATTTTTTCTTTTTTTTTTCGTTCTGTGAGAGGTTATTTATACTTCTAATGGACGGTCTTTTGGTTTTTTTTTCTACCAGCTTAGGCGTTTTCTATATTTTTTTTCAGACTTTTAGCTTTGCCAAGGTCTCCTACCCAAATTGAAATAGTCAATTTCTTACTGGACTATCATGTCATTGTAGTACAGAAAGGTATCAATCCAAATGGGTGCGATATTAGCCAGAAAGAATGTAATATAATCAGTTTCAGTCAAGCCAAGCAGTATAGGATGTGAAACTAACAGCCTAAGAAAGCAATAATCAAAAACATAACAGAAACTAACAACAGAAACTAACAGAGGCTAACAGAACGATAGTTACTAATAGAGACTAGCAAAAGTAGTAAAACAAAAATCAATCAAGCAAGAGAAACTCATAAGGATGGGGTTATTGACTTGGTGTATCCTCTTAATCTACCTAGGTGACTTAACAAACTCAAGCAAGCTATTCCCTAGACATTAAACTCATAAGCAGTCAAGTTCATTCTCATGATAAATAACCTCAAGCTAATCTAGTTCCAGACCTAAATCTCTTTAGCGAAATCTAGCTTAGCAGGCATTAAGATTCAGTTTAATAAAGCCAATAAACATCCTAGACAACTAATCCCTTAGGCTAGGAATGTAAATCTCTGGAATTAGTTCTGTCAGACATTTCATCGAACACCTTCTGGGTGTGGAAATTCCTAAGTTCTAATTCCAATTGATCATAGAGAAATTAGCATTAAGAACACTAATCCAGAAGGGAAATCAAACAATCTAAACTTAAACTACCTAGGAGACTAAGATTCCACACCTAATCTATCCCATCCTTAAGAACCTTAATGACTACTCAGAACCCATGAAGAACATCAAAATCATAAACCCAGAAATCAATAAAACTTGCATAATCAGGAAGATAAGGAAGAGAATAGATAGAATTGAAAGATTCAAACAAAATAACAAGTAGATTCAAAGTAATCAGATCACAAAAGCAAGAACAGGTTCAGGAAGCTTAAAAACGAGTCCTCTCAATCTTAGATTAATACAGAGTATTTATAGTCTTAGGTGAAACCCTAAATCACAAAAAGACAAAATAGTTAAAGTATCATCACCATGGTGGTCGAGTGCCTTGGTCGAGCTGGCTCAATTCTTCAAGACAGCATTTCTCTGGAGAGCTTGACGTGCTAGCTCGACCTCTTTTGGTCGAGCTGGGTCCAAAACTTCAAGACGGCTCTTTTATCTTGGGATCGACGTGATAGCTCGACCATGGGTGGTCGAGCTAGGCGAGAAAACTTCAAGATGGCGTTTTTATGGTGGACTCGATCAAGGGGTTCGACCTGCCTGCTAAAGCTGGGCTCAAAGTGCGTGCAGTAATGCACGGCTCGACTCGCCGACTCACGCTGCTGTGAGTTAGTCTCCATTCGATTTTCTGGTCGAGTTAAGCTCTCCTTTTTCTCCATTTGACTTCAACATCTCCAATATCCCTTGAATGCACATGAAACAGCTCAAAAATGCAATATGCATACAATCCTAATGCGAAACACTCTAAGTATGCAAAACTGGAAACAAATGTCAAGAATATGCTATTAGACAAGGCTAATGGTCAAGAATATGCTATTAGACAAGGCTAAATGGATGATAAATGCATGCTCAAACCATGTAAAATATAGACATATCAATATATATACACTTTTTTGGTAAAAATATTATATATATGTCTCTATTTATATATATATATATATATTTGTGTAATTTATATAGAAGTATGTTTATAAAAAAGTATTTATTGTATATATGTGTTTGTGTATATATATATATATATATATTCATTTTAAAGTCATTAAACCATTGACCTTCTTGGTATCAATTCGACCCAGAGATTTTATGATCTGGCAAAAATCTCCGGTTTGGTTTTTGAATTTTGTTTAAGAACATATTATAAAACCAAACACGACCACTATGTTTTCCTAAACATAGTGAAAAAAATTTAATAAACTAATCGAATGTATAAAATTTACTATAAATCAAACTATTTTCAAAAATTATATAGCATAAGATTCGTCCGTGCATTCTTACCTAGTATGCATTAATAATCTATTTTTTTAATTATTAATGGACCTAGAATTCTCTCTTCAACCTAAGGTATGTCAAATTTAAGAATATAGAAAAAATTGTATAATTTTTCACTTCTTGATATATATTCAGATTTAAATAATTAATTAGACTAATAGATATGATAGACATGGTCAAATGACAAAAAAATATATAGATATAAACATATGCTACTACTGAAATGGATAGAAAGTTGATACAATAATATAATTCAAGAATCCAAACCACAAATGATATCTAGTAACAAAACTTATATCCTCATCTTTGTATTGCTGGGCTCTTTCGCCTATCTCATCAACACAAAATATCTTCATACCAATAGATTGTTTGAGAAATATTGCTTTTTATAGAAAATCCATAGTGGAAGAAGAACAAAGAATAAATGCAAGTATTTCCAAGGATATTCAAGTATATGTAAAAGGCAAGAAATAAAATGAATTTCACGGGTTGGATCAATCACTCCAATATACACTTGATATTATAGACTTATAGTTAAGGAATACGATGCCTAGTTTGAGGCTAATGCATTGGAGGATTAGGTTGATCCATGGGTAGTAATTTGGATCGGTACGGTCATGCCATGATAATCATATTTTTAGCTGTAGAGTGGAAAGCTCTTAGTCAGTGGGATATGCGATAAGTGAAGAAGGATGGACAATGTAGCTCAAGAATGGTACGATATATTTATTGAGACTTCAAGGGAGTCGAAAAGACATATCAAGACTTCATCTAGAATATCATAGTTTAATTTCAAGATCAAGAATCGATAAAGAACTGCACTTCTTTATTATGTTTAGAAAACTTCACAAAAACTAAACACTTATGATTCTCGATATATCAAAGCACACAAAGTTTATGATATTTATAGGGAGAAGCCTCACACTTAAAACCCTAATGTTGATAAAATTTGCTAACACCAAATCATTTAAAAATCATACTTACCTTATCCTCCACGATAATAATAAGTCTAATTTCCATTTTATTTTGATTCTAATCCTAACACGATTAGAACCTTCCTCTTGACTAATTCAAACGATTACCCCAACATTATCCCTTTTAATCGTTGAATCCGGCTCAATGTCTTCCACACCAATCAAGGTTCTCATCTCCTTGAACTTGATCCTAGCTAGAGCTTTTAGTCAATATGTCCGCCTTCTGCTCGGTACCGGGGACATGCTTTACTTCGACTTGGTCATTCTCAATGCATTCTCGGATGAAGTGATACTTGGAGAGTATGTGTTTGTTTCGTCCGTGAAACACCGGGTTTTTAGTAAGTGCAATAGCTGATTTGTTGTCCACACGTATTATCACTTTCTTGTTTTCCACGCCTAACACTTCTCCGAGAGTTTCTTGAAACCAAATTACTTGACACGCCGCCGTTGTAGCTGCCATAAACTCAATCTCGCAAGATGATAAAGCTACAGTTGGTAACTTCTGAGAATTCCATGTAATTGGTGTTGAACCATAGTAGAAGATATGGCCTCCTGTGCTCTTTCCATCGTCAAGATCTATATTGTGGCTATTATCGCTATAGCCCACAATTTTTTCTTCTTTTTGAACTTCACTCCAAGACTGGTGGTGCCTTTGACATATTGTAGCACTTGCTTAATATCTTGCCCATGCGACTCCCTCGGATTGTGCATATAGCGATTTAATACTCCCACTGAGTATGCTAAGTCCGGCTGCGTATGAAGCAAGTATCTCAAGCACCCGATTGTCCTACGATATTTTGTTGCATCTATTTCCGATTCTTTAACAGCTTTGGTTAGCTTCAAGTTAGCATCCATCGGAATATGAGTTGGATTACAAGTCTCCATACATGTATCAATCAAAATCTTTTTGGCATAACTCTCTTGTTTAATAGTTATCCATCTTCATTTTGTTCAACCTCAATTCCAAGGTAGTAAGTAAACCTTCCCAAATCTGTCATCTCGAACGTTGTAGACATGTCCCTCTTAAACTCATGAATAACCTCGAGAGAAGAACTGGTCAAAAGTATTTTACATATACCGCTATAATGAGTTGGTGATTCTCCTCTTCCTTACGGTACACGGCTTATTCTTTTGCGTATCTTTGAAACTTCAACCCTTTTGCGCATCTTTGAAAACTTAATCCAGCTTATTGTTCCAAGCTCGAGGAGCTTGTCGCAAACCGTATAAAGACTTGAACAATCAATATACTTTTGTCTCTTCTCCTTCTTTACAAAAGCCTTCGGGTTGAGTAACATACACGACTTCTTTCAATTCACCATGCAAGAATGCGGTTTTCACGTCCAAGTGATATATTTCCCATCCTCTCATCGTGGCTAAAGCAATGAGCAATTTGACAGCTTCAATACGAGCTACGGGAGCAAACACTTTTTTGTAATCAATCCCAGCCTTTTGAACATAACCCTTAGCCACCAATCTCGCTTTGTACTTGTTTATGGTTCCATCCGCATTCTTCTTAAGTTTGTAAACCCACTTCAGTCCAATTAGCTTGACTTCCTTTGGTTTATCAACTAACTTCCAGGTCTGGTTCTTGTTGATCGAGTCAATTTCAGCCTCCATCGCCTCAATCCACTCTTTAGTACCTTCGGCTTCTTCATAAACTTTTGTTTCACCATTCACTGTCAGCAGTAACCGTTCACACTATTCCATCAAGACATAATCATCGAGATACTTGGGTATAGAGACTTGTCATTTAGATTTCCTTAACCCTTGTTGAGAACCGATTTTTGTATTTTCTTGTTCCAACACATCTTCTTGTGTTCCAGCAACATCGTTCTCGTCCTCAGCTTCTTCTTCGTTCTCGTGGACATTTTCATCAGTGATCCCTTCACCAACACCAGCTATCTTGAACATACAAGAATCACCACATTCCTCATGTTCACTCCAATTCCAACCCTTGTTCTCAATAAAGATCACAGTTCGACTCACCACCACTTTCCTTCCACTCAGATCATATAACGTATACGCCTTCGAACTAGGTTTTGTTCCAAGATTCACTAGTGGCCTTGACCTCTCATCAAGCTTCTTAAGATGAGTGCCTTCATTCTTCACATGAGCCAAGCAACCAAAAACTCGTAAGTGTTCTATGTTTGGTATCTTGTCGAACAAGCATTCGTATGGTATTTGATCTTCCAAAGCCTTTGTGGGAACACGATTAATGAGATATGTCAAATGTCGTACTGCCTCTCCCCACAAGTAATTTGGAAGTCTCATGCCTTTCAACATACTTCTGGTCATCTCCATCAAAGTCCTATTGCGCCTTTCAACAACTCTGTTTTGTTGTGGTGTGTAAGGTGCGGTTAAGTGACATGTAATGTCATTCTCTTCACAGAATATGTTGAACTCGGTTGATGTGAATTCTCCTTCTCGATCATTTCTAAACGTTTTAATTCCCTTCCCGGTTTACGTCACTACCATAGCTTTAAAACGTTTAAACCTCTCAAATGTTTCGCCCTTCTCTTTCATGAGTATACTCCACATGTATCTCGAATGATCATAAATCAAAACGAACACATATCTATTTTTTGAGGGTGTCGATGGTGATATACGCCCACATGAATCTCCATGTGTAGCATAAAAACTTGTCTTGGTAGGAAACGATGAATGAGTTTGCTTACCCGCCAAGCAAGACGCACACGCTTCAGTTTCTACTTCAATTTTCGGCATGCCTATCACCTCTCCTTGTCTCCCATCATCTTTATTGACCTAAAATTCATGTGACCGAGCCGTTGATGCCATCTTCAGTTTTCATCCTCCTTGATTTGTAAGCACAAAATTCTTCCAATTTTTATGCTTGTCTTGTAAAGCCGATTAGGAGTTCTTTTAACGTAAACTAGAACTCTTCCACATGGATCGAGAAGTGTTAGATAATCCTCCTTCATGCGCACTTCACAACCGTTCTCAGTAGCTTGTCCAATACTAAGTATGTTGTGTTTGAGATCCGGTATGTAATAAATATCTTTCAACGAACGTTGTTCTCTGGACCTACAAACAAACATAGTCGTGCCTCTTCCAGCTATCTCCACACTCGAACCATCACCAAGTCTTACTCTCCCTATGATTCTTTTATACAACTACATGAAGAATGATTTGTTCCTGGTCATATGATTACTTGCGCCGTTGTCCAAGTACCAAACGTTATCATCTCCTCTAACGACTTCAAGATTACTCGGTATTACCTTCTCCTCATTTAACAAAGCAACCTCATGCATATATAATGCACCATCTGCCTCTTTTGTCTCCACCACATTAGCTTCTTGTTGTTTTTGAGTTCTTTCGGGACAATGATTGGCGAAATTTCCCTTCTTATCACACTGATAGCATATGACTTTAGAGTAATCATTCTTTTAATTTTGATTTTGGTCCACAGGAACTCTGGTTTGTTGTTGTGTTGGTCCTTCCACGACCGTGGTCACCTCTTCCTCTTCCACGAAATCCACCAAAACCTCCACGCGAGCTTTGTGATTCCGAGTTTGCGTACATCAATTTTCTTTGATCTTCTCCTTGCGTCTCCTCACCGATATCCTCTTCGTATGCCTTTAATCGACCCACAATGTCCTCATACCCCGTAGTGTTAAGGTCAAGGACTTGTTCGAGTGATGCAATGATATGTATGTATTTGTGCCTTGGTAAACTTTTGAGAAACTTTTTCACCAACTTCGGTTCCTTAATAGTTTGACCTAGTGATGCACTTCTTGATGAAAGTTCTGATAGCTTCCCCGCGAAGTCATCAATACTATTCGAGTCCTTCATCAAAATCCTGTCAAATTCTACGTTTAACGTTTGCAAACGAGCCTCTCTAACACGATCAGCTCCAACGTGTCGTGTTTTAATCGCGTCCCACATACCCTTGACCGTATTTTGCTCATTGATTTGCAAAATCAACGATTCGAGTATCGATTAGAATAATAGAGCTGTTGCAACATCGTTTTTCTCCATATTTGCGCCTTCTGGTTCGATGATCTCCCATACCTTATGAACCTTCAACGCCACCTTCATGCGCATCGCCCATACGGTTTAGTTCGTGGAGTTTAACATCGGAAATTGAACCAAAGATTATCCGGGTTCTTTTCCTCCTGAGGGCACCATCACTTGTCTTTCTTCCATGTCACGCATTCTATCCTCCTCAACCAACGATCACCTCCTCGTGCCTTTGGTCTTGATCACGATCGAAAGCTCTGATACCAATTCAAGGTCAAGAATCGATAAAGAACTACACTTCTTTATTATGTTTAGAAAACTTCACAAAAACTAAACACTTGTGATTCTCGATATATCAAAGCACACAAAGCTTATGATATTTATAGGGAGAAGCCTCACACTTAAAACCCTAATGTTGATAAGATTTGCTAACACCAAATCTTATAAGAATCATACTTACCTTATCCTATACGATAATAATAAGTCTAATTTTTATTTTATTTTGATTCTAATCCTAACACAATTAGAACCTTCCTCTTGACTAATTCAAACGATTACCCCAACATACTTTGGGTGATATGAAATTTTTGATAAGGAATAATCAATTTTGCTCGCTCTTTATTACATATTAAACAAAGCTTGTGAGAATTGTTTGAGTCTCGGTCTTTAAAGAATTAAAATTCTTAGTTTGAGTTGATCCATGAGAATATGTAAAAGATATCGATCATGAATTATAAATTCAAATATAATCATATCAGAATTAATAAAAATCATATAAATAATCAGCCAATTCTGTGCACAACACGAATTATCATCTAGTTAGTTATATAAAAAGTTCCATAATTCTTATAACTATAACAATATAATTGTGCACTTCGATTTGTCGCATTAAATATATCGAACTCTACATATCTAATGACACGTCTATGTGAGAATGATTGCAAGTTAACCGAAGGGTCCGTGTTGAATTTGATAACACGCCTATGTGAGAGGAAAAAGATGTTGTATATGACCCGCATGTCGATATTATTACACAACTAATAAAGCCAAAAAATGTAAATTTACAAGATTCGGAGGCATGATTAAGTGAACAGTCCGGTCGTTAGTTCAAAGATTTTCATGTCTATGTCTAGTCCCATCTCTTTTATTACACTCTTTTTTTCTTTGTTTGCATGTATCTAACTTCATTTCCACGTGTACATTAATCATTCTTCTATCAAAAGAAGAAAAAGAAGAAAAAGAAAAAAAGAAAGTAGCCAAGATGGCTGGTGAAATTGCCATTCTTCTATCTCTCTCAAATTAGTGAATGGTAAGTGAACGAGTAAACTCTATAGGATCATATAGTGAGAATATGTTCAATGTATAATGACATCGAGAGAGAGAGATATTAAACTTAATCAGATGTAGATAGTGGGGAGCAAAGTGAAAGAGCATTATTATGCTCTACAGTTGTTTACTTCATGCCCGCAAAGTTCCCTGAAATATCTTATAAGCTGAAATTTCGGCGTATTATAGAGTAAACTTGTACCTAACAACGTTGCTGATAGTAAAAGAATTTAAAATCAAAATTAAGCTGAATGTGATTATGTTAAAAAAAAAATGGTTACGGTTAAAGTGGATCCGAAGAGTTCACAGATCCATATCCATATGCCTTCTCGCCGAGATTAATCCCTCTCCAACGGTTTTGAACTCAGGAGACCAGACTTCTCAACTTCTGTGGAGTGGTCTAATACGCTAAATTATGATATATTTTTTGGTCAAAAAGTTAACCACAAATTTATTTTCTGGGTTCAAGTAAACATTTAAAAAGGAACAACCCACCGTTTTAACATAAAAACTTAAATACATAAAAACGGTAACTGGATAATGATTTTAGAAAAAATACAACCCTATCAAACAAAATAACATCATCAAAAGTTTTGAAGCTAAAGAAACACAGATAGTAGTTCATAAACTTTAAATTGATTAATTTCTATCAGTATATTAACTATTGTTACTGGTTTAGAAGCCGGTTCAATCTTTATTAGTTGGTTATTAAGAACAAATAACTAACTTGTGGACCAAGCAACCACTTCAGAAAGCCCACTAACAACAATTTGCAATAAAGATGAATATGTAAGTTTATTTATGGGTCTATCAGGCCTAGTTAAGAATTTGAGTACTAAACAAACCTTAATTACTCTTGTTGTGTCATAGACAATTAGATTGTTGCGGTATATGTAATGGTTCGACCGATAGTCTTTGTTATAACACCGGATCGATTTTAACAATTCTTCTACATCATAACTTTTGAAAATGAAATGGTATTTTATATGTTTAATTGTTTATGATTTGAAAAAATTTAGCTTTGAAGTAGAATAATGGGGAAGTAGAGAGTGGATATAAGCTAAGCTTTCCTAATTAGGCAACATCTAGTTGTATGTGCTATATAGTAACATATATATATATATAGCACAAACAATTAAGAAGTTACTGGTATATCAGCATATTGACAATTAAGAAGCATGTTCGACCAATAATATATTAAAAACAAATTTGATAATATATTAACACATTATGAATATTAAAAAAAATTTGAAGGAAAATAAAAACAAATTTACAAAAAACAAGCAAAATAGAATCAAAACATAAGCAAACCATAGAATAATGTGAAGTATTTTGCGCAGATGTGACTTTAAAACGAATAGGTATCAGGAAAAACCTTCATGTTGGACGAGAGTATATGTCGTGTCCTTGCATAATCAAGTTGTTTTTTTTTTTTTGTGTGTGTGGCTTATAGAGCTGAATAGCGGATGAACCAGGTAAATTACTGAAACGCTAACAGTTGAAATAACAAAAAAATTAAGATAAAAAAAAAATTAAAGAAAGTAATTGGAAAAAGGATACAGTAAATAATAATTGCAGAATCTAACAAAAGTAATTGCATATCGATGGATTTTTAAATATAAATTAGTTACTTAGTTTTTTTTCTCAACAAAATTAGATAAATAAACTAATAAAATATATAATTTAAAATTTAATATATTTAATAATCTATAATTAATGAATAATAACATTATTTGAATAGCAACTATGAGATCAACACAAATAAAAGAAGTGTTTAGTGGAGATATATAACAATATTACAATGGTGAGATTAACCTAAATAAGAATTATATGTTCGATACTTCATATGTTTTACAATCGTCACATATTTCGATTTAACTAGACTTGTATGAAAACGCCAGTAAATGGAAGTTGTGTCTTTGCAAATGTAAGTCTAATCGTCTTGGGAAAATAGGATGGTAGAAAAAGACTTATACATGAGTCGATTTCTCAGAGTGAACCTAATATTGCTCATAATTCAAGAAAAAAAAATATATATATATATATATATATATATTTATATATCATAATTCAAGATTCATTTTCATATCATACTTTAGTAATTGGTCATTTGTGTCAACTTTTTTGGGTTGAAATGTAATCTTGAATATACAAAACAATAGTACAAATAATAAATAGATTAGCCGCTAATTAAATGCGTTAGATAAAGAATAAAGGTTTTGTGCAAGTACTTGATTAAAAAATTTGGTTTTGAAAAAAGTATTTAAATCGGGTGGTCAAAGACTTACAGTTAATATAAAAAATAAAATAATAGTTTGTACTAGTATATAGGAATTTGTTGAGTTTAACCGATGCTTGATTCTCAGAAAACTCGTACTAGAATAGCGGATATTTGCTACTTTATAATCGATCGGACACGAATTGGACGTATTGTGGGAATGGAACCCTATTTTTCGGGTCAAAAATTTAATCGGTAATTCGCTAGATCAATGTTGTAATACATCCAAGAACTCCTACATTAATCACTCAGCTCAAAACTTGAAGAAAAGTAAGATGGAATTTGGCTTTCATCTTTTAGTTTATAGTTCCACCAAAAAGTGAACGTTTCCCAATCACCCCCAGAGTCTCAGAGAAAGCATCATCTGAATTCATGTGGATAATACCTTACTATTTTGGATACCTAAGCCCACTTATACAAACCCACACTACATTTTCGATTTGGACATTTCAAATACAAATTGTTCAACCACCAGAATACATTTCTTGAGAAGCCTATCATATACAGTTTTGGATGGCCATTTCTTTTACAGTCGTTGCCAGTCTCTGGAACACTTTCAGGTTATGTCCTACTTTTCCCTGCGATAGAGAAGTTGGTCACCACCATCTTTCACTTTCAGCACACATATATAATCAAAAATTCAAGTAAATCGATGTCGGCTACCTCATTTAATAATGCAAGCCTCTCTATGGTAGGTGACAATTTGCCACAGAGATCTGTAACATCTTGTTGTAGATGGGATTCTGAACCATATGACCCCCTTTCATTTGAACTAACGGATCTGCAGATGTCAAGTGTTTAGCATAAGACCCTAGAGCAGACCGTATAAACATCGTAAATTTATTCACTTAACAACATATAAGATATCAGTTGTTGAAGATAAAGTGGTATACCTATCTTGGAGATGGATCAGGATAATATTTAGTACATGCTCGGCAAGTTGTAGTAACAAGGTGATTAACTGGTCCCTGTTACCCACAATTTGGCACATTTCAACCATAGCTACGTATCTCCTGAGGTAAGTAACAAGCCACAAACAAATAAAAACAGTGGTCAAGCGTCTTACTAATCTTTAATAGGAAAAAGCTGGAAAATTTCTATGTGAATAACCCACTTCTGCTTTGGCATATGCACGCATGAGCGAGCAGAAGAAAGAATTTCACTAACCTTTTATGTATGTTGTCGGACGGTGTGACATATTCTTGGCAATCACAAATCTTGATGATCGCGTCTACATCTTGTCTAGAGAGCTCGTTTATGTCTCTAATCTGCCAATCATACATGCAACTTCGAATATATATATTTTTAAAAAAAAAAAAAAAGGGAGTTTGAAACATGTAAAGAGTAGGAATTAGGATAATATACCTTATGAAGAAGTAAGGACTTTTTCTCTGCTGCTCTCTCGAGGGAATCAGTCACATGCGAAAGAAGAGATGCAAGCAACAGCAATGTCGGTTGGCATAGTTTAGTGGAACTATCAAAAGAATCATCTGAAACCTGGGGGGAGGAGTGGGTGTGTGGACAAAGGACATGAGTATTTGTTGTTCATTCAAACAACTGAATAATGAAAACGTGGACAGAAGAAACAGAGGGAAATGGCTACAAGATTACCTGCAACCTCAGAGAATTTTTGGTCACCAGAAAATATAAGTAAGAAGTCAAGCTGAATCGCAATTGAGACAATTTGAGCTCTGATCCCTTCTGTCCACCAGATGAGAAACAAAAGAGAGAAACCCCACGAATATAAGAATTCAAGGATTAGATGACAAGCTGCCAATAACATATGAAAAACTATATACTCTACCATGTACCTGAACTACTTTTCCTACCTGCGATGATATCGATTTAATGGGGGAGACGATGAAAAGCTTGCTCATCATATCAAAAAGCCCTTGAACAAATCCATATCCATCGTTCTCTTCAAAAGGCCAGACCTACAAAACAAGTAAATTCACTTTCTAGAAAACACATCTAACTAGCTTGTGGGATTTTATGAGCTCTCTTGAAGATGCAATTACGAAAAGAGAAGCAAAAAGATTAAAAAATTATAGCTCGCCAAAGAATTACCTTGCTCAATATTCCTACTGCAAGAATAATTTGCTCCATCAATAAATCATCTGCTTGAGTAAAGTCTTCACGAAGAAGTTGGTCAAAAAGAAATTGATGTCCTCTGATAAACTCAGTGACTTCACGAACAATTTTATTCCTCCCCTATCAAATGCCCAGGTGGAAAACGAAGAAAGAAAATCATTATAGTTTGCATTCCAAAAAAATTAGTTACCCAGAAAAATCGACAACAATGACTTGTATAATTAATTGAATAGGAAAAAAAAAGGTGAAAACGAAATCTAGATCATAAAGATCAGGTACCCAGAAAAACTAATAAGAAAAATACTAACTGTCCTAAAAATTACAAATGTTTCTGCATCTCAGTTTTAGATTGTTATGTCTTGCAAACATACTGCAAATGTCATCAAGTGATTGTACTTGTATAAGTTGGACGTTTGAAGACACTCACTTATTTCCTACTTCACTTGTTAGAGGCATCAAAGATGTAAACAATAGCAAAGAAAATCAGTGACATCATTCAAGTTTTTACAAGACGCAAACAACACATTTTTAGTGAAAGAGAAAAGCGCAATAATACTAATTTCAAATTTCAAACAAACTGAACTCGGTGTTTGTCATTCAATTTTAGAAGGTATGTATCACTCTCACACAACTCCTCAAATAAATCACAAGTCCAAATACAAAAATTGCAAAGTCTAAAAAAGGCCCTAAACGATCTGGAAGATAGTGTTTAAATGGCAACTCATGCTCACTAAACCATGCCAATCAATATGGAATAGAGTGTTAAATTAGCAGTGCAAAAGATTATAAAGAAAAGGTCATCTAAAGAAACGCAGCTGACCTCAAAAAATTCAGAGGTCTCAACCAATGAGGTTAGAGCAAACACCAATCTGAGGACAGCAGTGATAATCGTTCGTTGCTTTTGCACATCATATCCTACATCACTCTGAAGTTTCATATCCACCCGTCTCATATTTCCCTGGAAGGCACTTTGGGATTAAAAGCAGAGAAAATATTGAGGTCACATATAGAAAACCTGATAACTACAGATAACATATTACCTTAAAGCTGATAGCTCTACATGAAGAGATATGTTCCAGCGCACCCATGGAGAACAGAACCTGGCCTCCAGACTTTCCGTACTTGTGACTAATTCTAAGTAGCAATGCAAGTTCTGCTTCTAACGTACATGCTCGCTGTTGTGACTCCAGCAAATGTGTACCATCCTGGGCCCAATAATAAGATAAATACACATGCATGAATGTCAAGTCCTCGAAATAAGAATACCCACATATAAATCAGGTCTCCAAAGTATGTAAACTAGCAGTATATGAAGATTTTTATACCCAATACCTACTATGTAAATGGGGGATAAACACAAACACGAGTTACATATGGTGTCTAGTCTTTTCATATAGATCATAAAGTCAAACCAACAGCTAATTGGCCACATTATGCCACTCGTAAAGAAGATTTAACAGGTCTGCGATTATATTTTGACGATCTTGCATATATATATACTGTGCGCTCGAATTGGCATGTGTGAACTCCTACGCACTGAAAGGGCATTATTGACTCATATACAATTTAATCTACTTCTGCTGGTTTATCAGTCAAGCCCAAATTAACTAATTACCACTAATTACGACAAGTTGCAACAAGGAAATTCATAGCAATGGGATACTAAATTCCACAATGTTGTTCATAGCAATGAGTCAATTACAACACTCAGAAATTCACAGGAAAATTACCTGGTAGGAGATATTACTAATGCTTCCAAGGCAAGACCGTATGAAACCTCTGCTCTGAAGCTGACTAAGAAAATATCTCTCGTGATCAATACAAACAAGAGCTTCCAGCACATAAAGTGATATTGTTTTTCCAAACTCACTGCCTTGACTTGCATCCTTGATTACCTGGAATTAGTATTCGCAATGTGAAACAGTGCAAATAAATATAGTTCATATCAGTACAGAAGTAACAATTACCAGATCCAGGATGCCCTGAGCTTCTTTCTTTATTATAAAAAAATTGGCACGAGCAAGGTCAGCCTGCTCCTTGTCAATCTGAAAGACAGAAAAAAAAACATTAAAATATCGTCCGGATATAATATGTCTCAGGTTAATCAGTAAACACATGCCTTCTGGATATCCAAATCTTCACCATCTTGCTCATTAAGCAACAAGAACTGCACAACTGATGTTGGCACATCCAGAGCAATCATATGCTGGCAGTACTGGAAATAGCTCAAGAGCAATGCATATTGGCTGATGAAGAAAGGCAAATGTGTTAGAAACGGGGAAAAGCTGAAATTAGGTAAGCTGGGCAGAATATGGCTTTATGTTGTATTATAAGAAAGTACAAATACAACTAATGGAACTATGAACCATACCGCCTTCTCAAGGATTCTGATGACTCATGCCTTAGAATTGCCATAACAAGTTTAAATAGAACTGAGTGGCAAGCACCAGTGGATAAATGTTTGACCATCATAACATCTAGACATGTCACGGTGTCAGAACTTATGGCCCCTTGAAATGAAAATCTATCATCACGAAGTTTGGCAATGCAGGTAAGGGCAACCTATAAAAACCTAAAGTTAGTACATTGACAACACATTCTACAATAGAAGTTACCTAACAGCTAAAATGCACCTGAGTAAGTACAAACGCCATTTTTAATGAACAATCTGGAGACGCGGAGGCACTAAGAGAGGCATCAAGTATCCTGCCAACGACCAGAGAAGAACAAGTCATGCAATGTTCAAGAAAGCTTCACAAGCAACTAACATCTTGTACAAAAGGTACTCACCGGTACAAAATTTCAGACCGATTATCAAGAGAAGATATTCTTCTGCAAGCAGACACCTAAAACAAAAACATATGAAGCACAACACAAACGATAAATACTTGATATCATAAAGGAGTGGCACACGATCATGATACTAAAGCTGATCTGATTTTTTAAAGAAAGCAATCAACCTCAACAATCTGAGACCAGCCAGCTAACATATGAAGTTGGGCAGCTTGCTCCTCAAGGTTTCGGTTATACTTCCAGCCCCATTTCAACAGCTGTTGAATTGTCTCTCTAACTTCACTAAGCTCAGCAACATTTGGAAAACTATCCACTGGGGGAAATCCAGAATGTAGTTTCTAAACAAATAATAGAATCAGCATAAATATTTAATTACAGGAGAAACATTAATGTTAGTGAGAGAGAAGATTTGATGTCCATTATCACAAGAACAAACCTGCCAGAGTTTGTTGCTGAAGGAAGATAGATCAATTAGCCGATCACCACGCTCAGAATAATAGTAGATACTGCCGCTGACAGAGGTATCACGGTTCCCAAGTATGTTCTCCACCTGAAAATTTTAAACTCCATATTTAGAGCAATATAAAACACAACAAACCTCCATATTCGCCAAGCCTTACCAGTGAGTCATACTTTAGGCTTGACACAATTTGAGGAAGCTGCATCGAAGCATCAGGAGATCTAAACTGAAGAATTTCAAGCAAAGCTAATGCCTGAACTCAATCCAAAGAAGAAACAAAAGTAAGACCGAATCACCCATGAAACGACTTTAAACTAGGCAAGAAATGACGACAAGTGCAACAGTCAGATTTACTAGCTAAAAATCAATTGTGCAGAACACCGGCACGGGTAGGGATAAAACTTGGATGTGCCATAAAGCATAGTAGAGCATAAAACACAGGTGCTTCTAAACTCACCTTACTTTTACTGATTGAACTAGTTCCAGCATAATCAAGACCATCTTGAGGATATGTACTGGCCGAAAAAAGTTCATTCGCTACTTCAGTTACCTCCTGCCCAAAAAGATGAAAAAGTATGCTCTGACATGCCTCTAGGTGAGCTGAACTGCTTCCAGAACCAGTATGCAATGCAATAGCTAGGAGTTTTAGTAGCCACGCCCTCTGGGAAAGGTACAGATTGAGAAAATGAGAAATGGTATCAATAGCAAAAAGGACAATGTAGCATTGTATTAAATTATTGATCATGTCATTTGATCTGTTTAAGGAACACATTTAGATAGCAGAGATAAAAACCGCTTAGATTCTGTCACAAAACTAATCAGAGTCGGATACACTTGACACAGAAGATGTAGACTATATGTACCTGATGAAGGGAACTAATACGGAGCGCCTGGCTGCCACTTCTTTTTGGAAGAGTAGCAACACCGATAGTATCGAGATGCTGCAACATCAAAGTATAATAAGAAAAGTGTTACTTGTGGCTTGGATGAGGCAGCCGACAAGGAAAAAAATGGCATTGTTTTAGTACAAGGAGAAGCAAAATCTGGTGTACCTGAACAAAAAACTGATATTTTTTGCTGCTCAAGAGATCCATGGTTGGACCACTAGTTAATGGATCCAAATTCAACTCGCACAAAAGCTGCAAAAAGTAAAAGTTAGTGTACAAAAGACAATAGACCAAATAGAATTTCACTTCTTTGAAAAGACCACATAGTTATCATCCGGCATCAGCATGTCCCACCTGAAAGCCAAACTCAAAGAGTAAGAAGTTTATATCGGGGTTTGGAAGTTTCTCCAGCATTTCAAGAATGACCTTCAGACAACTGCAGATTGCAAAACAAAAATGAGATTACGGTGAGAGAAATACATAGTATTCTGCATACAAATTACAATCAAACCTGTAGTGAAACTTAGGCTGCAAAACTGTCCCTTCCACGGGGGCATCAAGGTCAAACTTAAGAAGCAAATGTGTGATACTTGGTGCAGGCCGGTTGATATTATCAACCAGAAGCTACAAATGTGAAAGTCATACCATTGAGATGATATGAGGTATGAAGGAATCAATCATGATGAAAGACAGCAGATAGCTCCAAGCCATAGTGCACATAGTGTGATATTATATTAAGTGAAACTGTCAATTAGTGAAACTAACCTGCATAATAAGGACCCCTAGATCGTCACAACTGTTCTCTACAACTACACCCTCTTCAAGTCGTACCTCAAGGCAGGCCGCATAATCCTCAATCAAGGAATTCGCAGCATCAATTTTGATCAGCATTGGAACAAGTCCAGCCAAGCGAGAACTGTCATCAAGCGTAAGATTAATTAAAATCCATGTAATTCATATCAAAACATAAGGTTAAACTAATTATACAAAGCGAAGGAAAGCGATCAAACATCCAAAAGCCTGAGGATCTGAAAGCAGTTTATAATGGTATTTGCTAATGCTATCTGAGAAAACAAGTTACATGTGGTTAAACAAACTACAGAGATGTCTCAAACGAAATTTGTTACCACCTTAAAATGTTCATGATTTTGATTGAAGATCGCTGAATCTGAGGAAGAGAATCATATCTGACATACTCCAACAAGGCAATAATTTGATTATGATCTTGTGAGAGAATTATATCCAAAGGCTGCAGCAATAACAAAAGTTAACATTATTGACCATCTTGTGCCTTAACATAAAATATCAGGGAAGGTATGCTGATTGTGCTTTATGGAAAAAATTGTTGTTCACGCTATCGCTAATACCAAAAGTTTCCAAGCAATTGACAAATGAACAATAGAGTCCAGTTTCAAATTTTACACCACACAACCCAATATTGGTCAAAATAAACTAACTTAAATAAAAGTTGGAGGGAGCAATACTATATATTTGCTATTAGTCAAGTAGCTTATGATTGAAAACAATAAACGAAATTTCCCTAAGCTTTCTACCCTTCATCTTTGACTTGAAGTTAGTTACCAAATCGAATGGTGCACTACAAGATACTTACATTCATTGTGGATAAGGAAAATAGAATGTGGATCTAATTCGAGACAAAGGAATAGTTAAAATTTCTGACGAAAATCTTGTGCAATTACTATAATACGCGTTCTAGTATGGGGTTGGACGTATAGATTGATGAAATAGCTAAACTTGGTAACGAGTAGTGCAAACTTCCTACAGTCCTAGAAAGCTCTGACAGTGCATTCAGGTAAACCTATGAATACCTTTTTGGAAAAATATACTTATATAACTGCATTCTCACATATAACAATATTTACCACATGTTAAGGAGTTTGAGCGCACTGGGTATATACAAAATAAAGCTCAGATACACCATAGGAACAACCAAATACCTGGTACAGCGGACGCCAAACATCGGAAACAAGCAAATCCTTCTCAAAGACGAGCAGTAAGATTTCTAAAGAAAGTTGTACAGCCTTTTCTAAGATCTTCCCATAAGTTTTACTCAATCGCTCGCTGATGATGGAATTGACTCCAACCTGAAGGATACCCATGAGGTTCCTATAAAGAGCTTTCCCACTCATGAAATCCTGACAGAAAAAAAACGTGGAACAAATTATATACTGTATACTGCATGTCTATTTGAGATGAGGATTGCCTTTTCATTGTGGAACAAGAAAAATAAATCAAAAAAATTAAGTTAGTACTTTTAGTAATTCTATAATTGGTAGCTGCGTTTGCAGTGACGATGTTTCAACTGACACCAAAAACTGTGGATGCTCAGTAAATCCATCAAGATCTTCCTCCTGGATATCATACATGCTTAAGATCCTGAAGTGAAATAGAGAAAAATGTTAATCCAGTCTTCAACATTATTAGTGCCCTAAATGAAAAGTGATGGAATTTACAAAAGGTAGGAACACTATGGGCTGTTAAACAAGTAGAAACATGTCCTTATTTCTGCTAAAACTCAAGAGTTATATCAGCCCGAGCAAGAAAGAGGAAATTGTTGAAAACAGAAGTAGGAGCTTACATGTGAAAATGTTGAAGGCATGCCACAACCAATTGCCACTTCTCACAAGGATCTGAATATGCCCTCTGAGGAAAAGGGGTGAATACATGATCATAAACAAACCTGAAGATGCCAATAAATCTACAAAAGTATACATATAAACATTAGACCAAGAAAAGACTAGCTTCATGGAGAGATACAACAATCTAAGGCTACTACTACCTAAGCCCACGATCAGTCACATCTTTCTCTCCAGCAATCAGAGCGTTTATAAGATTAAGGAACGATATTGTTGAAGGATATTGTTCTCTCCTTGCTTCCACTTCATTTAACTCAAACTGCATATCATAGACCTGCATATAAACGGATTTTGGCATTAGGTTTGAAGATATGCTGAAGATACTCTCCACCTGGAAAAGCAAAAGCAGCATCAAACAACACGTGATATTCCAAGTTTTAGCTACCATGAACATAGCACAATGCGTTATGTGAGTATTCAGCGATATAAATGAAACTTTCATCACATGAAGTTGTTGCAGGTATTAGACAAATATTAATATTTTTTTTGTGTTACTAACACCAACTATACATAGCGAAACAATGATACCAATCGTCTTTGCAACATGACAAACCCTCTTTAACGCATAAGTAAAAAATGTTTAGAAAAATGAATGCAGAAACATATAATTATGATAAATTCTCAATAATAATAGAAATTTTAACTAAAGAAGTGGAGTTATAATATCTACTAATAACTATCACCTCGAAGCCATGCACTTACCTGAGAAGGTTGGTCACTCTTTCCAACTGGTGAACCCACAACAACAGGTAGATCATACTGCTCAAGAAAAGCCCAGATAGTGTCCCTCATTTCTGGAAAGACATAAACAAAGGCAGCAATGGTCTTTCTAAGAGCACCCTGCAGAAAAAAATAGTTACCATGAACACAAGTTATATAGATACCGATACCAGATGCCTTCCACATATCATTTGTGAGTCCAAAGTGCAAGGGGAAGAATCTCCAGTACGCCACTGACCTTCAAATATGGAGGGATGTTTTCGTAACCAAGAAGCTTAAAAAATGGTTCGATATCAGGAAACCAGTTTTTCCTCTCAGTGGGATTACCGTTCTCAACAACCTATGGAATATGAAAAATACACTTATTGACCATATAAATGATATCTTAAGTTCAAAAATCAGTTTCACAGACAAGAAATCATTTGCAAGGACATTTAAACAACACATTCCCCTCCTAGGAACTCATAACGAAAATTTCTATGGCTTTGTCCCCATAACCCCTGAGAAAGCATTTAGGTACATAACTAGAACAAAATCGCAGTTAAGTCCAGTTCCAAGGAATACAAGCTGACATTTTCATAGATAAAAGGCACCATATAAGAATATTAAACGTACAATGAAAGTTGAAACAGAATATATTTGGAATAAAGTTAAATAACCTTCTGAAGTACATTCAGATATGCGACAAGTGCTTTTGCATCGCCCTCCAGGAACTCTGGCATCATGGCTCCAGCAGTTTGAAGAGACTGCTTGAACTTCTCATCGTAAATTCTTATACAATCAAACAAAGTGGGCCATCCTATACTGCGAAATGATGTACCCCGGAGCAACTCATAAACTTTAGACGCACCTTCCTGAGTGGAAGCCTGAAATTAAATAAAGATGACAGCAAGGATACTCAATGAGTAACCAAGTAAATGAGGTCCCACCAAACTACCAATGTAAAGACTTCTCATACCAAGGTACACAGCATTTCCAAGAAAGCGACAAGAGTTTTAAAATTTGTGTGGTCCTCTCCAGCAAAATTCACAAATGTCCACAAGACATCATTCCCAGAGAGTAGCTCAGGTTCATTCTGTAAAAGGTTGTAAAGATCAAAAGACACAAAAAACAGGTATATGGTATGAAAAACGAGATATGATCGAGATGGATTCTGAATGCTCACTTGTGCAATGAAAAAACAAAATAAGCTACCAAAAAACATATGGACAGAACTCAAGTTCAAGATACTAAGCAAACTCATTTTCAAACATTTTTTGTGAAAAATAACAAAAAAACAAAGATAAAGAAATAACTGCTCGATTTGGTAGTCGTTCTCAACCTGATAAATTTTGCTTACAAACTCCATGAGAGAAATGAAGGGCAGTGGCCTGTCAGCCTCTTCGGTCTGCATACTACCATCAAGCGAATCACAAGTTCGGTAAGAATTTAGAACACTCATAGCCATGTCCTTTGATTCCTTCACCTGCAAAATAATGATGGCAGGTGACTCAGGAGATAAACATGTAGATACGCTATTGTATTTCTCATCTTGGCTCATATATTCAACTTATAAGACTCTATCAAAACATCAGAAAAATAGCAATGATATAAGGTGCAGCCATTAATGAAGTTTCTAAGCCACTCATATCCCATAAGTGATCCAGCTGAAATACTCAGAATCCGTAACTGATACATCAAAAAGTTTCTCCCTCTGAATGGAAAGCAGATACTAATAATTTTCATCATAATTATCAGATCATTAAGTACGGAGAAAAAATTACAAGCTTTACATGATTAAGTTGCAGCGTTCAAACTTTGATCACCAACGTATAATCAATACACAAATGCTAAGTAGAAAGACTTTAATTTAAATACTTAACAAACCTTATCTCTTGCGATCGGGTGAGATAAAAAACAAGAAGCTAACTTGTGCAGATAAGCATTATATATGTAGATCATGTCCTCCTCATCATTCTGCATGTAGCAAGTAACAAAATGTCAACCATTCATAGACCAACACAAGGGGGAACCTGGGTTGACTCAGGAAGATCAAAGATCACAAAAGAAAACTTGAAAGAGAGTTAAAATTGAGATCTGACTTAGCAAGCAAAATCCTAGAGACTAAACAAGAATGAATACAACATCCAAATAGGAACCCACCGAACACCAATATAATAAAATCATATATTCAAATAATGAAATCATTAATAGATATATAATGTGATTAGAAGCAGAAAAATCAGCATAAAGAAATGGGAACACTCTTACATTTGGGAATGACTAATCAAGTAAAGACTGAATGCATGAAGGAATAAAACGGCATCCATACAGGCCAACACATAAAACCATTATAGTGAAACAGACAATATACACTACGGTTGTCATGAAGGAAGAGTATAAACACCATAGGCACCATTACAAAATAGCTCTTTTTCTGATCCAGTCATGATCCCGGCATAATAGCTCATTCAATACAAAATTCTACTAGCCAAGGTAGAGATCAATATCAGAACTCAAACTTCAAGAAAAGTTTAAGGAGCCAAACATGTCATCACTAGCTGGGAAATCAAGGTAACTCTTCCACTAGCTGAAAAATTCTTCCACGCTCGTCAAATGATATCAAGTGCACAGGATATCCAGATAGGCACCCCGCATTTGATGGGCATTAACTGAACACACAGAAACTCGGGATGATGTTTATAATGGAAGTACCTGGTAGGCTGCAGTTCGAAGAACATTATCCAGCAAAAATTGAAACACATTTTTTGAGAAGATGGACTCCAGGCAGGAGCATATGTGCCCCATATCTGTTGTTGAAGCAGAGGAAATTGTATCCATTCCAGATATTCCATCATATATCAGCATTAAATGTACAGCCCAGGCAAGCCTTATGCCACCAATGAAGCCATCAGCAGTGAGGTCACTGCCAGAAGCCATGACCTGAAAGGTGATTAAGACGTAAGCAAGGCAGAAGTGTGTTTTCAAGTGTCAGTAGCGAAAGGCCTTTGGTGACAGGGAGAAGAAGCAAAAGAAAAATGTATCAACTCGTCTTACAATATCCTGAAAGTCTGTCCTAAAAGAAGCATCTTGAGATATCATAGATGACTTATCAGATAGTCCGCTGATTGCATCTGATACGAAGGTGATGATGAGAGAAAACAGAAGACTAAAAGTAATCTGCAACAAAGATAACAATCATTTATCAGAAATTAACACATTTTAAATTTAATAAGCAGGGAAGGAAGAAAGCTTCAAAAGCCTCTACATGAACAGTACTAGCATGAACCTGAGAACTTATGGTGTCATTTCCTTCAGTTAATTGAGCTGCATTATCTTTTAAAATATAGTATATATCCTTCACATCTTTCGAACCTGCAATAAACAACTTGTTAGAAGAATGGAAATGAAATAGAAAATCTCCTTGGAGCAATAACAAAAGATATAAAATAAGAGTGCTTTAATCCTATCAATAAACAACTTAATATTCAAAAAAAAAGTAGTCAAAACTTTTTTTTTTTAAATCATAAATGAGATCAGAACAATGGAGGATGTATACCAAACACCATAATCACATATGATACTCAACTTCAGTCGAAAATGTTCAATGCATAATTACACAGACATAGCAATAATATATATGAAAACACAATATATTTAGCACATTGACCAATGATCTGATTAGTCTGGCATAAGAAGTGTCCTAGCAAAGGTGTAAACCACTTATCAATATTTTCACTTACTATGGTATACAATAGAACTAATGCTGTATTTTTCATGGAAATGTCAAACCATTAACGAAAAGCACTGTATCTAACAGCTGAATTTCTTGAACAAGTAGCATTCTTAATCTTCGCACAAAAGCTTTATAAGAAATGAACAAGCTTACCAGGTCTATCAACCAAAACTGAAAGAACAAGGCAATGTCCCAGTATCACTCTTTCCCTATGAACAACAGCTCTTCGTTCAACAAGAGCACCTCTTGAGTCAATAAGGTATCGCTCACATAAGGGCCCACCCAATCCAGTAGGTTCCTCCCGATTGAGTTCCTAACAACAAAGAATTTGCTATCATGACAATAATTACATAATACTGTCAAAGAAAAACAAAAAAAATTATCAAGTCACAAGATCATCTAAAAGGACTTTTACATCTAAAATTTTTCACTAGATTAAAGCATGCTTTTGCTACAAATGTTCAGCTATGGAGACAATGGACATGGGGGACATTAATTGGATTTTTGAAGTTTCAAAAGTAAATCTTTAAAATATTTTGACTCATTTGATGTGAACAATATAATCCGAAGACTAGGTTCATCAGAATATTTTAATTTAAGAGTTAGCTTGAACTCATGTTGATGTTAATGCAAAGTGAGAAGTCAATAACAAATGGTACACTAAATGTAATTGCAACTGTCTTTGAATTTAAAGATAATAGAGACAACTAAAACGAATCTCAAAGACGATTATTACATAGGAAGTACATTCCCCCAATTGTCTTGAACTATGAAGCTCGTGTAGTTGACAATTTTAAAAAGTATCAGGCAGCATTAACAACAATGACATAATAGAGCGGACGAAAACAGCAAACAATCATTTTCCTGATGAGGACAAAATTTGTAATGGTCTCAATACCTTATGTTTGCACAATGGTTAATGTGCACTATAAGTAATAGGTACAAATTTGAAAATTGGCTTCAATTACTAATTGGGGAAAGATTGTTTATTCTCTAAGATCATGAGAAACAAATGGAATGTAGATTGAAATGGTGTAGCTAGACAGATAAGCTCTTGGATACTCAACGAAACCTATGAGGATGTATCTCAAAAGAACCTAAGTGGTTAGTACCTTTATAAGAGTAATCAACCGTTGTCTGAGCCCAGCTTTAATCAGTTCCTCTAAGAGTCCCTGAATGTCAGCTATAAGATCAGGTTCAAGCCCCTGGTCCAGAACAACTGCCTGTTCAACCAGAAAAATGGTAATTTGTGATGACGCTAAGAACACTAGAAGAGAAAAAAAAGCCAGAAATATGATGAGAGAGTAAGCTACCCTCAGGAGTGTGTATAGCGTTGATGTAAGATCTCTTCTCCCTGTATACCATAGTCCAGTTGCAAGCCGTTGAACCTCAAGTGGGTCCCGTCCCATTAAGCCCCACTAAACATACGATAAAATATAAGAAAATATAGCAGAAAATAACTACAGAGCTTTAGAAGCGAAGAGATGAGAGTAGAAGCAAAGTGAAGGGAATCGCACCTCCTGATTTGCAGATACAAGCAGACGAACAGAATCTATCTCATTTAGGTGAAGCTCATCGCTCAGTTTCAAGCTCTACAATCAGTAACAATATAAGATAATGAACAGAGAGTCATTAATGGCAATAGGAGCAAACCTTTTTCTGAAGCAGTAAGATATCAACTATATAAATCATCGCACATATTTCAAATACCAGGATAATATAAAGGAACATCAATTTAACCAGTCTCTGAAGATGAAGAAAATTCAACAAAAGCCAAAAGGTTGTAATGTAAGTCAACTGGTAGATTTAACAAATCATCAGTAAAAAAGACAATCCCTATGAAAAGAAGCTCATGTGTGTTACATCGGAAATGAGCGAGCAGCAACCAACCACATTGTAAAAGTAGAACATGGTAATGGAAACAGCGAAATTCTGCCTTCTTAGACATCTAGCTAGACAACCAGTCGCACCATTTTATTCAATGGATCCACAACAACTAAAGAGGGACTTTGTTCATATCTAAATTTTGAAATCTTAACCTCCACTAGACCAAGAATGTCTCAGAAACAAACACTCGTCTCCCAAAGTCGAAAGAAACACTTACAATAGCGACATCTTGGTCATCTAAAGATATTGGCAGCGAATCCGGGAGTCGAACTTCTCGGGACTGAACTTGCGCTCTGTCCGACGGCTTCGGAGGCTGCCATACATTAGAAAAAATCCGTTACTGTACCTAGAAAATTGAAAGAGACGCACAGAGAGTACTAGGAAATTGAGCAAGTACCGGGAAAGATAGGAGGTTCTGAATAGAGGAAAATGAGTTGCGAATGGCATGAGTGAGTTCGATACGCTGCGTTGGAGTTGGCCGGGACGTTCCGAGCAGCGACGAGTGTACTATGCTCACTAACTCTTTCGGCGACACCATTATATGATACTAGGTCTGCGGCGGCGAGTGAAGGCAATAGCTTGGGTTTTCGCGGAGAAAGGAGAATCTGGAAGCGCAGAGGAAACACACGATTCAGATTCCAATGATATGGCCAAAGCACTTGACTCTGTATGTAGGTAGTTCAATTTCTAGTTTACTCCATGGAAATATACGAATTTTGAATTTGAATCCGAGAAAACAGAGGAAAACAAAGAAGGAGCAATTAGGGTTTTTTAAGTGACACAGTGGCCTTTTTTTTTTTCTTTTTTTTTTTTTAACTCAACTTACCATTCATTTTAAAAGTCAAATGCCATTAGGCAATTACAACTGAACCATGTAAAGTTTATTGGTTTCCACCAAAGAGAGCAACCAAGAGGGACAACAATGGTCCAAAACAGCAAAATAAATTAGACAAAAGCTTATAGTTTTAGCCATCAAATCAGCACAAAAATTTCCCAATCTGTTAGAGTGACGCATAATGAAATTGCTGGCCTGCTGATAGTCTTTAATCTCCTAAGAGTAAGTAGCTAAAGCTGGTCATTCTTTGGGATTGAGAGTAGCTAAGACTAGAGACTGGCAGTCAGTTTCCATTTGATAATCTTTGATATCCATGTTGCGGAGACACATTGCTGCCCACGTGACCGCAGCTGCCTCTGCTTCCAGCGGAGTGGGTAGATTGGGATAACTTTTGGCTCCTATCCATCTCATTTCACCTGCATCATCTCTCAAAATCCAAGCAACACCACAAGATAAAGTTTCTAGTGGCTTTTTTTCAATCTGTTTCTTTTTTGAGTTTAGTTTTTAATCTCTATATTTAAATTTTAAGGGAATAAAGAGACAGTATTTGCTTATTTGGTGTGAGAAAACCTTAGTGATAGCAATTTCCATTGAAACAATAGGGGAACAAGATTTCGTTGACAACTTTGTTTTATTTACTCATATAACTATGTTTTTATGTTGTTATAAAAGAATTTAGAGGATGCTCATTGTCTGATTAAATAATTTGTTAGACTAAAATATACAAGTTTGCTGTGTATTGTTCTTTGACAATAAATTTTTGATATTTTTGAGAATTATGTAAAATTTACAAAACAATCTATTTTCAACAAAGTTTAGATGTTTGTATATACAAAATTTAATATATATATATATATATATATGTTTACTTGAATAATTTTTTATATATATATTAGTTCTTAAATTTGAACTATTTAATATGATATATATCTATATATATATTTGCAGCACCTACCAGCTTTCAAAAAAAATTTAAAAAATCGTTTTCGTGGTTGCAAACATTTCTCTTTCGCATATCTAATTTCTATGCAACTTAATACTATAGAACTTTTTAAATTTTGATGAATATGGTCCTCACTTATTCATTTCACTAGTAAACTACTAAGATAGCAATTGGCCACCGTAGGGAAAAAAAAAAGGGTTACAAAAGTGGGAAGAAATTACATATTGATTATTTGATTTCTTAGTTCTCAAAATTAACACAAACTAAAAAAAAGTTTTAAAACTGAAAACTCCAAGAAAAAATATCCCAAATAATTATCTTTTGATAAAAATTATTTTCGTTTTTCTAGAACTATCCCATTTAAAAATTATTAGCTACTTAATACGCAAAGTTTCAAACTTTATTGGTTTCTCACATACGAGTTATCTACCACTGACAAGCGAAACGGAAGAGTAAAACGTTTTTCATTTTCAAGAACATGTGATGAAATAGTTAATGTAATCCCCTTTATATTAATTGAGAATCATTTTAACAAAATAACTTTATGTTTACGTGGAATATTACAGCATTGTCATGCTAACGTGTCATCACCAGAGTGATTCTCAGGGAATATATTTTATAGGGTATTAATTACTAGATTAATTACATAATATGTTATTAGATCAATCATATATAAACTGTATTTTAAGGATTATAAACTTACCTAAATTAACTTTATTTATTTACGGAAAATCGACTAAGTAAATATTCTATAAAATTATAGCCAGAGTGATTCTCAGGGAATCTCCTATATATTAATTGAGAATCAATTTAACAAAATAACATGTTTATGTGGAATATTACATAGTGTCATGCTTATGTGTCGTCGGTAGAGTAATTCTCAGAAAATATATTTTATAGGACATTAATTACTAGACTAATTACATAATATGTCATTAGATCAATCATATATAAACTGTCTTACTTTTAAAGATTATAATCTTACCTAAATTAGCTGTATTTATTTATGAAAAATTGAATAAGTAAATCTTCTATAAAATTATATCTGATTTTATTGTTTCCTAAATTTGATTAAATAGTGTAAGTAAATATTCCATAAAATTATAGTTGATTTTATTGTTTCCTAAATTTGGTTTTAAAAATTTTATTTCAAAAAGATATTGTTTTAACTAAATAGTTAATTAGTAACATAAATATGTAAAACCTTAATTTTAAATTTCAAGTATTTATACAATAATTTACTATTAAAATATTTAGAAATGTTTATTTAATTTATTAATTTTTCTAAAAAATATTATAAACATCTTATTTCGCGTATAACGCGGGGATCACCTAATATATATTATAAGACATTAATTACTATACTAATTACATAATATGTCATTAGATTAATAATATATATACTGTTTTTATTTTAAATATTATAATCTTACCTAAATTATCTTTATTTATTTATGGAAAATTGAATAACTAAATATTCCTTAAAATTAAGCTAAATTTATTGTTTTCTAAATTTGATTTTAAAATTTTATCTTAAAAATATATTGTTTTAACTAAATAATTAATTAGTAACATAAATATATAAAAAAACCTTAATTTTAGATTTCAGTTATTTGTACAATAATATACTATTAAAATATTTCAAAATATTTATTTAATTTATTAATTATCTAAAAAATATTATAAATATTTTTTCCTACGTATAACACGACAATCACCTAATAAAACACTATTGTCCTCTGATATTTTCCCTAAATCGATTTGGGGGTTTTAAACCCCTGAATCTACTCCCAATTTGAACATCGACATTCTTATTGAATATTTTTCTCATCTCTTACAAATCGACAGATCGATGGAACGAGGTTAAAGTTTAGGGTCTGATGTGAACTCTTTGATCTAGAGCTGCGGTCTTCTTTGAAAATGTGAGAGATCTACGACAATGTTGAAAACATGGACAAATGCAAATTTAAAAAGAAGATTTTACAAATGTGTTGTACATGGTTATTTACACGCTCTGATGAAGAAAAGCCACATGGTTGGCAGAAGGTAAGTATATTAGAGCTTAATGAACAAATCATGAGTGGAACAATCATAGTTGATTCAACGACTATGAACAGAGTCGGTCCTATGGTAAAGCCCATGAATCAAGAGTTTTAGGGCCAGAAGTTTATTAATAATTTAGGGGTATCATTCTTAGAAAAGTTGTGGTGGCGTATTGGTTAATTTCGTAAGAGAAAACGATCTATTCTCCACGAAAAGTAGGTTTATCACGACAGATCCCTATGAAATTTTGCCCTCGATCTATTTTCCCATGATTCAATACTTCTAAATTTTAAACCCTACAAATCAAAACTTCTCACATATTTCCTCATCAAATGATCTATTTCCCCATAATTTAGTTTTTCGCATTAAACCCAATAAAAACCCAAATGCTAAACCGGATTAAATCGGTTTGACCACGTTCTTTCTTTTTCTTCTTTTTCTTCTTCGCCGGAAGAAACGATACATAATCAGTTCGTTCTAACATATTGGGAAACTATTTTCATCTAGAATCAAAAGCGATTGACCATACCTGGACATGATCAATTATCAATACCCCAAACTGACGCGAAACCTTGAAGATCAAATTGTGCCAAAACTGAAATTTGGGTTCCCAATCGGATCTCTGCCCACTAAACGCCTTGAATCTGGCCGTCGCCACCACCTCATCGTCCCAATCTGGAACTTCCCTTCGTATAAACTTCTTCACAGCATCTGAATCTTAATAGCTTCGTCGGAGGCGATGAAATTGCATCTTAATAGCTTCGTCAGATTCTGATGTGACCGATTATGTGCATCCTTCTCAATCCGCCCAAACATCGTTGCGTCAATTCCGATCAGATCTAGTCCGATGCGATCCGTCGACGTTAGATCAACTCCAAGGATATCAACTCAATTTGAAATCCAAACTTCAGAATCGGGTATAAAATTTGAAGCTTCATAAACGAAGACGAAATTTGCATCAACAAAATTGTGGCCTTTGCATGTTTCAATTCATGGATTCTTCACATTTTCTTGACTTGTGGTGGTGGTGAGTTAATCGGAGGGGGTGGTGGCGAGAGAGAAGAAGAATCAAAGAATTAGAGAACCTCAATTACGGAGAGAATCTTGAGCGATTGATTGATATTGGGAACCATGTTTCTGATAGATTCATGCATGAAAGCACGAAGAACAAGATTCCTGAGTTTAACGTGATAATCACCTGGCTTGTTTCCCCAAAATCTCATGATTTCAGAGGAAGAAGAAGATTTAGAAGAATTAATCCGGTTAAGAATGATTTGTTGGGGTTTAATATATGGGTTATGTTTGGGTTTAGCTCGGGTTTAGCTCGGGTTTAGTTCGTCATGTGGAAATAGATCGTTTAATGGGGAAATAGATGAGAAGTTTCGATTCGTGGGATTTAACATTTAGAAGTAATGAATCGTGGGAAAATAGATCGAAAGCAAAGTTTCGTGAGGATCTGTCGCGATAAACCTACTTGTCGTGGGATCGTTTTCCCATTTCGTAACTATCTTCTCTCAATGTAAAGGGTTTGATACTTCGATCCCAAACCAAACTGATATTTATAAATAAATAAAAAAATTGGCAATTTTTGTTAGTGGACCCAAAAATATTTGTTTTAGGTAATAAAATAATTATGGCCGGCCCGACAATAAATTTTGATGTATGGAACAAGCACGAAGAAGTTAATAAAAAAACTTTTTTAAAAACTATAACATCGAAAGAAGGAGAAAAATTGATGTGCCAATTCATTGTTTTGTCTTGGAAAGAGTTCATTATTGTCATTACCATGATCATTACAAATGTGAAAAAGTAGATTGAAGTAGTTGGGTGTAAATTGGATTGTTAGTTTGTTGTTGTGTTTTAGGTAATTTGAATTCTTTTTATTAAGATGATGTTTAAGTAAGAGAAAAAAACCCGAAAGTACATCAAGTAAATTTCCTATAGTACAAAAATACACATATTATTTTCATTTTCTGAAAAATACACCAATTAATAAAAAAAAAGTTCCTATTTAATACTTAAAAATACTAAATTTTGGAAGTTTCACACAATTTTTAATAACACGTGGATGTCAAAATTTGGAAACCCGATACTACATACTTATAAATATTTGTCACACCAAAATAGAACCCATAAATGCCATACTATAAGAAGTGACTGATCTTTTTAAGGGTTTTCAATTGCCACATCGAAAGTTAGTTAGGATGACTTTGAAGATTATAAAATGTTCCAAGTTGAATGTATATAATTTTAAAATCTAAGCCAGATTTAGTCATTGGTTAACTCTTACCAACCTTTAAATTTTAATTTAGCTTTTGACTTTTCATTATTAAAACATTTTCTTATAACATATACTATCAAGTTTTTTACATGCCAACTTTTTCCTCTCAAACCCAATTAGCAGCTCCATAATATCTCTTATATATTATTTAAAATCCAGCAAATTGTTTTGTTCATATATCATTCCAAAAGTAAACGTAGGGCAATTTTGATTTTGCTTTTTGAAATACAATAAACAATATTAATTACTGTTTCAGCTAGTTTTAAGTGTTTGAGATATGTACTAAAAGTAAAATATCTTTTAAAAAATCTTTCAGATCGCCTATGAAGTTTTCAATAGGACATTTATATGTATAGAATTCATTTTAGTTGGATTCGGAATTCAGATCCGAGTCATTTGGTGGATTAACCTTAGGTGTTAGGTCAATAATTTTTTTTTGCATAAAACCACATATAGATTAAAACCGGCGTAATAATATCTTCTGTACTATATCAAAAATAGTGTATCATCATCGTCATTTTTTTTTTTTGCATAATTGTAAAATGCGTAAACTTCTCTTAAAGTTGATGACGACGGTTTGCACTAGTTAGACTTGAAAGGTGGGCTTTCAGTAGATAGATCTCTACGTAGTATGAAATATTACATCATAATTAAGTGATGTCTAGGTTAAAAACAGTATCCTCAAAATGTCATTAAAAAATTAATCAAGATTTATTATATCGTTTAAAATACTGAATAACGCATAAACGTCTAGTAAAATTTGATCCATGCTCTAAACCCAAATAACAATTTTCCATTAAACTAATACCACTTGGCTAAAAATCGTCTAAAAGACTCTTAATTGCTAAGCAATTAGTTGTCATTGCAAAATACTTTCATATAAATTCGACAATATACATACAATATTACTCCCAAAAGAAAAAGAGTCGTACATCAAAATCAACCTTAATTATATAAATAATATATCACTAGTAAAAGTCCAAATATTAGCCCCCAAAAAAGTCCAAATTAAAAAAGTAATAACTTTTTCAAAGAAAAGTAATAATATTGATATTGCTTTGTCCACGTAACATGCATGAAGATTCTGATCATTGGGGTTGACGAAGTTAAGTCTCTAAACAAATAAGAATGAACCTCACGCGCTTTCAAATCGCGTGAACTCTCTCATTTCCCTCCCTGTATTTCGCATTTTCCCAACTGGCACAAAAGCAAAGCAGCTTCGTCACTTCCCATTAATTCACACCTCTCTCTCTTCCTCTTTTTTCTCTCCTCTCTCAGTCAAACCCTAATACCGATGACGGTACCTAATTCCGACGACGGTGACCGGACTTTAACGGAGGTAATCACCTCTTTCCTTGACTGTGTCCCTAAGCTTCTTAGCTTCAAGTGTAAATGGTCTTCAATTCGCGCCAAACTCGCCGATCTCAAAACTCAGCTCTCCGATTTCTCCGATTTCGCTGGCTCTTCTTCAAACAAGCTCGCTCTAGATCTTCTGGATTCAGTTCGTGAGACGCTTAACGACGCTGTTTCCGTTGCGGCGAGGTGTGAAGGACCAGATTTAGCTGAAGGTAAGCTCAAGACGCAGAGTGAGGTTGACTCAGTCATGGCGAGACTCGACCGACATGTGAAAGATGCTGAGGTTTTGATTAAGAGTGGACTACTTCAGGATAATGGAATCGTCGTCTCGGGATTTTCGATTTCGTCGAAGAAGGAAGCTGTTCGATTAGAAGCGAGGAATCTAGTTATTAGATTACAGATCGGTGGAGTAGAATCGAAGAATTCAGCGATTGATTCGTTGCTTGAATTACTTCAGGAAGATGATAAGAACGTGATGATCTGTGTAGCTCAAGGAGTTGTTCCTGTTCTGGTTAGGTTACTTGATTCGTGTTCTTTAGGGATGAAGGAGAAGACTGTAGCTGTAATTTCTAGAATCTCTATGGTTGAGAGTAGTAAACATGTGTTAATAGCTGAAGGCTTGTCTCTCTTGAATCATCTACTTCGTGTTCTGGAATCGGGAAGTGGCTTTGCTAAAGAGAAAGCTTGTATTGCTTTACAAGCTTTAAGTTTGTCTAAGGAGAATGCTAGAGCGATTGGTTGTAGAGGTGGAATCTCGTCTCTATTGGAGATATGTCAAGCTGGGAGTCCTGGCTCTCAGGCTTTTGCTGCTGGTGTGTTGAGGAACTTAGCTTCATTTGTAGAGACTAAAGAGAATTTCGTAGAGGAAAACGCGATTTTCGTTCTTATTTCTATGGTTTCTTCAGGTACGTCTCTAGCTCAAGAGAATGCTGTTGGATGTTTGGCTAATTTAACGAGTGGGGATGAGGATTTGATGATATCAATTGTTAGAGAAGGAGGGATTCAGTGTTTAAAGAATTTCTGGGATTCTGTTTCTAATGTTAAGAGTCTCGAGGTTGGAGTTGTGCTTCTAAAGAATTTAGCTTTGTGTCCTATTGTGAGAGAAGTTGTTATCTCTGAAGGGTTTATCCCTCGTTTGGTTCCAGTGTTGAGTTGTGGGGTTCTCGGTGTGAGAATCGCATCTGCTGAGGCTGTTTCTTTGCTAGGTTTTAGCTCAAAAAGCCGAAAAGAAATGGGTGAAAGCGGATGCATTGGTCCATTGATTGATATGTTAGATGGTAAAGCCATTGAAGAGAAAGAAGCAGCTTCCAAAGCTCTATCAACTTTATTGGGGTGCACGAGCAACAGAAAGATTTTTAAGAAGAGTGAGAAGGGTATAGTCAGTCTTGTTCAGCTCTTGGACCCGAAGATTAAGAAATTGGATAAGCGATACACAGTCTCTGCTTTGGAACTGCTTGTAACTTCTAAGAAATGCAGGAAACAAGTTGTTGCTGCTGGTGCTTGCTTGCATTTACAAAAGCTTGTGGAGATGGATGTTGAAGGAGCTAAGAAATTGGCGGAGAATCTTGCCCGGAGTAAGATTTGGGGCGTCTTTACAAGGCCATAAAAGACTGCGGATACGATATTAACCTGTATGTAAGAGACTTATCGGCGATTCTGGATTTTTTTTTTTTTTTGGTTTTCTCTATATGTTGTTTGATAATTTGATTGTTCATAAGGCTTGGCTGATTGAAGTAGGGAGAGTAATTGCTGATTAGTCTGTAGACAAAAGGAATAATATCTTTGTAGAGTTTGTAATCCTCTTATTTTAATTTTCTTGGTGAGCTATATATCAGAGTTTGATTTGATCCTTCAAGTTTTTTTCTTATCCTCTAAAACTTCAGAACCTGATCCTTTCACAAGTGCTTGATTGGTTTTATCTTATTCTAGGAACAGTGTAATGACCCTTCAGTGTCTGCAATCTGAAACTGTTTTTGTTGCATAATATGAGTTGGATTGTGATGGTATGTCCTGTCTGATAATGTTAATCGAAAGCACATGGCATTTGTTTATACGGTTATACCTTTTTCAACTTGTTTATTTGTGGCCCCATATGATTGTCACAGCCGTTAAGTTCTTTGGCACAATTCAATTAGTAAACCACCAAACTGAAATCTGCACATGGATCTGTTTCTGTTGGTTCCTCTCTAACGACTGTTTTGTATTATGAATTGCTCTTAATAAAGCTTCAATGCTGGGGACACAACACAGCACTCTTTATGGATTCGAGATTCTTAATAAAAGTTATCTTCCATTTTTTTTTTTTACAAAATGTTTTAGATCAGTTACAACTGATCTTTCTTACATTTATGTTGTTATATTTCCTAAAAAAATTTCTTAGACGTAAAGATAGAGCAAATGTGTTTATTGAACGATGGAGATGGATCTGTTACCATCATGCAGAACTAAAAAACTGGTGAAATCATTGTGATGTTTACTTAATACTGTATAATGATTTGAGTTGCTGACTGATCAACCTGCTGCTGTGAATAGCTGATTGAAGCTCTAGATTATCTGACCACCATTGTTCTAGCCCGTGCGCCTCATGAAACTTCTGTTTCCCTTTCGACATCACGAAAAGCTTTGCTGCTGCCTGAAAATTAGAGTTTACAATAGGACCATTGTTCTCCTTCTTGTTGTTCACTTCTCTCTTCTCTGTCACTCCATCTTGGTCAGTGTAATGGCAGCAGATATAGTCGCTATCATTCACATATAAATGAGGCACCCATTTTCTTAAATCCACCGTAGATTTCTGATTCTGCCCGTAGAAACTCGGTACCCAGTTCCTGAACCCTGAAGAAACATTGCCAGGAGAAACCTGTCCTTCATTACCATCCGGTATCAGAGGCTCGTTTTTGGGAGGAAGCATTGACATGAGTCTTTTCCAAGCAACACCAGCTTTTTCACCAATATTTCGTAAGCTCATAGCAAGAGATATAGAAGGTGGATTGAACAAATGAGCATCCACATATAGCCCTTCTTTAGCCAAGGCTTTACCAACTTGTAGAGCAAAACCAGCTCCTAACGAATGACCCACTATACAGACATTACTGCTTCCATATCTCTTTGCTACTGATTGCAATGCCTCCAGAGCGACGTTAAACCTCACAGAACCTTTAAGGCTCTCCCAAGCTAAAAACCGGAGATCATCTTCTATGTCACGTCTCATTGTAAGACTCTTTAGTATCGTTCCTCGCAGCGCCAATACTGCTTTTGGTGCCCCACTGGGTCTGATGACAACCAAATCTGCCATTGCAGCTGCTCTGTCCCATTCAAGAACAGCACCAAATATGGAACCATCTCTCACGTCAATCAGCGTTTGCGATAACTTGTACTTGAATGGAATCCACCATTTTGGGGCGAGAGCGTTTTGCTCGTTTCGATTCTCTTGTCTGTCGAGTTCAAGTAGGTAAGCTGCTTGAATAAAGCATGCCATAACTGTTCTCTTGTAGTTAGGATCCTTCCTACATATACAGAAAATCGAACCAAAGGTTAAAACTTGCTTAGACGCTAGCATTTCATACTATAACATAATCTTCAAAAATAAATACTTGCAAAACAAAAATTGGTATTCATTCTTAGAAGTCGTTACAGAAAGAAGACTAGAACCTCTAACAATGCAAAATATAGCTTGTTCCTTGGTTTCAAAATGGTTATTAATCAAGGAAGAATTCAAATGCAATCACCAGAGCAAGCAGATCATGAGGTTAGAAGCAGAATATAACATGGCCCAACTTAGAAACTTATGGATTCTCGAGTTACAAAAAAAAAAAAACTAACTTTCTTCCAAAAATAACATGACAATGTCGGAGATTACAATAAAAGGAAAAGATCTCTGAATTTATGACATGTGAGACTATACAACAGATTAAACTGAACAAAAATTCAAGTTTTCGATCCGTTCAGATCTGAAGAATAAAAACAGGGTTATGCTGCAATGCCTAGTTCTCAATATTCTAACTGATGTCTCCGAAACTTAAGATTCAGAAATGTAGAAACCCACTTAAAAAAAAAAAATTGTCTTAAAAAATCAATGAAGAAACACAAAAACAGAACAGAGCAATCAGAATTTACCAACTAGAGTTGATGAGATCTCTCCAGTTAGGAGAAGCTACATTTCTCGGTCCCGAAACATGAAACGCGTAAGGATGATGAGCTTCATCTTCCTTCACCACTACCGTCTTCGGAGTCATCGGCGAAGAAGCTACGGAATCCACCATTAACGCCACAGATTCAGTAACATCTTCTTCCATCGCCACACGATTCGCCATCAAACAAACAAAAAAAACCCTTTACTGTTTAGGGTTCTTCTACGCAACTAGAGAAGAATCAGAGCACTCTCTCTTAGTGGGTTTTTTTTTTGGAATAATGCAAGTGGAGGTTTTTAGAATTCGATCGCATGAGAATCGGATTCAAGCGTTTGAAGTGGAAACAAAAAAAGTTATTTGTGATAAATTATGAAATAAATGATTTGAAACGCCTGAGATTTGCGGATCTACCAAACGGTCATCTCCTTTTTGTTGTCGGCTTCTATGAAAATACCATATTTACCCTTTATCTGTTGTTAGGCGTGTGAGGGTCTAGCTTCAGGGGTATAATAGGTGAACTGATAAATTAGTCCACGGTGTAGAGTGGAAGCCAGAATTCAAGCGCGTATGAGAGTGTTTAAGCTTTCACCTTTTAGTATTGCGTACGCTCCTTATTCCTTAGTTATGTTTGTCTATACATGTTTCATTTTATCAAACTTTGTTTATAGTTTAATTCATGGTTTTTCTTTTTTTGAACAGTTGAATTAGAATCTGTTAACTTAGGTTGCACATAAAAATAAATTGATCTCAACCGATTGATTCTTAAAGATAGGGTTCAAACATTTTAAAAATTTATTGAAAAAAACCAAGTACTAAAACTAAGACGTGACATTACACAATCCAACTAAGTTTTTTACATGTGATGTGTTAAATGATTTATCTAAACTAAAATAGCAAGGAAACAAAGTAATTCGTTTGATTTTTTGTAATAAGTTTTAAGTTCAAACAATAATGGTGATAATGATGTTATGATAATAGTATCATGATAATATTGTTAACATGATATCAATGATAAGATGATAGCTGTTTTGGTTAAAATATCATCTTTTTAAGGTTTAAACGAATCTTGTAACACTATGTAGTTTAGCTTATAATAATTTTGTAAAGCTACATGTATTATAAGTTTAGGCGAATCACTTAGGTATAGATTAACTTTTGTTCAATTGGACCGATCTTATGTGTAGTTTAAATCGATTGATAAAGTTACTTTGGCACTAAATAGATAGTGGTTGCCATGCTACCGGATAAAAGAAGCGCTCGCGGTTATTCCCTCTCCAACCATATAACATGTCCATGGTCAAGCTTTAGAACCGTAAGTGGTTATCTAGAGTCTAGACTGTTGAGAAACTCGAGCCACTGAATTGCCTCAAAAAACGGATCCACCACACCTCATCACTGCCGGAGAAGAATGATCGTCTAGCCACCGAGACACTGCGTGTCCCACCACCGACAATGAAGATTGATTAAAAGCAAAAATGAAAGATGAAAATTGAGATCTATATTTTTTGTTTTGTCGATAAGAGAAGAAAGAGAGGATAAAGAAAAGTGCAATGATTGTGTTTTGCTTAAGTTTTTTATCCCATATATATTATTTGGGGAATATACTAATAAATAAACATTAAAAAGTGTTAATATTTACATCACCCTGCTATTACTTCAAAGAACAAATTTTAATATCTAATTAAGAGTAATTTAGTCATTAGTTATTATATGATCATTTAATTAATTAATTAATTAATTATACCTTTCGTTTTAATTAATTAAGTTATTTTATTTTTTTTGAAAAGTAGTTAAATATATATTTTGTGAAGATTTTGTTGATTTAATTAAACACACTAATTAAATTAAATGTTGATTTAATTTTCCAAAAATAAGAGATTTGATGTAGATTACGATTTTTTTTTGAATTTTAATGTTAATGTTATTTCTTCTTTATAATATCGAATCTATTAATATATTTATAATAGAATTAAAAATGTTAATTCATATTTGACTTAGTTTAACATAATATACAATTTAATATAACATTGTAATTTAATTTTCAAATCTATTTAAATTGTAAAATTTGGTAATTAAAACAGAACAAGATATAATAAAAATTCAAATAAAAAATATCCAAAAATTTTATATTGGGAACAATATATCGCAATATCCAATATCGCTAATAGACATACTATCTTTCAACAGGAAAATATATTCTTCGAAATCAATCTCAGAATATCATGAGTTAATATTTTCCAAAAAAATCTTAATTAATATCTTAGAATGTTGCAATCTTCCAAAACTTTATTTCTTTATTCGGTTAAATCAAAGAAAATATCCTGATTTTATATATAATTTTTCTAATAGAAAATTTTCAATATCGTCGAGTATGAAAGATTGGTTTTATATTTTTGATTACAAAATGTTTACGCGAATATTACAAAGATTCGATATTATAAAACTGATATTATAATTTTTGTAAAGTTTTGGTAGAATTATAATTTTTTCATATCCTGATTTTATAATTTTTGGATATTTTTCTATAATTGTCATTTGTCCGTGCTGTAGCACGGGATATATCCTAGTATTGTTTGAAAACCTAAAACCTAAAATCTATTTATTTTATAATTTTCTCGAACCATCATCATCGAAATATAAAACCAAAACCAAAACCAAAATATAATTATCTTAAAAATCCAAAAACGAAAAACCTACAACCAAAAACCCAACTAAAAACTACGGGGAAAATAGCTGATTTTTCCGCGAACTTAATTGTTTTGGCGTATTTATACATAGAACTTTGAGTCGTGCCTATAACTACATAAATTTAACTAAAATTTGAATTTCCTATACAAACAAGTCAAATCCGGCCAAAACTATCAAATCGGCAAACGGTGTTACTATTCTGTTAACAAATGCTGATAATGATGTTGAGTTTGCAGTTTAAAATGCCACGTGGAGCCACGAAAACGGTCAATTCCCCCATGAATTTAGATGGTTTGGCGTATATATATAGAACTTTGACTCATGTTTATAACTACATGAACTTAACTAAAATTTGAATTTCCTACACGAACAATTCAAATCTGTCAAAAATAATTTGAATTGTTCGTGTAGAAAATTTAAATTTTAGTTAAATTCATGTAGTTATAGTCATGACTTTTTTTCGTGGCTTCATGTGGTTTCACGTGGCATCTTAGAGTGTAAACGTGACATCCTAATCAGTATCTGTTAACAAAATAGTAATACCGTTTGCTGATTTGATGGTTTTAGCCGGATTTGAATTGTTCATGTAGAAAATTCAAATTTTACTTAAATTTATGTAATTATAGACACGATTCAAAATTCATGTATAAATACGGCAAAACAATTAAGTTTGTGGTAGAGAAACTTTGGAGTTTTTCCAAAAAAACTACTGTAGTATTAAGTATTAACCATTCTAAGGCCTTAGTTTCTTATTGGTTAATAAGAAACTAAGGAAAGTGGGCTGTTCGATAACTCCCTTAAGATGCAAGAAAAGAAGCTCCACTTCTTCACCAAATAAAGTTTCAATTTTTTCTTATGGTTTTTCTCTTTTTTGGGAGATTTCAATCGGATATCAAAAGATGATAGATTTCAGTCGAGTCCAAAAGGAGCTTCAAGATTGCGAGAGAGACAAAGATTCTTCGGGTATCCGGGTCTGCCCGAAAGCCGATAATCTTACCCGACTCACCGGAACCATTCCTGGTCCAATCGGTACTCCTTACGAAGGCGGAACTTTTCAGATCGATATCACGATGCCAGGTCTAAGCCAAATTCGTCTACTTTAACGTATTTTATTGTGAAATTCGAAGACTCAGAACCTAGTTTTTGGGTGAAGTTAGGGGCTTCACTTGATTCTGTTTCGATTGGTTAGGGCTTGTTGAAATTTCATTTGTCGCTATTGTGTTATCCTTAGACTACTTCACTTGACTCATTGTGAATCGGTGTAGGAGTTCATAATTTAGGGTTTATGGGTGTTTGATTCCTATTGTGTAATGCTTATAATTAATCGTTTTTTCAATTGCAGATGGGTATCCATTTGAGCCTCCAAAGATGCAGTTTTCAACCAAAGTTTGGTAAGAAGATGATTATGATTCTTCTGTTAATCACTGCAAACTTATGTATCTATAATTTTTATATTGAGTTTGATAATGTGAAAGAACATAAGCTTAGTATTACCAGACGATTAAAACTGGTTCTGCATCTACCTTGAATATTTGTTAATATGCACAACTATTTCATCTCCATCATGGAATCATGCGGTTAATGTTTTGGTAGTATCATATCTGTTTCCTTGGGGTGTTTGTTTCATAATCTTCTATCTGTGGTCAGAAGTTTAATCTTTGGTAAACTTGTGTTAAGGCTCTCTTTTAACTCTCTTTACATACATTTTACCATTACAAATTTGGTGTATATTCGTATATCAATGCATTGTGTGCTAATTAAGGGTCTATGTTGGTTGATTCATGTTTATCAAACCCAAAGGCACCCGAATATAAGTAGTCAAAGCGGGGCAATATGCTTGGATATCTTGAAAGACCAATGGAGTCCAGCTCTTACTCTGAAGACAGCTCTTGTTTCAATCCAGGCATTACTCTCTGCACCAGAGCCCAAAGACCCTCAAGATGCTGTTGTAGCTGAGCAGGTTCTTCTACATCACCTTTAATCATCCTCGATTTTTCGTTCCTTTTCTTAGTTATTTTTCTTTTAATAAAGATTGAAGTTATTCCATTATATCTGATGTTTACAGTACATCAAGAACTATCAAGTATTTGTATCAACAGCTCGTTACTGGACCGAAACTTTCGCCAAGAACTCTTCTCTAGAGGAAAAAGTGAGTTGTTGAAATGGCTTTAAAGGTTAAATGTAGTGTCTGGTTTGTGTATTTAAAAGGTTCGTGTTGGATTGATTTGTCCACAGGTCAAAAAACTCGTGGAGATGGGTTTTGGAGATGCTCAGGTTAGGAGTGCTATTGAATCAAGTGGTGGTGATGAGAATCTGGCGCTGGAAAAGCTCTGTTCTGGGTAGGATCTATCAACACATGCCTCATTGGCGTTAGATATGATAATTAATTCGAATTATAACTCTTTATGTGCTGCGTTTATTCTCTTGCCTGCTGATAAGAGTGAAACTTCTTTAAAAAGATTTTATACTAAATGCAATGCTATATCCATAAAGGAGATCTTATCTAGTGGATCATTGAGCATGGAGTGTGTCAGGTTTATTCATGATTATTCAATGTCTTTTGGTTGATAGAATTGGTTGGTTTAGGTCGGTTTTGTTAATAGTTGAACCAAATGCAAACTGAATAAAGAAAATATAAAGAAAACTCACTTTGAAATATAAATTTCTTAATAAATATTTGATGGAAGATTAAATTCAAATCGAAATCAAAATCTACCAAACCATCCATACTAAAATAGTTTTAAAAAAAAAAAATTTAATTATGGTTGCTATAATTTAATAGCGAAAATCCAAAAACTTAACAAAAAATGAACTAAAGTTGAAATAAAAGTGAACTGAAACTCAGATTGAACATCTCCAGTCTTTTTGGTTACGAAAAAAATCCTAACCATATGTGAATCTGTCAAATGCAGAGATTGAGAGGTTGGACCATTAAAGGCATTGCATTTAGTGAAGAAGAAAGTCAAACGTCTAAATTGGTATGAAACTCAACTACCCAAAATTCCAACGTTAACCCATTCAATTACATCTTTCTGCCTTTTCAATTTCCCCAATTTTTTTATTTTTCTCAACATTAGTCGAGTTTATGACGTAATCTTAAATTAATGTCTTTGAAGAACTCAAGAAAATTCTCTTCTCGACAAAACGTGCATAAGCATTGTCGTCGTCGTGGACCTCGTTGTCTTTGGGTTTCTTACTTTTTTTTTTTTTGGCTCTTTGGTAACTTGAATTTGAATTAGTCTTTAGAAGAGACTTAAATTTCAACACGTTGTTCCATCGTCAAAAAAGTTTAAATGACTTTGCTTGCATAAATCAAAATTTTGTGGAATATTACTTGATGATATAGATAGTGTGGACCGCGTTGATAATTATGAAGTTGCTTTTAATGTTTTATTTGTCAACAAATTTTCGAATATAATAATAAATAATAATATTGGAAGAAAAAGAAAAGAAAAAGTATTTTTTTTTTTTGGTAATAATAACTAATAAATGAATAGGAGTCTACACCTCTGCATCAATGAGGAAGGAATCTAGAGAACCAAGACTTGATCCATATCTACTACATTCAATTTGTGGATTGGTTTAGTCCACATGTCAGTCTTACAGAGTAAACTGTCCTTGCTGATATATTCTATGAAAATTTAAGGACTAAATTGATTGATAGTACCGAAACTACGATGTTCTCTGTTTCACATTATTCTCAATGGACATATATGTGGCTGTGATTGATATTTGGTAAGTCATATTGGCATACACAAATTAGAGTAATTTTATAGGATCCATTAGTTTTGGCGTAAATGTTTAGGGCCCTAAATGTATATTCTCCTTTTACTTAATATAAAAGTTAATGCTGACAAAAAAAAATGTTTGATAACAAAAAAATATTTACTCCATATGTGGTGGGTCCAAGAAAATATGTTTTTTGCTGGTTCACTACACAAAACTTACCAATCAGATCTACGGATAGATACATAGCGAATATCATAAATTTTTTTATGATATTCGTGATCGGTTTCACTCTGTCCGGATAATCACTTTTAAATTTTATATTCACTCTATAGATAATCGGATATCGGTTGTCCGGATAACCGTTAAATTCTGAATTATTTACCGGATATATGATCCGCTTCATAAAAAATTAAAAAATAATTATAAAAAATCAAGAAAACATAAAAAAAATCAAAATTTAAACCCAAAAATAGCAATATTTTATAAAAAAAAAATTTATATTTGTTAAACTTTAATATTTAAATATTATTTTACAAGGCAAGATTTCAGATGTGATGAAATATCCTTTTATGCCAGCAAGACAAACAGAACAACGCGATTTTATTTTATTTTCTAACTGATTTCTTTTCATTCAAGAGAAATCACTTCTAGAAAATACCAAATTAAAATCACGGTTGTTTTTTCTTACAATTATAAAATAGATACAATTGCCCTTTTTGATACGGGTGCCGACTTAAATTGCATAAAAACAGGATTAGTACCAAAATGTTTTTATCACCATACAAATGAAAACCTTTCTCCAGCAAATAACTCAAAACTTTGTATAAATTCAAAAACAGAAGCTTCTATACTAAAAGACAATATTCTTTGTAAAACTGCTTTTGTTCTCACAGATGATATATACCGAAATATCATTCTCGGATCACCATTTATAAATTTAATAACACCATACAAAGTTAAAGATGATTCAATAACTTTCAAAGCTCAAGATAAAAAATTATCTTTTGAATTTATGGAAACTCCAAAAAAGAGAAGTCTAAATTTAATAAAAGCTTGTTCAATACAAGAAAATTCTATTAATTCCTTGATTGCTAGCAAAAAATTCTATTTAGAAAACCTACAAACAGAATTTCTTGTTGAAAAAACAAAAGAGACTTTAAAAAACTCAATTAGAAAAGAAAAAATTTCAAAACTGCATAAATTATTTGAAAAACAATTATGTTCAGATTTACCAACTGCCTTCTGGGATAGAAAACAACACATTGTTGATCTACCCTATGAAAAAAATTTTGATGAAACAGAAATTCCTACAAAGCCTCGACCAATTCAGATGAACTCTGATTTAAAGAGTCATTGTAAGAGAGAAATTTCAGAACTTTTAAAAAAAAATTTATTTCAAAGTTAAGATCTCAATGGTCTTGTTCTGCTTTCTAAATAAACAAAAATTCTGAAATAGAAAGAGGAACTTCAAGACTTGTAATAAATTACAAACCGTTAAATTCAGCATTAAAATGGATTAGATATCCAATTCCTAATAAAAAAGACCTCCTTCAAAAACTTCATTCTGCACATATATTTTCAAAATTCGATTTAAAATAAGGATTTTGGCAAATCCAAATATCTGAAAATGATCGATATAAAACAACATTTACTGTTCCTTTTGGGCAATACCAATGGAACGTGATGCCCTTCGGTTTAAAGAATGCACCTTCAAAATTTCAAAGAATTATGAATGACATATTCTCAGAATACTCAAAATTTTGTATAATATATATTGATGACATACTAATCTTTTCAAACTCTCTTGATGAACACTTTAAACATCTAAAAGCATTTTACTATGTTGCACGAAAAAATGGACTTGTTATTTCCAAAACAAAAATGCCTTTATTCCAAACCAAAATAAGATTTCTTGGTCATTACATATCCAAATGAATGATAAAACCAATAGAAAGATCATTAGAGTTTGCAAATAAATTTTCTAACAAACTCTTAGACAAAACCCAATTACAAAGGTTCCTAGGAAGTCTAAATTATGTTCTAGATTTTTGTCCAAATATTAACAGAATAGGTAGACTACTACATGATCGTTTAAAGAAAAACCCAGCCCCTTGGACTGAAGAGCATACCGCTCTTGTCCAACAAATTAAAAAACAAGTCTTAGAAATTTCATGTCTGCATATTGCGGACCCAAACCTAGAAAAAATTGTGAAAAAAGATGCCTCTGATATAGGATACGAGGGTATTCTGAAACAAAAAGAAACAACCGGTCGTAAAAATATAATACAATTTACTTATGCTCATTGGAATGAGACCCAAAAAAATTATTCAACTATTTAAAAAGAAATATTAAGTATAGTTTTATGTATACAAAAATTTCAAAGCGATCTTTTAAATCAAAAGTTTTTACTAAGAATTGATTGTAAAAGCGGCAAAGATGTTTTACCAAAAGATGTTAAAAATCTTGCTTCAAAACAAATTTTTGCCCGATGGCAGGCATTACTAAGTATTTTCGATTTTGATATAGAATTTATTAAAGGAGAAAAAACAAATTTTATTCCAGGACTCGAGAATTTCTCCAAAACAGGTACGATGCCTCCAAAGATTATTGATAAAGGCAAGGGCTTTACAACAAGCTTTTAAAAATAGTTTTTCAAAACAAGAGAAAGGTAATTCTTTAAAAATATCCTCTTCTCTTGAGATTTCAAAAATTCCTGAAGCCTCTTTAAAAATGATTTCAAAACCAAATCAGGCTTCAAATCAAATTTCAAAACCTTTAAACAATTCACAAAATGTTTAAAAGGAATTTTCACAAAATCTTTCTTCAGAATATTTTGAAAAATCAAAATGTCATTACAGTTGAAAAAGATTTTTTTGTTGAAAATAATCCATTTTTAACCATTGAAATTTTTTTTGGGAAAAATCAGTTTTACAAACCGTTTGATACAGATAAAACTGTATTATTTTATCAAACAATTCTAGAAATTACAAGATCTGTTACTTTCAAACACAATTTCTTGGATGAAAGTCACACTGCTCCTACTTATTCTACTTTCAAAATTCATAATATCATTTCCCTAGGAAACTGGGATTATGATCTTAATGATAATATCAGATTTCGAGAAAGCTTTTCAAATCTCCCTTGTTTCGAAACCCCTTTCAATTATTGGGATTATTGCCAAGCTTGATATAATTCCTTCTTAATCCAATCCCACAAACACAAACACACTTGGTTGATCTTTTTTTATACCACATGTAACCTATCTAAAGCACCATTTTGGTTAAATCAATGGTGGAACAACTTCGGTTTTGTCATAAACATTTTCAAACCTCAGATAAATAAATCTTTCCAAATCTTCAAAACCACTTTCATCCCGTCTAATGACAAAAAAAAATTCCCCGCTTTGACCCTTTTTCATTCCAAATTTCATTTGCCTTGGGTTTTTTCCTCGACTTTTGAATATTCAAATGATGCAATATCAATCATCATGCGAAAATTTAAAGTCAAATGGTGGGTCAAATACAAAATCCCTTCAAACCTATTTTCTTCCAACATTCCTGAATGGATTCGAACTCAAAATTTCAAATCTCTTAACCCACCACCTTCGCAAACACTTATTCAATCACCATAAACATCCCTCTTCCTAGCCCAAAAATCAAAAATATTGTCCATGTTGGCAGCCGCAAAATCAGAGAAAGAAATGAAGTCAATATCAATGCGATTCCTACCAACAATATCGACTCAGAACTCACAAGCGTCAGGAGGTGAGCCTAAGATAGATGAAGACGACATTTTCGGTAATAGCGGTATGTAAAAAAAAAAAACGTGAACTAATCAGAAAATCTCCAGAGACTACGACAATAAGAGAAAATGAAGAAAAAATGGCAGGAGATTAATTGTTACATATGACTTTCAAATAATCAGAAAAGACTCCAAATATCGGATAAAGATGACATTAAGACAAAGAAAATCAACGCTGCAAATTCTTGGATCAACTACAATTCTATTCATGACACGACATCCACTACAAAAAAAAAAAAAATCAAGTCCGTAAAATCCGCAAACAAAACAGTTATTGTCGGCCACTGATTCAAATCGATACAAAACCGCAAAAGTGACCAAACAAAAACATCAAATCCGACTTCAAAATTTTCAATTTCTTTTAAAATTTTATTTTTAATAATGCACTTGTGAACTTCTATATAAAAAAGTGTCGTGCATCTCTATTAGGACACCTTCTCACATACTTTCTTATTCATCTCTCTAAAAACCTCTTACCACATACCTTTCCTTCCATCTCGAGTCAAATAATCTGCTTCCCTTTTAATTTGTAAGTTTTATATATTTGCTTTGTATTTTGTATTTTGAATTTCTTGAATAAATTTCAAAGTTTTATGTTTAAATTATATGCGTAAGTGACTGGTTCTACCGCCATATATATTCTGTTATATGCTTAAATTTTATGTTTTAGTTCTGTTTATTATATTTTAAATATTGTTTAAATTATAAATCTTCAAAACGATCCCCTTATGGTATCAGAGCCAGGATGAGATATATTGTGAAAAAACTTAAATAAGAAATAGCATATGAAAATGATACACTAGAAAATCTCATCGACTTATAAACTATTATAGATCTCAAAAATGAAGATATAAACTTTTTAGACAATGTTATCAGAAGACATCTAGAAAACTTAGAATATTTAGAGAAAGTTTTAAAACAAATAACAACTTGTTGAAAAAGTTTATTAGACGTAACTAGCAAATTTCTTTAAACAAATTTGTTTCAAATTCTACTTGAGTTCTAAAGTTTAGTCCTCCTGAGTGTTTTGCCAGTCTTGTTGTGTCCAGGTAGTAAGTCCCGTAAGTGTAGGGCAATAAATCGTAGAGTTAAGTCTGGATTTTAAGGAGTCCTAATCTTTTAAACCATAAGAATTTTAAGATAAGTTTGTATTTTAGAAAGACGCTAAATAGGTTTGAGTCAACTTCTTCTTCAAGGTCTGTGTATAAATCTTCAAAACGATCCCCTTAAAATCTGATATTATCATTAAGATCATAATCCCAGACTCCTGGGGATTATGGTATATAATTTTGTATATAAATTACATATTTATATATGTAATTTTGATTAGTACCAAAATTACATATATAAATAATAATAATTATACAATATATATATGTAATTATTTCTCTATATATATATATATCTGTATACGTATATTAGAGCAGAGCGGATATCTGTTTCTTAAGATTTTTCGTATTTGTGATTTGTTTCGATTTTGGTGAGTTAAGGATATCCAGATTTTTCGAATCGAATCTAACGGATATTTCATCCAATCTTAATCAGAGCCATATGTGTAACTTTTTCAGGTGTTTAATGTAAATCGACTAAATATTTTTATTTCCTGTTTCGCTAATAAAGATTGAGTGAGATCTATTCTCTTGATTTTTTTTTCTTATAAATCCAACTAAATACATTTTAATGGGTTGAGAGGGATAAATACTCTAATACTAGATGAAAGGGATAAAATGTAAAAAGATTCTTATGCTATTCTGAAGCTGAATAAATTTGGCCCTTTCTTAAAAAAAAGGACTTGCAAGATGCTGTAGAATTGTAATTTCGCTTATTTAGTTTTTTTTTCTAACAAGACATATTTAACAACAAAAATGTACTTACTGTTTCTTTTCCTGACGAATTTTTCGTTGTTCTGTTCCATCTTAGTTTGTCAATTACGTTGGTCTAGCGTTCTCTGTTTACTGTCTTTATTATTGTTAATTTCTTGTTTCATAGATTTTGGTCTTTTTATGTTTTTATGTATCTCTGTAAAATTCTGTCAAAAAATTAAAAGGTCGTTTACTTAAATAGCACACAAACAGGATATAATGACCCAGATAGTACATATCTTTTTTTAATTACTGTAATGTTTTCCATTTCTCAGAATACCCAGAATGCCCTTATAATCATTTGCTAACAAAAACGTAATAACAAAAATGCCATTACTTTTTATTTCCACATCAGTGAAAAATCCTACGTGGCATCATAATTGCCTACGTGTATTATGAAACTCGACCGCAGAATTTTTTCGCTGTAGTTACGGCTAAGTTATAAGAAAAATGGCCGACTTATGTTAACGATGAATTAAATCAAAGTTATCGACTTTAATCGACGATTTATGAAATATCGGCCGATTTAACGCATGCTACATGACGACTTTTTACTCGAATCGATTTATGAAAACTTTGGCTTTATTGATGACGTGTCGACTTAGATTTCATCGATTTATCGAAACCCAAATTGATTTACGTGGTTGATTTATCAGGTAAAACTCACTTACGCGAGCTTATGGTGGTCGACTTTCATAAGTCGCTTGAATGAGGCCGATTAACGATAAATCTGATTAGTATAATGATTAAGTAATTAACTAGATTACCGTAGTATTCTTTGATGGTTTATAATATAGCAAATGACTTAAGTTTAATTGTTTGATGGCCGATTTCATAAACTTTTATAATTACTTAAATAGTTTTCCGTTACTAAGTTATCAATTGCTTAGGGCGATTTCCTATGGCTGATTTCCTATGGCTGATTTATGAGCTGGCGTGGTTCCATGTCAAGAAAAACGAAAATCTCATCCTGAATGGATCGCATATCAGTTAAGCGCCGACAAAATCAGTCCGTCTTCAACCTTGTTCATCTTCTTCGCCATCGCTATTCATCTCTTTCTTTCCTCCCATTCACAAGATCCGAACACCTTCGATGAATGGATCCCGAATTGCTTTCCGCAATCGGTTAAAAAGATCGATAGCGTACATGTAATCGCAAAGAGCATGTGAACATTTGATATCAATGTGTGACCCTTATCGTCGAGGGATCATGTAGCTGGGAATGATTCCAAGTCTTTTTTTCTTTAATGCTTCCCACGCATCAATCCCTATTGCTTCTCTGACGCGTGCGAAATTGCCCATCTGACAATTATGATTTAAGCTTCTGGACATCAGAGGAGAGTTTCCATCTTCGTAAAGTCGACGGTATTTCTTTCGATCCTTCCATCTAATCATAAATCAGCCACAAAGGATATTAACTCACCATTAATAATCATAACTCACCATCATATACTAAACTCACCATAAAGTCACCATCAAAAACTCAAAACCAATAAGTCCCATCGAAAATTCATAACTCATTAAAAAGATAGATAACTCACCATAATAAGCTAGATAATTAATGATTAATAACTCACATAATAAGCTAGATAACCTCAGCATTAATAAGTCACCATAATAAGTTTGACACCAAATGTAATTAATAACTCAGCCTCATAACTCACCATCAAAACTCATAACTCAGTAACATATTAATAAGTCAGCCATAATAAGCTAGATAACTCACCAAACATATTAATAACTAAGCCATAATAAGCTGATAACTCATGCAGATTAATAACTCATAACTCACCATCAAAACTCATAACTCACCATCATTAACTCATAACTCACCATCATTAACTCATGTCATATCAAAACTCATAACTCACCATCAAACTTCGCGACAAAAATCTACCCTATTTGCTTCGAATACTATGAAAATCATCACAAAGCCTGAAAATTAAGAAATTACCGTAGAAACGGAGAACTTACCGAAAGAGTAAATATCTTCGAAATTTAACCCTCGAAGTCTTCACGGAAGCAAGACGGCTAAGACAAGACGGTTTAGCTACCAAAGCTGAAAGACAAAGACTAAGCGAAAACACATGAAGACGCGAAAACGACGGCGAACACGACGAGGCGGTTTAAGGCTAAGACGTTTAAATGAGAGATTTTGCTGTAGGTTTTTTTTACTGTATCACCCATACGGTAAAACAAAACCAACATTTTCCTTTCCTTAAAATATAACAATCTTTTTTTTAATAAAAAGAGAAAAAAAAAGAAAACCGTTAATTGTAATTAAAAAAATGAAAAAAGATTTCGCTAATTTTAGATTTCATCTACAAGAATTGACATTTCATTTAAGTTAAATATTATACTAAGTAATATCAAAAGATGATGTTATTCTACCATATCACGAAATGTTATTTAAGTTTTTGTCTCAAAATTAAAAATGGTATAAAACTTGACATTCGTAAAAAAAAAAAAACAATCGGTTGGATTCTAAGTTGACTTGTACATCTCCTTTTACGTCGGAGATACTGAAGAAGACAACCAATCACTCCATCTCCTTTCAACATATCGGACGTGCTGCTAATAAAGCAGCAGACTTTTTGGTCAAGGTTTCTAGTCTGAACCCGGTTTATGTGGCAAATATTGATTTCGTGGCTCCTTCAAGACTATGTGTAATAATTGATTCGGATCTTTCCTCTGGTTAATTAGAGTGTGGTTTTGTGGAAAAAAAAAAAAAAAGCTGACTTGTACATCAGAATATACAAATTTTATTGGTGGAATACAACATATATCTTCTTTTTAATTCTAGGAAATATTGATTTTCTTATTAAATATTTCGGTGACAAATGCGTCTCTTAGTAAGATTAAAATATACTAGTATTAACTATCAAATAAAAAGAAAATATAATAAAAGCATAAAGAAACTACAAAGTGAAACTAATTTGAACAAAAAAGTAGAATAACTTTTGGGCTTCATTTTCACCAGATGATAAATAAATAAAAAGGGCTTTTTAACTTTTAACTACTTTTCTTCAGGCCTTTTCTATAGAATTTTTCTATAAAAATTAAATTTCAGAGTTTTTAAGTAAAGTGAAACCACTCGTTAAATTATTAACGGAAAACCGCCATTTTTCACTCCTACGTGCAAAAGACTCGACACACTCTCAAAACGCCGTCGTGTTACACATAATCCGATTCTCACTCTCAAGAGAAAAAAAAGAAATCTTTGAGTCTCTTCGTCGATAATGTTAAGCTAAGAGAGAGCTTCACCGATTCAAAATCGTTAGCCGATGGGATGCGTTTTATGCAAGGAATCCACCAGAGACAAACAGAAAAATAATCCCGATGAAGCTCCTCCGGGAGACCTCCGTAAGACGGAGGATTTGCCTTCCTCTTCTTCAACCACCACCGCCGTTTCTGTACCGGAGGTAGTCGAAATCGGAGAGAAGAAGAAGGATTTAGTTTCGATTCAGATTCAGGCGGCGAGAACATGGCACACTGGCGATTTCTCCGCCGGCTCTTCTCGCCGGCCGTGGATGAGCCTCCGTGCGACGCCGGAAGGATGGCCGCCGTGGCTTATTGCTGCTTGCGGCGATTCGATCAAAGACTTAACACCTCGCCGAGCCACCACATACGAAAAGCTCGAGAAGGTAACAAAATATCACAAATCCAGTTTTTATTTTGGGTTTAAATTAAGTATAATCAAAACACTAAACATTAAATTTAAGAAAAATTAGAAAGGTTTTTTTTTTTGTAATCAAATTTAATTTTGTTTTGATTAGTTTAATTTTTGGTTAATTTAATGATGTAGTGTTTTGATTTTATAGATTGGGCAAGGAACGTATAGCAATGTGTACAAGGCGAAAGATCTATTGACTGGGAAGATTGTAGCTTTGAAGAAAGTTAGGTTTGATAATTTGGAAGCAGAGAGTGTTAAATTTATGGCTAGAGAGATTCTTGTGCTGCGACGGCTTAATCATCCTAATGTTATTAAGCTTGAAGGTTTGGTTACTTCGCGGGTTTCGTGTAGTCTCTACCTTGTTTTTGAGTATATGGAGCATGATCTCTCTGGTCTTGCTGCTACTCAAGGTCTCAAGTTTGATCTTCCTCAGGTGTGTATGTGTTTTTTTTTTTTTTCATTAATCATCCTAATGTTATTGATGCATTACCATAGACACTGGATTGATCAATAGCAGATGGTTAATGACAAGAAAATTTGTGATAAACAGATAAGGAAAAAGTTAACGTGTAATGATAGATATCCTTGTGATTTTAATGTTTTTAGGTTTCTTTTCAAGAATCAATTTTTTTAATGCTTTGTTTTTTTTTTTTCCTTTTCTTTTCTTTAGGGTACTTTTTTGGGGTCACATATGGTAATGTTATCGTCTGATTGGTTTTGTTTCTTGTGTGTTTTTGGTGATGCTAGAATTATTTGTTGGTGGACCCAATTTGCATTATGTTTCTGATTCTGGTGAATTTTCAACGTTCCTTTATGGCTGTCATTCATTGGATTTAGGTTCCTTTATTATCTGTGCATATTTGATATTTTTACTTAATTTGAAGTTGAGTACATTAAAAACAGATTAGTATGAAAAGTACAGTAGCAAAGATACAAACTTGTAGTATATTGAATAAAAAAAAAATTAGGTGTAAAAATAAACTTGATCTTCTCTTCCTGCATATCATAATTTTATCTAAATCATTCTTAATGGAGGTTTCGTTTCTTGGTTCTTCAGGTCAAATGCTTTATGAAGCAGCTACTATCTGGATTGGAGCATTGCCATAGTCGAGGAGTCTTACATCGAGATATCAAAGGTTCTAATCTTCTTATAGATAATGATGGAATACTGAAAATTGCTGATTTCGGGTTGGCTACGTTTTATGACCCGAAGCAAAAGCAAACAATGACTAGTCGTGTTGTCACGCTCTGGTACCGTCCTCCCGAGCTTCTTCTTGGAGCTACTACCTATGGAACTAGTGTTGATATTTGGAGTGCCGGTTGTATTATGGCAGAGTTACTTGCTGGCAAGCCTGTTATGCCAGGAAGAACCGAGGTAAACAAAATCGTGTTTATCTTGTTTTAGTTAGTCTGCTTAAGAATATTTTAGTTTCTATTAGATACAAATGTGTAGGCCCTCTTATTTGAGTTGCATTATAGAGAGCAATGGATACTTCTTGGTGAATTGATTTATCTTTGTGTATGATCTTGGACCACAAATGGAATGTAAGATTGTTTTTTACCGTTTTTCCTACCTAACTTGTTCTTTGTAGGTCGAACAACTTCATAAGATATTCAAGTTATGTGGCTCCCCTTCAGAATCGTACTGGAAGAAGTACAAACTGCCAAACGCAACTCTTTTTAAGCCACAACATCCGTACAAACGTTGTGTGGCTGAAGCCTTTAATGGTTTCCCTCCATCCTCTGTGCATCTAGTCGAGACACTTCTCGCTATAGACCCTGCTGATCGAGGAACTTCTACCTCGGCCTTGAGTAGTGAAGTGAGTAATCCTTGCCCTCCAATCTTTCAATTGTTTGACATATGAAACTTCAAATTTTGAGTTTTTTCATTCTTTTTGGTTTAGAAAAATCGGTTAATTTGTGATCAAATGTTATGCAAGCAAAAGCACTTCCTGATCAAAGTGCTATATTATTTGGTTTGCATGTGCAGTTCTTTACTTCTGAACCGTTACCTTGTGATCCTTCAAGTTTACCAAAGTATCCACCTTCCAAAGAACTGAATGTAAAGCTGAGGGACGAAGAGGCAAGAAGGTACGTAACTTTATATATCTTTTTGTGTTTCTTGATGCTCATGCTATCAATTAGATTGATTTGTAATTGGTCTCTTCTCGTGGCTGCATTCATTGTAATTCTAGGCGAAAGGGTCTTGCTGGAAAAGGTAGTGGTATTGATGGAGCCAGAAGAATAAGGTATCGTGGGGATCGCACTGGGCGAGCTATTCCAGCCCCAGAAGCTAATGCCGAGAGCCAAGCAAACTTAGATGTGAGGAAATCCTCATCTTATCCCATTTACACTCATGGACACGCACATAAACACAGTCTTCATATGAGCATATATATATTATTCCTCTAACGCATTCACTAGTTTTTGTCACACTGCTTGCATCAAGTTATTGAGAATACATGCATATGTATAGTTGAGTTGATATATATATATATATATATATATATATATATATATATATATATATAGACCAGCTATACATATCAACTATCTAGTATGGTAATTTTTCGTTTCAAAGGGAGAATCTCCAGAAGATTCTGTAATGTTTCCCCTTGCTAATGTGTGTTTGCAGAGATGGAGAGCGATATCACAAAAAAATGGAAAGAGCAAGAGTGAGAAGTTTCCGCCTCCTCACCAGGACGGTGCAGTTGGGCACCCATTGGGAGATCAGTCAAAGAAAAGCTCAGTATTTGGTGCAAAGCCTGAGACTTCTTTGGGGTTATCGAGATCATTCAAGTACGGGGAAGGGACATCAATGAGAAAGATTTCAAACAAAGATGGGGCTCGTGGGGCTTCTTCTAGAAAGTACATATGGGGACTTAAACCTCCTCCAGCGCTCGGGCTATCGATGGACTTACTTTTCAGGAGCAGGTCAGAAGTTTTTGGGATCCGGAGATAGGATAGATGATGTGAAATGAGTTGGAGTTATATTAGTGCATCAAAATAAGAGATTGCTTCCGTTTCGATTCAGAGGAGAGAGATTGTTTGAAGGAGTTCAAATTCTTTGTAGCAGAATAGAGAGTGCACAAATGGAAAATATGGTTTTGACTCTGATGTAAAAACATAAGGTAGTTTTAGAATCCAACTTTTAAATTGTATAGTTGTTGAAATGGGTTTTGAGGCTCACTGTACCTATTGTTTGTTTAAATTTGTCTTCTTGCTGTGACAACACAAGCAGAGCAAAATCTCTGGATGTGAAACAGAGCAAAAAAATCCATTTTAGACTCGTCTAAAAACCAGACTAACATGACATAGATGAAAACTTTTCCGTAGTCGAAGTAAGAACAAATGACGAGGTGATGTAGAGGCTGGTATGTCCTGACAAAACCCAGGGGGCGGTTGAAGAAACAAACCCCTTCACCAGGCACTCGCAGGTATGAGGCCACAAACCTGAAGCCTATCCGGAACGGATTCTATTCACCTTTACAACCTATTCGCTTGTCCATTGATTTTGGGCCAATCTCAACATGCTCGAGTTTCACGAGATGCAATGCAGCCATGCAGGTATAGGCCTTGTGGATTGAACAAAATGGAACCTAAACCAACAACGTAGGGATCAAACATATATGGTTTTGCTTTTGTCAACCTCGCTAAATATGTACGCTTTCTTTGAATTTCCTAATACTTTACTGAGAATCTTCTCCTACATCAACAATTTTTTTACACGCGAAAGAAGCTTTCCTTTTTTGTCCGTATGGGTTGCATCAACGGCGTTTAAATAGAGTAAAGATTAGTTAATTAGATAGTTGGAACTTCGCATCGTGGGCAAGTAAATTACAATCATATCACCAAATCATAGTATGCTTAACTTCATTCGATTTTAATTACGTCCTACACTTCTTAAACAACAATAACAGACTAAAATAAAAACATGAATTAGGCACACCTCATTCATTATTTGATGGAAAAACAGGTGTTGTGAACTCCTTTACTAGCGTTCTCGATCAATTTCTCAATTACCCCCAAAGATTAGAATTATCAATTTGGGAAGGACAAAAAGAAAAACGAAAACCGCAGCGAAGAATCATAGCAAAAGATGAAAAAAAAAAATCACGAGGAATGGTGGTTTTTATAACAAAAGAGAGATCCATTTTCTCCTTTTTTCTTATTTTCCTTTCCCTTTAAAGATCAAAGAAGAAATGTGTTGATGTTGATGATTTTATTTGGATCTGTAACAAGCTCTCTTCGCTGCTCGAACGATATCCTCTACCTGCATCATTTAATCTCAAATTTATTAATAAAACGAGAGAGGGATAATCTGAACAAGTTTTTATGCAAACAAGGGACAAAACAAACCTGAGGAAGAGCCAATCTCTCCAGGTTAGCTGCATAAGGCATTGGAACATCAGCTCCTGCTATCCTCTCGACCGGTGCATCCAAGTATGAAAAGCTCTCTTCTACAACCGACGCACTGATCCATAACAGAAAATATAACCGGTATTTTAAAAAATGTCATACATAATCCAACTAAAAAACAAGATCTCTATTGAGTTAAGGAAATGAAGTTAACCAGATTTCTGCACAGACTCCATGTTGAGGGAAACCTTCTTCAACTGTTACCAATCTACTTGTCTTTCTCACTGAAGCATTAATGGTGGCTCTGTCAAGCGGACGGATTGACCGAAGATTTATTACCTAACCATAGATTAAAAAAAATTACAGTTTAGAGTTCCCATATCAGTTTTAAGCAGAATCACAAGACATAAATCTGAAATCTTCATACCTCAGCACTGATTCCCTCTTCTGCGAGCTTCTCAGCAGCCTAGAATCAGGTACATTTAATAATAATTCAGAGACGGAACAAAGAGAAGCACCAATTTGTAAAAACGACGAATGTGAGGCAAAAATCATCCCAATGAAGATTTGAGCTATAGCCATGAAACTAGCAAAGTTCTCAATTTTAGTTACTAAAAGGTGCTCGAGAAAGTGGGGAAATAGCAAACCTTGAGGGCAAAACCGACCATCTTCGAGAAAGTTACTATTGTTACATCCTTTCCTTCTCGTTCAATCTGTTAAAGGCCAAGACAACATTAAAGTATCCAACTGCTAGATAGAAGAGAAATGAAAGAGAAACACAACAAAAATGGTGACAGTACCTTGGCTTTGCCTATGGGAAGACAGAAACTTGAATCAAGTGCTTCTTCTGAAATAGGGAATGATTCACCATATCTGCATGATGGATTTAATTTAAGTGGGTATTGATATGTGACTGTAGGCTCTAATTACATGCCAGAATTCAAATTAGGCATACTACTTACAGTAACTCGTTTTCAAGGAAGACAACAGGGTCAGGGTCTCTAATGGCAGCTTTAAGAAGACCACGAGCATCTTCAGATGAATAAGGAGCAAGGACTTTCAAACCAGGAACTGAGGCGTACCATGCTGCATAGCACTGCAAAATGTAGAACAGAATATCCCCATTTAACATCCAGAAATACAGATACAAGATCCTGGCAGTCATCAACGCGGATAATTCCTAAATCCTTTTATTGATCATATCAGTCATATAGTGAAATATTTTATGCCCTTCTCTGAGACACACAGTCATAGTTTCATATGTGTGTTGCCACACTTAAGAGAAACAGATGCATGCCACTGTGCTAAAAACCTTGATCTAAATCAATCAGTCGAATGCCTCAATTATGCAAGGGAATATGACCAATCTTAAAGCAAAAGCCCAGTTCCTTCATCCTATTTGAATATCATTATCAGTTTCACAGTAGCTGAAGGTATTTTTCTGAAAGAACGCAAGGAACAAATTTTTCATTTTCTTTTGGGTGAAGAAAAGGTTTTTGTACAGAGTTTGTGTTAGCGTTTACCTGAGAATGTTGAGCCCCAACACCAGCAGCAGCACCATTGGGCCCTCTAAAGACGATGGGTACATTTATCTGTCCAGCAGACATGTAATTTGACTTTGCAGCGGAATTGATGATATGATCAATTGCCTGAAAGAAGTCCAACAGATATTTAGTATACACATTAAAAAAAAAATAGAACTTATGTGCACTTTAATGTCAATGGTAATAAGATCCTAAAGAAAATAAAGTCTACGATGCCTGGAAACATATTGCAACACAGTGCACGATCGCGTAACGCAACAGTGATGCATAATCAAGTCAAAGAAAGAGGCAAAATGTAGTATTCAAAGAATAGAACAAAAACCAACGCTAACCTGCATAGAGAAGTTAAACGTCATAAATTCTACAACTGGCTTTAACCCAGCATAGGCAGCACCAACTCCAATTCCAGTAAATCCAGCCTAAAACATGATTAAGAGAAGACTGTCAGAAATCTTCTCAACCTAGAAACATAGACAAAAGGATCGCGACTGCACTACAAGAAAATAGTATCAGAATTCCAAACCTCGGTAATAGGGGTATCGTAAACTCTCTCAGGACCATATTTCTCCAAAAGGCCTTTAGTGATCTATGAGTACATGATAGACATCCAGTATCAAATCAGTGTCAAAACAAGGAGACATTTAACTGCATTAATCTATTTCCGTCAGGTCAAAATAATTCTAACCTTGTAGGCACCCTGATATTGGCCAACCTACAAAAAGAAGATATAAGATGAATTATAGATATCTGACTGGAAATGCCATCTGAATATATTAAACATGTCAGCTGCGACTAACCTCTTCACCCATGACAAATACTTTAGGATCTGCAGACATTTCCTCATCAATTGCAGAATTTAAAGCATCTCGGACAGTCATCTAAACAATTTTTTTAATGGAAAAATGTAAGCAATATTCCAATATTTGAGAAATTCCATACACAAGGAAAAGACTGAAGGCCGCCAGATTTATCAGCTTGTTTTATTAGTCAGCTCTTCTATGAAAAATTTGAGGGGTCTCAAGAAAATCTAACTTAAGCTACCTTTGTTGAAATTCGGAAATGTTACTACATTACTTATAACAAGTACGCGAGTCCTCAAAAACAGCCATTTTCAATAACAGAACAGAGCCCAGGAGAGAAAGCCAAGAGGCCTTGACATATGTTCAATGATCATCACTCCTTGCGTTTCTTGGATGCTCACAGGTAACGAAGCCAAAAACATCCATTTTGCCTCGTCTATACAACGACTATTGCTCATTAAACCCGATATTTTCGGTGAACACACAGAAAAGGTAAGCGACATAGTCCGCAGAAAACAAAATTAAGCCATCATCCAAAGGAGAAGTAAAGAGGAGATCCTCAGGTAGCTTGGCAGAAATTGGCAGCTCTAATCATCCTAAATTGACCAGAATTAAACTTCCCTAGCTCATAAACAATTGACAACATAACAAAAACTGCACAATAACACGCATAAAGCATCCCAAATGTTGATAAAAGACATTTACCTCTTTGGCACCAGCTGCATAGCTCCTAGCAGAAACCAATGCGGATCGCGTCCTTCTAAGAGTCTGATCAAAATCCAAATTTCGGAAATCAGACAATTACCAAAGAAAAATTAACAAAAATCCGATCCCAACGACTGCAACAAGAAAAAAAAAAAATCTCAAATCTTATCCGCGTAGAACAGATAAAAAAAAAGCAAAAAGAGTACCCAAGCAGCCAAGCCTCCATCGATGGCTCTTTGCCTCAAAATTCCCAACATTCTCCCTAACTGAAAAATAATCAGATACGAATGATCAAAAGCCCGTAGATCTAACAATCACCGGAAACTGAATAGATGAATCATCATCCCGGAGAACAAAATCGGAGAAAGCGAAAAAGACGAAGATCGATACCGGAGATAGAAATGATTACCTGAGATTGTACGATCTAACCACGCCGGCGAAAAGACGAGAGACGGCGGATTAAGAAGAGAGAAGAGACGACTCAAAGCGTGAGCGAAAGGGCACTGTTTTTTTTTTTTTTTTGTAAACACAGCAAAATGATTTCAATTAGATGAATATCTTAGAGTAGGTCTTCTTCATCATCTAATTAACAGGAACCGTCCGATTAACAAGTGTGTTTGGTCATCATAATCAATGGTTGACATTTCATAACATACTTTCTTTCTTTTTTTCCCATCATTATTATTCCATTGTTGTTGAAGTTTTAATGTTTTATAAAGGAGATGTGACTCAATTTACGTCATATTTTAAGTCAGAGATTCGCACTTTTTAACGAACCGAATCCATAAAAGATGCAACCCGAATCATATAATTCTATACGGTTCAACTTTTCTTCAATGCAAACGGTTTGGTTCTGTTTAAATCTAACCAATACCATTATGTTTTTTTTTTTTAATTATTAATTATAAGATAATGCTTATCTTAATAAATGTGGTACAAATGTCACGAAATGGAATAATAATGATGGGAAAGAAAAAAAAAAGTATGTTAAAATGATGGGAAAAAAAATTAAGTTACGAAATCAAAGTAATAATTGATACCATCCGTCTTTTATTAAAAGGTGGCTCTTCTCCATTCATGGCCGTGGAAGTGTGGATAGCCCTGTTATCTTTTATGTCAAGAAATGAATTTTTCTGCCTTGCGATTTTTATTCTTGCGCTTGCTTCTTTGTGTCTCCACCAAGACATCATTTATATTTGTGTCTTATGTAATTCTTTTTAGACCAGGAATTCCTTTATGTTTGTGTAATATATCTATAAATATATTTATGTATGAACACAAAGCTTATTTGCTTGAGAAAGTAAATGTAAGTTTTTTTTTTGTTTATATATGTTCATTATTAAATTTAACTATTATCAATTTGCATTATGTGAAGTAATATAGACTTAGCTCGCAAAGGGCATAATCAATTTGATGTTATATGACATTGTCAAGTGAATTTGGTGTCTAATTTCAGTTTAAAAAAAAAAAAAAAATCTCAAGTGCTAATTAGTTTAAAACTCATGACAAAACAAAACAAGCAAAAAACTGAACTCATAGTCTCTCTCTGCTTCATGGTTGAACTGCAGAATCGGCATTGTTAGTTTCCTTCTGTTTTCTTTCAGCTTGAAGGGATCTGCAAAGCGATTCAAGCTTATCTTTCTGTTTCTTTGTCTTCTCCAACAGTTTCTTCAATCTTTCACGCTGTTCATTGTCAACCAAAAGAGTGATTTTACTGGTTTCATAACCAAAATCTACAAACACTTAAAGATGGTGAAAAACAGACGGTTTCGATTTACCTCTTCAACTAGTTCTATGAGAGTGATATCCGACTTCTCAGTTTTGCTCTTCAAGAATGCGTTTTCTTTCCTAAGTTCTTTGATTGCTTTTGACATCTACTCAAAACACCAATAGAGACAGGATCAAGTTAATAAGATCACAGAAATAAAATGTCTGGTCTTTCAAAGAACAACGAAGGGACGAAAATGTTGTTACCTTGTCAATTTCTTGTTTGAATGTTTCAAACACCTCGTTGCTCTTCACCAACGCGTCCTGGATAACCAACAGTCTTTCACTTTACATTCTTTTCATATAATATCAACAAAAACAGATACTAAAAGAGAATTGCATCACACCCAAATCAAGCAATCTTACTATCAGTGATCATATTGAATCGAGAAGACGATAAAGACTTATTTAGGAAATGTAAAAGGGGAAGAGAGCAGACCTGGAACTGCTGGAATTTCTCTCCATCAGCAGTTAGCTGCAACCGCAAATTTTTCTCAGTAGATAAAAGCTGAGAAACTTGGTCTGCATAAACTTTCATCTGAGATTGTTCATGGATGAGTTTCTCCTCGTGCTGTTTAATTTTTAAAGCAGAGATCTGTAGCTCAAGTGTTTTCTGCTTCAACTGTTCATTCGAAAATGAGATGTTGTCAAGTATACATGACAGTTAAGCCAATTATTTTGGCTAAATGATGCTTCATATATAGTTGGAAAAACGAATATGTAATTACTCTTTGCTCATGTTGTTGTTCTGAAAGCGTATATTGATCAGCCAGATGCTTCAACTTTTTCCTCAACCTGGAGATTAAGCAACAAATCCACTGTAATTAGAAAGGACCTTTATAATATGTTACCGAGCTGGTACAAGCAAAGCCGTTTTAAAAGTGATATGCATGTAAGAATATAGTTTGCAGAATGTGAGCGAGCATATTCATACTGATATTTTTAACTTAATCTGCAACAAAACTATACATATATAATAAATATACTAGAATTTTCCTACTCTACAAGTGAAACGTTATGATTGAGTTCTTTCGGCTTACATCTCATTTTCTTTTAGTTGCGTGAGGCTTTCATCCTTTTGCTCGTCCAACTTAATGCTCACATCCTATTAACCAAAGAGGATTAGGAAGGTAGAGAGTATAAGAAAAAATTAATCAAGAAAAATATCCTGATTTCGTTTTTGTAAGTTTCTGACGTTGCAAAAGCCTACAAGCAATTCATCAAACTGATTTCTATCAATCTATTATATAAAGTGACTAAGTGAGTTCGAATCATTTCCAAGGACTAAATAGGTCTGTAAGATTTCGATACTAACATGTGCCAATATTAGTGTAGAGAGTTTCACAAAGAAGAAAAAGAGGTTTCCATGACTCTCCAAAGCATATAGCACAGAAGATTAAAGGAGATAATCTCCTAAGGGAATAGAACAAGGATCAAGAATGATGTGCATTTAGGATTTGTCTACTGAGGAACACAAAACAATGCTATTACACAATATTTGTTCCTCTCCAGAACTGCCAATACCGACGGCAAAATGGCTCAAATTTCTATATTCAGCAAAGATCAAAACCCTTGGAAGAATTCATATCAAATTAAAATGTGTTCAACTACCTTTATTGCATCCTGGAACTTTGTTGATAAATCCGATCTTAAAGTCTGTCCCTCAGTTGACACCCGCTTGCATTCTTCCTGTTATACAAAGGAACATTCAGTTTACATACCAAAAACTTAGTTCCTCAAAACAAGACAATAAATATGGCACACCAAGTAGAGTAAGCGAGAAGAAAGAAAGACCATACCATCAACATTTTGTTTTGACGTTGTAACTCTCTACAAAGTGATTCAAGCTTGTCACGGACAGTAATAGCTACAGTAAAAAAGGAGAAAAAAACAATAATGATGAGTACAGAATATAAAGCATAGAACAATGAAGGTAACACAAAACTGGTTTGGTTTTACGGATTTCCTATTACCAGAATCTCTTTCAGAAAGTACTTGCTGATACTTGAGCATAAATTCCAGAAACTCTTTCTCTGATTTGAACATATTCTTTGAACCCTTACGCTTGGTCTCAACCGCCTCCTGTTTTCAATATCAGCACAAATCAGATACATCATCTTCAACATATATTCTTCTCAAAGCAACAATGAACAGACAAAGCAAGGCCTGCTTGTCATCTAACATCCAGAATCAAGGTTTCAGCATTAATCAAATGGGAATTATACTACTGCTTGTAATCTATCAACATTGTCAAATTGATATCACAAAGATTGAATTAGTTAATCAGTTTTGTGCTAGAATCGAAACACGATCGAAGACCTCATCAAAAATACTAACTTGTTTCTTGGGTTTGAGTGAATCCATACTCTGAGTCGAATCCGTTTCCTTAGACAAGGTTGGATTTTGAGTTGACCCTTCTGATACTAACTCATAAAAAGCAAAAAATCATACGTCCGGTTATAAAAGAAGTAAATTACCATAAAGAAATTAAAGAATCTATTCACATCTTCGCTCACATGTTTGGGAAACAGGAGATGCTTCTTCTTTCTTCTCTAAGCTAAGCTTGCTTGAATCTTGAATTGGTTCATCTACGTCATCATCTTCATTACCATCTGTTTCACACAACGGAACGGGAAAAGTTCTCGGCTTCTCTGCTTTCTCGATCGCAATAGCTTCATGGTTTGTTGTTGTGATACAATTTTCTTCCTGGGTCTTTGGAGAATTGAGAGGTGGCTCTGTAGCGCCGTCGACAAATCCATCGGGTAAAGAATCAACTTCAGGGAGCAAATTCGAGTGGGGTGGCTCCATTTGTGAGTCTGGATCTGAAACCTTCTTACGAATCAGCTGAGATTGAAAAAAACCCAAATCCAACAATTGTGACGGAATTGAGCAAAACCTTAAGGGTTTTAATTTAAGTGTTTGATTTGGGCAACAAGTAGAGAGTATTCGGTTATTTATTTTATTTAAATTTAATGTTATTCTTATATTTTTTAAAAATTTAATGTTATTCGACAATTTCTCCATATCACTTTAAATAATGTCTTAGGAATTTATTTTGTATTAATTAAAATGATGTTTTCAAATTTCTATGAAAATTTTACTTAAAAGACTTTAAATGAATCAAAAACTAATTCACGTGTAAATAATAGTAACTAAAATTTATTCACCCTCGTATTTTTTAAGTATTCAAGATTTTTTTTTTTTTTTTGGTTTGAATGTTAAGATTTCCCAAGCTGAAAAAACTTTATCATTCCATAATTTCCAGAGAATCAACTGGACAGGCAAGAGTGGTTTTGCTCCAATCCAGAATCTGTTGCATCTGGATCTCTTCCTTCAGCAGTAAGTCAAAACAAGAAATGGAAACCCCCTAATCAAGGCTGGCTCAAATGTAACTCGGATGGTTCATGGAGTAAGGACATAGATACCTTAGGCATAGGCTGGATTTTCAGAGACTATAAAGGGCAGGTTGTTCACTTAGGAGCTAAGTGTTTACTGAAGTTAACTTCTCCATTACATGTTGAGGCAGCAAGTCTGGTTTGAGATGTGCAATGTGTGAAGAATCTAGGTTATAAGAAGGTGATTTTTGAGTCGGATTCTTCAAATCTAGTGCAAGCTGTTCATCAACCAAACTTATGGCCTTGTCTTGCCAGCTTCACTTCTGATATTGTTGGTCTGAGTAAGGAGGAAGTCTTTATTTTTTGTTTTGCTCATCATTCTTGTAATAATTGTGCAGATGCGATTACGGGAGTGATCTCCAAAACGCATCTTTATTATGCTTTGTTGCACCTAATTCCTCCTCTTTAGCTTCAAGTCATAGTGAACAAGGACACGAATTGTATTGTTTCTCCGGATTAGGTTTAATGAAGTTTTATTCGCGTTAAAAAAAAGAATGTTAAGATTTCAAAACGTCAAACGAAATATATAGTTTATCTACCCAATACAAAAGTGGAACGAGCTTAACAGACAAAGAGATTATAAAGGCAAAGAAATACAACCAAAATAAACTAGGAGAATGCATATCGATCTGTTGCCGGGAAAGAAAGGAGACGATTCCTTAATGACAATGACTTGAGGTTGAGGCAGAGTGCGTTGCTGGACGATCCAACATATAGCCGATGCTAGTTAAGAGGGTGGAGATGGCAATATCCTTGAAGCTAGATTACTCCATAAAGCAGTAGAAAAAAGACATGAGAAGAACAAGTCTCGAGTGGGTAAGCGTTGAGCACTACCAACCAAGTGATGAAGGAGAAGCGTGGCACATGCTCCTTGAACCATACCGCTTTCGCCCATGGCACCTATGGAGATCTAACCCGAAGCTGTTCCCAAGTCTGCTTGGATGAAAATTGAGAAGATAATGTACCTGCAACATTTCGCTAGAGAAATTGATCACTTCCATGGGACCTTTTCGGAGGAGAAATGGTTGTGAAATTGTTGAGAAAAGACTGAGCTCTCTCTGATCTGGCTGCGGGAAAATTCCAAGACCCATTCTGTGTTGCTTCAATAACTCTAGCATTCTGCCTTACGCGGAGCTATCTGGGTCCATTGTTGTCTCCCACACAGGAAATAAGTGGCCCCAAATAAGTCCACGCATCATACCAGAAATAGGCAAACTGCCCATCACCAACATCACACTTCATAAAGCTTCCCAAAAGATGTTTTAACGACAACATAATTCTGATTGTTCTTGAAAATGGAGTCCGCTGTTTTCCAGAATTCTTTCTTTTTAAAAACATTCTCCATCAACCAAGCAAACCACGAAGATCCTGCATTCGCAAAGAAGTTCCAGGTTTGCTGAAGACGGAACACAACCTCAAAATCCTCCAACAATCGAATACCGAGACCTCCTTCTTCCTTCGGTTTGCAAACATGGCAACTCTAGCCCTTGCAGTAGAAGATATTTTGTTTTTCCAGAGGAAGGATGAGCAAAGAGTGTCAACTTTCTTGTAGAATTGCTTTGGTAGCACATAAACACTACTTCAAAAATTTTATCATTCCATAATTAACTGCAGAAATTAATCTGATTTTCCCAGCAAAAGATAAGAATTTGAAAGTCCAAGATTGAAGTTTGCTGGTAATTCTCTCAATGAATGGCTGGAGAGTAGCATATGATATCTTTGTGGTGTTTAGTAGTATGACCAGATATCTTGTTGGGAAATATCCAATTTCGATACCTAAGTAATCATTAAGGTCCATAGTTTCCTCTTCCAAAAAAACACCAAAGAATATTTCAGACTTAAAGGCATTCATATTTAAACCACTTATGCCTTTGAATCTGTGCATAACATCCGCTATACCAGAGAGAGATTTCCTTGATCCATCAGAGAACACCATCAAGTCATCCGCAAATAGCAAATGAGTAATCCGAGGAGATGAGCAATTTGGGTGCAAAGAGATCATTCCTTGCTCTACGGCTTGCTCCAGATATTTTGACAGAACCTCCATTACTAGATATTTTGACAAAACCTCCATTACTAGAACCTCAATACTCGTCTTGTAAATAACCCGAGATTGGTGTTCTGAATGCTGGGAGGTTATTAGAATCTGATTGAAATCCCCAACCACATGCCAAGGGTGAGTGGCAACAGGAGTAGAAGAGTTCAGCTGCACTAATTCTTTCCATTGAGATTGTCTTTCCTCAACCTGATTGAACTCATACACAAAAGAGACTGTTAAGCTCATATTCTTCTTAGATATGAAAATTCCACAAGTAACAAGCTGAGCAGAAGCATAATTATCCAAGATTTATTTTCAAAATTGTCTCTAAATATTTTAATTATAAATTATATATCCTTCATAATATCACGAATAGTTTTATTATTGTAATCATCTTACATCTTAATAACCTCAATAAATTATATCTTGTTGATGCTTCCGTTGGACACACATAAAAGTGTCACTAAAATTGTAAATTGGACATCCTTCGTTGTGAGTTGGATTAAGGTTACACTTTTAGATGCATACAAAAGATAGATTTTGCAAGGTAGCCATTACGGACAAAAATCTTATATTGTCTTTAACCCGAACAAACAAGATCATAAAAATTCAATTTCAAAAATACTTTTTTTTTTTTGTATAATTTAACAAAAAAAGAAATTAAAATTTTAAGAGCCCGCAGGTCGATAGCAAAACCAGCAATCATAAATTATAACTGATTAGGGTTGATGTTTTTAAAACCATTGTTTAAACTTTGAAAAGGATTTATCTGCCAAAAGACCCAAAACTCACGAAATTTATATCTTAGCCTTGTAAAACAAGTTAGTCTGGTTTTTTTTTTTCACATAAACAAGTTAGTTAACACATATTCGACCCCTATTCGATCTTATACACAGATTTTCTCCACAAGCAAAGTTAATGATAATTTTAATCTTATTGCCGTTCATATAGACAATCATAAACTAAATTCTAGTGAGAATTTTAGAAATGTGTTAACGAAGGAGATAGATCTTACAAATAGAGAGCATTTCTTTATTGCACAAGTTCAATTACTTACACCGTTTAATATATTTTTTTCTTCTATAATTTCAGTTTTCCATGTTGCTCTAATTTTATTTCCATTGGGTAAACTAAATAATATTTTTTGTTGAACAATAAATTTCATATTTAGACAACACTTTTTTTAATTGCACAAGTTAAATTACTTAAATCTTTCCACGTGGAAAAAGTAAAATTCGTCAAACACTAACTTATCCTGATCAAAGAAAGCAAAAGATGAAGAAGAGGTTATACAAATTCTGAAACAAGGTCTCTTGAAACAAATCAAAGGTGTCTAAAAGCGTATCAAAGGTCTAAAAGCGTATCCGTACGTACACCACACCGTTCTTACGTCAACAAATAAGAGCATTCAAAGATGGCAAACATATTATTTTGATCGATCACTGGCTCGATTTCTCTTGCACCAAACGAGAATGAGTGTTCCCCATGCATCCTCCACCAGCATAGCATGGCGCAGCCACATTGGCTAAATACTTCCTCGGCAATCCGATTCCGAACCTCTTTCCTCTTCTTTCCCTTTTGATCTTTTTGACGATGCTTCCGTCCTATTGTACATGTATATAAACATATCATTATTATATAGCCTCATAGATCAAATCAATAATGTGAATTAATGTGATTCACCTCTTTTAGCTCTGTCATGACACTTTCGGTTTCCATCGACTTTCTTGTGTCTTCTCCATCTTTTTCTGCAAATAGTGAATTTATAAATTGTTTCAATACCAATTGTGAACCTTAAGATGCACCGAAAGCCTTAGAACAAATTGCATAGAAAAGAAAAGTAATATGTTTTTAGCAATCATATACATACGTGCATGCATCCGTATATAAATAGTAAATTATTCTTATTCTTGACGTTGGTACGTATACTTGTATATATATATGTGTGTCTCTTTGTATAAGAACGTATGATTTACCTTCATCATCATCATCAGAAGGAACATCAATGCAATAAACCCTAAAGCTTGGAGATCCAGGACCTATCATTCTTTCATCAAAGTTGCTCATACTCCCTTCATCATCATCATGATTCTTGCCATCATCTCCCTCCTTCTTAACATTGATGGTAACATCATGATGATGAATGTCCTCCTCTTGTTTCTTCACAGCATCTTGATAATGATTTTCATCTTCTTTTTTCTTCACAACCACTTCCTCCTTCACCTCTTTAACATCATCTCTCGACGGAATCTTCTCAAAAATAACCTCTTTCTTCTCTTCCACGTGATGATCAGGCGCCGGAGCCACCTTAGCGGACGACTTCAAGCTGTCGTCGTTCTCCTCTGTGTCTTCTCCGTCCTCGGAAGAGCCGTGCCGAAGAAGCTCCTTCTTAGACAGCGTCTGGCTCCCTTTCAAGACGCTTGCATGGCTCCTTTTCTTCATCTCCTCTAACCTTCGCCGTAGAAGCGGACGTATTCCCGCCGGAAGTGGCACAACGCCGCCTTCTCCGGCCCTCGCCGCCGCCACACCTCCAAGCCTCGAGCCACCACAGCCCATATTAATAAAACTAACAAATTGATGGTGTAATCGCCGCCACCAAAAATATCATACGGCGGCGGTTGGGTGGGCGGGAGAAGATGTTAAAAAATAGGCAAAGAGAGGAGAGAAGAGAGCCAATTAATTGGGAGGATGATGAATGAAAGATATAATATTTAGGAATCCGAGAAGAAGAAGGGAGAGAAGGTGAGATTATTAAAGGGTTGAGATTGTGTGATGGGTTGATTGGTTAGTTTCAATTTATTTGCTAAATTTGGTAAATAGTGATTTATTTAGGCAAATACATGAGTTGGTTCTTATCTAAGTGACATCATCATTCTTATTGTCATTTTTGACTTACAGTTTGTCTCTCCTGAATTTTCAGATAACTTTGATGTCTAAATAACTGTATTGTTCATAACATCAATATCTGCAAGATTATTTGTATAGTCATTAAAACCCCCGAAAGGGTAATCTCTGGCTATCGAGTTGACTTGGCTCAACCGCAGATAACTCAATGAATGATATTTTACCATGAAAGTGGTTTTATTTTAAAGCCGTTGTCATGACAACTCATATATATTTCTTCTTGTGTTTTTCGATTCAGTTTTCGATCAAAGCTTTGTGGATTTGTTTACTGACTTGAACGTCAGTGTCCTCGGAAAACATCACATCGGTGTTTCCTGACATCCACATGTTAGATTCCTAGTTGTAAGAGATTTGTACGCTAGTAACTTGACCAACAGGAATATTTTCTCACAGCATAACGTATATACCATTACCAATATGAAAGCATGTAATTAAAATCCCGAGGAGCTGTTTGAATAGAAGCGGAGCTGCTGGGACAATAACGATCTGCTGGCAAGGATGGAGTTATTAATTAGAAGACATGACATCTTAGTTTGAGCGATGTTAGGGCGACTTGTCTTAACCTACACATCTATGTAGGATTCAACTATGCGATGCTCGTTGATCACGCCGAATATACAGAAGAAGGGAGCTTTTCAGTTGCTTTGATAGACTTCGAGTTGACTCCGGTTTGTTAGTAAGGTTTGTGTGAGGGTTAAAGACTTCTTGTTCAACATGAAATTGGTTGGTTGCAAACTAAAAATGTCTTAGTAGTAATTAAATCTAATTAGGTATGCGAAAAATCAAATTGTTAAACTATACCGAAATTATGGTGAGTTAATTCTTAATATCTCTTGTGTGGTAGTTATCTTCGCTTCTACACAATCAATATACGTCACTAAAAGTATATGCAAAATATTACATACATATTGCTCATTAGCCTAAATTAATCAACTACGATCACAACTGTTCTCTCATTTTCATCAAATTAAGTCAATAAGCCCCACGAATTTACCATGTATAGATTTAGAATCCTGGATTTAGAAATCTCGAATTCAAAAAAAATAAAAACACTAATGATGAAGGATAATAATAGATAATTAATATATATAATTGGACAAGAACAAAATAAGACAGGAGAGTGAAAGCAACTTATCTTTCACCACATCTTCAATGACACTCCAAAGGGCTCGGAAGACAATAAGACAAATCAAGCATTCTCGTTTTCATTTAGATGTTCCCTAATATTCTACCAATACAAAGTTAATAACTAAACTCAAATGATTCACCACAAAACCAATACAGATATATAGCCTCAACCTGGGTCTTCACCGGCTTTGAATAACTTCTTCTCCATCAGAGTCGTCCGACTCGTGCTCATCCTCCATTATCTCTTCCTCATTCTCTTCCTTCACCACCACCTTCACCGCCCTCCATTTCCCTACCTCAGTCTTAAACCCCAAAACATTTATATAGTTAGCTCAAAACTATTTACAGAAAAAGATTAAAAGTCCAATGAGTGGCTCACCCGAGGCAGAGGGGACGATGACCACCTTGTAGCTTTAGAGGGAAGAAGTCGGAACTCGTACATGATCCATGGAGTTATTGTTCCTCGAGGTCTTTTTCCAATATAGAAAGAAAATGTCTTTCTCCTTCCTTCTAAATGAATACAGTCACGATCACCAGCCTCCATTACTTCCTCTTCTTCACACTCTTCCCAATAACCCGATAAAGTCTCTCTTCCCTTCCTCTCTCGCTCTTCCTTCTTCACGAAGTAATACATTTCCTTGTTCTTCTCTCCTACAACAAAAGTGTACGTACGACATCCATTAGACCACATTGTTCAATACATTTTATTGTGATATGGTAAAGACTAGTAATTAGAGAAAAGAGTTTGTAGCAAACCTAGCAAGTCCCAAGGATCAACATTACAAGAACGGAGCTCAGGGAGATCGAAATCCATCGGACGGTGGAGGACCTTCTTGGCGAGATACTCGAACACAAGATCTTCATCATCGGGATCGAACCGAAACCCAGGAGGGAGTCTCATGCTTCTTCCGTTCATGGCAAATCTCTGCGCAGAAATGTCCATTGCTTCCTTATCAGTATCCTTTGTGTTCGGTTTAGGTTGTTTATATAGTTATATGAGTGTGTCACCTTTAGTTTGGCAAAAGCGGATTCTACTTTTCCTTTAGATACTTTTTACGTGCTACTACATGATACATGATCCATGATAAATAGATAAATTTATTTTTGTTTATTTAAATGCGAGGATCATCCTAATAAAGTGTGGTGCATGTACCCATGCAGTCAACGTTGTTAAGATTTTGAATATAACGAGTACTATTTTTTATTTGGAAGGTAAAGGTAATTAATTCCTTTTTTTTTTTTTTGGCAAAGGTAATTATTTTTTTCAACCAAAACGAAACAATCAAGGTTTTAAGTTCCAAAAGCCTAGATCCATTCATTACGATACCATATAGTACATTTTCAATAACTAAAACGAGCACATTACTAACAATTGACACAGAACTAATTTAAACATTTGAAAAGCTTCTATGAATACTATATATATATATATATATCTTTACACATATTTATCCGAGATTTATAATTTTCTAATATAAGAAAAAGAAAACAAACGTGTTTAGGAACGAATATATATCATGCATGTAAAAATATTCATGCGACCATTTTTTCTTATAGTAGCGCATGCATGTGAAATAATAATGTCGGAATTATATACGTGTTAGAAAAATGAATTACATAAAAGATATATTGGTAAACGAAAAGTTTTAGACGTTCAACGTAAAAGTATATCAAAATCCATTTTTGGGATAAATTTAGACTGGAAAAAGAAAACGTATATCATCGTGGAATCATAATTTTCTTTGTCTTTATTTTATAATTTCGCATGTGAAATAATAATGTCGGGGTACGATACATTTTTAAAACAAGAAATCTAAGTAAATATGCATAAGCAATGATTAAGAAATAAGAAAAATAAAAGAAAGTATATTCAGAAAACAAAAGTGAAATTGAAAGAGAGTCCAAGTCGATCCCAACTTAAAGATTTGAGAGGCTGACTTAACGAGTAAGTTATGAGATGTTGGTCTGACTCAATTTTCTACTCTCATGCACTTCTTTAATTTCAATTATTTTAGATAAATTATTGTATATATGTTTGTCTTTGGACGGGTGGTTTTGCCTTTTATCCTTCTTTTTTTCCTTGGATCAATAAAGCTCCCAAAGCCCACCAAACCAAAGTTCTTCTAATTTTTTGCTTCAACTTTCCAGCGTCAGACTTTGAATTTTACAAATAGCATTTAGGTTTACTCCTTTTTGTATAATGTTTTCTTTTATACTCTAGAAATAAAGTTACATAATTTGTCTTTCAAAAGACTAAGAAAAGAAAATGAAATGAATAAAGATGATTGTTTCATTGTTAAGGAACTGCGATTAGTTTAATTGGCTGGAACTTGGAAAAGAGTATTTCGGCGTCCTTTAATTTTTCTGAACATGAATTCGAATGCCACGCTATATTTGATATCAATTTAACTTGTTAACAACTCGCTCTAATTATATCCTGAGTCCAACTTGTTTGTGACCTATTGATAATAAGATCTGGGGCAAGGCGTTATTTTATTCCCTTCTGAGTTTAAATCCAATTAAAAACAAAATCACATGCATGTTTGGAAGAAGAGGGCTGTGACCGTCTGTGTTGCTGGATGATTGTGCTGTCGTCTGGTTTTTCCAAGCAAATTTGGATGATTGTGTTGTCGTCTAATTCTTGCAAAGCAAATTAAATCATATCTTTTTAGTTTGGTATCGAAAACTAGTTGAAAATTTGACGAGACAAGCTTTTTCTGTTGGACTGGGCCGACTGGCTCACCCTTAAAATTAGCTAGACGAGTTAAGTCGACTGTGGTTGAGATATATTCTAGTTAATGTGCCTTCGGTTTAATGCTGACTTGGATCATTTAAAACTATAAGAAAATAAAAGACTGAAAATTAAATTAAATATCTATAATTCTGTTGTTTTATTTAACGTGTTTAAAATCGACAAAAGAAATAGACAAGCTTAAAAATTAGTCAATTTAGAATCATATGTTTTACTCCTTCCACGCAGCAATTTGGATTTGGTACTTTTCTTCACCTCGAAGATGTTGGCTTTCCATTATCTTTATTTATTTGTTTTCAGTTTTCCTTTTACTTTTAAATTTAAATGATTTGACGACATTGCTTAAGCAACGACATACATCGATGAAAAGTTTCATTTCTTTATAACGTAATGTTGTCAATTGATGGTTGATAACTTGATATTGATATGGTTCTAGTCTCTTCTTCGTGTTAACTTGTTTTTCTTTTTACCATACATACGCTTAGTTAAAACGTAATTCTTTGATTGGTTGTCCGATACTAAAAAAATAGTAATTAAAGAAAAACAACGTCCGTGAATATAGTTCTAATTGAATGGGTTAAACAATGCAGTAATGTATCCTACAACATTCTAAATTTGTCAAGTAAGTTAGAGAAAGTTTTAATTATCCTAGAATATAGTTTTAATTATCTTGAAGCAATATTCTTCGAAATCAAGATCGATTCTTAAGAGTGAATATTTGACATAGCCCAACTAAAGTTTCCATCTCCAAATATAACTTAGAAGTTCTTAAAACTACGTGACATTCGAGATTCTGAAAACATCAAATTCTAACGGGTTAACTAACGTTGTTTGAGCCAATGTCGTTAGTGGCCTTTTTATATATACTTTGACTTAGTTATTTTAGTTTGTCCACAAATTTGTACATCATAATACTACTCCATATGTATCTTGTTCCAATGTGAACATACTGAATAGGCTTTTCCCAAAATAAAATACATTTTCTGGAGTCTATTCTAAACCCAACCCAAAAATGTTTATTTTTTGGGGGTGGGTCAAACAAAACCCAAAAATGTTCATTACTATATTTGATCTGAATATGATCAATATTTAATATTTGGGCTTGGAATGGGCTTTTGACTCAATAAGCGGCGTCTCTTGATGTTTAATCGTATCCTTTGGGGGGTTTTTGAGAGAGTTTTTAGGGTTTCAGTCGCTGAGAGAACTTATATTCTTCTTCATCTTCTTCAAGCAGAGACGCTCTCAACTCAACTGACATGGATTCTAGCATCGCGAACAACCCTGAATTGCTCCAATTCCTCAACGTAAGTCTCCGATTTGTTTTTGATGAATGCTAAATAGTTCTTCCAATTTAAAGTTCTAAAAGTTTATTCACATGGAAACTTGAGCTCTTCTTGTCTCCTAATTTAACTCAATGTTCTGCTTTTAGACAACGAAATTGTTAGTAGAAGCTGTCTTTTAGTCCTGTCTAGACTCATTAGAAACCCGTTTCTTTATGAATCCTCGTTAAGGAGTCAAATAGCGTTGGATGGTTTAAAGATCTGATATTTTTCATGTGTGGTTTAGTTGGTTTGATTAGAATTAAGTTGAATTTGAATGTAGTGATGTGCCAATATGTGTTTACAAGAATTGGTTTTTGTCTGGGTTAATGCCAAGTAACGTTTTTTTTTGTCTTAGGTTTATGTTTGGTGAAATGTAATAATGTGTGTGTGTGTGTGTGGCAGCAAGAGAAAGAAAGAGCAATGGTGAACGAAATGGTGGCAAAGCTCACAAGTGTGTGCTGGGACAAATGCATAACTAGCTCACCGGGAAGTAAGTTCAGCTCAAGCGAGAGTTCTTGCCTCACTCATTGTGCGCAACGCTACATGGATATGAGTATGATCATCATGAAACGCTTTCAGTCGCAGTGAGTCCTATGAAGTTGATTATTATACTTGTTCCAATTTTATTATCCTTTTGTTTTTCTTGGCAACTGTCGAACCCTTTTACTCTAGTGATCTTGGAAGAGTATTCTCGGATATAAGTGTTTTAGGATTTTTTTTATGGTTATGTGACCGGATTCTGATAAAGAACTCTGTTGGGTGATGAAATCTAAGACGGTAATTTGAAAATCTTAGAAAAACAAAATTCCATAACTCAAAAACAGAATTTAATCGCAAACGAGACTATGTAATTGATTAAACACCATGGGCCTTTGTTTTTTTCTTTTTCTTTCTAAATTAAAAACAACAGAACAAAACAGAGATTAAAGTGGATGCTCAATGAATCGGAGGGAACCCAAACACTATCGGTTTTTTCATCTCTTTTCTGTGAAATCTGACTATCTGGTACGGCATTTTCAGTGATAACATTTTACCAAAAGTGAATCACAAGGACTTTAATGAGCTATGCATTACTGTAGCTGAAGTGAAACAAAGGTAGTACAGAGATTCGTATAGCAATTCATGGAAGATTCAAATACATCAAAGTCACTCATCTATATAACAAAATTAGGAATAGAAACAAGAAAGAGAGCAACAGTAGTACTCATAACGGAGGGAACTTTCATTCCTTGTTTTCAAGATGACTGGGAATATGCAACGAGACTTGCATTGTTTGCAAACTGGTCGAGACATTCTGTTGTTGAGAACCACCTTAAAGAGTATTTTGAGGTTGTGGCGGTACATGTGATCTTTGATTCCTGGCTTGAGACCTCGGAAATCGCCGAGCACACAATCCGTATGCAAAGTAAGCTCACAACTTTTAGAGGTGTAAAACCATGTTTTTGGATCTGTTTCTTTTTCACAAATATCACACCAGTATTTACCACTTGCATCTTCTTCACCATAGCATAAAGAGAGTAAGTGTTGGTCGACTCTATGCTTTACCTCATATGGTAATAGAGCGCACTTGTAGTCCATGATGTATCCACAATCATCTTCAACGCATCTGAGCACATGTTGCGCCTCTTTTTTACAAACACTGCAGACTCCTCGTGGTGATGTGTAAAATAAGGGATGAGGATGACTTTTATGGACAAATGGCTCAGTAACTGAAGCACATCGCACATCCAATACGCTGTTTGTAGCATTGTATCTAAAACCATTGGAAAGCAATCCACATGCCGCACATGTAATGAGATAATCCCAATATTCATATTCATGCCGTTCAATGCTTACCATATGCCGTTTCCATAGAGGCAGATTGGCGCAAGTCTCATGGAGGATGAACCTACAAATCGTGCAGCTGTAGAAGGAATGGTGATAGATAGGATAAACGCATGCCTTGCAAATCCTCTCAATAAAGATACCAGACTTGTCAAGTCTTAGGTTATGCTCTTTATGGCTAACATGTAGTATTGTGTTTCCATCGATTACCGTGAATGGTGGAATATCTTCCTCTTCTTCAGGTTCGTCTTTCATTTCTTTGCCGTCCCATACATCCGCTCTAGTAGCGCATTTGGTATGAAACACATAGCTGGGACACCTCTTACAAGAATAACCCCCACAACTCCAATCCATTTTCTTACGGCAAATTCCACATACCGCATTCACCACACCAATAAGAGAAGTGCGAGAAACGCGATGATCATGGCGGTTGATGTTTATGACCCATGGAAATCCAGAGCAATCATTGTGGATAGTGAAATCGCATGGAAGACATACATATGGGCTCCGATCTCCATTTAGGCCGCAAGTGGTACAAATAAAAGAGATGGATTTTGGCATAAGGGTGAGTTGATGCTCATGGATGTTTAGGTCGTCAAGATTTGGTGTTGGTGGTTGAAAAATACATTGAAGATCTAAGCTAAAGTTACAAGTGGAACAATGATAAAAGACTTCAGAATTAGCAAGCTTTTCTACACACAACCGACATTTTCCATCAGTATAAGCAGGTGGTTCACCTTTGAAGAGTTTTAGAGGGTGTAAGGAGTGGGAAAGATGGGTTACCTCTGCCTCATACTTTTCGCAATTTATATGAAATGCCAAATTGCATTCGTGACATTTGTACGGCTTTTCATCACCATCCTTTCCACAAGCAGCACAGATGAAGCAGCTTTCCACCATCTCTAGCTTGAGTTTATGGTCATGGTGCTGAGGAACATCAATGACCTCCGGCGGTGGGTTCTTGGCACAATTGAAATGGAAATGTGAAGAACCAAATCTTCCTTTTTTTGTAGGTTTTAAAACACATTTGTTACATTTATAAAGTAAGGGATCGTAGATCTTCCCTCTACATCCTGCACATCTGATTTTGCCTCTTTCGTAGTTGATTGTATGATAAAGAACGTTGCCACACGTTTGAGAAGGGTGGGCGATATTGTTAGCATTGTTGGCGCATGTCTTGTGGAATAAACCATGCTCACATTTGTCGCACTGGTAGCCATCAGTTACACCTATGAATTTGAGTCCGCAACAATGACACTCCGACTCCATTTTCACCGGCGTTAATGGATGCCGATGGAACGGTATTTTAACCTTCACAGGGTCCATGACGTACGTAATTACGATTACAAAAAGATCTGTAGGAAAAAAGGGAAAGAGAAAAAAAATACTGAATATAATCTTCGAAGCTATTATGCTCTTTTCCTGTAAAATTCTGGGCTTAGATTTCTCTAGTTATAAGTAATGGTATTACCCTTTTAATTGTCAATTATTAGTTGTTAGAATAGTCATATTATTAAAAATAAACTTTAGACATAACAGATACCATTTTATATTCCGCTAAAGTCAACGAGACAAGATTTGGATGGCAACATAAGAATAATTTAATAATAGTTGCTACATTACTGATATCAAAATAATTTAATTAGGAATATTAGAATACTACTACTGTTAGATCAGACAGATAAGTACTAACTAGCCACCATTATTATGTATCGTGCTGAAGATAATGAAGAGTTATTTAAATATTAATAACCCTGTCACTTAAGTTCTATATGACCAAAATCTTTCATAAGACTTGTTCCCTTGGTTAAAGACTTCATATAATATATTGACTTGGCAAATCAGTTTATTTTTCTTGAGTCATTATATATTGGTTTTGTTGGTCAATATATATATATATGGATAACAACATCAGATGTTTATTCGTTTTTATTATGATTTTAGAAAGTTTTATATACGGTTGTTAGTATTTTCATAGTGTTTTCAAGTATTTTTAGTCTTAAAATTCATTTTGGGTTATTTGGACAAAAATGACATGACATAATATTTTGGAGACATGACAGTTTCTATTAAACCAAGGTGTTCGGGTATTCAGATCGGTTCCGGTTCTTTCAGTTTTAGAATTTAAAATCCATAAGATTCATTTGGTTTTGTTGGTAAATATATATATATATAAATATATGTATGGATGACAACATCTTATTTTACTCGTTTTTATTATGATTTTAGAAAGTTTTATATACGGTAGTGTTTTCAAATATTTTTAGTCTCAAGACTCATTTTCGGATTATTTGGACAAAACTGATCTGACATAATATTTTAGAGATATAACAGTATTTGTTAGGTCTGGGCATTCAGATATTCAGATCGGTTCCATTCGGTTCCGATTTTTTTCAATTCTAAAATTTAGGATCCATAGGTACCAAAAAAAATTTGGTTCGGTTCCGGTTCGGATCCGATTCTTTTGGTTATGGAGTTAAGAATTTATTTGAGTATTTTTGGATATTTAGATATTTTTGGGTATTTTGGATATTTTGGATATTTGTTTTGGGTATATTTTGGTATTTTTGGTTATTCGGTCTAAAAATAACTAATATTTTTGGGTATATAATTGTACTTCAGATTTTTTTGAACCCATAATATTTCGGTTCGATACTGTTTTGGTTCCGTTTTTTTTGTTATGAAGTTTAGGATTCGCTCGGATATTTTAGAATTTTGGTTAGGTTTCAGTTCGATTCTTTTTGGTTCGTTACTTTCGGTTCGGTTAATTTACCTAGGAATAGTTTCGGTAGGTCAGAAGTTTGGCATAATATGAAAGATTTCTCACCGTTAGATCTTCATCATTTTTGGACACAAGATAGATGAACAGGTACAGGAAAGCACATAAGAGATCGATTAAACTCCCTCCTGAGTAGTCTTCAGATTATACAGAATTTCAAATTTTATCTTCCTAACCGATTTCCATCACTAGAAATCATGCTACACCTGCAACACACCATTATAGAGCCGCCGTCAACCCCTCAAGGCTGCCTCACGTACCATAAACATCATGATAAATACCTCCCGTCATTAGTTTTATAGTTTTTCGGTTTCTAAATGCTTCAAGGGAGAAAATCTCAATTTATACTTCATTATATAGAAAATTTCTGAACCCTTTTACTTATCCCTTTTCAATCGAATACATGTTTTATTTTATGTTAATGTTTTTGTCTTTCTTTACCATGATTGAGTAGGCCTCTTGTTAAGTTTTAAGGGAATCAATGACTTTCATGTCTTGATATTGATATGATGATCGTTTAGGGATAAAGTTTTTCATCTTTGCTTGTTCACTACAAGAATAAATGCTAAGAGCGACTGCAAATTGCGACGCTTGCTGTAGTAGCAAAAATGTGCTACTATTTTGCGACTAATTTGCTATCTGTACTGTTGATAACACCGTATTTTACACGTTTTTATGCTTTAGAATAAGTTAGTTTTAGGCTTAATAACTAACATTTTGTGTAGTTCTAGTGTGTTTGCAAGTGGTTATGTGTTTTCAGGTACTTGGAGCTAAACATGATTAGTAGGGATGTTTTTGGAGCTTACAGGAAGACTGGTGACATTGTCTAGATCATGTACATTCGGAGAAGGATTTCAGAAAACCGAAGGAAGTCGATATCGACCCCAATATCGACCTATCAGGGTCGATATTGAGTCCGAAAATTCTCCGAAGAACGTCTCAGAAGAAGAATCATCCTGTAGAAGAATAAGAGTGCATATCGACCCCTATATCGACCCATCAGGGTCGATATTGATCCGCAAAATCTGGGGAGTTTCCTATGTGGCAAGATATGATTTGTGCAACCTTGTTATCTCGAGTTTTGAGCTTCCAGAAACGAGATAAGGACTATAAAAAGAATATTCCAAGGATCCCGAAGGCTATATAAACACTTATAATCTCATTTGAGAAAGATATCAAAAAACACACCAAGAAACATACATTGTAGCCACCACTTTTAAACCTAATAAAGAGTTCTTCTTTTTTACTTCTTCTTTTAGAGTAGATCTTTTAGACCATCAGGGTGGTGGTCGATGATGGAATCTACTTTTAGGGTTTATTATATGTTTGTTTGTTCTTAATCGATCTAGCTACCTTTTTATGCATCTCAATGCTAAGTATTCTCTTATGGGAGATGCTTAAGGGTACAACTGAATCCAGTAGGTGTGGTTGTACTATTAGAGATTCTCTGCACCACGAGAGTGGGTAGAGATCTCAGATCTGCATAGTTGGGAGTATTAGCTATGGTCGAGTTTGTTATTTGAGAGAGTAGCTCTATGCTTAGTCTAACGTAGGCCTAGTTAGGTTAAGATCTCAGGAGGAATTCACCACGAGAGTGGGAAGGACTCTAGAAATAGATCTATCATTTACTCTGTGTCTTAGGCATATTTTTACCAATACTGACCATATTGGATCACATGGAGGTGTGACAACCCTTGTGATGTGCCTATCACTCATGAGTGCATTCGATGATGGGATTACTCGAAATGTATATTCATTCGCCACGAGAATGGGTTTGAATATAGAGTGTAGCATACCACGAGAGTGGACTAGCGAGATATAGAAAATTCCTAGAATGACAAACATCAACTTGTTAGGTAGAACATGAATCGTAGATCTAGATTTCCTGAATTATGACTATCACCCATTTTCTGTAAATATTAGTTTAGATTTCGTTTAATGTTTAATTAGTTTATGTTCTTTAACTTAGATGCTTAGCTTAGTTTATCTACTGTTTTCTTAGTTTAGATTTAATTGCTTTATTTACTTTATGCTTTTATTTATGCATGTTAGATTAGGAATCAACCCCCATTTCTCTATTTTGCTTAGATTAGATTTAGGCTTGTATTCTCTGTGTGTTATTCTCAGTTCTTGTGGATCGACCCCATATGTACTACAATTGCATTGACTGTGCACTTGCGGTCACATCGGATTAAACTCTCGAGACTACCCTATGGATAGATTTTGGTGAAACCTGAGAATGAGATAATCGAAAGAAAATCCCTGCATCAACTGTTAAAAAAAATGAAGTCACAAATTAGTCGGAAAGTAGTACGGTAAAATGATCGTCGCAAACTAGAAGCTATTGTGCGATGCTAAAGCGACTTCAATGCAACGTATTTGCATCGCGTATCCGTTAGTCCCTGTTTAGTCGCAAAAATAAAACATAGCGAAGTAGTCGTAAGTTTGCTACTAACTTGCGACGACATTTTTTTTCTTTTAGTAGTCACACATAAGTGGCAGTTTAAAAAAAAAAAAAATTAGAGTCGCATATAAGTCCCAAAATGTTACTTTTAAATCAATTGGAGACGCAGATCAGTCTCAAATTGTTATTTTTAACATGTAGTCGCAAGTAGGTCGCACAAATGTAAAATTAAATAATTTTTTTTATCAATTTATGAATGACTGTTTTGACTTATTAATTTATTTTCTAAGGTTGTATGAGATGTTTATTTTTTTCAATATTTAAAGTTATAATGGTAGTTTAAAGTAATGGCGTGTTATATAGCAATTACCCTTTTAATTGTCAATTATTAGTAGTTAGAATAGGCATATTATTAAAAATAAATTTTAGGCAAGTCCTAAAACCAATGAAGATTATGTATCGTGCTGAAGATAATGAAGATTTACTTTTAATATTAATAACCGTGTCACTTGTGTTCTATATGACCAAAATCTTTCATAAGACTTTTCCCTTGGTTAAAACTTCATATAATATATTGACTTGGCAAATCAGTTTATTTTTCTTGAGTCATTATATACTGGTTTTGTTGGTCAATATTCTTTTATTATTATTTAGAGAGTACACTTATGAAAATAATCTTAACATATGTTAATATTTACTTTCTTATGATATTAGTATTAAGACCATTTGCTAATTTTTTATAAAGGTTATAATTGTAAATTTAATTAGCACCTAAAAACAGAATTAAATCGTGATCTTTCAAGATATCAATATTTCAGAATAAAATCTTTAATGAATTGATTAAGGTTATTTTAAATAAGTTTTTTTTTTTAAAATATCCTTAATAAAACTTACTGTTTACCTTAAATTATATTCTGTTTACATCTTCTTAAACTAAATGAAATAAGTATTTAGTAGTAATATACTAAGGAAGTATTTAAACGGAAGGAAATATTTAGTACTAATATACTAATATCCCGTTTACATCTTCTTAAACTAAAGGAAAAAATATTTAATAATAATATACTAAAGAAAATATTTAAACAGAATGAAGTAATTAATACTAATATACTAATATCTCATTTACATATTCTTTAACTAAAGGAAAGAAGTATTTAAGTACTAATATATTTAATATTAATATACTAAGTACTATTTATTGTGAATTACACATTATAAATAAACTTTTAAATTGTAAACAATTATAAACAATATTATTAATCTTAAAATCAAACAAGAAAAAATCATCAAGGGTAAAAATATGTTAGTATCAAAATCACATAGTTGAAGTTAATATCCTCTTACTAATATTTGGAGAATACATTTATAGAAATCACATTTAATTTGTTGAATAACAAATAATAGCCTAAATTAAAATTATTATTTAAATATTAAAATCATTGCAATACTATAACCAAAACTTTTGAATAAAACTTAAATTTTAAAAAAATCAATCCGCGCTATGATGCGGGATATAGTCTAGTATATATCTATATGGATAACAACTTCGTATTTTTATTCGTTTTTTTCTGATTTTAGAAAGTTATATATAGGGTTGTTAGTATTTTCATGGTGTTTTCAAGTATTTTTAGTTTAAGATTCATTTCGGGTTATTTGGACAAAAATGACATGACATAATATTTTGGAGACATGACATTTTCAATTAGGCCAAGGCGTTCGGTTATTCGGATTGGTTCCATTTGGTTCCATTCGGTTATGGTTCTTTCAGTTTTAGAATTTAGGATCCATAGGTACCGAAAAAAACTTCGTTTCGGTTCCAGTTTGGATCCGATGCTTTTGGTTATAGAGTGAAGAAATCATTCAATTTTTCGGGTACTTTTTGACACACCCCATCCCGAGTACAAAAACAGAAAACGCGGAAAATCATAAAACCCGAGAATTTTTAAAACTTTTCTTAAAACGGTTGAAACCATTCGAGTAAAACCCTTGTTCTTGCGATCCAAGTCAAATACTAACATCTCAATTAAAATAAAACAATTAGGTTTAAAACATGGATCGATCGATCTGACCCGAGATCGATCGATCTCGATACTAAAACAAAGCACTTTAGAAACACGGATCGATCGATCACCTTTACGATCGATCGATCGACCTTCTCGACGATCTATACCGCCACTCGATCGTCAACCCATACGGCGAATTTCGTTTAATGATTGATCGACGCCATCCGATCGATCGACGGTCCCTTAAAAAATTCTACGCCTTAACCGATGTGATCGATCGACGACTTCGATCGATCGATCCCCTTCCCTCGCGACCAAAACATCAACAACGAACAACAAGCCAACAACTTTCATAACCCATAAAACAACAATTCATTCACACCTCTTAACATTATAAAACACAACTTAGGAGTCCCAAAACAACAATCACCAAGGCATGAGAACAACCATCCAATACCAAAAAGAAACTCGACAAGGAACTCCTAATCATCCTCTTCTCCTCGGTCTTTGTTCCACGAGCTCCACAACCTATGACTTCTCTTTACCGCACAAAAGAGCGCGTAAGCATTGATAATGCTTATGAGGCGGTCATCCGTCCCACGGCCATATCACATACAATTCATGAATTCACGCAATTGAAATGTAACCTAAGGAAATAAACCACACATACAGTGAAAGAGCTCAATCACACACACATCACACAATATGGCCAACCACAAGTCACACCCATATTGTTTAATCCCTAAGCACACATCAATCATAAAAATTCAAGAATAGTTAGACACGTTACGCACTCACCTCGGTTACGGTTGCAAAGGATAATACTCTTGAGCTTAAATTCCTCAACCTTGCTTCTCTTTGGTTCTTACTCAACCAACACCAACGTATCACCAATTCCCTAACAAAAACATCACCAATTACACTCTCAAGACAATTCACAAGTTCACATTTGAATTGCTTAATCCATCATTCTCGGATTTCGACTCTCAAGAACAGAGTTTACTAGGTCGACCATAACTCTTGTTCTAGATCATAGTTTAGAAATTCCTCTGGTGAGCTTCAAGTTCATACCCTCAACAAGCGATCTACCAAGTTTCAGCCCAAAAGAGCATGATTTGAGTGTCCAAACCATCACTCAAAGTCAGCCCGTCGCTACAGCTCAAAAACAGAGCAATCTTGAGAGAAAATTCATATCTCCTAAACTACTCAACCTATCTCGACGAAATTTGGTAGACACTTAGTTAAGAGGTTGACGAACTTACCCACAAAATTTCAGCTCAATCCGAGCCCCCTTGATACCACGATCGAAGCTCACAACTCAACTCAAAAACTCTGTTTTTCCAAGCTCTTCTCCTCCTCCTTCTCCTTCTTTCTCCTTCTTGCTTCTCCTCTCTCTTTCTCTAGCTCTCTAGAACTCTCTCAAATGCTCAAGGATGGGTATATATAGAGGAGAAGAAGACTCTAGAATGGAGAAGAAGATGATACATATGCATATATGTATCTTGGTTTAATTAAATTAAACCAAACCACAATTAATTCACTAAACCGGTTTTTAATCAACCACCCTTAATCCCATCAATTAATCTCGGTTTAGTGATTCCGTTAAACCTCCCGAAATATTTGAGACACCTCCCAATCTCAAAATATTTCTTTCGCCTCCCGATAAATCCGAATTACCGCATCCCGATTAAACCGAACCACCCGGATTACTTCTAGCGATCATCCTTTGATCGATTCAACCCAAACACCGCCCATTTGGCCGTTAATCGAGCTCGATATTATCCATATCACATTTCATCCACATTTCCGTCAACATGCTCATTCCGAAAACACTATTCGAACAATTAACCCGAAGCAAACGATTAATCTTCCGATTAATCAAACCAATAAGCAACCCCAGTAAATTATAAATCGAGCTCCCCATTATTTCTATCCTCTCAAGAATGCAACACGGTACAAGACTTTACATCCAATAAAATAGATCAGCAAGAAATGTAATAACTTTTATTACAAGGAAACGACTTAGGATACGGATGTTACACTTTTGGATATTTTCGGGTATATTCGAGTATTTTCGGGTATATTCGGATATTTTAAGTATTTTTGGATATTGTTTCCGGATATTTTTTTTTTCGTATTTTTGGTTATTCGATATAAAATAACTAATATTTTTGGGTATATAATTATATTTTTGATAATTTCAGTTCCCAAAATATTTTGGTTCTATCCGGTTCCGGTTCTTTCGGTTCTGAAGTTTATAATCCATTCGAATATTTTAGAAATTCGGTTCGATTTGGTTCGGTTCCGGTTCTGTACTTTCGGTTCTGTTAATTTGTCCATGACTAGTTTCTGTACGTCAGAAAGTTGTCAATCATATAAAAGATTTCTCACCGTTAAATCTTCCTCATTTTTTTACAGAAGGTTGACGAAGATGTTAGTTTTCAGTTTAAAGTGGTTTGAAGAAGATACGATAGTGCAATCACAATATATGACGATTTCACTGAAAACATATATGTCTCTTAAACGAACTGAAATAATGAACTCCTGAACATGAACAAATGAACTCCTGTAACAACCATCAGGTTTTACTTAGGCACACAGCCAAAGGACGTCGATAAAGAACACGGAAAGCGGAAATGCACTCCATATCTAGATGGATGTAACAAATACATTTGATAGTACTTACAGATAGTACGCCCTTGACCGTATTCCAAAGAGTTGGGATAGGCTTTCCATGAATTACTTCGCATTCCGCTTCAACAGAAAGGTCATTGAACCTCACTTCCACTGTCGGTAACTCTATACCAACTTTACAATAACATGTGTTACAACGGATTAAAAGGTCGCTAACATGCAAATAGAATTTTAAAAAAATGCTGCTCCAAAATCATCCACGGCATGACACAAAAACACTATACCCAGAAACCAAAACAAAGATTATAACGTGGACTTTCGAGGCTTGCAGTGGCTTACTTGTCGATTCTCTTCCTTATTTTCCTGAGTAGATGGAGGTTATAAGCCTCGATTTGTTTGACGAGCTTTTTAATCAACTAGTGTCTCTCAGCAGCCTCAAGTTTGGTAATATCAATGACTCTCCCTTTAACTGACGCTTCATATCTTGTGTCTAACAAAGCATTAGTAAGTTAGTAACCCTTTTAAAAGTTGGTAATCTCTCAACTGTTGCCCACTACGACCGAAGCTCAACACCATTTCCAGAAGCAAACTCAACTTTTAAGGACTTTTTCTTGTTGTCATCTTTTCCTGTTTGAGCCATTGTCACCTTTAAAAAAAAAAAAAAAACCACTGGAACTTAACAACAAAAAGAAGTAAAACTTCACATGACGAAGCTATTGAAGTCAGAGTTATATATATATGGGAGATTGCGAAAAATGACTCCAGATTGGGAGTCAATTACAAAAATAACTCCCTAAAGTCTTACTTTTATAAAATAATAGTTATCTCCTATTTATTCTTAGACGTCCGAATATTTATAAAACTGCCACCGCTTTTCACAATTTCTTTGTCAATGTTATCATATTTAAGTCTGCTTTATTAGTTTACATATCAAACCAGAACTAATGAACAATGATTTCAAATACAAAGCCGGCGTAATTTACATATGCTTCAGTTACGTCTGCTGGATAAAAGAAAGAAACTGAAGCATCGTAACTTACGTCTGTTTTACAAGTAAAAATTACTACCATATCTGCTGGAGATGATATTTACAAAACAGACATAAATTAAGTATGTTTTTAAAATAATATTTACAAAACAGACGTAAATTACCAAAATAAAACACGTAAGTTTTTAAAATAAAACTTACGTTTGCTTTATATATTACTGGGTTAGTTTCCGCAATTCACCAAATATTTATTACCAAAACAGACTTAATTTACGTCTCGTAATTTAACAAATATTTATTACCAACTTTCAATTGGTTACGCTTGATCTCGTAATTTAACTCGATTTTCTGTTTTTTTTTTGTCACGCATAAAATTTTGTTTATAAGCTTAAAATGTTTCGATAGAACGTAAGGAATAAAATCTTCCAAATCCTCAAATTGAAGGTTTAAAACTACAAGAATAAACGAAGCAGATAATAAAGCAGTAGAAGATAGATCTTCGGATAGCATAGAAAAACGATGATTATCAACACGGACAACATCTTCACCTATGAGGTCCAAACGCTTAGCGATAGTGCCTTCACATTTTTCGAAGGGAGACCATAACGATACAGCTTCGAGAATACCAGTCAAGATTCTCATAGTGGCTGTTTAAAACTCAAAAGCTTGACCAAAAACACAATGCAAGCACCGTAGAACGGAAAAAATCCGTACCGGAATTAAGGGGTGTACACCAATACCAAAGATTCGACACAATCGAAGATGTGATCGAAAACAACCTAACATGGTGATCTAATACTTGACACTCTCTTACTAAATGGGCTAACCAACCTAATAAGGAGGAAAGAGAGGTATACCAGATTTCATTGGATTTGGTCCGATCCGACAGAAGGAGGAAATTACTGGGCCTGAGGCCCGTGGTCACAATGATGTCCAAGATTAAAGCTCGTCCAACAATTAAGCAATTAAGATTGAATGGGCCAGAGCCCATGATGTGTAACCGAGTTCGCCCTACCAGCTGGCTGAAGTCGACGGCACCGGCGGTGGTTCGGCAGCGATGGCGAATCCGCGGCGGCGCGACAAGGAAGGTCACTGAGAGAAACTCGGAGGAGCTGGATCTTGCGAGATGAGAAGGAGACACGGCCATAAAAACCAAGAAGAGATCCACTGAGACGGGAGCATTGGAGCTTGCTGAGTCCGCTCGTGAGGGAGAGTCGAGTCTCCGGTGGCGCCGCAGCTCAGGATGTTCGATGTAGTCGTGGTGGCTCGACACGGAAGAAGTTTTCCGAAGGTGGCCGATGGATCTGGAAAGAGGATTCCCGACGATGCTCGCTGGATCTGGACCCGAGACAGGGTTTGAAGAGAAGGTCAAGCGTCGAAGCTTACCGGAGATTGCTCGGTTTTTAGCCGGCGAGATTTCTTCGACGATGGAGGATTTCACGGAGACAGACTCTCCGGTGAAGTTACTTCTTCGGTTGCTAGCCGAGAGAGGATGGTTTACGAGGGGTGCGATGGAAGATTGCAGAAGCAGATGTCCGACTTTTGGGGTAGCCGGAAGATGTCGGAGTGGTCGGAAAGGACACGGAGATAGAACAGACAACAAATAGAGCACTAGGCGGAAGATCCCAGGCGACGGTGGCGACGGCCGCCGCCGACCAGGGCGGGTGGATGGAGCGACGTCTTCAGTCCGGTGGATGGAGAGCGCCGAGTTTCACTGGAGGAGGAAGATTGGATCTGCCGGAAAAACTTTTCAAAAAACTAGGCTTCGTAAAGCGTGCCCGAGAGAGAGAGAGAAATATCCGTGAACTTGATATCCGCACCTTTTTACTCGCTGCTGCTCCGGAGGAAAATCTTATCTCCGCCACTCCTCTCCTCCTCGCTGCTGCTCAGGATATAGGGATATAGTTTTTCATCTTTGCTTGTTCTTAATGCATGATTACTTTACCACGTATTTGGCAATCTGATTTTAAGATTAATATAGCCATAACAAAGATTGTTAGGTTTTCTGAACTAGTATTTGATGAGTTTAACGTTTTGAACTGCAAAATCTGAGTTAAAGAGTAAGTAAACTCAACCATAACTGAAAAGCTCTTGCGTGTCTTCTCCTTGTAATATATTAAGAAACAAGTATGGAATAATGTGATGTTAATAAGGAGAAGTTCTCCTGGAGAACTATACTAGGATGTGGTTACAGTTTGCTAAAGCACACTAAGATTGTGATGAAATGGCATATTACTAGAGAAACTATCACGAAACATAATAATTGGCCAATAAAGCCACAAAACAAACACCTTTGAAGGCTTTGGATTAGGCCTGGACTTTCGGTTCGGTTTTATCGGTTTTTTCGGTTATGGTTCGGTTTTTTTAGTTTTCGGTTATCCGAACTCAATAGTATTCGGTTCTTTCGGCGAGATTTTATTTGGTTTTCGGTTTTTGGTTCTTTCGGTTTATTTATCAATAGCCGATCGGTTAACCAAAATTCCGGTTTACATTATAAGGCATGACTCCCGGTTTACATTATAAGGCATAACTCTTGGTTTATCTCGGTTTTTTTTCAGTTTTATTTCGGTTATTTCTGTTTTATTTTGGTTATTTCGATTTTATTTCGATTTTATTTGGTTTTTTTTGTTTCGATTTTTATGAGAATTTTTGAATTTTTAGTGTTTATTTTGGTTTTCACTAAAACGAAAACCGAACCAAACCAAATTCTAATTCAGTTTAGTTCGGCACAAATATCTTTCACAAAAAAAACAAAAAACCGACAGTCCCTGGATGTTGGTTTTATCACTGTATTCGCAATGAGTTGAGATTATAATAAAAGTGGAACCAACTAAGTATAAGTCAATGACAGAGTAGGAATTTACATCTCAAAGCGAGCCCATTAAATCCATTCCACAAATGTTTTTGATCGGGCCAGTGGACCCATTAAGAAAAAATTAGAACTCTATTTTACTGGGCCTAGAATCCATGAAAGTTAAGCTGTTGTTGGCTCTTGTATTTTTTTGTTTATTGTAATTTGGAGCTTTAAACTCACTATCTAATCTAATGAGAATGGTGATTTTGACCAAAAAAATAAAAAATGATTACGTTATAAATGCCACTGCCAAAAATAATTAAATTGAATGGAAGATGGCCCAAATCTGTTATGGCAAAACAAAGACCTTTAAGACTTTGGATGTTGGTTTTAGCACTGTATTTGCAATGAGTTGAGATAACCAAAGAAATGGAACCAACTAAGTATAAGTCAATAACATAGTAGGAAGTTACATCTCTTATTAAACGAAGAGAAACAATAATTATTTATATTCTTAGATTAAAATACTCAGCCGATGTAATCAAATTAAGATTTCGAATGGTAACGTGCAACTGTGGAAAAAATATGGTATGATTCTAATAGTTACAAAAATATATAAATCTGTTATAAATAATATTTAGAAGATATAATATTTATAATATATTAGAACAAGATTATTTTATTATAAGAAGAGAGATTTTAAGAGAATGTAAACGTTATTCCTTTTATTATTGTTGTGTTTCTTCTATCTTCACTACAACTCGTAAGCACTCATATTTATAGGGAGAAGAACCGACTTTCTTATGTCGGTTTGATAATTATTATATTCAATAAATAATAAATAATTAGAAATATCTTCAACAAAATCATATATATAAACAAATATTTTCGTTATTATTGGATCGCACTGTACGTTCCGATTTCCGTCACCATTCAGAACCAAAGAAACTAAAGAGAGAAAAAGAGAGTGCTTTGTGATTAAATAAGTCAAACTGTCAAATATAGTAGTTTGATTTCGATACATTCCAATTTGTCTCCATAATGATTACGTTTAAGGATCAAATTCTAACATGCCCTTAGAATTCAAGCATCAACCTATTTTATCCACCACTATTCTAAATATCCCTTATCCACTCACTTTTTAACAAAACTCAAAACTATCCTTATTAAAATATTAATATATCCCAATCCTCATACAATTTTATAAAAAAAACAAAATGGATCCTACTCCCCAACAACAACCTCCTACGGTCTCTTCGGATCTCTATCTCCTCTTATGCTTCTTCTTCACCTATCCAACCATCCCATTTACTCCCCCATTTGTGGCGCATTGAATCATTTTTGAAGAGGAAAAAAAATTGGAGATTTGGGTTTTGAAGTTTTCGTCCGCCATTGGAGGTCCAAAGGAGCTTTGTTTCTTCCATTGGCCGCTGTTTTTGAAGGCTCCGAACCATCTCCATCCGCCATTGGAGCTTGGAGGTTGGAGCTCGAGTGAAGCTTGTTTCCGTTGATTGAAGCTCGTTTGAGGTAATGTACATCATCAATTTGGAGATATTGTAGTGGGTGAGTGACGGGTATGCAGAATCGTAGCTCGATTTTGTGTATTACTTCGGAAAAATGTATTACTGATACAACTCGTATTACTAAGAATATTTGTATAACTTAATATGATTGGTATTACTAAGTATATTTATATTACTGAATATAATTCGTATTACTAAGAATATTTGTATTACTGAATATAAGTGTTGTTATTATTTTCAGGATACAGTGAATAAAAAGCAGCTCACTCTCATACATTTTGATTCTGGGAGACATTATTTGAGGAAGAGAGATGAAGTAATATGGATTTCGAGAGAAGATGTGCATCACACTCTTTTGTTGAAAAAATCGAGTGAGGAAGTCACTTATACATTGTTGTTGAACAAATATGCAGAAAAATAGGGTTGGGTGAAGATAGTGTTGAGGTGAAAGTTAGTTACATTCCACTGAATGTGGAGCCTAAGAAACCAGTATATATTTTCGATGATGATGACGTTTTTAGTTATTTGGAGTTGTATGAAGAGCAAAGTGTGTTGCATGTAGAGATTGTCAATAATCATGGGCAAAATTTAGGGTGTGATATACTTCCAAGAGAAGGTATAGCAAGTCAAGTTGGTGCGAGTATTGAAGACATGATTTCTAGTGCTAGAGGAAATTGTCGAGTTGATTGTGGCATCATGAATCAATCTGCAAGTGAACTGTCCGAACATCATGCTATGGTTGTCCACGATGAAGAACGAGGAGAGTTGGATAATACTCCATGTGAACGAGGAGAGTTGGATAATATTGCATGTGAACGAAGAGACTTAGATAATATTGCATGTAAGATATTGAGGTCACGCTTTCTATAGAAGGAGGTGAGGCCGCAAATCTTGAATGGGAAGATGGTATGAATGTCTATATAGGCCAAGAGTTTTCCAGGGGTTCTTGAAACCCCAAGTCCAAAGATTATAATGGGTTTGGTTCAAGGAAAATATGGTTGTAAAGTATCATACTCTACCGCGTGGAGAAAAAAAAAGAAAGCATGTGACGATGTACGCGGTAGTCCAGAGGATAGTTATAAGATGTTGTTTTCTTATATGTACATGCTGGAGAAGGTGAATTCGGGTACAATTACGTATGTGGAATTGGATGAGATCAGAGGTTCATGTACTTATTCTTTGCGTTGGGAGCATGCATTGAAGGCTCCGCGCAACTCTGTATAATTTATGTTGTTTGTGTTTTGTTTTAAAAACTCTGTATTGTGGATTGTTTTGTATTACTAGGTATTACTGATATAACTAGATAACGAAATATAACTAGGTATTACTGATATAAATATATAACGAAATACAACTAGGTATTACTGATATAACTATATAACGAAATACAACTAGGTATTATTGATATAACTATTACCAAGGTAAATTACATATATATATATGATTATTTTAAATATCGAAGTTGCTTATATATATTGCTACTACTATTAGCAATTTAATTCTTATATCAAATTTATTATTTAAAAACAAAAAAAAATTCGTAATTTTACAAATATGAGTATTTCCTTTGAAAATATCTTAGACATATATGAGTCTTTACTAAACACTTAAGCCACTACGATGTTGATCATACAAAAATCGTAATTTTACAAAAAAATTTATGTCAAAGTTTACTAACCTTAATTTTATTATCTATTGTAATTTGTACAACTAAAAATATTTACTAAAAAAACATAGTATAACTAATTAAACGCGAAAAAACCAAAAATATAACTATGGGTAAGTGGGTATTACTAAATTACTTAGTACAACTAATTGAATAATATTTTATTATATTTGTAGTGTGAACAAGTGTAAACGTATGTGTTATAATAATTTATTATTATTATTATTGTTTTAATAAATTCTTTTTATTATTATTAAGGGTTTAGGGTTTACGGTTTAGGGTTTAGGGTTTAGGATTTAAGGTTATTACATAGTTGTACATAGCTGTGCATAGTTGTGAATAGTTGTACATAGTCAGAAAAAGGTACAAATACATACTAAACTGAAAGATATCCCAAAATTCACAAACCCGACAACACAAAGACATAAAAATATTCTGAAAACAACATAAAACAGAAACATAAAAATAAAAACACAAAACACTTAAACCACTTTTTGTTAAGCTTCTTCAAACATATGGACTTTTCACGAACTTCGAAGGACGGCCTCAACCCTTTTTTTGCTTGCAACTTAACAAACTGTTTGCTACGAGCTAATCGGATTGGTCTTCCCATGAAATCCTACGTATGTCAATATCACACACATTCAAAATGAGACAAACACAACAAAATGAGAGAAATAAAGCAAATGAGAAATCATGATTAATCAAAAACCTGAAGGGAGTCCAGAGATGCTATTAGATACCGTCGGTTGTAATTGTTTCAATGCTCGATTGATAAAGATCGTCCTATGATCGTCGAATGATTTGGTGGTGGAACAATCGAAGCTTTTTCCGGTCTTACCTCCGCCGCTGGTGGAAGAATCCGTCGGCGGCATCTAAGAGTTCTTCTTCTTCCCCGTCGGTTTCCCCATTGATGACGGTTTTGAAATTCGAAACGCAATCAAAATAGAGAATTCGAATTAGAAACAGATTTTGATCGGAGAGATTGATGAATAAGATGGAGAAGAATGTGTTTATTTTTTATTTTTTTGGACTGAGGAATCTCTAATCCACGGATAAATTTACAAGCAAGGAAGGAAGAAAGAAGGTTCAATTTTCAGAGAGAAATCTTAGATTTCGCGACAAAGGAGGAAGAAGAGAGAAGGGAGTGGGGCCAGATCCGATTCAGTGTTGGGTAAACCGGATTTGATTCGTTTACCCGATTGGATCCTGGTTAGGTCAGTAATTAAATAAAAAAAGTTTAGATATATTTGTAATTTAAACGTTTTTGACTTAAAAAATAAATACAAAAAAAATTCAATTATTTCTTAGGATAAAGTGGAATCACTTTTTGATTCCGAGGGCATAGTAGAAATTGATCCTTCGTTTAAATGCCACTGCCAAAACTAATTAAATTGGATTGAAGATGGCCCATATCTGTTATGGCAAGATGGGCCGATCCTACGAGAAAATAAAATGGGATGCAAATATAAAGGTCCAACCGAGATTCGAACCCAGGTCGCTAGATTTAAAGTCCAGAGTGCTAACCACTACGCCATCAAACCTTACTCACTTGAATGTATACACTTTGTTTATTTATCAATAATATTGTCTGCAAATCTTTCCTCCCCTCAAGAAGAAGAAGAATCCGAGCAGGATAAGGAGGAAAAATATGAAGGAAGGTCGCAGAGAAAGAGAGCCACTGCAATGATGGAGAAGAGAGAAGAAGAATTGAACTACAACGCCAAAGAGAGAGTTGTGATTTACATATTTGGAGGGGAGTAAAACAGCTCTGACGTGGCTTATTCAAGGCAACGTTTGAGGGTCATTCGTGTTCAGATCTAGCTGAGACGTAGTGACGAGCTTCGTGGTATCACTATCTTGAGATCCAAGCAGAACAGGCCCTCTGTTTTCACTTTTCGCATACGGCTAGAGTTTCTGGTCGAAGAAATTTGGGTTTTTAAACCCCTCCTTCTTAACCGTTTCCAAACCAGTGCGGTATGGTGATGGCTACTGCTAAATCATCAACCCAGTGGGTCTGTTATGCTTGAATTTCATGTAAACATCATTAGTCTGTTCTATTATTTCCTTCAACAGAACTCTAAATTCTTTGATAATCACTAGCCACGGCAGCTGTAGATTCCGGAGAAAGTCATGGCTTCGGCAAGGTGCTGAGAGAGGATTTAAACCCATCCGAATCAGAGTACATATTTGAGAGTCATAGGATCATGACTGAGTCCTTCACCATCGTTAAAGTAAATCTAACAAAATGGTTGTGGCAGAAGAGATAAAGTCGGTGGCGACGGAGCGTCAGTGGTTTACGATGTTCTTTAACAAAAAAATGTCATATTTAAAGGCACAAGATAACTTATAACTCAAATAATTTCATATTTAACCGGAAATAACCAATGAAATCCAATAATAACCATGATTTAATCTACTAAACAAAACCAAATCTCGATTAAATTGATTTGATATTTCTTCGATTAAATTAATTAGACCGATTTAATAATTATACTAAATCGAACCTAATTATTTAATAACCACCACCACTTAACTAATTTTCCCAACACTAACGTCCGGTTTAATTATCAATCCTATCTCACCACATTCACCCACGCCCACCATTATGATTCGGTCCAGCAACCAAAGTCCAACTCCAATAAAATAAACTAAAGCCCTACTTCTACCATGCCCATAATTCATCTTAATTATGAAAGCCCACCGTTCAACTCAACTAATGAAGCCAACAATTCATAACAAGCCTACGTGCATACCAAGCCCATAGTTCAACTTCATGATAATTAAGTTTGGTTTATGGAATCAATTACACGTAGGATCTCTTGGTTTAGTTGGTTTACTTTGGTTCAATAATCAACAAAAGAATACAACATCAACACGAGAGAAGCTTCCTGTTACCTCTCTCTCTGCAATTTTTCTCGACGGTGGTGCTCGGCGGCTCGAACGGAGGAGATGGCGGCTCGGCGAAACAAATCTGTGGCGGTTCAAGCCATGGTTAAATCGTTTCGCTAATCCAAACAAAACAGAGTTTAGATTGAAGTTTGGCTCACGGGTTTTACCTCTTCGGTGAAGACGGTTCCAGCGGCGGCTCGGGGTGGACACGGCGAGTGTCTCCGGCGGTGACTTCGGTGGTGAGAGGTTGACGGCTACAAGTTTCTAGGTCGAGCCTTGGGATATGTGCCCTCCTTTTATACACACGCGACAAAACGAGGTTTTGCTCGGGAGCTTGCTATTGGGCTCATGGTGGGCCTCGCGGTTTGATTTCGAGTGGGGTCTGTTACAGAAGGTAATAGACTTCGGACTTGAAAATTGTAAAAACAACTTTAAACTGCTTATTATTCAATCAGCCTGCAAAGAGAGATCACATACACGACCAAATTCAAGTACATGAGAAAAACGCTCTGATATACGTAAATGAGGAAATTGTGACATTTTTTTATTTCTTGGTTTTGTTTTAGTTTCTTTATAATATACCTTTCGTTTCAGTTTTGCTATATTGTTTAATTATTTGATTATTTGTTGATAAAGAACGTTTCAAGTTTCTAATCGTATTGATACTTACACTGATAACAGGTAAACAATGTTGGTGATAAAGTTCTAATCCCAAAGATGTTTGTTTCTCCGCCTGACGCAAAATTTCATGAAACGTCGACGGTTTACCGATGCGGTAGCATTTGTGATTACTGTAAACAAGAGCCAGGAGCAGACGTTGAAAAAGATTAGATTGTTTCTATCAAAACCGGCCTTTACTTATGGACAGTTATACGTTGCACTTTCCAGAGTAACATCCAGAAAAGGGTTAAAGATTCTAAATAACAGATAAAAGACGAGAAATGGCAGAGTAAAACCATGAATGTGGTGTTTAAAGAAGTCTTTGATAACTTTTTTTTTTTAATTTACGGACGTTGAGAAAAAAGGAAATTTCTAATTTTTTTTTGGCATCGATATAATTTTTAATGATCGACATATAATTATCGATATATTATCTATGAATCTTAAAAATATTCGTGATTGGCATTTTTTTTTTATAAATTAAAGTTAACATTTATCATTTAGTTTTTGAAAAATCTGATATACTATGAATTATTGATAGAGATCTCTATGAATAAAATTTAATCTGTTAATTACTTAATTTTATATTTAATATTGGCATAGATAATGTTTAAATTTACTTATGAAGAATTAACTTAATTCCTATTGGCGATTTTTAATTGAAATTTAGCATTATCATTATTATTATTTTTTACTAAAACGTATAAATTACACTTTATGTGTATAATTTAATAAATAAAATTTCTGTTTAAAATTGGAATATATAATAATAAGTTTCTTATATTATTTAAGATAGGTTTCGAAGAATTAAACTCGATTCCTTTTGACGTGTTTCTCTATTTTACAAAATTTATTATTTATCCTTCAATTATCTAAAAAACAGATTTAAAAAAAAACATCTTCTCCGTATAATTTGATAAGTCAATTTTATGTTTAACATTGACATAGGTAATCTTAAATTTCTATAGTTTTTAATGAAAAATAGATAAAAGAAAAACATCTAATACGTATAATTTAATAAGTAATTTTCTGTTTAACATTGGCATATATAATATAAAATTTCTATAGTATATATTTAGTAAATATCTTCATCGTAAATATAATAGAAATATAGGTCATTGTAATCTTATATATATAGTCATGTTTGTTAAGATTAGTTCATTCGTGTTATTCTTTTCTAACGTTATGGCTAACCTCTTCTCTAACACTGTCAAAAATCAGAAACAAAAAAAAAATGATGATTGCGTTGATGTTTCTGATTTGATTCCATCGGTACGTGAGAGGAAGATCAAAGTGAAGATACTGAGAAAATTTGACAGTTTTTCTTTATTCGTCGACAAAAAGGTTAATGATTTTAATTTCTATGATGAAGTGCCTTTGGATATTTTTGGTGATTATATAATATGTATGTGGTTGCTGGATTTTTGTGTTATATCAAAACCGTTAATAGACCTAATATATGTGTAGGGTCATGCGATACATAATATACTTAACAAGGAGACTGTTGTTGGCTACTCGAAAAGACTCATCGAAGGAAATTGGATACTACTGAGTAATTTTGATTTGAGTCATGTTATCAGAACATTTAGGCCAACTCCGCATGCTTTTAAAATTCATTTGAAGCTATCAACATCAATTCTAAATATAAAAGATTTGGTTTTAAATGATTATTTCGCTTTCATAAATTTTCAGGATGTTCCGAGTGGTTCCTTAAATCCTGATTTCTGTGTTGGTAAGAGATTATCGGAATATTTTGTTTATTATATGCATATTAATATTTATTATATTTTATAATGTAGATTTAACTGGGCGTGCTATGAATGTTGGGAACTATAGCAATTGGGATCAAATATATATCGAATTGGAGAATGAAAAGTTAGTAACTAAAATTATATTATATATATATATATATATATATATGAAGACTTATCACTTATATATGTCTAATTAAATACAAGTGGTTAACGTCTGCAATGTCGATTGCCAAGAGAATATTCACATGAGTTTTGCATGGATGGAAAAAATGTGTTATGAGGTTCGCTAGATTAGTAATAACTCAAGTTATTTATTTCTTGAACATTTTATTTTTAAATATAATATTTTTATCTATTTATTTATGTTTATTTGTTAAATTTTGTTTAAATTTTTTTTGATATTTGATTTATTCTATTTGTTTTTTTCTAAAGATTCTTGGAAGGTCACCACGGCGTACACATGCACGAAGATTTTGTTCAACCATCCATATCCTAAAATTTCTATGATGTGAAGTGTTTTTGCTTGTAGAGAGGAAGAAGATGTTTAGTGTTTGACAATCAGTACCAATTTTGGTGATTTTAAGAAATAATTTTTTTTGTGTGGTTTTGCTATTTTTCATTAAGTTAAATTTACCTTTTTAAGATTTTTATTTTATGATATTGAAATAGTTTTTATGTTGATTATTATTTATTTGTTATGATATTTATTTTTTGATCGATTTCTACATTATATTTATGTTAGTTTTGAATAAGTTTTGTGAATCATATTAATATATTTTTCAAAATAGTATGTATGTTTTATAAATATATCCAACTATATTAAAAGTAAACTGTAAAATGTTATATTATCGATCCTGTTACTAACAAAAAAGAAGTGAGAATATGCAAAATATTTTTTATTCACAATTTCACTTGGTCGCGCAGGGCGTTGGTAATTACCCTAGTTAGATAATATAGTTAATCCTTGAGAAGGTGAAATAGCAACATGTCATCACCAAAATCATTTATATAGCTTGTGTTATTATTTGAATAGACTTATTTTATTATTTTTATATTGATTTATTATCTTAATATGTTAAATTTCTTAAATGTTTCATTTGAAGTGTTTTGGCATGTTTAGTTTATATGTTTTAATTGTTTCGATTCATTATATAATTTGGTAAAATATTATATAAAATGAAGTCTATGACAGCTAACATTAAGTGAATTTTGATCTCACGATAATTTCAAGTTGTTGTGAACCAGAGAAATATAGTGGACAAAAAGCTCTCTCTGATAGTTGAAAATATAAAACACATAGAGTTCAGACTTCCTCTCCTCCTAGTACATGACAAATTAATACTATTTGATTTGAATGTTTGGAAGATTCTTGAAATGTACGTGTGAGCCTTTGAAGTGAAGTTAGTCAAAAACTTAAGCTCAACCATCAAAACGATCTGAGAAAGTGAAAAGACAAAGACTTGAGTAAAGTTCAAAGATTCAACAGAAGAGTAAAGCACTTTCAACGGACAATGAATTAAGGGGAATTTGTTATGAGACACTAAACAAAGCCAACATTAAATTCTTCTTTAGTTTCTTTCTTTTCATCATTTGTGTCTTTTTGTGTTTTCTTTTCTTTTTACCAATGATTTGAAATTTTGAACTTTTGTACCTAAAAGTGTAACCAAATTAGTATCATCAAATCTCATACGAAGTAAAATTTAGTAGGCATGCATGGAAGACGACATCAAATACTATATAGTATATATATGTATAGAATAATAGATATATAATATTTGTGTCTATACAATATGAATTTGTAGACTTATACGGTCAAATATCGTCTTTCAAGTTGGGGGTAAATTCTTTTTGGCGGTTAATATTTCTGCAATGATGAAGCGTTAAACGTATAAGCGAGAGACATACTGTTGTTGTACATAGTCATGGCTAATGAAAAATCATTCAATTTTTTTTTTTTTTTTTGCAGATTCTGTAGAAGGCATTTGCTTGGTTGGATGTATGGGAAGGAATTTTGACCGTCGAATAAGGCATTGCCTTGGTTGGCGGCGAAACATTCCTTTTTGACTTTACAAGTACCACACGACTATAAAAAGAGCCAATTAAATCAATAATTAACTAGTTGTCAAATTAGGAATTGATTATTAGCCCGCTAATAATTAATTAATTATTCAAAATCTTTTATTGAGAGCCAACCAAAAGGTGGAACACTCAAGGAAGATGCAAATGATTTACCCAATTGTCTTTTTTTAAATATCAACAAATGGAAACGGTTTTAGGAGATATCACTTTTTCTGTCTATTATATCATTATTACATATATTTAATCTAAACCTATTAATAATGATTTTCAACTACATGCAGCATATATAATTATGATGACGATTTCCACGAACAACGATTACACGATGCAGCTTTCTCCGTAACACTCGGATCTACGACAAAAGGTGCATGCATGTACAACATGCTCTACGATGGGCAAACTCTCCCTGCAATACACGAGACCACGATGGACGGCTCTGTCTGTAGTACTCTGGAACCTCCGATGAACTTTGCAGCATTAATCTGCAAGAAACTACATTTTCTGAAAATTGAAACCAAGACCTGATGTAGAAATATTAATAAAAACTTGATCGACTATTAGACTAAAGAGATTTCCACATCTCACTTTTGTTTTAAAATTTTTTAAAGTCATTATTTTCACACACTTTTACATTTCAACATTGACGGTTTTTATTTCTATTTTGATAGTTAGATGTTGTTTTATAAAATCTTTCAAAATAGAAATTTTATGAACTTATTTGCTAGTTTGTGAAAATAAAAATTGCAATATCTTCTCTTTTTTAACGGAATCTTATTTGAGATTGGGACCCTTCATTTGATTCTATGATTTAATCAATGATGAACATACGAAAAGCTAAATACTAAGACTAGAGGACATATCGACCCCCAAAATCACTCGACTATATATTCTTGTATATATAATGTTAAATCCTTAAAAAGATTATTTTGAATGCTTTTAAAAAAACAAAAAAAAAACACCAGAAACATGTAGTCTACTAGAATGCATGATGTAAAAGTAAACAATTAAAAATATATGTATACTCCATATATACGCTAATACTTGTGATTATATCAATTTTTTTTTTTTTTTGATAAAGGGTTAATTATATTATTATTCGACGGGAAAGTAAGAACAGGTGTTCCTGGTCTTTCCTTATATCGTACCCTCTTCATATATTTACTTACCAAGGGAGCTTAGTGCCTTTGCTTTATCTATTTATTTCGTTTCGCTGTGACTCACTTTATTTATTAAATGCTTCTGAGTTCTGAAGACTCCAAAAATATCACAGTGCTGCCACATGATTCATTCACATTAATCCACAAATTCAAAAGTTTTTTGCTTTGTTGCTTAAATCTTTTTAATTCATATATTAACACTTAATTTGATTCCATGTACATGTTTTTGTTAGAGCTAAAAAGCTACATACGTATATTGTAATGCTACGTATAATTTACCAGCTTTTTGTCGTCTAATGGTTCATTTTATTGACACGTACGTACGTCTCAAAATATTGTCTTATAGTTAAAAACTTATTTGAGAGAGAGAAGAAAAAGAAAAGCTAATTTCCGTCCCCCGAGGAATCCGAACAAGACGCAAAACCCTCTGTTGTCGCTGGACCTGGGCAGCGGTTGCCGCCGCCGGCGTCGTCGCCCGAGGTTCTGTTCCACCGCCGCTCTTTGTCTCCTTCTGTTCTACTTTTCTCTCGCTCTCCCGTCGTTATCTGTCCTCTCCGCTCTTCCACCGTTCCCCCCTAAAGTTCACCACCGGAGCTCCTCCAAGGTTTGCTGCAGGGTCCGCCGTTCCGCCTTTGTCTCCGTCTCGGATTCACTCCGAAGATTTAGCCTTTCACATCCCATCCCGACAGGAGGTCCATCGTTTTGGTATACTTCTGCTCGGGCTCGCTTTCCCATCTTCGCCATCGATCCGACTATCTCCCCGTGCCAGACTGAAGGTCGCAGTCAGCTCATGAAAGCCGGAGGAATCTCTCAGAGAAATCTCGCCTGGATCTACTGTAGTACTAGGTTGTATTCTCCTTCTTAAATCTCTTCAGATCTAAAATTTCTTTACCCTTTGTGAAGAGCTTGAGTATCTCCCCTGTAAGCGATGGATGGGGTCCGACTTACGGTGTATCTCCCCGTTGGATGCCCGATGTTTGTCACCGAAAATCTCCCTCGGTCCCAGACCGACACCACCGAAGCTCTGCTAGCTTCTCACCATCGGACATTGATGTCATCTCTCGGCAAAGCGATCCCGAACCTATCCGAAGTCTTCTCCCGGGACTAGATCCTGAGGATGTTTTCCATCCGTTCTGGCCCTCATGGCTTGACGAGACTTTAACCGAAGAATCCCAAGAGGAATCGTAGCAAGAAGTTACCCGACGATGCCTACCTTCTCTCCGCCGCCGCCGCCATTCTCCGGATGCTAGGGCGAACTACAGGGAGGCGGTAGCATCCAAAGAGACAAGCAAAACCCTAAAAAATAGTTTGGGCCTCGGGTCCAGTAAGCCCAAGTGGCATCTATTTTATTGCAAAATAGGCCTTAGGCCTAGTAAAACTCTCCACTACCAATCCTTAATTGAGTTTGTAGGAAGATCTTGCTATCTTATGTTGGGCCATAAACCCATTAGGATGTCATTTCAGTGGATGATTATCTCTATCTTTTGTAATTCCGCTTACGGAAGGCTTTTAACTTTCAAACCCTCCGTTGAGGACCGAAGGAGTTTGTCTTGTTATATTGTATCCGTTTCTTAATTTAACGAAGTTTAGTGTTTGACAAAAAAAAAAAGTTAAAAACTTATTTATGTATTTTACCATAGAAAAAGATCTATGCGTAATTTTTGTGTGTTTAGGTTTAGTGTTCTCTTGTAATACTATAGATTCTTGGAATATAATAGTGCACAAAAAAATAATCTAAAAACTTAGTTTGATTATCTATATCATAAAAATAAATTTGAATTTAAAAAATCTCTCTTGAGAAACCTTCTCATTTTAACATAATTAACTTGGAATAATTTTATGGTAAATGGTATCCTGAAAAATCATTTGTAATTTTGTAGTATGGTGTGAGAGCACTTAAAACATAAAAAAAACTCATGATTTCATGAATGGAGATTACATGACCAGTCAACCAGCATTCCAAACTATTGGGGTTAACTTTTAAAAAAATTTTAAGCTGATTTTCTTTTTAAAAAAGTTGGCTATTACAATGCATATGTTTCAACATGTCATAATTATGTTTACCGTCCGAAGTACTTGAGCGAAAATCGGTTAATTTAATTATTATTTAGTAATTAATTTTTATAGTTTAGCAACATATATTTTTTGCTACGCATGGTTGCAACAATTAGATTTATTAATTAATATGCTGGTATATTATCATATTATCAAATTTTAAGCAATTTGTTAATATATCCCCAATTAAAAAGTCTTTTTCTTCTTGTATTGTCTGGCCGGATCATCTATATATATTTGGTTTTAATGTTAAGAGGATCATCTGTACTTAATTATGAAGTTTTTTTAAAAGGATTGTAAAAGACGTCTTTTAGAGATGTAGTCTGTAGATAATCAAATAAAAAAATTTCACATGATATCGTCATTTTTTCTCCGAATCCAGATGGTCTTTTGACATAGTACTTTCAAAAGTTTACGGTTAACAGTTTTATTATATTTTTAAGTTATGTTGTATTCTAGAATTTATGTCAATAGTCTCATTCTCTATGAATATATAATTGTAGAAACAAAGAATACAAAACAAATTCATAAAATTTGGCAACCTGCAAACTCCTTAAAATTCTTTTTTTATAATTAATTTAGACAATCTCTTACAAAATTTTACTTAGTTAGAATTACATCGAACTATCTTTAACATTCACCATCTTTAACTTATTCTTGTTTCTAGGGATTAAATCTATCTAACACACTAAAATATCTATTCCAATAAAACTGCGTGCATATTTTATTCATGAGATGTTAAAATTGTTACTTAAAGACGCAAATGGTCAAGGAGCACACAGGAAAAAAAAAAGTAAATTAGAGTGATTTCTTCTTCAGGAAAAAAAAAAAGTAAATTAGAGTGACAAACAAAAATTAGAGGAAGGTGTACAAAAAAAGTTTGGGTAAAAAGTTGAGCGTCGGTCCATGGTGACAAGTGGCATGGGCACGAACGGCACAATAGAACCGGGCAATGTCTATATGAGTAGATGAGTCTTGTGATGTTTTAATCCGCACTTACAAATAGACTTGTCTTGGAATGGTAAACGACAGTAAAAGCGAACGATGAGTCATCACATTCACACACACCCAAAGAAACTCTGACATTGATTGACGTTTTTTTTTTATTATCATATATAGAGACGGCGATCACGAGACTACATTGGCACTCCTGTGATCAATTTTAGTTACCTTTACAGCTTAAATTTTACTTCAGAATAATTGTCATTTTATATTTTCAACGAAGATGTTTATTAATTTTTTTTGTTTTATCTCTGTTTTTTTTAATGTAGTAACCAATAAAAATTTGATATTATAAATTAATAAAAGATAAAAAAATTTAATTATTTTTTTAATATATATGAAACAATTTTAAACGATTTATAATATGAAATGGAGGGAGTGCTTTTTACATTTCATGAAAAAGTTAAATCATTTTTGTATATTGTAAATTGTCTAATAGTTCCTAAACTCCTAGTCTGGTTATTAACTATCTTGATGAATTTCAACAATTTGGGTTTCAAATTTCAACTCAATTCTCTGGATATATATTTACTTTTAATAAAAAGTTAAAAATATTTAAATATAATTAAAAACCTATCTCTTCAATCGTTGTGAATTTATTGGGATTCGATGATGACTTGGGATAATTAAAAACTTTCGCCAGTTAAGTATGTCTCTTCTCCTCTTCAATAACTGGGATTCGATGATGACTTGGACCTCCAGAACTCCAGAACTGTACCTCAAATTATTACAAATCCTCTCATTTTATATGTAATTAACATTTTTATCAAAAAATGAAAAAATTATATATATATATGTTAGCTTTTAATAATTATTAAAAATGATACAGTAAGAGATATGTAAGGACTTCAAAATATAGCAAATAACCATCTTTAACATGGCAATCAAAATGTTCATTCTAATGATTTAAATTTCACTCACTTGTCCAATAGATTTAACAAATTAGTGACACATCATTTTCTTTTTTTTTTTGGCCTACAAACTTATAAAAAAATACGACAATCTACTAGTGTTTTGAAATTATTCAGACGACACTAATAATATAATCTAAGTATGATCCATTATTATTTAGTAATTGAATTTAGATTATGCATTAAAATATGGTATTTTTGAATATGATATTTGTAATTCATGTTTTAGAGACTCTAAAATTCGGTTTCTTTTCAATTAAATAATTTATTAAATTATGGTGCTATTCAATTGCAATTTTAAATAGTTTACTGAAAGATGGTGTTATACTGCTATTGAAAATTAATTTTACAAGTGAGATGTTTAATTTATTGCCTATTTACTTGGAACAACAAACTTTTTCTAATACAAGATTTCAAAAGTGACCAAAAATTTGAGTTTAAGAAAACTTTTCCAAATGTGAAACACCCCATAGTTTTCATGATTTTTTTATAGTAGAAAGTCAAAATAATAATAAGAAACTGTCTTCTTTTGCAAATTGAAAGGACATGAAAAGAAGCGGGCCTAACTTGAAATGTCACGAAATTTCATCTTCTTTTAAAGTGTTAAAACGATGCAAAGACTTTGATTATTTTACTTCACTGTATGCTATGCTATGATATGATTGGGATGAAATGTTTTAAACTTTGTAAACGTGTTTCTCTCAACTGATGTGATAACCTCTTTACAACATTGCATGATTTCAAATTCATAAGAAAAAGAACGATACGACAACAACCTTTAGGGTTATTGACAAAGTCGATATGCACATATTGGTAAATGACTTGAAATATGGAACCAAAATGGAAATCATAGATTTATCCAAAAATGAAATATGCCAAAAATATTCAAGTCTTTCTTTCTAGTTTCTTAATTCTTAATATACCAAGTATCAACAATAATTTTATCACTAGACATATTCCTCTGTCTTAATAAATTGATCAAACAATAGATTTTTCAGATCTCATTGTTTTTGGTGCTTGTAGAATAAGACTTTTGATTGACATGTGTTCGTTTCCAATCTCAGTTTCAGAATTAAAACTTAAACTTATTTTCTCAATAGCGAGTATTTTAGCAAAATTACAAAAGAAAAACACGGTGGCAAAACCGCTACTAAATACTGTATTATTTTGCGCGTTATCTAAATAAATATTTAATATCATATCAACTAGCATGCCAACAGATAAAATAATATGATCACTAACAACATATGTCGATTTCCCTCCATGTTTTTTGACCAACAATTTATTGAAAAACATTCCAACGATTTTAATCAATTTGCAACAGCATTTTTAGTATTTCGTAAATCAATCAAAAAATTTTAACGGGTATGATTGGTTGAAAATCGATCATAAATTTTGGACATAAAAGTTGGTAACTAGTAAAAATATGTGAGAACTGTGCTTTAAGAAGTATTCATTTTGAAAACTTACCTTAACTTTTAGATACCCTTTCTAAAACATTTGTGACGGTACTTTTAAGAATAACGTTTAAAAGTTGTCATATTTTTGGGAAAACGAATTTGCAAAAAAATAAAATAATAATGAATACCTTTTAAAACTATATGAAAATTACATGTATTTATTAGATATATATCGGAAATTTGTGCAATTTTTTTCTCTAAATTGCAACAATTAAATTGTGACCAATTAACTTTAGTCAGCTCAAATAGATATAACATTCCCATGTGTGTTTTATGAAAATATAACTTTACGTTTTCATTTGTCACACAAAATAGTCGGTAAAGGTTTGTGGAAGGTGGATGCATAGATTAATAAGAGAAATTTAATCGATTTGCTTTGATATGGTATCATTTGTGTAAATGTAGATAAATTTAGATAACACGATAAGTAGCCAAGTGGAACATCGAAAAGTATGATGTTGAATCCTACCTACACCCACACGACAATCACGTTAAGATACAACGCAATACAACTCTATTCTTATTTTATTTCTTGGTTTTTTATGTGGTAGAAAAAAATATAAAAAAAGTGAAAAAAGAATACCATTTATATAAGTTTTTCTAATCATTTCTTCTTAAAATTTAATTTATAATGGTTATACTTTATAGTGACATGTTGGCTATGAGATCGTTTCTGTTTGGAGGAAATACTTTTAAATATTACCGACTCCCTAATGCAATAAATAATAAATAGATTGATTATTTGGAAGAAAAACACTTAGGGATATTTGGTCACACAAGTTTAATAAAAATAAGATGAAGAGATAAACACAAATGAGACTATAAGAGTATTAATAAATTAGTTACGGACCTAATTTTGGCTGCCAAATCATGGAGTAAATGGTGCTCATAAGCAACATAAAATACGGTACACGTGGCGCAGATTCAATGGAAAATGTTCATGTTGACTGGTACGTTGAACAAAGGAGCGATCGCGGTTAGGAGTTTTATAGGTTGTACCTGCTATTGGACCGTCCGATGGCAACTTCGATGTGACTTTTTCTTTTAAGATATGTTTTGATACTATAAAGTATAAACTTCTTTGTTGTTACAACATAATTCATATTCTCTACTCAGCAATTTAATACGGCTAATGATTATTTCGGTACACATACAAACATATATATTTTGTTGCAAGTCGTATAAACAAATACAACACACAAGTCTTTAAAGTCGTTTTAAGTCGGATAAACTAGTCTTTTTACTCAAATTTCTGTAAAATGACTTAATATCAGTCAGCAGCTCTATATTTTGATTGGCTAATGTAAGTAAAACTAAAAGGAATTTAGGGAATCATTTGGCTCGATTCTTCCGATTAAGTATTAGAGAATCATATACTTTAAAAGGTGATTTAAATTAGATGAAAAGGCGTATAATGATCTATATTATTTTAATGGTTAATTAGAAAGCTAACAGCCGATCAGGGGCTTATTGGTTACCCCTAAACAATAAGTAACCACTCCTTAAATGGCTTTATAAATAAACCTCTATCGACCGTTCTTTAAAATTTTCTTTTTGGTTTAAAAGGAAAAAAATTGTTGAAGCTCATTCCTATGAGTACGATATAAAATATAAATCTAATATAAAAAAGTTTATCACATGATACTAAAAAGTTTAATGTTGAAAATAATAGACGCCAAGAGTGCATACCACATGAAAATGTCACACATTTAAATTCCATTTAAAAGAAATATCAATTAGAAATATCTGAGACCAAGAATGTGACATGTCCTTCTCTCACCAATCTGTAAACGATGTCGTCTTAAACGTACTAACATTGCACCCTTTCACATGTGAATCCTCTATATATATCTTCCATAATTGGCATTGTAAATACATAGCTAAAACTCACAAACTAGAGCTTAGCTATCAAGAGTTAGAAGAGGCTTCAAGAGATCTATCTCTCTCTTTCTCTTGGTCTCCAATACTTCTCTTCCTTTTCATAATTTTTTCGATAGTCCGACCAAACAAAGGGAGAGAAAAATAATCAAGAAAACAGCAAGAAATGGCTCTAACTCACAATGTATGGGCGTTTGTGTTCGGAATCATGGGTACGTGTGTATATATATATATATATATATATATATATATATATATATATATAAGCATTCACAGAAATATTCATCATATATACTAGCAAACTCTACCAACATTTTGAATTACGTTCTAAAACTCATAATGTTTATTACACGATAAATTTGCAGGTAACATCATATCATTCGTTGTGTTCTTGGCCCCAGTGTAAGCATCAACATGTTCTCACAAAGTCTCTCCTTTTTATATGTCGATGTTTCGAAATAATTGAACATTTTTTTAAAATATTATTTAGGCCCACTTTTATACGGATATGCAAGAAGAAATCTACAGAAGGATTTCAGTCTCTTCCCTATCTTTCAGCTATTTTCAGCGCGATGCTTTGGATTTACTACGCTATGCAAAAGGATGGCTCAGGCTTCCTTCTCATCACCATAAACGCTGTTGGATGCGTCATCGAAACCATCTACATCGTACTCTTTGTAACCTATGCTAACAAGAAAACCAGAGTATGTGTTGAAACACCTTTTTATGTACCTATATATAATTTTATTTTAGTTTTCACGTTGATCATAAACATGCACATATATACACATACGTAAATGTTTCTGTGTCCAGTTTCCTGATATCTAGATGCTTGAAACGATGTTGCAGATATCCACTCTGAAAGTTCTTGGTCTCTTGAACTTTTTGGGGTTTGCTGCCATTGTTCTTGTCTGCGAGCTCTTAACCAAAGGTTCGACACGTGAGAAAGTGCTCGGAGGGATTTGCGTTGGATTTTCCGTCAGTGTATTCGCAGCTCCTCTGAGTATCATGGTACGTTTTATGTATATTTCTGGACATGCATATATATATATATACATATATATATATAGGACATGCATATATATATATATATATATATAGGAACATGTATAAATGTCACCGCGCCATGTTTTACGTAATTTGAAAATCGAAGATAAACAAATAGTATGTTTTGTCTTTCCTTTCCTGGTTATTTGGAATATATATTATATAGTTTCATTTTGGGAATACTAAAATAGTTAAAAACTGCTAATTTTGGTGCAGAGAGTGGTGGTACGAACAAGAAGTGTGGAGTTTATGCCCTTCTCTTTATCGTTGTTTCTTACATTAAGCGCTGTCACGTGGCTCTTCTACGGTCTTGCTATTAAAGACTTCTACGTTGCTGTGAGTTTATTTATATAATTCTCAATTTTTTTATTCTGTTTCGATCATTTCTATGCATATAATAAAGGACAGCACAACATTAAATGACTAGATTATCGTGGGTGGTCTTTAATAAAGTAAAAACAGTAGAGTTACCTTTGGCTTTTTTCCTCAATATGATTTTGAACCGTACACATATTTCGCTTTATTATTAGCATCATATAAATATAACTGGACCCCCACTAAATGTGCTAAGGAATTGAGAGTACAATAAGATACTAGAAACAAAAAATCTAATTTGTTCTGTTGTGATGTCGGTAATTTCTCTTTGTTATTTTTCGTTGCCAATTTCCTTTGTCGACAATAAATGGAATATTAATGTCCTTTACACATATTTTGAACTATTGAAGCTTCCAAATGTATTGGGCGCGTTCTTAGGAGCTGTTCAAATGATTCTCTACATAATTTTCAAGTACTACAAAACTCCTGTGGCTCAGAAGACAGACAAATCCAAAGCGGTGTCCGATCATTCCATCGACATAGCGAAGCTAACCACCGTTATACCTGGTCCAATTTCGGATTCAACGGTTCATCCACCGCCTGCTATTCACAATGTTCCCGAGGCTCAGATTCAAGTGACCGAGGTCAAGAACCAGAACATGACCGATCCGAAAGATCAGATCAGCAAGGATGTCCAGAACCAAAACCAAGTTTAAGTAGTGATTCTTATTTAGAGACTCATTAATAATGCATTTTTTGAGTTGTGCACTCTAGCTAACTTTCCTTCTCTTTCTTTTTGGATTTTGTGGTCTTCGTATCTTTAATTAGATCTCATGTACCATTTCTTTTCTCATCATTTCTTTCCTGGTATCTGGAAATTGTGCTATTATCAATAAATAAACTAGTTTCTAAAAATAAATCGATAAACTATCTCTGCTCTAGTACTAGTAGTCATTATCATTTGAATCCTCTCTAGATTGATCATAAGAAAAATAAAATAAAGTCAGTAATTTGCCATATCGTGCGATTTTTTTTAGACTTTTTTTTTATAGTTTATACTATCAACTTCAATGGTAAAATCCTTACCAAATTGGTGCACGTTATAAGCAAGACCTCTTGAACGGGACAGGCCCACCTCCTAGCGACCTTGAAATACTTTTTTATGGTGGAAAAACATCTGCGAGGTTCACAAGTCTTAATTAGCTAGAAGGCTTAATTAATTTTAAATTAATGATTATAACATTTTTTTGGTTAACCAGAGAACTCCTTACCGAAATCCAGAATAATTCCCCTGGTTCATAAAAATTCAGGTTTTCTTACTATTAAATATTATTAAAGACATTTTACGGATGGTCAAGTTATAAGGTGCAAAAGATTGTCTAAGACACAAAAGAAAAATCTATCTCTAACCTAAACCCACATAAAGACTTCACACCTTAAATAGGAGCCACTACCCAATAACAATTAAGTTAACTAATGATTATAACATGCAAGAAAGAAAAATAATGGTAATGAATTATACCAGAGAGTAGAATTTGTTCAGGTAAGGATTAAATGTGAGGTTTGGTAAATTAAACCAGAGTTATATAACCTACAAAGTTGAATGAAAAAATGTTTTTACGATAAAGATACAAAAGAAAACATACTTCAGTCAAATATTTAAGGATTTTCTTCAATCAAAGAAAAGTTTGCGAACAGCAAGTAATTTTCAGCACTTTTTCTATTCAATGGAAGCCTATAATAATTTTATTTTCTTGTTCTTTTTTTTTTATACAAAATTTGGATATTGTATTGTGTAAATAGGGATAGATTTTAGTTAGCATATATAAGAAGAAAAGAACACACATATATATATATATATATATATCCTTACAGCCCTTGATTAAGAAAAGACACGTAAGTAAGATCATATGAGTGGCTCCAATATATGGGGTTCACATGGGAACTCCTAAGGGGAAAGAGCAAATGGTCTACCATACACAAAAGTCTTTTGTATCCATTTACACTTTCACAACGGTCTTCTTGTCGAGATTCCACGTCCATTATTTACTTATAATTCTTCCAACTTATACATATTTTTGTATTTACACTAAATAAAAATGAATCTACATCATTATATTTTGCATCTGTGCACTTTGTTAGCTCAAGAATAAATTATTTAGCTGATATATAAATTACAACCATTTATTAGATTGTGTTCAGTTCATCCGGTTAGAACAAAACTACTTTTTCATACCAAATATGAATTCAAGTACGATTTTATACTACGAGAAGAATAATTATGGAATGTGAATTCACTATATGTATCATAGTGGCTGATCTCAACTGTGAAAAAATTATAAGCCAACACTCTAAAACTTCCTGGATGTTAGTAGCTTAATCGATAAACTAACTACCTTAATCGATCTCAAGCAAAGGACTTTCATAGAATGGAGGTGAGAAACGGTTTATGGACATCATTTTGGTTTAATAATTGAAGTCCATTGGGCAGATTACATGATATATTGGGTAATAGGGGTTTCATCGACTTGGGTATTAAGTCTTCAGCCACTATTGCCGAGACAATGGCTTCACATCGACGACGTCGACACCGGGTTGAAAATTTAAACCGTATCGAGGATGAGATCGATATTCTAAGGGTTTGAAAGGGTTGTGTCGATGCAGACTTTGCGTTATGGAGAAGTAAGAATGGGAAATTCAAGTCGAAGTTCTCTATAAAAGGTACTTCGCATCAGATCAGAAATGTGTTGCAAATAAAGGAATGGTATAAAGGGGGTTGTTTTCAAATGCCACCCCCAAATACTCATTCCTTATATGGCTTGCAACGCATAATCGGTTAACCACAGAGGATAAAATGAACTTTTGGAATATGGGAAAAAGTTCTACTTGTATTTTTTGTAAGGACCCAATGCAAACTCCGGATCACTTGTTCTTCATGTGTAGTTACTCTTCCCAAGTATGGGAGAGCTTAACTCGCGGTCTTCTCCAGCACATATACACAACGGTCTACAACGATATTCTTTTGTTGATATCGGGATCCACTTTTAATGGCACAATTCAGTTTATCTTGAGATATGTTTTTCAAACAACCGTATACTATATTTGGCGGGAACGGAATTGCAGGCGTCATGGGGAACAATATACACCCTCCGGCCAATTGATAGCATTATTCGAAATCAACTCTTGACTTGCATGGAACAAGGTTTACCAAAGTACAAAGAGGGTTTACGTCTGTGGTTCGGCTCAAGATCATAACGTTCTTTTTTTTGTGTCAATCAGGATAATCATTCATAAACTTAAAAGGTTTCGTTACAACATAAAGAAATAAACTCTTCCAAGTCCTCAAATGGAAGGTTTAAAACTATAGGAGTAAACAAAGAAGAAAATAAAGCATGATATGATAGATCTTCGAAGAACATAGGGACTCGATGATAATCAACACGGACAACATCTTCAACTATGGGGTCCAAATGCTTGGCGAGAGTGGCTTTGCATTTTTCGAATGGAGACCAAAATGATACAGCTTCGAGAAGTCCAACCAAGGTTCTCTTAGTGGCTGTTTGAAATGCAAAAGCTTGACAGAAAACATAATGTAGGAACCGTAGAACGGAAAAGATCCGTACCGGAATTAAAGGGTGAACACCAATGCCAAATAGTTGACACAAATTCAAAAATGTGATCGAATACAATCTAACATGGTGAACTAAAACATTACTTCTCTTATTAAACGGTCAGTTTAACAAGGAGGAGAAGATTGTGTACCAGATTTCAGCGTATTTGGTCCGAGCCAAAAGAATGAGAGTTTACTGGGCCTGAGGCCCGTGTCCATAGATGACAAATCAGCGATTCTTTTGGTTAGCTTTATTGGCAGATTGGGCCTTTGTCCGAGCCCCAATAGCATTGATTGAGTTCGCCCTACCATTGAAGGGTTGGTGGCTGCTGCGTCGACGGGATCAGCAGCTAACATGAGAAAAAGACATGGAAAGAAAATTAGTGATGACATGTATGATGATAGATAAATGGTTACGCCATCATAGAAAAGTCGTGGAAGAAAAATCAATGTTTGACAAAAATCAAAGATTACTTTAAAAAGTTTATATGAATTGTGTTGGATCAGGATGATGTACCCACTTCGGTCTAGGGTCACCGCGTTGTACCGTTTTGCTGTTGCCGGCGAAGGTTTCGTCTGGTTCATCATCAGCTTCTCCGGCGAGAAGGCTGTGTGATGTGAATCGCGTAGGTATCTTGGTAGCCGGGAAGAGAACTCTGGTCCCAAAGAATGTTTGAATTTTTCGGCGATTGTTGTTGACCAAGCTCGGACGCTTTGCTCCGGCCGTGAATGGTGGTAGGGAGCTGCAACACAAAACAGAATTGGATTTGAGACTCGTCGAAGACAGAGTAGGTTCGTTGAAGCGCGACGATGTCCCTGATTCCTCATCGGGATGATTTCCGGTGGGAGAGTTTGATGCGGTTGACCTACGATGGGAGGCTGCCGCCGCCGGCACACGGAGGACCAGTAGACAACAAGGCCCCATCGAGAGTTTGTGAAGCTTCCAATGTTTAACCGTGATGGGCTCGTGATAGTTAACAGTTGATGTCCATGGTTCTGCATCGGGGTCTACTCCCGTGAGATGTTTTAACAGGTCCTCGCCAGTGATATGAACCTGTGATGAGAAGCCACTCTGGTCTGAGGCTGGAAGCGACGGTTGAAACATCGGTAGAAGCAGATTTGGTTTCTCTTCGAGTTGAGAGTGAGAGGGTTTGTGAAGCCTTCTTCACGGATCCGGCGATGGATGGTGTAGATGTTCCTCCGGTCAAGAGAGATCCACCGTGGCGTACGGTAACCGGGGAGAGGCGCCAAGAAGACAAAAACATACCGAGAAAAGAGAGAACCAGAGAAAGCAGGAGAAGAAAACTAGCGAGGAGAGCGAGATGCTATCTCAGATTACCTTTGCTTGAGAGAGAACGGAACTAGACTTTTTTTTTTCTTGTAGATTTTTATAACGTTCTTTTGTTTAGTTTTAAATTTTCTATGAAAAAAGAAACATGTAATGTAAAAACGGTTTTTTGGTTGAATATAATTTTACAAGCATTTAAAAAAAAAGGGTGGTGTTTTTATGATCACGAATGCGAATGCTGGCAATGGGGAGGAAACTAAAATACACATATGTGTTTTGGTCCCTGGCCTGAAGAGACTAGGGGCCTTGGTCTGAAACTTCTTAATCCTCTAAAATTACATAAAAAGACACTGAAATATAAATCAATATGATGTACTTTTCATCCCAAAAAAAAGAAAAAAGAAAAAAAAAACATGTTACGTCGGTGTGGATACATGTAAATCTTAATGCATCTTAGGAAATGGATTCCACATGAGTTTTGTTTCTAGCTCACTGAAACCTTATATTAATATATCACTTACAACATTGTCAGTTCTTTGGGTTGCAATGTGTCCAGTTGAATAAATCACCTGATGAAAAGTACATAACCTCTCTTTTCCTTTCTTCATAAATGGTATTGTTTGAGCCTAACGTAACTATTAATCTTGAACATTCTAGAGAACCATCCTTATTCACAACATTTATGTAGTGTGCAATATTACCGCATGTAGATCTCCTTTTTTTTTCATAATTAAATTTATCTTTTTTTCCACTTTTTAAATCAAATACCGCAAGTAGATAATAATTCTAATTGAATGGTGTAATAAAAAGCGGTTCACTAAAACGATGACAAACCATATGTCTCCATTCATGGCCATAGACTCGAGAGACCTGATGATGAAGTTCGATAGGAAATGATGGATGTTGACTGGTAAACCGACAACAGCAATAGGATGAAATTGCTTGTCTTAACTCTTAACCACCACATGGTTACATTGCTCGATACACAGTGAAATATATGCAGCCTCAAAGGAAGCCCTTTTTTTTATTTTCACAAAGCCCAGTTGAATAGAAAACCAACAACATTAACCAATTAAATAATACCCGGCAGCTGAACCAGATCACTGGAACCTATTATTATGACCTATGTCACTATGTGATGTCAGAAAATCAAAGTGGCATCGAAAAGAGAGAGATAATGCTTCGGAACCACATAAGAGATTTAGGTCCACTATGTGCTGCATTTTATTTCTTACATAAGCAAAATTATACCGGACTCTAAGCGACTTAGATATTATGATGAGTATTTGCAGCCAATGACAAATTTTAGGTGAGCAATTGAGAAAATACCTATAGAAAATATAAAATTATTGTTAGTCAACTTTTAACCACGTTTGGATGATTTAACATCTTATTTAATTATTACGGAATTGATAATTTTTACCGGTGATGTTTAAAATTTCAGATTTAGAATGTAGTTTTTTTTGTTAAGAAGACATGTGTGATAAACTAGAATAAAAAACCACATAAGATAGTAACACGTTGTTACGTGAATAAATAACATGTTACTGAAAAGAATTAAGTTTTTAATAACAGTCAAATGAAAGATAAAATTAAACTTATGAAATTTCAATTTTGTCTTATTTCCATTTACTTATTTGATTTTTGCCTTACTACCATTTATGTAATTTGTCTCACTAAATCTTGTCATTGGCCTCTATTAAAAAAACACTCGTTAATTAGCCTTCTAACGTGAATATAACACTACAAGAAAACATAGCCGTAACCGACGGGCATATTAGTCGGTTATCCTTCGCTAAAGCGTGTTACTGATGGACTACCGACAAAAACGGTCTGTCGGTTCCAGAGCGTCGATAATTTTAATCCGTTGGATATTTGACGGTAATACCTGATGTTATACCGACGGATAGTCCGTCGGGGTTTTTTTAACCGACGGACAACCGATGAAATAGACTGTCGTTATTGGTCTATTCTGGTCTACTAAGCCGGGTATGGTTTAATGATTCAAATTCGAGATTTTTTTTTAAATAACTTGTGTAAAAAACGAATAAACAAAACTGGAAAGTGCAAATTAGTTATAACTATAATATTTTTAATTAATAATTAAAAAAAACTAATACATAAACATAAAAAGAAAAAAACACAAAACATATAGTCAAATTACATAAACATACAAACAAAAATCATAAAAAATAAATATAAAATTAAAACATTAAATATAACTACGGCAGCTTCGTGTTCCGTAGTCTATTCGTCCCGAATCCTCTTCAAAAATCCTTACACTCCTTGTAGATTTTCGCCTGTTTCTCTCAAAACTCATTCATTCGTTGCACGACACGGTTTTCTATCTCACCAAGTTCAGTTATCAGCTCGTCAACAATATATATGACTTGCTTAGCCGGAATCGGGACACGGACAGGCGGCGGGACATGGATAGGAGGCTGGAGTCGGGGTCGGAGCGTGGATAGGAGCGCTGGAATCGGGAACATCCCTCTAAACAATATTTCTGAAGCCATCTCCAATTCCAAAAAAATATTTAGTACATATATATAATTTAAATAAAAATATAATTTAAATAAAATATAAATATTTGAAATCAAAACTAACATTTAAAACAGAAGCAGTTCTACAACCAGGTGGAAAATCTCTAATCGCAAACACTTTGCGTCTCATATGTAAACCTATGTTTATCCATAGCAGCTATATACATAAAAATATATATACAAACTATGATTCCAAATTTGCATTTTTAAACTATAATATATAAAGCTAAGATTCCAAATTTGTATTTCTAAACTATAAATAATAAATCTAAGATTCTAAATTTGAATTTCTAAACTAAGATTCCAAAGTATTGAAAATATGAAAACTTACAATTTATGAGAAGGAAAGTAGAAATTTTTTTTTTTGTTGTTGTTGGTAAGTTTTTTTATTTTCTACTTGTGGCGAAATGAGAGGAGGAGCGTCGTATATATACTGAAAAACTACCCGACGAATTTTCGACTGACACGCAACTATTTTGTCGGTTATCCGTCGGGCAGTCATTAATTGGTGCGAGTTCCCGATGATTTTTGCGGGCAAAACTTTTATAAATCCGCTGACTGGCCGACGGATTACTGACGGACACGGTCAAGCCTTCAAAAAACCATCGGGTAAATGAATTTAGGGTTTTGGCGGTCAACTTTTCCAACTCTTGGTAAATGAAAACGCTGTAAAAATCTTTCGTATTCTAGTCAACGGCCCGACGGAGTACCGACGGAAGCATCGTTTTGTCGATTATCCGTCGGCAACATGTAAACCTTAAATTAAATTTACCGACGGATTCCCGACGTCTAAGAGGGTTCTGTCGGTTATCCGTTGGCCATATAGGAATGCCGACGGAAAGCTTACGTCTAGGGTATGTCCGTCGATAATCTGTGGGTTCATTTTTACTCCCTATAAACGTTTATAGAAACTTTTTCAAAAAGGTTTGTTGATAATCTTTACTGTTTTGGATTCAAATTTTGAAACTCCATATTTTGCCAGCTTCACGTGACTCAGAAATATGAAATACCAATGTATTTTAATTATATGAAGCACGTTGTTGCTGGTAAATATGGAGTTTCAGATTTGAAATCTGAAAATGAAAAACTACACGACGGTTAACCTAGAGAATCTCAATTCTGACCGAGAAATTTTAAACAGTTTTTTATTCCAATCTTGAAACTCCATTATTTCGAGCTCGTTGATGCTGATAATTATGGAGTTTCATATTGGAATCTGAAATTTTAAAATTTTTGTTATCTTACAGCCGAAGGTTCACCGAGGAGATACCGAGACTCCGACGGGTTCTGCCGACGGTCTGACCGACGGATGCGTTCGGACGGAGTGGTACCAACGGCTATATTTATCCGACGGATTGGCTAAGGATTTTGGCGTCGGATAGTCCGTCGATTATAACAGACGGATTATTTTTTATCGGGTAATCCATCGATTATCGGCGTGTTTTCTCAATAATAACTTTAAGTAGTATTATTTGGTTGAAACTCTTACATATAATTAATTAAGGCTCAAAAACAATCACGTAGCGCAAGCAAATGTTCCGAACACGTAAACGGGAATCTAATTCTAGGTTTTGTAATACGAGAATTTTAACTAGTCAATATTAAAAAGTTAAATTGCTGCAAATCCCTTTATGAAATAAGAAACCACCAAGAAACTTCATTAAAACTGAAAAGGGTATTCATGGAATAAAGAGAGTCAAGTATATTCCTTAAAATGTCCATCGTGCGTAGATGTCAATGATGATCGAATATTTAAGAAGTAAAAAAAAAAAAAAACTATCTTTTTAAGAATACAAAGATCTTATGTGAGGGCGGTGCCATTACTCTGACGAGCAAAAAAAGAAAAAGGGAATCTTTGTGTAAACGTAAAACAGAACATTCTCTTAAAATGGGAAAAATATACCAGATCGGCTCTAAGACACTGGATCTGTTCTCGTTTGCACTTAGATTGTAAAGATTCTCAGTATCTTTCACTGCCATCAATTTCATACACATCATAAAGATCACTCTAATTAAGTGGCAATCGCCAAAACCATTTTACGTTCAACAATTAATATCAAGGTGTTCATAGTATTAGGAATGAACCGTGTTGATACCTTTTGTATCCTTTGGCTAATTAACTTTATATGATATCAATTGTCGTTCCGAATAAAAGTTAAGTTATCTTTTATTAGTGGTTAAACACTTGCAATTGCTACTTAAATCAGTAGTTCAAGTTGGTATTTAATTAAGAAATATAGTGTAATATTATTTAATGTATATGTTGTTGCATTAGCATTGAAGTTCAAAGTGCTATCTATACGGAAAGAACATGCAACTAGGTATGATTATTTTGTATTTGACATTATGTTTCACACATATTTTTTTAAAAAATATATAAAGTATGCATTGAAAATATATATTAAAATAAAACTAATTTTTGTGAAATAAGAAAAAATCTTTTTTTTTTGTGGTAAAAATAAGAAAATATCTTAAAAGGACACTTGTCATAAAACCGAAAAAAATATAAGATCAAAAGCCAAAAGGTATATGACTACCACGCTAAAATGTTAGTATCTTTTTAGATAACGACGGTCCAACGAGACTCTGTAATTTCGGTTTGGTTATGCACTGGTTGAGCATATGTATTTGGCAAATTAAATATAAAAGAATCGTATAATGGTTCGAATATTTTAGAGCATATATGTGTTGAAGATTGTAATCAAATCTTCAACAAATCTTTAAGTTGCATTTCATACGAAATGTAATTCATATAAACTTTAGTATTTTATATTTTATGTAACATTGTTGTATAAATTAGTTATCATAAGAATGGGTACGATTAAGAGTTTGTGTTCTTTCGTATAGGTGTGACCATTCGTATAAAGACATGTAATAGAGATGTGTCTTCTCTCATGACTATAAATACAGACTATAAATACAGAACGTGACCTAGTCATGAACATGTGTGTATTGTGTGTTTTTGTAAAACTATTTTTTAAGTAATATATCGATTACTTTTTACAATCAGATTCTCTTTGTCTCAAACACCACATCGTATATTCTCTATTACTTTAACATGGTATCAGAGCTATACGATTGAGAGAGGACTAAGAATAAAACAAACACATAAGCAAGAAGAAGCAAGAAGAAAAAGTTATCGTATACGTTTCGTTGAAAGTCGAAACTATGCAAGGCTCCTCTGAACAAGTTATTCCTCTTTTTGATGGGGAAAAGTATGAATTTTGGAGCATTAAGATGTCAACGATACTTCGGACTAGGAAGTTATTGTCTGTAGTTGAAAATGGTGTACCAGAATCGTTGGTACCAGCGGAAGAAGAAAACGCCGAAGCGTCTTGTTTGAGAATGAGACGTGAAGAAGAAGCAACCACAAATGATACTATGGCATTGCAACTATTGCAAACTGTCATATCAGATCATATATTCTCTCGTATTGCATCGGTAACAACATCGAAGGAAGGGTGGGACACATTGAAGGATGAATATCAAGGCCCACCTCAAGTTCGATTGGTCAAACTTCAAGCATTGAGAAGAGAATATGAAAATCTGAAGATGTACGAGGATGAATCGCTCAAGAATTTCACCGACAAGTTAATCGATTTAGAAAATTAATTAACGTATCATGGTGAAAACAAAAGCAACTAACAGATTGTGCAAAAAATTATGATCTCATTACCGGCCAAATTCGATAGCATCGTGAGTGTGTTGGAGCAAACCCGAGACCTAAGTCTTATGATTATGACTGAACTAATCGGTATTTTGAAGGCTCATGAGGCACATATCTTGGCAAGAGAAGAGAATGTGAATGAAAGTGCATTCAACATTCAAGCAAAAAGGAAGAATACCGGTTTCAAACAAGGAAACACGAGAAGCCATGATGGTGAAGTGAAAAATGGCGAGGGATGGTGTGATTACTGCAAAAAAAGCAACCATACTGAAGATAGGTGTTTCAAGAAATTGTTGGACATTGATCAAGGCAAGAAACAGAAGAGTAACAAAGTATGTTACAATTGTGGCACGGCTGGCCACTTCGCTAGTGTATGTCGCTCCAAAAATAAGGAGAGAGCGCATGTGAGTCAAATGGAAGATGACTCGGATGATAATGATCATATGTTGTTTAGTGCTAGTGAGGAAGCACACACAACATTGAGAGATGATGTTTGGTTGGTAGATAGTGGATGTACCAATCATATGACCAAGGAGGAGAGATACTTCTCAAAAATTGATAGAAGTATCAAATTGCGAATAAGAGTTGGCAATGGTGATGTGGTGATGACCGCTGGAAAAGGTGATATTACGGTGATCACCAAAGATGGCAAGAGACTAATAAGAAACGTTTTCTTGGTACCGGGGTTGGAGAAAAATCTCTTAAGCGTTCCTCAAATGATCGCTAGTGGATATTGTGTGATTTTTGAAGACAAACTTTGTATCATTCAAAATGTGAATGATAAGGAGATCATGAGGATTCCTATGACTCACAAGAGTTTTAGGATTAAGTGGAACTATATACAAGACGAAGTGACGTCTTCAAGAGAGCAAGAAGAAACGGTGATATGGCACAAAAGACTTGGTCACGTTGGTAGCAAACGGCAACAACAAATTCAAGAGAAGGATTTGGTAAATGGTTTACCAAAATTTAAAGTACACAAAGAGTTTTGTGCGTATAATCTTGGAAAGCAAGCAAGGAAAGGTTTTCCAAAAGAATCTCTAACAAAAACTAAAGAGAAGTTAGAGATTGTGCATACGGACGTGTGTGGTCCGATGCAAAACGAATCACTCGATGTGAGTCGATAGTTCATCTTGTTTTTGGATGACTACACCCATATGTGTTGGGTGTACTTCCTTAAACACAAGTCGGAGTCGCTCTTGATGTTCAAGAAATTCAAAATGTTGGTTGAGAAACAATCACAATGCTCTATCAAGATCTTAAGATCGGATGGTGGAGGAGAGTTTACTTCACAAGAGTTTAAAAAATTTTGTGAAGAAGAAGGAATCGAAAGAAAAATTACTCTACCTTATTCTCCACAACAAAATGGAGTAGTCGAACGTAAGAACAGATCGTTGGTTGAAATGGCAAGAACGATGTTGGTGAAACAAACGTTACCACTTAAGTTATGGGCGGAGGCCGTGTACACTTCAGCCTACATTTAAAATCGCTTACCCTCTAAAGCGATTGAAGACGACAAGACACCAATGGAGAAATGGTGTGGACACAAACCGAATGTGTCACATTTGAAGGTGTTTGGAAGCATATGCTATGTGCATATTGCTGATGAGAAGAGAAGGAAACTGGATGCTAAAGCAAAATGAGGCGTATTTCTTGGATATAGTAAACAGTCTAATGGTTATAGAACATTTATCTTGGACAATGAGAAGATTCAAGTTTCAAGAGATGTGGTGTTCGAAGAGAACAAACGGTGGGATTGGGAAGAAAAGAAAGAAGTCAAGAAGGAAGTGATCTTACCAATCGATCTTCTAGAACAACAACCTCAAGAAACGGAGCGTGTGCATTCGCAAGAAGAACAAAGGCAAGAGACTCAAAGAAACATGAGTCCTACGTAATCTCAAGTTGATAGAAGTATCAATAATGAGATAGAAAACAGAGGCAAACTCATGGACATGATACCAAGAGGGTTGATGTCCATAAATGAGATCATTCAATCTACACCAAGAGTAGATTTTGATGAAACAGCTCAAATCATTGAATCGTGTTTTCTAATCCATGAAGAACAGCAATTTTATGAAGATGCATGTGATGTTAGAGAATGGAGGGAAACGATGGATGAAGAGATTAAGATGTTTTTGAAGAACTTCGAAGAAGACTTGGCGTAAACATGAAGATTTGATTAAAGAGGAGCGTTGAAGATTGTAATAAATCTTCAACAAAACTTTAAGTTGCATTTCATATGAAATATAATTCGTATAAACTTTAGTATTTTTATATTATATCTAACATTGTTGTATAAGTTAGTTATCATATGAATGGGTACGATTGAGAGTTTGTGTTCTTTCGTATAGGTGTGACCATTCGTATAAAGATATGTAATAGAGACGTGTCTTCTTTCATTACTATAAATACAGAACGTGTCCTAGTCATGAACATGTATTGTGTGTTTTTGTAAAAATATTTTTTAAGTAATATATCGATTACTTTTTACAATCAGATTTTCTTTGTCTCAAACACCACATCGTATCTTCTCTAATATTTCAACAATATGGAGCAATATACCAAAACTATTACCTCTGCGAGAAAACAAAGACAATATAATAGGCGTTAATTACTAGCAGAAATTATTCCGAGAGTATCTAAACCAGTTGATGACAAGCTCATATGAACTATAGAATTTTACTATTAAGTATATTAATTATCTAACGAGAAAAATATATTGATGAAATTTCACTTTATTAGTTTGTTAAAGTTGTACATGGTTCAATTTATATGCGGACTTATCCAAAAGTCAACCAAAACCAAACAGAAAAATAAAAATAATTACAAGAACAATGAACGGAAAATTATAAGATATAAGTGAATTACTAAAGAGAATCGATTAGATGAGTTTTTCTTTACTAGTTTAATAAAACTGTACATGGTTCAACTTCTACACACATTAAACGGAAAATAAGCCAGTCTAGCCATGATTGAAAAGCCAAGTATTATATTACAAAAGTTTCCCTCAAAAATTTCCCCTCACAACAAAAAAAAAACTATATTTATTACATCACAAAATTGCGGAAAAGGGCGAGATGTAATATCTTTGTAATCAAGATATGTTCAAACGAGCATCAAAATCGACCTGAACCAACATCTGAACGCTATGATAATTTATTCGATATATTTAGTATGTCCATGACAAACGTGATTATTTGCGATGTAAATAGCAGCGGTATTATAAATATATATATATATATATATATATATATATAGAGGAGATCTTCGACACTATTAAAAAAATGTGTAATCAGTTCTAGGTATTTTGTCACTTTGATACCATATTATACAATAAGAGAAACAATCGTTCAAGTAATATATCTCTTTGTTAATTTTGTAAAGATGTACGTAGTTTGGTTTATATACAAAAAAAAAAAAAATTAAGAGCCAAAAAAACAAAAGTTTAACTTGTTTTTATCTTTCTTTGATTCCCCGGTAGCTCAATTGTAGATTCGTTGGCCCGTATGTAAAGTCTAAGGATCATTTACTTTCGATTGTAGGTTTCACTCTCCTAAACTGGTGTGAAGGTAAAGGCAGTTCATATAATTAAAATAGTTGAGAAAATAAACATTACTTAATCTATACCAATTTACTATATAGACAACAACAACAACAAAAAAAAAAAGCACTTTACATCACACAAAAATTGATAAAGCAAATAACTCTATACATTATGGATCCACATATTAGAATTGTATTGATTATTGCAGCTTGCATCATTTGTTTCAGAGAAATTACGTACTTAAATAAAATGTTGGGGGAATAGATTTCTTTTTTGTTTCTTTTTGTAAATATGTTGGCGGAAAGATTTCAAAAGGGTCTTCCCTAAATAAGCCCTTTCAATTTGGAAAACGAACTATGAGCATGACAATTCGGTTTAGGTAAAAGACCAACTTGCTCTCATTGCACTTGTAAAACCCTAAGCAAGAGAGTTGTAAACAGTAAACGTCTTAACACCTATTTGGTTGGTGACACGTCAGAAAGGCCAAAAATTTGGTCCACTAGAATGTACCAGAATGGTACTTGCAAGATTTTCAAAGTTTTAGTGCTCATTATAAGTTGATGAGCTGGATAGATACCCACCCATTTTAGGTTTTAGGGTTTGATTATTTCCTACAAAATTTATGATATAAGATTTAGGTTAGTTTCGCATGCCGACATCAATGTGCGCACAACATCATTCATTTCTTTGTTTTTCAGTACATGGATAAAAACAATGATGAAATCCCTTCACGATCATCAAAGATATTGTAGAGTGAAAATTATGTGAACTTTCTTGAACTGGAGAGGATTCTATTCCTCACATGTTTAAACAATATATCTAGATTATATATTTCATATTGTATATACAAGAGACTTACCGCTTTATGTTGGTCAACCACAAATTGCTCAGACCCAATTCATATTTAAATACATTGTCTTGTTAAAAATTTATACACGTACGATTAATTATGCTAACAGAACAGTAATATATGAATCATCAATCAATTATGCTAGAATGACCAATATATAACTTTTTGAGGAAACGAGAGTATTCGAGTAAACGTAGTTATGTTCAGATATGCAAATCTAAAAGGTCATAGAAACAGTTAAACCATACTTACATAAAACGCAGAAACTACGTAGCATATTAATTACATGAATCATATATAAAATCAATAGATGGGTAAGATTAAGCTTAGGTGAAAAAAAAAAAGGGAACCTGCCGAGGCAATGGGGCATGAAGTATACAAATGTAAAGTAGAGATAATGCTCTTTGATTCTTTTTTTCCCACTATACATCCCATTGAGTTTAAACTCTTCTCTCTCTCTCACTGGCAGGCACATTTTGCAAGTTGATACACTTTTCTCCTCCCTATATAAATCACTACACTTCTCAATCAGCAATTGTATCACACATTGAACAGATTCTCAGTATGATCCTGTAGAGTTGACCCGTTCGTTCACTTGCATTCTCTTTCATAGAGGAAGAGAGAGGGAGAGTTTCTAATTATAAGATTTTTCTTTCTTTATTTTCTAAAGAAGCATTTCAACTACTTTGAGAGAGATAGAAAAATGGCAATGTCACAAGCCGTCTTGGCTACTGTCTTTGGTATCCTAGGTATCTTTTTTGTTCATATTCTTAATGCGTTAGTGACGCAGTGTATATCTTCTCACATTTACGTATACATTCAAAATGCATGCATTTACATGACACATCATGAATTCTAACATAACCATAATTATTTTGTAGGGAATATCATCTCCTTTTTCGTCTGTCTTGCCCCAATGTAAGGACTCTACAACTCTTTGCACTTTCGTCGAATATAAATAACGTTTTAACTCAAACATTTACGTGTTGTTTACATATTAGACCGACGTTTGTTCGTATATACAAGAGGAAAACATCTGAGGGGTATCAGTCGATCCCTTACGTGATTTCCCTGTTCAGTGCGATGCTATGGATGTACTACGCAATGATAAAGAAAGATACTATGATGTTGATCACCATCAACTCCTTTTCCTTTGTAATACAGATCGTCTACATCTCGTTATACTTCTTCTACGCTCCTAAGAAGGAAAAGGTCCTTATTCTATATGAATATAACATAATTGTCTTGAGTTTACACACAAGCATTACTCTATCTTTAACGGAACGTCGTGTTTCATTATGGCAGATTCTAACGGTGAAGTTCGTCCTCTTTGTGGACGTTTTCGCGTTCGGCCTAATCTTCTTGTTGACATACTTTCTGATTCATGGCAATAAACGTGTTCAAGTTCTTGGATACATTTGTATGGTCTTTGCTCTATCTGTTTTTCTTGCTCCCCTTGGCATCATTGTAAGTCTCTCTTTCTTATTTACGATTTTTTTTTTTTTGGTTATCGACTAAATATGATATATAACAAACATTAATTGACACACAGAGGAAAGTGATCAAAACGAAGAGCGCCGAGTTTATGCCGTTCGGTCTCTCCTTCTTTCTCACCTTATCGGCTGTCATGTGGTTTTTCTACGGGCTTCTCCTTAAAGACAAGAACATCGCCGTAAGTCTACTATTTTTCATATTTGTATTTCTTAATTATTATGTTCGAGGTACCGCTAAAACCTAATGTTTTTGCTAATGTTAACATATTTTTCCAGCTGCCAAATGTTCTGGGTTTCATCTTTGGAGTGCTTCAGATGATTCTTTTCGTGATCTACAAGAAACCTGGGACGAAAGTTTTGGAACCGTCAGGGATTAAGCTTCAGGACATATCTGAGCATGTCGTCGATGTTGTGAGGCTAAGTTCGATGGTTTGCAACTCACAGAAGAGAACTTTGGTGCCACAGGACAGTGCCGACATGGAAGATACCATTGACATAGACGAGAAGATCAAAGGAGACATTGAGAAGATTAAAAATAACAAAGAAGCATTTCTTATTTCTAAGAATTAATTAGCTCTTTACTATCAAGAGTCGATGTGTGTGTTTGTGTCTCAGTTTGCTTGCATGTTAAGTTAGGGTTTAATGTTTAGTTTGGGTCTGATCAGCGTCTACGTGCATCTCTCCCTCCTATCTGATCTCTGGCGCCTCTCCCTCTCTCATCTGGAATGTAAAATATGTCTTATTAAATTAAATAAATGAATATGTCTTTTGTCTATTATGTATGGGTTTCCTTTGTAAAAAAAAAAGGATATAGTTTTCATACTACAAGAAAATGAGCAAATACCGATGAAATTAGCGACGAAAAATTAGTCATCGTAATTTTTCGATAAAATTTAGACGGAATAGCAAGAAATACAGATGTCGTCAGAAAGTGGTTGCTAGATCGCTTATTTCGACAAAATTTAGACTGAATAGCGAGAAAAACAGATGTCGTCGGAAAGCGATTGTTAATTTAGCAACCACTTTTCGACATATGTTAGGATCGTCGCTCTGTCATTGGAAATTAGAGACCACTTTTTGACAAAAGTTAGGATCGTCGTCATGTCATCGCTAAATTAGCGACCACTTTTCAAAAAATCTTAGAGTTTTTATTGTTTGCGACCACTTTCCCACGATATCTGTTGTCGGAATAGTTTTAAACCTTACTAGATATATATTTGTTTTACGGAGAGTTTGCAAAATGTTAATGTGGTCTAGTGATTATTTGATTGTCTTTATACCTTAAGGTATTGAGTTCGAATCCTATATGATACAATTTTTCTGAATTAATTCAGGTCGTTCGCTGCCACTGCAGAAGGTCTCAGGCCGGCTTCCGGGGATACTATTACGGCGGTCGGAGGTACTATTCCGGTGGTCGGACGACGGCGGTAGTAGGTTCAAGTCCGTTCACCATTTGATAAGTCCGGTCGACCGTCAACAAGTCGTCGGAATTGCGACGATTTTCCGAGATGACAAAGTGGTTGCAAATTTAGCGACCACTTTCAGACAAAATGAACAGTAATGACTTCTCAATGCGACCACTTTTTGAGTGGTCGCTAAATTGTCGAAATCTATTGTTTACGACCGTTTAGCGATGGATTTGGTCGTCGCCAAATGAGCGTTTTCTTATATATAATTTTCAGGTGAACTCATATTGGCCAAAGGCCTTACCGGTGAAGCCTTTACAACTTCCAAAAAAGAAAGAAAGAAAAAGATCTGTGTGTACATAATGGCGGGCCGAGGAATTTTTTTTACGGGTCACATTATATTAATTTAGATATTAAATATCATATAATGTATACGATATTCTTTTTTTCAGCATATAATGTATACAATATATATATATATATATATATATAATTTCTCTTTTTGCCAAATAAATATAAGACTTTTTAGTTGTAAAGTATATCAAACTATGCTGATTTTTCCAAATTATTTAAAATAAATGTGCATGTTAGCAACAATTTTTTTTGATATAATATATACGTACAGTAGTATTTCCAAATATCTGAGTTTAATGATTAAAATATTTAATAATTTTCATGTACCTAACTAGTTCCAAGTCTTCAACGCTCATTAATTGGATCACAAAACTAAGAAGCGTAATGATATGGGCTATATCTTATGGCCCAATATTAAGAAAAAGGAATTGAAATCAAATATTGAAACAAAATCAACATATAGACGATAAAGAAGTATGAGTGCAAAGGGAACATTTTGGATATTGATTAAAGGTTTACCGGGTGCAATTAGGCTGTTTGAACCAAATGAATTAGCACAAATCTAACAAATTCGATGGAATTAATTTATATATAAACTTGAACTGGGTTCATGTCAATTGTGAACCCATTATTTATAACTTAGGCCCACCCTTGTGTGTAACTGTGTACATGTGTTTATTGAGTTGGTGGTAAGCGGAAAGGAGAATCAATGATCATTCATTTGTGTAAACAAATAAGTTGTGAAATACTTAAAGTAATCTAAAGTCACTTCATGACTCATTGATTTGAAATCTTAAATCTATTAGAAAATAATCTATATTTTTTCCCGCATCCGACGAATTTTTAAAATCGGATACAACTTTTTAAAAGTAATGAATATTGTTTGTCTACATAGAATCAAATGGTATAGAATAAAATAAAATAATATGGAACGAAATGTGGTGACGGCAACTGTGGCGGCGTCAATGAGTAAATCAACGAGTCATGAAGTGACATATTGCAACAAAATGCAAATGGGTAAAGGATATTTTATCTTAAAAATTACTGGAAGGTTAAATGGTCATTTCCCAGCCCACATGTATTACTTTCTTAATTTCTAAATTTATAATTCTATATAGTTAATTAATTTATGAAAATTAGTTAGTTTTGCAATTCACCCATATATATATGACCTTTTTGTTTGCATATAGCTAGCAACAACGACTAAATGTTATTTGTTTTCATGTCCTAACTACCAACGACTACTCAGAGCGACAACTATTTTGAGTTACTAGAATTTTAACGACGAAATTATAAATCCTCCGATCAATCACACGGCAACAAAACAAACACATCGCATATAAATAAAAAATAAATCTAAAACTAAATAAATTTAAATTTAATTAAAATAAAATAAAATATAAAAAATAGAAAAATAGAAATAAAAATAAAAATATATAAATAGAAATAGAAAACCTAACTTAGAATTTCATTAAATGAATAAATAAAATTAATTTTTAAAAATTAATTATGTATATTTATTCATCAATGATATATTTATCCATCAATAATTAGAAAATAATTAATCTTTTATTAATGAATATATAAATAATTTTTATTTTTAAAATATAGAATTTCATGAATTTATAACATTAAATAATAAAATAGTGATCAGTCTCAATGATAACGAAACGAACAACGTAGCATGGCTGGTCACTGCGACTACAAACGAACAAAACAACGTACCGCTGGTCGTTGTCGTTAAGTGCTATCAGTTGTCGTTGTTTCCAATAACAGACAATTGAACAGATCCATTGTATGTAAAAAAAAAAAAATTATATTATGCAATAAATGTATTTGGCCATGGGAATGTCTGTAAGATTAGGCATGACGGAGGTAATGCTCCTTAATGTAACTTAGTGTTGTTAACTCTACAAGAAAAGCTCTGAGGACAAAATTTAGAGGTCACAAGTTCGACTAACACTAAGGGGACCATATTATTTACTCTGATCTCCGGTCTGAGGAAATGTATGAGGCTAGACCCAGAACTTCTTAATCACTAAAAAAATACAGGGCTCCTTAAAATGTAAAATTGTGTTTAAATTAAAAAAAAATTACAATGTATTTTGCAACACATTGAGATTTAAACTCTTTTTGTCTCCCTCTTATTCACAGAACTCATTTTGCAATTTGAAACACTTTTCTCCTGACTAATGACTATACATGCTATCTGAACTCTTTTTTTTTTTCTCTCATTCACATAAGAAATTTGAAGGTAACGGTAAAGTAGTTATATAATGCTCTTTGGCTAATTTGCCATATTAAGTTTAAACTCTTACTTTTCTCCACCCTATATCAGGAATGATAAATTACGTACCATTTATCTACTTATTACATACTATTGTAGACATTTTTCTAAGGGTTATCGCATGAGATTCATTGTCAACACATTACTTACATACAATCGTTAATATTAATCAAAGACATTATGCTTATAAAATATTTGTACGTTTAAATACAATTTCATAAAATATTTAGATGATGTAATATCAATTCAACCTCGTGAATGAGACTCAACCTAAGCATTATGTAACCATGCATCACATTATGCAATTCAACAAGTTTTAGGATGTCTAGAACGTGTCCCGTATATGGATAAAATGATCTTAAAGCCTAACCTTTTGCATTTTTTTGTAAATTGACATCTCGTAAATTCCCAATCATCACATCCAATGTATTAAGAGTATTAAAGAAAAAGAGAGGGCACTTCCCTTTTTTTTGTTTTTTTTTGTCAATCAGAGGGCACTTCTTTATCCAACTAAGTTTATGGTAAAATTAGGGTAATTCATAATATAGCTAATGGAAAAATTAAAAATCCTTTATAAGGTTGGACAACCGACTTCTAGAAGATATATTTTTTTCTTCTAAAACCATCTTTTTCTTTTGGAAAAGTATATTAAAACTTGAAATTTAAAAACATTGCAAACACAATTTCGATTTGCAAAAAGAGCCAATGAAGATGAACTTCTTGGCACATCCAAGAAATATGGCTTTGATATGAGACTTTTGATCCTTTTGGAATTTCAGTGGATTCTTCGATGAATCAAGAGATAACATGTCCCTCTAGAATAGACGGATATATACATGCTCATGTAAGATAATTTTGAAAAGTTTATTTGGTCCTTTTAGTCACATAAACTGCAAAAAACGATCTTTGTGAGTTAGTTCATTTTTGGGAGAGGTCGTTGTGTACGGGGAGGTCCGAAATGCCGAACCAGATCAAAATGATTCCAACATTAAACCAATAACCTCACTCTACAGTAATATCCTACTTCTCTACTAACCCTGGTGTGGTCGGGTCAGAGAACACACACTGTCACCACAACAAAAAATGGATGTTAAAGCAAACAACCTAATCAGTCAATTGTGTAAGATGCCTCTCAATGCACCTCTAACATCTGCGTTCAACGCTTTATCTGCCTCGAGCCTTTCCATTTAACAACTTTTGGATTGTGTTTGACGCCTCCTGCAACCACAAAGTTAACTCATTCTATTTCTTGAATCAAAGAGACATAAAGAAATGTGGTTTGAACGGATGAGAACCTCTAGCTTATTTCTGAGATCTTCTTCCTCCTTGTCGCGTCTGTCTCTATCCTCTGCAAATACGTCGATTAAACTTGCTTGCTCTTTCTCCATATCTTCTAACTTGTCCTTTAATGTTTGAACCTGCAATGACAGGAGGAATCCATCGGTGAGTGTTATTATAAGTTTGGAGGCAGACACAGTAAATGTCAGAACGTAGAAGTTACCTCAGCTTCAAGCGTCTTGCGAAGCTCTTTCTCACGTTGCAGGTCCTTTTGCAGTAACAGGAAAACTTCTTCTTTTTTACTGAGCCTGAGAAACAAAAAACAACAGCTTTCAATGTTCACACAAACAAGAAACATGAATCTTATAGGCAAATTAACATGGTACGTAAGGTCGTAACAAACCGCTCTCTGAACTCTTTATTCTCTTGTTCCAATTCACTGAGGGTACGGGAACCAGACTGAGGCTTGGGTAGTTCGGCATTCTGCGAGAAGACATACAATAGGTTATGTTCTCAATCTTATTTACCGCAGAAAGTGTATCGATGGGGAAAAAAACAGGATGGACCTTTTCATGAAGCTCAGTGACATTTCTTTCTGGTGAAGATTCACAATCATAGCCATCATCACTGTTGATGACCTCTACAGCACAAGTTCCTTGAGGCTTTGCTCGTTTCTTTGATTTGGAAGAGGAGTTTAATAGTTTACCACCTTTCTCTGATGATACATAACTGCTGTCTTTAGAATCTTTCACAGATCCTTTTCCTCCAATCACATTTGATCTTGTCTTGTTTTTTTCTGAAGCTGCGGTTGGAGTATTAAAGCTTGGAGCAGCAGTTGAAGTTTTAAAGCTCGAAGCAGTGGTCCTTTTCCTGGATGAAAAAGATCCTTTAGGATCATATTCTGGTGACGATTCTACAATGTGGAAAACATTTCCAAGAGATTGTTCAGCTCAAGTTAAAAAAATTCGATGTTAAAACAAGTAAAAGATATTGTACCTCTGTCTTCAGAATCCTTTACGGACTTTTTGCCTTGCCTCGGCGCATATCCAATTTTGTGACAGTTAGATCTCCTGAGTAAAAGCAGAACGAAAACATCAACCCAAATAGTGCAAGGAAGTAGCCAAGCTTAGGAACCGTGAGTTAAAAAGCACAAGAAGAGAATCAGACCAATAATTCTTCTGCATCTGAAGTAGCCGTGCCTCGAGTCTAGACAAAACTGTTGTGCGCTCAAACCCTTGCTTATCATGGGCAGGCTCAACGAAATTAGCTTCCAAGACACCTTATGAACAGAATGAACTAGCATTAGACTTCACATTAGAAAAAGGCTTATCAAATATTAGACCTTCCAGTTAAAAACAATACCAATGACCCCACGGCCATCACTTCCTGCTGCATTCCATATCCTCCAAAATGGCTGAATAACAAGTGAAAGATATAAAACGAAGTATAAAGTTGATCTTATATTCGTCACATTTCCAGGCATAGTGTAGAAAAAAGTAAGCATAAAGAAACAGAAACCTTAATAAGGCGATTTTTGTGGTAAACATTGAAGCCTTGAACATCCACATGATGTTTTGCATCCTTCACAAATCCAATGGTCACAACAGCAGACAACTGTCAAAATGTCGCACAGGCAGCCAAATTTTCAACTATCAAAAAGCTGCTTGATGTCAATTATAAAATTACAGTAAGAATTCTAACTATGCTAAGTTATGACAAACATACATTTGAGTACTTGGCGCATCCATCGGCTCCTTCTTTTGGCCGATAAGTAATTTTTTCTGTCTGCATCATGTCATTTACTATGTTGTGATGCTCAACATCTTTTCCTCGGAGAATGATACGGAAATCACGTGGAATCTTTAGGTAGAGAATAGAAGCATAACTCTGGGAACATGACGAAAGGTAACGAATAAAAATTTTAGAAGAAAAGACCATGCAGCCAACAAATAACGGGATTCATAAACATTCAAAATCAAGCTTTTGATTTCTACCCACCATCAGATCTCTCTGTTTCGATCTTTTGATTTTAGCAGGACACTGAACCAAACTAACTTAGAAAATAACCACAATTAACGAAAGATGGAAAGAATATTTATACCCTGAGTGAGTGCTTGTATGTCAGGAAGTGTCTAGAGTTAGGGAACTGAGAAGCCATATCAATATTTTTCTCATCCCGATTGACCCCTCTAAGCTGGATATCCTGCAACAAACCATATGTCAATTATGATACATAAGCTTCTGCATCATGGCAGAACGTATTCTATGCATATCAGCAATAAAAACACAAACATGTGGATCAGTGTCAAAATCCAGTTCTAGCATTCCTTGGTCATCTTCCCAGAGGTTATATATGATTATCCTTGTGCCATGATTCTTCATTAGATTAAACTACAACAGTTAAAGCATTAGATTAGTGGAAGAATTCTCACAATATCAGTAAAGAGGTAGTAGCTTTTGAGACCCACATCAAAAGAATGATAGAGAACACAATCCAAATGAAATATAGCTACAGGGTATTCTGAAAAAATCAATAGAACTAACTCCTTTGTTTTTATATAGCTTCTTCTTGTAATAAAAGCTCTCCTCAAACTTTACCTGATGAAGAAGATCTTCTTCAGTAGCGTACGGTGACCATTGAACTACTGTTTCCACATTTTTATCCCAATCACTAACCGAAGACCGCATTATTGGACACCATTCAGAACCTCTTCTTTCATAGTCAAGCTTCCATTTAAATCATCATCAGAAGAAAATTAGAAGAGATAAAACTAGCTACGAAAGCCTACCAAACTAATTAAAAAAAAAAAAAAAATCTGTTATGGATATGAAGGAATTTCAATCATATAAGAGATATGCTGAGAACACTTAGGAATTTGATGTCTAATTATATGAAACTCGTAAAGCACAAATAAATTTAGAATCCTGACATCAAAGTTCTAACCAAGCTAGGATAATGTTAGATTTCTCTGCAGGATATATTTTGCTCAACTGAGAAAAAGAAAGTCAGAGTAGACATATTTCTTCTTAACATTTCCTTCAACGTTAAACGAGAACAGTATTTCAAACAAAAGATGGTCTAAAACGGTGTATGTAACTTAATAAATGCTCGCAATTGAATTGCATGCTAACAACCATTAGAAATTATCAAGTGTTGAGCCCAATGAATGAATGATTAATCCATACCAGCATAATCTTAATAAAGAAACCAAGTGGCAACCAGTGGAGTTTTTACCAAAACAGTTCCATACAGTTAAATAAAGGTAGATTACCATGGGTACAACTATGTCCTCTTTTCCCGTGCTCTTTAGAAATGTATATGATAGAAGGCCAATGCTCTGTGTCGAGCTAAAAGCAACACCAAGTAAATAGAACAATGGTCAACAAAACGTAACTTTAGCTGTTGTTGAAAGTTTTCAAACAGTACGATATAACCATTAAAGACATGATATCTGAAAGGGGTGACGGCGTGGTAATAGATAACAAACCTCTTTCCATCTTTTCCAAGGCAACGAGAGAAAACAATGACATCAGCTCCGAGTCTCATTGTACTAGTCTTGAATCCATTGCCATCTATAAGAAGTATATGAATTTAAGAGTCTTGATCTAAAATATTTGATATATATTTATCTTGCAGGAAGAAGAATGGTTACATTGTCCAATGGTATCTGCAAGTTTGCTTTTTGCAGAATATCCTAGAGACATACAATGCCGCATCTTTTCAGGATTCATCCCACCTCCATTGTCTGCATTTCAAAAAACAAAGGATGCTCAATAGATGGAAAACGATGCTGCATTGTCAACACTTGATACAACAGAAACATAAATACTAAAATCAACTGTATACCCTCAATCGAAACCATCCTGTTTCCATCTTTCCTGTTCTGGAGTATGTCTATATTAACATATGTAGCTCCACTATGAACCTGATAATCAAAAAATGAGAAACCAATACTACCAAACATGAAATACAAAAATGCACTAAAACCTTTGTAAATACTTCCAGAAATGGAAAAAAAACATCCTACCTCATCCAAAGCATTGTCCAAAAGCTCAGCAAAAGCTGCAAGAGATAACATTGTTATACTACCATTTTCATTCCATAAAACATTGTTCAATAGCTTGAATCAAACTTCATTCAAAACGTACCTCCAAGGGACCATTTGTGACTAGTTGCATTAGAATGCAGGAACTTAGGATGTACTCTTACGTGATCAAAGCCACCTAAAACCACAATTTTCTCAAAATCAATCAGACAATCACAAGTCTAACATTAACAATCCCAACTATTTTCCTAAAATCGATTAACAAAGGAAGATAAACACAATCACAAGTAAAACCTGCAGAAACTTCCCAATCACCACCAGATGTTCCTTCATAATCCCCAGCCTTCCAAAATTGCTTACAACTTCCCCAAGAAGAAGGCGCCGCCACAACGTTATAAGGCGTCGCCGGAAGAGCCAAAGCCGATTGCGCAAATCCATCCGCATCATCCGGAATCACAACCGCTAGTTTCTTCGCCGGTGAAGCTATAGAATCACTTCGCGCTCTCTTCGTTCCAGAAACATCACTACCGGTTCGGTCTACGCTTTCAATATCAGCGATTCCGTCAAGATTTTCCCCTAACTCGGATCCTTCGTCGTTGCTACTACTAAGTTCGATAACATCTTCATATTCTCGCCGTGGAATGGTTCTCTTCTCAGCGGCGGGTTTCCAAGTCGAGAGAGTAGTAGAAGTTGTTACCAGATTCTCTTGCTTCACGCGAGTTTCCATTAAAACGGACAAGAACAAGAAGAGACCAAGAAGACAAAGAGGCGAAGTTTTGAATTAAGAAGGAAGAAGAAGAATCGATTTTTTTTTCGAAAACTTGGGAAAGATAACTAAAAAAGCAATTAATAGATCTTTCGAGAACTGCAATAGGTTAAAAACTTAAATAGCTGCAGTTGTTAAAAAAAACTTAAAAAGCTAATTCGAAAAGCGCTGTCGTTTTTGGATTGGAAGAAATGTGGTTTTAAGACAAAGAAAAAAATTCATATCCCTATATATTATTTGGAGAGCATACTTATAAATAAACATTAAAAAATGTTAATATTTATATTACATTGTCATTACTTCAAAGAACAAATTTTAATCTCTTAAGGGTATTTTAATCATTAATTATAATTTTCGTTTTAATAAATTTCTTTTTTGAAAAGTAGTTAAAAATAAATTTTAAAGATTTTGTTCATTTAATTAAACACACTAATTATATTAAATCAAATATTGATTTTTTGAAATTTAAACCGATTTAATTCTGTTTTTAGGTGCTAATTAAATTTATAATTATAATCTTAATAAGAAATTAGCAAATAGTCTTCATTTTCTTAAAACAATCAAATATGTAAACTTTAAATTATTTTATTTAAATTATTTATTAAATTATAATGTTATTTAAGTAAAAATTTTAGTTTCATATATGTATATCAATTTTAATTTTTAGTAAAATATTATAATATACTTTAATTGAAATAACTTTTAGTATGTAAATTAAATATTGTTATTTGAAAATTTTATAAAAGAATTTAAAACGATTTAATTCTGTTTTCCAAATAAATATTAACATATGTTAAGTTTATTTTCTAATTTGTACTCTCCAAATAATGTATTTATATTAAATATATTAATTCGATTTACAATGTTATATTACAATGTTAATGGTAGTTACTTTTTATAATATTGAATCTATTAATAGATTTTTAGTATATTTAAAATTGTTAATTCATATCTGACTTAGTTTAACATGATGTATAATTTAACATAACATTGTAACACTATAATTTAATTTTCAAATCTATTTAAATTATAAAATTTAGTAATTAAAACAGAACAATATATAATTAAAATTCAAAAAAAAAATATTCAGAAATTTTTCTGTTGGAAACAATATAACGCAATATCCAATATCGCTAATAGAAATACTATCTTTCAACAGAAAATATATTATACGAAATCAATCTTAGAATCTCGTGGGTTAATATTTTTAAAAAAATCTTAATTAATATCTTAGATGTTTTTGATGTATCTGATCAATCATCATCAAACAAGAAACAATGTATGGACGGATTGAAAGTCAATATTATAGACATGACAATGATGATCTTGGTCCCAGTTTACAAAAAAAAAAATCGCTTCTCATAACATCTTAAGTACCCAATTAAACTTATTACAATCAACATAAAACTTATGTAAATTATATCCCGAGAAAAAAAAAACCAAAGCTTTGATTATTATCATAGTTATCATCTTGGATCTGCTTGCCTCGAAAGCCACGAGCTAATTAAGTTGAAATAAAGATGAACTCGGCGGGAGTTTGATTTTTTGAGAGAAAAAAATCAAACAAAAACAGGATCTAGGCTTTTTGATTTTGAAACTCTTCCTCTTTCATCTTATTTCCCCTTTCTCTTGTGCTGCTGTAACACGTTTCCAGAATAAAATAACGAGTTATTGTAATGAAATTTCCAGAATTAGTTATCGTATACACATTTGTTTTTTTTTAAACAAAATTGTAATGAAGCTAAACAATAATCAATAATCAACTAACTGAGCCAAATATGGATATAACCACAAAAATATGATATATTGATCATTGACACAAAATATATATATATATATATATATTAATCAATATCATATTACTGAATATAGCTCTTAATATAATATAGTTAAAATAAATATGTAATATGAATATACATAAATTTGTATTTTTTCTACTACAATAAAATCATGAGCTTTTTAAATATTAATTGTATAATTTCCAAACTAAAAAAAATCAATATGTGCTTAAGCACGAGTCATAATCTAATATCTACTTACAAAATGTAGGTTTCACCTTATTCGGCAAATATATATAGAAATATAGGTTTATTACTTTATTACATCTTTTTACGCAACATATATATATAGTATAACTAAGCATTATTATTACTAATTTAAAAATAAGGTTTATAATATAAAAATATACATAAGTTTTAAATCTTATAGTATATCTAATTAAAAAAGTAGGTTTATTACATTTTTTTGGGCGAAGTATAGAAAAGTAAATTTATTACACCCTTTTTAGGCAGAGTATATATAATATAACTAATAACTAATCAGTATTATTACTAATTTAAAAATGAAAATTTTCAATATAATTGGTATATTAAACATTTATCTTTTAAACCTATATATTAACATAAACGTAAAAATGAAAGATTTCTAATTACACTTTTAGCGTGATATTGCATCATTTAAAAAACGATATATAGTAAACATATATTGCATTATTCCATTTTAAAATATTTTATAGCAACATTTTATGAAATATTATATTTTCATGAAGTATTCTTTTCCATGAAGTTGATACGACACATCCATATAAGTAATAGAATAACTTTTTCTATTTTTCCATCATATTCAAATCATACTCAAAAACACAACTGTTCAAATAATGTTTATTTTAGACAATATTATGTCTTCTTTTTCTGATGTCAAGTTATAAAAGAATTTGTGGAAGATAAAAATGAAAATTGTTTGCCTCTGAAAACAATTCACCTCTGCTGCTGGAAAATCTTTAGAAGTTGTTTTAATCAACCAAAAAATTTGTTTTTACAATTTGTGTCCAAATTATATAAATTAGCATTAAATTAGTATAAATAAATAAAATTATCATCCCAATGAAAACATCCATAGCAAATAGAGCTACAATAAAAATTGTATAGTTAACATAGCTTTAGTAAAAATCTTACAGCAAATAATTTACAACTACACTTCAACCATTCATCCACTTATTGTATACTGTATAATAAATTATTGATTGTAGAAATTATGGACTTTGAAATAGGCTATGACTTTTTAAAAATGAAGTCACATTTTGTTGGTTTAATAAAAAAATGCCCAACGCAGTAACAAAATGAGGGAGTTGGACTTTGAAATTTTTTAGTAACAGTTTTAACACCGTTAAGATGATAAAGCTTGACTAGAGAAATTGAGAAAATGTGGCTTTTAAGACATACAAAAAGTAAAACTCCCTATAGTTTTTAAAGTCTAAACACCAACGACCCGTTTATTTTAAAAAAGTTGCCCCATTTATTTCTAAACTTAATAAAAACTTAATAAATTTTTAATCTTAACAATAAAATCACCCCATTGTATTTTTATGCGTTATAAAAATATAGAAAAACGTTAGTAATATGCATCGTATATTTTGAAATCATATAAAATGTGTGTAATATTTCTTTGAGACCTGGTTAATTTGAAATAGTTAATAATATTTTAACTGGTACTTTTATGGATTAAGATATGCCAAAATATAACGTAAAATATATATATATATATATATATATATACCAAAATATAACCAAAAAGCAACCATTTAAAATAAAAATTTCTGAACTTTTATTTCTATCTAATCAACCCAAATTTTTTTTTTGAATATGATTTAGTTATTTCTTTTCTTTTATTGTTAACAAAATCTTGATCTTAACAAAATTATCTCCATTTTATTTGCATGTGTTACCAAAAAATTGAATACTATGCCAATACTTGTCTGTTTTTGAAATCAGATACTATTTGTCAGATTTCTCTATAAGATCAGTCAAATTTAAAATAATAATTTTATATTTTAACTGCTATTTAGTCAATAAATTATATCTTCCTTCTCTTTCTTTACTCTTTTCTCGAACCTGAGAAACCTTCTTGCTCCTCCTCCCCTAGGCGGTGGCGGCCACCGCCGCTGCCGTCCCAGGCGCTCTGCGTCTTTGATCGTCCTTCTACTTCTGATCCCTTATTCTTTGTCTCGTGTTCATCCTCTGTTCCGGACTATCTCTCCGGTGGTGGTTGCTAGTCCGGACCACTTCGCAAGCCCCGGAGGAAGAATCCTACTTTAGGCCGCCTCGTTTCTGTGCTCTCGAAGAGCCCTCACTGAATCATTCGCGCATGCAGATCTCGGATCTCTCTGGCGGAAGCCTCGACTCAACAATTTCGCGGCGTCGTGCGCCGATGAAGGACTGCGCTTGCACCGGATGCAAGATCTCTGTCCATTCTAACCTTCTCTCAGTAACAAGCCGAAGAAGAACAATACTCTACACTGGCCTGATATATAAGCTTTATCTCATCTTCAGGCCAGATCTATTACCCAAAAAGGGATATCACCATCGGAGCTTACCGCCGTCTCAAACGGCGACCTTCTTCATCGAATCTGGGTCGGGAACGCTTCACCGGCTACCAACACATCTCCTTCAGAAGCTTCCCGCAGTCTTCGTGAAACCTTTGAAAGAAAAACTCTTTTAGACTGAAACTTTTCTCTCTTATTATTGACACACCACAATTATGTTCGTACAACATATATATATATTAAGACAAAGACATTCACCCAGATAAGAGTACAAAACATTATATAAGTGAATGTCATGTGAAGCACTTAGAAAAACTCAGATGGTAACATTTCCAAGACTTGATATTGGTTTGAGAGAGCGATGTGTGGAAGTGGTTTCACAACACGAGACTTCCTTGGTACTTGTGATGCATGTAATTTAGAATGTTGCAGGGCGTGAGTGTTAACACGAGAGGGCATTGGCGGGAGACTTTTATCTGAGTGTTTGGTGGCCACATCAGCATATTGATCTTGTGATGGCAAATACTCTGTTTGGTTTGGAGACTTCACTAAACTCTGTATTTTCAAACCTTCTGTTTCATTCAGAGATTCTGCAGCAGACTTCTTTACACTTACATGCCCCCTCAAACTTGTGTCGGGTGTGGTCACGAGACCAAGTTTGTATCTTAAGTCTGAGAAGTGGCTGTGGGATAGAGGTTTGGTGAATATATCAGCTAGTTGTTCACTTGAGGGGATATGCTTAACAACTAGAGCACCTTGAGCTACTCTTTCTCGGACATAATGATAGTCAACATCAAAATGTTTTGATCTTGAGTGTAGTGTTGGATTTGCTGTCAAGTAGATAGCAGATAGATTATCACAGTACATCTGTGGCAATGTAATATGTTGAACTCCAACTTCTTTTAATAGATGACTAATCCATTTAAGTTCTGAAGCAGTGAGTGATAAGGTCCTGTATTCTGCTTCAGTAGAGGACCGTGACACAGTTGGATGTCTTTTTGCTGACCAAGAGATTATATTTGAGCCCAAAAATGTGCAGAAACCTCCAGTTGATCGCCGTGTATCTTTGCATCCAGCCCAATCTGAATCACTATAGGCACGGAGCACATCATCTGCATCACCATTCAGATTGATTCCCATTTTGATTGTTCCTTTAAGATATCTAAGAACTCTTTTGAGAAGATGATAATCTGAGATTGTTGGCTTAGGCATCTTTTGACTCACGTAGTTAACAGCATATTGAATATCTGGTCTAGTGAGTGTTAGATATTGCAATTTTCCAGCTAAACTTCTAAAGTAAGTTGCTTCTTCAAAGAATTCATTCTCACCTGAAGTTTTGTCGAGTTGAAGTGGAAGAGGAGTAGCTACTGGAGCACAGTCCTGCATTCCAGCTTTGATAAGTAGGTCCACAATGTATTTTTCTTGACTGAGAAATGATATATCATGGATTTTACCCGTTTTTAGCCATGATATAAGTCGTTTTATCGAGTCTTTCTAGTGCTTTTTCTATCATTTTAGAGTCTTTTCAGGTTTTAGCACGTTTGGGACGAAATTGGAGATTTTGGAGACATTTGGAGCCTTTTTGGAGCAAACCAAGAAAGCCGTTTTGAAGTATCGACACCATCCCAGATCGATCGACACGACGATGCTGAGTATCGATCGACACCATCCCRGTATCGATCGATACCGACGTAATCAACGCGCAGAAGAGATTTTCAAGGAAGCCTATAAGAAGCCCAATACTTTCCCTTATTTACAAAGAAGCCCAGCTCGTGTTTTTAAACCTATTTAAGCAAACTCTTAGTCTTTAGGTTAAGGGAGACTTTTACTTTAGACTTGACTTTTGAGAGCTTTCGTGAGGGAGACGGATCCAAGACTTTGTTCATCATAGAGAAGATCCCGAACCCTTGTTTTTATTCTTTTGTTTAATTTCATGATTTATTCAGTTATGTTATTTGTTTCATCTATCATGTCTGAGTAGTTTCATTTTAGGTTCAGGGTTTTCTCATATGGATTTCTCTGATTTATGATAATTGATTTGTTAGGGTTCAAAATCTGAATAGTTCTTCACCATAGGTTGTTCTCAAAGCTATTTCTAACCTGATCACTTAGAATATAKAACCTAGATTAATCGATTAGGCACGACAATCGAGTAACTGATAAAACCTAGCAATTGGATTATCTGCAAAGAGATTTGGTTTAATCGAATTGTGAACATATCAAACTTGAATTGATTGCTGGTTTACTGTGTAGGATTTGCAAAGAGATTTGGAATTCTAGATTTTAGACTTAGTTAGTTTTCGCAACGACAGTTGGTTAACTATACTTTCGTGTTTGAGTTCAAGAACGGCGCTTAATTGAATTGAACCTTAATTGATTAATTGTTATTTATCATTGATTTCGAGAGTTACCTGAGCCTAGTTTCCTTCCATATCAATCAACAATTATTTCTCATTTCTAATTTACTTAACCGTGATTTGCTTAGCTTAATTCACTAAATTATTTATCAGTGTGAATTTTCGAGTTCTTGTGTTCGACCCGATATACTGCAGAACTTAGTACTTTTGGTATTAATTTGAGCATATCAAATTTGGCCGTGTCGGGGACTCTAAAAATTCACCTTTAGAATTTTAGTTGTCGATTTTGTTCAAGATCGATCGATACTCATTGGTATCGATCGACACGAACGCCTGTTTTAAATTTTGGTTACTTATTTCTCGCTTTTGATTTTCAGGTGTATGCATCAGTGCTACCGGAGAAAGAAGGACACACCACGATCAATCTCTCCACACGAGCTAGCAGAGCTTGAACGCACAATCGAAAAGAAAAGAACTRCAGTTGAGATGGATCTTCCACAAGGTTTGGTGCATGATGAGGAAGGTGAACAAATACCTCCTCCACAACAACCCCAAGCTGTTGCTGAACGGACGCTTGGCGATTACAACCGACCGGATCAATTCTATGCCAATCGTATATCCGTATTCCAACTTTCCGAGGAATGACTTTGAGCTGAAGCCTGCTTACTTCACTCTTGTTGGACAGCCCCTTCACCGGTCTCTCTCATGAGCACCCTATGGATCACATCGAGAAATTCGAGGACTTGGTCACCGTATGAAGTACAATGGAGTACCACATGAATACCTCTTTGTAAGCTCTTTCCATACTCTCTGGTGGAGAGGCAGCATCGGCTGAAGCAGCTACCTCCCGGATCTCTCGCTACTTGAACGAACCAAGAACGCATTCCTGAACAATTTCTATGACGATGCGAGATCGAGGAGCTGGAACAAGATCTCTCAATTTTCTCAAGGTCCAACGCACTCAAGGCTGCGAGATTCAGATCCTACCAGAGACGTCCGCATCACGGTTTCACAAGTTCACTGCCGATCTTTTACGTGAGGGATTGATTGGCGGTATCGATGGCACGGATTCTGCAAGCAATGGGAACTTCAACACTAGGTTCCAACCGATGCGTGAAGCTGATTGAGAACTTGGCGCCTAGCAAAGCACAAGAATGCTGATTTCGAGCGAAAAGGCTCGTTGTTGCGACGGTTCCAGATTGCGAGGTTCAGCGAAGTTGGACACGATGCACAACCTCTTAGTGGGAAAGACGAAGAAGGCTGTACATTTTGCTGAGGAAGTAGAGAACATTGAAGATGAGGCGAGGATGTTAACTACATTGGTGGTTCTGGTTTTCAGGGTCAGCGATTTGGTTACAACAACAACCAAGCTTCAACAATCAGCAAGGTGGTTACAAGTCTGAGGTAACCAATCTGGTTTGGTGCCACTCAATTGCCCAAAACCACTTCAAAGCGGTGATTTTACTCGCCAATACAAATTCAGCTTACCAACCCATTCTCCGAGGTCTACAGAGTAAGACGAGATCCTCTTGGAACAAATTCTGCAGGGACAAGAAAAGATGACTGTGGATTTCAATAGAAAGCTGGATAATTTATACACGATCTGAATGGGAGAATCGACGCTCGAAATCCATCGAAGATGCGAAAATCAAATACTCACATCGCAGCGTCAAGGGAAAGATAGTTCAACCACAGCATGGACATGTCAATGCAATCACCTCGAGCACTGAGAAGAGGATTTTGAGCCGAGATGACTATGTCCGTATTCAGTAATACTAGTATCGATACCCACCGGTATCGATCGATTCCCGAGACCCGTAGATTCAAGGTTGCGAAGATGGAGATAAGAATTTGAGATTCCACAGATCGATCGACACCCCTACCAGTGTCGATCGACACCAACCTGCGAGACGATACCAAACTCCAGATCGATCGACACTCATCTGTATCCGATACCCTTCGCAGCTGAATCAATAACCGAGAAAAGGACAGAGATGAAGAAAGGGTCTACAAGCCAAGTTGCCTCTATCCTATTATTCCCAAGCTGACAAGAGAGGAGTGGGAGGCGCTGAAGCAAGTTTTGTCAAAAAAATGGTTGCAGGACCTCCCGCTGCGATACACCACCACCGCTGAGACAGTTGACAAAGAGGGAAGACCGGAAATTTTCAGTTCCATGCTCCATCTCTAGAGTAAACTTCAAGGAGCTCTCGACTCGGGTCTAGTGTCAACGCCATGTCGGGCGATGCAGAGAGATTGAAAGCTGATATGAGATCTCCTAACACGCTTCTCACATACGATTCTTCTAGCTCACCCCTTACGCTACAATTTTGATTTACCTGTAAAATAGGAGATTGCTGATTCCTACGATTTTCAGGTGTGGAGATGAGCCAAGGATCCGTGCCCTTGATTTTGGGAAGACCATTTATGGCTACGTTGTGCGATCATGGACACCTAATAAGAGAATCTCTTTCTCTTGCATTGACGGAGACGCCTTCTACGATGTCATTCCTCCGGAGAGCACCTGACATGTCTGCATCACCATTGCTCGGCAGACTCGATGATCGATCGCTCGATGAGTCTTATGATGAACCAAAAGTCGCAGATGTTTCAAATGAACCCCAACACCCCAAGAAAGTTGTGGAGAAGACCAAGGCAGCAAAGAGGAAGGCGACGAGCAAGAAGTTCAAGTGCTAATTTCACTTTGATTCCTAAGTGTGATGGAGATTCGATCGAATATAAGGTGAAGTGGAACCTCGAAACCTTCTCTAAGGTTAGAGTTCTCATTCCTACGAGATGAAAGAGAAAGAAGAGGATATGATGAGCAAAACTTTGAAGCTGGAGATGTCTGTGTGGAGCTTATCTCGAGTGAGTCCTCCACCTTGTCTCCGACGATAWCTTAGCCAAAGTCAAGCTCGTGACATTAAACAAGCGCTTAGTGGGAGGCAACCCACTGGTAAGTCTATAAATATGAGTTTTTGTTTTTGTGTTTTGTTGTGTCTTGSGAATCAGTCGGAAGAAGGATATGCGAGATCGATCGACACCACCTTGGTATCGATCGACACCACCGCTCTATGGTAACACCTCTTGATCTTGACCTATTTCGTTTTGTCCTTTGATTTCTTTCACCTTCTCTGGCTTGATAAACACGGGGACAGTGTTGTTTAAGTCCGAGGTAGTTACATTGTGTTCATTTTGAAAAAAAAAAAAAAAAYAATTTTGTTTTAATTGAGTCAAAACAACTTAGAATTTTCTGGAGTGTGCTTGGCTTTGTTGTTCTGATTTTGCTTTTGAGTGACCACTGTTACAGGATTAGTTTCAGTTCGACTAATGAAAAATCCAAGGGATAACCAGCCGCTAGAAATCACTCATGTCTCCAGAAGGTTCTTCACAAGCTTTAGCCAAATTTTGCACTTCATCTACGCTAGTGTTCTTAGAGCTTGATTCATCATTCATATAATGAACCCATCATGCTTGAAAATGTGGTACATCTCTCCCGTGAAAATTGTTGGATACATATTTGCATTAAAAGATGAAATGATTTCAGTAGGGTAGAAAATTTCCTATGACCCCATTATTCTACTTGGATAAGGAATGATCACACAAAGGCCTGAAGTGAGGGGTAGGAAAATTTCCTATGACCCCATTATTCACCTAAGACTTTTGATACATTGAGAGGGTAAGAACCGGGGATTCGGTAGCAAACACTATCAATACTCGCTTCGACCTGATTTGTATATGCTGTTCGATAAACTCGCTGTTGAATTCCAAGAACGATCATGAAATAAGTCTGGGGGAGATAAARGATACCGAAAAGCAATAAATGTTGTTGAATAAAGGGTTCTTTAGCTATGATATTGTATGTGCAAGAATCTAGAAAGTTCTTGAACACTGATTGCAGCGATGAAACTGGCGATGAGAGCTTGGATGAATATTGGTGAGAGATAATAAGTGAAGTCTAGGGAAGTTGGGGTTCCTACGGAGAAGTACATGGTGGTTAGATCTGGAGCTGATCAGGCAGAAGTGGGCGCTTGGAAAAAGGGATCATTTACAGCGATTTCGGTACCAGATCAGGATCTCTAAGGTTTTTCAAACCTCTTTCTCTCACTTAGTTTTCTGTTTTGCTTGAGGGCAAGCAAAAGGCTAAGTTGGGGAGTTGATATATCATGGATTTTACCCGCTTTTAGCCATGATATAAGTCGCTTTATCGAGTCTTTCTAGTGCTTTTTCTATCATTTTAGAGTCTTTTCAGGTTTTAGACGCGGGACAAATTGGAGATTTTGGAGACATTTGGAGCCTTTTGGAGCAAACCGAAGAAAGTACCCGTTTGAAGCGAGTATCGATCGACACCATCCGTATCGATCGATCGACGACGGCCTGAGTATCGACGACACCATCCCGGTATCGACGATACCGACGTAATCAACGCGCAAAAGAGATTTTCAAGGAAGCCTATAAGAAGCCCAATACTTTCCCTTATTTACAAAGAAGCCCAGCTCGTGTTTTTAAACCTATTTAAGCAAACTCTTAGTCTTTAGGTTAAGGGAGACTTTTACTTTAGACTTGACTTTGAGAGCTTTCGTGGAGACGGATCAAGACTTTGTTCATCATAGAGAAGATCCCGAACCCTTGTTTTTATTCTTTTGTTTAATTTCATGATTTATTCAGTTATGGTATTTGTTTCATCTATCATGTCTGAGTAGTTTCATTTTAGGTTCAGGGTTTTCTCATATGGATTTCTCTGATTTATGATAATTGATTTGTTAGGGTTCAAAATCTGAATAGTTCTTCACCATAGGTTGTTCTCAAAGCTATTTCTAACCGATCACTTAGAATATATAACCTAGATTAATCGATTAGCACCATATGTAATTGAGTAATCGATAAAACCTGGTGAGCAATTGGATTATCTGCAAAGAGATTTGGTTTAATCGAATGAACATATCAAACTTGAATTGATTGCTGGTTTACTGTGTAGGATTTGCAAAGAGATTTGGAATTCTAGATTTTAGACTTAGTTAGTTTTCGAACGAGTTGGTTAACTATACTTTGTGTTTGAGTTCAAGAACGGCGCTTAATTGAATTGAACCTTAATTGATTAATTGTTATTTATCATTGATTTCCTGAGAGTTACCCTGAGCCTAGTTTCCTTCCATATCAATCAACCCAATCGTATTTCGTTCTTCTAATTTACTGTCTAACCGTGATTTGCTTAGCTTAATCCTCACTAAATTATTTATTGTGTGAATTTTCTTGAGTTCTTGTGTTCGACCCCTGATATACTGCAGCAACTGCTTTAGTACTTTTAGGGTATTAATTTGAGCATATCAAGAAATAGACCATTGCTGTGAAAGTGAGCTTGAATTCCCAGGAAGTAGTGCAATGGTCCTAGATCCTTCATCTTGAATACTGAGTTGAGATTTCTCAGTAAAGCTTGCAGCAGAGATTCATTGTTTCCTGTTAGGACCATATCATCAACGTAGAGCAAAAGATACATAATATCTTTCTCTTTAGTGTATATAAAGAGTGATGGATCGGAGATGCTGCAAGTAAAACCAAAATCAAGCAGATAAGTGCTGAACTTATCAAACCAAGCTCGTGGGGCTTGTTTAAGGCCATAAATTGCCTTTTTGAGCTTACATACATACTCTGGTTTTTGCGGATCCTCAAGTCCTGGTGGTTGCATCATATAGATTGTCTCTTTCAGATCCCCATGAAGGAAGGCATTCTTCACATCAAGTTGTTTAACAGACCACCTCCTTGTCACTGCAATATGTAGTACCACTCTTATAGTTGCGCACTCATCGACTAAATGTTTCTCTACGGTCTACCTTCTTCGGTCGATCCTTGCCACAAAGACGCGCTTTACTGTCTAACGTTCCATCAACGTGAAGTTTTGTTTTAAAAACCCACTTACATCCAAGGATATACTCCTGTAAGCCTATTGAGATTTTACTTTTAGAAACAAGATCCCATGCCTCTGTTTCCTGCATATTTTGCATTTCTTCATGCATTGCTTTCTTCCATTCTGAGTCTTGTAGAGCTTCTCTCACTGTTTTTGGTTCCATGTGATTTTCTTTGACAGTAATCAAAGCATACTTTGGGTTTGGCTTGACAATACCTACCCTTGCTCTTGTTGTCATTTGATGATGTGAAGCATTTTGTTCACTTTGTGTTGACATTAACTCTTCTGGCTATAAAGGCAAGGTAGTTTCTTCAAAGGAAGCCTCATACGCACTGCTGAATCTTCCTGTACTGAGACCTGTTTCAATGTGGAACAGTCAAGCTGGCTATAGGAACAGATCGAGTCGGCCATACACCTGGACTTTTCCTCAAATGTCATTTTTACATAATTTCGCCTCAATTCCTCTTGTGGTGCTGCAGAACTGTCTAAAGATTGATTTGTGGCTTCCATATCTTGAACAGGTTGTTCAAGATGTTCTGCTTTCCAAGCAGCCGTCAATGGTGAAGCATTGGTAGGATGATAAAGCTTGTAGATGTCTGCAAAGGGAAACTTATTTTCATCAAAAAGCACATGTCTGTTGATATAGACTTTTCCAGTAGGAGGATGGTAACATCTATAACCCTTGTATCTCTCAGTATAGCCCAGAAAAACACAATGCAGGGACTTAGGATCGAACTTGTTTGACGAATATGGTCTGAGATATGGATAACATGAGCATCCGAAGGTTCTTAGAGATGTGTAAACAGGTGGTTTTCCATGTATCATCTCATATGAGCTCTTGCGATCCTTATGTACTGAAGAAGGTAGCAAGTTCGTCAAAAAATTGGATGTGAAGAAAGCTTCAACCCATAGCTTCTGAGGGACGACACTCTGAAACATCATTGTAAGTGCAAGCTCTGTTATGTGCCTGTGTTTGCGTTCAACAAGGCCGTTTTGCTGTGGCGTGTAGGGACATGAGATGAGTTGTCTTATACCACATTTTGCTAAATGAGAGGTGAACTTCGTACTAACAAACTCACCTCCTCCATCACTCTGGAACATTTTAATCTTAAGTTGTAATTGATTCTCAATCTGTTGTTGAAACATGAGAAAGACTGGAAAGAAGTCTGATTTCAACTTTAGTGGATAGAACCATGTGAATCTTGAGAAGTTATCAACAAAGATGACATAATACTTAAAGCCTTGAGAAGACATAATAGGAGCTGGACCCCATAAATCGCAATGAATGCGTTCAAGTGGTTTAGAAGCAACATATTCAGAAGAAACAAAGGGTAATCTTGAAAACTTTCCAGACTGACAAGCATCACAGAGCTGAGAGCTTGTTTTATTCATTACTATAGCTTTATTACTTGACAGGTGCTGGAGTATGTCTTCATGAGGATGACCAAGTCGTCTGTGCCACACCACATCACTAGTAGCCTTTTGTCGTGTAGAATAGAAGCTCATGAACTGTGGATTCTCCAGCACATACAGGTCTCTATGCCTGCTTCCTTGTGTGAGGAGCTTCTTTGTCCTCTTGTCCTTTACACATACAGAATTAGCATCAAATGTGAAAGTACATGGATAATCAGCAGTGATTTTTGACACAGACAGCAGAGATTTAGTGATGTTAGGACAGACCAACACATCCTTTAAAGGTAATGTACCTTGGATTACAGTAGAGCAAGTGTGAGTAATAGGAAGATAGTCACCATTACCAACAATTACAGAATCTTCACCTGTATAAGGTTGAGAGCTGTGCAGTTGACTTGTAGAGTTAGTGATATGAGCAGTGGCTCCTGTGTCAGGGTACCATTCATGCCCTTGCTCATGATTTGACATTCTTGTTGCAGTCATGGCGTTAGGTGCAGGACTGCTTTGATAATCAAGATCAAACCGATTGTAGCACTTGGCTGCAGAATGCCCTGTTCGTCCACAAATTTGACAAGTGATTCTGTTGGAGTTTGAGCTGCTTGATCCAGAGTAGAATTGTTGTTGAAAACCTCTTCCTCGTGTTGAGTATGGGCCTCTGCCTCTAAAACGACCTCTGTTTTGTCCCCTGTAGCCACGATTTAAAAATCCACCTCTGTCAGAATAGAAAGCCATGTGAGTAGATATTTCAGTGGAGGTTTCATACGCCTGAATCTTGTCTTCAAATCCAGTGAGCTTGTGAACAACATCTTCAAAACACAGACCCGGATCTTTTTCCAGTGAGTCTTCTATTACAGTAACTATAGACTCATATTCCCTGCCTAGACCACTTAGAACTCCATGAATCTTTTCATCCATCGAACATCACACACAATGACTTAGATTTGACTCATAGTTTTCGCATTTTATCGTATCTTTCAGATCAAGTTTCCTAGTCGTAAACACGTTATATTTCTTGGCTAAAGAAAGCCATACCTCTTGCGAAGACTTGAGACCATAAACACTCTTAAGGGCTTCTTCTGAAAGAGATCCAAAGAGCCATGCAGTAACAAGTTGGTCTGCTCTTATCCATTTCACAAACTTTGATTTCACAAATTGTCCATCTTCGAACTCTTACAATTGCAGGGCGAGGTGTGTCTCCTGACATATCCTAGAAGACCTTGACTGCAGAAAAATTGTTCAAACGCAGCTTGCAGTAAAGTTCCTCCTCATTTGAGGAATTCGCATTGAGAGATTGTTAGAGTTGATGTTTGCGCTTCCATGGCTCGATACCATGTGAAACCTTTGAAAGAAAAAACTTTTTAGACGAAACTTCTCTCTTATTATTAACACACCACAATTATGTTTGCATAACATATATATATATTAAGAGAGACATTCACCGGATAAGAAAGAGTAAAACATTATATAAGTGAATGTCATGTGAAGCACTTAGAAAAACTTCAGATGGTAACATTTCCAAGACTTGATATTGGTTTGAGAGAGCGATGTGTGGAAGTGGTTTCACAACACGAGACTTCCTGCTTGATGATGTAATTTAGAATGTTCGGGCGTGAGTGTTAACACGAGAGGGCATTGGCGGAGACTTTTATCGAGTGTTTGGTGGCCACATCAGCATATTGATCTTGTGATGGCAAATACTCTGTTTGGTTTGGAGACTTCACTGAACTCTGGATTTTCAAACCTTCTGTTTCATTCGAGATGCAGCTTCTTTTACACTTACGTTCCACTTGAGCAGTGACGGAGAAACTTCCGGCATAGTCGCCGGCAAACTCAGTATGCTAACAGTCTCGGACAAAAGTTGCGAAGAACCACCGCTATTTCAGTCACGCCTCGCCTTCGCAGATTTCAACGAGCAACACTCTCAAGCCATCAAACGGCTTAGTTTCTCTTCTCTGCTTCTCGCTGTCGCTCACCCGACGGTCTTCCGTGTCACTCCGATCAAGAAGGCTCGCCGTCGCTGCCGGATCTTCTAGAGCGCAGTCGACATCGAATGGCGGCTAGGGCAAACCACATCAATCTTCACGGGATTTGGGCCTTGGCAAAACTGTATCTCAATTTCTCGGACGGGCCTTTGTGGCCCGATCCAGTTTGTATCAATTTGGGCATGCGAGCCCATTGCTATCATGCCTATGCCTTTTAATTTGTGCCTGAACTTGTATTGCACAGGGGCTTCTATTTAACTTAATGAGAATTAGGTTGTTAAAAAAAAATTGCTATTTATATGAAGGGATTTTTTTTTTTAAAGACAATCTCCCAAATGATATTTTTTGCGAGTTTACCCTCAAATTGCAAAAAATGTATGTCAAATCTGTAAAATCAAAATTAACGCGCAATATAACTTTCATATATATTTCGAAGAGTCTTACGGTCACATATGTTAGAGTTTTTAAAATTTAAAAGTATTTTTGAAAGGCTCGATTTGATATATAATTTATCATAATTTAATAAAATTGATGACATAGCAGCAGGTTATTCTAGAGGTTAATTTCTACTTTGTGGGTTTGAACTGAATTCTTTTGCAAATTGAAAGTAAACTTGCAATAAATATCATTTGGAATGTTTTTTGGTTTTGTTTGCAAAAACTCCTTTATAGTACAACATAATGCTTTTACCTTTTAAAATTTCAACATAATTTTTTTACTATGATCCGGTAATTTTGTTGATTTAATGATTAACTAAATCTTAATTTCAGAAAATTATCCTCATTTTATTCCACACGTTATTAAAAAAGTAGAAAAATTTGCTAATACTTATCATTTATCTTGAAATTATATACAATCTCTTATATTTCTCTTTAACTCTTTGCTAAATTGTAATTAATAAATTAATTTTGTTTTTGTTACTTTTATGGACTTGACCCAATTATAATTCAACCCAAATTTGTTTATTTCGAGCCGCTTTGATCCGCGTCGATCCATGTCTGTTTTTTTTTCTTAAAATGTGTTTTCTTCTATCGTTTAGAGTACCGTTTAAAAAATGTGGTTTTAGATCTAGTTTTTGCAATTATAAAGTTTTTTTTTTGGTTAATTGCAATTATAAGTTTGGAGAGACGAATCTTTTACTCTACACGTACAAAGCCCTTTATTATTTATTTTCAATTCATGATGTTTTCTTCCATATTTTCTTGTGTTTTATATCTCTCCATGTTTGAGTAGTTTACCGATTAGATTTGAGGATTTCAGAGAAGAAAATTGTTAATTGTTAAAATAAGTTGTTAGATTAAGGATTTATGAATTGGTTTTTCATTTCTTGTTGATTTTTGTGCTAAAACTTAATTTTGATCATCTAGTCTCTAGTCTCTACTAAAAATCTTTTGTATAAATATTTGGCTCTTGTATATTCGATTCCAATTATCAGACTACGAGTATCATTTTCTGCTCGCAGTATAGCCAGAGTCGTCCCTAATTTTTTGGAGACCTGAAACAACAACAAAATTCATTGTGATTGAAAAAAATGTTTAATACTCCCTTTCACTTAATAATTTTTATTCATAAAATCATAATTACTTGTATAAAATTTTGTTAAAGAAAATTTCTTTTAACACCAAACGTTTTCATTAAACAAAATCTAATGGTTCATTTTTTAAACATATAAAATAACATGTGTATAAAGAGTCTTGTCGATAAAACTTGTGTTCAACAGATAAAACATTTTAAAATTACAAAAAATAACATTTTTGTCTAAAGTTCTTAGAAAAACTTTACAATATACATATATATAATATGGTTAAACATCAATCTCAAAACAGAGTTTCAAAAAAAAAAATATATATATATATATATATATAATCTAAATATATGTGCCGTAGGAGAATGTATCATTTTGGTAAAAGTGAGCATGACCTAAGTATAAGGTGAGCTATCGTATATTAAGATTTGTGTTGCACATCATGCTCTCAGCTCTTTTTTGTTCTTTTTTTTTGTTAAATGATTTGTCTCGGCTCTTTTGCAATTCTCATGAACTTTTTTAATAAATTATAAATTTGGAGAAGTACTAGAACTATATAATTGAGGGTTGTAGATTATGCCGAAACACGTGTTAGCATATCAGCTTGTAGGATTGCCACATTGCCATGAGAGCTTCTAGCAGAATAAAGGAGAAAAAATTAGAAAGCGGTAGAACAATAAAAACCATAGTGAAGCAAACTCCTTCATGCATGGATTCAATCAACAAGATCATCAACTTCTTGTTTCCTCTTTTAACCTTGTATGCACTTCTCGTCTTCTACCCAACTTACCAGAGGCTGAAATCCGCCGTCTCCATCTGCCGGAATCTGTTCTCGGAAAATGTTGCCGGAAAAGTGGTTGTCATCACCGGAGCAGCTTCTGGCATTGGCGAGGTAAGTCAACAAAAAAAAAATTGAAACAAAAGATAACATAATGGTTGATGATTAGGGTTAAGTAAAAGTGGGTATGATAGTGTGTGTCTAGGCTTTAGCGTATGAGTACGGGAAGAGAGGAGCGTATTTAGCACTTGTTGACATACGAGGAGAACCTCTCTTCCATGTCGCGGCTCTAGCTGAGCTTTATGGCTCCCCTGAAGTCATGCCCTTAGTCGCCGATGTTTCCAAACTACAAGATTGCGAGCGTTTTATCCGAGCCACGGTTCTTCATTTTGGCCGATGTAAGTTAATAAGTACTAAATAGTTTGTTTGCATTTACAATTTAGTATGAGATAATTTTTTTTTTTTTCGTTTTTGCAATTGAAACTATAACCTAGGCTCTATAGTATCTTTTTTAAAAAAGTAACATAAACCCAAACTTAAACAGAAAAACATGTATATTTGCTTTAGGATATTTTGCGTTGACACTTTGTACTTTACATAAAAACACATGAAAAGTGATGTATTTGAAATATATAATTATATTTTTCATTTATAAACACAAACATAGAAATTGGCGTTTGAATCAATCGCAACATAAGTAGATTGGACAATTCATACAACTAGAGGAGAATATGAGTAAACTAAAAAATATTGCTGATTTTAATTTTTTTTTTAATGTTTTAATTTGAGCAGTGGATCATCTAGTGACAAATGCAGGAGTTGGTCCACTCTATTTGTTTGAAGATATTGAAGATCTCTCTAAGGCTTCGCCGGCTATGGTCAATTTGCTCAGACCAAAGATTTTTCTAAGATAATATGTTTTCTACTAACCAATTGTAACCAGTTGTTTTTTTCTTTGCATAGGACATAAACTTCTGGGGATCTGTGTATTGCACCTTCTTTGCCTCTCCACACCTAAAGAAGTCCAGAGGAAGGATGGTCGCGGTTGCTTCGGGATGTGGTTACATTGCGCACCCAGATTGAGCTTTTATTGTGTAACATTTTTGTATCCATTTGCCTCTTATAATTAACTTAACCGCTTTATCTCAAACATTCATTTGATACCTTAATTTTCTGTCAATGAATTCAGGCAAGCAAAGCCGCTCTGATCGCCTTTTACGAAACACTAAGAACAGAGTTCGGATCAGAGATAGGTGTTACGATAGTAGCACCGGGGGTCGTAGACTCGGAATTGAGCCGAGGCAAGTTCATGACAAAGGACGGCAAACTCGTTGTCGATAAAGAGCTCAGAGATGTAAGCATTCCTGGTTGAATTTCTAATGTTCTTGAATGGTTAAAAATATGGGCCTAATTGATGATTATTTGGAGTTATATAAGATTAAAATGAATGAGAAATTCTAGTTAGATTAATTTAACTTAAATATAGATTTACTAGTACGATATTGTCAACGTCAATTGTAATCTTTTGATGGAATCCAGCTATTCACTAATTTTTGTTTGATTGAGGACCCAATTGTTTATTTACATTTACACTGTTATTCAAATTCACCAGTTGCAGTTATCATGAACTACTAGTTGCTATGTAAAATTGAGAGAATGAATATATATGAATTAGGTGCAAGTAAGTGTATTGCCAGTGGAATCAGCAGAGAGGTGTGCAAAGGCGATAATGAGGAGTGTGTGTAGAGGAGATAGGTACTTGTTGGAACCCGGCTGGATCGGTTGTGTAATATTGTGGAAGGTGTTCTTTTCAGAGGTAACAGAGTCGGTAGCCCGGTGGCTGCTGATGGCCGGACCAACATTGCCAATGACGGAGGCTCCTAGCAAGAAGATCCTTGATGTAGCCAATGCCTTTAGATCCTTCTTCTCTTTACCGCATTATTTATAATATCGATATTTCAGTCTTTCTCTGTGTCTCTGTGTTTTTCACCAAAACTATACAACTTCGGATTACCATAGTGGATTGGCCAGCTTGAAATGATTAATACAATATATCTTGTTTGGTTTACACTTAATTGAACACTAGCAAGTAGCAACCAATAGATAAATATTGGTTCTGGCTGGTAAACTATAGCTTGGCATAATGATTCCATGATCCTTAGATTAGATAGAAAACAATTTCAAAATGAAAACACGGTCAGATAATTTTGACACAAGTGTGTCGTTTCTTCTAAAGTGTTTCCAACGTTCAAGTTAGATGCGTACCAGAGTTCGGAGAGAGTGTTCATTTTGTATAAAATTGGATATTGCCCCTATACAATTCTAATTTTTTCAGAAGACTGTTTAGGACAGAATCATAGAAATTTTGAAAGAATAAAGACAAATGGAATGTTAGATTGTTCCATAAGTTGGTCTACGATCGTAGTGAGTAATCTACAAGAATACTTAATCCAAATTTGCATGCCGGTTGAGATCTTTCGTACCATTGTATTAGTACATGCATGATGGTGGTTCACGCATCCCATATCGTTTTTTTTCTTTTTTTCACCAAGTGTAAGTGTACAAGATCGTACAACAATCATGTTGGGCTTATCATCAATCTATCTTTCGTTACAATGCGTTGTCGTTATTCTGCGTACGAGTGACCCTTACTGTTGCACGAAATTCGTATGCTGGTATATGTCTCTAACGTGTGTGTGCTCATATAACGATGTTATTAGAAACTAGTCGTGTAATGCTATGCATGTCATTCATCGGTACGTCGACTTCATATCAATGGCTTAAGATGCTATTTTTCTGTTTTGCATGTGATCAATTGCTTGATCGGCATGGACATGATCGATTATGCCTACTTCATAGTCATGTCTCCAGCATGATTGGTTGATCGAGCAGCCAATCTTTTCAGTTATGTCGCATGCGATTGGTCATGGTGACGATCAAGTTCTCTTCTCAATTCCTTTGATTCTTCTTCCAATTTTTCTCAATGCATCCCTTATGTCAAGCCTCCAAGTACTTTCCTCGATCCTTAATCCTTTCATACATAGCTAAAACTAACTAAAACACAAAATTCTGGATATATATTGCATTTAAATGCTAAATCTGGATGATGCATCTAAATGTTTATTCTACTTGTAACATCCAAATATATCACAAACTATAATTTTATATAACACTTTTATATTTGGTATGGTTGCACGGAAAGTACATGTAAGTTTTTTTTCTTCAAAAACTCAATTATGAGTCACACACGTTGCATGATTCACCATAAGTTGGAAAGTATTAAGATAACAAACACTACAATTACATACTTAAATACACACTTGGTATGAACCACACCAATTGCTTACATCATTTTCTACTTTTGATATGAGCCACAATTCTTTCTCTGCCGCCTCTTTGACGGAAAAAAAAACTATTTTCAATCGGATACAAACCAAAATTAAAGTCGTCATAGAAATAAATAATTAATATGATTCCTAATTCTCTATAAAATATAACTAATAGGATGCTTACCATTCACTGATTTGAATAATTCAAATACTATTAGACGGGCGTTGGTACGTGCCTCTTAGAATCATGTAAGGAAAATAAACTCTTTTCGTTTTATATGCGTCTTTAAAAAAAAAAATCGCACATATCATAAAATATAACTCTATATAAATCTCAATTACCTTTTCTTTTACATAATAAAATTCTATTTACAAAGATAAAGTTCAATATTTTATTTATGTTTCCGTTGAAAATATAAAATAATATCCTTATATATAAATTAAAAACAAAACAAAAATCTAAAACCAATCTTATTATAAAACGGACAAAATAGTTTGTAGATTGGTTACCTTAGAGCGTTGATAAATTTACTCATTCAAAAAGTCTTTACTCATTCAAAACCTCTAAGTCTCTAACATGTATATGTATATCAAGAAACAAATCAGAAATCAAAGTATATTAAGATACAAACCAGATATCAATAATTACAGTGTGTCCAATATGATATAAGCCGACATCAAAATATATGAAAGTGATCCAAGCTAATTGTTTCAAATTTGGGAGAAGTGAGAGGGTTTTCTTTCACATTTTCACTCATGCCAAAAAAAAAAAAAGTATATGGTAATGTTATGAACATGAACTTAGATATAAAAATATAGAAAAAGAAGAAAAAAATTCAAAATCTATTCAACTTGAACAATGGCGGAGATCGAAGAAGCTTGTATGAGCCGTTCCGTCTCATGGCCATAGGATCCGTAACACCACCGTATGATCTATACGGACTACAGATTCCGCAAAGCGGAGAGTTAATGAAACTATCATCATCATAATCATCATCATCATCATGACCATGATTAGACTTCATATCCGCCAAAACCTTGAAGAAGAAGTCAACCTCGCAAGGAAGAACAATGGGTCCATCGCATCTATATCCATACTCAGTCCCTGCGTCTTCTAACAAGTTCTTGAACAAAGGATGGTTCAGAAGTTTCGTCTTCACCACAATTCTCTGTTTCGTCGGACCCACGTAAACCGTGAAAAACCCATGTGACGGCAACTCTTTCTTCGACTTTCCTTTTGATTCGTTGCTCTTAGCATCCTCGAGACGAAAAGAGCCATGACAAGACTTACTCTTCGTGAACGAGGGCGTGGTCGAAGAGCTCCTATGCCCAAAAGACTTCACTTTTCTCCATGTCTTCATTATCGGATTCTTCATTAATGCTTTCTTCCTATGAGAAGATGATGTATCCAATTGATTTAATATTTTTCTTCTCAATGACAGAATCAAGAAGTGTTTATGGGTCATACAAGTTTTAGTTGACCTTTTTTTTTTAGTTTAGTAGTTTTTTTCTTTAATATGGCTTCTTTAATCTTTCCTTATATATAGAAGATCTTGATTGGGAAAGAAGAGATGGGTTAACTCTAAGGACATTGAAAAATTGACGAGGGCAGGCTTAACTTTTGCATATACCCATACTTCACCATATAAGCACTCATGCTCTAATAATTGAGTTTGTTTATAATATAATCTTAGTTATCTCCAAGCTATTCCATACTAAACAATTTTTTTTCTGACATCACTTCATAAACAAATATATATTTTAAACATATTATTGGTAATTTGGTATGTTTGTTTTATTCAATTTGGTCAACGGAAATTGTTTAAGTCGCCTTGCAAGACGAATACCACCTGATTTTCCCTTAGCACATACGTATTTCAATTTGGTTTTAACTGCAAAACATTCGTCCTCTGTTCAGTTGGATTTATTTTTTAATATTGTCGCATTTCAAAGAAAATTTTAATTGGTTTTGAATGATTCTGTAAGAATCCGAAGACAATTGTGTATATATTGCTATAGACTTGCATAGATTAGTACAGCATTAATTTCCTTTAAAATTTGTAAAATTATGGTCAAAGAATTACTCTATTCTTTTTAATTTTATTTTGGCAGATAATAGTTTTTTTTTCGTATCCAATTCAAAAATCAATAGTTAAATAAGGAGACGAGACATTAAGGAGACATGTTTTCCACACCACGAAGTGCATCTCCTTCTGCTTTGGTCAACCCATTTTTATTAGAATAAAATCGGTACAAGGAAACTAACCTATTAGATACAGTCCATTTGGGATATACATATATAAACCTATAATTAGATGAAACTAACTAACTTAAAATTGAGAAGTAAGATGAACGTAAGGGTTAAATTTTTTTAAAAAAATCTGATAATCCTATTAAAGAAAACCGACCCTTAAGTTTTTATGGGTTCACCGTTCATATCCTGCAAGAATTAACATTCCAAGACCAAGAACTAAATACAAACAACTTATTATGTAACATAAGATAACAAAGACTATTATTAAAACCATTCACCAACTAAAAAACAACTAGTATTACTAAAAGGCTAAACGAAAAAAATAAACCTCACACGTGTACGTTAGGAACATGAAGTGCATCTCTTATTGTCGTCATGAAGTGCCATCTCTAAACACCGAAAAAGTCAATATATGACAAATAATCGTTTTCTGCAATTTTTTGACAGATAATATCAAGAGGGAAAAAAAAAAAAAAACACTTCCTGCTGTAGAAAGCCTTCCTCATATTACAGCTACCCGAGAAAGACACTCCCAGACGGCAATATCAACAAGTATAGTTGAGATAATATTTTATTTCTCATTAACCGACAATGATTTTTTTTTTTTTTTGGATAATACGACGATAATAATTTTATTAGCAAAATACTCGTTTTAGAATAGATCGCTAATTAGAGTTCAACTTTATTTTAGCGGCGACTTATAAACGTTACTGGGAGAGTTCGACTCCTCTCTCTGCGTGGGATGAATAGGCCCAATTAAAAAAAAAATAGTGCGTCTTATTTTTTTGTTTTTTGGTTTATGTGATATTATTGAGAAAGTGGGAGATTTACAATGGAGTGCGTCTTATTTAAAAGTGGTGCCTGCGAGTAAGTGTAGGTCGTGACGGTCCAAATTATAAACGTTATTAAACAGTTCATATAACCGGTTTTGGTATATTGGAAGTTTTCTATTTCTAAGTGAGAAATTGAGATTTGAGAATTAATAGAAGTCATTTCATAAACTAATATTTTGAGTTGACTTTGAGTTGGAGTGAATTTCCTCGAATCTCTTTAGGTGTATCAGGTTTTTTTCTTCGAGGTTTTAAATAGATCTAACGAATGATGAGGGATGTCGTCTGAAACGATCAAGTCAAAATTAAACCAATGACTAATGGAAAATTAAGAATCCTAACAACGTAATGGGCAATTGGGATTTAGGTCAGCTCCGCAACCCAATCCGGTCATTTTACGATCGTGACTTTTTTAAGTGAGAAATTAGGATTTATGTATTATTAGAGATCATTTTACGATCTAATTTTCGGAGTGGACCTTGATTAATTCCTCGCATCTTTCGTGGGTCTATCGATTTACTTTACATGGTTTTTAAAGAAAATTTATATATCTTTTGGTATCCAATTTCCGCATTCGAATTTACATAATTTGGCAAAATGAACAACATTTGGATCGTAGAAAAATGAACATCCATATTAACAAAGAACTATAGTGATTCTATTTTGAATATCTATGTTTCTTTTTTGGATATACAATAAATTCTGACCTGAAAACCTATAATCTCCTCATGCTAGAGTCTAAAACATAAACTTTTAAAATGTTATGTTAACTATAAGAAGAATCATTGCGAGGATAAAACTAAATCAACGAAGTCATCCATGTAATTAAGAATAACAGATATTCTTATTCTTCCAATCGCGCTTAATACATATCAAATTATTACATAATCACGCACACTTCCAAAACGGAGAAAAGTAAATACAAGATCATATAATAAACTCATAAAATACTTTATCATGTAGCAACAAGAGCATCACACATTATCTTCATCACTTGGCCTTGACATCTTTGCCATCGCCCTTCTTAACCGGCGGGTTAAGCTTCTCACACGCCTCATTCTTAACTGGCGGGTTAAGCTCCTCCCACGCCTCAATCCAAACGACCATTGCATCTGCCAACTTCTCAAAGTATGGATCCACTTTAATGAGCTTTTCTTTTGTCAACTTCGAAAGTTCCATATAGCATTTAGCTGCAGTATCAGATTCTTTCGAGAGACGAAGGTTTTGGAAGAAAGGAACCATATCTTCTTGCCAGTGGAGTCCCTTATGCTCTTTCTTCAGGTTCACGAACGGATTACTGGCTTTGCTGTGCCACAGATATGGCAGACCGGTCTTGACCCCTAAGCCCAAGTGGTCACACACCACCTTGGCTGCCCAACCAGCCCACATGTCATCGTACCGGGAAATGGGCTGGCCTTCACCCATAAGGCCAAAGTACAGAGCAGGTCCAATAAGTTCTCTATTAAAAGCAAGATTCATGCCACACATTGGGTACAATACTCCTTTTGGGATTGTCATCACTGCATCAACATACCTGCAATGGCTATTGAAGCGTTTACATGCATATTGTAAATACCAAAAAAAATATCATCTTAACAGTTTCTTGGAAAAACAAATTCTCTGTTACTTAATGTCAACCATAGAAGTAAAATACAGATTAGGGGTGGTGGCAAAACGAAATCAAACCAAGCTGAATTATTTTTTTAACATTGAATTGGCAAAATATCTTTAGACTTGAAAATTAAGAATCACATCCAATTTAATCCAACCGAATGGAAAAAAGTTGAATAAACCTAAATCCTCTGATAATTAATATACAAAACTACATCTTAATTTTATTAAAAGAATATTAGTTATAAATTATTTCACCCTATATTATTCAAACCAAACTGAATCCGAACTGAGAATCTACAACCAACCCAAAAACGATTATGTTTCTTCTTTGTTTATACATTGGTCAAACCCGAAATATCGAAAACCCCAAAACCTAACTAAAACGAAAAACCAGAATTTTCAAGACTAATACAAGTATAAATCTGGAGAGGATGTTAATTTTATTATATTATGACCTGGTGTTACGTTCGCGGGGCTTGACGAGTTGGGTTGGGGCATCGTAATCAGGGATATTGAGCCAAAGACCATGAGATATGGCAGTTTGGACACCTTCCCTTAAACTGAAAGGATAACCTCTGACGAAATCAGTTCCATCTCTAAAAGGATCATAGAGAGTATTGAAGTAGTGTGGTGTTGAAGGTGTTTCAAGGTTCCGTATGTGCTGAGCTATCACATTGATCTGTTTCCCAATTGGATCCTTTGCCACCTTTTACAGAGTTGAATGAATTATAAATGAAAACGTATTATGAAGAGAAATGGAAAAGAGACTTACAAAGCAATCATCATCAATGGTGTAGATATACTTCTTTTTGGACACCATGAAGCCGAAGCAACGACAACCACCATCCTTGTAGGAGATACAATTAGCTCTTGGACCAAGGATCTTGTTGATATCATTACGGTTGTAGAGCTCGTAGTCAAAACCATCAGGAACTCGGATCTTGATCGAAGGGTCTCCATCTTGGACAATGATCAAGTGGTAATGCTGCAAAAATGGTCTCCATTGTTCTAGAAAGTCGAGGCTTCTGATGGTTGGGATCACAATATCCAGATCGTCCTTCAAAGGTGCCGCTTCGATCGCTTCGAGGTTGTAGCCCGCCATTTTTGGTAATTAAATTTTTGGTGTGTGAGATGATTGTTTTTGAGGGGAATGGCTTGGGGTTTATATAACGGTTCTCCAACTCCTCCATTAATTTCTTTTTAAAAAATGAAAGGATCAATTTGATTTTCTTCATATCGTAGTTGTTTGAATATTGCGATCACTAGGAATCATATAGGTTAAATCTCGTTATCGAGAAGATAAAGGACGGTCATTTTGAATGCTCTAAATTATAGTCTATTTAATTTTAAAAATCCTACCTTTTGTCCATTAATCAAAAGCATAGATGTTTCTATACAGAACATAATATTTTTTGAGTATACAAATTAACCATTAATCAAAAAGCAATAGACGTACACTACCTAACTTGCTAATCAGTAACCTATACGAAATAACTTTTTTTCGATAAACCAACAAAAGAAAATTGTCCTTTATTGTACCTTTACTAACTAATGAAAGAAAAAGAATATTGGTATTTAGATACTAATTTGGAATTTCTTAATTAAGTGGAACAACAATAGCTTGAAAATTGAGAATTGAGAATTGAGAATTGTAGACTTGATGAACCATTCAATTGATTCGTTGAACGATTGTTGAACCACTGTTTCACCAAGTCATATGTTTGCAATTACTTTTTGACACTAGAGGGTGTCTGAGAAGAGCGATTTTATTTTTTATAAAAAATTTCGTGGAAGCTAATATAAACTATACACTACAAGAAAACAATGCCCTAACCGACGGTCAAATTTGTCGGTTATTCTTCGGGAAAGCGGGTAACCGACAGATACCCGACGAAAATAGGCCGTCGAAAATAGGCCATCGAAAATTAAAATCCGTCGGTTATTCGACGGCAAAAACCGACGTTATACCGACGGATAAAAACACTACGGTAAACCGATGCGGTAGCCGTCGGTGTAAAACCCCGACGGATATGGCCGTCGGCAAATAGTACCGACGGCTAACCGACGTAATGGTGATGGGTTGAAAACCCCGACGGACAACCGAGGAAGTTTGATTATCGAACGATTTACCGATTGAGATTGGAGATGTTTTATAAATTATTTTGTGTTGAAAACGAATAAATAAAAATAGAAATTGCAAAATAAACATAAACTTTAATATTTTTAATAAATAGTTATAAAAATACAAAAACATAAATATTTTATATAAAAAAAGATAAACTCAAATTACATAAAATTTTAAAAAAAACCAAAAAGTAAAAAAAATCATAGTTTATGCGTCCTGAATCCTCTTCAAAAGATCCATATACTGCTTGTGAAGCTGCGCCTGCTTGTCCCGAAGTTCATTAATCCGTTGTGCCGCACGTTCCTCAATCTCACCAAGTTCGGTCATAAGCTCGTCAACAATATCTATGACTTGCTGAGCCGTAGTCGGGTCACAGACAGGAGAAGGGACACGGACCGTAGCTGGAGCCGGAGTCTGGGCCGGAGTCTGAGTCGGAGCATTGATAGGAGCACCAGAATCAGGAGCATCGCTTGAAGCAATACTTTCAGAAGCCATCTGCAATTCGAGAAAAAATATTTAGTACATATTATTTTTAAAAAATATATAATTTTAATTAATTATAAGTATTTAAAATAAATACTAACATTTGAAGTAGAAGCAGTTCCAGAACCCGGTGAAAAATCCCTAATCGCAAACACTTTGCGTCTCTTATATATAAACCTATGTTTATTCATAGCTATATACACAAAAATAAATATACAAATTTTCAATTATAAACAATAATATTTAAAGATCAAATACAAAATTACAATCCTAAACTATAAATAATAAAGCTAATATTCCAAAATTTACACGTCTGAACAAAGATTCCAAAATTTCTATTCCGAAACTATAAATAATAAACCTAAGATTCCAAAACTTGCATTTCTAAACTAAGATTCTAAATTTTGAATTTCCAAACTAAGATTCCCAAAGAATTAAAAATTAGAAAACTAATTGTTTGCAGAGAAGAGAGTTGAAATTTTTTTTTTTTTACCTTGTGGTGAAATGAGAAGGAGAAAGGACGGTTATATACTGCAAAACTACCCGATGGATACGAAAATTTTCCCTTGGGTTTCCGTCGGGCAGTCATTAAATGGTGTGGACTCCCGATGATTCTAGCGGGCGAATCCTTCGTATATGCAGTGACTTGCCGACGGTCTACCAACGGATTTGATCAAACCGTCGGCAAGCCGTCAGATAAGTAAGATTAGGGTTTTGGCGTTCAACTTTTGCAATTCTCGGTAAATGAGTACGCGGTAAATAATCTTTCGTATTCTGGTCAACTACCCGACGGTTAACTGATGGACGTGTCGTTGTCGACGGTTATCCGTCGGTAAGTTGGAAATCCAAAATTAACATCGCCGACGGATGACCGACGTCGTACACGTAGCCGTCGACAAGTTGTCGAGTATAGGGTTTACCGACAGAAACCCTACGCGTAGGGCAAACCCGTCGATTACTCGTTAACAATATATGTCGACGGGTAACCGATGTCTGCGGGAGTCACTGTGGGTTAACCGTCGGCTGTCTCGGATTACCGACGGAAACCCTACATCTAGGGCCTGTCCGTCGGGAATCTGTCGGGTATATTTTTACTCTCTATAAATAGGGTCCTTCGGTAACTCATTTAACCATAATTTTGATAGAAACTTTTACAAAAACAGTTACAGAAACTTTTTAATAAAAGTTTGTTTTGCATTTTTACAAAAACATTTTTTATAAAAGTTTGTTTAAAAGGTTTACTGTTTTGGGTTTCAAATCTTGAAACTTTATGTTTTGCCAGCTTCACGTTACTCAGAAATACGAAATACGAATGTATTTTAATTATTTGAGGCACGTTGATACTGGTAAATATGGTGTTTCAGATTTGAAATCTGAAACTGTAAAACTACCTAACGATTAACCATGAGAATCCCGAATTTGACATTGAAAATTTTAACAGTTTTAGATTTCAATCTTGAAACTCCATCATTGCCAGCTTCATGGGACTTGAAATAAAAAATAAAGATATAGTTTATTTATTTCGAACTCGTTCATGTTGGTAATTAAAGAGTATCAGATTGGAATCCAAAATTTTTAAATTTTGGTTTTCTAATAACTGATGGAATACCGGAAGGGGGTCGGCAGTCCGTCGGGGTTTACCGATGACGGAATCGACAGATGACTTCGGGCGGGGTTTCTCGACAGCTTAACCGACGTCTTGCTTTAGCTGACGGAGTGGCTAAGGGTGGGGTCGTCGGTTTTATTCCGTCGGGTTATCTGTCGGTTATAACCGACGGATTAGTTGTCGTCAGGTCGGCCGTCGGTTATCGGCGTATTTTCTTGTAGTGATAATCCAAGGGAAGGATCTTGACTTTGATACCATGATAAATTGATGAGAGTAAAAACACAAAGGTGTTAATGAAAAAATTATTAACTCTCTTAATAATAACATTACAAGATACATCTGTTTACATAGAGATATGATTAAACCTAATTTCTTAAATTATGATAAAGATAAATGTAAATATTAAATTATGATAAAGATAAATGTAAATAATATATTTAGAGATAAATGTAAATATTTCTAAACTAAGATATTGCCAGAGATTATTATTCCTTCTCGATCTTCATGATTTTCATATTTTTGATATGGTCAATTTCATCGATTTCCCAATATATTCATCGAATTTTGCGGCTCCGTTTTGTATATCCATCCATTCTTCAATAACATGTTAACATTTCTTTGTGATTTGTTGATGAAGATGATTCCTATGTTTAAACAACATCTCATTCCTTGATGTCCAAATTCTCCAGACCATCCAAAAAAGAAGTAATCGGATATGCTTGGGGATTGTGTGAAAGTTATGAATCTGCATTAGCATCTAGACATTTTACTCCAGATCATCACTTGGATTGAACAGATTAATCCATGGGATTATAAACTTGAAGGTTTTTGAAAGTCATTTGTACATTGTTATTTTGATTTTCGTGTAATGTCATATTTTTATTTTCTTTAATATTTATTATTATAAAAAAAATTGTCATCTGGTTCTTGTATCATGATGATATAAATATTACACATGAGAGTCTTGCGAACTAGCAAAGACAGAATCGGTTGGTGTTAACAACTAAACACACCAACTATCCAAAAAATGAGACGAGTAATTGCTTAAGGAAGAGACGAAAGGAACCACAATAAGGCAGAAGACAAGACTCTAGATTCAAAAAACATCATGCAATTATCACAAATTTATTGTTATAATATATCAGTTCTCGGTAAAAAAAAAAAATTAATTTATGCATGGCCTCTTGTTGGTCTACATAGGCGGGATCCCTTAGCCCCGTCACTCCGTTAGCGCTCCATAAATATTCGAAATGTCGGCTATGTATGTGAGGATAGAGTTTTTAAGATTTCTCTAATCATCTCAACGGGAAATTGAGTCTTTTTTCTGACATCGAAAGAATATCATTTCATGGAATACAACGTGCCTTCTTATAAAATCCAAGTCTTTGTACAAATATTGTTTCCCCAAATACACCTCCATGTGAATTTCTACCAATTTTTTGTTTTGCCATTTGCAATACATTCTTTTGTTAATTAAAATTTAGGTTGTGCCAAATAGTAGATAAAGGAGTTTAATTTTTTTGGCAGAATATAATAAAACGTCTCAAGTAAATAGTTGTACTTTGACTAAATCTCAATAAGTCAAGTATTTGTTCCGTCTCACGAGATTTTCGTTCTCAATTATAAGAGGTTTCGAAAATGACACAACGTCTAGAAATTTTGAACACTTTCTTCATCATTAATATATTTAACGTATTCTCCCAGGAAAAAAATTAGTCCAAAAAACTTTCAAATATATGTAACAGACCATTGTATACAAATCTCACCATTAGTATTTTTATGTGAAGCAAACATTCAAGTCTAGCATTAACAAACAAAAAAAATTCAAAGCAATGACTACAAAAACAAAATATATGAATAATTGAATGGGACAATAAAGAAAAAAAAATGTATATAAGAAATTGGTAGTAAATGCGCTCTGTCTCGGTGGGGTAAAAGTGTAAAACCTAAAAGAGAAAAATAAAATAAAGAAATGTGATGTGTGTAATATAAAAACAGATCAAAAGCACCAAATCTGACGGTCCATAGAAAGAAAGAAAGAAAAAAAGCTTTAATAAATGTGCCACTAAAAAAAACCCTCTCAACTCTCAAGTCTCAACACTGACACTATATTCAATGGGAGAAGTTAGTGTTTTTCAAACTTTTTCAAATTTACATAGACAAACACTATTGACTTCTCAAATTCATTTCTCCTTATTTTTGCCATTTTCAGGAAAATAAGAAAATGGAGGAGAAGAAAGCTGAAGAGCCAAAGGTGAAATCAGAGGATAAGAAACCTGAAGAAGCAGAGAAGAAGAAAGAGCCTCAAGAGATTGTACTTAAGATTTTTATGCATTGTGAAGGTTGTGCTAAAAAAATCCATAGATGTCTTAAAGGCTTTGAAGGTAACACTCATCACAGTTCTTAGTTGTAACCAAGGAAGTGTTTAGTAGTTTAGAATTTTTAAGCTAATTTTGGGGCTTATTGAAAATGTGATAGGAGTGGAGGATGTAACAACTGATTGTAAAACTAGTAAAGTTGTGGTGAAAGGAGAGAAGGCAGATCCATTAAAAGTGTTGCAAAGATTGCAGAGGAAGAGTCACCGTCAAGTGGAGCTTCTCTCGCCGGTTCCGGAGCCTAAACCGGTTTCAAATGAAACGGAGAAAAAGGAGGAGGAGAAACCTAAACCTGAGGAGAAAAAAGAAGAGGTATTTTGTAATATGTGTAAGATTTATGGGGGCTTTATTTGTAATTTGAGGAGAGTTTATTGGTTTTTGTGTAATTAACAATAATGTTTTGTGGGCACTGAGAAACAGGTAGTGACAGTGGTGCTGAGAGTTCACATGCATTGTGAAGCATGTGCTATGGAGATTCAAAAGAGAATCATGAGAATGAAAGGTTTGTATTTTTTTTACTCTTCTTGTTTTAATTTTTATTAAAATATTCTGAATTGGGTACAATTCCTGTTGAATCTGAGTTTTAATTCTGAATTTGTGGGACTACCCTTAATTGGGTCATCATGTTTTGGACTCTTCTCTATGTCATAAATTGATTCCATCTCCTTTTATTTAATTGAAAGTGTGTGTACTATGTATGTAGGACCTTTTTTTTAAACATAGCAATTTGAAAGAGCATGTGATTAGTGAATCTTTCATTAAAAAAGAAATTCAGTCATCAAATTTTTTGTTATTATAATCATATAGCTTCGACTCTTTCTTCTTTACAAATATATTGTTTACTTTGAGTATTTCAAGATTACATAATTCGAGTTGGGTTGAATCGAGTCTAACTTAAGTCAACTACTTTAGTTTTACGTCACCTATTCCCCAAGAATCCCAAAGTTCTAAACAGTCTGGGTGTTTTTTAGTTATATATATATATATCTTCCACCAATAAGTTGTACAAGTTTTTGTTTCGGGAAAGTGTGGTTAATTATGATAGGCAGAAATTTATTGGAATGCTACCAAAATTAATCAAATTTCAAGGGCCAAAGAAATTACATTGCTGACTTGAGAATTGAAATTAGTTTTGCACAATGACCTCATTCGATAGTTGATTCGACTTTTTTGTAATGCAATTTTGAAGTTCTGTCTCTCTTCAAATACTAACATTTTCGGGGTTAATTATTTTAATATAATATATAGTTAGTTTACATTTTCATATAGAATATAAAGTCAAAACATGTTCATATATATAGGAGTGGAGTCTGTGGAACCAGATTTTAAAGCATCACAAGTGAGCGTGAAAGGAGTTTTTACACCGGAAAAGCTAGTTGAGTTCGTCTACAAGAGAGTCGGGAAGCACGCCGCGGTTGTCAAGCAAGATCCGCCGCCAAAACCACCGGAGAAAGAAAAAGAAACAAAAGACAAGGACGAGAAGAAAAAGGAAGAGGGGCAACCCAAAGAAGGAAAAGAGGCCAAGGAAGACGGTGGTGGAGGAGGTGCCAAAGGCGATGGTGCTGCGGCGGAGGAGGGGAACAAAGTGGTAGACTTGAAGAAGAATGAATATCAGTACCAGCCACCGAGGTATCCCGTGGAGATGTTTGCTTATCCACCACAGATGTTCAGTGACGAGAACCCCAACGCTTGTACCATTATGTAATAAAATCGTCAGTTTAAAGGGTTGTAGGATTTATTTATTTTTTACTTTATCTATGTGCCGTATTTTTATTTGAATGTACTATTTTTTGGTAATTTTTGGTTTCAACCGAATTAAATAATAGTATTTTTTAAAACTGTAAAAAAAATAAAAAAATTTGTCCTCCTTGTAGTGATTTCACCACTCTTACGTCATTATTTTTAAATGAATGGAAAACAAAGAACACACCAGTTTCTTACAAATTTCCAAATAATACCAATTCGCACATAATTAAAAAATAAACACGACTTTAATTGAATCGGACAATCTCCTCTCTTTTTTCTCAAACAAAATCTTTCCTGAACTTAGTTAAAACCTCACAATTCTCCATCTTTAGCGAATGTTACATCCTTGTTGATAACTAAACCATTATTCATCCATGCAACCTCTTGTCCTTATTCCCCCTTATCTTTAAAGAAGTTTCAAAGACTTTAAAGCTCCACTAAACTAAGATAAGGAGTGTTTTAGTCAGCATATTAGCTTGAATTATCAGAGTAAAACTCTTATAAACTTTAATCAGTTTTTGAGTAACCATATCTCGTATGAAATTGAGTCTAACATCTATATGCTTCATCATTTTATGGTGGGCACTATTCTACGAAAGACAAAAAGTTGACTAAACAATAAAAGACTTCTAACACACTATTGCGATTTGCGAACAACCAAACACTTCGAAGATTTCTTTTAGCAAAATTTCTTCTTTAATAACATCAGTCAAGGTCATATATTCAGCTTATGTCGCTGACAAACCTAGTACACGCCTTAAAGAAGACCTCCAGTTCTTAACATCCCTCTAACACTAGAGACATAACTATAGATTTTTTTTCCGGTCAAGATCAGATACATGATCCGAATCACAATGTCCTTCATTTATGAAATTATCCACTGAACTAGCATATAACTTTTCACCAATTGGTCTCTTTATATATTTTAGCAACCACTTGAGTACTTGCTAGTGATCTCGAGAAGTTTTTGTAAGAACCCACTCTTACATAAGGATTTTAGACCATGACTTTTTGATATATTCCATATTTTACGTCTTTTAACCATTTTTTTTTGAATCTTTTTGAGTCTTTTATACTTATTTAGAGTCCGTTAGTTTTTTATAAAGTTTTTACAGGTTTTAGGTTGATTTGGAAGAGAATTTGGAATTTTGGAGCGAAAATGCAGTTTTCGAGATGTAGGATAGTGCAGAAGGGTCAGAAGTTTGCCATTCATTGAACATCTTCCCGATGTCAGATTTTAATGATTTTTGGACACAAGAGAGCTCTTTGAATTAGCTTTCATTTGGGACCGGTTTTATGTCATTATCAGCAGTGGTTCAAAAGTTATGACCGTTTTACTGAAAATAGGTCAATCTGCAGATGCAGAGTGGGACCCTAGATCGATTGATCCACTTTTGCGTGAAAGTTTAAGATCGACCACAGCAGCCAGGATCGACCGATCCACACCCACATCGACCTGTGGATCGACCAATGCAGTTCTGGATCGACCGATCCAGCCCAAAAACGAGAAAATAAGAAAGGAAAACTTCCAGATTCGTCCCAGATTGTTCTTATCTCTTTAGATTTCGACCAAAACATGTTTAAAACTATAAATAAGGGTTTTTAAGCCATTTTTTAGGGATGCTTTCATCTCCATTCTAACTTTACATACCTCATCTCTCAGAGAATATTTCTTATACTCTTTTCTTATTTCAATTCAATTGTTATGTAGTTTTATTTATTCATAGCTTGTTCATCTCTTGCCATGTCTGAGTAATCTCCTAGTTAGGTTTTAGGGTTTCAAAGGATTTCATGCATCACTGAATTAGACATAGATAGAGATTTACCATTGTTAATCTTCTTCTATTGTTGTTCTCATAGCTTAAACTAAATTGATCACTTAGTCTATGATTTAGGGTTTAACCTATTCTCCAAAAGTTTATAGGTTACTGGATAGAACATTAGGAGAGCGAATTGTCCTTAAACAACAAAAGTTGATGTTAAGGCAATTCGTGAACAGATTGAACCTACCTGTTGAATGCTTGTTTGTAATTCTGAGTTCAAACGACAGTTTAGAATCTTAGGTTGCTAGACAAAGTAATTGGTGCCACGACAGTGGATTAATTATACAATTCTGTTTGAGTTCGAGATTGATATTTAATTCATTCCCTGAATAATTGTCTGATTCTTGATTTGTGATTTCCTGCGAATTTTTCTAAAACCTGACGCTTTTTTTTATTCATTGTTTACAACTATTAATTTTATTTTCTTGTTTGTTCAACAACTAACCATTTTATTTTGTCTTCTCTGTAATCTGTAGTGCAACACTTGATCCTCGTGGATTCGATCTCTAAGTACTACAACGTGCTAGGGTTATTTGCATAGACCCGAGTGAAAATTCTAACTATCACTTTTATTAAGGTTTTGAATGTACCAGGTAGTGAAGAGTGGTTTTTGAGTAAAGGCCAAAATGATTCTAAAATTGGAAGAGAGAAGTTTGGCTAAGTGTTAAAAGCAAGCATTATCTAACATATCATCCGGCTAGGATCGTGTGACCATGATTCAACAAACAAAGCATTATATCCTAACATAAAAAAAACCCGTCGCACTTCTATACTTGTTCCTTTACGAAATTTCCAGCTTCCACAATAGGGGATGTAGTTTTACGAAACACATTTGTCACCCTCTCAAGTATTCCCAACAGTTCTTCTAATTTCCCTTGACATTTCCATGCGGCCACCAATTCTATAAGCACTAGCTTAGGTTGTTATAACACATCAACAGTATTTTGACTAGTACTAGATAAAGTAATTAAATTTTCTCTATGAATAAACTATACATAATAATCCGGCGTAAACCCGATATTATAAAAATGCTTCTAAATACCATCCACTGATCCACATTGATATATCTTCTATTATCGTAACGAACATTAGGCCCGAAAATATTACCACTTTCAACAAATATCTCATATTTGGTAGAGCACATGAATTCAGTAAATCATTCTGCATAGTTCCTTGTAATTTTACCCCTATCTGGATCCCAACATATTTACATCCATCTTTGTGAAGTATAGGTACTAGAAGGAAGACATCCTTATGAAATCATACTTGTAGAAATTTTTTGACGGCCCACCATTTGAAAAAAAAAAAAAAGAGTTTAAATCCAAATATCAGAACATTTTGATGAAATTGGTCCATCGAAAATTTCTAATCATTAGAAACAGACGATATTTTTTTATGGTCTTAGTTGTCAAAAAAAAGTTTTAACAGATTTTCAATAAAAAATTTCGATAACTTTAATTTTGTCGAAAATTACTGATAGATTAAAAGTGTAACATTCATATATAATTATCTGTAAGAAATATATATAATGGTAGTTGAACCAAAAAAAAAGATAATGGCAAACAAATCATTAGAGCATCAATATATAAGATTTTATGAAAATATTTATAGAATATTTAAATATTCATATATATATATATATAGACAATGTATGTAACTAATACATGAATGGTATGAAATGTAAACTTTCATAAAACAAATATCTTACTTTTATTTTTTTTACTTAATATATAAAGGATTTGTTAACATCATATGACAAATATATATATATATATATGATTTTGGTAATAAAATAAAATATATGTGTTTATAATTATATTTTATTGTCTATTAAATAAACTTATTTAAAGACAAAATAAGATTTGTTATGTTTATGAATTGAATCAGTATTATATATAATAGTTTTCTATGTAAATAATATATACTTGGCACATTTATACTAGTTATGTTTTTTTTTAATTGACAAGTTATACTGTTTTTCTTATGAGTTATTAATGAAAAATAAATAACAGGAAAGCATGGAAAATCACAATAAAGCGAATCTCACCGACATCTGGCCTCTAATGGCCGGTGACATGTCGGACACGCTCAAGTTAGAATCCGATACTCTCTGTCTCTTTCAGCCCACGTGTCCAGGTATTACTCATGGAAACAAAACCACGCAAACCGAACCAGAATAGCTAAACCGGACTAACTAATTCGACTCTGATCGACCGTCTTAAGGTTTTAGCATGCCAAATGCGAAATAGGTGTATGTTACGCAAGACCAAAAAAAAAACTAAATTCATCGGTTCGGAATGTAAAATAACAAAACCAAATTGTCCCGGTTCGAACTTGAACCAAATCGTGCAAAACCGTTTTAATGTCCAAGACAGTTAATATAAATAAGAAGATCTCTCTGGACCCTGGTCGTGTTGTTTCAGAAAACAAGAGCACTTCGAAACTTCTTTAGACATCTTTCCTTTGATTGATTTGGATTTTGTTGTCTTCTTCTTAAAATGACTAAACTATGGACCTACCTCTCTGCTCTTCATTCCGTCGCTGGGTATGTTAATTCTTCTTCTCCTCTTTTATGTGATTTTTAATATTATTTTCTACTTTATTTAGTTTCGTTCAGTTTATGGTTTGATTATGTTTTGGTAAAATTATTTGAGGATTTCAATTTCAATATCATTAATAGTGTGATTTCGGTTTTTTTTTTTCCTTTTTTTATGGGCACGCTCATACGCAGACCCGTGGTGATGCTGCTTTATCCATTGTAAGTAATTTCCTATGCATACAGTTTTGTTTGGTTTTATGTTAAAGTTTTAATTTGATTTATTTTTGTTTTTATGATATTGGTTAGATATGCGTCTGTGATAGCAATAGAGAGCCCATCAAAAGTAGATGACGATCAATGGCTTGCTTATTGGATTATCTACTCTTTCCTTACTCTCTCAGAACTCATCCTTCAATCTCTCCTCGAGTGGTAACAATCATATCATATCTATGTCTTATTTCTTGTTATATTTTGGTTATGGTAATAATATTAAAATGGAGAAATATCTCGAATATATATATATATAGGATACCGATATGGTACACGGCGAAGCTAGTGTTCGTGGCATGGTTGGTTCTGCCACAGTTTAGAGGGGCTGCTTTCATATACAACAGAGTCGTGAGGGAACAGTTCAAGAAGTACGGCATCCTCAAACCTAAGGTCAACTAATTCATCCTTATTATCATTGGATTTTTCCCTTTTCCTTTAATTTCTTATTACCTAAGTTTTTATCTAAATTTCATAAAAGCCTAGACACTTGATTAAAATTTGGTAAAGTAGGATTAAAGTCTTTGTGCGGGCCAAACCTTGTCCTTAACAGGTTGGCCCGTAGGATGACCGGTTCAATCAAAAAAGCTTGGCTGGTTTTGTAATTGTGATGGACTTGTTGGTTTCTGAAATAGTAAATAGATAAAAAAAAAAGTATGGTATTTACTAGTCATTTTATATTTTGGTGTTTGGAATACAGGCAGTGTACAAGGCTGAGTGAGTCAAAAAGAGGAAGGGACACAAGCGGCTTCAGTGTTGGTGCCTCCACTTTCTAACCTTTTATGCTTTTTTCTTTTGTCTTATTTCTCTTTTACTTTACGGAAAAATGGGTTCAGACGATGACGAATATGGTTTCTTATGAGCTAAGTCCTGCTTGAATGTATGTTAAAAGACCTTTTATGCCGACGTTAAAATGTTATATTAAGAGATAATGAGTTTAAATGCTATCGACGGAAAATGCATAAATATGAAGAAAAACAAATTGTAATGAAATAATAATGGTTTATGGTGAACTCTTAACTAAATAATCAAAACTAGATTATATTCCGCGCTATATCGCAGAATAATTTTTTTAGATTTAAGTTTTATTCTAAAGATTAGATTATAATATTGAGTTAAGTTATTATTTGTCAGTCAACAAATTACATGTTATTGTACTTTCCAAATAAAATTAAACTATAATATATCTCGTGTCATAGCACGAACAAATTGTAAATATAGAAAATTATCCAAAAATTATAAAATTAGTATATTAGAAAATTGTAATTGTTCCAAAACTTTATGAAAATTATAATATCAAATCTTTGTTAACACCAAAAATAGAATTAAATCGGTTAATATTCTTTCTTAAAATCTTCCAAAAAAATTGCAATCTACATCAAATCTCTTATTTTTAGAAAATTAAATTAACATTTAATTTAATTTAATTAGTGTGTTTAATTAAATCAATAACATAATTAATTAACTAAAATATCTTTAATGAGAGATTTTAATTTGTTCTTAGATGTAATGGCAATGTGATGTAATTATTAACATTTTGTAAGGTTTATTTATAAGTGTACTCTCCAAATAATATATAGAGGATAAAATTGAAAATAGATTTTAGTGAAAATTTTATTTTCAAATATGTATTTTAATAGTAAAAAATAATTAAGTGTAATTTGAATAAAATTGAAAATAGATTTTCTAAAGATTTTATTTTAAATAGATGTATTTTTAATAGTAAAAATAGATTAAATATTTAGACATTTTTATCCTTAATGATTTTGTTTTTGTTATTTTTAAAGACTAGTGACATTGTATGTCATTTTTTAGAATTTAAATGTTATTTTCAAATGGATACTCTCCAAATATTAGTGAGGGGACTATTGCAGAATAACTGAATAAAAAATATAGTGAATAACTTAAAGTAATTAAGTAGTAAAATAATAATTATCTATTAGGATACTTACCAAGCAGACTAATAAAGGATTTACGAAAAAAAAATGAGTTATCAATTTAAAAAATATCAAACACATATCATATAAAATACATAAAATCAACAGGGAATAAAAAAAAATCTTAAAAACTTTTAAACTATGCAATTTAAAAATATATTATTCTTAAAATACATATTAGAAATCCCTAAGTGAAACACATGTTGCTCGATAGTTGATACACTCTCGTACCGTCTGCGTATAGGCATCTTGTGTTGCCACTTCTTGATCTTTCGAGAAATACAACTCTGACATTCCCGTTGTTGTTGAAACATTATTGTAGAATTGCATCAACATCATCATAGAATTGCATCAACCTCATCAGAATCAAGACCTAGAAGATGAGAAATACAAATGAAGTTAAGCAATTCAACTGTTGTTATAACTTTATTTTTTTTGTCTTAACATTATATCTTAAAAACTATGATAATATCTTTCACATTTTTTTATTCCAAATTCTGAATGTTAGTTCGATCACTGAGCCAAGCAAAGAATACCCCGAATAAATATATTTCTTTCACTTCTAGGGAGAGGACCATCTTGATTGTGCCAAATGATACTTATATGACTTTTTAAATGGAGCTAAAAGTCATCAAGTGTTAGCATTGACAAAATCTACAAGATAGTATATCAAGGGTGGAATATTTACCAAAATCATGTCACGCTCCATTGCATAAGAACAATTTGAATCTTATACATAGATCTAGGACATCAAACAAATATAGAAATGAATAACACATTCAAGTTACATATTGCAAAAATATTAATTTTTGTTTGTGAATGTTTGTTAGAAAAACGAATCTCGTGTGGTCAATGGGTATATTCCATTGCACCAACAAAACCACTAAAATAAGGACAATCATGGATATCATCTCGTAAAACTGAAGTTGTTTGAGAGATGGGGTGTATAACACCACACCCGCTATCTATGCCGGATGAGGTGTTTATGTCATTTGCAAATTAAGTTACCACCATTTCCTTAAATTTTAAAACTTTATAGAATTCTTATGAGATCAAATAGAATTCTTATACAACTCAAGTAATACAAATTCCCGTAGGCTATAAACATTTATTTAAAATCAAAACACTAAAAATCATAAGGTTCAAAGAGCTAAAGACCATAGGGTTGTTTATCGCTTGTTTTGTATGGTTGAGATTTAGCTCTGCGCTAGCCGACCTCAAGGGAGCTTGGTAGAGTGAGCTAATGCTTTCGTTTCCTTTGTCAATTGCTCTGGGATCTACGCCGTTGACGGCTCAGAATCGGGCTACCGGTGAAAGGCTTCCAATCGATTTGGTTAACGATGACTCGGTCATCGCTGTTTGACAATTCGTATTTTCCTCCTTAAGGTATCAATCTAGAAGAATATTCATAATCGTCTTATCACTTCATTGACTCTGAATGCGTCAATGGACTGAATCGATTGATCATCTTTGCTTCCATGTTTTTATACTTTTTTTGGCATGGGACCAATTTCATAGATTATACATTCTTGTAAAATCTAAACTGTTTTCATTTTATTGAAATATTTACATTTAAAAAAAAAACACTAAAAATCTTTAACACACAAATCTTTAAACTGTCATATTAAACTCTTGGTCTCACGCACTAAACCTTACACATTAAACTTAAACATGTAGACATCAAAATATCCAAGAAGGGAGAGGAGTGAGTACAAAAGTCGGTAAAATGATCTTCTTTGTCCACAAATAAGCTTAACAATCTAGTCCTATACATTCCACACATAATCTCATGCATTGGCGAATCCAGAAAGATTTTAACTAGGAGCAAAATCGGTTCGAATTTAGAACATTTGGAGCAAAAAGACTACTTCTAACCAATTTTTCCAATTCGTTTTCAAATTTAGTTTTTTTTTTTTTAAAAAAAAGGTTTACAAATTTGATGGAGCGCTTGTACCCACACCACAAATAGTACATCTGCCTCTAGTCTTAATCATGTTCTAACCATATACATGTCAATTAGGTACTTATGTAGTCTCACAAATCATATCCATTCGCATGCAATCATTACTACGCATGCACACTACGCATACCAATACAATACCAGTTAATCCTATTGGTACCTCGTGAAAATTATAACTTCGTTTATTTATTCGTAACCCTTGTACGAAAATTTGCATTTTCTTTTTATATTAATTGGTTTCTTGGTAACAAGAAATGTTTTATCTCCACATTTGGCCATGTATTATTATGATATACGGCTACCGCCTATGTGGCTATGTAAAAGCCCAATGTCAAGCCTCCTCTGTCTGTTCACACGAGCGATCAGATCATCAGCCCTCTGGTTTAATGAATCCATGTGCAACCGACTAAGCTTGCATCTCTTACCCTCGTTGAGCCTCGGTCGATCAATATATTCTTTCGAAACTTGTTGATATCCCATTTCGACCCTCACATTTCTATGAGACCACGAGTCACAGAAATGGCTTCTCACAATGAATTCTTTGCGTAACTCGCTAGCTGGAAGAGAAGATCTTGAACTAGAAATCCTTGATTCTCCAATGAGGCTAATGACAATGACATTTGTCAGAACGAATAAAACCTTGGCGTTTAAGATGTATGTAAAAACTCTAGGGATGGTGAATAAGAAACTATTAACAACTTGAAGCCAAAGCGGGCTAAAAACTACTATAACGCAAAAAATAAGTACGATAATAGAAAAGGAAAGGCGGTCGAGAAAATTAAGAAATGGCTTCTTGTAGGTACTTGATCCGTTGTTATATTGAGTCTCTTTCATGGCGATTACGGTATTCATTAAAACTATAAGTAACCAAGGTTTGGTGAAAAAAGATGAAAATCTTGAAGAAGAAGCAGCAAAGAAAACTTTAGTGTTAAAGATAAGAATGTGACTGGACATGAAATAGCTCGACTACTTTGTGATAATATTTATAGTGTGTGCGTGCTTGCATGCAGCATGAGGTATGATATAGTTTAAGGGTTCTTCATCGTTAAGATTAAACTAATCACATGCTTGAGCATTTTATTTTACTTAATTTATTTAGCTCTTAGTAACCATGTGGGCGTGCTAACACTTTTGAATTATTAACTGTCTTTTCTACTCTTTTAGTATTTTTTTTTTTAATAAGTCTTTTAGTATTTTGTTGTGTTTCGAAACCCATTTTCGAATGCTTAATTAAATTGGATGTAGAGGGCGAATCCTTAAAGCTGAATTAAAGCATGTTGAGGACCATATCTTAAGATAGAATACTTTTTAACGTACACACGTCGAAAGTAAACGTTATATATATGCTTGTCTTTTGCTCCCAACTATCAAATGTGTAGAAATATATAAATACCAGTGGAACCGAAAGTCTAAAGTATACATGCATTAAATACCAAAAAAAAAAGACATGATCGGCCCTTCCTATGAAATTTCATTCATGTTAGGAATTCAAATATATTCACGCATAGATATTTAGCCCTATGACACAAGATTGTATCCGAAGCACAAAAATGATAGATCTAGTTATGCGCACCACTCTAATACCTAAGTGCAATCTTATTAATTACCATGGATAATCTAATCAACAACAATTACAATCTGATAAATCGAAAAATCTATAAAATGTCGTCAGAAATTACAATTTAACATCATATATATTGTAAGAACAAGGGTTTTACGTACTCTATGTTCATTTTCATAACAAGAAAACTAAAAACATAAAATAAAAAATAAGAAAAACTAAGTCAAGGATTTTTCGTTGGCTATTGTCACTGTTTCTCAAAGACTCTGTCTTCTCCAGTTTCTTCGACCTCTAAAACTTCATTTTAGGATGGGAACCTTCGAACAAGGCTTCCATAGTCTTTCGGGGTAAAACGTGAACAGAAATTTACCATTCATAAATCTGATTGTGCTAATTTTTTGTGCATTGGAAAATTGACTCAATTTGTGTTTTTTTTTTTTTAATTATGTAAAGATGTGATTTATCATCGTCCGGGAAAGCGTTTGGCTCTATTTTTAGATGTATTGGTTATGGTTCTTAGGCAAGACAACTGGAAAATGTGTATTTTTTTTAATGAGCGTAAAATTTATTCAACCAAAAAGACCTTGTTTACAATATATGCAACCGTCTGTTTAAGAAATTCAGAGAGTATTTAGAAAAGAAAGAAAATAAAACCCATCCAAATGTTATGTCTCGTGCAATGACATCAGCTACCGAGGCAGAGTATTTAATCCCCAAATCAATGAATGCTCTATCCCCTAGCAAATCGTGAAGTCTTCCAAGTGAACTCCAGTCGTTTAACCAAAAAGAAGAATGCAAACCACTGTTAACCTTACTCTTGTGTATTTTTACTCCCTTTAGATCCAAAAACATACATATTTCAAACTCTAGAACTTAAAAAAATGCAAAATATACACATATATTACTTTAAATATCTAAACTCGAAAGATTATACCTAAGGAAAGGCCAATATACGCATGTTTAAATCCGCATTTACTAAAATGTAAAACAAAAACTCTTGTTGTTCTTGAAGTTTGACACATGCAAGTTAGCAGCCGTTGGTGTCTGTTTTTTTTTTTTTTCTGTTTAATGCATGAGAAATAGAAAATAGTTAAAAAGCCCAGCCCATGTTCATAGTTTTTAATCACACCCTTACAATTAAACGGAGATATTGAACCAGGTAACATAAACTAAACCATGTAAATATAACCTTTTGAGGATGGGTATGTCCGTACCAACTACATTTAAGAATTAATTGTTAGTCCAGATCTGTAGCTTAGGCCATTACCAACTTTAAGCCTTAGTATCCAAGAGTAAGCCACATCTTTGGTCTTCAAAGGTTTTGAGATTTCAAAAATGTTGATGTCATCAAGCAGAATTTTACACACGCGTTTAGTAATAAAATTTCATAAAAATTCCATGAATTTGCAAGTAAATTCTACACTACCTTCTATCAAAAAAAAAAAGAAAAAAAAAATTCCACTCAGTCAAAACCTAAGCAACACATTAATATATTAATACGATTCCGTTAGAACATGTGACGTGATAAGGTTTTAAATTTTTATTTTATCATTGTGATATCTACCATGGATACTACAGTTATACGACGCTCATCCTATACTACATAAATATTTCTCAACTTTCAAATACTGTTTGAAATAACATTGACCTGATTTTACGGATTAATTCTTAAATTTGGAGTCAAAAGTATTTTGATATTTTAGAAAACAAAAAGTATTTTAAGTTTATTAGTTAATAAATATTTTAGAAAACAAAAATCTCAAAATTTTAACAAAAGTATTTTGATATTTAATTTCTTTTGTAAATAGCAGTACTGGTGAATAGTAAATACTCTGATTTGTTAATTAATTTTTAGGATTAGTATCTTATTGAAAATGTTAAAACATAGCGAGAAGCATTTTTCTAAATAACTAGCGAGTCATAACACGAAATACATATTGTAATTAATGTAGTTCGGAAACGACAATAACTTATAAGTGGAATGAAAATTTGATCTAATCTACCAAAGATGTTAAGTGGATAAGGAAGAAGAAGAAGAAGAAGAAGGGGTCGTCGACGTGCGTTTTCCACATCTTTAAACAACGTGTCGTCTCGTTGCCATGCAATGTTGCCACACTACCACCTGATCTTCGTGTCTTGTCTCTCTTCGTCTCATCACCACCGTTTTTGACTAAAATCCAATTCGATTTTGGAGATATATTTAAACAACGTAGATCATAGAGAATGTTCGATAAGAGCCAATATCATTTTATGTGTATTGTGTTTTGCTCGAAAATGGAATTGATAAACGATTTCCTCAATCTAACTGCGCCTTTCTTCACCTTCTTTGGTCTCTGCTTCTTCTTGCCTCCTTTTTACTTCTTCAAGTTCTTGCAGTCTGTTTTCTCGACCATTTTCTCGGAAAATCTTCACGGGAAAGTTGTTCTCATCACTGGTGCTTCCTCCGGCATTGGCGAGGTTTAGTTATAGACTTTTTTCTTTAATAATTGTAGACCTAAAAATATAATTAATAGTATATTATTCATTTGAGTTTATTGCGTATATTATATTATCAGCAATTGGCATATGAGTATGCATGTAGAGGTGCATGTTTGGCCCTGACCGCTCGAAGGAAGAACCGTCTAGAAGAAGTGGCAGAGATTGCTCGTGAAGTTGGATCTCCCAATGTTATCACCGTTCATGCTGATGTCTCCAAACCTGATGATTGTAGACGAATCGTTGATTACACCATCACCCATTTCGGCAGATGTAAGTCACCGAAACCGCACAGGTCTAACTAAATCGTTCATGGTCAAAACCGACCATTTTTAGATACCATTCACAAGTATTGGTCTGGAACACTTTAAACAAAAACAAAAAAAAAAGTTGACTTTCTTTGGTCTTGCAGTGGATCATCTTGTAAACAACGCTGGAATAACGCAAATCTCGATGTTCGAGAACGTTGAAGATATAACCAGGACAAAAGCAGTTTTGGTAATGTTATAACTATAGTGATTTATAAGATCAAGCAACTCTTAACGACATATTAATACTATTTTTAATGAATGTTTGTGATTTATTAGGATACTAACTTTTGGGGATCGGTTTATACAACTCGTGCTGCGCTTCCGTACCTTCGACAAAGCAATGGTAAGATCGTGGCTATGTCATCCTCTGCAGCTTGGCTAACTGCTCCAAGGATGGCCTTTTACAATGTAAGTCAATACACATATATACACTTTTTTCTTAGCAAAGTATGCTCTATAGACTATAGGGACTGAATATTATTATACATACAATACGTTAATTAGGCAAGCAAAGCAGCTTTGTTGAGCTTCTTTGAGACGTTGAGAATTGAGCTTGGTGGCGATGTACACATTACAATCGTCACACCTGGTTATATCGAATCTGAACTCACACAAGGCAAGTACTTCTCTGGTGAAGGCGAGTTAATAGTCAACCAAGACGTCAGAGATGTAAGTTAAATCTAACTCCTTAAACAATTGTTGAATTGTGCGTTGTTTATGTAATGTAATGTTCGTTTGCCCGGAATTAGGTTCAAATAGGACCATTTCCGGTAGCATCGGCATCAGGATGCGCGAAGGCGATAGTGAACGGTGTGAGCCGGAAACAGAGATATGTGACGGAGCCATCATGGTTTAAGGTGACATACCTTTGGAAAGTGTTATGTCCGGAGTTGATTGAGTGGGGTTGTCGGTTATTGTATATGACCGGAACTGGTATGTCCGAGGAAAATGCTCTCAACAAGAGGATCCTGGACATTCCTGGTGTGCGTAGTGCTCTGTATCCCGAATCTATCAGGACGCCGGAAATCAAGTCGGAGTAGAGTGAGGTCTATACATAATAAATAGATGAGATGTATCTTAGGATATGTGCAAGGAGTGATAATAATCAAAGACATGGGCCAATATGTTGGTTTGTTTTTGTGAATGGTACTTTTGACTATGTATATAAACTCTGTCTGTGTCTTTAAGAATAAATGAGTTGCCTAATACAAAACATGCGTGTAGAAATAGAATAGATTTTAAAATTTTATATTTCTCTATCGGTTAAAACGATGTTGCTAAACAAAATTGTTGAGATTTGCAAGAACAAGTCAATTATCCTATTAAGATGGTATTGTCCATGCTCGCACATGTTTGTTTTTTGATAATTTTCCAACAAACTTTATAGTTCATACTAACGTACTAATTTGAGATAGATTTAGATAATTGTCATACGCGCGTACTTATACGCGAGGTGCTACACCATTATATTCTTCGTTTTAAACAAATATATAAAAATAAATAGAGTTTTTCTTGGATTACACAGATCAGTAACGACTGAGAACTAACTAACCGCACCAATTCCTGAGGAAGATCCGGTGATGGCTACGACTTTTCCGTTGACTTTCTCGGACTCTTTACATCTCCTTATGAAGCCAAGAAGCATGAAGAATATTGAAAATGGCATGAACTCTGAAAGAAACGAAACCGTGACAATAGGAAGAACGAATGTAAGGATCTTGTTGTTCAAAGCCATATCATTGACGCTGTGATTCTCCTTCACCAGAGGCTCTACTTATACAATTTATAAGTCTCGAGACTAACCTCATTAAGATTTCGATAGGTTTCATTAAGGATATTGAAAATTTTATTAAGGGTATTTTACACATTTCAAGTTTACCTATCAAATACTATATAAGATTAAGATCAGTTTCTTTTCATTATTCTGTAAATGCTGAACAACTTTTAGTTTTTCTTATGCTTAGAGGTCAGAAGCTCAGGGCAGATAGCACTAAGCCAGAAAAGGACACGAACCCACGACGGCTCTGCCACGAAGGTTTTCCCCCTGCAGATTCCATTAACAACCGCTTTGGCGCATTCCGCTGCTGACTCGATGGCCACAACTTGCGACCAGTCTTGTTTCTGCAAAGAGACCAATCCATCAAATTCTTACAAACACGGATAAAAGAGGAAACAAACGTTTGTAATATGATGATAGTAAAATACCTCAGCCAAAAGGTCCGGATCGGTATTTCCGTTTTCGATAAGACCCGGAAACACGATTGCCACACCAATTTCTGGATGAAGCTCGATCCTAAGAGTCTCGTAGAAGTTTATCATAGCTGCTTTGCTTGCCTGAATCAAATGTTACATTAATTATGTTACGGTTAGTTAATTTAGAGAAGACGAAAAAAAAAAAAAGACGAAGAAGAAGCATTTACAGCATATATGCTCATCCTTGGCACTCCAGACCATCCAGCAGGTGATGCAACCGCTATGATCTTTCCTTTGGTTTTCTTGAGATGCGGTATAGCGAAATGTGTCGCGTAAACTGGTCCCCAAAAGTTAGTATTCTGCATGTGAAAGTTCACTGAGATTATCATGGAGTACTATATGATGAATACAAAAATTCGTTTTTCAGATAGTAACATTTGATTACGACAGTAGATTATGTGAAAGTTCATAAATTGTAGAAACGAATTATCTATGCATTAAATCTAAGAATTTCTACCACAATGGGAAGAACATCCGAAATTTCTGAATAGTCCTCAAAAAATTTGGCCTCTACAATTCCCGCACTGTTCACCAGGTGATCCACTGATATGAATTTTGTTAGATTCTTATGTTGTTTAAGTAAGAAGTAACATTAGTTATTCGAATAATCGCAACTAACTCACGTCTTCCAAAGCGAGTGATGGTTTCTTGAACGACATGTTTACAGTCTTCAATGACTGAAACATCACAACGTACCACGGCAACGTCCGGTGAACCAAGCCTCTGGCACCGATCAGCCACCACCCGCAGACGATCCTCTCTCCGAGCTACCAATGTCAAGTATGCTCCTCTACGCGCATACTCATACGCGAGATGCTAACCAAATAAACTTGAAAATTTATAAAAATAAATAAAGCTTTTCTTGGTAACTTTGTAGAAACAATGGAGAAATATCAAGTAACTACTAACTTTTATCAAAAAAAAAAGTTACTAACCTCACCAATTCCTGAGGAAGATCCGGTGATGATGACGACTTTGCCGTTGACTTTCTCGGACTCTTTGCATCTCCTTATGAAGCCAAGAAGCTTGAAGAATATTGAAAATGGCATAAACACTAAAAGAAACGAAACCGTGAAAATAGGAAGAAATATGTTAAGGAACTTGTTGATCAAAGCCATATCCTTGACTTCGTGATTGATTCACCTTCACCAGAGGTTGCTTATATACAATTTATAATTTTTTTGAGTTTTCTTCTGTTTAAATGTCACTGTCTTAGAACTAATACTTAAGAATTAAGGGTAAAAGAATCTCCAAATCATAATTTGGTATCTTTTCAATGTTCAATGTTTGTCCTCATCCAACTTATGTTTTTATCAAATATTTTTCTCAACTTGTGGAGAGATTTTTGGTTTCCAATTCCAACTCTATTTGTTTAAAACCTCCCTGAACGACAGATTATGTCACTCGGAAATAAAACCATAACAAACTCATTCATACGCTCTCAAAGTTGCAGTTAATAATAGATATGCCACTAACAAAATGACAACTTCTCCAAAAAAGCCAAAAACCGAAATCGAAAACAACCGGGCAAGATTTAGAACCAATACCTTCGCATAGATTGGAGCGTGTAAATTGCTGGATTATAACGTAAATAGTGGATTTCAGATTGTCTTTTCGACCGAACCAAGTTAGTAGATACAAAAGACAAGGAGCCAAGTTCTAAGCACTCTAAAGTCTAATTTCCAATACAATCTTCAACAAGGAACTAATTACTAAGAGCAGCATTTCACAGCACCTTGAAGGTTTGGAAGTTAAGGCTTGTTGGATATGTCCTCGATTACACCTTTCCCATCCTCTGCATCAAAGTAGAAGAAGTTCTTCAACGGCTCTCCTTTGCCTGATATAACTTTTATCACCTCCTGTACGTGCAATAAAAGTTTCTTTTAAGTCACATATAGCTCTGCTAAATGCTTATCTATATAACCAAAAAAGTCCTCAGTGAAGAGAGATAAAGAACCTGTCCTAGAATCCCTCCAATGATGGCACAAGCTGGTGGGAATTCTGTGTTACCAGCTACAAGTCTCTCCAAGAGGCTATCTGGAATATGATTCTCACTAACCGACTGTTGCGACACGTCGAATTCAAAGTTAAATGGCAAAGTCTGTTCTTTGTTATCTTTATTCTAGAGCTTACAAATAAGGTTTAAAGAAACTTACATTTCCCTCACAGAGTTCGTTTTTGAGTTTCACGACTCTTGGGAGATCCGACAGCGAGCATTCTCCAGGTTTACGCCCTTCAGTTTCCTCAAATAGTTCTATCACTGCAAGAATATCACGAAAACAAGATTAGTTATGTAGGAAGTAACCAAGCTTTCAGTGATTAGATGTTGTAGCCAAAACCTCTCATTGCAAAGTAGAGCTTCGCTGTTCTCCTTGGAATCGGTTTCCATGGTACTGAAATTGCTTCCTGGAGGTAAAACCCAGCCAATAGATTAAAATTCTATAACTTCTCATGCAACAGTATGATCTGAGCAAGAAGTCGAGTTTGTTTGTACCTCAAAACTCGGAAACGTTAGTTCACATTCCACAGTTTCATCAAGCTTTTTCTATGAAGCCAAAATTGACAATACAAAAAATACATATATTGCAAAGTTAACACATTATATACAAACAACGCATATGATATACAACTGTCAGAAGAGCAAACGAGATAAGTACCTTTGTGTACTTATAATTCTGCAGGTCAACAAATATTTCGCCACATGAACCTCTACAATCAACTGTGTAGAACGCCACACGTTTGGTTAGCTTCCTACATTTCTCATTTACTGCTTTCTGCATAACAAAGCACATCATTTTAAGTGATGTACATAGCAACGAAATAAAGCAATTGGACAAAGGAGCTATTCAGTACCTTAGTAGCGCAGGAACTGTAGCCAATAACCACAACATCAAACTTCTCGAAAAAATCAACACCAAGTGTTGACAAATCACCTGAGAATTTGAGGGTACAGAATATACGTTATCGCAATCATTTAGTTTTACTTATTCTCAGAAATTAGATAGAAACGAAGAAAGGGAGAGAAACCTTTTTCAATTGAAACATGGACCATAGGATTAAATTCCTTAAGTGAATCACAACAAATCTCAGCTACGGTTTTGCCCGCATAAGTGTTCTCATCCGGAAGAATCAAGAAGTTTGCATTGAAGGCTTCCTCTGTAACCAACCGATCGTCCAACAGAGTCACACTACCAACTCCTGCCAACACAATGTTCTTGCAAAACTGCCAACCAAATGGAAACCAAGTAAGATGCTACAGTCTACTGAGGCATAACTAATAGAGATTTACTAAATATACGGTAAAGACGAAAAATTGCAAAGTAAGAGCTACCTCAGCAACAGTCCCCTTTATTCCAGATACCAATACATGAGATTTACTCAATCTGCAAACATCCAAACCAAAGATTTATATAGCAACAGAACAGATCAAATTCAGAGAAACACTTATCCAAGAGAAGCCCTAATTAAATTTAAACTGCTAAAATAGACGAGACAAGTTAACTTTAAAACCCAGAAAGAGATAAAACATGAATCTTCTCTCACAAATTGATTGTGGAAACGAGAAAGCATTCTCCGAGTATAGACAACAAGAAGAGGTTGAAAGCACTCATAACCAACCAAGGGACTCATAGCAGCAAATCAATAACAGTTCTTGCTTGCAGCCATAGAAGTCAGATTCAATAGAAAGTTACCTTCTTTGAGCACCAGCACCCCAAACCCTAATTTGGCGGTCGTACAGAGCAGTTTCTTGCTCCGTGAGCTCTTCTCCGTCCATTCTCAAAATTAAGGTATCTCTGTAAAGCTGAGCTTTGTGAAACCCTAGCAGCGAGCGAGTTCTAAAAGATGATCAAAACCCGCGCATCTACGAGAAATGTTTCGGTGACACGCTGAGTTTTGAGGTTTTCGTTAACCGGGAAATTACCATACATGGTTTGGTCCGGTCTATTAACTAAAATGGGACAATATTATAAATTTGAAATTCTAAATCCATTAAAGGAGTTGAAGACTGTTAAGAGTAACGCAATCTATAGAGTTAAAACATAAAGAGTAAGACAGATGCTAATACATGGGATAAGAAAACCTGAAATCCCCCATCGAGATCTTATTAGTGTCGGCCCAAACCATAGAGACACAAAAACCAATTCCCAACTCAGACCATGTATGATTTTCATCGATGGTTCGACTAATACATCTTTCTCCTCTCCTTTTAATCCATCATAATTTCCTCTACTTTCTAGAGAGTTTCAACCCTATTTCGAGAACCAATTTCCCTCTTCCAATCTTTCGAGAACCTATTTTTATATTGACCGCAATACACTACCACCATATTTCCTTTTGTTAAATTGTTTTCTCGTTCAATCACGTTTAATGTTCCGCAATGTCACAGAATCTTCAGAGAACAAGTTAATTTGTGTCTTTCCATAGAACTTATGTGGCACCTGTTATAATACTAACCTTCCAGCCAAGTCATCTCAATTTTTAAACTACATTCCATAAATCCAAAATACATCATCCACTTACATTCCTTAAAACAAATCCACGAGACTTTTAAGAAAACACCAACATATTACTAAAATATCCTAAAATGAGAATTTTACTAATGAAATAAATCTTTAAAAGAATAAAAATCCCAGCAATCCCAAGAAAACTAGCATCACTTGAGTTGAACTTGCGCTGCTACACTACAACATCATCCTCACCTGCAACAACTAAAGGAAAGGAGAAAGAGGGGTGAGTACAAGTACTCAAATAAGGACGATCCCCCTGCCCACATGAAACACAACATACAATTTTACATTGAAGAATCATATTAAAAACAGTTCATGAATGAATCAACATGCATAAGTCATAATATCATGCCACAAATACATTGTAACCACATAATGATCAAATCTGATTAGTTACTGCCCGTTACTGCAAAGGTTTAACCTCACACAAAACAGATTTACAAACGCTTTAGGATCTCAAGAACTAACCGTTAAAATCATGATCCCACCGTTGAATCTAAAGATCAAAGTGTCTGGAGCGTGCCTACCAAAAATTAAAACGATCAGAAAAGGTTTGAATGTCCAATCGTTGGCTCTTGTCGGACTGGTCACAGATTTCTTTTGCACTGAGCAGTTTGCGAAAATGTGAATAACTCTTTCGAAGCTTTTAAGAAACGAAACTTCCTTTAGTGGGTGTCTAGATAAGAGGCTGAGATAATTGAGGAGGGCTTTAGGATAAGTTGGTGTTGAAAAGTCTGTTCTACCCCTCTTTGGAGTGGACTTGCATCGATTTTGGGTTTTCAGCCAGCTTAATGGGTTTGGGGTATTACAACTTAAACGTTTTCTTGTGACATGGAGTTAATCTTTCTTGGGATATATGTTCGCATGACGGCATGAGTTTACTTTGGTTCATTTTTTAGTGGTCATCTATCTTTCTTATGTTCGTTAACAGTCCAATATAACCAACATTTTTTCACGACGAACAAATTCGATCGTTCGATGGATCCAAAAATTCCACATGAACAATAGGATTAGATAAGAATATATGCAGTAAATAGCAAACTTATGTGGGTTTATCTACAAAATTAACGTAGTATCACAATTTTAAACAGAGAACGTTGATTTAGTTCATATTTTAAACATATACTAGAATCTATCCCGTGCTATTGCGCGGATTGAATTTTTAAAATTTAAGTTTTATTCAAAGTTTTGATTATAGTATTGCAATGATTTTAATATTTAAATAATAATTTTGAGTTATGCTATTATTTGTCATTCAACAGATTAAATGTGATTTTGATAGAGCTCATATTTACATGTTTTTACATATTAATATAGACTAATATCATGCATTAGAACTATCATTTAGGACTACTTTAGTGCATTTGCATGCGTTTGTGTGTTTATAGGTAGTTGGAGCAAAACCGATGTTTCTAGAGTGTTTAAGAGTCTTAAGAAGCCATAAGGATGTTGGAGTTGCTTGCCATGGGTCGTGGCCGATCACAGAAGGTTTTTTTGGAGCTATAAAGCCAAACATCGACCCAGTGCATCGACCAGTCCAGGTGGATGCAAATGAAGAAAAACTGTTTTTATTGTAGCACCGACCCAGAGCATCGACCCACGCTACCAGATGCTGCAGCATCGACCCAGGGTGCCCGATGTTGTTCCAGAGAGAATCCCATCAACCCAGAGCATCGACGCAGGGTGCCCGATGCTGTCTTTCCGAGCTGAAAAAGAAAAGTTGATGATTTGGCGATTAATGAGTGGACAACTTGTTATTTTCGTCCAAAGACTTCTAGAAGTTTCTTGGGCACGATCTAGACTCTCCCTAATGCCCTAATACTATATAAACACATGTAATGCTCATTAGAGAGCCACCCTCCTTCTTAGCCACCTTTGAGAGCCACCACTTAGAGAGAAAAGTCTCAAAACTCTTTGTTCTTATGTTTTGTTTATGATATTGTTTTAGTTATTGCTTCATTTTATTTACTGCTTTTGTTTATTATTTATCATATCTTCCTAATCATATCCTGTCGTCACCCTCGGAGGTATGAGTGAGTAGATCCTTTAGATCTCTAGGGTGGAGATCGATGATGGATTCTATGTTATAGGATTTCATATGTGATCGGAGGTTTTTATGCCTCTTCACAGGTTTCACCCGAGAATTGAATTTCGAGAGTTTAACCCACAAAACCGCAAGTACACAGTTAAATGCAATTGTAGTAATACGGGGTCGATCCACAGGGAAATAGAATAACTACATAGAAAATGCAAATGTATATCTAATCTAGACATGATAAACAAAAGTGGAGGTTTCCTAATCTACTAAACGTTAAATTAAATAAAGCAATAAATAGAAGCAATAAATCTATACTAAGAAAACACTAAACTAAACATGAATTAAATAAACGTTAAATTATCCTAAACTAATATTTACTCATAATTGGGTGATAGTCTAAATCAGAAAACCTAAGTTTAGAGTTCATATTTTATCTAAATAATTTATATTTATCATTTTAGGGATTTTCCATGTCTTGTTAGTCCACTCTCGTGGTATGCTAGACTCTATATCCAGATCCACTCTCGTGATATACTAGATATGCATTTCATACAATCCCATCATCGAATACCAAGTATCCTTAAACTCTCGCCTCAAGAATACAAAGTGAGCGATAGATTTGTTTCTAAAGTACAACCCACTCTCGTGGCGAAATACTCCTAAAATATTCAATCTAACTTGGCCAAAGCCAGATCTATAATTAATTATATCAAATAACAAATTCGACACTAGCTATGACTCTCTAGTATGCAGATCTGAAGGTTTAATCCACTCTCGTGGTATCAAACACTTCTAAATAGACAACCACACCCACTGGATTCAGTTGTACTCTTAAATATCTCCCATGAGTGAATACTCAGCATTAAAGTGCATACTAAAGTAGCTAGATCAGTTAAGTACAGTAATGAACTCTAAAACATAGATCTCATCATTGACCACCACCCTATGTGGTCTAAAGGATCTAGACTCTTGTCTCCTAAAGGTTACAGAGACAAAATCTGATTTATAAAATAATAAACAAGACTGAAAAGTAAACTAATCTAAAACAATAAACAAAGTAAAAGCATAAACATAAATTAGAGAAAAAGTAAAACCTAGAAACTTTATTAGATCTCAAAGTTTAGGGAATTATGTGTGTGTCTTTCTCTGTGTGTTTATGAATGAGATTACATGTATATTTATAGTCCAAGGGTTGTTAGATCTGAAAAACTCGAATTTATCCTATCCCTAAAAGTCTCAAAACCGAAACTAGAAGATTAGCCCACTCTTGGATCGCCATATAAGAAATCTTCCACTTTTTTTGGAGGACAGAATCGATCCTGATAGGTTGATTCTAGGGTCGATTATGTGCTCCTTCCCTTGACTGGTCGATTATACCTCCAGAATTTCTCTCTGGAAATTCTTTAGACTCAATATCGACCCCGACAGGTCGATTATGGGGTCGATATTAGTCTTATTTGGTTCCCTGAAATCTTTCTCCGAATGTGCATGATCCAGGTGGCGATGTCAACTCTCCCATATGTCCTAACAAGCTCCATAAACACTCTAAACATCGAGTTTTAGCTCCAAGTATCTAGAAACATATAAACACATGCAAACACACTAAAATTATACTAAATGTTAGTTATAAAGCCCAAAACTAACTTATTATAACACATAAAACCATGCAAATATGAGTCCTATCAATATGTTCGTTTGTTCTTAATCGATCTAGCTATTCTAATATTCAATCTTAATGCTAAGTCATACCCTATGAGAGATGCTTAAGGTTATAAATCGAGAGGTTATACGAATAAAACCTCTTAGCACCACGAGAGTGGGTTAAAACTTCAGATCTGAATATTAGAGAGTATTAGCTACGGTTGAGTTTGTTGTTTGGTAGAATTAATCATTGGTCTAATTCTAGCTAAGTTAGATTAAGATCTTAGAATCACTTCACCACGAGAGTGGGTCGTATTTCGGAAATATATCTATCAATCACTTCGTGCTTCCGAAAACACAAGGCCGTTCAGAAATCACATTTTAAACGGAAGTTTAGGAACACTTAGTATTCGATGATGGGATGCGTTTAATGCGTAGAGGTCGCCATGAGAGTGGGTTTGACACAGTGTCTAGTTTATCACGAGAGTGGTCACTAGCCTACTTTGAATATCCCTAGATTGACAACACAAACTTGTTAGGTAGAACATGAATCCGAAATATAGACTGCCTGAAATCATTCCCAATCACCCTAGGGATCAACTGTTAATTTATTATTTAAGTTATTTAAATTAAGTTATTTTATATTTATGTTATTTAATTTATGCCATTGATTTTCTGTTATTTAATTTACGTAGTTTAATTTATACAATTTAATTTATGCTATTTATTTTATGCACTTTAATTTACGCAATTTACTTTATGCAATTCACTTTCTGTTATTTACTGTACGCAATTTATTTTTGGTAATTTTATTATTGCTTATTTAATTATTATTTATTTAATTTATTCAATTATTGTTTATTTATTTTATGCATTTTAATTATTTATTTAGTTTATGCATCTCAATTATTTAGAACTTCGACACAAACCCCCAACTTTTATAATTTGCTTAGATTAGATTCATTCTTGCAATCTTTGTATAGTTATTCTCAGTCTCTGTGGATCGATCCCGATTATACTACAATTGCATTTAACCGTGCACTTGCAGTCACATCGGGTTAAACTCTAGAGGAAACTCGGATGAACCCTGGTGAAAAGAGGTGAAACAAATCATCTCATCAGATTTCTATAAATGTATTTCCCAAAAGATATTACGATTATTTGGATATTTTTTAGTCGAAAAATTGATATCCTAAAATATCACAATTTAATTTTTTTTAAGGTAATAATTAAATTTACAATTATAACTTTAATAAAAATTTAGCAAATGGTTTTAATACCAATGGCATAAGAAAGTAAATATTAACATATATTAAGATTATTTTTTTATTTGTACTCTCCAAATAATAATAAAGGGATATATGGTATTTACACTTATTTTAAACAAATATCATGATTTTCTCTAATGGTTCACCATATTTTAGATATTACACAATTTGTTTAAAATACTTATGAAATTCATGCATGTTTCTATAATTTTGCAATCTCGTTACTTTTGTAAAGAAAAAAAATTATCCACCAAATTAACTATTTAAAAAAAATGAAAAATTTTAATTGGAAATCGATGATAATTTGGTAATTCTTATAGGATTCTTTTTTTTTTTTTAAACAAAGATTTATACTATTTTCTCTAACAAATGAGAACTAGTTTGAGCCTTTGAAGAGAAAAAAAAAAAAAGTGTGACCGGTGATTGTGACCGTAAGTCAAAGAAATAACGCGTATCGGGGAAAGAGAGAAGGAAAAAACAGAAGATGTTGTGTAATTGCGAAGCACAACATTCACATGCTATGTTTTTGCCGTAATCAACTAAACATCTTATACCTCTTTTAACTATTACTTTCCAATTCATTATTTTTTTTAATCATCATCGTCAAGCATTACAAAAATAACATATTCAAAACCAAAGCTATTATTTGTCCACAAAATAATAAAGGATAACATATTTGAAAACTATAAAATCCGGATAGATTGGTATATATGTACCACGATAAATTTAAAGTAAATTTTTGGATGATTACCAAAAAAAAGTGTAAAACTTTGGATAATCAAATGCTACACTACCTTAAAAGACTGATTATGAGTTAGTTGAATAACAATGATACGACTTATTGCTATCAAATATTTTTAAATTTTCTGATTTTATTTTTGGTTGAAATTCAACATTGTACTATTAAAAATAGTAGTATACTTTTAAAACGCCAAATCGTAATACAAAATCCAAAAAAAATTAGGTCATACGTTTAACATGACAAAATGAAAAATATATTGGATTATTTAGATGTTCACATTGATAAACATGTAACTGTCAAAAAAAAAAATTCTTTATGTAATTGAAAAATGTAAGATCCTCTGAAATTTTCCATTTGATAAATTTGACGTCTACGGAAAAAATAACATGTTATTGGCAAAGAAAAATATGTATTCTTAAGAGTTTAAACGAAAGAGTAAAATCTTTCAACAAAATATTTAATGTTAACTTATTGTTACTTTTCAGTTTACAATTATTTCACTGTAATGGAGTGTAGTTATTTATTTTGGAACTCTGTAGGATTCAAGATTTTGAGTATTTGAAAATTTTCTTCAAGCATTTAAACTATCTCCAGTCTTAGCCTTACTCTGTTCATTCATAATTTAATCGGATGTTCAGAGACTTAAGACTTGTTGAATGAGAGAGAAAAATAAATAAAGAAAAGTAAGACAACAAAGCTAGCAAAAGAACAAACAACAACAGCTGTCACTTTCCTCCATTCCTTCTTCTTCTCTATCTCTCTCACACAAAAGTAAAAAATGATATCCAATAAACCCTAAATCAGGAAAGCAAAGAAACAATTAAAGTAAGCAAATCATTCCTTAACTTAGTATTAGCAATTATATCAATTTCTCTCTCTCTCTCTGTCTCTCTCTGTCTCTCTCTTATTGCATTACAGATGCAGCAGCAGCCACACTTGTTGTCTCCACTTTCTCTTGCTAAAACCCATCTTCTCTTTCTGTTTTCACTTGTCTAATTTTTTAATACATATTTTTTTTCATCTTTCTCTTTTGGAGTTTCTTCTACTGGCTACTTACTGGTAGGTGTATGGATTTGGTAAGCTTTCTCAACCTTCTCAAACACCCAACTTTTCTTATTCTATAAATTTTTATGTAATAACATGTTTTCATCTTTCTTTAATCTTTCACTTTTATTTCATTTTTCAATTCTTGTTTGGAATTGAGTAGACAGAAAAAAAAAATGAAGAAGAAGGGCTTTTTATTATGATGAAGTGAAAACTCAAAACTGCTAATTTTTTTTTGTTGTCTCTCTTTTTCTTGTTTTGCTTTGTTCCCATTTCGTGGGATCTGTTCTAGTTCTATATATCTGCACTTCCCATGTCATTTTTTCAGTACAATAAGTTTGCCCTTTTTGGGATTTTTTTATATATATAAAAAAATACTCCAAAAATTGTTTTAGAGCTTCAACTGCAATTTCAGTGTACTCTTTAAAATCACATACCTTCGTGTTTGATGATTGCTTAGGGTTCTTCCCCCAAATTATCCCAATTATATCTGTAATTTCCTAAAAAAATTTAAGAAAAAAATCTTCTTAGGTTTTTGTACCAGCTTCTGCTTTTTCATTTTTCTTCATAAGTGTTCAAATTGAAGTTAAAAATTCACGGTTTTGGTGTTTACCAGTTGTTGTTGCTGTTTTTTCTTGAATTTAGAGTAACAATATAAAAAAAGGAGAAATCTTGAGATTGTGGTTTGTGTTGTGTGTTTCTTGTTTACAGTGAGTGAATAACCAAGAAAAAAAACACAATCTTTAAATGGATTGGAACTTCAAACCCAGCTCTGGGTATTTATCTGGATATGATCAAGGATCTGTACCGGATTTATCACCAATCGATGGTTCGATCTCGTTTGGTGGGTCATCACAGCCAAAAGGGGATTTTTCATTTGATCTGAAACTTGGAAGAAACATTGGAAACTCTTCCTCTTCCTCTGTTTTTGGTGATACAGAGCAAGTGATAAGTCTAAGTAAGTGGAAAGAGAGTGCTTTGGCTAAACCAGAGGGTTCAAGAAGCTCGAGTTCGAAGAGGACAAGAGGGAATGGTGTCGGAACCAACCAGATGCCGATTTGTCTTGTGGATGGATGTTATTCTGATTTTAGTAATTGTAGAGAGTATCATAAGAGACATAAAGTCTGTGAGGTTCATTCCAAAACTCCTGTGGTTACAATTAATGGCCATAAGCAGAGGTTTTGTCAACAATGCAGCAGGTAATTGATGGAAAACTCAGCTTTTTTCGGAGATTATGTGTTAATGATTAAGCTCCTTGTTGTGTTAGTGAACATGTTTTTAAGTCATGACAATGTTAACATTTGTGCCTAATTAGGTTTCATTCTTTGGAAGAGTTTGATGAAGGGAAGAGAAGTTGTAGGAAACGTCTTGATGGACATAACCGAAGAAGACGGAAGCCTCAGCCTGAACATATTGCTCGTCCTGCGAACTTCTTTACTGGTTTTCAAGGTTTTTGCTTTATGAAAACTTGAATTCTTAGATCCAATAGACCTGTCCTGGTTGATAAAGAAGCATTGTTTTATATTTTCAGGTAGCAAATTGCTGGAGTTTTCGGGCGGTTCACATGTGTTTCCAACTACATCTGTGGTGAACCCGAGCTGGGGAAATAATCTTGTAAGCGTTGCTGTGGCCAATGGTTCGAGTTACGGGCAGAACCAGAGCTATGTTGGTTCTTCTCCCGCAAAGACAGGGATAATGTTCCCAATCTCTTCTTCTCCAAACAGCAATAGAAGCACAGGGAAACAATTCTCTTTCTTGCAAGAAGAAGAAAGCTCGAGAACAGCATCGTTGTGTGAGAGAATGACAAGTTGCATCCATGAATCTGATTGTGCTCTCTCTCTTCTGTCATCCTCCTCCTCGTCAGTCCCTCATTTGCTTCAGCCACCACTTTCTTTGTCCCAAGAAGCAGTTGAGACAGTTTTCTACGGGTCGGGATTGTTTGAGAATGCGAGTGCAGTCTCTGATGGATCGGCTGTGGCTCTTCCACAGACATTCCCGTTTCAATGGGAGTAGTAGAAGAAGAAGAAGTAGGTAGATAGAATCAACAAAGATCTGTGTGTCTTTCTCTTCTCCCTCATTTTTCAATGTTCCTATATCATCACTGTTGTTGAATTGTGGGTTTCTATTGACATTTGATTAGTTGATGTGTAGGCTGTGTTGGTCGTGTAGTGCCCCAATTAGCAGCAAGTTAACAGTTGAGAGTAGTTAACTCTTTATGTACACTTCTTATTCCGAGTATAAAATCTTAGAACCACTCTTATCCTTTTGGGTTATGCATTTTAAAACATTTTGAAATCTATATAAACTTTGTTTTTGTTTTAAAAATGGCAACGATTATAAATATGGTTTCCAAACAGGTTTACGTAAGATTTGTTTAGTTTTCTTGTTTGTAATTTTACTAGAGATGTTGTTGATTTGTGAACTCAAATCACCTGGTCAAGCACTCGTAAACGCAATAATGGTCGGTTTTACTGGTTTGTTATAGTCAGAACAGAACAAGAGCATACAAGAGTCATAGGTGTATGATGATCTCTTGATGGCCTGCTAAAATAGTTATTAATTTAATGATCATATAATGTAATAAGAAAATAAATAATTTATTTATTGTAAACACAATTGAAAAACTAACTAATAGTTTTGCATTGAGCTTTTGAAACACTACTTCAAACAAATTATTATTTTTGGCGTTTTAATATAAAACACATGTAATGACTGCCGATATGTTCCAAGAAATTCATTATAGATGCATATGTTTGTTGGCCTGTCTATTTTGGCTAAAATTTTTATAACATTTGAAATATTTATATACTCTAACTTACAAATTTTCGTTAATAAAAATGTATAACTGGTCAACTCTCCATTTTGTCATTACTGAAAATTTCGAAACAAGTTTCTTATGCATTACAAGTTTGTGTTCCTCTTTTATCTTTTTGTTCATCTTAAAGTGAATTACGATATCATTATAACGTACAATACAAAACATTAGCATAATAATCACGGTGAACAAGGAAAATATGGTAAAGCTGATACTATACAAAAGGTAAAAGCATAATATATATAGATAAGAAAAAGTAAAGTATAGAAATTAAGTGCCAGGAAAATGGATGACGACGGTGAAGACAATGACGAGGCCAAAGTAAATGAAGGCGTGGAGAAGGATTGAGTATCCGCTCGTCTCCATATTCCCGAAGTCTACAAAGCGTTCGTTGCCCGGAACCTGAAACAACAATCCCGGCGTCAGCACCACGAACAGCACCGTCGCCACCACCGCCACAATCCACTCGTCCATTCCGAGAGATGGAGAGAAAGAGAAGTTATATTAACTGAGAGAGAGATAGAGAGTAAAAGAGAGACGACGTTTTATTAATCAAGATGATATTGAACCCTCGAGGTACGGTTGGTGAATTGGCATAATACTTGTGATGTGGCGTTACAAGTCAGCAGTATCGTGGTCAAACTGTGGGTTGGTGTCCTGAGAGATTCGTTAGACGATGGTTGGGTGGTCTCTCTCAATTTTTAATATTGTTAATCATTCCTTAACTCAAAAAAGTTGCGACTTCCTTGGGGTCAATGAAGGGGTAATGCTCATATTAGTAGATAGGAACGACCAAACTTATTAAAGAAATGCACATTTTTTCATGCATTTAGGATATAGTTTGTGTATATATTTTTGCATTTTTTTGTTTGCGTTTAATCATATTTAGAACTTAATTAGAAGCAATTTTGGTCTTTTGTGGTGGTTTTTTTTTTATCAAGTCATATGCATAGGTTCTAATGGTAGGAGATTATTACATACTTTTAAATCACAAAATTTTCGAAGATTAAAAAGCACAAGCATCTAAAAGATTGTATTATAGAGAAAACTTCCCACTGGTATGTAAATTAAGCTCCAAATTCATTATAACTATATAAAAAAAAAAAGGGTCCCGCTTTTATTTGGCAATCGTTTGAAGTGACCATACCGTTAGATTAATAAGAAATACTTTCATTGTAGTGATTGCGTGTACAATCCGGCCATATGCCCCAATACTAACGAAGGCTCGAGTGATCTAATTAGTTATATATTTGACCCAAAACTAACGAAGGCTCGACTCAGACCAAGTCTAATAATTTCAGATCCGACTCCCTCCACATTTTTAACTCTAGAAACCATATTTTCTACGTAAATTTTATTTGGACAAGAATTTTAGCATGTTTCGTAGGAAGAAATTTCTCTAAATCTGTATACTCAAAATTTGTAAGTTTCTCATGAAAGAGAACGTTGAAGACTTTAATCAAGAGGCTAACTAAAAATTTAAATGGATCATATATATGACGGGCATTTTAAGCTTTTGATTAATGATTATGTGCTGACCAACAAAGAAGCGTCGGATTTACTAGGTCCAATCACAGAAAAATGTCCGTCTACTGTTTCAGTGCTAGATTACATTTTTACTGATATAAAAGCATGAAAGTTTCTGGGAATGTGAAGAATCCCTGCGACCTACCTGCTAAAAACACAAACATAGAAATACTAAGACCTTGAATGGTTGGTAATAACGCTGCGGATCGGATGGTGCGTATCAACATTTTGGTAAGCAGAGATTCGGACTGTAATATGCACCAGACGAGGTATGCATTTCAATTCACCATACAACAATATGCAGTAGGGTATGTAGTTGTGAATTGTAAAATCGGAATAGAATGGAGTGATACATAACTAAAACCAATTCTGAATTTTTTTAATTATAATTAAAAACATGTCTTTTTAATAACTATTACAAGATATCTTAAAAATACAAATCAAAATCTATTATTTTAATTTTCCCATAACATAGGAGCAATACTTTCTCGGATGTTTGCCATATATTGTCTATCTTCTCTTTCGGCCTCCTCTAACTCATTTGAATCATTTTGATCGTTTTCGGTTTGCACTTCTAAAGAATCTTCAAAAAAGTCTGGATCTAAAAAATTTGAAACTCTAATATAGTTGTGGAGTCCCATCGTGGCGAGAATTATTTTCTTCTGCACCTCCCAACCATATCTAGGATCATCTCGAAGAATACTCCACTTTCTCTTCCATACTCCAAAAATTCGTTCTATAACAGAACGTAAAGATGCATGACATCTGTTAAATAACTTTTCTTTATTCCTTGGCGGATGACCATTGTTGAACTGTGATAAGTGATATCTCACAACCCGATTTCGTGATGACCTGTAAGGAGCTAGAAAACTTTGCTTGTTTGGATATCCTGAATCTACCACATAATATTTTTCTCCAGGAGGCAATGAAAATTGAGGATCACCAATTTGCGCAAGTGAGAGCACTCTTGTGTCGTGACATTAACCTGGTGTTCCATTCCAAACGTATGTGAATAACATATTCATATCATAAATCGCCATTATGTTGAACCTTGTTCTATCATGACGACTCCAATACATGGCTTGCAATTCAGGCTTGACTTTAACACATACGTGAGTGCCATCCATTGCTCCAACAAATCCACTAAAAAATTTTGGTTCGAGTGGTATGGAGCTTGGAAAGTGTATACCAAAAAACTCGGACGAATAATATAAATAAGACGGTATGAAATGCTGCATTAAAAGTCGGACTGGTACGCCGTAATTTTGTCCGAAGTAGTGTGGACTAGTCCGATTTTATGAATGGTGAAATAAGTGCGGACAGCGGACTAGTCCGACTTTGATCTGCAGAAGTGTCAACCATTCAAGGCCTAAGTCTAAGAAACTTAAAAGAGAGTATAATACTGTTTGTTGGTTTCAAGCCATTCAATGTGTCGTCGTGTGGGGTAACTAAGAGGCTTTCTTTACGTATGTATGATCCGCAAAAACTTAGAGGCAATGCATTGCCACCATGAAATAATACGAAACCACGTATACCAACACTAACAACAATGCCGCCACCCACAGATATATTCTAGCTGCAATTTCATTACAAAAAAAAACATTTTTAGGTTATGGAAACCCTTTTCTTAAAATGGAAAGAAAACAGGGGAAACCGTAAATGTACATACGTTTTTCACCCTTTTGTTCAATCACGGTTAGAGCCTTGCCCTTGAGTCACACTAATTAAGAAGCTGTAAAACCAAAACCCAAAGTAACACTTTTGAATGGTTTCATTTTTTCTTCCTTGAGAAAAACCCAAAGTATCTATTTGTTTGTTTGGAATCATTAAATCGGTAGTTATACAGCAAAGGATTGATCTTTAATAAGTAGAGAAAAACCTTGAATCAGGGGAGAAAGTCAGTGCGGTGACCAAACCCGAGATGATGAGCTTTCTTGACGACTTGGTTAGTTTGCATGCATCTTTGTCGAATCAATTATCAAAACATCTCCTTCGAGGGTTCCTCTGCATTAAGAAAAAAATATGACAACCAAAAAATAGTAATTACTTTTATCTGTTTGGGCCCCAAAAGTGAGAAGAAGGATAAACTTACATCGCAAGAAGCTTCCCATCAGCTGAGACATTAAAGGCAGATATTTATAGAATTGTTTTTTATAATAAGCTTTGAACGTCTTCTTCTCCATGATGTTGTATCCTATGTTATAATACTCCCACCACGTTCTACACAAAACATATTAATTCTCAATCGTTGGCTGAGACAAACAAAGGGAAGAATTTAAAATTCTATGTTGTTGCACTGTCAGAATATATAAGTTTACCAGTGTTTGCAGCAACGTAAAGAACTTGAATCTACATAGAGTGGCAATGGCAGCAGAAGCATTCACATCCCAAACCGGACAAAGTGGAGCTCCAAGAGATACAAGAAACTTAGCACTTTCGCTGCAAAACGGAAAATATCACAATCAAGAAATCTGTTTACTTTTTTTTTTGGTCAACAAAATCTGTTTACAATCATTCATTTGTTCGAAGATGATCCCTTTCTGACATGAACCACCTGATGCATGTGCATGAGACTCATGAAAGTAATGTTTTTTTCATGGTTGACCATTCAAAAACCCTCAAAGTCCCATCCTGTGCTGCATGAAAACAAAAATGCATAAGAAGAACCACCACCAAAGTAGATATTGATTTAAAAGAGATATAAGATCCTTCATACCTTGGCACCAGTCAGTAGCAAGCACAGACCCCTCCGGATTGAACGCCAGAGGCAGCTGTTGTCCAACAACAGATGAATGAAGAAAAGTTCCACCACGGATTTTAATTAAAAATATATATATATATATATATATATATATATATATTTTTTGTTTTTTTATTATTTGTTTTTGTGTGTAAATGATTAAATTAATTTTATATTTTCTCTGGCATTTTGCTTTCCCTCTCCTTGGTCTTTCTCGTCCAAATTTACCTTGATCGATTCCCGGGAAAATCCAAATCCCCTTAGAACCACATTTATCAATTGTCCTGTTTCTGTGGCTCAACGATACGGATAATTCGAAATTCTCAATCGCGTCCTTGTCTCACAAATAGCATCCGTACGATTCTGTAGAGGATTCGAAAATTGTCGATCATTTCTCGATGAATTTGTTTTCTCTGTGTATAGATATATATAACTTTTTAATCGAAGACGAAGATTGTTCCATAAGTTCCAATGTAATCTTAGTTTTCGAATCGCGCATCTCTGACTTGCTAATCTATATCGTCGAGTTTTGCATTGAAGTTTATTCTTGTTTGTGGAATAATTCAAATCTGCGTCTATTTGATGATGATGATGATTGTCTATTTCTTTTTTGCAGAATTTTTGACCAAGGAAGGAGACCGGAATAATTGAAAATGGCTAACCAAGGTGGTCCGTCGAGAAAAAGTCTCTCGTTCTCTGGTAATTCATTTCAAGGGAGGAAGAAAGGTTCTGAAAACGAAGGTGGTGGTTCTGACCTCCTCCCACGGAGATCTCTCACATCTTCTCGTTCTTCCATGTAATCACCCCCAAGCTCTTATATATCGTTTCTGGATCATAACATTTTGAGACAGATTGATTAAGTTAAAAATTTTATTAGTGGATCTTGATGGTTAAACCTCAGGGGTGCGTGTTAGGTTTATTGGTATATTGTTGCCTCTCCGAATGTTCATTTTGTGGGAATGACTGATTGTTTGGTCCTTGAGTCTGTTTTAGATAAATGTTTGAAAGTATGTTTCTGGAGATTGGTTGGAAGTGGTTCTACTTCTTCATATAGGTTGAACCATTAGTTTTTTAATTAGCTTTGGTGATTGATCATTAGTTCATTACTATATGTAATTGCTTGGTTTCGGTTTTGCGACTAGGATACTTGGTTTGTTGCCTGTTTAATCTGCATTGTTGTTTAAAAGTATATGTTTGCATGTTGTTGTAGAAGCTTGAGTGGGGAAAGGAGTGGAGAGAGAACGGTAAAGAGACTAAGGTTGTCTAAGGCCCTTACCGTACCTGATAGCACAAATTTATATGAAGCTTGCCGAAGGATGGCTGCACGTCGCGTTGATGCACTATTGCTGACTGATTCTAACGCATTACTCTGTGGGATCCTTACAGACAGGGTAAATATTTCATGACTGGTTTCACTGCAAACGTTTTCTGGATTGTCGCTTATTTGTAATTGGCTTGAATAGATATATTCCTCTCTTTTGGTTAAAGGACATAGCAACAAAAGTAATTGCTAAACAACTCAACCTTGAAGAAACACCTGTATCTAAAGTTATGACCAAGAACCCTGTTTTTGTTTTGTCTGACACTATTGCTGTGGAAGCTCTTCAAAAGATGGTGCAAGGTTTGTAATGCTTACGGAACACATTTCTTTCTTGTTCTTTCATAAATTCTTTGTTTTACATTATTCATGATTTGAACGGACAAGTGGATCTGCAGGCAAATTTAGACATTTGCCGGTGGTAGAGAATGGAGAAGTTATTGCACTTCTCGATATTGCGAAGTGTTTGTATGATGCAATTGCCCGCATGGAAAGATCAGTTGAGAAGGGTAAGGCCATTGCTGCAGCTGTTGAAGGCGTTGAAAAGAATTGGGGGACATCTATCACTGGTATGTTAAAAATATGGAATAAGCATCTCCATTTGATTCCTTCACAACTCCAGAACAGCTTTCAATTGTATTCTTGCATGCCTAGGTTGTGTTAAACATAAAGTATGTCTCTGATGGCGTTTTTGTTGGATACAGGACCAAACACTTTTATGGAGACACTTAGAGAACGAATATTCAAGCCTTCACTTTCAACTATTATTCCAGAGAATACAAAGTAGGTAATATCCCCTTTAAATTTATTATTATATTTGAAATCACTTTGATCTTATACTTGTTTTATTAAGATCAATGCAAAGCTTAACGAGTAACTTTGGAATGAAAACGTACAGGGTTTTAAAGGTTGGATTGGATGAGACGGTGTTAGGAGTAACCATGAAGATGGTTGAATATCAGTCTAGCGCAGCCATGGTGATGGTGGAGAACAAATTAGCAGGGATTCTGACGTAAGTGTCATAGTTGGCCTCCTGTCTTCTTTTTTTTTGTTTCTGTATGTCTGGAGAATAAGCCTGTTCTGTTACTTTGGTTTTGAAAATTTGTCTCTGCCACATCATGTTTCAAACTTTTCTAGTGAAGCTTTGATCTTAAATTGCTATTTTTGTTAGCTCAAAGGACATCTTGATGAGAGTGATAGCCCTAAACCTTCCTCCAGAGACAACTACTGTGGAGAAGGTAATATTTTCCTTAAGTCGGGTTTTCAGTATATATATGCTTATGCTCTTTAGATTGGGTTAGTTTCGAATCTGGTAGGAATTATTAATTTCAACTCTTCCTTAGATTTATATCAATACTCATTTCCTTTTTTTGTTGTTGTTTCTTTTCAATTATTCTATAGGTTATGACACAGAACCCAGAATCTGCAACAGTTGATATGGCAATTGTTGATGCCTTGCACATCATGCATAATGGAAAATTTCTGCATCTTCCTGTATTAGATAAAGGTAACAAAACGTCCTCAAAACGGACTTTGAGCAATGAAGTATGAAACATTGTTATTTCAACACTTGTCTAATGTTGATGATTTCATACAGATGGAGATGTTGTCTCTGTGATTGATGTGATCCACATAACTCATGCTGCTGTTACTACGGTACACTTTTTTCTTTATTATTCTCTTCTAGTTGAAGTCGGAAACATGAGACAAGATCGATAAACAATCCAAGAGAAGAAAGAACAGGATATATTTGTTGTCATTCTTGTTGAGGATCTTGTTTTGCTATTACTTCCTTTTGACCAGGCTGGAAGTACAGCTGGAATAAATAATGAGACAGCAAACTCAATGATGCAAAAGTTTTGGGATTCTGCTATGGCTTTGTCTCCTAACGAAGATGGAGATGAAACGAGGAGGTTTCTACTCATGTTCCTTTGAACCATTTAATTTTGACCATAGGCTGGTTTCTTAAACTGAATCACATGATTTTGCAGTGAAGAAGAATCGATTAAATTATCTTCGGAGATAGAAGGGACAAAATCATTCTCATATCCCAACACATTTGCTTTCAAACTACAAGATAAAAAGGGACGAATGCATAGATTTATGTGTGGTACGTTAAATCATAACTCTTGGAAAATAGGACACCCTTTATGCCAATGCTGCAGAGTCCATTAACCTTTTTTATTTTCCAATTACAGAAACACAGAGTTTGACAACTCTGATAACAGCAATCCTACAAAGGATGGGGGATGACATTGAGCCTGATAACTTGCCTAAGATAATGGTACATATTTATTCGAATTTTTTTAAAACGAGAAGAGAAAATTTCTGCTTCTTTTCTTGACATATTTTGTGCTGTGTAGTATGGAGATGAAGACAATGACAAAGTCGTTTTAGCATCAGATAGTGATCTTGGAGCTGCCGTAGAACACGCAAAATCAATAGGCTGGAAGGTAATAAATTGTACATCCATTCTTATTGTCAATTAATGCAAAGAACTAGGATCAAATGATACATTCAATCCGCGTTTCCGTTCGAGTTTTGTTTTTGGTTTTAGAACATTAGTATCAGAAGTAAACGGTTCTTGCATGGATCGGTTTGGTTTTCAATCAAACATATTCTTATTGTCAAAGATGGTCTTGCTTTGGTTTTTTTCCTTTTTCGGTTTGGTTGAATTCCGGTATTTGGTTTTCGGTCATAGAAAACATAAAACCATCCTGATAAGGTCTAATTTGGTTTAAGAACGTGTTTATTTTCTTTCTCGGTTTGGTTAATGTGGATTTTGTGCTAAAGAAGAATATATTTGGGTTGGGGATTCCAAATGGTGCAGGGTTTAAAATTGCATTTGGACTACACAGAAGAGAGAGGGAACAGAAGAGGTCTAAGCTCAGAGGATGCGGACTGCGACCAGTCAAGCTCATGGGCAGCCGCTTACAAAACGGTTGCAGCCGGGGCTGCTCTTGCTGCTGGACTTGGAGTTTTGGTGTACCTTAAACGCCACTCAAACTAACAGATTCGTTTTGGGAGATACAAAAGTGAATGCTTTTGCAAACCAATTTTTAAGCCTAAGCTAGCGAAGTATACCACTTCATTTATTCGTGTTTGTTGTTTTTGATCTTGTTGCTCATCATTATGCTTATTCGTTTTTCAACCCTAAACATGAATTGTATATAAATAAGTAACATTTATTTGTATTAACGGTGATGTTTTTTTTCTTAAGGTTGATTTGGGTGATGTTTGGACATTTCAAAAGCTTAAAACGATTCTTTTCTTCACGAGTTTGATATTTAAGAGCATTTGGTCAAGAGAGAACAACACCAAGGTCTCTTATTTATGAGGCTTTGAAATGATGATGATGAATCTTTCTTATCATTTCATATTACAATTTAGTAATTGTTCTAACCATTAACATTTTTTTCCTACTAATTTTGTTAAAAGTATGCGTTGGTAAAAAAACACCTTACCTTTCATGCTTCAGCAACAACCTTAAGAGATGCCATAGACAATCTAAGATGGAGCATTTTTGAACTTTTTTTGGTTTACTATAAAATGGTCCAAAATTAATATTTTTTTCCAATTATCTGGCCCATTTATACTAGTTTATTATCCTTTTATTTAACGGGTTTGTTTTGCAATTTTATCTGCTTTATTTCCATTTTGAGCCATTGACTATGACTTGGTGGCGTCACAAACTAGAGCTCCTAGTCAACGACCGATGGCTAGTCTTCGTCTGTGCCATATGGATCCAATCCGTCGCCGGCGTCGGTTATTTTTTTGGCGGCTCTATGTCTCCGGCAATCAAGTCTTCCCTAGGTTACAACCAGAAACAGATCGCTCTTCTCGGCGTTGCTAAAAACCTCGGCGTCGCCATCGGATTCGTCTCCGGTGCTTTATCCGAGTCTTACCTTCCTGGGTGGTTCTACTCGTCGGTGCAACTCAGAATTGTGTCGGCTACGGTGTTGTCTGGCTCGTCGTCACTGGTCAATTGCCTAATTTGCCTCTCTGGATGGTGAGATGAATTTTTCAAATCATATTTGCTTACACATTTGCGATTTCATGGTTTAGTGTTGTCCTTTCCTTTTGAATTTTGTTATGAATTCTCTTAATTTGGGGGAATTTTGCTGTGTTTTAGGTTTAATTATGATTCTCTGTTTTCTAAATGATGAAGATGTTTAAGTATATATATGAGTATGATCCTGGAGTTTTTTCCTAATAATGGAATAAGGTTTAATGAAAGGGTAAGTCTTGGGATAAAAGGACCAGTTTTAGTATGTATTGTACGTGATTTGATAGGCTAAGTAGATTCTATATGTGTTAGTAGCTGAGAATAGTTAAGAAGTCATATTTGATTTCTTGAACTTCTATTTGAGGAGATTAAAGCTTTTATGGGTAAGCAGTTATGTCATAATGTGTTGCACTTTTACAATCCAACTATGAAGGATATTAGTCTACTACCACTTGTATCGATTATTATTATGCGTGGTCTTCTTGACCAAATTTAAAATTTATGATTTGTGGTATACTTAGATTTGCTAGCTGGAGTATATTATGAATGTTACACGTCCATTTTCTGAATTCTTCTTAGGAGTGATAGTGTTTTCTTATTTAGTCAATAAAGTTTGGAGCTAGAGATAGATTTTTTTTGTAATCAAATTACTGTTTTACAGCAGATTTGTAAACGGTAGTGGCATTAAGTTGATTCCTTGTAGAGTTTTGCTATTCTGAGTGATTTTCTCATTCCACAATTGATCTTATATTGAGGAAAGTTCAATCATAATTGGTTGTCACCTAGTGAAACTTTTAGTTTTTCTTCTTACAGTAAACATTTGCTTTAGTAACTATTTTTTTTACTGGGGACTTGCTTGCTTTAGCAATTAACCCCTCGTGAAACTTTTAGTTTTTCTTCTTACTGTATTTTTCCTGATTGTGGTTTCTTAAACTATAGAAAGTAACAGTTTTTTGTTCATACAGTTGTTTGTTGCTATTTTCGTGGGAACAAATGGCGAAACCTACTACAATACAGCATCACTTGTGTCATGCATTCATAACTTCCCAGAAAGCCGTGGTCCTGTGGTTGGAATCCTGAAAGGGTTTTCTGGCTTGAGCGGAGCAATCTTGACTCAGGTTTATTTGATGTTCAACCCTTCTCATGATTCTTCGGTTATTCTCATGGTTGCTCTTGGACCACCAGTCGTGGTTCTTGCTCTACTATTCATTGTTAGACCCGTGGAAAGAAGTTGCAGAACGAACTTGCGATCTGATGATTTACGATTCTTGGCTATTTACGGTTTCTGTGTTGTCCTTGCAGTATATTTACTAGGATTATTGGTACTTCAGAGTCTTGTTGATATAACTCAAACATTAATCACAACCTCTGGCGTCATCCTTGTCATTTTCATGGTTGTTCCAGTTCTTGTCCCTTTTACATCAGTTTTCATATCGGGTAATAATGTCGCCTTAATGAAGCCCGAAGAAGGAACTTCCAATGTGGATCTGCACGAGGTTAAAACTTTAATTGAGAGAAGTGACGTACTGCCGGAAAAGAAAAGAGCACCGTGTGTAGGAGAAGATTTCACCTTGTTACAAGCTTTGGGACAAGCCGACTTCTGGCTTATATTTATGTCTCTGGTTCTAGGTGTAGGTTCGGGAATAACGGTTATAGACAATCTTGGTCAGATTTGTTATTCCCTCGTACAAGAACACCAAAATATTTGTCTCACTGATCAGCATCTCCAATTTTCTTGGCCATGTTGCTGGTGGCTACTTCTCAGAGCTAATCATAAGGTACAAAACCCTAAAACCATTTCACTTTTGCATCAAACATATAGGTTAAGAAGTAACTTTATTTCTTACTGACATTTTCATCACTTTCTTCCTCTTCCCAAGAAAACTCTCACTTCCAAGAACATTGGCAATGTCTGCGGTTCAGGCGATAATGTCTTTAGGGCTCATCTACTATGCCATAGACTGGCCCGGGAAGATCTACGTAGTGACCAGTGTAATAGGAATGGGTATTGGCGCTCATTGGGCGATCTCTCCTGCTTCGGTCTCTGACATTTTTGGCCTGAAGAGCTTCGGTTCTCTCTACAATTTCCAGATTATAGCTTTGCCTATTGGGTCGTTTGTGTTCTCAGGTGTGATTGCTAGTAACATCTATGACTACTACGCCAGAAAGCAAGCCGGACCCACCACAGAGACTGAGTCGCTCATCTGCACGGGCTCAGTGTGTTATTCAGTCACGTGCGGTCTCATGTCCATGTTGTGTCTAATGGCTATGGTGTTTAGTTTGAGTGTGGTTTATCGGACGAGGAAGTTTTACTTGAGGCTTCACCGAGTGTCAAAGACTTAAAGATAGTGTAATAGTGTAAGCAATTGTCATTTGGCCTTTGGAAGATATATGTAATCAAATTATAGGAAATATGTAAGCTATTTTTAATTCCACTCTCAAAATCGCTAATTGGTGTTCAAAAGTATTTAAATGTAATATTAAAAGATAATTAGCTACAAAATATTCGGGATCCGGGATCCGATCTGCGGACATCCGGATCCGATTATTTATATATATTTATATATATATTTTTAATTATATTAATAAAATTTTGAATATATTAAAAATATATCTATAAATAAAATAAAATAAAATTTAATTATTATTATAATATCAGTTTTTTCTTTTAAAACAATATTATATATATTATATTATTTTTTTAAGGATCCGGATATCCGCAGATATTAGATATTTGGACAGATATCCGGACGAAATAGATCCGGATCTGTATAGTAAAATGTAAGATACGTATCCGGATATCCTCAAAACCCCCAGATATCCGGATCCGTCCACCCCTTATAACTTACATTACATAACCATCTTATCTACTAATCTCATTTTTTCCACTAACTATTTTTGAAAACTAAATACTCTGCAGCATGAATTAGAGTATTTAATGCTTTTAAACTGTTTTATCCGTTATGCTAATTCTGTTTTGACCTCTTAAATGGCCACATTACATAGTATTTTTACCCTTTGAAAATCGTTGTAGATAAATGGGAGTCAAGTGGCACAATGGTGGTCACCTCTGAAAACTCATCACATTAAGTTGCAGTTCGGAGTTTGAACCCTACGATGTTAAGGGATTATTAAAGCCACTAGTATAGTTGAAAAAAAAAATCGTTGTGGATAACAAGTGTGAAACATGATTGGTTCTTAGAACAGTTATTTGTGCTAACGACCAATTAGGAGTCAGATTTTATAACCAAATGTTGCTACTTAATAATAATTATTAATAGAAAAAAATCTTTTACAAGAAAAGTAATAAATCTTTCTTTATTCGAAAAAGGTCTACACTGTTGTAAACTAGAAAATTTTAGAGAGATAAAGTTTAGAGAGATAGAACTTCTGTTCTTATTGATTTTTTTCTTCTATGCTTACATATATATAGAAGGAAAAACTTAGAAACGAAGTAACTTCGTAGCAAAGTAACTTAGTAGCGAAGTAAGAGATATAGATAATATTAAATAATTACAATTATCTAATACACCCTCTTAATTATTTAATGTGTACTGGCTCGTTAAAAACCTTTTCATGGAAAAACCCAATGGGATAAAAACCATGACTAAGGAAAAAAAGTACAATAACATATTCTCCCCCTTGAAAACACTTCTTTTCATATCTCTCGTAGATGACGCATCCCAATATTATGAACGTGCTTTTTGAACATTGTCGTGGGTAGCGCCTTCGTTAGAAGATCTGCTGAATTGTCGCTTGAGCGGATGTATTCAACACTGATTTCCTGATTTTTCTCGAGCTCTTGATATAACCTTCTTTAATTTATGCGACGCATGCAGCATTATTTTCGAATATGGTTGTGGGCTCTTTACTCGTCGGTATGCCACTTGCTTCTTGAATATGTTGGATCATAGATCTGAGCCAAAGACATTCCCTACAACCTTCGTGGAGTGCTATTACCTCTGCATAATTAGAGAAGTAGCAACTAGTGTTTGATTTTGAGAACGCCACGAGATTGCAGTCCCTCCTATAGTAAATATATATCCAGTTTGAGATCTTGCCTTATGTGGATCCGATAAATAACTAGGATAATATAATCCCTAGTCAATTGTACCCTAAAGATAACGGAAAATGTGTTTTATTTCGTTCCAATGTCTGCGCGTCGGGGACGAGTTATATCTTGCAAGCAGATTAGTAGCAAAAGTTATATCTGGTAGTATGCAATTTGCAAGATACATAAGTCCACCAATAGCGCTCATATAGGGTACTTCAGTCATTTTCATCCCTTCTGGGATTTTCATATATATCTCATTATCAAGCGATCCATATAGATACGCTATCACTCCATCCATAAGATTCATTTCTAAATTTTGGGATGCTGTCAAACTCATTAAATATCTGAACGTAATTGCATCCATTACCGGGGAATATGTTTCTTCATAATCAATTTCCGGTCTCTGAGAGAAACCTTGGGCAACAAGTCGGGCTTTATATCTTGTGACTTCATTATTCGCATTTCGTTTTCTCACAAATACCCACTTGCACCTAACTGGTTTCACATCTTTAGGTGTAATGACCACACGTCCAAAAACATTTCTCTTATTAAGGGAGATTAATTCATTTTGCATGGCCATCCTCTATTTCTCCCAGTCAGATATTTTCTGACATTCTAATGTGGACTTTGGTTCCGGATCATCATTCTCATTATCAATTTCTTCGGATACAGAAAATGAGAAAATTCTATTATCATCGTTTATATAATTTCTTACCCATACTTTTCCATTTTGGGCATAATTTATGGAAATCTCATATTTTTCTGTATCATGTCCCTTTTTAGGGATATTTTCTTACAGTAGTTCTTCTGGAACTACTCTTTCTTCATTATGTAGTTCTTCAGGAACTACTTCATTTAAGTCTTCTGGACTTTCCTCATTTTGGGTTTCTTCAGAAACTATTTTATGTGAACTTAATTCTCCCATTGCCTTTTTCTTTCGGAGAGTTTTATCTTTAGAACCCATGAGTCTCTCCTTCTTTAACTGAACTTTAGACTCATTAATTTTATTAGCATTGATTTGTTCATTTGGAATTCCAACTCTTGATGGAACATTTGCAGCCGGTATATATGATTTTTTTTTTGTATCTACGAACCCGTCTGGTAACTTGTTTGTCATATTCTGTAAGTGCACAATTTTCTGCACTTCGAGTTCACGTTGTTTTGCAGGAGGATCCAGATATATCAACGATGGTGTATTCCATGCAATATCCCTTGGAATTTTTCGAATTCCTCCCCCTAACGATGAGAACTCATTCTCATTAAAATGGCAATCAGCAAAACGAACTGTAAACATATCACCAGTTTGTGGTTCAAGATAATGAATTATACTTGGTGACGTATAACAAATATAAATACCCAATCTCTATTGGGGCCCCATTTTTATACGTTTTGGAGGTGCAATAGGCACATATACTGCACATCCAAAAACACGGAGATGCGATATATCTGGTTGCTGATCAGTTGCTAATTGTAATGGGGAATACTTATGATATGCACTTGGTCGAATCTGGACCAATGCTGCTCCATCAAAATAGCATGTGCCCATATCGAAATTGGGAGCTTTGTTCTCAATATTAACGGTCTAGCAATAAGTTGCAACCGTTTAATCAAAGACTCGGCTAAGCCATTTTGTGTATGAACGTGGGGCACTAGATGTTCAACATCGATCCCCAGTGACATACAATAATCATTAAAGACTTGTGAAGTAAATTCACCAGCATTATCAAGCCTCACTTTCTTGATAATATAATTAGAAAATTGCGCTCTTAACCTGATTAGTTGGGAAATGAATCTGGCAAATGCCATATTTCGTGTCGTCAAAAGACACACATGGGACCATTTATTTGATCCATCAATTAATACCATAAAATATTGAAATGGTCCACACGATGGGTGGATTGGTCCACATATATCACCATGTATTCTTTATAACAATTCTGGTGATTCATTTCCAATATTAGCTAGTGATGGCCGAGTTATGAGTTTTCCTCGAGAACATGCATCATATAAAAACTCATTTGATTGAAAGATCTTCTGGTCTTTCAATGGATGACCATTAGAACTTTCCACAATTTTTCTCATCATGATTGAACAAGGATGACCCAGTCTTTCATGCCACACTTTAAATATATTGGTAAACTTCGGGTTTGCAGTGGCATATGATTCAATCATATTAATCTTTGTGGAATATAGTCCAGAAGAAAAAGCTGGCAGTTCCATAGAAAATTATTTAAATTTAATGAATGATCCATAGAAAAAGAACCCAATTCTTTTAATTGATGTGTACATATACGTCTCTATTTCAAACATAAGACCATATTAACAGAACACAGATCCCTCACCGTCTTTTCCAGTTTTTTCTTATACTGAAATTTTGTTAATTATTTTTAATGATGAGAAACTTTATGTTGTTAACTTAATCATTGTGAAGTTGCCTCAAATCTGTTGTTTGTGAATTCATCTGCTGGAGTATGATTAGTAATATATTATCTCAGTTAAAAAAAAAAAAATCTCCACATGGATGCCACGTGGCATCCTATAGTATGTGGCATCCACATGGATGCCACATGTCATCCACATGGATGCCACATGTCATCCACTAATATATATTTTTCCTCCTCTAATATATATTTTTTCTTCGAAATCACTGATGTGATGCAAAGATATTCAATGCCACTTTTATTTTTAGTCTCCACATTATATCCATTTTTGCGGATATCTCTGAAATTTAACAAGTTTCTATTAGATTTGGGGGAGTATAATGCATCATTAATTTTAATTTTGTCCCCCTTGGCATTGAAAACTGGACACTTTCGGAGCCCATAATAATCTTTGCATTTCCTGATATAGTAATCACACAAGTTTCTTTTATTCTAATATCGGAGAAATACTTTTTATCTTTTAATATTGTGTGCATTGTCGCACTATCTGCCAGACATATATCTTCATCCTCATTCATAAATTTTGACATTTTGTTAGATCGGATAAAAATCGATTTATGCTTGGATCAGATAAAGAACGGATCGTACTGATAACGTGTTGTAAACTAGACAATTTTAGTAAATAAAGTTTAGAGAGATAAAACTTCTGTTCTTATTGATTTGCTTCTTCTATGCTTATATATATATATAAATATATATATAAAGAGAAACTTAGAGACAAAGTAACTTCATAACAAAATAACTTTGTAGCGAAGTAACTTAATCGCGAAGTAAGAGATATATATATATATATATATATATAATATTAAATAATTACAATTATCTAATACACACTCCTTACTTTGATTAATTTCGAAAAACACCAATTATAGATTTTGAGTATTGAAATAATTTGAAATTGAGCACTGAAAACTTTGACTGTATACATTTGTGAATATAGTCATGTGTATATATATATATATATATATATACTAGGTGATTCCCGCGTTATACACGGTATAAGGTATTTTTAATATTTTTGAAAAAAATAATAAATTAAATAAACTTTTATAAATATTTTAATAGTATATTATTGTATAAATAATTGAAATCTAAAATTAAAATTTTTTTACATATTTATGTTACTAATTAATTATTTAGGTAAAACAATATCTTTTTAAAATAATTTTAAAAAAATTAAATTTAGAAAAAAATAAAATCAGCTATGTTTTTATGGAATGTTTACTTACTCCATTTTCCATAAAAAAAACAATAAAATCAGCTATAATTTTATGGAATATTTACTTACTCAATTTTCCATAAATAAATAAAGTCAATTTAGGTAAGACTACAATCTTTAAGATAAAAAACAGTTTATATATAATTGATCTAATGACATATTATGTAATTAGTCTAGTAACACATCAGCATGACAGTGTTGTAATATTCTTTATCTTAACATAAAGTTAAGATAAATAACTTTATGTTTACAAAGAATATTACAACACAAAGTTATTTTATTAAAATGATTCTCAATTAATATACAGGGGATACCTATATGTACTAATCCTGGTCATATAGACATCAATTTATGGTTTTTAAAGTTTTATAAAATTTAACAATTGAGGTTCTTCATCTAGTAATCTAACGAAGGAGGAGGAAAAAACTAAATCATTCACAAGTCTATAGCTGTTCTTCTTGATTCTCAACGTAGAGGTATATTACCTTCATCACCTACGTTACGTTGCATCAGTCTTCTTTGTCTTTTGTTCTTATTTACTTTTGTACTATATGTTTTGTCTTTCTCTCGTCTTTATATAAATGAATATATCTCTTTTCATGGGTGATTTTAGTGTTGTATGAATTTGGACTCTTCAGTTTGATTGTGGAGGAACCAAGGTATCTTGATTACACTATCATCTCTTCAGTTTGTATTTGAATTGTTACTTTGATTTTTCTTGTTCTATTCTCTCCTCCTTCGTTTTGATAAATGGGTTGGTGTGATTTAGTTTGTGTTCTTCAGACTAACTTTGTGTTTCGATCATATCACTTTTCCTTGTTTTGGCATATTTATATATGTTCATAAACATTTAGTGTTTGCAGATATTTATTAGATTCAATATTAGAGACATCAAGATCTTAGGATCTAGCAAAATATGTTTGAAACCGAATATGTTTTCATAAATTTTTCAGCTTTTTATTTTTAACAGATTTCGGAACACTCTATTCCAATTTTACTATGTAACGAACATAAATTCTACAGTTTTGCAACGAACTTTCGCACGCAAATTCTACGGTTTTGCAACGAACTTTCGCGCAGAAACTTATTGTAGCTTTTCTAGATTTGGTATGGGTTGTTTATTTAGGTGTAGTTATTCAACTTAAGATCTGAACATCTATATTAATTAGAAGAACAATATCGTTGGATCTTAAATTTCATGCTTGATCTTTAACATATTTTGGCGCTCAAACAATATATTCTTTTTTTTTAACTCTTCATCACATTCATTGTAAAGTTCCTCATACAATGTAGTTAACAACTACATATATATTCATTTACACAATTTCTGTTTTCATTGATTTGGAATTGTCATCTGCAAAAGCTTTCCCTCTTACTGTTTCAGCATTGTTCAAGAATTGGAACTTACACTGTTGCAATTTTGGGTTGTTTCATTGATCATCTCTCGTTCTGCAGGATCTCGTGACACTATTTTTACCAAGAAATGATGCAAATGGACGGATCAATAGAAAACGTTAGAGAAGAAGAGAAGAGCAAAAGCAGCTGTAGAGAAGTACAAAGCGGGTGATTTTGCTGGAAAAGAATTTGCTGTCAAGGCAAAAAATCTTGATCCTGAACTTTGTGGTCTTCTCCGTCTCAATGCAGTTCTTGATGTGCGGACCGCTTTGCGATGAAAATCAACGGTGAATTCACTGATTGGTATGCTTTTTGCGGTTGAACCAACTGCGGATCATGAAACGATCAAAAAGGTTTCGCGAAACTATCTCTTGACATTATCCTTGACGGTGACGACTCTGTGGGTAGCATTCATGAAGCAATCAAGACATTGGCTGATGCATGGAATCATCTGTGTATTGAAAATATGAAGCAATCTTATGACACGAGACGCAGACTCCATCTAATCCTACGAATCGGCGAAGATTCACGGAGACGTGATAGACTCGAGATTACTCCAAATATGATTGGAAGTACTTTGGCTCACAATAATGTTGGTGCTGCTGAAGAAACAAAAACTCTTCAAAATATTTTTTTGCATAATTTACCCTTATTTTAAAAAAAAATATAAATTTTTACCAAACGTTTTACAATTTTCTCTAAGTAATTTTCTATATGCGGGTTGGCCCGCAGGACCCGCGGTTTTTACTGGTGCGGTGCGGATCAGATTTAGAAACCCGCAAATTATGCGGAGCAGATGTGGGTTGTAATATTTCTTGCGTGTTATGCGGATTGACGGGTCGCGAGTCAATCCGCTTAACAACCCTATTTATAATTAACTACGAGACAATGAAATTGTGTTAAACAAATAATTATTAATCAAGTTTCTTTTAAAGACTTTATAATGCAAATTAGTTATCTTTTTATATATTTTTGAAAATTATTTTTATGGTAGATAAATTACCTAGTTAGTAAAACACAAATTTTATTTTAAAGCTTTTTTAATATTTTCTAAATCTAGTTTGCCAACTTTTGAAAACTTGGGTTAGTTTGCAAAATACATAAAATTCAAAGTATTTTTTTTGTCACCCAAATTTCATTAAAAACTTAAACAAAGGGAGAGAGTTCTTGAACAACAATAAAATCATAAAGGGCCATCTTTGCTAAAGAATCCGCTCTAAGATTTTGAGACCTAGGATAGAAACGAACGAGATAGACTCGATCTTTTTTGAGAACTGAACGATATCACAAATGGTACCATGAAGTTCACGATGGTTAGAAGACTTGATTGCAACCATGCATTCTTTGTAGTCTGATGCGATTTGGACATTTTGAAGACCCCCTGCTACAGCTTTCTGGATTGCTTCCAGGATAGCTAGGCCTTCTGCTTGAAGAGGTGATGAAACGAAATCACGAACCTGAGAGTAAACTTGATCAGGTAAGTTTGCACCAGAAGAGACGAGACCTAAGCCTGCAACTTTTGAATCTGCGTTCCAGGCAGCGTCCGTGTAAAAGGTAATATCATGTGATGCTGCTTGTCGGATGGACTCGATTGACTAACAGAGCAGAAGGGGCTGTTCTACTTGGGAAGCTTGCCAAGCGCGAGCTTCAGCCAGTGATTTTGATAAAACCTCCATAGCTGAGGTAGAGGAGTCTTGGAAAATAAGAGAGTTTCACGATTTCCATAAGTTTCAGGTAATCCAAAAACAGAGAGATCCTTGAGTCATACGGTGGTAAACAGAGAAGACGCTGATGCGCAATAAGAGCCTCTTCTAGCGAATGTGAAGCAGATGATGACAAAGTTGGAGCCTAAGATTTCAATTACATCTAGTTCCTAACCTGCTTAGCAAAACGACAATAAAAAAGAATATGGAAAGTTGTTTCCAGCCGTCCATAATTTTTACAAAAAGGATCAATGGAGAGTCCTCGTTTGCTGATATTTTCGCCTCTTGGAAAGACTTCATTTAAAGCTTTCCAGATGAAAGTCTTTATTTTTGGTACACAGTGAGAGTTCCACACAACTCTGTGCCAATTAAAATCAGGCGAAACATGGGGACAATTAGGGGAAGTTTCTGCAGAAACTGAGGCACTGAAGTAACCGGACTTAGTGGTGTAGATCCCAGACTTAGTCTGCATCCAAAGGTAAATGTCTGCAGTCTTTGATTTGCTAGGTCTAATGAGCTTGATAGCTGGGAATAGGTGGGGAAACAGGCGCTCGATAACATCTTTATTCCACTCCTGATTCTCTGCATCAATCAAGTCTGAGACTTTTAACCATTGAGATTCTTGCGTTGGTGGCCCGTGTGGGCGCTTTTCAGCAAGTGATGGCAAACAAGGATCATACCAAACACTAATGTTTTTCCCATTGCCAACAGTTTTTATAATATTTCCAGCAATAAGTCTCTTCCCAATAAAATCTCTCTTCAACCGTGGGAACCTGTGGGAGAAGGTTTGCAGCTTAAGAAAGGTGAATTGCGGCAGTATTTGCTAAGAAGAAGCTTGCCTAACAGAGAGTCAGACTGCTTGAGGATTCGCCAGCTTAACTTGGCCAGCAACGCGTCATTAAACTTCTGAATCTCGCAGTAGCCTAAACCTCCTTTTGCTTTTGGTTTTGCCATTTTGTCCCAAGAGATCCAAGCCATTTTCCTCTTGGCCGGTTTTGCGTCCCACCAAAACCTCGTTAGAAGTGATTGGATTCTCTTACAAAGATTTGCAGGAAGTTTAAAACAGGACATGGCATAACTCGGGATTGCGGCGAGAACTACTTAGTATAACCAATTTTCCAGCGTGAGAGAGAAAACTAGTTGACCACCCCTTAACTTTGGTCCTAATTCTCTCAAGAATAATTGTAAACAAATCTTTTTTTTCATCCAAAGAGCTCGGGGAGTCCCAAGTACTTGCATGTGCTTCCTTCTTTTTCTATGCCAAGGAGCTGCTTTACTTCAGCTCTTCTAGCTTTTGGCGTTTTTGAAGCGAAGAAAATAGAAGACTTAGTTGGATTGATCTTTTGCCTTGATGCCTTCTCATATTTCTGGAAGATGTCTGTTAGCATTTTGCAATTTGCTTTGCTCGCTATACAAAAGAACATGATGTCATCCACAAATAGAAGATGATCTATCCGTGGGTAGAGTTTTGCAATTTTAATCCCTTGCAATGATCCCCTTCCTACTACTCTTTTACAAAGGCCCGACAAAACCTCACTACAAAGGATGAAAATGTAAGGGGACAGGGGGTCGCCTTGATGAATACCACGAGATGGAACAACTTTTCCTCTCACTTAACCATTTATGAGATAGGAGTAAGAGACCGAAGAGATACAATGGAGAGTCCACTCGATCCACTTATGATGAAAACCAAAGCGCTCTAGTACTTGCTTGATGAAGGACCATTCAAGCCTATCAAAGGCTTTAGTCATGTCCGTTTTACCGCCATAAAGCAGTGAGTTTCAGTTTTGGAGTTCTTAAGATAGTGAAGGATTCGTGTGTGATTAAGATATTGTCAGAGATAGATCATCCTTTGACAAAAGCAGATTGGTTTTCGGAGATGAGTTCACAGAGAACTCGTTGCAACCTATTCGCCAGGATTTTTGCAATGAATTAATAGAAGACATTGCACAGGGCAATCGGTTTGTAGTCAGCCATCAGCTTTAGACTAAGCTTCTTTGGAATGAGCCTTATGTGGGTGTGGTTTTGACTTTGCGACAGTGATTTGCCTTCGAAGAAATCTTGAATTTCTTTAGTGACTTCTTTCTCCACTGTTGACTAATTAGAAGTAAAGAAACCTGCCAGAAAACCATCAGGCCCAGGGGCTTTATCAGGGTGAGTAGAAAACGGCTTTTTTATCTCCTCCTTAGTCGGGATCTTGACCAGTCTCTCATTTGATTCTGCAGAAATTCTGGTAGTTAACGCTTCTTTAACTACTTATGCTCCTTGCGTTGCTTCTGATGTGAACAACTTCTGATGTGAACAACTTCTGATAATAATCGGTAATAACCTTTGTAAAGCCCAACTCTTCAAAGTCAGATTCACCATTTTCATCCTCAAGAACCGTGAATTTGTTAATTGACTGTCAAGTCTTAGATGAAAAGTGGAAGTAATTGGAGTTTTTATCACCTAGAGCAAGCCATAGTTGGCGACTCCTTTGCTTCCAGAAGGCTTCCTCTTGCTAGTACTCAGCTTTGAGGCCAGAGTTTAAATTAGACAGTAACTCATCATGATGAGAATTGTCCACCATAGCAGCCTCTAACTCTGATCTAAGGTTTTGAATTTTTTCCTGGCTTGCAGATTGCTTGTCTTTACTCCAGCGGGAGATTGTTGTGCGACATCTTGAAATTTTGTTCTCTACAGACGAGGAGCTTTGGCTTGCCAAACCTGATTCACCAGCTCCGAAACTTCCAGATTTTGCTGCACGCGTCTATCGAATCTAAAATCCCATTTCCTTTCCGTTTTGAAGCATCGAGCATAGTTATAATGGATCGATGGTCAGAGGCTTCGAATCTTAAATACTCGCTTTTGCTAGCTGGGAAATCCTCAGCCCATTGATTGTTGGACATAACTCGGTCTAACCTTGAGTGGATGAGGTGCTCACCTCTTTTACCTCGCCAAGATAGGCAGTTACCAATATGAGGAATATCAAACAGATCATTTTGAGCTAGAAAAGATCTAAAAGCTGCAAAAGAACTTTCTGGCCTTTGGGGACCTCCGGATTTCTCTAAGCTCTCAATAATGTCATTAAAATCTCCCCAAAAGAACCAAGGGGCATTACGGTTTTGGCCAAGATTCATGATATCATCCCAAAAGCTGGCGCGATTTTGTCTTTCAAGAGGGCCATACACGAAAGAAGAAAAAAAAAGTGGAATTTTTATAGCAAATAGAATAGTCAATACAGTTTGCAAAAGAACTGTGAATTGAAAGCTGAACCACATCTTTCCAAAGGAGAGCTAAACCTCCGCCACAAACACCTTGTGGTGGTACAATTAAAGAAGAATTAAAACCCAAATCTTTTAACTTGTCGAGCATGAAATCTTCCTGATTTTTGGTCTCCATAAGAAAAATTATGTCCGGGCGAATACTCTTTTGTATTTCCCTTAAACGATGAACTGTCATGGGATTCCCCCAACCACAACAGTTCTAAGTCATTATCTTTAAAGAAGAAGGAGAGACGGATTTTGAAAATCCTCCTTATCCTTGACTGTTGCCGGAATGAGGTTGAGGTGGGGCTCACTGCTTTTGGTAGAGATTGGCGTGGGAGCCCCTGGTTGACTTCCCTTACTAGAGCTGGGAGAATTTTTTCCTCAAGGAATGGTGATATCCCTTTTTATTTGTAGACCTGCTTTAGCCTTGCCGAGCTTTTTGGAGTTGCACTGCCGGGCCTTTCTTTTTTTTCCACTAGTACCAGCTAAGGTTTTTGGACTGCCAAAGATTAATCTCGGCAAGGGCCCCTCTTCTTTTGATTGGAGAAACCTCTGCTTCAAGACTTAAATCAGCATTTGATTGTAGGAATAGCTTTGGTGGGGAAAACCTGGGATGTCGAAGCTCTAATTGCTTTAGAAGTAGCAATCAGCTCAACTGTTTTCTGCATGAGCCCTTGTGATTCAGACTGCATCACCCTTCTTCTTCGTGCAACACTCTCAGTAGGGTCTCCGCATGACATGTAATGGAGAGTAGTTTCCCTCAAATCTTCCAAGATTTCCTCCACTGATCTTGGAGGTAGTTGGGCAGGTTCTGGAGGACTGGTAATCCTTTCTAGAGGTGGCCGATGAGTCCTTGATTGCTCAGAATCCGAAGGCAGAGTAGTCTTGTCTGTTTTTTTAATCCATTCCTTGCTGCGGTGAGAGCTAGGGCCTTCAACTCTCTTATTGAAGTTTTCATTTGAACCCTCTCTGTGATACTTTCCTTCCTTCCTTTGAAGAGGAGAGATTTCTCTTGAAGGAACAGAACCAACACTTCGCCGAGTGGGCTGAGATTCCCTATAACTGAGTGCAATGGCCGAGTAATATCTCGGATTCCTCATGAGATTCGAGTCCCATAGAGAAGTTTCATGGTGATGCTAATATTGATGATGCCTCGCTCGTTGAAACCTCAAGCAAGGCGTGTTCATCTCCGGGTAGCTCTCGTAAGTTCTGCTCAGATTTGTTTTATGGTTTTGGGGAATATAATACAGAAACTTAGGCCGCTTCTCCGATTTACTGGGTCTTGCATTACTTAAGCAAGTTAAATCTCCTCTGAAATTATCCCTTCTAGACGAGGGTAGTTTCTTGTCGGTTGTGGGTCTGGAGTGACAATTTTATCGTCGTAAGATAACCTGTTAAAGAGCAAAGGGTTTCTAATGCTCATAATCCGTAGATATGAATGCCTCTTCACCACTATCAAATTCGATTATGGATTCCTGACAGGGTTCAAGTCCATTGATGACCACTCTAATTTTAGATCATTGACAGTTCTCGTGATTCTCAACTCTTCCAAGAGCTTTACCTATCTTTAAAAGCATCAGTAATGCACGCATGCACATTCACTTGATCTGAAAGGGATTTCCCGATGGGAATCGGTCCGAGATGATAGGTTCCCATCGTTGAAGAATGATCATGTAACGAGCGAAATAGTAAGGTATGTTCTTTAAAACCTTCTGAAGATCCTCTTCGAACTCAAATTTAAAAACCGAAGCAACTTCTCCCATATCTCGAGCCCATTCTTTTCGAGATCCCACTTAAGGAAAGAATGAAGTGACCTGCAGGTGCCGCATGACCTGATTGTTAGCCGACCGATGAGAGTGAGTTTGTTTTCCTCGACTAGGTCAGAGGTTTCCATGGGAGGAGCATGCATCCCTCGCAAAGAGATTTCGAGGACTATCGGGCTTTCGGTGACATAATTCACAGACATGATTTAGGTCGGTAACGGCTTGACAAGCAAACCACTATGAGAAGAGAAGGAAAACAAAGCTGTTAGGAAGCTAACCGAAGAAAAGAAGAAATTGCAGATGGGGACCACGGAGAAGCTGAAATCCTTTGACGAAAAAATTTCTTCCTAGTTATTCAAACCTCCGGTTTGACGAATTGGAGATTGGTGGTTTCTGAAGGGAGGAGAGAACTGAAAACCATAACGAGATGGATTGACCGGTTTATTATACTTGGATCTTTTGCAAATAAAGTCTTAGCCCGAAAAACAGCTCGGTACGGATGGAACTCATGAATTTGACTTGAAGAGAGCTTCGTCGAGACAAAAGCAGGGCTTTTCCGGTGGAAAAAGACGTGGAGGCGGGGGAGCTGGCGAAGAACCACGGGTAATAAGCCTAAACCCAGCGGATAATAGCTAAACCAAGTAGATGGAACACCCGGTTTTGCAAAACTGGGTGGCCGGAACCATTCTTGGTAAACGTGCCCGAGAGAAAACTCTTTTTGGACGGTCACTTTTTTTTTATTTACGTATATGTTTACGTATTTCTTCTCTTTTTTCTATATATATATTTAATGTTTGATCTAATTTTATTTCCGTTTTGAGCCATTGACTATGACTTGGTGGCGTCGCAAACTAGAGCTTCTAGTCAACGATCGATGGCTAGTCTTCGTCTGTGCCATGTGGATCCAATCCGTCGCCGGCGTCGGTTATTTATTCGGCGGCTCTATGTCTCCGGCAATCAAGTCTTCCCTCGGTTACAACCAGAAACAGATCGCTCTTCTCGGCGTTGCTAAAAACCTCGGCGACGCCATCGGATTCGTCTCCGGTGCTTTATCCGAGGTCTTACCTACCTGGGTGGTTCTACTCGTCGGTGCAACTCAGAATTGTGTCGGCTACGGTGTTGTATGGCTCGTCGTCACTGGTCAATTGCCTAATTTGCCTCTCTGGATGGTGAGATGAATTTTTCAAATCATATTTGCTTACACATTTGCAATTTCATGGTTTAGTGTTGTCCTTTCCTTTTGAATTTTGTTATGAATTCTTTTAATTGGGGGGAATTTTGCAGTGTTTTAGGTTTTATTATGATTCTCTGTTATCTGCATGATGAAGATGAGAATAGTTAAGAAGTCATATTTTTGATTTCTTGAACTTCCATTTGAGGAGATTAAAGCTTTTATGGGTAAGAAGTTATGTCACAAGTAGAAAATGGAATGAATGTGTTGCACTTTTACAATCCAACTATGAAGGATAATAGTCTACTACCACTTGTATCGATTATTATTGTGCGTGATCTTCTTGAACAAATTTAAAATTTATGATTTGTGGTATACTTAGATTTGCTAGCTGGAGTATATTATGAATGTTACACGTCCATTTTCTGAATTCATCGTAGGAGAGATAGATAGTGTTTTCTTATTTAGTTAATAAAGTTTGGAACTAGAGATAGAATTTTTTGTGATCAAATTACTGTTTTACAGCAGATTTGTAAAAAGGTAGTGGCATTAAGTTGATTCCTTGTAGAGTTTTGCTATTCTGAGTGATTTTCTCATTCCACAATTGATCTTATATTGAGGAAAGTTCAATCATAATTGGTTGTCACCTAGTGAAACTTTTAGTTTTTCTTCATACAGTAAACATTTGCTTTAGTAACTATTTTTTTTTTACTGGGGACTTGCTTGGTTTAGCAAGTAACCCCTCGTGAAACTTTTTACTGGGGACTTGATTTAATATCCTGATTCTGGTTTCTTAAACTATAGAAAGTAACATTTTTTGTTCATGCAGTTGTTTGTTGCTATTTTCGTGGGAACAAATGGCGAAACTTACTACAATACAGCATCACTTGTGTCATGCATTCATAACTTCCCAGAAAGCCGTGGACCTGTGGTAGGAATCCTGAAAGGGTTTTCTGGCTTGAGCGGAGCAATCTTGACTCAGGTTTATTTGATGTTCAACCCTTCTCATGATTCTTCGGTTATTCTCATGGTTGCTCTTGGACCACCAGTCGTGGTTCTTGCTCTACTATTCATTGTTAGACCCGTGGAAAGAAGTTGCAGAACGAACTTGCGATCTGATGATTTACGATTCTTGGCTATTTACGGTTTCTGTGTTGTCCTTGCAGTATATTTACTAGGATTATTGGTACTTCAGAGTCTTGTTGATATAACTCAAACAATTATCACAACCTCTGGAGTCATCCTTGTCATTTTCATGGTTGTTCCAGTTCTTGTCCCTTTTACATCAGTTCTCATCTCGGGTAATAATGTCGCCTTAATGAAGCCCAAAGAAGGAACTTCCAATATGGATCAGCATGAGGTCAAAACTTTAATTGAGAGAAGTGACATACTGCAGGAAAAGAAAAGAGCACCGTGTGTAGGAGAAGATTTCACCTTGTTACAAGCTTTGGGACAAGCCGACTTCTGGCTTATATTTATGTCTCTGGTTCTAGGTGTAGGTTCGGGAATAACGGTTATAGACAATCTTGGTCAGATTTGTTATTCCCTCGGGTACAACAACACCAAAATATTTGTCTCACTGATCAGCATCTCCAATTTTCTCGGCCGTGTTGCTGGTGGCTACTTCTCAGAGCTAATCATAAGGTACAAAACCCTAAAACCATTTCACTTTCGCATCAAACATATATGTTAAGAAGTAACTTTATTTCTTACTGACATTTTCATCACTTTCTTCCTCTTCTGAAGAAAACTCTCACTTCCAAGAACATTGGCAATGTCTGCAGTTCAGGCGATAATGTCTTTAGGGCTCATCTACTATGTCATAGACTGGCCCGGGAAGATCTACATAGTGACCATTGTAATAGGAATGGGTTATGGCGCTCATTGGGCTATCGCTCCTGCTTCAGTCTCTGACATTTTTGGCCTGAAGAGCTTCGGTTCTCTCTACAATTTCCAGATTATAGCTTTGCCTATTGGGTCGTTTGTGTTCTCAGGTGTGATTGCTAGTAACATCTATGATTACTACGCCAGAAAGCAAGCCGGACCCACCACAGAAACTGAGTCGCTCATCTGCACGGGCTCAGTGTGTTATTCAGTCACGTGCGGTCTCATGTCCATGTTGTGTCTAATGGCTATGGTGTTTAGTTTGAGTGTGGTTTATAGGACGAGGAAGTTTTACTTGAGGCTTGACCGAGTGTCAAAGACTTGAAGATAGTGTAATAGTGTAAGCAATTGTCATTTGGTCTTTGGAAGATATATGTAATCAAATTATAGGAAATATGTAAGCAATTTTTAATTCCATACTCAAAATCGCTAATTGGTGTTCAAAAGTATTTAAAAATAATATTAAAAGATAATTAGCGTAAAGTGTTACATAACTTACATTACATAACCTTCTACTCATCTCGTTTTTTCCACTTATTATTTTTGAAAACTATTTACAGCATCACACTAGCATGAATTATAGAGTATTTAATGCTTTTAAACTGTTTTTTACGTTATGCTAATTCTGTTTCGACCTCCTAGATGGCCACATTACATAGTACTTTTACCCTTTGAAAATCGTTCTGGATAACAAGTGTGAAACATGATTGGTTCTTAGAACATTTACTTGTGCTAACGACCAATTAGGAGCCAGATTTTATAACCAAATGTTGTCACTTCATAATAATTTTAAAGATAGAAAAAAATCTTTTACTTTTTTAGGAAAAGTAATAAATCTTCTTTATTCGAAAAAGGTCCACACTCCTTACTTTGACCTTAAATAGCAACATTAAAGAGTAACCGAAAAAGAGAAATAAAAAACTAATACTAAACTCTAGTTATCGTTTAGAGAGATATAAAACTCTTTGGTCAAAGTATTTTTTTTTATGAAGCAAAAAGAGAAATTAAACACCTACTTTAAAATGATCAATTTCGAAAAACACCAATTATAGATTTTGAGTATGGAAATAATTTGAAATTGAGCACTGAAAACTTTGACTGAATACATTTGTGAATATAGTCATGTTATATATGTACTAATCCTTGTCATATAGGCATCACTTTATGGTTTTAAAAGTTATATAAAATTTAACAATTGAGGTTCTTCATCTAGTAATCAAACGAAGGAGGAAAAAACTAAATCACTCACAAGTCTATAGCTGTTCTTCTTGATTCTCAACGTAGAGGTATATTACCTTCATCACCTACGTTAGGTTGCATCAGTCTTCTTTGTCTTTTGTTCTTATTTACTTTTGTACTATATGTTTTGTCTTTCTCTCGTCTTTATATAAATGAATATATCTCTTTTCATGGGTGATTTTAGTGTTGTATGAATTTGGACTCTTCAGTTTGATTGTGGAGGAACCAAGGTATCTTGATTACACTATCATCTCTTCAGTTTGTATTTGAATTGTTACTTTGATTTTTCTTGTTCTATTCTCTCCTCCTTCGTTTTGATAAATGGGTTGGTGTGATTTAGTTTGTGTTCTTCAGACTAACTTTGTGTTTCGATCATATCACTTTTCCTTGTTTTGGCATATTTATATATGTTCATAAACATTTAGTGTTTGCAGATATTTATTAGATTCAATATTAGAGACATCAAGATCTTAGGATCTAGCAAAATATGTTTTGAAACCCGAATATGTTTTCATAAATTTTTCAGCTTTTTTATTTTTAACAGATTTCGCGGGCAAATTCTATTCCAATTTTACTATGTAACGAACCGCAAATTCTACAGTTTTGCAACGAACTTTCGCACGCAAATTCTACGGTTTTGCAACGAACTTTCGCGCAGAAACTTATTGTAGCTTTTCTAGATTTGGTATGGGTTGTTTATTTAGGTGTAGTTATTCAACTTAAGATCTGAACATCTATATTAATTAGAAGAACAATATCGTTGGATCTTAAATTTCATGCTTGATCTTTAACATATTTTGGCGCTCAAACAATATATTCTTTTTTTTTTTTTAACTCTTCATCACATTCATTGTAAAGTTCCTCATACAATGTAGTTAACAACTACATATATATTCATTTACACAATTTCTGTTTTCATTGATTTGGAATTGTCATCTGCAAAAGCTTTCCCTCTTACTGTTTCAGCATTGTTCAAGAATTGGAACTTACACTGTTGCAATTTTGGGTTGTTTCATTGATCAATCTCTCTGTTCTGCAGGATCTCGTGACACTATTTTTACCAAGAAATGATGCAAATGGACGGATCAATAGCAGAAAGCGTTAGAGAAGAAGCTAGAAGAGCAAAAGCAATCGCTGTAGAGAAGTACAAAGCGGGTGATTTTGCTGGAGCCAAAGAATTTGCTGTCAAGGCAAAAAATCTTGATCCTGAACTTTGTGGTCTTCTCCGTCTCAATGCAGTTCTTGATGTGCGGACCGCTTTTGCGATGAAAATCAACGGTGAATTCACTGATTGGTATGCTGTTTTAGCGGTTGAACCAACTGCGGATCATGAAACGATCAAAAAAGGTTTCGCGAAACTATCTCTTGACATTATCCTTGACGGTGACGACTCTGTGGGTAGCATTCATGAAGCAATCAAGATATTGGCTGATGCATGGAATCATCTGTGTATTGAAAATATGAAGCAATCTTATGACACGAGACGCAGACTCCATCTAATCCTACGTATCGGCGAAGATTCACGGAGACGTGATAGACTCGAGATTACTCCAAATATGATTGGAAGTGCTTTGGTTCACAATAATGTTGGTGCTGCTGAAGAAACAAAAACTCTTCAAGACTCGAACACTAGTGATATGTTTAACGAGGAGGAACCTAAGATAGTGGTGAGTGTTCAAGATCCTGATTTCTATAACTTCGACAGGGACCGAGTCGAAGCTTCGTTTGGAGAAAACCAGGTATGGGCTGCTTATGATGATGACGGAATGCCCCGGTTTTATGGACTGGTCCATAGTGTTGTCTCTCAAGAACCGTTCAAGCTGTGTATTTCTTGGCTGAATAGCAAGAACAATGAGGAACTGGGTACAATGAAGTGGATTGATTCAGGGTTTTACATGACAAGCGGACGCTTCTCAATCGGGGAACGCAGAACCAACGAGTCTCTCAACTTATTCTCACATAGAGTCAAGTGGACAAAAGATGCCGAAGGGTTTGTTAACATCTATCCAGCGAAAGACGATGTTTGGGCTGTGTATACAAACTGGTCACCATCTTGGGACAGTTCAACTCCCCAAGAAGTTGTGAACGAGTTTGAAATGGTTGAAGTGATTCAAGACTTCAGTGAAGAAGTAGGTGTGATGGTTATGCCGTTAGTTAAAGTCCTTGGATTCAAAACTGTCTTTCGTCGTGATTCAAATCCGTGGGCATTCTCGTTGAAAGAACTGCTCAGGTTCTCACATCAGGTGGTTTCCCATATGCTTACAGGTGAAGAAGGTGAGAATGCTCCTGAAGGTTGCTTGGAGCTTGATCCAGCAGCTTTGTCACCGGAGCTTCTCCAAGTTCTCACTGAGGAGGAGATAGGAGAATTGGAGAATTAAGTCAAGGTTGTCACCGGAGCTTGAAACCCTGTCTTTTTTTTTTTCATTCTCTTTTTGTTTTCAAGATTTGATTCAAGAAACTTCAGTGAAGCTGAGTCAGTATCTGTTTTGTACTGATTCAGTGAATTTATCTTTACTTTTTTTTTTTCTTTTTTTTGAATGTTGTTTGATGCTCCTAGCATATGATTGTATCTTGAAGCAGGGTTTTTCTGATTGGAATGAGACTTTGATCTTATGTTATGTCATTTTAAAACTCTTATCTCCATATATGTCAAAGATTTTATGTGATTTGAAATGAGACTTGGCGCTTATATATAAGAGATTCCTCAATTTGTTTTGAAATATTCTCTTCCTAATATTTGGAGTGTTCCTATTTGAAAATAACATTTAAATTCTAAAAAATTACATATAATGTCAGTAGTCTTAAGAACTAACAAAAAAAATCATTAAGAGTACAAATGTTTAAACATTTAATCTATTTTTACTATTAAAAATTCATATTTAAAAAAAAAATCTTCACAAAATCTAATTTTAAATTTTATTCAGATTACACTTAATGAATTTTTACAACTTTAAAAATACATATTTGAAAATATAATCTTCACAAAATCTATTTTCAATTTTATTCAAATTTTCTTAAATAAATCAATTAGTGAAATGAAATTTTAATTTTAAAAGTAGTAAATAAATTAATTAATCATAACTAATTTATAGATTCCTAAATAAATAAAATAAATAAAATTATAATTGTATATTATTTTTAATAGATTTTTGGTATAAAAAATTATAAAAATCTTAATATATAAAAATATGATCTATAAAAGAATAGATTTTTTTATACTCATAATTTTTATTTTATTTAATAATAACACATCATGAAGTTAATATAAAAATAATATATATTTAATACTAATATGTTTCTTTAAATGAAATCAAATAGTTGAAGTTAATATCCTATTACTACTATTTGGAGAGCACAATTATAGAAATAACATTTTAATTTGTTGAATAAGAAATAATAACCTAGTTCAAAATACTATTTAAATATTAAAATCACTGCAATAGAATAACCAAAATTTTAGAATAAAACTTAAATCTAAAAAAATCAATCTGCGCTATAATCTAGTAAATCCTGATAAAAGAGAGAGCATTCAATGTAAAGGCAGCTATATATATAACCACTCTGATATACTATCAGCGATTATAACGTTCAGAATATGTCAATAATTACCTCTCTGTACAGTATAAGAAATGGTTCACAAAGAGTGTGGAATATATTTTTAAGAAAGTATAAAGTTGTAATCAGGTTGTGAAAAGTAGGGAAGCAACTCAAGTTCTCTTTGGTTAACAATGCTGGAAATGACATTTTGTTCAAAGGAAACAAGACGCTCATATTAGTTATTTTTTTCCCACTAATCTTATTTCGACCTATAAAACTTATCTTATTTCTTCCACTATTTATTTTTGTAAAATTAAATATATCATCACTTATAATGTCTATAATATTTAAAAGAAATAGCTTCAACATAAAAGATTGTTTAATGAGTTTATTGTTTTACTATCAGTTAAGCTAATGCTGTTTAGACCTCTTGTAATGGGCACATTACATAGTTTAACCCCTTTAAAATCGTTGTGGATGACAAGTGTGAAACATGTAAACTGGTTCTTAATAAAACAATTATTTATCTGAACGATCAATTAGAACACAGATTTGAAAACCAAATGTTTCCACCTATAAAGAAGGTCAATAACTAGAATAGCCCCTATTTTCTGTTACTAGAGTGTTTTCATCTTTTAATCCCAAAATACCCATTTTAAGCTTTGTTAAGAAATACTTAACTACAAAGTATCATTAAAATTTTAATGCCGTGGCAAAAATTGCAGATATTTACAAAAAACATTATTCATATACGAAATCTAAATAAGTTTGGGAGATAAATGCAGTGCATAGTTATCGTAAACTTGATTAAGGACCGCAGTTTTATTTTGGATCGCAGATTAAGGTCTATAATATGAATAATTTTTGTGTTTTTGTTTTGATAAGTTCGGTTTTTAGACCGGGTCTACACAAATAACCCCAGCACGTTTTAGTACTTAGGGATCGAATCCACAGAGACCAATGGTTACACTACGATTCTATACGAATGAAATCAAGCTAAAGAAATATATTGTGATGTGGTTTGATTGTAAACAAGCATGTTATTAAAACGGTTATAACTTATAAACTAAAAACGCTGGGCATTAAGGAATATCGCAGGAAATATGATATGTCGAACTAGACAATTATTCAGGGAACAAGTATAATCAATCTAGAACTCAAACATAAATGTATAACCAATCCACTTTCGTGGCATCAATCACTTTGTCTAGCAATTTAGGGTTCTAAACTGCTTGAAACCTAGAATTCTAAGCAAGCATTACTAACAAGTTCGGATAGTTCACAACTTTGCCTTAGCATCAGCTGGCTAAGGACAAATTGCTCACCTATGTTCTATCAAGTAACCTATAAGCTTTTGGAATATAGATTAAACCTCAGTTCATAGACTAAATGATCAGTTTAGTCTAAGCATTAAAATCAACCAAAGGTGAAGATAACAAAGATAACACCCTATCTATGTCTAGCTCAACATCCATCAATTCCTTTGATTACCTAAAACCCAACTAGAAAACTAGCCATAGATACAACAAACAAGAATAGACAAATATGATTCCATAGACATAAGATAAATATTGCTTAAGAGATAAGAAATCTTCTCCAAATAGATGTAGAATCAAGAGGTGTTCTTCATGAAGATAAGGATCCAAGATGATTTATTTGAGAGAGAAATAATAGTTCTTATGATCTAGAAACAAAAGAAAATGAGTTACAAAGTCTGAATGTTGAAAACCGCTAAAATAAGATACACTCAAAAAGCGATCTAAAAACAAATATCTAAAGCAGGTAGGATGGAGGATCGATCGATCCATATAGGAACGATCGATCCTCTATAGAAAACACGCTCTCGTCGAGTCAGAGCGGGAACGATCGCTTCCAAGGGGTACGATGCTCCTAATTGACGAGAAGTTGACGACTCTCGCCCGATTTTGCTAGGTAAAGATCGATCGTTCTTCGGATCGATCGATCTTACCCTCCAAAACGACGGAGAGTTTTCATCATTTGAGGAACGATCGTTTTTGGAGGATCGATCGTTTTGCTGGAATCGTTCTTTCACGGGTTTGATCGTTTCTTCATAGCAGATCGATCGCTTCGTGGTCGATCGATCGTTCTAAACCCAGTTTAATGAAACTGTATCGATCATTGTTCCCGGTTTGATACTCTTCTTGTATTTGGACGTGTTCCAACCTGTAAAGACTCTAAAACAACAAAAACACACAAAAACCTACTAATATGATGACTATCAACTAATAAAATCGTAATATATCAATTCCCCAGACTCTTTCTTGTCCTCAAGCAAACAAAAGCTAACTAGTGAAGAAATCCTAAGTTTAGGGAGAAAGAACTTGTATCTCTGTAATTGCATTGTGCTAACAATTTTTCAACCATATGGAATTGAATCGATTAAAACTGTACTACATGTACTTTACCATAAGCATGACAACATACCTTACTCTGAAGCCACATCCAACATCAAGTTCAAACTCTTCATTACTGACTCCTCTTCATTTAAATTACTCAATTTGGGATTATCGATCAAAGAACGTAGACACTTACTCCTTGTGAATTCTGTAAGTTCAAGACAGTCTTTATACAATCCCTTTCCTCTTTCTTTTCTCACTTCAAGACAATCGATTTTTCCCTACTTTTCTAGGGTATCATTTTATTTTTTCTATCGATTGTCTTCTCCTTATACTATTTTATTTTCTTAGTTATATAGATTACCACGAGACGCAAGAATTGAAGGGTGTAACCATCAATGCCCGGTTCGCTTCTTTCTTAACTAAATCATAACTAAATCATATCGATTTTTTTTTTTTTTTTTTGAAGGAAGGAGAGAATTGCCACAGACATGTCTTGTAGATTCTCTATGGAGGTGTCATGTCATGAAACTCAAATCCAAATTGAGAAGATTACGCTTCGAGGTGAAGAGCCGCTCGAATGTCTCTCAAGGAATGGTTCTTTTCAGGTTTGTTGATCCGCTGGTGGTTTTTCCAATTTTCCTGTTGTAATCTCATACAATTTCAATGGTTAGCATATTAATCAATTAAGTTCAATTGATGTCTCATTAAAAACCTTTTTAGGGAAAAAGAGTGCATCAAAGTTTTCTAAAACCGACTGAAATGATAAGAATAATAAAAAAAAGAAAATGACCCAAAATGTCACAAAGAAAGAAAAGGAAACAAACAAACCATTAGTTTCAAACAAGTACCCTCCCCAGATTTCACACCGTCTCGTGAGAATAAATATGTAGAAAGATACAACGTAAGTAAATAAAAGGGAAATAAAAGAACAAAGGTTATAAAAATAACCCTATGTGGAGTGATGGTCTCTCTCGTAAGAGGTACTGCCGCTCTTGCCTCAAGGCCTCGCGACGCAATGTGGCCATCGCTGTCCTCATCGATGATCGAGTCCCGTGTCCAGAACATCGGATCGGCGGCAGCTGCTGTAGAAGGTCCAGCAAAGTCGCAAGTGGGAGGCCTCTCACGCCGTAGAACGTGAACCTCGAAAGCATGATGGTGGCGGGGCATTGCAATCTATGCATCCCATAGTCTCCTCATCATGGAATGGTTCTTCTATACCATCCATGATCCATCTCGTGTTCTCATCCGCAGTACAGCTGTAGGCGGGATCCAAGTCAAACTCACCAGTGTATGGAGGTGACGACTCCTCGTGTCGCTCAGACGTGATACTGGTACTGCCTTCCTCGATGGTGTCAGAGATAACTTCCCAAGTCCTCCTCTCTGACGATGTAGGTGCCATAGATGGCATAGAAGGGAAATGGTCATCGTCATGCGAGAATCGGAGGTTCTCCACGTAAGTCGAGATGCGCAGACAAGCGGCATAGCGATGGTCCCATCGATGTGTGAACCTGTATCGGTTCTGTGGATACAAGATGAGACTGTTTTTCAGGTAAGTCTCATCCATCAGGTCTAACCTATCTATGCGCGATGTGTTATGAATCCCGAAATGCCGGAAGATGGAGTCGAGACTCTACGCCTCTGTCTTCGCTGTTGTCCTTCGTGAGACCCCGAAACTTCTTCTGAACGTAGATGCAAATATGGCACCAAGGTTGGTTTGGCAGAATCGCTGGGTAAGATGCCCTCCATATATCGGCGCCCTCGTGATCATGTAATGGAGCATGAGAAGCTCATCGTATCGAGCGAGCCTGCTCCTCCTATAAAAACGTGTGTCCAGAATTTAATTTATCGTCGAATAGCTGGGTTCCTAATGAGACTTATCTTGTTGTCTCGAGCTACTTCCATCTCCTTGACCAATTGTTCTCCACAATCGCGCCAATGGCCTGCAATCCTCAAATGGTGTAAAACGCATTTCTTGGCTCGCTCGAACCCATAGATAGGCAGAGCTGTTTGAGACAGCTCAGGAACACCTCTAAAGAAACGCCGCCATCCGTCGCCGCCACGTGGTCTTCGTGATCCCTGTAATACACCTCAACATGCTAGAAATTCGCGAACTAACTCCGGTACGGGGGTATGTCGCCGCAAATCGATCCATGTGCAACTTTCAAGATAGAAGCAACATCATCACGATCCCCATCTTCTGCAGTGTAGGCGCAGATAAATCTCGTTGGGGCCATGGTAATCCGCAGAGATCATTGTAATGTATGGTTAAACTCAGCCCATCCGTCACCTTGCTGTATGGCTTCTCTGTAGCCGCTGCCGCTGTCATATGAGGAACTTAGGACGCCCTCTATTGGTGTGCATCGTCAGCCACGCCAACCATCATTTACTCCGCTGGCTCGTGACCAGTGGTCCTTTATCTTTCCTTTTGTTTTTATCACGAGAAGGTTGTTTCCTCTTTCTATCCGCTTCACCTCCTTGCATTATCTGTAATATAAAGAAAATTAGTAATCGTGACCATTGGAGAGCAAACCTATTCAACCATAATAACATATATTCAGCACAAATCGATTATCTATGATCAAATGAATATACAAAACCGGCAAAGGAGATGATTCAAATGAAGACAAATTCGAATCAGGAACGATCGATCCAAATACAGGAACGATCGATCCAAATAAAAGGAACGATCGATCAAAATACAGGAACGATCGATCCAAATAAAAGGAACGATCGATCCTGTGTATGAACGATCGTTCGACACATGCGAARTCGAATCGTTCGTTCTCAATTCATGAAATCCTAAACTCAACAAATCAATCGTCAAAACAGGCATGGAAAGGTTCGTAATTAATCCAGGAAGCATATGGAATCGACAAACAATCAAAACACAATCATAATTAACCACAATTTTAGATTTTACTCAAGAACACCGATTTGGAAAATTTGAAATAGAGTCTCATACCTTTGTAGATCGAAAGAATGGATGCAACAATGAGATAGAGGGTGAAAATACGAGTGGAATGGACCCAAAAATCACTCAAATCGGTTAAGAAATGAGGAAGTTATGGTTTGAGTAAAAATTTTGAGGTTTTTCGAGTTGGGAGGATGAAGAACGAGATCGATCGATATTGTTTTGATGCTGGTCGAGTTGGTTTGTTTTAAGTACATGAGAAAATCGACTTACCTGTTGAAGGAACGATCGGTCCTAAGAGGAACGATCGTTCCTAAATTTCGCCAACTTACTGTCCAAAATTGCACCCCCAGCAACGCTCGATCTCAGGAGGAACGATCGATCCAGAATATCGAGAAACTTTCTGTCCAAAATTGCATACCCAGGAACGCTCGATCTCAAGTACAGGAACGATCGTTCRTAGGAGTTTCACAAATCTCCGTAGTCTCTCGCCTAAAAATGCAGAACGATCGCCGCATGATCGACGTTTCGCTCTCTGTTTTGATCCGCCTTCTCTCGCTCGAATGACGTAAAAATTAAAAACTAAGAAAAGTAAAACTTAATATGTATATTTACCAGTGGGTTGCCTCCCACCAAGCGCTTATTTAACGCCAATACTGACGTGAATGCCGCTGCGGCGGAAGGATCAGGAGATGGTGTCTCCTTCAAGGATTTCCGCCTCAGCGAGATATGGTTTGCGCTGCCCATTAACCACAAATTCTTCTCCTGCAGTCCAGCAACTCTACAGCTCCAACGCCGACCTCAATTTACCTTAAAAACTTTCGCGGGAAAAGTAGACTGATCGCTTGGAGCGAATTCTGCTTAGATTCTCCGTCATGATAGCTTTGGTTTTCTCCTTATAAATCCTCTCATATGCCATACGAATCTCGCCCAACTATCAGCTGCATCAACCGCCTATCGTAGCGGTTTGACGTCAAGTTCAACATCTCGACCGCCCATGCTGCTTTGTATTCTAGCTCAACTGAGGTGACAAGCCTTGCCATGCAGACAAGATGAAATGGAGTTGTTCCTAATGCTTTTGTATGCCGCCCTATATGCCCACAGAGCATCATCAAGTTTCATCGCCCAATCCTTCCTTGTCATATTCTACCGCCTTTGAAAATACTTTATTTCTCTCTGTTTGAGATTTCTACTTGTCCACTGCCTGAGGGTGATAAGGAGTGGCGACCTTGTGCTTAACTCCATGCTTTCTCAATAAACCCTCAAAGACCTTGTTTATGAAATGAGATCCACCGCTGATCACAACTTTACACCAAACCTGAAAAATCACAGATTTAAACATCTTAACAACCAAGATCGCTCGCTGAAGCCATTGCCTCAACCCACTTAGATACATAGTCCACTGCTACAAGGATGTACTGGTTCCCATGTGATGAAGGGAAAGGTCCCATGAAGTCTATACCCCATACATCGAACACTTCAACCTCAAGGATGAAATTTTGAGGCATCTCATTGCCGCTAATGTGCCTCGCTTTGACATGAATTACACTTAGAAACAAAAGCATTAGTATTCTAAACATTGTGCCACCGAATCCTCGTAGCTTCGACACTGCTCTTGAAAGTAGCAAAATGCCTGCATAATTAGAACTATGACAAGGAAAAGAATACCGAATTTCCTCCTCGCACGCAACGCCTGAATATTCTATCTGAGCATTGTTATTGGCATGGATCATCCCATATGTAGTGTCCGATGTCCCTCGAAATTTTTTTTTTCTGCACCCAACAAAGTTATCGGTTCTTTCTCCGCAGAAGAAAATTTGCGATCTCACCGAACCAAGGCATCTCAGAGGTCTGGTATTGAGACGGTGTGTTGTTGTCATAGGCACTACCGATGCTGATTGCATAAACGGTCTCTTCAGGCACACGTCATCTAAAGGAATTTCTTCTTCAATTTGCAGCCTAGACAAATGATCCGCAACACCATTCTCAATCCCTCTCTTGTCTTTTATTCAAGATCATACTCTCAGCAAGAGTATCCATCGTAGCAGTCTTGGTTTGCATCTTTCTTTGTGAGAAGATACCTCAAGGCAGCATGATCTGTATGCACAATTACCTTAGATCCAACAAGATATGACTTGAACTTCTCAAAAGCGAAAACTATAAAGCTCTTTCTCAAGATGCATTCTGCGCTTCATCGAGAGCTCGCGGCGTAGTAAATAACATGAAGCTTTTTGTCCTTTTTCGTACCCAAAACAGCTCCCCCTCGTAGTCACTTGCATCGCCATCACCTCAAAAGGCAACTCCCCCCGTGGTGTAATTGCATTACAAGTGCCTTTGATTGTATGGAAAGCTTCGAACAACCTCAAACTCAAATTTCATCTTTGCACAAAAGCGAGTCAAAGGCCTAGCGATCTTGGAGAAACCTTGAATGAACCTCCTCAGAAACCGGCATGGCCTAGAAAACTTCTAATCCCTCCGACCGATTAGTGGTCAGAAGCTCGCTATCACCTTATCTTTGCCTGTTACTTCGATTCCCTGCTCGAAATCTTGTGCCCCAAAACGATCCCATCTCTTACCATGAAGTGACATTTCTCCCAATTCGAACAGATGCTTCTCTTCACATCGCAAGACGCTGACGATTAGAAAGACAAACCGAAAAGATGAGCCATGTATAAAAGTCATCCATAAAACTTCCATTACATCTTCAATTAAATCTGAAGATGGACATCATGCAACGCTGAAAGGTTGCTGGGCATTGCATAATCCGAATGGCATTCTCGGGTATGCAAATGTCATAAGGACATGTGAATGTAGTCTTTCGATCGTCGGATGAATTGGGATCTGAAAGAAACCAGAATAACCATCTAAAACAATAAGTAAGGATGATTAGCTAATCTCTCAAGCATTTGATCAATGAATGGCAATGGAAAATGATCTTGAGTAGAGATTCAATTTTCTATCTATGCACATTCTATGCCCTGAAACGATTCTAGTTGGAATCAACTCATTTTTATCATTTTGCACAACCGTTACACCACCTTTCTTGGGACTACATGAACTGACTAACCCATGTACTATCGATATAGCAAATATTATCCCAAAGACTCGAGAAGTTTCATTATTTCCTTCTTTACAACATCTTTTAGATTCGGGTTTAACCTCCTCCGATGTTCAATGGTTATCGATTCATTTTCTAGATGTATCCTATGCATGCAAAGATCAGGTGAAATTCCAGAATATCATCTGAGAATATCCTAAAGCTTTTGATATTTTCTAAGTTCGCAGAAGTAAAGTTATTTCAGCATTATTCAAAGCGGAGTTTATTATTATGGGATAAGTAGATTTAGGTCCAAGAAACGCATACCTTAGCCCTGGGAGTGTTTTCAACTCTACCTTTGGAGCTTCGCTCCATGGGTTATAAGTGCAGGACGCTGATGGAGATTCGTAGGAATTCTCATCAAGGCTTAAGTAAGCCACCATCCTTGAGATTGTTTGGCTGGAATCTAGCATCTTGATATATCCATCTTCACTAAGGAAACCATATTCACTTTGAGTCTTTATCAAGGCAATCTCCAAGGGATCATCGATGAGAATCTCTTCACTTCATCGGATATCTCTATGAGTCATCAACCAAAAATGTTTGCCCATCAAGCATGGGTTTCTTAAGCAGCTTATCCATCTCGAACTTCATGACAATGTCTCCAAGATGGAGATCAATTCGTCCATGACGAACATCTATCATAGCTCCTRCAGTGCATAAGAAAGGCCTACCCAAAATAAGAGGATCCCTTTCTTCTTCTAGTTCAAGAACTACAAAATCCAGAACTACCACATTGCCAATCTTTACTTGAAGATCTTCTAAAACTCCAATTGGTAACTTCACCGAACGATCAGCAAACACCAAAGAGATCTTGGTTGGTTTGAAGTTCGTTCCCAAACGCTAAATTAGTATGGCATCAGATTTACACTAGAACCCAGATCACACAAGGAGCATGGAAAGTTCATGGCTTCAACCTGCACAGATAAAACAAAACGTCCAGGATCTCCAAGTTTCTTGAGTGTCTTGTTTTGTAGAACAACACTACACTCTTTCGTAATCTTTACGAAATCTTCTTCACTAGATACCTTACTGCCACCAAACTTTTCATGTACTTCTTCATGAAGGCATCATTTCAGATCGCAGCAAGAGGAAGCTTCACTTGAAGATCATCCAGCATCTCCTTACACTTGGCCTCTTCTAAACCCAGTCGAGATTTCTTAGGACGAGTAGGGTAAGATACTCTAGGAGTATATATACGTGTGGGTGGTGGTGCACTAGGATCTTTAGTGAGATTTTCAGTTTTCTCATTCTCTGAATCCTCTTTTTCTTCTAAGTCAATTATCACCTCAGTTCTTATCAGCTGCAACAGATCCAACAACTTACCACTTCTTAGTGTTATAACATTAACAAACTCCTTCTAGATTCTGCTCCCTCGGAAGAACTCCTTGTTGTCTTTGAAGCCTCAGCGGTTTGAGCAACTGTCAGTTAGCTTCATATGAGAGACCTCAGATTTGTTGTTGAGATCATTGTACATGTTGTCTACCTTGACATTGATCTCAGTTGAAGATTTTGCTGCTGAAGGAGGAGTTGTTGCATGAGAGTTTTAGTTCACATCAGAATTATTTGATGAACTCTGCGCTTGTAATGGTGAATGGTTTGCTTGGTTGGAAACCACTCTGGAATTGGTTCTGTCCCTGGTTCTGCCCGAATGGTCTCCCCTGATAGCTTTGACCTTGTGGGTAATTCTTTTGAAAACCAGAATTTACGCCTTGATAAGCTTGCCCTCGCAAACCCTTGAGAAGACCAGCCCGTGTTCACTAATGGTTTCAAACTGCTTGAGCTTGCTGTGGGTAGATTTGATCCTGAGGATTTTCGACGCTCGTGCTCTGTATGATAGTTAGGTGGTTTCTATAACCTTGGTTCAAGCCTTGGTTGAAACCTCTGTTTTGCACAAATTCTTTCCCACTAACATAGTTTACTTGTTCTCTTTTCTTCTTCGGTGATACCTTGACAATGGAGTGCCTCCGCATCATCTTCACACAGCTGACTCTCTTTGATTTGCCTTCATCAACAGGCTGACTTTGGCATTTAGTTCATCGATTTTAGAGAATCCACGCTAGTTTTAATGGAACGATCATGCACTTCTAAGAACGCAGCCAAGTTCTCTATCAGTTTGTATGCTCCAGCTATGGTCTTAGTCATGAAGTCTCCGTTGCTAGCAGCATTCAGAGCATTTTTGTAGTCCCAATTGATTCCATCATAGAAGATGCTCAAAATCTGCTCATCTGAATATCTATGATGAGGGCACTCTCTTTGGTACTCCTTGAATCGTTCCCAAGCTTCACAAAAAGACTCTCCTGGATGCTGTCCAAAAGTAGTAATCTTGTTCTTCAGAGATGCAGTCTTAGACTTAGTGTAGAAGTGGTCTAAGAAAGCAGCTCTGCATTCACTCCAAGTTTTCAATGAGCCCGCAGGTAGTCCCTTAAGCCATCCTTTTGCCTTATTTTCTAGGGAAAAAGGGAAGAGCTTGCACTTGAGGTAATCAGCGGGAACCCCGTTTGATTTTGTAGTGCTGCATATCTCTTCAAAGTTTTCGATATGATCCATTGGGTTTTCAGCAGGTAACCCATGGAATTGATGTTGCTTTACCAAAGCTATCAGCTGAGACTTTATCTCATAGTCTTGCCTCTCAATCTCCGGACATATAGAAGTGTGAAGGGTGTGTCAATGTCCCCAATACGCCCTTCGGTGCTTCGTTGTTGCATCTGCTAACCACGCAACTCCTGAAGTTGTAGTGCTGTGGCGGCTTGTGCATCAGCCAGAGCTTGATTATCACCCATGTTGGCTAGTCTTGACTTTGCCTTTCTCGCTCTGTTGTTGGCACGCTCTGTTCTTGCTAACTCTTCGTTACTCAGATGCAAGAGATGTTCAGAGTTTTTACTCCTTCTAGGCATACACCTGAAACAAACAAGCAAGTAAAATCAGTAAACTAAAAATAACCCTTAGACTAGAATTCAGTCTTTGATTCGTAGGTAACACAATTGGTCCCCGGCAACGGCGCCAATTTGATAGTTCGGTTTTTAGACCGGGTCTACACAAATAACCCCAGCACGTTGTAGTACTTAGGGATCGAATCCACAGAGACCAATGGTTACACTACGATTCTATACGAATGAAATCAAGCTAAAGAAATATATTGTGATGTGGTTTGAATGTAAACAAGCATGTGATTAAAACGGTTATAACTTATAAACTAAAAACGCTGGGCATTAAGGAATATCGCAGGAAATATGATATGTCGAACTAGACAATTATTCAGGGAACAAGTATAATCAATCTAGAACTCAAACATAAATGTATAACCAATCCACTTTCGTGGCATCAATCACTTTGAGCAATTTAGGGTTCTAAACTTTCGCTTGAAACCTAGAATTCTAAAAGCATTACTAACAAGTTCGATATGTTCACAACTTTGCCTTAGCATCAGCTTTCGTTAAGGACAAATTGCTCACCTATGTTCTATCAAGTAACCTATAAGCTTTTGGAATATAGATTAAACTCTCATGACTAAATGATCAGTTTAGTCTAAGCATTAAAATCAACCGTGAAGATAACAAAGATAACACCCTATCTATGTCTAGCTCAACATCCATCAATTCCTTTGATTACCTAAAAACCCAACTAGAAAACTACTCAGCCATAGATACGTAACAAACAAGAATGACAAATATGATTCCATGACATAAGATAAATATTGCTTAAGAGATAAGAAATCTTCTCCAAATAGATGTAGAATCAAGAGGTGTTCTTCATGAAGATAAGGATCCAAGATGATTTATTTGAGAGAGAAATAATAGTTCTTATGATCTAAACAAAAGAAAATGAGTTACAAAGTCTGAATGTTGAAAACCTTGGCTAAAAATAAGATTAAATACACTCAAAAAGCGATCTAAAAACAAATATCTAAAGCAGTAGATGGAGGATCGATCGATCCATATAGGAACGATCGATCCTCATAGAAAACACGCCTTCGTCGAGTCCGCACGAGGAACGATCGTTCTTCCAAGGTATCGATCGTTTAATTGACCTGAGAAGTTGAACTCTCTGCCCGATAGGTAAAGATCGATCGTTCTTCGTGGATCGATCGATCTTACCCTCCAAAACTGACGGAGAGTTTTCATCATTTGAGAACGATCGTTTTTTGGAGGATCGATCGTTGTTTGAGCGATCGTTCTTTCACGGGTCTTCATGCAGATCGATCGTTTCTCCGTGTGGATCGATCGATCCTGCTTCTAAACCCAGTTTAATGAAACGTATCGATCATTGTTCCCGGTTTGATACTTTCGATTTGGACGTGTTCCAACTGTAAAGACTCTAAAACACAAGTAAAAACACACAAAAACCTACTAATATGATGACTATCAACTAATAAAATCGTAATATATCATGTTTGTTTAAACCGAAGTAAAACCAAACCGAATCAACCCAACCAAACTCCAAACTGAACAAAACTTGGAACCGGACCCAAAAAATAAACCGAAATGCCACCCAAATAGATAGGTAAAATGAATAAATATTCTATTTATTTTATTAAATAGTATTGGCATAGTTATAACATATAGAGTATTGGATTGGTTAACCAATACTTTTTATTTTATAGACAAAAATATATAAAAGAAAATAATTTTTACCTTTCAATTTTATAGAGAAAAAATATACAATTAGTTTTTTTTGGCTTTATTTCCATTTTTTAAAGAGTATTCAATAGTAAAAAAAAAACAAAATCCTCTTAATTGGTATACACTTTAAGTAAAAAAAAAAAAATTACTTTCTTTTTCCTTTTTATAATACCAAACACTCACACACATAATGTTAATAATATTAAATACGTTCAACAATATATTAAATCTGTAAAGATTTCGTATTTGTGAAAAGATTAGCTGCTTCCCATCCCACCATATCTTACATACGCGTAAGTTTTCCTTTATATATGCGAACCCTCCCATCAAAATCTCAACCCCAAATCCAAAATACCTAGAGACTTCAAAAAAGTTAAAAACTGTGAATATGGAGAACAACAATGGCAACCACCAACAGCCGCCGCAAGATAACCCGCAGCTAAAGAGTTACTGGTTAAAGGAGATGAAAGGCGATTTGGATTTGAAGAATCATGAGTTTCCCTTGGCTAGGATAAAGAGAATCATGAAGTTTGACCCGGATGTGACTATGATCGCAGGTGAGGCTCCTATTCTCTTCTCCAAGGCCAGTGAGATGTTTGTCATGGACCTCACCATGCGTTCGTGGTTCCATGCCCAGGAGAACAAACGCATCACGATCCAGAGATCAGATATAGCCGCCGCAGTGGCTCGTACCTACACGATGGATTTTCTTCTTGATGTTGTCCCTGAGGACGAGCCCGAAGCTGCTGATGAAGATCCCGTGGCCATGTCAGATCATGACGATGGAGAACTGCCACCGGGAATGGTGATAGGAACTCCGGTTGTTGGTGGTCTTGGAATATACGCGCCACAGCCGCAGAAGCAGGCATGGGCGGGAGCTTGGACCGCGGCGCCTGGTGTGGGAGTGGATGCGGCTGAGGGAAATGGAGGAAACGGCGGAAATTAATATGTGGATTGGGTTTTAGGGTTTATAACCGCTGTTGTGAGGATTTGAATATCTTTTCTGAGTTATGTTTTTTTGTTGTTGTTGTTGTTGTTGTTAAATGTTATGTTTTATTGTTGTTAATGTAATGATAACATTATGCCATAATGTTATGTTTAGTCTTTCATGTGAATCTAATGGTTTATGCATATTTGCACACGAAAAACACAGGGACTACGCATAAAATGTCTTCAATTATGCCATAGAAACATAACCTTCTAATGATCCTTTATGAGGTTAGAAAAGAATCATATACTTCATTTCATAAGACATATATACGAATACCTGTATAACACTGAAGGTAAGATGTTTCTTCATTTGATAACAAAAAAACAAGGATGTTTATTTGACTCTATATATCTTTCTATCACTTTTCCATGTCCAGCTTGTTTTCATTTGAGAAGAATCAAGCTTGGGTTTTCGAAATTTCGCTCGCAAACGGTCTATTTGAGCTTAGTTTTTAACGAAATTTGGCGTGCTTTTAAAGAACTTTTGCGTGCAACTTATCTTACAATTTTCTAGATTTGGCATTTGGTTCTTATTCACAAGTTTTCATATTTGGATTTTTAACCAGTTTTTGGCATTCTATGTTACGAGTTATGACCTTTGTGTTTGCAATATCTGTTAAAATAAATTTAGAGGTACCATGAGATCTTAGGATATAGCAAAATATCTATTTGAAACCCAAATATTTTTTATAAGTTTTCCCAACTTCTTAATTATCAACGGGTTTTAGCACGCAAATTATATTTGATTTTACTATGCAACTATTTTTCGTGCGCAAACTCTATACTGATTCAAACCGTCAATTCATTATTACAGGTTCTTTAGATTTAGCATGAGTTATTTGTTCAGGTAATAGTTATTTCTTTTTATATGTGAACATTTAAGGTTGAAATAGAGATTAAGGGAAACATATTCTTTAGAGGAACAATATCTTTGGATCTTTAAATTTTAAGCTTAATATTTAACGAACCTTATCGAGCAAACCACATTTTAATCACCCAGGTTAATTAGTCAAAGAAAAAGGGGAAAAAAACGTAAAGGGAAGTTACAAACTCAAAACTACTGGTTACAAATGAAATCGTTGCTCAAGAACCATAGGGTAAATCCTAATTACAATTCATTCAAATGTAACACGAAATTAAAAGCTAGCCCTTTATAACTGTAGTTATAGATTTAAAACCGAGGAGTAAAGAAAGCATGTGTTTGTTGAATGCTCAAGGGAACCCTGAGCATTAATATTCGTTGAATGCTCAAAGATATCACCAAGGAGGCAAGGACTAACATCTTACCAAAGAAATAAGTAAAAAAAGGAAGAATATATTTGTATGCCTCGTTATTGTTACATCGTGATTGACTGCTACAAATATTATCTTGTGACAACAATCTCTCGTACTTGGCATCAAACTAGACATGTACGTTTAAGAATACCCGAGAGAACAAAAAAAAAAAAAATCCAGCACAATAATTTTTTATTTTTTGTCAAAAGTTAAAATATTAGACTGAAAATGAGGCTTTACAGAAAAGAAAAAAGGGTTTTGTTTTTTACCGCATAGAGAAGAAGAAGAAATTTAATCCCAAGATTCTCGGTCCAAAGGAGTCCATAGGTCCAAAATGAACATTACCAACTTAGAAAACGAGAAACTGATCGGCTTGAGCTTTAAGAGGAGCTTCCAAAGCCAACAAGAGGTATTTGAGGTTCCTGATATCCACAAGGGTTCATTTAAAGTAGAGATACTATGTGTTACCTTTTAGAGATTATAAAAAAAAAGAGTCTTTGTTCAAAGTATATTTTTCTTGAAATTAAAAAAAAAGAGAGAGAGAGAGAAAGAAACGCCTAGAAAAATGATTCTTTTCTACAAATTGAGATTTTGTATATGGAAATAATTTAAAATCGAGAAAGGAGCGTTTTGACTAAAAGGAAAACATAACTGGGAATATCAAATTTGTCTATATAAAAAACATTGTAATTTTTAATGTTAATGTTAATGGTAATGGCACGAAAGGACCCGGATTTTTATTTTTTTGTTGTTAATGTTATAACATTATATGCCATAATGTTATGTTTAGTCTTTCATGTGATTATAATGGTTTATGCATATTTGCACACGAAAAACACAGGGACTACGCATAAAATGTCTTCAATTATGCCATAGAAACATAACCTTCTAATGATCCTTTATGAGGTTAGAAAAGAATCATATACTTCATTTCATAAGACATACGAGTACCTGTATAACACTGAAGGTAAGATGTTTCTTCATTTGATAAAAAACAAGGATGTTTATTCGACTCTATATGTCTTTCTATCACTTTTCCATGTACAGCTTGTTTTCGTTTGAGAAGAATCAAGCTTGGGTTTTCGAAATTTCGCTCGCAAACGTTCTATTTGAGCTTAGTTTTTAGCGAAATTTGGCGTGCTTTTAAAGAACTTTTGCGTGCAAGTTATTTTACAATTTTCTAGATTTGGCATTTGGTTCTTTTTCACAAGTTTTCATATTTGGATTTTTAACCAAATTTTGGCATTTCTATGTTATGAGTTATGACCTTTGTGTTTGCAATATCTGTTAAAATAAATTTATAGGTATCATGAGATCTTAGGATCTAGCAAAATATCTATTTGAAACCCAAATATTTTTTATATTTTTTCCAACTTCTTAATTATCAACGAGTTTTCGCACGCAAATTATATTTAAGTTTATTATGCAGCTATTTTTCGCGCGCAAAATTTATACTGATTCAAACCGTCAATTCGTTATTATATGTTTTTTAGATTTAGCATGAGTTGTTTGTTCAGGTAATAGTTATTTATTTTTAGATGTGAACAATTAAGGTTGAAATAGAGATTAAGGGAAACATAAACATTAGAGGAACAATATCTTTGGATCTTTAAATTTTAAGATTAATATTTAACGAACATTATCAAGCAAACCATATTTGAATCACCCAGGTTAGTCAAATAAAAAGGAAAAAAAAAACGTAAAGGGAAGTTACAAACTCAAACTACTGGTTACAAATGAAATCGTTGCTCAAGAACCATAATTAAGGTAAATCCTAATTACAATTCATTCAACTTAACACAAAATTATAAGCTAGCCCTTTAACTGTAGTTAGATTTAAAACCGAAGAGTAAAGAAAGCATGCATTTGTTGAATGCTCAAAGGAATCCTGAACATTAATATTTTTTGAATGCTCAAAGATATCATCAAGGACTAACATCCTTCCAAAGAAATAAGTAAAAAGAGGAAGGATATATATGTATGCCTTGTTATTGTTACATCGTGATTGACTGCTCAAATATTATCAATCAGTGTGACAACAATCTCTCGTACTTGGCATCAAAATAGACATGTACATTTAAGAATACCCGAGAAGAAAAAAAAAACATAAACAAAAACAAAATCCAGCACAATAATTTTTTTTTGTTGTTGTTGTAATAAGTTAAAAATATTAAACTGAAAATGAGGCTTTACAAAAAAAGAAAAAAGGATTTTGTTTTTTACCGCATTAGAGAAGAAGAAGAAGAATTTAATCCCAAGATTCTCGGTCCAAAGGAGTCCATAGGTCCAAAATGAACATTACCAACTTAGAAAACGAGAAACTAATCGGCCTATGCTTTAAGAGGAGCTTCCAAAACCTACAAGAGGTATTTGAGGTTCCTAATATCCACAAGGGTTCGTTTAGAGTAGAGATACTCTGTGTTGTTACCTTTTAGAGATTATAAAAAAAAAAATGAGTCTTTGTTCAAAGTATATTTTTCTTGAAATTAAAAAAAAAAAAAAAAAAAAGAGAGAGAGAGGGAAACGCCTAGAAAAATGATTCATTTCTACAAATTGAGATTTTGTATATGGAAATAATTTAAAATCGAGAAGGGAGCGTTTTGACTGAAAGAAAAAACATAACTGGGAATATCAAATTTGTCTATATAGAAAACATTGTAATTTTTACCCTAAAAGTCATATGCATGCACTAACCCTTACCACATGTTCATCATCCTATAAATTTTATCTCTTGAGGTTTTTACTTGAACGTTAAAGAAGAAGAAGAAGAAGATAAGAGTTGTTCTTTGTGTTATAATCTAAACGAAGAAGAAGAAGGGAGGAAAAACAAAGTCAGAAGCTGTTCTTCCTCTTCTCAACGCAGAGGTATAATTTCATGACCTTGCATCGTCTTTTGTCTCTTTAGCTCTTTAGATTAATATGTGCTTTGTCTCTAGCTCGTTTTTAAATCTATATATCTCTTTTCCTACGTTTTCTGTGATTACAGAACCTCCTTTGATATATAGGTTCATGTTATTTAGTGGGATTTTTGTCTGGATTTTGTTGGGATACCAGATTTTAGAAAATCTTGTTTTGGTCTGTCAATTTAATTGATCTCTGGTCTATGCTTTGGACAGAAGAAATGAGATCAGTCATGGTAAAGCCTTTTAGAACTCTTTGTATTTGCCGATGTTTGTTAGAATCTATTTCAAAAAGTTTGTTTTTGAAAACCGAATCTGTTTTTCAACGGATTTCACCCACAAACTCTATACCCATGTTATTATGGAACATACTTTCGCGTGTAAATTCAGTTTGGATCTTTCGCAAACCGTCTATTCATTATTGCAGTTTTTGATAATTGTTTGTTCAAAAGTAGTTATTTCTCTTAAAAAGTTTGATGGATTCCTTATCTAAGAAATCAAAATCTTAAGGGAAACATATACTTCAACAATATCTTTGGATCTTAAATCTCAAGCTTGATATTTAACGAACTTTGGCGTAAAAGCCAACTATTCAAATATCTCTTTCCATCACTTAGTTTTCATAGATTTGGAAGTGTTATTTATTTGAGTTGCGGTTAATGGATTAAAGTTGGTTTAATGGCTTGAAGATTAGGCCATGTCTTTAAATGATGAAACTTGTACTTGGGGAAAAAGTTTTTCCACTTTATGCTTTCAGCATTGTTCAAGAATTGGAACTTACAATTTTGGGTTCTAACCAATCTCAATGTCTTGTAGGATCTATTTAAACGAAGAGATGATGCAAATGGACGAATCGAGAAAGGAAAGCATCCAAGAACAAGCAAGAAGAGCGAAAGTGATTGCTGTGGAGAAGTATAATGCGGGTGATCTTGCTGGAGCCAAAGAATTTGCTGTCAAGGCAAAATATCTTGATCCTGAACTTTGTGGTCTTCGTCGTCTCAATGCAGTTCTTGATGTCCAAATGGCTTTTGAGAAGAAAACCAATGGTGAAGATTGGTATGGTGTTTTATCGGCAGACCCAACCGAGGATCTTGTGACAAGCTATAAACGCTACAGAACATTAGCTACGTACATTATCTCTGACCGTGACGACTCTGTTGGTGGCATTGATGAAGCACAGAAGATAATTGCTAATGCCTGGAGATACATGGTCAAAGAAAAGACGAAGCAGATTTATGCCATGAGACGTGAAGCTCAACCTTCATCGAGAGTTCGGTTTAATTATGTTGAACCTCTATTGACAGTTACTGATATTGTAAACAGATTAAGGAGTATTAACGGAGGAGAAAGCAAACGAAAGGGACCTCCATCAACAGATCCGTAACTCCGTTTCATGCCCACCAGTTAAGAAGAATCCTCGATGCAGGGAAGCGTGATAGACTCGAGCTTACTCCAAATATGCTCCGAAGTCCCCGAAGTCTTGAAACGTATGTTTCCGCTTCTCAACACAAGAATATGGTGCAGCTGCAAAAACAGAAACACTTCAAGACTCCAAGAAATGTGATGCAGCGAAAAGAGTAAAGATTATTAATGAGGAGGAACCTAATGAGGTAGTTATGAGTGTTCCAGATGCTGATTTCGACGACTTTGACAAGTATCGGACGGAAGCTTCGTTTGGAGAAAACCAGGTATAGGCTGCTTATGATGATTACGGAATGCCCCGGTTTTATGCACTGGTCCATAGGGTTGCCTCTCGAGAACCGTTCAAGCTGTGTATTTCTTGGCTTAACAGCAAGAAAAATGAAGAATTGGGTCCAATGAAATGGTTTGATTCAGGGTATTACAAGACGAGCGGAAACTTCTCAATCGGGAAACGCAGCAACAACAAGTCTCTCAACTCATTCTCACATAGAGTCGAGTGGGAAAAAGGCACGAAAGGGATGGTGCACATATATCCGAAAAAAGGCAATGTTTGGGCTCTTTATACAAACTGGTCACCATCTTGGGACATTTCAACTTCAATAGAAGTTATGAATAAGTATGAAATGGTAGAAGTGCTGCAAGATTTTGATGAAGAAGGAGGTGTGACGGTTGCACCACTAGTTAAACTCCCAGGATTTCAAACTGTATTCCGTCGCCATCCAACTCTGAGGACATACCCAAGGAAAGAACTGTTCAGGTTCTCGCATCAGGTGGCTTCTCATGTACTTACAGGTAAAGAAGATAAGAATGCTCCTAAAGGTTGCTTGGAGCTTGATCCAGCAGCTTTGTCACAGGAGCTTCTCAAGGTTTTCACTGAGGACGAGATGAGTGAACTGGAGAATGTAGTCAATAAACCAAAGGACCAAGCTGATGAGGTAGTGGAAACTATTAGCAATGTCACAATTGATTATGAAGAATATAGGAAGCTCGAAATGGAAAGTAACAACGAGGTTTGTGTGCAGGTTTACAAGAGGATATAAGAGGAGAATTCGATGGTGGAGAACTGGAGATCCACTTTTTTCAAGAAACCCTGTTTTTTTTTTTTTTAATTCTTTTTGCTTTTTGGATTTGATTTAAGAAACTTCGGTGAAGCTGAGTCCAGTATTAGTATGGTACTGATTCAATGACTTTATCTTTACATTTTATTTTGTTTTTGAAAGTTTTTGGATGCTCCTAGGATAATTAAATCTTGATGCTGGGTTTTCTCATTGGAATGAGACTTTGATTTTATGTTTTATATTTAAAAGAAATCATTGTAAGAAGCCAAAAGAAAAATTTCATAGTTCCCTGAGAATATTTCTGTGTCAGTCTGATACTCACAGAGATAAGTCAAAGTTATTTTTTCGTATTGGGTTTTGAAATGTAGGAAACAAGAATACAATTAATCTTTCCGAAACATATATGGAAATGGGATGCAATATTTATTTATAAAATGTTTTATAACATAAAAATCATAAACATAATCAAAACATATATTATTGACAAAACATTTATGAAAAGTTAAATAATATTTGTAGAAAAAAATATAGATTTAAAGTGTGTTCAATACATTTTCGGCATTTATTTAGATTATTCGTTATATTTCAAAATTACATATTACAAAAATAAATTTTACTCATACGGGTGCCTACACAAAGATTTATTTCTTAGTAGAATACATTAAAAAATATAAAATGTAGATTGTTTTGCCGAAAAAGTGTATAATTCCAAATTTGTATCATCATACAAATAGAAAAATTACATGTGTGAAAACTTTTCCAAAAAAAAAAGGAGTGACATTTCATTTAAGTTTCACTATGGGAAAATAACGTTTTAGCAAAATTTTACCTTTCAATCTTATAGGTTGACAAAAAGAAAAAATTATAGGTAAAGAGATACCTTTACTTATTTTCCTTTTTAGAGTATTTCATAGTAAAATAAAAATAATTTTAAAAAAAAATCTATCTTAAATTGGTAGACACTTTATTCTTTTTCCTTTTAATAATTCCAACCAGTCACACACATAAGTCATACTGTTATTAGTATTAACGTCTAAAGAAAATATTAAATTTGTCAAGATTCATTTTTTGACAAAATATTGGCTGCTTCGAAGCCCACTGCTGTATCCATCTATGAGTTAGGTTTCCTTTAAATATATGCGAACCCTCCCATTAAAATCTCACTTCAGACTACAAATCCCTAGAAATTATATAAGAAACACACACAAAACTGAAAATGGAGAACAACAACGGCAACAACCAGCCGCCACCGTCGTACTCGCAGCCGCCGCAGACGGCATCATCCAACCCTCAGATACGTAATTACTGGATTGAGCAGATGGAAAACGTCTCAGATTTCAAAAATCGTCAGCTTCCATTGGCAAAAATAAAGAAGATAATGAAGGCCGACCCTGATGTGCACATGGTCTCAGCCGAGGCTCCGATCCTCTTCGCCAAGGCTTGCGAAATGTTCATTGTCGATCTCACGATGCGCTCGTGGCTCCATGCCGAGGAGAACAAACGCCACACGCTTCGGAAATCAGATATCTCCGATGCAGTGGCTAGCTCTTTCACCTACGACTTCCTTCTCGATGTTGTCCCTAAGGACGCTGATCCCGCCTGTGTACCGCAGTATAATTATCCACCGGGAATGTATGCACCGCCGCCGGCTGGTGAAGGAGAGTATGAGGCTGGGGAAAATGGAGGAAACGGCGGCGGAAACTGAAAGTAGATTTTTAGGGCTTGTAACCGCCTTTGTGGGAATTTGTGATTTAGTGAAGTTTTTAAAGGTTTTTCAATTGGTTGGATTCGCTTTCATGTGAATATGGTTTCGGAATCGTAAACAATGTGGTAGGCAAAATATTTTTTTTTAATAGAACTTGTAACCGATTTTGTGAGAATTTGATTGTCTTTTGGAGTGTATGTCTTTAGGCTTTTATCATTTTAATTATGTGAATATAAATGAGGCCATTCGAATATCTGAAACAATTTAGAAAAACAAAGAATCAACAAAAACTTTGACTATCACAAGGACCACCGCATAATTCTTCAATAATTCTATACCAATCAACAATAACCTGGTTTGAGCATTATCGAACAAGATTCATATTATATCGATTAGAAATTAAAGAATACAATACAGTAAAACACTAAAACCTCTATAAATTAATACTCGATAAATTAATAAACACTATAAAATAATAAAATTTTCTCGCCCCGAATCGGACCAGTATAAAAATAAATAAAATTCAGTAAGATAATAAGATAATAATTTTTAAAAAAACAACTATGTGAGTGTATTGGTCCACTCAATATCAAAAATTTATATATATATATACTATATTAAGGTATAGTTTTAATGCTTTTGAAAAAAACTTAATTTTCTTTAGAGTTTATCTCTAATTTTTATTGTAACAAACAAATATTGTGTTAATATTGCAAAATATCGTATTGTAGTATCATTTATAATTCGTCTTCAAAATAACCAAAATTTCATGTAAGTTTTGAACTTCTGAGTATATACTATTTTTATTTGGATAACCTTATAAGTTATTAAAATATAATAGCTAGAGTCACTAATCTAAATTTGAATTTATCTATATCGATTGCATAAGTGAATTTATTTATATTCTTTGTTTTATATCAGTAAAATATTTTTCTTCTTCTAAATATTAAATGTCCAAGTCGAAACTACGAAATTTATATTATCCATAACATTATTTTATTTAGATCAAATTGTCTCAACTCATATTTCTCTAAAATTTATGGTAAAAATTTTAAATGATAAACAATTACACGTTACAACAAGTCTTTCTATAAATTAATAACATAATATAGTCCTAGCGATATTAATTTATAGAGTTTTACAACACTTTATTCAATAAGATAGAAGATTGTATAATGCTGAAGACGGAGTTTATTGATTGTGATGAAACTCTATTGTGATTTTCTTATGTAACTAACTTTCGCGCGCAAACTCTATTTATTAATTTTGTAACGACTTTCGTGCGCAAATGTCAATTCATTGTTGGAGTTTTTCTGGATTTGGCATGATTTGTTTTGTTTTAGGTTGTAGTTATTAATTTCTTTCAAGATATGATCATCTAAGGTTGAAGTTGATCTTAAGGGAAACATTTAAGTTCTTTAGAGGAACAATATCTTTGAATCTTTAAATTTGAAGCTTGATGTTCAACGTACTTTGGCGCGAAAACCATCTACCCAAATATCTCTCTTTCCACCACTTATGTTTTCATTGATTCGGAATTATATATCTGCATTGAGATTTGTGGCTTGAAGATGAGGATATCTTTGAAATGAAACATGTGCCACTCTTTCCAAAATGCTTCAAAAGATTCGCAATCTCCCAAGAATGATTAAAGAAGCAGGCCAATCATTCGGTTTCAAACACAGCATCAATCATATCTTTTGAATTCGAAGCAAAAATCACCTTATCTATGTGGAGACTGCACATACTTTCGATTGCCCACTGGAAATTTCTCAGTTTGGCATCTTAATTCCCAACTAACCACCTCGCTAAAAGCCCGACGACTGTAAGAGAGAACCACTTATACTTTTCTTCTTTGACCAATCTAATCCAAAGTTGCAATTAGTTAAGCCATCCAACGAGAGGAAAGCTATGTTCCCATCTCTTCTCTTGCGATTGACCCCACACTCAAATCTTGGGTACAAAACCATTGACGACATTCCTCATATGGCTTTAATCACAATTCTTTCTTATCTTCCCAAAATTTAAGTTTTTAATTTTATAAAATCTAAAAAAGTATTGGTTAACAAAAATATATAATGAATAATTTTTTTTTTTTCTAAGAAAACCCATAATAATAAAAGTGAAGTTTTATATTTGAGATCTTACATATTAGTAATATAACACAAACAAAATATTAATAAAAGTGAAATTTTATATTTGAGAAAATGTTGGGCTGCTTTCGTAGCCCACTGAATCTCCAACTACGCTTTAGTCCCTTAAATACAGAAACCCTAGCCTAGAAAGTGAACAAAAAAAACGTAAAAGTTAAAACTAAAATGGAAAATAACGGCGACCACCACCAGCTGCCGCCGCCATCGTACTCGCAACCACTGCCGTCGCCGTCGTACTCACAGCCGCTGCCGTATTCATTGCAGGTACGGAATTATTGGATTGAGCAGGTGATGGCCTCTGATGTCCGAAATCATCAGTTTCCACTGGCGAGGATCAAGAAAATTATGAAGTTGGACCCGGACGTTCACATGGTCTCCGCGGAGGCTCCGATCCTCTTATCAAAGGCCTGTGAGATGTTCATTGTTGATCTCACAATGCGGTCGTGGCTTCATACCGTGGAGAACACACGCCAAACGATCCATAGATCCGATATCTCCGTCGCAGTGTCTCGCAGTTTCGACTTTGACTTCCTTGTCGACGTTCTTCCAAGAGACGAGTCCGTTGCTGCTGCTGCCGCTGATCCCGTGGCCATGCCACATCAAGACGATGGAGTACTGCCGCCGGGAATGGTTATAGGACATCCGGTGGCTGATTGTAATGGTATGTACCCGCCACCGCCGCAGACGCAGGAGTGGCCGGCGGCGCCTGGGGAAATTGGAGGAAGCAGCGGCGGGAATTGAAAAGTGTTGATGGGTTTTAGGATTGTAATGCTTTTGTGAGAATTTGTATCTCTATCTTGTTATGTTATTTGTTGTTAATGTTATGTTTTGTTTTTGTTAATGTTCTATGTAATTTGGTATTGCTAATGTTAACGGTATGTTTTTTTTTGTGTTAATGTTATATGTAATTTGGTATTGCTAATGTTATGTTTAGTCTTTCATGTGAATATTGATGAAAACAATGTGAAAGACAATGGTTTTAGTTAAATCTTATTTTTTAGTTTATGCATACATCTTATAAAATATATTTTTTCTATATAAAATCTTATAAATTAGTTTATGCCAAAGAATCACCAAATTCTTTGCAGTTTATTACGAGAAACACACAAGGACTACACATAACTGTCTTCAATTACATAGAAAACATATCTGCTAGTGATCCTTTATGAGAGTAGAAAAGAATCAAATGCTTTATTTCGTAGGATAGAAGAGTGTATAACACTGATAATGGAGTTTCTTCTTCATGTGATAAAACAAGAATGTTTAACGAATTTTTCTAACATAGAAAATGAAGAACAGGCTGCAAGGAGAACCGAGCGGAAGACCTCAACTGCATTGAAAATTCCCCTGGCTCATGGATATCAATTTTGTATACGTCGTGAATATGGACGCATCATGATCTTAGGATCTAGCAAAAGATTTTTTTGAAACCAAGAAGTTTTTTAACATTTCGATTTATAACGGATTTTCGCGCGAAAACTCTATTCCAATTTTATTATATAACGAACTTTTGCGCGCAAACGGCCGATTTATTATATTTTTTCTTAAAGATATGAACATCTAATGTGTTAATGGATCTTTAAATTGTAAGCTTGATATTCAACAAACTTTGGTGCGAAAACCATATATTCAAATATGGGATTGACTGGTATGCTGTTTTGATAATGACACTCATCTTATTTCCCCTATTCTTTACTTTTGAAAATCAAATACATCATCACTTAATAATGTCTATAATATTTAAACGAAATAGATTTACCTGAGTTAAGAGTGTTTAATGCGTTTAAATTATTTTATCTGTTAAGCTAATTCTGTTTAGAACTCTTAAATGGTCACATTACATAGTTAACTTTAACGCCTTGAAAATCGTTGTGGATAACAAGTGTGAAACATGACTGGTTCATAAAAGAATCATTGATTGTAACGACCAATCAGGAGTCAGATTTTACAACCAAATATTTCCACTTAATAATTTTATAGATAGAAAAAAAGTCTTAGACTATTTACTCTATTAGAAGTAATAAATCTTTCTTCATATGAAAAGGGTCCACACTCCTTACACTTGGTTTCATTTTTTTTTCTTTACTTTAATGGCTACATTAAAGAGTAACTCAAAAACATATATAAATAAAAATTCAAGACATGAGCAGTACTATTAGTAGATGAATAGTATGCCCCTGTAATGGATCAGGACGATCGTTGCTTCGACGATCTGAATTGAATCTCACATTTTCTCTTAGTTTCAAGTGTTGATGATTTATATGGATCTCTTTATAGATATATAAATTATCGTCTACCTCGTTGAATAGAAAATGTGTTTTAAAATAACGAGAAAAAAACAAATATGGATGGTTAGAGTAAAATCACATAGGGTAAATAAGAGAGACATTTAGCACTAAAAATAAGAAACAACAAAATAGTCCTCTTATCATAATTTAACTGTATTATTATCATTTTTGTTTTTTTTTTTTGGATAATTTATTACATTAATTTAAAGGTCTCAAGAATGCGAAAATTTTACAAAAGTCCATTTTAATTACCGAAGCCCATTCTAAAATCTAATTGAACACAAATAAAGTAGAAAATCCATATTTGGAAGTAGCCCATTTAGTTGAGGCAAATTATATATGTTGTATGCAATATCTCATTACCAAAAGTAACTGCACATTTTTGTTTTATTAAATTACGATGTTTTTTCTACGAGAAACTGAATTATATTACTATTTGTTACTTTATAAGTTTGTTCCACTTTATTATAAAAAACGTGACCAGCTAGCAGAAAAATGCTCATTTTATTCCTCAAGTATCGAAATAACGCAGATTTATTACCGAAGTTTTGTGTTTGCAATTTTATTCCTCAAATCATAGTTGACTTAACCAATTTGATTCTGGAGTTATCAACGTTAACGGCAGTTAGGCGTTAGTTAGGTAAGGCGTTAATTCTGTAACTGGATTGTTATATGTCGTGATTTCTCTTGTTTGTATCCCCTTCTCCTTCTTCCTCAATTTCTCAAACACAAACCCTAAGTTTCGAAATCGAAATCGAAAACTTGAGAAATCAAAATCATGAAGATTGATAGTAAGTACACATAAGCTGGACACGAAAACTCTAAATCTGTGAGTATGTCGGTTTCTGATTTAGGTTTTCGATTTAATTTTTTGATTTTTGTCTTGTGATTTGGATAATTTTGATTTGGTTATTGATTGAATAGAGAAATTGATAGAATGTAGGGGGGAGAAATAAATTCGTACTCTAGGTTTAAATATGGAAATTTAAATGGATTTTCATAAAAGTGTGGTTGCGGAGGTGATGTTATAATCTACACATCAAATTCGAAACTCAATCCCGGTCCTCCATACTTTCGATGTGCTTCTTCTAGAGAGGTAATGTACATTTATTTTTAATCTTAAATCTTGTTTTTGTCAACATGCTTAGTAACGTTTTTGTCACTTTTATTGATCTTAGAGTGGGCACTTGTTTAAATAGGTGGAAGAAGAAATTTATGAGAAAGTTCAAAAATTTTACAAAAGTATGCTAGGAATGATGACCTCATGGGATTGAATGAAGCAGTTTAAAGATGCAAAACCGAGATAGAGAAGTTCAAAATGAAGAACATGGTGTTTCTTGTTTGTGTTTGTGTTTTGGCTTTGGTCATAATTATCACATGTTCCAACATGGTGATAATGTAACTTATATGAAAATGTAGGCTTTTAGGTTATGGATCCTATTTCCGGTGTAAGACTTTTTATGGTTTTATGTTTGTAAGATGACTCACTCATAAATTCAGTTATGGTATTGCTCTTGCTACTACTACACCAATGACAAAAAAAAATATTTGGAATACTGATGGAACGCATGATCTTCATGTATGGGATACAATTGGGATATTCGTATTGTCATGTCACATCTTGTTGGATTTATCATGTAACTGTTCAGGTTGAATCAGAGTAGCAAAAAGGAGAGTTTTCTTATGTGTGTTGCTTGAGAACATCTTTTGATAGAATATCTTTATCATGTAACCATTCAGGTTGAATCAGAGTAGCAGAAAAGAGAGTTTTCAGAGTAGCAACATGAAGAAAACTCTCACACAGACTAATCTCAAGCCTTCCTCATTCACATCTCAACACATTTTCATTGCTAAATTTTCAGATTTCATAAAAATTTCTAAGAAAAACTCTCAATGACATTTGGGAACTGTGAGCTTCATCACACAATATGCCTTAGTAAGTGAAACAAGAAAGAATAAAGGAAAAGTCTCACGTAAGACAAGAACTAACATTGGCATCTCTGATTCACATCTCTAACAAAACTAGAAACTACAAAATCAGAGCTCCTCGTAAGGGCGTATTTGAACTCCTCAGCATTGTTAAAGAGCTTCCCTAATTGCAAAATCTTATCTGGTTCCTCTACAAATGTGAATGGCCAAAAATCTTCACCATATTCATCTTGAGAATCTGATCATGGATCAAGAATTTTATCATCGTCAAATACATCCAACCCGCTATCATCATTCCCGCTTTGATTATCTCCTCGAGCATCATTCCCAAATTCTTCTTCGAACCCATCACCAATTTGAACTTCTACGAATTGGCTCTCTGTTAGGTGCAGGTAAGACTCCTCAGCGAGCTCAGGCTCTACCTCAGTATAACCACAGTCGTCTTCGACAATGACCAGACAATCACTTTCTTCGACATGTTCAATCTCGGAATCCACATCAGGCCCAATTTCTTCTTCACGCATAATCGATTTCTTCTGTCATCGCCTAGGAACCTTGGATCTTCGCGGCATATTGGGAATTGATTTCGAATTGGGATAACTGTTAGTAAAGGGAAAAATCGCGATACTTAAATAATCTGTTAATCTTACCTAACGCCTTAGTTAACTGCTGTTAACGTTAACAACTCTAGGATCAAAAATTAGTTAAGTCAACTACGATTTGAGGAATAAAATTGCAAACACAATACTTCAGTAATAAAGTATGAATAAAATGAGCATTTTTCCACTAGCTACAGTATATTACTTATGAATATTGAATAGTAACAATATGTGAAAAAGAGACTAGAGATGGTTGCTTTGCCTGTAATGGATCTGGGCCATAAATTGATTACGAGCCCATTACTATGTTGACGTGGTAAACTTATCCTACGTGTCATCAAATCTCGCTTTGTGATTGGTCGTTGTGACGTTCTTTCATCGTTCCTCCGATAAACCAAAAGAAGAGAGAAATTGTGAGATTTCAATTCACAGATCATTCGAAGCAAATACGATCGCCATGGACGCCATTGATTCCGTTGTTGATCCTCTCAGAGACTTCGCTAAGGATAGCATTCGTCTCGTTAAGCGTTGCCACAAGCCAGATCGCAAAGGTAATTTATATCTCCGTTTCTTCATTCGATTTGGTGGATCTGTGGTTTCGATTATTCCGATTGGGTAGGTAGATCTGTGTATTGGTGAAGATGGTTTGATTTTGCGTTGTTTTGTGTTGTAGAATTCACGAAAGTGGCTGTCCGTACTGCGATTGGGTTTGTAGTGATGGGATTCGTTGGCTTCTTTGTGAAGCTCATCTTTATTCCGATCAACAACATCATCGTCGGTGCTACTTAGGTAAATTCTTCGATTTTGTTTCACATGCGTTGTGTGTGAATGATGTTGATCATGATTTGTGCATTGATTATAATGGGTTAAGTTCCTTGGTATAGATGTCATAATGAAGTTGATTAGATCGTGGCATCAATTATTGTGTTTAATTTGTGTTAAAATGTGGAAGCTTTTTGTTATCCAGTTCAATGAGAAATGGGTAAATAGATGTTTGGTTAAAGACGTATATACGAGTCTAGAATTTGATTATGTAAGAGATTTGTGCTGAGCATTTGGCTTTCAAGGGAAGATGGTTGAATGCTTGAGGAAGATATTTGGTTACTTCTACTACATGATGTGAAAACTATTGTTTGCTTATACTTTGGGAACTACTCTTCTAAGCCTTTGTTGGTGTGTTTGCAGAAAACAAAGGACACAAGTCAGTTCTACGTTTTGAGGAAGGAAGATTAGAGGTTTTCTTGTTTCAAGAGAAGGCACATGTCAGTTCTGTGTTTTGTGTAATCGGATTCCATTTGTTTCAATGTTAATTTTTGTTCACAATTGAAAAAAATCAGACTTGTCTTGAATGTAGAGCAAACTAATTTAGAAAGATGTGGCTGAGGACCTCATAGTCCAGTCAGTGCCGGACCAATTAATTTGGATGCCCTACTCCAATTTTTAAAATATGCTCTTTCAAATATTTTTTTTTCAAAATCAATAATAATAAAATAATAAGAAAAATAAAATTAAAACTTCATAAAATAATCCAGCTCCATAAAAATTTATAAGAAAAGAAAAAAATTAATAAATTAATATTTTATTGCTGAAATATGGTCCTCACATTTTTTTCCGCAAAATCGTTCATTAAACTCTCGTAGTCGAGTTTTTCAACCATAGTCGTCTCAATTGATAACAAAGTTAACCCATTCAATCGCTTGACATAGAGAAATAGAATAATTCTTTATCGCCAACTTCAAAAATTTCTTTCAGAAAGAACCGATACTGAATTGCCAACAATATGCTTATGCGTGTTTTGATAACAATCCTCCATTTTTTTAAAAAAATCAAGCACTTCAATAGGCTTTTGAACTTCATTTGGTATTGATTCTCGGAGAATTTTCAATTTCATAAACAGATCATCAGCAACTATGTCTGAATGTATACCATTTTTTAAAGAAGCCTCCAAGTTCAGCATGATCTCCTCAAAGTATCGTCTGCCGATGTCAGTTTTTTAAATCAAACAAAACCCAAAAGTTTGTTCATACTTTTGAAATTGTTCAAACCTGGACTCGAGAGAAACTATAATGATCCATGAGTGTATTGTAATCAACTCTCCAGATAATAGCACATTTTCATTTGATATCTCTTTGTCTTCATCATAATGCTTCTTTCTTCTAATGATACGTTTTTTTCTAACAGGAAATTCAGCTTCAATCCCCATATCAGCTGCAATCTGCTTAGCCTTAGCCTTTGCTTCCTCAAAACCCGTCTCTCGATATTTTTGAAAATATGTCACAAGCCCTTTCAATTGGTGAATCGCAGCATCAATATCGATGTTTTCGGACTGCAGGCTCTTGCTTATTGTATTAACAACAAAAGGAAGGTCATACCAAATAACCATACCAAACAAGAACTCAAAACCTCCAATTCCATATGTTTCACTTAGAGCAAGGGATTCAGCTTCACTTCGTGATCCTGGGTCGTCAGTGCTTTCAGCCAAGTAAAGCAAAGCTTCTCTGATTTCTAAGGCTTGAAACCGTATCGCTTTGACACTTTCAACATGACTTTCCCAACGTGTCTGAGACAAAGATTTAACGGTCAAACCTTTAACCGTCTTCGTGAATATATCCCACCTATTTGTTGAAGAAGAAAATAAGTTGTATATTCGTTGAATAATACCAAAAAACGACACAGCTTTTGAGGAAGAAGATGTTATATCACATAGCACAAGATTCAGACTGTGACAACCACATGGTGTGAAGAATGCCCTTGGATTAATTTCTAGCAATCTCTTTTGAACTCCCTTATTTTTTCCTTTCATATTAGATCCATTATCATATCCTTGTCCCCTCACATCATCAATGTCCTCTGTGTGACTAATATCAGGAGTACAATCAAGAATTATGGAGAAATACTTCGAATCGTGAATCTTCTTTATGATCATAACTTTGATCTCCCTAGCAAGCATTTCAATCATTTCATTATGGATCTTGTGACTAAGATAATGCGCATAGATTTCCTTTTTCTCAATTCGTCTCACATGCTCTCTCATCACTGCATCAAACTCTGCAATCATCTCAATAAGACCCAAAAAATTACCATTATTCGACACACCAAACTTCTCATCATCTCCACGAAATGCCAAATTTCTTTGAGCTAATGTTTTCACAAATGCAAATATTCTCAATAATACTTCTCTCCAATGGCTTCTTTCTCTATTTAGTTCTTCTTGAGCATGCTTATCAATTGTTTGATTTTTTTGTAATCTCACCTCCAACTCTTTCCAACGTGTCATGCAAATAAGATGATCATGAGAAACTTCATGTTCTTTCAACCTTTTCGAAAAGTTTTTCCAATCACTAAATCCCGTGGTTGCTAAGCAACCAGCATTATTTTCCCGCTTAAACAACTTGCAGCAAAAACAAAAAGCTTTATCCAAAGCTTTTGAGTATATCAGCCATCGCCTATCTTTTTTTTCTCCGTTTACCATAACTCTTGTGTAGAATCCATGTGAGAAATGCCTACCAATACTATCCCTAGGAAACCGATAATCACTAGGTAACCTTATCATAGGACCATTTTCAACCAATAAATCTCTCAGTCTCATATCAACGTGTTCCCAATTTCCGGGATCAGCAATATCTTTCTTTTGTTGTTCACTTTCCTCTTCACCTTCATTTCCAGTCTCATCTTGAGGAGTTTCTTTACATCCATATGAATTCTCAATGTCGTTCTGACCAATATCATTGACATCTTCATCTACACCTACGTCTTCGTCGTCGTCTCTTTGAGTATCTGAATTATCAAGCTTGCTATTCTGACCAATTTTTACATACCTGAACATAGAACCTTCTAAAGACTTGACGAAAGCTTCTTTTTTCTTCTTCTTATCTCTGATTTTAGCTCCCGATGGTTGACTTTTTATTATTCCACATGGTTTACCCTTTTTTTACTCCCAATGGTGGCATCTCCCTATTGTTGCACTAGAAAGAAAAAAATGAAATAAATCAAATATAATAATTCAAAAACTCAAAGCGTAGAAAGACATTCCTCTGTAAAAAGCAATAGCATTAATACTAAGTATTTCTAATTACCATCACAATTCACAAGATGATTCATTGACTCTATAAAGTATTATATAAAATTAACCATCAATCGATCAATTTACAATTAGTTTATGTTGTTACTCCAAGTCATCAAGACAAGACCTGGTTGAGTATTAATGGAAGGTGAAGGTCTTTTTGAAAAAGCAGAATTAGTCAACGTTCTTATCGTCTTAACCTTCAAACATGACATTGTCTCAAACAAACTAGAAATGTAAAATTTGAAATTTCTTTTGTTAAAATGATTTGGAGATTTTAATAAAAACTCTCAACTAGCAACGGGTCAAATCTCCACAAACGTAGTTAAGCACATTATTAGAAAGAAATACAATAACACTTATATGTACCAGTTCCATAAAAGTAATAGCAAGTATTACTTTGATTAGACAATATAGTGTGGTTACCAAATAGCCATTTTTGATTGGGATGTTATGATTACAATTTTAAAAAACACACATCCATTGAGACCAAATCAGAGAATAGAAAATGCAAAACCCCACACGAAAGAGAAACTAGAAAATTGAGAAGTTTGGAACTTTTTAAGAATCAGAAAGAACCCCACTTTAATTTGAGAACAATTATACTTAGAAATTAATTACTTTTTAATTGATGTTTTACGTGGGGGTTTGAACATTTGAGAACAATTTGTTACCTTCTAATTAATTTAATGTGAGTCAGTCATGTGAGTCCTCTGCGAGAACAATCAAGTATAAATTGAAAAAACATCAAGAGAACAATTAATTAGAATGACTCACATGGCTACGACGAAGACGAAGAGAGAAGATGAATAGCAGATGATGGAGAGAGACAATTGAAGAAGAGCCAAAAGGTAACTCAAACGTCGCAGGTTAGGGTTTTTTCTCTTCTAAAACATTTTTTCCTTAATAAAACATTTAATTCTTTTAAAATATGCCCTTAAGGCCTCAACCAATATTTTTTAAGAAAGCCCCATAAACATAAAAAAAACCTACAAATATTATTATTTTATAAAAAAAAGCTTACAAATTTTGTTTAAGTACATGTACTCCTAATAAGAAAATTTTAACTAAAATATGCCCCCTTAAATTGGATGCCCTACTCCGTCGCCTACCTCGCTTGTGCTCTGGGCCGGGCCTGAGTCCAGTGGCTCTGCCACTCTTCTCTTTTACACCCAAAGCTCGACCTTAGTCTCCCCGAATTGGGTAAATTTTTTAAAAAAAAGATGTGATAATTAAATCGGGGATTTGGTTGTTTTGAAAGTCTATCTATGCACATGAACACAATGCAAAGCTACAAACGTTGGGATATAAATGTTGTCTGCCGATTTTAGAGCTTAAGAATAAGATCATTGCAGTTAATCAAATAAATTAGAAGATGAATCCTTTTAGAAACATTAGTTGTGTTATGCTTTTATTGTTTTTGAGAAACTTCCAGGATTCCCTCGGTTAGTCTATCTAGATCACGATAGAGGGCAACTAAGAATCTTAGATGTCTTAAGTTCCCCAAATGCTTTTAGATTCCATTTAGAGTGTAGTGTAATCCCTAAAATCCGGATTCATCTAGTCTTTCATTTCCTTACTATACTTAAGATCATGTCCGGTCCAAATGGATAGGGGAGAATGGCCCAAAGGCCAAAGGTGTCTACTGAAAAAATTTACATAAAAATAAGTCCGTTGACCAAAAAAATAAAAATAAATAATAAGTCTATTTTTAAAAATCAGAATTAGAAAAATCCTGAAAATTACTAATAAAAGGGTTCAAATTTATAATAAACAAATCTGAAAAAGGCCAGATTGTTTAATGATATTCTTTCATAAAAAAGGGTCCATATTTATATTAAAAAAAAATGAAATAGCTTGAAAATTACTAACTAAAACTTATTTTTCAAATCAGAAATGCCCCATTTTTTAAAATGTAATTAATTGATTTTTTTTCTTTTCCAAAAGATTTAATTTATGTTAGGTCAGGCTGTTTAAGATGTACCTTATTTCACTTATAGCTAAACTTAGAAGCCACCATGAATCATTTGGACTTTAGTTCATTGTAGACGTAGGGCTAGCTAGCTAGCTTGTGGAAATTATGCTATAGCGTATTATTTTCCAAACTTTTTTTCAATCTCTTACTTAAATTTTTCTGAAAATTTTCATTGTTATTTTGAAACATGCGGCTCAGATGAAAACAAAAAAAAAAACAAAAAAAAAAAAATTTAAGCTTGTGGAAATTATGCTATCGCTTAGAAAATTCTATTTTTGCCCCTAATTCTTTACAAAGAAGATTAAATCTTCTGAAAATTTTCATTGTTCTTATGAATATTGCGGCTCATATGAATATACTAAAGCATATAGGTTTTTTTGATAAAGAAGACAGACACATCATGTATCAAATGTTTGAAAAGTAAAAACCAAATTGGCTTCATGCCTCTTTGATTTTATTACAAGGCCCATGAGTATGTTTTACATGTTTTGTGTCGTTTTTCTTTTCAAACATTTATGCGAGTTCAAATTCGAATAGTAACACAACGAGTCGACGACAATAACATAAATAATTAGACTGTGTTATGGACTTATGGTTAATTTGTATTGTTTTCTTTGCAAATTTTTTAACTCATCGTGTTGTTTTTCTTCAAATATATTCTTCAAATATATATATATATATATACACTTCTTTATATTTAAGTTATGTTCGAATTATATTATAGTTGATCATATATCCGAAGTGTCAATCAATTATCCATTAAATCACGTTTAATAATGTATATCATCTCTAGAAAGACTGGGAATATTAGTGGTATATTAGTTTTAAATTGAGCTTTTGAATAGGATTTTGTCTTTCAAAAACTTCTATCTTTTTTTAGGAACACAAAAACTTCTATCTTACACATAAATTTCATTTAAAAATAATATTTAGATCATTGAAAAGGAGAGAAAAAAAATTATGCTGTGAGTCACGGACGTACCGAAACTGTGAGTCACGGACGTAGTGAGCTATTCACATAAGGTATGATCATATATATAGACTCTCAACATATACATTGCGTGTGTTTGGGAGCCCAAACTAACATATTTTGGGACAAAATAAAAAAAAACACAACGAAACACATGAACGGTTTGCCTAAAGGAGGCCAAGCATTTTCCCCTAACATGCTTCTTCTTTTTCTTTATTAATGTATTATTTTTCTCTTTAAAAAATTGTCTTTCTTGGTAAATCTTGAACATGCAGCAATTCTCCCTTCATTTAATTTTATTGACTCTTTTTGGTGAAACTCCCGAAATTCATGATGAAGCATGTGGCCACTTAACTTTGGAATCTCATCATGCCATCCTATAATTTCTCAATTGCTCCAATATCTTCTCTCTTTATTTTCTTTTGTTTGGAACATTTTGGTTTGGTTTTTGAGACTTTTTTAGCCGGTCCATGAAATTAATTCGACATAGAAGCCTCTACTTTAGCATCTCATAAAGTTAGATATATAAAATTCTAAGATCCAATATTTAATTGCTACAAGAAAACTGGTTAGCTTAGGATTAATGATATATTGGAAGTAGTCTTATATTTGTGCTAGATAATGACAGTTAAAAAAATATATATACCAAGAAATCATCTGCATATAATAAAATGTATTTAATTAAAAGATCATAGTCATTGTTATTTCGTGCGCTGTTGGACGACATTGCTCATATGTGACTCGTCTTGCATTTCTTTAGTTAGTTTTATTTTTGAGTTGAAAACTCAAAAAAATTAATCAAAATAATTTAGAATAGGTTTATTGAAACCATGAATATACGTTTACGTTTCTGTGGTATATTAAACATTAAAACAAAAAGAAACAAACACAATAATAATTAAATATTTGAGGCCAAAATAATAACTATGTCTCAGACTATTTCAAACATGTAAGATATTTTGAGGTACGGTTCTACTCTATTTTAATTACATTACTTTGAGTGCTGATCTACCAAACTCCTGAAAGATTTTTCACTATTAGAAAAAATACATGTGTGGTTTCAAAACTTAAGTTTGCTTGTGTACATGGCGATTGTCTCCAAATAGCGTCATGATTATAATAACAATATTTAATACCTAAAATCCCTATACTTTCAAAACTTGGGAGTTAAAATAACACATGTTGGTCTGTGACAGACGTACAAATACAAAGCATCGCCATGACATAATTGTTATGTTATGATCGTCACGTTTTGGTTGAACTGCGTTGCATTTTAAATTATTAAATTCCTTTCTACTTTAGTTATTAATATTAATATAAATAAAGTTAATTTGTAATGTTCGTGTATCTACGTAATGCTTAATCAGATATTTATATAGACAGATAGACACTCATGTTGACGCTTGGTGTTCACCCGGAGACAGGAGAAAACTGTGTGCGGAATCATGTATCCCTTAAGAGTGTACACATGAAATTATGCAAACGACAATCACAGATTATCGTAGTTAATTCAAGTTACGTATTGTTTCTAATCACAAAGTTTTGAATTTTTGTTCCATGCCACGAAATTTAGAAATGAACAATATTTTTTTAATATCAAAAAATTTATCGGGAATTTTAAGAGATTTACACTTATAAAGAGCTTTGCAAATTTTTTTAATTATAGTTTGTATCCTAGGAAAAAAATTGACTACTGTTAATGCAAAACATTATCAGCCATCGGATGTGATTAGGAATATTAGTATACATACAAATATTTCGAACCCTCTACGTATCTACAATATCATCACTGACAAGTTTTTTTTTTCCTTTGTTTAAAGAATCACGGATATATATATATCAATGGACATTCACTACAAGAAAATGGTTCATTTTCCGACCGTCGTATTGGTCGAAATCTGGTCGAAAATCATAATTTCCGACCAAATTCCGACCAATACGGGTTGGTCAGAAAATCCTGATCGAAAAAACTGTTTTGGTCGGAATTTTTCAGACGAAAACGGTAATCGAAAAAACAGTCGGGTTTGTTGGTCGAAAATATTAGTCAGAATTTTCTAGGAATTTTTCCGACTAAATTCCGACCACGGTGGTCAGAATTTGGTCGGAAAAAATTCCGGCAAAAACACGGTGAACCGGAAATTAGTCAGAAAAAGTCAGAATATTGTCAAAATATTCTGACTAATTTCCGACTAAGTTGATTGGTGCGGTCGGAAATTAGACAGAATTTTTCCGACTAATTTCCGACCACACCAACCAACGTGGTCGGAAATTAGTCGGAATATTTTGCTATTTAAAAAATATATATATTTACGAAAACTAATTTAAAAACTATATAAAACATATTTCAAAATTAAGATACATAAAACATAAATTTTATAAAAACTACAAATATAAAAGTTCATGATCGGCCCATGTATCCATTCAATGATGCATCCATAACCTGAAACAGTGAAAAATTTACGTTACGATTAACTATATTGATATAAGTAGAAATAAAATGTGAAATTAGATTAAAAAAAAAAAAATTTACCGCTCACTTTTTTTCGACGAAGAGGAAGTGTGTGTTTTTTTAAAACTCTTTTTGATTGTGAATTATGAAGATTAGAAGCTTGACATATATAATTAAAAATTTTCGAGTAATTTCCAACCATCATAGTCGGAAATTAGTCGGAATTGTTTTTACGTTTTCTGACTAATTTCCGACCATGACGGTCGGATTTTAGTCGGAAATTTAGTCACGTGTTAATTTCCGACTAAAATCCGACCATCGTGGTCAGAAATTAGTCGGAAATTTTTTTACGTTTTCCGACTGATTTCCAACCATGGCGGTTGGATTTTAGTCGGAAAACGTTTTTACTTTGCTTTCTCGGGATTTATATTTTGTTTTCTCAAGATTTATACTATGTTTTCTACATATTCTCGGAACAAATATTCTCAGAAATTATACTTTGTTTTCTACCGATTCAACTAATTAACTGAAACAGATCCAATTAAGCAACAAATACAAACGGATATTACCGACGAAATTCTGACCACGGCGGTCAGAATTTCATCGATAATATCCCTTTGCTTCTCGCCGATACAACTAATTAACCGAAACAGATCCGTTTCAGCAAAGGCCGATATTCGACGAAAAAAGATATTTCCGACGACATTCCGACAGCCATGGTCGGAATTTAATCAATGAACTTTAGATTTTCTACAAATTCAATATTGTAAGACGCAATGCATTCACAAAACTAATCATTTCTGGGTCTAATGGAATTCATATCGGAAAAAAAATGGAATATATATAGATGAGTAACTAGTTACCTTTTAGGAATTAACACAAATTTTCGGAGATTAATGAAATTTTAATATGAGATTGATGAAGAAATGGTGTTAAGAATGGAGGCGAGAAGAAGAGAAGAAGAAATGAAAAATAGGGAATGCTTTTAGGGTTTTAAAATATATATGTGTCACTTAACCAATTTAATTGAAACGAGGCGTTTTATGTTTCTTCTCTTCTTCACTCGAGTCGAGCGATTCTCGAAAAAGAATCCCTAAAATCCTCCCTGCTTCCTCTTAAACCTTGCAGGTTATTCTGGAGAATACTCATTAATTGTTCATTCTGTTCAAGTGAGATAACATAGCTAAGAAATGAACTTTAGTGCTTGTATGTTTGTTCTTAGCTTCTATGCTCTTTGCTTGTAAACAATATTACTCTCTTAATAATGTTTGCTTAGTGATGTTCGTATCTGGGTATGATCAAATTTGTAGGTTTTGTCTCTTATAATATCTATATTTGGGTAAACTATCAGATACTATATTGATGAATATATTTTCTATATTAACTATCAGATACTATATTAACTATCAGATACTATATCGATGAATATATTTTCTATATTAACTATCAGATACTATATTAATTATTGACGAAATTTCGACCATGATTCATTCCGACCAATTTTTGACCACCATGGTCGGATATTAGTCGGAATTAATCTGATTTCTGACTAATTTCCGACCACAGTGGTCGGAAATTGGTCGGAATGATTCAAAAAAAAATATTTTTTTATTAACTATCATATACTAAATTAATTATTGACGAAATTCCGACCATGATTCATTCCGACCAATTTCTGACCACCGTGGTCGGAAATTGGTCGGAACGATTCAAATTTTTTTTATCATATTAGTTTAATTTACAGTAGTTTAATTTTCAGTAGTTTAGTTTTCATTTCGAATTTAGTCCAAAATCGTGAACATTTGCCATTTTCAGATTTTTATCATATTATTCCGAGAAAATTCCGACAGATTTTTTCCGACAAATTTCCGACCACCTTGGTCGGAAATCCGTCTGAATTTTTATCAATTTTTGACAGAATTTTATCGGAAGACAGATTAATATTTTTTCGTCTAATTTCCGACCATTTATCCACGTTTTAAGTTGGTTGGACAATTTTTCGTATTTCCGACGGAATTTCCCGACAAAATTCCAACGACATAAAGTTGGTCAGAAAAATTCAAAAAAATTCCGACTAATTTCCGACCACAAAATTGGTAGGAATTGACCCTTATTTCTTGTAATTATTTAACTTCCATCACTTGTGGACATTGTTATTTCACTTGCTTTATATAATGTCTACATATCTATATTCCTATAAACTGATGATATGTACAAACGTGATTTTCACTTAAATTATAATGTTATATACCGTGCAAAATTGATGGATGTAAATCAATTTCAATTTTTTTTTTCTTTCTATCTCGTCTATGTCTATAAAAACGTAGGTCCAGTTCGGTTTTTGATCTCGCTGTTGTTTGTTTTTAAACCAGTTTTTGTATTGATAGTTACATCTTAATGCAAAATTGTTCGTTTATAAGAAAATTTATATGCAAATTTGTATTACAATGAGTAAAATGGGCATGTATACATTAAGCTAATGATATTTTCTTGTTCAAATTATTTTAATTATGCAATGCATAATAAATAATTTTATGATGAAATATTAATCAAACATAGTTTTACAATGAAATAATCACTAAATAATTTTTTATAAAAATTATATTTTATCTTATTGAGAAAATTATCTAGTTCAAAAATAAGATTTTGCAATTTTGACGATCAAATATAGTTTTAAAATGAAATAATCATCAAATACTTCCTAATAAAAATAATAATTTAAATTTTTGAAAAGATTATCAAGTCAAAATTAACATTCTGCTATTTTTTGTTAGAACAAAATTTCGTAAATTCGACCCCTAAGCACGATTACGTAGTTTTAGCGCCAAAATTTGATTTTGTGGTTTTGGAGCAAATACGTGATTTTACAATTTAACAGCTACAACATAATTATTCACATTTTTTTTAGTTTGGTTTTCTTCAAAAAATTTCTCCTACAACAGTGGCGACTCAGTACTATATGTCTTCATTTACGTCGATGATTTGGTAGCCAGACGCAATCATCCACCATTGATATTAAAATTTAAAGCTTATCTCCACAAATGTTTTCATATGAAAGACTTGGGTACTTTAAAGTATATTCTAGGCTTGGAATTATTTAGAAGCATGACTAGTATTCTATGTGTCAACGTATATACGCGCTAGACATCATCTCCGAATGTTGTTTGTTTGGAGCAGCTGATTTTCCTACTAAACAAAACTAAATGGTTTAACACAAGAGACAAGTGATAATTTTTACTAAGAGCACGTTGACGTCATTGGTAGGCTATTCGCTATCTCAAAGGATCAGGGAAAGGACTCTTGCTAATTTCGACTTCCGATCTTTTTTGGTCCGGTAGCTTTATGTGATTTGGACTAGGCCGCTTGTCTTTTAACACGTCGGTTTTGTCTAGCTACATTATCATCCTTAGTGACTATCTTATGTCATGATAAACAAAGAAGCAAAAACAGTATATCTCATTCTTATACTGAACTTCAATACATAGCCATGGCTGCTACATACAGTGAACTCAAGTTGGATAAAGGCATAGCTAGAAAAAATGTTTGGCTTGGGTGTGAGACAAAAAAAAAAATTCTTCTTTATTGTGACAATACGCCGGCAATTCAAACCGATTTTCTATAATTTGGCATTTGTATTCCACGTAATTATGAGATAAAGCCACATCTAAGATGTGTAACTATCTAATATTAATATAGGATAACATCAAAAATATATATACATATATATATATAGAGAGAGAGAGAGAGATGTGGCTTTATCTCATAATTTACAAAATTTTAATGTATTCCATTCACTTTCTCCATATTTTGGCATTTACATTCCACTATTTTAAATGGTAGATTAGATTGTTTGCTTCGTAATGTTAGGACCAAAAATGCTAATTCCTTTTCATAGGTTCTCACTTCTCACCATCTTTCCTCCTCCGAATTGATTTTGAGGTTTAATATAATTTTCAAGTTTGATATTAATTAACTCAGTAAAACAGAAATAAGTCTTTATTTCCACCGCGAGGACGTCAAGAAAAATATGTTGACTAGGCAAAATGAGAAGTAAATACAAGGATACGCATTACCAATATAAATAAGCGTTTAGCCATTAATAAAAACATTAATGCGTATCGTTGATACTGAGCGAACTAAACCGAAGTAGATCCCACATTAAATTAATTATGTTCATTGCAATTCTTGCAAGCAAACCTTTTGATGTATAATTAATTGATTCTGCTAAAAATAAATAAAGAGTTTGAACAAAAAGATGATGATGGCATGCAAATGGTACAGTTGTGGGAACTAAATGCGACACTCATTATCAACCAAACTCGTCGACCCCTCAAAGAATTAAAGAGGAGTAATATTCATCTTTATTTATTTTTCAAAAATAAATCATTTTATTTATTTATTTTGTTTGTTTTGGTTCTTTTATTTAATTTTAGATTTGGGTTTGTCTGGTTTCTGGTGGTGGTGAAAAGGATGAGTGTTCCACCAACTCCAATCTTCAATCTTCATCCTTCAAAATCTTATCCACATGCAATCCATAAACCTGCTCATTCCTTCTATTTTCATATCAATTAATTTAATAAATATCTTCTTTTTTTGCTTTGTCAAATAATATATTTTTTATGATTCTTATTATGGTTATTATTACTATTATTGATGCTCGAACACGAATATATTGTAATAGTTTGTTGTTTATCAATGGCCCTACAAAAATATAAAGTATCTTACTTAGCTGATTGGTAACTTGTATTGCAAAACTCTTTTTCCCCTTATTGTCTCTCAACTTGGACTAAGCGTGTCCTTATTGGGGATGCATATATGCTTGGTGCATCTAGATAAGGATGATGTTTCATTCAATACACACCAAACAAAATATATCAAAATTGTGTCATTTATCGATATTAGTAAATGTTGGTTCCGGACTTAGAAATACTAACATAACCAACAAGTGTAATGAAAATCGTGGTATTCCTCTTATTTGAGAGTCAAAATCAAGTTATAATTAAGGTTTAGCTAATATGCTATATTTAGCTTTCTAAATTTGATGTTCTAATCCTTAACCCTGACTATTTGGACCCTTAACTCTGACTAATATATGTAGATGACAGTAGATCCAACAAAAAACTTTGACTAATCTATTCACAGTTTATAAGAAATATATATATTATATTCCATATTCTTATCTGATTATAAGTGAAAGGTTTATATTGTTTTCTTAGTCTACACCCATATGTAATGATTAGGGTGCCCTTTTCTACAAGTTCACTCCAAAAAATAGACAAAGATCAAATGAAAACGTGTTTAGTAACTTTGCTTACAATTAAACGATGGCCAACCATATGTGTTCATATGTGACGGCCACATGATTTTTGTGTCTTCCGTACTAATGTGTCCCTCTTCCTTCACCTTTTGCTTATTGATATTTCTTTCCAAAGCCATGTCGGGATGTAAAACTTTGACCACAAAGTCAATCACATATAACACTCTTACCTTTATTAATAAACCGTTATTAGGGAAAATGGTCGCATCCACACTGATCATCGTTTAGGTTCTTAATGGATTTGCGGTTTGATAGTGATAAATGAACTTAATCGTGGTTGCACAACAGGATGATAAACATGATTACGAAACGATACTGTTTATTAATTGTTAGCATGTGATTAATTCTATTTTTTTTTTTGTATATTCTTCAAAATGCATCTAGGAACTAACGAGCATGTGGTCTTTAATTTTTTTTATTGTAATTTTCTTCTCTTTTTTTGTCTACTATACTTACTTAACAAAATACAAAAATTATTTTGCATCTTGTTCATTTTTGTAATTACTTTTTTAACAATAAGTTTAAACGATTATCGTCTGAAAATTTTAAATGCGAAGATTATATCGTTTTAAATTATTAACTAGCGATCTTTCGCTAGACTTATAGCGACAACACATAACTATGAAACAAACAAAATTGATTGCTGAAACCTATTATTATCAATAAAACATTTCAATGAACTAATTTTACAAAGTAAATAAGATCTAGTCAGTGGTCGCTACCAGAACTACGAAACAAACATGACTTACATCTCATTTTTTTTGTCGACACATCTCATTTTAGAAGATGTCTACAAATAATATATTATTTATCGATAGAATACTATTTATAAGATATTTGATGTCTATCAATAAATATCCAAATGAAAAAAGTTAAGACAAATATATATTAAAAATAAATATCCAAAAATAGAATATTGTTTTTACATGAAAAATAAGTTGACTTCCAAAAACATTTAAACAAAGGCTATATAAAAAAGGTTAAAAAACATAGGTTATTTTTAGAAAAAAAATCCTATCAAAATTCATTATCTATTTATCATCATATATATTTTAATCTGTTTCTTAAAATATTTTAATAGTTAATATCTAAAACTTATAGTAAATTTATCTTTAAAATTAAAAACAAGTTATGTTTTCTGCAAACATCTTGTAGGATAATGTAATATTTAACGAATTTTAATATTCAATAAAATTTGACTATTTACCCTTTTTATGAATAAAATTTCAAACTATTTTTTAACATTTTCCATCTTAAGCTTTAGTTGTTTATTTTACTATGTTATTGTTATTCTATTATCTTTTAGTCAATGTATTACAATTGATCTTAGTCACCATGATAAATTACTATAGAATGATTATTTGCTATAGAGTACGGTAAAAAAAATTTAACGAGTAAAAGTAGTAAATAGTACATAAATAATTAATAGCGGTAGAAAATAGCGGATAAAGATAACAATATCATTTTTGGTCTTTTTGATTAACAATTTTTGATATCGTTCGATCTCTAATATGCTACATATAAAAAACTGTATATGACGGTCTGAGTGATGCGAGTTAGATTATCAATTTGAGTTTAATCATATCTCATGGTGGTTAAAATAAATAATATACGCAAAGGTTAAAAAAAAAAGGGATAATTAAATTATGTTTTTGCCGTGTAAGGCCTTTGACCCTAATTTTTTCCGATATGAGTTAAAAAGGAAAAAAAAAAAAAAAAAGGGAAAGAGAAAGAAAGAGCCACGAGGCCTTTTTGAAAGCCAAAACAGTTTCTTATAAACAAACCTGTGTGCCTATAAATGTACACACCATCTTCTTTCTTCAGATTCCTCTGCCACTTTTCTCTCCACTCACATCTCAATCTCAACACAAGCCAACGAAACTCTCAATCTTCTTCTTCCTCCTGCGATGAAGACGACGCATCTCAACAAGAAACAGAGGTTAGAGAAGCACCAGAACTACACAGTCAACAACAACCATTTCGACGACTTACCTGACGATCTCATCATCTCTATCCTCCGTAAACTCTCTTCTTCCGCTTCTTCTCCTTCCGATTTCCTCACCGTTCTCTCCACGTAAGTCTCCGGCGAATCCATATCCTCCTCGATTTCCGCAACTAATTTTGACACAGCCTCTTTTGTCGTTATAGATGCAAGAGACTGAATCGTTTAGGGCTACATCCTCTGGTTTTAGCTAAAGCCGGAACTCAAACCCTAGCCGTTACGGCGGATAAATGGTCAGATTCTGCTCACAGATTCCTCAGACTCTGTGTTAATGCCGGAAACATCGACGCTTGCTACGCTCTCGGAATGGTTCGTATCGTAACCTTCAAAATCTCCGTTTTCGATTTTTGTGATTCTTCTGAAATCTAATTTCTGATTTCTTTTTTTGTTTTCTCTTCAGATCCGATTTTACTGTCTTCAAAATCATGTGAGCGGCGCGTCGTTAATGGCTAGAGCAGCGATTAAATCTCACGCGCCGGCGCTTTATTCGTTATCGGTGATTCAGTTTAACGGAAGCTGCGGTTCAAAATCCGATAAGAATCTACGCGCCGGCGTTGCTCTTTGTGCTCGTTCGGCTTATTTAGGCCACGTCGATGCGCTTCGTGAGCTTGGTCACTCTCTTCAAGACGGTTATGGTGTTCCTCGTGACGTCTCTGAAGGTCGTCGGCTTTTGATTCAAGCTAACGCGCGTGAGCTCGCGTGTTCTTTACGCTCTTACCTCTCTCTTAAAGCTGGGGACGAGATGTTGACCGATTTAAGCGTAGTTCCGGTTCAAGAGATTCATCCGGTTAACCGGTTTTTGAAAGAGTGGTTTGGTTCGGGTCGGGTTGATTTGGCGGAGGGGTTAAGGATGTGTTCTCATGATGGTTGTGGGAGGCCGGAGACTCGGCCTCATGAGTTTAGGAGATGTTCTGTTTGTGGGAAAGTTAATTATTGTTCACGTGGATGTCAAGCGTTGGATTGGAGAGCCAAGCATAAGATGGAATGTATGCCGTTGGATCTTTGGCTTGCGGCGGCTGTGGCGGACATTGGTGACGGAGAAGCGGTGGAGATTGTTGATAATAATCATGCGGAGCGGTAACGGTTCTAACGCTAAAGTGCCAACAGTCTCTTTGACCGTTGCGTTTTTTTTTTTTGTTGGGATTATTAATTATCCTTTAAGCTTTTTCTATGTTTTTTTTTCTTAATTAATTAGTTTGGGCAAATGGTGTTTTTGAATTCTAATACTGACTGACATGTTACTTTAAACAATATGGTATATTTTTATTTGCATATTCGGTATTTGTACGAGTGAATTATCTTGTGCGAAAATATGGATAAACATTTGTAGAAACTAGAAAGGCATAAAGCTGAACATAGAAAAAAATCTTAAAAGGCTTAAGTTAACTCATTCATACACAAATACAAATAAAACACAAACTTATTTTACAATCTATTTCCGAAAAAAAAACAAAAATAAAATTATTTCATGATGTTTTTGATGTAAGTATTGACAAAAAGCGTAATAAAACATGTATTCCACCATCAATTTCATAATTCGAACACAAGAAGCATAATAAGCATATAGACGTAAACAATTAACTAAAATGTTCAAATTCCACATTGAAACCCAACTCCAAAGGAATGCTAAAAATTTGATATTTTCATTCACCCAAAAAGTAACAATAAGACAAGAGGCTCAAGGCTTTTAAAATACGGAATCTTATTAAAGAATGGCACGAGAAAGCAGTGAAAGCAAAACTAGGCATCTGCATTTGGACCAAACCGAATTGGCCGAGTCGAAAACCGAACCAAAATTTGGCCAATTCGGTTTGGTTGTGGTTTTGAGCTAAAACTCAATCGGTAAGAGGAAGCACAGAAATTTGGTAACCGGTTTGGTTCGGAACCACCAAACCGTACTTACTAATATGGTGAAAACATCAAAAGAACCAACTTTCAGATGGCTACACGAGTTATCGTTACGTTGCGGTTGAGAACTACAAGACATCATTGCCTAATTGATGTGATCATGGAAAACATGACTTACAAATTTTGAAGAAGAGGATTAAAATTTCATGGGCTCGATTTAATATTTTCATTGGAATATTTTGAAGCCCAAAAATCATCAAAGAACAAGTCATTGAAGCCCATAAATATAAAGAAAATAGCTGATTTTCGTCCAAAATTAAACAGCATTTATTTAAGCTCATTTATCTCTCTTATATGCAAGCTTTTTGTTTAATTTTCATTTCCCAAGTTGTTTTATATTTTAATTAATATTTCCCATGTAATTTCTCTATATAATGAGGCTCAAATCAATCAAATAAAATAAGATCTCTTTTTATTATTTTTGGAAACTTTTGAGAGTGAGTTTTATTTTTTCGTCAATGGTGTGTAATATCCATTGATTTGGTTAATGGTGTGTAATATACATTGATCAATACATGATTCGTCTTGGGTGCGTCATATCCAAGGGGTCTTGTCGGAGAGTGATTCTCGTTTTCAGCCTTGAATTCGTCTTAGTGTGTCATATCTAAGGGATTCAAGTTGGCTTATCATGAGGTATTCCGCAACTTTGTGTGGCGCCATTCGTTCCACCACCTTGTTCATCGCAAGGTTTATCTTTCTACCAACTCTAGAGTGACGATTTCCTTGGGAGGATCGCATCACCAATGAGCTAGGCCTACGGACATCATTTCCTCAAGTTCGCATGGTCCTTCACATGCGTGGAACCATTCGTCCTGCTCACAGATGGATGTCATAGTAAGAGGAATATTTCACAAGCTCTAATATTGAAGAGTTTGATTATATGGTTACATGAATTCGTATTGATCATATGGTTGTTGCTGTATAGGACGACCTCTTCTTTTACAAGGAGCCTGAAGAGACAAAGTACGAGGATGATGAAGCTGCTTCACAACCTGATTTTGGATTGCCTGCTCCTGAATATGAAGGAGACCAATGGATCACTACTCAAATCCTTAATGTTGTTTGGGCCGTTTGGCCATGTGAAGCCCATCACCTAATTGCACCTACTCTGCAAGTGGTAAGTTTGGGCAAATTTCCTTAAACCCTACTACTTTGTTTCTGATCTCGATGGTTAATGTTTTGGTAATTCATTTGTTGTGGGTCTGTTTTGTAGTTCTTGTGGCTCCCTCAGCAGATGGATGGGACACAGCCGTGCCACCCCAAGCTGCTGCTCCAGCTTTTTTTCTGGTTGTGACTAAAATTATAAGCCATAGTCCATAACTCCCCTCGTAGACATGTTCTTGTTTCTATTGAGACCCTAGCTATCTCTTCTCTTGCGCCATTTTGTGAAATTTCTACTAAATTTATAGAATCCAACATAATTACTCATTTTCTACTAGATGTTACACACACATTCCTTGTTGTAGAAGATACCTCATGGTTGGTATGACAAACAAACTCTGCTTCCACTATTGAAATGCTTTCTCTGCCAAGATTGTAAGTTTGTTTAATTTTTCAACTATCCACGCTATGAAGTTCTTAAAGATTGTATCATCCTCAGAAGCAACACAAAGCATCCTTCTTTGACTTCAATTCTTCTTGCAGCTTCTGTAAGATTGGAACATAAGGCAAAACCAAAGTGAGAAATTAAATTACCAGTTTACAAACCCGCAAACAAATTTAGATACTTAAATGTATAAGGGAGACATCAAGTATCTTCGAGCCAATGATCGGTATCTGTCTAAACTGCACGTTTGTTCTCAACCAATTCTGCAAATGAAAAGAGCTACATATTCGTTTCCATTCTGTAGTCTATAGTTTTCTGAAAGTTTGTATACAAAAATATTCATCAAAGTTTTCTAAAATTCTTTGTTTGATCAGTATGCAAATTTGTTATTCTAGCATTAATAAGCTCGTAAACTTGTTCCAGGATTTTCTCCAAGATCCAGTTATCTTCTCCAAGATCAAGGGAAGTCAGGATACCATATTGTTCCACGAAAGTTATTTGTTCGATAACTACTTTTGTTTGATCCTTCAATAGATTTTTCATGTTTCCTTTTTAGTCAAGGGCATATAGGGAGAGGTGAAATATCTGTTATAACTTCATTTATTTGGAATCCTACGATATCATTACTTTGTTGCAATTATGTCAACAGGACTTATCAAAAGAATGAAAATGGGACAAAGCAAGAACAAAACCCTTGCATATAGTTGAAGCCCTTCCGGACTAGATCTATTCTTACAAGCAGGCTTATAAAATTTTACATTCCCAACTAGTTCTGGAAGATTTCTCAGTAAAGAAAAGATAAAAGAGATACATCAAAGGTATATAGTGGATATTTGAAATCCATATTTGAACTTGAAGATGTTTTACAAATCTACAAAATCCAATAAACACTCCTTAGAGGTCTAAAAATTGAGCCTGGACTCAATAGAACACTGTCAAAGTAAGACATTCTTAGAACAGTAACAGTATAAAACTCTACATTGCAGCATTCACAAACAAGTGTAGGCAATAGTATTCTACAACCAAAAATAAAATAAAAAATAAAAAACCAGAAGATCTAAGTAAAAAAAATTAGTGAAGAATCTATGGTTCTCTTGAAGTGATCTGATGTTCTTTCCTACTTGGACCTCTCCTGGTACAAAAATACACAATCTTGATGTCAAATTACCTCTAAAACAATTTAGAGTTTTTGTTTTTTTTTTGTGTAAAGATTGAAAATTTTGATTGCGTAGTGTTTCACTTACTTGTTCTGTATTGGGCTGTATCGACTACTTGGGATTTTTCGTAAGCTACCTCCAAGAGACTTCTCCTTCATCTCCTTGCTTATCTGCAAATCTCTGAGTCCCTCTGTGTGAAACTTGCTGCTAAAGAAAGCTAGCAAAACCAGAAACAGAGCTACTGAGATCGATCTTGATGGAAGGGATCTCTTCATTTGTGAATTATTTTTTAGGTTTAGTCTTTGTTTCTTGAGAATTTTTTTGGGTAGAGATGTGATGAAAGAGAAGGAGATAGAGAAAGACAAGTTGTAAAGCTTGTTTGCTTTGTAGGATATGTATTGTTCCGGTGACTTTTTGAGATCTGATCACGTGAACTTAGTTTTTCCTTTTTTTCTCCGAATCATTAATTCAGATGCTGAGATATTTTATCTTAATCAACTAATTTATGGAACATTCACTGATGTTGAGTGTAGTGTCCTCACTTTCACACAAGCACATGTATACACGTTTATTTATGTGTTTACCAATAAGTATTAATTAGTAAGTCCAACTTCATGAGATCGCAAAAGTTGCAGGTAAACATTAACAGCTGGGTTTTGTCTCTATGCTAATTGCTAAGGCATCAACATTACTTTGTTTCATTTTTGGTTCTATTACCAAAGCTTTGTGGAGAGCAAAAGAAAGTCAAATATATTTGAAACTTTAGTCATTTGCATGGGAAAATTGCAAAACAAAATATCATTCATATATAAGAGTTTGAGTTTCACTAAAGAAAAATTGATCAAATGTAAGATCTAATTCTTGATCTAACATTTTAACGATATAATTTTTCAAGCATTATTGGTATTATATCAAAAATTGATAAAAAGAAAAAATTATATATTTTTTAGAATACTAAGTTAAACTATTATATTTTTCAATTTTAACTATTTATAACAAAATCCCAAAAAACTACAATTCTACAAAAGAGAAAGAAGAAAAGAGTGTATTTGGAAGCACTTTTGATGTTGATTTATAAACCCTAGACATGGAAACAAAAACTCTGATCAACCTCATCACCAGACCATACTGCCAATTGCTATAAATATTTGAAATTTTCGATCTAAACAACGGAAAGGCGATGTTTCTGTCTTTGAACCATAATTATATAAACGTTTTGGGGCTGCTTATTTATCTCAAAAAATCGAAAACGCGATATACAAATATAAAGTTTGAAGGCAATGCCATATATAAATAATGCTTTATCAAAAAAGAAAATGTCATATATAATGGATAAATTTTCTTTTTACATTTTTTCTTTTGGATTTTTTTTTATCAAAAATTGTGAAACGTAATTAACTACAACTATGTTTTGTTTTTATTTTGTGATTTAACGCCTTTAACTTCTGAAGAATTATATTTTTTGTGGTGTTTCAAGATATTCCTATACAATATAATGAATCTTAAATTACATCTTTAAAATTTTTCAAAAAAGAAGAAGGTAAAACTACTCTAGCTTGGATTTTTTTTCCTTGCAATATTCTCCATTGGCATATCATATTTTTTTACAACTGGCACAATTTTTTGATAAACTGAAAACTATATAGATTTTCTCATATCACTTTATGAGAACGTTATGATGTCAACAAAAGAACTAAAATATATACACACTTTAAAAAATCGTATTTAAGCTAAATCTTGGTGGAGTGATTAATTATTCAAAAAGAGTAAATCTGTATAACCTGGCAATGCATATATCTTAATTAAACCCACTTTATTATATGGACAATTTGTCTAGTCATTCTTTGACCATGATGGCCAAATCCCAAAGGGTCCAAATCCAACAAACTTAAAAAAGAAAGCTATTGTTCGCCTTTTTCATACTCACACAATTGAACTATGTCTAATTTATATTTACATTATATGTATAGAACATAACTTAATTAATAGATTATTTGAATATCACACACGAACCGAAAACTCAAACTTGAAATTATAGAGAGACACAGACTCATATCATCCACGCTATACAAATACGCACAATATTTATCAATAACTACTTACAAACTCAAAAACAAGAGAATGAAAAAAACCCTTAAACTTGATAAAAATTACCTCGTTTTCCAACACGGACCTCTATTTTCGACTTCCAAATCCTCTTCAACACTGGAAATCATTGCTAATTACTGGATCCCACGCAAATCAAAAACCCCCAAATCTTAGATTTAAGTGTCGAGCGAATCAGAAGAAGGAAAAAGAAGTGAAAACACAAAAGCCGTTTTCGTTTTGGTTCAATATAAAATTCTCAGTTCAATCTAAAACAGACGTCGTTTTGGCTCTGTTTGCATACGTGGAATCTAACCTTAGCATGACTTCACGGTTGTTTAATGGTGTTAATCATTTTATATGGTTTCGCACAAAATGTTATCTTCGTATGTGATATTCAAATTATTTACTAGTTGAGGTATGATCTTAGCACATACATATAATACAATAATACATGTATAAATTCAAGTGGAGGTACGAAAAAGGCGACTTTCCGTGAACCGGGATCGAATAATTTTATAATTATACAGAACCGACCCAAGCCCGTGCTCCCAATTGGTTCGGTTTATGTAAACCAGTCCCTTGCTGTTTCGTCTCCTTTTCTGCTTTTCAGCTTTTGTTCTCTATGTTCTGCGCGTCGAAACCACAGAGATAAATCTACAGCTGCTGATCGATTCCGATTTCCAAAAATTCTTCCTTGGATCTGGTCTTACCTAGTCACGAATCACTCTGCTTTGATTTACTTCGTCATTTAAAGCGAAGCTTTAATCGCAATTCTCGCCTCCATCGAACTGGTACGCGGATGAGTTTTATTCAGGTTTCCTAAGATTTCTCTCAATGAGATCCTCTTGAATTTTTTGGTTTCGTCATTCATTTCAGTCGATTCTATCAAATGAATCTCCGAGTGGAGGTTAATTCTTAGGAGAATTTCTAGTATTTTGATCGAATTGCTGGTTCGGTGTCGAGTGATTTGTCTGGATTTGTAATTTTGATTGGATTTTAAGATTTTTTTTTTTTACAATCTCGTGGGTTTAGGCAAATCTTGTTGAAAGGTGCTTCTGATTCAAGTTTTACTTGATCTTTAAGTAGTTGCATTACTTGATTTTACAATCAAATTCTTGAAAAACTGGTCTAAATTTGCAGAAAATCACCTATTGTTTTTGTATTGTTCCAGCGTAGAAGTTGACATATATATATAATTCAGCGAGCAGAAGATCTACGGTTTCTTGGTGTCCTTGTGGTGGTTGTATAATGGCGTCTGGGACTGTGGGAGGATTGTCTGAGGTATATAGTAGTGCGAAAAGGATTTTACTGAGGGCTCGGGACGGAATCGAGAGGTTGGAGAGGTTCGAGTCTGATCCTACCGATCTCGCCTCCTCAGTGAAACGAGATATTACTGAGGTTCAATCTCTCTGCTCCAATATGGATGGTCTATGGCGCTCAATCCCTGTTAAATCCCAGCGTGATCTTTGGAGAAGGTGAGGAATCCATTCTTCATTCCAAGTTTGCAGACATTATCATAGATCAACATAATGGATTAAGTAGTGCTTAAACTTTAGAGTAGTTTCTTCCAATACTTCTACACGCTTGAGCATTTGGGCTTTTTTTTTGCAGAAAGAGTGAACAAGTTGGAGAAGAGGCTGAGTATTTGAACCAAAGTCTGGAAAAATATATGTGGAGGAATCAGAGGAAGATGTTGGAAGCTAAAGAGAGAGCGGATTTGTTAGGCAGAGGGAGCGGGGAAGGAGCCCATATTTTGCAAATATTTGATGAGGAGGCTCAAGCAATGAACTCTGTTAAGAATTCAAAGAGAATGCTCGAAGACTCGTATTCAAGTGGAGTTGCTATCCTCTCTAAATATGCTGAACAAAGGGATCGTTTGAAGGTAGGAACCCTAAACCGAAGCTTAATAATCTGCATTATATTGGCACAAGTCAATGGGAAAACATTTTTTCTAACATTGGCTTTTCGAATTCTCAGAGTGCACAACGTAAGGCTTTGGATGTTCTGAACACAGTAGGGCTCTCCAATTCTGTATTGAGGCTTATCGAGAGGCGCAATCGTGTTGACACCTGGATCAAATACGCCGGTATGATCGCAACGGTTGTCATATTATATCTCTTCATAAGATGGACGCGTTAAACCTTACAAAATCGAATACGCATATTGTAGCATGTAGAGAGTTATGGGACTTGATCTTAGGACCATTTACTTTGCCTTTTTCTTTTTGTTTATGCCTCTTACAACACATTTCTGGCAAGTCGCCATGGTTTCTTTTCTTTTCTTTTTCTAGAAAAATATGTAAAATATTTGGGAGTTTTTGTCATTTGCATTGCAATTTTTTTCTCAATAACTGGAACAGATCTTGATCATTGGAATTGTGTGTACTGTACTGTTGTATTGGATAAACATTTTCCTTTTTTTTTTTTTGAGTCTAACATCTTTTCATTTATCCAAAAAGCGTTTACATCATCGGTCAGCCTCTATAAAAGGATCTAGCCAGATTGCAATAGAAGAACTAAACCATGAATACCTTGGAAACTAATAAATAACTCGTGAGCAACTTTATCAGCAGTTTGATTACATTATCTTGGCTTGAGTTGCACCATAAAGCTTGTAAAATACATAGCCAAGGAGAAAGGGCTTTGAGTTGTGATAAAGAACTTGAAAACATAGACCACAAAAAACTTGTGTCATGCTAAATATTAGTGAAGTGTTCTCCTATGTATTAAAAGAGAAGTAATGAGAGAGATCAAGTGTTTTTTACGTGTCATATTCAGAATGTATTAAAAAAAATGTAAATCTGACTATCTTTGACAACGCATTTTGCCATTTTCTTTAGGAATTGAATATATTAATGAAATCAAAATTATATAATATGGACCAACTTGTTTGCTTGGTCAAATCCATCCAATTAGCAAATACCGAACCGGGATAGAATAATCATATACAGAACCGACTCAATTGGGTTTTTGATGCTTCGGTTAAAGTAAAACAAATATCCTTTGCTAATTGCTATTTCGACTCTCTTTCCTCTCTCCTTCTCTCTGTGCCGCGTGAAAATGAGAAACGAATGATTATTAACGAGAAACCCCACGGAGAGAGAATCTACAATTCGCTGATCGATTTCGACAAATTCACCTTGGATCTGGTCTTACCTAGTCACGAATCACTTCGCAGTTCTTCATCCTAAGCCAAGCTTCGATCACAATTTACGCCTCCATCGAATTGGTACGCGCGGATGAGTTAATTTCTTTTTGCTTTTCTTAGATTTCGCGATTGCTATTGATTTTGATGGTTTCTTCATTCATCTACTCGATTGAATCAAATGAATGGCGGAGTTGAGGTATTTCTTAGGAATCTTTAGGGAATATCCTTTGTTTATTTTTGGAATTTGATCGATCTTTTTTTTTGTTCGGTTTCGAGTCATTTGTGTGTATGTGTGTTTCTGTGAAGTTTATTTTCACAATTTCATGGTTTTAGGATTTTTTTTTTGTTGAAAGATGCTTGTGATTCAAGTTTTACTTGATCTTTTGTGCATCAATTGGTCAAGTTGTATCTTGAAACAGATCATTAAGTAGTGTTGCTTCTCTGTATGTGTGTCGAGATTGTAGTAATAGGTAAATGATACGTCAATGTCATGTAGATTACAGTTTAGACTTGTTATTTCGTATGGCGGACTTAAATCGTTGGACTTGACGGGAAAATCAAGTAATCATATGGTTCCGATTAAAGAAAATCTACTGTTTGGTTTTCGTGTAATTCCGCCACCTGGATATGAATACATATTGACATATATAATCAGCCAAAAAGGAGATATTTTCCTCATGTGATATTTTCTTGTCCTTGCTTGTTCATGTCATTTTGCCAAATGGATGACTTTCGCAGGATGGTTTCCCTGATATGCGTTTATGTTACTGTTATGCAGTTTACAACTTCTTGTTTTGATTAACAGGAACTACACTAAATCGGAACTCCCTGAAGTATTTAGATGGCAGAAAAAGCTTGTATAAAGCGACTTCAAAAGGAATACAGAGCACTTTGCAAGGTATCATTTTTTTAATAAATCTTATCAAATGTGGTTTCTTTGCTTGTGCAACTTGTCATTGTTTTTGGTCTAGGATAAGTTTTATCTTATGTATGTTACTCTGTGAGTAATATTGACTTGTTATGTTCTGGATTGCTAGGAACCAGTCTCGCATGTTGTAGCTCGTCCTTCCCCAAATGACATTCTCGAGTGGCGTAAGTCAAATCTAGCTTTTAAATTTTATTTTTTCTTGTGATTATTCTGCTTCTATTTATTCTATTGACGGTTTGGCAATAGGGATGCTTACATTAGGTAGATATATATGCTGGATATATGTTTCTTCCGTTGGGCATATAGAAAAAATTACGAAATAGGGCGTTGCTATGGTGGCGGAGATAGTACTGATATCATATTTTCATGATTACTAGTAATATGTAATGGTGAAGAAGACTTGTTTTCTTTATGCTATTCGTTTAGCATTTAGGGTATTTCAATCCTCCCACTAGTACTACTGGACTATTTATTTAAATGTTAATTGAGTTTTATTCTACAGATTATGTTTTGGAAGGCAGTGAAGGAACACCTTTTGCAGGTTCAAATCTTCTTTGTTGATATACATGTTAAATGCGATCTTCTACATTCCAATGTAGTATATGATTCTGATATTCGGATTCTCTTTGATAGGAGGATTTTACTATGGGAAGATCAAGTTCCCTCCAGAATATCCTTACAAGCCACCTGGAATTACGTGCGCTCTTTATTTCTTTAGAATTCCTTCTAAATATTCTCACTCTCCTATGTATTAGTCCGGCTTTCTAATGAACCAAGATTCTGTGGCTGCAGAATGACAACACCAAATGGTCGATTTGTGACACAAAAGAAACTCTGCTTGTCTATGAGTGATTGTAAGCACAGTCTTCTTTTTCATTCTTTTGTTTAATTAATTTCAATGAACTTGTCTGTTATCTAATTAGCTTTACCCTGGCATGTACAGTTCATCCAGAAAGCTGGAATCCAATGTGGTCAGTGTCAAGGTATAAGATCTGATGTACATTTTAAATGTTTTCAAGTTATTAAATAGAGAGAGTAATGGATCCTTATTTGACTAATTCGTTTTCCTGAACGCAGCATACTTACAGGACTTCTCTCATTTATGGTAAGCTCATTGTAGGTCTAGAACTTTTCTTCTTGCATAACCTCTCAGTTTATCCATTGTTTTACCATTAGATCTTTATTGATTTAACATGGCAATGTCTTTTGTTACTGTGATAATGCATCCTCCAATCAATTCTTACGGTCATTAAATTTCTTTCTGCATTACAACCTTGTGGTATACAGATGGATAATAGCCCTACAACAGGAAGTGTAAACACTAGTGTAGCCGAGAAACAACGATTGGCAAAGTCATCTCTTGCTTTCAATTGTAAAAAGTAAGTTTCACTCCCACCAAAAACTGTAACTGTTTGAGATTAGGATAATCTCTGAAATTGGTTAGAGAACAGTAAAGCTTTACGTGTGATTCACTTTTTATCAACTGTTGTGGCAGTGCAACATTCCGGAAACTATTTCCCGAGTATGTAGAGAAGTACAGCCAGCAACAAGTAGCTGAAGAGGAAGCAGCCACTCAACAGACACCTGAGGATTCTCCTCAGAGGGAAAATTCGAAAGTCGAATCAGAGAAAAGCGTTGGTCTTAAAAAGGAAGGCATTCAAGAAGTGGGATTGAAAGAGAGGAGAAGGAACAAGAAAGAAGCATTACCGGGTTGGATAGTATTGTTGCTAGTATCGATTGTCGGGGTTGTAATGGCTTTGCCTTTGCTTCAAATGTGATTTAGATGCAATGCAACGCAACATGACTGCAAGTCAATCTGGTAAAATCTGTTTATCATGCTCTCTCACTCTCAGTACTAATTAGTGTCTTTTGTTCTCTCTCCTCTCTTATAAAGAAAACAAATACATCGAGTTTGGTATGGCATTTGAAATTACATATAAATATAAATGTAGCTTAATTTGAATTACTCTGTAAAGCAGCAGGAGGCTAAGTGAGGCTAAGTGTGTGTTCGCCATGTAGCTAGAAGTAAAAGGACTTAGATGATGGTTTCGTTATGTTTCTCCAACCGGTCGGACCGGTTTTTGGAATTCTAAGGATTAGTTTTAATTTTTAAAAAGATGAAAACCTACTCGGATGCATCTCATCATTCATTCTTGTATCAATATGCTATATATATATATATATGTATAAATGAATTATTATATATTTACCTAGAAAAAAAAATCATTTATTTTATACATATGTACTTCAACACGTACAAATTTATAAATCTAACTTACGACACCATGAATCTAAATACTATATACATAATAATCTTTGTTTGGATTTTCTTGTTTATTCATATTTTATACCAATTGATTAAAGTTTTAGAACATAAGTTATTTTTATATTAAATGACGAGTTTATTATTAGATATAATAAATACACATTTATTAGATATAATAAATACACATTTAATAACTATATAAAAGAAAGTCAAACAAATAGCAAAAGATATTCAATTCTCTTTGACAAAAAAAAAAATTAGTAGTTTTTTGTTGTTGAATTTTTATCGGATTCCCCAAAATAGAATGAGGACAATTGTTTTGTTTTCAACTCTTCTAATGTTTATTTTATCATGTAAGTTAATTTTTGTTAATAACGAAGTAGACTTGTTTAAATTTTCTTGAATTATTAATTTTATAAATTAATATATATTTTGGAAATAATATAGGTGCATCGAATATCATGAAAAAATATTATTCGGAAGAATAAATTTTTTCTTTTTATCTAGTATCGAGCCCTCTAATGGCCTTTAAAATAAAAGATCAATTTCCACCAGATGAACAAGCAATGTTGGTGCCGAAAAAAGGATATCATATTTGATTTTTCGAACGATTATCTTCTCTTTTGTTGTCTTCCAAAATATTAATACTTTTGGAATCTGGACACACGAGTTACTAATAAGGTATCACAACCTCCATATAGTTACGAAGAGGTTTGTATGTGTTTGATCATTGCGGATTCTCTTGATAATGGTTTTAGCAAGGTGATCCGTGAGAGTTCTACTGATAATGGTTTTAGCCACAAGGTGATCTGCACGAATTATGGTACATATCAAGATGAAAATACAAAGGTGGAATTAATGACTTATTCCTCTACAACCGAAATATGTTCGAGCTCACTTGTCCCGAGGCTATATCTCTGAGCGTGAGGACTCTAGGGAAAGTAATTGATGGCATCGTTTACAGGTATTTGGTACTTACTCCTAATGTACTTAACACATGAACAAACTTAAAAATTGAACTTACAACATTGCTATATCAGAGATCTTATGCATAATAACTTATGTTTGTATCACCTAATCTATTCATATTTATACAATTTGAGTAAACTTTTATGACATAGGTCATTTTCATCTCAGATCACCACTTGATTACTAAATACACATTTATAAATAATTTAAAATAAAACTAAAATTTAAAAGATAATAGTTTATTTAACATTCATTTGTGTGTAACGTAACTACGTAAGTAAAGACCCATATAAGCATTTTAATTGACTATAGTAAGTTATGTTAAATCTGATAGTTGGTGATATTTAGTTAAAAAAATATAAACTTTATAGATCGTAAACGAATAAGTAAAAATTTTGAAGAAAAATCACTAGAACAAGGTTTACTACATTCAATCCAACAAGTATAAAAAAAGATTTGAAAAGTTCCTCTTACAAGTGTATTTCGATTTGTAAGTTATAAATAAAACGGATCATGTTGACAAAAATAAAATAAAATAAAAAATTGTTGTAAAAGTAAGAGTATGCATTATGTATAAATGTAAGTTTATCGTAGAGCCCACTGTCATTTATAATGCACAGTAAACTTAATATATTTTCCTATAAATAGATGGTTTCGTAAACGATGTGAAACACAATTCATTCTTCAGAGAAAATAAACACGATCAAATATACTATTCCCTTTTATCTTTATATTATTATACCCGAGTTTCACGGATTCAGTAAAATTCTCTTTTGGTAATATAACTATATATAAACACCGTTTTTATAATACGTTATCAGTACGATCACTCTGATCATTATATTACCGCTGATACTGCTAGTTACTATTCACGATTGAAGTTACCGTCGACGTCAGAATTTACTGTTCACGACGAACTTACTATTCATTTCCAAAATCACCGTTACCACCGTGAGATGCTATTCACGCCGAAAGTACTGTTCACCACCGGAAGGTACTGTTCACCACCAGAATTACTATTTCTTGCCGGAATCACTGTTCATTGCCGGAATCACTGTTCATTGCCAATTTTAAAACAAACGGTAAGACATCCGATTAATACCGGAGTAAGTTACTTTGTTCAATAAAACAAATATATTGTAGGCGAACTGGCGCCTCCTAAAAATAATACTGATGAGTGGATGTTTAACACACCACCATTTATTCCGAAGGACGGCTAAGCCGCCTTATGCTCTATTTAATATTACCGAGACGGCTATGCCACCAGAAATTTTATTCAATATTATCGGTCGGCCAAGCCGCCAAATAATTTATTTTCTGGTTCACCGTGGATGATCTCTGTCCCCATAATATCCGGACGGCTAAGCCGCCACATAATTTATTTTATGTTTCATTGATTAATATTGTTGGATGGCTAAGCCTCCTTATAATCTACATAATTAATTTATTCATGTCATCATAATATTATTGTTAATATTATTATGTTAATCGTAAATCGCTTATCTGAATCTGGTAAATTAATTGATCGCATGATAGATAATTTCTGATCGATTTTTCAAAAATCTCCAACGGTCATATACTTTTACAACGGTCCGGAATAGTGTTTTTCAATCTATAAATACACTCTCTCATTCACTTATTTATTCACATCCTCATTCCTATAAGAAATTTGCTTAGATTTCATTTGTAAAATGATTCGCATATTTCTAATGCTTTGTTTAGTTTTAATTATTGTTTGTATTTATGGCATCTCCGTTGGGGAATTTACCCCCGGAAAATTTGTCTTTGGTTTAATTTTTTATGGGATATTTTTCCTTGTAATCGCTTTGTTTATTAATATGTAATCGATTTAAAAATCGTTCTAATAAAAAAAATTATATTTGGTTTTTTTTAGATAAATGGCAAACATTGGAATTAAATTCCCAGCCTCAAAGTCTGAGCGAATTACATAAGACGGACCACCGATGTAACTCCATCTAGAATCGAAAATTTGTCGATACAATAAAAGAAGGAAATAAAACTTCGCCCAAGAAAAGCGAAATCAATTATATTCCTAAAACATCTAGATGAGAATGCGACGCATGATTACGCACATAAAGAACAGAAGTAGTGGTCCGCTCTAAAGGCAAGGTTTGATAACCAAAAGAGATTACTCTACCTCATGCCTTAGAGAAATGGAAAACCCGAGGTTTCGTGATTTTGAAAAGAGCAATATAATTCGCTATATCGGATTGTATCTCAATTAAAATATTGTGGTAAGCTTTCCGAGTCGAAATGCTCGAGAAAACATACCTGAAATGCATGAAGTCGGGGATGAGGCTCCGAATTAATTGTGGCATTAATTCTGGCTGAGAAGAATAATGAACTTCTCATTAAAAACCACAATTCCCGACCTACGGGAACGAGAGCATTTTCTGAAGTGAATGCTATGGAAAGTCAAAATCCCGAAATAATCATGGACGAGGAAGAAATTATAATCCTCAAGGGAGGAGATCGTTCAAATGGGTACGAAATGAACAATCTCAAAAAGGAAAAGAGATCAAAATAGATCACTCCCAGAAACGTAAGGATATATGTTTCAGATGTGGAACGAAAGGGGATTTTGCCAAAGATTATCGTACCCCTGCACATCTATGTAAACTATATCAAGAGTCCACCGAAAGGCAAAAGAAAAGAAGTGAACCTAACGGAACACTCCAAGGGAACAACGTACCTCGATTCTGCCGACTTTGAGAATGATTTCGACGAAACCAATTACTGAAAATGCTTGTAATGAGACAAAAAGAATAAGTCTCCAGTTATGCATGAAAATGCTAGTATTGAGAGAAAAGAATAAGTCTCGTGTTATGCCATGTAAAATTATTATGTATTTTCAATCGTTTTCCGAATAAAATATTTTTCAAACAAAACCATTATAAAATCATTATATGTTTTATTTATAAAATTCGCTAACGACTATGATGTTGATGTAAATGGATATTGCAAGTGGATCAAAATCCAAAGAAAAAGAAAAAGAAATATGTATACCAGATAGTGGAACAACACACACTATTCTGAAGAATAAGATATATTTCTCAAATATAAAAAGGACAAAAATTATTGTCAATACAATATCAGTCCTATGACTGATAAAAGGAACAGTGCCGATTTTCAAATGGAACAAAATTTTCCATTGATAACGCCATGTATGCTCCAAATTCAAAAAGAATTTGTTGAGTTTTAAAGATATCTATCTTCAGGTATGATACCATCGGGACGAGGATGAAAAAAAGTTATGTATATAACTTAAAAAATGGCAAAAGGGTTATCTTGGAAAAATTGTGGCTTCTTCTCGATTGCACCATACATATATATGCAATAATCAAATTGTGGATGATGAAATCAAGATGATTTCATATTATTGAAAGACTGGTCATCCGCACCACGATGACGCGGAGAATCATTGAGACTTCACATGGTCATGGACTGAAAATCCAAGGGATTTATCGGGAAATAAAAAGACATGTGAAGCGTTTCTCGGAAAATTGGTAATAAGGCCATCGCCAACAAAATTAAAGAATCACCAAAGTTCCTCAACGTATTCAAGGTGATATATGTGACCAATTCATCCACCATGTGACCATTCCACTATTTTATGGTGATGATTATTCTAGTAAATGGTCACATGTTTGTTATTATCTTCTCGAAATATGGCATTTAGATTTCTAACTCGATAATCAAAGTGAGGGCACGCTTGCGATTATCCTATTAAAAGAGTTAGATTAGACAACGCTGGTGAATTCACTTCCGATCATTTAATGATTATTGTATGGTATCGGAAATTGAAGAACATCCTCGTGGCTCATGTTCATACTCAAAATGGGTCTGAATCATTAATTAAACGCTCGCAATTAATTGCAGCATCGCTGATCATGAGATTAAATCTCCCAACATCGTATGGGGACATGCCATATTGCATGAAGCACGATTCGATAAGGCCGAGTGCATATCAAAAGTATTCCCCATTACAGTTGCATTTGGTAACCAAATGTTTCCCATTTTAGAATTTTTGGCAGTGCATGCAAGACCCCACAACGCAAAAATGGGACCTCAAAAGAGGTTGGGAATTTATGTTGATGATTCTCCATCAATTATAAGATACCTAGAACCAAAGATCGGTGATGTCTTACAAGTTGCTCCGATTGTCATTTGACGAAAGTATTCCTGGTTCTGGGGAGAAAATAAGCAAGTAGTGAAGGATATCAAGTGGAGTGTACCAACATTATTACACCTTGATCCTCCTACTAAGAACTAGAAGTTCGACGATTATGCATTGCAAAGTATTGCAAATCGCTTCCCGATACATTTGCAGATACCAAAACGGTAAAATCCCATATACCTGCTGCAAATGTTCCTGAATTGAGATTCCACAAGAAGGTGGACTAGCAGATGATACACGGAATCTAGAACCCCTTAAGCGTTGCCGTTGGTTCTAAGGATAAGAATAAGGAAAGGGAATGCATAATTCTCCGAAAATGGTTAAAAATATTTTTGGAAAATGAGAATCATGAGAGATAATGAGAATACAGATCATCATGAAAATAAGGATGATGCGACATCATGAGCTGATGAAAATCATGAGATATCCATCAGCTATATCCCATAATGGAAGGATATGGAATAGAAATGAGATAGTTGATATTTATAATGTTTCTCATACCTCGTGTCGAAAGAAATAAATGAGAAAAACGAGGATCGAGGCAAAATCTGTAAATGAATGAATGAAAGAGACATGATGGCTAAAATGGAAAGAGACAATAAAAGTCGAGCTTGATTAAGCTTAATAAAGCGAAATGTATTGGACCCATTGTACTCCACGGAGGGTGTGAGACAGTTGATACAAATGGGTATTCGTTAAAATAGAAGAAAAAATGAAATTATGAGATATAAAGCGCTTGTTGCCTGAGTTTCTCCCAGACACAGGATTGATTATGAGAAAACATAGTTCTCGGCGTGATGGATGGCATCACGTTTAGATTCTTGATGAGCTTTGCGGTAATGAGGCTAGAAATGTCGATGGATGTCGTTCTGCGGCATATTTATATGGCTCGTTAGATAAAAGATATCTATATGAAATGCCGATGGTTTTAAAATGTCGAGCGCGTTGAGTTCCAAACCCAAAGAGTTGTGTGCAATAAAGTTGCAAAGATCATTATATGGGTTAAAAAGCAATGCACAGGCGAATGTGGTATAATCGCCTCGGTGATCATCTTAAAGAAAAGGATATGTGAATGATCTATATGCCCATGTGTTTTTATCGAGAAAACTAATATCGGTTGTGATAATAGTGGTATATGTTGATGATCTGAATATAATCGGAACTCAAAGATGCAGAAAGCATCGATTTTTTAAAAAGAGAATTTGAGATGAAACATCTTGGCGAACAAAGTATTGTCTTGAGTATAAATTGAGAGATCTAAAAAGGGTATATTGCGTCGATCACATACCCAAAAGAGTGTTAAAAAGATTTAACATGGACAAAATTTCTCCTCTAGCACCCTGCATTCGTCATTGAATGTCGATAATGATCATTCCGACCATCGGGAAAATGAAGAGAGATGCTTGGCATGAACATATCCCAGATGCGATTGGGCGCATGTCAGCCAATTGTGAACCAGATATATCATTTGCCATTAATCTCTTAGCGAAGATATAGTTCATCCCTACTCGAAGACATTGGAATGGGATTAAACATGTCTTTTAGGTATCTTCAAAGATCGATTAATTTAGGATTATTTTATCCCCAACTTCGAAATGGTCAAATGATTGGTTTTGCGGAGATCAAAGATATTTATCGGATCCTCATAAAGCTCGATCACGAGGCAGGATATGTATTTACGATCGGAGGCACCGCAATATCTTGGCGTTAGACAACGTTTGTGGCTTTATTGAATCATGCGAGATTATCGCACTCCATGAAGCCAGCAGAGAATGTGTATGGTTGAGATCGATAAGACAACACATTGATCAGTAGCGGAATCTAGTAAACAGGAGCAACAATCCTTTATGAAGATAATCTTTGCATGTGGCTGGGAAAGGAAGGATATATCAAAAGTGTTAGAACGCAACATATCCCTCAGAAGTTATGCAGAGAACATAGAGAAAATAAAAACATTGAAGTAGGATATGTAAGATCATGAGAACAGCTGCAGATCTCTTGGAAATCCATCACCTCGATGTTCAAAGAAACATGTTCCACATTAGAATGCGTCATCAGCGAGACATATGAGATGACGTGACCTTTGATCGAGGCTGCGTGTTGCTTGTTCTTTTTACCATATGAGGTTATGTCCACTTTGAGGTTTTCTATAAGGATTCTCAGCGAGGGCAACAATACTTAGCGAGGAAAGCATGACAAGTGATTGGTGCTCGAGAGTGTTGTAAAGTCGGAAGTAGAAGCACCGGCAGACGAAGAAATATAAGTTTATGTTAATGCCATTGTCTTCTGCGATGCTTAATATATTTTCTATAAATAGATGGTTTCGTAAGCGATGTAAAAACATGTTCTTCGGAGAGAAAATAAACACGTCGAAATATCTTATTCCTTTTATCTTTATATTATTATACCCGAGTTTCACGAGTTCAGTAAAATTCTCTTTCGGTAATATAACTATATATAAACACCGTTTTTATAACAAAAATATATTTTTAGATATATAACAAATCATAGTTTATGGATCATCCATTTGTAAGGTCTAGTGGCCCAAACATGTCAATCAATCTAACCGGCTATATTAAACCGATTTTAGCAATCATTTTAATTTTAATAATCAATAAAACCCGGTATGACCCATACCGAATCATTCTCCTCCACTACCCACGGATAAAAGCTAATTTGCCCTCATTAGTTAAATCAAATTCCCCTCAACCCCATTTTAATTTCTATACCCCTCCCCATTTATGAATTTGCAAAATTTGTCTTTTAGCTCTTCATTATAGATAACCAAAACGTTAGCGGTTACCTATAACCTTTTGGTTATCTATAATATAAGTTGACAAAAAAAAACCCTTCATTATTATATTATTAATTTAATTTGAAACTAAAATAATTAATTTTATAAGATAAACAAACTTTTGTCTCTCCTCTTCTTGTTCTTCTCTTTCCTCTCTTTTTCGTCGAGATTGACAAACGCTCATCACCAGCCATCTTAAAATTGACGTAACTTTTTTCTGATACTCTCGTGAGTTAGTTTAAATTTGACAATATATCATTAGATTATGTTGTACAAGACGTAATTATTGTTGTCGGGATCTCAATGTAGCAATTTGAATTGGAGAGATTAAAGATTTAAACTTTTGTTCGATCTCTATGCTCGTTCGTTATTAAACTTGCTTTCTTAGTTGATTATTGTCTTACATTGATAATTTATGGATGATGAATGTTGAATTTGGAATCGAATGTAGTTTTATGAAAAATTTGAAGAAAAATTGCATATCTAGTACAACTAAGTACAACTGGTACAACTATGTTTATGAGAAAATGTACTGTGAAAATAGTAAAACTGGTACAACTATGTTTCTGGTAAAATGATTAATTGAGAAAATGGTACAACTGATACAATTAAGTTTACAAAAAAACTGAGATTTATGTTTTTTTCAGGGAACAATGAATAATAGTAGTATGACAATCATACGCTTTGACTATGAAAGATATTATTCAAAGAAAGGAGGAGAATTATGATGGATTTCAAGAGAAGATAAAATCTACACTCTTCTTATGAATGCATCGGTTGAGGATGTTACATATTCTGGGTTAGTTGATAATATATGCAAAAAGATGAAGGTAAATGAAGCTACGACAAAGTTGACAATTGGTTACATGTCATTTCTAGTACCGTTATGTAAGAAACCAACATACATCATGGATGATGAAGATATGTTGTGTTATTTAATGGAGGTGAATAAAGATCACTAGAAATTGATTTGTGAGAGAGAGAGAGAGAGTGAGAGAGAGAGGGAGAGAGATACCTTCTGGCATTTCAAGGCGAGGATGAAAGAGGTTGTAAAGAGGAGACGAGAGGATGAAGAGAGGAGAGAACAACGTCTGGGAATGAAGAGAGGAATCGGATCTGGAGCAATCTCACCAGAATCAAAAGCGCAACTCTTGCTCCGACGAATCGACGGGATGATTCGCGACGAGGATGCACAAGGGAGAAGAATGTGAAAGAATGTTGGATTTGGGGCTCGAAAATGAAGAAACTCTAATTTGAGTGGGTGAGTGGATGATCCGATTTTTTTGGTTTGGGTGGATGATCCAATTGGAATTAGGTTAGATCTTGTAATAATCATATCTTTTAAAGGCAATGAGTGTAACAACCATATTTTCAATTAAATAAATGGGATGAAGTTATGATTTGCCCATTTAAATCAGGTTATATAATTGTAATCGTAAGTAATATCAACAGAAACACGGTATCACAAATAGTAAGACTCGATCCACGCGATTCGAGCGACCAATATTTGAAACTCAAATATGTGGTACAACCCATGTTTTAATAAACGTTAGGCGGTCCTAGGGCGGCAGGTGCGAGACTTGAGCCTAGGCGGAAAATCGGGGATTAATCAGGGATTAATCGGGGATTAGTTTTCATGGTTTTTTTTTTTAAATATTTTTAGTATTTTTGTAAATTTTATACATGTAATTATGTATGTATTGTTACATATTTGTGAATTATAGAATATTTATACTTGTGAATATACTTGTAATCTAATTGTGAATTATACATGAATCATTCTTGTAATCTACTTGTCTAATTATAGTTTTTGACTTCTTGTTAATTATAGTTCTTGTGAATATACATTTGGTTTCTACATGAATCATTCTTGTAATCTACTAATTATATCATCAATCTACATAAGATCTTACAATATAAAAAGCCATATATATATATATATATCAAAGAAAAAATTCACATCTCAATTCAAAATACATAATGGAAGTCCAATCACTTGATAGACAAAAAATAGATTGTCTTGATCTTGAGAATACAAAAAAAGTAGAAAAAGGAAAGGAAATCTTCATCCTTTTCATCTCCAAAGATCAAGTTATCATGTGTTTGGACTTGATATGTTTGAACTTTGTCCTTGTTAGTTAGAGTTGAAATCACATGCGTGCAACAATAAAAGAATCTGAGAGTGTTAGTCACAAAAGCCATATGTTAGTAACTTAAAAGTAAAACTAGTATGACAAGTGAATTAAAAGTAAAAGTGTAAAACCGAGAGGCCAAGACAAATATGAGAGATGAGTAAACATGAAACCAGGAGACGAAGCAGGATAGACAAATGAAGCGAGAGAGCAATCGCGATGCCCGAGGGACATAACGGAAGCGATAAAATTCGGAGTTTATTTATTTTTTTCTTTATTGCAGCAGACCACTCGGGATTACATCTCAACGATCGATCCTTTGATCGAATCGACACTATCACTCAGCTCGGTATTATTCTATACTCGGTTCAATAACATCCCAGTCGACATCATAAGATCCTGTGGTCAAGCAGTTGGCAGTCGAAATCAATTATCTCAGATTTGAGGCGAGTTAAGTGGTCAAGCGACTGTATATTAGAATCAGATAACAGGGACTCTAATATACAGTGAGTCCAATACCACAGGACCCCACCGGTTCTAGGATCAAATACCACATGATCTAAGACACCCCAGTTGGGATTAAATACCACATAACCCTAACGAACATCATTAGAGCTAAATACCACATAACTGCAATGATCCCTTAAGGTTAAATATCACATAACCCTGAGACCGGAGTCATAGGATTAAATACCACATAATCTCATTGACCCCAACCGCATTAGAATAATGGCGTGAACCCGATAAATCACCGAACCAAGATGGAATAATGCTTACTCTCAACTCCATGACATATGGAACACCACATCATGTGTCGAAGATCGATACATGAAATACCACATCATGTACTCGACATCCCTAATACATGAAATACCACGTCATGTATAATCATTCTCGAAAATTAGATAAACATCCACATATTAATAATTTCGTCAAGTCGACAATTCAGGGTCATTACTTGAAACATCAAATCTGATACAACTCGAAAGGATGGTAGGAACACGGATGTTGACAGACAGTGACTAAAAGTATCAAACCTCATTGTGAGTCGAAGGCACCTCTTAGTATAAATCAGGTTCAAACTCCATGTCAACCAACATCTTCGGTTCGAGATTCAAAGGTCATCATCATAGAGATCTCTTGCAGTGGAGCTGTGTGAATAAAATTTCATTAAGGTCGACATCTTGTTCTCTGCCTTTCCACTATCCATTCTTCCACTGTATCTTCATTGCCATCATCAAAGAGCACATCGGCATTCTGCTCCCTGAATTTTTTTTGCTTGTTGAATAGCCTTGCATTGAATTAGACATAGACTAGATTGTTTAACCGAGAAACATCTACTCTATTCATTTTCTTTGTGTGAATCTGCAAAAAGTAGAATAAGAACATGATAATCAAATAGTTTAAAACAAAAGATGATTCTAAACAAATCAGCTAACCCTTTCAAAGCTACTCCAGCTCCTTTCACAGCCTGAAGAACTAGTGGTCAATGCTAGAATCGTAGTAGCTAACTTCTGCAATGTTGGAGCACTACAACCATATGTTGTCCACCAATTTCCTATAAACAATTGACATAAATTACAAATCTGTTTATATAAAAGACAGAAATAAAAAGGATTAAAGGTACAAGACAAATATGGATCAAACTTGTCATCATTCTTCTCACAGCCTTTAAGTGTTAAGCTTCTTCCAAAAGATCCAGCTTCGTTCTTGTACAAACTAATCTCATGGTTAACTACTTTATCTTGCTTATCAAAGTCACCGTGATAAAAAAATCTCTACATAGCTCATGAATCCTTCACTGGTAATTAAATCAAACTGGATATTTGGATATTTGGATCTTTCTAAAAGTAATACGGATTTAGGAAGTAGGCAGCTATATGCAAAGGACTATCCAACCTTCCTTTGATTTTATCATCAATTATCTGAAATATAAGTTTGTAATTCTTCTCAAGATGATATGTTGCTTCCAGAATTGCTTGCTTTGCTACTAAAACCTCTCCATAAACAAACCCCATTGAAGGTATCTTTTCTCCATCTGAGTAGCACTTTAACCAATGAATGAACACATTTAGAACAATCACATAATTCCAAAATCGAAGCTCATAACAACCTCAAACACGTTTTACCGAACTTGGAATGACTGCAATCATACCACTTATCACTGATATTGCCTATTCTTCATATTGTGGAGAGTCGAAACATGTAGAAACCTTGTTCTTAGATAAGCGTCTCTCTCTTTTAAAATCAATCTAAAGTCTTGTGATGTGCATACACAAGTGTTAGAGCCAGCATTATAACTTTAGCAAACATAGGCGACTTTAAATTTCCTTGAGAACTAAGTCTAATGTATGAGCGGCACATCGTCCAAAAATTCTTGGTCTTTTCTCTTTGAGCAATCTTGCGGTAGCTACATTATTCATAGCATTATACGTGACCACTTGCTATATTCTCAGCCCTAAATCTTCATACATTTTTCAATGTATTCAAATATGAACGACCGTGTGAGAGTCCTTGGAAGATAGAGAGCGAGGTTCCTCCTTGAGTTAATACAGATTCATGATCTTCTCTCTTCATATCTCCAACACTGTCATAATATAGCACACCTTCTTACTTTCTTCAAGACTCTTAAGTTTTCCTTTGTCTTAAGAACTTCCTCATTCAATAATGGTTCCAGCGAGTTGGAGGCGCGACCAGGCCCAAGCAGACACAAGCTTCACAAAACGACTTAAAATTTTCCTATCATGACATTAAAAGGAATCTTTGGCGATACATTAAATCTTGTCTCACGACATGTGTCTTGTGCTTAGATATGGCATCATGTATGCTCTGTTGTCGTTTTCCACTAAACCCGAGGTTGCTTACGGATTGTCTGATAACCTTGTCGGACAAAGTGAGCATCTACGTTTCCAAACTGTTCTTCCATTTCTTAAATGCCTTGGCGTTTTCAATGTTTACCTCATCTTAAATCTTGTTCTTGTTTTCTTTTCAAACCGTTCTTTTTCTTAAGTTCAGGCCGGTGACACTTGATCCTCTTTACTTGCATTTGACGAAGACACATTACCTTTCCTTTGAGCATGTGAAAACTTGATATACACACAGAACCACTTTCACTTTGCATTAGTTGGATCACGGTGTTCCAAATTCCCATCCATATCTTCTGAATTTTTTTTAAGAGGAATATCATTCATTCTAATCGGTTCTGACCTTTTTACTCGAGAATTTACTAAGAGTTTAGAAGTATAACATCCACAGAACATTACGAATCGGAGAAACTAAGTATCAAAGCAAGCAGAGACTAAAGATCGAAATCCGATATTAAAACATTACCAATCGGAGAAACTAAATCGATCAAAGCAAGCGAGCTAAAGACAATCAAATCCGAGACTAAAACATTACAAATCGGAGAAAATAAGTCAAGCAAAGCAAGCAGACTAATAACAATCAATCCAGAAGCATTCTTATAAATCCAAGACTAAGACATTCTTATCAAAACAAGCTAAGTCATTGAAAACCAAACCATTACTCGTATTGTTATTCACTGAGGTGGGTAAGAATCGAACAAACAATGAAACCAAATAGACAAATCGTTATGAAAAACGACTAAGAAAATCTAACGGAATACTTGATTTGAGCTCACTTAAAGTATCTTAACCTTATCGAGCTTATATCAACCTCAAAATCAGCAAAAACTTGAAATCAAAGCGAAATGGAAGAAAGCAAACAGAGAAACACGAGTTTATGATGTTTACCTTTGATAATCTATGTAGATGGCTTGGCACGATTTTAATCGAAAAACACACGATTTTTTGGGGTTGCCGATTTGGCCAGCGCTTTCCCGGTTAAATCGGTCGCAGTTTAAGGCGGTTGGCCATACCCGATTTTCCTCAAATCGCCAAGGATACGGCGGCTAGCGGCGCTTAGCTGAGTACAATAATGGGTATTATATACTTAGATTATCTGAGATCTAATAAAAGTACAACTAGTAGCAGATAAGTTGTATAATGTTAGTACAATTGATACATATTTGTACTTAGTTGTGTCTAAATCAAAAGTATTTTTTTTTTTCAATTGATTTAAGCATAGAAATTAAAAAAGAATAAATGAGAATTTGATTTGTTCATCAGGGATCCATAAATGAAATAGAAAACATTTTTGATAAGAGGGGTAAAGGATAATTTGATTAACCAATAGGCAGATTAGCTTTTGATCCGTCATCATCTCACTGACTCGTTAATTACAGAAGAAATTATTAATCTTCTTCTTCACGCTCCATCTCTCTAACTCTATCGTTACTTCTCTTCAGACTTCAATGTTGTTAAGTTTTCCCAGAATTTTCGTTGTGTTCTTTGAATGATCCATTGAATTGTTCATACGGAACTTCAGATTCTAAGAAATTGTGTAGAATCGCTTTTAGGTTTCTCGAGCTCAATCTCTCTTCGGCGATGGAGCGAAACTCATCGGACGACGAAGAAGACCACCAGCATTTGATTCCCCAGAACGACACTCGAAACCGTCACCGGGAAGATCCAATTTCCTCCACCGCTACAACAACCGGCGGGAGTCCGAGATCGGCATTTCAGATCGAAGACATTCTGCATCGAGTTCAACACCGTTGGAAGATCTCGCTCAACAAGCGTTACGTCATTCTCGCCGTCTCTCTAATTATCTCAATCGGTCTTATCTTTTTACTTACTGATCCTCGTGAACTATTCTCGACGAATTTCTCAAGTTTTAAGCTAGATCCATTGGCGAATCGAGTCAAGGAATCTGAGCTCCGTGCTTTGTATCTTCTGAGGCAACAACAGCTCGCGCTTCTCTCTCTTTGGAATGTTACGTTGGTGAATCCTTCCCTTAATCATTCAGCGAATGCTTCTAGTTTGGGATCGTCTGTGTTGTTCGAGGATGTGAAATCTGCTGTTTCGAAGCAGCTTTCATTAAATAAAGAGATCCAACAGGTGCTTCTGTCACCACACAGGACTGGAAATTACTCCGGCAGCACCGAAGTTGATTCGGTGAATTTCTCATACGATAGATGTAGAAAGGTGGATCAGAAGTTGTCAGATCGGAGAACTGTTGAGTGGAAGCCGAGATCTGACAAGTTTCTTTTCGCTATATGTCTCTCAGGTCAAATGAGCAACCATTTGATTTGCTTAGAGAAACATATGTTCTTCGCTGCATTGCTGGATCGAGTTTTGGTGATTCCAAGTCCTAAGTTTGATTACCAGTATGATAGAGTGATAGATATAGAGCGGATTAACACTTGCTTGGGAAGAAATGTTGTTGTTGCTTTTGATCAGTTTAAGGAAAAGGGGAAAAAGAATCATTTTCGCATTGACCGGTTCATATGTTACTTCTCATCACCACAGCTTTGTTATGTAGATGAGGAGCATATTAAGAAGCTGAAAGGTTTGGGGATTTCCATTGATGGGAAGCTTGAGGCTCCTTGGAGTGAAGATATAAAGAAGCCGAGCAAGAGAACTGTGCAAGACGTACAGACAAAGTTCAAGTCTGATGATGATGTGATCGCCATCGGGGATGTCTTCTATGCTGATATGGAGCAAGATTGGGTGATGCAGCCTGGTGGACCTATTAACCACAAGTGCAAGACACTGATCGAACCCAGTAAGTTGATTTTGTTGACCGCACAGAGATTCATCCAGACCTTCTTGGGAAAGAATTTCATCGCACTTCATTTCCGCAGACATGGATTCCTCAAATTCTGGTATGGCTTTTTCCATCTTGCTTTCTAGGGTACATTACCCTAAATTTCATAGTGTAGCTCTTACTTCATAGATTATGATTATCAAAACAACATTCCATTCTTGGTTGTGAATCGTTCCCGTTAGTATATGACATTCACATCATGTAGGCACTGCACCTTAGTGGTAAGATATTGTACTGAGATTGATGTTCTAAAGACTAGACTAGGGACCAGGTTAGACTTGTAGTTTTCTGAAGATGGGGATTTTTTTTCATGCCAGCAACGCAAAATCTCCAAGTTGCTTCTATCCGATTCCACAAGCTGCAGAGTGCATCGCTCGGATAGTGGAAAGATCCAATGGCGCAGTCATATATCTTTCAACAGATGCTGCAGAAAGTGAAACAAGTCTGCTTCAGTCACTTGTTGTGGTAGATGGAAAAATTGTGCCTCTTGTCAAACGTCCACCACGCAATTCAGCTGAAAAATGGGATGCATTGTTATATCGGCATGGTATAGAGGATGACTCCCAGGTAAGAATCTTACTGCTTCTCCTTGAGCCTTTTTACACTTTGTTTATGGTTGAAACCAAAGTATAGAATCTCGTGAAAACATGTTTGCTTTTCCTTGGCTCTGTGAGGTTTGCATTTGGTTATTCGTCAACAGAAATGTGGATTTATGAATCTTGTAGCAGAATAGAAATCCTAATTGCATTTTGAATCACTATTAATGTCATGGCCTGACGTATCAAACTAGGCATGGGCTAAATTGTGTACTATAATCTTCATGCAATGTGTAGGTGGATGCAATGCTTGATAAAACGATATGCGCCATGTCCAACGTATTCATTGGAGCCTCTGGATCGACTTTCACAGAGGATATCTTGAGGCTAAGGAAAGATTGGGGAACATCCTCTATGTGTGACGAGTACCTCTGCCGAGGGGAAGAGCCAAACTTCATAGCAGAAGATGAATAAGTAAAGCACATTTTTCTTACAAAATCGAATTGTTCTCAGATTCCGTTGTTCTCTTCTTCTAGTTGAATTGTATAGTGTAATTATAGAAATCCAAATTTGGATACTTTTCCATTTCATTTATTTGTGACACTCATGTACTCTGATGGACATAGAGTGTGAATCAATACAAGAGCCTCCCTTACTTGCAACAAATTAGTCTCTAATTTGTTGCACACTGAAAATTTGTAGATTGGCTCTTAGATTACAAAGATTGTCGATTGCTTACTTGGAGATTGTTTCTTCTATCATAGTTTTTAGAAATTGGTGTGTACTTGTTATCCTACATACTCTTTACATTATCAATTGTGCAGTATTCATTGCATTTTTCATATATATATAGTACGTTATCCATTGTTAACGACAGTCCAATACAACAAAGATTAACAAAATTCGTTTCTGAATTTTGGGGAAAAATATATTTTCCTTGATTCAATTGTAAAATTTATCAACAAACCAAAGGCTCAAAAAAAAAAAAGCATAAAATATATATATATAAATATATACTATATATACTAAACCAAAGATTAATCTGTAATAAATACTAACAACAAATGAATGACGATTAGTGAGAAAATCTAGTATTGGAGGCGAAAAGAGGAAAGATTGACTTGAGAATTTGTAATTAATTTAGTTTGTGCAAAGTAGTTAGTTTAAAGATAACATTTTGCGACCATTACTGTCTAAACACACCCCAAAGAGAAGACAATGTCGAATTCGAGTGACGAAACCCTAGAAGATGAAAAGAGACAGCATCAATTGGAATCGGATGACAAAATCTCAAACGTGAACCAACGAACAGAGCCATCTCAGGAATGGGAGACAATGGCTCGAGCTTGGGTCTCAGCTTTCCCCGACGCTAAAGCCGTCGTAAGCGTAGGCGAAGTCGAAACTTGGATCGGCACAAACTTAGATTCCTTACCAGCAGATCTCCGTCACATGCCTCGTTCCGAGCTCGTAGATCGTCTCCTCTCTATCCAACATTACATGAGACCAACACCATCATCAGATCAGAACGAGGTACGTTTCTTCTCGTTGATACTGAAAAATTCAACATTTTTTTGTTTTCTCGGGAAATCTTCGACTTTGATTGATTTTGTGTTTGAATGATATACAGCAAAATGTGGAAACAGATCAACAACATCCAGCTCGATTTCAGAGGACTGATCAGTGGTTACCTGTGTATTCGTGGTTAGAGTCTTTGGATCATGGAGAGTTGGTGAAATCTAAGGATATTTCTGAATGGCTTGATGCGAATCCTGAGGTTAAGCGAGAACTTTCTTCTAGGCATTCTCGTTATCATTTGACTCATTATGTCAAGAAATGTCATCTCAAGATTCTTAAAAGGAAGGAGAAGAAGGTAAAGACTCTTGCTTTTTCTCAAATATTTTTCGTGCAAGTGTACTGGTTTGGTCTTACAATGACACCTAAATTTATCTTTCTCGAGTTTTACTTTTATCTGCAATGTCAAATCCATTTTAGGTTAATATTAACTTCTTTTGACATTTCAAATTAGGGGTTAATCCGGCTGAGCAGAGCAACTGCAATGGAAGTCCACAAAGAATTTGGCGAAAAACATCCAGCTACGCTTTCTGGTGACGATTTATCTGAATTCCTTAGTACCACAATGCTAAACTTTCCTGCTCTCCATGTTGAAAATGTGTTGGTTAGAGTCCAGTCCATAGTGTAATAGACATTTAGTGACACTCGTTGGATACAAATACTCAGCGTTACAATGAAGTTAGATAACAGTTAGGTGTATTTCCGTGTTAAAACATATGAGTCCTATTGATTCCTTTATGACTGTCTACATTTAAAGGGATTTATCGATTTTTTTATAGTGATGTAATGTTGTTCTTAATGTTGTGTACAAAATGTGCAGCTGACCCTATGAGCAACATACCGAAAGACAGTGACCTTTACCGAACAAAACAGAAAGAAGCAAGACGCAGATTCGAGATGTAAGTCAGAATTTTCCAAAACTCACTTATGAGATAGAAGAAATTTATATGATTCTCTTAAGCATGCTACTTTACATAATTTCCAGCTTGGTTGAGCTTGAGAAGAGACTGGCTCCGCATTTTTCAAAGCCTCGGATAGCGAACCGATGAACGACTAATCTACCAGAAGTTCCTGGCCTCTGATTATCTATGTAAGTATGTTCTCTGCTTTGGTGCTGTAGAACTGTTTGTCAAATTGTAAGGTCATGTAGTAGCTGTATCCAATATAGATGGAGTCTAGTTTGGTTATGTAATTTGTAATCTTTTCCAATGTGAACAATAATATCCTGTCGAGAAGGAAACCAAATGCAGCATCATGTAGAGAGAGATACTCTTAATGAGAAGTAAAAACAATGTTTGCCTTCCTTACCGCAATATTCAGTAGAGAGATTACGTGGTTGTTTTTTTTTCTCTTCATTTATATAGAATATTGCACTCAGCCTAAGAATATTCTGTTTGAAGGTGTTGGGAAAAAAATACAAGAAAAGAGGAGCAATATTAATCATCATGAAAATTGTAATAAAATATGTCAAATCGCATATACTAGGTATTGATCTGCCATTTGCGTTTGATAGATCTAATTACTAAAATCTCCAAGGGATAATGTTTTTAATCAGATAAATGTGATCGAATTTCCGTTCATTAAATTTTTTTTTTTTTTTGAGAAATAACCGTATATGTGATCAAATTTCTTTCATTAAATTTTTTTTTTTTGAGACATTCCTTGACTATAGAAAAATAAATGAAATAAAATCCTCCAGTGTAGTTTTGCAATATTCATAAAAAAAAAATTAATAAAATCACATTTAGAACCTTAGGTAAAATAAAAGGATAAAAACATTTGGAACTTGATAATGACTCAACAAATGTTAGGACATTATGTGCTCACTCCATTACAATTATTTTACAAGTAAAAATTTAGACACAAGACAAGTTCTCTATGTTCTGTCTTCCTAAAAAATAAAACTTCTGCTCTGCCTTTTCCTCCCAAACGCCTTCGAGGGATGTACTTGAACAAAAACCCAGAGTCTTGAAATTGGAAGATCGTACGATTGCAATGAATTGATCTTGGAAAATTACAAGATCCTAAGGGGGGTTTTGAGCATCTGATTTCATCTTTCTGTCACAACAAAGAAGAGAAAGGTTGAACTCGCGATGATGGCTAGGAATTTGTTGTTTGTGCTTCTGTGGTTCATCGTACATGTGGCTTCAAGCTTGTGTTCAAGTCACGAAAATGGACGTGGGGATCAAGCACTGTCTCAAATTGATATTTACAGCATAAATTTTGCTCTGCATCACTCTGTTTCCATTCACGCTTCCCCTCGTGTTCTTGGTTCCCAGGTAAACAACTTAGCGTCAGACCAAACTGAGATATGTTATGTTCCTTGGTCTAATTGTAATGCCAAATTTGTGTGTGATCAAGAAGTCAAACTCTGAAATTGATTCACATTTGATGCTCTACAGGGTGAGGACACTGAATGGGTAAATGTTGATATTTCAAACCCAGCGCCTTCTTCAGACGATTGGGTTGGCGTCTTCTCACCAGCAAAATTCGAGTATTTTCACATTCATCAATCTCTCTTTATGAAATCATATGTTTGTGCTTGATGTGTTAACAACATGTCTTTTTTGTTTCTCTTGTTCTAGCTCATCTTCTTGTGCTCCCACAGATGGCAGAGAAATAGCTCCTTTTATTTGCTCAGCTCCAATCAAGGTTTCCATTATATTTTTACTGTTCATTTCATCTCATCTCATTTCATTTAAGTTTTCTTAATGTGACCAGTACATGTATGCCAAGTCCAACCCTGACTATATGAAGACCGGGAATGCGATTTTGAAGTTCATGCTTATAAACCAGAGAGCTGATTTCTCCTTTGCCCTTTTCACAGGGGGACTCTCAAATGTTTGTTGATTACACAACCTCTCAAGTTTGTGTTCTATTTCCAAATGGACTCATAATTGATCTGTTTTATTGCTCTTACAGCCAACACTTGTTGCGGTTTCAAATCATGTATCATTTATCAATCTTAAAGCTCCCGTTTACCCGCGTCTTGCTTTAGGGAAGAATTGGGACGAAGTAAGTTTTCCATATCCTGAGTCAATTATGACTTTCTTATAAAACCTGTTTTATCAAAGCTTTTACAGCATCAAAGACTCTCTCAAATCGATACATCTATCTGATAACTCAACTAAAACATGCTTTATACTATGATCTTGATAGATGAGCGTAACCTGGACGAGCGGGTACAATATAGGCGAGGCTGTTCCGTTTGTGGAATGGAGTCGGATGGAAACTCAAAGTAGAAGATCGCCAGCTGGTACCTTGACTTTTACCAGAAACAGCATGTGTGGTATGTTCACTTTGAGTATGAAACAAAAAATCTATGCACTCTGCTCCTTATCTGGATTGAATTTGGATTCTTACTACGCGGTTTAACGCAGGTGCTCCTGCTCGTACTGTTGGTTGGCGCAATCCGGGTTTCATCCACACCGCTTTCTTGAAAGATCTTTGGCCAAACCTCAAGTATGTACACTGTTTAGAAGTATCAATTTCCTTTCTTGTTTAAACACATCGTTGTGATAACGGTTTTGTAAGTAATTGGATCATCGACTACCTCAAGGTACACATACAGGATGGGTCATGAGTTGATGAATGGGTCGATAATTTGGAGCAAGAATTTCACCTTCAAGTCCTCTCCTTATCCCGGACAACACTCGTTACAACAGGTCATAATCTTCGGCGACATGGGGAAGGTACTTGCTTACTGCTTCTATACAACAAACATTGCCTTGTCTAAGTCTTTCCTCTCAGGGCTTATGTTTTCTTAATATGTATTTTAAGGGAGAGCGGGATGGGTCAAACGAATACAATGATTATCAGCCTGGTTCTCTCAACACGACTGACCAACTCATCAACGACTTGAGGAACATTGACATTGTTTTCCACATTGGAGATATCACTTACGCAAATGGTTACATCTCGCTGTGGGATCAGTTCACAGCTCAAGTTGAACCTATTGCTTCTACTGTTCCATACATGATCGCAAGGTTAGCCAGCCCGGCCATATCAGTCTTTGCCATAACGGTTTTTGGATTCTTGTCCTTAACTTGTGTTATTCTTCAGTGGCAACCACGAGCGGGATTGGCCAGACTCTGGATCCTTCTATGGTGGTAAAGACTCTGGAGGGGAGTGTGGGGTTCCTGCGGAAACCATGTTTAATTTTCCTGCTGAGAATAAAGCTAAGTTCTGGTACTCTGCGAATTATGGAATGTTTCGGTTCTGTGTAGCTGATACTGAACATGATTGGAGAGAAGGGTCAGAGCAATACCGATTCATAGAGCGTTGTCTTGCCTCTGTTGATAGAAAGACTCAGCCTTGGTTGATTTTTATTGCTCATCGTGTCCTCGGTTATTCGACAAATGATTGGTATGGCCAAGAAGGTTCCTTTGAAGAGCCCATGGGAAGAGAGAGCTTGCAGAAGCTGTGGCAGAAGTACAAAGTAGACATTGCGTTCTACGGCCATGTCCATAACTATGAGAGAACCTGCCCCATTTACCAGAACCAATGTGTGGACAATGAGAAGAGTCACTACTCAGGAGCCTTCAAAGGAACTATACACGTGGTTGTTGGTGGTGCAGGAAGTCACTTGTCTTCCTTCAGCTCGCTGAAACCCAAATGGAGTATCTTCAGAGACTATGATTATGGGTTTGTGAAGTTGTCGGCTTCCGATCACTCCTCGCTTCTCTTTGAGTACAAGAAGAGCAGCAATGGAGCTGTGCATGACACCTTCACCGTCTATAGAGAATACAGAGATGTCTTGACTTGTGTTCGGGATAGCTGCGAGCCAACCACATTAGCTTCATGATTTCTTCAACTGCAAAGTCTCAGTCGTAGATCAAAGATAACAAGGAATCTTCCAATGGCTTTATTGGAGCGTTTGATGGTGTGAGAGAGTGTAGCAAGAGTCTGGTTTCGATTCCTTGTAGATACACAAGACTTAACATAATGATTTTATGTAATTTGGGTATGTTTGTTCATGTATATTTGGAAACATGCAAGAATTCTTTTTAAAAACTAAACCTCTTAAAGAAACTCATTAATAATAGAAATCAAAGAAGATGAGGTGACGATTGTTTCTTGCTCATCTCTTCAACCAAATAGCATACGTACAAACAATGAATAAAAGCAACTATGGAACATAACACAAAGATTAAACCCAAGTAAAGAGCTAAAACGGGAGAAATAGAGTACAAAATGAATGCGAGGACAGCGAAACCGTACATGTTACTTAAACATCCTAAGATGTTAAGTAAGGAAATAGATCGTCCCCATGAGTTTTGCAGAATATCGCGGCTGTGGTCCATACCGCAGCGCGGATGATACATTGGCTGAAGAAGAGATAGTAGTAACACACGGATAGCACGGAAGATTCCGCAAGTCTCGTGCTTATAGGAATCTTGTGGCGTGTTATATACAATAAGGTTGCAATGTTAAATCCTATTGACGAACACTTGAGTCACCAATTGGTATGCTAGTTTCCACTTCTTCCTGCACCAACCAAAAACTTTTCTAATGAGAACTAATCAAGCGGCCCTGTGTACTTATATATATAGAGTACTAATTAATATGTTATGAAATCGACAACTAATAAAGGAGTCTTACCATGATGAAGGTTGTGTCTGAGATTTATTGACAAGAGCAGGCTTATTAGGAACATTCGTTGCTCCAAAATCTTAATTAGTAATGATGTGGAAACCTCTGCAATCACTAGCTCAATACTTAATTAACTACTAACTAGGATATATCCCGTGCTATAGCACGGACAACGGGACAAATTGGATTATAAAAAAATATCCAAAAATTATAAAATCAGGATATTAGAAAATTGTAATTCTTCCAAAACTTTATGAAAATTAGAATATTAATTTTTATAATATCGAATCTTTGTTAGCACCTAAAAACAGAATTAAATCAGTTTAAATTATTCTTTAAAATATTCCAAAAAATCGCAATATACATTAAATCTCTTATTTTTAGAAAATTAAATCAACATTTAATTTAATTTAATTAGTGCGTTTAATTAAATCAATATAATCTTCACAAAATCTATTTTTAATTTTTTTTTCAAAAAAAAAAATATAAATTACTTAAAACGAAAATTATAAATAATTAATTTAATATTTAATTAAACGATCACATAATAATTAATTGACTAAAATACCCTTAATGAGATATTTTAATTTGTTCTTAGATGTAATGACAATATGATGTAATTATTAACATTTTGTAAAGTTTATTTATAAGTGTACTCCTCAGATAATATATAGGGGATGTTTGTATTAAGTATATATAGTGTGTTAACCAAATTCTATTCCAACTCCAATTGGGATTATTTGACGAAACAAATTGTAAAATTTTCTTGGATCCTATTCCAAACCTAAGTGGGATGTTTGATTCTTAACAAATAAAACAAAACAAAAAAAAAACCTATGTGGGATTTGTTTCAATCCATATTATCCTCAGTTTTGAGATGAAACCTTAGTCAATTAATTTGAAATTTTTACTACTAAGGTCATAAAACGTAAAATTGTGATGACCTTAATTGTAGTTTATGACATTAATTGTAAGTATAAAACGAACTAGATCTGGTAATGTCGAAACGACGTAGTTTCATTACTACCTGTTTCTCTCAAAATCTAAACCATCTCCAACTGCCATTAGCGGAGCTCCCGATGCTTTGATGCTCTTCTCTCTATTTTAAAAATCTCTTCGTTTTTTTTTCTTCTTTCACCATTCACCAACAAACCCCTTTTGCTTCAAACATTGCGCAGCATCAACAAATCAAATCCATCTTTCTACGGAGCTATCTCGAGCGATTCCGATCAGTATGGTCTGGATCCTCTGTTTTCTCCGATTCTCTTATTGACCTCATTACCTTCCAATCATGGAGATTCCACTCGCCCGTTACCAGATCATAAGGTTAGACGAGATTCGAGGCTCTTATTCCAATCCCAAGGTTTTCAATTTCCCGCGAAAATTTCTCTTTTCTGGATACGATTTCTCGCTCCGGGGAAGAAGATGGAAGAACCCATTTGGGAGAATCATGTGTACTTCTGTGGTTCAAGGGTTGAAACCAAAGCCAATGCTGAAACCAGAACCAATTAGAATCGATGTTGAGGAATCGAAAAATCAGGTTTTGGATGATACCCAGATCAGGAAATCTGGAGTGAGGATTTGTAGTCAGATAGAGAAGTTGGTTTTGTGTAATAGGTTCAGGGAAGCGTTTGAATTGTTTGAGATTTTGGAGATTAGAGGTAGTTTTAAGGTTGGTGTTAGTACCTATGATGCTTTGGTGGAAGCTTGTATTCGTTTGAGATCGATTAGGTGTGTTAAAAGGGTTTTTGGGTATATGATGAACAATGGGTTTGAGCCGGAGCAATACATGATGAACAGAATCTTGTTGATGCATGTGAAATGTGGGATGATTATAGATGCGCGTAGGTTGTTTGATCAAATGCCTGAGAGAAACTTGTTTTCTTATAACTCGATTATCTCTGGGTTTGTCAACTTTGGTAACTATTTAGAAGCTTTTGAGCTGTTTAAGACGATGTGGGAGGAGCTTTCTGATTGTGAGACTCATACATTCGCGGTCATGCTTCGTGCGTCTGCTGGGTTAGGATCTATTTATGTGGGGAAACAGTTGCATGTTTGTGCATTGAAATTAGGAGTTGTTGATAACACCTTTGTGTCGTGTGGATTGATCGATATGTATAGCAAGTGCGGGGACATTGAAGATGCTCGATGCGCTTTTGAGAGTATGCCTGAGAAAACTACAGTTGCTTGGAACAACATCATAGCAGGTTACGCGCTCCATGGTTACAGCGAGGAAGCTCTATGTTTGTTGTATGAGATGCGAGACTCAGGTGCTTCTATTGATCAGTTCACACTTTCCATAATGATAAGAATATCTACAAGGCTTGCAAAGCTTGAGCTTACTAAGCAGGCACACGCTAGTTTAATTCGGAGCGGTTTTGAATCAGAAATCGTCGCAAACACAGCTCTTGTAGACTTTTATAGCAAATGGGGTAGAGTAGATACTGCTAGATATGTTTTTGATAGATTGCCGAGAAAAAATATAATCTTATGGAACGCTTTGATGGGTGGATATGCAAATCATGGCAGAGGAACCGACGCTGTTAAGTTGTTTGAGAAAATGATTTCTGCAAAAGTCGCTCCAAACCATGTCACATTCCTTGCAGTTCTATCAGCTTGTGCCTATTCAGGTTTATCTGAACAAGGTTGGGAGATTTTTCTATCGATGAGTGAGGTTCATGGGATCAAACCAAGGGCGATGCATTATGCATGCATGATTGAGCTGTTGGGTAGAGACGGTTTATTAGATGAAGCCATTGCTTTCATCAGAAGAGCTCCTTTGAAACCGACGGTTAATATGTGGGCAGCGCTCTTGAATGCCTGTAGGATGCACGGAAACTTAGAGCTCGGAAGAGTGGTTGCCGAAAAACTCTATGAAATGGGACCCGAGAAGCTCGGAAACTACGTTGTGCTGTATAATATGTACAACAGTATGGGAAAAACGGCAGAAGCTGCAGGAGTTTTGGAGACATTGGAGAGCAAAGGATTAAGCATGATGCCGGCTTGTACTTGGGTCGAGGTTGGAGATCAGACTCACAGTTTTCTTTCAGGAGACAAGTGTGATTCTTACGATGAGACGGTGAAAAGGTAACTTATCTGACAGTAGTATAATCTTTCTTTGCCTTCCATGTCTTTATTTAACTCTCATTACCTTAAAATGTAATGAAACAGGGAGATATACCAAAAAGTAGATGAATTGATGGAAGAAATTTACGAGTATGGGTATTTAGCGGAGGAGAAAAACCTTCTACCAGACGTGGATGAGAAGGAAGAAGAGCGAGTAGGGCGATACCATAGTGAGAAGCTTGCGATAGCTTATGGATTGGTGAATACACCGGAATGGAATCCACTGCAGATAACTCAGAACCATAGAATATGCAAAGATTGCCACAAGGTGGTTGAGTTCATATCTTTGGTTACAGGAAGAGAGATGGTAGTAAGAGATGCGAGCCGGTTCCATCATTTCAAAGAAGGAAAGTGTTCTTGTGGAGGTTATTGGTGAATCACACAAGTAGAATTAGAGTCCATTTTCTTTGTTGCTATGGGTTCTTGTTTCTTTACAAAGATATATATGTATAACACATGTAACGGTTTCTATGATTCTTTTTTAGCATTGTTATCAATAAAGGTAAAAAATTTTATTATCACTGCTTATAACACAAAAGGACCGATGCATCTTGAATCTTGATTTTTGAACCAGAAGGAAGAAGAAATATTGTAGAATTGGGTTTTTCAGTGTAAACGCAAAAACATCTTATTCAGCTGCAGAAGGTGAGATCTGGAGAAATTTTCAAACACACAAAAATATTTTTCTGATTTTTATTAATTACAAGGATTTCGTCAAAGATGGCGGTCCTATCTATTTCTTTTTTTGCCTTTAATATATGACATTTACGATTACATACTATTTTATTAAATTTTATATCAGGATGCATGTTAAGTTTGCAAAATGAGTGCATCTTATTTAATAAGAACATATCCATCAATAATCAATGTGTTGGCTAAAAAAAAGATAAAATAATAACAAATGTATGTAATCTAAATATTGAATAACAATTAACAACAACAGGGAGATGTATGTATGTTGATGGTGTGAAGTGTGAACACATATAATTGTCGTTTAGCAACATAAATATAATTCGAGATATATTTATATAATCTGTGATCGTCAACCATAAATAAATACATCAACCCGTTGGATATGGTAGGCGGAGGACAGCGTTAAAACGCCGGAGAACTCCAGCCAATCATGAACTTATTGCTTATGTCAAACTAATCAGCAATCACATTGGTCCGGTTCGTTTTTCTACTTCTTGAGTTAGAATTAGACCGGTTCTGCTGGAGTTTTGGATGTTGTGCAAATTTCTAACTAGAGTCCAGAGTTTGAAAATCGAATAAAAACTGAATTTAAATCAGGATTGGAATATGAGTAAACATTTAAATCAAACCAATACCCACCCAATTTGAAACAGTCTAAAACTCTATCCAAAACCATAATTACCGTTCATCCATGAAAAAAGAAAAATCAATTGGGAAAAAAAGGACTAAACCGGAAATAACCGGTACCAAAAACATTACCGTCATTTTCTGTCTATTTGTGATTCGTATGAGAGAAGTAAACCGAATAAACCGGAAATGGCCGGTACCAAAAAAATTTGGGTCAACGAAAACGTTTTGACTTTTGTTTTATTGGAAAGACCAAAAAAAATCACCTTGTCTTCCATTTCGCTGTCTTTCTTTGTTCTAGGCACTCAAACCCTAGAAAAAAAAAGTTATACTCCATTTCTTCAATTCAATCTCCCACAAGTTTGATCCCTAAATCTCATAACAGGATCCATTTCCTCATCTTCTTGATACAACCTTCCTCTCAACTTTGTTTTCCCCTTTTCGAATTTCTCGATTCATGGCCGCAACAACAACCACGGCGGCGAGTATCAACGCCGGAGCCGGAGGTGGTGGAGCTGAAGACCGTGTTCTCGCGACGGCGCAACAGATCGTGAAAAGCCTCAACACACCTAAAGAGGTTCGTGAAGATATGTTACTTATCTTCTCCAGCTTTGATAACCGTTTATCAAACATCAAAACTGCGATGACTAACCAGGAAGAGGATCAAAACGACGCTCTTGTGGCGCGTTTAGAAGCTGCGGAATCGGTTATTCATCGTTGGGACGGTGGTAACGATTCTTCACGGCACTCGTCTTCGTCTTCTGGTAACCATCGTTGCTCTTCGTTTTCTCTTTCGTTTGATGAATCTCCGGAGGAAGCTACGGAGTTTCTCTCAGCTGTTGATGAGATTATCTCTTTACTTGAGGATCTTTCGTCTGAGAATAAGCCTGATATGGTGGATAGAGCTGATAGTGCTTTGCAGATGGCTATGTCTCAGCTGGAAGATGAATTTAGACGGATTTTGATTCGTAACACTGTTCCTTTAGACGCGGAACGGCTCTATGGCTCTATGCGGCGTGTTTCATTGTCGTTTGCTGATGGTGATGTGGTTGAGGATTTTGAGAATTTTGGATTGGTTGCTGATGGAGAGGGTAGTGGTAGTGGGAGTAGGAGGAGGTTATTTCATGAGAGAGGAGGGAGTATTGGGTGTGATCTTTGGGTTGATTTGATTAATCCGACTGCGGTTGAAGATTTGAAGGAGATTGCGGAGCGGATGATTCGAGCTGGTTATGAGAAGGAGTGTGTTCAGGTTTATAGCACGGTAAGGCGTGATGCGTTGGATGAATGTTTGATGATTCTTGGTGTTGAGAAGCTGAGTATAGAAGAAGTGCAGAAGATTGATTGGAAGTCAATGGATGAGAAGATGAAGAAGTGGATTCAAGCTGTGAAGATTACTGTTAGGGTTCTTCTCGCTGGTGAGAAAAAGATATGCGATGAAATCTTTAGCGATTCGGAGTCGAGTAAAGAGATCTGCTTTAACGAGACAACTAAAAGCTGTGTGATGCAGTTGTTGAATTTTGGAGAGGCTGTGGCAATTGGTAGAAGATCATCAGAGAAGCTGTTTAGAATTCTGGACATGTATGATGCATTGGCTAATGTGTTGCAGAACTTAGAGGTGATGGTCACTGACTGTTTTGTGTGTAACGAGACCAAGGGGGTGTTGGAAGCACTGGGTGATGCTGCAAGGGGGACTTTTGTTGAGTTTGAGAATAATGTTCGGAATGAGACTTCAAAGAGACCGACGACAAATGGTGAGGTTCATCCTATGATACGTTATGTGATGAACTACATGAAATTGATTGTGGATTATGCGGTTACCTTAAATTTGCTTCTGGAGAATGATGAATTAGATGGCTTATCTGGGGATGATACTACAGAGGAGATGTCTCCTCTTGCGAAACGAATATTGAGGTTGATTACGTCCTTGGAATCAAATCTGGAAGAGAAATCAAAGTTGTATGAAGATGGTGGGCTGCAATATGTGTTCATGATGAACAACATTTACTACATAGTTCAGAAGGTGAAGGATTCTGAGCTCGGGCAACTCTTGGGTGATGATTGGGTTAGAAAACGAAGAGGGCAGATACGTCAATATGCTACCGGTTATCTCAGGGCTTCCTGGAGCAGGGTGTTATCTGCTTTGAGGGACGAAAGTATGGGTGGAAGTTCAAGTGGTAGCCCGAGTTATGGACAAAGAAGCAACAATTCCTCCAAGATGGCCTTAAAGGAGAGATTCAGAGGTTTTAATGCCAGTTTTGAAGAGTTATACAGGCTTCAAACAGCTTGGAAGGTCCCGGATCCTCAACTCCGTGAAGAATTGAGAATATCTATATCAGAGAAAGTGATTCCAGCTTACCGGGCTTTCTTCGGAAGGAATAAGAGTCAACTAGAAGGTGGTAGGCATTCTGGAAAATACATAAAGTACACACCAGATGACCTGGAGAGTTACTTACCAGACCTATTCGAAGGAACTCAATTGGTTATTCACCACCCGAGAAGGAAAAGTTAAGTTCTCTTGCTGAAAGATGATGACGACGACACTCTTGATGGAAGGACAATCTTGTCTGTTTAAAAGATGACAGTGGCCAGGTAATTTATAAGTCAGGGGTTTAAGTTATAGATGTGAAAGTCTTACTTACACCCTTTTATATACTGTGTCAAAATTCTTATGTACATGTCTTACTACTTATCATGTTATGACCATGGGTTTTATATAATGACTATGCTGTTGAATCAAATGGTCTGCTATGTTAGCTAGTCATAGTTGGTTTTGAGATTATAGAACAAAACTGTTGTTACATTTGTTGATTGGTGATATTACTTTCTTGTTGTAACTTGAGTGTCTGTACTTACTACTTAGATTTGATAATAAAGTGTATTTGGTGCATATAAACGAGAGTTAGAAAATTTCGGTTATTAATAATGGCGTTTATGTGTGGGAAGTTTAACATGGATGTATTTGTATAGAAACCAAGTAGATTCGCGTGTGGGGGCAGAGGCAAAACCCTTTTTAGACTTGAATGTTAATGTCTTGTGGGTTTCCTGTAGTGGTTGATTGTTGTGTTCATTGTCATCAATATCTTAATGATTAATAATCAAGGACCAAAGCCAATCTGGATGACCCTTTTTACGCCTTTTCATGCGATTTTAGTGAATCTTTAGATGCTATGAATTAAGAAGTAAAATCTTCAAAAAGGTTTGAAGTAAATCATCATCAAATTTTAGGGTTGAATCCTCTTTGTGCTCTATGTGTTGTATTTGGATATGGAGTAAGTTGCTGTAAAAAGTGAGATCTTGAAAATCTGTATAAAAAGTCATTACCTCTTACTTCTCTTTCTTCGCAGGATTACTTAAAAACAATCCACCGATTACACTTCCTGTCAACCGAATAAACGAAATACATTTAGGATTTCAAAAAAATTTCAAGTGAAAATCATATCCGACAACATAACTAAAATGGAACCCTTTTTTAAGCTCACCTACTCACAATCGCCGTCGACTACCAGTTGCCGTCCTCCGTCGCTTCTTCTCGGAACCGTTGCGAAATCAAAAAACAGTTATCTATCAAAACTTCCGTTAAATCCCAAATCATACCACACTAATGTCTTAGGGGTGTTTTTTTTCTTTTTTTTTTTTTTAATTTCGATTTTTTCCCTCCATTTTTCTAAATCAAAATGGTATAATATGTATTACTGATCTAATAGAAAGATTAATGGTCAGTTTTCAACTTTTTATGTGCTATTCTATTACACTAATTATTGGATGTGGTTTTATAGTAATTTATATACTTTTAAGAGCTATTATAGGTAATTTCTCTAATTTTATAGATAAAAAGAAATATTTTTACTTTTAGAAGAAAAAATAAATTTTTTTATATGAAAAGGTCCACACTTTGGATTTGATCGGAAAACCTTTTAATAAAGTATTAGCAGTATGTTGCAATGTGTTCCAAAAACATTATGGTATAAAACTGTAAGTTTTAATTAAAAATTTGATTGGTAGAACGGTGAGCATATAGATACAAAATTACTAAAATAGACATGATTTTTTATTTTGGGCTTTTTAGAAGAAAGAAATATTTTACAAAAATAGAGAAAACATAAAAATCCCAAGAAATAAACTAAAGATCTTATCATGAAACATTCAAGTTTGACCAAATCAGTGTAAACAAACAGAGAAGCAAAAAAAAACACAAATTGAGAGTTTGAGAAAAAAGACTAATGTGTTTTGTAACGATGTGTATGTTTTAATAGCTCGACGTGAAAACAAAATTTAGATTAAATGATGTGTATGAGTTATGATCCTATTTATATTAGGTTTCCAAAGGCATTAGAAAATTTTAATTAATAATTAAAGGCAAATACTCCCTTTGTTTCAGAATATAGGAGATTTTAGAAAAAAATACGCATTTTAAGAAATCTATTTTTACAAAAAAAAAATTATGAAAACATAATTTATTAAGAAGAATATTAACAGTCATTTTTATTTTTTAGTCAAATTTATCTCTCTCCCCACCAATATAATTAAAGAGTAATTAATAAACTTGTATAGAAAATTGAAAAATCTCCTATATTTTGAAACAAAAAAAAAGCTCTAAAACATCCTATATTTTGAAACAGATGGAGTATGTCTTTTAATATTTTAAAAGCCTCTAAGCTTTGAAAAAACTCAATTAAAGAGCATTAAAATGTAGAGCATTAAGGAGTCCTCTATGCTTTACTTAATGTTCTAAAAATTGGCTTTTAAAGAATAACATGAAAAGAGAATAACCTGAAAAGAGAAACAAAATCCAAAACAATACTCTGATTACTATTTAAAAACAATAGTCGTTGTTCAAAGTATTGTTTTCATGAAACAAAGATGAGTGAAATAAATCGCATACCTAAAAACATATATAATTTTACTACAATCAATTAATGTGGAAATAATTTGAAGTTGAGCATGAAAACTTCGACAGAGTACATTCGTGAATTTAGGTAAATACATAATTGGCAATATAAAACATGGTAAATGAAAAGTCATATGTACTAATCATTTCCCTATGTTCATCATTCTTTGGTTTTGAAGTTTTAAAATTCATATGTACTTCTTTCTCTTGAGGTTTTTTACTTCCACGTTGAATGCGAAAAGAAGTAACCTGACGAAGTAGAAGGGGGAAAAAACTCACAAGTCTGAAGCTGTTCTTCCTCATTCTCAACGCAGAGGTATCATTAATTCTCTTCATTACCTACGTTACGTTGCATCAGTCTTCTTTTTATCTTTTGTTCTCATTTGCTAGCTCTTTTACTATGTTATTTCTCTCTCTCTCTCTCTCGTCTATAAATTCATATATCTTTTTGCATGGGTGGTTTTGCCTTTATCTGAATTTGGATTCTTCATTTTGATTGTGGAGAGACCAGGGTTTTGTTCTTCTTATCCAAGTCGATTTTTATTTGGATTTGCCCATTTAACCGTTTACTTTGATTTTTATTTTAATTTGGATTTTTCTTGTTCTATACTCTTCTCCTTCCTGTTGATAAATGAGATAGCGTGATTTAGACTGGATTTTATTGGGATATCAGATTCAAGGAAAATATATTTTGGTTCTGTGAATTCAATTAGGTGTTTGATGTTTGGTTGATCAATGCTTGGGTTAGAAGAAAAGAGATCAGCCATGTTTTGACTCATGGTTTAAAGCATTTTCTTAATAGTAAGTTTATTTGATTCGTTGGTGTTTCGATGGATTTTTTTTCGTTTTGTGACATTCCATTTTAGTTTTTTTTTTTTTAACAAGTTTGATATTTAAGGAACTTTGGCGCGAAAACCATCTAATTTTCAAATATCTCTTTCCACCTGTGCTTGGGAAAAAAGTTTTCCCACTTTCTGCTTTCAGCACTGTTCAAGAATTGAAACTTTACTCTGTTGCAATTTTTGGGTTGTTTCATTTGCTGATCAATCTCTATATCTTGCAGGATCTTGTGGCATTATTTTGACGAAGAAATGATGCAAATGGACAGATGAATAGCGGAAAACATTAGAGAAGAAGCTAGAAGAGCAAAAGAGATTTTGCTGTGGAGAAGTATAAAGCGGGTTTTTTTTATGGAGCCAAAGAATTTGCTATCAAGGCAAAAAATATGAACCCTGCACTTTTTTGGTCTTCTCCGTCTCATCGCAGTTCTTGATGTGAGGATGGGTTTTGCGAAGAAACTCAACGGTCAAATTGATTGGTATGCCGTCTTATTGGTTGATCCAACTGCGGATCTTAAAACAATCCAAGCTCGTTACAGAAAATTATCTCTCGACATTATCCTTGACAGTGACAACTCTGTTGGTAGCATTGATGAAGCAAACAAGTTATTGGCTGATTCCTGGAAAAATCTATGCAATGAATAGAGGAAGCAACAACATTATGACAAGAGAAGTCAGGAACAGCTACGACTACAAAATCTTAGAAGAGTCTTGGAGGTGTTTCCTGATTTCTTGGGTACTAATTCATCATCATCATCAGATGGTAGCAGCTTCTGGAGATTATGTTGTTCTTGTAGCTTGAAGTGTGAATATACAAATAGATGCAAAGATCACAGGGTTATGTGTGTTCATTGTTGCAAGCCATTTGAAGCTTTTGAGTGTCCAGCTCCATCAATGACTCGTGTTATTCCATGGATTTACGAAAAGCAGCAGCTCAGGAGAGTGAGAGCGAGAGCGAGTCAGGTTCCGAGCTTGACTTATATTCAGGTGGTACCATCCAAACTGTTCAACTTCTCGCATCAGGTGGGTTCTCATTTTCTTAGAGGTGAAGAAGGTAAAAATGCTCCTAAAGGTTGCTTGGAACTTGATCCAGCAGCTTTGCCACAAGAGCTTCTCAAGGTTGTCACTAAGGAGGAGATGAGAGAATTGGAGAACGTGGTCATCAAGAAACCAAAGGAGGAGGCTGATGAGGTAGTGCAAACTATGAACAATGTTGGAATTGATGATGAAGCAAAGAAGAAGCTTGGAATGATGAGAAAACTGGAGACTGTGGTCAATGATGAGAAAACTGGAGACTGTGGTCAAGAAACCAAAGGAGGAAGTTGATGAAGTTCTGGAGATTTCGAACAATGTTTCAACTGACGATGAAACAAAGGTGAAGCTTGAAATGAAAAGTGACAAGTAGAAGAAGAATTAGATGGTAGAGATCAATTTTCTTAAGAAACCCTGCTTTGTTTTTATTTTACTTTCTAGATTTGTTTCATAAAAATTACAATGAATCTGAGTTATTGTCAGTATGATGCTGATTCAGTGACTTTTTTTACATTTTGTTTTTATGTTTGAAAGTTGTAGGATGCTCCTATAATATGATTGTTGTATCTTGAAGCAGGGTTATCTGATTTGAATGAGACTTTGATTTATGTTATATATCAACCACCCGATGTCAAACCTTTACTTTCTCGGCTCACTTCCATGATAGTGCAGAATCCTAAAAGAACTCGTACCCCCATATATGTCAAAGTTTTAATGTGATTTGCGATGAGTGTTTGGAGTTTAAGAGATTCGTCAATAACTTGTTTTTGATGTAAAGATTATAAAAACAGAGAGCCGTCTTGTTCTATCTCCCATTATTAAACTGGAACCGGACAAAGAACAGAGCGCATACTTGTTCGAGGAATCATGGATGGTTTCAGATATGCACAGGACCAGGTAATGTTGAGCCTGCAATGAAAATGGGGTTTATTGAAACCAAAAAAAAAAAAGTTAAAAGAGATTAGTGTTCTGATTGTGGTAGCGGGTGTGCCAGCATCGCATACAAGTTAGTGATCCTAAGGGAACTTCAACAATGGACCAAACACTACGGAGAAGGAGGTTGTACAAGTAAGAAAGCCCTTGGCTACTTGTGATGAGATTTTATCATTTAATATGAAGTTTTGGTTCATTCAATGGTGTTGTGGCCTTCATGTTTTAACGAACTTAAGAAGACGAACGAATATTTCGAGTCCACAACAGGAAAGTTCCATTCTGTTGTGTAAATGATAACTTGAAAAGTTTCATTGTGAAGTCCACAAGGAGAAAGTTAAAAAAACAACAAAGTAGCAGTCATCTGGGAAAAGAAAAACCTCAGAAACATGCCCAAAATCTGATCAACTGCATCCCAATTCCGTAAAGTGCTCACGGAAACTCATGCAGGTTTCTTTTTCAGTCCAATGACTTGGTGTAAGCAACCGATCTTTCAATTTTCAATTTGAGAACCATGGTAATCCAGACTGAAGGCACTGTTGTCCCTCTGGTAAGGGAACTATAGGTCCCAAGAAAAGACGCCATAGATCAAGAATGATTGTTACCAACATAGCAGCACCCAAAGCATCAACAGCCACTCGGGATAAATCCCATTCATCACTTGATTTCTCATCCATCCTGCAAAACCCCACCAACGAATAAAAAGCATATGAAAGAGAATAACATGTAAGAAAGAAAAATTGGAAAAATTGCAGAATAAAAGACAACACTACAGATCAAATGCCAATAAGAAGTCCTGAGATGAAAACATATCACAGCGATGGCGAAACAGTTCAAAGAACTCCTCAAGGCACTTGAGAAAAACATGGCGGGTCATGGTTCTTCATATAAACGTAGCTTCTAATTCCTATTTTTAAGACTCTCTAGAAGATGCAATCAATTAATATGGTGTATCTAACAACTATCTGCTTTCTCAGTTTTGATATGCAACAGTCATGACGCTGAAAAGATTTACTGCTTCTATGAGATGAGGATCAGGAAACTCGTAATATAGAAATCTATGGTTTGAGGCTTTTCTTTACCTGAAGAACATTGGAAAGCTCACAAGGAAGTAAATGGCATAGAACAAACATCCAACTCTGTACATGGCACTTCGGTCTACGAACTCGTAGTAAGGAAACTGCACACGTTAAAAACAAACAAAACATGTGAACAGTTATTGTAAAGTGTTTAGTTTCCAAATAAGATTGTAGAATGATTAAGCAGATAAATATAACCTTTAAGCAGATTACAAGAGAAAATTTATAATATTTGATACAGAACGAAGGCCTTCTGAAATTTTTTATAGGAACTATCAAAGAAGTAAAGACATCACAACATACATTTGCAATAGCAATGGTCTCCAAGTATGCAATGAAATAAGAAAGCGCCAGTATCCATGCAGCCTCAAAACACCATTTCAGAGAATCTGGTAAATCAGCAATAGAATGGCGTAACCTTCGAAGAGTAATGTTTGATGCAACGTGGTAAAAGAGGAAGCAAACATGTGTTAAGAAGAATGTTGTGTGAGGCACCTGTTCAACACAAAAAAAACTACCATGAGCTCATGGAAACAAGAAACATACTCAACAAAACACAGCTGCCGAGGTATATATTAAATTTGTTGTGCTTACATTATTCATTTTCCATGAAGGAAAAGTATAGGACGCTCCAAGAACTTTAAAGAAATAGTGAGTCCAAAAGTAGTTTCCCACATAGCTGAAAATAATTATCCATAGGTTTGCCTATGGTAGAAATAAGTTCCAATCAATACAATTATGGATGAGAATCATGAGATTGACAGCTCTCACCACTATCCTTGATGAAATTAAAATCAAAAGTATCATATAAAAATTAATTAAAATCCACAAATAGTTTGAAACTAAATCTGGGAAGAAAAAAGCTTGCCTTAACCCAATAGCGGTCCTTCCAGCATAAACTTCTGTCAGCCTGAAGAAAAATGCAAACGTTTTGAGTGGACTATATGTCAAGGAAGAGGATAGAGGTATGCTTTCAATTGGACGCAAGTAGATAGTTATGGCCATCGACAAAGAAGTAAAGCACCAACATGTTAACTGACAGTGAAAGCAAAGTTGTCAACAAGTAACAGAGTCAACATAGCTTCTATAGAGCCAATAACATATAAGATCTCATTGAAACAGGTATAGCTGCATTTTGTAGAAGTAAGTAGAATACACTGTCTCAATATCTTCAATCATTACCGTTAAAAGTAGAAACTACTAATCCAAGATAAAATGGATAATAAAGATGAAAAAAACACTAAAATACTGCAGATTAGCGATATCGAGAAAAGATAAAACAGAGAATGAATGAATCAATAAAAGGTGTTAAGTAGAGAACCTTTCCAATGAGTAACATCGGTATGACGAAAGCAGGAACAGCTGAAACCAAGGCGAGAAGCAGATACTCCAACTCCGTGAATGTCTACAAGTTGTTCAAAGCAATAAACACTTGTTTAGCAGTGAATATATATATATAAATTCCACTTGAGAGAATTTTGAAAACAATAAAATCGTCAGATCTCTAAAAACACTGAAAGATTAGGACTTTCTCATAAATTTTCAGCTCTAAGACTTGTGTAAACAAAATCTTGATCTAATTTAATAAAAAAAAGTGAATATAGGTACTAATTCAAGTAGAGTATGGAGCTAACGAAGCCAAGTCTGCAGCATCAGACACTTAACAATGCTCATTTGAAAAATGGGATAAAGTAGGAAGTGTGTTAAAGAGAGGAGAGACCTCGTAAAGCTTGTAAGGAACAACGATTCCCAAAGAAAGAGTAAGCCAGAAGGGAGTGTAGAAGAGGAAGAAGAGCTCGCCCCATCTCTTGCTAGGATTCGATGCCAGCCACAAGCTCCGAGAAGAACCTATCAAATCATCCGCCACAAAACTCATGTAAGAATCGGGAACGTTGACCAGAGAGATTGGAATCAGGAGAAGAAGAGATCGGCGATAGTTACCTGACATAATAATCGCTCCGACTAGAGTGAGTGACTGAGTAGTGGGCCGAGAATGGGTGGGTACGAGCGACCAAATATACCAATCAAAAAGCTGACGTGGCAGCTGTACTCTCTGATGCTTTTGACGAAAAAAACTAGATCCGTTCCTATATCTTACCGTTTATTATGACATCATCGCTTCATCTTCATATAATCATCAATAATTCATCATTTTTTTTTTCTTTTTTTTTAATATAAAAATTTACGTATATGTTGAATTTGCTAAATCCGCGGAACTTGTACCTCATTTGGTTTGAGGGCTTAGCTCCACCTCCTGAGTTCGAATCATAGCAGAGAAAAAGAAGAAAAAAAAAATAATTTGCTAAATCCAAGAGATTTAATTGCAAAAACAAAAACTGTTACAAAATCGTAAAATAAGTGAAGTAAAGTAAAATAATGTGGTATTGGATAAAATAACATATTATTTGATTCAAACACATACGAATTTTATTATTTATTAAAACATATATGTGATAAATAGTCCATTTATAGACGATTTTTTTTGTCACGCTTTTATAATCTTGTCAATTTTGTGATTAACCAAATTTAGTCACAAAATCTATATACTCGGAAAAAAAGGTTCAAAGTTGGAATATTTAATGTAATTTTGAATCTTTTTTGGTAAGGAAAATGTAATAACTTTAGATATCTCTCTAAATAATATTGCTTTAAATATTATTTTAAATAATTTAAATAATTTAAATAATTATTTGTTTTAAATAATTATTAAATAAATGTAATAACTTTTTGTTTTAAATAATTTATTTATTTTAATTTTTTTGAAAAGAAATTAAAAATAGATTTTGTGAAGATTTTATTGCTTTAATTAAACATACTAATTAAATTAAATTAAATATTGATTTAATTTTTAGAAAATAAGATATTTGATGTAAATTGCGATTTTTTGAAAGATTTTAAGGAATAATTTAAACGGATTTAATTCTTTTTGTAGGGACTAACAAATATTCGATATTATAAAAATTGATATTATAATTTTCTAATATCCGGATTTTATAATTTTTGAATAGTTTTCTATAATTGTAATTTGTAGGTGCTATAACATATGATATATCCTAGTAAAACTTAAAAATGATATCCTGAAATTTTGAAATATATGTTTGTACAAAAACCCTAGTGGCAAACTGTGACATTCTCTAACATCATTTTGCAATCAGAGAGAAGAGACAAAGACTAATTTCATGGCTCAAATCACTGCGACCTCTCTTACTCATGCTTCTTCCTCCTCTGCCCTCGCTTTCCGTATTCCCCACAACGGTTTCTCTCTCTCTCTCTCTTTCTCTCCAATTTTCTCTGTGCTCCTAATCATTTATGCTTGATTTAGACATTAAAAAAAAAAAAAGCAGCTTTTGAGTATGAAAAGGTTCCATTTTTCTGCTAATCTCTGTTTTATCCTTAGAATCGCTAATGGGTTTCGGTCCTTTGAGTATTTTGTAGTCTTATGTTCAACAGATCGCGTTTTGATTCTGTAGCAGGAACCTTCAGGTGTCAGAATGTAGCTTCCCCGAGAACCACCTCAGTAGCTCAAGAGGTACTTTACCAATGTCGTTGCTAATTCTGAAATGTCTCAATTTGTCTTATTCTGAAGAAAGATTTAGCTCATTTTGGTAATTTAGTTATCTGCAAGCCGGAGCCAGCTTATCGGCAATGTTGTTGTTAGCAATCAAGTCACCGTTTCCCGCAGTTGCAAGAATCACGGTGAATTTAGTTCTATTCATTTATAACACTTCACCAAATTAGTATCGTCTCTGTGTGTAACTTTTGGAGTCTTCAAAAGATTATCTTTTAACACTCTGGATACGGCATAGTTGCCACTAAGACATGTAACGATAAGTTTCTTGTATTGTAGCTATTCAAGCTGTTCTCTCCAGCGATGGAAATAGTGTTGTGGCTACTGATTCAAAGGGTGTTGGACTTCGTGGGAAACTGAAGAAAGTTGTTCTAGCCTACAGTGGAGGTTTAGACACTTCTGTGATTGTGCCTTGGCTAAAGTATGCTTTCTTGTTTCTGGAGCTCTAACACGAAAAACTTTAAAAAATCATAATACTTTGCTATAGTTTATGTAGAAAGGTAGAATGTACTAGTCAAGTAAAGTTAGAGATCTAAAACCATGTATCAGTAGCTAATTAGGCTGTGGATTAGCTAGTTTTGATGCTTTGAACTATGATTTTTTGTTTCATGATGTTTATGTATCTGTTAAATCTGTCGACTTACATGGACTCTTTGCATTTTCCGTGTTTTTAGAGAGAATTATGGCTGTGAAGTTGTGTGCTTTACTGCAGATGTTGGTCAGGTACATCACAAAACTTGCCAATTATTTGACTCTTGAAAACATGTTTTTTCTCTTACGTTTGTATTGTAGTATAGTATCTTCTTCACCTGTCCTAAATGTTTTATCTGCAGGGCTTAAAAGAGTTGGAAGGTTTAGACCAAAAGGCCAAGGCCAGTGGTGCTTCTCAGTTGATCGTCAAGGATCTAACGGAAGAGTTTGTGAAAGATTACATATTCCCTTGTCTTAGAGCTGGTGCCATCTATGAGCGAAAATACTTGCTTGGTACCTCCATGGCGCGTCCTGTCATTGCAAAGGTAACATTTTTGAGAAATTATCCCTGGGGATGATGGAACCACGTAGTTAAGCCTCTGAGAGGAGACCCATTAGCTTTAGTGTTCTTAATGTATAACAAAGCTTCTATATGATAGGCTATGGTTGATGTAGCAGCAGAAGTTGGAGCTGATGCGGTTGCACATGGGTGTACCGGCAAAGGAAATGACCAGGTAAGCTGCGGAAAGTTGTGCTAAAGCCTTTACATTTTTAAGGCATACTGTACTTCTTACATTGATTTTTAATGTTTAATCAGGTTCGCTTTGAGCTCACCTTCTTCTCACTAAACCCGGAACTTAAAGTTGTGGCACCATGGAGAGAATGGGAAATCCAAGGCAGAGAAGATGCTATCGAGTATGCGAAGAAGCATAATGTTCCTGTTCCCGTGACAAAGAAATCTATTTACAGCCGAGACAGGAACCTGTGGCACCTCAGTCATGAGGTAACAACACTAATCAGGTTTTACATTTTTCAATTCCTAACAAAGTATGTCCAGCTTTCTGAAATTGGATATCTTCTTGATTGAAAGGGAGATATATTGGAAGATCCTGCGAATGAGCCAAAGAAAGATATGTACATGATGAGTGTAGACCCTGAAGATGCTCCTGATGAGCCTGAGTACATCGAGATAGGGATAGAATCAGGAATCCCGGTCTCACTCAACGGGAAGACTCTCTCTCCAGCAACCCTTCTTTCCGAACTAAACAAAATAGGCGGGAAACACGGAATTGGCCGCATTGACATGGTAGAGAACCGTCTAGTTGGCATGAAATCCCGTGGAGTCTATGAAACGCCAGGAGGCACAGTTCTATTCAAAGCTTGCCAAGAACTAGAATCACTTACATTGGACAGAGAGACCATTCAGGTTAAAGACTCGTTAGCACTCAAATACGCAGAGATGGTTTACGCGGGAAGATGGTTTGACCCATTGAGAGAATCAATGGACGCTTTCATGGAGAAGATAATGGAGAAGACAACGGGGTCGGTTAGATTGAAGCTGTACAAAGGGAGTGTGACTGTGACGGCGCGACAGAGTCCGTTTAGTCTCTATAGACAGGACATATCTTCGTTTGAAGGGAGTGAGATATACAACCAAGCGGATGCAGCTGGATTCATTCGGTTATATGGTCTTCCTATGAGAGTTAGAGCCATGCTTGACAAGGGAATCTAAATGTGTTCCATATTCTTGTCTTGTTGATGTTTTTTTTTTGGTTTGCGTTTGCAAAGTTTTAGTTTTATGTAAGGGTTTTCACTCTTGGATTCATAGTTGAGGATCTGTCTCTTGACCATATATTTTTGTACGAGTTGACCCAAAACTAAGAAATTGGTACTCGGAATTGTTTAAATATTGATTTATGTAATTATGAAAAATGTGCAAAGACTCGTTTTCAAAGCTGGGTGTGTCACCAACCCCAGGTTGGTTGTTCAAGGGGGCAGGACTTGTAGTTGTTGGCACAGTGAAGGGCAATATCGTAAAAAGGTGATTCGAAAGAAACATTGGAAGCATCGAATCATATACACGCACTTCAAAAAGAGAACCCACCAGACCAAATCTAATTCTGTAAGGGCCGAGACGACGAACGAACATGGCGACGAGCAGTGCGGCGTCTGTGGATATGGAAGATATTCAGACCGTCGATCTCATGTCTGAGCTTCTTCGGCGCATGAAATGTGCTTCTAAGCCTGACAAACGTCTCGTTTTCATTGGTAAATTGTCTCTTCGATCTCTTTGTTATCTCTTAATTTTCACTCAATTGTCACTTCGGTGTGATCTCTGTGAATTGTGTAGGGAAATTTCCGATTTTCGTCTGTTTTAGTATGTAAAAATTGCATTTTGCTGCTGTCGCTAATACTTACCTGATGATCATAGTGAAGAGATTGATGATTTTAGCTCAAATTCTTGTTTAACCTAAGGATATATGTCCCCGTGGGTGAACAAAGAATGTGAATTTGTGTTTTTTTCCGATAGAAAGGAGCAATTGAGGTCTAGTCTCATCTATTATTTGGATTGGCAGGTCCACCTGGTTCAGGAAAAGGTACACAGTCTCCGGTCATAAAGGATGAGTTTTGTTTGTGCCATTTGTCTACTGGTGACATGCTTAGAGCTTCTGTTGCTGCTAAGTCTCCTCTTGGTGTTAAGGCCAAGGAGGCAATGGACAAGGTAACAAAGGACACGCTTGATTTGTTTCTTTTAAGCTTTCATGTTTAGGTGTTAGTTTTGAATCATATCTATCTTTTTCCAGGGAGAGCTTGTTTCTGATGACTTAGTTGTTGGTATCATGGATGAAGCAATGAACAGACCCAAATGTCAGAAAGGTTTCATTCTTGACGGGTTCCCTAGGACCGTGACCCAAGCAGAGAAGGTTTCTGATTCGTTTCTGTGCTCGGTTTAGCGTATCTCTTCGTTCTGGCCTGACCTTTTTATAAATTCTGTAGCTTGATGAGATGCTTAATAGAAGGGGAGCTCAGATAGACAAGGTGCTTAATTTTGCGATCGATGATTCGGTTCTAGAAGAAAGAATTACTGGAAGGTGGATTCACCCTTCAAGTGGAAGAAGCTATCATACTAAATTCGCACCTCCTAAAGTTCCTGGTGTCGATGATGTAAGAAAAACCATCTCATTCTGATTAATCAAAACCCCTAACATTTAACTAGCAACATCTGTGATATAGTTGACGACTGCATAGTTGATCTCTGTTACTCTGTATCAACTTCATTGTTTGTTAGGTTACTGGAGAACCATTAATTCAACGTAAAGATGACAATGCGGATGTTCTTAGGTCAAGGCTGGACGCATTCCACAAGCAGACACAACCAGTATGTTTCCTTAAAAGTATATGAACATGAGAAGTATCAGAGATTTTGATGGGCAGAATTGATTGTTATTGTTGTTGTTGCAGGTAATTGACTACTACGCGAAGAAGGGTAATCTGGTGAACATTCCAGCAGAGAAGGCTCCGGAAGAAGTTACAAAAGTGGTGAAGAAGGTTGTGTCAACATGAAACTGAAATGAGTTTGAGATCTCTGTTTTTTTTTCTTATCTTAAATAACTCTCCTGAGGTTTTTTGTTTCCCCCCGGAATGTCTTTTGTCTTGAGGGCAACATTTGCTGCAGTTTTGTGCAGTGTTTCACTAAGGTTTATTGTTTGCGACTGGCAATGTCAGGTGAATAAAGAAAAAAAAAACAAAATGGTAGTGAAATGGTGGAACATTGAAAACATTAGAATCTTATAAAGATTGTTTGAGATAACTAGGGTGGGCTATAAACTCACCGAACTGAATCGAACTGATTTTTTTTCTTTTTTTCTTTTCAAACTCTACACTCCATTGTAATACAGTAATATTCCCCAAAAATTAGTATAAGTCTACAAAATTTTCTATTTTAAAGAAGAAAAAAAGGTCAATATAGTAAACCCAAAAAACATAAATCGAGATTGTATGCTTTATTTCCAAACATAATTCCACCGATTTGTTCATATAAAACGGTGTTGTAATGTTGTAGCTCATAATTTAGCGAAATATGGATGTTTACATTCTAGTTTTATTCTGCTTGTTTAGACTCTCCATCTTGGATTTTAAACCATTTGTATAACGATTTTAATTAAACCATTCGTTCCAAATGGCCACTTAAGAACTCATGTCGATGGGAATTCAACTTAGTCTCTATACTAGAAATAATATTTAATTAGATAAATATTTATTTTCTAACATATTAATTTTTTTTTTATCTCATCTATTTTTTCATACAAATGGCATAACATGTATAAATCTTATAAATGGGGATAAAAGACATGATCAAGGAAGACATGTTAAAAGGATTCCACTCCGTGATTGGATACTTGCAACAAAGTATGAAACTTTTATTGGAATTATAGGTTGTTTTCCCACTCTAAAATAATTGTTCTTCATGGTTATGGTTTTTCAACTTTGTAATATGAATCTATCTTTACCAATTGATTATTTGTTTCTCTAATGGAAATTCACTTTTAGAAGATTGTTCACATGTTATTCTGGTTTGGATCTTAGTAAATGGTTTAGTTTTTCCTTGTGCAGCTTATTGTTGAAAATGCTTAGACATAGTAAATGTAAAATGGTTACTGCGTAGCGTTTTGGAATGTTTCACCTACTGTTCAGGCTAGGGAATAAGTTGGCTGGTATAACCCTTAAATGTTTTCAGACTATTCTACACTTTTACTGTATATTGATGGAGATGTTTTGGTGATTGTGCTAGCTAAAGAAAAAAGTCAAAGACGTGATGGAGACTCATCATACAAATCTGGAAACACTAGCGAAAATTAACTGTGTTCTGCAACAAGTAGATGACACACTAGTGAAAATAAGACTGTGAGTACTACAATTGCTTCATTTTTTAAGTTAAGCTCAAAAAACCTATTTGTACCTTGATCGTTTTAAATACAATAATGCATTAAATATATATATATATATATACATTTGACATACAAAAGAATTCTATTTAATTTTTAAAAATCTTTTTGTAATGTATAAATGCCAAACCCAAACAAAAATATATATAAGAAAATCGCAAACAAAACAATCCGGATCTTTTCTCCCAATTGGCTTTATGATTATCAACAAGAAGATCTTAGAACATCTCTATTGGGTGGTTCTGAGATGAGTTTCTTACAATTAAAAAGGAAAAATAATGGAAAAGAAAGAGAGAGAGTGAAGAGATTTTCTTAAATAAGAAACTTTAAGAATCCCATGAGATAATTTTCTTTTTAAAATTAAAGTTTAATTATATAATAAATTATATTAAAAGAATCATATTTTTTTGTTCAAGAAACTCTTAGAGATTCTTATAGATGGAGACGCTCTTAACAGCCTTGGTCTTTTGAGATCCACATGAGTCTTAAATTACACTTTTTTTTTAATCTGCTTAATTTTATTGATAAATATTTACAAGTAATATGGAACTCACCGTTCCATCAATTTAAAGATATATTTCCTTTTTTTTTGGTTTATACAACTGAAGAAAAGGAAAAAAAATGTTTACTTAGCAAGAAAAAAAAAGAAATGTTTACAAGTTTATACTTTATATATACAATTGATGATGACTAATATTTCTAAATCCATTCATATTCATCTGATAATCCAAAGTATGAAACTTTTTTATCATGCTCTCTAAAATCTTATTAATTTTTCTTTTGCTTTACAAAAATGGAGATTAAATTTTGCGCTCCTAAAAAAAAAAAATTTCAGCGTCAACGAATCTCCACAGTTTATTCAACCATGATTTTCTTATCACGACCTACCTCCTCCTCGTCCATTAATGGTGGCATTATGAAGCTTCGATCACGATCCGAAATTTTTTTGACTATGGTCAGTAAATGTATGGACAACATGGACGAATATGTCTCAAAATTCTTCATGGAATTTCACCAAACAGATCTTCTGATGCAGGGAATGAAGCAGAGTGAAGGAGTCCATGTGGCAGAGCAAGATTGGATCTGTTATATCTTTAATCGTTATGTTGGTCGTTTAGAATGTATTAGCGTATAGATTCATTTACAAGACTGAGTATATAAGCTCAAAGGCTCATTTGTAATATTCATTCTGAATCTAATACAAAAACTATCTTTTCTTCTTTCTTCTTTTACAAGTTCTTTGTCTCTCTAATAGCGCAAGCTTTCCGAGAGTAAGGGTCCTCGTATTAAGCGTTAGATCTTCTTCTTCACGTTCTAATCCTTTACGAGAAGTCTTTCACGTGCTTTAGTTAGCATCCGAAAGAATCTACGGTCCGATCAGTACCGTAATAGTGGTATCAGAGCAGTCATTCCTCGGCTACCATGGTAGAAACTAGATCAAAAGCGATTGCAAATCTGAACCAAGTCTCGGCTTCGGAACCGGAAGAGCAACAAGAAGCGATTTCGAACTTACAACAAGAATTTCAATAATTCAAAGGTGAAATCTTGGAAGTGTTGAAGAATTTGACAATAAGTCAACAACAAACTCAGAATTTGCAGATGGAACAACAACAAAACTCAAGAGTTCAAGAAAGTTCTTCACAAATACAGAACCAGCAAGAATCAGGTACTAAAAATACACATCAATCTTTTGCAGGAATTACATGTTTGCCTAAGATAGACTTCCCTAGATTTGATGGTACGGCTGTTCAAGATTGGGTTTTTAAAGTAGAGCAGTTCTTTAAAATGGATGGGACTGAGGAAGAGAATAAAGTGAAATTGGCTTCTATGCACTATGATGGTCAGGCTACGACTTGGCACAGGGGGTTATGTCAGTCCTTCTAGGGCAACAATATCTGCAAAACTTGGGGTAGTTACAAGGCTGAGTTGTTGGATAGATTCAGTGAGGTTTTAGATGACCCTATTGCGGATTTAAAGAAACTGCAGGAGACTAAGGGAATTGTTGATTACCATGGGAAATTTGAGTTGTTAAAAGTTAGAATGAATCTTCCAGAGGAGTACTTGGTAAATCAGTATTTGGCAGGGTTAAGAATGGATACTCAAATGCACATTCAGATGTTTATGCCAAAAACTACTATGGACTGCTTGATGCTAGGCAAATTGTATGAGCAAGCTCATCCTATGCAGGTTCTAACTCAGTAAACAACCAGGACAAAGGGATCTTACCTTTCAACAAAGAATCAGCAATGAGAAACAATAAGAGGAGTAAGAAATGGTTAAGTAATGAGGAGATAGCTGATAGAAAGGCTAAAGGGTTATGCATTTACTGTGATGAAAGGTATTCCAAAAAGCATTTCTTGTCTAAACACAAAAAGAATTAGTTGTATATGATAAAATTGGATGAGGATGGTTATGAATCTGCTGAAGAATAATTTGAACAGGAAGAACAGACAATGGATATTGCTAAAATTTTTGTCAATGCAGTAAGTGGTGTGTCTGATTATTATACAATGAGAGTTAAGGGACATTACGGGAATTCTGTGATCTATGTGCTCACAGACTCATGTTTTACTCATAACTTCATTGATGTGAAGTCAGCTGCAAGGTTGAATTGCAGAGTGAAGAGTGCTGGATTGGCAAGGGTAGCAGTAGCAGATGGTAATAAACTGAGAGTACAAGGGAAAATTGACAATTTTCCTTGGAAATTCAAAGATCAAGGTTTTAAAACTGATTTGATGGTTATCAATCTGGGAGGGTGTGATATTGGTTCTAGGCATTCAATGGTTGAAAACATTGGGACCAATTACTTAGTACTTTGAGACACTGGAAATGCAATTCCAATGGGGACAGAAAAAAGTTTTACTAAAAAGAATGCAACAGGGGTCTGTCAAAGAAGTAAAAACGGCTAAACTGGTTAAGAAGGATGAGACTCAGATGTAGTTGTCTATGTTATACGTAGAAGATGAGATTGATGAGCGTTCTATGGTCTTGTGTAGTGTTTAAGGTGATAAAGAAAGAACAGAGGAATCTGTTGAATTGAAATTCTTACTGAATCAATATGCAGACATCTTTAAAGAACCAAGAGACCTACCTCCATTCCAAAAAGAACATGATCATAGGATTCCACTAATGGAAGGATCAAATCCTGTGAACCAAAGACCTTACAGGTACGTAATTCATCAAAAAAATGAGATAGACAAGATGGTACAGGAATTGATAGAAAATGGTACAATACAGAAAAGTTCGAGCTCCTATGCTTTACCTGTAGTATTGGTGAAAAAGAAAGATGGTAGTTGGAGATTGTGTGTGCATTACAGGAGTTTAAATAATATGACTGTGAAGGACAGATTTCCCATTCCCTTGATAGAGGATTTAATGGATGAACTTAGTGGGTCAAAAGTCTATTCTAAGATAGATTTAACGGCTGGATATCATCAAGTAAGAATGGATCCTAATGATATTCATAAGACTGCATTCAAAACACACAGTGGTCATTATGAGTATATTGTGATGCCATTTGGGCTTACAAATGCACCAGCTACATTTCAGGGTTTGATGAATTCAGTGTTTAGAAGTCTGTTGAGAAAGAGTGTCTTACTATTCTTTGATGACATTCTTATCTATAGCTCTTCTCTGGAATCACACTGGTATCATTTGGAAGAAGTGTTCAAACTCGTGAGATAGAATAGTTTGTTTGAAAAAGGAGTAAGTGTGATTTTGCAACAAGAAGGGTAGAATACTTGGGTCATTACATTAGTGAAGAGGGTATTGCTACAGATCCAAACAAGGTGCAGGCTGTGCAGGAATGGCCTATTCCCAAAAATGTTAAGCACTTGAGAGGATTTTTTGGCTTGGCTGGCTATTACAGACGCTTTATTAAAGGCTATGGGGGAAATGCTAGACCACTATCTGACTTAACCAAGAAAGATGGTTTTAAATGGACACAGGATACAGAGACAACATTTGCAGAATTAAAAAAACTTTTGTGTTAAGCTCATGTTCTTGCTTTACCAAGGTTTGATCAACCCTTTGAGATAGAAACTAATGTTTGTGGAGATGGAATAGGTGCAGTGTTGATGCAGAATGGTCATCCACTAGCATATATGAGCAGGCACTTAAAGGGAAAACAACTATATTTGTCTATTTATGAAAAAGAGTAACTTGTTGTTGTGTTTGCAATACAGAAATGGAGGCATTACCTTCTCAATAGTCATTTTGTAATTAAAACAGATCAGAGGAGCCTCAACTACTTACTAGAGCAAAGATTGAATACTCCTATTCAACAACAGTGGTTACCAAAGTTACTGAAATTTGATTATGAGATCCAGTACAAAGAAGGCAAGGATAACAAGGTAGCTGATGCATTGTCTCGTGTGGAAGGTGCAGAGGTTTTGAATATGGCTATTAATGCTAATCAGGTTGATCTTCTTACACGGATTAAATAAGCATATGGAAGAGATTTGCTTTTACAAGACATTATTGAGAAATTAAAACAGAAAGCAGATTCTGTCAAACATTTTGTATGGGTTCAGGAGGTCTTGAGGAGAAAAAACAAGATTGTGATTCCTGCAGATACAGATTTGAGAAATTACATATTGGAATGGTTACATGGATCGAGTGTGGGGGACATTCAGGTAGAGAAGTGACTATGCAGAGGATTGAACAAAGATGTACAAGCTTTCATAAGAGGTTGTGAAGTTTGTCAACGGTGTAAGTATGACAATGCTGCTTCTCCAGGACGGCTACAACCCCTACCCATTCTGGAGAAGGTATGATTTGATATCTCCATGGATTTTATTGATGGGCTACCTTTGTTATTTGGAAAATCTGTCATAATGGTGGTAGTAGATCACTTGAGCAAGGCAGCTCATTTCCTGGCATTGAGTCACCCTTATTCTGCTCTATCTGTAACATAAAATTTCTTGGATAACATCTATAAGTTACAAGGACTACCTACAAGCATCGTAAGTGACATGGATATTGTGTTTTTAAGTGAGTTCTGGAGGGAGTTGTTCTCATTGCAGGGGGTATCACTGAATATGTCTACAGTCTACCATCCGCAGAGTGATGGCCAGACTGAAGTGGTGAATAGATGTCTCGAAACATATCTCAGGTGCATGTGTAGTGAAAAGCCAAATATGTGGGGTAAATGGTTATCTCTTGCAAAATATTGGTATAATACCAACTACCACACTACTACAATGACAACACCGTTTGAGATAGTCTATGGTCAAGCTTCTCCTATCCATCTGCCTTATTTACCTAGAGAGTCTAAAGTGGAAGTGGTTGCTAGATGCTTGCAAAGTGGTTGCTAGATGCTTGCAGAGTAGAGAAAATATGATCCAAATGTTGAAGTTCCATTTGCTCCGTGCTCAGAATAGGATGGTACAAGCAGCTAATCGATATAGGTCTGATAGGAGATTTCAGATTAGGGATTATGTCTTTCTTAAACTGCAGCCTTATAGACAGAAGTCATTGATGGTAAGGGGTAATCAGAAGTTGGCACCAAAATATTATGGACCAAACAAGATTCTTGATAAGAGGGGTGAAGTAGCTTATCGTTTGGATGTTCCTTAATCCTCTCAAATTCATCTTGTATTTCATGTGTCACAGTTAAAGAAGTCAGTGAGCACAAACACTACTTCCACTGTTCTACCGGCTGTGGTCAATGATGCAGAGTTAAGGGAACCAGAGAGTGTTCTAGAAAGGAAAATTGTCAACATAAATGGACGACCAGCTACTATGGTTTTGATCAAGTGGACTTCAGAGAGTGTGGAGGAATCTATTTAGGAATACTTGTACGATCTCATGAAGAAGTTTCCACAATTCAAACCTTGAGGACAAGGTTCTCTCAAACGGGGGAGATTTGATGCAGGGAATGAAGCAGAGTGAAGGAGTCCACGTGGCAGAGCAAGATTGGATTTGTTAATAAAATCTGTTATAGTTCTAATTATTTTGTTGGTCATTTAGAATGTATTAGCATATAGATTCATTTACAAGACTAAGTATATAAGCTCAAAGACTCATTTGTAATATTCATTTTGAATATAATACAAAAACTATATGTTCTTCTTTCTTCTTTTACAAGTTCTTTGTCTTCTAATAGCGCAAGCTTTCCGAGAGTAAAGGTCCTCGTATTAAGCGTTAGATCTTCTTCTTCATGTTCTAATCCTTTACGATAAGTCTTTCACGTGCTTTAGTTAGCATCCGAAAGAATCTACAGTCTGATCAGTACCGTAACATCTTCGTGAATATCTCCAACTGTATTGTCTTCTCAATGACGATTTTACTATTAGCAAAGCAGTTTTCGAGTTTTGCGAATCTCTGAAAAAATGTTTAGAGAGAACCGATAACGACAACGAGTATATTGTGACTTTGATTTCGAGGATTTTCTCAAAAAAATTCAAATCTCATGAAAATTTAACAAAAATAATTGTTAAGTTAGAGAAGACAATAAAGAAAATTGATAAAAAGCTAAAAAACGTTCGGAGAAGAAGAGCGATCATTACGGAGGCATTACTAGCTCCGGTGATTGCAACTCACCGTGGACAAAACTGCTGCCGCTATCGATGGTGCTAGTATCGATTAGTTGAAATTTACAATATCAATTTGATTATATGTTTCTGATTATATGATTTTTTCTCTTTATCTTCTCAACTAATATTATATATATATTTTCAACTAATATCTACTCAATTAATATATGAAGCAGATTAGGCGGTACGGTACAAGCGGATTGGATGGAGTGATGTGGTTCATGTGCGGTTTGTAAGAAAAAAAAATAGTGTATGCAAGACAAATGCGGTTAATGCAAAACAAACAGTGCAAGACAATGTTTGAATCGTGAAAAAAAACAATATGTGGTACATGATAAATCTATGAATGATGAAAAACACAATAAGCATATTTTAAGTGGGAGATAAATATTTTATAAATTGAAATTGATTAATGATATTATTGTAATATGGATGTTATTATAAATATTCCTTATGAACTATTTATAAATATATTTTATGATATTTACTAGTGAATATATTTTAAAATTTAAACTTCATGTTATATTTTGTGCTAATATTATCAGTTATTGTTCAATATTATAATCATAAAAAATTATAGTTAATTTGTACTTTTTCATTATTTTAAGAAACAATCACAAATTCAAAAAAAAACACGGGCATAGTAATATTCAGATACGAAAAATAAAACTTTCACGCGGTTTTATAGTTTTGTAACTTAGGAGGAGATATTGGATGAAAGAATTTAATAGAATTTTAATGAAATGAATTAGAGATATAAGCTATAGATTTTCAAAGATTTAGAAATACTTTTAATTATTTAATTTTTATTGTATGATAATATTTTTAATATTTTAATAGAATAGAATAAAAATTTATCAATAGAATTTAAAAAATATCAATAAAGTTGACCCATCTCTCTCCATCATTTCACCAATCTTGGTGACTTTACTTACCTTTTCAAGGTGTGAGAAGAAAGAATTGAAGGAGAATTTGTCAAAGTGTAATGCGTTAAGTTCTCCATAAACCGAAAGAGTAACTGCAGCAACAATCTCTGAAGCTCTAAACTCCAAGAAGTCAATACCTGCCTATGCATAACAATATTTTCACAACCACCATCAATCATTTTCAACACAAAAGTCCATAACCCATAATCCATAAGCAAGACCGAGGTTTAAAAAACCAAATTCCAATGAAAACGGATAGACCTTTCACCTTTGGTTGTGCTGGCTATCACTTGTAGTGATCTGGATATCAATCTGCTAGGTGGTTCTTGATCATAGCCACTGATCTTACTCGGGAAGTATCTAATGTAAGAGCACGACGTCACGACTCATAACCTCCATCTCAATACGTTCAACACCAAAAGTTCCATTCTTTGGATTGATTTAGGCTCAAACAGTAAAACACAAATGGGAGATTAATAGAACCTGCATATGTATTAATTCTGGAACTTTCGTTTCCTTTATTTTGGCTGCCAAGGACAAACAAGCCACAGCCAACAATTGTACTGTCCAAGCTTTTCCACTCTACAAAAGAATCATAAATCTTTCAATCGATAACCAAAGGGACTATTTAATCTTAGGCCAGGGATGTGAGTTAATCTGACTTACAGGCAAGTCATGAATAGATAAGAAACGATCCAAGTAGTTATTTGCTAGACATATACACAATGATCCAAATTTAATAAGTTCCTCACAAGCATGTAATAATGAAAGATAAAAAGTTAATATTCAGATCAAAGATAAGGCAAATTCATGTCTTTTTCACATCAAAGTCATCATATTATTGATTTGGTAAGAATTGAGTCAACAGAAGAAAAAAAATTTAACCTTCCAATTTCAATCAAGGGCTTGATTTCTAACACTCAAATCCAAATCTCCAATTTTCAGACTCTTGGGGTAATCATCTCTCGGCGAGTGTTGTCTCTCTTTCTCAATCAGCTCTAAAATGATCTCTTCGCTCTCCGAAGGAAAACCCATCTGAAAAATTGATGTCTCAACAGTAGTAATCGAGGTTGTGTCGCTAATTTCAGACCTAGTTTTGAAAGTAGAACTGTAGAACTATAGAATTGTAGAACTGAACGACATGATCAAAGAACTACACGAAAAAAATTTTGTTGTCGGAGAGAGAGAAAAGAAAGATGGAGAAATTCTCAACATTTACACATGTTAAAAAGTTAGAATTCATCCTTCACAAAATTCAATAATTTTTCTATTAAAATCCTATCAATTAACATTGGTATACAAAACTAAAAATCATTGAATAACAATAAAATTAATAGAATTAAAAAAATTAACAAGTTGAATAACATAAATATTTAAAATATTTTAAAAGAATTTCATAAATATTTAATCCAATAACACAAAATTTTTTAAAAAATATAAAAATATCTAATTAAATAATACTAGAATTTAACATTCTATAAAAAAATTTCGGATTCTTTCGTCCAATAACTCTTTTTAGTGAAATCGGGAACGTTGAAGAAGTTTTTGTAGATATTTCAAAAGCCTATAATAATAATATTATACACTCCACCAATTTTTTTGTAGATATTTCAAATGTGTATGTTACTGATATTATACTATCCACCAATCATACGCATGCTAAAAGGATCTTCTTCTGGAAATAAATGCAAGTATCCACATCCAAAGGAGATTCGTGTCACCACCTTACTCTCCACGTGTCACAATCTTCCCCATCCTACATGCTAATAATAGGAACCAAACTTAAATGTAAAAAAATCAAAACTTGAACGTACAAAAAGAGCAACAGATTACGCCATGTGTCCTTATCATCATAAACCAAAACCCTCGCGTTCAGTTACACGTTACTCCCCAAAGTCGCAGCCTTATGTGTCTAACTTTAATCGCACCGCCCTGATAAACCCACTCCTCGCTCTCCCATTGGTCCTCACTTCCATCGTACTACGAGTCTCATGTCGGACCCAACAAAGACGCCACGTCTCTAATCTTTCGTCCAATCACGTCGTTGTGCTGTTCATCGTTTGGTCTCGCACGTAGCAAGTTTTCTCCAAACGTGTCGACGTAACAGTTTTTTTTCTTTATATGCCAAACACAACACGCTTCATATTCTCCAACAAAACAAAACTAGTTTGTTAGAAAAAAAGGTATGAATTCCCGAGGAGGTTGTTGTATCACGAGAAACGGTGTTGGTGGTGGTGGATATGGTATGTCGAAGGTTGATCGGATTATGCTTCGGTACCGTCCGATTGCACCGAGACCTGATTCCGGTGGATCTTCTTCACCGACAGAGAAAAATGGATCGGTGTTAACGAACGTTTCATCTAAATCACGGAGAGGTAAGAGAAAATATTCAAAGGAGAATAACAGTAGCAGTAGCGGATCCGTTAATAGCAACGGTAACAGCAAACGACGGAGAAACGAAGAGCTTAAGAACGGATCTGGTGTCGGTGGAGATGTAGTGACGTTGCCTCTTCTTCCGGAGACTCCTGAGAAGAAAAACTCGCCGTCGCAGGCTACGGCGGCGCCGGAGTTAGGTGCGGCGGCGTTGTGGCTGAGTTTTAATGACGGAGCTAATTCTAACAGACGTTATCAGACGGAGTTAATAACGGAAACGGTTGTGTCGTCGTTGTTGACGGTGGAGTGTGTAACGGAAAGATGGGTGGAAGGAGAGTATGAGTTAGGGTTTACGGACGAGGAGAGGAAGATGAATCTAGATAGAGACACGAGTCCGGGCTTCATATCGGACGGTTTAGGGAGAGTCATTTGGACGAACGGGTCGTACAAGGATTTGGTTCTTGGGAAAGATCAGGAGCAGTGTAACAAGATGAGTGTGTGGCTTGTGATGAAGGAGAGGCCTTTGGTAACGTACCGTACGTTCACATGTAGAATGAGATTGCAGTACACGTGTCGTGATAAGGAGGTGAGTTCGATTACTTCGTTCTGTGATGTTTGGAGGATGGATGACGGTGGTTTTGCGTGGCGGCTCGATGTTGACGCTGCGCTTTGCCTCGGACGGTGAGGATTGGAAGAGTTTTAGCCGTTGGTTGTTAGATTGAAGGCATGAGGATACTTAATAGCGACATGCAAGTTTAGAGATCTTTGGACTTACCACTTTAAGAGTGTACATATTTCGCAGTTTTGTAGCTTTTTAACAATTTTTTATTTTACTTTCTGTTTTGCTGTGTTTGCGTTTTACTCTTTTTCATTTTTTTTTGGGTTTGTATAAATTCTTGGTTACTCTATTTGGGTGTCTTTCTTTTTATGTTTTGTAGGCTTACGGAATTAGTATTTAGGTGAGGAGTCTTATGTTTAATCACAATGCATGCAATAATATTTTGGCCAACTCTAATAAAGAGTGAACATAATTTAGAGAAATTTGTTAAATAAATTTGGTGAAGTAAAAAAAAAAACGACTGCTTAGTACATGTAATTGACATAAGGAAGAAGAAGTTGATCTGTTATTTACTCTTAGATCTCTCTAATTACACGATTTCTTCTTCTTATATAGACAAGAAGGAAGAAAAAAAATTTCATCCACAATAGCCTGATGTCGACTTTCGATCCATAATATCCCCTGTCCAGTCTGCATATGTGTAGCCTTCAATATCGAGGTGATTATGTTTAGTGAACATTAGGTCTTTTCTAGGTGATAACTTCAGATAGCAAAGTATCCTATAGCAAAGTATCCTATAAGAGCATCCATGTGTTCTTCATTTGGTTGGTGCATGAATCGACTCACACCGCTAAGTGCAAAAGCTATATCGGATCGAGTGAGATATAAATATAATAATTTTCTCACTAACCTTTGGTATCTTTCTTTGTCTGTCGCTGTTTTGTTGGGATCCACAGTAAGCTTTAAATTTTGCATCACTGGCGTATCAACTGGTTTACAATCAAGCATACCTGTTTCGGCAAGCAAGTCCCGAACATATTTTCTTTGCGATATTAAAATACCTTGTTTTGATATAAAAATACGCACCACTTCATCAATTCCATATTTTGACATCCATCTTTTGTCAAAATAAAATCTACCTCTACCTGGTCTTCCACATCTAATGTAAATCTGATCTTGATAGGTCTATGATCTGATGCCCACATATCAATGTATCCCATTCGTGAGCGAGGAAAGAGTTGGAACCATTCATCATTGCTTCGGTCAAGACGACATTGTATCCAAATTTTATCTCGCCATCCAGACTTCGAGGAGGCCCGCCTAGTTTCTCACTATTCTTCATCAACTCATTGAAGTCGCCAACCAAAATCCATGCCTCATCTCTTTGTAGACCAATACTAGTAAGGTGATCCCACACTAACTGTCCCATCTCTATTTTCATATCTACAATTCGTTTATCAGCGAACAAAACTTCTACTTTGTAACTATTCTTCCATAGCACCGCTAAGGCTCCACTTAAACCAACTGGCTCAAGAGTGACAACTTCATCGTAAACCAAACTATCTTTCCAAACAACAAATATAATCTTGCTTTTGTTTTGTCTCCATAAGCAATAAAAAAAATCGGGAAAATCATCTATTCGCATATCTCGTACCCGTTGAACTGTTTCGGTGCTTCCTGCTTCATAAACCACAGTTGAAACCCCTAAAATAAAGGAAGATTTGCGTAAACACTTAGTAATTTCGGATGACTCCCTAATACGCGTTTAAATAAGGTTTTGATATAGTACGATTCTAAATTTTTATTAAAAAAAAAAAAAAAGAATTTGAATGCATTTAAGTCAAAATTGAATAAATTGGGGCATAGTACCATAATGCAATTGATTCCTCAAAACAGCTCAACAATTCAAAATGTTGAATCATCCGCTCCTCCTCCTCCAGTAGAGCTGGCTCTTCTTCCTTCTCAATGACGACTTCTGCTTTCAATTCAACGATGAAGCGAACGACGTCACTAGCCAAATCCTCCGAGAGTGGCGACGACTCTTCTTACTCCACACGGAGGTCTGCTTCCAGGAGACACCGGAGCTTGAGCCGTTTCTCTCACCGCATGCCGGATCCAGAAATCGAAGTCACTCCAATGAGAAAGGGGAAGTTCGTTAACACCGTCAGAGGTTCTGGATTTGGTGAAATTAGCCTCGATGACTTAGCTGTCGAGTTTTTTGAATCCTTCTCCGGCGAGAGCGAGATTAGCAGCGGAGAACGAGGACGATCTGGTTTAAGAAAGTCCGGCGGCGGAGAAGGAGAGGTGACAAATCCGCAAAGGCGGGGAAGGTCTGTATCTAGGGTTGTTGCTTCTCGTGGTAACGGTGGTTTACGGAGGTTGGATGTGGATACCGAAAGCTCGAGACGGCGGAGGTCGTTGTCTAGACAGCCCTCTATTAATCGTGGTGGTTCAGTTAGGGTAGATCCGGTGAGCAACAATTCGAGCCGGCGAAGGTCGGTTTCTAGACAACCGAGGGAGAGGGTTAATGGCGACAACATTGGTAATGCAATTGGGGGAGATCGTGAAAACGCGAATTCGCGGCGGCGACGCTCGCTTTCTGTAGTCCGTCGTCGGATTGAGAATTCTGAGGTAAAACATTTTTGTGATTTCTTACTTACTTGCTTGATGATATCTTCTTATTCTATAGTTTCTCTGGGCCCTTCTTGTGTTATGTGATGTGATGCAATATCTGTTAGGAACTTTTTACCTTTTTAGTTACAACTGGAACTTTATTAGGAAGCTATAATTATCAATCCATTACAATTTTAGCTGTAATTATGAGATAACCTTGTAGCAACAGGACCATGCTTGACTGGTTTTAAGGTGGGGTTTTCATTTCTTACCCTTTCTGATTTTGATATCTTCAATTTATTAAGCATATTTATGAGTCAAAGAATGGCTTGATTGGTCTTATGGCGTTGCCATCTTGAATCAGTAGGAGCAGCGTATGAGCATTTTCATTGTTTTCTGCATTGGCTTGTTGATATGAATAGTGATTTGTTTGTTACATTTGCAGAGTGATGTAGATCAAGCTCAGCATTCAAGCAATTTAAGGGATGTGAAGAGCTTCATGGGTGGAAAGAGTCAAAATAGTGGGTCTCAGAAATCTGCTGCTTCAGATCATAGACAAAGTCTTAGGAGGTCTTTTAGCCAAAATCCAGTCAAATACCATGATGGCTACTCTGTAAGTCTAAATATCCTTTAGTTTAAAGATTCTATGTTTGTTAGAAAGCGTTTGGTTTTGGATGTTTCTTTCTGGAGGCTTGGTTAATTTGTATATGATATATATATCTGGTCTAACTCCATATGCTGTAAATATTATATCTTTCGTTACTGATGCGGAAAAAATCGGTCGGGATGTTACAGAGCCATTCTTCCGCAGTCACAGATGATGAAGGAAAGGATTCCAGCTCTAGCAAACATGGAACTGAGAGGATAATTCGAACAGTATATGCCCAAAATAAGGTTTGTGGGTCTTCAACCAACAATGATTAACTTTACTTTTTTTTTTTATCAGTACTACATTAACTTAGTTATATGAGTGTCCACTCTCTGCTTGAAACCAATCCAGTCCTCTATAAAGGACAGATCTTTCCGGATGTTACTTTAAACTGAGAGAATCTGAGTGAATACGAATTTAGGATGAATTATTAGAGATGATGACAGAAATTGAACAATATCCTACGACTGTTAATTAATGTATTGCCTACTTTCATTGGAAACATGCTTCGCCTATCTTAATGAACAATGTTAATACAGGCAACACCAAAGAAAAGAGAATCTTTGGGGAATGCTGATTATGGTAAATCCCGTGGTGATCACCATGCCATCTCCACAGTTACGAAAGGTTATGCAACAAAATTGCAAGAGGTACAACTTCGCTTTGCATATGTTTTGGTAGTTTCTTTCATTGAAGAATCAAAGACCAAATATACAATGTCCCTTTCCCTTGAATTGGCAGTCTGAGGAGCGCAAGCGAGATTTGCTGGCTGAGATAATGTTGGAGGAGCAGCGTGGTAGAGAGCTCTCTATTAATTTAAAAGAATTACTCACTGAAAATAGTTCTGAAGCTGAGGAAAAGCCGATGCGGACGCGAAAAGTGAGTATTACAACTCCCAGAACAACATATCTTTCCTCAAGTTTGCTATTTCATAAAAAGATAAAAACCTCTTTCTTTCTTTTTTTGACAGAGGAGCAAGGATCGGAGCAGAAGGATGTCCATGTGTTTAACAGATGAAGCAGAGCAATTCATCGACGAATTCATTTCAAACATAGAAAACACAGACTTTTCATCACTGGAGGATGAGAGGAGCGAAAGTAGTTCAAGTTTTGGGATGATTAAAATACAAAGCTCTCAAAGCGCCACTGTTCTGAAGAGAGTTCCTGTTGAAATGGATGGTGTTATGCTTCCTTGGTTGCAATGGGAAACTCCAGACGACACTTCTGCTGCTGCATTAGCATGCCTTAACAAGTCGCCACACACGCCAAATACAAAATCTCTTGTCTGGGAGTCGGATACAACTCAGGTAAAAATGCTTTTTGCACTGACTATACTGCTCACGGGTCTAAAACTATCACTAAATTAGGTCGATGACTCGTTGAAAGTTCTGGGTTGTATATTTTCTGACATGAATGTGTCCTGGTAGGATGCATCAAGTGGGCAAGGGACTAGCATTGGTACCATAAGTAGCAGAGGAAGCTGGAGCCCATATGAGTCAGTCATAAAACCTCTGAATCCCATAAAAACACTAAAGATAGATGTAGCGGAGTATCTGAATCGGCATAACAGCTCAGATATTCTAAATGAAACGTGGAAGCTAAGGCACAGAATCAGTTCGGGAAGTCTTGTGCTATGTAGCCGTTCATTGATCTAAGTCTTCGTGACCGCAAGCAGTTGTAGGTTTTTGTTTTCTTAATCGTCCTTGGACCAGACCACAAATAGTCAAAGACATGTCTCTGTACAGTTTACTTTATGGTCTTTGTTTAGGTCTGAGTCATCTGATTAGTTAAGCGTCTCAACGGCAAATATGCACAGGTTTATTGCAATATTGTGAAATGACAATGTCTAGCTGGTATTTCCTATTTATTTGCCATGTTTGATTCCAATTATTTGTTTAAATAATTAAAATTGTTAATCGAATTTAAATAAAGCTTTAAAAAAGACCTCTAACTTCGATATAGTTGAGAATCAAGACCCTATGACTATGCAAAATCGTAGGAGAGTCACAACTGCAAAGTCGTTATATATGTTTCTCTTTTTTGGGTCAATTTCAAGTTAACAGAGTAAATGATTGTAGAGTCCATGAATCTATCAAATTATTAGAGCCCTGGTCGAAAATCAATATATTATTGTATGGTTTCCGACCAAGTCTTGTAGTATTTGTTAGTGATTAGTTAAGCGTCTGTTAGTAATCCAGAGAAAAATGACACTGAGTTGTTTGTTAGTAATCTAACTTAGAATCCAGAGAAAAATGAAACCACAAAGTGTGTTTTTATTGGAAAATCTCGAGTTGAAACTCAAACTAATATTCGAAAAGGCGAAAACTATAGAAATATTATATCAAGTTTTCTCTAACCAACAAAAAAATTGAGAATAGCAAATGTTGGAGTCACATATTTATGTTATTCTTATTGAGATAAATGTGTGGAACAGTTAAATAATATACGAGTGGCATAGACTGCGAAATCTTGGATTGATAATCACGAACAAAAATTCGATTATAGAAAGACGAAATATGATTCTTTCCTTAATTCAATAAATCTCATGATACAACCGTGTTAAGATTATAATCGCAACACTCGAATATATAATATGCGAACCAAATCTACAATATATTCTCCATACTTACTTCTTTAAGAGAAAAGACGAACGAGATTCGTTGTAACTTTTTTTGTTTCGAAAATCGGATGATTTTAGAGAATGAGCTGAGACTTTATTTATAGGGAGGGGTAGCTTGATCCACAAGTTAAAGAAGGATAAGGTCGTGAGAAGATCTTTCGCGAATATTCCGCCTTATTCCGTAAAGATAAGGATGCGGAAATATTACAAAAATGTTTATGGGCGCAATCTAGAAACTTATAAATTTATCCGAATTATGCAAAAAAATCTTAAAGAAAATTAATAAAACTGTTAATAGAAATTTGTCCCAAAAAAAACAATTTTTGTGGGCCTAAAGGCCCACATTCACCAAGACCCATGGCCCGACTCGGCACGGCACGACGACGAAGGCGTGCACATGTGTGTATGGTTTTGCATAATGTCCTCTCATTCCTACACCATAATGTCCTCTTCCCAAAATTAGTGAACCTTTAGTGATTTCTTCACTATATAAACTAGTGGGAAATTTTTTATTCTTCAAATACGAGACATTTGTTCATTTTGACCAAGTGTCAAAATTACAAGATTTCGAAACTTTCCAAACTATCCATTTTGGACCTTTATTTCTCATTTAAATTAACTTCTATTTTGACATATAAATACACTATATAATGCTTATTACAAAGAATCCAAAAATCCTTAGATCTGATCATTCCAATGATGGACATCACTGGAAATATTATCGGAAAATTGGTCGGAGCCACTTTTATCAAAATTGAATTCCAACAATACAAACTTGTTACGTTGGAATCACATATTTTTATTATGATAAAAGGAAAGCGAAATAGATGGCTACATGCCTACACAAAAGGATTCATATTTTTATCAAAAAGAAAGAAAACAATAATATTCTTGAAAACGCTTTGGCAAGTTTTTCAGATCTATGGAGAAGGTGGCGGGTTAAGTCTTAGACACTCCGCCTCGCATACTTTTATGTTCTTTGAACAAAACTTATACTTCCCTCTGCAGCAATGACAATTCTTGAAGAGGCTAAAGCTGCAACGTTTTCGAACGCATGGTGATAGATATACATGTATTTTGCTTGCCTCAAGATTCTCCTCCATGTTTCCACCTACAAAAAATAAGATAATTTTGTTTTAAAACTAGTGGTAAATATATATGTTGATGATTAACTATATGTATACACAACATACATTCATGAAGAGCAAAAAATGAAACCAGGATGATACAAAAGATAGCGAAATATGATGATGACATCGTAGTGATTCTTCTCTTAAAGAAATAAGAAATGTTTTGTTAACGTTGTTTAATTTGGTAAGGCATGACTATATATATATTAAGTGTGTAAATTGATCATATCTCGTATAGTAATAATCTCATAAAAGCTGTTAGATTTGTTTGATTATCAATTAGCCAAAAGTCGAGTAAATTAATGTATCCTACTAATAAAGAAAACAAAATGACAACGAAATTTGATATTTATTTTGTATTTGTTATTAGATCTTTTGCATGTGTCATTTTTGTGAAATGTAACAAATCTTTACTTTTAAAAAACCATCCTATTTATATATTTATTAGCATAAACAATAAATTATATTTTACACAATATATCTGCATTTTCGTACGAAATATTTTTAATTTAGTTATTAGATAGTTGCTTAGAGAAAAATACTGTTGAGTGGATCCAGAGCCACAAGAAGGAAAATCTTTTGTAAAAAGTAGCTAACACGTTAGACCCAAAAAAAACATCGAGTTCCTAAAATACAGAAAAACTATAGAAAATGTCTCTCTGAAATTTCATAATTTCTTTCGTTTTTGATATAGTATAACTAAATCTAAATAAAATTTATTATAATATGTCTCTCAAAAAAGAAATATCATAACATTTTATTTATTGTAAGTTATTTTATAATTAAGTAGTTTGATGTCAATCTTTGATTTTCAACGTTTAAAAATACAGAAAACTAAATAAAAATGTCTATCTGAAATCTCATTATTTCTTTCGGTTTTTATATAGTATAACTAAATCTAAATAAAATTTATTATAATGTTTTGGAGTTTAAATTCGTAGTGTTTAGAAAGTAAAGACACAAAAATGAACTTAAAATATTAGAATATATATATTTTTCAGAATTTAATTGAATAAATTTAATACACTAAATTTAGAAAGAAATTTGCTGATATGTGAACCCCTCACTTTTGCTGATGTGGATGCTTTCTAGAACCTCTAAATCTTATTTTTATTAGTACAGATTTCTTCGTGGTCTTCTTTTTCCAACTTCCAACTTTCTCAATTGTTTTAACTTTTAATTATTTTCTTAAAAAAACTAAAATATTGCAAAATCTTGTAAGAACTCTCCGGAGAGTTCATTGGAAAAAGTGGATCCACTTTTTAGTATCGAATGAATTTCATCGGAAAAAAAGAAAGAAAAATGTTATCATCATATTTATCCGACTTTATATTTGTTATCTAATGAAATATAATTGACATATTTAAAATATATGAATCATATGAGGTATAAAATATATTTGTGGTCAAATTTGTAAACGTATATTGTGTTAAATTATAGGTTATATTCTTTTGGAAAATAAATTTAGATCATTTTTTTTTTGTTGCTTTAGAAAATTCATTTTGTAGTTTGTATTCAATGTAACTAATAAATATAGCTTAATAAAAACATTTTATATCGTAAATACTAAGGCTACATTTTTGAAAATAGCTTAGGCTTCTAAAATGTTAGGACCGCCCCTGATAGTTTATTTAGCAAATAAGATTTGAAAATTATAAACGCAAAGAGAATTTGTCTTGCTATCACGTTTGCAATCGTACTTTGCAATTGTGTGATAAAAGAAACTTAATAATAACGTTGTCTAAGAAAGTTATTAACATATAAGTACTGAAAACACGATAAATACATGTAAAACTGATTTCAACCTTATTTTCAAAATGTAAAAGCTGATTTACTGTCACGTGCACAGGCGCAACCATTTTTTTTGGTCTTAGTTAATTTGAAAATGATTTAAGTAATAAAAAAGTATAAATTATTGCAACGATCTTTCTTTTCAAATACGAGGGTAGGCCCCCCTCCGGCTCTCGTTTTTAAGCGTCATCGTGGTGATCGTGTCCTTTTCAATGTCTCATTAACTATTACTATTACCTTTCCTATCCTAAATCTCATTGCTTTATTTTTTGCTCCTTTCCTAAGTTTCATTGCTATTATTCCTTCTCCGGACCATTTGCTTTTTTATTTCCAAATTAACTATAAAAAAAAAAAAACCTACGGTATAATTAAGTAGTTTACCAAACAAAAATTATATATATGTACCTCCTACCTCCTATATATAGTGCCAAAATCCCATTCGACTTTGTCATCAGCTCCATATTACTATCACATCCCCAAATTACTTTCTTGGTTAATTATAGAGATGTCTACGCACACATTCAACCCACCCGATGATGAGCTCATCAGTATTTACTTGAATAACAAGATCACTGAGAAGGATGATCTAGGGGCCAAGAGCGAGATAAACGAAGTTAACATATGCCACCACGAACCGGCAGAAATTCCCGGTGAGTTATATAATACTAAACCTTAATTAAACCTAGAATCGCCCTTGTTGAGTTAACAATTCTTTATATATGTTTTTATATGGGGCATGAAAAGCCTTGGCGAGGATGCCATCGAGTCACACTTGGCACATAATTTCCCGTGTAGAGAAGCTAAACGGGAGGTGCCAACGAACAAAAAGAGGGCATCGAAGACGGGGCATTGGGAAATCACCGGAAAAAGCTCTATGGTGAAGGACGTTGATGGTAACATCATTGGCTGCAAGAAGTATCTTGGTTTCAAGGAAACCAAAAAAAATTCTTCTTCTTCTTCTTCCTTTCCTTCTTCCTCATCCACGGGTAGGCAACAAAACAAGTCCAATTGGATTATCCATGAATTCCATTCCTCTATTCAACACCCAAACAAGGTATACATATACATCAATGAGATCTTCACATATCGAGAATTTTATTGAATCATTAATGGATCTATATATAACTTATGTATAGGACGCTTTTGTACTCTGCAAACTAATGAAAAAGGCAAGAGCTCCACGGAGCGGGGCTGTCGCAGAGGCTTCCCCGCCGGCGACCGACCCGATTATCATCAGTCCCTACGCGGTATGGAGAAAACTATTTTAATATACTGTAGTACACTTTTTGCATGAACACGATGCTCAGCTTTTTATCCGGATTCTTTGATTTTAACTCTTTTGCAGTCTATTTTCTGACAATGTACGTTTTGGACAGTAATTCAATCATACGATACAATATTAAATATGACGTTTTTGTCTCAGATGCAGAACGACAACATTTCTGTGAATGATTATGGCGGAGATTTTTTGGGTGGTGGCTTCGAAGATATTTTCCCACCATTTCAAAGCACTGGCTTGCTTGACGAGCCTTATTACTCTATAACGTCTTACAGGACTTGGAGATAGCTGAAAACGGGGACGGTAGAATCTTTTGAGAAATACAACATCATGGACATATATGTCCATCTTGTTAAATCCAGTTTCTTTCTTTGTTTTCTTTTGTTAACTACTATTTTATTGATAAGCTCCATAGGGTCTATTTCATAAAGAATAAAGGCAAAGAGGTCAAAGAAGTCGCAGAGGGAGTTGAAAGAATTGCCTAAAAGTTGAAGCTTTGTCTAATAATGCTTACATATAAGCAAGAGTCTATATTACGTGTAAGTAGTATAAATAGTGGAGTCTGTATTAGAAGTGGACATGCTGTTGTTTACTTGTTTATTGTGTTTTCCCGATCATTATGAAATCTTGGTGGTGCAATTACAGCATCAATGTAATTATATCTCTTTTCATTCATCAATAAATACGTAGAGAGTTTGTTACTAAGAAAACAAGAGAGAAAAATAGAGAAGTGAGGGAGAGAGAAAGAGAGAGAAGCGAGGGAGATTGAATGGGGCCACATATTTGATGTAGATAGAGATACAATGTAGAGACACAATAGATAATAGATAGAGATACAATTGAATGGGGCCTATTTTTTTAAAATATTTTTATTTATTATCGTAGATAGAGATACAATAGAGCAAGAGATATTGTGTAGTTAGAAAAAAGTGTCCCATATGATTAAAATATTTGATATATATATATATATATATATATGTATATACTTTACTTTTTTTTCTTCTCTTTATATCCTATAACTATTCGTATCCTCTTTTTTGCAAGAAGGGTTATTTTCAAAAATCATTAGATTGTTTTAGCTTTGGTATTTATTTGTTGTTATTTTTTTTTTCATTTTCGCAATTTTATATATCAGATACTCATGTTAGAGGTCCATATTTGATTTTTCGTATTAGGCCTATAATATACCAGGATCGGCACATATTACAAGAAGGTTCATAACATTTTATTTGAACAACACTTGTCAAGTTTTTTTTTCTGTGTTTGTTTTTCAATCCAAGTCATAAGTCATATCTAAGATCCGTTTAGCCTCTCCGATTGAATCCGGCGGTTAGTGAGCACTCGATGCCGCAGCCGGATTCCGTTTCTTGTCTCTAGTTTCTTTTCTAATTTCTGTTACGGCTTCTTGTTCCGATCTGTTGAGATTTTCGAATGGCTTTTGGTGGATTTTCAGATCCAAGAACGACGACTCGCTTCTCACCGGTTTTGGAGTCGATGTGCTCTTGCTGCTTCGGAGGAGGGTTGAAGTGTATAAGGTGTGGATCTTGGTGTTCTTTGGATCCAGCGATTTTGCGGCGAGAGCCTTCCTCATGTCTCATTGGCTTTAGGTTTTATGCTCTCTGGTTGGAATCTTCGAGTTGGGTAGTTTGTTTTACTCTAGGTTCTACCTTGTTTTCATCAATCAAATAAATGTTATCATATTTGATTACCAAAAATAATCGCTTGCAAAAATGATGTGAAATAAATATATGGATACTTATATCGTACTATAGTTCTCTGAAATAGTTAGGTCTATAATTCTATATCACGTTATAGAAACTTATAAAATTTGGTTGCTACGTAGCGAAATATAAATAAAAAAAATTGTGATGGTTTCATTTCGTAATTTAGACCATCCAAAATATAGTGATATATTTGATGTTTTTGTTATTTGTAATAATAATCATAAATAAAATTAAATACAAAACACAATAATATTAGAATAAATCAAAATATTTATATATAACCTATCTAAAATAATTAAAGGGGGATTATTGGATGAAAGAATTCTTAAGAAAATAATAGAATGCTAAATTCTAGTGTTATTCAATTTTGTATTTTATAGATTCTATTAAATTCTAGTGTTATTCAATTGATTGATTTTTAAATTCTATTAAATTCTAGTGTTATTCAATATTATGATTGTTTTGATGATCATGTCATTTAAAAGAAATTTAATAGAAAGTTTCCTAAAAAAATGTGAAAAATCAATTCTCAGCTGTGAATTGGGCTGAATTCATTAAAATCCTTTAAAATGTTTAAAAATCTATTATTTTCTTATTCAATTGAATTCTTTTTAAATATTTCGTTGAATACCCCTTCCTAAATGATAAAAATTATTTATATACAACTTTGATGTCTCGTACTAATTCCGAATCCCAAAAATCACAAACAAACTTAATTCTCTTTCTTTAAATAAGAATCTGCAGACAATCAGACGACATGAACTATATTTAACTATCGTCCAATAAGCAGAATGAAAATTTATATCCTACAAGCCTTATAATATTCCGCAACAAACAAATGTTTGCGTATTACTCTTAACACTATTTCGGTTTAGAGATAATTCACATAAACTTCAAAACAATCTTACATCATTACCTAAACAACCAATGATCAGCAACATATATATATATAAACGTAAACGACATGACAGAGTTACTTGGACTGAAATAGCAAAAGATTTGTTAGAGTTGTATTTGATGTGCTCATAGAGTTATATTTTTGTGACACAGTTTACTATTTCATAATTAGGTCAAATGAGTTTGCATCCAATTGAAATGACGATTTTGTCCTTATGAGAAACAAAGAATAACGCGAAAAACTTGTCATCTTTACGAATCTAGGTAACACGACCCGATCCGAGTCCAACCTACTTTAATAAAATCCGGCCCATAACTAGAAAGTTGACCATAATTATGGATAAAGTGAGTTTTTTGGAATATTTCTCGAAGTGTGATGTGTTATAAATAATATTTAATTATGATACTTTATTAGAATATTAAGAGAGAAGAATGAAATGTTAAAGAGAAGTTATCGATGATATGTCTTTTATTAATGCTTTTATTGTGATATTAGACATATGCTCCCTATATATAGATTTTATTGCTCAACCGACTTATCGAAAAATATCTAACAATTCTATCATTAAATAATTACTAATATCTAACTTTAATTATTAAATAATTATTGCTCTAGAAAATTTTCTAACACTCCCCTTAATTATTTAATGCATCGCCTCGTTAAAAACTCATAAAAACCCAACGATAAAAACCATGATAAGAAAAAGAGACAGAACATATTCTCCCCTGAAAATGTTTTTCTTCATAAATCTCAGATGACGCATCCCGACGCTATAACGCTTTTTGAACATCGCGGTAAGTAGCGAGTGCTCGAATTATCACAAGAATGTATTCAATATTAACTTCACCGTTTCTCGAGTTCGAGTGTAAGAGAAAAATCTTGGTGGAATATGCTGCCGCTTGATATAACCTTCTTTGACTTGTGTGACATGCATTATCCTCGAATATGGTCGGGATCTTTAATCACCGCATGTACTGCTTCAATGTGCTGATCATGATCCACACACATTTCTATAGCCATGAGGCTATAATCTCGATAATTGGATGAAGTAGCGACTAGTGTTTGCTTCTGTGAACGCCACTAAATAGCCCATGGTAAATATATATCCGTTTGGGATCGCCATGGATCGATAAATAACTCGATCGCAAAACCAACTGACACGATTTTGAATCTCAGGATAATATAATCCTAAGTCTATCAGATTTGGAGATAACGGAAAATATGTTTTATTCCGCTCCAATGTCTTCGTGGGAGATGAGTTATATCTAGTAGATTAGAAGAAAAGCTATATCTCGTCACGTACTCAAGATACATGAGTCCGCTAATACGCTCATATAGGTACTTCAGACCCAAAATTTCTTCGTTATCCTCACATGGTCTAAATGGATCTTTTTCGATATCGAAGTCTATTAACCATGAGTACTAATGGAGTTGCTTTATCCATATTAAAGCGTTTAAGTAATTTTCTGTATAATTTGATTGATGCACGAATATTCCATCTTGGAGGTGCTCTATCGAGTCCAAGACAAAATTTTGTCTTTCCAAGATCTTTCATTTCAAATTCTGATTTCATATCATTTCGCTTCTTCAATCTCCTGAGTTCCAATTATATTCAAGTCGCCAACATAAACAATGATGATCACAAATTCGCTCAAGGATTTCTTTATAAAAACGCATGGACATATCGTATTATTCACATAACCTTTCAAAAGGTATTCACTTAAACGACACATATATCCGGATTGTTTTAATCGTAAAGTGATCGTGTAATTCGAACATATATCCGTAGACTTTGAACTCAATGCTTCGCATTTTCATTCCTTCCGGGATTTTCATATATATTTCATTATCAAGTGATCCATATAAATATGTCACTACATCCATAAGATATATTTCTAAATTTTGGAATGTCAAACTCATTAAATATCTCGAACGCATCAGATCCATTACCGGAGAATATGTTTATTCATAATCAACCTTTGAGAAAAACCTGGGCAACTAGGCTTTATATCTTGTGACTTCATTATTCTCATTTCGTTTTCTTACGAATACCCACTGCACTCCAACTGGTTTCACATCCTTAGGTGTAGTGACCACAGTCCAAAAACATTTCTCTTATTGGAGGTTAATTCATTTTGCATGGCCATTTTCCATTTCTCCCTCACTTTCCCATTCGATATGGACCTTGGTTCTGGATCATCATTTTCATTTTCAATTTCTTTGGATACAAAAAATGAGAAAATTTCATCATCATCATTTATTTCATTTCTTTCCCATACTTTTTCATTTTGGGCATAATTTATGGACATCTCATATTTTTCTGTATCGTGTCCCTCTTCAAGGATATTTTCTTTTGGTAGTTCTTTGGGAATTACTTCATTTAAGTCTTCTGGACTTTTTTCATTTTGGGTTTCTTCAGGAACCTCTTTATGTGAATTTAATTCTCCCATAACCTTTTTCTTTCGGGGAGTCTTGTCTTTAGAATCCATAGGTCTCCCCCTCTTTAACTGAACTTTAGGCTCATTTATTTTATTAGCATCAATTTGTTCCTGTGGGACTTCAATTCTTGTTGGAACATTTGCAGCCGGTATATAAGATTTTGTCACCTTTTTCGTATCCACAAATCCGTCTGGTAACTCGTTTGCCATATTTTGTAAGTGCACAATTTTCTGCACTTCGAGTTCACGTTGTTTCGTAGGAGGATCCAGAGATATCAACGATGGTGAATACCATGTGATATCTTTTGGAATTTCACGAACTCCTCCTCCTAACGATGGGAACTCATTTTCATTAAAATGGCAATCAGCAAAATGAACTGTAAACATATCACCAGTTTGAGGTTCGAGATAACGAATTATACTTGGTGACGTATAACCAACATAAATACCCAATCTCCGTTGAGGCCCCATTTTTGTACGTTGGGGAGGTGCAATGGGTACATATACTGCACACCCGAAAACACGGAGATGCGATATATTTGGCTATGACGATGCTAATCAGAATGGGAATATTTATTATGCACTTGGTCGAATTTGAATCAATGCGCAGATGCAAGATAGCATGTCCCCATACGAAATTGGGAGTTTTGTTCTCATTATTAATGGTCTAGCAATTAATGTAACCGCTTAATCAAAGATTCGCCAAGCCATTTTGTATAACGCAGCACGGATGCTCAACATCAACCTCATGAATACAATCATTAAATGCAAGTAAATTCACCAGCATTATCAAGTCTTACTTTCTTGATAGTATAATCGAAATTGCGCTCTTAACTCGATTATTTGAGAAATAAATCGCAAATGTCATATTTCGTGTCGTCAAAAGACACACATGGGACCATCTACTTGATGCATCAATTAATACCATAAAATATTGAAATGGTCCGCATGATGGGTGGATTGGTCCACATATATCACCATGTATTCTTTCTAAAAATTATGGTGATTCATTCCCAATTTTAGCTTGTGATGGCCGAATTATAAGTTTTCCTCGAGAACATGCATCACATAAAAATTCATTTGATTGAAAGATCTTCTGTCTTTCAATGGATGGCCACTAGAATTTTCCACAATTTTTCTCATCATGATTGAACGGATGACCCGTCTTTCATGCCATACTTTAAATATATCGGTAAACTTCTGTTTACGTGGCATATGATTCAATCATATTAATCTTTGTGGAATACAATCAAGAAAAAGCTAGCTTCTAATATATATTTTCTCTCCGAAATTATTTTTGTGATACAAAGATATTCAATGCCATTTTTATTCTTGGTTTTCACATGATATCCATTTTTTCGGATATCTTTGAAACTTAACAAATTTCTGTAAGACTTTGGGGAATATAATGCCTCATTTATTTCAAACTTTGTTCATTGCAGATGGAACCTTCCGAACCCATAATAATTTTGCATTTCTGATATAGATTTACTCGCTTTCTCTTAATTTAAGATCGGAGAAATATTTTTTATCTTTTAATATCGTGTGCGTGGTCGCACTATCTGCCAGACATATATCTCCATCTTCATTCACAAATTTTGACATCTTCTGGGTCAAAATAAAAGAAGATATATTAAAAACATGTTTAAGATATTAAAACAATATTTATTATATTTATCAAAAAAAATGTTGATAAAAATTTGAAAATTTTTATCAGAAACTATTAAAATTCAACTGATCATATAAAATTTTAGATCAAATTTTAATACATCACCAACGGTCGGATTTGTGACCAACGACTATGATGAATTTTATTTTTAATTTTTTCAAAAATTTCTACTTTTCAAACGGCTAGTAATAGTATTTTTCAATCTATAAATACACTCATTCATTCATTCATTTATTCACACAAAAATCTCATCATTTCTTATTCAATTAGTTTTTAGTTTTGAAGATGTTTAGATTTTGTTTAATGCTTTGTTTTGTTTTAATTATTGTTTGATATGGCTTTGTTGAGTATACCCAGGAGAGTTGTTAATGTCGTTTTATTATTTTATGTAATGATGTTCTTTGTAATCGCTTGTATTATTAATAAAAATGGTTCATTTTAAATAATATTAAACATTATATTACAATATAAAATATATTATACATTAAACCTTTTATTTTATAGTCTTCTTCAGGAAGACATTATTTTACATCGACCTTAGACAATATATTACATTATATTACATTGTCCTACTCATCTTATTACTCGTTAACATCACTCGGTTCAACGAGAAAATCCGCAATATCAAGATGAGTATTATCGAATGAAGGTCCAAGCTCATCAGAGACAAAATTAGTTTCGCCATTTTTCTCTTTTGTYTTTGGGATTCTTGATACTGATCGGCGAGATGTTTAGGTGTAGCGCTAATGGCCTTTCATTCCGATCTCAGAATATATATTTTCCTTTTGGGTAGTTACGTGCTTGCATTATCGTTTTTCTTGTTTTTTTCCGCTAACTATTATGTTGAATCCCCTTCCTTGTCCACCTCGCCTCCACGCCCGCGATCGCGACCACGACCCGCCTCTACCTCGCTGTCCAATTATCATGTTTTGAGGATGCGACATTCGCTTCGTGTTGCGATCCGAACGAGCCTTATAATTTAACATCACGAGTTTATTATTTTTCTGCAACTAGGAGTGTATTCATTAATTACGAATCTAGAATATAACTTTTGTCGTCGTATTGTTGTTGTAGTGATACATTCACGGGATGAAATGTTTGGAGAGTTTTTCGATCATATCATTATGGTTATTTTCTCTACATAACATCATCACGAAGTAATTAGAAACAGCGGATTATAATCTTTTATAATCATAAAGGAGGTTTAACCACTCATGTCTTTTGGTAAGATCACAATATTTTGGTGATGTCTTTGTGATTAAGGATCTTTTTAAGTGATAATATTCATTCATAAATGGTAAATGTAATTGCTTTTTATCTTAGGACCGTTTTAGTAGCATCAGATGATTCTTTTAAATGCATCTTTCGTCTAATGCATATTATTCAGAGATATATCGAGGCGATATCGAGTTTCTTAGAATTTGACGTGATATATATATAATAATATTTATGTTAATAACAAAATAATTTAAACCGTAAATTATAAAATAATTTAAATCATAAATTATAAGATATTAATTTAGGAGGCTATAAGTATAAGTGAGGAAGATGAAACCTCCATATAATATATAATTGATTCAATAATAAATTAAATCATACCTTAGGTTGTTACCTTTAGATGGGAGACAAATCGGTTCGAATTGATCGGGCTTGAAATGCTGATAACGTGTTATAAATAATACTTAATTATGATACTTTATTAGAATATTAAGAGAGAAGAATGAAATGTTAAAGAGAAGTTATCGATGATATGCCTTTTATTAATGTTGTTGAGGCATATCTTCCATATATAGAGATTTAGGTCGGTTCGTAATAAAATATCTAACAATTCTATCATTAAATAATTACTAATATCTAACTTTAATTATTAAATAATTATTGCTCTAGAAAATTTTCTAACATGATGAATCATATCTTAATAAATTTAGTTATCAGATGCTATTTCTTTTTTTATGCGCTACTAGAACCATGATTTTAGAAATTTTACCAGACACTAGTCTGATTTCGTATAATATATACTTGACGATATCCTGAAGCTGATGGATGATTTTATTGTGTTAAACTCAACAATATTGTATAGTGTCCCTCGCTTATATAATCGAATACATGATGTGTAATTCAATTACTTATAGTGAAATTATGTGCTAATTTAATCTCCAGAGGATTACAAGTGCCGTAAAATCATCTGGAATTATGAAAAAGGCTTTTCGAAGTTGCCTATAACTCAAAGAAGCAAGCGATCATAAATGGTATTGTCAGCTAAAAGTGAATCCAGTCAAGTAAGTCTATAAAACTAAACAGCTAAAAGTGAATCACAGCTAAAACAGACTCATAACACAGAGACATAGATAATTCACACTTTAACTAAATTGATCCTTTATATAGAATTTCAAGTATGTCTCAACTTTAATGACCTCAAATCTTTTTAATGCTGATTGCACAATTTGTCAATTATTTTGACATGTATTAAATATTAAAAGTTAATTGATATTAATAATAAGATAAACTTTATATTAGTATTCTCATATTTTTTATTCCCAACTATATAAGATTTTGGAGCTTTTTAATAGTATCGAGTTTGGAAAACTTTATAGTATTATCATATTTTTTATTCCCAACTATATATAAGATTTTGGAGCTTTTTAACAGTATCGATTTGTGAGTTGTATAAGAAATAAAAATTTTTTAAAATTGACCTTCGTTTTCAGCTAGCGTCGTCAAGTGGTGTGTGTGTAAGTAGAAAGGGAAATGTAAAGCGGCAAAAACGTGTATGTGAAATTGGCGGGTTTCGAGCCTCTCAGCTCAAAACCCTAAACCAGCACTAGAGAAAGATTTTTGATTTTTGTTGATGTTGATCGCAGATATGAGATGCTTCAGATGCTTCTATACCCGAGCCCACTCTCTTCTCCTCCGATCTTCAACCCCAGTCACGATTCCTATATCCCCGCTCCGTCTCCGTCTCCGTCGCTTCTCATCATCTTCCGTCTTCTCCATTTTCGACCCTCCCTCTAATCAGGACGCGAGTTCAACCAGAGAAGACCAAGACACCAAAATTGGATTTTCGGATGAGAAATCGAGAAAATCCGCTTCAAATTCTCGGGGATGGGATCCAGGGGAAGTAGTTATGAACAAATCAAAGAAAGCCAAATCGAAAACTGTTTGGGTTTGTGAGAGCTGTGGGCATTCTGAAGGGCAATGGTGGGGGAGTTGTCGTGCTTGTCATAAGGTTGGGACTATGAAACGTTTTTCTCAAGGTTCTGAATTAAGTGCTACTGGTGGTGGTTTCAAAGCTACTGGCTCAGGTCTTCACGAGGGTACTGGTTTGTCTTGGTTACCTGAGCAAGCAGTGGTGCAGCCACATCGACTGACTGATGTTATTCATGGAATTACTCAGCAACAATGGAGAATATCACTGTATGTTCGACCATGTTACCATAAAAGCTAATTTTGTTGCTTTCGGTTTTGCCTGAAATTTTTAATTTATTGCCTAGAATCATTGGTTAGAATGATATAGCTCACACAGGTTTGTGATGGTTTGTTTTTGTTACAATCTAAGATATTGTTATAGGAGATATCATATTGTTGTGATGTTAACGGATTTGAGTATTGTTGTTTTGGTATGTTTTTATTTACATGATGCATTTTATGTTTAGGCCTGGACTTTTTGGGAATGAAGTTGCCAGAGTGTTAGGTGGTGGCCTTGCTCCAGGTTGTATGCTGTGTTCATGATGTTATTATTCTGTCTTTCTTTCTTGTGTTCAACATTTCAGTTTATATAAAGCTTGTGTAAGTTTTCTCAAACACTGTAAGAATTATTATTGTGTCTTTTTTTCATTGTCGGCTCCCTATGCTGCTGTTTTGTAGGATCCCTGATTTTGATTGGTGGTGACCCTGGTATTGGCAAGAGTACCTTGTTATTGCAGGTTAGAAAATGTGATTTATGGTTTGATTTATTTTTTCTTCCCCTTGCAACTGTTTATCAGTTTCTAGTACTGCAGCAACGGTTGGTGCATTGGGTGTTTGCAATGCATATAACGGCTCATTGATTCTCTTTTTTTTTTCTCAAATGGAAGATTGCATCTATAATTGCTGAGGGGAGTGAATTGGCTGAACCAGCACCGGTTTTGTATATCTCTGGCGAAGAGGTTAGTTAGTAGTAGTCATGTTCTGTTTTTTCAAAGATTCAGTTTCTGCTACCTGTCTTTCCTTGTCTTCCCTCACACCAGGTTTCTGATCAAACTCTTGGATTGTTGTAATTGCTCCGTTGCTGTGTCTTTTTCAAACGTTGCTGCTTAAAATGGTCTGAATGAGCTTACATGCACATATTTAAGATGCAGCAAAGTAATTGAAGCTCGAGTTCTAGCAGCTTTATTTTGCACATCTGCACTTTATCTGCAAAAAAATGTTGGCTGTTTTTCTTCTCGCGTTTTCTCTTTAATGGTAGAGATATGTTACTTTTAGTTTGTTCTGAAAGGATCTCATCTCACGCATTCTGTTGACTTGATTACACATTCTTCATAAGATCTTCTGTTTTTTGCCCAACTGCAGAGTGTTGAGCAAATAGGAAGTCGGGCTGACAGGATGAGCATTCAAACTGAAGAGCTCTACCTGTTTTCGAGCTCTGATCTTCAGGTATACTTTTTTTTTTGTGAATTAATATTCTTATTATCTTAAATAAACAGAAGTCGTATTTTAACACTTCTTTAAACACCTAAGCAATGCACAGCTGTATATTCCTATTTTGTGCGCAACTGTTAATTCTCCTCATCTCTGCGTGTCAGACACCAACTCTATGCTGTGTGCAATTCTCAAGCCTTTGTGTATCACAACTGAAAAAAAATTGTTAGTCTCGATTTTTCGATCAGGAACATGGTAAATTACCTGAAGCAAATTGTTTGTTTTGATTTATTTCAGGACATTCTAAACAAAGCTCATCGGCTATCTCCCCGAGCTCTCATTATAGACTCAATTCAAACGGTTTACCTAAAAGAGGTGACTGGAAGTGCTGGTGGTCTCACACAGGTTTAAAAGTTTTCCTCCTCTAGCTTAGTCCCTCACTAAAATTTTCTAATTACTATGTGCAAGAAGTTATGCCATAGCTGCTTTTTGTAGCTTCCCATTTTACATAGAATCGCACATCCTTTTAATTAATGTTTAAAAGGAAACTTTTATGTGTTAGATGAAGACCGGGCTCTAGCAGTCTCTTTTTCTTCGCATATGCTTTTCCTTTGTCTGCTGAAAATGCTTTTTTCTTGGAAATCTCTGATGGTGGCAGGTTAAAGAGTGCACATCAACCCTGTTGCGTTTTGCCAAGAAATCTAATGTCCCTGTTTTCTTGGTGAGTAAGCACCATCCTTCCAATTCTTTCGTTCAATATCTGGTGTTTGATCTGGATCAGATCTTTTATGTACGTCACTTTCTGTTTTAGGTTGGACATGTTACGAAAACGGGCGATATTGCAGGACCTCGTGTTTTGGAGCACATAGTAGATGTTGTCTTGTACTTGGAGGTGCTTTTTATTTTCTGTTGTCTTTAGATATGCAATCATGATATCCCCTTCAATAAATGGCGGGCTGTAGTTCTTACTAAATACTTTGAGTTTGTTTTTATTAGCTTTATAAGCTCCTTTCTAGACTATAGCAAGTATATGAGCTTAATTTTTTAGGAGATGTAACAGAAGATGATTAGTTGACATGTATTTTCCGTCAAACTTCAGGGTGAAGAATCATCAACGTACCGCTTGCTTCGATCTGTGAAGAATCGGTTTGGGTCGACTGATGAAGTATGTATACAAATCCTTGATAGTATGCCTTTGCAGATTAAGTCATGATTATTATTTTCCCTTACTGCCTCTTTTCTTTTTTTTTCTTGAGAACTTGCTAGTTCAAGCATCTTATTTCTGTGGATTGTGTTCCCTTAATTCTTTACGTGGTTTGAGTTTGTTATCTGTACACTTATTTTTATTTCGAGTTGAGAATTATCGAATAAATAGTGACTATCTCCTTTGTCAGCTTGGAGTTTTTGAAATGTCAAACTCAGGACTTGAAGTGGTCTCAAACCCTAGTGGCATATATCTTAGTCAACAGAACCCAGATTCAGATGTTTTAGCTGGATTAGCTGTAGCAGTTGTTATGGATGGATCTCGGAGTTTCCTAATTGAAGTTCAGGTAGATAACCAGATAATTCTGCTTCATTCTCTTATTCTGCTTCACAATTCCAAAAAATTGTAAAAGGGCTCTGGCTTGATAAGTGAAACTGCGTTTTGAAAATCTTAATATATGATGAGAATCATGACTTACATTGGCTGTAGTATGTATGTTCTGAATAGGCGACAATGCTGACTTCTCATTATTAGCTGCCTCATATTTGCTTGTGGACCTTGAAGCAAAGTATTGCAGTTCTTATTTAAACATTGGTTCTTGTTATTATGTAGGCATTGTGTTCGCGTGGCTCAACAGTTTCAAGGCATGTCAATGGTGTTCAAGCAAGTAGAGCTGACATGATAATTGCAGTGAGTGCTACTACTAACATTGTCTTTTCTTATTGTCCAGTAACAAATTGCGTTTGGTACATGCCCTCTCTTCTACTTTCCTTTTTAACAACTGTTATTGTTCTGCTTTATCATATCACAGGTTCTTATGAAGCAAGCTGGTCTTAGAATTCAGGAAAATGTAAGTTTTATAGATTTGATGGTGTTGTGTCAGTCTGCAATGTTGCTCACCATGTGAATCTTGTTCGTCTGATAACATAGTGGTGCTATAATAAATGATATGAAGCAGACTAAACTTTAATCCTCACTATCTATGTGAATACTCTCTTAGTATAGACTAAATACTCTCTTATGTGAATATTTTTTCTTTAGGGGATTTTTCTGAACGTCGCTAACGGAATGGCTCTTTCTGAGACTGCTGGTGACCTTGCAATAGCAGCAGCGATTTGTAGCAGGTGAGTGTTTTAAGTACTTTGTGCTCTTGAGAAAGTGTCTTTGCGTTATCTAGGTACTAGCTGCAAATGAAGCACTACTAATTTATTGCATAATCCAGTTTCTTGGAGTTTCCAATTCCTCACAGTGTAGCATTCATCGGCGAGATTGGTCTAGGGGGCGAGGTTCGCACGGTAAGCAAAAACATTGGAAGAATCAGCTAATTGGTATTTAGAATTTGGATGAATATGACTGAAGGGTAATGGCACAGGTACCAAGAATGGAGAAGAGGGTAAGTACAGTGGCAAAGCTAGGCTTTAGCAAATGTGTGGTTCCCAAATCAGTGGAGGAGTCGCTGAAGAAGTTGAATTTGAAAGAGATTGAGATAATCGGATGCAAGAATCTGAAAGAGTTAATCAATGCTGTGTTTAGGGGATAATGAGATTAAGCATTCTGTGTCTAGGCAGAGTGAGATTAAGCATTTGATGAAACATTATCTCTGTCTCTGTATTTTCTTTTTGCATAGGACTCGTTTTTCAGTCGGGTGGCAATTCAATTGACGGTATAATTTGGTTTGAGATTTTTTTTTTCTGGTTTTAGTTTTATCAGTTTTACAGAAACTAAAACCAGTTCAAACCAATTGTAATTTGGTTCGATTTGATGTAATTTTGGTCAAATTTAATTTGGTTAACATTACTTTTATATATAACAAGTTTCATACCTCCGGTGATAATATCATATTATATTTTATCTATATTTATACGGAAATATATTTTATAAATAGATTTATCGCCAAATAATTTAAGAAGAGAATGATTTATTTTAAGAAGAGAATGATGCACAAAACTTTGATTTTTATTTTATGTGAATAAACATATAAATTTGAAATTAAATAAATATTTTAAAATAATATTTTTCACAAAAATCAAGTAAATTAAACACTAAACACTAATATAAAGATTCTTAACAAACCATATTAAAATACATTAAATACTAATATAAAATATTTTCTAAAAATATAATAAGATTTGTTAAAACAAATTATTATCTTTTCATCAACCAATAATAACTCTATTCCCATGAATATATTATTTGATTTGATATTTCTTGCTTCTCATTTTCGAAGCAAGCATACTATAGTACGACAATAAACACGATTTTTGTCTAATTGATCTAAGGTAAGAAGAACTCTTGAATTCATTTTTTTATTTAATATGATGAATAATAAAATGTAAAGATGAATGAGAAGATGATTTGTTAATAATTTATACTTTGGTATTTATAACCAAACTATTACAATATTAATTTAGAAAATTAATATACTTGTGATGTAAAATATTAAATATTTTGCTAAAACTGACAATTGTTTTTCTGATGATACATTAAGAGTAAGTTGACTTTTTCTATTATTTACATTTTTACTTAAACTGACAAAAATCTTTATTGTTTATCTAATCTATATTTTTATATAGAAAATTACCATTAGCAGAAAGTTCAAAATTACTATAATTTCTGCTATTGGCTTTTTTGCTTAAACTGATAAAAATCTTAATTAATTATTTATTCTATATTTTTATATAGAAAATTACCAATACCAGAAAGAGATACGTGTCACAATCTAAAATTAGCAATGACACGTGTCAAAATCTAATAAGTTATCATGCTGACACGTGTTACGTTCACGTTAAACGCGTTCAGGTTTATATAATAAGATATGATTACATATGTTTCTAATATATATAACTTAAAACATTAATAAACTTTGGTTTATTTTGAAATCGGTTTTAGCAGGTTTTAGATTAATTTTAGTGATTGATTTACAATTTCGTTTTGATTTAAATTTAAGTATTTTTGGTTTGGTTTGGTTTTGTTTGGTAACAGTCATGGGTTTTTTTTGTTTTTTTTTTTGTTTTTGCCACCATACAATGTGGGAGGAGCATTTATTATGGTCTACATACAAGTTTATCCATCAGAAGTCAGAACTATTGATATATACATTTTAAATACAATAAAACAAAGAATGGAATTGGTTGATGAGCAACTCTGAGACTAAATGAAATGCATAATGCCGCTGTTTCAGACCAAACATCATAACGTTCTCACTTCTCACATGTCACATGTGACATTGTCCTCTCCACATGCTAATTCTTCGCTAACCGCCAAAACCCAGTTTTCATCTTTCTTCTTTATGTTTTCAATAATTCCACATTTTGTTATAACAATGACAAAAATTTCCACCTATCTATAGTAGTATTACTATATGTTTATCTACTGAAACTTCTTCAACAGCATTATGTAAATCATTGGTACTAGGCTTTTAGCTCATTAAATTATTAATTTGTGGGTTTAATGCATGTTACGAATACATTACTAAATTCCATTCCCAAATGATTGGATAATCCAATTTGGATACCTATTTAGAGAACCAAATGCGCTGTTGTTTGAACAACGGTCGCAACTCCATAACATTGGCCATTATCATTGCTAACTAACTTGTTTTTCTAGCTCTTACTATATGATTTTAATATTTAGTATTTTAGTGTCTGAATAATCGATAAGTACTACCTTTTTTTTAACTTGTGATCTGCATTTATATACACAAAATTATCAGTTAGCCACTACCCAAAAACCTAACAGGTAGATAAAACACATATTTTTAGAGTAGAAATAGATGGGTTACCACTAACTCTATAGTTTAAAGGCATAAACAAGAAGAAAAATTGAAAGAATTTGACATTTTTTGTGGTTCTTGTTGTTAATTTGGGTTTAAAAACCAACTCTTAAAAGAAACATTCTCTTAGTTCTTTTATCTTTAACAGTTTGAGTATATGCTCATTTATTGATTTTAAAATAAGAAAGAGATGCATTGAATCTCATATAGAAAACTGTTTGGCGTCTGTGTGTCCAATAAAACATGTATTGTCTAGAGTAGCTACAAACTATTTGGAAGCTTTTTAAACGGAAAAAAAAGACATGGTGTTCCAAATCCGGAACTTAAAAGGATCTTTAAAACATGGATGCTCCTAACCATTAGGTCACCATTGACTTTGCAACTATTTAATAGTTTGTGTAAAATTTAATGTACATCTGAAATTGTTAATTAACCTCTTTAAGTGGGGAGGAATCAATATAAATACATATTTAAAAAAAACGAATTTGGAATACCAAACTTTTTTTTTGCAAAATGCATCATTTACACGTGTTAAAATACGGGTTTTGGTTGTTTAGGACATACAGTAATTCCTAGCAAAAATTATTAAAATGCCATTCCAAACTAGTCCAAATTATAATTTATACTTTATAATATATATAAAAGAAACTTGGCTCTATAAATATGGAGATAAGAAGTGTGACTCTTGTCCTATACTAAATTCTCTGAGCTCGATCTTTCACCAAAAAAGAATGGTGTGCAGAGCAGAAGAAGCAATGAAAGAGAGAGAGATGATAAAGAGATGTAAAGAAGATGACCGTGAGAAGAAGAAGAAGAAGATGCAGTCAATCACAAATTGCAACAAAGACAAAAGTTGCAGATTCAAGCGCAGCACTAGTAATCTTGACAACGACGGAACTTCCTCAGCCATCTTCCTCCTCGCCTGCATCGCCTGCTCCTCCTTCTCCTATCATCTCTAACTATCAACATATCTTAGTTGTAACAGCATCCACAGTTAATTACTCTTCAAACCACGTTTAAATTATTCTTATATTTGTTAATTCTATTTATACTTTTTGTTCAATATGATGTTTTAAGTCTGCACATTTGCGCAGACAATTTTCTATGTTTTAATCTGTTTTCGTTGTGTTATTAGTTTTGCTGTATAATAGTTACGGGAAACATATTGAGGATGCGAATAAAGATTTTACTGCGTTTGTGTTTGTATTTATATATTGGTTATTTAAATTATTGTTCAGTTGTATGGTAGGGTAGTGGTATTTTCTAACAGATTGTTATTTTTCAAAAAGTGATCCATCAAAAATGACAATTCATCTAATTCCTATTAAAAGTAATATATCCAAACCAAATATGAATTTTATCATATTAGACTTGATGATCATATTAGAAATCATCAAATCATTTCAAAATTACATGGAAACATATGATAATTTTGCATGATAACTAATATATTTATGAAGTCGAAACTTATAAATTTAATTTAACATAAATCTAAATTAAATAATTAGATGGAAAATAACTGATAGTTAATTAATAGTATTTTAGGACCGTCTGCCTTAGACGAAAACTTTGCTTAAAAACAAAAACGTATAATTCTAACGCCTAAACAGTAATCATTATAATCTTATATATAGATACCTAATGTTGCAAAATGATAGTTTTAACCGCTATTTAGCAAATAGTTTACACTATAATAACATGGACTAGGATATATCCCGTGCTATAGCACAAACAAATTGCAATTATAAAAAAAAATTAAAAAATTTATAAATAAGGATATTAGAAAATTGTAATTCTTCCAAAACTTTATGAAAATTATAATATCAATTTTTATAATATCGAATCTTTGTTAGGACCTAAAAACAGAATTAAATAGGTTTAAATTCTTCCTTATAATCTTTCAAAAATTGCAATCTATATCAAATCTCTTATTTTTGAAAAATTAAATCAACATTTAATTTAATTTAATTAGTGTGTTTACTTAAATCAACAAAATCTTCACAAAATATATTTTTAACTTTTTTCAAAAAAAAAAAAAAATTATTTCAAAAGAAAATTATAAATAATTAATTTAATATTTAAGTAAATGATCACAAAATAATTAATTGACTAAAATACCTTTAATGAGAGATTTTAATTTGTTTTTAGATATAATTACAATGTGATATAATTATTAACATTTAGTAAGGTTTATTTATTAATGCACTTTTCAAATAATATATAGGAGATATATTTTGTTGGGATTATATATGGTGAGGTAAATATGCATGTTATGTTACTGTGAACTAGCTAGTTTAAAACTTTTAAATATCTGAAAACACTGGTTTACATATATTGTATCCTAACCCTTGTACCTTACGCCGCTTCTTCCATTTATACCAAAAACTCGAAATCGATCTTTCTGAGGGGAAAAAAAACTTATTGGATCGTTACACTTACAAAAACAACTGATAAAAGTTGATGCCTTGATGGGCAAATAAACCAGACGGTTCTGAAACAAAACCAGGCGGTTCGATTATTAAAACTGGATCTCCGGTTTTTATCTGGTTTATCCGGGTTTTCCCGGTTCGTTAACACCATATTGGTTTTAGAGCTAGACCCGGACCGGATTGCTGAGCTTGTCTGAAAACACTGGTTTAATAAACTCCGATGCTGACATCGTAATTTTCGCAGCCACGATCTCTAGTCTCCTTCATCTTTCCTTTTGAGATTGAATTCGAGAATACGCAAGTTGAAAACAATCCGTGGCCAAAAGAAAAAAATGCATGGGTTCGATTTCAAAGAGATTCAGGAGAAGATCTCCGAGAGTTTTCGTCCATGGCAACGCTCTTTTCAATTCTGGGTTCGAGCTACCAATATCTACACTGGCTACAAGGTCTCTCTTTTACGGTATTTCTTTAATCTCTTTTTGCAATAGTCTACAATTTTCTCTATAAAGTTTGAATTTGGGCTTCTCTGTTTTGCTTGGATTCAGGTGTTTCAACTTCGAGTGAGTTTAGTGAAGGATACAAAGAAGCAAGAGGAAATGTGGGAAAGACAACATGAACAAGCTGCAGACAAAATTTACTTCATGTGCTCTGATCTTGGAGGTTTCTTCCTTAAGGTACTTAAAAATGTTTAGTGTTTGGCTTTGTTCCATTTAATAGTTGTTGTTGTGTTCTGTTCATTTATAATGTTGACTTTTTTTTTCTTGATGCTTTTATAAAAATCATAGATTGCTCAACTTTTAGCAAAACCTGACATGGCACCAGCTGCGTGGGTGAAAAAGCTTGTCACTTTGTGTGATCAAGCTCCTGCGACGCCATTAGATGCGATTCAACTTGTTTTGGAGGAGGAGTTAGGTAAAAGCATTGGTGAAATCTTTGAAACCTTTGATGAAAAGCCTCTTGGTTCTGCTTCTATTGCTCAGGTATTACAGGTTTTTGGTGGGAACATTACAATTAAATAAACACGGTTAAGTGAGAGTATTTGGGAGTTTCTCGATGGTGATGGACCAATTATGAAAGTATAAATGTTGTTAAAGAGTAAACACCAACAAAAGATAGTTTTTAAGTATGACACAAGGGAAGTGGAAGATAATTATTCTTATAGCTGAGAAAGTTTGGGATATCACTGTTGATGCTTGAAAAGTCTGAATTAGAGTGTTAGTTTATGTCTCAACACCTCATGATGGTTTCTTGTCCTCTCTTGCCATAGATCTATTAATTCTTGACAAGGAACTGTAGTGACATTTTCATACTCTGGTTTTGATTATATTCGACAGTTTATCATTCAGCTCATCTGGGTTAAAATTAAGAAAACTCATTATTTTTTGGCTCTTTTTGTTTTTCCTGAATTGAATTGCTGGATTCTCTGGGGTTTGTGTATACACTATTAGTGGAAGTCAATGACCATGCCGTCCGTTTTTATAAGAATATACGATAATATATGCATTTGATACGTATACATTTATTTTCTTTATTAGGTTCACAGAGCAAGAGTAAAGGGTAACAAAATGAATGTTGTTGTAAAGGTGAGCATTATCAGGGGACTACTAAAAGCTTCCCATCTTTTAATAAGATTCTAACTTGATACCATGTGTTTAGGTTCAACATCCTGGCATCGAAAGGTTGATGATGACAGATATAAGAAACTTGCAACTATTTGCCTTATACATGCAGAGAACAGATATCAAATTTGACCTGCATTCCATAACAAAGGAAATGGAGAAACAGGTATTTTTCCTTGTTCAATAGCTCGTAAGACTTCTTTTTCTCCAAGTCACTGAAAATTGTGCGTTTTCTTTTTCAAGATTGGTTATGAATTTGACTTCAAAAGGGAGGCCAATGCAATGGAAAGAATTCGATGTTTTCTTTATGCGAACAACAAAAAGTCACCTGTTTTGGTACCAAGAGTTCTGCGAGATATGGTGACTAAGTAAGTGTTCTTACTTTTGCAAATCAGATACCTTCTTGATTATGTTGATAATGTTTAAGGCTTTCTCCAAATGAATCCTTATTACTCTCCAAGTATTCACGGGCCTCTGTCATTTATTGGCATACTCGCATCTCATTCTAAGATTTTTACACTATTGTTTCGGATGATTAGCAAGTACTTACCATATGAACAATCATAATTCGCTCAGGAGGGTTCTAGTGATGGAATACATTAATGGAATTCCGATCCTGAGCATTGGTGATGAGATGGCTAAAAGAGGGATAAATCCTCATGGTAAGATTGCAGAGGCAGCAAAGCAGTAAGCTCCTACATCATCTTAGAGAGTATGGTGCCTTAGTTCTATATTCCAAAGTCTTAATAGCTATTATGTTCTAGAAATCCACATGTCCTTCTTTCTTTTTTGTTGTTGTTATATTGGCTTGCCAATTGAAATATACTGATACCACACTGGAATTTATGTCTCCTCTTGCCCCAGCAATATACTTAACAGTTTATCCCATGCGTATGGCCAAATGATACTGAAAAGCGGTTTCTTTCATGCGGATCCACATCCTGGCAATATTTTGATTTGTAAAGGTCAAGAGGTAAGTCATATTTTTGCTTGAAGTTATTACTTGGTAGTTTCTTAGTTTGGTTAGTGTTGTTTTTTTGGCAGAACTTACCTGTCTATATAGTTTTGAGTTGTAATCTTGTTTCCCGTCAGCAGGTTGCACTGCTGGACTATGGTCAAGTGAAGGAACTTCCTGACAACTTGAGGCTTGGTTATGCGAATTTGGTCATTGCCATGGCTGATAACAATGCTTCACGAGTATCACAGAGCTTTTGGTAACTCAAATCCCATTAAAACTTATCCTGCACTACTGAAGTAACTTTTTGATCTTGGTTGTTGGTTTTGTTCAAACATATTATCAGTTTCGTGGCTCAAAACCTTGTTCTCATTAGCAAATATTTTTTAGAAAGACATTTCAATAAGAACCAGTGCATTCAAGGTGAAACCATTTGTTACCACAAAAGTTATTTTGTGAGTGAGGATTTCTTTCTGTTTAAGCTATGAACATTGTGGGTTCATGCATGCTTCAAAAAATGGATTTTCCACATTTTAAATTGGCTACTTTGGTATGTGGGAACTGTTTTGAAGCTAGGATGTGGGGGATTATTATGATTGGAAGTGATAAGCAAACGTTTTATGTCTAAGATTGGAATAGTCACTGTCAACGGTTTGGATTAGTGTAGCATTGAATTCCTTAAGTTATTGCGGTTGTGGATGTTCAGGGAATTGGGTTTACATACAGTGGCCAAGTGTGAGAATGAGCAGCAAGAACTTCTCCGGTTAGCACAAACACTTTTTGATACAAAGATGCCAGCTGGTCAGACAGTTTTGCAACCTTTCTCAGATGACTCTTCGATTAAAAAGATAGCTGTTGAGGTAAGTAAAGCACCATAGATGGTCACAAAGTAAAAAAAGTTGTGTGTTCTATTCTACAGGTAATAATAAATACCAAACTAACTTGAAAGTGTTCTTTGGTGGTAGGCATTTCCAGAGGAACTGTTCTCTGTACTCCGTACAGTAGTTTTGTTAAGAGGACTCAGTGTTGGAATGGGAGTTAATTACTCGTGTGCACAACGGTGGAGAGCAATGGCCGAAGAGGCTTTACTTGAATCTCGAAGAGTGACAAGTGGTAAGTGGTTCTGTCGCATAATCACTACACTTTTTGCATGAAACACTTGTGCTGATGGGGTTGGTAACATAACACCTGAGTTTTACAGATAGCAAAGGAAGATCTCGTAGACGGGCTTCTCTACGAAGGCTACGCGCAGGAGGTTTTGGAAAAACATAGGAGTATTTCTCATCACTTAGACTCTCCAATGAGCAGGATCTGAGGTTTTTTTTCATTTTTTTTTTTTGGTTGTCATTTGTGAGAATCTGAATGATAGGAGAAGATGGATAAGACTTGAATGTAAATTGCTGAAATGCAATTATGATGGAAGCTTTGTAAATCAAGACTTAATCCCCAAAAGTTGAATGGATTATATGTTTCGGCAACTAGAAGCCAGCTTGCATAGGCACATATATGTTTTAACCAGTCCGGATGACCATTATCTCCGCAACTAGAAGCCATCTTGAATATGCACATATATTGCCATTACGACTGTCAAAAACAAAGAATGGATGAACGGATCGTGAGAGGGTTTTAAGAACTTAAAACTCCATGTGGGCCAACCACTCTCGAGGATTTTTACTGTCTTCACCGGATTCATGGAGTCACTCTGAAGATGACTGCCTCAAAACCCCAAGTTATCAATGCATATCATTGCTCAAGTCAAGGCTGCTGCTTCCGAATCTAAAGGAGACTGAAGTTTCATATGGATCTTGGCTCCATACCATTTTAGCCATGAGAATCTCCTATTCATCCTGAAATTCTAAAATACTTAAAATATCTAGAGAGTACAAAAAAATACAATAAAAACCTAACCTCAAGTTAAATATTTGAGATGATACTTAAATTTTAGATTTCAAATTAAGGTAATATTAATCTTTGTCTCTCCAAGTGCGTCATAAATTTCTCCCAAATGGAATCTTTTTGTACTTGCCACTTTAAACTTCCCGTTGCACATCATTGGACAGACTTTTTCTGTGTCTCGAATGTTCTCTCTAAACGTTGTCTTTAGAGCTGAAATGCATTCAAATGCCAAAACTTACACATACAAATATACCAGTTAAACCAACTTTACCAGTTATACTAGTTATATTAATGTAAATCAAAAATAATATTTACCTCCTATGGCAATATGAATCTAGGCAAAGTCACATTTGGATTCACGGAGCCATTGCAACGATTCATCACTTTCCAGACCTCTTTTGCATACTCGTCAAATGTGTATCGTTCCTGGGGAAACTTTTTACACAAATCTAGATTATCCACAACCTTTAGTATGAATGTCTCTATCGATCTTTTAACAATCTTTGTCTTTCTTTTGACCACCATGACTAAGAAATAAAGAAAAGTCATCTGCAACCTATCATTTGTCACGTCCATTCATTGACATTAGCTTTTCTTCTTCTTCTTTGAGTTCTAGCTTTGCATCCTTTCTAAAGTGCTTATCCACAAATAGCAAACTCCCCAAATCTTCATACTTCGGTGGGTATTTGTGGCAAATTAATCCGCATATGAGACCATGTTCTCCTAACGAATAGCGAATGGGAACACCATTCACAACTGTGCATAGAAGCAAACAAAGAAAAAGAAAAAGGGAAAAGAGGGTTTAACGGGGAATGGGTGGGTGACCCGAGTAAACGCCCAGTTGAACAGCTCAAAACGGCGCCGTTTTAAGGATGTCACTTTAACAAATAATCTGCGTTCAACGAGTCCGCTAATTTCCCGTATTTCGTCTGAGGTTTCGTGACGATGGCGACGGCGGCAGTGATGAACGGCGAGTTGAAAAAACAACCTCGGCCAGGTCGAGGCGGCTTTCAGGGCCGTGGATTAACAGAAGAAGAAGCTCGAGTTCGCGCTATATCGGAGATTGTTAGCTCCATGATTGAGCGCTCACACCGCAACGAGAATGTTGACCTAAACGCCATTAAAACGGCCGCTTGCCGGAAATACGGCTTAGCCCGTGCGCCAAAGCTTGTCGAGATGATTGCGGCACTTCCGGATTCAGAGAGAGAGACTCTTCTCCCGAAGCTCCGTGCCAAACCGGTTCGAACGGCTTCAGGAATCGCCGTCGTGGCGGTCATGTCGAAGCCTCATAGGTGTCCGCATATAGCCACGACGGGTAATATATGCGTGTATTGCCCCGGTGGACCGGACTCTGACTTCGAGTATAGTACTCAGTCTTACACTGGATACGAGCCCACCAGTATGCGAGCTATTCGAGCCAGGTGAAGAGTTTCTACTGAGTTATCGAATTGAAATCGTATAATGAATTGAAATCGGATCAGAGCCTGTTCGATTGATCTAGGAAAGGGTTTAGGGTTTAAGTAGTTTTGGGTGGAATTTTGTGATTTCTGATCCAAGCTATTATCGGAATCTGAACTTAGATTCAGTTGCTGATAATGCGCGGTAGGTAGTTTTCCGGAACTATGTTGTGTGGATAGCCTCATGAGAGCTTGGATTGGGAGCTTTTCTTAGGATCATTGTTGTTTTAGTCTTGCTTGATATTTTGGACTGAAACTAATGCTTCGGGTTCTAAGATTGTAGATGAAAAGCAATATTTATGAATTCAGAGAACGTTCTAGATTATAAATGAAAATGTAGACTTGCTTGATAGCGAAAAAGGATACAGAATTCTTAAATGGAAATTTTCAACATCCTAAACGGTCATGATTAATTTATATATAGTTCTGTCTGCTGATTATGTGATGAGGATGTGAGTTTCATGGTTAAATGGATTTTTAGAGAACCCTGTTTATTGTCTTAGGTACAATCCATATGTTCAGGCAAGGAGCAGGATAGATCAGCTGAAGCGGTTGGGTCACAGTGTAGATAAGGTTACAGTTTTTCTTATTTTCCTAGTAATTATTTCCTTTTTACCAGTCTTCAGCGCAGATGATTACTCCTGATTTGAATGACAGGTTGAGTTCATTTTGATGGGAGGTACCTTTATGTCGTTGCCTGCTGAATACCGGGATTTCTTCATACGGAATCTCCATGATGCGTTATCAGGACATACTTCTGCCAACGTTGAAGAAGCAGTTGCTTATTCAGAACATAGTGCAACTAAATGCATTGGCATGACGATTGAAACGTGAGTCATTTGGGTTGAAATTTCTTTTTCTGTGGATCCATTGATCATGTATAATATGATGTAAAGCATTTGTATAGGAAGTTTGTTTTTTCTGCCTTTTTATTTTCTCTTAAAGCTTTTGTAGTGTCTATATATTGATTTCATTGTATTCTTTGTGGCACTTAATGGAAATGGTCAAGCTGGGTGAAAAAATATCAAAAATCTGATACCAAATTTTTGTTAATCAGTTGTTATATTCATTGATTAACTGTAAAGGAAAAGTGAGTCTAATCTCTGAAGATTCAAATCACAGAATACATTCCCTAATCTGTTTTACAAATTCATCAGGAGGCCAGATTACTGCCTTGGACCTCATCTACGACAAATGCTGACTTATGGTTGCACCCGGCTAGAGATAGGGGTTCAGAGCACATATGAAGATGTTGCCCGTGACACAAATAGAGGCCATACTGTTGCTGCGGTTGCTGACTGCTTCTGCTTGGCTAAAGATGCTGGTTTCAAGGTATTTCCTTATAGATTAGTCTATGGTTACTATTTTCTTGGCAGATTTCACCTCCTATATTTTTGTTCATCAATTCCTTGAAACCAATGAACCTTTCTTTATTCTATGACACTGCTATATTTATGTCCTTAGTCCGTTTTCTTTTTTGCCTATAGGTGGTTGCACACATGATGCCTGATCTTCCTAATGTTGGGGTTGAGAGAGACATGGAAAGTTTCAAGGAGTTTTTCGAGAGCCCGTCTTTTAGAGCAGATGGGTTAAAAATATATCCTACCCTTGTGATACGTGGAACTGGCCTTTATGAACTATGGAAAACTGGGAGGTATGATGTTCTTGTGTTTATAAAAGAGTGCATGCATGGTACACGGGAAAAGCTTAAAGCCTTAAATCATATTGAATTTTCTGCAGGTACCGAAACTATCCACCTGAGCAGCTTGTGGATATAGTTGCAAGGATTCTTTCCATGGTACCTCCATGGACACGTGTTTATAGAGTTCAGCGTGATATTCCTATGCCACTGGTTACCTCGGGGGTTGAAAAAGGAAATCTTCGTGAACTGGCTCTAGCCAGAATGGATGACTTGGGCCTTAAGTGCCGTGATGTTCGTACTCGTGAAGCTGGAATTCAGGTGCAGATCCCAAATGTTGTTTCTTGCTTTGGTTTGTTGTTTAAATACTGAATTTCTTAACAAGTATTTGCTTATATGGTCTGATACAGGACATTCATCACAAAATTAAGCCAGAACAAGTAGAGCTTGTGCGTCGTGATTACACTGCCAATGAAGGTTGGGAGACATTCCTTTCTTATGAAGATACACGCCAGGTACCAGATTTATATCTCTCATCCTTGCCTCTCACAGCATAGTGCCTAGGATTTTAGTGAATGAATTACTACGCTATCTGTCTGACTTTTGCTAAGGGAAGGAATGACATTTTACCCGGTTTACTGAAATCTCATACAGGTCATATTCGTAAATATAGAAGTTTGTATTATTTTTTTTGAAAAAAAGGGAAATTGTCAAGTTTAGGAACTTTAGGTAGGACACAGAGCGTGTTATCTCTTAACATATCAGCATATGTTTTCCTGGTTTTTACCGAATTCTTAAACTTATTGGACTAAGCATGTACCTTGATGTAGTGGTGTATAGAGTGATTTTTAATCAAATACGCAATAAAATCTTGTCCATACATAGATAAAAAAGGTGATCAATTTTGTATCCACAGTTTCATTGGCATGCGCTAAGCCAAGAGTTTCATGAAAAACTTGAAAAGCTTTGTCCTCTCAAGCCTTAAGCCTGATTGTCGGTTTTAGTATCTGTCAAGGCTTTGAAATTTTCTGTGGATGCAGGACATTCTTGTTGGGTTGTTACGTTTGCGAAAATGCGGGAAGAATGTAACGTGTCCAGAACTCATGGGAAAGTGTTCTGTTGTCCGTGAGCTTCACGTATATGGAACGGCTGTACCAGTTCATGGTCGAGAGGCTGATAAGTTGCAACATCAGGTACCACCCAAGATTCAACTTGAAATTGACTCTTAATTAAGGAGCTGTAATCTGATGATCGGCTTTTTTGTGTATTGAATTTGCAGGGCTACGGTACACTTCTGATGGAAGAAGCAGAGAGGATTGCTAGAAGAGAACACCGATCTAACAAAATTGGTGTGATTTCTGGGGTGGGAACCCGACATTACTACAGAAAGTTGGGTTATGAATTGGAAGGTCCTTACATGGTGAAGAATCTTCTTTGAAATTCTGTTTACATAAAAAAAACAAATTCGCAAACCTTTATGTTAAACTAGTGTGATTAATCACCTGATCTTTTTGAGTGGTATCATTTTTGCTTTTCAAAATTTTAGTTAAAAATTTGGCGATCAGGAATTCGAACTATGGCGATCTTGTAATCTGTAATGCATACATGTTAAGCTTTTATGTATTGACCTGATCATGAATAGACTTTCCATCAGGCTAATAAACTATGTATAAAAGCAACGAATGATGCCTTTTCTCTTTCACCTAATCTCCTAAATTTCATACACAATAATCAAAATACTCTTATTCCACTTGGTAAGTGTGTAATAATAGAGAAAGCAAAAGCAAAAGATCACATCATCCAAAGACTTCGTTTTAGTCTAGAGCCATGAACTCAAATCCTTCATCTAATGTGTTCCTATTCTTCGGTCTTATATACTCCACCCCTACAATACCACACTTTCTCGAGTTGTGTACAGCTATACCACATCTGCAAAATCAGCGAATTAAACAACTCTTTTTTTTTTTTGTTTAAATTATGTTAGATTGAAATGTCGAGATTCACTTGTCTAATTCGAAATTCGTCTCTCTTCTTAATTTCTCAAAGTGTATAATATAAATTCCAAACGACTCGTATTATTCTTCTAAATTAAAATAATTTTATTTAATTATTGGTTTGTTTTGTGATATGGCACACTACTAATCACTTATTGTTACAGCCTAAACTGAACTTTTCTGTGTAGGTTTTACGCTAAAATAGTTTCGTTCATGTAGGAAAGAAATCAACAAAGTCGCTCGTGTAAATGTATTGTATTATAACAAATCGCCATAGTTCATGTAGGAATTTGCAGTTTCCTCAAAATTTCCAAACTCTTTTACAAGTGTTACAGCCTCATTAAGCTAAGTAGATTCAAAACTGATGTTTGACTGTAAATAAGAATTACTGCTGAGGCTGTAAAACCTCATCTCTTCTTCTTTGCAATGCCTTTCTTTCTAGAGCTACCACTAGCCTCAGGTCCTTCTGCTTCTTCAGCCTTTTGCTCTGCCTCAAGTATTGCCAACTGCAAATTACATTCAACCATTATTATCACACATCACATAACTCGGGCCAGTTTTTACACAATATAAAGAGAAGAAAAGGAGAGAGACTGATGTGATAAACTCTCACCTCATCTAGAATGGGTTTGAGTTCCAGATACCGAGTTTCTGCGAGATCAAAACCATCTTTCCGCAGCTCCTACAATGCCAATTACATGTGAATCATATAATGTCATGACTCATGCCAAGGACAGAACAAAGTTGCTACAATATGAGTCATCATTATATGCTCGATTGAAAAACAGAGATTAGCGTATACCTTGCCAGTATGTTGGGTATGCTCGTAGGCAGCCATTTGCCAGTACATATTTGTGCGCTTATAGAAATCCTTCAAAGTTTCTCCAGGCTTCAAAGACAACAACATGACCAAATTAGTTGAGCTTCAAACAGAATCTCCTTCTCCGAAAACAGAAAATAGGAAATGCCGAAGCCAATTTTACCACTGGGGTTCTCTGTGAATCTGAGAGTCCTAGATTAGCTCTAATCTGTTCTATCCGAGCTCGTTTCTCTTTTCTTCGGAGGGATTTTCCTTCTCCTTTTATCATTGCAACAACTTCTCCTACTTTCACTGATCCATCAACATCCATAGCCTAGATTTAACATAACCAAATTAAGTCAAACATAGCTATAGAGTAGACTCACTCCAGACAACGAGACAGAGGGATGAAGAAGCTAAAAGAAGTAAAGGTAAAACCATATGTAGACCGAAACCAGTACCTCTACTTCTTCATCGTCATCTTCATCATCAGACTCTTCACTGTTTCCTTCATCTTCACTATCATCTTCATCCTCGTCTTCGTCCCCTTCTTCGTCCTCTGAGACTTCCACCCACTCAGTTTCAGTCGCCTGTTTTAAAGACATACCAAGAAACGCATTGTCTACACAATATTTATCAATTTATATCAAAAGACAAAAAAAATGGAGATTGATGTCGAACAAACCGGAATAATACACTTCCACTCGTCAAGTTTGCTAAGATTCAGCGAATACAAATCATCAAGAGTAACTTCTTTATCTTTTATCTCCATCATGCCACCATATATGTATAAGGTATCCTTCCCAACGACCATACAAGAATTGATACGCCCACATGGTTTTACAACCTGCAAGAAAGTATTTGCAACGGTTTACAAGTTGGCACCAAAGCTCGTAACGGATTTACACAATGTTAATGAAATTTGCCAAAACAAACCTCTTCTGAGACCGAAACTTGTGGATCTATTCTAGCTTTTGCTCCCTGTAGAGCCTTATTTTTATCAGACTCAGCATTAGATCTATTTCCATCAACAGTTAAACCTGCTGCCATACGTTCAGATATCCCATCCTGCTCATGCATAGCTGACGATTCATCTTCTTCTGTCGAATCCATCTCATCATCATTATTAGATGCCATAGGTTTTGCCTCTAAATTCTTCTTTGCCTGTAAAAATGAAGAGAAGTTTTCTACTCATTTGGTATGTCTTAACCATAAGGCCCATCCCACCTGGAAAAAGTTGAACAATGGATGCAAAAGAAAAACCAGCTGGTTTTTGTCTGTTACAGGTAAATACAGCATGCAGCAAAAACTATCGTAGATGTAGTCATACCTTATCTTTTGATGATTTTTCTTTTCGTAACTCTATCGGGTACCTGTACTCGACAGAAACTTAGAGTAAGTGATACAAAATGAAAAACTAACGAAACTAAAAAGTATATTTAAGAACTAAGTATCTCAACATAGCTAGATTTTTAACAACCAGCAGGAGTAAAAATTAAAAAACGAATAGTACGTTCGAGAAGAAACTTCATACTTTCAGTGCTCATAATAACATCAATTGGATTCTTACCAGCGGCGATTATCTAACTGGAAGCCATAGAGTTCGTTTAAGAATAAACTCATCATTACATCACCTGCCAACAAATTACAGAGGTTAATAATTCAACTTACAGATTCTGATATACAAAAATGATACATGGATACCATATCCTGACCTTCCATTTCCATGTCCACAACACCTCCAAACAGCAAAGCACGCTTTTTGTGGACACAAACTGAAAATCCGGCACGGGAGCTAGGAGGCATCCCAATTTTCTTCACCTAAGTACAGCAACAATTATTACATTACAAAGAAAGAAAATAGTTAAATCAACTGCGTTGTTAAAATTTCTAATTGATAGAAAACACAAGTGAACTAAGCGTGAATATTATTCTCCCGGTGATACCAGTTTTCTCATATAAACAGTATAAGAAGTAACTCCAAAAGTGGTGCCATCTAAAATTACATACTTTGTTCCATTCCCAAGTCCTGGGGTCAAGAGACCACAAATCTGCATGAACAATTCCTTTCTCAGAGCTCTTCTCGGATGAGACTTCTTTTGAATAACCACCATATAAGAATATCTGCAGCATGAAAGGCTTTCCTATAAATAAATGTTTATGCTTGGACTTAAAGAATATGATATAGACATGTGCATTGTAAACGAACCTCATCTTGATAAACAAAAAACTGGAAGCCGCTTCTAGCTGTAGGCCACATGGCACCAGGCTTAGGTTTTATTTCTTGCCACTATCAAAGAGACACCAAATATATTCACTAAAAGGTGTAGAAAGTTCCAGAGAGCTAAGAATTGAAATGGGTGGAAACTTCTGCAACGGAAGGTAGGTTTACCTTGTATTGGTCCAGGTCAAACACATAGAGATCATTGTAATACCTGCAAACGAGCAGTGCATGGCAGAAATTAACTTATAAAAATGTTACATTAATTATAAAATGTTAGAGAAAATGTATGTTCAATCACATTAATCTCCTAATTCAGTTGGAGATACAAGAGGTTTACATTGTCTATTCTCATTTATTAAACTTTCTTACTTCACTGTAAAAAGGAGAAGAACTACCAGATATTGGAAATAATTAAACATCTAGGGAGTGATAAAAAGGAGAAGAACTACCAACAAAGATATAACATTAAGATCCTGATATACTTCTAACGGAATGAGTAAATTACTACCTTACTTCACGTAGAGTGTCATAGAAGCCACCAAAAATTATAATCTTGTGCTTGTATAATACCTGGAAGAAAAAAAAGTAAGATGTAAGAAAAGCAAGATAAGAACTTAACGGGCCGGTTACTAGAAGGGAGGCAATATTTGATTGACTATGAAATTACAATTCCACTAAGCAGACAACTTAACAAAGCAGAACGCAAAATGCTATCTATTCATCACAGAAGATAAGTTTGCAAATTAAGCAGCACACAGGAGACAACCTTTCCAGATTCCCACCCTTGATGTATAAACTACAAGACAAAGTGTGAACAATCTCTACAGTCTTAAATCTCTAATACTAGTCTCAGTGCTTGTTAATTCGATGTACTGCCAAAGTCTGGATATTGTTGTTTCAGCTAGAAGGAGAGTAGTGTATTCAAAGTCCGACTCTATCTACTTATTCTAGCAGTATGTTAGCAACATACATTGTTTAGTTTTAAGGCTGCTTGGTCAGGATGCATCAAAGACTTACCATACGATGACCAGAACGTGGACTAGGACACCCCTTCAAATTTAACTGTTCCCATTGGTTAGTTTTCACGTCCAGCATCCAAAAGTCCTACAAATTAAACTCAAGGTTAAATGATGAAAAACAAAAACAGTAATAGACTGGCAAAACACAGAAATATACTACTCACCTTGTAGTGGTGGAACCGCTCTTGATTTGGAGATGTAAATTCACCACCTAAGCAATAAAAAAAGAAGCTTACAAATATGAACCAAAAGGAATGAAGATGCAGGAAATAACTGAATGTCTTTCTTCTACCAAATATGTAGAGATGATTCTTCCAAGCAACTGCCTGATGAGAGCTGCGAGGAGGTGGACTATTGGGGCTTGAAACTAACTTCCACTCCTGCTTATCGACATCATATCGGTAGAGATCACCATAAACATATGTCTGCATTCACATGGAAAACAAATTTTATTATATGATTAGACAGTCAAACGCTCCTTAACAAGGGGAACAAAAACTACAAAGACAAAAGATTGTGCAACCAAATTTTGAAAGCTAACCTTCTGACCATTATAAAATTCACCACCATATAGTATCAACTCAGTCTCTTTCAAGGGATTTATAGTGAGCTGCATAAATGTTCATCAATCAGCAAGGAATCGGCAAAATTCAAAAGCTTTAGATTAAAAAAAAAAGTTTCAATGTTTAAAACAAAACAGAGTAAGAGCCTAACCGAGCAGTTTGACCTAGGAGATGGTGCTGGCACATTTTCCTCAACATGAACCTCTTTCTTCTTAGCCTCCTCCTTCTGTATGCTCAACTGATAAACAACATACAATATCAGAGAACCTTAAATTCTGCCACAATCTCTATCCAAAATGTAAAAGAGATGTGACTTTTTTTTTTTTGTTGGTTGCAATAATTCTAGTAAAAGTAGTTTCTTTTAATCAATATACTCCATAAAACTATGAACAGAGCAGAACCCAACACACTGATTCCTAAGCTTCAACCAATACACACAACCCAATCAGAATCTGAGGGAGAGAGTAAATTACGAGAATGGCGTCGATGTCATCTTCAGGAGAAAGCTTTTTGCCCTCTCGACGAGCTTTCTTCTCATCGGCTTTGGCGGTTTTCCTCTCAGTTTTCTCCTTTCCTTTACCAGGCTTCTTCGTCTTCTTCCCCATATTGTGTGTGTTGGAGGCTGAGACAGGAACAGAAGAGGAGTGATTACAATGGAAGTAGCCCTTTCCTTTCTTCTTCTACAGTTCTACTAAAGGAAGACGAAGACGAGGAACATCCTGGGCCAGGCCCATTTCCTTATATTGTGGAGGAAAAATTGAAGGCCCATTTGTTTCTTTTGTTTTTTCTCACAATGAAATTTAAAATGTAAATTATGGGTTGCCAACAATAATTAAAAAAAAAAAGTTTACAAAAGAAATATATAGTTATAATGTTAGGATTTCAATCTCAAATCAAAATTTATAAAAAAAAAAAAAATCAAACGAATTTATAGTCATTTATTCTTTCTTTTTTTGTTTGTCAACTTATAGTCATTTATTCTCAATGCCAGAATTATGTCAAAATCATTGCCAATTTTCACTATTTTCCTTCTACATCAATGAGTTTGATTCTCAATATTAGATAAAGAAAAAAAAAACCTTAAACGAAAAATACAATCAATCAATACCCAAAATACTTTAAATTAAAACACTTTAATCATAATATTCGCCCAATGAGATCTGTCCACGACAATCCCTTGCAATCATCTGGCTAACGTGGAATTGTTGTAGAGTTGTTCCTTCTCTTCTAATTTGTTGTAGGTTCTTTATAATTAGTAACAAATAAGAATATATCTATTAGACAAACCAAGCTTCAAAACATCTATTAGAAAAGAATCGAAGAAAAGGTGGTAAAATCTCATTCAGGTTGTTATGGTTGTCACCAAAAAACTAATCAAACGGTCGCTAAATCTCATCACCACCACGTAGAGGTGGTTCAATCTTGTCTCCTGGATTGTTCAGGTTATGAGCAACAAGCTCTTTCCGTTTTCTCTTCGTTGGCTCTCTTATTATACAAAGTCAATATTCAATTCTTTTGAAATAAAAGATTTGAGAAAATCCCACCCTCTTCTATGTCCTTAATTAGATATCTTATATTCATCTTCATTATCCTCAGTGATGTAACTAAGTAATGGACAAAAATAAAAGCTTAGTTGAAAATAATGGTCATATAGATATCAAGATTACTACACTCGCGATGCACAAGTTGTTTGAGTTGGATTTGTTGTTTTGTTTAGGAAAAAAAACTTCTAAAATTTTATATATGGTTTAGACTATCTATATTGTTTTTAATTGTCAATTAGACTGATACCAACACATAGGTAAACTAGATCTATTCATATATTGTGTTTTGTTTGATATTTCTAATAGCTAAACTAATATTTTTAACACCAATTTTAATCGGAAGAATAAAATATTTTCGAATAGATTATAACCTCACAAATGGCCTATAAACTCAAAATGTTACAATATTCAAATAGGCCATTTGGCACCATGCATATGCCTAATGGTATTTTCACACAAAATGATGTATGGCTCTTCTAATTTTCGTTCCTTTACATATATTTTCATACAGTAGACATCAAACAAGCTTGTAAATTAAGTAATATATAAAAATGAAAAAGTCAATGAGAACAAAATACTTCAATATGTACTACTTGGTGAATAGATGTTATTGCCAACACTAAATGTGTGTATATGAGTTAGTGATACAAAACATGCTCCCACGCATTATGCATCTCATTTTAAAACTATACAACTCCCTTGATTTTCATAATTTTCTCCAATTATTTCACAAAATGTTGACTTTCCTAGTCAGTGGCTACTGTTATATTTGTTGACAATTAAAAAAGTCCCTATTTATTTTTAAAAAATTGGAAGAATATTCTTGTATTATTATTATTATTTTTTTTTTTAAAAGCTGCTAGGTCATGCTTTAAATTTGTTGGACTTATTTCATCTCTTCCTACAATCCTAACTTAATTTGTTTATAAAGTTCACTCGATATAATATTTTGGGTATTTAAAAATCTTGGATCTTTCCTAAACTATGTACCAAAATTTTGTAATACTTTTGTAATTTCATAAATTGTAAAAAATATTTCTTCTTTGTTTTATTAGTACGGATGTTTCGAACGTTGTAGCGCCTGACTAATGCTAGAGATGAGCATGTCTCCTTTGGCAGTGATTTTCCGCAAGGCCACCACGGATAAAACATTCGGGTCGAAACTCAATAATCAGAGTGGTCCAACAACAACGAAATTATTTCTGGAAGAATCAAACTTAGAGAAAACGAGTTTATACTTGCTTCAAGTTGATTATCACTAGGCCACCACCACTACCTAGTTAATCGTAAGCAATTTTTCTCCAAACAAAATGCCATATTCGTAGTTAGATATGTTAGACCAAAAACAACCATTCAAACTTATTAAAGTTACTGCTATTTTTTACGATATAACAATTCATTGTATTTAAAACTTGTAAATAATAAATTATCAATTTTAAAAATAAAAATTGTATTAATGTAAAGACTTCGGGTCTATGAGTTCATAGTTCAAATAACAAAGCTTTCTCGAGAATAAATATATAGACATAATAAAGTGGATTACTCCATATTAGTGACACCTGGTTGTCTTTGTCCATAAACTTTGAATAATATATGATCTAAGTTCCTTTCAAAATTCTCTTAACAAAAAACAAAATCGCATTTATATTTATTCTTTGATATCCTTTCTGCACAAAGGTTATTTCTTTCGTTAATTTTATATGTTAATGTTTTTCTTTCCAAATCACTATTTTCTTAAAAGGGTAACCCTCTTCTCAATCTAGGTCTTAATGTCATTAAAATATACACTGCTATTATTTTAACATAATCTGCACATACGCATGCCAATAGTTTATTATTATATATAGCGGCATCTATACATTGAATTGTTTTCATGACATAATAATACGTACTCTGACAATGAGAGAGTTTATATTAATTGGAACAATATGCAATTTTCTAATAAATTAAACGGATGATTAGTATTATTAATTGCGTTTATAAAAAAAAAGAAATTATTGCTACTTGGCAAAAAAAAAAAGAGTAGTATTATTGTTACTTAATTCGTTTGCACCTTATTAATCTACAAATACACACATATGATGACAGACATGACACTATCGTTCATTCGTTTGATTCGTAACCATAAATGTTATAGGGTATAATATTGTTTCGACGTCGATGATCTCGACTCAACGTCATAGTAAATTTATGAAGGTATTTAAATGGTTATGATGCTTTTAACAAAACAAATATACGTGTGCATTCTTTTTGGTTTTACGTGTGAGATTCTTGTGTTATTACAAAGCATATTAGTTTTCGTGTTTGTAATTTATCCAAGCGAAATTAACTTAACCATTTATATGAATATTGTTGTAATTTCAGATGTTAAATTCGAATTTAGTAATCAGCAAGAACATTAAAATCCATTTTAATTATATAAAAAATCGTCATGATCCCCGACTAAAATTTAAGTGTTATTCGACAATTATAACCAGAATGCCATGGCACAAACTTCCTTACGTTAAACTGCATAAAATAAGAGCAGGCCTATGTGCCACTTTATCTTTTTGTTGAAAAGAACACAGGTGCCATAGCAGTTTATTTCTATAAGTTAATATAGGGGAAGACAAAAATATTTGTTTATTTCTATTTTAATGAACAATAATTTACAGAAGTTAAAATTCGACCGATGGAATCTCACGAGCTGCGAGGATGAATAAAGGTTTGGGGACAAAAACCAAGTGCATGTGGAGTATTGTGGCTTAATGATTAATTTAGCTTTTGTGCATGTATATAATAAAATTTAGTTCCGAGGAAATCAATATTGTATTGGAAAAAGTTGTTTCAAATTCTGTATTTCACAGGTTTTATCTATTAACAGGTACACTTATTCAATAATTCCATTAATATCTATACACAAAAAACTAACATTTATGCAAAAAAGTCTTACCATTTATATTACATCAATAAGACAATAATCGATTCCCGTAGTCAACTAAGTGCTAATTATATATCCGTACATGGTTTTACTTTTTGTATCACAACTTGTCATATATGAAACATATCTACGAGTTTATCCATATATCTATTATCGTACAATAAATAGCATAAAAAGTAGGGGTTCGATTTTCAACGGTGTGGTAAAATTTTCTTACATACGAATTTATAAATATAATTGAGGAGTCTGGTTAGATAAATAGGAATTTTAAAGCTAGAAAGCAAATGTTTTGATGAAGTAAATACTATTATATACTGTAATTTTTAACATGTCCTTTAAATTGAAAACGGAAACAAATCTTTATACTTGGTGATTTGCATATGAAAAGTTTAGTGGAAACTCATCTATTTAATTCGCAAAGATAAGATGTGAAACACAAAGAGAACTTGACTGAACCACGGAAAATAATCTAGTGACAATCGAAAAAAAAAAAACGTGAAGCTTAAATAAGGGTATCAATTTTGTCAGAAACATTAAGAGTAAAAGAAGAAAGCTAAATATACTCTAATGCTACGCAATATTTCACTTCAGTGGAGGATTGAACATCATTTAGTTATTTTAGGACTAAAATATAGAATGGCTGCTAAGATAGACATGTACGCTCTTGTGGAACTAAACTCGTCATTTTTACCAACCAAATTAACTTCAGGACTCTTGCATAAACTGCGATAAACTGCGATAAACTGCGAACGTAATATGCAACATTAGGTCGAGTCGCTATGTAGATGAATGGGATGTCCAACTAGGTGAGGTCAAGGAGAATAACATACTTGACTTTCTTATTGGTTGCTCGAGTAATAACTCGATAGACTTAAACCGCAAGAACACAGTGAAATCCGTGGTAATATATTCGAGATCGAATCCATAAAAACCAATGGTATACTAAAGTTTTGCGAGAGTCGTTTTTAGCTAAAACGAATGATTTTAGTTTTGATTTATGAATTGTAAATAAAAATGCAAATAACAAATGATTGTAGATTATATGATAAAAAGCATTGGGTCATAGGATAATTCAGATATCAATGAACAATGAAATATTGAAATAAGAAACTCAACAATTAAGCATTGTTCTTGAACATGAACACAAAATAGACTAATCATTCTCAAGGAATCAATCACTAACTTGAATATTCAATTACTAAACTCTCATTTGAAATCTCCTAGTCAAATTCGCATTAACAAAATCATTTAATTCAAAATACTTTCTAGCATCAAATCTCGTTGGCTAGAAGCGCATTACTCGATAAAAGACTAAAAACTCTAAAAGAAACAATAGAAAAATATGAAATAAGAAAGAAAACAAAAACTCAAAAATAAAAACTTTAATACAAAGTTTAAAGACCATAATTTTCCATGGAAAAAAACCGACTTAAATGAGTTTCGAGTTGAAAAATGATAATGAAGTTGATCAAAAAATCACAAGGTTATGATACATAAAGACATGTAACCTCATATCTCGTGGGAAAAAAAAACAGAAAAAGGAAGAGTGCATAATTATAGGTAGACATTACTTTGAAGAATGGTCAATATATATATATATATAGTAGGTTGCTATAAGATATAAAAACATACTACCATGTAAAATAACGTTTCATCGGATATAAAAACATTATAACATTAAATGTGTTTTTGAGAAAAATAACATAATATATGCTTAAATAAAGTGTGAAACTATTAAGTTAGATGAGGATAAAGTTTACACACACAAAATAAAAGGTGGGATGAAGTTAGTTTTGCCCTGCGCCTTTGAAATTATTTAGAAAATATATATGTTTAGTCATTTACTTAAAATACTTTTCAAATCAAGGTTATTTTATACCGATATTTAATAGATATAATTATTTACATGTCTTTTTGGTGAAGACAAAATATCTACATATCAAAGATAGATTATTCTGACTTTATCTTAAAAGAAGATTTATTCTCATATATTTTATAGTTGGCAAAATATTTGAAAATGCTATCAATGCTAATTTTTTATCCTTCTAATTCTGATTTGCCAAGTTCACCAAAAAAAAGAAAAAAATTGATTTGATTCTTGGTCCTTGGACCGAAGCCAATGACTAGCTTCTTAGACAATGACTTTTTCGGTCCTTTATCTATTGTAACCCGAAAAAGTAACAATTTTCTAATCAGAATTTGGGTCAAAATAGGCTTAGATATTTAGATTTTTTTTCCATAGATACAAGAGATAATCACGTGGTTGTGAAGCTTTTTGTATTATTTTTTCTTAGTTGAAGAGAAATATATATTTGTTTTCTTTGCAATTCGATTATATTTGAGTTTCTTTTTTGTCAACTTTGTATATTTTAGTTTGTGTTCACATATTTCTGTGTATTTATATTGTTAGTATATATATGTATGACATCCTCCTCCTGCATTTGCTCCCTATATTCCTCATATTATTAGTCATGGGGAGAGAGAAGAAGTTATGCAAGTCGTGGAGCGACATGAAGAAACACTTAAACGACACCGTTTCCAAGAGCTTCGCCGGTCGTTTCTTCAAGCTGGAAGCAAGAAAAACAACTTTCACAACTGAAATCCGAGCTGCAACCGCCACATTCCTCACCATGGCTTACATCATTACCGTTAACGCCAATATCCTAGCCGACACCGGTGCCACTTGCACCTTCCACGACTGCTCCACTGTAGCCGGTTCTTCACCACCCGGGCCAGACTGCGTCCTTGGTTTTAACCCTGGTTACGAAGAATGTCTTGCGAGGGTTAAAAAGGACCTCGTTGTGGCTACTTCATTATCAGCCATGGTTGGTTCATTAGCAATGGGTTTGTTAGCTAATCTCCCTTTCGGACTTGCTCCGGGTATGGGAGCCAATGCTTACATCGCGTACAACGTAGTCGGCTTTCGTGGCTCCGGTTCAATTTCTTACCATACCGCTATGGCCATCGTGCTGCTTGAAGGATGCGCGTTTCTCGTGGTATCCGCTTTAGGACTCCGTGGGAAACTTGCTCGTCTCATCCCTCAAACGGTGAGACTGGCCTGCGCGGTTGGTATAGGAATGTTCATCGCTTTTGTTGGTTTACAGATGAACCAGGGCATTGGGCTCGTGGGACCGGATAAGTCAACTCTAGTCACGCTAACCGCCTGTGCGAAGATGGATCCCGTCACGGGAGCTTGTCTGGGAGGGAAAATGAAGAGTCCTACGTTTTGGTTAGCCGTTGTCGGGTTTCTCATAACAAGCTACGGTCTAATGAAGAACGTCAAAGGTAGCATGATTTACGGAATCGTGTTCGTTACGGCTGTTTCTTGGATTAGAGGCACTCAGGTCACAATCTTTCCCCACACTCCTCTCGGAGACTCAAACTATAACTACTTCACAAAAATCGTTGACTTTCACAAGATCCAGTCAACGTTAGGAGCCATAAGCTTCACGGAGTTTAGAAAGAGCGAGGTTTGGGTCGCGTTCGCTACACTCTTCTACGTTGACCTCCTCGGTACGACCGGAGTACTCTACACGATGGCTGAGATCGGAGGCTTCGTTGAGGATGGGAAGTTCGAAGGAGAGTACGCGGCTTACTTAGTCGACGCCGGCTCCTCCGTTGTGGGGTCGGCGTTAGGGGTCACAACGACGGCGACTTACGTGGAGTCTTCGGCGGGGTTGAAAGAAGGAGGGAAAACGGGGCTAACGGCTGTTATAGTGGGAGTGTATTTCTTGGCGTCGATGTTTTTAACGCCGTTAGTGACTAACGTGCCGAGGTGGGCGGTTGGGCCGTCGCTAGTGATGGTTGGTGTGATGATGATGGGAGTTGTGAAAGATATTAGATGGGGAGAGACTAAAGAAGCCGTTACGGCGTTTGTAACGATCTTGCTTATGCCGTTGACTTATTCCATTGCTAATGGGATTATTGCTGGTATTGGTATATATCTTGCTCTAAGCATGTACGATGTCGTTTTGGGAGTTACAAAGTGGCTTAATGGGGTTAGGAAACGGGTTATGAGAGACCATAATCAAGTTTCCTCCGTCGCTACCGTCGAGATCGTTTGATTATTGACGATAACCTACGTCACTAAACCGGTTTAATCGGTTTTAGTGGTGTGAGTGTACCGGAAGTGGTGGAACTTTTCACATGGTCGGTCGTTGGATGACCATGCAGAGACCCGTCATGAATGCTCGATCGGTGGGTTTTATTTGTTTTTCTTTATTTTTGTTTTTGGGTTATTTTGGTTTAGTTTTGCTTAGGAGAGAGTAGTGTGAAGTGACATTGGATGCATTAGCTGCCATGAAAGTGTATTCGATGATTCATGGCTGCTTGTGCATGCGTTGTTCGTAGGGTTGTTATGTTTCAACCAAACGCTTTTCTTTTGCTTGTAACAAATATTTCAATCAAAGACGTTTGGATCCTAACTCGCATTTTGACACCTTATGAAGTTGATATTCCATCAGCTAATTCATTTCAACAACATTCAAGTTTGTAAATATCTTATAAACTGCTTTTATCATAATTTTATAGATTAGTCCGGCCCAACACCTTTGTCTATGGGACCCTCGGACGAAAAAATGGTTTTGGGGCGTAGACATGGACTTGGACACCCTCTTTTACTCCTTTGGACTGGCTGTACAAGATCTAACCACATCTTCTCTCTTATTCCAAAGGTTATATCTAGGACTGTAATTATTATCGGGGATCTGGTTTGATCTCATTCAAAAATTAAGATATCTGGATGGTTTGGTTCCGGATCTAGATACTGAAATTACGGATTTGACGGATCCGGATAATAATAAAATATTGATCCGGATGATGATAGAAATAGATTTTAACAAATTTGAAATTATTTGCTTAAACCTTTGGACTGGCTGTATAAACTTATGACTCAATCATTATTCCACTCGAGGGCTTTTTTGTTGTACTCATCTAGATCATTGATAAATATATATGATGCACCAATCTGCCTCGAAGAAAAAGAAAGATAAAAGAGTTTTCTAGAAAAAGAGAAATAGAAGTTAATTAAAAAAAGAGAGAAATATGTGTCTCCATCGAATAAAATTATAAACTAAATTTCTATGGCTAGACTTGCATTACGCATCATAGACCCTATAACTACAATGACAATACTCATTTTCTACATAGTCGGCTAGACTTGAAAACTTCACAAACCATTAATTTTTGCGTATCCACTTAGCAACCTTGAACTCTATTTCCATCTTCTCTTACATCTTTATGTTGGAAATCTATTTTCATCTTCTCAAATATTTTATTTTGGAGTTCTTTTTTCTCGATCATGCTCTTCTTTAAAGTTCTGAGCATCTTCTTTAAGTCTGTTTTGTTTCATATATAACTATGATCTCTGACTCAGCAAACAAAACTTCTTTAGCTCATTCCAATCCATGTTTCTTTGTTTTTCATAAAATAAATCGTATACTAGTTCAACCAAGCTAGATTACAATTCTTTCAATATAGTTGATGTAAAGAGAAGATATATCTTCTCACCAATAACACATATTTGATTCAGATTCAGATTTTTTTTCTTGAAGTCAATTTAACGAATGGTTCCTCACTCCATCTCTTCTGAATACATTGAGATGTTTTAGATAATATTTCACTCGATTCTAAAGAAAAATAACCCATATTTGTAACAACAACAAAAAAAAAAAACAACAAATTTACGATTCACATATAAACATGAACACTTCTCAAAATATGTAAATCCTAAAATCTAACAAGCCTTTGCCTATAAACGAACTAGAACTCCAAACCAACAAAAATATTTACCAAATAAAAACCTAAACCGCTATACTAGTATCATATAAGAAAAATACTTACCCGAAATCAAAAACCACCGTACTATATTCTTCTTTCCCACTGAAATCTCCTCCTTTCCACTTATTCTTCTTTCTCCTTAGAAATTTATGGAGTTAACGTATGAGTTAAGATGTTTATATAGTTTAGTGATCCTTTATGTTTTACCACCTTAACTCTCTATACAAATTATTCCTTAATTATAATGTTAGTAAGATGATCTTCACTCACCTCATTCACCGAAATTTCCTCTCAAACACCTCAAAATCTTTCGTAATTGGAGAACATGTTGTCGGCCAAGAAGTAGCGACGATGAGATTAATCGAAGTCAAAGACTCGATCTGAATAGATCTGGTTCCGAATCCACCTCTCGTTAGAAGGTGATTTCACTCACAACCTTTTTGGCTTAACGGGTTCATTTTATTAAAGCAAAAGAAGAAGTTTACATATGAAAGAATATGAGAATAAGATACGTAATGAAAAGAAAACAGAATATGGGATGGAGAGTATCTGCCTCGGTAAAACCTTGCTGCAAAAAACTCAATTGGGACAAAACCGGACGAAAGAAAAAGAGTACAGCTAATAAGATCTGTGACTGGTGGTGAAAATGGATGGATTGGTGACGATGATGGCCGTGGTGGTGGTGGGAGTGGAGGAGGACTGATGACGGAACCAAACTTGAAGGAGAGAAGGGTCTTGCGACAAATGGAGTGAGAAATAGCAAGGAGTTTGGCCTTGATGATAGCAAGGAACTTGGCCTTGGACCTTGGACCCTGGACCCAAAAGGGTCACGCACTACCTTTGGTGATGAGATTTTTGATTTTGAGTTTTCGTATGTTTTTTTATCACACGCTTTATCCGGATAAGTTTGTTGGTGAACGGACGTTAAAGCATGGTGGTGTTTTTGTTTTACACGTGTCGGTATCTGGCAAGACTGATAAGTACTCGGTGAATGATATGAATTGAATCAATAACTCTATTCGTGTTACACATAACTCTATTCGTGTTACACAACTTTATAACATGAATAAAGTTGCATAGTGACATGAATTGAATCAATAACTCTATTCGTGTATTGATTCTACTTCTCAAGCTTACATTTTATGAAGGCTACAAATTTGGTATAAAAATCAAAATTTTCGTGGAAGTATACACAAAACCTTTCATGATAATTTTATGCAATGAAACTATGATGTATGGGGAATAAAGTAAAATTGGAAGCTTAGTTCGATTTTTATTAACAATGGGTAACTCAAAGACTCATTGTCTTCTTTGAAAGCCTATGTTCATGGTTATGAAGTAGAGGATCAATGCTGCAAAAAAAAAAAAGGTAATAATTTTAGTTATTAACGTAAAACAAAATTTGAACAAAAACAAGAGTATACGTAAATGGATTTTGAAACTTACATGCAATAATTTGTGGTCGAACACTTGATGATGCACCGGATGGTGTTATAACTATATAAACGAAAGAAAATCATTAACTTTCCAATTACAGTAAATCAAGACGAGTTTCGAATGCATCAACTGGTTAATAAAATTAGTCTAAACGCGAAACCGGTCCATTGGACCAACCAGCACGTCTAACTGATCGGTTTAAGCTCTTGAACCACTTGACCTATATGTATGACCAATTTGTATAAATCGTGGCGACTCGCTTTGATTTCCGACCACCCGGCCCCTAGGACTAGATATTGGTCAAGGACGGCTTTTAAACCCACTGACGACACAATGAAGTTTATAAGATAACATATGTGCATGTGCATTTTATATGTTTACTCTTAAATTTGCGGTGGGTATATCATAGAATAAGTACGAATGATCAATCTAGTCTCGGTTCTGACTTTTTCGGATTTTTGATTTTTTGAATAATAGTAACCAAAATAAAACTTAATATGCATCAGTTATGGTTATTGGATATGGTTTCGGTTCATGTTTGATTTATATAATCGATTAAAACACAAATTAACTGTTAATTAGAAAAACTAATAATACGATACTGACCTGAGTCACAGTTTGTAGTGGAATTATGGTTATCGCACATGCAAACATGTCTAAGTCCTCCACCATCAGCAGATTCATCATAACCACAAGTCCCAGAAGTTGCAACACACGCACGACAAAACGCATCACTTCCTCGGAGCTCGTACTTGACACGTATCCCATAAGCCCAATCAGAGGGTCCTCTAAGCTTTAAGGGTGCAAGATTATACGCACTACTGTATCCTTCACACTCCAACTTACTTAAATTAATCGCTTTTACGGATTCGAACCCGACGGCACAACACATGGGTGGACCTGACCCGGAATGTAGACCCGGTTGTCTGTATCCGACCATGTCCCAAGCTGGACATGACATGTATTCTTCGCAGCTCATTCCAGAGATGTTACGGCATGGCAATTTCTTTTCCGGGAAGCCTAACAAGAGGAGTGTTAATTATAATCATATAGATATATATATTAACCAAATTTAACCATCTATATATTAAAAAAATATATGTAATCATATTAAATTGCCATACTAATTTACTAATATTTGAAGTTATTTTTTTAATCCAAAACAAAACAAAAACAAAACGAATCAAACCGAAATAACATCAAACCAAACGGATTACAAATTGGTTTTTTCGGTCTATAAAACCGAAAAAAAAAGAACTCAAACAAAATTGTAAATCGGACTGTAAGAATATAAACAAATCAAAATAATGTTAAGTTGTTTTTATGAAGAATTCAGATTAAATTGTAAAAGTTGTCTAGCCTAAAGAATGTAAGCAAATTAAAAATTAATATTTTAGTTGTTTTTCTTGAAGTATTTGTTGTAGCAACTTACTAACCTTGAAATATAGGAGATTTAGGAGAACATCCGATCAACATGAAGACATTATCAGAGGTAGGATTGAAATAAGGAGCTCTCCAATCCTCAGCTTCAAAGCCATTGCCTTTGCCACCGAGCACGATGGTTTCGCAGGTCGACATGTGAGGATCATGCAGTGTTATGGACTGATATGCGTAATCGATGTCCAAAACTCTATAAGAACCTGAACTTATGTGAAACATCAACACATCGTTCATACAAAACAAGAGATCTCTATACCCTGGATGCCCACATCCATTTCGGATTCCAAACGGATAATCAACGGTTATATTTCCACAATATGATCGGCATGCGTCCACAACGCAAAGCTCCATGAGTGTCAGAGACGACAGAATCAAGATCAAGATTTTCATTTTCTTTATTTGGGTTGTTTACAAGAGACTGATGTGTGTGATCTTTGATGCAGAGAGCTAAGAGTTATATCCGAAGATTGCTTGCAGCTTAAGAGATTCTTTGCTTGTCTGAATAATAAAGCTAAACTTCTGCACTTTTTACTACACATGACCAAATGAATGCTAATAAATAAGGCTAAGTACAAAGAACAGAGGAACATATATTGAATACAACTAGAATCATATAGCTTGAGCATCCTCACTATGTACCACTAGAGCATTTATATAGCTTTTGGGCTACCTTCAAGATCTGTGAGCGTCAGGAGAAGTAGTTCGATTTTTCTTGTATTTCCAGAACTCGTCCTTCTTCCCTTTCGTCCTAGCTTTAACCCGACCGAATTTACTATTAATTATACCAAGTATGGCACTCTTATCCTTTTTGTTCTTTGTCTTTGCCTTGTCTTCAAGAATCGCCCTAAGTTTCTCATAGGACCTCGAGTCTGGTACTTGCCCGCTTTTAACCATCATCTTGTGGTAAAAGAATGCCCTTTTGAAGTCTCTAACACGAACAAACGCGTAGATCATGGTTGTATATGTGATGGAATCAGGTTTTAAGTTAAGAGCAGCCATTTCCTTCAACAGCTGTGGCAATTTCGCATCTTGTCCTCCCCGTGCATACGCATTCATCAGCATATTGTAAGTCATAACACTCGGCTGCAAACCCATTTTACCAAACTCAGAAACAACATCCCTTGCTTCAATGTAGTGTCCTTGCTTGGCAAACCCATCAAGAAGAGTGTTATATGTTATCCGTGTCCCTTTGATTTTTTCTCTCAGCATTAGTTTCCAAATTTCCATCAGCTTTTCAGTGTCACCAGACCGTCTGAATGCATCGAGAAGTGATGTGTATGTTTCAACAGACGGTTTAATCCCCTCTTTACACATCTCTTCAAAGGAAGCATAAGCTTTTTCGTGCCACCCGCTAACCGAGTAAGCATGAATAAGAGCTGTGTAAGAATGTGAAGAAGGTTTCAAACCTACTTTCTTCATCCGCAGGAAAGCATCAGCAGCCATATCACTCATCTTCTTTGTCCTCCCATACGCACTGATCAAACACGTATACGATTTCACATTTGGCTCTAAACCTAAATCCTCCATCTCCCGCAGAAGTGTCTCTACAATATCAGGCTGCATCCTTCTAGCATAAGCATCCATAAGAATGTTATAAGTCGCAGCTGTAGGCTTCAAGCCTTTAGCTCTCATTTCAGCAAAAAGACCTTCCACTTCTTCAATGTGGTTGGATTTGTTGTAAGCATCCATCAGCGTATTATACACAATCGTGTTTGAACGGATACCTTTCTTCTCCATCTCTGTTTGGATCACAAGAGCTTCTTCTTTTAGCCCTTCGTCACAAAACGATTTCACAAGGCCACCAAAAACATCCTGACTCCACTTCACACCTCTCTCGCTCATCTTCTCGAATATCTCCCAAACTTCTTTCGCAGTTCGTCCTGCTTTCCTCATGGTTGTTATCATTATAGCACATGTAACATTGTCCGGATGCACATTGATCTTATCCATAGCTTCATACACTTCCCAAGCATCATCATACCTAACAAAAGATCACCAACTATGCAATTTGACCAAAGCTTGAACAAAGACTACAACTTTACATTCTCCAGAGCTGAATCATGGTGCAAAGAGGAAAAGCACATACCTTTGAGAAGCTGAAAGCCCAGAAATGGCGGCATTATAGAGACGAACATCTCTGAACTCTTCCTTGTCTGGTAAATTACTTAGCAGAAGCAGAATATTATCAGCCATTTCTTGTCTACCGAGAAATGTAAACAACACAGAGCAAGCACGAGGCGAAGCAAGGGAAGGTTCCTGCAAACTCATCCACTCGTAGAAATACAAACAACTCTTCACTAAACCTGATTCACCCATCATCACCAGTGCCTCTACACACTCTGTACCGCTAATCCGTCCTTCGAAACCTGATAACATCTCTCCCAGAGTTTGATTCTCTGTCAAATTTTTAGCGATTTCCAAGATTTCCCCAGCGACACCACTTTCGAATGGAGTGTGCACACCAAGTGTTTGTTGGTTTGCAACAGAGACGGATTCCTCAGGCTCGGATTCTATCTCAGTTCTGGGGTCAGCGAAGTCCGAAGCCAAGTGCCAGGATGTTCGACGATTCTTCTGGAGGGAGAATTTGGATTCTCGAGCTGGGTCTTCGGTTGATTCTGATGTTAAAGTTCGTGACTTGAAGAATTTAAGAATTGGGTCTGTGAAATCATCATCTTCTTCTTCTTCTTCTTCTTCTCTATTAATTTTCGAATCTTCTGCTTGTTGAACATTATTTGACAGAGGGTCATCGAAGCAGGAGAGGAAAATGGAAGAAGAAGAAGATGATGACGAAGGGGAAGTAGCAGAGAGACAAAGGGATTTTCGATAGAGCGAAGAGCGAAGAAGAAGATAAGGTTCAGGGTAGTGAACTCGGTGAGATAGAGGAAAAGAAGAATAAAAGGATTGGGTCGCAAGAGAAGAAGACACCATGGACATGGCTCAGCTTCAACCTTCAAGCCAATTAATAATATTTTGCTTGTAAAAGAAAGGTTTCAATTCACCCTTATTTACTCCTCTGTTTTGGTTGGCTGTAGTAAACTTTTTTTTCTTTTTTTCTTTCAGAGATAATCTAAAGGATTGTGTGAAACAATAAAAGTTTCTAAAGCAACATTTTTTTTTTTTTTTGGGTCATAATCCAAAAGCAATTAAAAAAAATAGAAACTATGACAAGTCAAAATGATCAAGTCGTCAAAGTGATATCTGTTGCCGATGAGAGTGAGGGTTCAGCATCCGAATTGGCCATCAACAAGACTTTTTTTTTGTTTTTGTTTTAAGGAGTTAATTTTATTAAAACAAAAAAGTAACAGTTACAACAAGGAATACAATGTGATGAAGAGAGAGAGCTGAGGTACAATGAGAAGAGAAGTGGGAAGGAAAATGAGAGAGAAGTCCCTATGTAATCAGCCTCGTTAAAACAATTTTTCAGAAAACCCAATGGGACAAAACTGAGATAAAAGAAAAAGAGTACAGATACTTATAGGGGATGAAGAGATGCGATGTTGATGGATAGAGTTGGTGGGTGGTAATGGGGTAGACGTGCTAATTATCCGAACCAAACATGAAGGGTCTCACAGCACATTCCATCTCCTCGAGGCCATCAAGACAACCATCACCAAGACTTTGTAGCCTAAAGTCTTTAAAGTCTTAATTATGTTTTCGAAGTCACTGTCAGAAGTTCAGATTGAGATAGGGCTAAGCTCATCGTTCTGAAGCTCATAGTTTACGTTATCCCAAATGTGTTCCTTCAACTCCATGTAGGATAAATTCTTTTTTTTAAGGAGTTTCTGGACCAAAAAAAAAAAAATTGAAAAAAATTGAGATAAATTGAAATAAAATAACTTGAATATATACGACATTACCTCCTAAGTCCCATCGTCTCCTTCTACAGTTCTCACACACATGTAATCTTGTAGAAGATATATGAAGTTGAACTCAACTTTTTTTTTTTGGTTGAACTCAGCTTCAGTATGTCTAAAGACATTTTAAGGTGGACCTGAGATCCATTGTAACCAGGAAATGCTCCATAACCAGTTGCAGATGTCAGGTACAACTTTGCCTCTAAAAGTTTAAGCTGATGGGGTTATCCCTTGAACAAAACTACCGCCCATCAAATCAGCTTGTAGGGTTTCGGTATCCTTGAATGAGTTTAACTCCATATTTTCCCATGGATGAACACAAATCTGGCTTTGGTTTCAGTTTCAGATAAGGAAGAGAAGAGATTAGAGAAAAAATATTCCTATTATTTTCACAGTACACGCACTGATCATGTTTTTTTTGTTAAATCATTGAATTACTTATTGGCAAATAATAATAAAAAGTCAAATGGTATTATTTTATAATGAACTGATTAGATAGAATCAATTTTATAAAGAACGAATTAGATAGAATAAATTAATTATAAAAGTAAATAGATAGTATTATTATAAAATATAATTTTATTATGAAATGAATGAAACATTTGGAAAATAGTAAAAATAATGTCTAAATGTTAGCATTTCTGTAGTGTTTAAAATATTATCTTTCATAACTTTGCTAAAATAATATAGTTGAAGTAAATTAAGCTTGAACATTTTATATTGGTTAGACTTAGGTTACTCATTTATGAGCACGAAAGGGGTTTAAAAGTATATCTTAGAACATGAACAGAAACGGCAGCAAACATAGTCACATAGATAAGTGAATAACGAATGCTCTGCATAAAAACGTGTAAACAAGAGAAGATACTTAGATAACTTAGCAAACTAACCCTGTTGTTTGTGGTGTAGTATCTTCCCTTTATGGGTTTGTATTGTAGAATGTTGATCTCTCAAAGACGATAAAGGATCGGACAACAATATATATTACTCTGTTTTGTCTTCTTGTTCGACACTCAACGTCTTTTGTTCTTTGTTTAACGAAAACACACACTGTTATTATTGACGTACACAGAGTATTTATAAGCATACATGACTCGATTGATGAACATACACATCACTTCTGAATCATCACAAATGTATAAGACACAACTTATCAAAGAGACACAAGTATCATTATAACCGCTTGCGGTTATAATTTTATTTCGTATCAACGAAAGACTACTTTAGTCTTATGTAATCTTATTATATGATTAATTAATATATTTATAATCCTAAGTTAACAAACGACGAAGACTTGATCACTTCCAACACTCCTCCTTGATCATGGCTTCATCGTTACGCCTAGTTTTTCTTCCTCCACTGCACTGAAGAGCATGTGACGTTGATCATCTTCTTCATCACTTGATTCTTCTAAGCTTAGATTTATCCTTTCTCTTTTTCTAAGCTGGCAGTCCATCGCTATGTGATCCGGTTTGTCACACACATAACACTTCCTTTCATTTTTCGCACTCATTTGCGGAACGCCTCCGTTCTTTCTTCTCCAACAATCTACCTCATTGTGATTGTCTCTTTTACACACGTCACACCATCTCTTGGTCTTCTCATGGCGTTTATTTCCTTGCTTGCTTCCTCCTTTTGAACCAAGCTCTGCTCTATAGAACGCACCCTCATTGATACACTCCTCTGGGATACTCAAGCGCTTCTCATGCGCCTTTAAGGTACCTATCATTTCAGTCATTGATAAGACTGAAAGGTCCTTAGTTTGTTCAAGAATAGCGACTATGCCGTCGAACCTCTCCGGTAAAGAGATCAAAACCTTTTGAACCAAATGGTAATCGGTCTTCTCCTCACTGTGAACTCTAAGTTGATTGCTTATTTCAATCAACTTCGTTATGAAACCATTAATGTTTTCACTCTCATCCATCTTCAGATTCTCGTACTCTCTCTTCGTAGAGATTGAAGATTAATCATTCTCACTTGAGAACTTCTTTGGAACTCCATCTCTAATGCGTTCCATGCATCTCTCGCACTTGTTACGGGAGCAATTCTCGGAAAAATGGCATCCGAAACCGCCGTTTGGAGTATTTCCAATGCCATGATATCCTTCATGACTAGATCCTCTTGATTCCTAGTCATCGCTGGTGTGTTTACATCCGTAGAAACAATAGCTGGTACGCCTTTCTCAGTCATATCCCAAAGCTTTCTTGTCTTTAGAATTGTCTTCATTTTGATCTTCCAAAAACCGTAAGCTTCTCCATTGAAGATTGGTATTACTTGTTGCATTGTTGTCTCTATAGCTCTGATACCATGTAGAACTTTGATCTCTCAAAGTCGTTAAAGGATCGGACAACATGTTACTCTGTTTTGTCTTTTTCACTCTCTCACGCTGTTTCTTGTTCGACACTCAACGTCTTTTGTTCTTTGTTTAACGAAAACACACACTCTTATTATTATTGACGTACACAGAGTATTTATAAGCATACAATTATTATTGACGTACACAGAGTATTTATAAGCATACATGACTCGATTGATGAACATACACATCGCTTCTGAATCATCACAAATGTATAAGACACATAATTTCTTTCGTATCAACGAAAGACTACTTTAGTCTTATGTAATCCTATTACATGATTAATTAATATATTTATAATCCTAAGTTAACAAACGACGAAGACTTGATCACTTCCGACATGTATCTGACTAGCTTGGTATGTATCTTTCTCATTAATCTAATATGAGTTGGCATAAAGATGAAAAAGGTTACGGATTTTTGTTTGTTTGTTTTACTTTTACTTTATCAGAAGAAAATTCATTTACCACCGACTTGCTTATTTTCTGCCAAAAAGCCTTGTGTGTTCTTTTGGTTTTAGAAACTAACGTAAAAACCACTTATCATTAATGAATTCCAAAGATTCCCTTCAACTTCGTACATTGAAAAACATAATATCCTATAGATAAAGAAATATAAAAAAAGCAAACAAGCATCATAAACAAATGATGATCAACCTTATTATTTTCCTTTTAATATAAAGATTAAAAAGCTTTAGAGTTCATCTTTAAGCGAGTCCGAGGAAAGTCCAGAAGGATTAGTGTTGGAGTTCTTGAGAGGATAAGAAGCCTCCATTGCAATACCACAAAGTCCTTCTTTATCACGAATCCCTCTTTGCATTCTTATGTATCCTTTCTCTCCCCATTCCTCTCCCCAAGAGTTCTTAACAATCCAATACTTTGTTCCGTCTATCGTTGTTCCATAGCCTACGACCGCAACTCCATGGTTTAGCTCTGTTCCACATCGCCCCGTAAACACTCCCTATGACACCGTTACATGCGTTCAGACAAAAAAATGAATTAACTTTTTGAACTTAGTTAGTTTGTGTTATGTGTTTTTTTTTACCTCGGAGTAGAATTGAAAGTCTGAGCCCCCAGCATCAATGGCAACAGAAACAGGCTGATGAGCAACAGCTTTCATTAGATCATCCTCGCTGTTCTTAGGAACATCTTCGTGTCCATCGATTGAAACTACCGGAGCATTTTCTTTGTTTGTGTCACAAGTTTCATCAGAAGCTTGGTAAGGGTACACTAGCTCGCTCGTGAGTCCTCCTTTCTCCTTGATGAACTCAAAAGCAAGGTCCATCAGACCTCCGTTGCACCCTTGGTTCTGGTTCGTATCACAGTCCACTAGCTCTTGCTCCGATAGTGATGTCAGCTTTCTCGTTCTTATTTGGTTGATCCCTTCCACCGCCACAACTGTTGAAAACGCCCAACAACTCCCTGTAATAACAACGAACCTAACGTTGTGTTGGTTCTCATTTTATATATTTTTTTTAGTTTGAAGCATCAATGAAAAGAAGAGTTTTACCGCATTGGCCTTGGTTTTTGACAGGAGTGACGGCTCCATTCTTTCTCCAATCAACGGAGGTAGGGAGAGCATCTAAATTTGCATACATGAAGCTCTTTGTGGCCTGTCTTTCGCCTTGAAGCATCCTATGATGTTTGATGTTTGAACCAGCGTATGTTCTCCTAAATTCCTCACTAGTCATGTCACCAAACTTGTTGAGCTTGAGCTTGTAAGATTTGTCCTTCTTGTTGGTCTCGTGGATGTGCTTCACGTTGTGCTTGAACACGTTGAACCTCTTAGCCTTCTCTTCAAGGCTCCTAGCAATTGTGTGGTGGCTCCTCCACCGTTCGTATAGCTCCCACAAGCTATCCTCTGATTCCACATCTTTGTCATGGAAATCTAAACTCTTTGTGCTTTCAAGAATCATGAGCATGCAAAGCGCAAGAAAAATGATTCGCTTCATCTTTCGTCAATCGTCTATATGGTGCTTTTGGTATGTTCTTTTGATTTAGATTGAGTTTGTGGATGGTAAGGACTAAAGAGAAACTGTTTATATATAGGGAATATAAATGTTTGTGAGAGAATATTGTGATGACGATATGTAATGAAAAATACCAAAAGAGGTTAGAGGATTACTTGTGGGATTCAACAATGATTTCAGGTTAGTGACAAGGATACATTAATTAATGGAGGGAGATTTAATAATATTCAAACTATAATTGAACTTTATGTTGAATTAGTGGTGCAAGCAAGCTCTTTCATTTTATTTTTCTTATTTTTGGTAACAACAGTTGATGATTTTGGGAAACATTCGGCGATGAGATGACTCAATTATAAGTGTAAACTGACATTTTTATATGAACCACGAATACTGATATTTGATCAAAGCACAACTTGTACGCAACGATTTATCTTTAATAGGAACTATGTTATTGATGTAACCTAACTATGATTAATTATAGTGATTATGTATTTTTTTTTTCTTTTACAAATATGTATCCATATGATAATTGAAAAGCCGTGTGTGACTAACTATTTACGTTATTTTTTGTTTTTTTCACAGAGAACGAAGTTGTTTGGAATGCGATGTTTTTTGTATAAATCATTTTCTTCTATTTCGAAACTAACATTTCGCGTGTTTCTTTATATTCAAAATTTTTTTTTTCAACATCCTTTATTATTTTAAATCTACATCTGCACATAAATATTTTATTTGTTATAAAGATAAACAGCATTAAAAAAATCCTTTAGTAGATGGGATCTTCACAATTGATAGTTTCATACAGTTCAAAACTGGTTTAATATTTGTTACTTTGATATCTGATTATGGTTTTCTGGAGCCGATTAGAAGTCATTTTTAGTCATTGGTTTTAACTTTTAACAACGCTTTGAAGTTTGAACTCAAATTTTTAGTGCCTAACTGATGTCATTCAAGTAAAAGACATTACAATAACTGTTGTCTAAAGACTAAAGAGAGATCTTAAATTTAAGAAAGATGATATTTGTCAAAAGAGGATTATGAATGCTAAATTTCAGAAAGAAAAAGAAGGAAAGTGCTAGGAAGTGTGTGCTTTAACTGATATTGAGAAAAGCACGTAATACAACAAAAATACAACTAAAATTAGGAGGAAAGCAAACAAAAAAGATAAACGCGGACACACACAGCGAACACGCACATCACATCACATCACCACCAACCAAGAAGATGCAGTGTCATGAATTGCGTTTGCTTCTAAAACGCAAGAAAAAGGTTTCCTCAAAGGTGTAACTTATAATCCAACGATTATTTCCATTTTTTTTACTTCTTTTTTGAGGAAAAAAAAAATAGAATGACGAAACTATAATTAAAAAAAAAAACCCATATTATCAGAGAACACGGTTAATAAAAATCGTTAGCAAAATAAGAACCACTAGAATTTGTCCCGTGCTATAGCACGGCACTGATTGATGTTTTTTTTAAATTCAATATAATAATTATATATATATATATATTATAAATTAATAATAAATGCTAAATATTTATCAAGTCTCCTTTTTCACAAATTTTTGAAATTTAGAGATGTGTTTTTTTTCCCAGCTTGAATTTTGTTACCCTGAAAATATAGACACAAATAAACATTAAAACTAGAATTTGTCCCGTGCAATAGCACGGATTGATGTTTTCTTAAATTAATTAACCCGAATTTTTTTCTCCTCTTTATATCATGTTTACATGAAAACAAGATCGTTGCAATTTTTTATAAATGTACTCCCAAAATAATTATAAGGGGATATATGTTGCAATTTTTTTTTAAAAAAACCAAAGAATAAACGATATAAATAAATAATTCAATTAAATTCATATATCTAAAACATTTATGATTTAAAAAATACGTGGATTTTACTCGAACTACCTCTTGCAAAATCGACACATATAAAAGTGAAAATAATGTTTAATAGAATAAAACAAAATTTTAAAACATTAAAAATATATATACGATGAATTGATATTTTTAAAAGGAAAATCGAATCCTTGTTTCATAGTCTTAAAATCATCTATACAACCACAAAAACAAAAAAAAAAAGTAAAAACAATCATCCAAGAAATATCCATAAATCACTAAATTGAAAAATCAAAACATATAAACAAATTAAACAAACCACACTTTTGCATCTTTGCTGGAAAAAAACAACACAACTTATGTTTAATAATATGCACGGTTATAAAGGTGCAAATAATGTTTAAAACAATAAAACTAAATTTAAAATCATAAAAATATATATAATTTCGGGTTGATGCACCAAAAAAAAAGTTGAACATCCAAATACAAATATAAATTAGACAATTCACGATTAAAGACAATAAGACGTTATTTCTCACCTCGCAAACTTAATCTAATATTTATAGGATTAAAAGCGATTTGTGATTTCATATTGGATGGATATAAATTTAATATTCCATCTAATATTAACAAATCCGATTTTCTTGTCAACCACAATATCCGATTATCTACAAATCCGATTAACAAATCAGATTAACAAATCCAAATTTTTTGGAATAATAACAAATTCTTTTTGAAATATTAACAAATCTGATTTTTTTTTTTTTGGAATATTAACAAATATTTTTGGAATATAAACAAATTCTTTTTGGAATATGAACAAATCTGTTTTTTTTTTAACACAATATCCGATTATTAACAATCCGAATTTTTCTTGTAGATTATTAACAAATAGTATAATTTTTGTTTGTAAAATCAAAAAACATAATATAAAAAATAATTAATTAAAAAAATATCCTTTAGTTTGAAGTTATGTTAAGTTTATGTTTTTATAAATAATACTGTTGAGTTATTTTGGAAAAATAAAAATAAGATGTTAAACTATCAATTCAATTTTGGAATAATAAGAAATAGATTTTAGAATATAAATAATAATATATGAAATAAAATACCGATTAACACATCCAAAATTTTTGGAATATTAACAAATTCTTCAACTTTATGGTTACCAAATTTTTTGGATATAGGAATGATTATCAAAAATTTTGGATTTGTTAAATATTAGACTATTATTATTCGCATTCAAAATCTTACCCAAAGAATTATTTTATGTATTTTTTAATGTATAATCTATGGTATCCCTATAATTATGGTATATTAACAAATTTTTCAACTTTATGGTTACCAAATTTTGTGCATTTATGATTACTATTAAAAAGAGGAATTCATATTTTTTGAATAATAAGAAATAGTTTTTGGAATAATAACAAATAATAACGAATAGTTTATGGAATAATAACAAATATGAAATCATATAACGATTAACACATCCGAAAATTATGGAATATTAACAAATTATGTAACTTTATGGTTACCGAATTTTTTGCATTTATGATTTAATTAAATTATGGTTAACGAATTTTTTGCATTTATGATTTAATTAAAATAAGGGAATTCTTATTTTTGGAATATATTGGAAAATAGTTTTTTGTTTTTTTTTTGTTTAAAGAAACAATAATTATCAAGTAAATTGTCTCGTAAATAATTTTCATATTTGAAACAAATATTATTATCAAGTAAATTATCTCGTAAATATTATTATTATTTGTTATTAAGTTAACATAATAATTACTGATTTTTTTAGTTCCGATTTTTTTTAAAGTTATAGTTTAAAGATAAATATAACTTAAATATTAAAATATGATTATATTTTAAAGATAAATATATTTTAAATTTAATATTTTTAAACTTAATTCCACATAAATATTTTTTTTAAGTTAGTTCCGATTTTTAAAACCAACAACTGATTTTTTAATATACTAATTACCTATTTTTTATATAATAATTAAATGATCACATAATAACTAATTACTAAAATACCCTTAATGAGAAATTAAAATTTGTTTTTTGATGTAATGGCAAAGTGATGTAAATATATACATTTTATAATGTTTATTTTATAGATGTACTTTCCAAATAATATATAGGGGATTTATAAAATATCATAAATGTTACATTACATTAAACATATTAAAACGCTATTGAAACTTACAGAATCATCTGATAAAATTATTTCCAAAGATACTCTTGTTTCTTTGGCATAGTGCATAAAAGAATGGAGTATTTTTACTCTAATGCACCAAGAAAATTTAAAAGATTTTAAATCTTTAACAGAAGTGAATTTTATGGAAAACGATATTTTTTTTTGGGTTGTTGATATGAAGTAACACAAAAAAAAAAGCTTTTGATGAGGTGATATTAGAAAAAAGGTAATATATATAGGATTAAAAATAGATGGTAAAACAAAACAATTGTCGATAATTCTGGTTTTTTTTTGTCGTTATCTTCTCATATCTTTAAAAATCTCGTATTTGGAATAATAATGATTTTGTATTATCGAGAATGGGAAATATCCTAATTCATTTAATATCGAAAATCTTTTAATGACGACAATCTTGGAATATACTAATTTTTTGGGAAAAATAAGAAATAGATGATGGAATAATAACAAATAATAAGAATAGTTTTTGGAATAATAACAAATAAGAAATCAAGTACCAATTAATAGATCCGAAAATTATGGAATATTATAAAATTTATAAAATCTTCTAATATCTTTTTAATATATTGTATCTCTTAAAGTATATGAGTAACAATTTTTTTGCATTTATGATTTAAATAAAATAAGGGATTTACGATTTTTTTGGGAATAATAAGAAATAGATTTTGGAATAATAACAAATAATAATGAATCATTTTTTGAATAATAACAAAAATGAAATCATGTACCAATTAATACATCCGAAAATTTTGGAATATCAACAAAATTTTAAAATATTCTAATATACTTTTAATATTATTTTAGTATCCTTTTTAAATCTTGGAATATTGACAACTTTTAATATCCTAATTTCAAATCAAGTAAGAGAATAATATATCCCGATTTTATAGCATTTATATGATTCATTTTGGAATATTGAAATTTTTTTAAAATCTTATAATATCCTTTTAACATCCTTTTAATATCCTTTTAAAATTTTGTACTATATCCAATCACGGGATATTGACAAACATATAATATCGATATTTTAGCCATATATTTCATTTTAAATTTTATTTGATATATCAGTTTCTTTAAAGTATTCTCTTACGTTTAAATGCTAACAATGTGAAATTAATATATCTTGACACAATAAAATTCCAAAACAAAACTAACAACAATGTATGCGGATATTAAATATTATGGTTTACACTTTACAGTATTTATTTAAAAGGATCAACATTATAGTCGTGGATATATTAATTTAAAGTACTTTAAGGAAATCGATAAGTTTTGTTTAATAATTACAGTATATATAAATGCTATAAATAAAATACAGTATTTATTTAAAAGGATCAATATTAATTTAAATTACTTTAAAGAAATTTAGCAATCTCAAATCGAGTAAGGGAATAATATATTCCGATTTTATAGCAACAATTTGTTAATTTCGAATTTTTTTATATTCCCAAAATAAATCTCTTATTTTAATGACTATGATACTCTTGATGAGAGATTAAAATTTGTTCTTTGAGGTAATGGCAATGTGATGTAATTATTAACAATTTGTAAGGTTGATTTTCTAAATGTACTTCCCAAATAATATATAGGGGATGTGTCAATGCACCATGAACAATAGGAAAAACACTTTATCAGAAGTTTAAGAATAGACATCCACGAAAGTGAGACATCGTTTTAAATCATGGACAGGTAGATTCTTGTCTTACGCAGGTCGACTACAACTTATATCTTCAGTTATCATGAGCTTGTTGAACTTCTGGATGTCGGCGTTTCGTTTGCCAAGTGGATTTCTAAAGGATATACAAGGATTATGCTCTGCTTTCTTATGGTCGGGTCCTGACCTAAACCCTAAGAAAGCAAAGATCTCTTGGATGGATATCTGTAAACCTAAAATAGAGGGTGGTTTGGGAGTTAAATCACTTGTATACGTAAATAAAACGAGCTGTCTAAAGCTTGTTTGGCGTCTTCTCTCAAAAAAGGGATCCTTATGGGTAGATTGGATATGGAAGCACATTATTCGTGGTGATTCCATTTGGTCAGTAAAAGAGTCTTCTTCTCTTGGATCATGGATGTGGAAGAAATTGCTAAAATATCGGGAAATTGCTCGGAGATTTCATAAGGTGGAAGTCCGAAACGGTAATGACATTTCTTTTTGGTTTGATAATTGGTCAGAGTTGGGAGAGATCTATCACATTACCGGAGAGAGGCACAATAGACTTAATCCAAATTCCTCTCTTCGGTTTTACAAGCCAATCAAGAGAGTGAATCATTAATAAGCATTGAACAGAAAAAGACAAAGCCAACTACATGGCGCCAACGACGCAGAATGATCTTCATGTATGGCTTCATCGGCAGGATAGATATAAGCCAAAGTTCACCACAAAGGACACTTGGCATCTAATTCTTCACCTTCCTTTGTTCAATGGTCGAAAGGGATTTGGTTTTCAAATGCAACTCCCAAATTCTCCTTTGTGGATCGCTTACACAAACGCCTTCCAACTGAAACCGACTCACGCATTCCACGATGCTTGCTGTATGCAACACAAGAGAAGAAACGATAGAGCATCTTTTTTTCTCTTGTGATTATTCTTCAAAGATCTGGAAATCGTTAATCTATGGTCTACTCCGTCACGAGTATACTGAGGATTGGGATTCACCATCGTAATCACGCAAGTCGAATCAAACAAAACTTTTCTCATCCGTTATACATTCCAAGCACAACACTACATTTGGCGAGAACGTAATGAACGAAAAGCATGGAACATTTAAATCTCCAAAGACTCATGAAGTTATAGATAAGACAATCAACCGAATAAGCTCTATTCAAGACTCCTCGACTCGGCTCCGTGATGGCTTATCAACGTGGTTCGCATCAAGAACTCCATGACAGATGCAAACAAGCGTATTCTCTGTTTTTTATAACAATCTTGTATTCTGTTTCTTTTTTTCCTTTTCAAAATGCTTCGGCACTCCCTTCAGCATCTTCTTAAAACAATAGATTATATCATATTGTAATCATGTTTTTTCTGGAATAAATTTAACATTAATCCAAAAAACAAAAGAATAGACATCCACTGGTAGCTATTAATTTCTATAACACTAATATTTTTTGAATTTCTAGAATAGACATCCAAATTCTCTAACAAATGAAGTTTGAAAAACATTTAAGGGTTAGAAGCGAATTGATAAGTCATATGTTCCAATTTCATATTGGTATATAAGTATTTTTACCAAACCAAAACGACCAAAGAGAAGCCATGAAATCTCAAAGAAGAAAAAAACATATCTTCATAAGTGGAGTCACAACTCTCAGATTCATACAGATCCAAACAGCTAGCAAAACTAACAAAATTAAATTAGTTCTGGTTGTCATGGGCCGACTCAGTCCGACATAAAATAGGCCTGTTTGAATAAAAGCCCATCTTGTTTATGAAGCATGAAATCCAAATACCGACCCAGAAGTTGATTTTAAAGAGAAAAAATAAAATAAAAATTCTAATCTCTCACTTTCTGTCAATTGCAAAGCCCTCTCTCTCACTTACTCTTCTTCCTCTTCACCTGTAATCTCTCCAAAATCAGAAAATGACTTCTTCAGTACTAACCTCGAGCTTAAAGCTTTTAGCTATGGCGAATTCTTCCTCTTCAACCCTTTTCTGTATTCCTTCTATCTTCACCATCTCTTCCTCCAAATCTCACCGCTCCAATTTTTCCTTCCCTTCACGACACATTAATCTCCCACTCTCTCTCAAATCCAAAACTCTCCATAACTCATCTCCTGTTGTTACTTTTGTTTCCCAAACTTCGGATTGGGGAGAGGAAGAAGGTGAGGATGGAAGCATCGGAGGTACTTCCGTCACTGTAGATGAGAGTTTCGAGCCTGAAGACGGTGGCGAATTCCCGGAGCCACCAGAAGAGGCTAAGCTGTTCGTCGGAAACTTGCCGTACGATATTGATAGTCAAGCTTTGGCTATGCTCTTTGAGCAAGCTGGTACTGTTGAGATTTCAGAGGTAAATGCTAATTTGTGCTTTTCGACATTGAATCCAAATGGTTGAAATAAGTGGGAACTAATTGTTTCTGTGGCATTGTTACTTTCTTGAGAAAGTTAGTTTAGGGTCTTAAATTCATAGTTTGATTTGTCTTAAAGGAATGATTTTGTTTCATGGGTCTGCTTTTGAAATCTGGTTTTATAGTTTGATTTGCCTAAAGGAATGATTTTGTTTCATGGGTCTGCTTTGAAATCTGGTTTTGTGCAGGTTATATACAATAGGGACACTGACCAAAGTCGTGGATTTGGGTTTGTAACAATGAGTACAGTTGAAGAAGCAGAGAAAGCTGTTGAGAAGTTCAATCGCTATGTAAGCCAATTAATCATCATCTTGTCTATAAATTCAGATGTTGAGGTTGATTGGTACAACTGCAGGAAGTGAATGGGAGGCTTTTGACAGTAAACAGAGCAGCTCCTAGAGGATCAAGACCGGAAAGACAACCTCGTGTATATGATGCTGCGTTTAGGATATATGTTGGGAATCTGCCATGGGATGTGGATAATGGTCGTTTAGAACAAGCGTTTAGCGAATACGGGAAAGTAACTGATGCTCGAGTGGTTTACGATAGAGAAACAGGCCGTTCACGTGGGTTCGGGTTTGTTACAATGTCTAACGAGACTGAAGTTAATGTCGCCATTGCTGCTCTTGATGGACAGGTAAAAGGAAACACTCCTCCATGAGTTTATTTGGTTATCTTCTTCTTGTGACCTGTGGCTTTATGTTATCTAATTGCTCTTCGTGTTTGCAGAATTTGGAAGGCAGAGCGATTAAAGTGAATGTGGCTGAGGAACGACCAAGGCGTGGATTTTGAAATTTCAATGAGTCCTAATATTGTGATATCTGATTGTAAATGTTCTTACTTGCAACTCCGATGTAGCGATTATGCGAAATCAAACTTGAGTTCAAGCTTTTGTAAACATATTTTCTTTATTACCCATCAAAACATATTACAAAACATTACACAACCTTTATATGTACACTAAGACGTGGGATATAGATTTTGTTTCTTGGTCAAAATCCTCCTAACTGTTCGTCACGGCTAGTGAGGGGCACATACCTGACTGAAGTTTCTGTATGTGCCTTGATGGAACCATCCTCGCTTTTGTCAATTACCTTGAGCTCTTGAAAATAGGTTCCTAGTGGAATCACCATTCGCCCACCAGGTTTTAGCTGATCCAAAAGGGGCTGAGGGATTTCTGATGCCGCTGCTCCTACGTGTATCGCATCATACGGTGCAAACTCTTCCCAACCTTTTCTTCCATCTGCCTCAAGAAAAAAATGAGTCAAAAGATGATTTTGCTCATAAGGGAAAGCTCTACTCCTCAGTATGTATCCATGAGGGTGAAACACACAATATTTTGAAGCTGGAAAGCGAATACCTACCACCGACATGTAGGGAGAGAGATCCTTTCTTTAGCAAAGAAGCAGCGACACTCTTTTCTATATTCTTGATAGACATATCAACCAATTCAGGGATATGTTCCACGCCAACAACGCGTCCCTCAGCTCCAACCATCAAAGCAAAACAGCCAGTCAAGTACCCGGTTCCTTCAAACATAAGCTGATTGTTATCCCAACTTCCCCAAACTCAAAAACTAGACTTTTACATAGCAATAACATCAAGTAAAGCTAACCTGAACCAACATCCAAAGCGCGCATCCCGGGTTGGAGCTTATCTTCCAAGAGTTGCAAGCAAGTGGCATGCATATGCGGAGCAGAAATGGTGGCATTATAACCTATAGGCATGGGAGTATCAGCATAAGCTGAAGATCCAGCCGGTACAAAGAGACATCTATCCAAAGCTTCCATAACTTGAGCTACTCTTCTCGATGATATCACACCGTAGCGCTTCAGATCTTCCACCATTGCTTTCTTGCCACTTGAACCAGTTCCATTCTATAAGCACATTATCAGTCACAATACCGAACTAACAAAACTACGGAGATAATTTAACTTAAAGATTATACAATCACCACAAGGCAAAACAAGCTATACATCAAAACTGGTGGAAGATGAAAGTGAACATGCCTAAATTGATAAAAATTCTAAAGTCTCCAGACAAATCAAATTCCAAAATTGATACAAAGAAACACAAAACAACACTTTGTGAGAACAAACTTCAAGAATAAACTGAAGCAGAGATTCATGGCGAGAGGGGAACATACCTCCATGTGGAAGAAGGCACTTTGTGAGAACAAACATAAGAATAAATAGAAGCAGAGATTCATGGCGAGAGAGAACATACCCCCATGTGGAAGAAGGCGGTGAGGAGACCACCGGAGAGGCGAGAGAGACTGAGATTTAGAAACTGAGATGATGAACCGTAGCTGTGAAGTCTACGTGGCGCACAATAGAGACGACCATATGTTGTTAATGTTGGGCATAATAAAACCTGAGTTCTCATTTTTTCGTTTATATAAATTTTTTGAGGATTCTAGTTTCTTCTCTCATAATCTCTTAGTGTGTTCGTCGAGTTCATTCTCCAGACTTGGATTCGGATTCATTTGTCGCCACGTAGCCTCATGACGTGATCTACTCTTTTCAAGGTGAACAATGTAAATGGGCTTTTATAGGCCCAATAAACTAATATTTGATGTTGCTTTCCGGCTAACAACTACTATAACAAAACTTCCACGTCAAATGGTGAGGTAATTATAACGAATGGTCCTTTCAAAAGATTAAAGATTACATTAATATATAGTTTACCAATTTTAAAATTATTGAAATTACAAAAGTCATGTAGAAAAAAGTCATATTGATCATAACTCATTATGATCGTAAGGGTAATCATTAATACAAAATCTGATTTAAATTAATTTTTCAATATATTAATTTTGTGGGAAAATCCCAAATCAATTGCAGTTTTGTATTTTCCTAATTTGTGAATCGTAAAGCGGCGGTGGAACTTAAAGTAGCCACCGTTTCCGATCAAAATCAACCTCTACTCAAACCCTAATTCCTAACTCCACGACTCTTTTTGATCCGATCAAGAGATGTAAGTCTTGATTTGGATCTTTTTTTTTCTTGTTCAATAAGCTTTTTGCGATTGTTGAAATTTTGATTCCGATGATCGTCGGAACTTTCAGGTCACAGGAGGAGAAAGCTCTGGAAGCAATAAAGGACGCTTTGAGAGCTCTACGGAAGCGTCATCTTCTGGAAGAAGGAGCTCATGCTCCTGCGATTTCTGCTCTCTCTAGGCCTATTCTTTCTCAGGTAACCTTGTTCGTTCTTTTCTCAATTGCTTCAGATTTCACCAATTCGAACTTTACCTTTTTATCGAATTATAACAATTGCTATGTAATCATTGAAAGATTAAGGTTCTTTCATATAATTTGCACTATGGAATATTTTGCAAGAAATGTTATGTTTAAGTAGTTGGAATAATAAAAGGTTCCTCTTTTAATCCTTGTGGATTCTTGCTGAGCGTTTTCATTGAGTTTATCTAAACCTCTGTTTATGTCTCCCGCAATGGATGAAAACATTCATCCATTTCTCCGTTCTTTAATCTGCTCTTCGTTTTGGTTATGTTGTTATACTATTGTGTCATAGAGATGTATAAAAGTATATGTAGTTTAGTTTAAGTTTATGCTTGCTTCAATTAAATAGTATGCCTCTAAGTTTGTATTGAATCCTTCTGTTTTGGTTCAGCTTCGCAGTAGATTTGTACCTTTACGGCCTGGAATATTTGAAACATGTCCTGATCTGGTGTGTTCATATGCATGTAGGGGTCAGAATGGAAGGAGAAAACAGAAAAACTGGAAACAGAGTTACAGCAATGTTACAAAGCTCAATCACGACTGTCTGAACAACTTGTGATAGAAGTAGCTGAATCCAGAACTTCAAAGGCTTCTTTACAAGAGAAGGAGTTGTTAATTAATGACCTGCAAAAGGAATTAACCCAAAGAAGGTAAGAATTGTTTTGCAGTGACTGTAAGGGATTAAGTTGTGCGATTCTTAAAACTAGCGTTGTTCTGTAGGGAGGAGTGTACACAATTACAAGAAGAATTAGAGGATAAGACCAAGACGGTGGATGTACTTATTGCTGAAAACCAGGAAATCCGGTCTCAGCTGGAGGAGATGACAAATAGAGTTCAAAAAGCAGAGTCTGAGAATAAAATGTTGATTGATCGGTGGATGTTACAGAAGATGCAGGATGCAGAACGTCTTAACGAGGTACATAAGGACTTTCTTTTCATGAGAGTCTGTAATGGCAGAGTTTATTAGTCCCCTTTTTTTGATCTGGTTAGGTTGCCCTTAATTATTTTTTCTTACATAGGCAAATGATCTCTATGAAGAAATGCTAGCTAAGCTGAAGGCAAATGGTTTGGAAAATCTTGCTCGGCAGCAAGTTGATGGCATTGTCCGCCGCAATGAAGATGGAACCGATCACTTTGTTGAGTCAACCATTCCATCAACATGTGGGCACCGTATCCATGCTCATGAAGGTGGATGTGGTTCAATAATCTTTGAATACAACTCTGGTACTCTGTTTACTGGTGGGCAAGACCGAGCAGTAAAAATGTGGGACACCAATAGCGGGGCGTTAATCAAAAGCTTACACGGTTCCCTTGGGAATATACTTGATCTTGCTGTAACCCACGACAATAAATCCGTGATTGCAGCAAGCAGCTCAAACAATTTGTTTGTGTGGGATGTAAGCTCGGGTAGGGTACGCCATACACTCACAGGCCACACCGATAAGGTTTGTGCTGTGGATGTGAGCAAATTCTCTAGCCGACATGTTGTTAGTGCAGCATATGACCGTACCATAAAACTTTGGGATTTGCAGAAAGGTTACTGCACTAACACCGTACTTTTTACCAGTAACTGCAATGCAATCTGCCTCAGCATAGATGGGCTTACGGTATTCTCAGGCCACATGGATGGGAATCTTAGATTATGGGATATTCAAACGGGGAAACTTCTGTCTGAAGTAGCTGGACATTCTTCTGCTGTGACCTCGGTATCATTGTCCCGGAACGGAAATAAGATCTTGACGAGCGGGAGAGACAACGTGCATAATGTATTTGATACCCGGAGTTTAGAAATATGTGGGACATTGAGAGCATCAGGGAACAGATTGGCATCAAATTGGAGCCGATCATGTATAAGTCCGGATGATGATTATGTGGCTGCAGGATCTGCAGATGGGACGGTTCATGTATGGTCACTATCTAAAGGCAATATAGTGAGCATTCTCAAGGAGCAAACATCTCCTATACTGTGTTGTTCTTGGAGTGGGATCGGGAAACCATTGGCATCGGCTGATAAAAACGGGTACGTTTGCACATGGACATGATTATGAAACAGTTTAACACTGGTTTGTTAACTCAATGCGTCGTATGTTTCCAAAAGGATGGGCGTGTATACTCTTGTCTTGTGGTGTTCTTTCCCTCAAAGAACTTGCATTTGATGAAATGTTTCCTACCGTATATAATTGTTCTCTAAGGTTCATTTGAGTGTATTGCTCAAATTTTTTTCAGAAATATATTTAATAACGCCTCATGTGAGCTTGCTAAAAGAACACAATCCGGGTATGCTCAACGATTCGGATGCTGAATTTATTCTCAAATGCGTAGGATGTTGAATTTAGATGTCCTACAAATTCTAAATGGTGTTCTATTTGTGACACTCAAGACTCGAGTAATCGAGTTGGTATTCGAGTTTTGGATGAAATTTCTTTTGGGAATAATTGCATTTAAATCCAAAAGCTGTACCTAAGCGTATTTTGGTAGATAGTGTATATACATATTGGTACGTCAAACATGTACGTGTTTGATGTTAAAAGTTGATTTCAACAGAAATTGTTTTAATTTTATGATATGTGTAATAGTGGGAAAGTTAGGGTTCTAATGCCAAAAGAAGGTTATATACGTGTAAGATCTTCCATGTTAATTAGGAAAAAAAAAACCGAACAGAGACATAATGAAGAGAGGAAGCGAAGAGATCGAAGACGAGACCTCACCATTGCTGACTAAACGTCTTCACGGCCGTGAAATCTCCACGCCCGAAGATATCAATATTCGTCTCGATCTAACGGTGGAAATACTCAAGAAACTCCATCCAAAGTCTCTCGTAAGGTTCCAAATGCGTCTCAAAACAATGGTCATCAATTATAGGCAGCCGTAGATACTTCATTGACTCGATCGTGACTCGTTCTTTGACTCAGCCTCCGCGTGATACTCCTCTCATCTTCCACCACCACCAATCAGCGAAATTCCCGATTATCTATTATCGAGCAATGACTAAACTATATGGCAATACGTATGTACTGATGAGCTTTGATGTTAGGTCTGAGAAATTTTATCAGGTTGAGGCTCCAAAATCACTGAAGGAGCATCATTCAACTCTAATAAACTACCATGGGAAGTTAGGATTCATGTGTTGTTGCGAAAATAGAGTGGAAATTTTGGTTATGGAATATGCTGAGAAAAAACAAGAATGATCCAAGATTATCTTTTACGAGATTGGAGGGTTTTGAGGAATGGCAAATTGCAGGTGCCACCCGTGGTGGTGAAATCGTTTTTGTCAATAGGTTGTTACTATGTTACCAAACATTATATATATGTCTACTTTTATGATCCGAAGCGTAACAGTATAAGACGCGTTCAAGTCGAAGGTACTCTGGTGGAGGATGCAGAGTATAGTCGTAAACATCTTGTTCGTATATGGGCTGTTCCGGATCATGACGAGAATACGATGCGTTTGTAACTTTACCAACACATACGCCCAGATTTTTCCGTATTTTTTATTATTTTATTTTAGAATTGATATTGGTGGTGCATGCTTACTGTTTTTAAATTATTAACATTTTAACACTGCTTATTTAGCAACTAAGAACATGCATATACAAAAAAGAAGTAGGGAAATATGTTGTAGATTGCTTGTTTTAAGTTCATAGGTTATAATTTTCAGATAAACATATAGACTTTATAAAAAAAAACTAGGATCAAGTGAAATGTTGTCTCTAACAGATTTTTTTTTAATAAAAGTTTCACGTTTCCAAGTGTTGATACAAAAAACTTCTTCAATGGATTTATTTAATTGTCACACAAGTTATTATGTTGACGTGGGTTTAATTTTTTAGTATGAGAAAATACTTAATATACTGTTGGTTATTAAAACATATGTAAAATGAAAATGAAAGTATAAAACCATAATATATAGTAGTTTGAATTGTATAGCAAGAAGAGCTATTGGTTCACTCAAATCCTACGCTTGTTTGGCTTTTGAAGGTGGTCATTCTCTACTAACTAACCGGATGGAATTTTTCACCATGAGTAGTTTTGATGCCTAATCAGTTTTGGCAAAAGCTTCCACAAATAAATGTTCCGAAGTCCAACAAGATCTGATGGAAGAGGTTCGATTTCAAGCACATATATAAAATCCTATCTACCTTCTTCCTAGTGTCTTCTTTTGGGACTCCTTATCCAGTGTCCACATATTATATAGCATTTCATTCTTTGCTATATTGGTTATTAAATCCATGTTAAGAAGATCCTTGCATCACCAAATTATGTAAAAATGATGCTAACCATTACTAAAGGCTTCATTAGGAATATTTTCAAGCTCGTCTCTCATCAATACAATAGCTTATCCTCCTTCCACCACCTTTTCTACGCCGTGGAACTGCTAGCCCATATAGATCAAGCGGAAAGCAAGAAAGAAGATAACATATTTCTAATACCATGTTACAAGAAATTTCTCTATACAGATAATGGGAAATCAATAATCTTAAAGCTAAAGTAGGCATAACACTACATTGATCGGATAACAAACTTCAACCGGATCCATGCACTGTGATGCGGTAATCGGATCTTATTCCACAAGTCATCGTTGGAAAAGTTAATGTTTGATCTCTAGATCCAACAAGTTTAATTTCTATCCATAAAGACGAATGATCCCTTTCATGAATTCTAAGAATTGCTTTCATTAGTCAAATTCTTACTAAATGTTTAATTTAATTACTTTTACATGTTTAGATTAAGCATTTTTTATTTATAAGGCTTTGTAAACATTTGAAAGCGTATATGTATAATAATCATAAAAAATAGATATGCCAATATGCAGTCAAAGTTTTAATTTATGTTAAATATTTAATATTAATTTACAAAACAAAGAGTCAAAAGTTGACAAAAAAAATATAAAAGCTTTTTACTTTTTAGAAATGCCATTGGTGATTACATTTATGCAGGTTTTTTCAACATTTTCTCTATATTATCAAATAATATAGAAGAAATTAAATAACTTGTTATAATATATTATTTTTGAGTGAATTTGGTAAATACCAACCTTTGAGAGAAAAACTAAGTAGATGACAATTAGACAAAAGCAAATTAAGTAAATAACAATAATACAAAACTGACTTTTCAATATTTCAATTTTGCCCCTCATTTAACTGTTATGGAAAACGTAAATATTCTTGGGAAAATTAGCTAAAAAGGCTAAATTTACCATATCTTTGTGGATCTAAACATTTTCTTAATTAAGTTTTATTAATTACTAAAATAACCTTATAAATCTATTTTAAATCTAAAAAAATATATTAAGATACTCTATCGTTCATCGTTCCATTAAAACTGAACAATACTTCTCAATAATAATTAAAAAAACGGAACGATACTTAGCTAAAATCGTTCAATCTTCAAGCCATCGTTCCATTTAAATCTTCAAGCCAATCCTTCAAAGATTATCGTTCAATCTTCACCTTCAAACGTTCTTTAACAAAAATCTCTGATATTCTGTTGTAAGGTTTTTAATTCTTTTTTATTATAACTTTGAACGATAACAAGTTGAAATTTTACTTTGATTGAACAAGATTTAAGGTTTGTAGTTTTGTTAAATTTTGTAGTTTTACCTCCACCTGATCAAATTGTTGTATCTCTCGAACCATACATAAACTACTGAAGGTAAACTGAAACGTTCTTAAATTAATTGTTGAGTTTGTTCTTACTTCTAAACTGTTTTGCATAATTTGTTAAAACGTTTGAGATTATTTAACATAATAAAGAAGATGACTATGAATTTACCAAAACCCTAGACTAAGTAGTCTATCTTATGTATTCTACCTAAAGGTAGAATACGTCTTCTACYTACTTTAGGTAATTTAGAAGACKTATTMTAGATTACAAATAGGTAGAAGACGTATTCTAGATTACAAGTAGGTAGAAGACGTATTCTAGATTACTTAAAGTAGGTAGAAGACGTATTCTAGATTACCACCGTAGGTAGAAGACGTATTCTAGATTACCTAAAGTAGGTAGAAGACGTATTTTAGATTACTTAAAATAGGTAGATTGCTTACTATCAAGAAGAAGCAGCAACGGTTCGGAGGTCACAACCTTAATTGAACGCTGGACTGAAGTGTCACCACCGTAAAATCACTCACGCACTGTTTTTGCAAAGCTCAATTCAAATAAATCCTGGGAAAAAATTTCAAATCGAATATAGCATGGTAGATCGATTGATCATTTAGCAGATCGATCATTCTGTTTCATCGTTTAAAATGCTGATCAACAACAAAAAGGAAGTCAGTGATCGATCGATCCAATTTAAAAGTCAAATTTCATCCTTGTCGTTAGCTTTTTGCTGTACTTGGTAGTTTACTCTTGTTTCTTTTTCTTGTTTTTTCTATCTTGTAAATAAGTTTTACTCTTTCAATTAATATTACATTTCAAAAAAAAAATCAATGTTTGGTGAGGTGACGTGCATCACAAGTGTTCAATTATATATAACAGAGACACGACAAAAAGTGGGGGTCCGAATTTATGAATGATAAAACAGAGTCTCTGTGTTCTTCTATATCAGGGAATTGAGTTTCTCATAAATATTGTAACTAACATGAACCAATGGACAAAGAAAACATAAAACGGAAAAAAATATGGGATTGGTTAAGCTAACTCGATAATTGAAACATCGGAATCAAACCTTGTAGGTACATACTCTAACGTTCGGTCAATAAATATAGGATCAGTTGCAGCTTCCCATAGATCAAGTGCAATCTTCATCCTCGCATCCTTAATGTTGGTATTGTTGATCGAAGAAATGTATAGCCCATGCAAGTGACACTCAATGAATTTGAGCGCATACGGTCCGCAACCACATTTCGATCTATTAAGTCCACTCTTGGCACCGATACATTTATGACAGAAAACGGTTTCACGTTTAGGTCTTTCCCAATAAACCTTGGCAGAACTGTCTTCATGATTTGAGGCAATTCAGTTTAAATTTTTGAACAKGCAACCATCAAAGAGAAGCTAGAGATATACTATTCGATCTGTAATCAAGCATCGTCCCAAATTATCATTTTTGTAAGAATCACTCACTCTTTTCCATTATAGAGGTGTTTAGTTTATTGGTGCTCTTTTATATGAATTAAGTCATCGTCCCAAGTCTCTCCTTTTTTATCATCATAAAATTTTGTTAAATTCATTGTTTTAGCAGATTTAAAATCTATTAGTGAAAAAAACAGTGAAAGCTCCATCAGTGTTTTTTATCATTGTCTGAGCTTGGTGTAGAGCAAATACATTACAAAATGCAAATCAAASCTTTTACGAGAACATGTACATCTCTGTTAACTACAAAGGTGTTAGGACAAACAAAGTTTTCGAYGGTTAGCTTGAAACTAGATACAGATTCTAAAATGTGTAACAGAACATATATAAGTATTGGTTAGATTAAGGCTTATCGTTATGAAATTGAACAATCATAGATTCAAGATATATACAAAGATAAGAGAGAAATAGAGTCATGAACCTTGTAACACGAACGATGAAGAATTGGTGTCAAATTGGAATTTTGGGATTTAGGTTCGAATTTGGGAAAGAGAGAGAGAAAAAAACGAACAGAGAAAGAGAAAAAAAGAGAGATGGATGAGCTAGAAATAAAAAGGTGGGTGTATTGCATGCGTGAAACAGAGAAGAAGACGATGCATGCGTGAAACAAAGAAGAAGAAAGGAAACTTTTAGAGATTTAGCAATTTTAGGGATTTGGCAAAGCTTCTACCTGTTTTAGAGGGGTTACCCAAAATAAAATAAAATAAAACGAAAATCTAAATCAAACTAAAAAAATTAAATAACTAATAAACTTTTTAATTATAATTATGAGGGTATAGTTGGTTTTTAATTAATATAAAGGTTAAATTACCAAACTAACTACAAAACAGTTTAGATCCACAAACATAGGGTATATTTGTCCCTTTTAGCTAATTCTCCCTTTTTTCTTTGTGACATGATCTGTTTTTATGTAGATGTGTTATCAAATGCTAAGCATTAACCTCCATTTAATAAATTAGATCCCCATGTAAGAAAATAATATATTACCAAAAAAAAACATGTTATAGAGAAATAGATTACGTTTTCTAACAGTTAAATGAAAGACAAAATCTTCTGAACTTATTAAAAAAACACTGGGAAAATGTTATAAAGTTTGCATTGTGTTTTTTCTTAATATTTGTCTACTCTTGTCAATGAATGCAATTACACTATTTTTTTTTGTCAACCAAACTTTTAATTTAAAATAATGATGTATATTATTAGTTTATTACCTATATTATTATACTGACTTTCTTTTCCTTTTTCCTAAACTTATAATGACTTCCACTTCATAAAATTGTCTCGGACCAAAAAAAAAGTTTGTAAAGATTTGTTTGTTTGTTTGTTTCGGACACAGATTCTTTCATCTTTTTTCCTTTACTCGAGGTTTACAACACAGCAAGAAAATGATAGAAAACGTTTCAAGTTTGTTAGAATGCCGCATTTTAGCACATTGCAAAGAGCCCCAACAATAATAAATAATAATACATCAAATAAGCTCCTAACTTCTCTAATCTATCCACATGCTTTTTCTGCTTTTGTTTATATCATTGAATACAAATGTAATGTATTCCTTGTGATCATTATTGCAGGAAGAACTTTAACCTTCATGTTCCACCAGAACGTAAAACCTATAATTTGTTTATAACTAAACTCACCCAATTTCTTCATACATAGCTTTAAAGGGCAACTTGATCATCTCTTGCTCTCACAACTTAATACCTGATGAATAAGCTTCTCTGGTAGCTCCTTATTCGCCTGCAAAAGCGGGATACAGATTCAAGATTCCAATCACATTACTGCAAAACTTTATAAGAGATGAAAGATGTTTGATTTTTACTCACTTGGAAGTGCCTCATGTGAAGTATCGGCTCACACCCGACATCTGCGATGAGTTTTCCTTGAGGAGTTTGTTGCTTAAACCGCTCCGCTATGAATCCACTGAATAAGTTTTCCACATCAGGTAGATTGTGGCAAACTTTCAAGAGCGAGCTAAGCGAATTCATCTGCATTATCACACATCACACACGCTTTGTATTTGATGGAGCAAAGAGATTTATCTAGCTATCCATATCGAATGAAATGATGATAAAACAAGAACTGACCTTCATATATGGACATGATGCACATCCGCCATGAATAGAGCAGCCTTCACCGCCTGCTACTCCTGGTACAACCGGTAATGCCACATCACCAACTTTAATGGAGTTTGAACTATCTGAAGAAGTTTTTGTCATCGAGTCTGATGATACGGGAAACACTACTTCAACCTTCAGTTTCGAATTAGCAGAAGAACCTAGCAAACTCCTGATTACCGCGACAATTGATGTTACCATTCCTGACTCTGTTCCAAGAACAAACTGTAGGTGGTCATCCACATTCCGGTCCACTGCTTCCTGAACCTTCTGCTTGATGAAGTCCAGTATGTTTTGTGTGGATCCAACAACACCCATCCCTCTTTTCTTAGCTTCCATTGCTAGTGAAAACATTTCACCTGGAACCTCAAGATGCGCAGTAAGAAAGGCGTCACAGTACATGTACTTTATTCTCTCCACTACCTCGTGACCGAAAAGATGATGTACAATACACGTTCCTTCCTGAAAACACAATCATATAAGCAAACTTTCTTTTGACACTTTGAATACTGCCAAAAACAGCAAAAAGAAAAGTTACCTGGAAATAGTGAAGACGGGGAAGCAATGATTTAATGGAATCTAGGCTGTGTTTAGGGTGAATATTGGCGATTTCTTCATCAGTCATCAATGTCATCTGCTGAAATAACTTTACAATATTCGCTCCCATGTAAGAATCAGGACCATACCAAACATTTAAGTCCGGCATTTGAGCGAACGCCTATTGATAGGAGACAGAGAAAGAGTTTAGAACATCAAGATGAAGCAAAAGAAAAAAAAAGTTGAAAGAAAGCAAGAAACAAACCTGCAGAATCGTTTGTACAACATTAGATGAAGTGCAAGTAATGGTAGGTACAAGCTCATGCGCAAAAGCTTTTGTCTCCAGAGATGTATTGATATAAACAACATGCAATGAAGGCAAAGAAAGAGAAGCAGCTTCAAGATAATTCAAGTAAGCAGGAGCAGAAGCAGCATCAGCCAGTGAACAACCAATGGTCTCATCTGACATCCTGTATACACCAACCTACAAAACCGAAAAATATGTAAGGACTCACGATCACAAAACAAAATATAAGAGATAAAAAAAAACTCTAACCTCTTCAAACCCAGCTTGATCTAGGATGGCACGGACATTTTCGGACATGAAATCAACACCAAGAACTGTTATAAACTGACATCCAGCTTTAGCCATCGTGACAGCTGAATCTGCCATGATAAGAGAATCAGATATAGAGATATGTGGCCACTGCTTTTGAGCAGCAGTCAAGACCCCTTGTACTTCTGGATCCATATAGAAATGAGCAACCACTCCTATCTTCTTTTCTCTCAACACATTGACAAGTTCTTGAACCCTTGACTCCTCCGGAAACAAATATTTCGCCTGCAAGTAAAAACAGAAGCCAAACAACAAATCTTAACAGCGACGCCTGTAACATCAACATTTCTGCAAAACTTAGCTAGATACATTCGCACAAGAGTGACACAGAGTATAATCTTGCAAAAGAGGTCAAGAAAACGAGAAATAATATTGGATTGTACCATCGTAACATCTACATTGCTGCAAAACTCAGCTAGATATGTTCGGACATCTTACTTTTTCTTTGTAAATCATATATATAACTGATTTAGCTAATCCAAACGAGCTAGACTCTCTTCAATCACTAACAAAGAAAGCTCATTTGTTCATCCTCATACTCTTAATACTTCAAATACAATCAAATGTAAACTGAAAATTAAACAGAGACAGATTCTCACCTGAGCTTCAGCAAAGCTTCCTTTAGCTTCAATGGCATGAGCTGTTAACACAAGTGAAGGAAATGGCTTAAAGGAGGGAGCTTTACCTTCCCTCTCCGCCACTAATCGTCGAGTCTTCTTCTGCATACTCACAAGAACATTGTGCCACGTGTTCACTCTCGATCTCTCTCCACCCAATAATCCAACATTAAGCGCAGCCAAATCCTCAGTCTTCAATTCCATCACTTCTTCAGGGGAAGCCTCATCAAGAACTTGAATGAGACACGAACACATCCCTTTGGACACATCTGAATCACTATCCGCCGAAAACCGCATCTTCCCATCTTGACTTAACTCAGCGTCTAGCCAAACACGAGCCGTGCAGCCCATGACTCGGTTTGATTCAGTCCGAGATGACTCGGGCATCGGAGGAATAAGACTCGCGTAATGAAGAACCCATTTGAGTCGATCGATTGGCTCTGTCAAGGATTTGAATTCCTTTACTAACCTCTGGAGCTTATGAGGCACGAGCTCTGTGGTCTGTGACGAAGAAGAAGAGGCAATAGCTGAGATTGAGAAAGGAGACGCATTTAGGTCTCTTGAGGATGATTGAAGACATTTAAAGGATCTAAGGAGTGGATTGATGGTGTAAATCCTCCTTTGGGACCCAAAATTCAGATGGGTGGTTTTGAAATTGGGAGAAGGGTTAGGGTTCCGAGAGAGGAGGAAGGAAGACGAAGAAGAAGAAGAAGATGTAGGTGTGACGGAGAGAGCCAACGCCATTGGAAGCAACAAAGCCTTGGGTGGTTTCAAAGGAGAAGCCTTTGAAGCTTAGAAGACGATGATGAAGATGAGAAGTGGGAGAGGGGATGGTGGGGAATTGATGCTCAATGCAAAATGTAAAGTGTTTCCACTTTGAAAAAGTTTATATGCAGATGAGAGAAACTATGCAATCTTTTTTTTATAACAAGAAATAGCTTTTTTAAAACATAAAGAAATAACATTTTCAATATAAATATATATATTTTTAAGTTTTAAAAATATGCAAAAGGGAAATCTGAAATTACGTTCTGTGGTATTTGAGAAATGTTTTTGGCTATTGGGATTTTCAAAGTCATATATTCTTTTTTCTTCTTTTTCTGTTGGTCTTATAGAATATTATAAACTTTTCTTTTGACCAAAAAAAAAAAAAAACATTTCTAATTCTTTTGAGTTTTATTTTTTAATTATTATATTTGCCTGATCGGGAAAGCATCGTTGACGGTGGCACTGGCACAGAAGGACTATCTCTACTATTTCCTTAAATCATGCTGTTTTTACATGTCGCAATTTTTGTTTCTTGTTAATAATGGGATTGAAAGTTTGCTTGTTACCAAATAAAGAACGAAATGTTGAAACGTTTATATCCAACCCATTTTTGGTTGTAAAACAATCTCGTTTAAGTATGTAAAACATTTATGAAAGTTTCAACAAGGAGCTCACTAGTTAATTACTGAGAAATCTAACCTTTTTGGAGAAACCAACTTAGTTTTTGCCTTTTTGGGTGTAGTTTTATATGAATAGTATGAAGAAGACGGGTTCAACTTGTTAACCTATTAAAAAAGACTTTAAAAAGCAGAGGTCTTCTTCAACTTGTGTACCAATTGGCATGTTTCTATATGAATTTATGGAACGGTCCAATGGCAGTCGACATAGGTGGAAAAAGTTTCCATTACTTGTGGGCTTGGGCCGTTTAACAATCATAACGGTAACTTGGTCTACGAATGTGCTTTTTCACCGTAGAAAAATATTTCTGATTCTACAATTACCACCACCACCATAAAAGAAAAATAAATAAATCACTACAATTACCACCACCATCTGTGTCAAACAATCAAACTCTCTTTATATATTAAAAAAAAAAAACATATTATTATTTTTTTTTTTTTGAATAGATGTTAAACTTTATTCAATCGAAAAAAACAACGGTTTTTACAACTAGTGCCAACTGGTTTGAAAGAGTTTGATCAAGAGGAAGTAGAACATAAAACATAGCATTAATGCTTAAATGCTTAATAGCCTTGTAAGTAGAACCATAGTTGAAGAGTCCCATCATACGTTACGCCATCGTGGTGGAGGGAAGCAATGAAAGCTCGGACTTGTTTGTCTATTAACTTGATCATTGTTTCTGCAGGAGTTTCAGGTTCGCCGTGTCTCCTGCTGTTTCTCTCTCTCCAAAGAAAATAGACAGTTACTTGGAGTAAGTAGCGTAGAAGGAAAAGTTTAAGTTTTGGTATTATAAGTGTTAACGATAAAGCTAAGTAGTTCCCATTGATTTGTGTAAGCTGCTCCTAAGACTCCGCTTGCTAGTTTTTGCCACACTTTTGTACTGTAAGAGCATGCGAAGAATAGGTGTGCTCTATCTTCCTCCGATGCTTTGCACTGAGCACTCTGAATTTATTCTTGTATTCCATTTTTCATTCGTTTCCGGTTGATAGTGCATTGTTGATTGCCAACCAAGAGGCAATTTTGGTGTTGCTTTTGGAAACCAAAGTCCTTTGTACCAGTTGACTTGTGGAGATGACTGGCGAATGAGTCTCCAAGTATTTTTTGTGAAGAACTTCGTTTTGAACGTCGTTTCAGAGTGCCGCCATTGATGGATATCAGCTGAATCAGTTATTTGGAGACTTGATAATGAATTTTCAATCTGCTCTAGAATCTGAGAACGATGCCTTCGTTGACGCCGAGAGTGCTTTCCCTGAGCAATGCTTCCGTTTAGTGGGATACCGAGATCGATGGTCCCTCGTTGTCCTGTGATGTCAATTAATCTCCCCATATCACACCAATTATCAAACCAGAAAGAAGTTGATGTACCATTCTTAACTTCCACCTTATGAAAATACTTCGCCATGTTTCTGTATTTCAATAATTTTTTCCACATCCATGACCCCAGGCTTGATTTTTCATTTACTGACCAAAAGCATTCTTTGCGAATGATATATTTCCATATCCATGATACCCATAACGTTTGCTGTCTAGAAATGATTCTCCAAATCAGTTTTAAGCAGCTTACCTTATTTGCTTCAATAGGATTTCGTATTCCCAGACCTCCTTCTTTTTTCGGTTTGCATACAGAATCCCAGGAGATTTTTGCTTTATTATGGTTTAGCTCCGGTCCTGACCATAAGAAAGCGAGAACAAAGTTTATTGATTTCTTGAATGCAGCCCGGTAATCTGAAAGCACACATCCAGAAGTTTGTGAGACTCATAATAACCGATGTGAGCAATGAAGTCTTCTGCAAAATCGCGATGTCCAAGAGTTCATCTTGCTTCTTATCTTTTCCAACAGAACTATATAGTCCGAAACGGTGAGCCTCTTAGATAGAAGTGGTAGGCCTAAATACCGAACTGGTAGTAGGCCTTGTGTGAAGCTGAAATTTGATGTGATATCATTTTGGCGATGTTCTGATACACCAGCGAGGAAGAGYATAGATTTCTCGACGCTTATTCGAAGACCCGAGTACTTCTTAAATTTATCAAAAATGGTCATGATACCTTGAATAGATCGTTTGCTTCCATCCGTAAAGACCATAATATCATCTGCAAAACATAAGTGGGTGAGCTTTATATTCTTGCATTTCGGGTGGTATCCTATATTTCTCTCTTCCGCCGCTTTATCAATCATGGAGGACAGGATATTCATGCATATCACAAAAAGATTGGGTGATAAGGAGCAGCCCTGTCTTAGTCCTCTTGAGCTTCCAAAGTAACCTGTTAGCTCACCATTGACCTGAACCGAGAAGGAGGCCGTGGTGATACAGAGTTCAATCCAGCGAATAAATTTCTCCGGGAAATCTTGAGCCCTTAGTGTGTTCAACAAGAACGTCCAATCAACAGTATCAAAAGCTTTGCTTATGTCAATTTTCAAAGCACAGCGCGGAGAAATAGATGGCTTATGATAGTCTTTAACAAGCTCAGCTGCAAGAAGAACATTTTCCATTAATAGTCTATCCTTCACAAAAGCTGATTGGTTCTGAGCAATGAGTTGGGGTAGAAGAACTTTGAGACGATTTGCGATGATTTTGGAGATAATCTTGTATAAGACGTTGCAGCAGGAGATAGGCCTGTAATCTTTCATTTCCGAGGACTCTTTCTTCTTAGGTATTAAAGCCAGAATTGTTGAGTTGATCCCCTTGGGTAGAAAGCCTGTGATGAAAAAGGACTTGATCGCAACAATTAAATCTTTTCCAATTGTTAACCAAGCTGACAATAAAAATATATGATATCTTTTTTTATCAATTTACCATTTAACCGCGAAGATTTCATACATCAGATAGCGCAGCTCACAAAAAACATGTGAGGCAATTAGCTTTACTATCGTATTATCTAGATCTCTATAGGATCTCACCTAAGTATTCTTAAAACCAGTTTGAAAAAAAAAGGCAAAATTAAGCTAAAAAATACTTATGACGCTAAAATATTTACCTAAATTCTATTACACATAACGCAAACTTTTAGGGAGAAAATGTAATCCAAACACTACCACTATAGTTTCATATCCAACTTTAGAGCTAAAGATCTCTTTAGAAGAACATTAGTTGCACTTCCCTCTCCTACAAATTCTTATTTTACATATCATCTTTGTGCATGAGTTATATTATTCTCTTCTTCTTTTTTAATTATCGAATAAACTTTTCAAGCAGTATCGGTCTTTATAATTGTAAAAGGTAAAGAAAATTAAAAAATGATGGTGTTGTTTAGAGTCGTGCCTAAGTTTTGAAGGTCTAAGGTGGATAAAAATAAAATGTGACGTTTTATACATTTTTGTAATTAACTATGCATCATAATACAAAATTTAAAATGTTGTTTTGTAAAACATAAGAGATAATCTATGAAATGAAGTTTTGTAATGAATAAAAGTACCCGAAAATGCATATGTTACAAGTATATCAAATGAAAAATAAAAATTTTGGAGCCTCAATATTTGCATATGGTTAAGAAGTCCGATGCTGATATAAAACCTCTTGTGTAGATGCTAAGCTCGACTGATCTAGAAATCGTATATAGATCTAGGCTATATTCCAAAATTTTGACAAAAGAATGTAAGAAAAGAAACTTATCGTTAGAGATGAGGCAGAGTAAGAATCAATCGAGCTTAGCATCTACACAATAGGTTTTATATCAGCATCAGAAGAATCGTCACATCAAAAATAATAATATAGAGATAATAAAAAATGAGGAAAATATTGGCTAGCTAATGCATTATATATATCTACCATATATCAAATCTTATAATCCGAGTTTTATTAAAATTTTGGATATTCTGAATGCCAACTATCTTGATAATATTCAAATATATGCGGATATGTGATCTTCGCCATTTTTCTGGAAAAAAAACTTGAATGTATGATTCTTTTTTTCTAAAAAATAATTATTTATCAACTACGACAAAAGTAAATCATCTCATAGGTAATCATACGATGATGCATGTGATGAAAACACCATTCTTACTTGAAATTCAGATTAAGTTAGTTCTTGGGTCTGGTTAATTGGGCTTAGACTCAAGATCAGAACACTCAAGAATTTGTTTATAAAGTGGGCTTAAACTTGAATAAAAGTTCAGAATCGGAAAACAAATATAAAAAATCCACATCTCACTAAAATTTTTAATATAAGTAATTTGTGTAAAATAATATTATTTTATTTCTTTAACTTTAAAGGATCCTACCTAAACTCATGTTTCTACTTTCCACAATGTAAAGAAAAAGTCGTCTCTTCATATTTTTTTCTTTCTTATTTCTAGTTTATTATAGTGTTAATTGATCAATCCTTCTATACGTTTGGTTGATTGGATTTTTTAAAAGTTTTTGGGGTTTAAATGAATAACTAAAATTCTTTAATTTTTTAAACCGAACTAAAACCAAACCGAGTTAAACAAAACCAATCCAAACCAAACTGACAATGGTTGAATTCGGCTAGAATTTTTTAGAACTGAATAAACCAATCCGAACCAAACCCGAAAATAAACCGAAATACTCTCCCCTGTAAATCATAACTTATGAATAATTTTAACAATTTGATTCATATCAAATCGCTAAATGAATTTGACAATTTTGCGTGTTCAAAAGTTCTATCAAGAGATCAATTATTGTGGACATTTCTTTGTCATTTATCCTAGACATACACTTGATCAGATTCAATTAAGCATGAATGATTTGAACGACTAACACCTTTAATAAGAGATTGATTACAATCTAATAACAAATTATCAGATGATAATTAAAAAATCATTAGTTTCTCTCAATTAATCTTTTCTAGTGATATGAGAAATCACCTCATTTTGTTGAGCACCAAAATCAATAGGAAGATCAATGAGAAATCCTCAATATGTTGTTCTATATATGTTCTTCTCTTGCGTGCCAATTGGTACAGACAAACAGAAAACGGAAAAAGCCCGAGACAATATTATCCATGATATGATCTATAACTTCAAAGCGATTCTTGAAACTATTACCTCATTGCTTTGATTATATATATATCGTTCTGTTATAACCGTAATGATGATAGCGAGTGAGCTGCACACACTGACTCGCAGAGACGGCTGTACGATATTTGGTACGGAAATACACGCGCCGCGAGTACATACTCAGTAGCAACTCGTGTTTTACCCAATTATAAAATCAGGAGTTTATTTTTTTTTCATTCCTAGCATAATATTTTAAAAAATTTAGTACTTGAAAAATATTTTAGCATCAAATGGTTTGTTTTTTGCTGAGAGCTATAACAAAGATTTAAATATTAATTATAAACCTTTAATTAATATTATATTATATATACAAATAGATATATAATATTAATAAGTGGACTACCCAAATAATTTTGGGCTTATTGTTTTTTAGATTACTATAAGGTCGGAATTCTATTTTGGGTGTGTTTATATGTAGTTTCTATAAGACCATCATGTAATTAATTTAAGTATTTTGAAAGGGTTTTGATTCTTCTGTTTAATCCTCTGTTATTTAGATTAGGCCTGGGCATTTTACTCCGGATCCGAAAACCCGATCCGATCCGACCCGAAAATATCCGAACCCGATCCGACCCGATTTTTTAAAATACCTGAACGGACCCTAGATTTTTATACCCAAAAAATCCCACCCGAACCCGACCCGAACCCGAAATCCGAAGGTACCCGAAAGTATATGAAATACAAGTATATAGCAAAAAAATTAGTTGTACTTATATTTGTAATAATTCAAATACCCAAATTACAATTATGAAAACCCAAATATATTAGATATTTTTGTGTAATTTAGGTAATTTGGATAAATTTGGGTAAAAATTAACTAATATTTAAGTTTTTTTTTGGTATTTTGGGTATTTTCAAGTAGATTTGGATACATATGAGTAAAAAATATTGAACCCGACCCGACCCGAACCCGAAAAACAACGATCCGAACCCGATCCTAACCCAAAAAATAAAAACCCGAACCCGACCCGATTTTTACAAATACCCGAACGGGTATTAGATTGAGATACCCGAATTACCCGAAAACCGAATTATCCGATCCGACCCGACCTGAAAATCCGAACGTCCAGGGCTAATTTAGATGTTATCCCAAATCATATGTTATTGGATACAAAATTTTCTTAAAATAATTCAAAACAATATACAATTCTTTACTATTCAATCAGTGACGTATAAAAATCATATCAAATAAATATAATGTTATGCAAAATTTTACAATTATGTTAGGAAGAAATTTTGAAAAAAAAACTTCAAGAGATTTCATATACGTTTTTAATTGAAAATATGTTACAAGCAAATCACACTTCTAAGAATTAAATTTGAAGAGATTTGAGTAAAATTAAAAAACATAGATGGGTGCCATCTTGCTTCTTCCATCACCGGGTCGACTCCGTCGTCTCTCGCCTCCTCATGGCTTTAACAATCAATGTAATCATAGTCTTAGCCTAGAAATCGTGGCATCTGACTCATCATGGTTGACTAACACCATTTCGGTCAATGTAAATTTTGGCTGAAATTTGGTAATTCATGTAGTTCATTAGAAAAAAAACTTAGTTCATGTTAAATGAGAGATGATATGAAAGTTGATGTATAAAACGATAGGACGAAAACTATACCCTTTGAAATAAGTTGTTTTCTCCCCTCACGTCATCAGCTCCACATTCATATCAGTTTTTTGACTATGTTGTTGACTTTAAATGTTTATGTAGGAATTTGTGGAGTTGAAAAAGTTTGATTCGATTCAACCCCAAAAACAAAAAAATGAGATTACTAAGTTAAAACAGTCCCTCCAGTACATATACCTGGAAATTTGCAACTGCTACTGACGCTAAAATAGAGCCTGAGGCATTTTCTTTAAAAGGAAACATCTTATATATTTAGGTTCTGAGTGTCAAAAGAGTTATCAGTGGTGAGACACAGTTTCTGTGCTTAATCTCAATCTATGGTCAAAGATAATAATGTTGCAACTTGTTATGATCATAGGAATTTTACTTCGAACAATTCAATTGTAATAAGGATCTATTTATCGACGGTGTGCCTATGACTAGAGCCCATCCATTGTTTGTGGGCCCTTGTGCCATATCTCCCGTTCATGTCACCACATCACACACGACGGCTGCCCGTATCGATCCATTTTTAGTCAAGTCACAAGAGAGGAAATATGAGAAAAACAGATGAGAAAGAGAGAGAAGAAAACTTGTAAGAAACTGAAAAGCTAAGCGGGATCAGGGGGGTAAAGAAGTTACCAAAGTCAAAGATACAATGAATCCTTTGAGCAAATTTCAAATTTTTTTATAAAATAAAAAAAAAAAGTTCTAGTAATATAAAAAAAATGTTCTAGTTAATAGTACTATATTCCCCCAAGGTCTCGGAGGCAAGCGTCCTTCTCAAGCAGTTTCACCACATCAATGGGAGTTTTACAGTCAATGTTTTGCAGAGTGCTACAAATACAAAGTGACAAATGAAACTAATAAGTCATGTAAAACCATTTTTAAGTTGTTTGAACCAAATTGTTGTTTTGTTGCAAACTTACACTGGTGTTTTCTTTTATTTCTCCCCTATTTTTCTCAACCGCATTGACCTTTTTTCCTCAGCATCCAGAAGAACTTTAACACATTTCATCTAGAAAAAATGGAACCAGAGTAAGTTTGGGTCTAAACCCACGTTTAAGCTTTCTAAAAACTACATGCAAGGGCAGATGGATTGATGGTAATTGTCAACTTTCCTTTTTTATTGTTCGTAAACATCTGCTATAGATAATTGTGTAATAAACATCTAACGTGAAGCCGAAGCTGCTAATCCACAAGAACATGACAGTAAATATTCCTAGTTTGTAAGACCGTAAAAAGAGCTTCCCACTAAAAAAATCACATAGACCACCCAGTGGGGAATTAATAATACGATTCTGTCAAGAGATTGACATACCTTGGTATACTCACATACAATCTGCAGTGCTTTCCTTCCCTCGGAGACTTCTTCATCTTTGTTACCACCAGATGCCAGAGAAGTTTTCAGACCCTGATTTGTTAAGGAAATCAATAGACAGTGAGTTTGCAAGCTACCATCAAGCAATAATCCCAACTAAGGATAAGATTCAGACAGAGTAGGAAGCAATTTACCTCCACATCACTGAGAGTATAAGTCTCATGAACAATACCCATTAATTTACTTAGCTTTTTCAACACATCTTCATCATTCCAGAACCTAATACCGGAAACAAATTCCTTCACCATACACAGAAATAAACCTAATAGTTTCTAATGAATGACACAATACGTACTTCAGCATAGCAGCAGGAGCATTAGCGTCTATCTCAGCTATTAAAGGTTCCAACTCTGGATATTTTTTCAACTGCACCATGAGCTCAGCAAACTGCTCTGATGCTCCAGGGTTCACGAGACTCTCTAGAAACAGCCTCTGCGGATTCTAAGACAGAAATAAATTTAAAAAAGAAAAAAACGAAACAAGAGATTCAATGTCAGGATTAGCCCTCGAATGTCGATTAAGAGCTTCTATTACTATTACCTGCCGGCGCTCCATCACTTTCTTAACTTCAGGGTTCAGAATTGTGTTGATGAACAGTTCTTGGTCAAACTCAGAGGGGTTAAATCCTTGATTCCATGCGGTTGGAATAGATCTCTGAAAGTCCTGGATAAATCCAGGATCTGTATCTATTTTCTCAGCCAATTCTTGATGTTTTCTTTCTAAAAACCAAATAAACCCGTCAACCAGAAGAATATCCAAGGAACATGTTATTTTAAAAGGGAATTACATCGACCACACTGGGCATTCCTGGAAAATCTAAAGCGTTGAATTCAAGCCCCGGGGGAGTTATTGGATGAAAGAGTACGAGAGAAAACGTTTATACTTATTCGTTTTTTTTTTTTGGGTAATTAGATGAAAGAGTATGAGAGAAAACGTCTATACTTATTCGTTTTCTTTTTCTTTGGGGGTTATTGGATGAAAGAGTACGAGAGAAAACGTTTATACTTATTCGTTTCCCTGGGGTTATTGGATGAAATACTCTGTGAGAAAATAATAGAATCTTAAATTTTAATGTTATTCAATTTTGTATTTTATAGATTCTATTAAATTTTAGTGTTATTTAATTGATTGATTTTTAAATTCTATTAAATGTTGGTGTTATTTAATATTAGGAAGGTTTTGATTATATTGTCATTTGCAAGGAATTTAATAGAAAACTAAACAAAAAACATGAAGAACCAAAATCCACATTTATTTTATGCTTTCATCTGGATAGAATTCATTTTAAAACCTTTAAATTGTATTACTTTTTTATTCCATTCAATTCTTAATTGAATATCCCCTCTTAGAGGAAAAGATAGTATGATGGTTTTTAATTTGATTACAACCGATCATCGATTTACAAGGAATGAATAAATATGATCTGATATGTTTGGTAGAGTGTGGATGCACTCGGATCTATACAAATACCCTAAGACGCAGAAGCATTCTAAGGATCGAATCCATGTGAAGAATGGTTACACTATGATTCTATACGAATGAAATCGCTAAAGAAATATATAGTGACGTTTGAATGTAAACAAAGATACGGTTAAAACGATTATAACTTATAACTAAAAACGCGCAAGGATTATCGTAATATGATGTGTTAACTAGATAATTATTCAGTGGAACAAATGAATCAATCTAACTCAAACATAAATGTATAATCAATCCACTTTCGTGGCATCAATCACTTTGCTAGCAATTTAGGTTCTAAAACTTTCGCTTCAAAACCTAATTCTAAACAAGCTTTTTGATTGTTCACAAGGTTTTTGAAGATCGCCTTCATCGCTATGACAAATTGCTCACCTTAGTTCTATCAAGCAACCTATAAGCTTTGGAGAATAGATTATACTTCAGCCATGACTAAATGATCGCTTAGTTAAGCATTAAACACAACCAAAGAAGATAACAAGGATAAAACCCTATCTATATCTACTCAAACATCCATCAATTCCTTTGATTTTAAAACCCAACTAGAGAATTACTCAACCAATACGTAACAAACAAGAGGATACAAATATGATTCATAATCATTAAACAAGATAACTTAAGAGTTAAGAAATCTTCTATGGATGATGAACAAGGAAGTTTCTAAGTTTCATGAACTGAGAGAGAATTACAAGTCCTTTTGTGTCAAAACCGAGAGAAGAGTGAAAACTCGTCCTCAAATGTGACGAAAAAGTATGTTAAATATCTTACAAAACGCGCCTTTAAAACAAATATCTAAACAGTCGGCGGCAACATCGATCGATCAAGGATCCGATCGATCGATCGCTCTTTATCTGCCCATTCTTCTGCCGATCGAGTAACTTACGGCGAAATGGTGAGTGTAAAACAAAGATGATCGATCGATCGTTGACACAATCGATCGATCGTGGTATGTCAACGGTCGGTTATCTTCTTCCTGGTCGATCAAGCAACTTACGGCTAAAACGAATATATATCGATCGATCATTGACACGATCGATCGATCAGAGTTTAAAACCGCATGATCTTGTTTGCCTGCTTCAACCTCTTCGTGTTTTAAGACGTGTCTCGACCTCAGAAAGACTCTAAAACGTAGAGAAATGCACAAAACCTACTAATACAAAGGATAAAAACTATTAAAACCGAAATATATCAATTCCCCCAGACTTATCTTTTGCTTGTCCTCAAGCAAACAAAAGCTAAGCTAGTGAAGAAATCCTAAATTTAGGGAGAATGAACTTGCACCTAATGCCATTGCAATGTGCTAACAATATTTCAACCTCAAAGAAAATGAATTCATTCAAACATGCTACGTATTAACCATAAACAAAACAACATAACTTACTTTGAAGCCACATCCAACATCAAGTTCAAATTCTTCATCACCGACTTTTTCATTCAGTTTACTTGGGATTATGATCAAAGAACGAGCACTTACTCCTCATGAATTCGTAAGTTCGACGCTTTGCATCCATTTCCTCTTTCTTTTCTCACTTCAAATGTATAATCGATTTTTCCCTACTTTTCTAGGGTATCATTTTTTTTTTTTTTTTYTATCGATTTTCTTCTTCTTATTCTCTTTTCTTTTCTTAGCTATACAGATTTCCACGAGACGCGAGAATTGAAGGGTGTAACCATCAATGCCCGGTTCGCTTCTTTCCTAACGATCGATTCTTTTTATTCAAGGAAGAAAAGGGAATTGTACCATATAGACATGTCTTGCAGATTCTCTATGGAGGTGTCATGTTCGATGAAACTGAAATCCAATTTGAGAAGATTACGCTTTCATTCGAGGTGAAGAGTCGCTCAATTGTCACTTCCGAATGAGTGGTTCCTTTCTCAGGTTGATCCACTGATGGTTTTTCCAATTTTCTGTTTAAATCTCATACAATTTCAATGGTTAGCATATTAATAAATTAGATTCAATTGATGTCTCATTAAAAACCTTTTCAGGAAAAAGAGTACATCAAAGTTATTAAAACCGACTCGATAATATCACATTCAAAACGTCACAAAGAAAGAAAACAAACAAACAAACCATTAGTTTCAACAAGTCTCCCTAGACTTACTTCACACCGTCTTGTGAAAATAAATATGTAGAAAGATACAATAGTAGCAAAGAGTACATAAATAGATAAAAGGGAAAAGAAAAATCGAAGTTATAAAAATAACCCTAATCGCGCTGCCGCTCGTAAGAGGCACTCCGCCGCTCCTCGTGCTGCCTCCGGCGAGACAACCGGGTCGCTGTCCTCGACTATATACTCTGAAGTCTCTGAAGTCCTGCCATAGATGACAAGGTCCAGCGAATCTCCCAGGTCGATCGGCGGATCAGTACCTGAACCTCAAACGTGATGGGAGAGGATCGTATTTCGCAGTGCACCCACATCGCCTCGAGCATAGAGTATAATCTCCTCGTGATTGTCTCTGCCAGCGCGGTGTGGACAATCGATGAATATGGGGTGAGGGAGGTAGAGCGCATCGACCAACATAAGTGAGGGATGATGCTCCATCCCATCTCCCGTAAGAAGATGGTCGCCTATGCCTGCATCGTCATCCTCCTGTGATGTCTCGGCTCGCGAAGAACTGCCTCTCTGTCGTCGTGTATGTACCTCCCTAGACAGGTCTCATCTCCTGGTACGAACTCGATGTTCTCCATCGATGTCGAGGTGATGGCGGATTGCAGCCGCAATGGCGCTGATCCATCGCGATCCGTGAACTCAGAAGACAGCTCGAAAGAAGATCTGGCTGTTCTTCGTAGGCCCTGCCAATATAGTCTCGCCTATCTATCCGCTGAGTTCAAGGCCAAGTGATCGCTAGCATGAAGATTGAGTCGAGACTCAGTCTCTATCTTCTCTCGCAGTTGTTCGAGCCCGAATTTCCTCCAACCAAAAGGGGAAGATCGCGCTGGTTGGCCTCGCAGATGGATGGAGGAGGCTCAGAATGTCCTGACAAATGGAGCCCAGAATGAAGCATAATCACCATCATATCCCAATGACTGCCTCCTCCTTAGCCCAAAAGGTATGGCCCAAGATTTGGCACACTACGCCGAATCACGTGGTTCCCGATAAGAGATATCTTAAACTCGTGAATGCCACATCCCCTGCCTCACCAATCAAAGACCAAAGGTTCCCCCAACTCCTACAGTCCTCCCAAGGAGCAAAACCACACCCTCCTCGATCATCATCTCAAACCTGTATATCCTGCAGATATCTCTCGATCGAAAGCAGACAATAGTCCGCTGACATCGAAGTTGTCCCTTCGCCGCCCGGGACTCTCGATCTCTGAAATACAGCTCTCTGAGGCTATGAAGTTGCTCGACCAACCTCGGATAAAGCGGGTAAGTATGGGTAAGGACTTATACCCATCGGTTAAGCATTAGCAACATCATCCTCGATCCCCATCTTATGCAAGGTAGAGCATGGACGAACTTGGTAGAGCCATCTCAATGTAGTAGACGTTGTAAGATGCTGTCCATTTATCCCATGCATAACCTCGCTGGACGATTATCGAACCCTAACACGCCAGTCCGATATCATCAGCGCGAATCTTATGTCTCTATCCCCACCCATGACCGCCACCGTCTAGGCCAAGCGCCTCGTGTTACCCATGGGTGTCCTCAGCTGCCTCATTCCTCGTGTAAGAACCAGCCTATACCTTTGTCTTTCTACTGCCTTTACCAGTGGATTCTTCCTTCCACCAGCTTCCCTTGTTCTCGCCATAACCCTACAGGATAAAAGAATTTAAACAATCGTGGTAAATAATGATCGATCGATCACGCCTGATCGACTCGATCACGCTTAAACGATCGACACGAATATAAAGTGATCGATCGATCGGATAACACGATCGATCAATCACCCTGCAAAACGAGCAGACGTGATTTCACCCCAAATTGCTAAACGAAAATTCATCACAAWATCAAGCRTTTATGCGATGGGTAGTTCCGAAATTAAGCTAGCAATCACAAGGAATCTACAAAATATCCTAATTCATCCAAATCAAATCCGATTTTGGAGATTTTTCAAAAATTCTCAAATCGAAAATCATCATAAATTGAGAGTTTAAGGCATGGGTAGGTCCGAAATTAGTCCAATAACAACAAGGAATAGATAAACAATCCAAAAACAATCAAAATCAAACCGAAATCGCAAATTTTCTCAAGAACACCGAATCGAAAAAATGGAGATTGGGACTCATACCYTCGCAGATCGAGAAAACCGGTTATATAATAGAGAGAGGATACAAACCGAGTGGAATAGGCTTTTGAATCACTCAAATCGGTGAAGAATTAAAAAGTTGTGGCTTGAGAGTGAAACCCGATTCGAAGATGCGTGCTCATCGGTCGATCGAGTGGTGCTTTATAAAGCGCTGCTACTGCTTTACAATCGATCGATCGCAAAGTCGATCGATCGATCGTATCTCCGAAGTTTGGTCAATTACGATCGGTCGATCGTATCTCGATGGCCGGCCGATCGATCGAGATCTTTTCCGCTGATGCTCGCTTTTTCGCACACCGATGATGGGTACTTATAAACGCTCGATCACCCCGCTTGATTTTTATAAATGAAAACTTGAAATATTAGAAAACTAAGAGAATAAAACTCAATATATACACTTACCAATGGGTCTCCCATCAACGTTTAACGTCAATACTGACGTGGTGCGTTTTAGTACGGGAAAGATCACCGAGAATGGTGTCTCCTTCTGATTTCGCCTCAGCGAGATACGGTTTAAGCGGCCATTAACCACAAATTTTCTCCTTCATGGTCCAACAACCCAGCTCCATATGGTCTTACCGACTGACGGTGAATGGACCGACCAACGCGATCTCAGCTTTCCGGAAAGAGTTTCGTGCGAGAAAGTGTAATACCTGATCATTGGACGAAATTCTCGGTTTAGGATTCTCTTGTCATGATATGCTTTGGTTTTCCCTTATAAATCCTGAATTTTCATATGCCATATGATCAATCTCGTTAACTCATCGAGCGCAAACGCCTATCGTAGCGGTTTGATGTCGAAGTTCAACATCTTCACGCCCATGCTGCTTTGTATTCTAGCTCAACGAGGTGACAAGCCTTGCCATGACAAGATGAAATGGAGTTGTTCTAATGGCGCTTGTATGCAGTCCTATATGCCCACAGAGCATCATCAAGTTTCATCGCCCAATCCTTTCCTTGGGCTTACCGTTGTAATGCTCTTTATTTCTCTGCTTGAGATTTCTACTTGTCCACTGCCGAGGGTGATAAGGAGTGGCGACCTTGTGCTTGACTCCATGTTTTCTCAACAAACCCTCAAACACCTTGTGATGAAATGAGATCCACCATCCGATCACCACCTCGTACACCAAACCTGTGGAAAATACGATTTAAACATCTTGAGAACAACCTTAGATCATTGTAAGCCATTGCCTCAACCCACTTAGAAACATAGTCCACTGCTACAAGGATGTACTGGTTCCCATATGATGAAGGAAAAGGGCCCATGAAATCTATCCCCATACATCAAACACTTCAACTTCTAGATGAAATTCTGTGGCATCTCATTTCGCTTGCTAATATTTCCCTGCTTTGCATGCATTACACTTTGAAACAAAAGCATTAGATCTTTAAACATTGTAGGCCACCAGAATCCTGCTTGTACTTTACACGTCTTGAAAGTAGAAATGCCCGCATAATTGAACTATGAAAGGAAAAGAATACTGGAATTTCCTCCTCGCTACGCAACGCCTGAATATTCTATCGAGCATTGTTTGTCAGGTATGGATCATCCCATATGTAGTGTCGATGTCCCTCGAAATTTCTTCTTTCTCGTACTCCAACAAAGTCGGTTCTTTCTCCGCAGAAGGAAATTTGCGATCTCACCGAACCAAGGCATCTCAGAGGTTTGGTGAGGAGTGTGTGTTGTCATAGCACTACCAATGCTGATTGCATAAACGGTTTCTTCAGCACACGTCATCTAAAGGAATTTCTTCTTCAATTTGCAGCCTAGACAAATGATCTGCAACACCATTCTCAATCCTCTTCGTCTCCTAATCTCAAGATCATACTCGCAAAGAAGAGTATCCATCGTAGAGCTCTTGGCTCTCATCTTTCATGAGAAGATACCTCGCAGTATGATCTGTATGCACAATTACTTTAGACCCAACAAGATATGACTTAAACTTTCGAAAGCAAAAACTATGCTCAGCTCTTTCTCGTGGTTGCATTTCGTTGCGCTTCATCGAGTTCTCTGGCGTAGTAACATGAAGCTTTTTGTTCTTTTTCTGACCCAAAACAGCTCCCACTGCGTAGCATCAGACGTCATCACCTCAAAAGGTAGCTCCCAATCGCGGTCAGACAATCGTGCTAATAAGTTCCTTTTATGATGGAAAGCTTCAAGACAAGCATTATCGAACTCAAATTTCATCTCCTGCACAATTGGGTCAATGGCCTAGCAATCGAGAAGCCCTGAATGAATCTCCTGTAGAAACCGGCATGACCTAGAAAACTTCTAATACCTCCTGACGGAATCAGTGGTCAGAAGCTTGCTATCACTTCTATCTTTGCTCGTCTACTTCGATTCCTTGTTCGAAATCTTGTGGCCCAAAACGATCCCATCTCTTACCATGAAGTGACATTTCTCCCAATTCGTAACGAGATGCTTCTCTTCGCATCGCTTAAGTACTTCGCACAAATTAAAGACAAACAGAAAAAGATGAGCCATGAAAAAATCATCCATAAAACTTCCATTACATCTTCAATTAAATGTGAAGATGGACATCATGCAAACCTGAAAGGTGTCGAGCATCGACAATCCGAATGGCATCTACTGTATGCAAATGTGCCATGGACAAGTGAATGTAGTCTTCCCCGATCGTGGGAATGGGAATCTGAAAGAAACCAGAATATCCATCTAGAAAACAGTAGATGGATGGTTAGCAAGCCTCTCAAGCATTTGATCAATAAATGGTAATGGAAAATGATCTTGCGAGTGGCAGATTTAACTTCCTGTAGCCTATGCACATTCTCGGGTCTAGCTCTATCGGAATCAACTCATTTCTATCATTTGCACAACTGTTACACCACCCTTTTAGGGACTACATGCATGGACTTACCCAAGCACTATCGATATCGCATATATGATCCCAAAGATCAAGTTTCATTATCTCTTTCTTTACAACATCTCTGATTCGGGTTTAACCTCCTCCGATGTTCTATGAAGTCATAGATTCTTCTTCTAGATGTATCCTGTGCATGCAAAGATCAGAGAGATCCTGAATATCATCAAGAGAATATCCTAAAGCTTTACGATATTTTCTAGCTCACACGTACAAAGCAATTTCAGCATTATTGCTAAGCATTTATGATCACAGGATAGTTGATTTGGGACCAAGAAATGCATACCTCAGCCCAGTTGGGAGTGTTTTCAACTCTACCTTCGGAGCTTTCAGCTCGCTCCATGGGTTAGGGGCGCTGGAGGTTATTGATGGAGATTCGCTGCTCTCATCAAAACTCAAGAGCCACCATATTCGAAATTGCTTGTTTGAATCCAGCATCTTAGCATATCCAGGCCTTCACTAAGAAAGCTATACTCACTGAGTCTTTATTAAAGCAATCTCTAAAGGATCATCGATGAGAATCTCTTCACTACTTCATCGGATATCTCCAAATGAGTCATCAACCAAAAACGCTTGCCCATCAACATGGGTTTTTAAGTCGTATCCATCTCAAACTTCATGACAATGTCTCCAAGATGGAGATCAAGTCCATGACGAACATCTATCATAGCTCCGCAGTAAGAAAGGCCTACCCAAAATGAGAGGATCCTTTCGTTCTTCTTCTATGCGAGAACCACAAAATCGCAGAACTACTACATTGCCAATTTTTACTTGAAGATCTTCTAAAACTCCTATGGCAACTTCACCGAACGATCAGAAACACCAAAGAGATCTTGGTTGGTTTGAAGTTCGTTAGTCCCAAACGCTAGCCACGAATATGGCATCAGATTCATTAGAACCCAGATCACACAAGGAGCATGGAAAGTTCATGGCTTCAACCTCGCAGATAAAACAAAACGCCCGTGGTCTCCAAGCTTCGAGTGTCTTGCTTTAACGGCACTACATTGTTTCGCAATCTTCACAAAATCCTCTTCACTTGATACCTTACTGTTACTAAGCTCTTCATGTATTTCGAGAAGGCATCATCGAATGCATCAACAAGAGGAAGTTTCACTTGAAGATCATCCAGCATCTCCTTACACTGGCTTCTTCTAAACCCCTCGAGACTCTTAGACGAGTGGTAAGGTACTCTAGAGTATATACACGTGTGGGTGGTGCACTAGGATCTTCAGTGAGATTTTCAGTTTTCTCATTCTCTGAATCGTCCTTTCTCTAAGTCAATGACAACCTCCGCTGTCTTATCAGCTCGTGTAATGATCTAGCTCCTTACCACTCCTTAATGTAATAACATTACAAACTCCTTCTTAGATTCTCCCCTTTAAGAACTCCTTGCGTCTTTGAACTGCCTCACGGCTGAGCAACTCGTTGTCGAGTATTTTCATGAGTGGAGATATTTCAATTTATCTAAGATCATTGCATGTCACTTGACATTGATCTCACGTTGAAGATTTTGCTGCTGAAGGAGGAGTTGTTGCATGAGAGCTTTAGTTCACCTTCGAATTATTTGATGAACGCAGTGCTAATTGTTGAATGGTTTGCTCGGTTGAAAACCACCTTGAAACGGTTCTGTCCTTGGTTTCGCACAACGGTGCACGCCTGTAATTCTCGGGATAACTCTTCTAAACCCTGATTTACCTCTTGATACCCCGCAAACCCCGAGAAGGACCAACACCCTGAGCTTTTTGAAACTGTTGTCCTCGAGCGCTCCTGTCGGGTAAATCGATCCTGAGGATTTTCGTTTGTTCTCAGAAGATAGTTAGGTGGTTTCTATACCTGTAAACCTTGGTGCTCCTGCTTTGTACAAACCCTTCCCACTAACGTAGTTTACTTGCCAATTCTCCGCTTCTTCCTCGATCCTGACTGGATCGCCTCCACTCATCTTCACACAGCGACTCTTTGATTATTTCATCAACAGGCTAACCTTGGCATTTAGTCTCCAATCTTTTAGAGATCCACACTACTAGCCTTGGTGGAACGGTCATACTTATACTCCTCGTGTCGAACTTGCCCAAGTTCTCAATCAGCTTGATGCTCCATTAGTTTTATCATGAAATCTCCATTACTAGCAGATTTGAGATTCTCAGTCCCAATTTACTCCATCATAGAAGATGAGGATTTGCTCATCAGAAAATCCATGATGGGGCATTCTCTATATCTTCGAACTGCTCCCAAGCTTCACGTAATCCCTCTGGATGTTGTTCGAATGTTGTGATCTTGTTCTTCAAAGAGGCAGTCTTTGACTTGGTGTAGAAATGGTCTATGAAAGCATCTACACTCATTCCAAGTCCTCAATGATCCAGTTGGTAGTGCCTTAAGCCAACTTATTCCCTTTCCTCGCTAGGAGAATGCAAAAAGCTTGACTTTAGATACAGCACACCATTCGATTCTGGTATTGCAAAATTTCTTGAAATTTTCGATGTGATCCATTGGGTTTTCTTAACCCATGGAATTGATGTTCTTCCAAAGTATCAGAGACTTTATCTAGTCACGCCTCTGAATCTCCGGACGTATAGCGACGGTTTTTGGTAGAAGGTGTGGGGTGTGTCGCGTCCCAATCACGTCATACGGTGCTTGCTTTGTTGCGTCTGCTGCGGTGACGTTGTATTTCTGAAGTTGTGTAATGTGCGGCTTGTGCTCGGTAGAGCTTGATTATCAAGATTATCACCATGTTGGCTAGTCTCGATTTCTTTTCTTGCTCTGCATTATTTGCCTCTGTCCTTGCTGGTTCTTCGTTAGTCAGTGCGAGAGTTGTTCGGAGTTTTCACTCGCCTATACATCACGCTGAAGCAACAAGCAAGTAAAATTAGTAAACTAAAATAACCGCCCAGGCTAAATTGATCTTTGATTAAATGAGTAAGCCTTGATTGTCCACGGCAATGATTTGATATGTTTGGTAGAGTGTGGATGCCTCAGTGCATCTAAATACCCAATGCGTTGTAGTACTTAAGGATCGAATCCGGGAGCGATGTTTACTGTGATTACATGATAAATCGAGCTAAAGAAATATATTGTGATGTGGTTTGTATGTAAGACATATGGTTAAAAGCGATTATAACTTATAGCCCAAAAGCAATTAAGGATTATCGTCGAATATGATGTGTCGAACTAGATAATTATTCGAGGGGAACAAATAGAATCAATCTAGAACTTCAAACATAAATGTATAATCGATCCACTTTGGCATCAAATTTTTAATACAGATTTAGGGTTCACAAAACTTTCGTTTGAAACCAGAATTAAACAACTTCTTAACAAGTTTGATTTGTTCATGAGTTTGCCTTACATCACTTTAGTTGGTAAGGACAAATTGCTTTAGTTACTATCAGCACTATAAGCTTTTGGAGAATAGATTATACCTTAGTTATAATTTAAATGATCAGTTTAGTCTGCATGCTTTCTGACAAGGTAAGATATGAGGATAAAACACTTATCATCTCTAGTCCATCAATTCCTTTGATTACACAACTAGAAATTACTCGACCATAATAAGACAACAAGAGGATCTGACAAATATAGATTCATAATCATTAAACAAGATAACTTAAGAGTTAAGAAATGCTTCTCATAGATGATGAGCAAGGTGTTCTTGGTGTAAGCTTTCAAGATCATGAACTAGAGAGAGAATTACAAGTCCTTTTTGTGTCCGAAAACCAGGAGAAAGAGTGAAAACTTCGTCTCCTCGAATGTAGAAAAAGTATGTTAAATATCTTCTGCAGCGTCTTTAGAAACAAAATATCTAAGCAGTCGTGACGGCAGCGATCGATCGATCGATCCGTCGATCGATCGCATCTGCGTTCCATTCTTCTCTCGTCGAATAACTTACGGAAATGGTGAGTGTAAAACAAAGATGTGATCGGCCGTCGTTGACCTGTCGATCGATCGGTGGTATGTTGAGCGATTCGGTTATCTTCTTCTGATCGAAATTCACGGCAGCGGACCATATCGATCGATCGATCATTGACACGATCGATCGATCGAGACTGGCAAATGCGGATCTTGTACTTTTCCGTTTGACCTCTTCGTGTTTTAAGGCGTGCTCGACACAGAAAGACTCTAAGCGTGAAAATGCAAAAACCTACTAATACAAAGGATAAAAACTATTAAAACCGAAATATATCATGATCTTATCTAAATACAACTGAAACAGAATATTCTATTAATAAAAGAACGCGAGAAAACGGTTATACTTATTCGTTTCCTTTTTCTTAATTTAGTACTACAAAATTACAGGCTCAAGTTCTTGCTAATGTCAGGCACATAAAACACTTTGTTAAGTGCTATATTACGAGGATCAAAGGGTAAGAGAGTGGAACCTGTGTGAAATGGTAAGAGGATCATCTCCACCGTTGTATGGTTGGTGAAGTGAGAGGTTGTTGAGCTCATAGGTGATATGATGCGTTGCTCCATTGTCTAGGAGTCAGTTATTTACATTATATGGAGATGCAATAGCAACGTTAGCACGAGGCTGCCAAGACACAAAAGGACTAACATGATTGGAATTGGCAGGTTATGTTATGGACTGAAGTTGCATACACCTCCTTGCACTGTTGCCCATAGACACTGAAAATTTGGCAACGACAAATGTAGAGATTTGATTGTCTGTTGTCTGAACAGTTAGGCTGCTTGGACGAGTTGGCTTGGCAACGTTCATTATTGTGGATATATGGTCTTTGTTGCTAACGTCTTGTTGTTGTGTTATTGATGCATCGTAGATAACATTAGTGGAAACTGAAAGTTGTGGTGATAGCATGGAGGTGATCAGCTTCACCTTGTGATTGAGAAGGTGCTTGTGGAGTTCTGTGAGAGAAGGCGGAGTATCACGTCCTTCAACGTGATAAACAATTAGTTTGTACTCATTCGCCAGTCCTTCAAGTATGATTTCGATTTGATTTTCGTGATCAAGCGATTTACTCAGAATGACAAGTTGATCCATGCGAGTAATAAAACCTTGGAAGTACTTATTGATGGATTCATTCTCTTTGGTCCATTGTTAGAGCTGGGTCCTCATTTTTCGAATTTGATCACGACTTGGTTTAGTATACGTCGAAGCGAGTGTATGCCAGATCTGGACAGAAGTGGTGGCACGTGAGACAATTAGCTGAACAGTGATGGAGATGGCTCCGAGTATGATTATTAATTTTTTCTTTTATTTTTTTGTCAATAGTAACAGAGTTTACATGCATAATCAATTGTGGATGTACACCAGCATTCCGCTTTTACATTTGCTCGACTAAAAACAGAAAAATAGAAAAATAAGAAAACGCTTCCTTGTTTTTTTTCGGCTTCCTCTAGGTATGTTGAGAACGCTGGCAACTTCTTTAGCGAAGACACCATCACCAGTTCAGCGTAGTACATAACGAAAGAAACTTCACTCTTCCGTGCAGCCTTCAGACATCTTATTGGCCAAAGCAGTGCTTCCGCTTCCGCTCCTCATTATTGTCTTTAGAACAATACCATCCTAATTCTGAAAAAAATATCATTTTCTTTCCAAAAAACAACATATCTTAGATAACCGTTTTCCAACATACATAGCTGGTCAATGGATTGGCTATCTCCACTTAACTCTGCTTGGGCCAATTCCCAGCCACGTGCTTCATTTTCCGCTAATTGAAGAGCCTCTTTGGGATTTCTATCCAAATTTTCAAATATCTTATCATTGCTAGTTTTCCAAATGTATTAGATGATCCATGGAATACTCCGAGGTCTGAATTTCTTTAGGTAACCGCTAGAATAAATAATCGATATTTGCAAAAAAACGAAGAGGTAGGGAAAATTCCTGATGCCGTCGGAACCTGAGATAAAACTCAAGTTTGTAAAGCTGGGCATCCAAAATAAAATAATTTATAGTTTCTTCTTCTACTCCACATTATATATTAATTTGTCTTGACGCTTCCATAACACAAAGTGTGGATTCATCTTGACTACATCATTGACCGTGACAGTGGTTTCTGGGATAACAACTGAGCCATCAAGGTATCCGGCTAGTTCATAGCCATCAAGGCGAGCATGGATCTAAATACTGAACATGATATAATTTGTCATAGTGAGTTTTGTAATATTGGATGTGCTAATATTGAAAAGAGTCTGAGCATTGGCTTGAATGGTTTCACCGACAGCAGTTGGAGAATTTGGGCCGGTGGTTGTCTTGGCAACGGTGGCGGCGGGATAAAAAAAATGAGGTTTTAAAATTTTTTATATTTTTAGGGTATCGTTGGCTCTGTGGGTATGGATCAAGAACGAATAATTTTGATAATCAAGAGTATTAGACCAACACTAGTAAAAAAATATAATACTGCGAAAATAAATGTATTTATTTTATGGTATGTCATAAAACTATTTGTGGCTAAATCATTAAATTAAAAAATATTTATGGCAAAATCCGTGGTTATTTTAGCCACGAAAATAAAACATGGCTAAAACATGGCTATTCTAGCCACGAAAAATAAAAGTGGCTATTTTCATGGGTATTTAAACTATTACTACTAAATATTTCGTGGCTAAAACGTGGCTAATTTTAAATTTATACCCTAAACACTAAACACTAACACTAACTCTAAAACCCTAAACCATTTACACAAACTCTAATAACTAACATCTAACACTTATAAAACCTTAACTTTTAAAAATCTAAACTTTTTCGAACCTTAAACATAAACCCCAATAAAATTATATACCCTAAATTACAAACTCTAAATAATAAACTCTAATCCTTAAAATTCAAACTTTTAATCATAAAAATCATTAACTCTAAATATTAAACATTAATCTTAATCATAAAAAATAAAATCTTCAAAATATTTTTCAAGATTCAAATCTTATCATTTTTATTCCTAAATCTATCATTATTATTCCTAAATCTATCATTTTAATCTAAATCATTTGATAAACTTTTTAAAATCCATCATGTTTAAGTATATATATATATATATATATATTTAAAAAACTATAAGCCAAATATTAAGTTATTATAACTTTAAAAATTAAGAATTATCAAAATATTTAAAAATTCAAATCTAATCTAATCTTAAATTTAAAAATTATCAATAATATAACTAATATTACCAAAAAGAGAGAGCAAAATTGTTGACAATAAATAAAATATCACATTTTATGAACTCTAAAACTAAAAAAGTTGATTTATCATTCTAAAATTTAAAGTATAAAACTAATATTTTAGCAACCAAATAATTCACTAATGGACATGTTTAAGTTTTAAAATTTTAAAATAGAAAAAGAAAATTTTAGTCAAATACTAAATGCTAATTAAAATTTGAATACATACTAAAATACCAAAAGAAAATAATATATATGCAATTGATTAATCATCAATTGCTAACTAGAATCATGAGCCATTGCTTAAAATCAATCTAACAAACACCAGAGCTCCACATCATCAATCCTCATGAGCTTCTATCATCCAATCAAATTCATTGTTTTTTGCAGAAAGCTTCTCTTCTCTTTCTCCTTCATAGAAAGCTTCTCCGTCCTCTTGCTCTCCCCGCCACCAAAGTCATCACTAGTGACCAACACGACTTTCACTTCTCCGTCTACGGCTCACTCTGAAGCAAAATCCGGCGATGAAGAACACGAGGAAGCTTCAAGATTTAAAAGCGGGAAAGGAAGATCGATGAAGATCATTGGTGGTCGAAAGAATCGATGCAAGCCCACTCGCCGTAGCCCACATCATGTCTAAGGTGGATCTCGATGTAAGGATCTGAGAAGAAGTCTGAGGCGGATCTCGGAGCTGAATTCGGTGTTGCCATCAGATCTGAGAAATCATCGAGGAGATAGAGAGTCATCGAGTTCGTGAGTCACACCCTCAGAAACAGACCACGCGATGCTTGAAGAAGCGGGGAGCGGATCTGAGCGAAGATCTCAGCTCGCTCGAACGTCGCGAAAGAGATCGTAGAAAACAGATTTTTTTTTTAATTATTATTATTTTTTTCTAATTTATATATTTCATTTATTTATTGATTTTTTAATAATAAAATAAAAATTAAAAAATAAGAATTTGTTTTTATTTTTATTTTTTAATTTTTTTAATTTTTTTTTAAATAGTCATGCATTAGTGACGAAATAATTCGTAGCATAATTCAAAAAGCCACTGAATATTTCGTGGCTATTCTGTGGCTGTTTTAACCACGTATTGTTTGTGGCTAAATCGTGGGCATTTGCGTATTGTTTGTGTTCGTGGTAGGAATCGTGAAAAAACTTAAATACACATTTTTTAAGCCTTATAGCTATAAAAAAATTTGTGGTTTTCAGGTACATTTGATAGCCACGAAGGGGTAGTCCATAGCCACGAAAAAATTTGTGGCTATATGCTATTTTTTTACTAGTGTGCAACTATTCTTTATAAAATCTAGAACCAGAAAGTTTTGATAACACGACGGGTTCAAAAAATATTGGTAGAAACTAGAAAGTATGGGTCAACTTCGGGATCGGTATTTTGGAAATTCAGATAATTTTGAGAACTTAAACAAAATTGTGGGGAAATAATGTAAACTTTGGATTATTTTTAGTGAATATTGAATAAATTTAGAGTTTTAAATACTCAATCGGATAATTTAGATACTCTATCTCATATTTATCTCGTTTCGTATTTACATAAAATAAATTTACCAGTTCCAAACGGATAATTATTTAAATGAAAACATGTATGAAACAAGAATTTTGAGAAACATGCGAAACGGATTTCCCATGTCAAAATAGAATACTTACTTATTACATACATACCTTCTTTCTAGGAAAATATATTTTCTAACCGATTAGTATTATATCTTCTAGAGGATTCATAGAAAAAGCGGATTATAATTAGAATATGTAGAGTATCTTGTAGGTGATGTAACCTTGGAATATATAATTGTTTGGAATCAGAAACTGAATTATTCAGTTGATAAATATTTTTTTAAAAATATTTATATCTCATCCTTTGGCATGTTTAGGAGCCATCTCAGCTGGACGGAGACAACACACAACACAGAACACTTGTGCCAGAGAGGGAACACAATCTTCCCAAGTCTTCCAAAGGGTAATCTCAGACCAAACCGTTGACTTTGTCCCTATTAATTATTTATGTTAACCACACGATATTTTGATCCAAGGATTACCATAAATCACTATATAAAGACATAAATGTGCACCCCACCTTTCTTATCAAACATAAAAGTCAGCAAACACAAAGGATCCTCAATAAGCCTTAATTTCTTGATATTCAGATTCAAGGATATCCATGGCGATCCACAAGATCCTCTTTGCTTCACTTCTCATATGCTCACTGATCCAATCCATCCATGGGGCAGAAAAAGAAAGGCTCTTCACAGACTTGGAGAAAGGTTCACTTGAGGTCACCACTAAACCCAGCCGAGAAGGAGAAGGTGTCGGTATGTATAATTCTTTTAAGAGCATCCATCATGGCATCATTACCACTTCATTTAGTTATACTTTTATGAGTGTTGAAAACGTTAATTGTAATTACTTAAAAATAAGGGAATACGAATGATATAATCCGGCATTAATTTATAAGAATATTAATATACATCAACGTTGATCAATATTGGATATGTGGTTTTTAGTTTTGGATGCCGGAATAGACAAGTTAAGCATTACATGGAAGCTCAGCTCGACGGGGTCTACAAAGGAGGCTGAATTTAAGACCATTAAAGTAAAGCTATGCTACGCTCCAGTCAGCCAAGTTGACCGACCATGGCGCAAGACCCATAACGAGCTCTTCAAAGACAAGACCTGCCCACACAAGATCGTGGCCAGGCCTTATGACAAAACCACTCAATCTATTGATTGGACCCTTGAGCGTGACATCCCCACCGGAACCTACTTCGTTCGTGCCTACGCGGTTGATGCCAACGACCATGAAGTTGCCTTTGGACAAAGCACGAACGAAGCCAAGACAACCAATCTCTTCAGCGTTCAGGCTATCAGTGGTCGCCACAAGTCCCTAGATATTGCCTCCGTCTGCTTCAGTGTCTTCTCCGTCCTGGCTTTGGTCGTCTTCTTTGTCAACGAGAAGAGGAAGGCCAAGTTAGAGCAAAGCAAATGAGTCTGTTTACTTTGCGTATTTGTGACGTTGAATTAAAAAAAAGCGTTGACTTTGAACTTTCTTGTTTACCAGTTGCTTTTGTCTTGTTGCTTACTTTTTCTTTCCTATTTGCTTTTATTTATGTGTTTGTACCATTTAAGCCATTCATACCGAGCAAAACTAATCCTACGGTTGTGATGCGTTGTGTGCTTTCTATATTTTATACACTTTTTGATATACTCATACACACTTTCTTTCACAAAGACTGATGATATTTTGATGTTTTAAAAAAAAATGATGATATTTGAATGTTTGGGATTGTGGTAATCATATTCAAAATACCGTATATATAATTCATTTCTTACTTTGAAAGAAAATCAAAATTATAACTAAGTAATAATTTTATATATGGAGAATTATCATATAAAATTTATATAAAATTTTCAAAATACCAATATCATTGTACGAACAAAAAGTAAAGCCTAAAACTTCAAATTTCAAGAAATGAAATGAATATTGGAGTATAATAAAAGCTGCCAAGAAAAGAATGGAGACACACAATAACGATCTTTTTTTTTTGACTTCTGAATCCAAAAAGGATTTTGGTAATATATTTTGTATTAGCAAAGTTGCAAAGAGATGGAAAGAAACAATTGATGTCTGTCGTCTAAACCTGAAAAATTGATATGCCTATTAAATTGAAAAGTGATAAGCATGATGAATTGCTGACAGCGATCCTGATCATCATTAAGATTAGGTTGTAATCAAGATCTAGTTTGGGGTTACTCAAAATGTCAAATATGTCGACACATAATAAGATTAACATATTTGTAATTAAATACTAATAGATGTACGACAGATAATGTGAGTGTGAATATAATATATTAATACGCAAATGCATACGTACAATGAGGCGAAAATGTAAAAATGTAGCTATCGTCCAAAGTTTAATTTTTCGTTCATGCAAAAGTCATTGTTATGCAGCATAACATATGCTGTCTGATTGATAAAACTATAAAGTATATATATAAATTGGTTGTCTAATATAAAAAAATAAATTTTTATACAAGACTGGTTGCCCACCGTCTCTTTCATCCACCAAATTGAGCCACTTGTTGGGAAAACAAATGGTCATGTCATAATCAATAGGGCTTATCAATAAGCTGTGCTGGTTATTACAAAATTCCATCTAGCCGAATGACGAAATAATTAAACTGTTAATTTATTATTACATTTGACTTTTCGTCTTTCAAAAGTGTGGTGGAACCCATTCCCAAGAGACATGGAGCCGAACAAGCCATGTTCACATGGTTAAGTTCTCTGTACGGAGTTAGTACCTTTTATATAGTCAAATAAAAAACCATCTTACGATCATACTATCTTTTCCTTGATCAATATGCTTTTTCTTTTGAACAATGAAAGAGTAAGATACTGCAAAATTTGTTTTGCAACCTTATCTTATAAAAGTATCAAGATATTAATGAAACAAGATATGAAGAGATGTAACTAAGAATACGTGGCAACGTGTCCCGTTAATTTGAGGTGGGTAAAAATGTAAATTTATCTATTAGATCTGTTTCAAATTCTTAGTAAATTCCATTTGGTCCAAAAATTAATAATATCAATGATATTCCAAACAAAGTAAATGATAAAATATAATATCTTTTTAGAATAAAATAAATTATAAATAGAAAAAGTTTAAATACCAAGATATCTGTTACGGTCCGTGTGTTACATATATATAATACATAATACTCTTTCTGTGTTAGTTTAAGTATCATTTTAAAATTAAAATTTATTTCATAATAAATATCATTTTAAGTTTCCAATACAGATATTTGATAAAAAAAAATCATTTTATTTTTTTATTTTAATGTATTAATCAATATATATATATATATAATATTAATATGAAGTAAAAAAAATCTTTTAATTTGTGTGAAATTTTTTAAATGACATTTAGTCTGAACCAAAGGGAATATATCATAAATTTATAATGTTTTTAAAGTTTGCCTTTAGAGTAGATAAAAAGTAGAAATATAATACACATGATAAGATAGATTTATAAACTTTTTGTTAATTAGTTGACAAAAAAAACTTGAATCAGTTACAAATTATTAGTATGTTAAATGGAATAAAAATTGATAATAAAATTGTAGTGATTTTTAAGGCGTTACTGTTTGTAGGCTTATATTTTTCACTTTTTTTCATTTGATAAACTAGATGAGTTATCTTTTTGATCTCCTTAGATATATTTTAAAGAATGGAAGTCAAGTGGCACAATGGTGGTCACCTCTGAAAACTCATCACATTAAGTTGCATGTTCGAAGTTCGAACCCTGCTCCCTACAATGTTTAGGGACTATTAAAAACCACTAGGATATTGACAAAAAAAAAAAAGATATTTTAAGGAAGCTAATATTGTACACGCTAGACATGACCAAATTCAAAGATACGGTTTACGGACCATTGATTGAAATGTTTGATAGCACTATCTATTGTGGGAGTGTTGTGGCAACAATCCAAAACACGCGTAATGTTTTGCCAGAAAAAAAAATGATTTACAGCAAATTAGATCTCATGAGCAAACTGACTTGCTCCATACCTTCAAAGCTAGGGATGTTAAAATGGGTTTTTTAGGTCGAATCCGTTGCTGTTTTTTTAAAGCTCGGCCCTAAATAAGCCCTAACTCTTTTGAACCTATCAAATATTATAAAATAGGGTTAGACCCTTTATAACCCATTTGAGCTCTAAACCTTTATAATTTTTTTTAAATTGACAAGTTTTTAATAACAATAAATATAAAAATAACTAATTAATAATTATTATCATTATATGTTATCATTTGACATTATTATCAATAACATGAAATATGAATTCACATTTTTCGGCGGAAAAATAATGAATCACGTTTTTGGCGGGAAAATTACGGAATCATGTTTTTGGCAAAAAATTGTGGAATCGAGTTTTTGACAAAAATTTGTGAAACATATTTTTTTTTGGCGGAAAATATACGGACTGGTGTTTATGGCGGAAAAATACGGACTCGTGTTTTTGGCGGGAAAATATGAAATCGTGTTTTTGACGAAAAAATACGGACTTGTGTTTTTGACGAAAAATATGGACTTGTGTTTTTGGCGGGAAAATATGGACTCGCGTTTTTGGCAGAAAAAATATGAACTTGTGTTTTTGTCCAAAACTCAACCAAAAAAAATAAAAAGCAAGAGAAAACTAATAAAAATCAGGGCCGGATTATGAACCCATTTGAATTCTAGATAATTTAGGATTTAATCCTAATAAACCCATATAAAAAATTCAGGGTTAGAGTTTATATTTTTAAGGGCCGGGCCGGGCCGGACCTAATTTTTTAAACCCTTAATAACATCCCTATATATATACATAGACATATATCTCTCTGCCTCTCTCGTCTTCTCCATTTACTCTTTTTTTCTCTGCAAGCCTCTTCATCACTTTCTCGGAAAAAAATTTGTTTCTTTCTCATTTGTTCTAGAGAGATTACGAACAATAATGGCGCTCGTGAAATCTGAAACGCAGGCGTTTGGAAATTACCAGCAGCATTCTTCAAGGTTGGCTTCGCTTCACGTCAGTGATCTCATCCACAAGTTCTCATCGACTGTTCCTGTCGTCTCCGTTCATCTTTGCCGTAACTCCGTCACCGGCAAATCCTTGTGTTACGCTTTCATCAACTTCGAATCACCTTCCAGCGGTAAACAAGACTTGGTCTTTTTTTTGTCGTTTCGTTTCTTCGTTTTAAAGTCTCTGATTTTGATCTCATTGTTTAGGGTTTCTGATTTCGGACTCTTATCATTGTTTCTTCGTTCATCTGTTTCCCCCTTTTTTTTTTCTCATGTAAACTCCTAAGTTCTTGTTAAAACCCTAGAAATTTCCCGAATGATTCTCCAAGATTGTGTTTGATTAACAGATTTTTAGGTCTTGCGATAAATTAATCAATTCTGATTAATCTTTGTTTCATGTTTTCTTGTTGATTCTTTGGGTTAGCATCGAATTCTATGGCTTGCTTAAACCATACTGATTTGAAGGGAAAGGCTATGCGTATAATGTGGTCTCAGAGGGATCTTTCGTACCGTCGTCGTACTGGGTTTGGAAATCTATACGTTAAGAATCTTGGCAGCTCGATCACTAGCAGTTGCTTAGAGCGAATGTTTTGCCCCTTTGGAGCTGTACTTTCTTGCAAAGTCGCTGAAGAGAATGGCCAAAGTAAAGGTTTTGGGTTTGTTCAGTTTGATACAGAGCAATCTGCTGTAGCTGCTCGTTCTGCCCTCCATGGCTCTATGGTTGCTGGCAAGAAACTGTAAGTTAATTGTATTTAATTTTGAGATCTTATTGATTGAAGGTTAGTGATGAATGATTGAAGGTGTGTTTCTTTCTTTAGGTTTGTAGCCAAGTTCATCAACAAGAATGAAAGAGTAGCTATGGCTGGACATCAAGAATTCACAAATGTTTATGTGAAAAACCTGATCGAAAATGTTACAGAGGATATTCTACATAGACTGTTTTCTCAATATGGGACAGTCTCAAGTGTTGTGGTTATGAGGGATGGTATGGGAAGATCTAGAGGTTTTGGATTTGTCAACTTCTGCCATCCAGTAAATGCTAAGAAAGCTGTGGAATCTCTCCATGGACGACAACTTGGTAACTCAACTTCTTCGTCTGAACCCAGTACTTAGTACATTGTCATTAGACCAGAGTTTCTGATTTTAGAACTTTCCTTTTATGATTAGGATCGAAGAATTTGTTTGTTGGAAGGGCACTGAGAAAAGATGAAAGGAGGGAAATGCTGAAACAACAATTCAGGGAAAACTTTATTGCCAAGCAACAATTCAGGGAAAACAACAACATGGGGTGGTCCAATCTGTACGTGAAGAACTTGAGTGAAAATCAATGAAACAAGGCTGCGAGAAATATTTGGAAGCTATGGGCAAATAGTCTCAGCCAAAGTGGTGCATCATGAGAATGGCAAAAGTAAAGGATTCGGCTTTGTGTGTTTCTCTAACGGTGAATAGTCCAAATAGGCTAAAAGAGAGCTCAATGTACTATAACTAAAGTAGCGTAGCTTAGCTTTGCTCTACTAGACCTAACTGATATTTACTGATTAAGTCTGGACTATTATTACTCTTGCTGCTTACAGGGTTTTCAGTTGATGGAAAACCGTTTGTTGTTCGAGTTGCTGAGCGCAAAGAGGATCGACTCAAGAGGTTGCAGCAATACTTTCATGGACAACCACGTCATTACACGCAAGCTCCTCCTGTCCCTTCACCAGCTCAGCCAGTCCTTCCATCCGTGCCCAGCAGCTCATATGGTTACTTGCAGCCATTCCATGGCGGGACATCTTATTACTATATGGGCACTCAATTACCACAAATGTTTGGCCACCAAAACATCACCACCTATGTAAGCGTTTCTCTGCATCTTCAAACAAACCCAAAACCTGTCTGCGCATTAAATCCCACTCACACTTCCTTTTATAACTCAGGTTCCAGCTGGCCAAGCTCCTCTCAAGGAGAAAAGATCACTGCACCTAGTCTACAAACACCAGGTAAAGCTTCATTAACACCAACATGTGCTAAATCTTCCATTATCTCCTAGTAGATAGGATGCAGGGCCTACTTCGTTATATGTTCTTCTGTACAATGTTTCAATTAGATATATTTGGAAAACGTCCTTTGTTTTATCTGAATAAACCTCTTTTTAACTTATTCTTCAGTGTGTGACCAACAATGCTGGTTTACCCGGTCCTACCAATTCTGGTGCATCTGCCTCATTTCCGACTGGTCCGTCCAGCCTCGATTCTGAAGCCACACTCGACTTTGCGCTCGTGTTCAGGTCGGCGGCTGGGTCGCAGCCAAGCGGTTGGTCATTGATGAGTGATTCAACGCACTACCATATTCCAAATGTGGCTACCAAGCAATCAGGGAAGCAAGGCGCAGACTTAAAACCAAGATACCACGATTTTCGAAAACGTTCCCTCGATCCTATTGGATTGTTTCAGAGTGACGAACCACCGCCGACTAACTCGCGACAAATTCAATAAGTCCATTCTTATACCCACAAAGGCAGAAACCATGTCAATATCGATCGTAGTAAGTCACGCACTTGCCGAGCCAATGGCTCCATCCTCTACAGAAACAATCCAGTAGGATCGAATGAACGCGAAAATCGCGGGTGTCGTCTCCGTCGAGAATCGCTCTTCTTCCCTCTCACTGCTTCACCGCCAACATTCATTACGAATGTGATCAGCTGAATCATCAACTGCTGACCGCAGCGCTGCACTAACCTCGACCGAGACCGACCAGTCGCCAGAGTCAGCTGAGCCGAGTCGAGTAAGGTCATACAACGAATCCAATAGAAGTCCAGGCACAAAGGCAGTAGAAACCGTGTCACACTACAACAAAAGATCTGCGGACTCCTTCGAACTTTTTGGGGCATGGGTCACGGTGGGTTTAAACGGGTGGTGGTAAGTTTTATTTATTTTTTTCATTTAAACAAATTTTTAATTTCTTTTGTTTAATTTGCTTTTTTTTTTTGTTTTTTGTAGTTATATGTTTGAGCACTACGATACACAACTGACAATGGTCAGTTTCTCTCAATTTTTCACCGGTGGAAGATGGTGGTGAAAGACGTAGAAAAAAGTAGAGTTGTTGAATATTTCATTAGGCCATCTCCAACCATACACTAAAACACCAAATTTGGTGTTGATTCTTCTCCAGTGATATACCAAATCTTGCAACAAATTTTTTTTTTTAGTGTTTTGTGAATAGTGTTGCACCAAATTTGGTGCAACACTATTCACTACACCAAACATTAAAAAATATATTTTTTATTTACTAATATAATTTAATTGTTATTAACTAGTTAATTAAATTTTATAGTTTGGCAATTTTAAAAACATAAAAAAATGCAGCAAGATAATTTTAAAGACATAATATTAGGATTGTTGACAAAAAAAAAAGACATAACATAATCATAAACAATACTCTAATAGTCCGGATTACCATTTCCGCTAAGATAATGATAAGATGATACTTTTGCTGTCACTGTGATATTTGGCCTTCACTTGGTCGTTTCTCCTGATATGGCCTTCGAACTGCTCCTCTCAGCCTCGATACTACAAGATTCTCGATATCGAGATTCACGATATCGCTTCGTGAACTCTCTATCAGGTCCTCCATATGGCTCATTGCCCTCCATATTGGCTGATGGTGGTCTTTACTCATTCCGCCGACTTTCAATATACGCACGATACGCCTGACGCTTATGTAACTCAAATCCACATAATATTTTGCTTGCTTTCATTCTTCAGAACTCAAGATTTTGTCTTCGATTTCAACTTTTTTCGCATTTAATGCTTAAGAAGAGCTTAAGAAGTTTTCATTTTCGCCTCCAAATTTTTTTAAAATTTTCATCAAATCGTTGTTTTTTCTTTTTTTTTCACACCCATGTTGAGATAAATTAAGTAGTTTCTTCACTATTCATATTTGATCGAATGAATTCATACCAGAGTGATGACTGCCTTTGAATGATTGTTGAATACGACTCAACTTAATTTGATATTAATTTGAAAATTTTTCACTTCCTGATTACATGAAATATCTTTTGACATCGCTCTAATTGCATTTAATATTAACGTAAACAATGTAAATAAATTATCAAATACAATAAATTAATAAAGATATAACAAGACAACTAAATTTAGATATACTTACAACGCCTCGCCTCGTAAGACCACTGATTCTTATTTTCAACTGCTAACACATCCCCTGCTGAGACCGCAGCATGTGATTTTCCCATTCGACTTGTTAAAGATCTGTTTCGTCGTACATTTGAACCTCGGATTTTCATATTCAACATTTAACTCGACCAAAAACCTATCTGATGGGTTTATTCCAATGATTGATTTGGAAACATCGCCAAACATGAGACAAAGTTGTTTATCTTCTTCAACGTACGCATGCAGCGATTTAGACTCATTTTATTAAATAAATGTAATAAAACGAACGGAAGATGTGATCATTCTTATAAGATACGCTTATATGATAGTTAGATCTGATCGAACATATCCAACGGCGAGATCGATCCGCCTTTTTTAAGTCGATAATCGACATGCATTACGATTCACCAATCAACGCAACTGTTAGATATCGACCGACCTAAACCAACTACCGAGATCGATCCTTAAGTCGATAATCGATATATACATGATTCGACTCAATCAACGCAACGGTTGATATCAATCGACCAAATCCAACTCTGAGATCGATCGCCTTTTCTACGAGAATCGATATGTATTACTTCGACCAATCAACGCAACGGGATATCGAACCTAAATAATCGAGATCGATCCGTTTTCTCTAAGTCGATAATCGATATGACATGATTCGACTAATCAACGCAACGGTTAGATATCGACCACTAAACCAACCGCCGAGATCGATCCGCCTTTTCTTTAAGTCGATAATATACATGATTCGACTAATCAACGCAACTAAGCGATATCGACCGACCTAAATCCAACTCGTTGGATTAATCCGCCTACACTATAAAATGGGTACCTTGTTTAGAAATTAAGAATATCACCATCAAATTATATTTAATCTTCTAAAAGATGAATTTCAACTATGGTATCATCTTATATACCCTCTTCTTCGTCGTTTCTTCTTCTTTCTTTCTTCTTCTTCTTCTTCATCTTCGATATGATTTACAAAAGAGATACTAAATAAATTATCAAACAACAATTTTCTCATTTAACAATTACCTATTTAAGTTTCTGAGGTTCCTATGTGGATCCATTCCGTCATATAGCTTATCAATCATGACGGAAATGCTTCTAATCTTTTCAATGATTATTTTTTCTCGCGTATTCATGAAGCATAGCACGACAATTACTGTCCAGAGATGGCGCCTAGATTGGGTGTCTCGGTCGCAAAAATGATCAGTGTCAATGTCAAGGCATTTCCACCATGATTCCAATCAGAGAATCAAAAATGGGAGTCACACATGTAGTATGAAGTTGATTTTGTCGTATATTTGTAGGCCGTTATCTTCGATCACCAAACGCTAATGATGCTACTCCACATCGCGAAAGCCGAGGATTTTGTATGTGTAGCTTTAGATCAGAGCATTGAAATGGAAAACGCCCAATATTGGGAGGACAATATGCCGGGTCGAATGATCTCCTACTATTATTCTAGAGTCAGAATGATTACGATCTTTGATTTCAGCATTTTTCGACTAGATCTAACAACGATATTAATGCATTGTAGGTGTCTCATCTGCTAATCTACAAGCGAATGCTTCCACGCTAATTATGTTATTAATGGAAAATTATAATACGTTATTATCTAGATTATATATCCGAATGATCCACTTGTTTCAAACAATTCACGATCCACGTCCCAAAAAGAAATTATTGCTACCAAGACGTAAAAATACTAACGCGATTGAGTATTACAAGATTCGCAATCGCGAACCATCACGCTGAAAGCAGATATTACATGATATAATGACATACGTATCATAACGCATAATATGATCATGTAGATGAATGATGTCGACGCAACAATCGAGAACTAATCAAGTCCCATTCGTAAGTCAGATGGTAATAATGAAGACGCACGATTTCAAGAATTCTTTAAAAAAATCAAAGACCTAAAGCTCATTTTCAACTCGAACGCATTAATCGAACATATTAATACGTTAATTCGGAATTAAGACAATGTAATTTATTTTCTGTTAATTTTTTTTTTATCGATTGTAATTTTTTTTTATCGAATGTAATGTTATATCGAATTTGAAGTCAATTTAGTTTATGACTAATTAGTATTTATTATAATTATTAAAAAATAAAGAAAATTTTAAATTTAATAATATAATAATAAAAGTGATTTTTTTGGTGTGAGATTTGGTGTTGTGGTTGGAGATAAAAAAAATACTATTCATTTTTACACTAAATTTGACACTATTCACCACACCAAATTTGGTGCTATGGTTGGAGATGGCCTTGGCAGATAAACTGTTTTCAGATGAAGTTTTGCATATTTAGTTAATACTGGAGGATACTACAAAATTAGTTTGATAACACTCATAATATTGCATCGGTTGATAATAATGAAAAGATTCAACAATTTTTTTTTAATCCTTCTAAAATTAATAATAATTTGGTTAACCGGTAAGCTAGAAAATGAGACTCACATTTAAAAATGAGAGATTATGATTTATAACAAAAAAAAAACAAACAAATGTGGATAAATATGAAGAGAAAATGCACTAAATAGCCAAATTATAATTTTTATTTGCAAAAACGAGAGATAATTTTTTTAAAAATAAATTATTTTCTCAAAAAATTTGATTACAAATTTAGTTATCTTATGGAGAAATCCAAATATACTATTTTCAAAATATCTAGTCCTTATTTTTTTAAATATATTCTCATTATTTCAATTTCAAAAATAGGAAAAAAGGGAGGGAATGAAAGAAACAATTTTGAATTGAATTGATGAGATCGAAGCTAGCCCTCGGATTTTGGTTATTCGGTTCGGTTTTTCGGTTTTTGAAAATAGTAACCATTCGGTTTTTTCGATTTTTTCGGTTCGGTTCCGTTTGGTTTCGGTTCGGTTCGGATTTTGGAATTGGAAATACTCAAAAATATCAAAAAATATCCAAAAATATCCTAAAAATATCCGAAAATATCCAAAATACTCAGATTTTTCGGTTTTTTTGGTTTTCGATTCGGTTCGGTTAAACCAAAAACCGTTTGATTATCAAATTTAGAACCGTTCGGTTACTATACAGAAACAGAAACCAAACCGAACCCATATTTTGGTTCTGTTCAATTCGGTTTTTTGGTTTCGATTTATATTACCAGGTCTTAGGTGATGATAGAAGAACACAGGCTGTCACGTTTGAGTAGTAGATACACGTGGCCATGACCATCCTTTGCCTGGTTTGCCACGTGGACCTTATTAAAGTGAGTTTGTGTTTTGTGTTTAAATAGGACCACTATTTGTTTGATAAGATATGAGCAAGCATTGAGTCATCCACATAAACACATTACATAATACACACGACGTTTTTATATTCTTATGTTTGATTATTTTCTTTGAATATCATAAAATGAAAGAGAAATGGTATTAGATGACAATTGTTATGTAACTTATGTTGATATTTAAGAAAATGATAAATGTATATTAGTCATTTTAAGCAAACATGAGTTTTATAATGAGTTTTTTTTTTTGGGTTGAATTGTGGAGCCTCAATTTTTTTTGATAAGTGTTCATTAAAAAAATCTCATGTATTTTAGGACTACCATTGTTTTTTTTTAATGCTTCATTTATTGCTTTTTTGGAATGGAGAGAGAGAGAGATGCAAAGAAAAAATATTATAGTCTCTAAATTTCTCTTATCATAATGAAATTTCTAGTGGCAGAAAATTAATATAGCTCACATTTTTAAGATGAACCATTATAAACTGTTTTTATTTTGCTTAATACATGTCATATTATTTTTATTTTACATGTCTTGTCTTTTTATGAAAACTCAAGTTATCAAACTGATTTCTATTCACCATATAATCGTTCAAATCATAAAAGTGATACCTTACTATCTAACATGTTAATGCCTAATACTAACTTTTAGCTTGCAATTTCCTTGCAACTTTCTTATTCAGGAATCAACGAGGGTAAACAACTACAACAAGGAGGGTCAACAAAGAAAGATTATGGTGTAATTAGGATTTGAGCGACGTAGCTTTTAAACACGTAATAGCCAATAAAGTTTGTATATCAATAAATAGAAGAAAATAACAGACTAAGTACTGATCTGTTAGCCGAAAAATATTGTGTAAATTCTTATATATTATATTGTTATATCGTGTTTCATGTATAAACTAGTCATGTAAAAAATTGATGAGAAATGAGAATGGTTGACAAAAAAAAAAAATTGATGAGAATGCTAACATATCAAATCTATATCTTAATTAGAAAATAATTTAAAATATTAACAAAACATAATTCGTATTTTTAAAAATCCGCAAATTTTTTTGGAAACCAACGTTATTTTAAGTATAATATTTTATATGTCGTAATCTCATAAGTAATAATTTTACTTCATGTCAAACTAATTTAAATGAGTTAAAATTTATAAAATAAAACATGAATAAAAATATACCAACGTTCTCATCAAGTATTCAAAAGTTCATTTCAAGTTTTTTTTTTCACCTTATGGTTACATGCGTTAAAATTTATAGCATACAACATAAGTAAAACTATACTAATATTCTCATCAAGTAATCAAAACTTTGTTCTTATAAGTTCATTACTTTTTTTATAAGTTTTTTTGTTTTCACTTACGAATAAAAAAACATTATATTATAACGATAAATGTAACTTTTATCCGATTAAATTAATGTTAAATAACTAAAATTGTTATTATGAACTTCAATTCATTGCATATTGTTTTTTTTATGGTCAACTGCTTATTGGTTAATATCCATGCTAAATTAATTTACATTTTTTTGATAAATGTAAAAATCTAGTTGACCAATAATACACGTAAAATTAACATATGTAATTGTTTTTGTCAACAACATATGTATATATCCCCTTACTAATATTTGAGGAGTACCCATTTGAAAATAACATTTAAATTCTAAAAAATTACATACAATATCATTAGTCTTAATAACTAATTAAAAAAAAATTCATTAAGCGTAATACTTTATTTCAGTACGTTGGTTACAAGTAGAAGATGAATATTAATACAAAACAAAAATATGATCAGTGCCTTCGATCCTACTGGACCTTTTCTGTTTGGGATGGAACTACAGCTCGACGACCAGTACCGGTATCGTGCCTACAATCGATAACAACTCATTTCCACTAACAAACCACTGCATAAAGTCCAAACAGATAATAATTAGATGTAGAGCATTAGCCTGTCCTCATTTCAAGATTTATCACTAAACTCTATCTATCTACTTGTCTTAGTATTAATCACTCATCGGGCAAGTCAAAAGTATGTTTTTTAGATTGTTTGATTTGAGTTAATGAAATCTTCATTATTCAAAAAATTGGTAACCAGAGCAATCCACGTGAGAACGATTCCTACGGCATTATTACTACATGTGAATATATCTTCATAATATCTGCCTCTCTATTTTTTTTTGGTTCCATTATATATTTATATACGATTACGATTTGTCTAGATTCTATACCAATTACTGATTTTTAATGATGCATATCAAAATAAAGAAACACTCATGTCTTCTTGAGTTTAGTGCTAAACGGGATTTGGACCATTTGGTAACGGCTAATGTCTAGACTCTAGAATAAGAAGAGTATATCTTTGATCCTCTTCCTTTTTTAAGTGGTAGAGCTGTAAAGGAGTCCAATGAGGTGAGCATGACCAATACCAAAACCAAATGCATTTTTACCCAATCTTAGCCCTCTTATCTCATTCTTTAAGTAGCCCATCGTCTAGTTCGGCTCATTCAAGCCATTTCAATTAACATTTAAAATGTTTGTTGTAAAAAGGACTTGCACTTATTTTAATTAGCAAATCTTTCTTAGTTTTTACTTTTTAGAAACATTTCTTACAAAAATGAAAGAATATCCAAAAACACTTTGGTAGTCAAAATTTCTTAGAAATAAATCCTATCCATATCAGTTATTCAGTTAAATCCTTGCAAAATTTTGCAAAAAACGTATTTCTTAAGATTACAAAACAAATATTAAAATGAATATGATTCTCTTGAGGCAACACCTGTGCTTGCTTGTTGATGAAGGACTTGCTGAAGTGCCGTTTGTACGGCTTGATGAAGACGTCACAGGGATCCTGTCGAAAATCTGCTGATGTTTCGCGGAAAATATCAACGTGCTCGTTCCGTTGTTCTTGTTGCTTTCTCTTTGGCGGCATTATAGAAGATTCATTAATGTCTCTGATAACAACTATTGCAATGGTTGCATTGCGTGACCAACAAAAAACTTCGCCTGCTTGAAGATCGAATCATTGCAAGCTCAATCAACACCAATTGGACAAATCCTAGCTATAACAAAGTTAGATGAGACATTGCATCACCATGTATGAATGGCAAGAAAACTACATTTTACGTATGTGTTTGAGCCTGCTCATTAGATTAGAGAATCCTAATATAGCTCACAAGTCTCCAGCACTTTCTGCGTATTGGAGTTGAATCAGTTGATAGATTAGTTATATTACATAGCATTCTAGTGGGCTCTAATTTGTTTTTTTTGATGTGTTTAGTATTCATGGTAAATATTAGTAATTCATTCATATTATCTTTGATTGATTTCCGTTCAGTTAAAAAATTATTTGTTTAAAGTGATTTTCTAATTGCATATCACAACAAATGTAGATTTTAGCAAGATGAATAAAATGTACTAAAATTAAATCAAGATAACAGTTATCGAAGTACTAATTAGGGTTTGATTGAGAAATTTTTTAATAAAGTATTACCAGTATGGTGCATTATGTTCCAAAAGCATTATGTTATAAAAACATTAAGATTTAATTAAAAATTTGATTGGTAGAGCGGTGAGCATATAGATATAAAATTATTAAAATAGATATGATTCTTCATTTTGGATTTTTTAAAAGAACATAAAATAATATTTATATAAACTTAGGTATATATGATTACACAAAAAAGAACAGAAAATAACATTTTATATAAATTTAGGTATATATGATTACACAAAAGTCATATATGTATATAAAACAGAATCTGATTACACAAAAAACAGAATCAGCTTTTTAACACGTATAGAATTGGTATACGTGATCATGATCAAGTTTTCGAAACTTTTCTTAATTGCAACAATTGCAAACAAAAACAAATGGCTTCGCCCGAGTTTGAACCGGAGACCTTCAGTGTGTTAGACTGACGTGATAACCAACTACACCACGAAACCATCATTTTATTCCTTATCTTATCGGTCTTTGAAGCTCTGTTTCTCATTAGCGAATATACATTTGGTGTTTATGAAATAGTAAAAACATTATAAATGCATATTCGTTAATGAGAAGCAGAGCATCAAAGATGGATTAGAGCTCTCTCAAAAAACTACCTTCTCCCAACAAGGTGAATCCTTGTCCCTGTCCCAAGAAAATATAAACCTAATTCTTTGATACGCCACTCTTAGCCAAAGATTCCCTATTTAAAAACATCTCCCTAAAACAATAAAAGGGTTCTTGTTGAAAAAGTTATCAAACCTAATACATTCGTGTTTTAGCTCTCTTGTCTGGTGAGATCAAAACAATAAGATATACGTTTATAGAAACACATTGTCTTTACCAACTTAACAAGCACGTTTCTTCTTTCCTAGGGAGAAACGTCAAGGGTATCATGGAAAACCATTTACATTGCAGTGCCCCAGAGATATGGGTTCTCCCAAAGTCTTTCACTGTGTTGGTTTTGAGACATTCACTACTAGTTTCAAGTACGCGTACGGAACTTCTCTCAACATTGGTTTCAAGTGTATATAAAGGTTGGTGTTGGCTTCTGAATTCAAGGTGTGGTTCTTTGTAGAACTGCTGGTCCACGGTGGCCATTCACATTGCCTATACTACAATGTGAAGTGTCATGCATGTCTCGTGTTCAAACTGGGAAAAGGACTGTGAGTTGTAACTTTTGTCTATGTTCTACTTGTGCTTAGTTGAAAACGGTAAAACACACATGCGATGAGCATCAGTTTTCTCTGTCTTTCTACTATGAATCTGTTTTGGAATCAAAATTTGAGTTTTGGTCATAATGATTCCTATTCAAATTCATTCCATTGAGATATTGATCTGAACATATAGTGTCAAATTTATGTCATTGTTCCTCGAATTCTTTTAATTGATTGGTGTTTTCCAGAAATCTTAATGAAATAAATTTTTCATCTTCCTCACAATAGTATGATGGCTCCAAAATGGTCGCATTGTGTGAGGAATAATTTGGGATGGAAAAAAGATTCATCTCATATTTTATTAGTGAGGATGAGATGAACAAGTTGGAGAGGAATAATACACTATTCCTCTCAATTTATTCTACTCATTTTTTTTCATCTTATTATTTTATTATTTTAAGTGACAACCATTTGCATCCGATATGTGTTTTAATGGCTGTACAATTTCAGAGATGTAGACATCTCTATGTTATGTTGTTTTCTTGTCGGATTCTTGCTTGCAATGATAAGTGACATTGACTCTAGTTTTTTTAGCATGATCTTTAGTTATTGCGTGGTGTACCGTGTACATATATAGATCTATCTTAGTCCTCTTGTTCCATATAAATGAACTCCAATATATGATCCTACGAAGGGTATTTGTTTGTTGTTTGCCTAAATAAGGAGAATTGTAATGAGTCAGTTCCATATGTGACCGCATGTATCACAACCTTCTTGAGCAATGTCGGTGATCTGAACGCCGGCATCGTAGATCCTCCCTGCTTTCCAATTGGCCGGAAGAACCCTCTTCGACCAAACCGTTTTGCCATCGTAGCCGCCTGTCACCGTGAACCTGAACTGTAGAGCTCCGGTTGGTACTTTGTCAGTGGCCCACACGGCTCCGTGGCTTCTAGTCATGTAACTCCATTGTGACGAACCCACTTGAGCAATGTCGATAGCTACCACTTCGGTTTGACCTCCTTGGTATAAAAGCTTTATCGCCAAGTAGTTTGGCTTTTTGCTTGCTTCTTCCACTCTCACGTTCAGATTCCTTTTACCGTAATTGCAAGGAACTCTGTTTTCATTTCCAAAATCTTTTTATTAGTACCAAAGTAAATCAAGTGACCATAAAAAAACCAAGAAGTTAGGTGTTTCAAGAATGGTAGTCAACGTCGACAATGCTTTGTTTGAGAAGATATTTGTCAGCACCAGCAACAGGCTTAGCCATAGCCCTAAAAGCTCTACTACTAAGGACAAGATCGGTTTGGCTGCTCTTGTTCAAGTCTGTGACCATCACAATGGTTCTTTACTGGTACACAACTTGGGGTTCTTGCATCTGACTTGAAAGCAAACTCCACAGCCAGCACCATCTTTGTAAATGGAAGGTATAGCCCCCGCAATGTGTCCGGCAAAGAATCTCGTAGCCATAGAGCCATAAGCACAAGCTCCGGCTGTAAAAACCCATCAAGACATGAGAAAAGAAAGAAACAAGTAGTTACAAGAAGTAATGAGAGAAGATGGGAATGTTTACAAGAGAGAGCAGAGGCAGATGAGAAATAAGTTGCTTTAGAACGGTGAAGACATTCGGTCACATGCGTTAACAGATGATGAGAAGAGGAACACTACTACTACTAGGTAGAGAAAGCTTCTCATTTTTGGTTTTTTAGAGAAGATAAATAATATCTGTATGAGCAAAAGAGAGATCGAGAGAAATGGAATTAACATGAAAAGAGAAGAGAGGACAAAGAATGGATTATATAATAGTGAAGATGAAGAGAGAGAGAGAGTTGATGTCAGCTCAGCATCTCAATATCTAACAAGCACAGAGTCATAGTCATAGGAGTTAGTTTGTATTCTTTCTAATTACGCTTTTTACTCATAGAGTCATTAGTCAAATGACATCTTTAATTACTCATAGGCATAGTCAAATGACATATTTACTCATAATGGGGTACCAAATATACTCATGGGTGGATGACGTGGCATTGTACGTACCTTTCCCTTGTAATAAATGTCGGTCTTATCTTTTCTACTTTTCTTTTGTTTGAATTATTTGATAATTTCTGCAGCTAGTTTTTTATACTACTATTTAGTTATCCCTATTCACGAAGACACAAACATATATTTATTGTTTGGGGATAGAACAAATTTTCTAATTTCTGCCAACTAGCTAAAACAAACAAACATATATTAATGAAGGTTCTTGGTTATTACTTATTAGATCTTAACTGATTTTAAAATCTAAACAAGATCATGTGTTATTGCATTATTGATTTAAAATTAAAATAAAAAAGCATGTGTTTATTTGTTTGATAATTTATAAATATTAGTAGAAATCTGGTTATATTCGTTTAATAATTTTTGTTAGATTTAATAAAATTTTGATTTCACATTGGATTTTATAAATATGAAATTATTTTTCAGTAAGCAAAAATAAAAAGCTGAAATTCCAAAATTTTTATTTGCAATCCATATATTTGATTTAACAATCAGTGAGTATATCCATTAAGAACATATTCCAAACCCAATTTCACTTTTCTTCTTTTTGTCCTAAACCCTTTTCATCACTTCGTCTACACACGTTTCTGTATCGTTGGTTTTAGTCCATAACAACACATTTACACTAGCAAACTAGTTTATTAAAAGCCTACACAGATAATAATTAGATGTAGAGCATTAGCCTCTCCTTATTCCAAAGTGATTTATCACTAAACTCATCTACTTATGTTCGTATTAATCACTCATCGGACATATCAAAAGTTTGTTTGTTAGATTGTTGATTTGAGTTAATGAAATCTTCAAAAAAGTATTCAACAGTTTGGTATATGGCTAGTACTATCAATGGCCCAAATTTACATGTGAGAGTTATTGGTGAGGAGAATGAGATTATAGCATAGTTATCAAAGCCTAACACAATCGTGTCTAGCTCTATTGTCTCGTGAGATCAATACAGTAACATATATTAGTAGAAACATTGTCTATACCAACTTATAAAGTAACTCTAATACTAATCACCTTAATCAGTTTGAAAGTTTCTTTGTTATCTTCATAGATAATTCAGTTTAGCATTCATGGTAAGTAATTCAACCGTATATTTTAATAACGTTGGACTCTTAAAATCTAACGTTATTAGTTTTAATATTTGTAGGAATATAAAATTTTAGACTATTCAATTAGTTATTTGAAAGCACTTCAATCACATATGTTAGAATGCTTTAAGGTGATTTTCTAATTACAAATTATAACGACTGGAGATGTTATGAATCAAGATAACAACTAAATAGATGATTTCAACGATTCAAGTACAGATTTAAATCTTAGGAGATTCATTCAACTTGTATTATTTACAGGAAAAAAGGAGGAATTGTAAACAAAAGATAATTCCCCAGGAAATAAAAGCAAAAACTATGGCTTCGCCCGGGTTCGAACCGGAGACCTTCAGTGTGTTAGACTAACGTGATAACCAACTACACCACGAAACCTTATTGTCAAGTGTATATAGACCAAAATTACATATCGACAGAAATAACATTAAAAATAAAATAATGTTACTTAGAAATATTATTTTAAGATAACCTTATTGAATCCCAAAACAACCACACATACACATAAACCTCGACAAATAATCTGACCAAGAGCATCACAAAAAGGTTAATTACTATCGACTCTCAGAAACTACCTAGTTGTCATTTGTGTCATTGCTAAAACTAGTTAGTAATTATTTGAGACTTATTCATACAAATTTAGCTAAAACTACAACTTCTCGACCTATCTTAAGCCTTTTCATACATTATTTCTTTCCAATTAGTAGGATCCTCTTGAACTGAACCTCTCAAGTGCATTATATTTGGGGTGATGACGGTTATCTTGTTGGTATGGAGTTCGTTTGGTGTTAAGATGTTTCTAGCTAGTTTTGATAACTCTTCCAATTTTCTTATGCTACCGCAACCTCAAAGCTATGAAATCGAATTCAAGAAAAGAAGCGGGAGGATATCTAGAAGAAGATGTGGATCAAGCTTGTGTCAGAAGTATATCAATTTGGAAGGCTTGAGTTTTTTTTGGTTCTTTCTACCATTTGTATAACTCGACCAATTTGGAAGCGAGAGTTTTTTTTTTGCTTGTTCTTACTATCAGACTATAGTTAACGAAATCTACTCTTAAAATAGGATTACTTGTAGTGGTTTAATGTACTTCGCCTCTACATGCCTATAGAATTTGTACGTCTTTTTGATACTTTTGGATGATATCATATTTTGTTATCCTTTCGTGCTCGTGTTCTAGGAGCGTGAAGAACGAATGAAACGAATGAGATTTGACAGGCCAACCCGAATCTCTCAGCCGGTTTACCGTGATCAGTTTTATCAGAACAGAGATACTAGAGTTTATGATCAAAGCAAGATCCCTCAGGGTAATTATATGCTTTGGTACTTCCTCAAAAGATATATTAATTAAGTTCATTGGTTTCATAAAGTATGTTTTTTTTAATTACAGGTTGGCTAGATTGTCCTGGTTTGGTCTGGAAATAGGATGCATTATTCCCTCAAAGGTTCCACTTAGTGAATCTTACAACGAACATGTTCCTCCTGGTAAAAGATACTCTTTTAAACAGGTGGTCCGTAACCAGAGAATAAATGGAAGAAAAGTAAGTTTTTTTTTTAATATGCATGCATCATTCTTTTTTCTTTGCAATGCAACTCTCTAAAGTAATGGTTTTTCTTTTCAGCTTGGTCTAGTTATTGATCTAACTAATACAACTCGTTACTACCCTACACTAGACTTAAAGAAGGATGGCATCAAAGACTCCATTATGAAGACATCTCACATCTCTGAGACATTTGTACATTCTCTCAGAAGAAATAACTTGAATCCAAGTCGTGCTCAAAACTTGGTTTACCTCCACAACAATCTACATCTTTTATAAGAGAGGTTGCTTTCCCCAACGAGTTGATAAGAGGTTTCTTAGCTAGCTTTAAAATTCATTTATCTACCCCAAGTGCAAGGTGCAAGTGTAGTAAACTAAGGGTCGAACCACAAGGAAGCTGGCAAACACAATAAGCTATGAAGAAAACTTAATAAGTTAAAGCAATTCAAAGATTCAATTCTAACAAGTGTTATGCAATACGTAAAAACTGAAAACGATATTGATTCTTATACTAAAAACGATTAACTATGACTAGACAATTGATGGCTTAAACTCTAGCTTAGTCATTGTGTCTAAAAGACTTATGCAAACTTAACCTAGGCCTTGAGATCACAAGTAGACTTACACATTTCCATGCTATAAATCCCTACAATAAGAACAAATTGAACAAACTTCCGTTTGCAATTTTGGAACTTAGTGAGCATTCAAAATCATCTCAACTTACCACTAAGCTACCTAAACAACTACTCGAGGTTAGGATCACAAAGCTCACAATAGTTTGGTTATAGAATTTCATCAACACCTTCCGGTGTGAAATTCTTAAAATCTAGATTCTACTCTTCCAAGCCTAATCTAGCATAGAGGACAACTAAGAGTGAAGGATCTACAAAGATCAAACCATAAACACAACTCCTAACCATCAACCTAAGCCATCAACCTAGCCATAGTCAACCTAGAAAACTACTCACATATAGCCATACAAACAAAGAAAACAGATGAGAATAAGAGAAAGGTATTCATCCTTAAGATAATCAAGATTCAACAAAGTTTCATCAAGGAAATCTTAAAGAAGAAGCAAAATCAAGAACAAAAGTTTTTTACAAGTCTCTTCACCCTTTCTAGAGAGAAAATAAGCTATAGAATGAGTCTCCCTTTTACAAAAGTCGAAAACTATCATTTTTTATGTCTCAAAACGAGTCTAAAACAAATATCTAAAACATGTCGGTAGGCGTGATCGATCGATCAGTGGTACGATCGATCGATCGTTCAATCTAGAGTCTCAGGTCAATGCTTCTTGATCGATCGATCGATCGATAGTCTGTCCTGAAGTCGATCACAAGTTGATACGCAGATTTTCTCGCATTTCGCTCGATCGATCATACTTTGGCGATCAGTCGATTGTATGGTTGATCGATCGATCATTTGTCCATCAGTCGATCATATGTTGATACGGCGAAATTCTCGCATCATGATCGATCGATTGTACGTTGACGATCGATCGATTGAATTGTTGATCGAGCGGTCATTGCTTTCTTGGTCGATTGAAGAGTGTGACGCTGGAATTGTGGAATTACGATCGATCGATCGTATCATTTGATTGATCGATCGGATGATTCAAAACGTCCTAATACGATCCTTTGCTCCCGATTCGACCTCTTCATGCTTTTTAGACATGTTCCAACCTGTTAAGACTCTAAAATGCAAGGAAAACACACAAAAAACTACTAATATGATGATTAAAAACTACTAAAACCGTAATATATCAATTCCCCCAGACTTATCTTTTGCTTGTCCTCAAGCAAACAAAAGCTAAGCTAGTGAAGAAATTCTAAGTTTAAGGAGAATGAACTTGTTCCCCTGTAATAGCATTGTGCTAACAATCTTCAACCACATGGAAATGAATTAATTAAAACTGTACTACATGTACTTCACCATAAGCATATCAATGTACCTTACTCTGAAGCCACTTCCAACATCAAGTCCAAACTTTTCATTGCTGACTCTTCTTCATTTAGTTACTCAATTTGGGATTATCAATCAAAGAACGTAGACACTTACTCCTTGTGAATTCTGTAAGTTCAAGACAGTCTTTACACAATCCCTTTCCTCTTTCTTTTCTTACTTCAAGACAATCGATTTTTCCCTACTTTTCTAGGGTATCATTTTATTTTTTTCTATCGATTGTCTATCGATTTATCACTCGCATATAGATTTCCACGAGACGCGAGAATTGAAGGGTGTAACCATCAATGCCCGGTTCGCTTCTTTCTAACTAAATCATTTATTTATTATTATTATTATTATTATTATTATTATTATTATTATTATTATTATWATTATTTTTTTTTTTTTTTTTTTTTTTTTAAGAGAAAGATAAGAAAAAGGGAATTGTACCACACAGACATGTCTTGCAGATTCTCTATGGAGGTGTCATGTTCGATGAATCTCAAGATCCAAATCGAAAGGATCATTTTCATTAAGGTGAAGAGTCAGTTCTGAATTGTCTGGATTTCCGAATGAGTGGTTCTGTTCAGGTTTGTTGATCCACTGATGGGTTTTCCAATTTTCCTGTTGTAATCTCATACAATTCCAATAGTCATTCAAAGATTAGCACATTAATCAATAACAAGTTCAATTGATGCCTCACTAAAAACCTTTTCAGGGAAAAAGAGTACATCAAACTTCTCACAATATTCAAACAAAACAAAAACAACACAAATAAACCATTAGTTCCAATAAGTACTCCTCCCGATTACTTCACACCATCTCTGTGAGAATAAATATGTAGAAAGATACAACATAAGTAAATAAAAGGGAAAAAGAAAAATCAGAGGTTATAAAATAACCCTAATCGAGTGATGCTCGCCTCGAAGAGGCACGCTGCTCGCCCAGTGGGCTTGCTGCCTCGCCGACGCCTCCGGTCGCTGTCGGCCTCAACAGTATCCGTAGTCCCGGTCCAAAGATGACAAGGTCAGTAATCGTGGACGGTATCGCATTCGAACCCCTCGAACAGACGGTGGACGAGGGCATCAGTTCGCTTAGCTCCACATCTTCTTCAGCATGGAGTGCATGTTCGCATCGCTCCCGCCACCTCCACCATGCATCATCGATGTCACAGTAAGGGAGGTAAATCGCGACTGCATAAGGAGGGATTATGTACTCCTCTCATCTCCTCAAAAAGATGGCTGCCCTTGCTCGTATGGGGCATCCTCCGTGTGCCTCATGATCTCGAGAAGAACGCTCTGTCGCGCAGCTACTCGCTGCCAGCCTCTCCCGAGTAAACTCGATGTTCTATATCGATGTCGAGAGGTGATGGCTGGGTTTGGCCTGCAGTGGCGCAGATGCCATCGCGAGCGTGAACTCGTATAGACCGCCTGGAAAGAAAATCTGGCTGTTCTTCAGGTAGGCCTCGTCTATATGGTCTCGCCTATCTATCCGCTMTGTCTTCTTCAGATCTATCCCGCAGTGTATGAAGATTGGGGTCAAGAGACTCCCAATAGACTCCACCTTCCGTCTCGAAGTGTTCAGAGCACGGAATTTTCTCTGAACCAAAATGCAAGACGGCACGTCAAGTGCCACGATAGGAGGAGGCTCAGATAAATGCTACTGCAATACAGTGGCCGTAGCAACATAATCAGCTCATCAAACCTCAACGAACCTGTCTCCTCCTTAGCCCAAAATGTATGCCCCAGGATCTTGGCTACAATACGAAGGACTGGGTTTCTGATAAGAGTAAGCTTGTACTCGCGTGAAAGCCACGATCCTCCTTTACCAATCAAACCCCAAAGCTTACCCAACTCCTTGCAATCTTCCCAKGGAAGAAAGCTACAGCCCTGCGGAGTCTTATCGAACTCAGAATACCGCAGAGATCTCTCGATCGATATGCAAAAACCGCCGACGAAATGTGAGTGTCCCCGGCTCGCTCGGGATTCTCGGATCCTGTAGTACTCCGAGGCAAGGAATCGCGAACCAACTCGATATAATGGGTATTTTTGGCTCGCGAAATGGCCTATACCCATGTTGGTCAAGATACTAAACGCCCTCCATAATCCCCATCTTCTGCAGAGTACCAGCATCGACTAACTGTTGGAGCCATCTCAATCCGCAGACCGCTTGTAGAAGCAACTGTTCCAACAATCCCATGAATATGATAGGCTGTATCTCTGCAATCTCGCAGATCCGCTACTCATGCGTATCGTCGAACGCTTGGCCCATCCATCACGTGCCATCCGCCTAGCCAAGGTGCTCTGCGTTTCGCACTGGGTCATAGGATGTGGATGGCCGCTTGCCTTATCGCGGAGTCTCTTTTTAGTCAAGTACTGCTTTTAACCATTTCCCTGAAAGATAAAAATAAAACGAAATTAGCAATGCAAATATTGATGATTATCCAAAACAAACAAAAATTCAGAAAATTTGACATATGATCGATCGATCGATCATAACTACGACCGATCGATCACAGCTTGCAAAATCTGGTTTCGAGGAATGATCGATCGATCATGGATTGGCGATCGATCGATCATAAACCCAGAAATCGCGAACGTTCTCGTTCGATTTCTCAAACAATTTCCATTTCTAAATCTATCATAAAATCGTCAATTGAAGGCATTGCTAGGCTCGAAATCAACCTAATAATCTGCAGAAATCAACAAACAATCCAAAAACAATCACAAAAAACACTAATCTAACAATTTCTCAAAAATCCCTAAACGGAAATTCAACACGAAATCTACAAAATAAGGTATGTAGATGCTCAGAATTAGCTCAGGAATCACAAACAATCGAAAGCACAGCAAGAATCAATCAAAATAAACCCAAATTTCTCATTTTTCCTCAAGAACATCGAATCGAAAAATTGAAAATCGAAGGTCATACCTTTGTAGATCGATTGAACGAGTACTAGAATCGAAAAGAGGACAAAATCCGATAAGATGGACCCAAAATCACTCAAATCCGCTGAGAATTGAAGAAGTTAGGTTTTTGGAAATTTTTATGAGATTCTCGATTTTGGGGGATAATGATCGATCGGTCGGTCGATTGTCATAACTACGATCGATCGATCAGTCTACTCTGTTTTTGTTTTTCTGTTTTTGATCGATCGATCATCACTGCGATCGATCGATCGTTGATCCCCTCTAATTCTGTAAAACTCAAGAAAAATTAAGAAAATATACTATATATACATATATACTTAAGTGGGTGCCTCCCACTAAGCGCTTGTTTAACGTCAATAGCTTGACGGTTGTTGAAATCTTTGAGGCCGGGAGGTTCGTCAAGAAGAAACGTTGTTGTATTCCTTTTCTCAGCATCGGCCATATAAAGGCTTGCGTCTGTCGATTAGCAGAGAATTCACGTCGTCTTGTTCCATAAAATGATAGCCCGTATGGTTTAACTTCCTTGAGAAAGGACCGCCCATCTTGACTTAAGCTTTCAGGGAATAATCGCAAGCGAGTTGAAAAACAAGACTTGATCCGCCTTTTGAATTCATTTAGGATCTTCTTGTCATGAAGCGCTTTTGTTAACTCCTTATAGATTTTTCTTTTCATAAGAATTTTGCCTCACTCCTCAAGTTTTCTGTTGTATCAAGCGCTTCTCGAAGCCGTCTTCAAGTCGTTCAACATTTGATGGCGCGCTTTGTACTCTAGTTCCTTTGAGATGAACTTCCCATAAAGTAAGTTGAAAGGAGTTGTACTATAGGTGTCTTGTATGCGGTTCATATGCCCATAAAGCATCGTCAGTTTGCCCAATCTTTCCTTGATTTCCCAACCGTTTTCTCGAGAATTGCCTTGATTTGCGGTTAGAGACTTGCTTGGCCAGAAGTTTGTGGATGGTAAGGTGTGGCTACCTTATGTTTCACTCCATGCTTTTTCAGCTTGCAAATACCTTGTTGATGAAGTGAGATCCTCAGTCACTTATCACAATTCTTGGTATTCGAACCTTGGGAATATTATCGTTTTGAACATCTTCACACCACCTTAGCATCATTAGTAGGACTAGCTAGGGCTTACCCATTTTGACACATAATCCACATACCATATATATTGATTGCCATAAGATAAAGGAAAGGTCCCGAAGTCATTCCCCAAGCGTCGAATCTCGACTTCGAGAATAAAATTACGAGGCATCTCATTCCTTTTGCTTATGTTTCCTTTTCTTTGACAAGGATCACATCTTGAGATGAATTCTTGAGCATCCTTGAACATTGTCGGCCACAAACCAACCAGCTTGCATTGCGCACCGTGTTAAAAGTAGCGAAATGACCTCCATGCTTCGAACCATGGCAAGGAATAAAATTCCATGAGCTTCTTCTTCGGCGATACATCTCGAAAAATGCCATCTTTACGCGCTATAGAATACGGTTGATCCCAAAAGTAGTTATTGACATCTTTGTAGAACTTTTTCTTCTCATACCCTTTTAAACTGGGAGGCTCCTTCCATGTCTAAATAGTTGACTAAATCGGCATACCAGGGAGCGGTTATGAAGTTCCTTCTCAGCGAATTATTCCTCCACAACCTCATCTAGCTCGGTAGTATACGGACCGTTTACGTAGAGATGCACTCTTCGGGCAAGAGGAATCATTAATAGCCAAATCTTCGTCAATCCTCGACCTTGAAAGATGATCCAACTCCGTTACCATTCCCTTCTTGTCTTTTATCTCTAGATCAAATTCTTGAAGCAAAGATCCATCTAAGCAATCTTGGCTTAGCGTCTTTCTTGGCTAGCAAATGTCTGGCAGCATGATCCGTATGTCTATGACCTTGGATCCCACCAAATAAGATCGAACTTCAAAGGCGTGAAACTGATGGCGAAGTTCCTTCTCGTTGTTGCATATCTTACTTGAGCATCATCCATTGTCCTACTTGCATAGTAAATGACATGAAGTTTCTTTTCATTTCGTTGTCTAGACAGCTCCAACAGCATAATCACTTGCATCGCACATAACTTGCAGTAAGTCAATTTGGTGGTTGGACGATGGGAGCACTTCTTAATGCTTCCTTCAGCTTCGAATGATTCATAGCAAGCTTTATCAAAGATAAATTTGACATCTTTGCATAAGAGGCGTGTCAGGCCTAACTCTTTGGAGAAATCCTTAATGAATCTTCGGTAAAACCGCATGTCCCAGCTTAATCCCTTTAACCGAGTTTGGAGGAGCGAGTGCACCATCACATCAATCTTTGCCTTATCAACCTCAATCCCTTCCTTAGAAATCTTGTGTCCCAATACGATCCCCTCCTTGACCATGAAATGACATTTTTCCCAATTTAGAACCAAGCTTGTGTCTTGCATCGTTTTAATACTGCGCAAATTAGAAAGACACAAAGGAAGCGAGGCACCATATATCGGAAAAATTATCCATGAAAACTTCCATTATATTTTCAGTTAAATCTGAGAAGATTGACATCATGCACCTTTGAAATGTTTGGTGCATTACACCAAATGGCATTCTTCGATGGCGAAGGTACCATAAGGACATGTAAATGTCGTCTTCTCTGTGCTTGAGGATGAATCGAGATTTGAAAGAACCCCGAATATCCATCAAAGCATAATAGGAGTGATTGGCCATCTTTCAAGCATTTGATCAATAAAAGGAAGAGGGAAATGATCTTTTCTAGTTAATGCATTTAGTTTTCGGTAATCAATGCACATTCTATGACGTAATTGTTCTTGTTGGGATCAATTCATCTTTATCATTTTTAATTACCGTTACTCCTCCTTTTTGGGAACTACATGAACTGGGGAAATCGAAGTGCTATCGAGATAGAATAAATGACAGCGTCAAGTAGTTTCAAGATTTCCTTTTTCCTTTCAAGTTTGGTTTAGTCTTCGTTGATGCTCACTGAAGATTTAGACTCATCTTAAATAGATTCTATGCATGCATAATGATGGTGAAAGACCTCAATATCATCTAATGAATAACCTAAAGCCTTTCTATATTTTTTAGTTCATGCACAGCAATTCCATCATCATCATTCAAGCATCATTATGACCGGATAAGTAGTGTTTGGACCTAAGAATGCATACCTTAGCCCCTTGGGAAGAGGTTTGAGTTCCACATGTGGTGCCTTAAGCTCACTCATTCTCATCCATGCTAGTCTTACCATTGCTTGCTTCTTCCACCATGTTATGTCTTCTATCTTCTCAAACATGCAAATTTCACCTTTCAAGCTTTTATGAGAGTCTAAGGCTTTCTCATAGTTATTTGCTTCCTCATTTTCCATCAAGCGATCCTCATTCCCTTTTGTTAAGGCCAGTAATCTTCCTCCATGTTTAGCTCCTCAGTACTCATCCACTATCTTCTAATGTCTCAATGTAGAAGACATTTTCTTGAATGGTGGGTTTTTCATAGACTCCATTATATCAAACTTCATGGTTAATGAGTCTAAATGCAGGTAATCATCCCCCTTTTCACATCAATGGCCCCCGGTGGTAAGAATGGTCTTCCCAAAATAATAGGATCTCAGGCTCTCATCCATTTCAAAATATAAAATCTGTAGGTATAATGCACTCACCAACCTTCAATGGTAAGTCTTCAATAACACCAATTGGATACCTCACCGATCATCCGCTAACACCAATGTCTGGTCTTCTTGAAATTTGTTAATCGAAGCTTCACCTGCGTCAAAGGCATGAGACTCACGCTCTAGATCAACGCAATTCTCAAAGAACATTGGACCCATCACACAGGAATGGTAAAACTTCCTGGATCTTGAAGCTTCTTAGGTAAGTTGTTTTGAATGATAGCACACTCATGATTCACCATCACCATCGATTCTAAAAATCCTCATCTTGGTCATGATGTCTTTAAGAGCTTGTTGTAGATAGGACAATCAAGCATAAGATCCATGAATGGTATAGTCACTTGTACCTTTCCCATAATAGCTTTGAATTTTTGAAATTGTTTCTCGATCTCTTTCTTGAATCTTAGGGAAAAGGGCTTAGGTTGAGGAGGTGGAACAAACGTATCCTTTTTTATTGAAACATCTCCCTCAACCTCTTGTGGCTTCTCTTCCTCTTTCACAACCACATCTTCGTTGTTGACATCTCCACTTTCCTCGGCTTCTAAATCCAACTCTTCAGCCTTATCATTTACCATTTCTTCCACTGGTTTAGGAACTCTAGTAGGGAGCTCTTTTCCACTTCTCAATGTGATTGCATTGCAATATTCTTTGGGATTTGGCTCGGGATTACCCGGTAAAATACCCTTCCCATTGTTCCTAGAAGTAGAAGCTACTTGGGCAATTTGATTCTCCAATCCCTTCACATGTGTTGTCAAACCTTCAAACTTAGAGTTGAGATCACGTATCTCATTCTTTTCATTCCCTTGTCTTTCCAAGATTTGCTTCAACATACTCTTTACATCATCATCTTGAGAAGGCTGATTAGAATTACCTCCTTGTCTAAAGTTGTTAAATTGTGGTCTGGGAATGTAGTTGTTGTTGTTGGAAGGCCCTTGGTTGTTGAAGTTGGTAAAGCTTTTGTTTTGATAGCCTCCTTGACCTTGATAACCTCCTTGTCGAAAGTTGTTTCCTTGGAATGGAGGTCTTTGGAAGTTCCCTTGACCTTGTGGAGTGGGATTTCTTGGTTGAAAACCTTGGGCATTGGGCACATTTGGATAGACTTGGTCTTGAGGATTTTCCACATTTGTGCTTCGGTATGAAAGGTTTGGATTTGGAAACTTGTATTGATATCCACCTTGGTTTCCAACATAATTCATCTCTTCGTAATCATTACCATCACCTTCATTAGTCATCGCCCCATCTTGCATTTGGTTATCACCATCATTCATATCCACAAAGTTTACAGCTCTTTGTTGGATATCGTCGACTTCTAACGATTAGCTTCTCATTTATCTCCTTGAGGCGTTGATCTTGAATCTTGTATCCTTGACTGATCTATCATAATCGCCTCTGCATTGATCACTTTCGAAGTTCTCAATTAGAGTTTCACCTTGTACCACATCTAAATTTGCTGAACTTCCATTGCTGGCGGTATCTAAAGCGTCGATATTTTCAAGCATCCTCGGTGAAAAATTCCCAAAAGAGCTTTTGTTCAACTCCATGATGTGGGCAAGCTCTAATGTAACTCTTAAGACGTTCCCAAGCTTCATAGAATGACTCGTTATGCCCTTGCTTGAAGGTTGTAATATCATTCCTTATCTTTGCCGTCTTTTGCTTTGGAAAGAATTTGGTGAGGAATTCCTTCTGATCCCATGTGCCCACAAATTCTGTTGGGATGTCTTTTTCCATTGACTAGCCTTGTCTCCAAGTGAGAATGGGAATAATATCATCTTGATGGCATCTTGAGAAACTCCATTAATCTTCCCATTACAAAGCCTATCAAATTGATCAAGATGATCCAATGGGTTCTCACTCGGCACCCATAGAACTTGGAGTTTTGTACCATATTGATGAGGCCCGACTTGATCTCAAAATCATTTTGTGCGATAGTAGGAGGTTGAATACCAAAGCTGGAAGTTCTTGTTCCCGGTTCATCAATCTTTCTTGGTGCAACATTAGGATGTGCACAGTAGTGGAGGTTGAATTCCCAGTCCATGCGCCACATTAGGCTCTTCTTGTTGATCCATGCCTAACCTTAATAAATGCTGAACTCGTTCTCTTTCTCTTTTTTGTCTTGCTCTACAAGCGTTACTGTCAGGTTGTCTTATCAAGTTTTCTTTTCCTTGGCCGTAGATGCATGCACTACAAAAGCGAAAAACTCAAGAGAAAGTCAGTATGTTACAAAGTAAAACAAAGCTTTAATCTTAAGCGATTTCTAAAACTTAATTTAGTAGCTTCCCGGCAGGCAAAACTTGATAAGAGGTTTCTTAGCTAGCTTTAAAATTCCTTTATCTACCCCAGTGCAAGGTGCAAATGTAATAAGGGTCGAACCACGGAAGCTGGCAAACCATAAGCTATGAAGAAAACTTAATAAGTTAAAGCATTCAAAGATTCAATTCTAACAAGTGTTATGCAATGCGTAAAACGATATTGATTCTTATACTAAAACGATTAATATGACTAGACAATTGATGGCTTAAACTCTAGCTTAGTCATTGTGTCAAAGGACTTATGCAAACTTAACTAGGCCTTGAGATCACAGTAGACTTACACATTTTCATGCTATAAATCCTCTGATAAGGCAAATTGAACAAACTTCCGTTTGCGATTTTGGAACTTAGTGAGCATTCAAAATCATCTCACTTACCACTAATACTACTTCCGTGAGTTAGGATCACAAAGCTCACAAATAGCTTGGTTATAGAATTTCATCACACCTTCGGTTGAAATTCTTAAAATCTAGATTATACTTTCGAGCTGTCTAGCAGAGACGACTAAGGTGAATGATCTAAAGATCGAAACCATAAACCACTCCAACCATCGACCTAAGCCATCAACAGCTATGATCCTAGAAAACTACTCATATAGCCATACAAACAAAGCAGATGAGAATAAGAGAAAGGTATTTCCTTAAGATAATCAAGATTCAACAAAGTTTCAAATCAATCTTAAAGAAGAAGCAAAATCGAGAACAAAAGTTTTTCTGAGTCTCTTCACCCTTTCAGAGAGAAATAAGTATAGAATGAGTCTCCCTTTTCGAAAGTTAATATCATTTTTATGTCTATCAAATGTCGGCGGCGTGATCGATCGATCGTGATGCGATCGATCGTTATTAATCTAGAGTCTCGGTCAATGCTTGATCGATCGATCGGAATCGACCGTCGATCGGATGGTTCGATGATCGATCGATATCGTCACGAAGTCGATCACGAGTTGTCTGATTTTCTCGCATTTCGCTCGATCGATCATACTTTGGCGATCGATCGATTGTATGGTTGATCGATCATTTGTCCATCGTCGATCATATGTTGATAGGCGGAATTCTCGCATCATGATCGATCGATTATGCGTTGACGATCGTCGATTGTGATCGGCGGTCATTCTTTCTTGTCGATTGAAGCGTGAATTGTGGGAATTACGATCGATCGATCGTATCGTCGATCGATCGGATGATTCAAGCTCTATCGATCCTTTGCTCCGATTCGACCTCTTATGCTTTTTAGGCGTATTAACGCATTAAGGCTAAAATGCGAGGAAAAGCAAAAAAACTTAATATGATGATTAAAAACTACTAAAACCGTAATATATCACGAGTAAGCGGTTCTTTGAGGCTAGAAACACTCTCACTCCAGGCGTCGGCGATTATATATCTTTGGTAGAACCAATATATAAAACCCTAGACCACATGGGCCTGATTGGGCTTCAATTAAAATATGGAATGTGAGCCTACTTTATTGTAAGTAAAATAAATAAATGTAAGGTGCAACTTTAAATGGTTTTTAATTGTTATTTAACCCACGAGAGATATACTAAAGCCGGTATTATTAACCTTTCTGCTGATTTACCAACAGCCAAACGGGTAAAAGCATTATACATGAACCTAAAAGCAATAGGCATACCATAGATGATTATTTTGATATATCACATAGCAGTACATATTAACCTTTCTATACAGGTCTTTAATTCACCAACCCATTAATGTTCTTCTCACTTTATTAACAATGTCATTCCTAGCAGAAGTGCTACCGAGCTGGAACAAACAGTTCTCATCAGAAGAAATCATACTTCCATTCACGGCTACTAGCGGTGTATCTTCTTATTTCAGCCTGTTACAACAGACAACAGTTCACAGTCAGTGTCACTGATCCCAAGATTTCTGTTAATAGATTTGTTTCTTAGCGAGATTCCAACACTTTTAGAAAGGGTAACGTCATAGAACACTCTTGGCCTGCCTTTCCCAGATAGCTCAACTGGATTAGCAACCAGAAGTTCAGTGTCTGGCCTCGGTTTGTAATTATGACACGTAAGGATGAAGCATTTCAGCTTTCAGACGTGAACATAACGAAATTTGTTTATCAGGATCCATGACTTGTTTCCATCTTTCAGTTGAATAAATAGGTCTAGATCCCGATGACCTTTGTTTGAGGTGAGGAAACCTGCCATAAGACATCTGCAGAAACAGATCACAAACTGAGATAACACAAAGTACTAATATCTTGAAATCTTATCAAAGATTCATGTTAGTTTTGCCATTACCTTAATGTCAACGTCTTTTAAGGTTCTTAATACATCATATAAAAGGCCTCTGTGATCAACACAACTTATCTGGAGTAATGTATGAGCCGGGCTTAAGGAATTGTCAACTATAATAGTAGAATTCTTCAGCATTATCATATCATCACTAAGAACATGTACACGATTGTCTTCATCAGTAAGCTGCTCAGACGTAAACAATTCCTCAGCCACTGCTGGAGAAAGAGATGGAATATTCTGATGACATTCATACTCAGGACCAGCCAACTGAAGTTCACAGCTTATACATGATTCTCCCAAGACAGAACAAAACTTCCCTCGTGTCTCCTCTTGGCGCTTTTCTGTGTGTAAAAGATCCCTAGCAGACAGTATTAAACAATACTAAGAATCACCATTCGAATACTTAACGGGAAGCCTCTAAGAGCAGATTGTCTAACTCACTCACATGTTATCTGTTATGAAGAAAAGGTCCATAACTCTCCCATCTGGCGTCGTAGTCACCTTCACGGTTTGAATTGACAGCTCAATCTCAGTTAGTACTTGAGTAACATCTACAACCAAGATTCTCACACAATCAAGATAACACTCATAAGAAAAATCAACCCATAAGACGATAAGACAAAGTACCGTGTAAGAGTCCCTTCCGATCTAAGCAAAAGAACTTCAACAAGTAAACAGGCGTTGATGCGGGATAAGGAGATATCGAATTGAGCACGAAGTAGGTGGAGCAAGACGGGCATATATATACAAGCTGGTTCTTCAAATGTGACCATCTCAATCTCAAAGAATCATAATGAGGAACCACCCACAATACTATGTAACACCATACTCCATCAGTTGTAACATCTACACTCCAAAGATGAATAAAACAATCAGACCTTAACTCTATCGCCTAAAATCGAAGGTAATCTAAAGCAAATTCTAAGCAAATTACAGAGAACAAGATCAAAATTATTGAATCACTTCGGAGCTAAAGCCAATTTTTGGAAGAATCTTACCTCCTTTGGTGATATAAAGCCCGAAATCGAGGATGATTCTGCATATATCACACTCTAAACCAGTCCTCTTCGGACAATTCACAGTGATAACATGCGCATCTCCCACCTTCTTCCCCAATTCTATCACGACGGTGTCTTCGCTTCCCGGAGCTCCCATTTCTCGAGAATAAATTCCGATCAAATTCACGGCGAGAGCTCACGGAAGAGCTGATGCCAATCCAAGCTTCGTCTCCTCGACCCTTCTCTTTCTCTCTAGAACATGGGAGAGATTATATGATTTGACAATTTTTGAAATTTATTTATTAACCCAAATTAACTCGGTTTAATATAGGAAATCCGGTTACGCATCTAATACAAACACGTGTCGGTATAATAGCAGATGCTCGCAGTTTTAATTAACTAGGTAATTTCTAACGCGGAATAAGATATTTATAATATATTTTTAAAAATTAATAAATTAAATAAATATTTTTAAATATTTTAATAGTATATTATTGTATAAATAATTGAAATCTATGATTTAGAAAACAATAAATTTTCTATAAATAAATAAATCTAATTTTGGTAAGATAAAATAAAAACAGTTTATTATATATGATTGATCTAATGGCATATTATGTAATTAGTCTAATAATTAATGTTCTAAAATAATATATTCCCTGAAAATCATTCGGACGATGACATGTCAGCATGTCAATGTTGTAATATTCCACGTAAATATAAGGTTATTTTGTTAAAATGATTCTCAATTAATATATAGGGGATAACCTGAAAAAAAAAATATATAGGGGATAACACCAAATTTTGGAAAAAATAATATCTTATTAGTGAGCGTGACAAGTGTCAAAGTGATAACTCATTAGATTTTGACACGTGTCAACGCTAATTTAGATTGTGACACGTGTCTTTTTCTGGTAATGGTAATTTTCTATATAAAATATAGAATTAATAATTAATTAAGATTGTTTTTTAGTTTAAGCAAAAATGTCAATAACAAAAATTTTAGTAATTTTGAACTTTCTGGTAATGGTAATTTTCTATATGAAAATATAGAATAGATAATCAATAAAAAAAATTTGTTAGTTTAAGTAAAAATGTAAATAGCAGAAAAATGAAAATAATAGAATAGACAACTTACTGTTAATGTATCATCAAAAATTGTCAGTTTTAGCAAAATATTTAATATTTAATATTTATTATTTAATATTTTACATCACAATTATGTTAATTTTTTAAATTAATTTTGTTGTAGTTTGGTTATAAATACCAAAGTATAGATTTTTAACAAATCATCTTCTCATTCATCTTTTACCTTTTGTTATTCATCATATTAAACCATAAAAATAAATTCAGAAGTTCTTCTTATCCTAATCAATTAGACAAAAATCATGTTTATCGTCGTACTATATTATGCTTGCTTCGAAAATAAGAAGCAAATAATATATTCATGGGAATATAGTTATTATTGATTGTAGAAAAGGTAATAATTTGTTTTAACAAATATTATTATATTTTTAAAAGATGTTTTATATTAGTGTTTAATATATTTTATTAAAATATTATTTTAATTTGTTAAGAGTCTTTATATTAGTATTTAGTGTTTAATTTACTTGATTTTTGTGGAAAATATTTATTTAATTTCAAATTTTTATGTATTATTCACAGAAAATACAAATCAAGGTTTTGTGCATCATTCTATTCTTAAAAAATTTGGTTATAAATCTATTTATAAAATATATTTTCATATAAATATAAAACCGGGATATAAAACTAGTTTAGAAACAAGAAATGCGTGACGTTTCAAGTTAGATAATCATCACTCGGTCTCTCCTTAAAAGCTACATACGTGCTGTTTGACACAACCAATTTAATTCGTGAACCCATTAATCAACATCGTTCCGTTGTTTAACCTAACTTCATGTCGTTTCTCTCTTAAAAACATGGATTTCGAGGCGTTTCTTCTCTCTGAACGGAAGAAGCGAGAGCTAATCTAAGAATTCTCAAGTCCATTGAAAGAGATAGCGCAAACGCATATATTTATGCCAAAACAACATTACAACGCAAAAATGCAAACACAAAAACGCAAACGCAAACGCAAATCGATCTGAAACTCCAAATAATATTAGCTATAGCGTTCCTAGAAAATACAAACAAACGCTAAAATCCTTAACCGCCGAATCCGTAAAGAGTCCTTCCTTGTCTCTTAAGAGCATAAACGACATTCATGGCAGTCACCGTCTTCCTCCGTGCGTGCTCGGTGTAAGTAACTGCGTCACGGATTACATTCTCCAAAAATATCTTGAGTACGCCACGTGTCTCCTCGTAGATCAGACCACTAATACGCTTAACGCCTCCTCGACGAGCCAATCTCCGAATCGCCGGCTTAGTGATTCCTTGGATGTTGTCTCTCAGAACCTTCCTGTGACGCTTCGCTCCTCCTTTGCCCAAACCTTTACCTCCCTTTCCACGACCTGACATTTTCTCATAATTAAATTTGATTTGATCTAAGAACCAAGTAATGATTGAGATGTGAAATAAAATAAAGTGATCTCAATCTCTGTGAATATTAATGATATGTATTGACCGTTGATTAAGATATAATCAACGGTTCATAGAGTCGATCCACGTGATAGACGAATTTTCCAAAATGTTTTATTTGTCAATCTATAGCGGGAGAATTTTTGCGGTTCTGTTTTCGCGTGTTTTTTCATACCCCCACCACTTGACACTTGAAACGCAGTCGTATTAATGCGTGGGCCTTTGGGATAACATAGGAAGAAGCTCTTTCTTTTGTAGAGAGGATCTAAACTGAATAGGAACATTTGTTTATTTCTTGTAATTTTAAAACTTTTGGATTTTTATACCCTTCAAATGTAGTGTTGAATTGTAGCTATACAATAGCCATTGTTTCTATTTTACAATATTTTTCTCTGGGTGATTTTAATTTTGGAGTTGTGTGATTTATTATTGTCGCTTATAGTTTTACGTAAATTTTTTGTTTCATGCATCACACGGCCCAAGGCCCATTTACCAAATATTGAATACTTAAATTATTTTTGGGGTATTTAACATACCGCAACAGTTTCGAAAACATTAATGTCTCGATTACACGACTCTCTCCGCTAGGTTTCGATTTCGTCTTATCTCTCTTTCATTCATTGGGACCTGCTTCCTGATTCTCCTACTGCCTATAAATTTCTTCGGATTTGCATAGATAAACGAAATTGTGCCGATCTCTTAACATTGGCATTGAGTGATTGTTGCGATGGACTTAAATGCTTCACCCCAGCCTGAAGAAGACGATGAACCCTTTAAGAGACGTCTTGAAGACCGAATTGAGTCTGCAGTTGAGATCGCAAGACGGGTACAATAACCATTCAATACGAAATCCATCCATATAATCACAGACTATAGTTAACGAAATCTACTCTTAAAATAGGATTACTTGTAGTGGTTTAATGTACTTCGCCTCTACATGCCTATAGAATTTGTACGTCTTTTTGATACTTTTGGATGATATCATATTTTGTTATCCTTTCGTGCTCGTGTTCTAGGAGCGTGAAGAACGAATGAAACGAATGAGATTTGGCCAACCGAATCTCGGGGTTTACCGTGATCGTTTATCAGAGATACTAGAGTTTATGATCAAAGCAAGATCCTTCAGGGTAATTATATTTTTGTCAGACTGTAGAATAATTGGATCCAAACTGAGGGGGTCTTATCAATAATTTTAACTATAAGCATTAGAACAAAAAGAAATTACTCTTATAGAACAAATTAAAAAAGATTTAGTACTTATCTTTATTGCAAAATCATGAAAACTAAAATTAGTACTCTATTTTCTTGGATTAGGATCTAATGTGACTCACATAAACATCGTGGTTTTCACTTCATATCTTAAAATTTGGTGAGTGATTTTGTACAAATGTTGTCCACCCTAAAACAAAAATGTGTACAAAAGTCAAAATACTCAAAAGCTCTTTAATGCAAAAACATGAACCTTGATAATGTTGTTTCTCGTTTTGAGGAGCAGGATCTAATGGGAAACTTGTTTGTTTATCATTCATGGGAAACTTAGAAAGATTAAAATACTGAGTTAAGAGATACTTCAACCAATGACGAAAATAGTTAATATCTTAAACAAAAGTTTCAAAATTTTAACGAAATAAAGAAGAATTATGATATTAAACTTGAGGAAGCAACCAATCATTACACAAGGATCAATTCTAACCAACATTATGATATTTAAAGAATATAGTTGTACATCCGAGGCGATTTTGTTGTTGGTCTCAATTATGCATATTTCAACATAGTTTTTTTTTTTTTATCGTAATCTATGCATTTTTCAATTGAGACAAACCATTATTCATCACCACCATAATGAAGAGAAGGGTCAACTGACCCCCATAATAATTATGAACTCTTTTTCTCAGGCTTATTTAGATAGTATAGGATGTCAAATTTGGTTTGATATTATTCAGTTTACCAGTCTGATCAAGATCAAATATCCCTTTTGACCCACTCTTCCCCTATATATTTTAATAATAGTTTTTTGGCGCCTCTTTAATCTTTTATGTTTTTAATAATAACTCCTTTTTTTACATATTAGTTAACATTTATTGTATTTTTTCATCCTTTGAAGACAAAAATACATATATTTAATATCAGTTGTATTAAATTTAAAAAAGGAAATGATTATAATTTCAAACTACACGTATGAGTTATATTTTATAAGAGGAGTCAAATATTTCTAAAACTATGTATCTATTTTAATCGAAAAACAACTAAAAGTTATTAAATTTGTAACTAGAACGATATTATTCTTCATTATATTTTATTTATATTAAAAGCAAAAAATAGTACCTAAAATACTAAAATTTATTTTTAACAATATTATATTTTAGATAAACAATTTAATATTATTATATAAATATATTAATATATGACCCCATGATATGTTATTCTGGTTCTGCCACTGATCATGCATGCAATGATATTTAAAGAACAAGTTCAACCTTTCAACGATATAGAGATGGAAAGATCAATAGAGAAAATTACCGTACGTCGCTAAAAGACGGTGACGGCGGAAGATCACAATTCAGAGCGAGTCTTGATCACGAGTCATAACAGGTTTATATATGTGTGTGTATGTTTCATGTGACAATACACAATACATATATTATCAAAAATTAGACCTCGGTATTTGGTTTCTCGCCGGTTTAAGTTTTTTTGAGTTTTTGGGTTTTTGGCTTTTTAAAAAATGTATGGCTCTGAACTGATTTTATTTTGGTTAAGTTGGTTCGATATGGATTTGGTTACGTTTTTAGATTAAAAAAAATATATTTAATTAATTTTAGCTAATATTATGTACTTAAATATATCTAATCGTATTTTAAATATGTTTAATTGAAAATAATATTTTTAATGAATTTCAATTTAATCGGTTGAGTTACATAAAAGTTGGGTTTAGTTTGGTATAAGAATTTGCTCTATCATCCGGGTAATTATTAAAGTTGGTTGGGTTTCAGATTAATAAATTTTCGTTCAATCGGTTCAGTGCAAAAATAAATAAAGTGAGAACCTGGAACAATTTGAGAGTCTATCTAGCCAAGAGCCAGTCCCCACAAAGACGGGGTTTGATCACCTCTCTATCGATTATATTGAAAGAAAGGCCGCTCTGTTACTGATCCCCCGTTGATTGCTACCAAGTCATACACGAGGTACCTCCTGATCTGGCGGGGCTGCCTGCCTTTGTCCATCCACAACCATCTCTCCATCAAGCAACGTGTAATGATGCATTCTATGATAATCACTACAAGGGAACCCTTCTAAATCTGAGGGCTCTATCTACCAGATAACACCCTTCTCTACTCAAGAGCATCATGTACCGCGTTCCATCTGCCTTCCACATCGCGTAATAGTACAGCTGCCTCAAAAGTTGCAGCTGTTCCCTATCTAAGGATACAGGGTGCGAGCCAGGGAAGTTCATAGATCTTCCTATTACTGGCTTTATTTTCAGCAAATCATAACATAATTTCTGGTAATGTACCTCCTGACTAGAGGGTATGTCAGCCCCCAAAATGTCATCATCTGACATCTTCTTGACATTTTCTGCAGGGCCAGACGGAGCATCATCATCATCAGGTTCACAGTGGAGATCAGGCCTCTTCCATTCAGGAGTGGGTGGGCAAATGACACTCCCAGGCTTAACTTCGTGATCAGAATCTGGTTTGTAGATACCGGGAGGGCAGGCATCGGAAAACGTTTTCAGGGTCTGTGTAACGCTCATCATCGGCCTAGAGCGCATAAGGTAATGAACAATCATGAAACCTGTGCGATTAATCCCGTGCGTGCAATGAACGAGAACAAACTTGTTTGAGCAGTTGTGTTTCTCGAACTGATAAACCTGGCTGACAAATGTGTTAACAGAGACATTATCTGGCACAACATCATGACCACTGCAAGGAATCTTAACATGCTCGATGCCCTCATGCCCTAACTCTCTGCTTGGTGAGATCAGTAACCAGACCAAGCTTCCTTCCGTTACTAGTTAACCACTGTTTGAAAGTGTATATATTTGGCAGGAGGAAGAGCGTCGTTGTAAGACTCACTGAGTGGAACCTGTGAAGGAATGATGCAGCCTATTCGGCCCACGAAACATTGGCCCAGAGCCTCATTTTTAGACTTTCAGTAAAATATTGTATTTGAGGAGATTTGAACCTCCAATCTTCAGGTATAATGAAATACCCTACGACCAAATAAGTTGTAAATTATTAAATTTTTAAAAAACTAATATGTATATATAATTTTAGGGCCAGGTCCATACTTTTTCAGGGCCAGTCGATCCTATTTCCTGACCAAAACAAGGAGAATCTAGCCAACCCTGAGGGATGATGATTAATATTATGTTCTCATCTTTTTCCTTTTTTCTTCACAGAGTTCGGTTCCGTCTTCGACATGTCTCTTACAGGAAAAAAAACCACCTCCCTGCTGCTGCTTGCGTAGCAATCATTCTCTAATTAAGGGCTTGTCTGATCAGAAACCCTAAATAGCTAACGACGATCGAGAGACAAGAGGAACAGAAAGTCGTATTTATAGTGGGATTTAATTCGTTTTACTTGGGCCACATATATTCTTTTCTAATTGTGCCGATCTCTTAACATTGGCATTGAGTGATTGCTGCGATGGACTTAAATGCTTCACCCCAGCCTGAAGAAGACGATGAACCCTTTAAGAGACGTCTTGAAGACCGAATTGAGTCTGCAGTTGAGATCGCAAGACGGGTACAATAACCATTCAATACGAAATCCATCCATATAATCACAGACTATAGTTAACGAAATCTACTCTTAAAATAGGATTACTTGTAGTGGTTTAATGTACTTCGCCTCTACATGCCTATAGAATTTGTACGTCTTTTTGATACTTTTGGATGATATCATATTTTGTTATCCTTTCGTGCTCGTGTTCTAGGAGCGTGAAGAACGAATGAAACGAATGAGATTTGACAGGCCAACCCGAATCTCTCAGCCGGTTTACAGTGATCAGTTTTATCAGAACAGAGATACTAGAGTTTATGATCAAAGCAAGATCCCTCAGGGTAATTATATGCTTTGGCACTTCCTCAAAAGATATATTAATTAAGTTCATTGGTTTCATAAAGTATGTTTTTTTTAATTACAGGTTGGCTAGATTGTCCTGGTTTTGGTCTGGAAATAGGATGCATTATTCCCTCAAAGGTTCCACTTAGTGAATCTTACAACGAACATGTTCCTCCTGGTAAAAGATACTCTTTTAAACAGGTGGTCCGTAACCAGAGAATAAATGGAAGAAAAGTAAGTTTTTTTTTAATATGCATGCATCATTCTTTTTTCTTTGCAATGCAACTCTCTAAAGTAATGGTTTTTCTTTTCAGCTTGGTCTAGTTATTGATCTAACTAATACAACTCGTTACTACCCTACACTAGACTTAAAGAAGGATGGCATCAAGCATGTTAAGGTGAATGGAATACATGTTGTTTTTATATTCTGCACCAGTAGTAGCTCATCACTTTATCTTCCTTTACCTGTTGTAGATTGCATGCAGGGGTCGTGATGCCGTGCCTGATAATGTGTCTGTAAACACCTTCGTCAACGAGGTACTTGTTTCATAAGTTCAGTTCTCTTGACTGACAAAAAAAAATCAATTCATTTGAAGTTTATTTTTTCCTCTTGAGTTTTAATTGAAGCACAAACTTATCTACTGTTGGTAGCTCATTTGAGGATACTGTCTTCAGGTTCTGCAGTTCATCCTTAATCAAAAACACACAAAGAAGTATATCCTCGTCCACTGTACGCATGGGCATAATCGGACAGGGTTCATGATAGTTCATTATCTTATGCGCTCTACGCCAACGATGAACGTTACACGGGTTCAATTCTTTCTTTCACATTTATACTTGTGCACTCGTTGTATTAATCCTGTTTAGAATGGAGATTCTTACCTCTATGTTGCCTTTGGCAGGCAATAAAAATGTTTTCTGATGCCCGTCCACCTGGGATTTATAAAGCGGATTATATTGATGCTTTATACACTTTTTATCACGAAATAAAGCCTGAGAGTGTTACTTGCCCAACAACTCCTGAATGGAAGAGGTCTGCCGAGCTCGATCTTAATGGTGAAGCTGTTCAAGATGATGATGATGATGATGATGCTCCGCCTGATCCTGTTCAAGTAAGCGTGGTGCAAACAAGTGCTTATTATTTATTAAGATCTTAAGTTTAACACTCATTTACAGATATCCGTTAGAACGAATATTCTGCATGTACTGTTAAGCTCTTGCCCTTGTTAATACAGAGCTCATAATCTTATGAACGGCTAATTTTTTTAATTCCAGCTTCATAACTATTGTTTCTAGGTCATGTATTTACTAAGTGATCTTGGAAAACAACGGTATTATCTAAACAAAGATATACTGTTCTTAAGATTATCTTTGTGTGCATATTGATGGGTGCAGTTGAGTCTTTCAAAGCTGACAAAGTTCATAAAGTGTCAATCTCATTTTGCTTGAGTTTTCTAATGGGTCTGTTGCTGATCTTGCCTTTCTTTACTTTTTTATTGTTTCAGGAAATCAATCAAGAGGATGTGAAGATGTCAAATGATGACATTTTGGGTGATGAAATACCCCATTACCAGGAGGAAGCTTACCGGCAATTCTGTTATAAGATGCTTTTGATGAATATCGGGGTATGAATTTTAATTCCTAGTTTTTTTCTCTCTCTATGTTCTCTTATGGAATATTATGTTTAGCCTAATGTTGTTTCCTGCATGTATGTTTCATTAAAAGCATGCTAAATGGTTGTTGAGACAAATGAGATAATAGTAAGCTTCAGTGATTGGAAATAATGTGATCTTAATCATTTAATGGATTAAATTTTCTCTGATTCAGGGGAGAGGATGTATGCAATTCCCAGGTTCGCACCCTGTATCTTTAGACAGGTCTGACTCTCTACTCTACTTTTGGTATGGCATACAAAGCGGTTTAGCAAGTGTCTGTTCTGAATTTCAGAGGTTCATTAGTCCTAGTTTCTCAATGTAGTTAAATCTTACGCTTTTTGCATACACAGGGAGAGTTTGCAACTTTTGAGGCAGCGGTATTATTATGCGACATGGAAGGCAGATGGAACACGATATATGATGCTCTTAACTCTAGATGGGTGCTATTTGATAGATAGGAGCTTTAAGTTTCGGAGGGTACAGATGCGTTTTCCCTGTAAGCACTCGCGTGAAGTGAGTAATTTGCTGTCATTGCTTATAGGCCTTTTGTGTCGATATCTAAAACTTGTGAATTTTCTGACCTATTTGGTTTTGGGTGGTAGGGAATTTCTGATAAAGTGCATCACTACACTTTGCTTGATGGAGAGATGGTCATAGATACCCCGACAGGTGAACAAGGGCAGGCGAGGAGGAGGTACCTCGTATATGATATGGTAGCAATCAACGGCGAATCAGTCGTAGAGGTTGGAACTGTCGTTCCCGTATTATTAATTTCCTTGGAATGAGTTCATTAGTACGAGATCTTAGCATTCAGTATTATCTAACTGAGAGTATATATGTGCGAGGTTGTTTTCCAATATGCCATCGTATCAACCAGTGTCAGGTATTATAGATACTAAAGATAACTTACAACTGATTTACATATGTACCAGCGGACTTTCTGTGAAAGATGGAACATGTTCGTGCGTGAGGTGATTGAACCTCGTGAAGCTGAGAAGCTCAGAAGTCATTGCTACAGATATGACCTTGAGCCTTTTGGGGTGAGTTGCATTTTCTGTCCCACGCCATATTTTTCTTCTCCTTTGTATAAATTGTTGGTAAAATTTTGTTGTTGCCCAGGTACGGATGAAGGGTTTTTGGTTACTTTCTACTGTTGAGAAGCTTTTGAAGACTACCATTCCATCGCTTTCGCATGAAGCAGATGGCTTAATATTTCAGGTAAACGAGGGATGTTTATATTTTAGGTCTGAGTAGATATATTTTCCTGAACGCAGACTGACACAAATTTATGAGACTAGTATTATTATTTTTTCCTGGAGAAAGTAGGAAGATTGCATTACTTGAGCTTGACTTACATTTGGTTTTGTGGAGTAACTATTAGGGTTGGGACGATCCTTATGTTCCACGAACCCATAAAGGCCTATTGAAGTGGAAGTATGCAGAAATGAACTCAGTAGACTTTCTGTTTGAGACGGGCGAGGATGAGGGGCGTGGTTTCCTCTTCTTGTATGAAAGAGGGAAGAAAAAGCTTATGGAAGGATATTCAGTTGAGTTTAGAGATGATTCGGACCCGTCAAGTTACAATGGGAAGATTGTGGAGTGTTCATGGGATAAGGATAAGAAAGTTTGGGTTAGCATGCGGATCAGAGTTGACAAAACTACACCAAATGATATCAACACCGCTCGCAAGGTAATTCTAAATTTAATGTATGGCTTTTGTCAAATGTATTTCCTATCATGATTTCTCAGTAAAAAATGTGATGTTGTTTCGTGTGTTGTGAAAACACAATAGGTGATAAAGAGCATAAATGATAACATCACTGAGGAGGTGTTGCTTCAGGAAATAAAAGAGATCATCCGTCTCCCAATGTACGCTGACCGCATTAGAAATGATAGTCAAGCTGCACGCCGCAAGTAGAGATTACATTTTTTTTTAGTGATGCTTCTATAATACTAGAACCAACTAATAATTGTTTTGGGGGTTTATGAATATTGGGGTTTAGTTAACAGGTTTCTCTTCTCTCAACACTTGTAAAGCTAAATCAACTTGCTTTCTTTTGTCTTTGTTAAGGACCATATCCATCATCAATCCATGTAGTATATTCACAGGATATGAGCAAAAGATGGATTCAAGTCATTTTGACAGTCTAGCGGCTATTTACTGAAGAAAGGGAAAGTATGTATATGATGTCATCGTCACTTCCTTGCAGCCCAATAAAAAAAAACCTGCATTTTGATCAGACAGAGAAGGATTATCTCACTGCCGTTCATTGGACATGGCTTGAGTCTTTAGTCTCTTCACTATTGAACATTTGCTGGTGGTTGTACGTACAGTTCTCAGATACTCGAAACAGTACCAACTCAAATCCTCCTCATCGTTAATCTTTAGAACCAATTAATAATGGTTTTGGGGTTTATGGTTATCAGGTTTCACTTCTCTCATACGTATACAGCTAAATCAATTTGTGGACAAACAGTAATTCGCTTTGTTTTGTATTGGTCAATAACCAAATCCCATAAAAAAAGGGGTTTCTTTTCTACGCCTTTTATCCTGGAAATAATGAGCTAAGGAAGGATTTACTGAAGAAAGACGTATATGACAAGGCTACCAATTCCTAAATCTCATCGTTGCTTCCTTGCACTCCAAGAAACGTAAACCTGCAAAGAGCAACTGCCTATATGCTTTTATGTCTCTTTTATTACCTAGGGTTGAACTTCCGGTGGATTTTCCTTTGGTGGGGGTTGAACTTCCGGTGGATTTTCCTGTGGTGGTGGTTGAACTTCTGTTGGATTTTCCTATGATGGTACAACACGACCATGCTCAAACCGGAACAAGCGGTACAATTGCTCATATTCGCCAGCATCTTCAAGCTCTCTCCACCCGAGAAGTGTGCAGCAATTGACGCACGAGACCTCATATCCATAGTATAATTCGAAGCCGTAGGAAACCGTATCTTCTCCAATAGTAACATTGTACCTATTAAAAATAGATAGTTTATTAGATAATAAATAAATAAAAAATCACGATAGAATATTGATGGAAACTTACGCGTCAAAAAACTCATATAGATTCATCCAATCATCCATGAGATCGTTACGATGTGCGATCTGAATACTGCATGTAGAGCATGTATACACGGGCCCTTCTTTTTCGATTAAAAAAACTCTTCCCATGCAAGACTAAAAAAAAAGTCACAAAAACTGCAATAAACGGATAACGTTGCCGTCTTAATTAATAGAACTCACATCAAAACGCTGTCGTTCATTTCAAGATTTTTGTTTTTTTGGAATAAAATTTCAAGACTTTTAACAGAAACGATATCAAGAATTTTAATTTTCACTCTACACATCAAAACACTGTCGTTAATTAGGGCCATTTAACTTACTACCTCTAAGACGCGCGAAAAGTATCTAGCTAGGAGAAAGAAACGGAAAGAAAATACAAGAATGCCGAGAAAATGCTCGCGGAAGAAAAAATGCTCAACGGTACGTAAAAGTTTTCCAAAAGTGATCTCAAGATCTGCTAGAGTTTAACAGAATGAAATCTGAAACGAAACGGAAAGATTTTCTCTGCGGAAGAAGAATCGATCGAGTGGTAAGTAATGAATTGAAGAGTTTCATCAACGAATGGTGCGCGAAAGAAAAAAAAAAGAGCTTCCATTTCTCAGTGATCATGCATGCAACAATATTTAAAGAACAAGTTCAACTTTTCAACGATATAGAGATGGAGAGATCAATAGTAAATTACCGTACGTCGTTAAAGACGGTAACGGCGGAAGATCACAATTCAGAGCGAGTCTTAAAGCCAATTAAAATCCAGAGCGAGTCTTGATCACGAGTCACAACAGGTTTATATATTTGTGTGTATGTTTCATGTGGCAATACACAATACATATATTGTCGAAAATTAGACCTCGGTATTTGGTTTCTCGCCGGTTTAAATTTTTCGAGTTGTAAGGTTTTTGGCTTTTAAGAAAAAGCACGGCTCTGAACTGATTTTATTTTGGTTTAAGTTAAATCGGTATGGATTTGGTTACGTTTTTAGATAAAAAAATATATATATTTAATTAATTTTAGCTAATATGATGTATTTTAATATATCTAATCGCATTTTAAATATGTTTAATTGAAATATATATTTTTAATGAATTTCAATTTATTCGGTTGAGTTACATAAAAGTTGGGTTCAGTTTGGTATAAGAATTGCTCTATCATCCGGGTAATTATTAAATTTGGTTGGGTTTCAGATTAATAAATTTTCGTTCAATCGGTTCAGTGCAAAAATAAATAATGTGAGAACCTGGAGCAATTTGAGAGTCTATCTAGCCAAGAGCCAGTCCCCAAAGATGAAACTCCTCCCACGATAAGTTTTATTATCGTTTCTTATTTAAATAATTTTTTAATTTCTTTTGTCTAATTTGGTTTTTTTTGGTTTTTTTTTTTGTAACTATATGATTGAGGAGCATAGGCATGAGCATGAGACACAACTGACAGTGGTCAGTTTCGTGGATTTTTTCACCGGTGAAAGATGGTGAAAGATTCTGAACCACGTAGAAATGGTTTGCATAGTTACAAACAATAAAAATTTAGAGCCATGAACAAAGTGTTTGTTTTTTTTTGTGCTATGACATCTTCTGATAGACTGATACTAAGAGTCTTGATAAGAAAAGAGATAGAAAAGTCTTGATGAGAGAAGAGATAGAAAAATACAAAAATACAAACTTTCTTATTCAGGGAACTTGAGCCTCTTTAAGATTTCTTTTCTTTACTTCAACTTTCAATTCATTACAATTACATAACTATTTATTTATATAAATGAACTTTATGCTATATTCATATAGAGTTTATCTGGGATGGGGAAGATGTTATTGCATCAATAATTTGAGTGATGTCAACCAAATATCTGGTCCTAAACCACTGTGATTGGTTAATAACATTGATTGAAGCAGAAAAACAAGCTTTTTCGTTTGTCTTCTATTTTAGCCTTTGGAGTTTCCCCACATTCATCAAGCTTAGCCATCAAAGAGCTAGTTCCAGGAGAATCCGGTGGCAATAGTGTGTTCTTCGAAGCAAGAATTCGTTGTGGAATCGCGGATATTGGAGATCCAACCTTAGAGAGATAGTTAAGTAGTAACTCAATGATATGTTTGAAGTTGGGCCGAGCATTCGGATCCTCATTCCAACAAGATGTTACAATGTCGCCCAACTCTTCTGGTAAGCTCTCCGCACTTGGCCTCACATTCTGTAAAAGAAATATATCAAAAAAACGAGAGTACTGTTCAGCTTAAATCAAATCCAAAAGAAGCAAAACAAGACAGTGTTACACACTTTGAAGGCTGCTGCATATGCTGCTTGGAGATTTGACATTCCCTCAAAAGGCAGTTTATTGTGTAAAAGCTCCCAGAGTACAATTGCAAAGCTATAAGCGTCGACTTTGTGGTTGTAATGCTTCTTCTCTCCCAGTCGAAGAGTTACCGTGCTGTACAACTGTAATATCCCATCAAGACTGTCTTTTAAGTAACTGAAGAGAAGCGCAAGAAATTAACAAATCTGTCAATAATAAAGCACCTCAGGTGCCATCCATCGGTATGTTCCTGTCTCAGCCGTCATCATCTCAGTCAGTGACTCTTCTCTTGCTAATCCAAAGTCTGCTAGTTTTACTGTTTTATGGTCTGCAGTTAAAAGCAAGTTCTCTGCAAAACAGAACAAAACATCCTTTAACATCATTCTCTTGTGAAAATAAGGTCTTCAAAACTTCAGATTAAATCTAATCATAACCAGAATATTAACAGGACTTGAAGCGTGTGTGGTGTCAGAAAATAAAAAAGAAAGAAAGATTCTTTGTGATTGAGATCTGAGCATGTGGTTTCCATGAAACAAGGTGTTTTGCAAATATTTTAAGCAGATCATTAAATGATATACATAGGTTTAAAGAGAAAAGAATGATATTTTTACCGGGTTTGAGATCACGGTGAATGATCCCGTGAGAATGCAAGCATTCCATGCCACGAGCAATATCAAGCGCAAAACCGATGGCCACACGGGTCTCCAAACATGCGGGTCTTAGGTTTAACAGATATTTACGCAGTGTACCGCCTTGAAGAAGTTCCGTGACTATTACCATTACAGGCTCCTTGCAAGCACCAATGAACTGTTTCAGAGAACAATGGCTCATGTAAACCCTTCAGCCATTACTGCTAAAACAATAAGCAAAAACAAAAGCAGCCATAGATCTAAAAAAAAAAAACAGAACCTTGACCAAATTCTTGTGTTGAACTCGTGAGAGCATTTCTACTTCTCTTAGGAATCTTGAATCCCTCTTTGCAATCTCTTCTGGTGTTTCTCCTCTGTGAACTATCTTTATAGCAACTGTCTGATTCTTGTATCTGTTACAGATCGTAGCAACCAAAAACAGTAGAGATCCATTAAAAACCCCAACTTTTGAATACCCAATTGGCCAATTTCAATAATTTAACTAGGCAAATCTAGATAGATGAGTCTATCAAACAAGCATTCTGTTCATACCCATATAGAACAAACACTAAACTTCACTTACCCACAAATCAAAATCCAAACTTTCCCAGTAATCTCATCAGCTAAGAGTGAAATTATATCAAATCCAGAAAGTGCGAAAGAAGAAGAAAGGAGCTTACTTTCCCTCATAGACTTTGGCATGAGCTCCTTCACCAATCTTTGGTCCAACAAAGAGAAGCTGGGGATCAATTTGCCATTTGGGTTCCATTCTGAATCCAGTTAAAGAATCCATTGCAAGCATTTACACAATCACCAGATTACTTCAACCTTGAATCAGGGCACAAAGCAACCACATTTCTTCCTGATCTCTCTAATCTGAAATACCAAAAAGACTTGTCCTTTTTTTTTTTGTTTATCACTTTCTCGAATTGTATCTCTGAAGATTTGAGAGCTCACAAGAGAAGAGATAAGTAAATAGCTAACATGCCCTTTGATGAGGCAAAAGCAAGTATCCTCACATGTCCGTAAATTAAGCACAAGTCTTAGAGAGAAAAGAAGGCGACACCAGGCAAGCTCTCCCCCAACTAAAATATAAGTTAATTATATAAATATAAAATAAATTGAAAACACAATGGATAAGAGAAGAATCTTTACAAAACAAAGAGAGAGCAGAGGAAGAAATGAATCATTGGATCTGTGTGAGTAGAACAACACTGAATCTCTTTGGTTTTTGGGTTTTATAATAAGAAACTTGAGGGATTCACTTACTGAGTTTTGGAGGTTTGTTTAATTTATCTTTGATAGTGGCAGTAACAGAGCCATCGTCTTGATGTGGAGAGAGAGAGAGTTATGAGTACGGAGAGTGGTGACTAAATAAGGTAATAAAAAAAAATAAGGAGAGTGGTGACTAAATAAGGTTAATTGATGGTTAAGGTTTAATATGGCCAATATTTTGAAGCAGATATTGGCTAATCGTGTTCGTTAGTTGAGACTTGAGCGGTAGTGACCTTTTGGCGACTTATATATCAACTATAAATAGAAACTTTTCTTTATTAATGGTTATTTATAATATACATTCGGAACCAAATGCAATTATGTAACATGACTATAATAAGTACCTTTGTGGTCAAGAGCAGAAAATATTACTACGACATCTATAATGCATCCATTGTTCTTCTTTAGTAGCTGCTTTCATCATAGGAGAAGCAAAAACGGAAAATTTGCAGAAAAAACTCCAATTTATTTCAGTTTCACTTAAAAAATCTAACATAAATTAAAGTATGAATTAAAATTCAACATATTTCAACGAAGAGAATAAAATTCCAACCTATTTCAACGAAACAAATAAAAACCCAACCTCTTTTATTAAAGTAATTCAAAATCCCTAGAAACTAGCGACGTGAATTTTAAATAGAAAACAAAATAAAATTGTTTTATCATTTGGTCTAACGAATTTGTTTTGCGTTTGAAGTTAAAAGAAAATATCAAGAAAATTGAAAATAATATCATAGAACATTTGACAACGCCACAAAACTTTTTCTTTGGAGATGATATTTTTCATACCGAGATTCTCGCATCTAGAAATTGTTTTTGAAGTGAGTTTCCTAAATGAAATACCGTTGTTTTATTGTTTAAACATATACTTACGAAAATTCTCAAATCCAAATTTAAATCTGCTGCAAATTCAGTAGAACAATTTGTTTGAGAGGACGAAATGATAACTTAGATACTCATTTGTTAATGATATTATTTTTAATTTTTTTTTTTTATGTTTTTAAACTTCAAATACAAAACAAAATCGTAAAACCAAGTGAGAATCAACTGAAGCTTGTATTTTTACCCAGTGGTTGGCAGCAGAAGCGATTCTAAAGGGAAGAGACGCAGCTCTTCCAAACCGCAACCAACCTACAACGGTCTTCAACAACGTTCCTTCGATTCTACTCAACCATTTTTGTTGGAGATGGAATTACAGCGCGGCCAATGCAGATTTTGTGCTTACAACCAATTTATCTATATCATAATTCGCATCATTCCCCGTAAAATCTTTGGAGGAATTTTCATCCAGAGACACATTTAAGTTTATTATGTAGAACTCATTTAAAAAATGATATATTAAACATATAAAACTGTCACTAAGTACAAGCTTCTGTGCAATCTTTGCACAAACGTCAATTTAAACATACGAAACTGAAATAAGATTCAGTATGATCATCTAGAGAAAAATTGATATATGTTCTCCCAAACATGCTTAGGTATTGCGATGGACCATGTTACTTACATTTTGTAGAGTTTGATAGGTTTAAACTTGTTGTTCACCTACATACCTTTGAAAATAACATTTAAATTCTAAAAATTATATACAATATCATTAGTCTTAAGAACTAATTAAAAAAAATTCATTAAGCGTAATACTTTACTTCAGTACAGTGGTCACAAGTAGAAGATGAGTATTAATACAAAACAAAAATATGATCAGTGCCTTCGATCCTACTAGACCTTTTCTGTTTGGGATGGAACTACAGCTCGACGAACAGTGCCGGTATCGTGCCTACAATCGATATTGCTATGGTTGGTACTGTCGTTCGTGTGCGGGTTACAAGCCTGGGATTCTATTGGATTCGATGTATGACACTTCAGCAAAAGCTTTGCCGACATGGGACTCCTTAGCACTTTTTCTGGCATGGGGCATGGCGGGTCATTATGCTGGGATGTAAGTTTTATTACCGTTTCTCATTTAAAGATTTTTAAATTTTTTTTTTGTCTAATTTGTTTTTTTTTGTAGCTATATGATTGAGGAGCATAGGTATGAGACACAACTGACAATGGTCAATTTCGTGGATTTCTTCACCGGTGAAAGATGATAAAAGATTCTTAACCACGTAGAAATGGTTTGCATAGTTACAAACAATAAAAATTGAGTCATGAACAAAGTGTTTTTTTTTGGTGCTATGACATCTTCTGATAGCCTGATACTAAGAGTCTTGATAAGAGAAGAGATAAAAAAAAGTCTTGATGAGAGAAGAGATAGAAAAATACAAAAATACAAACTTGACTTAGTTTATGCATTAAAAGAACTACATAAACACTATTGATTCACACTAGCTAGAGTTGCAGTAAAATCGAATGCTCAGTTTATGCATTAAAGGAACTACATAAATGCATAAATTGAACTTACTTGTAATGCTTATCATTTCCATGAAAATAATTTATCTATATCATAATTCGCATCATTCCTCGTAAAATCTTTGGAGGAATTTTCATCCAGAGACACATTTAAGTTTATTATATAGAACTCATTTAAAAAAGGATATATTAAACATATAAAAATGTCACTAAGTACAAGCTTCTGTGCAATCTTCGCACAAACGTCAAGAACAATTTAAACATACGAAACTGAAATAAGATTCAGTATGATCATCTAGAGAAAATTGATATATGTTCTCCCAAACATGCTTAGGTATTGCGATGGACCATGTTACTTATATTTTGTAGAGTTTGATAGGTTTAAACTTGTTGTTCACCTACCTACCTTTGATATACACTTGATATTTTTTACTTTAATATCAAATTCCATGTTTCTTATTTGAAAGTACTCTACTTCTCTCTCTCTCTTGAGTTATATGTTATTTTTCTCTTAATTGTTATAGGATCATAACAATTAACCAGACAAGGAAGATGAACCAGAAACGTGATTGATTATATTTCAGCTGGATCCATTAGGCGATCATCCAAGAGATTCACATAGGGATGTTAAAATGGGTTTTTGGGGTCCAGCCCGGCCCTGCTTATTTGAACCCTAATCCATTTGAGTCCTAAATATATTGTAAAATAGGGTTAAACTCTTTGTAACCCTTTTGAGCCCTAAACCTTTGTAATCCTTTTTAAATTAACAATTTTTAACAAACCACATCAGAATAATTTTAAACTCAATATTAAATAGTTTTAATGTTTTATCATCCAAAAACAACTCAAATTCATCTAAATCCAAAAACAATTAAAATTCATCAAATTCAAAAACAATTCAAATTCATCAAATCCAAAATCAAAATCAACTCATATTCATCAAATCCAAAATCAACTTGAGCTACTTGCCATATTTGTAGCATCGTTATCTTCACCATCAAAATGATCTTCAATGTCCCCTGTAATTTAATAATATAAGTTAGTTAAACAACATAACACATATTAGCTAATATTGAAATTTTTCCTTTTAACTCTGCAAATCCACGTAGCCAGTTACGAGTGCAAATTAATGCTTGCACATTTTTGGGAAGAAGGCGGTTTCTGTAAGGATTCAACACTCGACCTCCAACACTAAAAACTGATTCTGATGCTACTGTGGTGATTGGGATGCTAAGTAAATCAGATGCCATGGAAGCTAAAACACCATACCGATGCTGGTTATCTTTCCAAAAGCCTAAAACTTCCATATCTGTAAAAGTCTTCATCTCTAATCTGGGTTTAGCATCCAAATAGATTTTCAAATCTGTCTTAGCATTTTTTGTACTATATTTGAGGCTACTTTCAAGCTCAAAAAGATCCTGTGAAATACAAATAACAAATATAATTAATCACAAATATACAAATAACAAAATGAACTAAGAATGGAAAATATACTTACATCATTCAAATCATCTTCAAGTGGTGATTCTATGAGAAGCTCATGGGGAGTTAATGTTGTTGGAGACTTCGAAGAACTTGCAGATTTAGCTTTATATTCATCATAAAGCAAAATCATATTCTTCCTAACAACTTCAACCTTTTTCTCAGAAGTGATGGGATCCACTATGTCATAAGCTGACTTAAGTATTTGCAATTTCAACCTTGTATGTAAAGCAGCTGCCATAGCTAAAATGACACTTTACTCATCCCAATACTTTGCAAATTTCCTTTGCATCTTCTGAGCCATTGATCTCACATCAACATCATCACAATTAGCATATTTCTTCAGCAGCAACTCAATTTTCCACACTTGTATGAAGTAAACATTGGCTGTAAGATATTTTACTCCAGACATGTATGTGGTTATGGTATTAAAAGGTTTCAGGAGGTCACAAATTTTCTCTCCACGATCCCAGTCTTCATCTGAAGGCAACGAAGTGTAACCTCTTTCATACAAATTCAGAATAGCAAATGCTTTTCTGAATTTCAAAGCTCTAGCAAGCATCTCATACGTCGAGTTCCAACGAGTGGAGACATCTAAAGACAAACCAGCTCTACTTTTGATCCCTACACTCTCAACGCATGTTGCAAATGATTCTTTCCTTGACTCACTTGCTTTTACAAACTTAACGTTATCTCGAATATTCTCCAAATGACTATTTGCTACTTCCAACCCTGCTTTAACTATCAAATTCAGAATATGCGCAGAACATCTCACATGCAAAAAATTTTCATCACACACCAATCCATTTGTACTCTGAAGACGATGCTTAAGAATCTTTTGCATATTATCATTGGCTTTAGCATTATCCAAAGTGATAGTAAATACTTTTTTCTCTAAACCCCATTCCTTCAAACAATCATACACTTTCTTAGCAATTTTTTTACCATTGAGTGGAGGTTTAAAATCACAAAAAGCCAAAATCTTATTGTTTAACAACCAGCTATCATCAATATAGTGCGCAGTTAAACATATATAACCCATCACTGTACTTCGGGATGTCCACAAGTCAGATGTAAAACTCACTCTACCTTTGTGTTTTGCCAAAACCTCTATCAGCTTAAGTTTTTCCATATCATATCTCTTTTTGACATCAAGTGCAACAGTTTGTCTACAAACATACCGACAATCCGGGTTTAGAAATTTATCTCTAGCCTTAACCTTCTCATATTCAACATATCGAAAAAGTAGATCATGATATATGATTATCTCAGAAATCATCTCCCTATCAATCATGTGATCATACTTAGGCTGAGGCTTGTCCTCAGGCTTATCTGGACAAATCGCTAGATGGCGATTCATTGTTGATGTTTCATGTGTCTTTTCTATTACCAACTTTATACCACAATGATGACATCTAGCCCTTTCTTTTCCATCTGCATCTAGTCCTACAGTTGTAAAATCTTTCCAACATTTAGCACGTTTTCTACGTACCGGTTGAGCTGGTTGAGTGACACTTTGTGTTTGTCCCTGAGTTTCCACTTCATCGTTAATCTCCATCTCCATGGAAAGTGATCCATTTCCACCTCCAGAACACTCATCCATTCTTGTTTTTTTTCCCTGAAAAAGGTTTAAAAAATGATGAAAAACTTCTAAATCAGACCAAATCCAGAAGCTAAACGAGAGAAAAGTAATGAACTTTAACAATCACAAGTAAAGAAAACGCAAAACCCACATCAGATCAAATAGTCAAATTAACCAAAAAGACAAAACACATGAGCTAAGAAATTTTCTTATTATTTCAACTAGACAGCAGAAACAAAGATAAAACCTTGGCTACGGCGTCCTCTGTTTTCAACTCCAAACTCGCAGCACAAAACTTTTTGTCTGCTTCTCATCTCTTTAAAAACAAACCCATTTCAATTCACATCTCTTTCATCGTCAACATGTACAAAAACCAAATCAAAATCACTTAACAACCAACGAACACAATAAAGAAAAAAAGAGAAATGAGTTCTACAAGCAGAACATGGATGGTGGCCGCTAGCATTGGAGCCGTTGAAGCATTAAAAGATCAATTAGGCGTAAATTGAGCGAAGCCTAAGAAAGATGAAAAGAGGGACTTACCCAATAGTAAATCGAGCTCTGAAGCTTCTCAACAATGGCGATGGAGAGAAAGACTCAGATCTAAGATTGATTTCGAAAGAGACGAACTTGGTGTTAATTGATTTTAGTCGATTGAAAAAAAAAACTGAAAAAGGGTTAGACATAGTTTTAAACAGGGCCAAATTTTAAAACCCATTTGAACCCTAAAAATTTTAGCTTAAACCCGAAATGAACCCTAATATGAAAAAAGGGTTAGGATTTCTAATTTTTAGGATCGGGCCGGGCCAACCCTATTTTTCTCAGCCCTTAATAACATCCCTAGATTCACATATCAAAATTGTCAAAAGGTGAAACTCCATGAGTTTAATTTTTTTCATATGCATATGGTTCAATTATTATAATTGGTTTCATTGCAAGTTTATCACAAACGAATGAGAATATTTGTGTTAAGGTAGAAAAAATTTGGATCCACCATTCACATTAACCTTGCCGAAAAACCCCTCTCATCGGATCTGCAAAGCAAATATAAAGGTCAGGTTTGAAAATATATATTATTGTTTAGATTTGTTGATCCTATGAAACATCTTCTTGAGTTGTTCTTCTCTCATGAAACATCTCACGAACCCTTTGATGGAATTCTTGTCTCGTGCAACCAGATTCTAAAACAGAAGAATTGTTGCGATTATGGTTCATATGTTCTCTTCTACATTAAACGCTTCATTGAATAGGCGCTTCCAAGACTGAAAAAAAAAAAAGACATTGTAAATAAATGAAATGGTCCTTATAAAAAGATAAGCCAGAAGAATGTGAATTGATTTTATTTTGTTTCTCAAAATATTTTTAGTTATTATTATTATATTATTATATTTTTGACCTCACTCAAAACATTCTTAGTTAAGGTCTAATTTGGCCAATATTGAAAAGTAAATATTGGCTAATTGTGTTTGTTAATCGAGCGGTGGTGACCGACTTGCGACTATATCAACTATAAATAGGAATTTTACATACCTAATGATTATTTATAATGTAACACTTAGAACAAAATGCAATTATGTAACATGACCGAAATAGGTCCGCTTTGTATTTCAACAAAACAAATAAAATCTCAGCCTATTTCAACAAAACAAATAAAAACCCAACCTATTTGATTAAAGTAATTCAGAACCCCTAGAAACTAGGAACATTAAATTTTCCATAGAAAGCAAAACAATATTTTTTTATCACTTGGTTTAACTATTTTGTTTTGTATTTGATGTTACTGAAACATCGAAAAAAATAAAAATAATTAATAGAACAGTTGAGATGGCCACCAAACTTTTGTTTCGGAGATGATATTCTTAATATGAAGATACTTACACATCTAAAAATTTTTGAAGTGAGTTTCCCAAATGAGATGATGTTATTTCATTGTTTAACCATATACTTATCCAAAAAAAAAAATCAAATCTAAATTCACTAAATCCGCTGCAAATTCAGTAGAACAATTTATAGTGTGACAGTGTTATGCAATAAGAATTTGAGGATATAACCGCACGATAGACTGTTCTGCAGAACTCGAGAACATACGCTAACAAGCGTAGAAACCATGTTGCACTCTCAAACATGAAAAGATGAACGAAGAGAGGAGAGGGATTGTTGTGTTGATGATTGATGATGATATGAGGAGAAGAAGCCTTGATAATAAAGATAAAGTATTCAAAGTGTAATAAACAGGCGAATTGAGAGTTATATTGAGTTTGTCGTAATAAATTCAATCAAGGGATATATATATATATATTAATTATTGTATAATCAACAATAATTAAAAATAAATTTAGGCAAATAAAAATAATTTTTTGAATGTTGCCATTTTATATTTTCCAAATCCCAAATTCCAAATCCGGTCTGGCTCGACATAGCACGACAAGGTACAACTTGGCACACATGTCCGGTTTGGGTTTCTCCTCCAACTTGAAAATTGCGACGTCAACATTTCAAATTTTCCAAACTAGATATTTCGAACATTAATATCTCATTTTTGTTTCTATGTTCCAATAAACCATTTTTAGCGCTCATAGCGACGATTCCATCATACTTGAAATCTAGTCATTCCGATGAACGTAATTACCGAAAAATCCACCGGAAAAGTGGTCGAAGCCACTTTGCCAAAAATAAGTGCTAATAGACCCAAAAAAACTCTCGTTGAAGTAGAGTATCTCCGAAGACTGAAGACTTAAAAACCAAAAGGACCGAGCTTTCCTTATTTCGCTTTTGCGCATTCACTACAAGAATATAGGGTCGATTCCGACGGCAATTCCGACGGTCTAAAATCCATCGGAAATTTCCGACGGAATTCCGGCAGAAAAGAGACGGGAGCAAAATCTTTCGGAAATCCGTCGGAAACATCAATCTGTCGGAAATCCGTCATACTATTTCCGACGGATTTCCGATAAAAAATAGCTGTCGGAAAGTTACCGAAGGATTTCGGACGGCAGTTTTCCGTCGGAAGAATTCCGACGGTTTTCCGACGGAATACCGACGGTTTATAGCCGTTTGAACATGACCGTTTGAATATTACCGTTTGAATATATATACGTTATATGAACGTTTGAATATAGCCGTTTTTCCGTCGGAAATCCGTCGGAAAATGCCCACATTTCCTTATAAAAACATATCCACCCTCTCATTTACAATCACAAAAAAAACCTCTCATCTACAATTCCTTACAAAAATATCTTCTTCAGATCCTTATAATTATTTTCGCTCATGGATGGACAAGCCTCATCAAATTTCGGACACGGGCCTAGTTACAGAAGAATTCAGAGAAGGTCTGCAGGAATTTATGGCACTTACTACTAAGTAAGAAAGCTTAAAACCGGTAAAATCTACTGTCTTGTAGTAAATGTCGGAATCAGATTAATCGTGATAGATGAAGTATGGTCACACCTTATTGTCATGGGTTTGTGCCGGTTACAAGATTTGGTATAATCATGGAAAAATGATACAATGGTCGATAATGTGCTAGTAGTGAACAATATATGGAGATAGCTAGCTTAGTAGAACCTGCAATGGAAGTAGAAAGTAATGTAGGTCATGTTCAGATGGTGAACGATGCATTCGTGAAAGTATGCCATCTGCCGAGTATGAGATGAGGGAAGAACCTAATGCTCGAAAATTCTTTGATATGTTAGACTGCTAAAAATCCTTTATATGATGGGTGTAGGACATTCCCTCTATCAGCGCAACTAGGATGATGGGTATAAAGACGGATTTCAATTTGAGTGAGGAGTGCGTGGATGCAATCGCTGATTTCGTGAAGACATTTTGCCGTAAGATAATCTTGCACCGCATCATACTATGAGATACGTAAACTTGTTGCTGCTAGATTACCGTATCGATGATGATGTATGCATCGACAACCGTATGATCTATGAGAGAGGACGAAGGCCGCTCGACATGTCGCTTTTTGTCGCAAACCTCGGTATAAGGAAACAGGAAGAGTCGTGCCATATAAACGATGTGGTATTTGCCGCTAACAGATAGATCAAGAGGTTATATCAGCGAAACAGGAGCAATGAGATGGCATGCAGAGCATACAATGGATGGAGAAATTGCCGACAAAAAGCATGGAAACATTTTCAATCACCGATCCTAGTTTTGCGTATGAGTGAGGAACGATACCTTGGCTTACGTATCGATGGTTTCAACCCTTTGGGAAGCACGGTAGACAATATTCATGGCAAGTAATTGTAACACCTACAATTTGCCGCCATCTTTGTGCATGACGGAGTTCTTGTTAGCATTCTCGCTCCTCGACCAAAGCATCCGAAGAGAGCACTAGATGTGTTTGCAACCATTGATTTATAAGCTGCATATGGGAGCATGGAATCGAGGCGTTGATGTTTTTGTCAGCAGAATTTGTCATGCGGCGTACTTATGTGGACCATTAGCGATTTTCCAGCATATGGCATGCTATCGATGGACAACTCACGGAAGGTTATCGTCTGCATCGTCAAGATAACATAGATGCTCAATTGAAGCACGGACGCAAAACGCCTTGGTTTGATTGTCATAGCGCATTCCTACCAAGAGATCATCCTTATCGCCGTAAGACCTCATTATTTAGGAAGAACAGATAGTAATTGATGGTCCACCGAGTTAGATGGAAAATATTTGTTGGATCAATTCAGAGATTTTGGTGCAGATAGGACCGTTGATTGTGGTGGTAACGGCCATCATCATGTTGATGGTTGTGGCAACTTACATAATTGGCACAAGAGAAGTATTTTCGGGATTTGCTTATTGGAAGGACCATTTTGAGGCATAATCTGGATGTCATGCACATTGAGAAGAATTTTTTGACAACATTATGAACACCGCTCTAAATGTCCAAGGAAGACGAAGGACAATCTGAAGTCTAGATTGACTTGCGACATTTGTTCTCGAAGAGCACTTCATGTGACAGGAACGGAAGCCTCCGTCCCGCATTTCGCTTGGATGAACCTTCAAAGGCCGCATTTTTGATTGGATTGCCGAAAGTGTTAGATTTCGGACGGATACGCATCTAACCTTCGGAACTGCGATCATGGAGAATGAAAGTTTATGGGATGAAGAGTCACGATTCATGTGGTGATGCAACGCCTCCTTCCTTTTTCCTTTGCATTTCTTCTACCACGTAATGTCACAAACAATTGGTGTATACAATTATTAAATTTATTTGTAAATACTTATGCAATACTATAGTAATAATTTATTTATTAATTATGCATATTATGCAGGTATTGGTGCCTTTTTCGAGATATATATCTTCGCGGTCTTACACTGCATCGATCCTCAACCTTGCAAATAATATACCCGTCATCCTTTGCAATTTGGAGAAGATATTTCCGCCTTCCTTCTTTGATGTTATGGAACATCTAACAATTCATCTCCCTCGAGAAGCAGAGCTTGGGGGCCCAGTTCAGTACCGTTGGATGTATCCTTTTGAACGGTATATGTTTCATCTAAAGAAGAAGGTAAAAAATTTGAGCAAAGTGGAGGGTTCTATTGTCGCACAGAGCATCAATGAAGAAACGTCACATTTTGCGGAGTTCTACTTTCCATCACAAGTGAAAACGAAGAGTCGTAGACCAGCTCGACATGATGACAGAGGCGTACTACCACATTATCCGGTTGATGTTCCTCATATATTCTTAGAGATTGGACGACTTAGTGGAAAAGGTAAGAAGCGGAGACTTTCAGCACAGGAGTGAAATCATTTGCACATGTATATTCTCACAAACTGCGACGGCATTGAAGAATATGGGAGGTATAATATTGAACGATTTATTTTCCTTATGGGTCTTTGATTATATATATGTTAACGTGATGATCGCTTTAATATCATAGGTTTATATGGCATATCAACGCTTTTGCATATCCGATAAAACAGGATGAGCTATGGAACTCAAACAGAGGAGTTGACGTTGGTTAAGAGATTATGTAAGTGTTTTAAGTGCCTTGTATGTAACTATCACATATAATGAATGATTTATTTTGCTAAGTTTAGATTTTATTTGTACAGGTCACGACTGAGATGGCTAACGGACAAAGATTTCCCACGTGGTTAGAAGAAATTGTGCGTTTTCCACTAGCCAACGTACAATCACATGTGATGTATACATGGTAGCGCTTAAGATTCTTCGGAAGATAGAGTGTGACAACTTCAGATTACGTGTATCTTCTCAGTCCGTGATCTTATATACTATGGTGTCGACGTGAGATTTTTGATGTTCAATACCCGGAATGCTCGGTTTGAGATGCGTTGCATTTTATGCGATCGAACGACCATTAGTAGGAAGTGGGTGCAGACACGATCAATTTGGTGTTACATCAAGACATAGCGTAAGGCACTCCAAATACGATCCATTCGCACTTGCTTCACAAGTAGACCAGAGTTTTTTCTTTTACGTTAATTTTTAATTTAGTATTTCTGCATTCCTGGGGTAAAAAATTTATATTACTTTATTACACTGTATAGGTTTGTTATATTCCCTATCCTCGGGTGACAAACAAGCAAGACCCGTGGGTTACAGTGACATCGATAAACCCGAGAGGTAGGGTCAATGGGATCTCCGAACATGAACCCCTCCAACAAAGCTTTGTAGGTTTGGGTTCAATCGAACATTCCCTTGAGGTGGACCTTATTGTTGATTTCACCGTACACACGGACGATCGAATATTTGAGGATTCAGAGGTAGAATTGGATGAATTCGAGGAAACTTCCGATTCAGGAGAATCAGATTACTTATCATCGGATGATTCAGAGTAGTTTTAAAAACTTTGAATTGAAAAATATGTACTTGTACTTGTAATAGATATTTGTTATGGGGTTCAAATTAAGAGTAAAATAAATGACAATTATAAACAAGACCATATTCTATTGCTATTGGTACAAAATGATCGTGAAATAAACATTTTGATAATTATAATTGATTTTTTCAAAATTTATAAATATTATAATAAAAATAAAACGTTTTAGTCATTTACAATTTTAGATTTTGTTATTTATAGGTTTGTTAAAACGTTTTTTTATAAATATTATTAAAACTATATAAAATCTTTAGAATTGGAAAACACATTTTTGTATAATTTTAAACATTTTTCTAAATTCTAAGGGCGCATCCGTCGGAAATCCGTCGGAACTGTTCCTAYGGATTTTCGACGGATACRYWCAGCGTTTTTAAAAAAATATTTATTTCAATCCGGAAATCAGAGAAAGTTCCGACGGATTCAAATCCTTAGAATTTAGAAAAATGTTTATTTCCCATTCCGTCGGAAATCCGTAGGAACAGTTCCGACGGATTTCCGACGGACGTTTATAAATGTGGTTTAGGGTTTAGGGTATACGTTTTTTTTGAAAAGAAAAAGGTTACAAACATATGTATGATGTATATACAGTAGTTTGAACTTGTAATATTTCAAAATTAATGTGTTATATAGAATTTAAAAAATTTGATGGAAGTGTTTATATAACTTATAGTATAAGGTATAGTTGATTTATGTTATATGTTTAGCATTTGATGTTTTATAACATATACACTCATGTTAAGTCTTTACCGTTGTATTTTTTTTGAATCAAACAAGTACATTAGGTTTAGTAAATCGTTTAACTTAAACCCTAAACCCTAAACCCTAATTATACCCTAAATCCGTCGGAAATCCGTGGGACAGTTCCAACGGATAACATTTGTTGACTGACCAATGACAACGCATGCAGAGAATATACGGATATTCCATTTCCATCGGAAATCCGTCGGAACTTTCCAACGGATTTCCGACGGATTCTAAAATTTTTAGGGTTTAGGAGACGCGGTAAAATGTGCCGCCAAAATTAAAGAATTCCGACGGATTTCCGACGGATATGTCCGTCGGAAATCCCTATATATCAGCCACCACGAACTTTCTTTCTCATTTCTCTCCTATCTCTCTCTCTCCTCTTTTCCGGCGAACTCTCCTCTCCTCTTCCTCCAGCGCGGCGACCCTCTCCTCCTCCTCCTCTCCTCCTCCCTCGGCGTCTCCTCTCCTCCTCCTCCTCCGCTGACTCCTCTCTTCTTTCATCCGGCGAACCGCGGCGTCTCCTCCTCTCCTCCACGGCCGGCGTCTCCTCTCCTCCTCCAATATGTAAGATTTTGATTTTGATTTTGATTTTGTTTTTTGATTTTGTTTTTGTGATTTTGGAATTGATTTTAGAATTAGGATGTTGTAATTTGGATTTAGGTGTAGGATTTAGGTTTACGATTTTGGAATTAGGTATTTGGAATTTGGAATTAGGATTTAGGGTTTATTATTTTGTTTTAGGATTTAGAATTTGTGATTTAGATTTTGTATTTGTGATATAATTGTGGATTTAATTTAGAAACTTTGTGATTTAGGTTTTATAATTTAGTATTTTATATTTTTGAAATTTTTTGTGATTTAGGTTTTTTTTACTTTTTAAAAAAATATTATTAAAACTATATAAAAAAGGTTTATGAAAAATTATTTTGTATAATTATTTAAAAACATTTTAATAATTTTCGGAGAATTAGAAAAACGTTTTTGTATATTGTAGGGAATTTTGATAATTATAATTGATTTTTCATAATTTATTACTAATTAAATAGGTTTTTTTAATTTATAATTTTCCATATTATAATTGATATATGAAAAATTATAAGTACTAATTAAAACGTTTATAAATTATAATTGATTTTTTATTAATTTAAGTACTAATTAAAACGTTTTTTAAAAATATTATAATAAAATTTAAATGTTTTAGTAATTTCCAATTTTAGATTTAGTTATTATAGTAATAAAATTATAATATTATTAAAACTTTATAAAAAGCATTTTTATATATTTTTAGAATTGAAAAACACATTTTGTTAATTTTTAGAAGTGGAAAAACTTTTTTATATATTTTTGGGTTTTAGAAAATTATAATAGAATTTTTTTGAATTTATTACTAATTAAAAACGTTTTTGTAATTTATAATTTTAGATTTAGTTATTTATAGGTTTGTTAAAACGTTTTTTGAGTTGTGGAAGTTTTTTCATTTTTTTAATATTATTATAAGTTTATTAGAAGCTTAATAATTTGTATTTTCGGGATTTTAGAAAATTTTGAAATTTTCTAAATTTACAAAATTTCGTTCGTACTAACTATTTTATTGCTTTTCCTGCAGGAGTTACGAGGACGTGCTACAGTTGGGCGGTGGCTCCCAAGGCCGCCGTTCTCGGAGTACTCGGGGTTCTCGGGCCACGCCTTCTAGCGGAACGAGCTCGGTAACTCAAATCCCGGAGTCCGAGCAATCCGCAGCTCGGAGCCGCATTAGTATCGAGGAACTAGTCCAGCAGCCCAACCGAAGTCATTGCATCCGTCTCGACCCGCAGTATAAAGATGGGACTTGGTGAGTGAATTTCATTGTTATCTCAATTTTTAAAGATTTTTACTCGAATTAAAGGGATTTTTTTTTTTGTTTTCACGTATAAGTTGTCGCCTAAGATCACAAAGGCGATCTTACGGATGCTCCATAACATGTTGGAGAAACCGTACCCGAGGTACAAGGACATGCCGAAAGCCGAGAAGCAATTTTAATTTTATTTTATCAATTTTAATTCCAAATACTAACATTATTATTTTTTTATAATATAGCAAGACTTCACGTGGGACCCTTCCCTTACCAATCAAGTACTTGCGCAATTCGACAAGTATGCTGTGCGTTCATACTCGAACCACATGTACGAGTGGAAGCAGAACTGGCTGCTCGGCAAGGAGATGCCTAAGGACCTCGACGAAACCGTCTGGCAGGGCTTTTGCGAATACTGGAGCAACCCAAACACGAAGAAGCTCTCCGGGACAAACACGAAGAACCGGAAGAGCGACCGAGGAGGGAAGGGGATGTACATTCACAACGGCGGGTCGAAGACCGTCGAACGAGAAGCAATGGAAATGGTTAGTTTAATTAAGAATTTTTATAATTAGTTATTTTGTGTTTATTATTATTTACTTAACAATATTTTGCAGGCGCAAAGAGAAGGCGTACCTCCCGACTACCTTCGAGTGATCGAGCAGAGGCACACCAACAAAAAAACTAGTGTGATACAGGATAACGGTATGCGTGAGGTCGTTGAGAGCGTAAGAAAAGAAGGTGGATCGAACGAAGTTGGACTCACAGCTCACTCTCGATGGGTCGTCCTCGTCGAACGAGTTACCCCGGGAAGAGATCAACGAAATTGTCCTCAATGTAAGTGTCTAATTATTTTCAATTATTATTTTTTTTAAATTTTATTACTAACTTTATGTTGAGGTTTTATTTTCATAGGAAACTCGGAAAGTCAAAAGGCGATTCGAGCGGACTTGACCGGAATCGCTTCTTCCATTCCTCGCTTTTCGGTACGTAGACGAGATCCGAGGCTCACCCAACGGTGAAAGAACGTGATGAAGTCGAGCACCTTAAGTCCGCACACGCCAACCCGACCAGCTCACCTCAACCCGCCTCAGCTCACCTCCTTGCAGCAGACCATGAAGGCCGCTCTTTCCTCATCTCTTTCCATCCGACGATTCGACAACGCTTAAAGTTTTTTTTTTTAAACATTAAAATATTTTGTGTTATGGATTATTTTTTAATTTTTAATAAATTTAATTATGAAAATTTATAATTTTATTTTAAATAATTTCATTTATTTATTTAATTATTATTATTATATATAATAATAATTATTCATTTAATAAAATTTAAAAAGAACAAAAACAGATAAAAATTCGCCGGAATGCCGGAATGCTGTCGGAAACTGCCGGAACAGCTTCTGTGGTTTAACAGTTCGTCGGAAATGCTTCGGAACAGTTTCGGAAATCCGCCGGTACGCTTCGGAAATCCATCAGCTTCGTGAATCGAATGCCTGCTTCGAACACCATCGAAGCTGCGGAAATGTCGAATAGTCGGGTGGAATTCGTCGAACATTTCTGTCGAATTCCACCGAACGACCGCTGAGGATCGTCAAACTGCCGACATAATCCGCCGGAAGTTTGTCGAATTTTCCGACACGCTTCCGGCGACCGCTATCCGTTGGAACTGCTGACGGATTTCGACGTATTTAAGTTCGATAACGAATCATGTGAATATTCCGCGGAATTCGCCAAACACGCCTTTTCCAACGGAATTCCGACGGAATCGGCCTTCAAAATACCCTTGTAATCTTGTAGTGATTTCCTTCTTTTGGAGCAACCAACTTTTTTTTTTTTTTGGTAACTCAAGGCTACTTTTCCTTTTATAGTTTATTTGTTGCGAAATTGTTCTCTTCATTCTTAAATCTTTGTAGCCGTTTATGTTAAGGCGTATGTCTTTCCTGGTGGATTTGTTCTAAAATGGCTGAATAAGTGTCGTAGTGTCTTTGGTCTGTCTTAATGAGTGACATTTGGTAGTAAATTGTATTTGACATTATGTAAATGGATCTAAGATGTTACAACAACTTTTTTGAAAATTATTACTAAGGGTTTTTTGTAAGTGTATTTTAGACATGTATTTGGTTTTCCTTAGGGTTTTATTCTTTACTTATTTTTATGCGCCAAACTTAATTTGTAGTAGAAGAGAAAACTCAGTTTAATTATAGTGTAACTTGCAGCAGCCAAAATTTGAGATCATTGTTGGTTTTTATAAATGGGATTTGAGATCAAATTCCCGTTTTTGATATAAAATAAGTATTTAAAAAAAAATTTAGAAAGATTTAATTTTTTTTCAGAACTTAATATATTATTTTATAACTATAGTAGAACTTAATGAAATTTAAAGCACACAATATATATATATATATAATTATAATTTGATTCCGTATAAATAAATACAAAAGAGAAAATCATTTAAAAAGAGACATATTTTGTTTGTTATATACAAAAAGTGATACGTAAAATACTCTCTAACAACGAACAACCATCATGAGTACTAACCGCGAGGATCTGCCTCTCTAAACAGAACCCTAAACACATCCGCCGTGATCGTTTTCCCTCTCCGTGCCAGAACACGGCGGCGTGTACCCGAGAAAGCCAGCAGGACAAGCACGGTTATCCACGCGACCATGGTGGCTCGCGCCGCCGCGACCAACATAAGAAGCGACAAGGCTGCAGTGAGGAAGAAGGCGGTAAATAGAAGGAGTTGGTACGAGAGGGGATTGGTGGCTGATTTCGCGGTGGAGATTGTGTAGAATGAAGAGACGAAGAGGAGACATGAGAGAGTAACGGTGGTTGTTGCTCTACTTCTGCAAAGATCCATAGCTTGTTGAATGTGAAGTCAAAGGTGGGTGTTTAAATTTTAATGTTAACAACAATGCTTAAATGGAACTAATATGAAATTAATTAATTGAGTAGTGTTTCATTGGAATGCATGTGAAGGCACATGGGGGAGGTTGAGTTTTATGGGTTGTGTTATGAAATGATTCATGGTGGTGGTTTGGAGTAGGAGACACATAAAGGCATTGGGTGTCTATTTTGGATTAAAATATAAGGAATTTTAAAAAATTTGGGTGAAGACAATGAACAGACAGATGCATGGGAACTGTGGAAGTAAGGATTCCTCATCTCGGGGCAAAAACTGAGGAGCAGTGTATGTATCTATGTTCGGCTGCTGATCAGTTTTGGGGTATGTTGCTGAGGCAGCAACTCGATGTCTAAAGATTGGCTATAAAATTTATCTAAGATTATGTTAGCCTCGGGAAACTCAATTTTATGAGAAAAAGTTTTCAATTTTTTTTGGATTATCGGAATATCTCGAAGTGAAGCTATCCTAATTTCCACGAGATGTGGAAAATTCATGCATTTTTTTTAGGGGTAGACAAATAGGAATTTGAGACATGACTTTGCAAGAATGGATAGAGAACGTAATTTCAGAGATGAAATTTTATATAGAGAACGTAATCCGCATTGTTATATATAGTATTTTAAAATATAGATTGTTATTCTATTGCTAAATACCCCTACATTATTTTCAAATAAAAAATTTCTATTCAATACATATTTATATTTTACTTTAAAAAAAAAAATACTACTGTTAAATAATAGAAGAATAACATGTTACGTCAATGTATTTTATCAGTACAATAATAGAATGCTATACTATTTGTTAAACATAGATTTTCATTTTATTCTTCAAATGTATATCTTCTCAATATATATATATATATATATATATATATATATAACATAAGATTCTATTTGCTATTATAAAACTCCATAAAATCACTTTTGTTACTCTATGTCAAACTCTTGGTCTACTATGTACAGTACAGAAAAATGTTATAAAAGCGGTTCTGTCAGTTCAACACCAATAATCATTGACCACAATTAATTGAACCGGCGGTTCTTTCAATAATTTTTTTTTGTTTCAAAATTGGTTAGTTCACCAATTGCCCATATTTTTTTAAACAGATATGTGACTGATTTGAGTTAGTAACAAGTAGGATTTTTAAAACAGTTATTTTTAAAAACATAACACGTAAAATTCTTGTGTTTTTGTTTCAATGATAAAATTTAATAAAGGTTTGTAATATAAAATTCCTCTAACAATTAATTGAAAAGTAATCACTATGGGAAAAAATCATATATGCAGAGGCAAAGCTAGTAAAATTTCCAAAAATGAATGGTGTTTAATTTCACAGGATGAATCCTACTTTCACTAAAAGCGATTTGAGCATCACAGTAGTAGATAAAATTGGAGCTAATTGTGTAGCTAAGCACCAATTCTGGGGATATTTGTTTAGGAAATATCGAAGTGAAATGGCTTAATGTTTGTATTTGTCAATGGACACCTTCATGTTCTATTCCCTCCTAAGTTGTTAAGTGAATCACGTGCAAGCCACATGATTGGATCAAGCGAAGGTGACATATGTTGTCTAGATTCAAATTTTGACTATGAGAAGAGATCTAAAAAACAAGTATAGTTTTATTAGTCAGAGAAGTGTCAAAGATGAATTTGCTACAGACTCTTTCTGGAACAAATCAAATATAACCTTTAATCGATTCCTGAATTTCTCCATTATACTTTTGCTAATTCTCTGTTCAAACTTTATAGTTTTGAGCCACCTGATCTTCAGATACACATCGCATGTACTTGTTTTACAATCAACTCCTGCTTTCTTCACCTCATACCTTAGATAAACCTACATGATCATCGTTATCATTTAGCGCGAACAAAATTGATTTATTAGACTATGTAAAAGCAGTGGAAGAAGAAGACTTACCCAAAAATGGTCTCCGAATGGAACATCATGGAGAGCCACAATCTCATTCAAGATCCAACCTTCATCATTTGGAGCTGGAGATTTTTGTTGTGCACAGGTGACTCCGCCTCCAAACACAGACACATAGTGATTGTACTTATAAGAAAGCCGTCTTTCGTAGACCCCGGTTTCTTTAGATTCCCATGTTGTACTCGCATAATTCAGACATCCAGATTTCTCCATGATCTTACGCTCCAGTTCTCCTCCACCAAAGATCTTCATTACCAATTCTACCTGTAACAGAAAAATCTTTTGAAATCAAGTTCCAGGAACACCATAATGGAGAAATGGAAGTAGCATAATGGAGTGAAAGATGATTTGTACATTGCAAGGTAGATCACACGTGTACACTTTTGACATCTTTAATGCATCCGTATCTGAAACAACTGCAACATCTTCAGGCAAAAGGAAGGGATCTGACACATCTTGTTCTTCTTCTGCTATTCGTGCTCTATGATCTACACTTAAGGTCCTTGTTTTCCACAAAGCCATGATTGTCCTGCCATATTCATGGATAATTCAAATTCAATAGCTACAGACAGTAAACTACTCCTTTTGGGTTTGGTCAGCTTGATGATCACTTAAACGAAATTCCTTAAAGTACCTGCTAGTCGCATCAAATGACACAAAAGACTGAAAATAGAACCAAAGTCTTCCTTCATCATCCTGATATTTAGCCCCATGTTTTGCATCAAGACCTCGGTTCTTTTTCAGAATAATGAGCAGCAAAGGGCTTCCTAAGGAAGCAAAAGTTGGGGGAAGCACTTGGATGTCATCAATGTCTTCCCAGAGGAAGTAAAACTTTGTCTTGTGTCCAAATACATTTGAGTAGAACGCCACAATTCTAGCAGACAGATAGAGCTTTCCCTGCCAACATTAGCAGCAAGCATATCTTAGATTCTAACATCAGTTCCATTCTATTATAATGCGTGTTTTCTGTATTCCTGCTCAACTATTATCTGCATAATCTATGGGTGCGTCCACCACTCTGGCGAAGATATTTCTTAGGTATCGAGTGGAAAATAGTTCAAGAATTAGCCAGATTAAAAGAAAACAGACGCAAACCTGCACAGGAAGTTTTCTTTTCAAGTAACAAGTATATTCTTTGAGAAGAAATTCTTCATGGGGCAAACCAAACAGTTTCTGGAAAGCAGAGTTCTTCTGTGGTGACCGAATGTTCAACTGTCAACACATACAATAAGAGAGCAGACATCAGAGTTTGACATGAAAGTAATGAAAGATTTTTCAAACAACCACACCAAGTCGCAAAGACTGGCCAATTAATGGTACTTCATCACAGTAGATGCACATGTTTACCTTCTTGCCGACTTCCTTTTCCACCTTACTCAAGTAATCTTTCATTGTTTCAACCCCGTTCTTGTTTTCCAGAAAAATTCTCAATTGTAACTTCGACTGAGACGCTTGAGCATGATGACCAACTAGAGGAACACACAAGTCCGCAAGTTCATCGGCTGTATGTTTCAAGAAATTTATCTCTGCATGACCAAGAGAGGCACCCTGGTCAAATGGACCATCAAAATCAAATACCTCCACATCTAATACCGATGGTGGTTCCTCCATTGCATCAAACTCGATTACCTCTGCAAGAACCACACCATGTATTAGTGGCATTGTGGCAATATATTAGGAAACATAGTAAAAATGAAAGATAGAAAAATGAGACACATGATTTTCACTGACGATGAAAAGATAAATAAGAGCAAAATTTTGATTACCATTCCACTGAGGATCCTGGGCTTGAAGTTTGACAGAGCTTGTTCTTGTTTTCCCATTGCAAGTGAAAACAACATAGGGATCAAACAACTCTGTTGCTTCCACTGAAGCCAAATTTGTGCCCTTGATTAAAGCTATTGTCAGAATCCATCCTTTGCCATTTGTTTTGACTCCATGATCTCTTCCTGAAATCAGGAACGAAAAATAGACGTCAACTGGACTGCACAAGCAATACAAGTTTGAAGGTATTTTTTAAAGAGAACCATCTTCCTCACCTCGATGCAATCTAGCTTGTATAAAGTGCGCAGTCATCATATAAACTCGCTCCAGAAGAAGAACTAGTATTCCACTACTGAATAGCTCTCCAAAACTATCAGGCAAATCAAGCCCATAGAATTCAAACCCTTGGATTTTGCTGGGCTCACAGTGCAGTATATGCACTACAACATATACAGACAAAAGAACAGCACAGATGACAGAAGAACTCCAGAAGTACAGAAAAACTGATTTCAGATCAGTCTTTTGTTCTGACTGCACTGTCGCTATAACCTGCTCCTTGTCCAATATAACAGCCGGATCAAGAGTTTTGTAAGTCTTAGCCAGGAGATCAGAAAATTGATCAAAGCTCTCTTTCAGGCCTTGCCTAGCACCTCCTTCAATCATACCTTTCATTATAGTACTTTGATTGAATTGAATTCCCCATGATATGATCAGTCGAGAAGATTCCCCACAAGCAGTTGGCTCTGTTTCAGGAAGTATCTTGTAAATCAACTCTATTTTGAAGGTATTTCCATAGGGAACATCTGGAGTGCTTACACGAACAAAAACAGCAAATTGCTTCCCACTCGCTTTCTGATAAGTTTGATTCTCCGTTGCTTTTACCGCTTTGACAATTTTTGTTGCAGCCCTCATGTATGTAACAACCCGTGTTAGACGAGGAGTATCTTCTTGCATCATTGTCCAAGGCCCCTCCTGTACATCTGATAAACCTTGAAGTTCAGCCAATTCTTTCCTAAATTGCGAACTTGGCGTGAAAAGAAATTTGTTAAGATCGCACGGTGAGACTAAGTATTTCTGATCAACAAGAACTCCCCCTGGAAGATTCTCAGGCATTTCTTCTTTTTCACTGTCACTAGACTGCATCAGGTCAAGGCCTTCCTCAAAGCTAGTACAAGTAGCAGAGCAAGAATATTTGTCGGTGACATCCTCATAATTCGAGTTTATGCTTTGTCCTCCTGATGAGTCGTCATGGAGTCTTTTAGACATTTCCTCTTTCTTATGAAAAAGCTTGTCAATCTGGTTGACAAAATTCTTCATTAGGTGCTTCCCATCATGGTGTTTACGCCGTCTCCCATCTTTGGAGGAACTCAGATCTTTAGGCGATCCTTCGAGTTCTTTCACGCCTTCAAAGTTAATATCCTGCTTATCATTTAGGACTTTTTCAGCAGAGATACTTTCCCACTTCCCTTGCAAAGACAAACTGAGAAGGAGTTTCCCTGTAAGACAAAGGTAAAGTTCACATCAAGAGATAAACCAAAACCTCCATATACACACACAGATACAGAGCTCAATGCCAATAAGGGAATATATCAAACTCAAAGATTTCAATGATTCTTGTATCTTAATATGGCTAATCTGTCTTGAGTAATAGCAGATAAAAGTTCTTCTTCATAAAGTAGGCAATCCAGAATTCTAAATACTATATAAAAACAAAAATCATAGAAACAGATTAACAGTTCTTTAAAATGTCACACAAATCTCAAAATCAAACCAAACACATTCTCAAATATGATCTCAAGCTATTTCACTAATAATAAGCCATTGCACTAACTAAAGACTTAAATTCTCACCTAACACCAGAAAACATAATTCCAAAAGAATCAAAACTTAAATCATGATCAACAAAGTAGACACAAACATTCCTTTCATGCTAAACGTTCATACTCTAATTGATTACGCAAGTGATTACAAAATCAATCAGATTCTCCAATAAAACCAAAATCGATACCAACAAAGTTTACAGAATCGATACTAACCACATTCAATGTTAACGAACTTGCCATCACTAGGCTTCTCAATCACAAACCAAGTCGGCAACAAAGTTTGATTCTCTTCACCAGCAACGGAACAAAGCGGAATCCGAACTTTACCAATTAATCCGGTAGAGACATTTGAGTAACGATCCTGCTCATGGTGAAGAATCGACACAACAAGATCATCACCTTCGTCAACATCAGTAATTCGAAAAACGAATTCCTCATTCCAGATCGGTGACGAAGTGTCTCTCGCGACTCTCGTCTTAGACTTGTGTTTCCCAACATGAAGCTTCGCGAACGTCTCTTTCGCTGGTAAATCTTTGGCTTGTAATATGTAGACGTAGAGCCTCATCGATCAAAAGGAGTAAGGAAACTTGAGAGAAGCGAGAGATGAAATGTGAATTCGAAAACGGAAGAAGAAGAAGGAGAAGTTAAAACCCATAAAAGGAAGTTTGAGAGAAACGTGGGAGAGGAAGAGAGTGACACGGAAAGAGATTTGATGATTGGGATGATGATGATGGGTCGGTTTTGAGGATTACTACACACATTCGCCGAATTTTGTTGGTCAGTAATTTTGCCTTTTTATTATTTTATTTTATATTTAGGAGATATTTTATATTTAGGCTCCGAATGTAAAAACAGGATTAGACGCGGATTAAACAGATTTAACAATACTACTACGAATCAAATGGATTAGAGAGTTCGAAATATATGTTTGAATAGTGATATAATATAACAATTGGTATGAGATGAATATTTAATTTTGGCTTTTTAATGGTGTTAAATGCTGAACTTTGCTTTTTTTTTTGTTTGAATGCTGAGCAAAACCGTTTCAGCTTTAAAGGATTTTGTGGAACACGATTCTCAAAGCTAGTTTTGTGAAGTGAGAAAGAATCTTTGGGTAATTGGGAATTAAAAAAGAGTCATTAGAATTTGAGCCTTGTTGTACTTATAATAAGATCTTTTTGTTGAATAAAACTATGTTTCTGTCTAAACATTAGACTTATTTTGTTTTGTTAGTTTAACTTCTCTTACTTACTCCATGATTTTGTGGATTTAGTCATTGACGTGTGTGAATTTCTTGTGATTTCTTTCTTTAACTAAAGTGTATTAACTATGTAAATTTTATTTGTTAGATTTGTTTCATTCAGTATTTATTTCGATTTGATCAAAGATATCTATATATTTATGATCTTTCGAGGCTAAAACATAGAAAAATATAGTATTCATTTTAAAATAAGAGCAAATCTAAATTCATGAGGTATTTATTTTTGTTTCTTGCATCAACTAATTGTATTTTATAATTTAATTAAGTAATATATATAGCACCCCATAACTAAATATTAATCTAAACCATAATTAAATATGACTTAGATGATGTAACATAATTTATGGAAATAAATAATTCTTTATTTTTATACAGAAAATATGCTATTTTACATCCCTGTTTAAAAATTTCAAAAATTTCTAAGCTAATTTCATTTCTTTCTTTCAAATCTTTTGCTTTCCTTTGAGGTATATTTAAAAAAAATTATGCTGTGATTGTGGATACAGGATACTACAGACCAATAATTTAGCTAGATTATTATATAGCGAAGTATTTCTTAATAATTTGCATGTAAGTAGAGCTTTTACATAATTGTTTGACGTAAGATATCTGTGATAATTCCATTCGCTAGATAAAATAGAAAAATCCATTTGCGTAACTCAATACAGGACTCACTCTATTCAATGTATACATTGCCCAAAACGTACGATTGGTATTATAATTAGGATCTAATAGACTAATACAAATCTTATACGTATATTGTTTTTATATTTTAAATTCAACCCAGAAATTTTGAATTTCCCAGGCAGCTGTTGGTTTTGTTTGACGTAAGTCGCATAACTGCACCAAAACTTCCACATGAAGTAACGGTATGTGTCACAGTCATTTGTCTTACACGTATTTTGGGCCACAAAATTTTACATTTGTCAAAGGTGCGAATCCTTTTACGCCGGAGGCCCAGGGGAAGCAATCAAACTCCATAGCAACAAAGGCTTTCTGCCGTCTGTCTTTCCCTTCTCTCTCTTCTCAGCTGTCGGCTCCTTGGTAAGGCGAGAGCTTCAAGCCCGATTTCTGGTGGCACAAGCACCACCCAACTCAGGGGGGACGGGCTTCAAGAGAAAATGTCTTTGCCTCAGCTTCACATATGGCTTACCATCCTCTTCTAGTAAGGAAGTCCTTCCCGCCCTTCCTAACCTTACCCGTGTTTGTAATGTTGGCCGTATTGTTAGAAAGTTTGCTTAAATTTGTATTAGAGTGCTTCTACAGTCGGTTTATCTTCTTTGGTTTATGTCATTTGGTTATTGAATTAGGTTGTTAATTACTGATTTAGTGGTATTGTATTTAAATTCCAAGAAAAAATGCCAAATGAAGAAAGAAACACGAATTTGCATTATTTGCAAATTCTCCCTTGAGAAAAAGGATGAAAAATGGAAAACATAAAAGTAACCGTTATGATAGAGATCATGACCAAAATCAAACTATAACCATATTTTAGACCGTACTCGTACCGTTTTGAAATCGTAATCATATGAAACGGTTACGGTTAGTAACCGTTAACTATAAAAATATATTAGTTACGGTTAAAAAAATTATTAACCTTAATTATATCAAAACCGTTGGTTAACTGTAAAATTAAAATTTTAAGCGTAACAATTTAAAATAAGCCAGAATGTACTAAATCTGTCACTGACAAACTATCTATCCAAGAAACGGATATAAAACTGATTATAAACTATAATTACTAAAGAGCAAGCATATTACTAGAAAGACACGTAAAATTTAGCAAATCATCAATAAACATATCACATTGTCCTATCGAGTACTTGTTAGAAGGCTTATGTGCATGTTATGAATAACATATATATTTTCGCCATCACGTTAGGTATCAGCATGAAATCGGGCCTTTAATAACCAATCGTATTTATATTCTAAAAATTATGGTCAGATGGATATTAATGACTACTAAAGTATCTTAAGAACAAAACTCTCTTTAAAGAATAACTCTCTTAAAGAATAACTCTTTTTATATATGTTTAGAAACTTAACTCAAAACTAAACATAAGCTTTTGCTCTTTCTTGATGGTTTTGATGGTTATGAGATGATCTTCAATTACAATGAGAAGCTATATTTATAGGGGAGATGAGAAGGGTTTGGTGAAGTGTGAATGAGTGAGCCAAAATTGTTGACAACAAAATCAACCTCCCATTTTTGACAACCTCCATTTTTTTACCACCTCCAATTTTGACCACCACCTTCCTTGACCATCTAGAAGCTTATCCAACAACTACAACGAGTTTATTAGATTAGATCTAAACGCGGCTGTAACATTTACACAACACATACTCTCACCAAAAATCTTCAAACTACACCATTAATGGATTCTATAGACCAACCTTACGAAAGTGTTGTTGGTGCTGAGCATCTCCTAAACCCAGACTTTCCTTTGTCAAACGAGATCAAGAACGTTTCTCACACACACCCTCTTGTGCGCGAGATCTGTCACATTGAGCTCGAATGTTTGATTTGCCGAGAGAAACTGAGACGTTACAGGTATGGTTGTTTCCCTTGTAAATTCATTCTCTGCGAAACTTGTGCGAAGAAGCCACTTGTTGATAAAAAAAGATTGCATGAGCATCCTCTCAACCTCGTCCCTAAAGATTCTCTTATTTTTACATGTCATGCTTGTGGGGTTGGCGATCATAGGTCACGTCTTTGTATATGTATCCCATGTTGTTTCATCATCCATCGGGACTGCGCAGATCTACCACGCGTCTGTTGGATAATTCCAACTAGGATAGTGCCTAAGAATCTACTAAAGCCAAGAGGTGGTTTAGGGTAGATATGAAAGGCAAAGATTAGTGGAGTTTTTAGTGGAGTTAAGTGGACACCAAGATAACACTCAAGAATGATAATGCAGATGTTAGGTGTTGTTGTATTCCATTAGCTAGTGATTTAAGATATTAGTTTCACTATAAATATGTGTCTTTGAGAGTTGATCAATGACAACACAAATGTAAAAGAGAAAAGCTTAGTTTTGTGAAGTTTCTAAGCAAATTAAGAAAATGTTGTTTCTTAATTCTCTTGATCAAAGTCTTGAATTGGTATCAGAGCCACGTTGCCTCTTTATAGTCTTGTCGTTACGTCTCTTCTATTTATCAAGCTACGTTCGTAAGAAGGAGCTTCACATTTTTTTTTTTAAAAAAAAAAAAAAGGAGAGAACGTGAGAAGTTCGTGACAAGGAAAAGAGAGAGAGGTTCTGTGGAATTTTTTATTCGTAGGGAGTTCATCATTAATTAATGAACGTTAATCTTCCTACGTAGTCAGCTCCAAAACGTGACGATCGTGACAAGAAGAAGGTGTGGAGACTCACGGCGGAAGCTTAAGGAGATCCGGTGGTGTTCGATTATCACGAGAGGTGTGTGACGGTAGGCGTCGTTACATCTGGTGATCATTAAACACAAGATATGGAGGCTACGCTGAGCATTGAGAAGACAAAGGAATCAACCCCATCATCGATTCTTTTCCCGATGTTAACCAACACAAATTATACGGTGTGGTCTATGCGTATGAAGGTGGCTCTTAAGGCACATAGGGTGTGGGAAGCAATCGACCCGGGATCCAACGAACCACAGAAGAATGACGTAGCCACCGCACTTTTGTTTCAATCGGTGCCCGAAAACCTTATTTTGCAACTTGGCGAGCAAGATACGGCAAAAGGCATGTGGGAAGCAATCAAATCTCGACACATGGGAGCTGACCGTGTTAGAGATGCAAGGTTACAAACACTAAACGCAGAATTCGATAGATTAACAATGAAAGATTCGGATTCAATTGATAACTTCGTGGGCAAGTTATCTGAATTATCTTCAAAATCTGTTGCACTTGGGCAAACGATGGAAGAATCGAACTTGTCAAGAAGTTTCTCTCAAGTCTTCCACGAAACAAATACATCCACATAGTGGCTTCTCTAGAACAAGTGTTAGATCTTAACACGACCACCTTTGAAGATATTGTTGGTCGTTTGAAAGCCTATGAAGAACGCATCGGAGGAGAAACACAAAGTGAAGATCAAAGTAAACTTTTGTTTACAAATGAAGAACCACAAACTTGGCGTGGTGGACGTGGAAGAGGGAGAGGAGCTCGTGGTCGTGGCCGTGGTAGGGGAAGAGGGAGAAGCAACACCCAAAACCAAACCAATGAAGCCATAGATCAAAACAAAGATGGAGGAAAACAAAAGAAAGATCGATCTAAAGTAATTTGTTGGCGTTGTGACAAGGCGGGTCATTATGCAGCCTCTTGCCCTGAGAGGAGACAACAACAACAAGCAAACCTAGTGGAGACACAAGAAGCGGATGTCGCACTATATATGCATGAGTTGGTGTTCTTAAACGAAAAAAAAGTTAACTCGAAGAAGTACGAACTCGAAAACAAAGCCGATGGAGTTTGGTATTTGGATAATGGTGCAAGTAACCATATGACGGGAAACAAAACTTTTTTTGCTGAGATAAATGAAGGAGTGAAGGGCAAGGTGAGGTTTGGAGATGGCTCATGCGTCAACATAGAAGGAAAAGGATCGATCTTCTTTATCAACAAAACAGGAGAACAACGACTTCTAAAGGAGATATACTTCATACCCGAGTTGAAGCATAACATCTTGAGTCTTGGTCAAGCTACTGAAAAGGGTTGTGAGGTGAGAATGAAGGATGATTACCTAACACTATGGGATCCAAGTGGAAAGATACTCGTTCAAGTCACAAGATCACCGAATCGATTATACAAAACGGAGATGAAAATAGGAAGATCCGCTTGTTTTCATTCTATAATCGATAACAACACATGGAGATGGCATGCAAGACTAGGCCATGTTAGCTTTGGAGCAATGAAGAACATGGTGAGCAAGGAGATGGTGATTGGAATGCCGAAAATAGAACAAGAAATGCAAGTTTGCGACATTTGCTTGGCCGGGAAGCAAACTCGACAAGTTTTTCCTAAAACTATTTTTAGAGCATCCCAACCTCTAGAATTAGTTCATGGAGACTTGTGTGGTCCTATTACACCAGCTACACCAGCAAGAAACCGTTACGTGTTCGTGCTAATCGATGATTATTCAAGGTACATGTGGACAATACTTCTAAAAAAGAAGAGTGAAGCTTTCGATAGATTCAAAAAGTTTAAGGCCATTGTTGAGAACCAAACCGGGAAGACCATTAAAACTTTTAGAACCGATAGGGGAGGAGAGTTCACTTCATTGGAGTTCAATGCATTTTGTGAAGAAAATGGCATTAAGAGACACTTAACGGCTCCTTACACCCCACAACAAAACGGTGTTGTCGAAAGAAGAAACAGAACGTTGATGGAGATGACAAGAAGTATGCTAAAATCGATGAGTATACCAAATCACTTGTGGGGAGAAGCCGTTCGACATGCTACTTACATCATCAATCGTGTCCCAACAAGAGCGTTACAAGACGTTACACCATATGAGAGTCTCATGGGCAACAAGCCAAATATCGAGCATTTAAGGATATTTGGATGCATAGCTTATGCGAAAAAGGAGATTGCACATCTAAAGAAACTATATGAGCGTACGAGGGTGGTGATAAATCTTGGAACCGAGCCAGGCTCTAAGGCTTACCGACTCTATGATCCGATGGAAAAAAAAGTGGTGGTGAGTCGAGATGTTGTGTTCGATGAAGACAAAGGATGGAGCTGGAAAGATGTTCAGCAACATGACGATGGTGAACCAGGAAGGATTAAAATGTTTCAAGGGGAGCTCTTCGACGTCGGAACAGAGTCACCGCCGCCGGAAACTGAAAATGGAGCGGACGCAGAACCGCCGCCGTTTGAACCTGAAATTGAACCAGAAATTGAAGCAGAAACAGAGCAAGATAATGGCGGAGTACAACCAGCTTTAAGACAATCAAATCAACAAACAAAAAAGCCTAGATATCTTGATGACTACGTCTTACTTGTTGAAGAAGAAAGTGAAAAGCTACTTCTCACGATCAATGGTGAACCTAAATTTTTCCAAGAAGCTGAAAAATCAAAAGAGTGGAAGGAAGCGATGCAAGCTGAGATCGATTCAATAAACAAGAATGAAACGTGGAGTCTTGTTGACAAACCTAAGGAGGTCAAGTCTATCGGTCTCAAGTGGGTATTTAAACTTAAGAAGAATGCGGATGGAACGGTGAACAAACATAAAGCTCGTGGCAAAGGGGATGTAAACAAAGGATTATGATTACATCGCAGCATTGACGAGATAAGGCTACTCATAGCACTCGCCGCAACAAACGCTTGAGAAATACACCACTTAGACGTCAAAACAGCATTCTTGCATGGAGAACTAAAGGAGTTAGTTTTTGTAAATCAACCCGAGGGTTTTGTGAAACGTGGAGAGGAAAACAAAATTTATAAGCTTTCTAAGGCTTTACTTCAGCAGGCTCAGGCGTGGAACACAAAACTTGATCAGATTCTAAAAGGATTGAGGTTCAAGAGATGCTCTAAAGAAAAATCGCAAGGAAGAAGGAGGAAGTCTTCTCATTGTTGCTGTATACGTCGATGACTTGTTAATCGGGAAATACAAACAACATCATCAACGAGTTCAAAAATGGAATGTCATCTAAGTTTGAGATGTCGGACCTTGGAAAATTAACATACTACCTTGGCATATAAGTTATGCAGAGAGAAGGGATAAGAATCAAGCAAGGAGGATATGCTCAAAGAATTCTTCAAGATACAAACATGGAGGCATGCAATCAATACACATTCCAATGGAGTGGTTTGAAACTCTCAAAAGCTGAAAATGAGGCGGAGATCGAAGCTTACAAGATTTCGTAGAAACGTCGGGTAGCTAAAGGTACTTACTCCACACTAGACTCTCATATTGGTTGGGATTCTTAGCCGGTATGCAAAGTCCAAGAGATTCACATGGACAAGCCATTAACATATCTTAAGATATGTTAAAGGAACCACGAATATGGTTTGTTCTTCAAACGTGATGGGACAAAAGACTCATCGGATATAGTGATAGTAGTCACAATATCGATATTGACGATGTAGAAGCACCTCAGGCCATATTTTTTACTTCGGTCCTCTCCCATCACTTGGTGTTCACAAAAACAACTCACGGTTGCATTATCTTCATGTGAAGCTGAATTCATGGCGTAACATCTTGTCAAGCCATTTGGCTCAAAGAGTTGTTGAGTGAGATACAACGGTTGGCGAGAAAGTTATCATGAGGATAACACAAATCGGCTATAGCTTAACCAAGAATCCTGTCTTCCATGGGCGAAGCAAACACATTCTTTCAAGATATCATTTCATTCGAGAATGCGCGAGAATGAGCAGATTGAAGTGGAGCATATTCCCGGAGTTGATCAAAAGGCGACATCTTAACAAAGCCATTAAGACGAAGTTCAAGGAGATGCGAAGTCTCATCGGAGTTCAAATGATTTCCCAAGTTCAAGTTGAATTAAAGGAAATTATTGGATAATTCCAACTAGGATTGCCTAAGAATCTACTAAAGCCAAGAGGTGGTTTAGGGTAGATATGAAAGGCAAAGATTAGTGGAGTTTTTAGTGGAGTTAAGTGGACACCAAGATAACACTCAAGAATGATAATGGAGATGTTAGGTGTTGTTGTATTCCATTAGCTAGTGATTTAAGATATTAGTTTCACTATAAATATGTGTCTTTGAGAGTTGATCAATGACAACACAAATGTAAAAGAGAAAAGCTTAGTTTTGTGAAGTTTCTAAGCAAATTAAGAAAATGTTGTTTCTTAATTCTCTTGATCAAAATCTTTTATAGTCTTGTCTTGAGCGTCATATATATAAACCGTCATGATCACCGTATCTCTCATGTTTTTCGTATTGGCTATGGGAAGTGGACTTGTAGAATTTGCCGTAAGAGCGTTGATGGAGAGTATGGGTTGTATTCTTGCTCAGTTTGTCCTAGCTACATTGTTCATTCGAGATGTGCGACGAGTCACGATGTATGGGATGGGGAAGCAATGGAAGATGTACCTGGAGAAGATCCTAAAGAACTTATACCATTCAGCGTAGGGTTTTACAAAAGCATAAACGACACATGTTTTTTCTCATTCATCAGGTGACGTATTGATAAGGCTCTCAAATCGATTGTGAATCGAGATTTGATTCTCCGTACGTTGTCCTTTATTCTTCACCCGAGGCTTACCTTTTTGTTCTGCTTTACCTTTACCGTTTGAAGCTAGCTTTTGGTGACCGTTGCCCATTGGTGCAAGGCTTTTCGTTTGATGTGGACTTCTTCTTCTCGAGGCCCATTTGATATTGATTCAGTAATGAGAAGCCTTCTGTATCTTTCAGAAGTTTCTCCTTTTCCTCTGCTTCCTCTGTTTCAATCTTGATACTACTCTTCCCCACGTGGTCAAGCACAAGTATGATAAATATCATCTCTCCTTATGTTAACAGAGAGAATTCGAGCGGTGAATATTGGTGCGAGATATGTGAGAAAAGAACAGATCCACACAAGTGGTTCTATACATGTGAAGAGTGTAGCTCCACTCTTCATATCCATTGTGTTGGGAGAAACCCCATACATTAGGTGTGGATTGAACCATCAAACTCAAAACACCAAATGGGATGTTGTCCCCAACAAATATGCTTCTCGTCCACATTGCCACTCTTGTTCCTCTCGTTGCGAGGGTCCCTACATTTTTAAGACCAAGGATTTGTTCGTTCTCCTGTATCTGGTCTATCGTTGGATTTGATTTCGGGAATAAGATGGCTAACTTGTGGACAAGGTATGAATGAATAAAGATGGACGTGTATGAACATGTTTGTGATAACGGTCCACCGTATGGATCTTCATATTGTGTGTTGCTTTCTTGAATAATGTCATCTTCATCATCTAATGAAAATATCTACATAGTTATTACCTCTAAATTTTTCTTGATTTGATATTTTCCTCTACTTTTCTTGAATATGGAAAATGAAGTTATTGATTCAGTTGGACTGACAGGTTTTAGATTTTGAGAGATGAATCAGAGATCTTGGTTTGAATAGGTGGTAATGATCGAGATACTCTAACTCCATATTGCTTGATGTTGATGATTTTGTAATACATTTGGTAACAGAATAACGGTCCAAGTTGTATTTGCGATCTCAACATTTCATCTTCTCGGACTAAATAGTGAGGCCTTGGCCATATTGTTAGAAACTTTGCTTAAATAATAAAGGAATTTTAATGAAAAAATTTCTCTTCGCCGATTCATTTTAAACTCTCAACTAAATTATTAAAAAAAATCTCTAAAGTAATGGTTAGTCTAATTTAAAACTCTCAACTAAATTATTAATGAAACAATCCCTCAAAATATTGAATTATATTTTAAACCCCTCAATCTACTAACCAAAAAAAACATATGTCTATAAGACCGTCAAACCCCTAAACGATTGCCATCAAATCAATATTTTGTATTTTGGTTTGTTAAAAATTATGTGTATATTTTTCTTAGACATAAGAGAGCGATGTTTATTCAAAAATAACATTAAAAACGTGATGCAATCGATTGAGAATCTGAAACAATCAATCAATATAACTAAAATATTGCATCCTATACTATGCAAAAATAATAAAATTGACAAATTTATGTACAATTTTAAGAATCAAATACATCTAAAATAAAAGAGAAACATGAGAATGAATGACGGTTTCTAATTTCACATGATTTTGGGATTTTTAACCGACATTTAGCAACTTTTGAAAATTCATATTGTTTTTAAACAAATACCGTGTTGTTTTAAATCTAAAAAAAAATACATACAGTCTTTTTTTAACAAGCAACAAAACAAAGTATCGATTTAAACGAGATATATTTAGGCAGAATTATAAACAAAAAAAATTTCTTTTCACTAAAATCTCTTATTTGAGGGATGTTTTTCGTTAGTAATTTAGTTGAAGGTTTTTAAATGAACCGATTAGTACTTGAGGGATTTTTTTCATTAAAATCTCTTACTTGATTTTTTTTTTCATTAGTAATTTAGTTGAGGGTTTTAAAATAGTAGGCCGATACTTGAGGATTATTTTTTCCATTAAAATCCCAATAATAAAATTGTATTAGAGGTTCTACTATCGGTTTACTCTCTTTAGTTTAATGTCACTTGGTTATTGAACTTGGTTATAGTAATTACTGGTTTAGTTGCATCCTTTATATATTAATAGAGAATCATTTTAACAAAATAATTTTATATTTACGTAGAATATTACAACATTGTCATGCTGACGTGTCGTCGCTAGAATGATTCTCAGATAATATATTTTATAGGACATTAAAACTAGACTAATTACATAATATGACATTAGATCAATCATATATAAACTGACTATATTTTAAAGATTATAATCTTACCTAAATTAGTTTTATTTATTTATGGAAAATCGAATAAATAAATATTCCATAAAACTATAGCTGATTTTATTGTTTCCTAAATTTGATTTTTAAAATTCTATTTTAAAAAATATTGTTTTAACTAAATAATTAATTATTAACATAAATATGAAAAACCTTAATTTTAGAATTCAATTATATAGAATAATATACTATTAAAATATATTGAAATATTTATTTAATTATTTAATTTCTTAAAAAATATTATAAATATCTTATCCCGCGTATAACGCGGAAATCACCTAGTTTTATTTATATTCCAAGAAAAAATGCCATATAAAGAAAAAGAAAAACAAATTTGCATATTTGCAAATTCTCCCTTGAGAAAAAGAATCAAACTGCAAACATAAAACTAACGATAATATGGCATTTAGAAAATAATGCAACTAACGATACAATTTAGAAAATGCTTTTAGATTAGAGGTTGAAATTAAGAGAATGAAAATTAAGATTCATCTTCGTGTGGCTTTTTCCTGAATCCTCTACTTCAAAACACTGAGGCCTTTGGCGACACATCGATGCCACAGCTTCTTTCATTGACTCTGGTCCACATACCAACACTCCTATACTCGACCATCCTCTCAAGTTCTTCTCAAACTCCGACAATATCTCTGTGTTACAAAATAAATAATCTAGACATTATAACTCAAGAAGATGATGCAAAAAAAAAAACTCAAGAAGATTGTAGTATTAATTAACAAGTACCTTTGAATTTCGGTCTCTCTCCGGTATGTATCTCATGTTCCTCAATAGCAGCGATTGGTGTTAACTCGGTGAAGTTTATTTCCTGTGGATTTACTTCTTCTTTAGACGTTCTTGGTGCCTCTCTGTTTTGTTGTTTCCTCTGTAGAATAGTTGCAGCTAAACCTCCAACTGTGATAGCGATAACGTAAGAGACAATGATAACCAAATCTGGAACCCATGAAGGAACCTTTTCTTTAGCTGTCTTCATTGCTCCTGAAGCAGCTAATTTCATAGATTTTGAATGATTCTTGTGTTCAGAAGGTATAAAGAAATGGCTTAAACCTATCAAGAAGCCGAGAAACGTAAGCACGGTTATAAGGACCAATGTGGCAAGCCATCTTAAACTTTCAGGCCCACGAATTGGGAATCTTGAATAGTCCTCGTCGGTTCCGTGGTGAATAGACTGAACTTGTGACTGAGCCAAGAACTCTTGCAATGTTCTTGTTTCAGTGGAATGCTTCTTTTCTTGGGTGACAAAAAATTTTAACTTGAGACTTAAGTTGTTGATTGGGTTAAAGAGTATAGAGGATATTGGAAGCAACATGTTAAGGTCTTGGAATGTCCTAACCGCAAACACAAGCTGCACTCTCTTGGGAGATTTTAGTCGGTTTTCGCACGTGAGTTCCTTTAAAATGCTTAGAAATGGCGTGATCCCGATTCCTCCCGCCACAAGAAACAGATTATCATACCTGCCATAAAAATCAATACTTTCAAGTTTTAAACAATTCATTGAAATTGAGCTAATGTAGAGAGTGTTTTAGCAACCTGAGGAAATCTACCGAGGCAGGTCCATAAGGACCTTCTATTCTTACGGTTATGTTGTTAATCTTCTTTTCAGAATTTGCAGCTTCTTCTACTTTGTTATAAACAGAATTTGTCCATTTTCCCTCACATTTCATCATAACAGACAATGTGTGTTTGTCTACACACGAGCTCGATGTAATACTAAAGGGATGCCATTGAAACTGCGAGACCAACGGAATGTTCACAAATATAAAACCCGACGGAGCATAATTTAGCCCTGCAAAATACCAAAGTAATTCACCAAAATGAAGCAAGCTTTTATTTATTTTAATATTAAAAACAGAGAATGATAAACTTTCTTACTTGGGTCCTTTGGCAAGACAAGTTCAATGGCTTTACAAGACAAAAGACGGGCGGAAAGAACGCAGCTTTCGGATCGTGATTGAACAATCCGAAGTATCTTGTCGAGTCCAAACAGAAAGATTCCAGGGAGGACCCAATAGAAGTGACGATCACCGGCATGAAACAAGAAAGCTGCAAGAAAAACTATATACAAATGGTGTGTGTAATAGAAAACTTCAAATTTTTTCTTTCGAATTTGAGGAAGTGATGTGATCCACATCAGTAAGCCTGTTACAAGGCTGATCAGTCCAGCTACATAAATCCGACCCGTTCTCTGCCATTTCCAAATCTGTTTTTTTTTTTACCACAAGAAAGAGTCAGGACAGTAATTCAAGATTGTTATAAGAAAGTGAGTTATTAAATTTACCTCTTCTTCAATGTGATGAGTAATAGTCCATATGAACAGAGTGCTTCCACCATGAACTAAAGAAAAGAAGATCAAACCGGTCCCAAGCCACACATGATATTTTACAGAAGCTGCAAACTGAATGTTGAGTAACCGGAACATTGAGAGTCCCCTCAAGACAGGGAAAAGAAGCAGAGAGAGACATGCTTCGGCTAATAGACCGAACCTTGTAGCAACTCTAAAGTACTTAAGTTGCCATCTGAAAACATATAATAATAAGTCGAAAAAGTTTAACAACTCCATATAGAAAGGTTGTAGATTTTGTGGAGAGAAATTTTACAAGTTAAGATTCATGGTTTTGATAGGCATCAGCTTCTTGAAGTCGTTAGAGACGCGGGCATAGAAGGTCCAAGCTAGAAAGAGCAGGAATAAAAGAAGAGCAAGGATCTCGAAACAAGACACAATTCCAATAAAGCTATTGATAATGGCTGGTCTTGAGACGGTAATAACTGCACTCCTCCCTCTACTGCTCATTATTGTAACAAGTTGACAAAACAAAACATCAAGTTTTGATATTTACTTACTTTTAACGGTGACTTAAAGATTGAAGTCAAATTACCTTGTTGGACGATGATGTTGCGGTAATAAACTCAAGTAAATGAGTCCAATAATAGAGAGAGCAATAGGAGGGAATGAGAATACGGCAAAGTTGAGACCTTATCATTCACAAATGCAAAAATCAGAGATATATTAAGGTAAAATAAGAGAAGATTGGTGGTTCATTTAAGGGTTACCGTAATAGCCAAATAAAGTGTGTTTGATGGTATCTTCAGCTTGATGCCAAGATTGTATCCATAGAGTTGTGGGTTTTATGATCCAGAGAGAAATCCAACCGATAAGTAAGAGATTCATGAGTATTCGAAGAACAAGAAGTGTCAACACTTTTCCCATCCTTGTGTTCACTATTTAGTTAGTCCCAATGTTTGAGGGTGGTTTGGTTTTGAATCTTTTGATCAACTTCTTCCACTAGCTCTATATATGGACTCAAAATAAAGAATACACAATGAAAGGGTCCTACCACCTTATCACAACTCTCTTTTCACTATCAAGAGATGTAGATTTTAGTTTTACTGTGCTTTCAATTATTTGATGATTTATTTATTTATTTTTAACACTTTAGAGATTATGCCAAAAAACAAAAGAGAATTTAGAGATTTTTTAGTGCTTTACCATAATTTCGCAGTTATTCATGCTTTCCTAAAAATATCTTATTTGCTAATGCATTCCCAAGCTTTTGTTCGTTTTCATCATGTATTTGTCCTAAAAATAATTTATATTTAGTTTAGTCCTTGGTTTAGCAAACAAATTCTTTTTGTGTGTTTGCGGTTACATGTGAAACTAGTTTATTTAAACGCAATTGTTTTCCATCATTACCTTGGTTTGCTTGAACTTTTCACTATTAATTTTTTCTTGTTTCATTATGGTTCATTATATGATTCACATTTTTAATTTTCATAGGTTAAGTTTGACGTTTTGTTGTCGTCTGTCTTTTCCTAGAATTGCTCCCTACCCCGTCTTCTCATGCATTCTTCATGGTCCAGGACACTTCATCGCATTTGCTTATTTACATTTCTCCCAATCCATTCACAATTTCTTCTTCTTTTCTATTTAGTCTTCACGATGGATATTGGCTTTTCGGACTAACTTTTTGTATGAACTTCTATTGGTCCGATTTCATAGTATCAAACGTTCTATACTTTCTTCAAGCCTCTAGGATTGATTTAATTTCAATCAAAGGTAAGTCAAACACGAGACTTATCCTTGACTTATCAAAAGTAGTAAAGCACGTTGAACGAAGTAAAACAAATTTGTTTCCAATCTAAATTTATCGGTTTATGAAGAACACAAATCTTATATGGAGATATATAAGTTCTCTAAGAAATGTATCAGCTAAGAATCATATCACTATATTTTCAATGGTCTTGCACTTATGTGTACAAGGACATACATATAGCTAGCATCCGACTTAGGTTTCCTTAGGATAATTTATTTTCTTTGTGATTTATGTTAGGGACTATGAAAGAGGGGTGCATGCACATACTTGAAAATATTCCGATGTGGATAAAACACCTTACAGTTGTGAACTTTATAGCCATCACCGCTGAAACAATGATAGTTAAAATTCGAAACGTACAACTGGTTTTAAGGTAATTACGACTGCCAGTGACAAGAATCAAATATATACAAGATAAATACAAGAATCTAACTTTCAGCATTATGACGAGGTTTGTGTAAAATGTTTTGTTTATCAGAATTCGATCATAATCATGAAAAAATGTTAGATTTGTTCTGTGTAGCTAAATTAAAGTTCAATTTTTTTTAGGAAGAAAACTTGATGCATAGTTTATGGTTTTGTAAACTTTGGAACTCAATATAGAGTTTTCAAAGTGATTGCTTAGTCCACTAAGATAAAGAAATCTAGGTGAAAAGCATGAATGACGTTGACAATATCATCACGGGTGTGTAGGATGTGGTTAAAGTGGTAGTCGCGATCCTATTTCTTCACTTAAGGAAACTTGGTCCCTTAGCTGCGTAGTGGATTGATGGTCCATCCATCCATCAATCTTACCATTCGGTGCTTAACTAACCCTATAGATATCAGTCAAAATAAAATGATTATTAATCAAGATCGTATCTTTAAGTGTAACTAGTTACAATTTTAACTTATTATTATAGTGGGGTGTAAATGTAATATGACCAAATTTTCAGACAGACATGAAGACAAGTAAACTTTTTTTTTTTTTTCAATTTAATTAAATTGTATACATGTATTTGAGTCTTACGTCGAGTAAACTATATTTGGTTGATTTATGTCATTTGGGGCGGGTCGGGTTATTGAGTTAGGTTGGATTCAGATTAACTTTATTTGTTTTGGGCTGGGTTGAGTTTGGGTCGGGTTTTTAATTTCCTTCGAATTGAATTTCAGCCCCGAGTAACATGTTTCGTCGCGGCTAGACAGATTTCGTAATGGAATTTACAGAGATGAAGTTAGCAACATATTTTCTGTTCTTTTATCGGGAAAAAAGAGCATATTTCTGTTTTGATATATGTCACCATGCGTTAATTTTTTTTTTTTGGTGTGGATAAGAATATACTAAGATGTGTAGTTATGTAACAAATAATCTTTCACTAAGTGATTCCTGCATTATACGCGGATAAAATATTTATAATATTTTTTAGAAAATTAATAAATAAATAAATATTTCTAATATTTTAATAGTATATTATTGTAAAAATAATTAAAATTTAAAATTAAGGTTTTTACATATTTATGTTACTAATAAATTATTTATTAAAACAATATTTTAAAAAAATAATATTTTAAAAACTAAATTTAGGAAACAATAAAATCAGCTATAATTTTATAGAATAATTACTTATTCGATTTAATCAAATTTAGGAAACAATAAATCAGCTATAATTTTATGAAATATTATTTATTTGATTTTCCATAAATAAAAAAACTAATTTAGGTAAGATTATAATCTTTAAAATAAAGACAAATTATATATGATTAATCTAATGACATATTATGTAATTAGTCTAGTAATTAATGTCCTATAAAATATATTTACTGAGAACAACGACACGTAAGCATGACACTGATGTAATATTCCATGTAAACATAAGTTTATTTTGTTAAAATGATTCTCAATTAATATATAGGGGATATAGGTATCAAATATTTATCTTTTAATGTTGACAGTGGATAGAGTAGTAATTAAACATATATTATAAAAACTAATGTTTGATTGTATAATTTATTATTCTAGATGCTTCTCTATTTGTCCTTATTTTGGTATTATATACTTTATCATCTTGTAATTATTTTTTATGTAATTAAGTCTTGTTTTTTTTTTTCCTTTTTGTAATAGGATATTACTAAAACTTATATGTTTTCTTATATAAAAAAAATAGCTTTTTTTTTCCGCGAAGTTGTAATTGATTCTTTTCTTTATTGAAGAAGGAATGAAATGTAAAGATGGAAAAGTTAGTGACGTTGACAATTTCTTGATAGTTAAGACACAAGATATTTATTTATGTTAAAGTAGGGTACAGAATATAGAATAATCAACTGTTGTTTTTAGAGAGATAAAGTTATCTAAATGTTTGTGTGAAAACTGTTTTTATGATTGAGATTTGGGGGAAAAGTTGTTGCTAATGTGAGCTAAAATTTCTACAAGGACAGCCACGATGAAAGGAGAAAAGTAAACATTTTACTTTGGCTTACTTTAGTTTCATGTTTCCATATACTTTTTATCAATTGGAAGAGTTGAATATTATATTAATTATTTTACCCTTAATAATTTTTTAAAAAAGAAAATATAATTTTGTAGTTGAGAAATAGTGGTTGATTTAAAAGAACTCTAACATGTATTTCGTTAAACCGGTGTTGTCTTTTCAAACTCTACATTTTTAACTTTTCCAAAAACTAAAGTAATATTTTTTTTTATCTCTTAATATATATATATATATATATGTGTGTGTGTGTGTGTTGTAAAATAAGCTAGTTAATCTACTATATTAAAATTTTTATATTGTATTTTAGATAAATACAATAGTTAATATACAAGAAAATCCGACTTGACTAGGAATTCAAATTATTTTAAGAAAAGTTTCAGTGTTTGGCATGATTATTTGTAAAGCGATTAAATGATAACAACATATATTACAAACTCGATACAATTGACAGTTTGCAAGCGATTAAAGCGTTATAATACCATATTTAATAAATTTGCAAACAATAAATTGTAACAGTTTTGGAATTGTTGCCATCTGCAAAACGTTTGTACACAAAAAAATTTTTGATGTAAAACGTCTTATAGTATCACAATAACAATACAATCTAAACTCAAAAATCAAATTTTCAACACAAAAGTCCTGGACCAATCCAGCTCTCAACCAAGATGATTCATTGCTCACAGCCCACTTTGATATTACTCTATATTCTCACGCGTTCTCTTTTTTTTTTTTTTTTATCATCACGAAAATCTGGTTTCACTAAGTGGGCCGGACAACTCTCTTGAGACAGAAGCTCTACAATGTGCAATTGTGCATGCACTAATTTTTCATCGACAACCATGAAAAGATCATTGCAAATGTAGTCAATTTGGTGAGACGAAGTGTGTTCAGTTTTCTTCATAGTCGATATATACAATACATAAACATTCTTTTCTTCAAAAGAATATTATTTCATTAAAAAAACAATAATTAGTTTCTAAGAAAATTTAAAGTAGTTTTTATGACAAGAGAAGAAATGAATTGTTGGCCATTGTCATTTAAACTTTCTTTCTTCAAACGAATATTTATTTCATTAAAAGAAAAAGAAAATTATATTTCTAACAAAATTTTAAGTAGTTTTTATGGCAAAAGACGAACAATTACTTATCCAAAAAAGAAGAAATCGTTTCTATTAATACCAATCATGGGTAGATTGAGATTCATTATCGTATACTACGTACTTATAAAAGATTATGAACGACGTACTTAGGAGTCTATGATCCTAAACTCGAGTATTTGTTGGGGAGAGATGATTTACACCCTAACATGTCTTTTCAAATTATTATTTTGGAGATTAGGAAGATAATGGATTAAAGGTCTGGAACTTTCTAGTCGTGAAAAAATATATTTTGAGAAACACATTTGTTTTCTATTCTATGGGTCGAATTATTTTGTCTCTTAAAAATTGTCTAACCTTACATAGGTAGTTAGGACTGTTATAACGAAAGTGAATTTGACAATTGTTTAAGAGTTAAGTCACTGGAATGACACCAAATTGCTCAAAATCTATGGATATGTCAACTAAACCAGATTTTTTTAAAAAATAACGAAAATGCCATTCAAACACTGAAAAATTGAAATGTTTCAAATCTCCCACCATTTCAATTTCATATCTCATTATTTTTCTCTCTCATTTGTAACGTTCGATCATCTTGTCTACAGCCACTCACTCATGTGAGTATATTCTCTAATTGCTTTCCTAAACGATTCCGATTGATTTTTCCGATTAGGTTTTGGGCTAGATTCTCTAGATCCGTTTCGCCGATTTGTTTGATTTCTCCGTCAATCTGATCTCGTGGTGTGCATCTTTGTTGTTTGCAATGTTTTTAATTTGTCTTACGAAGAATCTACTATGGCGACGAAGAGAAGCGTTGGAACTTTGAAGGAAGCGAATACTCAAGAAATGAAAGGGGCAAGTGTTAAGAAGAAAACCCAGGTGTTGAACGAAGCTGGCGAGGCGGAGACGGCTGTGGAAACTGTCGGAGAAAGCCGAAAAATAAGTGGAGACGGTGGGTTTGTCAGTGACGACGGCAGAGGTGGACAACAGGAGATATCGAATCTAATGACTTCCTCAAAATCTCATTACCAGGAGAAGATTGCTCGTCGGAGGTCAGTATTCTTCGCTTTCTTTTCCAATCTAGGGTTTTACTTACATGAGAAGATCTTAAATTTGTGACCTTTTTGTTCAAAGGGAGGAGAAATTAGAGGAATCAGATAATATTTAAGTACAAATCAAATTAGAGGATCTATAGATATCGAAACAAATCCCTAAATTTGGATAATTTACTGTCTCAGATTGGAGAACTACGCTGCATCCTGTATATTTTCATCTTTTCTTTCATTTTCTTGTTGCTTCTTGGTAAATCTTTAGTTAAGGAAGTCAGATTTTAGTCAGTCACTCGCAAATTGAAGGCTTGTGTTTTGCTGTGTTGCTGTTTAATCTCAAGATTAGAGTTATTGTTGAGGGTATTACTGAATTCATTTATTACTGTTTAATCTCGATTCCTCAGCACAGACTCTCGACAACAAATATGTGAGTTTCTTCTTCCTCTTCTCTCTTGCATAGGGTTTTTAGAAGATTAGATTGAACTCGCTCTCTCCTCTCTTAGGGTAACTTTCGGCTTATTCTCTTGATTGAGTTTTATTTATGTTTGTTTGTGTTAGCCATTTGCTTGATTGATGTTAAATCCGTGTACAAATAAGCCGATGCTCTGTATATAAGTAATGAATGTAGCATGGTACTGTACACGGAAACTGAATCATGGGTTTGAAATGTATGTGACCTCTCTGATTTGAACCCACATTTTCGTTTCTTATTGTTGCTTCATTCTTCTAGTCAAACTATAATTGTAATGTTGCATTTGCTTAAATGAGATTTGCTTGTGCTTATGCAGATTTGCTTGTGCTTATGCAGATTATGCGGTAATTGAAGATTATTTGATTTGTATCATTATGTCTTTCTTGTGTTTGTGGATATGCTTGAGTAACATTATCAGTTCCTGTTTGATTTCAATGACTTCCTGTTTTCGGTATCCCGCAGATTTATAATTGGAATTCACAGATTTATTTCTTTGTACTCGCAGATTTTTTTAGTTATTCACAGATTTATTTTTTTGTACCCGCAGATTTTTTTGCTCGAATTCATAGATTTATTTCTTTGTATCCGCAGATTTTTTTAGTTATTCATAGATTTATTTTTTTAGTTATTCACAGATTTATAACTTCCGGAAATGTAATTCAATTCATTGAAGTAGGTTCCTTTCTTTTTGGGTTCCACATGATATCAAAATCAAAATCATTTGTAATGTCACAAAACATTGTTTTATAAGTAACGTGACTGATCAAAGTTTGAATTGTTTGCTACTGAGAGTGCTCATCTTCGGTTTTCATTTTGACCATAAAAATATGAACGTTGCAGGAGAAACAACAGAGAAATATCAGAATTTACACTTCTCTTGTCCATATCCATGGATGCCAAGAGACACGATCTGGCTTAAAACCTAGAGATAGCAATTCCTTAAACATTTTAAATGCCTCATGTCCATATCCATGGATGCCAAGAGACGAAATCAATGCTGTCCATGTAATGAGATTCTTCTATCTTGTTTCTTCAAAGACTTTGATTACACTCCTAATGCTTCCGCATTTCCCATACATGTCAATCAATACATTGCAAACAAATGTGTCAGCACATGGCTGAAATCTGTTTTGATGATTATACTGTGAATAGAACTCCCAAGAAATGCGGCTGAAATCTGTTTTGATAATTAGCATGGCTAAAATCTGTTTTGATGATTATACTGTGAATAAAAATCTGTTTTGATGATTATACTGTTAATCAATGCATTTGAAGAAACAAAGAGAGACAAATGGAACCATCTTTATTGGCATAACCCCAAAGCAATGTATTCCAACAAACAATGTTCTTATCACGTACAGAATGTCAGAATCGAAGCATAGGCGGGCATCTTCCAGACTACCACATTTAGCATAAAAATCGGTTCAACAAGATTTGAGATAATAAGAGTTTTAGACATAAAATTTGAGATAAAAATGGCACGCTTGAATCAATAGAACTCAACAAGAAAAATTTGTTAGATTATATTGGCTATAAAGATAAAGAAATAAAATACTAACACAAATTTGTTAATAATGTGTAATTCTATGTTTGTTAATAATGTGTAATTCTCAATTAATAGTATTAGATATGTATTATATGATTTTAAAATTAATTTTAAGTAGTAATATTGTAGAAGAAATTTGACAAATTTGTTTATCATTTTATTTTTTATTTATTTTGGAATCTATAAATTAGTTATTAATAATTATATATTTATTAATTTTAATTAAACTTTCGTTTTACTATTTATTTAAGAAAATTTGAATAAAATTAAAAATATATTTTGTGAAGATTTTATTTTCAAATATGTATTTTTAGTGGTAAAAATTAATTAATTGTAATCTAGATAAAACAGAAAATAAATTTTGTGAAGTCAAGAAGAACAAGTTGTTTCAATGATTAACCTATGAATTGGACGGTCGAGATTTATCAATCTCATTTTCAGGAAAACAAATATGTGTTATAGTATAAATAAATATGCGGATACAAATCTGTGGCAAAAGGGTGTCAACAAATCTGCGGGTAATAAGTCTACCGCAACTTAAAATGTTAGTCTAGTCAGAATTAACTCTGCGGCCACGTGTGGAACAAATCTGTATCCTTCGTAAATAAGTCTGTCGTGGAAAATAACTATGCGGTCGCTAAGATAAATCTGTCATCGCTTCGTGCTAATCTAGTAATTATCTTTTGAGTGAACAGTATAATAAGTATGTGAGTCCAGACAAGTCTGCTACAGACTTGTAAAATATGCCGCAGATTTAAAGAGTATGTCGCAGACTTTTAAATCTGCGGTGCGAGCAAAACAAATAGGCAGATAATGTGGCTGCAGATTTACAAATCTGTGGTGTCTGCGGCAGATCAATGTGGCCGCAGATTTACAGTTCTGCCGCATATTTATAAGTCTGCCGCAGATTTATAGGTAGTGTGCGGTCGTTTCATTTGGCCGCAGATTTACAAATCTGCCGCAGATTTACAAGTCTGCGGTTAAGTAAGAACAAATCGGTTGCAGATTTGTTTATAACAAGTCTGTGGTTACTTGTTACAACAAGTCAGCGACGGAAAACAAATCTGCCGCATATTTGTTTTTTGCAGATTTGTTTACCTTAGCGGCCAAACAGTAAATTTTCGTTGGTTTTTCTGTAATTTACTGTAACTTTTCGGAATGGCGCCAAAATTTAGTAATGACATTTTCTTAATACTTTTATTCCTTTCACTGGGAGTAAGGGTCATTTTGGAGGTTAAAAAAATATGTTGACATTCTAGTAAGACACAAACAATACAACAATAAAAACGAAGTTTTAGGTTAGAATAGTAATCCTCCCATTGTTTTATTCTATAAATCTTCATTGTTTTGTCACCATTTTAAAATATTATAGATTTTTTTAACTTGGCTAATGGCGCAGAACAAATATTTCGTTCATTCTTCTTTGCTTATGTGTATTCATAACTCAACCAACTAGATAGGGACCCGCGCTGCACAGTTTTAGGATTCTAGTTTCTTCCTCGGAAAGAATCAAACCATTTAGAGTTCAAATTGAAAAGTTATTACACGAACAAGGAGGTCTATTAGACTGATCTCCGCGCTACAGTTTTTGTGTCCACTAAGATGGTTCGAAAATCAAATCTAAAATACACTATTTTGAGCATTTAAATATGAGTAGGAAAGATATTTCATTCTTTTTTCTAATTCTACTGAACTACATAAACTGGATATTTTTAGAACAAGTTAGGTTGCAATAATTGAAGACAGCTGCTGTTGAAATTTTAGAGTTCAGAGGATTTATGACTAGATGAATAAATTAGTATGCGTGGGCGCTAGTAGATACGCGGATCAAGCTTCTTTCAATATGAAACTCAATTCACAGGTGAGTTCTTACCAATCGTGCATCGGCAACAAATATATTATATATTCTGTTATGATATATCTCGTTTTTAACCGCTTCATGTTGTGGATCATATGATATGTCTCATTTTTAACTAGTTTTATAATCTTTTTTTTCTCATTGCTTTGGTCATTTCATTATTGCACTTAGGCATATCTAGGTACCTTTGGATTTGCATTTGCCTCGCTTAGGCTTTGAGAGTTGGATCTTGAAGATTTGGAGGTCTGGAGCATAAGTTGGACCAAATTAAGGATCAAAAGAGTGCGATCAAATGAGACGTCAAAAGAATTGAAAAGGATATTCCAAATCAAAACCAGAAATCCTATCGGACCGTCATATGAAGGCGAAAAGGTCTCGAATGAACAATCCATAACTCTAAGTCAAAACGAGAAATCCCACCGGACCATCATATGGAGAAGAAAAAGTTTGATACCAGCTGCCCTGAATCAGGCTTTTAAAGATCCGACCGGATCCAAATCGGATCGATTCAGTCCGATTTTGTTTTAGTACGAAAGCACCTTCATATGTATCAAAACCCAAAGTTTGATTTGTATAACACTTTCTAATGGTTTTAAACATTTTTATGAGATCGTTGGTGAGTTTGTCGAAAAATATGGGTTTTTGTGTTCTCATTGGAAAGAGTGAGTAGTTCTTTTAAAACACTTGGGTATGGTAGATTAGGATAACTAAAAAAGTGGTTCAAGCATTTCATTGAACACCTGCTGGTATAAAAGGCCTAAGCTCTAGATTTTGAGTGATCAAGTCAAAACCCGCATTAAATCAACCTAGATGAAGGATATAACAAGAAGCAACCGAAATTATCATCATTTAACCATCACATCATCCTAATCTAACATAACCCACTATCAAACACAAGATTAACTACTAAATATGATTGAGAACAAAGAAAAAGACATAAACATATATAATGGAAATACATAAATAAAAGATAACGAGTTTGAAGAATCATTTACTAAAGTGACATGAAATGTTGAAGATCACTCCAAAACATCAAGAGCAGAGTTTGGATCTTAATTCAACTCTAGAGAACAGAGAAGCTTAGGTTAGAAAGTGTCTAAAATTTGCATAAATACATAATAGGTTTGGACTGGGTCAATAGTGGTCTGGCCACTACACTTGTCTGCGCCCGAGATTGATATGTCTCCACTAAATCGGTCATAACTCTTGAACCGCTTGTGTGAATCATCTCAAACCACTGCCATTGAAAAATGAAATCACTTTCTTATCTTGTATCCACAAATGAGCTAAATATGAGAACGGGAAGGCCTCAATCTGAATCGATCTTTAAGGCACTTTGGCTTGGTTATGCATCACCGTTTTTCTTCTTTGTATCCAAATGTGTGTCCTCCTTTATTTTAACCTATAATGATTTAAAAGACACACAAAACAAACCTAAAGAAAACATGAAAATAATAAAGAGAAACGGTCAAAAACGAATGTTTAAAACCGTTAAAATACCATGGTATCAGATGATTTGTTTCAAGTTTCTCTACACAAAAAGTTCATAGAAAACCTTCTAGCTAACAGAGAGAAGGTAAATGATGAATCACTAAGAGCAACACCATTTGAGCCCAAATGGGTAAGTTCATCATGCCTTACTTTTTTGGTGATTTGAAACTAGAAGAGATTTTATGTCATTCCAATGCAAACGTGAATGTTATTTCTCTCCAGATGGTGAAGAGATTAGGGATCCAAGACATGAAGCAAGGATCCAAGACATGAAGCAAAATTCAATTTCTCTAATGTTTTCGGATACTTGCCCACTTGGTTTGACTAAAGATTACACTCTCAAGATCGGGAACTGCCTAATTCCAACATATTTCGTAGTGTTAGAGATGGCGAAAATTCAAAAGATACCTCACATGTTAAGAACATTCTTAAAAGAAAACCTTTTGAAAATATCTCTTTATTTTATAAGTGGAGTTTTTGTAATATTGTTTTTTGAAAACAGTAACAGCGTATTTCTCTATAGAAATATTTGTTTGGTTCAAATGTTTTAGTAGGGTCCAAAAAAACAATTTCAAACTTTTTCGGTCCATTTTCAAAAGGTTTTTAAACCTGACTCGGATTGTAAACCGGTCTACCTTTCGAGTAGGCCTGGCAATTTGGGCCAAAACCCGCAGGCCTCCCATTAACCCGGACAGGTGCGAATCGGAAAATTAGAGCCCGCACGGCGCTATGCGGGTGGGCTGTGCTGGCTTGCGAATATCGGCATAAACGATCAAACCGGACAATTTCTAAACCGGTTTGCAGATTATGCGAGTTTTTTCGCGGATTTTTTCATATCTTACGAGATTTTAGGAGTTTTTTGGTTTGCGGGGTCTCATTTTTATGGATTGCAGGTTGCCCGCACGGTGGTCGCAGGCATAGAATTTTATATTCATGCCTTATGTGGGGCAGGTACGGGCCGCTCCAATTTAGACAATGGCCGCTGCGGGGCATATCCTCCCGCTTAACAGGCCTACTTCCGAGGCACCAGATCAACTGCGAATCAATAAAATAATGAACTTTCATATATCATTATAAATATATAAATTAATAAAATCAATCCATATTATAAAAAAGTATGATGTCATACAAAAAGTGACTGAAAATTCTAAATCAACATTAAACCAAAAAACAAATACTAAGACTTAAATCGTCAATTAAAAAATAAACTAATAATGCATCACATTAACCCATCTTTGTTATTTCTATCACCATTCTTTTTATTTTATTTGAGCAAATGAGTGAAATGTTCATTAAAATCTAAAAAATTACAATTAACATAACTTACCCAATATATTATATAGAATTAAAAAAATCAGAAAATTTAATTCATATTTTCAAACACGGTCGATTCAATCAGTAATATCAGGTCGCGAATTTTGTCGGGTTTACTAGGTTTTCCAAAAAAAATTTGGATTTATAATTAACAGATTTTACCATTAGATTCGAACCATACTAGTGACCGGATCATCAGAGATTTAATGATCCGATCGTGGGTCCAGATCGAGTCTAAAAACATTGAAAAAGAGTGTAGAGATATGTTGTTAAAACCTAATAATTACATGGCGCCAAGATTGTCAAAAGTGGAGAAAAAAAATGTTGGATTTGAGTGCTCTAACTACTTGATTAGGGTTGGAGCAACATCTTCTATCAGCCAATCGATACCACTTTAGAAAGCTCTAAATTTCTGATTCGAAAATGTTGACCGACGCTTTAATGGAAGGACATATAGTTCTTTTTTTCTTTCCAAAAGCGTAATAATTAAAAAGGAGTTATGCTTTTCTTCGCTACAAAAATTCAATAAAATTGGTGGTAACTTAAATGATGATCGACCCCGCCTTATTGGTAGACCAAACATTCCAAATGAAAGATAACAAAAACGAGAAACAGTATATAAATCATGTTTAGTCCTTTTGGTAGTGACACCAATTTATGTAAGCATTTTGGATTAATTTCTCTTTTGCAGACCATTGTAAAGCAGACTTTATACGTTCAATAAAAAGTAGTCGTCGGTAAGCACGTGACAGTCAACAACCCCAAATATATGCCGTCTTCAATTATGTCACTTTTCATGTATTAAAAGTTGATGCTTCTGTTTTAATTTTCTATTTTGCATAAACAATATAATCTTATATCGAAGTCCAAATCCATTAATTAAGTTTTTCTCTTAAAGTTTTCTGGTGGAATAACAATTTCTGAATTTTTGATAGAGGAAGGTCATGTTCGTTTGTGTATCTAGATACTGCATCTAGATACGGTATTTAGATATACTTCCAAATCCATTAATTAAGGTTTTTCTATTAAAGTTTTCTGGCGGAATAACAATTTCTGAATGTTTGATAGAGGAAGGTCCTGTTCGTTTGTGTATCTAGATACTGCATCTAGATATGGTATTAGATACTATATCTAGATGTTGTATCCAGATGCAGTTCGTTTTTGTTTTTCATTTCTGCATCTAAATATTGCATCTAAATACAGTTACGTTTGTATGTGTATTTTGAATTAACAGTTGGATGCACTTAAAATCAAATGACCAAAAAGGACATATCATTGTTTACTAACATTTTTTAGATATAAATTTTGTAATACTAAGAATTTATAACTAGTTCTCGATACGTTTCTTTCACTTTTACGGTTTTTCAGAAAATTTACGGTTTTTCAAAAATTTTATGGTTTTTTGGAAATTTTAAGGTTTTTAGAAATTTTACGGTTTTTCAAAAATTTTAAGGTTTTCCGGAAATTTAACAGTTTAAAAAAAAATTTCGGTTTTTCAAAAAGTTTACGGTTTTCAGGAAATTTTATGGTTTTCGAAAAATATTACGGTTTTACGGAAATTTCACGGTTTTTGAAAATTTTTACGATTTTTCAGAAATTTACGGTTTTTGGAAATTTTACTGTTTTTCAGAAATTTTATGGCTTTTAGGAAATTTTACGATTTTTCAAAAATTTGAAGGTTTTTCGGAAATTTTACGGTTTTCCAGAAATTTTACGGTTTTCCGGAAATTTTACTGTTTTCTGGAAATTTTACATTTTTCCGGAAATTATACTGTTTTCCAGAAATTTTACGGTTTTTGGAAATTTTACTGTTTTCCGGAAATTTTACGGTTTTTCAGAAAATTTACTGTTTCCCGGAAATATTAAGGTTTCTCGGAAATTTTACGGTTTTTCGGAAATTTTACTGTTTTCCAAAAATTTTACGGTTTTTCGGAAAATTTGCTGTTTTTCTGAAATTTAAGGATTTTCGGAAATTTTACAGTTTTTTCGAAAATTTTACTGTTTTCCAGAAATTTTATGGGTTTTCCCGAAATTTTACAGTTTTTAGGAAATTTTACGGGTTTTTTGGAAATTTTACGGGTTTTTGGAAATATTACGGATTTCTGAAAATTCTACGGTTTTCAGGAAATTTTACTGTTTCCGGAAATTTTACGATTTGGGATTAGGTTTTCATTTTGATGTCGCATGAGAAGTGGAGAAGGAGAAAAGAAAATCAGGTGTATTTTAGACTTTTTAATTTTTGGATGCACTTAGGTGTATCTAGAGTCTTCATCTAAAGGCATCTGAAATATCTGGGTTTTTTTTATGCATTTTATAAGTGTATTTTATTACAACATCTAGATCATGCTTATATTTTGAACTAAACGAACAATATTTGGTATCTGCATCTAGATACACAAACAAACAGCACCGAAATAGCACTTTAAAATAGTTAATCCGGAGCTGGGGTCGACGTAATTCGGTCTCATGGGTGGGATTTGCTCGCTCGCTTCGACTAGTAAAAGTGAATCTTGAACCATACCACCATATTAAGTAGTTTGCTTCTATATTTTCTCATCTAACAATTTTGTTTAGATTAAAGATAATTTCTATAATTCAATCCAACAGGTCCAAATTGTGGATAACTATTCTACGTTTAAACTTACCATATGTCTTATATGCATATACTTAAACTGAAATCCTATGGACAGAAAATTTAGTCAATTCTATATAATATTAGTTAAAGCGCTGAAATAATTGAAGAAAAAGACGAAGCACATGGTCTCCATATTAAAAGTTCAAAAAAGCAAAAGAAGAACCTAAAATGATCTTCAGCCATCTTGGTCGCCCCAAAGTTGGCACCAAATATGTTAGTAGGGATTTTATCTACAGTTATAGATAATGGATTTGAGTGCTCCATTACAGCCAGTTGTGATGTGCTCCAATAGGCAATATAGATACGTTACCAACGTGTAAGAAACATACATCTTCGTCTTTCTATTTGTTTGCACCTATATAAGTGGTGGTATTCTACTATTTGTTAGTGCATTGGCTCAATAATGTTTTCAAAAAACAAAAATCATGGATTATATAATCAAGTTGTGATATGTTGCTATATTCTACATTTCTAGTATATAACTCAAAGTATAAAACCTAACATTAAGAATATTTTTTGTAGTTTGGTCGTGTGACATGCTATTTATAATCAGTTAATCATCATGGCATGTTTTTCCGGTCTTTTTCTCTTCTCCCACGTCTAAACTGCTTTCGGAAAGACACCACAGACTCACGGAGGAGCTTGATTGCCTAAGAGGTCAAAACTTTTTTTTTTTTTTATAATCGGAATCTAAAGTTCTCAAAAGCATGAGAAAACACCACATAAGTGCGATTGTAGGAAAAAAAAACATTGGAAACGCAATGAAAACTTGCATTTTTAATTTAGAACTGTGGTGGAAACTTGCGTTTCCATTTTGGAAATGCAATGAAAGCTTATATTTTTGAATTGGAAGTACGAAAAATTAAATAAATAGGAAGTGTGTTGTTATTTTAGGTGTTTACAATCTTAAAACTAATTTAAACTCAGTGTCGGCTTAACTATAAGAGCGAGCAGTGCGACCACTTCGGACCCATAGATAAAAGGGTCCAAATGTAAAGGTCCAAAAAACAAATTTAGTGTAAGACCAAACTTTTTTTTTTTAATTTAATGAAAGGGTTCAAATTTTTTAATTTAATGAAAACTCTATAAAAAAGGGCCCATAATATTTTTAATTAATGTAAACCTAAAACCTAATCTGTTTTATTTTTCAGAATCGTTTCATATTCTTTCTCATCTCTTTCACGTTTCTCATGTCTTATTCTCTTTCACAATCAACTGTTGATCATCACCAAAAATTGAATTCTCAGTTTCTCATATAATCGATTTTTTAATTTATCTCTATACATCTCAAGAGCAGAAGTCAAAAATTTAGAAGAAAAGAGATTAAAGGTATAGTAAATTTTATATTATGTTTAGTTTATGTTCTGTTTAGTTATTTGTTGATGTTTTTTATATTTTTATAAACATATAGTGCGAATCAAATTTTTGTTTAGCGTGTGTTTTGTTTGTTTTTGTTTTTGATAAAAATAATATTTTTGTAGAAAAACAATTTTTTTTTTTGTTTTTGATATGTTAGATGCCTATTTTCTAAATTTTTCCCAGAACCTCTAAAATGTTTGAGCTGGCCCTGTTCAAACTTTCAAAATTATTCACCTAAATAGGGAAATATGTGAATTTTAATTGCAATAGAAGTTGAGTTTCATTTATTTCCAGTTTGAATATCTCGAACGATTCGTATTAACTGAATTCTTTTTTAATGGTTTTGGATGTATAGACTGTTAAGGATATACATTAAAGCCATAGATACAGAATATTTTATATAAGGAATATCCTATATTTGTACAAACCTAGAGACTCATTTCGCTTTGTATATATTCCCTTACTCGATGATTATGGTATTGTTGGCTATCTCGATAGATCCACTGCTTCTCCACCAGCCACGATCACCACCAACAATGTCCAAGCTACCAATCCTGCTCACATCACATGGAAACATCAAGACAAGCTAATATACAGTCGTCTTCTAGGAGCAGTTTCTCTCACCATCCAACCGCTTCTGTCTCGCTCTCTCACCGCAGCGGACATATGGAAAACTCTAGCTGAAACCTATGCCAGAACCAGTTGGGGCCATGTTCGTCAACTCCGCCTTCAACTCAAGCAATGGAACAAAGGCACTAAAACAGTTGATGAGTACATGCAAGGTTTCATCACAAAATTCGATCAACTTGCTCTCCTTGGAAAGCCCATCGAGCATGAGGAGCAAATCGAATACGTACTCGATGGTGTCTCTGATGACTACAAGTCCATTGTGGATCAACTCAAAGGACGCGATCGCACACCGACTCTTACAGAAATTCATGAAAAATTGCTGAATCATGAAGCCAAACTCCTGATTGCCGCCACTGCTGCCCCAACGGTCCTCCCTGCCTCAGCAAATGCAGCTAACTTTCGTCCAAGATCTGCTCACAACCGTCCACATCAACAACAAAATACATCTTGGAACTCTCAGCTCACACAGAAAAATTACAATCATCACAAACCGAATGGGAGAGGCAGAGGATATAAGGGGAAGTGCCAAATATGTGGTACCTTTGGTCACATCGCGAAGTGGTGCCCTCAATTTCGTGATCAGTACTCCTCAACTTCGAAGTAGCAGTCTCCAACGTCTTCCCCATGGCAGCCACGAGCCAACCTTGTCACCACAAACGCGTCCTCTGATAACACATGGCTCCTCGATAGCGGCGCAACTCACCACATGACAAGCGACCTTCATAATCTCTCCCTTCATCAACCATATCATGGCGATGATAATGTCTTAATTGGCGATGGTTCGGGTCTCACAATCTCTCACACGGGTTCAGCATCTCTACCCTCTACATTAAAGAAAATACAACTCAATGATGTTCTTTGTGTCTCTCACATACACAAAAATCTTATTTCTGTGTATCGATTATGCAACACTAATAAGGTTTCTGTGGAATTTTTCCCTGCTTCATTTCAGGTGAAGGATCTTCGGTCGGGGGTCCCATTGCTCCAAGGCAAAGTTAGAGACGAGTTGTACGAGTGGCCGGTTTCACCCCATACCCTCACCTCCTTCTTCGCTTCATCAACACCCAAACCATCTTTCACCGAATGGCATCACCGTTTAGGCCACCCTGCAGCCTCTATTCTACAAACTATTGTCTCCAATTTTTCTCTACCACATATCAAATTTGTTGCTCCGAATTTCTTTTGCACCGATTGTGCCATCAATAAAAGCCATAAACTTCCCTTTTCAAACACATCCATAATCTTTACTCGCCCTCTCGAATATATCTTTAGCAATGCTTGGACCTCCCTGGTCATGTCTGTTGACAACTACAAATATTACTTAATTCTCATCGATCACTTCACAAGATACACCTGGCTATACCCTCTCAAAAAGAAATCCCAAGTTTGCGATACATTCATACCCTTCAAATCTCTTGTTGAAAATCGACTTGCCTGCAAGATAGGGACGCTTTACTATGATAATGGTGGTGAGTTTTTGGCTCTCCGAGAATTTCTAGCCCAAGCTGGAATCGCTCACTACACATCACCACCGCACACACCAGAACACAATGGTGTCTCTGAAAGAAAACATCGGCACATTGTCGAAACAGGTCTCACTCTCCTGACACAAGCCTCCATGCCACATAAATATTGGAGCTACGCATTCTCGACGACTGCTTACCTTATCAATCGTATGCCTACACCGATTCTGAACAATGAATGCCCATTCCAGAAACTGTTCGACAAGGCTCCCAATTACTTGAAGCTTCGCACATTTGGCAGTCTTTGTTTCCCTTGGTTACGCCCATATACTCATCACAAGCTAGAACATCGCTCCACACCATGCATCTTCTTGGGATACTCACTCACTCAAAGTGCTTATCTCTGCCTTCAAAAAAGTTCAGGCCGAATTTATGTCCCCAGGCATGTGAAATTTGATGAAATCACATTCCCGTTCCAAACATCACCATAGCCACAAACATCAAATCAAGAAATCACAATCACCAAATCTCAGCCACTAGCCGAAACAGTGCCACTCGTACACCTGCCTCACCTCTCGCCGGGATCAATGGTGCTACCGGCCGCAGAAACTCACCGAAACGAACCAGACGGCGTTGAACGACTCGCCATCGTTACTGTTGCTGCTACTTCGCCGGGTTCACTGGAACCACCGCCTCCGTCAACTCCGCCAATAGACCCGTAGGCTGCTCCTCAGCTCACAGACCCGCCGGTGACGCATACGGCGAGAGAAGCATCAGGTCTGTCGATTACCACAGTTGTCGATTTCCCTGTTCATTCTCACGATCGTGCAGGTTCTCTTATGAGCAACATGGGCCAAAATGATGAAATTCAAGAAGCAGGCCCAACAGTCCAATCAAAATCAAAACTAACATCTCAAAGTCAACACTTAATACGAGCCGGAGAAAAAGGCCCAACAAATGCAGTCCAAATTAATCATGTCGGCCAAGGCTCCTCTCCTTTACTCCCGACGACACAAACGCAACTTCATGACACGCAACAGGAAGCACCAGCTCAAATCAAAAATCAAGCATCCATAGCAACAAATTAGCACCCAATGACCGCACGACGGAAGAACAACATCAACAAGCCTAAAAAGAAGATGAATCTCACTGCCAAGCTCACATCAACAATCCAAGATGAACCACGAACAGTGAATCAATCACTCAAATAGGAACAATGGTGTAGTGCTATGTCAGACGAACTCGATGCCTTTGCGCGAAATCGAACTTACGATCTTGTTCTTCGACCAATTGCTTCCAACGTCGTGGGCTGTAAGTGGATTTATAAAAATAAATTTCTACCTGATGGATCACTTGGCAGGTGCAAAGCTCGATTAGTTGCTCAGGGGTACAATCAAGAGTATGGTAGGGACTACAAAGACACATTCAGTCTTGTGATCAAGTCAACAACTCTTCGACTAGTTCTGAGCATTACAGTGTCTAAATCATGGCCAATTATCTAACTAGATGTCAACAACGCATTCCTCCAAGACAAGCTAACTGATGAAGTGTTTATGGAGCAGCCGCCGGGTTTTGTTGACACTGATTATCCGTCTTATGTCTGTCATCTTCACAAAGTTGTTTATGGGTTGAAACAAGCTCCCAAGGCATGGTATACAGAACTGCAACAATTTCTGATCTCCCTCGGCTTTGTTAATTCCTTGGCTGACACATCTTTGTTCGTATATCGGAAAGGCTTCGACACAACGTATCTCCTCGTCTATGTTGATGACATTCTCCTCACTGGTAACAGCACAAAAACAATCACCACGATTCTCTCCCCATTGGCTGACCGTTTCTCCGTAAAAGAATTTGAGGATTTCAATTACTTCCTCGGCATTGAGGCACGTCGTACACCATAAGGACTTCACCTTTCACAGCACAAATACATAAAGGATCTCTTACACCGCTACAATATAATCGATGCAAAACCAGTCACGAGCCCACTGGCATCATCACCAAAATTGAAGCTTCATGAAGGCACCTCCCTTACGGATCCATCTGAATACCGAAAGCTAGTGGGTAGTCTACAATACCTGGCATTTACTCGACCGGATATCATGTACACGGTCAATCGCTTGTCTCAGTTTATGCATAAACCAACCGAACCACATTGGCAAGCAGCTAAGAGACTCCTCCGATATCTAGCTGGCACCTCAGATCATGGCATCTTCTATTCCTCGCGCAACGACTTCTGCCTACATGGTTTTTCTGTGTTGACTGGGCTAGTGACTCTACGATTGCATCTCCACTAATGCATTTCTGATCTACACTGGCTCTCATCCAATTTCCTAGGCAACCAAGAAACAAAAGAGTGTAGCTCGCTCGTCGACGGAAGCAGAGTATCGGGCGGTTGCAAACACGGCCACAAAACTTCGTTGGATTTGTAGTCTTCTCACCGAACTTGGACTTACACTACCAGCAGCTCCAGTGGTCTACTGCGGGGCCACATTCCTCTGTGCAAATCCAATCTTTCACTCCCGGATGAAACATGTCGCTCTTGACTATCACTTCATTCGAGGTCAAGTACAATCAGGGGTTCTTCGTGTTGCTCATGTCAATACACAAGACCAACTAGCAGACGCACTTACGAAGCCTCTTTAACGCGTACGGTTTGTTCAACTACGACACAAAATTGCCGTGACCTCAGCCCCTCCATCTTGAGGGGACATGTTAAGGATATACATTAAAGCCATAGATATATAATATTTTATATAAAGAATATCCTATATTTGTACAAAAACCTAAAGACTCATTTCGCTTGTATATATTCCATTTTACACCGTTGCTTAAGTAAGAAGACTCTTAATCTACATAGACTTCATTTTATTTTAGTGTTTTATCTTATTTAAGTATTATTAGATTATTTTCATTAGTATTATATTTTTTTCTGGTCCACTATTGTAATAGATTCGGTGTCATGTTTAGTCTTGTAGAGGCCTATGACGATTTCAAGAATATGGTTCTTGTAATAATTGTTTATTAGCTAATCATAATATTGTCACGAAACAAAATAATGGTAATGAAAACCGATAACACTAAATTTTGAAAGCACATTTTTACTTAAAATCTTCACTTAATCTTCTAAGTTTTTTTTAATATATTTTTAGTAGTTCTTTGTTCTTAATCTTCTTTTGCCTTATTTTATACAATAATGATATTATTAAGATATGTTTTTCAAATTTAAAAAAAAAATGAAACACATTAAAGAATTAAGAAAATTTTATATTAAAGAAAAAGAAATGTATTAATATGAATGATATGCCTAATTTCCATTAGAGAATTTTTTCACTAAATAAACCACATTATATCAGATTAACTAACTAGATAAGTTTTTTTTTTTTTTATAATGTGGCCTCCAATTTTTAAAGAAGGTTTATCGCCTTGGATATTTGCCCTCTCTCCATACACAAACGTTTCTAACACATTTGCTTTCTACTTTTTTTAAAAACCTATTTCCACGTACATGCTTTTGATACTATACAATCTTGTCAAAATAATGAATATACTGTTTTTGTTTTGATAAAACAATGGATAAATATTTTTTATTTTGTGAAACAATGGATATATTGTTGTGTTTCTATTATTAATTATTTACAGTAGATTATATGTTAGCTAGTTACAAGTGTAAGTTAACATTTCATATTTAACGAGAATTTTTTTTTTTTTCTGTTTTTCTGTTGTTCGGTTCTTGAAGCAGATTTGAAGTATTGTTTTAATTGAAAATGTACTTTCATATTGAACACACAGGAATGGACGCATGGTGCTTTAGGTCGACAGAAGACCATATTTATTAGAACTTATGGATGTGAGCTTTTGTTTAGTTTTATGTGCTATATATTTTTGAAAAGTGTATTTGCGTAGATATATATATCAAAGGACCATTCTTTTCATTTAGAAAATTGAATTAAACATCCTGCCCTACTACCTAAGCACGTGTTCTTCCACTAAAGACGGCTTCGTTTCTACATACTTATTTTTCGTAAGTATATATACCAAAGTTTCTCTTTAAAATAATGTATAATCCGGAGGTATAAACACAATTTTCAATTTTGTACATCGACGTTTGCACACATATGGTAATGCGGCTTGAACAACCAAACACACATTATTTTTCTTTGTTACACTTTTGTTTTTTTCTTTCCCACACTTTCTTCTATTTAATGTGAGGAATTATGAGTTTTCAATTGGTTTTCTAACTTAAAACCAATTGATAATGAATGCAATAACCATCTTTTTTTTTTTTTTTTTATGTCTATAACACATTTATATTACCGCGTTTAAACTCAAATTATAACATGAAAGTGTTACTATTACAAATCAATAGACTGCTTCACTTTCTACCATACTTATCTTTCTTGTATTGCGGAAACTCGTGAATAAGATGATGAAATAGAGTTTGAACCTTAGTCTTTCTTAGTATAGTGATAGATCCATGTCCCATCCTCGTCATGTTTGTAAGATAATAATCATTATAAACTTATCACCATCTAGAGTGAAGTAAAAATATGGTAAGTGGACATGAGGTTATGGGTAAAAACGTGGGAAAAGGCAAAAGGCAAAAGGCCCACCTTCTCAGCACTCTCTTTTGAATGGTAATTCGTGCCTGTCAAAACTTAGACTCTGTCGGAAACACAACCCCAAAGCCACTTACTTCATTCTTTCTCTCCTTTATTATTTATTTATTTTAAAACAAAAGCTAGAAAGGGAAAGAGAAAGAGAGATAAAGTTTGAGATTCTACAAACCCCAAGAAACCCCCTAAAAAAAAGAGGAAATAAAATCAAACTGAAAATAACATTAGTATTTTTTTGTTTGCTTGCTCTCTGTTTTCCTCTGTCTTGACATTGGGATTAAACTAACTTCTCATTCTCATTCCACCTTCTTCTTCTACTTCTTCTTTGTTCTTGTGTGCTAAAACAAATCAAGAAAGCACAAGGAGACAAATAAACCTATCCATTCATTACCAAACAAGCCGTACATTCTTTAGTTATGGGTTCTTCATCTCCATTTTCCTCTTCAACCATCACATCAAAGTTTATTGGGTTTCTGCTTCTTCTCTCTCTTCAACTAGATTTGTTACACGGGTCGGCTATTCATCTTAAAAACCAAACTTCATTCAAACCCAACAGAGAGATTCAGAAGCTTAGAAGAGTGGAAGCATATCTCAACAGAATCAACAAACCTTCCATCAAAACAATCCACGTAACCAAACATACTCTTTCATGGAATTAATCCACTGTTTTCTTGCTTTTCTTCCTCATTTATGAGAACATTTTTGTTATTGTGAAACTGCAGAGCCCAGATGGAGATGTAATAGAATGTGTATTGTCTCATTTGCAACCAGCATTTGATCATCCTCAGCTACGAGGCCAGAAACCACTAGTAATGAATCTACTCTTTCACTTTAGTTCTTTTATACATATATATATTTTTTTTTTTAAACCAAGGAAGTGATTCTATTAATGAAAACATGCAGGATTCACCAGACAGGTCAAGTAGAAGAAATGAAACAACAGATGAGGAAAGTTTTAATCAGTTATGGAGTATGTCTGGTGAAAGTTGTCCAGTTGGGTCAATACCAATGAGAAGAACAACAAAAAATGATGTCTTGAGAGCAAATTCAGTTCGACGATTTGGTCGCAAATTGAGAAGACCCATCAGACGAGATTCCTCCGGAGGTGGTCACGAGGTAACATCTTCTTCACCTCTCGTATCGTACGAATCGATCATGCGGGAGAATAATAATGTTTTCTTATGCTTTACTTTAACTTTTGTTGGTTCAATAAAGCATCTTATTCTCCAAAAAAGATATAAAGCATAAAATAAAAATGATTCGTTCATCTGATTTCTTGATATTGAAGATAAAGTGTGAACGTAAATGATTTTAAGGTGTAAAGTTAAATAATGGTACTTACATTAATAAAATTTGATTTACATGCAGCATGCGGTGGTGTTTGTAAATGGAGAACAATACTATGGAGCAAAAGCAAGCATCAACGTATGGGCGCCACGTGTCACTGATGCTTATGAGTTCAGTTTATCTCAGATTTGGCTCATCTCAGGATCCTTTGGTCATGACCTAAACACCATTGAAGCTGGTTGGCAGGTACAATCCTTTTTTTAATATAAATCAATATTAATTTACAAATACTTTTAGGAGAAAGAAATAATTATTTTGTTGATCGGTATCAATATTCTTATAATCACCGAGTGATAGTTTATCACTAGAGAATCAACCTTGCTAGAAATTAGATTTCGATTCTTTATTTACATTTTCTTTTTGCTTTTATAAGAAATGCGTATTCTTTTCATATAAACCTCAAACTTTCATCATAGTAAACACAATAGTCTTTTGTTAGTATTATAAACACAAACGCCAAATAAAAACAAAAGGATAATAGTTTTACCTCATTATATTCTTCTTTTTTGTTTTTGATGTTTACGTTTATATTTTACAAATACAAAGATTAGCTTTTGAATCAATCAGGAACTTAATTAGTCAACCTTCTAAACAGAGAACCGGCAGACAAATCAACTAGTAATATACAGTCATGAGTTGCAAAAAGAAGTGTGGTGGGGATATAGAGAGGGTCCAATTAATAATTAGGTTGGTGATTACTGATTACATAGCATTTGATATTTTTGCAGGTTAGTCCTGAGCTATATGGAGATAATTATCCAAGATTCTTCACATATTGGACGGTAAGACCATTTTCACTTTTTTCAACTTTTTCTTATTATTTTAATATCATGGAATAGAATTTGAGTTGAAAATTTGGAAAAGCAGACTGATGCGTACCAAGCAACTGGGTGCTACAATTTACTCTGCTCAGGATTTGTACAAACCAACAATAAAATTGCAATTGGTGCAGCGATTTCCCCGAGGTCCTCTTATAATGGAAGACAGTTTGATCTTGGTTTAATGATTTGGAAGGTCAGTCTTCTTTTTCTTCCATTTATTTCCCCACTTCTAACCATATTTTATAAATAAGGACAAAAATTTCCTGAAAACTTAAAATACTACAATTTGTACATACTTGACATTGGTCAAACCACATAAAACAAATACTCATATCAGCATTTGATGAAAATTATGGTCGAATCAAGATATAAGTAGTACGTGTGAGTGTGGTCTTTGAATTTACCAATGAACTTCGAAATTAAAATTAATTGGAATGTGTAATCTAGCGCATTAATAGGTGTTCTGTTCTTCTTTTCTTTCTAGATATTAAGAAGAAGAAGCTGACCCACTAGAAAGTTAAAAATTGTTGTGTAATTAATGCTTAGGCAATTAATATGATTCCTTCAATTTTTTTATTTTTTTTTTAAACAAACTTAAGATTTGTTTAAGATAAGTCCACCAAAACAAAATATTGCATTTTTTAAGTGTAAAAGACCGACATATAAAGTCAATAACGCACTTGATACGCTACTACGCAGATGTCTACTATTTTATAAAAAAATCAACCGACACATTAACACATGAATAAGCTTATTCCACAAAATTATAAACTAGAGCAAATTGTCCAACTATTCTTTCATTGTTTGTTTAATATACATTTTTTTCAGCTACATTTCTTATTTTCACTTCAGAAAACTACTTCTTTTACTTAATTTCTAGATTAATTTGCTTCTAGTTTACTGCTCAATCTAACCAAATTCTGTCCAAATTAAACACATATATACACATATATCTGGATATATATACTGGTAAATATACAATGTTTTATTGTGAATATTTATAGTTTTAACGCATATATCAGTATAATATTTTTGTGTATACTAAATAAAATATTTTTTGAACCATATATATATATATATATATAACTTAACATTAAATCCAAAAAAATATATTATTGTATAGATATAATGAAAGTGCATATATAAATATGAATATAGTTATTATACGGCCTAGTGAAATGTAAAATTTTATTTAATGTTATGTCTACGTAATCCATTTTCTCAAGATAAACTTGAAAACCAAATCATCATGGTGAGAATTTCAGGCTGTAATTTGTGCTTATAGACATAATTCACGTCACAAAAAGAACTCACGTAACCATATATTGACCTAATATGGCTCATCAAAGAATTCAATGAAAATCACCCACAGGCAATGCTTAATTATTACAACGTGTGCCACTGTAGGTACTTTGAATACTTATAACTCTTGGATAAACAATAAAGAAAGCAACCAACCTCGAATTTCATAAACTGAACTGATAAAAGAAAGATCGGCTTTCAGCTTTATTAAAACATTATTAATAAATAGAAAGATTGGATTTGGTAAGAGCATTAAATTGAGGATATGAAATTGATGACAGAAACTTCACTGCACCTGCGGTAAAAGCAGATCATTAATGTACATCTACTAGAAACCTGTATGCGCAAATTTAGCTGACCTCCCTTTGTAATTTGTATAACTAAAAATATGAAATATCAGTTTATTAGGTAACTTGCATGAAGCTGGTTATAAGAATCTATATAATGACGGGTTTACATTTAATGTTTAGCTAAATCTATCGACGTGTTAAGCCGTTGTTGTTGGTTTTGATGTAATAACACACGTTTTGAAGCCTTCGATTGTTTGATTGTCTTTCCGTTTGGTTTTATGTGTAATACGTATGCAGAGTAACTCACAACCAATACCTTTTAAAGTAAATTTTAAATTTATAAAGGCAAGAGCCAAACACAAACAGGATGAAAACATTTCCAATGGAGAACATCTGTTTGCGTTCGCTATTTACAAAAATTCTTTCATCTATATTATACTCTTTTTTTCCGCCTTGAACCTAACCGTGGTATTGCCAATTAATATTGTGGTCAATTGAAAACATAATGTAGGATCCAAAACATGGTCACTGGTGGCTTGAGCTAGGAAATGGACTTCTTGTGGGATACTGGCCAGCCTTCTTGTTTAGCCACATGAGGAGTCATGCAAGTATGGTTCAATTTGGCGGCGAAGTTGTGAACAGCCGTTCAAGAGGCGCTCACACCGGAACGCAGATGGGAAGTGGCCATTTCGCAGATGAAGGCTTTGAGAAAGCTGCCTACTTTAGAAACTTACAAGTCGTTGATTGGGACAACAATCTCTTGCCTCTGAAGAATCTCCATGTCTTGGCCGATCACCCGGCTTGTTATGACATCAGACAAGGCAAAAACAACGTATGGGGGACTTATTTTTACTATGGAGGGCCTGGTCGGAACCCTAGGTGTCCTTGATTCACCAAAACAGAAAAATAAAATATTTGTGTGAATTAATGTTATTTTTCCGTTACTAAGATTTTTTATTTCTTCTGTTTTTTTTTTTTTTTGGTTTTTGTAAGGCTGTTATCACAAACATTAACAAGCCGTTTGTGGCCCTACTGTATTTTTGACGTGATGAAATATAAAAAATATATATATATATATAATTTGGAAATGGTTGGTAGGACCAGGGACGATGACGGTGGGTTTGGAACTTTCGATGAAGGTTGGGATGGGCCGCGAGTTTTGGTTAATTCATGGGCTCATTTAGGTCTCGGGCCTAAACTAAAAAGAGTCCAAGGGCTATGGGTTTCACCTAATTTCTTTTTTCTTTCGCAGGAAGTTTCACCTAAAGTTTTCTTAATTAAATTAGGAAAGAAAAATGAATTTTAAAAGGAGAAGGGAAATTTCTAAGGATCTGAATAAGTGTGGTTGTATATATGGGAAGAGGAGTCAAGGCAGTTAGGAACGTTTTCTAGTTTCTATAGAACCCTAATTCGAGAGAGAGAGACAAGGAAGGGCCGACAAAGAGAAAGAGAAACTCGTTTTCTAGTTTCTATAGAACCCTAATTCGAGAGAGAGAGAGAGACAAGGAAGGGCTGACAAAGAGAAAGAGAAACAGTAAGAGGCGCTTACCACTAACTTACTAAGTACCATCCACCAAAGCTAAGATGAGGATTTTGAACCATGAAAACACTACATGTAGCACAATTTTTTTTTCAAAGGATTGATTGTATTAAACAAAAACTGTTATAAAGTAACAAATTAAGGAAATTAAAGTTTGAAGAAGTGATGTGAAAAGTAATAAACATAGATCTTTGGAGAGTCATCTTTAGGCTCTCTGTTTTTTATGTGGATGTGGAAAATTAGGGTAAAACCCATAAGAGCTATGATATGAATAGAGAAGACGGGTGAGAAATTGAGAAATCGGATTGAAGAGGCGGCTACTGTGATGATCTGGACTCAATTATCCTCCAGCCCAAATACCCATCTCCAAAGCCTACAAGAAAAAAAGAAAAAAGTTAAATTCTCGTTGTAAAGCATAAGGCTTGAGTGGTGTTCTTGATTCACTAAAAGTTATAGTGGAAATTGTAAGAAACGGTTCCCATCCGAGACGTACCGATTAGAGGCCGGAAACTCGGTGATCAATTCTTTTATATCAAATTCTAACAAAACAATCATAACCTTCAGCACACAAATTTTCCATTAGAGCAATCCATAATTTGATTGCAAGTGCTAGAAGCAAGGGGTTTCAAGGATACTGTTCGGTAGGTAATGTTCACAGCGGATACCATTCACGAGGTTTACTAACAAATGGCAGAATGAGTAATTCAAGGTTCAAGGTAGACAAATTTGATGGAACTGGTGATTTTTCTCAGTGAGATGTTCGCATGTTGGCTCACTTTGGAGTTTTAGGGTTGAAGTCATTCTTGACAGATGCCAAGTTGCTGAAGAATTCAGCCCCTACCAAAGAAGAATTGAAAGCTGTTAAAAAGGATCCACATAAGGGAAAAGATGGAGTTACTGAATTAGCTCCAGAGATTGATCCCAGAAAGTTCAAGAAATCAGAAAAAGCAAATGATCTGATTGTCTTGAACGTGGGAATCAAGTCCTAAGGAAGATCAGTAATTGTGAGACTGCAAGAGATATGTGGTCTACGTTGAACTAATTGTACATGGAGACCTCTTTGCCTAATCGCATCTACTTACAGCTTAAGTTCTATACTTTTAAGATGAATTGACTCCAAAAGTATAGATGAGAATGTTAATGATTTGATGAAGCTAGTTGTAGATATGAACAACCTAGGAGTGGAGGTGTCAGAAGAGGTGCATGCAATATTATTGTTAAGTTTTCTACCTTACAAGTCTGCTCAATTCAAGGAGACCCTTAAGTATGACAGAGACACAATCAAGTTGAATGAAGTCACAGGAGCTGCTGGTAAGTTCAAAGAGAGAGAGTTGCTGGAGAATGGGCCAACATCACAATTAAGGACAAGAGTTATATGTTGATGTTAGACACATATCAGAGAATAATCAGCGGGGAGGAGGAAAGTTTTGTAGAAGAATATGCACGGAGCATAGGAAAACAGACACTCCCAAATGTCCTCAAGGCTGAATATTCAGGTGTTATCCCATTTATCTTCTGATAGGCTGAAATACTGTTCTCAAGTGAAGACTTTGGAAGAAGATTACTCCGAAAGCTTGAAGTAAAGAAGGCTTCTACCCAATACTTGAGAGGAATCTTGCCCTGAAACAGCATTGACAATCCTAACTCAGTGATGTGTCTATGCTTGTGTTCTGTAATTCCATTTTGTTCAGGTGTATGTGGACATGATATGTACTGCTGAATACCATGGCTTTGTAAATGTCTTAGAAATTCATTGCTCAAAAATTCACCACCACCATCACACTGAAAGATCTTGATTTTGTTGTTGTACTAATTCTCAACAAGCTTTTGAAATGTAACAAATGTTGAAAAGAAGTCTGATTTCTTCTTCAAAAGATAAAACCAACAATGTCTAGACCAATTATCAATGAAAATGACAGTATCTAAATCCTTGAATAGAAACAACTGGAGAAGGTCCCCACAGGTCACAGTGAACTCTTTCCAGTGTTCTAGAAGCAGTAAAAGAAGAAACTGAAAAGGGCAATTTTGAACTCTTTCCCAACTGACAGGCTTCACACATCACTTTTGTTCATTTATTGATAGATATAGCTTTACTTGAAGATAACTTCTGAAGGATCTTGAAATTTGCATGACCAAGTCTTCTATGCCAAACTTGATCTGTTGCAGAAACTTGTCTGTTGGAATAGAAGACTTTCTCTGTTGGATCCTCCAGCTTATAGAGACCATTATGGTTTCTTCCCTGTGTCAGCAACTTCCTTGTGATCTTGTCCTTAACATATACCCCATCACAGTCAAATTTAACAGAACAAGGATAATCTTGTGTAAGCCTTGAAACAGAAACTAGAGATGTTGCAATTTCAGGACAGACAAAGTCATCTTTTAAATGAAGGTTACCTGTTGTTGTTGGAAGTCTTGTTGAACCAGTGTGGGTAATAGGAAGATAATTTCCATCTCCCATCATCACTGTATCAGACCCGTTGTAAGTTTGTGACTGCTGAAGGTGATGAGGAGAGCTGGTGACGTGTGCAGTAGCCCCTGAGTCTGGAATCCACTCTTGACCGTTATGATATGTGACATCTGTAATCCTTACGGCAGCTAAAGCACTTGGTAGATCATCACTTTGGTAACTGTTGTTGAATCTATGCCAACATTTCAGAGCAGAATGCCCAATCTTGCCACAGATCTGACAGACGGGTCTCATGTTTCCACTTTCTAAGCTTGTTGAATAGCTTGGTGTAATCTGTTGATGGAATCCTCGACTTCTGGTTGAATAAGAGCCTCTGTTTTTTCCTCCTCCTTTGAAATAGCCTCTGCCTTTGTTGCTTTGAAATCCAGAGCTTGATGAAGTTTGAATGGTGTGAAAAGCAAGATGAGGAGAAACAGATTCTGTAATTTCATAGCCTTTTAGTCTATCAGAGTATCCAGTAAATCTAGGAATCACAACTTCAAAGGTTAAATCAACACCGGAATCCATAGAATCTTCAACAGACGTCTTAATGGGTTCATATTCACGACCTAAACCATGCAAAGCTGCAAAGATCTTCATTTTCTCACTAACCGGGCTTCCAATAGATGAGAGTTGTTCACATACCTCTTTTATCTCTTTCAGGTAGTCAAGCATGGATTTTTCTTTCTTTTCTACTGTCTGAAGTTTTCTTTGAAGCTCAAAGAGACGTGAGGAAGTAACTCTGTTGAAGTGATTTGCAAGAGAGAGCCAAACATCTCGAGATGTGTTTGCTCCAACCACTTCAGAGAGTATGTCTTCAGAGAGAAAGCCTAAAAGCCATGCCTTTACCACTTGATCTGACCTTTGCCATGCTGCAAAGTCTGGATTTGGGGCTTCTGCAACTCCTCCATCAATGTTTGGTACATGAATGATTTCTAAAGGTCTTTGAAAGGCACCATTGACAAACCCTAGAAGATTTTGTCCAGCGAGGAAGGATTCAAACTGTGTCTTCCACAAGATGTAATTTTTCTGTGTGAGTCTCACAGTTACACAGTTGGTAATGCTTAGAGCAGGAAGAGCATAAAGTTCCAAAGCCATAGCTCTGCTACCATGTAAGAAAGAAACGTTTAAGAGCAGAAACAGAGAGAACTTTCACTTTTATTCATTGTTTCATTTCTGTCTCATACATTGACTGAGGATCAAAACATATATATATATATATATAAAGACAATGAAACTCAGATTTTAACCTAGAAAGCTCTCACGTGTCAACACTCTTCAGTTGTAAGCAGAGCAAAGTAATTGCTCAATCTTATCTCCTCTGTACTGTCCTTTACACGCTCCAACTTTCCTTTTGTTTTTGCTATGTCGTTTACTGCAGTGATAGTGTTGGTCTGCTCAGCCTGCTGTAAAGATTTGGACGGCTGTACGACAGAATTTAAGATTTTTCCGTTGGAGCAGTTCCCGTTTGAATGTTGTGGACCACAGTAAAGGAGCGTCTCTGTTTCAGTCTGAGAGTTTGATTGCTTCTGTTTTGTTTTGACATTGCATTGCAGAGACTCTGTGTGAGGGTTTGACTTGGTCTGTTTTGTTTTGACTATGTATTGCAAAGACTCTGTTTGATGCAGAGTGTTGGTACAATTCAGGTGAAATTTAGATTCTGAGTTCGACTAATTACATGAATTTCTATAATTTGAAATATTGATACATTTTGAAAAATTGAAATTTTTAAGAAAATTTAAGTAATTTTCAAACTTTATATATTATTTTATATAACTTTAGAATCTTATTTATCAAAATAGGTAATTTGAATATCCAAAAAATTATTCGAATCATACTCACACTCGTTGAAATAAATGATCTTGATTCAAACATGTGACTTTTATTAATCTTAATTGGAAAGTTCGATTTGGATCATTTTAATGTACAAGGAGGATCGTGTTATCTGACCCAAAATGCAGATACCAATGTGCTTGTGACTAATTTTGAATATAACCGTAAACTTTTGTATTGGCCCTATTGGCATAAACCAAAATAAATGCTACAATGTGGTGGAGAAAACAAAAATAATATCAATTCATCAGTGTTTTGTTTTAATTAGAACGGACTAATGTTACATTCTAAAATATTTTAATAAATTCGTTTTGAATAAGATGTTCTACTGCAAAAAAAAAAAAAAAAAATTAGATAACTCGATTTGTATGACAATAGTTCCTTCTCTTACAAAAATTGAATTGGAGAAAACGGAATACCGAAAAAATACAGAAAATTTTGAATAATCGTTCTATTTGTATAAGTATTTTTTCGCCTACAAAATTAAATTAGAGGGAAAAGTATGTTTAATACTTTAATTAATGTGATTAATTAGAGAAATTTTTAATTTAACTAAAAAAACATGTTTATAGCAGCCTACTTTCTAAATGGCATGGTAATTAATGTGTTTCTAGTTTTAAGTGGATTTTAAATTATATATATTTTCATTTTGTCAATTCACCATAGTTAACTATAAGTTGAATGGATTCTGAATATCTGAATAAATAACATTATTGTTCTTTGGCGCTTAACAATGGACTGCAATAGTTCTCTGTGACAATTAATCGGTCATGCACATTATACACCATTTTATGTATAATGTTGTGTGGTCGCCCTTTATATGAATTTTTTAAAAATATATATATATATATATATATATATATAGAATTATAAATATGTGCATTCCACTTATTTTCTTGCGGAAGATCCTAAAAAGATGAACAAATTTTATTGCTAATGATTTTCTTACTCATGTTTTTGTCCAATCTGCCCAGATCACTATTTTCTTTAGCGATTACGTAATATGGGAATTTAAAATTTATAGAGGATCAATCGACACCATACCAAAAAAAAGGTTGCAAATTTAGTGATTGATTGGGATTTTATTGTAGAGATTTTGATTGTAAAAAAAATGTGATTCTTAATTTAAATAATGATAAAATAAAATTAAAAAATGATTAGGTTTGAAAATCTGATATGCGAAAGTCTTAAAATGATAAATAGAATTAGTCTCGTGCTACATACATCACGGGTTAATGTATCTTTTAAAATTAAGAATTATAAATTTATATCTATATTTATTCTGAAATCTTATAAGATGAGTTTTCGTTGATTTTATTATAATGAGATAATATATTTTTTTGTTAAGATTATGTAATCGTAACATTGAGTATAAAGAATACTGATGACATATAAGATTTACACTCGTGATCTATAAATCAATATATGAACAAAATCGTAATCTAGTTTTTCTTATTAGTGGTTAGAATTTAAAATCGTGTGTTTTAGGTTTTATTTTGGTTTTATTTTTCAAAGAAGATAAATAGGACTGGGCGTTCGGGTTCGGTTTGGGTTTTTCAGGTTTTCAGGTTTAGGCTTCTAGGTCCCATTCGGGTAATTGACATTTTCGGTTCGGGATCAGGTTCGGTTCGGGTTCGGGTTCAATCGGGTTCGGGTTCGGTTCGGGTATTTTACACCCAAAGTAATCGAACCAAAACATGTAGTCATATAATCATATATATCAAAACTGTAAAGTTAAAGGTTTTTTACATATTGTGAAGATCCCAGTATCCAAAATCTTACTTGAAAATGATGCAATCTGTTTTAAATAACATATTAGGAAAATAATAAACATAATCCAAGTGAACTCAATACATATATACCCAAATGTACTCGAAAATACCCGAAAAAAACTTAAATATTAGTTACTGTTTACTCAAATCTATCCAAATTACCAACATTACCCAAAAATATATAATATATTTGTTGTTTTTTTATAATTGTAATTTTGGGTATTTAAATTATTATGAGTATAAATATAACTAATATTTTTTGCTAGATACTTGTATTTCAAAAACTTTCGGGTACCTTCGGGTTTCGGGTTCGGATCGGGTTCGGGTTTGGGTTTGGATTTTGGGTTCGGGTATTTTGCCCAGTCCTAGATAAACATGTAACGTAGGTTTTAGGTTTTGCAAAATAAAATCTTTGTGAATATTTACATGTTTGTTGACATTATCGATTATAATATCTTTTTTTTGTAGAAAGAGTTTGACTAATTTTAAAAACAGAAAACAAAAAGATATTTAAAAATTTATGCACTACATGTTATTTTGAAATTTGTTATTTATTAGAAATAGTTTTTCTCCTAAAATCTCGATAATAATTATTGAAGATTCAGTAAGTGGTTTAAGTAAATAAGTGATGAGATATTTAAGAAAATATCGATATTTAAGGATAGTTAGGTAAATCTAGATATGTTTGATTTAATTTTTTTAAATATTCTTTGATTTTAATTAAATGATCACATAATAACTAATAACTAAAATACCCTTAATGAAAGATTAAAATTATTCTTTGATGTACTGGCAATTTGATGTAAATATTTATATTTTTAAATGTTTATTTATAAGTGTAATCCCCAAATAATATATAGGAGATGAAATTCATTAAATAGCTAAGTTAATTAAGGAGTTAGAGTTTTATTAGAGCAAGTCATACATAGGTCATAACTCATAAAGGACTATAACTTAATCTTTCCCACTCCCATCGACCCACTCGTGAACAAATTCGAGGCATTGGAAAGGAAAATCAAGATTCAGGCGAATAGTTGCGTCTTTTTCTCAAGGCATTCAGAAGTGTAATAAGAAGGAACAGAGTGGAGAACGCACGAAACGGTTATGCGTTAAAGATACAAAGAATGTAACGTGACAGGTTCAGGCGAAAATATCGTCCATATGTAGTCTTGGGTTCATTGACCCGCTGCGGAAAGGGTTCGCCGAACACATGCTGCGGGTATTTTTTTGCGGTTTTACAGGGCGTGGCTCGCGGATACCCATATAACACATGCTTCTATTACAAAATGGGTATTTGTGTAATTGAGTTATTAGTTATTACATGGATCACTAGAAGATTTTGTTTAATTGAAAATGGTATTGGTCTTGTAAAAAATAAAACATCAATGAGCCAGAGTTTAGACCCATAAAACTTCTTCTTCATCTTTAGTTACTAATCACTAACCCTAATTGGCAATCTTTCGAAACTTCAGACCTGTGAAGGCGGAATTTCAAACTGATTGTCACCCAAAATCTCATCATCGTCGTGAGCGTAAAGACCGCGATGTCTCTTCTTCCAAAATCAAAACATACGTGGGTTCTTAAACCCTAGCTTTTTGTTGTTTCGATCTGATCGTGCGAGAGTGAATACACTTTTCTTCTCGTCAATCTTCTCTATCCGTTCTAAGAATCCATGAATTTCTGGGGTCAAACCTCAAAGTATTAGATTTTGGGTTTTTTGCGGGTTAGCGGGTTGCGGGTTTCTGCGGGTAGTTTATTTGTTTTTGTGCGGATTATCTGCGGATTTAGGCGGGGCAGTCGCAGGCATAAAGATGAATTTCTGATCCTTAAGCGGAGCGGGTTCATGCATGTGGTTTAGCAGGGCGGGGTAGCCCGCATTCCAAAACTATGTATGTGAAACCACACCGCTTATGTGTGTCTATACCTAACGTTGTGTTTTTTTATTGATAATACTATTCATCACTTAAAATGTTTCACTATCTAATTTTTAAAATTCAAATTATGTCGAATGTAGAAAAAAAAAACTATAGTTTGAAAAAATAGATTTGGTATTTCAGATTTTTTTTTTGTTTGAAAAGATATGTTACAAAAAAATGTGAAGGGGTGCTAGTAATATTATTCAAAAAAAAATGAATAAAGAAAAAAGAAACCTTTATTTTTTAGTTTATGTCCTGTTTATTTTGCAAGTCTTGGATCAAAATTGTCCTACCTGGTTACTCCAATTGTTGGAACCGATAAGCCTTCTTTGGCTCTCTTGTAATCGCCTTGGGCCCTTGGCACTTGACTGTCATAACGATAGTGGAGTTGAGAAGGCTATATTAGTCATTTTCCAATGTACATATGTTACTTAATTTCTCCAATTATGAAGCAATATATTTAAGAACTTTTTCAACCACATCCAAACTTTAGAAAAAAAAACTTAAGGCTAAAAGATGATATGAAAATAAAAAGAGAAGTTAAATAGTTCAACTTTTAAGACTAAAAATAATTAATGTTCTAAATTCAAATATGGTGAAAAATCCAGTCAAAATGTACTTTTATGAATAGTCACGCCAATCAACCCATAAGTTTAAAATTTTCTTTTAAAAAACCCGGTTGCAATTAATGAAAGTTTATTTGACAACTTTGAGGCACGCTTGAATCCTATACTCCTTCCTCTATTTATAGAGTAAAACTTTCCCGAGAAAATTTGGGGGCTAAACAGTCATGGAAAGACATGATTTAAATTTGATTTCCAAAAAACGACGGATAGATTCTACGATAACCGAAGATATCCCAAACTTTAAAAGTGAGGGTGGTTCTAAGGTCGTCGAATCCATCTCTACGACAAAAAAAAATCGAGGACAATATAGTCTACAAATTGTATTTCAAGGGTTTTGTGAGTGATATAACAACGACAGACAAGAAAAGAATTGTAAAGGTTGGTTTTGGGGTTGCGATCTGCGACGAGGCGGATAATTTGTTGTACGAAATGAAGGAATCATTGAACAGCACGAGGATTAAGCATGAAGAAGTAGAGATCATAGCACTCATAAGTGGGTTAAACAACTCAATTCAATTGGGGCTTAGAAATGTCGTGATTTGTTGTGATGACCATCAAATTTACCGAATGGTAAGCGTTTCTTTTCTTTGTTATTTTTTTTTGGTTAGTTTAAGAAGTAATGAGACTAAAATAGTGTGAATGGTTTGCTTCTTTTTTTTTTTTTCCTTGCTTTAGAGATATTTGGAGGGGAGGGGGTCAATTGGACCTCGATAACTTTTAGAAAAAAATTGTTACCCAATTATAAAAATGTATTAGTATATCATATTCTCGCTATAGTTATCTTTTACCCCCTCTACGCTCTAACTATACCATATTCTCTTTTACCATTTGTTTTTTTTTTTGTACCGCTACGTTTCCTACCACCTCGAAACTTGTTGCCACCAATAATGGTTTGGTTTGAGTCATTATTCTTATATTTAGTAATTGCATATGGAGATTGGTTGTGTTACTTGGAAGTTTGTAGTCCAAAACAATTGATTGTATATGAGAACTAGAATAATCCCTACCGCGTTAGATGGGTTATTAACTAATTGTTGGCTTGTATCTGATTTCCTCATTGCAGATACTTGGTAGAGAGAATCCTATGGAGAAGATTGTCTATCTTGTGGAAGAATTCCTACACCTTAGAGGGAAACTGGCTTCTTGTGAAGTTGTTTTGGTTGCGCCAAATGATGTTAAGTTTGCTTTTAGACTTGCAAGAGATGCAATAGTTTCAGAAAGCAGCAGCAGTAGCAGCGTTGATGTGAAGGCAGCAGAGGGAGAAACTTGTGTCATTTGTCTTGGAGAGACCGATGCTGACCGCATGTTCTTTACTACTGACAAATGCCTTCACCGTCATTGCTTTTCTTGCGTGAAAAAGTATGTGGAAGTGAAGCTGCTTAGTGGAATTTTGCCCACATGCCTTGAATATGGATGCACCTTTGAGCTCACTCTTGAAAGCTTTATCAAGGTTTTGACACCAAAGCTGATTGAGATGTGGAAACAAAAGTCGAAAGAGGACTTAATTCCCGCTGCAGATAAAATTTATTGCCCATATCCAAGCTGCTCAATGTTGATGTCCAGAACCGAGCTTTCCATTGAAGCCGACCAATCCAATGTCCGGGCATGTGTGAAATGCGCTGGACTCTTCTGCATTGATTGCAAAGTACCATCGCATTATGGTTTGTCGTGTGCTGATTACAAGAAACTTCACCCTGAACCTCTTGTTGATGACTTGAAGCTTAAGTCTCTGGCAAACGACAATATGTGGCGTCAATGTGTCCAGTGTAGGCACTTGATTGAACGTTCTCATGTTTGCAACCATATGACTTGCAGGTATATATCAAGTCTGATTAAGCTACTTCATTCATATGATTAGTTTTATTTCACAATGTCTTTCTTTTGTAGATGTGGATATGAGTTTTGCTACATATGTGGGGTCGAATGTAGCTTTGCATGTAAGCTGCGTTGATCGCCACAGCTAGAGGACCGTTTTTGACAAGGTTTGAAGAAGCTATTTGATCTTCGTTCATAGAGACAACACTGAAGTTGGAGACAGAGGCAACGATCTTAATTAGACCTGTCTAACTTACAGCTTCCTCCATCAGTGCCGGTGTAGGATAGTGTCCCACTCGCATATGGCCTCGGGTTTTGAGCGTGTACTCTAAGGCACTGTTTATTAGCCCACCGTTGCAACCAGAGTCACATGAACCTGCCTCTTCCGGATCACACTGCAAATAACAGACAAATAAGTTCATAAGACACATGCATGAGATTATGAATTCTACTCTTCTAAAGATAATGACACATTGTGGCATAACTTAGAACTTAAAAACCATAGTGTGATAGCCTACTAGGTTTCATCGAGTTAATCCTATGAGTATGTACATAGTCAAACAAAAACTATGAATTTCTTGGATAATCAAACAGTGCTTCTATCGATTATTTGGTTTCATATTTCTCAAAAATTCACATTCAACCATCAAAACCATAAGAAAGAGGAGACGAATCCATAGCTCATCCCAAGGTTGCAAAACTGAAACAAAGAGAAGTTATGAGGCCAAGTCTGACCTCGTGATCACTGAGACCAACGAGTTTGCCAGTAGCGAGAAAATGAGCACCGTGGAGGGCACCTGTAGTGCTAAAACTCCAGCAAGATCCCTAATAAACAGTGATCAATCAAATCCATCAGATTCATATTCTCCAATTGACATCTTTATGGACATCATCTTGATGATTGAATTGCCTGATTTTTAACGGTAGTAACCGCGCCGCGATCTCTCCAATAAAGCCATCGTCTTTAGGTAGCTTAAACCCACCTTTAAACTACCAATGATTGATCGACACGTGGAAATGTATGACCTGTAGCTCGAATGTTAGTGGTCAATCAATCTTCGGGCGTTCGGTAATGAACCGTTATAGGCTATATTTTTTATAACATGCTATAACTTTGTTGACCAAACCGGTCCGGTTCAACAAAATAAATACTGATTTCTTAAGATTTTGATACGAATACAAAACAAGGACGTGTTTTCGCCAATCAATACTTTGGAGATTTTTCGGACAGAAGAAAAAACAATACAATGAAACTTTAAAAGATCAAAACTGACATTTGATTCAAGTCTCAAGATTGGAACCATCTCCTGACTTGTCCGGAACTCTGTTTTTGTGGGCCGGTTTTGGCTGAGCTCTGCGAGAACTTTGACCTGTATTGCTCAATCAACATATCAAGTTTGTCTACAACCTCTGTACCACCTTGACCTTGGCCTTGCTTCTTCCTCTTTCTTTGCCCATTTATACTCTCTTCACCTCTAGCATCCCCACACTTCCTCTTTCTTGGTACATCATCGCTCAAATCTTTGGATGTCTTTGGATTTGGTTTCTCATTTTCCTCTTTCTGTCTGATCCATTGGCCTTTCTGGTTTGAAGACGGTTTTTCCTGTGTTCGTGTAGGTCTCTTCTTCTCTGCTGCATCATCTTTTACTGCTATATTGGATTTTGCTTTTTCTTTACTCTCTTTACGTGGGCGCATAGGCCCCTTCTTAAACCTGGCAGCATTCTCTTTCCTTGGACCAGAGTTATCCTCTTCCCTCGTTTTTCGTTTGTATTTATTGTCAGATGCCTGTGCTTCGCCGTTCGACTGCTGCTGCTCAGATTCGTTTTGTTTATCGCCTTGCTGAAACTGCTTCTGCTCAGATTCATTGTGTTTATCGCGTTGCTGAAACTGCTGCTGCTTAGCTTCTCGTATCTTCAGCTTCTGGACATTATCAACAGCAAATTCTATAACAGGGCGGTGTTGAGGACCAAATGTCTCTGCAGAGATAACCAAAACGATTTACTGCATCCTAAATCGTACGATAATGATATTTGTCTCATCTTACTCCGACTGGTGAGATAACCATAAAATCATCAAATTGCAAACCGTTCAAGAAAAATAATTGAATTTCAATGGAAAGTTAGCTTCCAGCAAGATCAATTACCAGGATTGTTGTTAAGTACTCTCAGGGCTACAAGAGCATGTTCATGCTCCGTAAACTCGACAAAGGCAACTCCACGGGAGTAGTTCTTAGTATCAACTTTACCCTTCTTCTCATTTTGTAAGAACTTGATCTGCGTAGAACACAAAGAAACTAGGTTCAGATAATTGAACTATGTTTGAATTGTAGCACAAAGGTGAATAGCTGACCTGTCGAATAGACGGCTTCTGCTTTGTAGCTCGTGAGGTAACAGCATCAACTAAGAGCTTGTGTAGTTGCTTTGGATTCATGGACTTGGGCAAATTATAGATCACAAGCCTTGTTCGAGATACATGGAAGTTAGGAGACTGAAGCTTTTTCATCTTGTTTTCATGCAATCTGCGAGAACAATCACATGCTCACTCTTCTCTCATCCCAAATCATTAAATAGTAACATGCATATATGAGAATGTAAGAAAACTTTTACCTTCGTCGCCTGTCCATATCTTCCGCAGACACACCCTCAGCAGCAGGTGTACCATCAAGGATCTGACCTTCCTGTGGAATTGAAAACAGAATGATATATCAGTGCATGTTTGAAAAGCATGCAGAGATTACGATTTCCAGATATTTTTGAGGACTGGGAGAAGTGTGTGCCTTAGCAAGATAAAGATTCCGATGGTCAAGATTCTTCTCCTCGGTCTTTTTGAGTTCTATGTCCTGTGCAGCTTTCTTACCCACAGCTCTCATAACGTTTAGTTGCCGGCCTTTAAGAAGGATACCGACACCTAAGGCAGTATCGGCAGCTGAAATGGCTGCAACTGATGCATCTGCTGTTTTGAACTTGAGAAAAGCAGTCCCTTCTGGCCGTCTGAGAAAGAAAACACATAGAGAGAAAAAAATGTGAGACTTTGGGTTTAGGGAGATACCAGAGCTTGAAGTTTTTTTAATGATTTAATGAATTTCAAAACATATCAGGATGCCTACTTTGTGACCTTGTGCAGAACCAGGAATAAAGATTCAACTTCCCCAAATACAGCAAACCTCTGTTTGACTTCTTCCTTGGTAACATTAAATGGGAGGTTTCTTATAAATAACGTTCTCTCAAAATCATCATTTTCCTGCGTTTCTTTAGGTGCCATCGCTTTAGTTTTACCGGATTGCAAAGGGTCAGAGACACCAGAAGAGTCAGAGACTGGCTTAGTTGTTGAATTTTTAAGTTTGCTTTTATCTGACTCCTCTGTATCTCCATCAGGAGAAGCATTAGAACCTTTTAAAGATGCAAGCAAGTTCTTAAGAACCTTTTTTGCAACATCTGCTTCCTCTTCAAAATTCACATCGGTCCCAACATCTTTCTCCAGTGCATCTGATTCACTCAGTTTGCTACTACTGTCCTCATCATCATCATCAGTATCATCTCCTGGAGGTGGGTGGCTTTCTACAGCATCATCAACCTCCTCCAAATCAACACTACTGTTATCACTGTCCCTGTCACTTCCTTTTTTGTCACCTGCCAAGGTTGCATCAAAAAGCATGAGTATCTGTTAAGAGGAGATAAAACAAAACTTCGGCCACCGACTGTATCTGTTTCCCTCATATACAAGTTGAGCACAAAAAGTTATTAATAATTAACAAGTTTTTGAAAATCCCAACGATAAAAAAACAATATGGTAACATACCATCGGCTGAAGCAGTAGTGGCATCAGCAGCACCATTGTAAAGATTCTTAGGTACAGCCCAGTCTACAGCTATAGGCCTTTTACTAAACATGTGCCCATTGAACTTTTGAATTGCCTGAAGATGCAAAATAATTAAGAAAAGTGATCCGAATGGAGGTAAACCAAATCAAGATACCCATGTTTCTAAATCTTACATTTTCTGCATCTTTCTTACACGTGAATTTGACAAATGCAAAACCCTTAGGTAGCCTGCCAAAATATTACACCAAATGAGAATAATATACATGGATTTATTCATAATCAAGAAAATTACTCAGACAAGTTAGAACATACCCAGTTTCAAAATTTTTAGGAATAAAAACATCCCAGACAAACCCTACTGCAGAAAAGACCTCTTTAATATCACTAGGTTTAGCCTGCAAAACTCAAAAAAAAATCCATGAGAAAAGCAACTAATATATATGTATGAAATTGTAGCGATAACAAAAAAATACGGGTCTTAAGAACCTTGAAAGGAAGATTTCGGATAATTAGTTTCCACTTCTGAGCCTTTGAACCCTGCCTCCAAAAAATACCAATAAATTATAAACTGATTCACATGCTAATCAGTTAAATTCTGGATAGAGATACAGTAGTGAAAAGCAAATGACGTTCACCTCCCCACCAAGCTGACGAGCCCAAATGAGATTTCCCTTTATCTCTGTTTGATGTAATTTTGCAACAGCGGCACAAGCAGATTTGACACTAGTAAAGAGAACAGCTGACGCTTCTGCCCTGCATCCGTCTTGGGTAAGACCTGAAAAAGTAATAGTTCTTACACTTAATAAATGCATCATGAGCACAAAGTCTGGTGTGCTCTAATAAGAAATCCGAATAAGTTTATAGCTACATGCCCACAGTAGTAATTAACACGTGGATAGAATGTCTTGCACACTTTATTACTAGAAAGGGTATGTGCACACAGGCTTTAAGAAAATATGAGGTGATATATATATATATATAACAAATAGACATAGTTGAGTGAAGATATAAATTGACAAACTAGAATTAAGCCACAAGATAAAGAAACGGGAGACCATCAGCATCAAAAGAAAACTTATTAATGGAAAACATGAGCAGGACTAGCGAAATAAAGTGTTTATACTTTATATGTACTCTATTCCCAGGAATCTTACGAAACTTGTTACAGCTAATATAATCTAATAATCAATGGGAATTCATGTCCCAATAGGCCAATAGTGTTCCTTGGGACTAGTCATTTTGTGCAGTGCCTGGAATAACAATGTCGTTCTCTGCCACAGATGCATAGATCAAGCAGCTCTGAAGAGTAACTTGACACTTTACTCAGATATTAAGATCAACTACAGAATAAAACCTTGTAACTAATAGATATAACTAAAAAAATTAGTTTGGGTATGCAAGCAGGCATTTGCCTCCAATTTCTTTACAATATTCTTACCATTTTGTTGAAGCTCTTCTTTGGGGAGGGGATATCTGACAGAGCACACAGTACCAATCTCTTTGACACGACTATGGACTACCTCTGCCATCTCAGGGTTAACCAGGCCACCAAAGATTACAGTTCTTGCAACTCTTGACCAAATGAAAAAAAAAAAAAACATATATATAAGCAAGAAAAACTAGATACGCAGATTTGATGATAATATTAGGTTTACAAATCTCTTAATTACATGCTTAATCTCAATGAGATAGATCCTCCTTACATGTTATTATATCATTCAGTATATAAATGAGATAAGTCTTCCTTACACAAGCTATTATAAATTCATTCAGTATATATATCTATACAAAAATCAGCACATTATTATAAAATCATACCTTTGCTTATCTGAACATGTTTCTTTATCAGGTAAATCAACATGAAGCTTTATTGGTCTTTTGCGCTCAATTGCCTTCTCTACTTTTTTTTCTTCTGGAGGAACTGATGCAAATACAAATTTAATAATAAACGAGAACTAAACCAACTTACTTAGACTGAAAAATCAAATATAGGCAAGCTTATACCTTTCTTGTCTGTCTCGGGGATCAGAGTGCCCTTGTCACTCTGTGCCTGGGAATTATTAGGTAAAGAGATCCCTAATTCGAAAAAAAAAAACAAGAAAAGTTACATGAGAAAAGCCAAAGAATAGGTGAATGCTGAGATAACAATAATTATTAATAAACTCTTAGATTCCAAAAGTATACAACACCAACCTTCAGCTGCTTTTGTACGACGCTCTTGAAGAGAAGGCCGATGTGTGGCCTGTTTAACTGTAATCCTACGACCCCCAATAGTAGATCCGTTCTTCAACTCAATGGCACGGTTAACATCTTCAGGTAAAGCACTGCAAAGGACACAGCATATAGAAACTTGGGATTGTGAGAACCAATATCACTTTTCTTAGTAAGAAATTAGTTTCAACAAGAGGTTAAGCTTACAATATAACAAACGCATAGCCGCGGTGTTCATTTGATCCTGTCAATAAAAAAAGATCATTAGCTCCTGATTGATGGCCATGATAACTTCAATTTCAATTGTGACCGCAAGTTCACTCACCTTTATTTGTCACCAGAAAGCAACGCCTGACAGGGCCAACTTCACTAAAGGCTTCTTCAAGCTGAAACAATTGGTAGAAAACAATACCGCTGCTATGAATTTCAAGAAATAGATATGTTTCTGGGAATTGATTCAGAAGCTCAACAACATCATCGATACACAAGTCTCCAAGCCAAACTCGAATTAACAAACTCTAACCTAAACCCAAGGCAATGAATATAGAGAGAGAGAGAGCAAGGAAGAAGGTACCGGAGCATTGGTGATGGAATAAGGTAAGCCAGAAACGCAAACAGTGGCGGCAGAGTGTGGAGATTTTTCTTCTCCATCTTTCCTCTCTTTCTTGTTTTTCCCCATTTATGATACCTTAAGACTCTCTGGAGAATACAAGCGAACGAGAGATTTAGAGTAGGGGTTTTCACAACAAAGGAAAGGTAAGTCCGAGAAAATTAAAGACAGAAAACTAAACAAAACAATTTGTTAGGTAACAAAAGTAATATCAATCACAACACACAACATAACAACATAACATAAGCCTTAATCATTCTCTCAATCAATTAGAACCATTATTAATCAATCAATCAGAAATTCAGAACCATTCTCACGTTAAGCTCACGTTATTAATAATAAAAATTAATGGTGAAATCGCATCAGAAACGCAACAGAACATAAGCCTTCTTCAATATAATTCTCATCAACACTCGATAACATATTTCATTATTTGTAAAATATTTCAGTTAACGGTCAAAACCCCAATCGAAACAGAAGCACAAATCGAATCGAAAGCATAAAAACCTTCGCTTACTTCCTTTTTTTTCTCTTTCTCTCCAAGCACAAATCGAATCGAAAACTAGATTCAACCAGATGAATCACCAAGCAGAACATGCTAAAATTAACCGACATATCAAATTTTTATAGCTTGGAATCACTAACTCTTGAGCCTAAAACCCCAATCGAAACACACCGATGAATAAAAAGGAAGTAAGAAATACCCATTTGTGTAAATCGATTTACCTTGAAAGAGATCGAATAAGATACAAGAGGCGAGACGTCACTGAGTATAAGCGAAGAAGAAGCAGAAGAAGAACAAACAGAAGAGATCAAAGAAGAAGAGTATAAGCGAAACAGAAGAGATCGAAGAAGAAGGAAGAAGATTAGAGATTGAGAGGCGCAAATGATTCTAGGTTTGGTGTTTGCAGCGTGAGAGAGAGTCAGAGAGAGGCGAGAATGAGAGTTGAGAATATTAGGCTTAAGGTTTTTTTTTTTTTAGATGGTTGGGCCTTATGGGCCTAAATGTTACTTAGGAAGTTTAAAAAGGAACAGATAAGGGACTAGGGTTTGCGGGTATAGGTTTATGGATACTTGAACGGGTAGTGGGTATTGAACGGGTAACGGGTACCAAAGCCAAATAGTGCCAAAAAAATACTTAGACTTGTCTTGATACTTGCAAGTAATTGACTTATTGGACTTATTGCTTGGTTTGATATTAACGAGTACTTGCTAAAACGAGTACTTGCTAGAACGGGTAGCAAGTAATGGGCGGGTATCAAGTACCCGTGCCCAGGGTTAGGCCTGAGGATGTGAAGAAGAAGAAATCTACGGTTTATTTACCAAACCACTAAACCCAAGTTAACCGACTAACACAGATAAAATAAAACTACGTCGAACCGAATGGTATGATTTCGGTTAGGTCGGTTCAGTTTTTCGGTTATGGTGTTTTTTGCAGCACAATTCAATCAAATCCTCTGAAATTTATAAGCATTAGTAGTCATTATTAGTCAGTTTACTGTATATTTACTGAAATGCTAATGAATTACTCTAATTGAAACACAAATGACAGAATATGACTTAAACTCCAATTTACTAGAAAGTCTTCCAAATTAAAAGAAATGTAAAAACAACCATGAGACGAGATTCCATTTCAGTTTGGTTCATCTATTTGACCATAATGTCTAAAGTCAATATCCGGTTCGAACCGGTTAGAGTCTAGTTATGAAATCAGTTTACCTTGTGTATAAACACTTAACATCTTCTTTCAACTTGGTCGTCTCAAGAAACTCATCGCCCGAGTGATCAACATCAATGGCTCTAAACCCAAAATCATCTCTTCCTGACCCAACATTCCACTCGAACCACATCTTTGACATCATCTTTTTGCGCGTACACGTTTCGTAGTTCTCTTCTTCTGGTGAATCCGCTGCTACGAGCCTGTACGTATACACTACTACAAACATTGAAACATTTAAGAGATCCCAAAGATGCAAGCTTTATGCATGAATCAGAGAGATTTCAAGCTAGGAAGACAAAATAGATCTACTTTTTTTTCTGGAAAAATTGAAGCTTTTTTTTGGTTTCCCATAATAGAAGTTACTCATGGTGGCAAAGTGGCAAAGGATAGAGACAAGAAGACGGACGGTTTCGGAAGGTTAATAAGACAAAACAATAAATACAAATCTACATATCTACACTTAAACTTGCTTTCCAAATTGTTAAAACATCTCAAATGGCTTATAAAATATGCTTTGTGTACTCATATTTTGGTGGACTCATGGTTATCTCTATCTCTCTTACATATATTTTGATGTAGGAATATAAATGAGCTATATACCCTTGCTAATCTTTTTTTAAAAAATGGTATTAGATGATTCAGTGTCAATACTTCAATTGGTACATTAGCGGTTCCCTAAGAATTTTAAATATTATATTTTCGCGGGAAGAAAAAAACCTCTAAACAGATTAGTTTTCGCGGGAATAATTAAAATAGCGTTATGTTTGTACATCACTAATATATTAATTGTTTGGGTTAGATTTATAATAATCAAAATGGTTATTAAATTTTTTTTTTCACCAAATGGTTAATATATTCAATAAATTGTAATGAACATGTATTGCATCATGTTTATGGTCAATTTCGGAATATCTTCACATAAATTTATGGATAGCTTCACTATATGTCAAGCTATTATGAACATGAAGATGTAATAAACATTGTACCGGCCATTTAAACAATGAAGATCATCACTCTGCTTCTTCTTCAAATCAATCTCTAAAATAAATAAGAACATTTCTTTCTAACACTATTTAAGAAGCAATAATAAGAATAAGAACTTTCTTTAAAAAAAATGGAATTATAATTTTATATTTAGTATTTTATAGGTTTGTTAAAACGTTTTTGTTTATTTTTGGGTATTAGAAAATTATAATTGAATATTTCAGAATTTATTACTAATTAAAAACGTTTTTGAAATTTATAATTTTATATTTAGTATTTTATAGGTTTTTTAAAACGTTTTTGTATATTGTTGGGTATTAGAAAATTATAATTGAATTTTTCAGAATTTATTACTAATTAAAAATGTTTTTATAATTTATAATATTTTTTTAATTTTCGTAAGTACTAACGATTTTATCGTATTTCCCGCAGGAGTAACGAGGACGCGCTACAGTTGGTCCGCATACACCTCGACCCAGACCCAGCTCGATCAAACCAATACTCAGCTCTCTTCGTTGGAGGCGACCATGAGGATCGCCTTTCCACATCTCTTTGCTCCCGACGACGACAATTCTCCGTCCGTTTGAAATTTTTTTTATGTTTTCTGAACATTAAAATATTTTTTTTACTGAATAATTTTTTTATCATAATGAATTTTATTATTTAATTTTAATTTTTAATTTATAAAATAATTTTTAAATAATTTTATATCTGTAAATTATTTATAATATTTAATTATTATTAAATTATAAAAAGAAAGATTAAAAAAATCAAATTGAAACGCCGTCGGAAATACGGCCATCAGAAATCCGTCGGAAATACGGCCGTCAGAAATCCGTCAGAAATACGTCCGTCTGAAATCCGTCAGAAATTCGTCGGAAATACGTCCGTCGGAATAGCGTCGGAATATTCCGACGGATGTTAATTTCCGACGATCTGTAACCGACGGAAAATATCTGTCGGAATATGGTGTTTTCCGACGGATTTCTGAAGGAATCGGCCGTCGGAAATCGCTTGTATTCTTGTAGTGATTGGTGATGTTAGGTAGGTGAAACTCATGGAAAATGCGTTCAAGTAATTTTTGGTGGTGATGGGTATCGGCAGATATAACGCTACTGATCCTTCGGTAAAGAAATGATATATTGCCGGCAAAAATATATAAAAACTGTCGTGGTAAATAAGCAAGGTCTGTATTAATTGACCAAACAATTAGACTTAATTAATAGAAATATTGTTTACGTATATGTATGGTTTTCTCGACAACTACACATAATGAGATCGGTCTTGTTAATATATAAAACACTGCTTTACAGAAATAAAATGATAAATGGTCTCTAGCCAAAAAAAAAGAAAAAAAAAAAGGAATTATTAAGATGATTTACAGAAGACATATATTAGGAAGGGAATGTATTTGAGATTGATGCAAATAATCATGGATTAAGGCATGACTGTGGGTGCATAGCCTGAGAGCCACAGACTCATCATTCGCCAAATCTGAGCAATTGGTTTCATTGCAGTCTGCAAAATACTTTCCACTTAACCCTTTGGTTTCGTTGCTCAATGCCACATAACATGTTGTCGCTGCGCCCTAATCCCATAGCAGAACTTCAAGAGAGTTAATATATTATTAAAAAAATTAAAAGTGTACTTTATATCAGTTAGTTCTTAGAGCATCAAAGAATCCCAAATGGGTTTCTTAATATTATTTTATTATAAATTTTAAAGAAAGAAAGGAGAGAGAGAAAAGAAAGAAGAAAAAAGAGAACAAAAAAAATAAGAAACGGTTCTTAAAGAAGAGCTTTAAGAACCGGGATTTTAAAACAGTAACAAAATTTATTAATAAAATAATTAAGAAACTCAGATTAGAAACCCCGATAAAGATGCTCTTATATATTAAACTTGTGATATATGATCTTAGTGCCATGTATATATATATGAGTCTATGTATGAGTATTGATGATGACAAAACTTTAATTTAGGATGCAAAAGACAAAAAAAAAAAAAAAAAGGAATCTAGTGTCAGAAAAAGAAAATGAACTTGTTGGGCCATAAGTGTACTATTTAGACAAAAAGGAAAGCATATATTCACACCTACCTGGCTTATAGATTTTAGCAGCTTCGAAGCTATCAAAAACAGAGAATCTGCATGCACACACCACATCATATTTTAGGTTTTTAAGAAAAAAATTTACATATGAGATTCCTTTCGCACTTCTATATATATGTATGGTTAAGAGTTCTATTCACCTGTCAAAAGACCCTTGTGTGCTCTGATAATTCCAGTTTTAACGATCCCTGGATGGACTGCATTTATCGTTACGTTTGCATTTCTGTCCTGTAAGCACGTTTAGTTGTGAATATTACGAATTATTATTTCGGTGAAAAAGGTTAAAAATAAAAGAAAAAAGTAATCAGTAATTTTCAAATGTACCTTTAATTGCTTGCTCAACGCTTTGGCATGTAAAATTGCGGCCAGCTTTGACTGAGCATAAGCCCTTGTCCCGTTATACCTACGATCACCCAACAGAAACTATTAAACACACATAAACCTAATCATAAACATATTCTTAGATAGGAAATGAATGTAGATTACCTAATGGGATGGAGTAATTTAGGGAAGGAGAAACAATCAGGTTTGACCCAATTGTGAATCACAGAGGAAAGGTTAATGATTCGTCCTTCGATTCCACTCTTCTCTGCCGTATCTATCATTTTCTCTATCAGCATCTCTGTTAATAAGTAATGTCCTGAAAAGTTATACTAACCATCATTAATTTTCTCTCACTCCATACAGATATGTGTCACATAATTCCACAAAATTACCTAAAAAGTTTGTAGCAAATGTCAGCTCAATCTTTTCTCCGGAGAATTCAAGATTTGGAGAGAAAACCCCCGCGTTGTTTCTGCAGATTTCATTTTAACTTTTAGAAGCATAGAATTATTAAAGTCTCATTGTGTATATAAATATATAGGCACGTGCATGGGTGCATGAGGTAGCGAGAAGAGTGAATCTTACGTACATTAGAATGTTGAGGGGAAGATCTTGGGAAAGAAACTGTGAGCAGAATCTGGCAACGGAAGAGAGAGAGCTGAGATCAATCTCCAATAATTTAATGTCAGCTTCTGGATTCTCTCTCACTATTCTCTCCTTCACCATTTCTGCTTTCTTCATATCTCTTACTGCCATCACTACTTTCACCCCTCTCTTTGCTAAGACTCTCGCGGTTTCCGCACCGATCCCAGACGTTCCTCCTGTTAGATAGCATTATGAATGAAACTTTACTATATAAAGTACATGAAGTACAATTTCACATCTTATCAATTAGTTTCCGAATGGACGCTCTTGAATTTTCACATATACCAATACTTCTAACATATGCAACTCACACGAGTAATTCTTAGTATTGTTTCATGTGAAAAAAAACTCGAGTACTTTCTTCGAAAATAATACCATACTCAAATTCAGATTCGGTATTACGGAAATCGTCAAATTGTAATTGGGTATAGCGTAATTAGTTTATCTACCATTCATGTCTCTAATACTAGCCTTTTTGTTTGTCTTTGCAACAAAAAGAAAGAGTAAAGAGAGACTACTTTAAAACTTATTTATTGACCCTCATTGTATAAAGTTTTAACCGACAAATTAGGGGACATAAAGATGGCATAAAGTACGTTTCGGGCAGGCTGATCGCTAAAGAAAATTAAATAAAGTAATGTTTTGCAACGATGAGACATGTTTCAAAGGTTAAAGTCAAAAGGTAAATCAATTGTATATGGCAATATGCTGTAACCAACCATACCTAATATTTCAAATTTCAATGGAGACAAAATCCATATATTGTCGCCGGCATACACAAAACACATATCTTATAAGATAATAAGATTAATAGTTTAATATACAGATCGTGTTTTTAACCGAAAAGTTTCTTTTCCAAGTATTGGAAAAATAAGATACAACTTAAAACAAATAACTTATTTGGAAAATTACTTTCTTTGTTATGAAATAATAACAATAATTAATAATTTTCAAGACAATAAGTGAAATATTAGATATAAGATATCCTCTCTAGTAGGTGAGTATCAGAAGATTTTAATAAAAATAAATATTCAAAACATTAGATTTGAGGAGTTTATTATCGTACTTGCTCTTCCTTATGTAAAAGTAAAGCTTTTTGGAATTATCGACGATGTGCTTCGGTCTTGTAAGTTCGCAACTATTCGATTCGGTTTTTACAATATTAGAAACCATTCTTTTATTTTACTGAGGAACTTTGAAACCTTCCTTATGTAAGGGGAAGGACACACGAATGCGGAATGTCCCTTCGGGGACATCCAATAAAATTGGAAAGACGACACACGAATAGTAAATGATAATTTAAGTGATGAGGGAAGACAAACCAGTGATTATGGCAGTGAGATGTGAACAAGGAAAAAAGCTATGTTGTGTAACTTGTTCAGCTGTAGATCTTGAGCCAAACCCATTTGGCCCTGCGATTCCTGCTAAGTATCTTAGAGTTCCCTTCATTAGAGAGAGAAAGAAAGAGAGAGAATCGAATGAGAAGATTTTGTAGCTGAACTCCAACACAATTTTGATCACTCATATAGAGGAGGCCCATGCACACACGTATCTATATATACACATATACTTTTATGTGTTTGTTGTCATTTTTCTCAAAAAAAAAAAAAAGTAAGTAATTACTTGATTGCTCGATGGTAACACCTCACACGGGTACTCGCCCAAGTTTTTTTTACTTTTGATCACCAACCCTTTACTTTCACAGAGTTTGTATCTACAGATAAAAACAAAAGAATTAGTCATTTTAAAAAATATTGTTAAATGAAAAGCTGTCTCGTAGATGTTTTTTTTTTAATCTTAATTTGCTTTTGACACATTACTTTTGAAATTAGTTAACTTGTTAATTAAAGTCAACAGTATGTAAATTTTTAATTACATTAATGAATTTAAGAGTTGGTACGTGTAAACCCATTTTTTTTAATAACATACACATCAAACATACTACTTGGTATGTGTAATCCCATTTTTTAAAAATTATAAATACCATTTAACGTATCTTTAAAAAACTATAAGAGTTGGAAGTCAGATAACTGAAAACATACAATATATTATGCTTTGTAGATATAAAACTATAAACTACTGTTAGGCTTAAGGTTATACATGTTATAATTCTGATTTGATTAATTGTTACAGTTAAGGTGTTTTAGAATGTAGGATTTATTAGTTAAGTATAAATATGTTGGAACTTGTTTTGACTATTTTTCCGGGCAAGTTTCTAAACTGAAGTTTTCCGGGCAAGTTTATAAATTGAAGTTTATTTAAATGAAAAATGATCATCCAAAATTGGTTGTTTGAAAAACACAAATTGGATAAATGGAAAAAAGCTTTACATTGTAAACATGGAGAAAATTCCTCAAATATATAAGGGATGATATTTATGTGTACGCTCAAAATCTTAAGATCAAAATATAGTGTAAAGAAGAGCAAGCATGCCCATACTAAACTGGGTTATGTTCGGATTTGAGTTTGATAAATAGACCGAAGGCTTACTAGCCTATCTTCTTGGCTCATATTTGTTTTGAAATTTGTGGTTGATTTAGTCAACACAATAAACAAAAATCTCTTATTTTCAATTATGAAACCGATTGATTAATACCCATAAATTTGGCATTAAATCTATGTTTCCATTAAATTTACGTCTCCATAAATACTCGTTTTAATGGAGCGGTTTTGTTTTTTTTGCAAATAAAAGGTAGTTTAAAGAGTTTTTTCCTACATATTGAATCTCATTCAATCACATATACAACAAAACAAATACTCTTATTGTATCTTCTCTCTCTTTTTTCCAAGTTTTGAGAGTACACACATCACTAGCATTTGTTAAATTTCTGATTTTGGATGCTGCGAATCAGAAGATGGTGCGGTTATATCCTACGATTCTGATTGTATCAACCATTACACTACGGACAGTTAAAGAATTAAGAAAATAGTGTCTCGCTTCCGCACAAACCGTTGTCGTTCATCAAATATTGATATTGAACGTTGTATCTTAATTATGTTTTGTATCATCATATTTTACAATTATTCAGTTTTGCCACATCGTAGAAATCGTGGTCTTACAAATTATACTATATATATTACGCACATATAGTTTTCCCTATCAAATTACATTTCTATGTTTGTATATGTAATTCTATGTTTATAACGAAATGAGAATGTCTATAATATGTTAAGTTTAAGGCTACTGAGATCTTGTGGTTTTCATCGGTTTTAGTTGTGTATTTTCTTCCTTTTTTCATGCATTTCATGTTCATTTTAGGTATGTTTAGGAAGCATATGCATTATTTTGGTTCTTTCTAGATTTTGGAGCATGTATAATGAAGAATGGGGTTTGAAGAGAAAGTTTGGATCGTAAAAGGGCAAGAATCAAGTTTATGGAGATTAAGAGAATGTCCAATGAGTCTAAAGGTGAAGAAACAATCCGAAGAAATCGATCACTCCCCATCGAACCAAGGTGTTCGATCTTAAAACTGAGCTCTCCATCGACCACAGCCAGCTTTCCGTCGACCTAACACGTCACTGTGCAATCCCCTGAAGATGTTAGAAGCCCATCGTTCTAATAGGTCCAATGCTAACACTACAAGAAAACAGGGAGGTTTCCGACGGCAAATTGACGAAAGTTATATCCGTCGGAAAACTGGATCCGTCGGAAATCCGTCAGCAATATCCGACGGCATTCCGACGACGAAAGTCCGTAAAAAAAAACCAACGAATTTCCGACAGATGATTTAGCCGTAAAGTTACCGACAGACTTCCGACGGATTATAGCCGTTTGAAATAATATATACGTTACATGACCGTTTGAAAATAGCCGTTACATCCATCGGAAAACGCCTTTATTTTCTTTATAAAAACCTATCCACCCTCTCATTCACAATCACAAAAAAACCTCTCATCTACAGTTTCTTACAAAAATGTCTTCTTCAAATCCTTATAATTATTTTCGATCATGGATGGACAAGCCTCATCAAATTCCGGACATGGGCCTACTTACTAAGAATTCGAAGGTCGCAGAAATTCATGGTATTTCATGCCAAGGAAACAAAAACCGTAAAATCTATGCCCTATATACGAATTGTCGAATCGTAGAATCTTGATAAGAAGTATGGTCACACCTTTATTGTCAAGGGTTTGTGCCGTTACAAGATCTCGGTATAATCATGGAGAAAATGATACAATGGTCGATAATTACGCTAAGCATTTCAAGAAGATATCGAGATACTACCTTAGAACTGCAATGGAAGTAAAGTAACGTAGTCATTAGATGGTGAACAATGCATTCGTGAAAGTACCATCTGCATGAGTATGGAGATGGGAAAGAACCTAACGCAGTAAGCTCAAATTTTTTTGATATATTAGATGCCGCTAAAAACTTTATATAATGGGTGTAGAGGACATTCCCTTTATCACCGCAACTGGATGATAGGTATAAAGACGGATTTAAATTTGAGTGAGGAGCGTGGATGCAATCGCGATTTCGTGAAAGACATTTTGCTGAAGATAATCTTCGACCGCATCATACTATGAGATACGTAAACTTGTCGGCGCTAGATTACCGTGACGATGATATGTATGCATCGACAACCGTATGATATATTGAGAGACGACAAGGCTTTTCGACATGTCATTTTTGTCGCAAACCTCGGTATAAGGTAAAAGGTGGAAGAGTGTCTTATATAAACGGATGTGGTATTTACCGCATGATGATCAAGAGGTTATATCATGAGCACAGCGAGCAATGAGATGGCATGCAGAGCATACAACGGATGGAGAAATTCATCTCGACGCAAAATCATGGAAACATTTTCAATCACCGTATCCTAGTTTTGCGTATGAGGTGAGGAACGATACCGCATGCATCGATGGTTTCAACCCTTTCGAAAGCACGGCAGACAATATTCCTGTGGCCAGAATTGTAACATCTACAATATGCCGCCATCTTGTGCATGAGACAGAGTTCTTATTCCTTAGCATTCTCAAGCTTCTCGACCGTGAGCATCCAAAGATTTTGTCAGCAGAATTTTGTCATGCGGTCGATACTTATGTGGACCATTATATTTTCCAGATATGGCATGTTATCGATGGACAACTGAAGGTTATCGTGTGCATCGTCAAGATAATAACACGATGCATTCCATCAAGCACGAACGCAAAACGCTTGTTTGATTGTCATAGGCTATTTACTAAGAGATCATCCTTATCGTCCGAGCATCTCATTGTTTATGAAGAGATAGTAATTGATGGTCCACTTCCCGAGTTAGATGGACAATATTTGTTGGATCCCGTAGATTTTGTGCGATAAGCATCGCTGATCGTGGTGGTAACGGCATCTTCCTGCTGATGGTTATGGCAACTTACATAATTGGCACAAGAGGAGTATTTTCTGATTTGCCTTATTGGAAGGACCATCTTTGAGGCATAACGATGTCATGCATATTGAGAAAATTTTTTGACAACATTATGAACACGTTCTCAATGTCCAAGGAAAGGCAAGGATAATTTGAAGTCAGATTGACTTGCTGACATTTGCTCTCGAAGACTACATGTGACAGGAAATGGGAAGCCGTCCCGCTGCTTGGATAAACCTTCAAAAGCCGCATTTTTGATCGGATTGTCGAAAGTGTTAGATTCCTGACGGTACGCATCTAACCTTCTGAATCGCTGATCATAAGGAAAGTTTTGGGATGAAGAGTCACGATTGTCATGTGGTGATGCACGCCTCCTTCCATTTTCCTTTCCATGTCTTCTACCACGTAATGTCCACTAAGCAATTGGTGTATACAATCATTAAATTAATTTTTATATACTTTACATAATACTATAAGTAATAATTTATTTATTCATTTCTTATGCATATTATACAGGGATTAGTGCTTTTTCGAGATATATCTCCGCGGTCTTACACTGCACGGCATCCGCAACCTGCGAATAATATACCGCTCATCCTTTGCTGAAGAAGATATTTCGCCTTCCTTCTTTGATGTTATGGAACATCTAACAATTCATATCTCTCAAAAGCGAGCTTGGGGACTCGGTTCAATACCGATGTATCCTTTGAACGGTATATGTTTCATCTAAAGAAGAAGTAAAAATTTGAGCAAAGTGGAGGGTTCTATTGTCGTGAGCATCAATGAAGAAACCTCACATTTTGCGTAGTTCTACTTTCCATCATAAGTCAAAACGAAGAGTCGTAATCAGCTCGACATGACGGACAGCATTCACCACATTATCTGGTTGATGTTCCTCATATATTCTTAGAGATTGGACGACTTAATGGAAAATATAAGAAGCGGAGACTTTCAGCAGCGGAATCATTTGCACATGTATATTCTTACAAACGCGCGATCAAGAATATGAGAGGTATTATATTGAACGATTTATTTTTCTTATTGGGTCTTTGATTATATATATGTTAACGTGATGATCGCTTCAATATCACAGGATTTATATGACATATCAACGTTTTGTATTTCCGGACAAAACAGAGAATGAGCTAATGGAGCTCAAACAGGAGAAGTTCGGACGTTGGTTAAGAGAGTGCCTTGTATTTAACTATCATATATAATGAATGATTTATTTTGCTAAGTTTAGATTTTATTCGTTCAGGTCACGACCGAGAAGGCTAACGGACAAAGATTTCCCACGTGGTTAGAAGAAATTGTGCGTTTTCCACTAGCCAACGGGGGTATGCTTTTAAGATTCTTCGGGAAGATAGGAGTGCGACAACTTCAGATTACGGTGTATCTACTCAGTCCGGTGATCTTATATACTATGGTGTCATACGTGAGATTTTTTATGTTCAATACCCGTGAATGCTCGGTTTGAGATGCGTTGCATTTTTATGCGACTGGAACGACCCATTAGTAGGAAGCGGTGTGCAACACGACCAATTTGGTGTTACATCAATACATAGCAGAAGACAACTCCAGAAATACGATCTATTCGTACTTGCTTCACAAGTAAACCAGGTTAGTTTTTTTCTTTTACGTTAATTTTTAATTTAGTATTTTTGCATTCCTGTGGTTAAATTTTTATATTACTTTTCTACACTGTCTAAGTATGTTATATTCCCTATCCTCGGGTGACAAACAAGTAAGACCCGTGTGTTACAGTCACATCGATAAACCCGAGAGATAGGATAAATGGGATGTTCGATCATGAACCCCTCCAACAAAGCTTTGTAGGTTTGGGTTCAATCGAGCATTCCCTTGAGGTGGACCTTGTTGTTGATTTCACCGTACATACGGACGATCGGGTATTTGAAGATTCGAGGTGTAATCGATGAATTCGAGAAACTTCCGATTCGAAGAATCGATTACTCATCGATTCGTGAGTAGCTTTTATAAACTTGGAATTGTAAAATATGTACTTGTAGTTGTACTAGATATTTGTTATGTGGAATGTATTAGTGACGAAAAATACGAAAGTCGAAAAATCGAGAGAATCAAGTTCGACAATCGAATAATAATACAAAAGTCGAAAAACAAACATTAAATAACTCTCAAAACGAAGGATTTTTCACTAAACATTTTACTAAATATTTTTTAAAATGCTAAGTAAAAATCCGTTGGAAATCCGTGGGAAATTTCCGAGGGATAAATAATTAAACATTTTTTAAAATTCTAAGTGTACATTCTAAGTTCCCACGGATTTCCGACGGATTTGTATAAATGTGGTTTAGGGTATAGGGTATAAGGTTTTTTTTAAAGAAAATGGTTACAAACACTTGTATGATGTATATACAGTAGTTTGAACTTGTAATATTTCAAAAATAATGTGTTATATAGAATTTAGAAAATTTGATGGAAGTGTTTATATAAGTTATAATATAAGGTATAGTTGATTTATGTTAAATGTATAGCATTTGATGTTGTATAACATATACACTCATGCAAAGTCTTTAACAATCGTGTATTTCTTATTTTATGAATGAAACATGTATATTAGGGTTTCCTTAATCATATAACCTAAACCCTAAACCCTAAATATACCCTAATGTCATGGGAAATCGGTGGAAAATTTCCGATGGCTTTCCGACGGATAGTATGTGTTGACTGGGACACATGCAGAGAATATACGGTATATTCCACTATCCGTCGGAGATCCGTAGGAAATTTTCCACGGATTTCTGACGGATAGTAAAATTTTTAGGGTTTATCGAGATGCGGTAAATTGTGCCGCCGAAATAAAAAAAATTTCAAGTTCCGACGGAGTTCCGAGGATCGGTTCGTCGGAAATTGAGATATATAAGCAAACCCGTGATTTCTTTCTCATTTTTCTCTTATCTCTCTCCCCCTCCTCCTCCTCCGGTCCTCTCTCTCTCCTCCTCCTCCTCGCAATATATAAGATTTTTAGAGTTTTCTGATTTTTGATTTGGTGGTTTTGTGATTTTGGAATTTTGATTTTGAAATTAGGATTTTGGAACTAGGATTTAGGTTTAGGATTTTGAAATTAGGATTTTGGAATTAGGATTTAGGTTTTATTATTTTGATTTAGGATGTAGAATTTGTGATTTAGATTTTGTATTTTGAAATTTGTCATTTTGTGATTTATGTTAGAGATTAGTATTATTAATTTAGGATTTATATTTAGAAATTTTGTGATTTAGGTTTTATGATTTAGTAATTTATATGTTTGTTAAAACATTTTTTATAAATATTATTGAAACTATTTTTGGGGAATTTCGAAAATTATAATTGATTTTTTCAGAATTTATTACTATTTAAAAATGTTTTTGTAATTTATAGTTTTATATTTACTAATTTATAGGTTTGTTAAAACGGTTTTTTATATATATTACTAAATTTATATTACAAACGTTTTTATAAAATTATATTTTATATTTATATAAAAAACGTATTTTTATTTTATAAAAATATAATTAAATTTTAGGATTCTAATATATTTTGGGAATTTATGAAATTTTTTGAATTTTTGGTTTTTTTTGAATTTTATAAAAATTTATATTTTTTTAATTTTTGTAAAATTAAAGAATTTTTAAAAATTATTTAAAAATTTAAATATTTTTGACATTTTTGGGAATTTTGAAATTTTCGTCGAATTTGTGTATATTTCTTTAATTTTCTTAAGTACTAACGTTTTTATCGTATTTCCCATAGGAATAATGAGGACGCGCTACAGTTGAGCGGCGGCTCCCAAGATCGCTGTTCTCGGGGATCTCAGGCCACAAGATCTGGCGGATCGAGCTCGTAAACTCAAATCCCAGAGTCCCAACCGGAGCCATTGCAGCCGTCTCGACCCGAAGTTTGAGGACGGGACTTGGTAAGTGAAATTTTGATTGTTATTTCAATTTTTTAAGATTTTGAATCTAATTAAACGGACTTAATTCTTTTTTTAATTGTTTTCAGGTTTAAGTTGTCGCCTGCGATCACAAAGGCGATCTTACGGATGATCCACAACATGTTGGAGAAACCGTACGAGAAGTACTCTGACATCCCGAGAGAAGAGATGGACTCGTGGCACCGGAATTTCGCGGTAAAAAAATTTTCCATTTGTATTTTTTATTTTGTTTACTTTGTAAATTTTAATTTTGAATACTAACATTATGATTTTTTTATACTGTAGCAAGAGTTCACGTGGCATCATTCCCTTAATTTCGCCCATTCGACAAGTATGCGCTGCATCGAACCACATGTACGAGTGGAAGCAGAAGTGGAAGCAAGGCAAGCCACCGCCGAAGGATCTCGACGATGACGTCTGGAAGGGCTTTTGCGAGTATTGGAGCAAGCCGAAGACGAAGCAATAATCCGAAACAAACACGAAGAAACGGAAGAGCGAACGAGGAGGAAAGGGGATGTACATTCACAACGGCGGCGCAAAGACCGTCGAACGGGAAGCTATGGAAATGGTAAGTCAAATTTCAATTTTTAATTATTAATTTAGTGTTTATTATTATTAACTTAACATCATTTTACAGCGGAAAGAGACGGCGTAGCCCTTACCTTAGAGGATGAGCAGAGGCACACCAACAAAAAAACTGGTGTGATCCGATCCCGCATGCGTGAAGTCGCTGAGACGCAAGAAGAAGTTGGATCGGGAACAAGAAGTGACTCCCGCAGCTCACTCGATGGGTCGTTGTCCTCTAACGAGTTATCCCTGAAGAGATCAACCATTGTCCTCAGTGAGTGTCAATTGTTTTCAATTATTATTTTTTTCAAAATTTCATTACTAACATTATTTTGATGTTTTATTTTCATACGAAACTCGGAAAGTCAAAGGGCGTCGCTAAAGCGGACTTCCGACCCGAATCGCTCGCTGCCTCGTTCTTCGGTACCGAGAAGAGATCGAGCTGCTCACCCAAACGGTGAAAGAACGTGACGCGGAGGTCGAGGAGGTTAAGTCCGCATACACCTCGACTCAGACCCAACTCGATCAAACCAAGACCCATCGTTGGAGGCGACTATGAGGATCGCTTTCCACATCTCTTTCCTTCCGACGACGATTACCTCCGTCCGTCAACGCTTTTTTGAACATTTAAATATTTTGTTTATTTTTTTAATCTTAATGAATTTTATTATTTAAAATAATTAAAATTTTAAATAATTATTTCATTTAATTATTAATAAATATTATAAATAATTTATAAATAAAAAAAATTATAAAAATTCAAATTGTATCCGCTCTGAACTGTTGGAACACACGTGCCGGAAATCGAACTACGGCCGTCGGAATCCTCGAACGACGGCGTAGGAAACTGAACATATGCCGCCGGAAATTGCGGAATCGTAGCCATCGGAAATCCGTCGGAATACTTTTGACCTATTATCCGTCAGAAGTTCCGTCGGATAAACCGCCGTCGGTTATCCGTCGGAATATTCCGACCCTTTTCCGACGACGATGTTCCGTCGGAGTAGCCCGACGGATTTCCGACGGAAATTAATTTCCGACGAACTGTAACGGACGGAATATATCCGTCGGAAAACACCATTTGCCGATGGATTTCCGACGGAATCGGCCGTCGAAAATCGCCTGTATTCTTGTAGTGTAAAAGAGAGTTCCCAACGATCCAGGCAAGCTCCCCATCGATCCAACACGTCTGATGCACGTTCCATCGGACACATAAGCTTCCCCATCAACTCTGTAAGACCGATACATAGCCGTTTTGATCCAACTGAACCAGGTCAAACCCGGTTCATCTCGGATAGACCCGGTTTACCCCACTTTTCCTATTTATACTTTCTAGACTTAAACATTAGAAACTTAAGCTTCGTAAAATATTACCCAGTTTAGCTAGTTAGACTTGGATTTAATGATTGCTTACTTGTGATTTCGAATGAAAGTTTTTGTAAAATGCATGGTTAGTAAAAGATTGGTACCATGGAAGTGAATTAGTGTAAATTATTGTTCCAAGGCCTAAGGGTTTGATTTGTTAGATTGCATGAAGTCCATTGATTAGCAAATAGTAATCCAAGTCAACTGCCTTAACCCGAGAACTCGCCTTTTATCTATTGATTTAAACGCTTTATAGTTTATTTTCCTTTATATTTATTATAATTAATTAACTATATATAACAGACGCAAGAGTAGTTAATGTAAATTTTTAACTCTAAAATTATGCATAATATTTGATATATAGTATTTGACATATACTGTGAACTATATTGGAATAGTATTTAAAATATTGGAATAGTAAAATAAAGTTTAGCGAAGAATTGATCCTTACTTACACCTGATATAATGCACTCACTGTGATGCACGCAAGAGAGAGTTTTATGTGGCTTTTTATTTTTTGAGGCATCGAAGTATGAAATTTAAAAGGGGCAAAAAAATAGTAAGAAAAATTAAATTGAGAAGCACATATAAAAAGGTCATTTTCAGATGTATGAAATTGGTTGTTGGTGAGTGTTTTTACCAAGGTTTAAATAGGTTATTGTTTGTGTAATTTTAGTGTAAAAAAAATTTGATAGTGGATTCCAAAGCCTAGAAAGATTTACGCGTAGCCCTACCTGTTATATTCCACTTATGATAACCATCTGGTGTCATTTATATTTCTAGTTAGCTGAAGCTTTTCGAATACTGTTTTCTTTTCAATTTGAGTAAGCATGTGATCTAGTTTTTTTTTTCTTCTGAAATTTTTAACCCTCATAAAATATTACCAATATCAATCATGCAAAATACAAGTGACTAGGAATCAAATATTTTCTGTTAAACGTTTTTAAGATTAAATAGTTGTGGAAGAATGTTTTTTGTAAAGTATAGGGATGCTAATTTGATTGCTTGTTTTAAGTGTTTAAGATATAAACTAGGTGATTTCCGTTTTATATGCGGGATAATATATTTAAAATATTTTTTAAAATTTTAATAAATTAAATAAATATTTCTAAATATTTTAATCCCCTATATATTTATTGAGAATTATTTTAACAAAATAACCTTAGTTTTATATGGAATAATATTACATCAGTATCATGCTTACGTGTCGTCGCCAGAGTGATTATCAGGAAATATATTTTATAGGACATTGATTACTAGACTAATTACATAATATGCCATTAGATCAATCATATATATATATTGTCTTTATTTTAAAGATTATAATCTTACCTAAATTAGCTGTATTTATTTATAGAAAATTGAATAAGTAAATATTCCATAAAATTATAGCTGATTTTATTGTTTCCTAAATTTGATTAAATCGAGTAAGTAAATATTTCATAAAATTATAGCTGATTTAATTGTTTCCTAAATTTAGTTTTTAAAATTTTATTTTAAAAAGATATTGTTTTAACTAATAATTAGTTAGTAACATAAATATGTAAAAATCTTAATTATAAATTTCAATTATTTATACAATAATATACTATTAAAATATTTAAAATTTTTTATTTAATTTATTGATTTTTTAAAAATTATTATAAACATCTTATCCCACGTTATATGCGGTAAGCAACTAGTAGTATATTATTGTGTAAATAATTGAAATTTAATATTTATGTTACTAATTAATTATTTAGTTAAAACAATATCTTTTAAAAATAAAATTTTAAAAACTAAATTTAGGGAACAATAAAATCAATTATAATTTTATAGAATATTTAATTACTCGATTTAATTAAATTTAGGAAATAATAAAATCAGCTATAATTTTATGGAATATGTACTTATTCGATTTTTCATAAAATTAGTAATTAATGTTCTATAAAATATATTTTTTGAGAATAACTGTGGCGACGACACGTAAGCATGCCACTGATGTAATATTCCACGTAAACATAAGTTATTTTGTTAAAATGATTTTCAATTAATATATAGAAGATATATATATATATATATATATATATGAGATATCATGAAAGTAATGTAAAAGGAAGATGGGTGTAAATACAAATTAGTGGTCATAGACGTAGAGAACCACTTTTCCGGTGGGGAACATTGGACCAGCTTCCTCCACACGCATGCATTCTTTTACAACACCCGCCAATTTTAATTTGTCTTTTCTCTTCATTATTACTTGTTTCTTTTTTTACTTTGTCTCTTCTTATCCCATCTTTTCTTTCGAAAATAAATGATAAATATAGAGATATTTATGTCATATATTAGTTTTTTTTTGTCAGCAGTATTACATTTCGCGAACTTAAATTCGATACATTGATGACTATACACAAATCACTAAGATAAATGTTCTAGTCACAATATATTAGTTCTTCACTTGCTAATTATTTAAGGTCTTAATTAACACAAAAATATATTTAAAGTTTTAATATCTACAATTTAAATATATATTTTCAAATTTCCATAGTCACAAATCTTTTGGAATATGTTCTAGTTACTCAGTACAACATCAGTTTAATTTGGATTTGATTTTTTTTTAGTCCTACATGGTTAAGAGTATTTTGTTTCGTTTTAGTAATTAAAACTATACTTGAATTCTTACAAGTCTTGATTTTAGTGTCTTTTCGTCTTACTTCCGCTTTGTTTCCTTGTCGTATCATTATGTATTTGTGTTTTTAGGTGTCTTAGGTTGTATTTATAGGTTTTCATTCATTTAGGTGTTGTTCGAGGAAAAAGACAAAGTTTGATCAATAATCGACAGAGAAGCAAGTAGTTTTAGAAGAAAAAAACAAAAAAATAATTCGGCCAAACCCATCTGCCAAGACTAGAACAATCTATACCAGTTTGAGCCGGCTTTAGAATTCTCCTCACACACTCCCCATCAGCCCAGTCATGAGTAACAAGCCACCCATCCTCACAGTGCAGAGCTCTCATTGGTTGTAAGCATCTGCAAGCACGCAACTGAGCACACAACTGATCCAAACTGACATCATAACATCAATCGACTGAAGGTTGATTAGGAAAATCGAATGTTTGAACTAAGTAGAGGTCGGGTAAATAATTGGAAAACTTAACCAAGTGACCGAGGATCGAGAAGTTAAGCCAAACCAGCTGAACTACTAATCTAACAAGCTAACTCCCAACCAAACAAAATGCACTACCAGGCAAACTAACATGTATATGATCCATATATCACGATACGATGGAGGGATATCTAATAGCTGAAATTATTCTCAACATTAGATATTTTAAACTTATGAGAATTATAATCTTTTTGTTCAGAACTAGGGTGATGTGTTTTTGTCGGAACTTAATATGAATTAGTGTATTTTATTTAATTTGTAACTAGATAGCATACTTTTCCAAATTAAAATCTTATAAAAAATACAGAAAATTGATTATACATGTATATAAATTTTAACCACTAATTAAATACAGTTGTTGAAGTAGAAGTTTAATGTGTGTTTTTCAAAATTAGTATATTTGTATTTTCTAATATTATTTTTCTTAATTATTGAATTTATGGTAAGTAACGAACCATTAAAATAAATATATATATATATATATATAAATGATATAGAATAATTGGATTGAAATTTAAAATTTTCAAATATTGTTATCTTTCATATTATCTCAATTTCGGGTTAGTTACATTATTTTTGCTACATCAAAACAAATAGTGTATAAGTTATGGTGCAACATCATTATTTTCGCTACATCAAAACAAGTAGTGTATACAGTGGTGGACGTAGAGCATATTAGTGGGGCATATGACCCCATTAAATTTTTATTAAATGGTATTAATTATGAAAAAATATATTTTAATGCTCTTATTGATAAATTTGTTAGGTCCCATCTCATTCTTTTTTTCTCCAAACTGGCCGGACCTTAAAAACTAAACCCAAATCTTACTAAATCCATCTTGTATGTTAATTAAGTGCATTTCAAAATCTAAACTTAAATAATTAAGAAAACATAGAAAATATTTTTAATAGCATTTACAAAATATTAATTTTATTATATATTTTAATATGTATGCCCTTAGGAAAAATAAATCTTGGATTCACCACTGGAGTAAGTTGGTCTGGGTGGAGGAACGGGTATGGTCAAGTTCTGGACTATTAGAAGCTAACGAGCATTCCCTTCTTGTGGTAGGATACCGTTGTATGCCAGATTATCAAAGGCCCTACCACGCGTGCTACGGATAGACCAACAGAAAGTGGTAAGTAAGATCTTGTTTACCCTCTCTCCTCTGCCAACATGTAATGGTTAATGAAAACACATTTTCTGAAAACATAGAGATGATAAATAATGGATAAGATTAATAATAAAATGCATAACTAATAACTGCATATATATATATATATACAAAAATAAAATTTTGATGAATTTGCTAAATGACCATATGGAGAGACTTATTTGTCGGAAAGAACATCGTGATTCGTGAAAAAATCGTAATAGTTATATATATATATATTTTAAACATATGCACTAAATAATCTAACTTATTTTCGATTTTGTCATCCATCATTTTCGAAAATAAATGACCACATATGGTCATCTACTCTAATGCATATGCTCTTAATTTTATATCTGCAGTCTTCTTTTATATTGAATTTAAATCATACAAACTGTGTGAATATACACCTAATTTAATAACTAAAAACATGTGGGTCCCATTTCTGACCAGTTACCACAATAATACAATTATCTGTAAAATTTACCAATTAAGAGAAGGAAACAACTTTCGGTGACTTTGGCTCTCTGAGGTTAATGGGATCACTATATCACATCATGATAAATCTATATGTATGCGTGTGCTCCCATGAACAAATCCCCACGACTTTAATCCTTCGATGGAATTCCGAAAATCTGTCGTAAACAGTAATTAAAAAAAAAATAGTAGCAGATATTTTTATTCTAATTTTATTCTGTACCATTAAAAAAACGTGTTAAAAGAGAAATGTTGAGTCGAGTAAAAGCTTGTTAAAAAATACAAAAGACTAAAAGAGTGTTAAAAGAGAAATGTTGAGTCGAGTAAAATTCGATTGAGAACTAACTTCATAATGTAAAATGATACAAATGAGTTTGAGATTAGCTAGTATCAACGAGCCAGACAAAGGTAGTGGAGAATGTGAAGTGATCCACACGTGAAATCGAGGAAAAAGGGAACATATATTTACTCATAGCGATCTTGAAAATATTGGAAGGATGTCCCAATAAAAAGACAAAACTAAAGAAGACGAAGGAAAGGCATGATGAGACTCGTGCATTCTTCCATTTTAACAAATAGAACCACTCATTTTGCACCATTTAATCAACCTCAACGTTTTGCTCTTTTTTGTTTTTTTTTAATCCAACCACCCATTTGAGAACTTTTTTTGCCATAATTAAAGCTTAATTCCTTATCTTCCGCACGTTCAATTTTCAACGCATTACTTGTAAATATTCGAACCGAGTAGTAACAACAAATAACAATATTAGTATTTCTAGATTAAAAACAAAACAAAAAACAAAAAAGTAGGCTGTCTAATTTTAAGGGCAAATGTAGTAGACAACTATAATATAGAGTTGTTAAAAATTAAAATTGTGTGTTCTTCATCTTATGTTAATATATATAGTATAAAGAACTCAAAATAACAAAATAATCGTACATTGATATTAGACACGATTATTCATTGTGTGTAAACTAGTTAGAGATATCATTTACTCAAATATCTTAATTATTCCTAATTAACTTGTGGGACATTGGTAATTAACAATTAAGCAAATCACGAAAGTGAGATGTAAATTACTGAAGTGATTATTTGAGAAATGTTTTGCGGAAATGTTACTTTTCGTGTAAATTACGAGTTTAGTATTTCAAAATTACGTGATGAATTAAAAAAGGAGACAGTGAAGTTGACTCATCAACAATCAAAATGCTTTAAAATCGGCAAAAATGTAAATAAGGGACCCATTCTTTGTTCCCCATCTCCTTTGCACACTTTCATCACAATGTTTCTTACTTCTTGAAAACATTTTCCCCTCTCGTGTTTCCCCCCCACTTTTACATCTCATCCTCTCTCTCATATTTCTTTCCAATACCACCAAAACAAATAATATGTTTTTTACCTTTATACGACCTATATGGTTAGTAATTCTCTTTGCAATTTTGTTTTTACATTATAAAATGGTATTATATAATTTATATCTACATTTGCAGACTTTCACCAACATTTCAGTGACTTAACTGAGATCAAAACTTATTTGTTAGCACCGGTGTGAAATTGTGATGCTTCGGTTTATATTCGGTTTATCACAAATACAATTATGGGTCTCCGTTTAGAAGAGCTTGTTATGCACTTAAACTGAGCTGTGGAAGAGTGGGCTTCAGAAATTGTTGAAGCAAGCCCAAGTCGGTTGTGACAGCCCAAGTGAGCGTTGGAGTGAGCTCTTATAACAGCCAACAGTCAAGAAACAGAGCCAAGTGTTTTGATATTGCTGCAACTAGAATGTTATAGTGGATGTTGCAAGGGAAGTCCTTGCCTAGATGTCCTGAGGTTTTGCGGGGAGCTCGTGAAACCGACTCAAGCATTTACGTTCAGCAAACTACATAACGAGTTCGAGAGAGTGTGAGTGATCGATTCAAGGGCGATAACTTGAACTGAGATCCCTAAATTCTCTACGAGTAGTATCAGAGCCTTGTCAAAGGCTGATCAAGTTTCTTACAGAAGTTCTAGGGTCCAAAGTATCAAAGAAAACACGGTAAGAACAACTACATATCAAATGGTAAAGAATTTTAATTGAGTTTGCTATGAAGGGGCTTTTGTTTTGTCGCTTTGCGACTGTTTCTGTTGAGAGGAGATCTTCTGTTCCTTCTTGTTGCTTGGTGTTCTGAAAGGGATTGATTCAGCCGGAATATGTCTTAAAGGAAACACAAGAACGTTAGTCAAGAATTAAAACAACTCATGCATATTTGAAGTAGAAATTTTGTTGGAAAAGACAACTTTGTTCTTTTTAAAACACAATATTGTGTCAACTAGAGATACTACGACTTGACTCAACAAGTTCATCAAAAGGAAAAGAAACAGAATCAAACCAGATCCTAGGAGAAACAATAAAGAAAAAAGGGTTAAAAACTTGTTGAGCATGAGTCTTGGGGATCAAGTACTTAGAAAGGTTTTGAACGAATTGCACTTGCTTTGTGGAAAGCATAAGAAAGAGATTACCAGACTAAGTCCCTATCTAACAAGATCTACATGAAGCAGATGTTTTATAGCTATAAAATGGAGGACCAAAAAAAGCTTAGATGAAAACTTGGATGTGTTCCTGTAGCTGTTTTCGGACTTAGCTAGTCTAAATGTAAACATATGTGAAGAAGACCAAGTTATTCACCGTATAAGCAGCCTGACAAGAAAATAATATGATTTGTAGTCTCAGCCAATCTGTTAAAATCAGATTATATATGTGGGAGCACATGGGGAGATGATAAACACTAATGTTTTGCTTCTTCGTTTTGGATTGGATACTTATGGTTCAATCAGTTTCTAATGGAAAAGTCCACCACCTTGTGTCGCATATCATAAAAGTACATTATATCATCATTAACCTTTCCTTATCTCTGTAATATTATAAAAATACTAAATAAGACCACCGAAGATATCACAACCGTTGATCTATACTATACGACCAGCTTGTTTACGATGGATGTCAACGCAAGACATCGTCTACGACCGTGTCGCACTAATAAATTCCCTCACTTTTCCAAGAACATATGTTGGCGCGTCTTTCTCTCTTCACTAATCCCGCATCCTTTTTTCATGTTTTGTTTTAGCTTATACGGTACCATACTTTACTTTCTAAGAGATATTCTATTCTGAAATCGCTTCAACAAAAAAAAAAAAGACTTAAATATGGAGTTATCAAGGATAAGTTAGGGGTAATAATATCAGTTATCTTAACGTTTCTCTTCATGCATGATCTGTTTTCCACTAATATGAGACTTATGAGTATTACAACCACCTACACTCACAGAACACAATGTCTTTGTTGTGAACTAAAATCGTTACTCTGATAATGTGAGCTAACATCACACTACCTTTGTCTAGGTTCGGCTCTCATAATGCCCTAACCTATGTTGTATGTGGCCCGCATGGCGCTCTTAGCTAGATGTCTCCCATGCCGCTTTCACCTTTTTTTTTTATAACAAATGTTAAATTATATTCAAACAAAAAAAAATCATTTTTATAATAAATGTAACTTCTATCTGAAAAAATTTTAGAGAAAAAAAACAGAAGATGGCTCGAAGTTGGTTAATGAACAATTGCCTCGTTATAACCCAGAGACAGAAAACCCTTGTGGGACAAAATTGTCAATGGAAAAAAGAGTACAAGATGTTCAGTTCATTAAAGCTATAGTTGATAAACAAGGAGGTGTAGAAGAGTCCGAGGAATCCATGCCATGATGCTGCTTGTGTCATCGAGTAGAGAACCAAACTTGGAGTCCATTAAGATATTTCTGATGTCCTTGTCGATAGTCTTGGTTAGGAGAGTCGCTGATCTGTTTCTTTCACCGTGTCTGCGTGAATTTTGTTCACGCCAAAGATGATAAAGTGAAGCCTGAAACGTGTAGCGCAATAAGAAGCTGTCCGTCTTTGGTCGAGGTAAGTGAAAGGTCTGAACAAGTTGGGTCCAATCTAATGTGAAAGAGTGTCGAAGCAAGCCCAAAGTTAAGTTACGCCAAATCGTTGAAGAGTAGCTACAAGAGAAAAACAAATGATCTCGAGTCTCCACATCTTCATTTGACAGCCGCTGTGCTGTCCTAGAAACTCGGCAAATTCGATGACTGATCATGCATATCATCACAATATTTCTTTTGTTGTTTGGTCCTCACTTAGCATGCTACTGTGAATTATTGCCAACAAGTCGTTCATATTGAAATTGATCAATCTTTACTTAACTATAGAATTTTCTCATGATATGAAAAATAAATACAATTTGATGATATATCTAATCAAATCAGTTATCTTAAGCCTCTCCACATGCACCTATCATTTTATCTAAATTTTGGTGTATTACAATATGGTGATGATAATGATGATGTTGCGATGAGGGGATGAGGAATTGATGATGATAACGATGGTGGTGATGTTGTTAGTTATAATAAAGAAATTTTTTCATTAGTTCGATACGTTATAATTAATAATTCCACATTGCAAAGGATAGTCATAAATATTTTTGTGGCCAAGTTGAAATTTTCAAAAATTAACCACGTACTCACCACAGGATGAAATATGGCTATTTATTCTCTGATTGGCCACAAAAAGGTACTTAAGTTTTTCGGTTGCCTGTTTGTGGCTAATTATTTCAGTTTCCATGACCGTGTCTGGCTAAATCGTAGAAATTTCTTGTACTGTGTTTCTCTTTTATGGCTTTTATAGTATTTAACACATCCAAATTGTGTAAAACTTCAACACATGAAATACATTCCAACGTTAGCAGATAAAATAATAATCTAGGGTCATCCTTTAACTTTTTCTCCACTTCTGTGACAAAGAAATCTACCAAACAAGATTGTGTCAATAAATATAACATTTTATAATATATAATGCATCCTACTCATCATCCCATCACATTATTCTTATCGTTTCCGGTCAGATTTGCTTACAATGTAAAGGGCCCAAATTGATATATATTAGAATAGTCCTAGTCTTGGGAGCCAATCGTTGTTTCCACGACTACTTTTTCCCAAACTTCATCCTTTCTATGCACCAATCTTTTTCTCTTTATATTACATCTCCAAGATTTGCTCATTGGTTCCATCTTCCATCATAAGCAACAATGATACGATGTCACGAATCCGAAGAAGAACCAGACTTTTCTCATGAAGATTATCAAATATCTTATTCTCAACCACTTCATCGATGTATTGCCACTCTTGCATGCCATACATCATCCTACATTTCATCTCTAACCCTTACAGGAAAGAGACTTTACACAGGCTCCAACGACGGAGTTGTCAGATTGTGGAATGCAAATACGTTAGAAACGTTGGCAGAAGCATCAAGCAGCGGTGATGTAATAACAGGAGAAAGAGGTGGTGGAGCAGTGAAATCTTTGGTAATCTTGGCTGATAAACTCTTCACAGCACACCAAGATCAAAAGATACGTGTGTGGAAGATAAACGACGTCGTTGAAGAAGACGTGAGTGGTAAAAAGTATATGCATTTAGCGACGATGCCAACTATGAGCGACCGTTTCGCAAAGTGTTTGATGCCAAGGAACCAAGTCGAAATAAGGAGGCACAAGAAAGCTTCATGGGTTCACCATGTAGACGCGGTTTCGGGTTTAGCCTTATCAAGAGATGGAACGCTACTATATTCTGTTTCATGGGACAGGACGCTCAAAATCTGGCGAACCACCGATTTTAAATGCCTGGAGTCTTTCACAAATGCCCACGATGATGCAATCAATGTGGTTGCATTATCCGAAAATGGAGATATATACACAGGATCTTCTGACCAGAGAATCAAAGTGTGGAGGAAGAACATAAATGAGGAGAAGGAGAAGAAGAAGAAAAAACATTCTTTGGTTTTAATATTGTCAGAACATAATTCGGGTATTAACGCATTGGCACTGAGCGGTGATAATGGCTCTCTTTTGCATTCGGGTGGATCTGATGGATCGATATTGGTGTGGGAAAGAGACGAAGGTGGAAACATTGTCGTTGCTGGAATGCTAAGAGGTCACACAGAGTCTGTTCTATGCCTCGCGGTTGTTTCGGACATACTTTGTAGTGGATCTGCAGATAAGACGGTGAGGCTATGGAAATGTTCGGCGACGGATTATTCGTGCTTGGCTATGTTAGAGGGACATAGAGGACCGGTTAAGTGCTTGACCGGGGCAATTCGTGATGCCGGTAAACCATCTGAGGCTTCTTATCATATTTATAGCGGAGGACTTGACTCTCAAGTTAAGGTTTGGCAGATTTTGGTGCCAACCTCATAAAAGAGTTACTTTATCATTCAATTTGGATCGTTTCTTTTCCTATATTGATGAGTTGACGGGTTTTTTGTGTGAGTTTATCTTTTGGGAAAATAGGTGAACGAGTGTGTAATGTGTGATGTACTAAAATTACGGACATGTACTATGTTAGTTGGATAGAAGAAGACTTCTATCACATTATAACATTGATTTGAAAGCGAGTCTTCCGTTCTTATTGGTACATGTTTTGACAAATACAATTACGGACAATTTGGTCTCAACAGAATCTAATAAAACCAAGTAGGTGAAATCTTTGTTAAAGAAATATATTATATTAGAGCAAATAGCATATAAAATATGCAGAGGACAAGTAGGTTGTCTAATCTTGTATTATATCTATCAAAAGTATTTTAAAGAATAATTAAGAGAAAAAGGCATCTCTTTATATGATTTGCTTTAGACAAAAGTAGGGTTTACATATAAATTATTCCGTTATTCGTTCCTTGTGGATCAGTTACCCCATACCAAGCTAAAAAGTAGAAAACTCAAGCTTTTTTGCTTTTTGCTCTTTTTTCAGGTAATATATGTTAATAAATATTACCAACGTATAAAAAATGGCTCTAATATTTTGGGACCTTTGAGGCTAATAATCTTGGGAGGGGACTCTCAAGTTTATCAGCCTCAAAAGTCCCCTCCACAATACCAAGGGAGAGGACTCTCAAATGCAATGTTGATGGATCTTGCGATCTCAAAACAGGCAAATGTGGAGATGCACGGATTGTCAGGGACCACAGAGGTATTGTGAGACATTTGGGGCCAAGAGGTATCCCCTTTTGCGCTCTTCTTTAGAAACAGAGGCTACGACTCTTTTTTGGGATGTTCTATGTGTCTCTCGTTTGGGTTATTGAAATGTGACTTTTGAGGCTGATAATCTAGAAGTGATCAAAGCCCTACGCGAACCAACACTTTGGCCCCGACTTCAGAACTTCATCACGGATATTCAGGGAAGTTGTTTGGAGAATGAATTTTCTTTCTCTCATGTGTCGCGTATGGCAAATGGTTGCTCCGATTTATTGGCAAGAAATGTTAGCGGTATGTATGATTATTATGCAAGATATATCTTGATGTTATTACACCAAATTGGTTATCACCACTTGTGGAGATGGATAAACTTTGTATGGTTTCTACCACTTAATTGGAAGTTTGTTTTATGCGTCAAAGAAAAAAAAAGTGGCTCTAATCGGTCCAAATGACCAAACATATATGACCGTACACAACAGTAGCATATAAAGACCAAAATACGACGGCGTTTAAGTACACTGATGTGTGACATTAGATACGGGTACGAAATTGGATTTTGAATTTTGATATCGGATACCAAAATTTAGATACGTGACCCTATCCACTAAAAAGACAAAAAGGTTTATGAAACACACGATAGACAAATGGAGTAAATAATTCGAGGCCACACTTAAGAGCAGGCAAGGAATAAATAAAAAGCACATGGCTACAATGTATGATGTCATCCAATATGAATGTATCCTACTCTCCTTTGGTTACACAACATTCTGTTTTCTTTTAATATTCTCTAAATTTTGACCTAATTAACTAAGACATGATGGATAAGTTAGGTATCCAAGTCATTTTCAACATTACCATTTCCCAGATTACCACTAAATGAAACACATGAACACCAAATTAACAAGCAGAGCACTCACAAAAAGATGAGAGACGTGAATAATTGGCTGTGAAATAACATTTTTCAACGCCTCAAATTCAGAACAAAATAAATGTCTCCATGCCAATTACAATTCTATAGGCTAACCAAAGAATGAAGATGTAACCCAAAAAAAAAAAAACTACATAAAAATTGGTACAATGTTAACTCTATGCTCTACTTGACAATCGAATCTGGAGGTTATGTCATGTTATGTTATTTAGGTCAGGCTTAGTTGTATGGTCACCTATTGTTGTACGGCAATAAAATTCTCCGTAATTCTCCAACATCAACTTAAGTTTGAGCACCCATTTCATCATTGATGTCTTGTGTTTTTAGCTCATTTAGGAGCCTCTTTCATGTAGCTTTAGGTCTCATTTATGTGCATTTAGAGTCCATTAGGTGCACTTGCATTGCATTGCATGTATTTGTTGCTTTTACATGAGAGAGGTGAAACCAAGGACTTTAGGAGCTTAAAAGGTCAAAGAGTGGGATAAAAGGGGTAAAGGATCAAAGGGAATCAAAATGAGGATCAAAGGACCCATTTAAGCTACAGAACGGACTATAACACCAAGTAGATCGGACTAGATAGTCCGATCCAATCCCCTCCGTTCGCAGCCAAGGACAGGATCGGACTAGCCTAGTCCGATCCACCTTATGTTTTCCGCCAAACAAAATGCTGAATGCTGGAACGGACTACAGATCGAAGTAGGGATCGACGTACACGACAACATGGATCAGACTAGCCCTAGTCCGATCTACCACCCGCCTAGTTCGATCCACTTGTGCGCTAAAGGGTTTGTCCTCACTTGTTTTTGGGCCCCACAAACACATTAGACTCAAATTTTACCCTTCGTATAAAAGGGGAAGGATGTATTTAGAAAAACCAAGCTCTATTCTAGAATTTTCTCTAAGTTTTTTGTTTGAACCTCTCTTAATCTCTTGCATTTCTACTCTATATTATAGAGATTATAACTTTGTTAAACTCTTGATATGATGATTTTGAATGCATTTCTATCTATCTATTTTTCTTTCTTTGATTTGATCATGTGTGAGTAGTTTTCTAGGTCATGAAGTTTAGGTTATCAAATTCCTACTGCCTAGTCCATAGTTAATGGCTTTTAATCTTGGATTTTAATCGTTTAGTGTAGTTGCTTGTTGCATACCTCTTGTCTTTAGTTTAAGTTTGCAATTAAAAACCAAATCAATCTTGTTTTCTTTAGCTTAATTGAAGTTCTATATAGTTTATTGAGTTAAACCGCTTCCTTGTAGATTCGACCCATACTACTACAACGTGTAACCTTGCACTTAGGGTAGTATAGGAAATTAAAGCCCTGATAAAGATTAATTCCTTCCTATCAATCACTTAAGATTCTCAACAAATGGCATTATCGTATAAAAAGAAAGAAGAAGAATCAATACTAATTCTAGAAAAAGGCTAATTCATTCAGAGGTGAGGTCTACATTAACTCTTCGAAATACATAAGTTAGACAGATATTAAGCTGGCAGCTGAAAATGGACTCCAAGAGAAGTGATATAAATGTTGTTTTCAATTTTTTACAAATCAAGGTTAAAGGAAAGTGACTGAACAGAATTTACAAGGGTAATTTAGAAGGAGTACCTGCTTCACGTGGATATTTTTTTGGGGTGGAATGATCTTTACGACAAACAACGGTTGTCCGTTGTCCGTATGGGCTATGTGAATCCACTGCAGCGTATTGTGACACAACAAATTTATTCCAAACAAGCAAATTTGCAAAGTTCGATTATTGAAAACCATAAAAAAGATTTATAAATCTATTTATTTATCCATAGTTGCATTGCAGGTTTCCTGGTAGTACCTTACCACACTTTTCTACCTTATTATGTCTACTAATTCAGCCAACAGTCACAGCTTCCTATTTACCCCGAATTTCTTAGGCTAATATTATGAATAAAAGTTTTATTTTGGCATATGAAACCAAACATTTCCAGCTAAGCAAAAGATAACAAGGGTGGGTTCTCCTCTTATGTGGCATCGTTATTATGTTCACTTTCAATAAAGTTCGAAAACATATGTAATCCCTCCTATGATATAATGCCAGACATGTAAGTGTCTTTTAACTTGTGAACATATATTTCGGCCCAAAGAAAACATACCTGGACTAATTTGTAATATGGAACCACCCAACATGCGAACTGCATTTTCTGCATTTTGAACTTCCTCCTGTTTTTGAAAAAACCATGAAACATTTAGGTTATAAAGAACGGATGCAGAAATCATAAGTGCTTCATAAACATAAATCAAAAACAATATGTCACAAGTGAGAACTCTTACCTTAGGGTCATGACCCTTAGCAGCTACAAACAATCCACCAATCCGAACCAGAGGAAGACAATATTCAGCTGAAAAATTCATAACAAAAAACTTAGATTCACTTTTACCACTAATAAGCAACTTTGTTTCTAGCACTACCATACTTGAACTTGTAACAAATATACCTAAAACTCTCATCTCCGCAACAGCTCTTGCAATAGCCACATCAAACTTCTCTCTATACTTAACATCGCGCCCACAACTCTGTTCTTTAACAAAAGTAGGACAACATAATTTAGAATCACCCTACTGGCTATTATGTCACAAAAGAATTACACAAATAGGAGCACAGCTAAGGAGTGAGATTATTTTAGCAGTCCAGAATTAGGAGAAGTGTTTTTCTCAATCATGAATCATAGTTTCCAACAGAAGCTTTATATAAAAAGAGTAGCTCGAAAAAATAACATTCATTAACAGACCATCATCAAATATTAACAAATTATCATCTCAGGAAAGTCTCTCAGCTGTTTCTTGCGTGTAGAGGATTAAGTTTAGTTGTTAGCTAAACAAACAAAAACAGAGTTACTTCAGAATGTCAGAAACTGCATCTAAATTGAGTTACCCTAGATACAAGAGAATCCAGGAGTAGCCAACTAAACAAGTGAACCTACTATTACAGAAACTCATCCCAAAATTGAAAGAGGATAAAACTATACCTCTGCTCTGCCCCTTACGATTTTCACATTTGTAAGCCCGGTGACATTCACGACGTGCTCCAAGAAAACACAACGCTTATTTATAGACTCCAGTAGAGTAACTCTCCAATCTGAATACAAGAACTTGACTTTTTAATAATCTGGAATACCATAACAAGCATAATCTGACAAATTTGCATAATCATATCTGAAGCTAATGAGCACCTGGACACGCAATAGCTAGAACCAACCCAGGAAGACCTGCCCCGCTTCCAACATCAATTATATTGATGTGATCAAACAAGTCACTGGAATGCAAGTTGTAAGACGTCTTTATAGGAGGCAATATCGCAAGAGAATCTTCGATATGTCTCTCCATTACTTCTTCAGCTTCTTTAGTTGCTGTAAGATTCATTTTCTGCACATTCACAAGACCAATTCAAACTCACAGAGCAGCCACAGACAAAAACATATTTGACTCCTAATTGAAACAAAGACAAAACCAGTGGTTTCATTTGGGTACCACCATTGACATAAGGATTTACAACGAACACTTGGTGGGCAATAAGCTTAAACCAACACTAAACCGAAAATTGGCTTCTAAGATTTCAATTTGATTACAAAATTACGAATCTTTTTCAAAACAAGTAATGCTCAAGAATCATTCCAAAAATCCGAACAAGTTAATTCAGCAAAATGGTCAAGAGAGAGAGAGACCTGATTCCATTGGAGAAGGGTATCGACGTAGAGATGGATTTGGTCTTGTTGGCTAGAACTGAGGCTTTTGAAACATGAAGTTGTTGTGCTGACGGCGACATTAGTGAAGGCGTTGGAGTGAAACCTCCTCCGAAGAAAAGTGTGCGATTTGCTGCATGGAAGGTGTTTGATTAAATGCCCCAGAGAGAGAACATGTGAGACGCAGTACATTTTTTGGTTTTTCCACAAATTTGCGGGAACGATGGCGTTATGTAATGTTTTAATTTGATCAAATATAGAAAAAATGAACAGAACAGAAATTATTAAAGTATACGAATTATTATATGGTTCTTTTCACATATAAACTTTTGTGTATTGTGACTGGGGAAAATCTACAATCTTATATTCAAACATATATTTTTTAGTAAAAACACCTGCTAACCTTTACAAAAACAAAATACCAAATAGAAGAAAACTCTACAGTTTCAAATTTGCTGAAAATGTTCATATATGATGTATCCGAAGAATGATTTGGTATGTAAGGGGATTTATATGAAATACATACAAACGCTCACACTCACATAAAATCGGTAAAGAATAATATGCAACTCCAAACTGGTATTGGTATTTGTAAACAATTCAATGAGTATCATGTGAAGAGAATTCACATCTTGCACGCCTTGCTTTCACTACTACATGTCTCTACCTGCAAGCACAATTATATCGTTGATCGGTTTTTCCTGAGTAAAAGATTGCGACAGAACATCAATAAGAAATAATGTTTTACTTTGTCACGACCTTATCTTTCTTTCTTGCTTCAAGAATAGCTTCTAAAGATGGCCTCCCTAATCAACAAAGATATCGAGTTTTGACGCACAAATAAATCAAATAAGCTTGACAAAAGTTTAAACAATTGCAGGTCATTGTATATACCTGTGACCTGAAGACGATATTTAGCCCAGATATCATACACAGCATCAGCTAACTTCCCTATCTGCAAGTAATCACGCGTTATCCGTTAACGCAAAACTAGACACAACAGAGCGAGAGAGATTCAAACTTGCAAGAGATCACTAGGAGAGAAATAGAGGCTTACTGGTTCAAATTTGGTGATAGTGTAAACCCATCCAAGCCCAACCTCTTCATACAGTCTCCTAAATGCCTGAAAACGTTAAACCAAATTGCAAATACAGTCAGAAAAAAATCAAACGATAATATGAAATGGATAGACTGAACTGAACAATGATGCAATAAGCTTACCTCCACACCCGTTACCACGTTACCATCAGATTGAATGGCATGTATTTGCCCCATTACCTAATAAAGATCTCGATTAAATCTGAATCTCGAACATCAAACAGAGAATGAAACAATTGAAACAAAATAAAAGACAACAAATTACTGTTTTGTAATCCAGCCCTTGATTATCTTCCGGTGAATAATCGCTGGAACTTATGTCCACGAACTTTATAGTTCCATGTTTTTCATTCCTTTCCATAAGCATATTGACCTTAATTTGCCAATAACAAGAGAATAATTCAGTTTCAAGAACTCTTTAATGAACATTACAGCATAAACAAGGAACATAGTTATTATATTATTAGACCTCACGCATACAGAGAGGACAATCTCCATCGTAAAGCATTTTGATTTTCCAATTCTGAGGTTTTGGCTCATCTCTGTTCTTCAATGGTGTAATAACAGGATCAGTACTTGCTCCTTGTATCGCCCTAACTTGATATTTAAACCCTACAAGTAAAAATATTCCGTGCTAAATGCAAATTGTTCTGTATATAACCAAGTAACGAACCCCAAGGATCATGTATTATTAATGCTTGATATTAAATTTTGACACAAATCTGTTACATATATATATATTAGAACAGTATTGTAACAATATGTACCTGTTGGGATGATTCGGGGATTAAAATTGGGATTGAAATGGTTCGATAATGATCGAAGTGAAGGGTTTCTTCGCTGCTTCCATATTGTGGATGCAGCAGCAGCAGCTCCTCTCGTTGCCATTTTTTTGTTCTCTTCAATGGAATTTGATTTTGCGTTTTTTCTTTCTTTTGTTATGCGGTGGTATTTTAAATCGGAGTTTTATGGTGCAGCACCGTGCACGTGGCATTATTGTCTCCTTCAATCTTTGTATGCCCGTTTTGGAGTATTGGAAACATCGAGCGTGTCCGTGTGTGGGGTTAGGTCGGTCGCTCATGGGAATAACTAGTAGGATTGGACAAAATATTCGATACCCAAACCGAAACCGACCAGAAAATTTCCGAACCGAATTGAACTATAGTCTTTATTTTCGTATATTAGAAAAAATTACTCAAATTATCCGAAATACCTGATTGGTACCTTTTTGCTTATATCCGAATTACTCGATATCCGAATTATCTGATCCAGATTCGATCCGAATACCTGAATGCCCAACCGAATGACGAATATGAAAACCAAATATTTTTAGCTATTACAAGTTTTTTTTTATTATTAATTGTGATTTTTTTTTTGTTGATTAAAGGCTAATTAGTTGTGATGTTTCTATTAAAAATTTTATATTGTATACTATTTATTTGCTGATTTAATATATTCTATATATTTATACAAATTACCCAAAAACTGTTAGTGATTTGCAAATACTCCGTTGTAAATTAGTAACGTAGCAATTCACCGGCTTAGCGACCCACATTCCATTGATAACTTGCGATGTGTATGTAATAACCATACCATCTTATTATATAAAGCTGAACGCGTTAAACGTGAGCATGACACGTGTCAAAGGGATAACTCATTAGATTTTGACATTTGTCATTGCTAATCTTAGATTGTGACACGTGTGAAAAAGATAACTAATAAGAATTTCACACGTGTCAACTTTCTCGTAATGGTAGTTTTCTATATAAAAATGTAGAATAAATATTAATTAAAATATTTCAGTTTAACCAAAAATTTTAATAGCAGAAAGTTTGGTAATTTTTAACTTTCTGGTAATGATAATTTTATATATAACCATGTAAAATAGATAATCCATTAAGTTTTTGTCCGTTTACGAAAAAATGTAAATAGCAGAAAAAATAAAAATAATAGAAAAGACAACTTACAGTTAATGTATCATCAGAAACTACAATTGTCAGTTTTAGCAAAATGTTTAATATTTAATATTTTATGTCACCATTATGTTAATTTTCTAAATTAATATTCTAGTAGTTTGGTTATAAATACCAAAATATAGATTCTTAACAAATGATATTCTTATTCATCTTTTATCTTTTGTTATTCATCATATTAAATCAGAAAAATGAATTCAAGAGTTCCTCTAGATCAATTAGAGTTATTATTGGTTGATAAAATATAATAATTTGTTTTAGCAACTTGATTTTTTTTTGTGGAAAATATTATTTTAAAATATTTACTTAATTTTAAATTTATATGGTTATTCACAGAAAAAATAAATCATGGTTTTGTACATCATTCTCTTCTTCAAAAATTTGGCGATCAATATATTTATAAAATATTTTTTTGATAAAATATATTTTCATATAAATTTAGATAAAGTATAATATAATATTATTTTCTGGGTATAATACTAGTTACTAATAAAAGAGGACAAAAATCATCTCTAACCGCAAATTTAGCAATGGATTACCAAATTTTTTTTTGTCATCACAATTTTACGATAGATTTAGCGATGATTGTCAATTTGAAATGATCGATTTGCCTGTATCGAACGGATTAGTGACAAACTTTTTCCGCCGTTCAAGCCTCTTTCTTGTTATACTTTTTTTGTTTCTTCTCTTTTAATATACAGAGGATCGATTATCTAATGATCAGCCCAAGCACGCTCGATGCTTTCGGTTACGTTTGTAACGCTAAACTTCGACAATATCTGTATTATTTTACTCGGAGAACTCATGAGTCTTCAGTCAAAAAACTGAATGATTGCTTTCAAATTTTGTAACTTTAATATATTACACACTCCAATGGACCAGCTTTTGTCATTTGTCTCTCACATGCCTTCCTATTTTCCAAACTAGATCCTCAAATTTCGAAGCGTCTCTTTAATGTTCCCTTAGTTTTAGAATTTGCTCAGCTTGAGCCACCTTCCGATATGCTTTGTAAAGAGGGCTGCCATGATCTTGAGATTCTTGACCTTTCTTTCTCTTGCTTCTTCATCTGCAGCCATAGACATTTTTCATCTCAATTAAAACAAGTTCTCACTACTGAATTAGTCGTTCGCTAAATTATATTTAAATATATTAATCTTAGTAATCGCATTTTACCTTATCTTCATTGTCAAGCTTAGTAGAGGTTATTGCTTTCACCATGTCTACCTTTTCTTCCGAATCCTTTCCTTCTTTCTTCAACTTCGAACATTTTTTCGCCATCAAACCCTTCATAACCTCTGAATTTTCATCCCAACAAGTTTCAAAATTTGTCGATTAGAAATTATATTTTCTTTAAATATATGTTCATGAATATAATTTTTATGAGAATCCTTTTCACATAAATATACGGTTTGAATAAAATTTCTAGAGCGCCTACTAATTAATAGTAGTTTGAGAAAATCGAAAGCTTAAAGGCAGAAATAGCTTATCCATTTCCTGGGGTTACAACTTAGAAGAGGGTAACATATTTATATTAAACGGACTAACGCATATAGTTTTATTCCAATTAGGAGAGAATAACTAAATACTAATTCGGATACAACAATTAATAAAGATTTGGAGCAAATTTAGGCATCTTACTCTATACCTTTGGTAGTAATAAGTCTATAGACATGGCCAAGAACAAGCGTATCCGTTGGACGAAGGAGCTTGATCCTCGTGAGCCTAAGAGGGCCTCCATGACCAGAAGAGGTGGCGGAGAGAGCGGTGGTGGAGATGAGAAGAGAAACACAGTGGCCAGGATTCATTTTCATCACATAACTAGCAGAAACTGGACAACCTAACTTTTCTTCTTTCCCATTTGGGTGTTGTATCACGATTCTAGCTGTATCCACTGCTTGACAGTTTCCCATCTCTTTCCTGTTTTGTTTAGTTTGTAGAGAAAGCAAAAATGGGTTTTTTTTTTATATTTTGAAGTGAACGAATTAATGAAGATTTGGAAAGATTGGATAGAAGAATGTGTAACCGAAGCAAAACACAAGAAGAGCGTGAAAGGTAGGAGCAGACTTTAAATGTGCTCGACTCAACCACGAGACAGAATGAGTGCGGTCTTTGTCTTTGACCGTGGAGTCAAAATAATTACTGTCACCGCAGGCCAAATGAGTATTCCGGGTTACGACAATCACTCCCAATATTGTTTTTAATGATATATACAATTTTTCCTATTTTTTTAATAAATAAAATTTATTCAACCAAAAATAACCTTATATACAATATATGCAACTGTTCGTTTTAAAATTCAGATAATATTTATTAAAAAAAAAAATTCCATCCAAATGTTATGTTCTTGTGCCAAACCAAAGACGTAAACCGTCTTCTAGTTTTGATGAGGCCCCCCACCTTGAGGGAAGAAAGCCGATCCCAAACTATGCCATCTATTTGCTTGAATTTAATATATAGATTTCATCCAATATTCAAAAAAAAAATACAAATCTTAAGTTTTTACACAAATTAGATAATTGATGCGAGGAAATTCTGAAATTGCATCTTAAGTACGATATAACTTTAAGAAATAGCAAATTTTTTTATTGAAAGTAATGAAATTATAGTTTCGAAATTAAAAAAAAAAAAAAACATTGCTTAACTTTTTATCAGATTTAACAGGATGTAAGAGAAACACAAAATATTAACTACTATTGCATTTGCTGTCAACGCAGATATTTATAACCGATATATCAGTCATATAATTCGTTTAATAAATCTTAAAATCGTGATTGTATATTTTTTGTAAACTTCACACGAACACTCACATGTGTTACGTACGTTTAACCAAGTCAAACTCAAGTAAATGAATTTTCGTTATGGAAATCTATATACTTAGATTTTTCTTAACTTCTCAAACAATATATTTAAAATATATTTGAGTATTTCCTTAAAACTTTCCATGAAATCATCTTATAACTTTAATAATTGCTATGCTAAAAGAAAAAGGAAATAACGGCACGTCAAGTAGATATGGGACCGAACCGTTCTCCACAGACCACAGTCCGCGACACATGCTCGAGGCTTTTGTCCTATGTACCTTTACTTTTTCATTCTCTATGAGCGAGTGTGTTTTTATCACTTCTTTTTGTATTTGTTTTTTCCCCGAAAGGGAAAGTGTTTAAAGATGGGTTAGTTCATCACTCTTCTTTTCTTCTTCTAGTGTTTTGTTATATGAAAAAAAAAAGTCTTTGCAAGATTTACCAAAACTTTTTTTTTTTTGGGTCATAACTTGTAGAGAAGATTACAAAAATGCCTTCTCTTATTGTACTTACACATTAAATATATATTTATTTAAATTTAATCCAAGTTAAGTCAGTCAGTCAATGTTGATATGTGTTAGACGCAAATAATTATTGTAAATTATGTTACTTAAGGGGTGTTATTCAATTATGGATTTAAAAATGAATTATCTAAGTTTTATAATCCTTAAGATTTAAATTTTGATATAATTTTTAAGAATTTATTTGTATAGATTTTAAAATACCTACAAAATACCTGAATTTTGATTCTAATATAATAATTTACTCATAAAACTCTATGAGATTTCAATGACTCAATATACAAATATTTTAAAAGTTTTTTAGTTTCGAATAACACTAGATTTTAATGAAGTATTTGAAATTCTTGTTGAATAAAATCAGATTTTAAAATCAATTAACATGATTTACAAATTCAAAATCAAATAACACAAAATTTTAAAATATAATTTAAAATTATTAATTGAATAACAGCGGACTGAAGTTGGACCTCAATTCTATTAAAATTTATTATTAAATAACACCCCCTTATCCTTAAATCAAAACATAATGTGCTCGTATGACTTCATTTCAAATTTATAAAGTGACTAACATTGACAAAAAAATTCGTCTGTAGGTATTGCTCATCACGTGAATTATCGGAGATTTGAAGATTATTTTCATAAAAAGTTTTCAAAGGTTTTGGAAATGTTAAAGTTTCGAAAAAAGTTCACAAATATTTAAGAAAATTTAACGCGTTTATTCTGCAGTACTATAAATAATGTTCATCATCTTCACTTAAAAATAAGTTTTTGGAAACGTTAATAAGCTTTTGAAAATTTTCACTTTTTTGAGAAATTTTACGTGTTTACCCGATAATAAAATATACTGTTCATCTTCTTCAGGTGAAAATTTATTTTTCATATCGAAACCCTAAAAGCTTTAATCCCAATATCCTAAACTTTAGTCGTCGTTTTAAGACTTGTTGAAACACATAAATCTTAATCGTAAAATCTAAACATTAACCCTAACCTTCTAAATCCAAACAGGGTTTAATCCTTGTAGAAGCATATCACTGCTGAAGACCCAACCTCTCTCATGAAATCAAAAAGTGATACATACGATGAAATGTTGGTAAGTGCTTCTGTACTTGAGCAAAAGTTTATTATCAAAATGAATATCCATCTCAATTACGATGAACAAGAAGTGGCCACTCAATTAAGTTGATGTAAAGAATTCATTTTACGAGGGAGACTTGAGGAAGAGGTTTGCTTGCAAAAACCTCATGAATTACATCAAAGTGGCAAAAATCCTACTAATCTTTTTTCAGGTTAAAAAAGATATATAGTTGTTCAAACGGTGACAAAAAAAAAAGAAAAAGAAAAGAAAGATAGTTGTTCAAACAATCTCCAAGAGAATATAACAAGCTAAGTTCCGCCATCAAGGATTCAAGCAAGACATACAAGTTGTTTTATTTATTTACGTCGTTATTATGGTGACGATTAAGCTGGGATTACGTCAAACAAAATCTTTAAAATTCAAAAGACTTCAACTACAAGAAAAACACCAAAAATAGACGGCTAAAATTGTCGGTAAACGGTTGAAATAGCCTTGTTTCGACGGTTTATCGACCATTTTGAAGTGGTCGGTTTGAGTGGTCGTTATTGTTCACCGGTCGAAATTCTTTCAAAAATTTTCGACGGCACATTTTCGATGGATTTTTGTTGGCTTTATTAAAAAATTAAAAATATATATATTTTCGATAAATTTTAGACGGATTTCCGACGGTTTTCAGTGTACAGAAACATCATTGGAGTATAAAGGAATCAGTCTTTCTCCGAAATCAGTTTTTCTAGGATGCTCGTCAGGGATCTTCGGGATCATGAATTTGGAGAAATTACACAAACTCCGGCCATTAGCGGCAAATTTCCTCCGAAAGGAGGTCAGGATAGTTGTTCTACTTTTTTTCTGGTTTGATAACTGGCTGAATTGTGGTCGTCTAATAGATATTGTAGGTTATACAGGCACCTTGCGTTTAGGTATTCACCAAAGTGCTTTGGTGTCGGACGTGGTTGCTAATGGAGCTTGGGTTGTTCGTAGAGGTCGCGTATCTCAATTTCAAGAATGACTTCAACGGTTAAACTCGCATGTCATTCTCACACCTGATCAAGGACCAGATATCACCCTTTGGAAACATGGAGAGGCTCGTACAAAACCATGTTTAGCGCGAAGAAAATGTGGGAATTAGTTAGAACATCTCTCCCCCGAGTCCCATGGTATCGTGTGGCGTGGTTTTCTCACGCCGTCCCACGACAGTGTTTCATCACTTGGCTTGTGATCTAAAATCGTCTTTCAACGGGCAACCGTATGCGATCTTGGGGCCAATACCAGCCTTGCATCTTTTGTGGAGAACGTGACGAGATCCGGGATCATTTGTTCTTTGTGTGTCCTTACTCTTTCACTGCTTGGGTTGCTAACGCTTCACATTTGCTGGGAAGCAAAATATATACGGACTGGCAAATCACGCTTAACACCCTCATCAAACCGCAACGCTCTCTTTCCAAAACTGTGCTCCTCCGACTAGTCTTCCAAGCCACAATTTACCATGTGTGGATGGAACGCAACAAACACATCCATGGTCAGCCTTGGCGCACCGTTAAAACTATGATCCGTCTAACCGCATCTTCAATCTCCGAAACAGTCACAGGAATCTCTACGCCCCATGGTGGAAGATTTGACGATATTTCGATGCTATGGAGTCATCGCTGACTTCTCTCGATGGGAAGACCTTTTTTCTGAATCATTCATCACTTATTTACAGGACCTATTCTGTTTTGCAGGATCGAAGATGTTGGGCTTCTTCAGCGGACCTGAAGCGAGTTCACAACTATGCCAAACGAAGCCGCTGTCTTTCACGGTGGTCCGGATGTTGTCAACAATGCTGATCACATATCCCTCCTGAGCTATGTTTCAACGAAGTTTTTCATCTCTGCAACAATTTGACTTTCACTCGCTTAGGGTTTCTTTGTTGCTTATGAGCCGATCTTCTCCTATCCCTCATTTTTTTAATCAGTTGTGTGCTTTGCACAATTGATATAAAGTCCTTCTAAGAACTATATTCTTTTTTCTTATCTTGGTTTTGTCCTAACTGAGTTTTCCAAATGAAATTTTAACGAGTTAACACCTTAATAGCGCTTTTTTCATTTCTTCCCAACCATTTCTCTTGCAAAATTTGTTTGCAAAATTTGTTTACAAACTTTCTGTTTACAAACTCTCTGTATATATTTCGATCATGTATATAATTATCACATTACATAAAAAAATAAAAAAAGGAAAGTCAGTGTGCAAGGAATCACAAAGAGAAGGAAACCAATGACATGACCCAGTAGCTACAACATCATAAATCTTTTTTTTTTTTTTGATAATTTTATCAACATAAAAAATTATCATAAATCTTTGTTATGTTTGACTATCTATTTCCTTGATATATTTCTTGCTTTTGAATAAGTCTCGTATGTATCTCCTTTCTAATGAACATATCAATAAAATTATCTTCTTCTTCTCTATCTTATAAATGTCTCACTATGTTAATAATTTTTCTGGTATTTGCAAAGATGAAAATCAGAACTTATTATAGACTATATTGTTCCACGAGATGAGATATAATCACCTCCTTTTGGTTTTTTTGTCGGGGTAAAATCGTTGGTTTATTTTGTAGCTAGATAGCCAAATCTCCGGATGTAATTAGGAAAATGAATTTTGGTGCAGTTCGTTTTCTTTTTTATTTTTGGGAAAATACTATGGTTGGATAAGTACAAAATTAGCCTTCGTGTAAGTGCGTGAAGACATATATTTGTGAGCAAAGCAAGGCTGAGTTATCGAAATATGCGTTAGAAAATATATATGTCGAAATGAATGAAAACGGGTCTAATGATTGCATGGAGTTTCAGAAAAAAACATAGGTACACATGACGATCTAGAGAGAAAAACATGTTAATTAAAAAATATAACGCTACCACTTTTAATAAATACGTTAGCTAAAAGCCTAAAACACATGCTTTAATAAAATTTTGTGCTATTCAGTGAAAATCACACTATATTTCATAAAACAATGTTTTGTTACTTTCAATCAAACACTTTACGTATATAACTATTTACGTATGTTTTTAATCTTCAAAGATGAGGTATGTTTGTCATCTAAAGACTTTGCTGGCATGGAAAAACCTTGTCGAGGAGAAAGAGATGCTAAAATTTTCGTTAAAAAAGAAAGGGTAAAATATATTCTGATCCGTTATTGCTGTGCCAGGGTCATTTACCAGTAATATCACTTTTTAAGTATCCGTAAATCATCTCCATTTGCCAATTTTTTTAAAAAATAATCTGCTCTAGAATTTGACTTGTACGTATCATATTCGACGTGGAAAGTACTATTTTAAATGGATTTTACTCTATGTAGTAAAATTTCAATTGACACAAAATATAGTCTTTTTTTCTTGCCTTCATAATTTCTATTTTCTATTATCTTCGGCTAAAAAAATAAAATAATTCTCTAGATATTATTAAAAGTATTGATTTAAAACTAAAGAGTGCATAAATTGAGTTACGTCGTCTCGACGACCTAACGTTTTCTCCTTAACATTCATGAATCATGAATATAGTTTCAAAAAAGTCGAACAAAAGACAAGAATTATGTAAAGGATTTTGTCAAGATAGCTTAAAATGTATCATGTACGTGACATGGAGCTAACCTATTGCTTACTCCTATGCTGCATCTTGCCTAACTTTTGTCACTTGCCTAACTCTGCTTTGTTTTCAAGTTGTTTTATTTTTCTTTCCTACAAATAATGTTCGGATCACATTACAGCATTGTTTCGTACTAAACGTGTAGATGACATATTTTGAGTATTATTATATAGATTTAACCAATATAAAATCGTTTTAAGAATTCTGGGATGACATCAAGGGAGCATTGACGTAGTAAGTACGGTACTAAACTATTACGTAGGAACTAAATTTTTGATGATAAAGAAAGATTCTACAATGAACTCAAAGAGAGAGATTAGTTAAGGAAATAACAGAGTAACATATATATTGTTTAGCACTAAACAATATATACAGACAAGAAAAATCCTTTTCTTTTAGCTATGTATTTAAATGTTTTTTTTAGACCGTTATTAATAATTTTTATTAAAACTGAAAAATGTATTAGGTACAGGAAGGTCCAGAAAAATCAGAGGAACTTTGACCAGAACTTGAAGGAGGCAGAGGTTGTTCCACTGGTGAATGTTCTAGTATGTTGCTACTCTCTTCTTGTCCTTGCCCATAAGAAGACCGTTGGTCTGAACTTTGCAACAACTTTGAATAACTCCAATAATTCATAAGATCCTCTTCTGCTTTATTCGCCACCGTGTCAGTGTGTAAGGGAAGAGGAGAAGGAGGAGGAGGAGGAAGAAGCATTACATCCTCTGGGAAATTAAGCTTTGCTTTACTTCCACGGAACCTGAGTGCAGCCTCGTCGTAAGCTCTAGCGGCGGCCACCGCTGTATCAAACGTCCCAAGCCACACCCTAGCGGCTCTATGTGGATCGCGTATCTCAGCCGCCCATTTTCCCCATGGTCTCTGCCTTACTCCCCTGTATCTCCATCTTTTCTCCCATACTTCCTCTGGTAATGCCTTGCTTGTGGATTCTTCTGTACAGAACAGTGATTATTTTTATGCTTTTACGTGACAAACGTCAAACAGTGAAAGCAAACAGAAACAACTAACCAAAAAAACTTTGTATTTGAGATGTTAGAGTCCATATGCAAATCACGCAAATAATTCGAAAACAAGGGCAAAAAAAAAAAAGCTATAGAACGGTTCATGAAATGTAACATATAGACTCACCGATCGGACCAAGTGAAGAGTCAACCGGAGCGAATGATGAGGGAATAGGAGCAGAATCGATTCCAAGCCATCCTCTCTTATGTCCAGCCGAAGAGGACGAAGAGTGTGCCCCTTCAGCCTCAGTCTGAGAGCGACCAGAAATAACCTGTGTCAAGGCGGAGACCATGGCAGACATCTCTGTGCCAAACCTATTGAACCTACCAACCACAGGGTCGTCTTCAAAATTGTAGACGTCATCAACCACTGACTTGATTCCCTCAGGCTCGTTAGCCCTGGACTCTTCTTGTTCTCCTTGGTTTGCCACCTTGAGGAGCGACAAATAACACAAATATACTAGTATTTTTCCGAATGTGGTCACTCTTTGGAGGCTTAAGTAATTTATATATGGAAATAAAGATGTCACACAAACCAAAAACAATGTCCCAATATACACATTTAAATTAAATTTAAACAGGAGAAAACTCATTCTCTTTCATAAATAATAGTTTTACTATGTGATATACTCACGTTCTGCCTGAAATTTAAAATATGTTATTAAATATAAATCTATATTTTTTTAATTAGATATACTATAAAATTTAAAGATTATGTATATTTTTTTATATTATAATTTTTTTTTCAAACTAGTAATAATATTGTTTAGTTATACCATATATATGTTTTCTAAAAAAATGTAATAAATTTTCTAAAAAAATTGAGTAACCAAATATGTCAAATAATCTATAATGGCAATACAATGTTATTTCTCTAATAAACGAAATATTTTTATATATTTTTAAAATTTAATGAGATGTTAACGTCAATATGACAGTGTTGTAATATTACACGTAAACACAGACCCGGCCCATAACATAAACAGGGTAAGTCCACACTTAGGACCCTCAATTTTTTAGGTTTTAAAAAGGCCTCTAATTTTATATACCAGGTCTTACCCCAAAATTATAAATATAATAGTTTTTGAATTAAAAAAAATTTATTCTGTTTTTCGCCACAAATTAAAACACTAAACCTAAAAAAGGAAAAAAAATACAACTAAATTCATAGAAGTTTTTTTCACGGAAAAACAAAGAGTCGATCAAAGCTTTCTTCTCATCAGAGGAAGATCTTACCGTTGATTGTTGTCTCCTCTCTCGTTTTTTAAAATTGACAAGTTCAGGTTAGGTTTTCGCTTCTAGCTTCAATTGTTGGTTATGTCTTCAGGTTAATTGTTCTATTTCTATATTGATTTTTCCTTTGAGATTAATTGTTCAAGTCACACCAAACACGTCTGATTGGGATTAGGATTCATAGTTTGTGAATTTGTGATTCATTGCTTAATATATAATAATAGTTTGTTCATCCAAAATAGTAGATTCATATAATATATTCAAATTTGATTAGCCTTCATTCATGTGCGATCCACAAAGCTAAATTCGTCCATTAGCCTGTCATCGTTCATGTGTATTTTTAACGTTTGCAAACAGAATTTTATTTAATGATCACATAAATCTGGGAATCAAAAAAGAAAAAGAGAAGAATAGGAGAGAAGATTCTGTAAAGAAGTCGTTGATGATATTGCTAAGAATGAACATGAAAGTAAAAAAGGGGAAGAGTTGGTGTTAGATATTTTGGTATACTATGTCGCAAGAACGATTGAACGTATTAGCTTTATTATCAATCGAGAGAGATATGGTTGAAAGAATAGACTATGTGAGACTGATAAACGATTTTGCAGGAACAAATCCGAAGAGGGGTATATTTACTAAGTAGTTTTTTATTTTACGGTTCACCGTTTGTTTTTTTTGTTTATACTTTAAAGGGCCCCAATTTTTTTCTGCTTCGGACCACCGTTTTAGTTGGACCGGTTCTATATAAACATAAGGTTATTTTGCTAAAATGATTCTATAGGGGATTTGGGGCAAATAAACTAACAGGTGAGATTATTTGGGCCTCCTCCTTAAGAAACATTGCCCAAAAGTATGAGATATTTCAAGAGGAGTTCTTGACATATTCTCTCTCGTTTTGCGACCACGACCAGCACAATTAAACAGTGGATGCAATCGCAAAAGATGCTTTTTTTTATAACTTGTGAGACTATTGTTTCCTCTGAATTACTGGTTTGGCTTTGGATTTTTGTAATAGCAGATAAAAATTGGGTTTTTGTGATAGCAGATAAACCGTAAACCCCTATATCCGATTAATTTACTTCAAATTAAAAAAATGATATTTTCATGTAGTTTGTAAGAAAATAATGATAGTATCAGGTTCTCATTTTTTTTTTTTAAAAAAAAAGAAAAATTAACACTGGTGTCAAGGACAAGCGAAGTACATTTTTTGGATTATTTATCTTGGTTTAAATTTTTTTTTGTTGGGTTTTGCTAATAGAAGTATTGTAAAAATAGTTTATCTTTACAAAATTTTAGAGTAAAGCTATAAATTTATAAATATGATATAGCATCATTAGTGGTTTGTGATAGTGTCATTGTTGTGTCACTACCTGTATGTTTATTCTGTATAATGTATGTTATTGACAATATATATATATATATATATATATATATAATTATAAGAAGAGAAAAAAAAATTATTTGTGTACATAGTTATAATTTTTTAAAAACAAATATCAAAATTACACATTTTATGTTTGATATTTAAAATTAACACCAAAAAAAAATCCAAGTCTTCCATAAGATTTTAGTTTAGCTAGTAAGGGTTTCTAAACGTTTGAGAAAGAGTACCAGGTTATTTTTTAAAACTGTTACGAACTATTCATGAACCTAAAATTTGTGGAATTTTTGGAACCAAAACTTGTTTTGTCTTATTTGTGGGTGTTTCTCATTTTTTATTGTAAATTTCATTTTTCTTTTTTGAAATGGTGTCACGTTCAAATACACCAACTGAACATATTAAAAGACGACTGTGTATATAAAATATATAAAAAATATTTTTATGAAACTACAACCAGATTATTGCTGGCCTAGCAGTGTCAATTAGCACAAATTAGTGACAAGTTTATCTGAATCCATTCCAACAACATCTATTCCCAATTGTCTCAAAATGTTAACTACTTCAAGAAAACATGACAACCACCCCCAGATTTCATCAATGATTGTATCAATAGATAATATACTGATTATACTCCAACGGTGAGACATATAAAATATATTTTTGGCAACACAAAGGTTATTTTGATATCAAGAAACTGACGATAAACCATTGGTAAAAATCACCAACGAGTTTTCTAAGAAATTAGGTTCGAAATAATCTGTTGGTAAGATGTTGATTACTGCTGATGGTGTTTGGAAGCATATGTATAATATTGGACTTACCCCTAAATGTTATATATGATTTGCATATTGGACATATCTACATGGATTTACCCCTAAATGTTATATATGATTTGCACATTGGACATGTCTACATACTTTAAAAACTCTTTCAGATTCTAATTGCTTGGTATGATCGTCGTGTCCAACAATTCTTGTAGCTCATACAAGTTACTCGATTTATCCATTTTCGTTCCCACTTTTCTCACCACGTGTTTGCCTCTGTCTGTTGGACATTTATCGGTTAATAGCTCAACCATCACCACACCAAGCCTATACACATCACTCTTCACCATCAATCGATTTGTTATGTAGTACTAATGATCCATGTAGCCTTAACTCAAAATAAATTCAGAGTTTTTTGTATTTGAGAAGAGAAAAAAAAAGAAGGATGACTGATACTCTACTCACCATAGTTCTTTGCACTTGTGTTGTGACATGAGTTTTGTCAGGATCGCCACAAGTTTGGAGAGCCAAAATCGGCAACCTTTGCAGTTAGATTTTCATCAAGTAAGATGTTATATGATTTGATGTCTCTATGTATAATTAGGAGATCAGCAAGCTCATGAAGATAAGCCAAGCCCTTGCCTGAACCAAGTGATATTTTAAGCCTTCTTGTCCAATCCAGTCTAATCATACTCTTCCCTATCATTACTAACAAAATTCAGCATCTAAGAACTATCAAAAATCCTCAGAGGAAAATAGAGGTTTTATCTTACCTGAGAGACTATCTTTAAGAGACCAATTTGAAATGTATTCGTAAACGAGCATTTGTTCACTTTGATGAAAACAGAAGCCCAAGAGTCTGACAACATTCTTATGATGGACCCTTGAAAGAAGCTCAATCTCAGTTGAACTCAACCCTCGCCAAAATCTTTGTTGAGACATAATTTGTATATTAACATCTTTTGTTTTTTTTTTGTCAAACAATTAACATCTAAGAATATAGCTATCGTGTTAAGTGGAAAATTAGAGGTATATTTTCATATTTATATAATACGAAAGATATTTTAACATGATACAAAAACATATAAAGTGCTATTTAACTATATGTACATATATATTTAGCAGGTTAAAAACTACTTGTAACGTGTTATATTTACTTGTAACTTGTTAAGTGAAAACTTTAGGTACATTTTTATATTTATTGGGCTTTCTGTATGTCACATTTATTTTTCTTCCTTGTCGGAGTCGAACCACTCTAATTATTCGTTGAATTCGAACCTACAACCAGAATCAGAACCACTATTGCCATCGATCCCATGACATGAATCTTAACAACCGTTGCAATCATTAGAACCATAACTTTTGCCGAATTTTCACCGAAGCTTCGCTGGATTCATCGTAATTAGAACTGTTGCCACCATCAAAGATTCAAAATCATGACTTTTGCTGAATTTCATCGTATCTTCGCAGATTCTTGTTTTTCTTTAATTGCAAGAAAAAAGGAAGAGAGAGAAAATCATTTGGTATGAAAAAAACGTAGAGAAGCCTGGGCTAGAATGGAGAAAATGATGGTAAATTATTTTTCTGTTTAGACTCGAAAATGGGGCTCGTCAAATTCTTAATTAGCCCTAAAGTTTTTGTCATTTGGCCAATTTGCTCTTTTTCTCTCTATGAAAGTGACTACTGAGGTTTTTTTTTTTTTTTTTCTGAACTACCATTTTTTTATTGAAAATTAAGGAGGGGCTACAAAGTTTCTCAATGCTCGTTTCGTAAGTGAATCGGCAAGAGAGTTTTGAGATCTAGGGGTGAAAGAAAAAGCTACAAAAGAGGCTAAAGCCAAACGGGATTCAATGTCAAACAAGATCTCATAGAGTTCTTTTTGTCTTGTGCCGGAGTTGACGGCATTGACAAGAAGTTGAGAGTCCGATCGAATCTAAAAAAAACTGAGTCCCGAATCTAAGGCATGTGAGATGGCAGCTAGAGCTGCGGAAGCTTCGGCAAGAAGTGGAGTTCCAATGAACTCGAAAGTTTCCGTCCGTGAGATTCTTCTTCTTGTTGTGGCTTCCGACCATGTCCAACCACCCGCGGCTCGCTTGGTAGCCCTGTCCCAAGCTGCGTCCACATGGATGATGGTGATTTCGTGAGGTCCTTGTTTACGACTTGAACAGTTCAATGAACTGTTTGAGGTGGCTGGACGGATTGGGCATCTTGCCACTCTTTTGCATCGCTTATTGCTTTCAAAATGGTCTCTGCTGGAGAGAATGCTCTGTTTTCGAAGAACAAAAGGTTTCGCGAAGTCCAAATAGACCATACAATCCAAGAGAAGAGAGGCGTTGTTGTGATTCCGGTTGGTGGAAGACATACTAAGGCCATCGCTGCTTGAAGAACGCCATGGAGAGGAGTGTCTTGAAGCGGAATGACGTCTCCTTTTAAAGGGGCTAACTCCCACACAGATTTCACAAAAGGACAACCAAAAAACAAGTGGTAAGTTGTTTCTACCTCTCCACATTTCTTACATCTCGGGTCAATATCAACACCCCGAGAGATGAGGTTATATCCGGTTGGCAAAGCTCCTCGAATCAGCTTCTACAAGAAAGTCTTTAGTTTTGGGGACGAAGGAGTTGCCCAAATGTTCTTGATCCAGTCGAAGTGAAGATGCTGCTCACGGCGATCGTTTTGGTCAAGCATAGATGCATAATAATCGGTTTTTGTAGTGTACTCACCATTGTTTGTGTGGATCTAAGCCAATGTGTCTTTTTCTCCCTCCTTGCTAGGTCTTAGAGATAGGATCTCAGAAGTGTGATGAGAAAGCAAAGATTGTACTTTTCCAATATCCCATTCACCATTTTCTTCAATAAACTTGACACTTTATCATCTCGTGAAGACAATGTAGGAGGTCCCATGGGTTTGGCGCTTTCATTAATTGAGATCCAAGGGTCATTCCAAATCGAAGTATGGGCTCCATCTCCTAGAAGATGAGTGATGTGAGGTTTCAAGAGGTCTCTACCTATTAGAACACCTCTCCATCCGTGGGAGACGTTTCCCGAGGCCCGTGATGTAAGAAATGTCTAATTTTTGCAATAATTCCCAAGGAGAACCTTCGCCATGAGAGATTTTGGGTTCTTTAGAATTCGCCATCCCAATTTTGCAAGAAGAGCATCATTGAAATCGGATATGTCGCGGAAACCTAGACCACCGACCCCTTTCGGCAATGCTAGTTTTCTCCATGCAATCCAACACATCTTTCTCGTTTTTGGCGCATCCCACCAAAAACGAGTAATTGTCGATTGTATACGTTTGTAAAGGCTCTCGGGAAGCTTAAAACAAGTCATGGAGTAAGAAGGGATGGAAGCTAAGACCGCTTTTATCATCGTCATCTTTCCGGCATTCGATAGGAAACGAGATGACCATCCAATTGTTTTTTTATTGATGCGATCCACTATGGAGGTGAAGAGATCTTTCTTTTTGCATCCAAAATGTTCTGAGAGTCCAAGATATTTCCCCGACCCTCCTTCCTTAGTAATACCAAGCGTTCTCCTCACTAGATTTTTAGAGGTGGATGGGAGTTTTGCGGAAAAGGTGATTCCCGATTTATTCGGATTGATTTTTTGCCCCGATGCACGCTCATAATTGGTAAGAATGTCATTGAGAGTCTTACAAGCTCTCAAATTGGCTTGGCAAAAAAAGAGAGTATCATTTGCGAAGAGGAGATGGTTCACCCTTGGTGAAGAACGGGCAACTTGAATGCCCAGCAAGGATCCATTTGTTTGAGCATTTCTACAAAGTCCTGATACAACTTCGCTACAAAGGATGAAGATATACGGCGAGAGTGGGTCTCCTTGTCGAATGACCCTTTGGGGTCGGACTTAGAGTAAGAGACGGAAGTGATGCACTCCATAATTCAATATATCCATTGTGCATGGAAGCCGTATCTTTCTAGGACAAGTCGTATGCAAATCCTTACCTCTTTAAAATCTGGTCGATCGTGCAAACCCAACACTACTGGCCGTTTCTCAATCGAAATATGATCAATAAGTTTTTCCATTCTCAAAGAGATCTAGTCAAAATGTTAACGGAAACGAACTCTGTTATTAACATTACTTTTGAAAAAATCATATTTTAATTCATCAGAGTTTTAGAAAAAAATTTCTTTTTAAAAATTAGTAAAACTAGTTTTTCTAAGATTACACCAATTTTCAATGAAAACTAAAAACTCTATATTATAAAAGAAAAAACCTCCTTTTTTTCAACCAGACTTTTTTTTTTTTACTTTTGTCATCGTGGCCCAGTGGCCATATTTTATACTCCTCTTTATGAGAATGACAGCAGATTTTTTTTTTTTGCAAATGTTTTTATTATTATTCAAAATTCAAAAGCCAAAGGCAAAAAAAAAAAAACATATACCGAACCATTTTCAAAACTCAAACATTGATGGCCTGTATGTAACTCTTGAAATTAACTTGTTTAAAAAATACTTTCGTCAAAGACATTTGCTTCACAAAGAAAAAAACAAATTATAATATATAACGTGATTGGTTGTCGCTTTGAAATTTTTCTACAGTCATATTTGGATATACGGTTCTAAATTCAAAACAATCACATTTTATATATATTTTTCAGAACTAAAACCACTTTTATTTTTGTTTCTTTTTTGGCTTTTTTTTTACTGTAAAAAGTTAAAAACCTAAAACCATAAATTTTGGTCTTTGAAAAATTTTGGAAGGTTAGCTCTGCATATTATTTATTATGGAAAATTGACTCTACAGTCTAAATTCTAAAACTATATCAAAAAAATCCACAGATCAAATTTTACAGTAAAAATCATAACTTTATCGTCATAACCAATCAGATCTATAGTTTCAGAGGTTGCAATTGCTTATGATATTCATGTTATTTTAGGAACAGAGATACTGACATATCTTTTTCTTTTCAACAAGGTAACCAATAATTAAGGAAAAACTGACTAATGGATGACATACAAGATTAATTAAACATTTTGCAATTATAGATCATAGATTAAAATAGTTTTAACATATCCATATGTTTCTTTGGAAAGAAAAAGGAAATTTATTGATCATGTTAAAAAAAAAAAAATTTCATCCTCTAGAATTAAATGACCAGAATCTTCGAGAAAAGTTTAACCAATAAAAAAATCTTTGAGAAAAGTAAACCAAATATGTAAAATCTAACGCGTTATGTGTTCTCATCGTCGTCTTAACCCACCAACAGCTTCGGTGGCTCCAACAGCAATGGCAAGCAGATTCTCCATCTTCAGTGTCATCGTCATGACTGTCTTGGGTGCCACATCTCTATTTTTCCCGACCAAATCCTTAACCATCGTCGTGCTGTCGGTACAAACCATGACGTCATAGTTTGCACTTTCCGGCGATTCCTTGAGTTCCAAGGCAGCGATTTTAAGAGACATTACGACGTTCACGTAGGCATCTTTTCAGGCCTTGAACTGCTTCTTCAAGTTTGGTCTATCCTTTGCCGCTTTTTCAATGAAACTAGCCGATTTTAGGGTGTAGGATTTGCCGAGGCGGATCACGGCCTTAGCTAGTTGGAACTACATATTAGAACAAGAAAAAAATTATGTGTCAATGACTGAGACGTGAACATAATTGCAATTACAAAATAATAATTTTGGTTTCATGACGGCTTGTACAATCCCGAACTTTATTCAAATACATCATAAAGGTGCAAATTAAAAACTTAACTTCGAAAATATAACAGAAAAGGTAATCGTGAAAGTAATAAGTGATATATCTCTATCTAATGATTTTCAAAAATATAGATGTGTATTAAATATCAGTACCTTGCCGGTGGCAGAAACCGCCGGAGGATAGGCGTTCAAAGTTTCGACGCAGAAGGTTTTGTCGTTGACATGTTCGCATATGTTGTCGATGTATTTCGTGGAAGTTAAGGCCGAAGCAGAGCCTAAGAGAAGTTGTAACAGAAGTGCCACAGAAACGAAGACAAAACAATAGGATTAAGAAGCCATCCCTCGTTAGTATTCAGATTTTTTTTTTAACTTTTTTTGTTCGTAAATCGTGGTTATGGTTAGGGTGGTTAGCTAAAACAACCTATATTTTTAAATTTTATTATTAAAACGACCTTAATATTTGGATATTACTCAAACGGCTTAATTTTGTTTTTAATGGCTGTTTTGCCCTCAATTCGTTTGGTGACAAAAAACGTTATTACGAAAATGCAATTAATGATTTCTGTCACGTCAACGCGCTAAAACTTAAGTATACCAGAGCTATGACGGTAGACTTAAGAGCTCGGATGGTAAACTCTACCAGAGAATGACGGTAGACTTCTGTTTTGTATGAAGTGGTAGACTTACTTGGACAAGTCTACCAGCTTTGACGGTAGACTTATATCAAACGAGACGGTATATTTAAGTTGAAATGTAACGGTAGACTTTAGTTTTGTCAGTTATGGTAGATTTACGCTGATAAGTCTACCATAGTTACGGTGGAGTTTAATTAGAAGACTTGGTAGACTTACGTTTTCATGTTACGGTAGATATTATTTTCTATGTAACGGTAGACTTATGTGTTGTTTAACGGTAGATTTTTTAACCAGCGTTGACTTGTTGACTTTTTTTGGTAGACTTAGGTTTTCTGGTAGATTTAATTGACTTCGATGGTAGATTTTGTAACCCGTGGTAGATTTATCTCGTTATTTATGGTAGACTTTTTGGTCAGTAGGTTATGGTAGACTTTTCCCTCACACGGTAGATTTATTCTGTTTGGTAGACTTTGTTCACATAAGGGAAGACTTAATTTGGATATATTCCTGATTGGGGTATATTTTAATTTGTATTACGGTAGACTTATATACTTTCCCATGGTGGTAGACTTTGTTACCTCCCATGGTAGTAGACTTTTTATATCTTTAGTACTCTTCAGCTTTGAAATCCAAGATTTGCTTTCCTTATAACTCAAGAATCTGTCAAGCCTCTCCTCATCAAACTTTTTATATCTTTAGTACTCTTTAGCTTTGAAATCCAAGATTTGGTTTTCTTACAACTCATGAATCTGTCAAGCCTCTCCTCATCAAACTTGTTTGTGTGTTTTACTATCAAGTTGTGTATCAGTCTTAATTGTCTCTTACTTAATAGAGGACATAGGAGAAGACCCACGGTAGGGTAGTGATGGCTACAGTGGGTGAATGGTGTTGCTACACTGAGTCAGTTTGGAGGAGGAAGAAGTGGAATCAATTGGAAAACTTCACTGCGAGAACTTAGGTGTTTACTAGAACTTTGTACCTTCAGTCTTGTATTTTTTCATTCAAAAAGTCATAAGCCATTATTGTTCCTTACATAGCATAGAATACCGACCGACAACAAAAAATAACAGACATAACATAACAACATCTACTTAAACAAATAAATAGACAAGAACGGCCACAACAATCACAACAATACCAAGACCGAACATAAGCTTCATCTCACTGCTGTCGTCGCTCATCCTCGCTCATGTAGATAGACCTGTAACTCTACCATAATATATAGTAAAGTCTACTATAACATACAGAAAAGTTTATCATAATATACAGTAAAATTAGTCTACCATGACATACAGTAAAGTCTACCATAACAAATAGTTAAATCTACCATATTTGTAGACCAAATGTACCAAAATATCCAACAATCGAGCGAGAGAGAGACAGATAAACAAAACGATAAGAGATCTTACGTGAGAGTCGTGAATAATGTATATGCAGGATGTACACTTGTGTTCGAAGATGAGATGTCACTGTTGTCGCTCATTCTCGCTCAAAAACTCTACCCCTGTAAAGGCTACCATAACATATATCAAAGTCTACCATAAGTGTACCATAACATACAGAAAAGTCTACCATATTTGTAGACCAACGAAACGTGCCTGCATGTGTTTAAATTTCATTTTGATGTCTTCTGCATTGTATACAAACAACGTCACAAATAAGACATTATTATAAGAAAATCTACCTCAAGAGAAAGGCATTATCACGTGAAGTCTCAAAAGACTTTGAAATGGAGTCACTCATCCACTCGAAGAAACTCTTAACATAGTCAACTCTGCTAGATGACACATACGTGAGAAAGTAAATGGGAAAACTGAAAACTCTTTGTGACCAATGATGTAGGTTTTCAATCTCTACATAAATAGCTGAACATTAGCTGAGAACAAAATACATTCAAAGTGGTTCTCTTACCTGTTCAAGTATCAAGAGAAATTAAAAGCAGACATTTTTAATACCATATAAGAGATATAATACAACAATAATAAAATCATCGTGTTAAAATGCAGCAAAATTGTGCAAAACAACCACTCCTGCAGTTAACAAACGTATTTGGATGAGAAAGCAAAACTGCATCTATAGTAGAAAACAAACCTCATACCTTAAAAGAAAATGAAGGTAATGTCATACCAATGAAAGTCCCAAACATTATTCCCAAAATAGTTGTGATAATAACCTTTGCGTTTTCATTCGTTCTTCAAGGAGCACCACTGTAAAACTAACCACTAAGTAATAATCTTCAGATTGATAGCAAACTAAAGAAGAACAACTCTTTTTGTATTACAATCAAACAACCAATAAACATACCTGCGGTGCATTGTTCCCATTTAGTTCGTAATATCTCCAATATCTACTCAGCAAATTGAGTCTCCCCAAATACTAAAAATTCAATCTTTTCTTCAGCTTCAAGCACAAACTAGTATTAGTTCTTCAAATCTTGACTAAAACTTCATATTTAAGCAATAAACAACACTGAAAAATACAGACCAGCAATAAAAACAAAACAATAGATGCAGGGGAAAAAAACAAGAAGAAGTTCTATAATACTAATTTTACAGGAAAGTGTAAGAAACAAACATACTTACTCAATCTAGGGAAAGAAACATGTGACAGTCTTAATCGATTCGTGAGATCGTTATACTAAATTAAACTATAGTTGAAACAAGGCAATATAGAAGAGATAAATTAGGAAATTAATATTGAAAATGAAGACATGAAATGAAAATGCGATTACTTTACAGGATTAGATCTCAGAGATCTGAACACGCCGGTGAAAATAACTTAATAGATTAGGGCTCAGAGGAGATTCTCCAATCTGCGAGAGAGCATAGAGTGAGAAAGACTGTGTGTGTCTGTGTGTGAGAGAGAGAGAGAGACGATTAGACGTCATGGCTAGAAGTTCAACTCTCGCAACCTACAAACATGAACAAGAACCGTAACAAAAACCATCAGAAAATACCTCACCGTACTTAGAACTACAAGCTTCTGATAGTAAAGACACAGATCTCCCAAAATTAGGGTTTCTAGCGATAAAACTCGAGGCAACAATTAGATCCCGACTAATTCCGATCAAATCCTAACAAATTTTGGGTTGAATACACTACAGTAGAACGGAAAACAAGTCGGGATTAACAATCGTTGAACTTTGGGATCGATGAAAACCTAAAAAGAACAGTAGAAAATGAAACCATAGGAGGTAATCGAAGAAGCTTACCTAATCGAGGGGAAGAACGATTTTGAGAGAGATGTGAGAAAAAAAAATTTGGAAATCAGACGTGAAGCTTTTTAGGGTTGATAAAAAAAAAAATTATGGCATTTTTGTAATAAAAAAAAAGGACTGGTTTTTATATCTTTTTACCAACTTTTTAAAAAGATAGGTTGGTCTAATAATATCAAATATAATAAAGGTTGTTTTATTCAATTGTCTCTTATGGTTATGATATCTTGCACGGATATAGATACCCTACCCTTACTCATCTGCTTCAAAATTGTTAATACGCTAAAACATTTATTACATGTTATTAATTTCTGATTTACTTTCTCTATTAATTCCAAATTTACATTCTCTTAAATAGAAACTAAAATATACAGTGGATCACGATCTGTGGCCAGTTAATCTTGATTTTATTTTGAAAAGATGATACCAAACTACAGTACACAAAATATTGTACGTACAACTTTTTCTACACAAATTTTGAAGTAAGAGTGTGCCCATGATATATAGGATTCGCTTAGTTTTTGTTTTATGTTTTTCTTTTTAATATTTCTCATTTGATTAGTTTCAATTTTCAAAGCCAGTGAAACTCGTCTTCGTGTACAAGCATAGGCCAGATTTTTGTCCCATACTATTTGCGAGACAAATTATTTTTCTAAAAGTATCAAACTGATTATAAGAAAATTTTAAAGTTAAGTTAGCTAAATATTAAATTTACGTCGGATGTGGTTCGCTACGGCCGCTCGACAGTAACACAGTTACACTAATCCTATGCTACATTTTGGACCCCTAGACTTTCATTGAGGAAGATGAGCACCAGTTCTACTAGTTTGGACATAATACCTGGATCCGAATTATCTGACCCGAACCGAATAAGTTTCGGATATATTAGAATACCCGTTCGGTTCTTAGATGAATTTGGTTCGGGTATCAAGTCGGTTCGGATATCCGAAATACCAAAACTTGAAAGTAGATCACTAGGACGTAGAAGGGTTTGTTCGGGTAGAAACGGTATATTCGGATAGTTCGGGTGAAATTTCGGGTAGTTCGGGTAAAATTTTGGGTAGTTCGGATAAAATTTCGAATAGATCGGATAAAGTTTTGGGTGAAATTTCGGATATTCGGGTAGTTCGGGTAATACTCGAACCGATCCGATATCCAAAAATACCGATCCAAAATTTTGGTACGTATTCGGGTATTAAAAGTTGATATCTGAACTATCCGATATCCAAATTAGCCTATCCGAACCGATCAGATTATCCGAATGCCCAAACCTAAGTTCTACTATGTCTTCGGAAGTATCAGTTGGTACGGATTCGCTTCAACTCACATCTATGGGCTTCTTTTTATCTAACTGTCTTCTTTGTAATGGGCTGATTAAGATTATGTTTCAAATATGTGTTTTGGGTTTCATTGAAAAAAATGGGCCAGAAGGCATTTTTGTATTTTCTCTCATGCATTTAATAGAAAACCAATTTCCGAAAAAAGAAAATAACTAAATATTAATTTTTATTAGATTTTAAAAGAAAATATTAGATTTGCATCCAGCCTTGATGCTTATCTATTTAGTCAAAGCTCTTCGTCCGCGGACATGAAAACCATTAGTTTCCCAATATTCCAAGTCCTAGTTTCGCATACAGCCAAGTTTTGGGAGTGTCTAGGTCATTATCATGTATCCAATAGATTCCTTCTTCATGATGAACTTCTTTGAACTTTTTAATATGTATGAGATTTGCAAATAGTTAATATATATGAGATTTGCAAATATGAACCTTTTGAAATTATATCATATATTAAAATAGTTTTCAACCTTATGCAATTATATTATATAGTACTATATATTAAAATATATAGTTTTCAATCATAAATTAAGACAAGCCCAATGGTATATGTTCTCATCTTCGTCTTCACCCGCCAAGAACCTGTGTGGCTGCAACACCGAGACGAAGGAGCTTCACCATTTGCCTTGTCATCTGAATGAGAGTCTTCGAAGCCACGTCTTGGTTTTTCCCGATCAAATTCGTCACTTGGGTAGTTTGGTCGGTACAAGTCATAACATCATAGTTTGCGGTATCTGGAGAGTCCTTGAGTTCTTCAGCAGCGCTCATGAGAGAGTTTCCAATAACTACATAGGCATCTTGACACGTCTTGAACTGTGTCTTTAAACTTGGCTCCTTTTTTGCTGCTCCTTCTGCAAAACTCGCCGACTTCTGGGCTTGGGGTAGGACAATGCCGCGGATCACGGCTGTCGCAAGTGGGAGCTGTAGATTAAAAGATAAATGTTTGAAACTACCGTGTACATATTATTTCTAAAACATTTGCATTATGAATGAGTCACAAAACATAGTTGCATTTGATAAAAAGATGTATATATGGTTTTTTGTTAATGTTTTGAAAGTGTTTCTAACATCAATCTACTATTTTGTTATTTCAGTACTCTACTCTAACATCAAACTTTTTTGTAAGAAAACATAGATGATAATTAAAAAATAGTTTTGAAAATTCAAATGAAAACTCTTACATGTTAACGTTTGATTAAAATATGCAATTCAAAAACTAATTTGACTGGATATATGGGTTAGATATCATTACCAAGCCTGTGGCAGAAGCCGCAGGAGGATAGGCACTCAACGTTTGCAAACAGAAGGGTTTGTTGTCGATAAATGACATCTGGCATAATTTATCGATGTATTTTGTGGATGTTAAGGTTAAGGCTGAAGCAGGGGCTACAAGAAATTGTAACAGAAGTGCCACTGAAACGACGAAGAAACAATGAGAGGAAGAAGCCATTTCTTTCTTTGTCCGAGCTCTCAACCTCTACTGTAATGACTCAACTTTTGGATTTACTTTTTGATGTTTTGGTTAACATTTATACCTTTCAAGTATATATACTTGACAGAAAAATTTATTGGAACTCATGATTTTGTTGCCATCTTTAGTAAGTAAAAAAAAAATCTGACCAGAAATTATTTTCTTTCATTTTCATTGTATGCAAAAATCTGACTGGTTTGTTAAGATTATTATATTTTCCTTATTTTTCATATTAGTATACAATTTGTTGACTAGGTTTGTTTACTTGTATTTTCTTTTGGTCAAGAATTCTTTTGGTAACTCCATAATCTATATCTTTTTTCTCATTTAAAAGGTTTTAAATCGAAAATTGATTTAAGAATATTTTTTTCCATAATTAAAAAGCTGTTAATAGATTTTTCTCCTTTTAAAAATTTCATGTTATTTTCATATTATTCAGCTATTTTGTTTTGTTACATGTTACATTTTCATATAACACGTTATCTTTTCAGATGCAATGTTATATAAGTATATTTTTCATAAATACGCTTTTTATTTCTAAAACATATTATTTTTATAAATAACACTATATTCATTTTTTAGAATGACAAGTTGTTTTATACATTACACCCGCGTTATTTAATAAAATCCCATGGAAAATTTTCTTCATTGCGTTTTCGCCACCGAATCCCTTCCTCCCTCTCTCCAAATCCAAAATAACAGAAAGGTGGTTTCGTCAATACACGCTCTCTCCAATGTGGGCCTACAGTCATTTTCCAATGAAGAAAAGTCACATATTCATTTTCTTAATTTAGTTCAAGAATTTGGTTATCTAACAAATTTACCTTAAAATTAAAAAAAAATTGGAAACTAAGTAAAATGAATTTGTTGGATAAATAATTCATAAAATTCAGCAAAATAAACCAATTAAATTGCAGAAAATAATTAATAAAAAATATAATTATGTGTATAATAAACAACAAAAATCAGACCAAAAAATATAGGAAAATCGATTGGAATCTGGATCGGCGAGACACTTGTTTGATTGATCAAAAAACATTTACTTCAATTACTCGTCGCCGGAATTGCATGACAAGTCATTGTAATAATAAAATATCGATCCACAAAGGAAATAGTAACAACACAGAGATTCCATGTTTACTCTTAAGCTAAGCAAGTCAATTTGTTTTTGGTTTTTGAACACAAACTTAATTAAAGCGAAATACTTAAACTTAAACAAAGCTAATTAAAGCATAAGGCAATGACAATTAAAGGCTAACAAGTTTTAAACTTAGACAAGGCGGAAAAACAAAATTAGAAGTTAAATAGTTTCAAGCAATGATAAACAAGCGAGATTTCGTCTTTAGGGAATTGATTCGGGTGCTTATTAACCAATCCAAGATGCTCTAACAATGTTATTGTTGGATAAGCTTCTAGATGGTCAAGGAAGGTGGTGGTCAAAATTAGAGGTGGTCAAAAAATGGAGGTTGTCAAAAATGGGAGGTTGATTTTGTTGTCACAATTTTGTCATTCACACTTCACCAAACCTTCTCATCTCCCCTATAAATATAGCCTCATTGTAATTGAATATCATCTTATAACCATCAAAACCATCGAAAGAGCAAAAGCTTATGTTTAGTTTTAGTTAAGTTTAAACATATATAAAGAGTTATTCTTTAAAGAGAGTTTTGTTCTTAWGATACTTTATTTGGTATCAGAGCTTCTTGGTATCGATCAAGTGAAGAAGTCGATCACGAGACGTTCTAATCAAGTAGGACTTGCCGAGTCATGGAAGAACCTACACCACCGAACCGTCCAAAGGAGTTGGATAAATCAATACTGATTCAATGCCCTCTCCTACGAACTATACGGTATGGGCCATGAGGATCGAGAGTGTTGTTACGGATTTATAAAGTTTGGGAAGCAATTGAACCCAGAACGGATGACACCAAAGAACGATGTCGCAGCAATGCTCTTTCAATCCATCCCGGAGGCTCTTATCTTCAAGTAGAGATCAAAGTTCACGACATTTGGAAATCTATCAAGACTCGAAACCTTGGGCGGATCGTGTCGAGGCACTACCTGCAATGTCCGAGTTTGAAAGGATCAAGATGACGGACTCGGAGACAATCGATAACTTTGCGGGAAAGTTATCGGAGCTAGCAACAAAAGCGACTTCCCTCGGAGAAACAATTGAAGAATCAAAGCTCGTAAAGAAATTTCTCAATAGCTTGCCAAGGAGTAAATACATCCACATCATAGCCTCTCTCGAACAAGTTCTTGACATAAAGACAACAAGCTTTGAAGACATCATAGGGAGACTCAAGGCCTATGAGGAGCGAATTATCGATGATGACAAGCAAGGAGAGACGCAAGGAAAGTTGTTGTTCACAAGCTCGGAACAAAACAATTTTACAAGCTCACGAGGGAGAGGTCGTGGAAGAGGAGGCAGAGGATATAGAGGACGAGGCAGAGGAAGAAACAATTCGCAAGAACGATCAACAAATTACAATGATCAAACAAAAGAAAAGAAGGATCGATCAAAGGTGATTTGTTATCGCTGCGACAAACCCGGCCACTTTGCTTCCTCATGCCCAGAAAGAATACAAAAAATTCAAGAAGCAAATAAAGTGGAGACAGAAGTAGCCGATCAAGCCCTTTATATGCATGAGATCGTATTCTTAAACGAAGGTAAACTCATACCGAAGAACTACATAGGTGAAGACGGTATGTGGTATCTTGATAACGGAGCAAGTAATCACATGACGGGGATCAAGACTTACTTCTCCGAGCTTAACGAGAACATCAAAGGCAAGGTGAAGTTTGGAGATGGTTCGTGTGTAGAAATAGAAGGGAAGGGGTCAATTCTATTTCAAAGTAAAACGGATGAACAAATTCTTGTCTCCGATATTTACTACATTCCGGATCTTAAGAGCAATATTCTAAGCTTAGGACAAGCTACGGAGGTCGGGTGTGATGTGCGGATGAGGCAAGATTACTTAACGGTACATGATCGAAGTGAAAGACTCTTGGTGAAAGTCATAAGGTCACCAAATCGACTTTACAAGATTAMCTTGAAGATTGGGAAACCGATATGCTTACACACAAGAATAGAAGATGACACTTGGAAGTGGCACGCAAGGTTGGGACATATCAGCTTCAAAACAGTCAAGGCGATGTTCCAACAAGAAATGGTTCAGGGGTTATCGGAAGTAAGAGAAGAAAAGAAGTTGTGTGAATCGTGTTTGGTAGGAAAACAGACTCGTCAAGCATTCCCGAAGACGACTATGTTTCGAGCATCCAAACCACTAGAACTTCTTCACGCCACCTATGTGGTCCCATAACACCTCTTATCGCACATAACAAATACATATTTGTTATTATTGATGATTTCTCAAGATACATGTGGTCCATCTTGATGAAAGAGAAGAGTGAAGCTTTTGGAAGATTCAAGGCATTTAAGAGTATTGTGGAGAAGGATCTAGGAGAAGAGATCATGACTCTTAGAACCGATAGAGGTGGTGAGTTCACTTCAAGGGAGTTCGATGATTTTGCAATTGAGAGGCATCGAGGCATCTCACAGCACCGTATACACCGCAACAAAATGGAGTGGTGGAGAGAAGAAATAGGACGTTGATAGAGATGACAAGGAGTATTCTCAAGGCAATGAAAGTACCAAACTACATGTGGGGAGAAGCGGTACGTCATTCCACCTACGTGATCAATAGAGTACCTACTAGAGCTCTTCACAACATGACTCCATATGAGGGCTTGCGAAAGAAGAAACCAAACCTCGATCATCTAAGGGTTTTTGGTTGTCTAGCATACTCAAAGGTTGAACCCGTAAACCTTAAGAAGCTAGATGATAGATCACAAGCGCTAGTACACCTTGGGATCAAGCCAGGATCCAAGGCATATCGATTGTACAACCCCTCGACACGAAGGATAGTAGTGAGTCGTGATGTAGTGTTTGATGAGAAACAGAGTTGGCTCTGGAACAGGTCTGGAGCTGTTCCAACACATGATCCTGGTATGTTTCATATGAGATGGGGAGAAATTGAAGATGCTGGAGAAAGACCCGTGGTAACCGGAACTCAAAATCAAGACAACGCCGAGAACTATGAAGATGCTGATCTTGAACATGAAGATGATGGCGACGTGGATAATAACACTCAAGATAATCACGGCAATGAAGGAGAAGCAGTCGAAGGACCGCAACAACTAAGAAGGTCAGACCGTCAAGTAAATCAGCCGCGGTACCTTGAAAACTATGTTCTGCGATGCACGAAACTTCGACTTGTTCCGAAGCCATTGAGTGTGAGATACTTCTACTTTCAATAAATAATGAGCCAAGATTCTATAAGGAAGCAAAAGACATGCTAGAATGGAGGAAAGTGATATATGTCAATTTCTTACTAGACCAAGATTTCGTTGCAGTATAGTAAGGTGTCAATCCATAAGGGTGAAGATATTAACCAAAGAGGATGAGATCAAAACCATTCAAGTCAAGCCAAACAAGAGCGTATGGGGGTCTAACGACCTAGACAGAAACTGGAAAGAAGAGTTAAAAGAGATACTTGTCAGCTGAGACTAACAGAAAATGAGAAATATCGAGCAGTATAGGGTAACAGAAAATTCAATCAATGCGAAAGTTTCTAAGGATGGGGTAATCGATTCAGTGTCTCCTCTTGCTACCCAGGTGGTCTAACAAAACTCAATCAAGCTATTCCCTAGACATCAAACATCACAACCAGTTAAGTCCACTCCCGTGATAAGCCTATGCTGACCAGTTCGGACCCATCCTGGCGAAATCTACTAGCAGGCGATAAGACCCGTTCAATACTGTCATAAACACCCAGACATCTAATCCCTTAGGCTAGGAATGCAAATCTCTAACATCAATTCATTCAAGCATTTTATCAAACACCTTCTGGGTGGAAAAACACCTAAGATCTAATCTCAATTGATCAGAGAGAAATTAGCATTAAGAACACTGATTTAGAAGGGAATTAAAACAATCAACTCTTAAACCACCTAGGAGACTAAGATTCCACACTAATCTAACCCATCCTCAGAAACCCTAATGACTACTCAAAACTCATGAAGAACACAAACCCAGAAATCAAAATAACTTGCATAAGTAAGGAGATAAGGTAGAGAAGAGGTAGAATAGAAAGGTTCAAACACAAATACTCAGTAGAATCAAAGAATCGCATCCGAGGAAGCGAAACGATGAAGAACAAAAAGAGAACTAGAAAGTTAGGGCTAAAAACCAACTCTCCTCAGTCTTAATCCCCCATTAGGTATTTATACTAAATCTTAAAAACCCTAAAACGTCATGGACAAAATGGTAAAAACGTGCAGGATAAGGTTCGACCATTCGGTCAGTGGTGTGCTCAGCTGGATGAAATCAAGATTGCATTTTCATGTGTTGAGCTCGAGCAGGTGACTCGATTGTATGGGCTCGAGCTGGACAGAAAAATTCCAAGACTCCTCTTTTATGATGGGCTCGATCATGGAGCTCGAGCATGGGTGCTCGAGCTCGGCCAGAAATCTTGACGTCTTTAACCTCGCTCGATCATACAGCTCGAGCATGGGTGCTCGAGCCGGCCAGAAATCTTCAAGACTGTCTTTGACCTCGTTCGATCATACAGCTCGAGCTGAGCTTACGCTTCGATCACGTCTCTAGAGCATCAGGAGTCTGATGTCTGACGACTTGAACCTTCTCCAAAATCACTCGAAAGTAACATAAGCCAAATATAGGATGTATGCAAATCTCATGCAAAACACTCTAAGTATGCAAAACTAGGAATAAATGACAAGAGCAGTGAATAACACGTATAGATGTATGAATTATGCAAGCTAAAACCATGCAAAATGCGCATATCAACTCCCCAAACTTAGTCCTTGCTTGCCCTCAAGCAAACAAAAGAATAAGAATGGAGAAGAGGGTTGAAAGTGGGACTCAGAACCAAAGCATGCTGATATAATGATTATCTCAATGTCCAAGTTCTAGTTAGAATGCAAAGTATATGAACTTTACTTAAAAGCGTTAGCCATACTCTTGCGACAAGTTCAATCAAATCTCAACCTAGACATGCATTCAAATCTATCATTCCCTTAACATTCATTTAAACAGAAACCATGAATCAAGCTATGCATACACTGAACTCATTTGGCTCGAGGTAAGGTCGAAGAACAGATGGTCCTGATGGTTTTGTCATTTCAGAACAAGGATCTCTCAATGAAAAGGAATGAGCTTTAGTAGAATGCTAAAGGTAAGAACCAACCTATGCATACAAGAATAGACTCCCATCTACCCAGTCTACGAAGTGTTCTTATCCTTAGTCTGCAGAAAGTCATCCTAATTCTACCATGTATTGAGCTTTTCCCTTCGATTTCTTGGACCGGTTTCATCTTTTCTTCATGTTTTTGTTCTAGGAGAGGTTATACAAATACTTCTAGCGGATTAGGGTTTTCTCATGGTTTTTTATGACCGCTTGGACATTTTTCATATTTTCAGATTTTAAGCTTTTGCCCTTTCTTTTTTATACTCGGCACCCAATCCTTTCTATAGATTTAGACATTCGAGATCATTCCTCTCCTAAGAACTTTTATCCTTTTCTTTTCTATCCACAGAACCAACCCCAATACCATGATCAAGATCCCACCTACTATCGATTCGAAATTGCAAACCGAACTACATGAGAATCTATCCTTGTCAAACTCAACTACTTTCTAGCTCATTCAGAAATAGGCCTCACACACTCAAGAAAATAATATCAAGGCTTGAAAGAAGGTTAGGCTAAAGGCATGGTAAAACTGTTCTAATGATGAGGGCACTTGGATCAGCAGAGTGGTATAAACAGATGAAAGAAAATCAAAGTATGTATATGGTATCCATGAGCTCAAATGCAGGCATAGACATGATAATTATTAGTCAAAATTCAGGTTCAGATAGATGGGGAATGATATCAAATCACAGCCTTCAATTGAGAACTAATCTAGTTATGCATTGAGTATGGTGTAGCCTTACTTTAATTTCATTAACAATGTGACAACTAAACGAGACTGAGTATCATATTAAATCAGAAGCTTGGTCATAATCATCATAATCCCCTATGCATATGCACATGCTCTATATGAAGACAATCTAGACTCAATCTAAAATGTAGATCTACATGAACACTGTTTTTCAAGTTTTACGAAATTTTTCAAAATTTTTTTTTTTTTTATGCCATATATGCACGGACTCAAGAAATGCACAAAATCAAAATAAGAACAGAGAAACACATTAATCAAATCTTAACCCTTCCCCAAACTTAAATTACACGTCCCTTGTGTAATAAAAATTTGGAAAGAAAGATTAAGAAACAACAGAGAACATGAAATGATACACTAATATATAGAATGGATGGAACAGTACCTCAGGAAGGGAGAAGGAGATCGAGTCCTCCATGCTCTCACGCATAGGTTGACTCGAGCTGGGTGTGCTGAATGGGGGCTCGAGTCGCCTCCGCCACCGTGCGGATTCTCGACCTCCGCTCATTGGCTCGAGCTGGACGCTCCGCTGTGGCGTCTCCTCTTCTCTTGCATATTGTTGAAGCTGCCTTGGCTCGATCACGTGGCTCGAGTTTGGTGCTCGAGTCAAGCCCTTCCTGCGTTTTGCCTCCTTTCATGATTTACCTCATACTTTCCTGAAATCACACAATCAAGAACAAAGAACATCGAGAGTTCTTGACTTGAGCTTGTTTAAAGTCTCAAGCTTGACTTCCTTTTCTTAGATCTATGGTGGTTCATGGAGGGAACTGGTCTCCTCTGCAATGATCGACCAAGTATGAATGGCTTGACCCTTGCTCATTCATTGTACTCGACTCTATCATTTCGTTGAGACTTCTCTTTCTTGTCATAGACCTTTGGGGGTGGGCCATCGACCTTCCCAATTGTGCCAATGTACTGTACTTTCTCATCACGGTAGCCATCATCTTTGATAGTCATTGTGCCACATAGCTCATTAGGAGGCTTTTAGTGGTAGGCCTTGTCATCCACATTCATAAGAACCCCTTTGGTTCTTGAAGTCATGGTTGCACCGTAGTTGAGGAGGGAGTTCCAAGGAGGAGTGGGAGCTTGTTGGCCTTCTTCATTTCCATAATACTTGAAGTCTGTGGGACTAGACAATCCCCAACTTTAAATTGGGTAAATCTTCAGACCAAGTGGCTTTCGTGAATGAGGCGTCTCCAAAGTGATGGGCGATGGGTGATAAGTGAGGTGTCTTATCCCTAGATTTTCTAACATCTCACGTGACATGACATTCACTTGAACCGAGGTCGCATAGAGCATCCTCAATTGCTAAATCGCCAGAAGAAGGCAGGTTATGGAGAACATGCGATTCCCAAGCTTTGGGAGAGACTTGGGCTCAATCCTTGTCATGCTTGGTGAATCAATCTCAACACTACCCTTATGTTTCAGCCATGGTTACCGTCCTTATCTCTTGACTCTTCTGGGAAAGGCAGTTTAAGGTTTGTAAGGAGGAAGGGACAAAGGGTGCTTTCTTTTTCTCTAAAACAGCAGGTTTGCAGCAGGTGGAGGGCTGTCTTGAGCCACTCTGGTCAGGCTGGTCTCGAGCTGGACGTGCAGGTCTCAGCTCGAGTATACTGATCGAGCCAAGGCGCTCAAAATTCTTGTTTGGTCGTTTTGAAAAAATCCTCCCCATCTCGATCTTCACTTTGTCCTGGATTGGAACTGATCCTTTCCTTGCTAACTTGCTTTCCTCTCAAAGCGATTGTAGTTGTGTTAGCATCAAACCATAAAGCAAAGCCTCAATTTCTCTAACATCCTTCATGATCAGCGATAGGACTTGATTCCATTGAAAAGATGGCATTCTGCAATACTCCTTGGGGTTCAGATTGCTTTTCTGGAAGTCGTCCAATAGGTGTGGTGGAGGAAGTAGATGCAGTTTACCTCCAAATACTTAATCCTGAGTTCAATGTCTCATCTTGCTGTTGAGGCATTGTAGGTTGTAATCCAGCTGGGTGTGGAGTTCACAAATTTTTAGCCGCTTCTAGTACCAGCTGCTGTCCACTGTAGAGTTTGCTGCAGCAAGGTGTTTGTCTGTTGATCAGGAGCGGTAGAAGRCTGAGCGTGGTGAGACTGAAAACCGGGTGGTGGATACARGGCTCCCTGTTGCGGATTGTAGGGAACAAATGGCTTGGACTGAGGTGTTTGTTGAGGTGGTAGACGATCTGAGAGTTAGCGTTGGTACTCCTGTAGGACAGATTCGGGTTGTTCTTGTAATTGATGAAACCTTTGTTGTACTGACCTGATTCTGCATATAGCTGACCTCCTCAAGACCATGATCCTCCCCATCTTGAACTTGAAAAACTGTATCCTCAGAGRCAAAGTGGACCTGTTTACATGCAGTTGATCCAACTTAGCGTCAAAGCTTTGATGGCCCTGAGTCGATCATCTGTAGCAACACTTGGCGGACCTCCTATCATACTCAGCGTGTAGAATTACCCAGATTGTGCTGGGTTCTCCGCAAATTGCCCAACCAGCATCAGCGTCTTGGTTGAGGAAGTTACCATTGCTGGCGGTATCTAGAAGCATGCGGACCTTCGGAGCGCCTCTAGAGAGTGCTAAGGAGTGACTCATTGCTAAAACCGTGGTGAGGGCATTGAGTAGTGTAGCCCTTAAAGCGATCCCAGCATTCACAGAAACTTTCACCATCTTTACGAGAGAATCCAGAAATTTCATTCCTCAGGCTGTCTGGCATTGGAGAAGAACTTGGCAAGGCTTTCTTGCATCATCCATGAAGTGAAATGGATCCATGGGGAAGTCTTTTCCAGTGATAGGCTCTGTCACCAAGAGAGAAGGGAAAGAGCCTTAGTTTGAAACCATCTTCACTGACCCATTGATCTTGGTAAGGCTGCAAATCAAACTCATCAGATGATCAAGAGGTCCTCAGGAGTGTCCATGAAACTTTGTGCACCATGGCGATCAAGCTGCTCTGATCTCGAAATTGTTGATTCTACGGACCGTAGGAGGGACAATCCCTTGTTACTGTATTTGGGGCATCCCACTCACATCAAGCATGGCACTCCTCATAGGGGGGTCTTGGGCATGTCGGTCCTGTGGGTGGTCTTCCATGCCCACTAGATTCTGATTCGTCTTGGACGTTTTCGCTCTCATAGCTGATGTGGTAGCTTGTTAATATTGATGTAGCGAATGAGGTTCTGACTTCTTTTCGATCTCGTTTGCATGCAGAGGAACAGGACTCGATGGTGACTCGAGCGTGGGCGAGATAGACGGACTCATGCTGGGCTCCGAAAGAGCTAGGCCGACTGAACTATTTATGGGCTCAGCTAGGCACGTCCACACCAAGACAGAAAAAAAGAAAATCAAAGTAAACTTGAGTAGATAGAAAAGAACTTGATCTAGAATGATTTGAAATCCTAAATGTAACAAACAACACCTAAATAAGGCAGTAAATTGATATATGTCATTTCTTACTGACCAAGATTTCGTTGCGGTATAGTAAGTGTCAATCCATAGGGGTGAAGATATTAACCAAAGAGGATGAGATCAAAACCATTCAAGTCAAGCCAACAGGCGTGTGGGTCTAACGACCTAGACAGAAACTGGAAAGAAGAGTTAAAAGAGATCTGTCTGGACTAGCAGGAACTAACAGAAAATGAGAAATTTAGAGCAGCGTATAGGGTAACAGAAAATTCAATCAATGCGAGAAGTTCCACAGGATGGGAGTGTCGATTGGTGCCTCCTTTTAGCTACCGGGTAACAACAACTCAATCAGTATTCCTGAGCGTCAAACATTGACCAGGTTAAGTCCACTCGTGATAATAACTACTCATGCTGGGCGTTCAGACCCGATCCCTTGGCGAAATCTACTACTAGCGAGCGATAAGACCGTTCAATCTTGTCGATACGCCAGGCATAATCACTTATTTAGAATGCAAATCTCTAACATCAATTCATTCGAAGCATTTTATCAAACACTTCTGGGTGGAAAAACACCCTAAGATCTAATCTCGATTGATCGGAGAGAGAATTAGCATTAAGAACAACGATTTAGAAGGAATTAAACAATCACTCTTAAACCACTAGGAGGCCCAGATTACACATGTCAACCCATCCTCGAAACCACAATGACACTCAAAACTCATGAAGAACACAAACAGAAATCAAAATAACTTGCATAAGTAAGGAGATAAGGTAGAGAGTAGAATAGAAAGGTTCGAGCACAAATACTCGAGAATCGAATACGGCATCGAGGAAGAAGCGAGCAGGATGAAGAACAAAAGAGAACTAGAAAGTTAAATAAAAACCAACTCTCCTCAGTCTTAATCCCCATTAGGTATTTATACTAAATCTTAAAACGTCTAAAATGCATGGCCAAAAAGCGTGCGGATGATAAGGTCTTCGACCGAATTACGTCGGGAGTGGTGTCTCAGTGGATGAAATCAAGATTGCATTTTCATGTGTTGAGCTCGGCAGGTGACTTCGATTGTATGGGCTCGAGTGGACAGAAAAATTCCAAGACTCCTCTTTTATGATGGGCTCGATCATGGAGCTCGAGCATGGGTGCTCAGCTCGGCAGCATCTTGGTGTCTTTAACACCGGCTCGATCATCGCTCGAGCATGGGTGCTCGAGCTTCGGCCAGAAATCTTGAACTGTCTTTGACCTCAGCTCGATCATACGCTCAGAGCTTCGCTCGATCCGTCCGCTGAGCATCGGTGAGTCGATGTCCTGAAGCCTTGAACCTAACTTCTCCAAAATCACTGAAAGTACCACGAACAGCCAAATATGCGAGGATGTATGCAAACTTCATGCAAAACACTCTAAATATGCAAAACTAGGAATAAATGACAAGAACAGGGTGAATAACTGCGTCTAGATGTATGAATTATGCTGTTAAAACCATGCAAAATCTGCATATCGAGAAGCATGTGAAGAAGAGATCGAATCAATCATAAGAACAAGACATGGTTTCTTGTTGATGAGCCAGAGTAAAGCGAGGTGATTGATCTTAAGTGGATTTTCAAACTCAAGAAGGATGCGGAAGGTATAATCAGAAGAACAACGCGACTTGTAGCTAAAGGATCGTTCAAATCCGGCGTAGATTTGATGAGGTTTTTGCTCCGGTTGCTGTATCGAAACCATTCGATTATTGATTGCTTTGGCGTCATGGATGGGAGATTCATCACTTAGACGTGAAAACGCCTTCTTACATGGAGAGTTAAAGGAGGATGTGTATGTAGAACCTTTGAAGGCTTTGAGGTGAAAGGAGAACAACACAAGGTGTATAAGCTTTCAAAAGCCTTATACGGTCTAAGACAAGCTCCACGAGCTTGGAACACAAAGATAGATCAAATCTTGAAGGGAATGAAGTTCAAAAGATGCACAAAGGAGAATTCGGTGTATCGAGACAAGGAGGAAGCTTGCTATTATTCTTTATCTACGTGGATGATTTGTTCGTAACGGAAACACTCCAAGGGATAAGTGAATTCAAGGAAGGAATGGCATCTAAGTTTGAGATGACTGACCTAGGTTTACTCACTTATTACCTCGGCATTGAAGTACATCAAGGTGATGATGGATCGAGATCAAACAAGAAGGTTATCTCGAAGGATCTTAATAGAAGCTGAAGTACAGATGATCCATCTCGTACTATGGAGTTTGGTTTGAAAGTTTCAAAGGCTCAGAAGAAGAAGAGATTGATCCTACGTCTTATAGAAGAAAGCGTTGGCTGCTTGAGGTATTTGCTTCACAGCGTCGGACCACATTCTCGGTTGGTTCTTGTAGATATATACAAAGTCAGGAAATCTCATGGTGAGATAATGAAGCAAATAAAGATATCTTAAAGGGACGATTGCTGGTTTGAAGTTTGGGCGTGGAGGTTCGAAGGAGATCATTGGATATAGTGATAGTAGCCATAATATTGACCAAGATGATGGAAGAAATGCACGGGTCATATCTTTTACTTTGGATCATCGCCAATCACTTGGTGTTCTCAAAACAAAACACGTTGCCTTATCTTCGAAGCTGAGTTCATGGCAGCAACGGAGGCAGCAAGACAAGCTATTTGGCTTCAAGACCTTTGAGCGAGATTACCGGATGGAAGGCAAACAAGTTCTCATCAAGATCGACAACAAATCAGCAATAGCACTCACGAATCCGTGTTTCATGGTAAAAGTAAGCACATCCATAAGCGTTACCATTTTATACGAGAGTGCATTGAAAGGGAGCTTGTCGACGTAGAGCATGTACCGGGAACTGAGCAGAAGGCGGACATCTTAACTAAGGCATTRGCGCGAATCAAGTTTGCTGAAATGAGAAACTTGATAGGAGTTCAAGACATGTCCAAGATCAAGTCAACGAAGCTTACGAGGGAGAATGTTGGATAAGCTTCTAGATGGTCAAGGAAGGTGGTGGTCAAAATTGGAGGTGGTAAAAAAATGGAGGTTGTCAAAAATGGAAGGTTGATTTTGTTGTCAACAATTTTGGCTCACTCATTCACACTTCACCAAACCCTTCTCATCTCCCCTATAAATATAGCTTCTCATTGTAATTGAATATCATCTTATAACCATCAAAACCATCAAGAAAGAGCAAAAGCTTATGTTTAGTTTTGAGTTAAGTTTCTAAACATATATAAAGAGAGTTATTATTTAAAGAGAGTTTTGTTCTTAAGATACTTTAGTTATTTCCTTAGCCCTTAAATCACTAACTTAGACTAATCCACTTCCATGACACTAGTATTATGCTAATCATATAATTAACAAAAACTTATGTTTGTAATCACAAGACTAACATGCATTAATTACAAGTCTAAATTAATTACTAAACACCCTAGTCATCAATTCTCATTGGCTAGGTATGTAAATCACTCACTAAATTCTTTAGAGCATTTATAGCATTCTGCTTCTTCCGGGTAACAAAACGACCTTAAGTTCTAAATCAATTTGGCATAAATTAATCTAGCATTAAGAACACCAAATGAGTAAGTATATATTACCTTTAAGCCCTGAGCATCTTGATTTAATCACTAACCACCTAATCTATATATTAAACCCAAAGGCTCTAAATAGACTACTCACTAATCGTTATCAAAACACAGAGTCATATATGATACTTTGCATAATCGTGAAAGATTAGAGAAGCCAATGTTAAATATAAAAAGAAGGTACTTTTGATTGCATAAAACCAAAAGATTGTCAAACAAAGAGTGAAAGAACCTTAAAGTGATTAAGAATGTTTCAGCATAAAATCCCTAAAAAAAATAGATCTAAAAGTATTTATAAATATAGTCAAAGGGTGCAACTAGGTCGACGCGGGAAACACCGGGTCGGAACCGAGTCGTCAGGCCTCTGCCTCCCATCGACGACACAAAACTGCTGCGTCCACCCCGCTGATCACAAGTCGTTGCCTCATGATCTTTTCTTCATCTCCTTTAATTGCCTCATTTGACTCTCATTTGACTCTCATTTGACTCTCATTTGGTCCAAATACGCCATGAATCCCTCCAATCTTCACGTTTCACTCCTAGAACCTAGAAAAAACCCAATGCATAAGCAAAGACACAACTATATATGTCCCTTTATGTGAGTGAAAATGCATGAAACAAGAGAGAAACAATACTCTAAAACCTATAAAAACACAAGATATCATTGTTCTTATAAGAAGACGTCACAATAAATCAGTTTTCATTTATGCAATAAGGTAGAAACCATAATTTTTAAAATTAAGACAGTTAGAACCGTAAATTCTAAAACATATGTATAAACAAGATATACACTATATATTTTTCCGAAACTCTTTGCTTTCAAAATCGGAATGCTGACAGTGAGCCGCCTCTTTATGAACCTGAAGCTACTGGGAATTCGCCTAGAACTCAATCTGGAATCTCTAGGGGTGAAACTGACAATCATTTTCGAGTGCGAAGGAACACATCGTTTGAACATGAATATAATGTTGATGAGGGTTATGAGAATGCTAAGGATGTATAGAATTCAGGGGGAGTAGTCATAAGTTTTTTTTTCGGTTGTGTTTCTTAGTCTACTTTTGTCGTTTTATTGGTTTGTCTTCGGATGGCTGAATTCTCTGTGAACCATGCTTTTATGAAATAGATGTTATGAATCTCTGGAATCTCATTTTGTTTGGAGAAATTAATATTTTTCAATGATATGATGGGTGCTTGTGAAATCTAGAAAGGTATATTTGCAGGTGAGCTTGAATTGTCAAATTGAAATAAAAAGGGAGAGATTGTAAGTGCAGAAAAACTGCACATGTTGTTGGAATAAGCTGCAAGCTGTTCCAGTCGAATAAGTCACCATGGAGAGCAGCTAACGTAGACAACTAAATCTGCTGAGTTGGTGACGAGGATTAAATAACTGATTAAGTCGGTTATATAAAGAGAATATTCATCTAAGATTTGGTAGTTTCCAAGATAGAGATGAAGTGAAGATTTGGTGATGTCCTTATCTTAACTAACGACCTAGAAGTTTCTAAAGGACCCGATGAATATAAAAAGGGGTTTTGAGGAGCTTAGGACGTTGAGCCGTTTTTTTGAGAGAACAAAAAGAGAGAAATAACTAGATTGAAATTGAGTATTGTCTTTGCTTTTTGTTGAGAGAGAAATCGTTTAGGATACAAACTAAGAGAGAATTCTTGAGTGTTGTTTACAAACCTATTGTGATTTCTAATAAGAGTTGTACTTGACGTGGTCGAGTATTTGGAGAATACGGTTCTAGATCCATCCGATTTTTCATTATTGTCGTCGACTCGTCGTCTCTACCCGCCAACAGCTATGGTGGCTCCAACGGCGATAGCAAGAAGCTTCTCCATCATCAATGTCATCATCATGACAGTCTTCGACGCCTTGTCTGTATTCTTCCTGACTAAATTCTTCACTATCCTCGTGCTGTCGGTACAAACTATGACGTCATAGTTCGCAGTCTCCGGCGATTCCTTGAGTTCCAAGACAGCGCTTTTGAGAGACGTTCTAATGGTCACAAGGGCATCTTGACTCGCCTCAAACTGCTTCTTCAAGTTTGCATTCTCCTTTGCCGCTTTTCTGGCGAAACCCGCAGACTTTTTGGCATAAGACATGGCGAGGCTGAGCGTGGCCTCAGCCGCTTGGAACTACAGTTTGGAATAACAATGATTGAGAATGAGACATGGACATACTTGCAAATACAAAATTTCGATTTTGGTTTCGTAATTGTATTTACAATGCTGAATCTTTAGGATTTTCGATACACTAATATCATATAGATATAAATTAAAATCATAGCTTCAAACTTTAATTGATAATTTCAAGAAAATATGTAAGCGATCGAAAAACTAGAACCTTTGGAAAGTAACAAGTGATATATCTCTATCTATTGGTTTTGGAAAATAGATATTAGTACCGTGCTGGTGGCAGAAGCTGCCGAAGGATATGCGTTTAAAGTTTTGACGCAGAAGGCTTTGTTCTTGGCATGTTGGCATATGGCGTCGATGTATTTTGTGGCCGAAGCAGAGACTAAGAAAAATGTTAACAAAACTGCAAGAGAAACGAGGCCAAACCAGTAGGAGGAAGAAGACATCCCTTCGTTAAAATTTAGATTTTGGTATTGTATTGTTCATCAATTGTGGTTTGGGTTATATAATACTTGCACGCATTAGTAGATATACTACCCCCTTGCCCATTTTGCTTCAAGATTGGTCAATGTTTAAGATTTAGTTCCCATGAATACTCTCTTAGAATTCCAGATTTTCATTCTCTATATAGAAACTACAAAATTTGATCACAATATTTGGTCAGTCTTCTTATTTTTACCTTTTTTGGAGAATTTGGTGAATGACCATAAAATGACCTAATATTAGATCAATGGCATATCTAAGATGGAAGTGGACAATTATACCCTTTTTGAAAAGAATTATCGACAAACACAACACATGACATGATAAACAGTGGCCAATGTATTTTTTTAAAAAAATTAAAACTATGGATGCATGCACAAGAAACCACTAATTTTTTTATAAAAATAGTTTATAGAGAAAATTATGGAAGTTTCGACCAATTTTGGCCAAAACTTATTTATTACCCCAAATGGATTTGTGTGCTTCCCCCTCTACAGTTTCATGACTTCATCATTTTCTTCTTTTTTTTTTGTCAGTTTTTGTGTTTTTTTCCATATTTCTTGTTCATGTTCTTAATATAATCATGATTCTTTAACTTCCAATATAAATTTGATTTTGAATTTATTTCTTAGAAAGGTTAATTTATCTACGAAAATTAGTGGTTCTGTTTTTTAATAGTTACTTTACGTTTCTACGTTACTAGCTAAAATTATTATCTTTTCAATATTATCTATATTTGATATTTCGTATAATTTTAAATAACGAATTATCTTTTGTATATAATATCATAAATTTTGTAATATAACTTGAAGACATGCTTATATGTATGATATGTATATTACCCTCTTTTTACATGATATTGGTTTAACTATATAGAAATGTTATTACAATCATGGTCGATAACATTTTCTTAATATTAAGAAAACAACAAGAAAATGATAATATACAGATTCAACCTCTTTCCCCTTCAGCCCTTCTCATCATTGCTAGATCATGCCTTATTTTAAAGTTGTTATCATATAATCATCTATATATTAAGAAAAAAATATGTATTTTTCGCATATGTTAAGATTTGAAATTTCTTTTTTTTAAGACATAAATTATCTACCAAGTCATAAAAATAGTATTAATTCATAGAATAACATGTTATCTCACACAAGTAACACTAATAGAATGTTACTGATTTAGGGTCTTTTGAATAGTTGAATTTGTTTGTCGTTAAGGAACTTCGTTTGTTGAGACTAGCCGGAAAACATAGGGTGAATGACTTGTTTGCTGGAGAACGAACATTAACTTCGTCCAGATTAGTCCTGGACACAGGGCGGGTACCCGCCGTTTTCGGATAACGGATATCTTTTTACGGGTAACGGGTACTGGACAGGTAACAGAAAAAAATTTCCAACTTGTACTTGTAGTTGCGGGTAATGTATATATCCGCCTTGTTACTTAGCTTACACGGGGCGGTTATCCGCTTTTGCGGACCGTGTACGGGACGGGTCAGGCGGGTCACGTGTACCCGTGCCTAGGCCTAGTCCAGATGAATCCCTTATCTTTGTTCTCTTCGCTACATCCATGATACCAAGCCTTATACATGCACCACTGACATGGTCAAGTGGGTCCGCGAGAAGATAAACTAAATTGTCTTTCGGAAGGCTCTCTGACACTCAATTAAAAAAAGTTAATATGGTTGGAAGAAAAGTCGATTTTTAGAAGACGGTAGTGGTAGTGGTTTATTTTGGATCTTAGCCGGAAGAGGTCTAGGAACCAATCTGATATTTGGTTGTAGGATTTGGAAGAAATAAAATCCTTTCGACAATGGGGGTTAGAGATCTCCGCCGTATAGCGTGGACCATTAGAGATCCGAATAATGGGAAAAGAAAATTATATTTCGAGCTGGGTCTGATTCTTTCTAGGAAATGATCAGTACCAGTTGGGTGAACCGAGATGCTTGGAGGGGCCATGCGTCTAATGACCGATGAAACCTCCCTTACCAAGTGGGACGCGGGCTGAGGAGGAACCGTATTCCACAGAGGGTTTTGGTGCTCTCCTTCTCCTCCCTATGCTTGAGTGGGGTCCTTGAATCAAGATATGTATGTTGATGTGACTCGGGATGTGTTCGAGTTCGACCTCTCCTTCTATCATTTCGTGGAGTTTAAGTAGACGTCATCTCGAGGTTGGGCTTCGGGTCAGGTTGATCCGCTGGGTCAACCCATCATATGTCCACTCCCGGTGCTATTCCACAAGGAGAGGACGAACCACTCCTCTAATTGTCTGTGGGTAGCGTAATAGGTAATGGCATGCTTCTATTAGTACTTGAGTGTCTATAGGACACTAAAGTGTTATAGATACTACTGTCAAACGGAGTTGGTAGAGACTATACTTTGGGTGGCTTAGCGGGTGCGCAAATCACGATTGAAGAAGCGCTTCCCCGTGAGGTAGGGGGAACCCACCTTCGTCGTATATCCTAGCCGGTTTTGTTGTCTACGTGTCACGTTCTTATTGGTAATCGCAAATTCACCCCAACAATTACACTATTTTATTAAGATATATTATTATTCTATTTTCTAACACATAATTAATTATATTCATTTATCATTTATAATATAATTATATTTGTTAAACTAAAGTCATATAATGTTATATCCATAACCATAAGTCTTTCTCATTAGTTAAACTCTACTTTTCAGTATCATGTCTTCAAATCCCTCTGACCCTCTCTCTACCCATTCGAACTCTATAGTCTTTTTGATAACAGGTTATGCTGTTTGACACCCTACTTATTACAAATGACTTTCCGTGCACTTGGGAGATTCATAAACATAATCAACTACCCTATCACGTCCCTTTCCCAACATATTCTATGTTGGAGCTTCGATATTATAGGGAAAACAATCACTTTTGCTCTTGTATTAAGTCTCTCTAGTTTCATGACTCTTCCAACCACCGTGAGGGAGAACTCTTTATTTAATCTGAACTATCAAAGTTTTGTATAGGAACCGGATCATTGTCAATATTCCATTTGGAATACCTTTTCCCCTCTTATCATCGATTGATCATTGAGGGCAATGAAAGAAAAACGAGGACACAAATAGTAAAACATTGGAAAGCCTACGAAATAAGCAAAAGGAAACGCTGAGAGTGATGATAATCTGGTAGCAGCTGAGAATCGACTACTCGACCTTAAGAAATCTCAAATTGAAAGTTAAAAATCGACTTATTACCAATTAATTTTGAGATGAAAGCTCACACATTTTACGTCGTGACTTATATGGAGTACAGAAAGATCGATTCAAGGATGGAAAACGTAAAAGTTTTGCTGCCCAAGAGGAACCCCAAATTCTCCCGTTGCTATCTCTCATTATGCCAACTACCGTATTTACGCTTGCATGTATAAAAATTAATTGCTTCGAAATTATCACATATAACAATTTAAAATTATCCTAAGATTCGATTATCAGGGACATATAGTTTTTATATGTCCTTTGAATTGAATCCATTCATGCTTTTTCAACAAAAGTAAAACAAAAACCGAAAAACCCAGACTTAGTTCAAACTTCAAGCACGACGATGTAAGTTCTCATCGTCGTCGTCAACAGCATCGGTGGCTCCAGCAGCGAGATCAAGAAGCTTCTCCATCTGCAATGTCATCTCCATGAGCGTCTTTGAAGACGGGTCGGTGTTTTTCTCGACCAAACCCTTCACACGCCTTACTTCATCGCCACAAACCATGATGTCGTAGTTGGCAGTGTCTGGTGAATCCTTGAGTTCTAATTTTGCACTCTTTAGAGACGCCAAAATACCAACATACGCGTCGTGGCACTCGTTGAACTGCGTCTTCAACGTAGCATCCTTTTTGGCCGCCTCAGCTGCGAAACCGGCTGTCTTCTCGCAATGGGATATTGCAAGGCCGATCACGGCCTCCGCCAGTGGCAACTAGAGATTTAAAAACATAAGTAATTGTAAAGTTGTAGTGACTTTTTAAAAAACCTAGAAAATTTCTTTAAAACAAAAGTTGAATCAAAATGAGTTTCTTTTTTTCTTTTTGTTTATAGGATATATTGTAATTAAAGTGTGTACGCAAATTCCTCATTGAGTTTAGTATTTACGTTTGATACGAACAAATAATAATATTTTTAAAGATGCTAGAAGGGATTGAATTTAAAAGAGTTCATATGAATACATAAGCGATAGATTTTATAGTATTTTATGAGATCTAATGATTTCTATCCAATGATTGCTTAAAAGTTCGGATTTGGTTCTTCACATTTTTTCTATTGGATTTTTTTTATGAAATTCCTTTGAAATGGCGTTACCATAGACGCATAAGCAAATAAACCATCAAAACCTATATAGATGTGTTTGAGTTTAGAATTATGATTGAATAGGTTATGTGGTTAGATGGTTAGTACCAGGCCGGTGGCAGAAGCGGTAGGAGGATAGGTGGTTAATGTTTGGATGCAGAATGGTTTGTTTTTGACTCGTTGGCAATTGGCATCGATGAATTCTCTGTTGACCAAGCCTGAAGCTGGGTCTAAGAGAAATTGTGAAAGAACTGCCAAAGTAACGACTAAGAAACAACCGGAATAAGAAGCCATTTCGTCACCGGAAAAAAGGTTTTATTTCTCTCGACCTCTAAGTATTGGGAATCAGATTTTGGTTTTAGCTTTTGTTGGTTGTGGTTATGTCACTTTGTGTCATATATATAACATTGGCATCTATTTTAAGGATGTCAACTGCGTCAAATTTGGTCAATTTTTACTCAATTTAGCTTGTGTTTTCAGTTTGGACGATCTCTATAAACAGGTCGGTGCGTATGGTTTCTAGAACTTTGGTTTCGAATATTGTCTTATCGCCTTCCTTTATTTAGAATGAAAAACTGTGGTTCCGTCTATTAAGGCAATAGATAATAGTAACCTCTAAATCATTAGAAATCATCACTGCAAAACATTCAAAAAGTTGAACAATTAAAAATTAATTTTGACCTATAACCCAGACTTACACTAAACTTATTCACAGATACCTCCACCATAGTGTTCACAACTCCCAAATCAAACCAAACCCATAAAATAATGAAAAATTGAAAACAATAAAACTCGGGAAGAAAGAGAAAGCTTCAAAAGAATTACCCTGTTTACTACTCCATAGTTCACCCTTCACCGTCCCTCCTCTGCAGCTGCATAGCTTCTACTTTCCCTGACTGAAGACCCAGTAATTATGTCTTCCTGTGCGTTGTTTCTTGTTCCCCAGTTTCCGTGCCTAGCTTCTGATGGAATTGTTGGTGCTCTCTCATTAGACCCGACTCTCATATGGTCAATATCAATCTTGTGATGCGCTGGATCGCTGCCCTCTTCTGCATTAGAACGCTGCCGTAGTTTCATAACATCTTCATCGATCTCTAGATCGTCTTCCACCTTCTGACGCCGTTTCCCCCTATTTTCTTCATCTGATTCTTCAGCTCGTTCCCATGTGGTAGCCAATGTAATATTCCTCGGAGGTTCTTCTTTGATGAACGCTCTGAAGTCATTCCTCGAGGGTTTAACTTTTGAGCAAAATGTCTCAAGAAAATTGTTTGAACACCCGCGGTTATAAACGTTGATTCTATTGTCTGATCTGTACCGGAAATTCTCATAGGTCGTCTGTAAAATTGCAATGTGGGGTATCAGATGAGACCCAAATTACTCAATACATACGACGAGCAGATCAAAACTAACCTGGTTTGTGCTAATGAGGTACGAGTGAAACCCAGTAAGCCCTCCAACAAACCACAGAGATATAAAGCAATATATCATCAGCATAACCGCCCAGGGTGATTCTCGCATTGCCCTCCATACAGTGCCTTGATGGTTATCCATCAGAACTTTGATGTATAAAGCAGACATCGAAAAAATGTAGATGCAGAGAAGAGTTGCAGACGAAACAAACATAAAAAAGTACCTATAGTTTCTCTGCCCACAACACACACAAAAAAATGTCAAGATGTATACAGAAGCCAAGGAGGAAAATTAATTCACAGTTTTGTCAACAATAGATAAACCAGATCCTCAACTTTCTCATATTAGAGAAAATTCCACACATTTTTCTGCCTATAAAAAGCAAATCTTCCAAGTTTAATATGCTTTTGAGTAAGCTTACCACTCCAATGCATTGGCCCACCCAAGGGCAATGATGATCAAAACGCTCAACGCAGTTGTTGCAAATGGAACAATGGGAGCAACGAGGAGGCCGATAAAGCATGCATGTATCGCAATATTTAACTCTAACAGAAACACCATACACCATGACTTCCTTCGTCCTAGGAATTTGAACAGTGGGTGTTTGTCTTCCATCACTTGATACGGTTGTATCATAGCATAACTCTTCCTCTGGCGGATGCAAATTTCTTGGAACGATTCCAGGATCCCGCGCAGAAGTGAGGAAGAGAAGGATTAGTACCTATCAAAAGCAGTTATATGATTTTATTTAAAGCATAAATGAAGGAAGAACACTAAACCTGTCCAAAAAAGCATAATCCAAAAGCCACACAAAAAAGTGACAACATTCAACATAATACCTCAAACTTTATTTCTAAGCTAGAGGAAAGAACATAAATGTTATTGAGATGTGTTTTCATTCTTTTGGTTAGATTCTCAACTTATTGTGATATAATTACCAGTGAATCATACTATGATTCGTTTATATAATTAACATTCAAAAATTTTTAAAAAAAAAAAAAAAAAAGAGTTGATAAGTTCCTATAATATCCCATGATAAGTTAAAAGGTATACAAAAAAACATGTGAACAAGACATCGAATATCAAATGGGCATTGGAGAAGACTTACAAAGACAGTAAATAGAACTCCTGCCACTAAGATCGCATGTCCCGCATTGTTTGGTAAGAGCTCATGGCGAAGATGTGTTGCAACAAATACAGAAAAGAAACAAACAGGAGTAATGATGAGCAGCAACGTAAAAGGAAGAGACCAAGCATCTGGCCCAAATATCAATCTCCCACCAAATAAAAACTTCTGCAAAAGAGCAACAAAAGAGAATATGGTGATCATTGTGCAGTGTGGAACAAAGCATTAAGAACTATATTCACAAGTGTTGATGTATGTTCATGCTTGGAGAGTGAATCAAGAGACAAATGATGAAGATAAGGCTTTATCAGCCATAAACCAAATAGAATCTAACGAAATAAGATATTAATGTTCATACTTGGACATTAATCACCAGAGGCAATGATAACATTGAGTTACAATATGCTACCAATAGTGATAAAGCTGAAAAATATTCGAAATTTAAAGGCACTCAACACATTAAAGCCACCAAAATCTCATAAGCTCTCTAATGTAATCTAATTGAAAATAATGGAATTCATATCTAGCAGATGCTCTCTTCACATTAAAAAAAAAAAAAGCACAATTTCCCCCAAAAATGTCCACATTGTTCTCCCCATAAAACTACAAAACTTACATGCTAACAATCAAATCTACTCAAACTAAGACAGTGAACTCATAAAAATGTGGCCTTTAAGAAAACCTAAATACTAAAGATTTCTTGAATGCAGATTCCAGAAAAAGAGTAAAGCAAAAATCAAGAACCTTACATTACTTCCTTTCCAGGCTTCAAAGACCCGTCTCGCCATGAGAATTAGCGAACGGATCAGAGACTCCTCGCTACACTCTTTTGACGAATTGGAGGATCCTGAAAATTTCTACGCCGATTCATTTCATTTCAGAACTCGCCAAAACCTAAGTGTTGTCTCTCTAACAACACAATCCAGGTGGAAGAGTAATTGCAAAACAAAAAATTGTTGTTTTGTTTGGTGATCTCTTCTCTCTCTCTCACACACACACACAAAAGACGTTTCGTTTCTGGATTGTGTCTCCCGAGACAAACATTACAGTTGTGTTCTTTTTTTCTAATTTCTTTAATTACGTCATCATATTAGTATTAACTTAAAATTATGATGTTTTTTAAGTCTGGTCCAGACTGGTTAGTCTGACCGCTCCGAACCAGAAATCGCCGAATTCGGGTTGAACCGGTGTTTGGCCGGTTTTCGGTAGGGCTGATCCAAAGTGTAGGCAAAGTTCGCAAGAGAAATTTACACACAGTTTGAATCATCTCCTCTTTGCCTATGCTTTCGTTAAATACTCTGAAATCTCAACTAAATGCGAAATATAGACTAGAAGAGGAGTTTTGGATAACAAAAAGCTGCATCCATTGGCTTCAAGCTGGTGATAAAAATACAACCTTTTTCCATGCAAAGATAAAACCTAGGCGAAGCTATTAACGTATAACATCTAGCACAAAAGATGATGGCAAAGTTTTCTTCAAAGATAAATAATTCCATCAAATAATAGAAAGTTACTCCAAATGCATATATACTTAGTAACCCATACTCCAGAGCATTGAAATTTATCAAGCCTTATTGAAAATAATTTCTGATAAATCCCCTGGTCGAAATGGACTAAAATGTCGGCTTCTATAAGCATCAATGGAAAGCGATTCGCAAAAGTGTGATAAATTTCGTTATGAACTTCTTTAAAACTGGCTATTTTGACCAAACCATAAAAGCATAACACCCATACATGCATCTATTTATCCCAAAGGTCAACAATATATAGTTAAGGAATAAAGGTGCACTAGCCTTTGCAATGTCGCATATAACTAGACGACATAGGTCAACTTCTCACATATTTTCATCTGATGAAGTGTAAACAATGAAAATGGTTATTCAACTTTATATATAAAAAGTCTGATTCTCTCGTCCACACGACTCGTCCAAAAACAAAACCACATCGACGAAATAATATAGAAAAAGAAGAAGCTATTAACACTACATGATACAACAAACAGCTAACGATTAAAATTTAACAATCCAGCTTAATCATCAACAAATATTCAATTTTCGTTTTAACCCAATTTCTTCTCTTGCAACTCCAAGACAATGTTTGGTTTATCTTCCAACGAGGAGCAAGCTGACCCCTTTGTAGAAGAGTACCACAATCCAATATGTCTATTACTTTGTCTAGAAAACAAGTCCACTTGCCATTGCTGATTTCTTAGATATCCTGCAAACAAAGAGTCCCGTGTCCTCTATTTTCAGCTTCCATCTTCAATGACTTGAGGTAATCAATAGCTCTATCGATGACTAAGATCGGGTCCACCAATTCCTCCCCAGGGACTATACTGCGCAAAAGGCTTACAGTCTCAAATATCTTCTCTTCTCCTATCTTGTTGCTAGACGACGGCTTGGAACGATTTAGAAAATCAATCCCTGTGTTGTCACAACTACCGCAGCTCGATTCAGGGTCAAGCATATTCTCATTCGAGGTTTTAAGAAAAGGCGCGGAGCTCTCAAGTATCTTTCTCTTTTTAGCATGTAATGATTGTCCATAGCTTTCAACAAATGTTTCTTGGTCCCAATGGGCTGATACTACAGTGCTTGGGGAATGGCCTGAGCTTGTAACCTCATCTTCTTCACAACAATAATCACTCTCATCTTCAGAGTAAAGCAGAGCATTTAGTTCTTCCGTGTCCTCCTTCAAATCCGGTTTGCTATTTCCTTGCATTCCTTGACAAACAAACAAATCTTTGTTGCTTCTTTGGATTCCTTCCTTCATATCAGGACAGGCAGGCTGTTTTAGGGTCTCAAAAGATTTTCGTATATCGGAAGCGAGTAGCAGAGTCGTCTTATCTCCGGACTGATCAAACACTAGGAACCTCTTCTGACTACATTGGCCCTCAGCTTTAGATATGACACTGTCTACTTGGAGAGGCATCTGCTTCATAAATGGATATTGAGGAAGCAAGAACTGCTGCTGCGGGCAGGATGACCCGTGCATCCAACCATGAGAACCGTCAAAATGGGATTGAGACAACTGGGTAGAAACTGGATAAGACCCAAGAGTAGAAAACATGTCGGTAGTGCCGTAGGTTTTAGATATTAAGTTCAAGTCTTGCTTCCCGAGATGAGACAGAGCTAGGGACGACAATGAACTCAAGCGCTGAGTAGGGCACCACAATCCACGATCTTGTCCCATCCAACACTAAACTAACCAAATCTCCAAAAAAAAAAACAGAGGACATTAACTCAAACAAATCAGCTACTTCTAATAAAGAAAAGGAGGCCAAAAGAAAGAAAGTAAAGATTTATGTGTGGGATGTCTTGAACTTACGAATTAAAACGTTGCCTAGTCACAAAAAACAATTGGCTTATTTCCCTTCCCTCGAGAACACAAAATGAATAGAAGAAACTAAATTCTTAAAATGAGAACGAGAGATATCGAACTACTCTACGTGACGGGCTTCAACAATTGACGGAAATATTCAGCCTGCAAGATACACAACATCAAAGCCAAAACAGAATCAATAACCAAAAAAAAAAACATCAAAGCCAAAACACAATCAATACAATTAGTACATAAAAGATTAAAGTTATCTAGAGCAGAAACACATCAAAGAAAAAATACTAAAAAAGATGAAAGAAACCTGGCAATCTTGGAGAGGTTGAAAGCATGCAATAACTCTAACAACGATGTTTCCTGCGATACCGTGTTCGTGCTTGAGTGTCCGAAATCTTGTCTGTCCCGCTGATTGACAAACCATAACTACTTTCTCACCAACTGATTTCCTTCCGTTAATCTTCCAAAATAGAGTATGCAAAAGCACAAAGAAAGAAAAAGGCAAACGAAAACTCAAATAATTTGGCGGATGAAGCAAGGCACTGTGAAGAAAAAGGACGACCCCATTACGCCAAAACAAAAAAAAAGCTGTCTCTTATAGGGTCAAATGGCAGAAATGAGATCTCAGATTATAGAATCACGCGGCAGAAGACATTCAAGGAGACTACTGTACGAAAAACATAAGTAGAAAGGCTCAACCACCACCGCATACTGTTGTTTTGGCTCTATCTTCTTTTGTCTCTAGATCAATACAATCCAATAGAACAAACAAATGAATCTGCAAAAGAAACGAGAGCCGTAGATTTAGTGCGAGCGAGAAAACAGAACAATTTAAAAACAATCTCACCTAGATAAAAAAAATTACGCACAAGGCACAATGCAACATTGTATATGAATATATATATATATATATATATATATATTTGTTTATGTATATGAATAACTACAGAGACCACAAGTTCTATCTCGAGAACTGGAGATCAGCCATGAAGAGAGGGACATGAATAATAAAAATTTTACAGGAGACAAGAGGAACTCACAGAAGTGGAAGGCAAGAGAAGCAAATAGAGGTTCTAAGGATGAAACAGGAAAAGGTTGGTTCAGTAATGGCGAAAAGAAGTGAGGGACGAAGAAGATATATAAAGGAAGAAAAAGACGAAACAGACCTTGATCATAACATAGATGCGTGCGTGCGTTTAAAGTGTTATCGTGATGCCACAGTGTTTACCAAATCCAATAAGCTTTGTAATATTTGTTTTTCCTTTTTTTTTTTGGTTTAAATTTTAATGGCACATTAGCTGACTTTGGTGGGTCCAAAATTCAATGTTATTTTTCTTCTGTATCATACAGGTTTCAAATGACACAACGATATCTTTAATACAAATCACTAGATTACATGTTCTAGTCGTTCTAATCGTTCTAATAATTGTTTATATTTTGAAGATTAACTAACTAGAATATAACTGGAAAATGTTTTATTTTGGTTTAAATTATATTTTGCTGAAAGATCTACATTGTCTTAAAAATTCATATAATCGGAAATATTTTTTTTTTTTGGTTTAAATTATATTTGGCTTAAATATCTACATTTTCATGAAAAAAATAATTGGTGCAAAATTTAATTATGTCAAATAACTTGTTTTGGTTGAAAAAAAATAAGTCATACGTATTAATTCAAAGAACTGAGTCTTTGTTTTCTTTTGTTTATTTTAACATACATATACATAGCACACGTAAACAAATTCAGCTAACGGAATCTACGTGAAAACTCTTTCAATTTCCCCGAAACACAAGTATCATTCAAATGATATAAATAATGTTTTCTCGACTTTAAGTGATAGATTCATAAATACAGCTAAAATTAAATTTACTATTTGTGGCCAAAGTATATATACTTTATGTTTTAATAGACTCACTTTTGTTGCTTTGTTGGTTCCGTCCATCGTAAGAAAGAAACGGTGGTGAAAGTATCCAATGTGAAGAAGAGGAAGATCCAATTATTCCTCAATACTCGTTTGCAATGGCTTTGTTGACCGTTCAAACCCAAATCATTTCTTTTTTTTTTTCTTCTTTCCCGTTTTACCTTTTTTTACTCTCCATTTCCATTCTCTTCCGATTTTGGTTGGTCTATTTTTATGTGGATCTCCAAAAGACTCAAAATAAAAATCTATCGTACTCAGTAAAAAATGATGAATGTTAGCCGTGTCATGCCAGATAATTAAATTTTATCGAAGATAAACTTATTAAGTTGAAGGTGAACTAATGTAAATTGTGTGTCTTTTATTTCTTGTATTAGTTGTTTTTCCTGAGAATCGGATTTGAGATCAAAATCTTAATCGTCCCAATAAAACAAGAACAAAGAAAAAACTATAAGATATAAACAGTTGTATTTCTCTTTTACTTTCCTCCTAAAGTGATTGAATGCTTATATTTAAGAAATATACGTTTCATTTTGTTTTTGTTTTTGTTTTTGTTTTGTTTTGTGTATGATTAGTAGCCATTAACTGCTTCGTTTAAAGACGAACCGCTGTGACGGCTACCAATCAAAAAAACGGTTAGACATTACAATTTAAATAAGCGGTTGGAGAAGGTGATTGTTTGGAATGGTTGAAACTCAATTTCCAGCGGTTGTAAAGATAATTACAATCATTCACAATATTTATTAACTCTATGTTTATTAACATATGACTAATTAACAATAATTTCTATTATGAAAAAGATAGGTAAATGTGAATTCATTCAGCCTAATCATTATCAACCTTCTTTTTTTTTTGGTCAACAGATTCGTTCAACCTAACCATTATCAACAAAACCCCGTTTGAACAACCTGCATCACTAAAGATTACCAAGTTAGTCAATGACCTAATCGTAGATTATTAATCATTAAACTTTGTATCAAAATTATCTAAACTTGATAAATCCCCAAAAAAAGAAATAGACATGTTCTCTCTTGTCAGAAAATGGCACTGGTTTGTAATAATTATACCCGAGATATTTGTTATTGATAACAAAAGAAAAATCTTAAACTATATTCAATATTGATAGTTGTAGAAGACCCATGATTTAGTAACCTGAACCAAATCTTTGATGTACAGATAAGAGATCCGGTTGCCCACAATCATAAAAGCATAGTAACATTTAATAATACCACGCTAAATATTTAAATTATACAGAAATCATTAGGATAATATAAGTAATCCGTATAGTATAAATTAGGATTAATCAAAAGTGGACACACTTAATCAATCTCTTACTGGCTTTAATGGTGTCAGGGGCCCAAAACAAACCCTCCAACGTTTCTATTTTTCTATTGTGTCTTAAGCAATCATATCACAGGTCCACCATTTTTCTTTGCCTTAATACACATTAAAATTACATTCTTCTCATTTTTTTTTGGTTAAGAAAATACACGTATACACATATATAAGATGTAAATTTGTTTTATCTTGTATGTTCTTCCAATTCAACAAATGTTCTTGAAAAAAAATGACACATAAGTGACTGAATTTAAAGTCATATTTTAATGTCATCTAAACATGTTGGCCAAAATATGAAAATATCAATCGAAAAGCGGGTGACGGATTACAATTAGGAAGTGATTAATTACTCGTCGCCTATAATTTCACTATATATGCAAGTAGATCACATATGATATGTTCTGAGAATATATACTAGACTGTTGGGTGATATTCAATATTTTAATTATTATCCACGTTACAGTGAACATTGAGAACCGAAGACGTTTCTTAATTTCCTTAATGAAACCACCTAAATCTCCATACTCCATCGATTGAGATTAATTAGGATGAAATGATTCAAAGTAGAAAACTTGGATGGAAGTCGACAATTTATAAAATTAGAATCTTTCAACTTATTGTGTCAAAAAATATTTTTGGGTCTAGTTGTAGGCATTTTCAAGAAGAGCATGCATGTTAACCAGGTTTATTCTCATTCATTACACGTATTAAATTGGAACAAAAACCTGATAAAATATATATAGCATCTTTTGTTGAAAATGTAATGTTTGCAACAAGTTCAGCTATCAAGAAGATCACGTTGACCAGGTTTGGTCTTACTCTTTACATGTACTACATCGATTTATTTTATAGTTTTTGTCTTGGATTTGGTTAATTCAGTTTTTTATTTCTTTAGATTTACCACAAGATACATATTTTCCCCCCAAAAAAAAGGAAAAAGAGTGTAGGAACAATTCTTGTTCCAAAGATAGGCTCTAATAAGGTGAATTTTTTTATAATACAAAATTATAAAGGTTTTGCTCGTTTGCTGTCCGTAGTAGCGATGGATAAACATACGACACCTTTTATTGTTCGTTTTAATGTTGCCAACAATGAATGAAAATGATTAAATTATAGTTGTTTCGTAGTTGTTAGTTCAATAATACATTTTAGCTATAAATTTTGGTAACGTACGAATACATATTTTAAACGCTAATATTTTTACCGTTTTAAATTTTAAAGCTCTATCTCATCCACAAGATTGGCCTAGACTCCAATATTCATTTCGGAAAATTTGTGGTTGACTTATGATAGATCTATTTCCTTTGTGTTTGTCTCCGTTTGTGTAATGTCCCGGCGGATGCCTTATCGCGTGTGATAAAGACTAATCCTATGTATTTCTATTTTGTGGACTCTTGCGTTCTGAGTTGGTTAGTATACTTTGTGGAAACCGATAGGCCTTAATGGCTTCGTAGTAATGAAAGTTTGATGGTTTGACAGGAAAAAAAAATTTAAATTAGCAATCGGTTGCCAATATGTGTCGTTAACTAGCTAGAGAAGAACCATAATTTTAGATAAATTGAGAACAAAAAATCGTTTATTGAATTTTGTTCTGTGATTTAAACCTTAAGCATACATCCATATTTATACAAGCTTACGTAGGTGAAACTAAACGATAAGCATAATTTTTTTTTTGGTCATGAAATATAACACTTTCATTACTTTAGTCGATTATAGGTGGAGAACTCTCTTCCAACACAAGAGGTAAAAGATTAATTAAACTAGATTTCGCTAACAGATCAGCGATTCAATTGTTAGATCGATTAATATCGTGGAAGCTAATTCTTTTGAAATCCAATTTCAGGTTGTCGATATCAGCTAAGACTCCGTACAGAAATCTTGCTTTCTCCTTTGCGTTAATCTCTCTGATCAGATTCACAGAATCAGACAAAGCTCGGATCTTTCTAATCCCCAGAAACTTTGCTTGTTGCAGTCCCTTGAGCATAGCCAACGCTTCCGCCATTAGAGGTGAGCTTACAAAGATGTTCTGCTTTCCTCCTTGAATAATGGATCGATCCTCTGGATTTCTCAAATCACAACCCAATCTTGTGCCAATTATTGCCAAGCTGCATCTGTGAAAAGGAGAACGAAATTTCTAGGTCTCGATTCACCGGCGGACCAATCTGGGATTTACCAGGAGGAGTAAAGATTTGCGCTTGTTCCCACTCTTTTGCCATTGAAATTACTTTGACGAGACAATCCTCCACCTAACTATCTTTTTGTTGGAAGAGGAGATTATTTCTAGCAATCCAAATATTCTAGCAGATCCACGAAAATAGGGAACACGAACCAATACCTGTTGGTGGCAGGGTTTTCCATTTCATTCCTTGGGAGAAGAATTTTGCTAAGGTAATCAACTCTGTTGTTGACTCCACTTGAGGCTGATGTAGGGGGCTTTTCCCCAAACTTCCTTTGCAAACGGACAATCTCTAATTAAGTGCAATGTGGTTTCTAATCCGTTGCATCTCACATAGTTTGAAGCTTGACCTAGGCTTCTTCTTTGCAGGTTCTCCTGTGTTGGGAGTGCTTGATTCACGACTTTCCACATGAAATTTTTTTACCTTTGGTGATGTTTTAATCGCCCACAAATCTTTAATACAGTCAAGTTCTAAGCTTCTTGCCGGTTGAGGATATTGATCTTCTCTTTTCTGAACTTTAGAATAACATCCAGACTTTGAAGTGTAGATGTCGGAATAACTTGGTAGCCATTGAAAGGAGTCCAAGGCTCCTGAAAGACTAGGTTTTATGCATTGTATTTCTGAAGCTAAATCTAGAAACAATTATTGAACTTTGTCTTTGTCCCATGATCTTGAATTTTGTTGGAATAGATCTTTGACTTTCAGGTTTGCTGATTCCTATGGAGGGGGTTCGAAAGGCTGTTTACATGAGCTTAACGGAATCCATGGATCTTCCCAAACACTGATGGAGCTGCCATTACCAACTGCATGGATGGTATGTTTTCTAATCAGCTCTTTCCCTATCAGGATGTTGTTCCACCCATGTGAAGCTTGACTTGAGGCTTTAGCTTTTAGGAAGGTTGTTCCCACACAATATTTACCCAATAGCACTCTACTCAAAAGACATTGGGGTTGTTTAGTAAGCGCCAGCTTAGTTTACCCAAAAATGTTTTGTTGAAGTCTTGGATTTCTCTGAATCCTAAACCACCTAGCTTCTTTGGTTTGGCTAGAAGGTTCTAGAAGACCCAACACATTTTTCGTTTAGGTGGATCCGAATCCCACCAAAAACGCGTTAGAGCTGATTGTATCATTGTACATAAGCTTAGGGATAGTTGGAAGCATGACATTGTGTAGGTTGGGATGGATGTTAGCACCGCTTTCAGCATTGTAAATTTACCTGCACCTGATAGGTGTCTTGATGACCAGGAAATAGCCTTTAGCTTGATTCTATCCACTATAGCTGCAAACAAATTTTTCTTCTTCCTTTCAAACATTTCTAGTAAACCTAGATACTTTTCTGCTCCACCCTCATTAAATATTCCCAGAATATTTCTCTCTGAGGTCTTTAGGAGCCTTTGAGGAGAAGGTCATTGCCGATTTTGTTGTGTTTATTCTTTGCCCTCAGGTTTTTTCATATGTTGCTAGGATGTTTTTCAGCGTAACATAGCTTTCTGGATTTGCTTTGCAGAAAAACATCGTATCGTCAGCAAACAACAGATGGTTTACTCTCGGGCTATGCTTTGATAATCAGATGCTAGTGAGAGAGCCATTCTCTTGAGCTTTGCGGCACATCCCCGAAAGAACCTCACTACACAGGATGAAGAGATAAGGAGACAAGGGATTTCCTTGGCAGAGTCCACGATGAGGTTTGACATGTCCTTGGGATGTCCCATTGATGAGGAAACCAAAAGAGACTGTTTTTATACATTGATGCAACTAATTAATCCACGTTTGGTGGAAGCCAAGAGTTTCTAGGATTGAGGTGAGGAAACTCTATTCTATGCGATCATAAGCCTTTGTCATATCTGTCTTCATCGCCATCATACAATACTTCTTTACCTTTGATTTTTTCAGATAATGTAGCGTTTCATGGGTGATTAGAATGTTGTCAGAGGTTGCTCTTCCAGGTACAAAAGCTGATTGATTTTTCACTATCAGTGAACCTAAGATAGGTTGTAGACGTTTTGACAGAATCTTGACGATTATTTTTTATCTCACGTTGCAAAGGGCAATAGGCCTGTAATCTGAAACCTTCTTCAGGCTTTGGATTTTTGGAATAAGATGGACATGAGTGTGATTCATATCCTCCTGTATCTACTCTGAAATGAAGAAGTCCTGAATCTCTGATCGTATCAGAACTGTTTGAATAAGTTATATTGAATATGATCAGCTTGAATCCTATTTTGTAGGATCTAAAGTTATTTATGCTTACCGTTTAGTTTTATCAACTTAAGCTTGTATAAATATGGATGTATGATTAAGGTTTAAATCACATGACAAAATTCAATAAACGATCTCTTGTTTTCAATTTATCTTGGTATCAAAGCTTGAGCCGCATACGTCATGGACTCTGATTTCTCCTCATGAGTTTTGGTTTGGTTAATCACGAGTTTTGGTTTGGTCAATCATGGCCTATAAACAAAATTCAATAAACGATCTCTCTTTCCCAATTTATCTTGATATCAGAGCTTGAGCCGCATACGCCATGGCCTCTGATTTCTCCTCACGAGTTTTGGTTTGGTTAATCATGTCTTCTTCTTGTCTGACAATGTTGTAAGTCTCCTCAACCGATGGAAACGATGTACGTGATATCAAGATGGAGCGAACTGACTGGAACCTTTCATCAAGACCAAAGAGGAACTGCTGCACTTTGTTCTCCTCGCGATATTGTTCTCGTAACTCCATCAAATCGCACTTGCACGTCCAACATCTGCACGTCCGTAACAGCTTCATTGTATATAATGCATCCCAAATTTTGTTAAGCTTCCCGTAGTACGTCTCTATGGTTTGTCCTGATTGTTTGCAAGCAGCGAGCTCGGTTTTTAATTGTTGAAGATGCGGCCTGCTAGCCACGCTGAATCGTTTCTTCTAGTGATCCCAAAGATCCTTTGCCACTTCTCTATGTGAAATACTCGAAAGCAATGAATCATGGATTGTCATCTTAATCCAAGAAACAAGTAGAGCATTCACATGTGTCCAATCTTCTAGGTCTGGTGAGTCTTCAGATGGCTTAGGTGGAGCCGTCGAGAAAAACAAACTTCTTACGTGAGCAAAGCGCCGTTTTGATGCTTATTGCCCACTCATCATAATTTGTTCCTTTGAGTTGTGGATACGAGATCACAGTACTCGGATTATCAGCAGCCGTGAGATCGTATGGAGAGATCGTACGACGAGTTTTGGCTTGACGTTCACCGCTTGATCCTTGACGTTCGCTTGTTGCTGAAAACATCGTGTTTCTTTTGATTTTTTATTTTATTTTATTTGTGTGTAATCAACAACTATACACGATCGTCTTTGGTTTTAATCGTGAGTATTATCGGCAACAACACTCGATCGATTTCATTTTTTGAGGAAAAAAATATATTTTTTTGGTAGCTCTGATACCAAAATAAATTGAAAACGAGAGATCTTTTGTTGAATTTTGTTATGTGATTTAAACCTTAAGCATACATCCATATTTATACAAGCTTAATACGTCGAAACTAAACAATAAGCATAAATAACTTTAGATCCTATGAAATAGGATTCGAACTTATCGTATCCAATATAACTTATCATAACAATTTTATTAACGAAAATTTGACACTGAACCAACGACAAAAAAAAAAGAACACATTTTTACCACTCGTTATTGTCGCATGTCGCTAACAAACAAATATACCGTAATTACTTATGCCATACGTGGGAACATTTTGTTTAATTTTACTTTTATTACATTTGTGTTTTGATTACATAGATGGTTTAGGACCACCAGTCTTTAATACCTCAAAATTTGATATTATCAACAGTTGGATATTTTGAATTCAGTAATTATACATTTGTCATGGTTTTCGAAAGAATGTTTAAATTTAATTTCCTTCTAAGTAAAGGAAAACACGCATGGGAGTTAAGCTGCGATTCTTTAATTCTTAGACAATGCAACTAAGTGGGTTTTAATGATAAAGCATACGAAAGTAAAGTTGTAGTTGAGGAGAACTGTTCTATTTTATCTGAAACTATATTTTGAAATTATATTTAAAATGAAAAAGAAACTTGTAAAAAATGAGGAGCTTCTTATGGTCACTCTCAAGGATCAAAAGATATTTACTTTCCCATATTTTCGGCATATAATTTATAACTTTTATTTGTTTGGACATTTTAATTTGTTATGGTTTGTGTAACAACAAACATGCGAGATTAAAATACATTAAAAAAAAAGAAAAAGAAAAAAAGAAGAGCACCATGAGTTGTGTGATACTTTATTTGAGAGAATACATATTTAATATTGATTTTAAGAAGAATAATGAAGGTTTTGGTGGGGACAACAGACAATGGAGCCATTTGGTACGTGGATTCTCCAACAAAATCATCCACGCTTCGTGCAATATAAAGCAAACAATACACTTAATCACCACTCTAATGTATTTTTATAATGTATCCCACACGTATTAGTATGTGAAAATACATATATGGTTCGATTGATCAAAAATAAGAAAAGTATAGACATATATGGTTACTCCCACTTTTCAGTTTACTCTAAATCTTGAAAATAGAATAATATAGTGGAGCTCGGGGTTGATCGAGTTCATAGCATCATCGAACACAAACTGAGTTGTAACAAGCATGTCTAATCGTTTAGAATTTCCACGGCCGATCTCTTCATGTCAATCAAATCAGATGAGAAAGATCGGCTTAGCTCTTCCTATCGTGTGGCTCTACCCGATCATGACGTTCATCATACTTCAAATTTTGGTCATGCTAGCTGAACTTGGTTTCAGATACTATGGATTGGTTGCCGTTGTAAGTTAAACTGCTAAACTGATGTTATGGAGTTAAAAGATATGTATCGTCACACACTTCAAAAAAAGGTGGATAGCATAACTTATTTTCTATATTTACATAGGTTAGAAAGATTCAAATGAGTTACCATCGCTTACTTATATTCATTCTAAAAATGGCGATGCAAATTAATGCATCGATTATAGCAACTGATGAAAATATTTCTATCAATTATAATGAATGATGCTATTACATATCGGTTATTAGAAATGATGTAAATGTTGCGACGACTACCATAACCGATGTAAATATTTACAACGTTTTCCATGAATTTTTGATACCGACAGAGTATTAATTTACAGGAGGTACTGTCAAACATGTACGAGCCCCTTATAATGGAAAAAAAAAAATCAAATTCAATGAGGATTGATGTAAATAATGTATCTCAGTTTTCACAAAAGATGTACAGATGGCACCAAAATTTGGATAATCGAAATTCACACTCAAATCTTCTTTGTTATGAACAAGAATCCACTAGAATCAAAATGACCAATAGAAAGCTTTGCTGGGCCGAACTTCCAGATAAATGGGCCGAACTTTCTTACTCGCTATTCTAGGCAGTCAAATGGTCGGTACCAACAGTTATTTTGATAATTAAGTAGATTATTTGTTTTTTTTTTTTTTGGAAATACAAAACAAAGTAATTTATTTGTTGAAAAAAAAAGAAAAGAAATGCAAATACAGATACATTTGCGTCGAGGCAAGACCATGTGCTCACTCACATGCGGTCTTCTCTTGATCTCTTCTCTTGATCTCTTCTCTTCTCTTCTTCCCTTTCTTAAATTTTTTTTCTCATTTTCCTCTGCGTTTGATTAACTGAGAGAAGAACTTCAAACCCAAATCGAACAAACAAGAACAAAAAAGTTTCAGAGGATCTTAACAAGAAAATGAAGGAAGGAAAAGATGGGTTTGTTCGAGCAGATCAGATTGATCTGAAGAGCTTAGACGAGCAACTAGAGAGACACTTGAGCAGAGCTTTGACTTTAGAGAAGAACAAGAAGAGAGATGAAGATGAAACCACCACCACCGTCGCCATCGGAGGCTCCGCTTCTTCTTCCCCAGTCGCTCTTAACGGCGGCGGATTTGTGGGGAAGAGGAAACAGAGACTTGAGTGGGAGATCGATCCTTCTAAACTTATCATCAAGACTGTTCTTGCACGTGGCACATTCGGCACCGTTCATCGTGGTATCTACGATGGTCAAGATGTGGCCGGTTAGTCACCTACCCGTCGTTCTAGCTTCTCTCAACCTTTCACTGTGGAATGTTAACAGTTCCGCAAATTTTTAGTCTAAAGTCTACAATTTTAGCATAGATTCTTCGATTGCCAGATTCTTACAGTTGATCAGACTAATTCTATTACTACATTTGTACTTCAAATGTCGGATCCGAACAGGCTTTGTACTTGGGATAATAGTTTAGTTCTGTGTTCTTTTTTTTTTACCATGAAACTTGTCAGATTGAAAAAAAAAGTTTGGATTTTTAAGATTAAAGTTGCTTAATTGTTGAGAGTTGAAGAGTGTTGTTTTAGTTTTTTTCTTTAGTGGGTAGAAGCAATTCTTGTGATCTCCGTGAAGCCGACACGGGCTTTGCCATCATAAGTGTTTCAGCTATAGTTGAAAGGTCTACTTGGATAATTATGATTCTTGGCTTTGTGGATCTTTCATGTGATTCCAGCTGTTGTTGTCTCAATCTATTTTTCTTACATTAAATTTTAAAGAAAAAGATATCAGAGAATAACATAGCTAATTGGATGTAGTAAATAAGGAGCTTTTTACTCTGATTGAATTAAAGTGAAGACTGAGCTAATCATTGTGGTGAAATTGAGCAGTGAAGCTGCTTGATTGGGGTGAAGAAGGTCATAGGTCAGAAGCTGAGATTTTGTCTTTGAGGGCAGATTTTGCTCAGGAGGTTGCTGTTTGGCATAAATTGGATCATCCTAATGTTACTAAGGTTTCATATTTTACTTCTGCAAATTACCCTTTTTTTACCATTGTTTGATGAGGAAATAAATAAGATTTGGGTCATCAATGAAATTTTCAGTTTATAGGAGCTACAATGGGTGCATCAGGCTTACAGTTGCAAACAGAGAGTGGTCCATTAGCAATGCCAAACAATATATGTTGTGTTGTTGTTGAATATCTTCCAGGTGGTGCTTTAAAATCTTACCTGATCAAGAACAGAAGAAGAAAATTAACATTTAAAATCGTCGTTCAGCTCGCTCTTGATCTCGCTAGAGGGTATTATATTCTCCCTTCTTTCACCTTCCTGCTCGTGGTGTTTATTTGCTCTTCGTATAGTATTTAGAAGAAGAAGCATATATTTACACTTTAAGGACTGTTGTTATGTTGCTTTTAGGTTGAGTTACCTTCATTCACAGAAGATTGTTCACCGAGATGTAAAGACTGAGAACATGTTGTTAGACAAAACTCGGACTGTCAAAATCGCGGATTTTGGAGTTGCGAGAGTTGAAGCGTCTAACCCTAATGACATGACAGGAGAGACTGGCACACTTGGCTACATGGCCCCTGAGGTACTATCGACACAATGTCATCAATTTTGGAAACCAACCCAATTTTTATACAAATCAACTTTGCTTGTAGGTTCTCAATGGAAACCCGTATAATCGAAAATGCGATGTATACAGTTTCGGGATCTGCTTATGGGAGATATATTGCTGTGACATGCCATACCCTGACCTTACTTTCTCTGAGGTTACTTCAGCCGTCGTCCGTCAGGTATAGTTATAATTGGTAATACTGCTGAATAGCGGAAATATAAAAATTATGTGGAAGAAATGGTGGAATGGAATAAGCGAACAAAATTTAATTTAATTGAAAATCCGCAAAATGGCGGTTTCAGAGTTATATATTGTTATAAATCTAGCAGATCACTGAATTACAAAATGTTGATTAATGGGGAGTAGCAGAACCATTTCATCGTTTCGCCATTTCCGTGGATTATTAGTCAGACTTGTTATGTAACAGTTGACACCATTCAACTATAAGCACATATCTATATGCAATATGCTATTATGATCAATGCAGAACTTGAGACCCGATATACCAAGGTGTTGCCCAAGCGCACTTGCAGCTGTGATGAAGCGATGTTGGGATGCAAATCCAGACAAAAGACCGGAGATGGACGAGGTTGTGCCGATGTTGGAGAGTATTGACACGACCAAGGGAGGAGGGATGATCCCTAACGACCAGCAGCAGGGTTGCCTCTGCTTCCGAAGGAAACGTGGTCCTTAGACCAATCTAAGATCATTCAAAACTCAAGATTTGTGTCCTGTTTTTTTCTTTTTCTTTTTCTAAATGCGAAGAAAAAAAAATGGAAAGGCTCGTTAGGGCTTTAATGGTTGCTAAAATTTACGTAAAGTATGATTTGGTTTCCATATTCTTCAACTTTTCTTGTTTTGCTCTGTTTGTGAGAGTTTCTTATTATATATTAATGCTCACGTATATCATCATCTAATCGTATATTTTACATAGTCGATGGTATTGCTGTTTTTTTGTCTTAACGGGTAAATCAACTACTGTGGATAGGAACATCCTCGTGCGAGATCCAGTCTGAGATGGTAGCACATACATCAAACAAGAGAAGGACATGAGTTCCTACTAAATGGTCAAGTAAATCGGCCTTAAAAATATTATATAAACCTACTGAAAAATTTGGAAAAATAACTTTAGAGAGGTGAACTATGATATTTATGTCTCAAATGCCGACCATACTTGGTCATCGTTAGTCATTTTGATTAAAACCCACGTAGTCAATCTCAAACACAAGTCCAACCGTGTTCCGTGATGATAAACATCTCATTCCCCATAGAAGGAACATTAGGTCGGAAACAACTTCCCTTTCAAACCCATTAAAAGTGATTGGTTAGACTCATTATATGACACAATAATGTAGAAAGAGCAGAAGAGGAGCATGTATGCTATGTTGGTTTCGCTCGCATTAGGTTCTAAATATGTAGATTTTTTTTTTGGAGCCATGCTTCCCAATCATCCTTAGCTAGTTGAAGAATCGCAAGTGGTACTGTGGTAGGCTTCCTAATCATCCTTCACTAGATTATCGTTATGATGTCTCTCGTACTATTTGTTTTTTTAGAAATGTGCTCGTGGTGGTTTGTCACTATCTATGCACGGGATAACTTGATTCGCTATGTAATATGAACCGATGTGTGAGACCACCTCTTAACGTTAATACGAAAAAACCTTCTCTTATGATCATAGCTGTCCCTGTAAATCTATTTACAAACAAAAAAAATGACCCTTTCTACCAATATTCAACCCTCAACAACTAGATCTATTAGATTATGGACAAAAAAGTCCCATAACATTAATATAGATAGATACTTGAGACTAGAAGCCTCTGCTAATTAATAACGTTTCTTAGAAATCTAGTGATTAATGTGGTCACCTGATTAAAGTCTAGTGTGTTTTAGAACACCGATAAAATAACAGTTGGCGACACCACAATGAAATATCTATATCATTCATTGATTTATTGCCAAAACAAATTAATAAATAAGTATTGGCTTCATTCATTGTCAAAGTTTTATTAATAAGAAATGCGTTGGGCAACTAATCAAATTAATTTAGAGTAAGGACAGGTAAGAGGTTGTTTTCGTGGTGACGTCAGTCGGTGCACAAGTAACGCTGATATAACGAAACGTAGACAACTGTCCCCTCTGCTCCTTCCTCCTCAAGCCTCTTCGCTGTTTCATCTAGTTTTACTCTCCAAATTTCTTCTGCTTCTTCACAAGGTTTCTGATTCTTCTATTCTGTATAATCTCAATCTCTCTCTCTCTCTCTACTCGTTTTAGCTTTAAAACGAGGTCTTTTCTTGGGGTTTTGTTTTATGTTTCGTCTTTTCTTCCAATAACAAGCTTCTTGAGCTCAAAATTTCGTAACTTTTGCTTCTTCTGTGATTTGGGTTTTAGTCACCTTTCGGGTTAGTGTAGTTTCTGGTGTAAAGTTTTGGTTTTTATTTTTGTTGCAACTGTGGGTTTAGCTCAAAACGAGGTCTTTTACCTGGGTTCTTGTTTTCTGCTTCTTGAGCCTCCAGTTTCTTGACTTTTGCTTCTTCTGTGATTTGGGTTTAGTCATTTTCTCGGTTTGTGAAGTTTTTGGTGTAAAGTTTTGGTTTTTATTTTTTTTTGTTGCAACTGTGGGTTTAGCTCAAGACGAGGTCTTTTCCTGGGTTCTTGTTTTCTGCTTCTTGAGCTTCAAATTTCGTAACTTTTGCTTCTTCTGTGATTTGGGTTTCAGTCACTTTCTCGGTTTGTGAAGTTTTTGGTTTAAAAGTTTTGGTTTTTATTTGTTGCAGAGGTTGAAGATGTCAGCTCCGGCGCCGAAACCGAGTGGTGATCCACTGCCACATCCGCCGAAAGAACAGCTTCCGGATATCTCTTACTGCATCACAAGCCCTCCTCCATGGCGTTAGTTTCTCTCTTTGCCTCTCCCTAAAACGTTTGACTTCTAGCTTTTGTTCTTGGCATATCCCTAGCTTTGGAGCCTTGTGACTTGATTAGATTGTTCCATTTTTTACCTTTTTCTAAAAGTGGCTCTTATTTGGGTATCATTACTTTTTGCTTTTTGTTGTAACGTGAGGATTAGATTCTTACTTTTCTCTTTAAGGATTATTCCTTTTTACCTTGAGAATCTTCTTTTAGGTGTTTTGGGGGATCATTCTCTGTTAACAATGGAGAATACACTTAATTACCCTTGCTTTTAATTAAAACATTTCTTTGTTTATTATGTATCATCTTCTGGACTCTTCAAAATTAGGCAGTGATCTATTTGAGGAACTGATAATAACTTAATCGAGTAATTCTTGCTTGAAGATGAGGTTTTAAGCTTCTTATTTAGTAAATGTGAAACTGAGAGTTTACGCTTTATCGTTCAGCTGAGGCTGTTCTGCTTGGGTTTCAACACTACCTTGTGATGCTTGGAACAACAGTTTTGATTCCATCGGCTCTTGTCCCGCAAATGGGAGGTGGAAACGTAAGGCTTTTTCCTAGTAAAATAGTTGTTCAAATTATACTTTTCAGTCTTTTATTGCACCTGAAATTATGATTCTGGCAGGAAGAGAAGGCGAAGCTGATTCAGACAATACTGTTTGTAGCTGGATTGAACACGTTGCTCCAAACAGTGTTTGGAACTCGATTACCTGCTGTTATTGGAGCATCTTATACATTTGTCCCAGTTACAATCTCAATCATGCTTTCTGGGAGATTCAACGACGTTGCAGATCCAGTTGAAGTTCGTAGCCTACACTTATTTTCCTATTCATTTCTGTTTTTATCTGTTTGGTCTACTGTTATTATCAATAATTTTTGTTTAGCTTGATCATTAGTTTACTTTAAAATACCATTTTTGATTCTTTATCAGCGATTTAAGAGGATCATTCGGGCAACCCAAGGTGCTCTAATTGTTGCTTCAACTCTTCAAATGATCCTTGGCTTTAGTGGCCTTTGGCGTAATGTTGTAAGGTCAGTCTTTTAGCTACATTAGACTCAACTCTTGTTCCACTGCATGGTTAAAACTATGTTATTGAACTTCTGTTATTCCAGGTTCTTAAGTCCTCTATCTGCTGCTCCTCTGGTTGGATTAGTTGGTTATGGCCTGTACGAGTTAGGTTTTCCCGGTGTAAGTCGCCTTGTTCTGTAAATGGTAACACCGAAACTACATAATATTAAACTAATGGATTCATGATTCTTTGTTATTTTGTCCAGGTTGCTAAGTGCATCGAGATTGGACTACCGGGGCTTATTATTCTTGTACTTATATCACAGGTAATTGTAGCTAGAGATTCATAACGGGTAGCAATTTGCAGCCAGCTCATCTGTTCCCACTGCATAAGTTATTGATTCCGATGTGTTCTTTCCAGTATGTTTGATGTTTCTTATCGTCTGGTCATACTCTTTTCTGGTTTTGCAGTACATGCCCCATGTTATAAAGGGAGGAAAACATGTGTTTGCTCGATTTGCTGTCATATTTTCTGTGGCGATAGTATGGATTTATGCTTTCTTTCTTACAATCGGTGGTGCCTATAATGGTGTTGGGACAAATACTCAAAGAAGCTGCCGGACTGATCGTTCTGGGCTAATAAGTGCTGCTCCATGGTAAGATTACAGCACATGGCCTGGAGATTGTACGTCTCGCTGAGTTATATCTAGCGAGAAAGTCATATTTTTTGATGAGTTCTCAGTGATTACCAAATCAAATGCCATGCTCAAATGTGGCTTACCATTTTAGGCTTACTCATTGTGCAGGATAAGAGTTCCATGGCCGTTCCAATGGGGAGCACCATTGTTTGATGCCGGTGAAGCCTTTTCCATGATGATGGCTTCTTTTGTTGCTCTTGTTGAGGTTTGTTTCACTTATCTTCACCATGTGTAATTAGATTACATAATTATTGCTGATCTGCTAGATAGGAAACTTAGATCAGTAGGTTAAGGCATTAATATCCATGTATATATGAAGTCTGTTTCTTCAATGAATGAATTTCATAGGTTGCATACTCGTTAAGTTTTAAAGCCAGTGACACTCATCTCTTCATTCCTTCAAACTTTCTTGCTCTTTGGTTTAATCTCATCTTCTTAGTCATTGTTTTAATTTGTTTATCAACAAAAACAGTCAACAGGCGCTTTTATTGCTGTCTCAAGATATGCTAGTGCCACAATGCCGCCACCTTCTGTTATCAGCCGAGGTGTTGGTTGGCAGGTAAAAACTCACTCCATAAGCTTCATTTACAAATATCATCAATGAAGTTTTCTCGGGGCGAGCAAGTGCTCATTTATCTAATGTTGTGCCTCAACTATGTTGATTTCTGGTTTAGGGAGTTGCAATTTTAATCTCAGGTTTGTTCGGAACTGGCATAGGGTCTTCAGTTTCTGTGTAAGACCTCATATCTTTTTTCCAAACCTAGGACATGAGTTGATTTTGAATGGTGTGGTGAGTTTGTTTTCATATGAATGCAGCGAGAATGCGGGTCTGCTAGCACTTACAAGAGTTGGTAGCCGGAGAGTTGTCCAAATATCTGCAGGCTTTATGATATTCTTCTCAATTCTTGGTAAGCTTGTCTCTTTCATAAAAATCCATTAAGAATTGAAGTAGAACACATTAATTGATCGTCTTATATAAATCTAATGCAGGGAAGTTCGGGGCAGTGTTTGCATCAATACCTTCGCCTATCGTAGCTGCCTTGTATTGTCTCTTCTTTGCATATGTAGGTAAGTAAAGTCTCTAAGCAGAAGTAAACGAGATAGTAGGGTATGCAAATCTGGTTTACAGTTTTGTTTTGTTTCAGTGTTTTCGGATTTAGATATAATGATGATTTACGTTTTATTAATCAGTCGGTTTGGTTACAGTAAAGTCGATTTCAGTTTGGTTTCGGTTTAAGCATTTCTGTTCAGATTGGTTTATGTGACCACCGGTAGAATATACGGTAGAGACTATAGAGTGGTTTTTGCTATATTTCAGGTTTAATAACAAAAACTGTTGTTTAGGTGCTGGAGGACTGAGTTTGCTGCAATTCTGTAACCTGAATAGCTTCAGGACATTGTTCATATTGGGCTTCTCAATCTTCCTAGGCCTATCAGTTCCACAATATTTCAATGAGCACACAGCCATCAAAGGCTATGGTCCAGTTCATACCGGAGCAAGATGGTTCAACGACATGGTCAATGTGCCCTTCTCGTCCAAGGCCTTTGTGGGAGGATGTGTGGCTTACTTGTTGGACACGACACTTCACAAGAAAGATGGTTCGATCAGGAAAGACCGAGGTAAACACTGGTGGGACAAATTCTGGACTTTCAAGAAAGACCCGAGAACCGAAGAGTTTTATGGTCTTCCTTTCAATCTCAACAAATATTTCCCTTCTGTCTGAAAAATCCTTCCAAACTTTATGTGATGATATTTGCTAGTTTTGTGTCCCTTAGGTAGACACAGCTTATCTAGCTAGGTTTATGTGCATACTCGGTGAGGAAACTAGAAACGCAACTAGATATTATAACCCAAAGTGTTTTAGAAATATTTTAGAAATATAACTGTGATGTTTATTTCTATGTTTAGATGTTTTGCATTTAAGATGATGCTTGTTTTGCCAAATTTAGAACTCGAGTATGTATGCTGCGTTGCGTTTTAATGCAAATGATTGCCATAATAAAATAAAGAAAATTTTGTGCGTTTGGATGCTTTAATTCCGTTCTACATTCTTTAACAGATTCCTTTTCCAAAATTGTAGTTCTAGATTCGGTTACAATTTATTGAAATATTTTGACTTCACACTTCTTTGGACAACTCTCCGGCTATGTAACATTATACCAGAGGTTAATTAATCTGTTCTACTCCAGTGTCTATGGTTAGTTTGTCACTAAGTATAGACACTGAGTGCCTCTGGTAAAATGTTGCATATACTTTCTTCCATTGCAATGTCAATAAGAAAGTTTCACTGCAGTAAGAACCTTTCTTTTTGTGGTTTACATTTCGGTTCTACAGTAGAATAAAATAATTCTTAGAGCAAATCGATAATGCCAGATAAATCGAACTCATCCGAAATGAATTGGCAAAACCGATTTAACAAGACAACACAAGATAATTTGTTCTTCAGCTAGAATTAACTCCTGGAGAAAGTGTGAAGAAAGCAGCACCATTTTCAACGTCATCAGTCTTAATGGCTCCGCTAGAAGACATGAGAACTCTGTATATCCGCTTTGAACAAATCTCACCCAACATTCTGTCTCCTCCCACTAAACCTTCCACTTTCAAGTCTGTTAGTAGAAACTCCTCCTCATGAACCTATTCCCCAATTTTTTTTAAACCCAACAAACACACAATTTGCTTCAGACACAGTTAGAAACAACAAACTAAGAAACTCAAATCCATGTTTGTCTCACCCGTTTTTACTTACCGATTTGTTAGGGTCCATATAAACCTTAAGAAGAGACTTCATGGAGGGATATTTCTTCCACACTGCTAAAGCATATCGTGGCTGTACCTTTGGTATTGCTACTAACGCTTTTAACCTATAGACCAGTAAACTTTTACTTATTAAACAGATTCAGAGAGACTAAAACACAACCTACATTCATAATGGTTCTACTTTACTTTACCATAGACTCTTTTTAATCAAGTGCTTGTCAACTGTATCCTTGGAGACTAATGCACCATTAGCGCTTACTGATAACATAGTTAATTTCTTCCTGTGCATCAGATAGTAGAGCCATGATTAGTTTTACTTCAAAATCATGCACAGAGATACATTATTACCCACATGTTCATCTATCAACTCAGTTCTACGTAATGTTGATCTCCCAGATATTCGGTACTCAGCCATGTATGTTTTAAGACTACAAGAGGCTTTATAGATTTGATTTCAAGAAAAGCCTTACTGCCCGTTTTTTGTGATGACCCTCTCGATGTGAGATCTTTATTTCATTAAGTTGTTAAACGCGTGAAAATGTATATGATTTAGACTTCACGGTTTTTATCATGGTATTATTAGTTTAATTGCTAATGGGATTGTTTGGGGAAAGAAATCGAAACTAAGAAATCAAAACTTCCATCGGGCATCATATTGAGATAAAGTATTTTGTAAGAGATTGTGAAATAGTAGAGTTTTAGTACCTGAACTGGCAAGAGGCCAGACTGCTTGTTAAGCCCACAACATGTTCAGCCACCTCAGCCTCATCTACACAGTGTCTGGAATGTACTTTGATATAGTGAGTAGTCAATTTTGCAAGTACCTGTGTAATACACATCAAATGCCCCAAAAGTATGTTTAAGGACACAAACATAGGAGCGATAAATACGATTTCCTCTAAATACATGCTCATTAGGTACTTTTTTTACCTCATCGATAGGAGGCCGTCTCCAAAATCCCGGATTTTTGTAATCTTCCTTTTCCCTAGAAGATTAGTTTATTCAGCTTCATGATGGAAACATTAATATAACACCAATTTACCTTATCAAACACACCTTTTCTTTACATAGGACATTAACTTATTGGTGAGGCAACACACCGTATAAGATGGGTATCGATCCTGAACTCGTGAGATGTTTTCTAGAAACTTTTCATTAGCAACAAGGTTACAAAATTCTTCAGCCTCATACACAAGTAGCACATAAGGAATCTTGGACCCTTGGGGCAAAAGCTGCAACAGAGAAAAGAAGATGCTAAGCAAGAGTAAAATAAGGTACAGATGATTCATATAGTTTTACTCAACTACTGATCTTCAAAGGCCCTTTAACCCATTGCAAATTGGATTCATTTCTTTTGTTCATTTATTATTTCCTAATATGTAACTCAATTCAATGTCAGGTGTTATGAAGTAATCTTTGATCGATCTCTTTCTAATAAACAATTATCTCATTCTTAAAGATGGAAGATCAAAAAAACTTTTGAAGGAAACACTAAAGCAAAATAATTTTGAAAACAAAAACGCACAAATGCATGGATCTGATGCAGAATCATCTAAACCTCATAAAAGATGGAAGGTCAAGAAAACTTTTCAAGGAAACACTCGAGCAAAATAATTTTGAAAAAAAAAATGCACAAATGCATGGATCTGAAACACACAGAATAGAGCAACATGAACTTTATATTCAAACCTCCCGCCATTCAGAGACAATCCAAAGATGAAAATCACAGCTTTGACTACCACCACTAAAATCATGAAGAAATGAAACTTGCAACACAGAAGAGTATGATCCAAACGTCAAAGAAATTTTGAAACACATGTTGAACTTAACATGCTTATTCTCACATTAAACAAGGATATGGACCAGACTGGGGAGCTGATTCTAGTTGCTAGTTCTGGTTCTAAGAACTAATTTTCATACATGTCAGTTGTGAGACTCAGGATGCAAGCAATTTGATAAACATTAAAAAACAAGGCGAATGAGATTTTATTGTACCGGAGCAATATCCTCTGGAGTTGTCATCGTCCACACAATGGATCTCTCAATTGGATTAGGGCCTACGTGGATTGTAATGCCTTTCTCAGAGAACCTTGAAAGCAGAAGTCCTATGTAAATTATACCAGAGGCACTCAGTGTCTATACTTAGTGACAAACTAACCATTCATATGAAACAAAAAAGAGAGTCAACGAGCAAACATCTAAAGCATACATTGAAGATTAATACAATGAATAGAGAAATTCCTTACCTCCAATGGATCCTTCAACAACTCTAGTATCGATCTCAGCTACAATAGATTTAAGGGCTAACTTTCCCTTTTCCCATTTTTTCTTTTCGTTCTCTAATTTTTTACGCTCAGCTTCTTCTGCTTTTAAGGCTGCTTTCTGTAATTTCTCTTGCTGGATGATGGAAGCCAGTTAACTATTGATCAGGAAACAAAAAATAAAAAAGTCACGTAAAGAACACTAACCTCTTTTATTAACTTCTTTTCCTCCATTGCACAGATTTTGTCTGCCTTCGACAGCTGCTTTTTTGGCAATGCTTCACCTGGAAGAGTTGTAGTCTTATAACTTCTGATCGTTTTTCGACCCATTTTCTCTACGCTTATATCCTCTTTTTCTTGGTCAGAATCTACCTGATTGTTCACGCAAATCAAAATAACAGCAGGAGCAAAGCAATTTCATGTGTATACAACTAGTACCATTTCGAAATAAGAGTAAGAAAATATTATGAAACAATATGAAAGAAATAACAGCAACACACCATGAACTCTGAAGATACTAGCAAATGACAAGTTATGCGACTCCAGAACTGTCACATCCTCTAAAACACTGCTAAGAAAATCACACAACGAATAGAGTTGAAAGTTCCCTAATCATGTACCAATGATATACAATATAGTACTAGCTCCTTGCAGATAAATACCTCGATAGTATCAATGGTCAGCGAAGAGCGAAAACTTACTTCATGTATCCAATTAGTATCATCATCTGAAAGAAAACAGCAAACCAGCATTTTACAAGTGAACAGTGCAAATGAAGTTCATCATGCATACTTTGATAGATATGCACAAGAATTTGGTTTTGGGGGTAAACAAACCTAAATTTGTCTCAGGTATTCTAGTATTCTTATAACATGCCTCACCGGATCGAGCTTCCAATCCACGGCATGGCTGCCTAAAATCACCGAGCTTGGGTTCATACTTCTTCGAAGTTTCAGGTCGAGGACTATCGTCAAACTCCAGATCCAGAGATATTATCCGCTTTCCTAGTGAAATTTCCAAAATAAACATAGAGAATAAAGGGAATTATTGTTTAGCACCAACCTAACAAAGAACTGAAAGATCCTCAGGAAATACGAAATTTCACAAGTAAAACAAGCTTCTCAGTATCAATTCCTTAACAGAAAAAGCAATCCATATAGAACTACACCTAAATACTGAGAATCGAGAAAACTCCGAGTACGAACGTTAACATACCGGAGAATTTGTCTTCGCGGTTAGAAGCTAAAGCTCCGGAACCAAAAGTACACTTGAAGACAGAGAAATCATCAGAGAGAGGAGTCTCAGGGACGAAAATAGGAGTGGAAGAAGATCCCGGTGGTTGCTTCTGCGGTGTCGGATCGGAATCCGATATCAGTATCGTAGAGATAGGATCTTTTTGAGCCGGCTTCGAGAGTGACGGGAGTGGAGTAACCGGATCTTCTCCGTCGGAGATGAGAATGTGATCGTTCATGGAAGAGAGAATTTGAATTTTGCAGAAGCGCGGGACTATCGAGTAAGATGAAGAGGAGGGTTCGAATTTGGAATCGCCGATAACGATTTGGGAGGTTAAAAGAGTGTTTGGCTACACGTTTATCTTTTATTCGTAAGATATGGAGTGTTTGGCTGCTGGTTCATCTATTTGCCTCCTTCCAACTACGGACCGGCTCGCCGGACAACAGAAGTCCTTCATTTTGCAACTAGGCCAACAGCTCACAAAATGTTTAATGGGCCAACAAGCCCATCCGACCAAATAATGGGTATTTTAAAAAACTCTTGCCCATTATGTTGCATTAGGTTTGTCTAAGATGATAGATTAAACATTTATTTGGCAGCATCTTAGCCAATCATTTGATCGAATCTCGATCTTTTCCTCCTTGGTGGTGAGGTTTACCCCCCACCCCACCCACCAATAGAGAGAACCTTATCACCATCGTACTATTATTGCGAGGAAATTTGTCCTTTCGTAGTCAAATTTTCACACACTTCCTCCCCGGTACGGGAGAGATTCTTTCCACCACACCATCCTCGTTTAGAGGACATCAAAAGCTATTGACGGGGATAGCTTGCCTTCGGCTAAAAAATCCACATACTCTTCCCGTTTTCTTTGTGGAATCGAGAACTTCCGATTACAACCTTATTTGTAGTCGTACTATCTTATCGCTTTATAATTTGTACTTTGGTTATGTTTGTAGTTCCGAACTCTTCAGATGAAGACTCAAGAAAGAGTTTGTTCTGTAACTCATTAATTTAAATTAAAAAGTTTGTTGACCAAAAAAAAAATGGTTCATCTATTTAATTAAATATTTAATATGAATAACTAAATAAAGGTTTTTTGCAAAAAAAAAAACTTCTAACTCGTCAATTTTTGCAATTTTATCCTACCATTTAATCTAATCGTACAAAGTTAAAAATAATACGCAATATATATAATCTTTATACGTATTTTTAAAACGTTTTCAAAGTCATATACATTAGATTTTAAGATTCTAAAAGTAGATATGGATTATTCGCCGTGAAGGTTTCGATTTGATATATTATTTATCAAAATTTACAAACTTAAAGATAACAACGATGGATTATAATACGTATTATTTTTTATTTCACAGGACTAACCTGCATTTTTTTAGATAAAATATAAAATTGAAAAAATGGCGACTTTAGGTTTTTTCAACCTTAAATAAATGTATGCACTATTTCCTATTTATCTGTTAGCGTATTAGTCTACTTACCTGCGAAATGAAGCAACGTGTAATTACATATACATATTGGTTGTATATGTATACTCAATGATAACTATGTAATTTTTGACTCCAAGTTAATAAAGTAAAGATGTTATATTAAAAAAAAAAGGGGTTAAAAGCATCTCTAAATGTAAATGATGCAACATGTGACATGATTATAATTTATGAAATCACGACACATGTTAGTTAATTGGGTGATTTGGAGTTTCCAAGTTATATTGTCCGAGAAGGTGAGCTTGAAACATGTTTCTGGTATTGATAGATATGATCGGATTGCTTTGCTTGAATCAATTGGATTAACCAAAATAGCTTTTTATAGACCGACATAAGGGATAGAAACACAAATAGAAATTTGGATTTTGATGTTAGGTCACAAAATATTGCTTTAATACCATATAAAAATGATTTCTTGTATATTGATTGAAAAAACGTATAACGAAATATATACAAAATGATTTTATACTTCGAAAGAAGAGTTAGTGAAATATGAATATATCTACAACAATCAAAAGATATGTTATCCTAGATACGGAAACAATAAGAAGTTGCAAAAATGAAGCTTTGTAGCATTTCATAAGCCCAAAGTCACAACGTATCTCTGACTTCCACGTCTTCTTTTTTATGTTTCAAACCATTTTTGCTACCAAGCGGAGAATTAGTTTAATAAAAGAAACACACCTTAAGTTTTCAAACTATCACTACAGGAAAATGAAGCATTTATAGCGGTGCATTATCAGCTTTTCATATTTGCATTGATAGCTTTTATTATTTTATGAAATTATCTTGTATTGAAAAAATGGTGACTTAGAATACATAGCATTAATATTTTAAAACGCTATATTGAAAGCGGGAAGACAAATTAATAAACTTATTTCTAACACAAGTGAAATTTTCAGAATCCCTCCTCCTCGTTCCTCTCATCTCACTCAGAGAAATTCATCTCCTCTCACGCTAGTTTCCCTTTCAGATTTCTGATCTTCTTTGATTTCTCAAGCTCCTCTTCTATTCTCACTCTCCTCCCGCTATCGTGCACATCGATTTCCAAAACTGCCGTCTCCTAATCAACCTCGATTTGTCAAGAAAACTTTTCGATTAATATTGGTTCTCGCTGCTCGATGTCATAGATATTTAGGGTTTGAAACTATTATCGCTGGTTTACATATCTTTGAGAAAAGAGTTTCGAAATTTTAGCTTTCAATTTCACTAATCATTTTCAATTGGTGGTTTCGATTTAGGTTTAGTTTCGCTTGTACCAATGAGGGGCTAATCGACATCGATTTCTTTCACTATTTCTGGGTCTGATTTCACGGTTCTTTGATTTCACTTGTGGGAGCAGCAGGTGTAAAATGGACAAGTCATGGGTTTGGCTTCCGAGGTATGGACTTTTTTAATTTTTTCAAAATCGCACACAGCTAATCTAATGCTAATCGAAATTTGAACATTTTGGTAAATGATGAAGGCAAGCTGAGTATGAGGAAGGTAGTGTGCTGTGTTTACATCAGCAAAGACGCGGGTAATCCTCCGCAGATGTTCTCCAGATGGATTGTAATGTGTCATCAAGATATAAACACAGTCCTGGATCATTTGGTTATTCGTGGCATGGATCAAAAGTATAAAAGAGTGCTTGCTGGAGTATTCATGGAGATATAAGGAGTGAGAAGACATGAAGCAACGTGGTGACTTAGAAGCCATGAGTTTAGATCTGCTTTCTTTGACAATGAAGACAATACACGCTCTCGAAAAGAATGGAGAACCGCCTGAAGTATTTGAAGAAGAATCCGAGTTTAAGAAGAAATTAGAGGATGCAAACCCTCTACTCGAGCTGCCCAAACTACACCAAAGTTAAAGAATTATGGGTCTATACCACATTAAAGTTAAGAGTGGAATTTGAGAATTTCTTTGATCAGATTTTGACTATGGTTCATGACATGCTTCCCGAAGGTAATGTGCTTCCAAAATCCACAGCAAGATAAAGAAATTTGAAGGTCTTTGGTTTTGGTTATGAGGTTATTCATGCTGTAAGAATGACGTATTTTGTACCGAAGCAGTATGAGGAGATGAGTATGCCCAAGATGTGGTGCTTCAAGATGGGAACTTGATAAACATTCGTGAGACAAAGAATGGGGATTCCGCAAAGGTTCTCAGGTATTTCCCGATCAAAGACAGATTCCGAGGAGGATGTTTAGATCGAAGATAATGTCTAAGAATTTGCAATGGCATTTCAGTAATGCTTGAAGATGGAACATGAGACGGTGGACTCATTGACTTGGGAGTCAATGCTAAATGGCCGCAATTGCAGTGACCCGAGAAACCTTTGGCTTGGTATATCTCAGATGGGATGAATCTTTTCTATCCAGAACACAAAGTATAACACATGGCCAGTGATGTTAGTCAACTACATGCCTCCAACTATGTGTATGAAGTTAGAAACATAATGGTAACCCCGATTCTGGACCAACGCAGTAATAACATCGATGTTTATCTTGCTCCTTTGATTGATGATCTGATTGATTTGTGGAATGAAGGTATCCATATATATGACTCATTATCCCAGGAGAATTTCACACTTAGAGCTATACTGTTGTGGAGTATCAGCTATCGGTTTAGGGACCTTGGCTGGATGCAAAGTAAAAGGGAAACAAGCATGTAATGTATGTGGAAAGGATACACCATATAAGTGGTTGAAGTTCAGTCGAAAGCACGTCTATTTGGGCAATAGGAAACGACTCAGGCCTGGGCATCCTTACCGACGCCGGAGAGTTTGGTTTGACAACACTGTGGAGGAAGGTACTGCTAATAGAATTCAAACAGGAGCTGAGATATTTGAGCTACTAAAGGATTTTAAGAATGAATTTGGAAAACCTTTGGAGAAAAAAAGCAAAAGGAAAAGATCAGGTTTGGTTGAAGATGAGGAGCTAACCCTTGAAGAGTATGAAGAAGAGACTGACCAATGGAGATGGAAAAAAAAGTCCATTTTATTTGATTTACCTTACTGGAAGGTTAGTATTCTGTCTATATAGGTATTTATAAAGTTACTTTAAACTGTTTATCATTTTCTAAACATTTTTCTCTTTTTTGTTTTATGGGTTAGGATATGTCGGTGCGTCACAACATAGACGTAATGCATGTGGAAAAGAATGTGTCTGACGCCATTCTTTCCATTTTGATGCACAATGCTAAGTCTAAAGATGGTGTTAAAGCACAACAAGATTTGGAAGATATAGGGATTAGAAGAAACTTACACACTGAGCTACGTGGGAAAAAAATGTACTTACCTCCAGCTGCTTATTGGCTGACCAAGGAAGAGAAGAAGAGATTTTGCAAGAGGATATTTGAATTCAGAGGACCAGATGGGTATTGTGCGAATATCGCCAATTGTGCCTCACTTGATCCTCCTCTGATTGGTGGTTTGAAATCTCATGATCATCATGTTCTGTTCCAAAACTTGTTACTTGTTGCATTGAGAGGGTTGCTGCCAAAAGGACCAAGGACTGCAGTTAGTAGGTTATGCAACTTCGAGTTATGTCATGTAATTGACCAGAAGCTTATAACACTGGAGTCGAGCTTGTTGAGACGATGTGCCAAATGGAGAGGTTTTTCTTCCATCTCTTTTGATATAATGTTCCATCTCCCATCTAGCGAGAGTGTCGTGCAGGTGGGCCGGTACACTTTAGATGGATGTATCCATTTGAAAGGTACGTAGTTTTTTGGTTTTATTTTGATATTATATTTAATGTAACCAAATATATGAGCGATTTTATTGTCTGTGACACTTAGGTACATGAAAACACTAAAGTCATATGTTAAAATTATGCAAGGCCAGAAGCATGTATGGCGGAGTGAGCGAAAGTATTGCTTTTTGCTTGGAGTTTCTGAGACATCGTAACTGTTCAGAGTCTGCAGTAATGAAGATGTATTTATATGAGCATTTACTTGAAGGTCATCCAATTCATAAGGCTAAAGAAGTTACACTATCTGATAAAGAGCGTGACATTGCTCACAAATATATGTTAATGAATATGGCAGTTGTAAATCCATATGTTAAGTAAGTTGTGATTGGTATTTATTAATTGTTATTTCATTTAAGATTGTTTATTACTTTCACTATCTGAACATTTACTCTTTGGATTTTTAAATTAGTTTGCATCTTAAAGATTTGCAAGATAAGGATGTTCGCTGTAGAAGAAATCAAACTCTTTTATGGAAGTTACATGGGGAACGGTTTTCGCAGTGGCTAAAAGAAAATGTATAAACAAAGTTGCAGATATATCTCTTTCTCTGTTACTCAATAATATTGATATTAACACACTTTCTGAATCTTGTTTTTTGTTTTCATCAGATCCCTACTAAATCAAAGGAACATTCGACAAAGCTGAGATGGTTAGCATCTGGTCCAAGACATAATGCTCAGACGTATAAGGGTCTTATCATCAATGGACATCGATTTCACACCGAAGACTTAAAGAGGAAGACTCAAAACAGTGGAGTAGCATATGAAGCACTAACTATGTGTAGATCAAGTGCAAAAGATACTAATCAAGTGGCAGACGTAGTTTCTTACTTTGGAGTGATACAAAAGATAATAGTATTAGACTACCACATGTTTTAGGTTCCATTATTCAAGTGTAAGTGGGCCAACAAAGGGAATGGTCTGAAGGAAGAAGATGGTTTTACGCTTGTGAACTTCACCTTAAACCAAGTAGCATTCCTCCAAGATCCATACATTATGCCTTCTCAAGCAAAACATGTGTTTTACTCCAGAGAAGATGATTCATCACCTTGGTTGGTTATTATGAGGGCGCCACCAAGAGGGTATCATGAGTTAGAGATAGTTGAGGAGTTTGTTACTGCACCATTACCCATCGAAGACAATGATGATTTGGGGAATGAATCTTCTGATGATGAGAGTTTCTGTGTTAGGGCTGATTGTGAAGGGGTCTTAGTCATTGGTTAATTATGTTATGATTACTAGATAGTTTATTAATTTCTAGACAGTTAGTGGTCCAGTTTTTATTACTAGCTAGCTATTAGTTTCTGATGGTTTACTATAGTTTCAGGTGAAACAATATGAAGCAGAAAACTGATGTAGCTACACGTCGCAGTAAGCGTCAAAAAGGTGAAGATGCAAGTGTTGAGTCACTGAAGACTCAGCGCAGACACAAAAAGCTTGTTATGGATCCTAATGTGGAAACAGAAGATACAGAAGTATGAGAACCAGAAGTTCAAGAAAAAAACGATGATGATGTTAGAGAACCAGAAGTTCAAGAACCAAGTCGACTACTCCCAATGTGGAAACAGAAGATATACAACATTCAATGAAGCAGTGGCGAGCAGCCACCTACAAAGACAAAGAGACGAAGGGGTTTAACTAGGATGAGCAAAGTTGCTAAAAACCATGATGACAAGATTGAAGTTGAATTTATATATGTCAGTGAACATGTTGGCGTTGGATCCGTAACACTTTCGTCGTTTCTTGGTGTTCTTGTGAGAGAGCATGTACCAGTACTTCTTGGAGATTGGAGGCACCTTGATGAACAGACAAGAGATAGAATGTGGGAGCTGATTCAGGTACTGTTTAACTTCTGAAACTATTGTTTTAAATTATAATATTGTTTTTAAGTTCTGAAACTATTGTAGGCGAAGTTCAATTTGACAGAAACATGGCAAAAAGAAAGTGTGTTTAAGCAGATGGGGTGTATATGGAGGTCTTCAAAGTCAAAGCTTGTATCTCTTGTGCGTGCTATAGGGTGTAAGGAACAACTTATTAACTTAAAACCAAGCAATGTTCATTCGTCTCAGCTTGGATGAATTGGGTGAAAGAAAGCAAAAGATTTTAAGATTGTTTAGCTTCAACTTTATTCTAAATAGCTGTTTGTGTATGGATAATTGTAATCACAGTTTGGTTTTATTTTGAAGGTCCAAAGTGACAAATTCGGGAGCTAAGGAGAAGTCGATTCCCATACCACTCAGCAAAGGAATGGTTCGCTTGCTCATGAAATGGTATGTTTCTTAATTTTCTTATAATCATAAGTCAAAAGATTAAATAAAGATTTCAAGAACTAGTAATATGTAATATGTTTTTGTTAATTGTAGAAGAAGAGTTCGGACCCACAAAGTGACTAGGAGTAAGGTTTGGGTAGCAGGACACACACATTCGATGGGAGACTGTGAGGCCAGTTTGAAGAAACTATTGTAAGCATTCATAATCTTTTTAGCTAGTCTCTTATTCGTTTAGGTTATACTAATTGAGATCACATATTTGAAATCAGGAAAAAATCAAATCAATTGACAGTGAAATGGAATCCACTGCCAGTATGAGTGTCAAAGATGATGTTGTGAGTCAGGTCTTAGGCAAAGACAAACCAGGAAGAATTAAAGGAATGGGCAGAGGGGTAACTGCTACCAAGCTAGCATTCATGCATGCTAGAGACTCACATGTACAAAAGCTTGAAGCTAAACAAGCTGAATTGGTGGATGTAGTTCGTGGTTTGCAGGATCAAGTTTGTGGCTTAACTACATTGAAAAACGTAAGTTAACATCAAGTCTGTTCTTCTAAGTTAGCAATTTGAATCATTGCTGTTTAACTTTTAATTTTCTTTTTCTCCCAGAAGCAACGTGATGATGTCTCTAATTCTGAGGTTAGTGATCTTTGCAAAGGAGGACCTAGGTGTCAGATTTTAGACTGGTGTTCATCGGATGACGTTGTCATCATAGAAGGAGAATTCTGCTCAGCTGAGCCAACATACAAGATTGGACGCATTCCACTTGTTCCTAATGCGGCTGCTATTTTTGTTAAGTCGTTATAAATGAAGAAGCATCTGTCTGGAGGCCTACGTCAACTGTGACAACAATTGGCCAAGCTGTTGGATTGAAAATTGCATGGCAATTTGATAAGATCATTTTGGATGAGATGGACTCTTCGGCGATTAATAAGACTTTTGATTCATCTGTAACGGTTTAAATATAATGTTGTAAATTTGTAAGTAGCTGAATCATGTTGATAACTAATCTACTATTGGTTTTGTTTTTAAACATCACTCTGTAGGCTACAGATGCAAAGGAGGATAAAATCCTCATCTATGATTGGCTTAAGGATGATGAAGTTATTGCTGAGGGTCGTCTTGGGTCAACTGACCCAAAAACATTGGTAAACAACATTCCTCTTGGTCCAAATGCTGCTATTGTCAAGATTGATAGGGTACTTAATAAAGATGGATCTCTATGGAGACCAAATGAGGAAATGTTGGTGATTGGTGATGCACTTGGTGAGAACATCGYTTGGCCTATCCATAAGATCTCTATGGCTAATATACATCACACGGGATATCAAAAGTAGATCACCAGGGTAAGACTCTAAACCTTCTTTGAAAATGTTGAAACTGATAAATTTTCTTCGTGACTGAATGATTTGTTGTTGGAATTGATTTGTGATGAATGGTCTGGAATTTTCTTTGTAGAGTTTTAGTCACGCTCCAACACCAAGAATGAGAAAAATGCATCCTCGTAGATTGCAAAGGATCTGGGAAAATGGTTGCAGAAGGTCGAGTTTTCTCAACAAATCCAGAAGATGTAGTTCATCATGTCCCCTTGGGTCCCAATGCAAGCAAGGTATGGGTTGATGTTCCTACTATTGAAGATGCACCACTTTGGAGAACAAATTCAGAACTTAAAATCATTGTTGATGCTTTATTGAAGGTATGGGTTGTGTTTGAACATGTACTTTGGTTTTAATAAAACATCTTCTGATTTATGAATATTTGTTGGTCCAAGAAATTGTATTACACAGGTCCTCATTGCAAAAAATAGATAACAGATCAATTCATCGCAAAACTAAAATGTTACAATATAAGTATCAATTATGACGTTAAATAACAAAACAATAACACAAAAAAACGCTATTGCAGAAAATACAATTGCATATAATAAAACGCTATTGTAAAAATAACTTACATAGCATAACGTAAAACCGCTACGATAGCTAGCTAACCTATTATCGCGGCCGCAGATATAGCATTATTAAATACGCTGCAATATAGACACAGAGCGTTTTTCGGCCGCTATAAATGAGCGATTTTCCTGTAGTGTATGGTTTTAATTACAGTCTTAAATCAGATAATCTAAGTCGTGTTTATGCTTGTGTATTGGTTTGATTTTGACAGAAACCAGAATTTTGGAAATGAAGATTGCAAAACAACAAATAGGTAACATGACAACTAAAGCTAAATCCGTGAACATAAGACTAACCCAACTCTTTGACAAAAAAAAATAAAAGACTAACTTAATTATTATGGTTTTTTTTTGTCAACCAACCAGCCTAATGACTTTAATAATCCCTTAACATCGTAAAGAATAGGGTTCAAACCCCGAACCTGCAACTTAATGTGATAAGTTTTCAAATGGTCATCATTGTGCCACTTGACTCTTACTAACTAATTGTTATGGTTTAGGGTTACGACATGCACACGACTCTTCTCAAATAAATCATATCTAAAAATTTTGTCCAAATTTTTTGCAAATAACATATTGGTAACCAATAACATTGTAGAAGGATTTGCTGCAAACCCATATGATTTCATGTGTTAGATAATATCACTTGATATAATTTCATTATGAAATAAAGAAACTGCTTGGATACGGATGTCTGCATTAGACTCAATCCCACCATCCTGTAATTTTTGTGCCAGCTTCTTCAATTCAGACACTTTTTAAATTCCTCTTTTACTAACAATAGGATTCTTGTCCACTTTCATCAAATTTTCCCCACGGTGTCACAACCACTGTATGAACTACATATCGAAGTGGGTGAGTGTTTGGATCGATATAAGGGATATAAACACAAATAGAAATTTGGATTTTGATGTTAGGTCACAAAAGATTGCTTTGATACCATATAAAAATGATTTCTTGTATATTGATTGAAAAAACGTACAAGGAAATATATAATACAAAATGATTTTATACTTCGAATGAAGAGTAAGTAAAATATGAATATATCTAAAATATATGTTATCCTAGATATGGGATCATATCTATATTTAATTAAAATTACATATCTTGATACTCATAATTAAGTAAATTATGTTTAAAAACATTTAATTATCTTCTAAGAAATGATCTTGAAATTAAGTAGCATGTTACATTGATTTATGCTTTTTTTTGTTTTACTAGGTGAAATGCAAAATTAAAAAACTACCAATTTGAGTAAATGAATATCTAGCCATTTATATTTAAAAAATATTGTAAAAAACAACTATAAAAAGCAGACATCATCATCATCATTAGCATAAGTGTTACAAACTCATGGTTCTTGTTTTTTTTTTTATAACTTGGTCTTGTGCAAGTGCTCAACCGATCCATCCTGACGAATGTTGGAAGGCGATTTAAACCCACCACATGGATGTGTCGAGAGTATAAAGGGAATCTTTCACGGACATTTGCATGGGATCAAGAAAGAATGTTGCAGAGCCGTTAGTACCCTTTCTGATTTGTGTTGGCCAATCATCTTCCCGAGCATGCCTTACATTCGTTTTGTAATAAAGGGTATTTGCAGTATCAAATACCCATTGCATTGAAGTGTCTGAGTTTTTGCTTTGTTTTGATATTCTTAAGAATAACAATTTAATATTTATCTATTTTAATAAATATAATATTAATATTTGTCAAATATATTTTTACATATAATTATGTTTTATATTTGGTTGAATGAAAGTACAATCTGTTTTTCGTACAATAAAATTACAACGAATGAAGGTGGTTAAAAATTGTTGGCTATAGTCAAATTCTCATCAACCAACGTCATCACATCAATATGTTTTCAGAATGCCCCTTTAAGGCCTGGAAAAAATACCAAGAACCAAAGAACCGAACCGAAACCGAAACAAAAAAGGGAACCGAACCGAATCTAAAACCGACAAAATACTCGAACGGATCCTAAACTCCTATACCCGAAGAAGCGAAACCGAACCCGAACCAAAACGAGAACCGAATTAGTATCTGAAATACCTGATATATAATTATATACCAAAAATATTAATTATATTTAGACTTGATATAACCCAATTATCAAAAATTACAATTATAAATCCGAAGTTATCAATTATTTTAAGACAAAAATAACCAAAATATCTAAAATAACCAATATATACGCAAATTTTTAGTTATATTTGTCAAAATTTAACCAAATTTTATTTAAATTTAACCATTTTTAGAGTTTTTCTGATATTTCGAGTACCCAGAACCGAACCGAAACTGGACCAGAACCGAATCGAACCCCAACCGAAATTCAAAAATACTCGAATGGATCCTAAACTGCTATACTCGAAATATCTGGAATTGAATGAATCCTATCTGAAACTGAACCGAATATCTGAATGTCGAGGCCTGGTCGTAGTTTCTAGGAAGTTAAAATGACTAGAATAGATGGCTGGCCATGCGATGAGTGGGTTATGTATTTAGTTGTTTTATATTATGTCTTTGTTTGCTTGATTATCGTTATGGTAGAACAATATATGATTGTTTGTGGCACGTATAAACTATAGTTTACATTAAATTATATACGAATTGTAGATTTGATTATTAATAAATTATTTCGTGAAAGTCGCACATAAACTTTCATTCCTTCACATGTTCATAAATTATAAAGTATGTGTTGCATATATAGAGTATAGTTTGCCTTATGCATTTTCTATAAACTATTTCAGTGTAATTTAAAATTTAGTAATATTTGTAAATAATAAACTTCTTTTTGGTTAATCTGAAAATATATGGCCCGGACCCATACATCTCTCAAGTCATATGATCAACTGATGAATTCTAGATTTAATTGTTTCATGCTATATGGAATGGATGTAATGGGTGAGAATGAAACTTTACTTATATATATTGAAATAATTAGATTTAATTGCATAATTAATGTAGGATGTGTATACATATATTTTTAATATGACGTTAGTTTCAATAGTGAAGTTTAAATGTATAAGTCATTATGGGGTTTTTTGTCTGATTTTTTTTTCAAAATAATATGAATAATACATTTTAAAAGTTATTGTGGAATTTATATTGATGAGCGTTAAAGAACTCAAATCTTAATATTTAAGTCTCAAGACTTAAGTAAAATATAACCTCTCTTAAGCTCACTATTGGAGACAAAATAATATTCATATTTTATCATTATATCTTATCTCAATCACTTGAACTTCTTATAAACGAAATAATATATACATAAGAAAGAAGTTGACACTATTAGTTGAATCAAAAAATGATGTTATAGATTTTACAAAATTATGTGGGATTTGAGATAGGATGGTTAGTGATTGATAACAAATTATATAGAAATGTGTGCTTGATAAAAAATTACAAATTCATTTGATTTAATTGTGTAGGTAATACTCAAATCAATGCAGTAAGTATGTGATCTCATTCATTCATTCATTACTTACTTGGTTTTCTTTACTTGGGAGACAACCAATCAAGGATAAACTTTTAAATTGGGTAATTGTTGTCTCGCCTATTTACCTTCTCTGCTCCATGGTTGAGAAATCACATTCTCACCTCTTTTTCAACTGTCAATTTGCACAAGTGGTGATGCGTCCCTTTCTGGACTGATATTCCCAAACTCCCCATTGGTTCCTCAAGACATAGCTTCCTGGTTACTTCAAATTTCTCGACCTTTTCAGGCCAAACCTCTCGCAATCTTCAAGTTGGTGCTCCAAACATCTATCTACATACTATGGTGCGAGCGCAATCATCGAATCTTCAACTCTTCCTCCTCTTCGGAATCAGTCCATCAAGCAGCAATTGATCATTCTCTTCGTGATCGCCTTATCTCTTACCCGGTCACCGACAGTTTTGCCACTTCGCTTCTTGGATTTTACTTTAGTTGTATTTCTTTTTCTTTTGATGTCTTTTGAACTTGTCTTCTTTTTCAGTCCCACTCCACTTATTATGAAATTACTAATGCTCATTTGTAACAGGTTTGAAGTTATATAAAATTTTCACATTTTACCACAAAAAAAAAACTATTCGGTCTCACTAAAACAATTGTGTAGAAAACGTTACTAAAATTTTTTGGATTAAGTTGAATTTATTTTATTTTATTGTGTTGTTAATATATATAATTGTGTTTTTTGGAAATATTCTTACAAAGGTTTCTTGGCTACATTAAATATTCTTACATTAAGTTTATTTTTGCTGATTACATTTTTAAAATTTACTTTATATATTATTTAATGATTAAGAAATATGTTTCCTTAAACTTAAGTGAGTAAATCATAATATATAAATTTGAATAGGGGTTAATATTATTTATTTATTTATTTTTGTTAAAATTAATTAATTGTGTTGCTAATACATTTAGTGTGTTTTATGTAAAAAAATATCTCAGTTTTATTGGATTACTCATGATGAACTATTGCATCTTTTTCCATCCAAACCTGTCTCATTTTCAGAGGAAAAATGACTTACAAACATCTTGTAACTATTAATTTTTGTTGCAATAAATTTCACATTTCAACAAACAGTTAATTTTTAAAAAAAATGGTTAATGCACCCAATCAATGAATAACTTAACTGTATAGTTAAGATGATTAAATAATGAATGAAAATTAAAATTTCAAAAAACTTCTTAATGCACAAATAGGATGGGAGCTGTTGATTTTAGCTCAGAGAATTGCAAATTGCATCAAAATGATCTACTTTATTCAATCAGCTTCAATGCCTTTTATAGCTCGTACAAGAACCGACTCTAGAGAAAATAAAGGACACAAACACACGATGAAACACCCACAAACCCATGACTCAACTAACAGCTATTAATACGCTAAAATAGAATTGACTCAGACTTAACAATTGAGAATAACTCTCTTATTCCTGAAAATACGCAAAGACACAACAATATCTCCCTTGAACTTAACTCTCTCAAGAATTCAGTTCATGATGCTCATCCCAAATGCTTCTCTGATCTTCTGAAAGGATGCCATCTTCAGGGGCTACGTCATTATGTCTGCTAGCTGCTCCTCTGTGTTGCAATAAACCAGATTGAGAACACCTTCTTTGATTAAATCCCTGAGAAAATGATAACGAACTCTAATGTGCTTTGATCTCCCGTGCAAGACTGCAGTTTTGGACAACTTGATCGTGGATGTATTATCAGATAGCATCACTATTTCTTCAGCTTGATTATGTCCAATTTCTTTCAAAATTCTCTTCATCCAAATCGCTTGACAGGCACATGTTGTTGCTGCTACATATTCTGCTTCGGTGGTTGAAAGAGTAATGATAGACTGCTTCCGTGAGGACCACGCGACCGCTCCTCCACTCATTAAGAACACATAACCTGATGTGCTTCTGCTGTCATCAATATCACTTGCATAGTCACTATCGGTGTAGCCTATGAGCTCACTTCCTTCTCCTTGTTTGTACCAAATACCATACTCCAATGAACCCTTTAAATAGCGTATGATTCTCTTTGCTGCTGCAAAGTGAATCTCAGTGGGATTTGCCATAAACCGACTAATGAGACTTACCACAAACATTAGGTCAGGACGAGTTGCAGTAAGATACATTAAACTGCCCACTATCTGCTTGTACAAACTCGAGTCAACCTTCACACCAGCTTCATCTCGGCCAATCTTTTGTCCAGGGACTATTGGATTGCAAACTGAATTAGGGTTTTGCATTCCAAATCTGTCAATCACCTCAGCAGCATACTTTCTATGGCATATGAAAATTCCATCAGTCTTCTGCATCACTTCAATCCCAAGAAAGTATCTCATCTTCTCCAAATCAGTCATGTCAAAGTCAGCCTTCATGGAGTGCTTGAACTCATTCAACAACGCTTCATCATCACTTGTAAACAGAAGGTCATCAGCATAGATGCTAACAATCAAAATTTTACCTCCTTTCCGCTTGACAAACAATGTATGTTCACTAGAACTGCTCACGAACCTTTCTTTAAGGAAGTAAGCTTCGATTCGACTAAACCAAGCTCGCGGCGCTTGTTTCAGCCTATAGAGAGCCTTGTGCAGTTTGTAAACCATGTGTTCCTTCCCTGCTACCTCATAGCCTTAGGGTTGCTCCACAAACACATCTTCTTTCAGTTCACCATGTAAAAATGCAGATTTTACATCCAGTTGATAGACTCCCCATCCTTTCTGTGCCGCCAAATCAATGATCATCCTTATAGTATCCATTCGAGCCACTAGTGCAAACACTTCTGTGTAATCTACTCCATACTCTTGAGCATATCCTTTAACTACAAGTCTAGCTTTGAATGTATCCACCTCTCCCAATTCATTGAGTTTGGTTTTATAAATCCATTTCACTTCGATCGCTTTAGCTCCAGCAGGAAGAACTGTTAAGGACCAGGTCTGATTTTTCTCAATCGAATTTATTTCTGCATCCATCGCTAGTCCACATCTTCGATGTTTGGCCGCCTCTTGAAAACTGGTGGGGTCTGAAATAATCATGAAAGCGAGATTTTCAGATTCCACATTGTCAACCTTTGCCATGTTTGCCTCTTCTTCTGTCTCTGACAACTCTTCTCCTGTAGTATTGTCAGTTGCCCAGATTGGTGGTTTCCTTGCTCTTCTAACCAATGATATTGTTCCTTCGTCTTGAGTATCAGTTGGAAGCTGAGAATTTTCATTCTGAATATCACCTTCCTCATCTTCTTCCACTTCTTCTTCTTCATTCCCAGCCCCCTCATGTTCATCTTCCCATTCAAGCTCTATGTTCTGATCAGCACGGTAACCAACAGATTCCCAATCCCACTTTTTATCTTCTTCAAAAATCACATCTCGACTAATGTGAATCTTCTTTTCCACTGGATCAAGCATCTTGAATGCTTTTGATTCACTGCTGAAACCTAGCAGAACACACTTCACACTTTTGTCATTAAGCTTAGTTCTTTTGACATCAGATATATAAACATCTCCCAGTTTGTTGTTCCACAAATGTTTTGAATATCTTGAATTGATGGAGAGCTTCTGATTTTTCAAGCACAAAGTAAATCCAAGCTTTTCTAGAAAAATCATCTATAAAGCTTATCAAGTACCTCTTATGACTGTTTGATGATGGAGTGATCGGACCGTATAAATCCGAGTGGATAAGCTGCAGCTTCTCTGTTGCTCTCCACTTGCTCTGTTTCAGAAATGACACTCGGTCTTGTTTCTCTTTTACACACGCTTCACATGTGATCTTCATTTGTCCAATGTCGAGTAAATCGACCACCATTTCTTTGCTTTGTAACGTGAGAAGACCAATTTGGTTGAGATGTCCATACCGATGATGCCACAGCTCTGCTTTGTCTGAAATGTTAACTTGAAGACATTTCTCTTCCTTTGGCATGTTACATGTTTCACCAAGAAGAACAAACATTCGATTTGCAGTCATAACCGATTCTGCTATCTTTCCTTTTGTGGGATGGAAAATGCTACATGTCTTTTGTTCTCCTCTTTTGAACAACACATCCAACCCCTTTTCTTGAAGTTTTTCGACACTTAAAAGATTGTTCTTCAATTCAGGGACAAAGTACACATCATTTAACACATAAATGATTCCCTTAACCATGATCTTCGCGACACCTTTTCCATTGTGGTTATTCCCAAGCTTCACATTATGAGTGAAACTAGTGTCCAAGCTTGAGAACATACCTTGATCTCCACACATATGATTTGAGCATCCAGAATCCACAAACCATACGTCACCTCTCTGCGTTTCTTGAAGTTCTACATGTGCCATCAATAGAACTTCCTTATTCTCTCCTATCTCTGCATAATGGGCTCCATTGTTTGTATTTGGACATTCATATTGAAAATGCCCCAGCTTATGACATTTGTAACACTCGATCACTGCCTTGTTGAAAGTGCGCCCTCTGCCATTACCTCGTCCCTAAAGGACCCTCTGCCTCTGCCTCCGACATTGAGAGCCTGATCGTCTTCTTCATAGCTGATCTTCTTAAACTTTTTCTCATGGACAGACAGAGAGCTCTGCAGCTCATCAATAGTCATGCTTGTTGTATCTTTGGACTCTTCAATAGATACCACCACGTAAGTGAATTTGTCTGTCAGCATTCGAAGAATTTTCTCAATAATCTTCGAATCAGGCATGTCTTCCCCATTGGTTCTCATCTTGTTAGAGATAGACATGACCCTTCCGAAGTAATCATCAATATTTTCATCCACGTTCATTGCGAGAACCTCGAAATCTCTTCTTAAGTTTTGGAGAAGAGATTGTTTCACCCTCTCATTTCCTCCAAACTTTTTCTTCATTGACTCCCAAATGATTTTGGACGTTTTGCAATCCAAAATCTGCTCAAACACAACCCGATCAATTGCCTGGAACAGGTAGTGCTTCACTTGATGATCCTTCATCTTCAGTTCTTCCAAAAGCTTCTGCTGTTCTGCAGTTGCTTCCACTCCTTCTGCCGTTTCTTTGTAACCCTCTTCCACCAGACTCCATAATCCCTTGGCGCGCAAGAGATTCTCCATCAGTTCGCTCCAATGATCGTAGTGACCATCAAAGCGAGGGATTGTGGTGAGAGTTTTGTCGTCGCTCATTTTTCTTCTCTCCTAAATCACTTTGTTTTAATTTTGCTCTGATACCAAATGTTGATTTTAGCTCAGAGAATTGCAAATTGCATCAAAATGATCTACTTTATTCAATCAGCTTCAATGCCTTTTATAGCTCGTACAAGAACCGACTCTAGAGAAAATAAAGGACACAAACACACAATGAAACACCCACAAACCCATGAGTCAACTAACAGCTATTAATACGCTAAAATAGAATTAACTCAGACTTAACAATTGAGAATAACTCTCTTATTCCTGAAAATACGCAAAGACACAACAGGAGCAAAACTCAAGGTTTATAAGTATTATGATTTAACCAATGACTTTTAATACTTAGGAATATGCAAATTAAATGACTTTTATCCAAAAATTATATAAATAGTTAAATAATCATATGCAACAAAATACGTATCTATGGACCTTTTAGTCAAATTATTTCATATACGCGCAATGAGCCACTTAAGATCATTTTTTTTTGTATAATTGTATTGGAATTTTTTTTTTAAATGTTTTCAACAGGTCCAAAAGAACTTTGTTTTGTCAACTAGCCTAGCGTTTATAATAATCCCTTAATATCGTAGGGAGCAGGATTCGAACCCCGAACCTGTAACTTAATGTGATGAGTTTTCAGAGGTAGTCACCATTGTACCACTTGAGTCCACAAGAGAGTTAGTCCTCCTCTTCCCTGACTATAAGGAGAGACTAATTTGTTTGTTGTGTATCCCATTCCTTGTAGTTTCTTGAGCACAAAGTCATCGGCATTCTTTGTCTACACTACGAACTGTTATAGGATTCCCAAACCACAACAGTTCCAACTTGCCACTACATTTCTATTATTTATAATCACATTTAGATAGGATTTACCTTTGTAGCCTAATTTTGTTTGATTATGAATAATTCATAGCATATGCTGAGCTCATGAAAGATTTAGATAAACCAAATGATCCAAATAAATAGTTCTGCTTTATAATCTGAAAAAATTTCGATATTGTACATCGCCATAAGAGATAATCAATATTTGTAAAATGAAATCATGAAGGGAAATAATGTCGAATTTGATGGGAATGGAATAAGGCCTAAACTTGAAGTGTTGGAGGAGAATCAAAGAGGACTTTATTGATTGTTCAATCTTCAAAGCTGCCTAAACGTTGTCTTGTAACTATTTGATTTAACAAACTCTTGTTTACTCCGACACAGCCCAATTTTTTTCCCCAAATAAAGTGTTCGCCGTTAAAAAGGCATCAAAAAAAGGTGACATCATACGCATGTGGTAGCAGAGCTGAGAGCTCTACAAGTCGGTTCATGTACTTGTCCATGTTTCCCTTAGATTTGTTGATGTTTGATATCTCTGATTTAACCGAATATTTGCTAGATTGGTGTAGTGCCAAAAATATTTTTTGGGTTTTCAATATAAACACGAGAACCGATCCGAACCGAATTCAAACCGAAAATTTAAAATATTCGAATAAGATATAAAACTTAAGACGTGATTGGTTGTTGCTCTGAAATTTTTTTACAGCCATATTTGGATCTAAAGCTCTAAATTCAAATCAATCACGCTTTACATATATATTTCAAAGGTAAATCTACTTTTATTTTTGTTTCATGAATTTTTTTTTTTTTTTGCTGTAGAAAGTTAAAAATCTAAAGCCATAAATTTTGGTTTTTGAAAAATTATGGAAAGTTCTAAATTGATCAATTTAGACTAAAATTTAGACTATAATTAATTTTTCAAACTATTTATTATGAAAAATTGATTATAGTCTAAATTTTAAAGATACAACAAAAAAATTCACAAATCAAATTCTAAAGCAAAAATCATATGGATCAGATCTGAATACTAAAATGGTCAGACCTATTTGTAAATATGAGTTAGATACCAATGGACCCATAGGCCACAGATGACATGGATGATTACCGAACAAAGTGGCTTATTTTAAGAGTTTGGGTCCATACGAGACTCCAAAGTTTTTGTTGTGGGAGTGGGCTAAATGAGGAATATGATGCACAGAGTCAGAACAATGACATTCACCTTCCTCCTCCAATCACCACCACTCCCAGTTTCTCCCTCTCCTCCTCAATTCTCTCTCTACTCTGCTCCTTCATCAACCCAGCGATTCCTCACTCCAAGCCAAGGCTCGCGTCTACGCTCCGCTTCTGTGCGAACTTTCTCTGCCAAATCCATACCAAACATGCAGGATTCAGGATCACCACTCTCTTATCTTACTCAGCGAGAAGCCGCTGAGATTGATGAGACCTTGATGGGTCCTCTTGGCTTCACCGTTGATCAGCTCATGGTCTCCTTTTTTCTCTTCTTCTCCCCCAGTTTTGTAGCTATTTTGCTACCTGATCGTGCTTGATTTTGCTTATCTTCTTATTGCAGGAATTGGCTGGTCTTAGCGTCGCTACTTCAATTGCTGAGGTAATCAAAGCTCAAAGCTCTTACCTTTAAACCGATAAACCTCTAAAGCTCTCTCTACGCTAAAGTTGAGAAGGATTGTAATGAAAAAGCAAATTGGATTTGAAGTGTACAATGTTTTCCAGGTTTATAAACCGGGAGAATATAGCCGGGTTCTAGCAATCTGTGGTCCTGGAAACAATGGTGGTGATGGTTTGGTGGCGGCGAGGCATCTTCACCACTTTGGATATGAACCGTCTATTTGTTATCCCAAACGTACAGCCAAGCCACTTTATACTGGACTGGTCACTCAGGTTTGTAACAAGTGCTTATGATATTTGCTAGCTGTTACGTTTCTATACTGCCTGCTGAAATTTGCCTGTTTATGTAGTTGGAGTCACTCTCAGTCCCTTTTGTTTCCGTTGATGATCTGCCGGAAGACTTGTCAAAGGACTTTGATGTTATTGTAGATGCAATGTTTGGGTTTTCATTTCATGGTAACTATTCTTTTGCCTACATTGTTAGAATTCTTCAAAGCATGAAACTTTTAAAAAAGAAGTAAATTCATCAAAATTATGAACAGCAGGTTTTGGAATCAAAGTCTTGAATATTTCAGTTATGGACCTATATTCATTTGCATCATGTTTCAATTGCTATTTGAAGTCAATGTTTTGCACATGTAGGTGCTCCAAGGCCTCCTTTTGATGATCTCATCCGGAGGTTGGTGTCCTTGCAAAACTATGAGCAGACGCTCCAAAAACATCCAGTCATTGTCTCTGTAGATATTCCCTCTGGTTGGCACGTTGAAGAAGGAGACCATGAAGGTGGAGGAATTAAGCCTGATATGTTGGTATGCCTAAGACGAAATGCTTGTACTACTCATTTGTTACTATCATGTAATATATGAGGAAAACTTTAGTAATCGAACCTTTTTATTCTATTTAGGTATCTTTGACTGCCCCAAAATTATGTGCGAAGAGATTTTGTGGCCCTCATCACTTTTTAGGCGGGAGATTTGTACCACCTTCTGTTGCAGAAAAGTATAAGCTCGAGCTTCCTAGTTACCCTGGGACATCGATGTGTGTTAGAATAGGTAAACCTCCGAAAGTTGACATATCTGCTATGAGAGTGAACTATGTCTCTCCAGAATTGCTTGAGGAGCAGGTTGAAACTGATCCTACGGTACAGGTATGAATTCATTTCTTTGTCTTTGTTTATCTGTATTGTTCACCAATCACGGGTAATGAATGAGCAGAAACTTATATTGCTGCCAACAAATAAGATATGAAGCGTTTTTGTTGCGCCCAAGTCAATTTGTTATCTGATGTAATAATACTCTTTTCACCTTTTCTCATTTCTTAATGGCTTTTCAATAACTCGTTCTGCTAGAATACTCACTACTTATTTATTGTGGTTTCTTATTAGAGATAAGGCATCCTTTTTGCTAATACAGGTCTTTCTTCTTTTGCAGTTTCGTAAATGGTTTGATGAGGCAGTTGCGGCTGGATTGAGAGAAACAAATGCTATGGCTTTGTGCACAGCGAACAAAGACAAAAAACCGTAAGTTTACTTTGATATTTCAGGAGATTCTACTCAGTGGAACAATATGCTGATGAACATGTTCCAAAAGGTTTTCTATGTCCATATCTCTTAGATGTTATCTAGCATAACTATATTATAAAAGTGGAACTTTATAGAGCTTTCTGCAATAGGATGAGATGGATCCAGCTATGATTTCTTTGAACTAGTTGTTGTCTGATATACAGCCTGTGATACAAAAAAGTGCGTCTTAGGTTTCCAATTTGCTGCATGATTTGCAGTTTCTAACATGTTTTTTCTTATTCCACTCTTTTTGAAGTAGTCGTAAGTATATATGTTAGTGTCTCTGCGTGCGCGAATCTTGATCATGGGCAAACTCAGTTAATGCTTGATTACAACTTAAGCTATATCAATAGATAGAACATGCACATATTTGCATCAGGCACAAAATTTGCCTGTCTACTTTCTTTTTTATTATTATCTTTTCTGATTAGCCTGATTATGCTACAGCTCATCAAGAATGGTTTTACTAAAAGGATTTGATGAGAATGGATTTGTCTGGTTAGTACATTCTCTTCCTTTTCTGCTGATATTTGGCTATGAAGATCTCTGTGTGCAACCTGATGTTACTTGCTGAAATTGTAAATGCAGGTTCACTAACTACGAAAGTAAAAAGGGTTCTGAATTATCAGAAAATCCTTGTGCCGCACTTCTTTTTTACTGGGAAAGTTTGAATCGGCAGGTGGGTGTTTTTATCTTCCTTAACCTCCCCGTGTGTTTTTAGCTGGTCCTTTGCACATCCATATATGAGGTGCACTGTAGTAATATACTCTCTTCTACAAAGCCAGTTGGTCCACCACTGATTCACAAGAATTAGTAACTTGGTCGATTAATACTTTTTAGCAGTACTAATATCCACTGTAACTTTCCAGGTAAGGATTGAAGGACCAGTGGAGAGAATACCTGAGTCAGAATCCGAGAATTACTTTCATAGTCGTCCTAGGGGAAGTCAGATCGGAGCTATTGTTAGCAAACAGGTGCCTTGTGATCTGTTGCAGTTATCAAAAAAATTTCATATGATGTTAAGATTTTGCTTTTTGACCCTTACCATTCAACTTTTGGTTTCTATCAGAGTTCTGTTGTACCTGGCAGGCATGTTCTATACGACGAGTATGAAGAACTGACGAAAAAATATTCAGATGGGTGAGTTCTAAAATAATTTAACTCTTAAAAGAACTCATTTTGATTCGATGTTCTGGATTTGATGATTACAGAGACATGACTTTGTTTTTGGCTTGCAGAAGTGTGATACCAAAGCCGAAAAACTGGGGAGGGTTCAGACTTAAACCAAACCTTTTCGAGTTTTGGCAGGGACAGCCATCTCGTTTGCATGATAGGTATCTTCTATCTTCTTTCTAAATCGGGTTTCTGTAGCATTTTATGGTAACTTCAGGGGACAAATCAGGTGTCCAGATTTTCAGGAATAGCTTGAAATTGAAATGCATGAAGAAGAAAATGATCTCTTATTTAGTCTTAGAACACAAAAAAAAAGTTTTCATGGTCAATGTTTGCTAACGTATGATGGTCGAACACAGGCTGCAGTATTCTCTGCAAGACATAAACGGGAATCCTGCGTGGAAAATTCATAGATTGGCCCCATGACTTCTACTCGTTATTTCCTCCCTCTGAAGAAGATGGCTGTTTAGGTTTCATATCAACCATTACAATGAGAATAAGATTAAGTATAGCTGTATAGAGATTTGTTTCCAATAATGTCACTTTAATAAATAGAAGTGGTTTTCCATTTTAGTACTTAATTATGTGATTTATTTTGGCTCTTCTGCTTGATAACCAAACAAAATTGTGTCCCTAAACAAATTGGGTACATATGCGCAGAGATGACTGTGATTGGTGATTACAAAGATTCCCTATGATGAAAAACTTGCCTCCATTTAAATCTTTTTGATTTCGCTAATTTGATAACCTGGTTTTACTGTGTAATTCCCATATTTAGTATAGTGTCATGTCAAACAATCTTCCTTGAAAGTCTTAGTAATACCTAGCCCTTAAATAAGTTTTTAAGATCGTGGCTAATAGGGCTGGGAAAAAAATAACGAACCCGAAGTAGGAACCAAATCCAAAAAAACTCGATTCGAACCTGAGCCAATTCTAGAGATACCTAAATGGATTTTAGAAGCTAGTTACTTCGGGTATCAGATAATATCTGTCCCGAACCGAAACCCGAACCGATACTCGAAACTCCGAAGTTTCAGGTAATTAAGATACTTTCGAGGAGTTTGGATAGTTTTTATCAGGTTTTTCGGGTAATTCAAATATTTTCGAGTATTTTCGTATATCTTTAGGTAGTTTGGGTTGATTTTTTACCAGGTTTTTGGGTAATTTGGATACTTTCAAATACTTTTTTTTTTTCAGGTAATCCGGAACCGAACCCAATGAGTATTTGGGTAAGGATCGGATCCCAAATTATCGGAACTGAACCGAACTTGGAGAGAACCTAACCGAATCCAACCCGAATTTTTGAAAAACCAGAATGGGGTTAAAGAGCCTGGTACCAAAAACTCGAACGCCCAACCCTAGTGGCTAAGCTAAATAAATCTTCTGCAATTAATAGTGAGTGTCACACCTTGAATTAATTGAAGTTCAAAACATCATTATACTTCTATTGCTATCAGAAAATACATACTAGCTTTCTTATCATTTCGATTACGATGAATAAATCTTCTGCAACTAAACAACCTCTTATTGTTGGACCACTAAAATCTTTTTAAAAACACGACACTCTTATGTGAGCTAACATATAAACCGGCGAATCACACAAACCATTAGGTACCTAATACCTAGTATAGTCTCAACTGTAATAAAAAAATGAATAGAAAAATATCTTCTACGTCTCCTAAATGGTAGTGGCTAGTTTCACCGTTCAACTGAAGTTGAATAGAAGGAGGCATATTAATATGTAAGGACAGATGCATGCAACCAACTAAATGACTAATTAAGCCAATGTCTCATTTATTTATTTATGTAATAATATTTGGAGGGAGAGGGAGTGGAGATGGGAGATAGGACGAATCGTGACCGCAGGATGGAAGCAAAATGATATAAAGGATGAAATGATGGTAGTATAAAAACATTGGGGTTAAGTGGTTTAATGAGTAGGTGAGATGATCACATCAATCCTAATACTTTCCAAATTATCTCTAATTCACCACCATCATATGTTTTTGTCACCATCCTCTGCATTATTCAGTTTGGTTATGACCTTTATAAATGATGGGTCTCTTGTCAGTTGAATAGTCTTTTGGGGACAAAGATGGCTTGTCAACAAAAGGCAAAAGGAGAGGTCTTCCTTTGGATAAGAACCTCAGCTCATCTCTCTCCACCACCACTACTTCCCTCACCCTTTTCTACGCGTAAGACATTTTAACCGAAGAAGCCAATATATCGAATTGGATGGAATCGAATCAAAAAAATTTTTTTTTTTGGTTAAAGTTACATTATAGTTTTATTGAAAAGGATATGCACTAGATAGCGCAATTCTACTCTTTATTTGGAAAAGTGACATATAACAGAATAGTATATAAGTTGGTTTATTTATCGCCTGTATTTTTATAAAATAACATGGATATCGCATGAATTTCTTAGATATATTATGTTATTTTTCCGATAACATGCTATTTTACATGATATTACACTTTTATGTATCGAAATGAATGAATGAATTTTTTTAATTGAAATCACGTTACACTTTTATTCTAGAGGATATGCACTAGATAGCCAAAATTCTACTCATTATGTGTAATGGATATGACAAAAATGGTAAATATGTTGATTTATTTATCGTGTATCCTTTACTATAAATTGACATAGATTTTGCGTGTTATTTTCGATAAAATATTAATTTACTTTTTTTTTTTTTTGCCACTTTTGGCCAAAATTTTGGAATTCCGGCAAGGAAACCCTTTATTCAAACTAAACAAATTCTAAAAAAAAAGAATCCGAATGTCAATCATATGGAATATAGAATAGTCAATCGAACTGTATTCTAACAAAACTGAGCCAAATTTTCATTGACCTGAACCAAAATGATTCCAATTAGAGTTTAGTAATAACTAAAACAGAACCTAAAATAACCGAAATATCCACCACTAAAATTTAACGGATTTAGGTGAAATATCTCAAATTAATTAAAAATGGAAAGAAATATCTCATTTGTTCTCAACAACCAACTAAGAGAGCCAAAAGTGCAGCTTATTAGAAACATAGAACCAACTCAGCTGTCTAACTAACACCGATGCTCCCAAAACATACATCCATTGTTCCACCTAACCAACCAAATAAGAACTTTTAAACCCAAAAATAAAAAAGAAATAATGATACAACAATCATGCATTCCTCCCAACCATCATCATCATCATCATCATCATCAACAATAACAATCATGCAGTGTGCCTCTGATGCCACCATCATCATCTGAGCCTCCTAAACCTACCCATTTCATCCTTCATCTTAAAAATCGGCAACATCAAAATGTTCTTGTTTCTATAAAATTGTGACAAGCTTTGGTGCATCTTTCCTTGGACCATCAAGCGACCGATACATGTATAAAGTCTCGACATAATCCCTATTGTCATCATCCTCATCCGACCCAATCACTTCCACAACTAGATTTGGCATTGCACGTGCTATATCCTTGCAGCATCCCCTTGACAAGCTACATGCTGACATCCAAACAAACCTCATGTTGTAATAACGATGCATACCAGAACGTAACGCAGCATCCCCAAATGGACTGTCCCTTATCTCAAGTTTTTGCAGTCTAGGACAACCTTCAAGGACATGTTTCAGAGCCATGTCACTGTCTCCTGCAAAAGCTACTGACAGAGTACGGACCAATTTCCCATACTCTCCCATATACCTAAAAGCTTGATCTGTAAGCAACCCCGACACCGCAAGCCGAGTTAGCTTCTTGCAGTTTTTAACAATGGCACCAAATCCCTCGTCCATAGGCTTCCCTGTCACATGGTCAGGCCTATGTCGACCCATTATGCAAAGCCTAAACACAGTAAGCTCAGGACAGTTCTCTGACATGGCTATCACAGCGGCATTAGTCATGCGCTGGCAAAAGTAGAGAATAGATTCTAGTTTCCTACAACCCTCGGAGATTGCTTGGAGGCCTAATTCAGAGACAGGACCTTCACTGTCTTCCCGAGGATCAAAAGGGAAGATCCTGAGTTCACGGAGTTCCTTGCAAGTTGCAGCGACTGCCTGTAGTCCTTCATCACATATTGAATCAAGGGCCTGCATTGTAAAAGTTCGAGTCATGCATTTACTTAAGTTCCTTGCATAACTGATACCACCAAGTTTATTCATTCAATCCCTGACCCAAACAATATGGTGTTAAGAAATAAGTCACAGATAAGTTAAAACCATGGAGACATAGATGAAGAACGATACATACCCAGAAAACCTGGAGTTTGTGGCAATTGTGTATGATGGGCTTAAACATGTCAGGAGAAATGTTAGCATAACTGAAGTTCAGGGAGGTGAGATTAGCACACACCGGATATATAGCTGGAAGGTATTCAGGCATTAACTCCCTGAATCCTGACAAGCAAACTACAGATTTACAAGCACGAAATGCAGCTACATAATCTGGTTCTTGCTCGCTCTGAGTTTCCTCATCATGGCTAAATGAACCTGTCCCAAGACTAGTGAGCTGTGGAGCTCCAAGTAGCAGGCGATGTAGCTCCACGAGGGACACAAACCTGTTCAGCCTAAGTTTCTTCAAGAAAGGTGACCTAGCAACAAGACCCTCAAGCGCCCTAAAATTGATTGGGGCTTCCACACAGTCAAAAGCTAAAGACTCCAGAGTAGTTACATCCTCAGGGAAACAAGAAATCCAATCCACTTCATCGTCAGTGACCTCAGACTCGATCAAATCAAGCACTTTAAGCTTTCTGAAACAAATTTGGTATTCCATAAGTTCATAACAAAGCTCACTAACTATCAAAACATTATAGCATTTTGATAGAGGTTCTAACAAAATCGTATTATTACCTGCACTTATTGGCAACAATAGCGATACCACTAGTACCAAAACCTTCACAGCAAACCAAGATAAGCTCCTTAAATCCAGGAAAAGAGTCAGCAAGAAGAGCTAAATCATCATCAGTAACAAACATCCTCTTCATATCAACCTTCTCAAGCCAAGGATAAGCTTTAGCCATAGTAGAAACCCAAGGAGTAAAATTAGCTCCCCAATCAGGAGGCATAAGATTAAAATCAGCAAACCTAGGTTTCCCTTTAAGCAAAAGAGACCTAACACGCTTGAATCGTTGAGTCAACCTCGCCGGAGAAAGCGCGTAACAGTTACCAATAAAAACCTCAGATCGAGTCAAAGCTTCAACTCGCCACCACGATTTGCAAACTAAAGAAGCAGCGTTACGGTCACATCTTGAATCTAGGAACTGAAGCACGTTCTCAAGAACGTTCTCGAGTACATGGTCAGGAAAAGGCTGTGAAGTTAAGGTACCAGAGGAGATACAGTTACGAGATTTGTTCGGTGTTGAATCGACGACGGAGGAGGAGGAAGAGCAAGGTTCAGCTATGGCGGCAGAGCGTAGATCCAACGGTGGATATTGAGATTGAGATTGTTGGTCATCATCATCTTCAGACATTTCTGTGCGATCTTCTGTCATAGAGAGAGAGAGAGAGTTTTGGGTTTGGGTTTGGATTTGGGATTCAGATTAGAGAAGAAGAAGAAGCTTTGGGGTGTGAGAGAGTGGGAGCTTTCTCTCTCCACTTCGTCTCCATTATTTGGAGATTATTTCTTTTCTTTTTTTGTTTTGTCTTCTTATATTTATGTACAAAAAATACTTAATATCTTTTTTTTTTTTTCCTGCTTTCTTGTCTGAGTTGTCTCAATCAATGTTTTACACTTTTACAGTTTTGTCCTCTTATTTTCTTCAGATCTCTATTTTTATTTTCATAGTCTTATAATCTTATTATATAACACCAGAACAAGATTTTATAACAGTGGATACATTTACTTAACTTTGTGTTTTCGCTTTTTATTTTTAACTCCTTTAACTATGACAGATCTTTGACGCTTGGATGATTCACCAACTTCAAACTTCTTTGATACTGTCGAAGTGAGTTCATATTCAGTAGATGGATGGAGTAATATTATAACTAGTTGATGATTGCATCATCCTTGAGTCATATTTGTGGAATTGGCACTGCAAAATGTTGAACCTTTGCCACTCTTAATGACTGAAAATAAGGGCTAGCACCCGCTATTTCATCAGAATTAAGAGGTGGAGTGTCCACTCTTGGTGGTTGAGAAATCGGTGCAGGAAAGGATCTAACAGAGATCTGAGATTGCGAATTCAAATCAGACCTATTAATCTCATCATTCAAACCAACTCTAACATGATCAAGCTCCTCAGAAGACGCTGAAAAAATGGGCAATGATTTCTATGATGAGTCATTCTATAATAGTTATTACAAATTCTTCCTAGGCGCTCATATTGAAATCTGATCATTGTAGTTTCTCTAGACCAAAATCTGATTCGACGAAAAAACCTTAGGCTATCTGTTATTCCAAACCTTATTCTCACTCTTATGAAGGCAATCAGAGTAGTAGTGGCTTCATGAAAATCCACTTCTACAACTTCCCCAAGTCTTTCAGCTATAAGCCTAACAGTTTCATCAGAAACATAGGGAAGAGGGATGCCACGAATCTGAACCCAGAGATCTATTGTTGTGAGAAAGTCAATGTCTGGAAGATCCTCCCAACGTTGGAATGCAACAAACCAATTGTTAAACACCCATGGTTCCGTTCTTTGGACTGAAAAAAGATCCACTTCGGATTGAAAAAGAAACCGAATATATGTATCATCCAGAACTCTTATATTGATTCTTGAAGCTAAACCCCAAGATCTTGGTAGAGATGATACCACCGTATGGAGGGAGATTCTGAGCTCTTGGATTAAGAGGTCTAGCAATCAGGCTTAACCGGTTACGTGCCATAGCTTCAGCATATGCAGAGTGGGGTATAAATATTTCAGGGTCATAGTGACCCAAGACCAAGTTTTGCAGCTCGTCCCACAACTCACCAGCCATGTTGAGGTAAAAGTAAAAGACAGAAGGAAAAGAGAAAAGAGGTAAAAGTATAAAACACAAGGTAAAGATAAGTGAGGTTAAAAGATTAAACAGAAGAAGTATTTTTAAATGAGTAAGAAATAATATTAATAGAAAATAGAAGATAAAAAAGAAGAAATATTTTTTATAAAATATCTAAAAGAGATAAAAGAAAGATAGTAAAAATACAAGATAAGATTATAAAGATGTTAAAAGAAGAGAAAGATAAAAACTAAAAATAAGAAGAATGAGGTGAAAATCTTGAAGATAGGGTACTAGCCAACAAAAACTATTTATCAAATCAAGGAAATTGATTCAATAACGTAATATAAAATAAAAAACCGACTTCTTCATGGTTTTAGGCTTTTAGCAAGTCTAAGTGGACAAAAATGCAAACCTTTCATCTCAAATAGCAGTCTTTAGTCTTTAGTCTTCAAGACACATTCTCCCTTCTAGTTAGAGTTTCTTTAGCAAATAACTTCGAAAGCCATTTAAGATGTCCACTAGCAACATAAGATTGCAATCTTAACCCTGTTATCACATTGTTTGCTATTTCAAAATCTCCTCTATTACAACTTGGAGGTTCGATTAAAATAAACTCAAAAGTTAAAATAAACCTTCTTTTGGTTTATTAGAGCTTGGATAATATCTGAAGAAGAAGCTCCAAAAGTAACATTATGTAAATGATGTCTATTCATGCTGTCTAAAGCCCATTCCCAACTCTTCAGTTTAGCATCAAAGAAAGAATGTACCTAAGTATATGCTCTACGACTATGAAGTAATGACAAACAAATCATCGATATAGTAAGTTAAAAAAAACAAAATTGGCAAATAATATAATGATATAACATCTAACGAGTATCTTATCCCAAAAACAGGAATTCACCAAAGATTTGGAGTTAATGAAAAGAAAAACGGGAAAAGGGAAGAGGGAATGCTAAATAGCACAATTTCCCATTTTACGTAGACATTTAATAATGTTGTTTGTTTAATCTTAAGTAAACTATAGTTTTAATACACTACAAATCTATCTATGAACATATATGTCAAGAGTGTCAAAAAAAAGTTAACTTTATGTCAAGAGCATGTCAAAATTTGGTTTAGTTGCCTAGAATTCGGGTTTGGCTCAAGTGATTTAGATTCGGTTTTGGTTGATTTGGTATATAATTTTACATGCCTTTCAAATTATAATAAAATTTGGTTCGAATCCATCAATCTCAATCCGTTTATGTTCGGTTTTTATGCCTATCACAAAGCAATCACAATTCATTCTCTCACTAAATCATGATATGAATATATATGGGATCATGTCTATATCGAATAACCCAAAGAATACCACAAATTTTGTGCAGTCAACCTGAATATACCAAACTTATTAAAAAAACTAATATTTTAAATTAAATAGATAAAAAATGCATAATATAGTATATATAGATAACATTAATCATCAATTTTATTTTTATTTTATTATAGTTTATCTGAATCTGAACCAAAGTTAACTGAACCGAATTGAACTAAAATATAGTTATAATTTCAACCCATCTACCCCGAAAATTTGAAACCCATTAAATGAATGTTCACCTCTAGTTTTAATTTTTAAATATGCAATACCTATGTTTTTTCTTAAGTAAGATAAAACAATATTGAACAATTTATCTTCACAATTTTTATAGAAAGTAAATATTGAAAAAAGTTAGTAAAATTGTTGCAAATATAGTTACAAAGGTGCTATGTATTTTTACTATAAGTTACCTACAAAAAACCACGATTTACTGTAGTTGAATGTTTCTTGCAAAATTTGCATGAAATTTTCACATGTCATAAGAAAATTGCAAATTGGTAACGAAAATTTAGAAATAATTTTTTTTGTCATAATATTGCAAAGACTTTGTAATAAAATTGCAATATTTATTCATTGCAAAATTTATTGCAAAATTTCAATAAAAACAGACGTCGCAAAAATTATGTTGCAATATCGCTATTTTCTTGTAGTGTAGTGACGAGCACTTGTCGTTGAAGGAACTTACGAGTCACCTCCCATAGATAGCTACTAGTGGCGAGTGTGACAAGCAACTGTCGTTGAGAGAGCTTACGAGTGATCTCCTGTAGGTAGCTGCTAGCGGCGAGTGACAAGCACCTACCATTGAAGGAGCTTTTGAGTGACCTCTCGTGAGAAACCGTTGGCGACGAGTGACGAGCAGCTGCCGATGAGAGAGTTTACGAGTGAGCTCATGTAGGTACCTGATAGTGACGAATAATAAGCAGCTGCCGTTGAGGGAGTTTTCGAGCAACCGAGTGGCGATAATTTTCTTGGCATGCTTTATCTGGTACCCTGTCAGATAGAAGTACGTAGTCAAAAATTCTTGTCGATGCAACTTCAATGCTTCAATACTTCATAAAAATGCCAAACTCCATTGTACCTTTTAAATATCTCAGAACTCTCTTAGCCGCCTGCATATGTTCCTCCCTTGGTTTGGCCATGATCCGAGACAATAAGCAGGCCACATACATCATGTTAGGTCTTGTAACTGTGAGGTACGTTAGACATCCCACCAACTGCTTGTATAGAGTAGCATTGACTTCTATTCCAGCTCCTTCCTTTGAGAGTTTAGTTCCTGGGACTATGGGATTCTTAACCGAATTGCAGTCCACCATTTTAAACCTTTAGCATTAAACTTCTAGACATATAGCTTTATTTCATTAGGTAAATAAAAATCTACAAACTGTTACTTCAATTAAATTATTATCAACAATAATAATGAAAACATTTATGAAATGATTTATTTTCATTGAGACCATTAATGAGCTTTGATGTAGAATATAAAAGAAAAATTTATCTGAGATTTTTTCTTTATTTAAATATAATATAACTTTCATTTATCAGAAAAAAGTAAAACTATTTAGCATTTGTGTTTAAGTAACTTTCAAAAAAGCTTTTTCAACCTACACATACTAGAGTTGAAAACTTTTTTTTTTATATTGGTTTGTATGCATCCTAATGTCTTCAAAATAAAATTGTATTATTTTTAACGTCAAAATTGTAAAGGATATTAGTTTTAAAAATGAGAAAACCTACTTGGATGCATCAAACATTCATGTATTAATATGCATATCTATAGAAATCTGAATTATTATATATTTAGCTATATAAAAAAAATTCTTGTTCTTACTCTCTTTGATATTCAGACATATGTAATTAAACTCGAACAAGCATATAAATTTAACTTACGACACTTCTAAATAAGATATCGTATACATCACTGGCAGACCTATATATTAAGAAATGGTGCAACTGACCCCCTAAAATTTATAAAAAAATTGTTTTATATGTTATAGGAAAACTGACTTTGGCATAATTAGTAGTAATAAAACTATAAAATATTAAGTTTTATATAAATTTAGTGATAAAAGTAGTCTAGTGGTAAATAATGCACCACTTAAAATTCAAGATTAGGAGTTCAATTCATCATTTAACTTTTTTGGATTTTTTTTGCATCCGGTCAAATATTTTTCTAGATCCGCTACTAGTATACATAATAATCTATGTTTGGATTTTCTAACTTATTCATATTTTATACAAACTGAGTAAAGTTTTAAGACAGTTCATTTTCATCTCAAATACAAGTTGATTACTAGATATAATAAATACAGTTCTATAAATAATTTAAAATCGTTTCTATAACTTTCATTTATAACAAAAACGTCGATTTTAAACATTAACTCATGTGTAACATAAGTAAAAACCTATATAAATATGACACTATCTATCTTTAATAACTATGACAACAAGAAGTCAAAGAATTAGCAAAAGAGAAAGTTAATTATCAAACTTCCTAAGATAAAATGAGAAAAATTGTTTTGTTTTCAACGATTTTAATTCTGGTTTCATCATGTAAGTTTAATTTTTGTTAATGACGATACTATGTAAATTTCTTAGAAATTTGTTGATATATTATTCTATAGATTAATATATATAAATATATTGGAAATAATATAGGTGTGACAAAATCTTATTCGGAAGAGATAACTCATTCTTCCTATCCAGCATCGAGCCCTCCAATTGAGATTAAAATAGAAGATCAACTACCAGATCAACATCTTGGATGGGGATTCTTAAAATTTTATAATAACAAATAATAATAAATATTATAGGGGTTCTTAGCATGAGGAGAGAGGGGATCTAAAAGTTCTTATTTAAGAACCATTTTAGGGATTCTTAACATGAGATTCTTAAAATTTAAAATTAAAATATTGATAAAAACCCATGAGGGGTTTTACCATTGGTGATGCTCTTACACTCACAGAATAATTAGCTTCTGTCAATACTGTGCAAATCATTGTTTTAGACTCAAGAGGATTATGGGTGACTGTCGATGGTTGGTAACTTCAATTTTCTCACATAAAAATGAATGCATTAAACTTCGACATATAGTTTTATTTCATTATATACGTAAAAAATGTACATAAGATATTTTTTTGCACTAGTAGTTGGTAGAATGAAATGAACTTATTAACTAAAATTATGACAAATTAAGTTGAAAGAAAATTGTGTCGATGCAACTTCAAATTTCTCACCTAAACAAATGCATTAAACTTCTTCACCTATAATTTTATTTAATTAGATACATAAAAATCTACAAAATATATTTTGATATAATTATTTAAAATATTAATGATAGGATATTGATTTTCAAAGATACCATGTGATATTAAGATAAACATTAAACTTTATCAGTTCCGATCTAACACATAAAATAAACATTTAGATGATTTTTATATTTATTTAAATTCTTACTCAAATACAATACAACTTTGTTTTATCAAAAAAATAACAACTTTTACCATTTGTGTTTCAATCGACGCTGAATAGCTTTCGAAAGGATTTTTTCCAATCAATGCATATTAGGGTTGAAGATTTTTTTTTAAAATATTGGTTTGTATGTTTTCAAAATAAAATTATATTACCTTTTTAACTTAAAATTATAAGAATATTATTTTTAAAATGGAGAAAACCCAATTTGGATGCATCAAACGTCCATATATCAATATGTATATATGTTGGGGTGAATTTGTGCAACCACCAATGATTCCAGGGCAAGTGGACAGAAAGCTAGGTCAGCATTGACGACATCGAAGTTGGTGTGCTCAGACTCCCTGAGGAAGACTCTCTCCATTGTTTCTCGTGCGCTCTGTAAGTCATCTAGAAGATAGCTTCCATCACTTTCGCTTGACAACTAGCCCTATAGCACTAGATTGCTCATTAGGCACTCAAAGATTAGTTGTACGTAGCATGATATCACCAACTACGCCAACTGTCGGTAACGGAGTTCGTCTCTTCTTGACACACAGACCTAGACATGTCAAATCCACGGCCGGGTTGAACTGACTTGAAATGAAGCCCAAGAAAAAGCCTATTAAGATTTCCCCTCCACGGAAAAGAGAGGAGAATGGGAGGTCGATGGATGAGACAATCCAAAAGTCGAAATATAGAGAGACAATCGTATGATTAGACTCCAATACATAAACTATAACGACGATGGCGATAGAAAGAGCAGCCTGAAACTAATACCGTGACACAGTTCTCAACTGTAAACTCGAATGGATAAGGTTCGCGCGAACCTCTCAACTCGCAAGCATGTGAATAACGAAGGAGAACCCCGAAGATCAATCACGCAGGACCCTTGAGCGGGAATATCCCCGCACGAAGACGGTCATTCATGCCTTGCAACTCGGAGACGAGGGAAACACTCTCCGATCCTTCAGACGGTCTATAACATTGCGCAAAACTCCCTGACCTCATGGCCTCATCCTCATTGTTAACGCTCCAGCTAGAGCAGCCCCACGACGTAAGAAAGCTTCCCCACGGGTGGCATTTTTAACTAAAATATGTTACGTTGCATTTTATAAAATCGATAAGAGTTTTCACGCTAACATAGTTCAAAAAAGAAGATTCCATGCAAGCATGTGAAGTACAAAATAAAGTCCGAGACAACTTAACAGTCATATATCACTAAGCTATAATTAACGCTTCAGTTAACTTTAATCACGTCATGTGGGTGGTACTATTAATCTATACAACATAAACAAATATGGGTATTTAAAATAATTAATCCTCATATTTTTCCAAAATATCTTCAAATTTTATGTCGTTTTAAAAAAATAGAAATCGATCTAATAATAATGAAAAATTTGAAATGAAAATAATAAATGTTAATGGTACATCCTAAATTGGGTATCAAAAGCTTTCTCCCTCCATTTACTTATTTTTTTGCATTTGTTTATTTAAAAACTGTGTAACAAAAGAGAACTAAACAGTGGGCTGAAGAAGAAGCTCTCTCTAGATCTCTCTTCCATGGCCAATTTCAATTATTGTGACTGATCTCTGTTTTCTAAAATTTACTTCCTCAACCGATGCCGAATCATATCCCTAGAAGAACCTCTCTGTTCCAAAGATCCAAGACGTTACCCACGAACTCGTATCGGAGACCTGCGATTCCCACCTTCAGATATGACGACTCCGTCTCCTCTGATCTTCGTCTTGACGAAGATGCTGGCAGCTACGACGGTGATTCAAGTAACTTCGCGACGGTGTTGAATTCCGAGGAAAAACCAGTGGCGGTGCCGAGTCAATCCCCGAGTCAAAGGATAACTCGGTTGTGGACTCATTTTTCTCTCACTCATTGCGTATGTTGTCATATTTTGAGCTTTTGTCCTTTTCAATTTACTCATTGCTATTTTCTTGTTCGTATCTTCGTTATTGTATTTTAGCGTTGTTGTATCCATTGATGGTGATCTCTGATTCCTGATTATTTTATTAGGTGGATAGTCAATTTGTTATCAAGCTTTGATTTTTGGTGTTTTCTGATGTTATTTTTTAACTCTTTTTTTGCAGCTCAAATTCAGTTGTTCATTTTCTTTTACTTATCTGATGTTTCTTCGGGCTAAAGTTTCAAGACTAGAGGTATGTTTATATTTTCTGATTTAAGATCAAGAACCAGTAGTTCAAATGGGAGAATGATAGTGTTTTTTTTTCTTTCTTTCTCTATTTTTGTGCTCTTCCTTATATATCTTTTTTTGAGTTCTGGAGAAGTTTCTAATGATGTCTCTATCATGTTATTCTGGTCGTGATTCGGACCAGTATATCTTGGAAAGGAACTCTTCCATGAATAAATGATTGAAGAACAACAAGTCACTATGTTTAAGAAAGGCTGAGACCTTTGTTTTTTGTTTCTTTAAAAAAAAAAGAGAGTTTTGTTTTTTCTTCAGAGTAGGGTCTTAATATATTTGGTCTTTTTTTAATGTTTCTCTCCAACTTCTATTTTCTTGTTACAGGCAGAGAACTTTATCCTTCTAACAAGATGTAACAGTAGCAGGGTTCCAGGCAGTGACAAGAATGAGATTCTACAGCTAGAAGAAACTAATTCTAGACCTGTTGTTTTATTCAGTGTGATTATTACCTTTGTGTTGCCATTTTTGTTGTACATGTATCTTGACGATCTCTCTCATATCAAGAATTTACTGAGACGAACAAATCAGAAGAAAGAAGAGGTTCCCTTGAAGAAAAGAATAGCTTATTCATTGGATGTGTGTTTTTCAGTATATCCATATGCTAAGCTACTTGCTCTTCTGTTCGCAACAGTGGTTCTTATAGTTTATGGTGGCTTAGCATTGTATGCAGTCAGCGACTGTGGGATCGATGAAGCCCTTTGGCTATCGTGGACTTTTGTGGCAGATTCGGGAAACCACGCTGATAGGGTTGGTGTTGGAGCAAGAATAGTTTCTGTGGCTATAAGTGCAGGAGGCATGTTGATATTTGCTACAATGCTTGGACTTATTTCAGATGCTATCTCAAAGATGGTAGATTCTCTACGGAAAGGGAAAAGCGAAGTTCTTGAAAGCAATCATATACTAATTCTTGGCTGGAGTGATAAATTGGTATGCCTTTTATAACCCTTTTTGTAGGATACTAATTTTGCTTTGACGTGTTGCCTTGGCTATAAATAGTTTAGAAACAGAGAAATCTTGTGTGTAGGGTTCCCTCTTGAAGCAGCTGGCTATAGCAAATAAAAGCATTGGTGGAGGTGTTGTGGTGGTGCTAGCAGAACGAGACAAGGAAGAGATGGAGACTGATATTGCTAAATTTGAATTTGATTTAATGGGAACATCAGTTATATGTAGAAGTGGCAGTCCACTTATACTCGCTGATCTGAAGAAGGTCAAGTTTCTAAGCTTAATTTGCTTATGTCTTGGCTGGTGGTGAAACTTCTGACAGTGAAACCTTTGATCTACTGACAGGTGTCAGTTTCAAATGCGCGTGCTATCATTGTACTAGGATCTGATGGAAATGCAGATCAGGTTGTCTCTTGTTATCCATCATTTCCTATTCTATGGTGTTACTGTTTCTTGTGAAGTATTAATCACTTTCAAATAATTTAAACAGAGTGATGCACGTGCCTTAAGGGTTGTACTCAGTCTTACAGGAGTAAAGGAGGGTTGGAAGGGGCATGTTGTGGTTGAAATGTGTGATCTAGATAACGAGCCATTGGTGAAGCTTGTTGGTGGAGAACGTATTGAAACAGTTGTAGCTCATGATGTGATTGGACGCCTTATGATACAATGCGCTCTTCAACCTGGCCTTGCGCAGGTTAGTTTGTTCAGCTAACCTGAAGAACACTTGAAAGTTAACTATATGAGGGAAGTCTACATGTATTCTTATGCTTTTAACTCTTCTTTAATTGTTCCTTTTCCATTGTCAGATATGGGAGGATATTTTAGGCTTTGAGAACGCCGAATTTTACATAAAGAAGTGGCCTCAGCTTGATGGTTACCGTTTTGAAGATGTCCTCATATCATTTCCCAATGCGATTCCCTGCGGAGTTAAGGTTGCAGCAGATGGTAAGATAGTTTTGAATCCTAGTGATAACTATGTTCTGGAAGCAGGAGATGAAATACTTGTTATAGCCGAGGATGATGACACTTACGCTCCTGGTTCACTTCCGGAGGTATGCTTGCTTTATTTTATGTAATTTATGCATGCATTATTTGTTTTTTCTGTGGTGTTTTCATGAAAGTTTGTTTGAATTTTTTGTTGGGGTGGGGATAAATTCTAGTACAATGCTTGGACACCTTGAATCTTCTTATTATATCATATGCCTTGGGCAGTAGGTACCATATCATGCCTACATGATTTCCTAATATCGCTATTATCATTGGTTCATTGTTTACATAGAACCATATTCATATTGTAGGTACGGATGTGTCATTATCCTAAAATGCAGGATCCTCCAAAATATCCTGAGAAAATACTATTTTGTGGATGGCGCCGTGACATTGATGATATGATCAAGGTACATGTTATATCAATAGAGAGAGGAGAACTTTAGCATAAATTAGTAGTAAAGGTTGTTCCATGCAAACCCTGTGTTAATTAGTTTTGTGCTTTTCTATCTCTACAGGTGTTAGAAGCTCTGCTTGCGCCTGGATCTGAGTTATGGATGTTTAATGAGGTTCCAGATCAAGAAAGAGAGAAAAAGCTGATTGACGCAGGACTAAATATATCCAAATTGGTGAATATAAAACTTGTGCATAGGCAGGGAAATGCAGTAATCAGGCGTCATTTAGAGAGTCTCCCTCTAGAAACTTTTGATTCCGTAAGTTGTCTTGCATTTCTTCGTCTTTCTGGTTGATGTAGCATGAGAATAGATATGCCACTTTCCACCATCTTCATGATTACCAAATCAAATTGCAGATCTTAATTCTTGCAGAACAGTCACTAGAGAACTCTATTGTTCATTCAGACTCCCGATCACTTGCCACGCTTCTCCTTATTCGGGATATACAGGTACATATCCTGTGTCTTTTCTAATGGAAACATATTTGTTGATAGTATATATTCACTTGTGTTATCTTTCATGGAAACTTCAATCTTAATACCTAGCTTATTCAAATCTTTAAGGTTTTGGGGGGTTTTGTTTTATGCCTCGACGTTGCTTCCTGCTATTCTGTTCCAATTTATTTAGTTGTTTTGGCTTTTGGTTTTTAGTATATTAAAATCTTTATGAATGCATGTCTCTTTAGCTCATAACATATATATGACTACTAATGTAAGATGCTATTTTCTATTTTAATCAACAGTCGAAAAGGCTTCCCTACAAAGATGCAAAGTCAAGCGCTTTACGGATATCTGGGTTCCCCAATTGCTGTTGGATCCGTAAAATGCAGCAAGCTTCAGATAAATCGATTGTGATAAGTGAAATTCTGGATTCAAGAACAAAGAACCTTGTATCTGTTTCCAGAATCAGTGATTACGTACTATCGAATGAGTTAGTTAGTATGGCTCTTGCTATGGTCGCAGAGGATAAACAAATTAACCGTGTTTTAAAAGAGCTTTTCGCGGAAAAGGTACATAAGAAAGGAACTTGCTTTGCTTCTGTAGAATGGAGATATGTCAATTTGTTCTGATGAGTATAGTCATTTTTGTTGCAGGGTAATGAATTGTGCATAAGACCTGCAGAGTTTTACATATATGACCAAGAAGAGGTTTGCTTTTATGATATAATGAGAAGGGCTCGTCAAAGACAGGAAATCATAATTGGTTATCGCCTCGTGGGAATGGACCAAGCTGTGATTAATCCTTCAGATAAATCCAAGCTTACAAAATGGTCCCTTGATGATGTTTTTGTAGTCATCGCCTCAAGTCAGTAACTTACAAAAACCGTAGGCTGATCTCTGACCTGTTGAACACTCGAGAACGAGAACGGTACCTTGAGTCCCCAATTTTTAGCAACTTTGGTCTGACCATTTTCTTAGAAGAAGCAAGAAGCATTCAAGACCCCAATGTTTTTCCGCAACTTGTTCATTCAGTACTAAGAAACATAGACAACTATTTGTACAGTAGGATCAATCACTACGACCAATCACTCTTCAATAAATTTTTTTATCTTGTTTTAGTTCTTCTCATGAAATAAGTGAACCTTTCTATTCAACAAAAACAGTGTGTCATAGGCCTTTAGTAGTCATGTGTCATAGGCCTTTAGTAGTTATGGGCGGATCTATGTTGTATTAGATTAGTTTCTAACTCCACGTCAATCGGAGTGAATTGGTAGATATCTTTTATATATCACTTAAGATTCTTGTCCAATTTCCCATTATTCCTAATAGGCTTTTTTGAGATGATGGTTCTTCTAATCATTGATCTCGTTATTTTCGGGTATATATTGGCAAACCAAATTTGGGTCAGACCGATTGTGGATCTAGCTGGACAACAGATAGCATTTTAGAATATGAGTTTCTAACTCAAAACCAATTGACAATGAGTGAATTGGACCATATTCTTTATATACTACTTAAGATCCTTGCTCAACTTCTGCGTACTCGGTAAACAATTTATTCAGCCTCAACTGTTGCAAATTTGCAATCATTCAAAGTCTTAATAAAAGTTGGTTAGATGATAATAAAACAGAAACCCAAGTCAAATCTCATCTAGATAGCATACCAGTCGAAACCGTATATCGATTAAAATTCAACTCTAATCCCATGTTTTTATTGCGTCTTTCAACGTGACCCAATTGGATTCTCCTCTCTGTTAAATCGTTTTGTCTCAATAAAGAAAAAAAAAACCGATTGGTTGGAGTGAGAAGCAAATGTCATTAGTTTTGTTCAAACAAAATTGGTCGTCTCACCACTCATTGAGTTATAAATCTCCCACATTTCTGCAGCAAAAGATCTTTGCTTTGCTTTGATTGCCCCCATGAATTGCGCAATTACAGAGGAGGATTTGCTCTCTCCTTACCCCCTCCTCTTCAAATCGCTCTTACTCATCCCAATCTCTCACTATCTCATCTTCTTCTTCCTCACAATCTTACTTTTCCTCTACTTCTTCCTCGAGATTCATATTCCTAAAGCAGATCCTATCTCTCTCACTTTCAATCCCAACTCTGAGTTCTGTCAATTTATTGTCGCCAAATGTCGCCTCCTTCGTGGACGGTAATAACTTTTCATGTTCTTGATCCATCATCGAAAAATACGATCTTTCTCATGTAAAGATTTGCAATTTTCAAATTTTCAGATACTTTCCTACATTCTGGCTTCCAAGCCCTCATCTTCAAACAGCTTTCCTTAGCATTTTTGCAAAGTCACCTCCTTTCTCCTATAAGCGGTGAGATCAAAAACCAAATCTTTTACTTGCTCAGATTTATGTGTTCTTGAGAAATTGATGTAAAGATAATATCTTGTGTTTTTTTCCTAAAGACTTGATCTTTGAGATTTATTAATAGATTTTAATCTCTTTTCTGTGGTCAGAATTCTCTATCAGGCAACAGATGGTGGCACAATTGCTTTGGATTGGTTAATGCATTCTGATGGTTGGTGTTAAGAATAATAGCACATTTGCTGTTGTCAGTTTTGATTCATGGTATTACAACTATTTTTTTGTTCTCTGCAGTTGTGGAAGGCATATCTCAGGTGGTCAATGCCTCAACTCCAGGAACTGATAGGACTCCAATTGCTATTGTAGTTCCAGGGCTCACTAGTGATTCTTCTGCTGCAGTAAATTTCACCACTCCTTTCTACTTTATTCCTCTGTTTCCGTTTCTTTCCTTTTGGGAGAATCTCATGTATCTCTTGCTTTTGCTTACTCAACCCATTGTTTTGTTCTTTTTTTCACAGTATATTAAACATATTGCCTTTAGGCTGGCAAAGGAAGGATGGAATGTTGTTGTGCAAAACCACCGTGGACTTGGAGGAATATCTTTAACCGTGAGTTTCTTTGTATTGATATTGAGTTCTAGGTTTTGTTTCATTTATCTAGGTGATATTTTGGATCACAGGTGCGTCATGCGTGGCTGTACTGATTAAATATTTAAATGAGTTACTAGAAGAATATTCCTGATCTTAGTCTTGTATTTCGATATGTTACCTTCAATCTTGCTGTCAAATTCACATTACATGTGCTGGAAGAAGCATGACATATGTTTGACCTTATTAAAGGGATTAATTGGCTTTGCAATCTTATTTCCTTTTCCATAAGCATATCATTTGTGGTTGATTCATTTAATTATGCATGTGGATTGGGAAAATTATGATTCATTGACTGACCGACTCTTTAAATCATTAATCAGTCTGACTGCGTCTACACTGCTGGGTGGACAGAAGATCTTCGGAAAGTAATTGATCACATCCATACTCAGTTCCCAGAGGCTCCTTTGTTTGCTGTTGGAACAAGCATTGGTGCCAACGTTCTGGTATATCGCCTCTTATTTACCTTTGATTCCCTTAGTCTTGCATCAAAAGGTTAAAATATTGTGGCGACCATTGTTTATTACAACTGGTTTTATAGCCCACATTTTATTCCTACGACGAAATTGAGGGTCTTTCATGTGGTTTTTTACTTTTATAATTTATACCTCATCCAGGTAAAATATCTTGGGGAGGATGGGCCAAATACACCTCTTATTGGAGCTACTGCTGTGTGCTCTCCTTGGGATCTTTTGGTCAGTAGACCCCCACGTCCACTCTAACTAACATTCTGTGATATTGCTAACTGTTTAAAATTCATAGTGCAAAAAATGTCTCTCTTCATTTCAAGAATGAGGTTCTTATTTCACATCATCTTCCTTGAGATACTTTAATACTTTGGAACTGTGCTTTATAAGCTATTTGATTTTGTTGATCGCAAGTTGTATCCTCCTTGATGTTTTCTTCATTTCACTTCCCATTTTTCGTTCAATTTCATATTCTTGTTTTCTGGTAATATTCCTTTGAACTGGTTAATCCTGCTTTTAGTATGATTATTTTCAGCATTACATTTTTTGAATCGAATTCCTAAAATTGGTCGGGATAATCTAGAAAAGAAAAGCAGTCAGCCTTACTGTTTAAAATGGATATTGTTTGCAGATATGTGATCGATATATCAACCGCAAACTCGTGCAAAGATTGTATGACAGAATGCTTACTATTGGTCTACAAGGTTATGCACAATTGTATGTCTAAATTCTTGTCTTGTATTGTTAACTTTGTATCCTTACCTACTTTTTCTCGCTTTAGTTACGTCTTTCTTGCTCCCTTACACATGGTTGTACTTGTACCTGCAGGCACCATTCCATAATTTCTCGTATAGCGGATTGGGAAGGCATTAAGAATGTGGGTTCTGATTTTCTATCTATTTGCCAAATCAAGTAAATTGACTTAAAAGATTCACCATTCATCTTGTGTCTTGTTTTAGTCACGTTCAGTTCGAGAGTTTGACAACTACGCCACCAGACTTGTTGCCAAATTCGAGGTGCAGTTTGCTTCACATTCTCCTTTACCTTTGTTTAATATATCCCATCTTTCCGTTTAAGCAGTAGAAAATCCAATCTTTAATGATGCAGACAACTGATACATACTATAGACGTTCAAGCAGTGCGCAATATGTGGGAAATGTCGCTGTTCCACTCCTTTGTATCAGTGCTTTGGATGATCCAGTTTGTACTAGGGAAGCTATTCCTTGGGATGAATGTAGGTAAGAATGCATATGCTTTGACCCTTTAATCATGATTTCCTCCAGTTTTCAACTGTAGAGCTGATGGACTAGATTAATTTGCACAATAGTCTGGTTGACCCAGTTTTACGCCGGTTCTCTTATGTTGTAGCCTTGTAGGGCCACTGATAAGTCTTCAGATGGAATCATTGAGCTGTTAAGTAATGCCACATCACCTCACTAACATTCAGAAGTTAGATTGAGGGAACAATGGTCTAACTAGGGGATTTAACAGGATCCGAGTATTTGGGGAATTTGTTTTGATATGGGAGAGTAGGAGATGCTCTAGAAGTCATTCTTATCTGGTTTTGTTCTTGGGTTCTCTAGAAGTTTTCACAAGACCTTTGCTAAATTGAGTTGGAAATTTTTCTGTTAAACTGAGTTGGTAGTTTCTCTGTTATATTGAGTTTCCATGCGTGGCTAAATTAGGAAGTGATGGCTTTAGGCACGTAGGCGAAATTTGATAAGTTTCTTGGTTGTATCTTTCTGTAGCGCATTGTGATGGGTCTCCCTGTATTATGAAACTGATGTTCCAATGTCTCAACTTTTGCAGGGCAAACAAAAACATAGTTCTGGCAACCACAACACATGGTGGTCATCTTGCTTACTATGAAGGGATGACAGCAACAAGCATGTGGTAATCTATCTGCATAAACCCGCACTCTTAGATATTTATCTTACATTCTATCCGCAAGGACTTTCTTAGGAGTGGAATTGAAAAATGTGAAACTGTAATGTCTAGGTGGGCAAGGGCTGTGCAAGAATATTTTGAAGTGCTACTCTCCAGTCCCTTTGCAGACAGAAGACAGAGGGTATGAGGGAAATAAGTTTTAGTCCATTTCCATGACATCATCCACTCTTAATCTCTTCTAAGACATGCATCATATCATCCTTTCAGATGCAGATCATCCCCGAACCATTGGGATCTTCGATTGATCAGGGACCATTCGTGGATGCTGGAGAAGACGGGATGGTTGCTGCTGCAAGTGAATTGGCCACAACAAGAGCTGATGCAGAACTAGAGGATAGTGCTCAAATTGATGAAAAGACAAGTAATCATCCACATAAGGACAATAATCCTCAAGTTTATAACAATTTACTCGGTCCTTTGAGGAAGAGAGTGGATGAGCTTTCAAGATACAGCCGGAAATCGATTTGGCTATTGGCATACATTGCTATAGTCACGACGTGGCCACTTGTAGGACCTGCACTTTTGTTATCAATCAAGAAAAGATTCAGAAAGCTCGTAGAAAAATAGAAATCATATTTTACTCGTGCAAAGTAACTATATAAATGACTTATGCCATTCATACTTTTGATTGTAACCTGCTTAAGATAAGCCTGCAATAAGCCGTATGCCGTCAATATTATACAAAACTCTCAGGACTTTCCCACAACAACATCAAGATGCAAATAACAAAGTAATGTGCATAGATTAGCTTTCTTGTATGAGACAATCTGTTTCAGAGTCTTTTGTGGAAACTTCTCTTAGGAATGGTCCTATGGTTTCTCGAACAGGCTTTTCTGAGGCTAGTTTGTACGGGACTGTACCTAAAAAGAACAAGTCGCGTAAGAGACCCAACAATTGGAAGAGGAAAAGACAGGTTGCTCAAGGTAATCTAAAAGAGATGGAAGAGGATGAGAAAGATGAGGAGACAGAGAATACAGTAATAAATCTCTTCTTCAGAACTCCCTTCGAGTGCCACTCTAACATTCACACATGCATTGTCAAGCAAGTTGATCTTCTTCAGAATTTCTAGTATTTTGATATTTTTGTTAAGATAGAAATTAGAATTTGGTGAAAAAAAAATTAGAAATTATCATTTTTCATTTTTTTTATGTTATTTTCATTTTTGCTTAAACTGACAAAAATAGTTAATTATATATTTTACATTTTTATAAAGAAAATTATCATTATCAAAAAGTTATTTTTTTGTTTTTGATATTTTTGATTAAACTAATAAAATTTTAGTTGACACGTGTCAAATTATTATGAGTTATCCATTTGACACATGTCACATTAATGTTCAACTTTATTTATTTTTTTCAACAGTTCGATTTAAATTTAAAATGATTTGGAAATCCAAACTGGGAGATCAGAATTTACATAGCTCACCTTATACGATATTACTCTTAACACTTACCGTTAAGTTATCTGTTTGAACATTAGAACGACGTGGTATAAAAGACACCGAGAAAGTTGCAAAACCTTCCTTGAGTTTATTGTAGTCGTCTAAAAACATCTCGAACGCTGGCCACTCCGTTGGGGCATGAACCATCTTCACTAACTCTGAGCAGTCCGTGTGGATTCTAATGTCTAGTCTTTGGTGGGCTACAAACACTTCATTGCCCAAATTAGTGCCTTTAAATTCAACTCCATATAATTTTCAACGTTATATAATGTTTGTCCTTAAAAGGTGAATCCTTTGGTTTTTTTTCTTATGAACCGTTGGGAGTTCCGGTTACATTGTTATATTAATTTAATTCTCCGCGTGTGGCTAAAATTTAGGAAGTGAACGACTTGGTTGTATCTTTCTGTAGCACGTTGTGATGGGTCTCTCTATGTATCATGAAAATGATATTCCAATGTCTCAACTTTTGCAGGGCAAAATAAAAACATAGTTCCGGCAACCACAACACATGGTGGTCATCTTGCTTACTATGAAGGGATCGCAGCAACAAGCAATGTGGTAATCAATCTGCGTAAACCCGCGCTCTTAGATAATTATCTCACATTCTATCCACAAGGAATTTCTAAGGAGTGGAACTGAAAAACCTGAAACTGTAATGTATAGGTGGGGAAGGGTTGTGGAAGAATATTTTGAAGTGCTACTCTCCACTCTCCAGCCTTTTGCATACCAAAGACAGAAGGTACGAGAAATGACTTTTAGTCCATTATCATCTAAGACAGACAAAGACAGAGTTTCTCTGAAATCATCCACTCTTAAGTCTCTTCTAGGACATTCATCAAATCATTCTTTCAGACGCAGATCTTCGAACCATTGGGATCTTCGATTGATCAACTAACATTCGTGGATGCTGGAGAAGATGGAATGGTTGCTGCTGCAAGTGAAGTGGAGACGACAAGAGCTGAAGCAGAACAAGAGAATAGTGCTCATCAAACTGAAAAGACAAGTTATCATCCACGTAAAGACAACACTCCTCAACGTTATAACAGTTTACTCTGTCCTTTGAAGAAGAGAGTGGATCAGCTTTCAAGATACAGCCAGAAATCAACATAAGATAAGGCTGCAGTTAGCCATTTGTCATCAATACTATACAAAGCAGTCTCAGGACTTTCCACCTCAACATCAAAAACTCCATTATCAGTCAAAAATGGTACTTCTAAGGGAGTTTTCTATGCTTTTTGAGTAAAAGCCATTGAGTAAACAACGTGCCAATGTTTTCTATGCTTTTTGAGTTTGGAGAGTGATTTTAACAAATAATTTTTGGATGGCTCTCTTTTATAAACTTTTAGCTAGTGACTACGGCTCATCTTCATTTTTGGCATTGCCTTTTTCACCTGCCTTGCTCTTTCTTTTGCCTCTTTCTTCCTTATCACTTCTGCGCTCAGCTTTGCTTCCGCTTCCTCCATCATTTTCTTCTTTTCTGCTTTCTTCTTCTGCAATGCCTCTTGCCTCACATTCTGAAGTTCCTTGTATGCTTCCTCTGCTGCCTTTTGCCTACCACTCTCATTTTTGTTCCGCGCCTTCATTAAATCAAGAAACTTAAACTCAGCCATTCAACACTTTTAACCAGGCTATACCTAATCATAAGTTTGCACTTTACCTGGGAGCTGAGTCTGTATCGTCCTACTAAGTCAATGTAATATGGAATTAGCGCTACCAACCGGACGATATCATCCATATGTTTAGCATCGGGTAAGGAAAACTTGAAAAGCAGCATCTTCTTGTGCTTGCCAGGGTGTTGGTCAGATATATGCATCGACATGAAATTCTTCCCATACTTATCCACAGCCTTGTCTTCAAAAACCTACAGAGTCCCATTGCATGCCCGAATTTGGTTAGTGATAGTATCATAGAGATAAATAATGTGCAACATTAAGCCAAATCTAAAATAGCAAATTATGGTTACCATTGGAAGTGATTGATTTCCCTATTTAACCACATAGAGACACAAACAGAGATACAACCATGGAGTTCAAGCCAGCTGATCATGGAGGATCAATTACCATATCCTAACTAACTCCAATACTGAATTATTAAGGTAACAATGCTTAAAGACACTAAGCTTCCTTCCAACATATCTTACACTCACTAGAAAACAATAAGACCCATTCCAGCACACTCCAAAAGTCTGCAAATCAGATTGAACTCAGAAATGAGCTGCTATGGAACTGCCAAATTCGGACTCCCATTACTCACTCTGTTAAAAATTGATTCTTGCTCACTATACCACCACTGAATACACAGATAAGGCTCTACTATAGGTATCATCAATCATCAAACAAATGGAGAATCTGAGTGAAAAAAATAAAACTTTTCTCACCTGATCGAGCACAGTGTCTGTGATCATATCGGCAGCAACTTCCTTGGATTCAGAGATCACAGCTAACTCCTCCGACACCCATTTCCTCCCCGCAGGAGGAGACACAATCCCAGCGAATCTCTGCAAATCGCTCAGCTCCTTTTGCATTGTTTTCGCCGCCTTCTTTCTCGTCATCGCGAACACAACATGATCCATAGTTTCTTCATTCATATAAACCTGAAAAGTGATCTCATCTTTACAAGGTACCACCAAATTAAAAAGCCTTGAGATCAGATCGTGTCTGCTCTTAAGCTCCATAGTAGCCAACAATCCATGGCAATACCTACGACCACTCGCGTAGAATTTGAACACATTTAACGCTTCTTTTAACAACAATGGCGAATCCTCTCCTTCAGAAACTCCAAGCAAACTGAAATTCTTCTGGAATATTGTATCCTTGGAAGCGAATTTCGCAGCCCAAGCTAAAGCGAGGCTCTCGTTCTCACGTTTGCCAACGAAGTAGTTGATTGCGATTGCGATTAAGAAAGAGACGCAGGCGATCTCCACCGCGTACGACTTCGTCTTCTTCATCGGATCAGTAATATCTTGCGCTTCCGAGGAAGTATTGAGATCAAGCGTCTTTGAATCAACATGAGTTGCGTTTTCTGTAATCAATGGTGATTCAAGTGTCTCTACCTCCATCGGTAGTCCTTCGAACTCGTCTTCATCCCAGTACTCAAATGGCGTGGACGAGGGAGTTCTCGAATCGGATTGATGCTCGGGATCTGATTCAGGGATGAGACCGGAGTTAGATTCGGCGGAAGAAAGTTCCGGTTCCGGTTCCAGATCGAGGAGTGATGAGTGAGACTGAGTGACAAGAGGAGGAGGGAGGGAGTGGTGAAGGTGAGAGGAATCGTCGGTAACATCGTCGTCTTCGGCGTCAAATCCTTCGAATTGGGAAGCTGCGAGAAGATGGTGATGAAGGGAGATGTAGAAAACGAGAGTGAATGAGATGAAGAAAAAAGGTCGGCTCATTGTGAAAAATAAGTAGCCAAAAAACTAATCACAAACCCAAAAGAGGTAAACACTTAAAGATGTCACTCTTGATCACAATATAAAAGTTGTTTTGGAATTTCGTGGTTAAGTTGACCAAAAATGTTCAAAACTTATTTCATTATTTGGGGACATATATCAAATGTCAACACAGTATCTATGCACAACAACACTATACAAGGAGCTAATACAAATAAAGGAACAACAAGAAGACTTGTTTCTATATAAGTTGAACTGCTGCAATTGATGGAATTTTCTCTCTTAGTTTCTGAGTGACTGCTACTCGAACTGTCATGACTCCAGCAGCAGGTCCTGTGATTCTTATCTTCACAATGGGATCTTCTATCTCCACCAGATCAAGCGACCCATCTGCTGTTCCGATCAAGTATGGCCTGATTTCTTCAAGCACCTAAACAATTATATCGCACACAAAGAGTTTTAACATCACACATAAACTCCAAATGATTAAGACATGATGGTCACACAAATCACTTTCAACAGCACATATTAACTCCAAAGGATTAAGACATGAAGATTTACTTGCTCATAAATTCACAAAAAGCCCCGTACACAAGCAGTAACGATATCACAAGAAACAGAAGATCCCTTTTGCTAACTTATAGTCTCGGTTTCATACCTTCAGCATTTGCAAGTACCAGACATTTGCACAGAGTAAGTAATAACAGAACCACATATGCAGAGCACTTAAGCAACCTAGAGCTTATACCAAGACTAGTCTTTTCAATGTTTTCCTTGTTCAGTTCAAGGTGCGTAAAAACAGTATTTAGACCCAAAATATGGATTGAGCAAGTGATAATAGGAAACCACATATGCAGAGAACTTAAGCTAGAGGCAATGCCAAAATCTAACCTTTTCAATGTTTTCCTCATTCAGTTCAAGGCCAGTCTCTTCATCTGGAACTGCTTCCACAGCCACTATTTCAGGGATCTTTTCCATTAGACGACGCTCAATACCCATCTTCATTGTCATAGTAGAACTTGGGCATGATCCGCATGCTCCCTGCAGCTTAACTCGAACAATATTTCCATCGATCTCATGTAATGCCACATTACCACCATCAGACATAAGGTATGGTCGGATTTCGTCCAAAACGCTTTCTACGTTTTCCTCAGTTAGGGGTACTTCCAAGATTGGGTCTGGGGTTGCTACTGCCTTGACAACTGCAAAAATGCAGAAATCAACCATAAACCTAAGTACATATTTCTCTAGGAGAAGATAAACACACAAGAAGCAATGATATCGTTTCACATATATGGAAATTGGAAATCAAATTTAAGCAAGGAGAACTTTTCCTGTGAACTTTAGAGAAACGTTGTAACCTTATACTGTCTGAGAGAGAGATGGGACCAGAAAACCATTTGTTCACAAACTACATTTGAAATTACATATCACTAAAGCAATCAAAATAAAAACCGTTGATAGCCATACAGAAATGAAAAAACAGTCATGTCAAAGCAGTTTTGAGAAAAAACAATGCAATCACAACATCAAACTCGAGCTTCCTAAGTTTCAGTGAGACTAGCAAAGACAAGAAAAGCATCCGATTTTAAACTAGACAGTTGATTTATACCTATGACATATTCTTCCGAGTACTAAACCACCAATCTACATCGAACTCTTGGTTAGTTCAGTAGAAGTTCAAGATTCAAAGACAATTTTTGATCATTGATCTTTGGTCATAGAATTTGCCGGTATGCTCGGAAGAATACAACATCGAGACATCTTTCTAAACGGAGATAGAGAGAGAGAGATTCGTATTCTGACCTTTCGATCGTCGGCAAAGCTGACGACTCGATAAAGACCTAGATAATCCCCGTCGAAGTGGATTACGAGTCCTAGCTACGAGACCAAAACCGTGTTGGGAGCTCAAACTCTGCCAAAAAAAAAGACATCCATACAATGAGTGATATAACAAACAAGCGTGAGAAGAACAAAGAGCGAATCGAAATTGGAAGGGGAGGAATTCAAAATCACCTGAGCAGAAGAAAGAAGACAAGACGAGGAGGAGGGAGAAGGATCTAGGGCTTGTGGCGGCGTCCTGGAAATGGCTGCCGGGTTCATCGCCATCATTTGCATCTCCTCCACTAGCGTTTCTGAGTCGAAAATCCGAATTCCGATGTCGAAAAAACAAATTATGATTTTAATTCTCGGAGATGTTTCTTTACGATCGAGATTCCTTTTATCGGCGTTGGATCTCTCGTACACGAGCCCGAACCAATAAAAGTCCTTTCTTTAACAAAGCCCATTAACTATTTCTTCAGTCACGTTCCACCACGAATATTTCAATTAGGATCTATGTTTTCTCTTATTGGGTTGGCCTTTTCTTTACTGGGCTTGTCATTTTATGTATAGTTTGAACCATTTAGTTTTAGTAAACCAAAATTAAAATAAAAGAAAACCGAAGTTATAAATAAGCAAAACAATTTCAGTTGAGACATAATAATACCTAAAATCGCAAAAAATTTGGGTTCCCCTCGCAAAATCAAAATTTTATTCGGTTTAATTCAGCATTTTTACTCAAACCAAAAACTCGAAGAACCAAAATTTTCGACCCGAACCGACATAATTAAACCGATTGCCTAGGTCTAATTTCATTTTTCGTTCTAAATTACTTCACCGGACATTAATGGTCTTTCACAACTGACATTATTGGTCTTACCATAGAAGCAGAAGACTTTGTTTTTGTTTTCTTTTCGCGATCTACTAATGTATGTGCGGACGCGATTGCTGCTGTAATTACTTTAACTCCTCCGTATTTTGCTCTTTTGGATGTTGTTCCTCCGGTTTGGTTACAAGGCCTTGTGTACACAGACAAACAATGTATTGTTCTTTCGGAATTGGTTTAATGAAATTGTTTCGTGTTTAAAAAAAAAATTATTTCACCGGACTCGCATCGATATTTTGGTGCAGTTTATGGACCTTTTAGTCTAATCAAACTAATTTTCGCGACTCAAGATAAAGAAAAATCCTCCCCAACTCAGTTAGATTTCTCCCAAATACTAATCACTCCAGGTGAAAACTAGTCACTTGGTATCAGCTGATGTTCACACTGCAAGTCTGTACTAAACAATATTCCTTCTTTTTCAACTAAACAATATATATATATATATATATATATATAAATTTTAAAAATTAAATTAAAATGGATGACAAGTGGCTCAGTAGGAAGAGAATGGAACCTTACTTTTATATATATGAAATTGGAGTGAAACGAAAGTTAAACAAAAAAAAGTAGAAGGGAAAATGTGATATGCTGATGTTTCTTATATAAAAAAAAAAAGGAGAGTGTAATGATACGTCATTGAACTAATTTTTTCAACCAAAATTATCTAATTACTTAGCGTATGGAATACTCTATAAGACTTTAGCGTGATTATATTTCTATAGAAACTCTAGTAGTAGAAGATACATTTCTGGTTCACTACAAAAAAACCCAAATTTTATAATTAAAAAAACTCTAGTAGTAGACCCTAAATTAGACTTGGTTCAATCATAATTTAAGTAACCTATTGACACATAGTTAAACATAACCCGAAACTAATTTTAATATTAATATTTCTTAATTCATATTGAGATACAATTATAGAAACAGAGGAAGAAAAAGAGATTTTTGGTGGGTCTGAAGATGAGTTCAAGAATTGAATCCTTATTCGTCTTATTTTGCTATTCTTCCAAATTTGTTTTGTTTCAAGAGCGTAAAGGCTTCACTTCTTGAACTTATCAATTGTTGATGATCAGTGTGTTTTTAAATAGTAAAATTTATCTAGAATGTCCTAAGAAATGAAAGAAATAACTAGAATATACCAGTTTCAAGTAATTATTGAAATTTTTTTTGAATTATCCAGTAAACCAGTTATTTTTGAAGGAATAACAAAAATACTATTAAAACAATAAAATATTTCAAATTTCCCACCATATCAAAATTTATATGAGAAAATAATAAATCTATTGCTTCACCAAAAAAAAAAAAACATTGAAAACCTAAAAATCTGATTTTCTCTCTCGACGCCGTCTCTCTTCTCGTCGGCGTTTTTCTTGTCGTCGGCGTCTCCATCGTTCTTATCGTCGCTGCCTGTTGTCGCCTTCTCCGTCGTTCCATTTCAAACCCTGCGAAGTTTCCGTCACCGTCGTTTCTGTCTCCGTCATTCGTCGTCGTTTCTGTCCCCGTCTCTCCTCGTCGTTTCGGTAAGGGTTCGGTTATAACCCTCATATCGGTAAGTGTTTTGGCTCTAACTTTCATGTCGGTAAGTGTTTTGGCTCTAACTTTCATATCGGTAAGGGTTCGCTTCCTTATGTCTTCGTTGTTATCTTGTTTTGCCGCCGCTCGCTTCTGAATTTCCAGTAGCTGCAGATTAGTTACTCTCAGAGCCGCATATTTGTTTATCTGGCGAGGCTGATTTGTTTATTAATTATCGCAGTTGTGTTTGTTATTGGGAGCAGATTTGTTTGACAGTAGTACATATTTGTTTCTTAGTAGCGTCAGATTTATTATTTCAGTAGTCGTAGATTTGTTTCTTAGTAGGCGCATATTTGTTTAAGTTGACTCTCAGATTTGTTTATTTTTCCTCTCATATTTGTTAATGTTGACTCTCAGATTTGTTTATGTTGACTCTCAGATTTGTTTATTTTTCCTCTAAAATTTGTTTTCTGTTGTCGCAGATTTTTGTTTCATTTCCGCAGATTTGTTTTCTTTGTTTGTTAGTGTTGGATTTGTATTTGATTGTAGAATGGCGTCTTACCCTAATCGACGTTATGAAGAAGGAAAATCTCATATTAAAAAAAGAGCTTGAACCACAGTTGCTATCTGAACACTTTGCGGAAGATGAAAGTGTATATTGGTGAAGATGCTTAAGATCATTTGAAGGATTCATCTGTTGGTGTACTTCTGAAGCTTTCCACAGAGAAATACATATGGTCTGCCCAGATCGTTCATTATTTCCTGACGAATCAGCTGGAAATCAATAGCGATCATGAATTTTGGTCGATCATCAGTGGTCAACCAATAGGATTTTCACTGCACGAGTATGAGAATATAACGAGTCTAAACTGTGGTCAATTTGACCCTTCAGAGGATTGGGTTGGTGACCATAGTGAGTTTCAGAAGGAATTGAAAATTTCCTTAACGGATGGACCTACTTTGGATGAACTGAAAATGGGTTTACCCATATGTCAGGATTGGAGTTTTGAGAAGAGGGTGATGTTAGGAAGGTTGTTTATCCTACATGTTGGTATTGTTGGCATTAGTCATACTTCGAAGCTTCCGCTGAGCCATGCCAAAAAAGTGTTGGAACCAGAGAAATTTGAGAATTATCCATGGGGGAGAGTTGGTTTCTCAAGTTTAATAAATTCCATTAAGGTGGAAGTTGATAAGTACAAGGATGACAGTTCCAATTACACCTTACATGGATGCGTTCATGTACTGCTAGTATGGATCTTTGAAGCTGTTCCTGGTTTGGGAGAAAGGTATGGTTTCATAAGGGAAAACACTCGGGTTCTTCTACTGAATTGGAAAGGAAGTCGTGAACGATTCAGATACGAAGATTTCCTCTTTGAAGAGCGGAGAGATCATGGAAAGGTAAACCGCAAACTTGTTTTCATATGATGTCAGAGTTTTTTGATATATCGCAGAATTATTTTCATATTCTGACAAGACGTAGTTTTTTGATATATCGCAGACTTGTTTTTATTCTCTGACAGACATGTTTTCAATTGATGACAGATTTGTTTGTATGACAGATTTTCATATGGAAAACTAATGAGTTATTATATAGGTGCGTGCGAGGAATATGATTACTGTTCTACTGGAAAATGTGTACCCTGAAAGGATTAATGATGATGGTCAGTAGACCCCAGATCCAAGACTTCTGAAGTTAATTGAAGATATCCTTGCAGATTGTTTGGATCCAAATGGTTGGCCTTGGTCCATGGCTTCTGTAGTAAAAGAAAAGAAGAAGAAGAAGAGAAAAAAAAGAAGAAAATGAGGCGCCTATTCTTCTTGTTGATCTTGCTATATCTGTGTCCAAGCAGAAGAAGACCAAAAGAAATGAAGACGCATAGGTTAGTTCTCGTTTTTTATAGTAACAGATTACTTTGTCGAACTCGCTGATTTGTTTTGTAATAGCCGCAGATTTTGTTATGTAGCTCGCGCATATTTGTTTTTCGTACTTGCATATTTGTTTTCTGCATCTAGCAGATTTGATTATAAGGTCTCGTAGATTTGTTGTCTTTTGAGGTAATTAAATTTTTGTTATTTGAGATAGGCTTCATCTTCATCCATGCGTGGTATAATTAAAAATATTGTGGAAGAGGCGGTTAATAAGTTGGAGGCTAAAATGTCATCAATGTATACAACCTTTCATGCATTAGTTGCTGCCAGACTGGATTATTTAGAGAAGCAGGTAGAGAAGCTTCGGGAGGGGCTAGAACCCATTGTTTCCAGCCGTAGCAGAGAAGAAGATGATGGAGCCAGTAGTGCATAGGTAAGTTGTATCAGTTTTATTTCTTAAGCTATAGTATGGTTAATTTTGTTTATGTATCTTTGCAGAAGGGAAAAAATGAGGAACCCGAAGTGGATGTTGTCAACCTAGGAGAGCCTGATGGGAAGATGTTTAATAAGGAGGCGGTGGAAAAGGTTCAGAATAGTGATATTGAAGATGTAACTTCTCAGCAAAATAAAATGGCACCAACTTCTGTAGCGAGAGAAGACTCTTTACAGGGTGTTGGCAAAGAAATGGTTGTCCTTGATGACAACATAAAGGCTGTTACACCGGTGGGGAAACGAGTTCCAAAATTGGCCCGTACTCAAAAAGTACCATACATAGTGAACTCAACTGTCAAACGCATCATCCGAGGTGTCCTAACTTCTACAACCGACTATGACCCTATGGAGGAGGTGGAAGCCACCAAAAGGGAAACACTAAAGGATTTCATGAAAGAGCTTCAGTACGTATTTCTTATCTTCTCTTCTATCATCAACCCTTGTGTTCATTTTGATCATCAATGATCAACAACTGTTTGTTTTAATAAAAGGGAACGACTAATTGGAAGCGAGAATTCCGAGTTTGAGTTCTGGAATGTTCTAACTCTTCCAAGGGAACAGTGGCCTACTGATAAGTATGGATGGTTGCGTAGTGAGGTTGGTAACAAATTTTTCATTAGTACAGATTTATTTAACATTAGAACAAAATTATATTTATAGCCGCAGATTTATTATGTTATTGACAGATTTATTGTTATGTATTTGTAGAGTTATTGCTATGTAGCCGGAGATTTTTTAGTTATTGTGACAGACTTAGTTCCTATTAGCCGCATATATTTTTTATTATCACAGAATGATTAGTGTGTTACCGCAGATTTGTTTAGTTATTTTCACAGATTTGTCTAATGATGTTAACATTGTTTCCTTTCTGTTGTTTTCCTTCACAACACCTTACGGCTGCAGTGACAATGTTTCGTTTTAGGTCTGCGTGCGTTCCTTCACCTTACCACGAGAGGGTCGGTTTTTTGGACCAGTGGTTCGTTTCCACGATGATTACCGATTACCCGAGCTTCAAGTCTGGAAAATTTTACTTTACTGGCATTTATAATGACGAATTTTATGGCAAATTGCCTTGTGAAGCGCCAATAAACAAGAAATGGTATTATGATATCGACAACTTGTACGCATTAGTTAACGTTAAAGAAACACATTGGATTGCTTTGGACATCAATTTGGTAAGGCAGAAGATAAACGTCTATTATTCCATCCCCTAGTTTGATCAGACGATGAAATTCTCCAAGCTGTCGCACCTTTTCGCCGAATGGTACCTACACTTCTAAATATCTATGTAGAGAACCATGTACGCAAGAAGAGCGTAGCTCAGTTCTCGGTTAGAAGGCTAAGAAACTCCGCCAACAAAATCCCAATCAAACTATGACCCAGGAGATTGTGGAGTATACTATTTAAAAAATATAGAGTGTCTTGCCTTAGGATGGAATTTTGAAGGGCTTAACGATGAAAACATTCAGCGGCTTCGGGAGAAACTAGCAGCTAAAATATTTCACGAAGTACCAGAATATGGAAGCAGCGTGCAAATGACTAACCCATTGCCTCGTCATGTAGAGAAAATTATCCCTTATATGAAGGGTAATTCTTGTTGAGGAACTGACAAATATATTTTTTGAATAGCCACATAATTATTTTAGTAGCCACTATTTTTATTTATAACATGGCCCAAATTTTTTCTTTAATCCGCATAATAATTCCTAAAACCGCAATTCTTACATGCCGCCGATTTGTTTCTTACTACCCGCCGATTTGTTTCTAATTAACCGCAGATAGAAGCCGCAAACGTATTGACCGGAGATTTCATCCGCAGATTTGTTTTGTAGTTGTCATAGATTTGTTTGTTAGTATAGTATGCATGTGATCAAACGAAACAACTTATATTACTAACAAAAGGGAACCATACGTTACAAACAACACAAAAAAAAGGAAATAAGAGCACCCTCTTTTGTCCCACAACAAAAAGTACTTAGGAAAAAAACAAAGTTAAGGAGCTTGTCCATCGTCTATCTTGTTGTACCCTATTGTTTCCCACTCAATTGGTGAATTGTTTTAAGTTTTTATAGAACAAACGAGTGCAAAGGAATCAAGTGGAAGTATCTAAGCGTTTATGCTCGACCTCGAAATCCATTGGCTCCTTAGTGATCAACTTCTTAAAGATGAATATTTTTCCATGCTTTTTGGCTATCCTCAAATTCAACTTGTTAGCGTCCTCCGTTCTCTCCACGTGGGCTTTCAATATTTTTAGAACAGAGTCATGCCTCTCTTTGGCGTTCTGATACTCCTCCTTATCGGCAGCAAGCTCCATCTCAGCAAACCGAAGGTCCTATTCGACGTCCTTACCCACTTGTCTTTTTGCTTGCTTGAGGAAGAAGAGTTAGGAGAGGCCATGATGTGAAGTCTTTTTTTTTTTGGTTTTGATTTGTGTTATTTGGTGATTGGTTGGGGTGTTAATTGGAAAAGAAAAATGGTTCGTTTTATAGAGGGGAAGTTAATGTGAGCGTTAGAGGGAGATAAAATCTTTAACTCCCTCCCTGCATTTACTGGATTTGACGTGGGTAGTTAATCCCCAGATTTGTTTGTAATTATGTACCCTGAATATTATTGGTTATAATCACAGATTTATTTATTAGATTTCACAGATTTGTTTCTTTGGTGTCGCAGATTAGTTTATAAAATGTTTCATTTTATAGAAGGGAAGTTAAAGTGATTGTTGGAGGAAGTTAAAGTGTTTAACTCCAACCATTTTCTGGATTTGACGTGGGTAGTTAATACGCAGATTTGTTTGTATAAGTACCCTAATTATAATCACAAATTTGTTTCTTAGATTTCGCAGATTTGTTTGTATAAGTACTCTGAATATTATTCGTTCTAATCACATATTTATTTCTTAGAGTTCACAGATTTGTTTATTTTGTGTCGCAAATTAGTTTGTTAGACATATGAACAACCGAAACAGACTTACATTAATAAAAACGGAAACAGATATTACAACTTTTTATTTCTTGAGCACATGATTTACTCCCTGTCAATATTTGTGACCTTGAAATCGCTCAAAGAACTCTCAAGGAAAGAAAGTTTTTTTTCAAAGCGGTTACTCATGACCTCGTTCTCTTCAGTCGGCATAAAACCCCATTCGCCATTCTCCAGTTTGTACAGAATGGAGAGTTTCCCCTCCTTTTTTGCTCTTTTTACCCGCTGATCTGTGTGCTTCTTTAGCTTCTCCAATGTGTCTCTCATCATTTTTAGCTCGGCGCACACCTTCGCCTGTATGGCTCTTGCCTCCTTCAAATCCTCGGGAAAGGCAGCATGTTGCTTGCAGAAGGCCTTAAGCTCCTCCTCCAAGTCCCTGGCTGTTGGCTTGCTTGAGAGTTAGGAGTGTGAAGAGGCCTTATTTAGTATATATATATTTTAAATTGTTGGAGAGATTGTTGGAGTGTGAGGTTTAAGGAATCCTATTTATATAAGGAGACGGATGAATGAGTGTGATAGAGAAGAAGTTAATGCGAGATAGATGAGGGCAGTTTATGGATAGATGTGGGTAGTAAAGAGAGCAGTTAATGGATTTTACGTCGGTATATATTCTGCAGATTTGTTTCCTATGTTATGCAGATATATTCCGCAGATTTTTTTTGTACGACAACGCAGATTTGTTTTGTACGAACACGCAGATTTGTTTTGTTGTTTTGTACCAAAACGCAGATTTGTTTTTCAAGCCTCAGAATTGTTCCTTACACGTCAGTTAGAGGATAAAAGGAAAACATTACAAAAAAAAATACAGCATTATACCGAAGATTATACTTCAACAGTGTTAAGTTCAACCCTTGACTTCTTCGGCCTACCTGGCTGTTGTCTCGCAATAGGAGGAGAACAAACTGTTGTTGCAACATGGTCGGGTATTGGTACCGGAAAATTCATCGACCTGATGGTGGTTGCATAGGCGTTGTAGAAGTTGAGAGTTTGATAGTATGGAGAACAAAGTGAAATATGGGAGATGTTCTTAGTTTTAGCCGCTGCTATTGCGTGTGCACATGGCAACTTCTCCAAGTCAAACCTACGACATGAACACTGTTTGTCTCTCAAATTGACAACATGTAGAGATGTCCCGCTTGTCACTTGCACTTGATAAGCATCGATTTCTTGGACCTTTAGCAGCTTAGCATGCTCTACACGACTCTACGAACATTATAATAGAAGAAAAAAAAATCTGTGATCAGAAGAACAAAATATGCAAGAAGCAGAATGAAAATCTGCGCGAAGAATAAGAAAAATCTGCGATAAGAAGAAGAAAAATCTGCGAGAAGCAGAATAAAAATCTGCGTGAAGAATAAGAAAAATCTACGATGAGAAGAAGAAAAATCTGCGATGAGAAGAAGAAAAATATGCGAGAAGTAGAATGAAAATCTGCGTCAAGAATAAGAAACATCTGCGATAAGAAGAGGCCAATTTTGCGACACCTGAAGCAATTTTTCAACTCCGCGGGTGAGCCTTGTTCTCATTTTAACTGCATCATTCCTTCATTCTGAAAACCATCTTGTCATCATACTTCTGATAACCTCCAACAACTGTACAATAGGCAAACCCCTAGCCTTAGATAGAACGTTATTCATTGACTCAACAATGTTTCTTGTAAGAAGATTGTACCTATCCCTAGGAAAATGCACGCGTGTCCATAGACTGACATCCGCTCTTACGAGATAACTATGCAGTGGAGGATTCATCGCTTGTATCAGATCGAATATTGTTTAAAAATCAACAAGTCTGAAAGCATTAACTGCCCTTTTAACTAGCCCAAACGCATCTCGACCTTTAAAAGAGACCAATATATTCTTGTACAAATGGTATGTGCATATTCCACGGCTTGATGATAGGACTCATATTTACATGCTTTTTTATGTCAAAAGCCCCACCCCAAAACTTTAGAATAAGTTAGTTTATCCTTTATAACTAACATTTAGTATAATTTTAGTGTGTTTGCATGTGTTTATATGTTTTTAGGTACTTGGAGCTAAAAGTTGATGTTTATAATGTTTCTGGAGCCTGCTAGAACCTATAGGAGAGTTGGCACCGCCACTTGGATCATGCACATTCAGAGAAGGATTTCACAGAGTCCGAAGAAGGCAGAATCGACCCTAAAATCGACCTGTGGGGGTCGATATTGAGTCTGAAGAGCTTCCAGAGAGAAATCTTCAAGGATGCATCGACCAACAAAATGAGCAGACACAAAATTGACCCTGGAATCGACCTATCAGGGTCGATTCTGACCTCCGAGAAAACTGAAAATTTTTCTACGTGGCAAGAAATGACTTGAGCAACCTTGTCATCTAGAGTTTTAAGCCTCCAGAAATAAGATAAGGACAAAATGGAGAGTTCTAAAAAACCTAGTACTATATAAACACTTGTAATCTCATTAATAATCATCCATGAATTATTCTAGACTTTGTAGCCACCACTTTTAAACCTAATAAAGAGTTCTTCTTTTTACTTCTTCTTCTTTTGCTTTTAAAGTATATATTTTAGACCACTAGGGTGGTGGTCGATGATAAGATCTATTTTTTAGGGTTTATTATATGTTTGTTTGTTCTTAATCGATCTAACGACTCTAGTATGCACTTTAATGCTGAGTATTCTCTCATGGGAGATACTTAAGAGTACAACTGAATCCAGTAGGTGTGGTTGTATGTTTAGAAGTGTTTGATACCACGAGAGTTGGTTAAACCTTCAGATCTGCATACTAGAGAGTCATAGCTAGTGTTGAGTTTGTTGGTTGATAGAGTAAATATTGATCTAGTCCTGATAAAGTTAGATTAAGATCTTAGGGATGCTTCGCCACGAGAGTGGGCTATATTCTAGAAATAGATCTATCATTCACTTTGTGTGCCTTTTCCAAAAGTCTAGGAATACTTATATTCGATGATGGGATTGTATGAAATGCATATTCATTCGCCACGAGAGTGGTTTTGAATATAAAGTCTAGAATACCACGAGAGTGGACTAGCGAGACATGAAAAATCCCTAGAATGACAAACATAAACTTGTTAGGTAGAACCTGAACCCTAGATCTAGATTTCCTAACAAATCGACTATCACCCATTTTCTGTAAATATTAGTTTAGATTTCGTTTAATGTTTTCTTATTTATTGTTTAATTTAATTTCATGCTTACTAGATTAGGAAAACCCTCATATCTCTATTATGCTTAGATTATATTTAGACTTGTACTCTCTGTGTGTTATTATTCTCAGTCCCTGTAGATCGACCTCGTATGTACTACAATTGCATTGACTGTACACTTGCGGTCACATCGGATTAAACTCTCGAGAATACCCTATGGGTAGACTTAGGTGAAACCTGAGAACGAGATAATTGAAAGAAAATCCCTACATCACTTGACTTCGGGTAAACCGTAGAAATCGTTTTAGCTATAGACTGGTGCCGATCGGATATAATGGCAAGGCCTTCATCGTCGGGAATAACAGAACTCAGTGGCATGAAGAACCATTCCCATGATTTATCGTTTTCAGTATCAACCACGGAAAAAGCAATAGAAAATATTTGAAAATTACCGTCTTGAGCTGTCGCCAAAAGAAGAGTTCTTTTGTATTTCCCTTGCAAAAATGTAACATCAACTACCACCACTTTGTGCATGACTGTAAATTCCTTGATGGTTGCACTAAAAGCTATAAACATATACTTGAATCTTTGATTTTCATCAACCTCAAGTTGTGTTATTGTTCCGGGATTTGCTTAAGTTATCATGTATAAGTAAGTAGGTAGTAACTCATATCCACTCTTCGGTGTCCCATTAACTAAAGTTCTTGCATGTCTTAATGTCCGGTAGGATTTCCAATATTTAATCTATAACACAATTCTACAACAAAGTATTAATATTTCGTAATTAGCATGGCTGCATGTCGGCATCTTGCAGAACGATTCGTAATTGAACATGTATGTTCTCCCACGAACGTGCGGATATGAAACTTTGGATAATCTTCTATTAGTGTTGCTCGTAACTTCCATGAACATCCTTTAACCCAACAGCTGACAGTTAACAATGATGGCTCTTATTTGTCTACATCAAAATCAAATCTCCGTATCACACTTTGAATCTTCAATCTCGTTTTCAGATGCCCTTTCGTCTCAAAGCATTGGCTGACAGCTATGTCCTTAAAAGTAATTTCTCTGTTCGCAAATTCACCATTTTCACTTCCTTCACTTACAAAAACATATGGCTTCTCATCCTCTATTGTGGGCACGATCCCATACGATGCAAAATTTTCATCACCAGAGTCTGTACCGTCGGAATCATCACAATAATCGAATTTGCAACCATCATTGTCTTCATCATCTTCTTCATCTCCGTCATATTTCTTCTCCGACATAACTTCAACCTTCTTACCACTGCCAATGTTGTTGTGGCCATTATTGTCATCCCAATTCTCTTCAGCAAATGGAAGCTCAACGTTCTTGTCGCACGTTTGAATAACTCTTTTACACTTTCGTTCACCATAATCGTCGTCAAATTCCCTTTTTCCATGAATCACAAGCTTTGTCGTTCACTTCCACACATAGTCGAATAGTTGCCCCTTTCATTGCTCCAAAAATGCTTTGAATTGTCTACAATTTCCAACATATACCTGAGGAGTATCTGGAGATAATTTCTGCATAATCTTCTTAGGAAACATGTAGCTCAATTCGACATTAGAGGATCTCTTATCCAATGCGTAATCCTCATACACCATTTTGATCCAACTGTTAGCATTCTAGACCCACGCTTATTGTCAACATTAAACAACCATCGACTTCTCTCAAACTCCCATTTTCCACATACAAGAATAATTTGATCCATCTCACAACGATAGAAGTTGGTTGGGGTTAGTTGATAATCGAGATGGGTTGCGTAAAAAATGCAGAAGAGGAACAGTGCGATGAAGAAGAGGAAGACGCGGCGGTTATAACCACATATACTCCGACACCTTAAATTTGACGGTGGAGATTTGTCAATCTCATTTCCAAGTAAACAAAAATGAAGTAAGCCATTTTTTTAAAAGTATTACAAAATTGCCATTGAAACACAAACAAAACGTTAAATCTGTGGCTTTACGAGGATAAATCTGTAGCCTCTCAGAAATTGCTTCTCATAAATAAGTCATTGAAAACCTAGAGATCTCAATTTCGCTCTCCACGCCTTCTCTCTTCTCCTCGCCGTCTCTCTTCGCATCCTCGTCTCTCGTCGTGGTTACCGTTGTTCCTGTCGTTGCTGCCTCTCCTCGTTGCGTCGTTCTCGTCGTTCTCATCGCCGACGTCTCCGTCGCTGCCTGTCGCGTCCGCTACCTATCGCCGCCGTCTCCGGAGAAGGGTTTTCAAACCCTGTAAAGTTCCTGTCAACTTCTCTCTTCGTCGCTTCCACCACCGTCTCTCGTCGCCATCGGTTATCTCTCCTCGTCTTTTCGGTAAGGAGCATGAACCACGGTTGTTATCTGAACACTTTTAAGATTATGAAAAAGTATATTGGCGATGATGCTTGGGATCATTTGGAGGATTCACCTATCGGTGTAATTCTGAAGCTTTCTACAGAGAAGTACATATGTTCAGTCCATACTGTTCATTATTTCCTCACGAATCAGCTGCAAATCACTAGCGATCGTGAATTTTGGTTAATCATCGGTGGTCAATCTATAAGATTGTCACTACACGAGTATGAGGCTATAACGGTTCTAAACTGTGGATAATTTGATCCTTCGGATGATTGGGAGGATGACCATAGTGAGTTTTGGAAGGAATTAAAAAATTTCACAACAGATGGACCATTTTGGATGAAGGTTTTACCCCGATGTACAGGTTGATGTTAGGAATGTTATTTACCCTACATGTTGCTATTCTTGCCATTGGTCATAATTCGAAGATGCAGCTCAGGGATGCCAAAAGAGTGTTGGAAGCAGAGAATTTTGAAAACTATCCGTGGGGGAGAGTTGGTTTCTCAAGTTTAATAAATTCTATTAAGGTGGAAGTTGATAAGTATAAGGATGACAGTAGCAATTACACCTTACATGGATGCGTTCAAGTACTGCTGATATGGATCTTTGAAGTTGTTCCTGGTTTGGAAGAAAGATATGGCTTCAAAAGGGAAAACACTCAGGTTCCTCTACTGAACTAGAAAGGAAGTCGTGTGCGATTCAAATTTAAAGATTTCATAATGGAAGAGCGGAGAGACTATGGAGAGGTATACCGCATACTTTTTTTCATATGATGACAGAGTTTTTTAATATATTGCAGACTTACTTTCATATTCTTACAGACTTTTTGGATACATTGGGTTGCCTTGGACATAAATTTCAGACAAAACAGGATATACGCCTACGACTTCATCCCCAAAGCTGAGTCAGACGAAGCTATTCTTGAAGTTGTCGCACCTTTCCGCCCTAAAAGATAGGAAGAAGAAGAAAAAAAGAGAAAAAAATGAGGCAGAAAATGAGGCGCCTCTTCTTCTTCTTCGTTTAGCTGAATCTGGGACCAAGAAGAAGAAGACCAAAAAACATGCAGACGCAGAGGTTACTTCTCGGTTTTTATAATAGTAGATTACTTTGTGGTACTCGTCTATTTGATTTGTAGTGCTCGCAGATCTGTTTTCAGTGGAGGCAGTGTTGTTTAGTTACTTAGCTAAGCGAAATTTTGTTACCTTATATAGGAGTCAGGCATGGTTGATGCAATTAAAATGATGGTGGATGAGGTGGTTAATCCGGTGGAGGCCAAACTGACAACAGATTATACAAAATTTTGTGCATTAGTTACTAGAAGGCTCGGTCTTTACAGAAGGAGGTAGAGAAGATTCGGCAGGGGCAAGAACCCAGAAAACCCATTAAAGTTATCACGTCAAGGTTAAAAAAATATGATGAAACCAGTACTGAACCGGTTAGTTCTAGCACACATATTTTGTTTACTATAGTATGGGTAGTAGGTTACCCCAGTTATGTTTCTATGCAGACGTGGTTGAGGAACTCCAAAAAGGTGAAACTCGAGAAAAATGTTGTCAACCTAAAGGAACCGGATCAGAAGATTTATGAAAAAAAGAATCTGGAGGACAAGCTTGCGGATAACGATGTTGAAGAAGTAGTTTACGAAGATAAATAGCTTCAACTTCTAAAGACACAGAAGACAATGCTTTACAACCGACTTCTACAGCGCACTATGACGCGATGGCGATTGTCACACCAAGCAAATGGGAAAAATTAAAAGATTTCATGAAACAACTTGAGGACGTATTTCTTATCTTCTCTTCGATCATCAACCCTTGTCTTCATTTAGATCATCATTCATCAACATCACTATTTTCTAATTAAAGGGAACAACCAAATGGAACTGTGGACGACGAGATTAAGTTCTGGAAGATTCTTACTCTTCCAAGGAAGAAGTGGCCAACAAGTGATTATGGTTGGTTGCTTGATAAGGTTGGTAACAAATGTTTATTTCCAGGTTTGGTAACAAATGTTTTAGTTCTGGAAGATTCTTATTCACAGATTTATTTCCAAGTATCCACCTATTTTCTGGATAATATGACAGATTTATTTCCTTTTATTACTAGTATCCGCGGACTTATTTGGATAATCACAGATTTATTTGGTTAATATCACAGATTTGTTATATGATGTTAACATTGTTTTCCTTATGTTGTTTTGCTTTACAACACATTGTGGCAACAACCACAATGTTTCAGTTTAGATATTTGCGCGTTCCTTCCCCTTACCGCGAGAGGGTCGTTTTCTTGACCTTCTGGTTCGTTACAATGCTTTGTAACGATTACAAGTTCTACAAGCCTGAGAAATTTTCGTTTGAAAAAGGATATATCGAGGAATTTTATGGCAAGTGGCCTCTAGAGGCACCGACAAACAAGAGATGGTATTACGATATCGACAACTTGTACACGGTGTGTAACGTTAATAAGGAACATTGGGTTGCCTTGGTCATCAATTTCAGATAGAATAGGATATGCGTCTACGACTCCATCCCCAAAGCTGAGTCAGACGAAGCTATTCTTGAAGTTGTCTCACCTTTCCGCCCTAAAAGATAGGAAGAAGAAGAAAAAAAGAGATGAAAATGAGGCAGAAAATGAGGTGCCTCTTCTTCTTCTTCGTTTAGCTAAATCTGGGACCAAGAAGAAGAAGACCAAAAACATGCAGACGCAGAGGTTAGTTCTCGTTTTTTATAATAGCATATTACTTTGCTATTCTACTATTTGATTGTAGTTCAGATTTTTTCGCTGGAGGTTGTTGTTTAGCTACTTAACTAAGCGAAATTGTTTTACGTTATATAGGAGTCAGGCATGGTTGCTGCAATTAAAATGATGGTGGATGAGGTGGTTAATCAGGTGGAGGCCAAACTGACAACAGATTATACAAAATTTTGTGCATTAGTTACTGGAAGGCTCGGTTCTTTACAGAAGGAGATAGAGACTATTCGGGAGGAGCGAGAACCCAGAAAACCCATTAAAGTTATCACGTCAAGGTGAAAAAAAAGATGATGAAGCTAGTACTGAACCGGTTAGTTCTAGCACACATATTTTTTTTACAATAGTATGGGTAGTAGTTGACCCCAGTTATGTTTCTATGCAGACGTGGTTGAGGAATTCCAAAAAGGTGAAACCCGAGAAAAATTTTGTCAACCTAAAGGAGCCGGATCAGAAGATTTATGAAAAAAAGAATCTGGAGGACAAGCTTGCGGATAACGATGTTGAAGAAGTAGTTTACGAAGATAAAATAGCTTCAACTTCTGAAGACACAGAAGACAATGCTTTACAACCGACTTCTACAGCCCACTATGACGCGATGGCGATTGTCACACCCAGCAAATGGGAAAACTTAAAAGATTTCATGAAACAACTTGAATACGTATTTCTTATCTTCTCTTCGATCATCAACCCTTTTTTTCATTTAGATCATCATTCATCAACATCACTATGTTCTAATTAAAGAGAATGACCAAATGGAACCGTGGACGACGAGATTAAGTTCTAGAAGATTTTTACTCTTCCAAGGAAGAAGTGGCCAACAAGTGATTATGGTTGGTTGCTTGATGAGGTTGGTAACAAATGTTTATTTCCAGGTTTGGTAACAAATGTTTTAGTTCTGGAAGGTTCTTATTCACAGGTTTATTTCCAAGTATCCACAGATTTTCTGGATAATATGACAAATTTATTTCCTTTTATTCCTAATATCCGCAGACTTATTTGGATAATCACAGATTTATTTGGTTAATATCACAGATTTGTTATATGATGTTAACATTGTTTTCCTTATGTTGTTTTGCTTTACAGCACATCGTGGCAACAACCACAATGTTTCAGCTTAGGTATTTGAGCGTTTATTTCCCTTACCGCGAGAGGGTCGGTTTCTTGAGCTTCTGGTTCGTTACAATGCTTTGTGCATTGTAACGATTACAAGTTCTACAGGCCTGGGAAATTTTCGTTTGAAAAAAGATATATTGAGTAATTTTATGGCAAGTGGCCTCTAGAGGCACCGACAAACAAGAGATGGTATTACGATATCGACAACTTGTACATAGTGTGTAACGTTAACAAGGAACATTGGGTTGCCTTGGACATCAATTTCAGATAGAACAGGATATGCGTCTACGACTCCATCCCCAAAGCTGAGTCAGACGAAGCTATTCTTGAAGTTGTCTCACCTTTCCGCCATAAAAGATAGGAAGAAGAAAAAAAAAGAGATGAAAATGAGGCAGAAAATGAGGTGCTTCTTCTTCTTCTTCGTTTAGCTGAATGGAGAAGAAGACCAAAAAAAACATCGACCTGAGGTTAGTTCTCATTTTTTATAATAGCAGATTACTTTGTGGTACTCGCCTATTTGATTTGTAGTTCTCGCAGATTTTTTTCAGTGGAGGCAGTGTTGTTTAGCTACTTAGCTAAGCGAAATTTTGTTACCTTATATAGGAGTCGGGCATGTTTTCTGCAATTAAAATGATGGTGGATGAGGTGGTTAATCAGGTGGAGGCCAAACTGACAACAGATTATACAAAATTTTGTGCATTAGTTACTGGAAGGCTCGATTTTTTACAGAAGGAGGTAGAGAAGATTCGGGAGGGGCGAGAACCCAGAAAATCCATTAAAGTTATCACGTCAAAGTTAAAAAAAGATGATGAAGCCAGTACTGAACCGGTTAATTCTAGCACACATATTTTGTTTACTAGAGTATGGGTAGTAGTTGACCCCAGTTATGTTTCTATGCAGACGTGGTTGAGGAACTCCAAAAAGGTGAAACCCGAGAAAAATGTTGTCAACCTAAAGGAGCCAGATCAAAAGATTTATGAGAAGAAGAATCTGGAGGACAAGCTTGCGGATAACGATTTTGATGAAGTAGTTTACGAAGATAAAATGGCTTCAACTTCTGAATACACAGAAGACAATGTTTTACAGCCGACTTCTACAGCCCACTATGATGCGATGGCGATTGTCACACCCAGCAAATTGTAAAAATTAAAAGATTTCATGAAACAACTTGAGTACGTATTTCTTATCTTCTCTTCGATCATCAACCCTTGTCTTCTTTTAGATCATCATTCATCAACATCACTATGTTTTAATCAAAGGGAACGACCAATTGGAACCGTGGACAACGAGATTAAGTTATGGAAGATTCTTACTCTTCCAAAGATGAAGTGGTCAATAAGTGATTATGGTTGGTTGCTTGATGAGGTTGGTAACAAATGTTTATTTCTAGGTTTGGTAACAAATGTTTAAGTTCTGGAAGATTCTTATTCACAGGTTTATTTCCAAGTATCCGCAGATTTTTTGGATAATATGACAGATTTATTTCTTTTTATTCCTAGTATCCGCGGACTTATTTGGATAATCACAGATTTATTTGGTTAATATCACAGATTTGTTATATGATGTTAACATTGTTTCCCTTATGTTGTTTTGCTTCACAGTACATCGATTTCTTGAGCTTCTGGTTCGTTACAATGCTTTGTAACGATTACAAGTTCTACAGGCCTCGGAAATTTTCGTTTGAAAAAGGATATATCAAGGAATTTTATGGCAAGTGGCCTCCAGAGGCGCCGACAAACAAGAGATGATATTACGATATCGACAACTTGTACACAGTGTGTAACGTTAACAAGGAACATTAGATTGCCTTGGACATCAATTTCAAACAGAACAGGATATACGTCTACGACTCCATCCCCAAAGCTGAGTCAAACGAAGCTATTTTTGAAGCTATCGCACATTTCCGCTGAATGATTCCTGCAATGCTAAATGTCTTCGTTGACGAAAATGTACGCAAAAAGAGCCACGATCAGTTCGACGTTAGAAGGATGTCCAACAAGGAAAACAAAATTTCAAAAAACTTTTTAGTAGGTGATTGCGGAATATACTCTTTGAAATACCTAGACTGCCTTGCCTTAGGAATGAAATTTGATGGGCTTAATGATCGAAGCATTCAGCGGCTTCGGGAGAAACTAGCATCTGAAATATTTGACGAAGTACCAGAATATGGAGAATGTGGAATAATGCGGAAGTCAATGAAATTGCCTCGTAGTGCAGATATTCAGATCCCTCAAATGAGGGATCTATCTTGTTGAGAAACTCAAATGTATTTTTGTTTTCAAATGTCATAGAATTATTACTCTTACCACATATTTATTACTTTTACCATAGACTTTTTAATCTTGTGTTTACTTGTGTTCAAATGCCATAAAAATCTACTTGTTCGAAGCCGCAATTTTCAAGGTCATAATTAGAGATTTATTCCCTCGAAGCCGCAGTTTTGTTTTAAAAAAGTACTCTCGCGTATTCTTGTAATAATTACAGATTTATTCCCTCGAAGTCGTAGATTTATTACTTTGCTGGAATATGGAGAGTCACGACTGCATGGAGAGTCACAACTGTAATTCGCCATAAATTCCAGGGTTTTTTTATAAAAGGACGCACATAATTTCATTTCTTCAACACATTTTCTTTCTTCCACAAAATTTCCTTTCTAAAATAGCTTTTCAACTTCTTCCCGAGCATATTGTTGTAGATATTTGTGCATGCACCGCTTCTTCTTCAGTTGAAGCAGTTCATAATCTCAGAAGTGTGTTGAGATATTTTAAACGGCTATATGATGATCCATATGTTATCTCTTGCCTATCTCTACAAGAAGTGCCTCTTTTTACCCCATGGAGTTCTAGGATATGCGATTATCAACTGTTTCACAATTTTATGAAACGATGTCGGCAGAGTGGAAACCCTGAAGCAATCTATCGCCATGGATTTCTCTGTTACTTTTACTATGACCAGAAACCCAAAGGTCTTGATCTTCTGGCCAAAGCTACGGTCAAAGGCAACAGAGAAGCAACTTATGTTTATGGGATGATTTTGATCTGTCAAACAGGTAGCGAAAGATTCAAGGGTTTCGACATCTTGTCTTCTTTAACATACCCTTTGATGTCGCAAACGGCTGAGGCCTTGGAGGTTATTCGGAACAAGGTAAGAGAAAAAATGTATTCTGGCTGGAATGACACTATGAATATGAAACCTCTCAAAAGTTCATATGTTCGACCTAATTGGCTGCGATGGAAAAATTGGAGTGTTCTTATATAGATATGACATACATTGGCATGATTATGGGAGGAATAAGGACTTCTACACTGCAGCGGCCTATCATGTATGTTTGTAGGATCATCAATTTAATCTTTTATTCAGTGGGGTTTAGCAAAACCAATTTGAATTGTTATCTATTCTATCTGCTTCGTATGTTGAATCTTTTATTGCGGTTTTCAAGTGCTTTTCATCAACATCAAGTCGTCTTGTTATTGTTCTTTGGATTTCCTTCGGTAATCAAAATGCCCGCGGTAACTAAGATTACTGCATCAAAAAGTTTGCGGTACGTGTCTGTATAAAAAAAATCTGCGATAATTAACTTGTGTATCAAAAAGTCTGCTGTAACTAACATGACTTCATTAAAAACTTTGTGATAACTACCATGTGTGCACCAAAAAGTCGGCGGTTACTAACAGGACTGCACATTTTTCATTAAAAATCTGCGATAACTAACATGTGTGCACCAAAAAGTCTGCGGTAACTAACAGGACTGCAAAACAAATCTACGATAACTAACATGTCTACATCAACAAATTTTTGGTAACATGTCGACATAAAAAACGAGTCATCTTACAAACCTAATACCATTCAGTAACATGTCATTCATTTTGACCAAAGCCAAGTCAAAACACAAACACAAAGAAGAAGCACCATGATCTTCATTTTGAACTCCTTTATCTCCATTTTGCATCTTAAAACTTCATCGTTCAATCCCATGAGATCATCATTCCTAGCATAGTTTTGTAAAATTTCTTGAACTTCCTCATACACTCCTTCTTCCACCCATTTAAACAAGTGTCGACTCTAAGATCAAGAAAAGTGAAAAAACGTTTGTAAGCGTGTTATACATCATGACTTAATCTAAATAATCCAAATTTCTTGTCCACTCTAAGATTCTGAATGAATCTACATTACCTTTCTAGAAGAAGCACATTGAAAGTATGGACGACCGGGATTGAGTATCGAGTTTGATGTGTAAAATACAACATCACATCCGCAACCACACTTTTTGGAAAATCCATTTGAATTTTCATATTCAAGCCTACGGTGAGAATTTATTTCTTCCCCCTACATTCCATCAATTTCTCTATTCCATCAAAATAATCCATATCGAAAGAAACAAATCAACAAACTAAATAAAGAACTTCAATCGAAAATCTAAAAGGCAAAACGAGAGACACACATATTTAGAGCTTTCGCGTACACCTTCTCCGTACTTACTCTCACTCCTCATGATTTCAATTACTCCAGTTTTTGAGAAATCAAGTTTTAAAATTCGATTTGCTAAGTTTTGTGTCTGAGAAATTGGGGTGGAAGGAGAAGGGATAAAAAAAAAAACAAATCGTCAAAAATCGTAAAATAATGCACAGTGCGATGAAGAAGAGGAAGATGTGGCAGCTATAATCAAAACAAATCTGACACCCTAAATTGAACGGTCCAGATTTGTCAATCTCATTTCCATGAAAACAACTCCGCGGATACTGGAAATAATTGTGGATATAAATTTGCGCCCAAAGGGTGTGAACAAGTCTGCGGGTAATAAGTCTACGGCTACTAAATCTGTTGTCACTTACGATAACTTTGTCATCTCTACGAGTCAATCTAGTAATTATCTTCTGCGCAAACAGTAGAATAAGTCTGCGCCGGATTTGTAATTTTGCGGCCGATTTGTAAATCTATCGTGCCTACCAAACAAATCGGTAGATCCATTTGGTGGCAGATTTACAAATCTATCGTCACTTACAAATCTGCCGTTGCTGCGAAACAAACCGGTATATCCATTTGGTGGCAGATTTACAAATCTGCCGCCAAATAGATCTGCCACATCAGACCACAGACTTGTAAATCTGCCATGCGATGCGATAGATCGCTTTGGCCACATATTTACAAATATGCTGTAGATTTACAAGTCTGTGTTCAATTAAGAACAAATCGGCGACATATTTATTTTAAACAAATCTGCGATTTCTATGACAACAAATCGGTAACAGATTTTTTTTCGCAGATTTGTTGTCCTGAAGTGGCAAGGCCGTAAATTTTTGATAGTTTTTTTGTAATTAAGTCGAACTTTTTCCAGTGGCGTTAAAATTCATTAATGGCATTTTCGTAAATTTTTTATTCCTAACACTTTGAATAAGGGACATTTTCGGGGTTAAAAAAATATCCGGCCAATCTAGTAAACCAAAGTTATATTTGTTATAAACACGAAAACGTAGGCTATTCTAGTAATCCCCCATTTTAAATATAAGATAATTTAAAAACCGTCGAAACTGTTTGTGATTAAGCGTAAAGGTTTCAATTCTTGGTCTTTTGCATCTGGACTATACGCGTCCTATCTTTGGACTTGCTTGTCCTAATTTCCTTCATCTGCACCGTTTCGCTCCGTTTTCCATTATTTTCGACCTCAAAAGACTCTAAACACTATAAACACACTAATAATAGCTGTAAAACTCGTCAAGCAATTAGCAGCAAAACAATGTCGCAAGGCTGCAAATAACTCAGCGACGGTAGTTTAACCGGTATAATAGCTGTTAATCTGTTATGGTGTTATGGATAAAAGCTAAAATATATTGTTTAAATCCAAAGAATAAATATGTAACTTTTATTCGTTTTTCGTTATCTTCAAAATATAGCTACTTTCCAAATATCATCAATTAAATGATTAATAATCAGTATTCTTTGAACAAAGAGGATAATCATCTGATTATTTACTAGTAATATTTCTAGTAATCTAGAAAATACATATACGAAAAGACAAAAAAGAGACAAATAATGTTACAATTTATTTAGATTCCAAATAGAACGGAAGGTAAGTTGTCCATTATCACGTAGCACCCAACAAATCATACTCTCGATCGAAAACGTTCCAAAGGCATACTTTGCATACGTTATCGTCTCTATATCCACGGTGAAAATGTCAAACCACAACACATGTGTAGTGCTAGGGAACCAGAAACCGAAAGTGTACCTTGTGCTTTGCCTGAGATTGGTGCGAAACTTGAATTCAAAGCTAGCTCCAGGTGCGAGTGAAACAAGCCCTAAATCTTTTCCTTTCTTTGTACAATGCACGTCCATTGTTTTGCGTGTGGCTAATTTGTTAATGATCACGATTTGTTTAGATGCGAAAGGAAGGAATCCTTTGGGGCATTACGGTTTCGTTCATAGCTGAGAACCCAAACGGCGCTTTTGTGAGAAGAATTAGAAATGGGACTAGTGTGAAAATGAAATGACGATTTCTAGAGGAAGCCATACTGGATTATTTTTTAGGATATGATGCTTTTGTTTTTGTGGGTGAAGTAGTATATTTAGATGATAAGGCATTTATTGTGTTCTTTAGTTAGTCGTCTTCTTTTGAGAGAAAAGGTGTGATGAGAGCTCTTAAGTTATGACAACGTTTTTGACAAATAAACTAGGTGCTGGACTACATGCGGGTTATTTGCATATTTTGAATTAGCGTTATAGGTATCTATATATATAGACTTCAACATTTAGATTATTATTTTAAAATATTTTAAATAGATATAAGTTAAATAAATAATTGATAATAAAGACTGAAATCAAGAAAGTATAAAGACAATGTGAACTCTTAATATATTTTCCTTCAAAACGGTCAAAAGTTTGGCCAACGTTTGATTGGGAAAATGTTTTTGTAACATATGTTGCCATGTTTATGTGAAGTACTGGTTTGAGATAGAGTGATGGTTGTTTTGTAGGAATATGAGAATGCTTGTTATATATATATATGGCAATATAGAAGGTCAATTATTGGTGTTATTATTGTCTATTTTTTTTAAAATTTTATGTTTTCATATTAAATCTTTTGGTGGAGGTTGCAAATGAAACGTTAGAATTTGTATTGATGAAACGTTAGAATTTGCATACCAAACAATAATTGTGTTATATATCTATATATAGTTTCATCAAAACTTAAATAAGTCATTTTTGATATCTGCTACATATTTAATTTTACTTATTTCAATATAATAAAACATCTGAAAAGTCATATATATATATATATCTTGGTAGAATTTTAGTTTCATTTTTTCTCCATCGGTAGAAATTAGTTTCATAAAAAATGACAAATAAAATGATTTGGACCATATTTTTTTTTATTACATAATTAAATATGCTGATTATTGGGATTACGTATCGGACAAAAAAACTAAAATTCTACCAAGACATATATATAGAACTTTTTAGATGTTTATTATATTGAATTATAAAATTAAATATAGGTTTTACCAAAAATGACTTATGTATGTTCACCATGTTTCATTGTACATTGTTATATTTTTTTCCGTAGAAAGGTGAAGAGAGCCTTGATTATAAGTAAAGCCTAATAATATAGTAAAGCCTTGAATATATATATATATATATATATATATATATAGTTTCATGAAAACTTAAATAAGTCACTTTTTGGTATGCAAAACTCTATATTTAATTTTACAATTTCAAAATAATAAAACATCTAAAAAGTACTATATATATGTCTTGGTAAAATTTTAATTTCATTTTTTCTCTATCGGTTGAAGTTAGTTTCATAAAGAATGACAAATAAAATGATTTCGACCATATTTTATTGTATTACATAATTAAATAGTACTGATTATTGGGATTCTGATCAGACAAAAAAAAAAGAGATTATTGGAATTTTTTTGATATTTTTTCAAGATAATTTATTAATTTATTTGAACCTATAATTATTGAAGCATACATTATTTTTTTGGTAAACATTTTTTTATTTCTTCCGTATGAAGGTGACGAGAGTCTTGCTTATAAGTAAAGCCTAATAATGAGATTTGAATATATATATATATGTGATTAATTATTTTATTAATTTGATTTATGATGAATTTTATTATTTTGATTTGTGATTATTTATTTTAATTAGTTGCTGATGTGTCATTCTTAGAAACCCTCACTTTTGCTGATGTGGATGCTCTCTTGAGCCTCTAACCCTTCTTTTTATTAGTATAGATTAGATAATCCTTTTGACTATGTGGTTTTATCAAACATTACAAAATCTTATACTCCATTTAATAAGGACATAAATTGAGGTATAACATATATGAAGTTTATTTATTGGTGTTGCCATTAAATAAGTGATTCTCTTTTCAGCCCAATTTTTTTTTGTCATTCAAAAATATATAATAAGACTAATTGTTATAAATCGTCCACAATTGTTTTACAGCGTCTATTAAAAAGCTACTGGCCTTTTAAACAACATTTTTAATATAATATATATATATATATATATATATATATATTGATAAATGATTTTATTGTTTTAATATACATAAGTTTTTTTTAGCATCACATAATTTTTTTAAAATATATTTTATAATGTTTAAAAAACATAAATTATAATAAATAGTGAATTTTTGTAACGTTTTGGAATAAAAAGTCATAATCATCACTCGTGGGTTTTTTTTTACTGTCCGTTCCAACTCATCGAACATATTAAACAATTTCCTGATTCACTGAACTCATCGAACATATTAGACAATTTCCTGATTCCTTCCACTGATCTTTATCCACAGTTAAAGATTTCAGAAAATGACATTTAACGTACAAACCCATGACAACGACTTATTGGACATGCGATGTGGCCACAAGACTTAACCAAATTGTGTACCCCTCCCTCGATACCATTTTATTTGTTTAAACCGCGGTTGATCCGGTCTTCCCGAGTCGACCTTGTCTGAAATTACGAACTCGTTTCCTATTTAAACCTTGTTTAAAGATTTTTGACCTAAGTCTATTTTGAAAGTTTTCAGTTTGACCTAAGTCTATGATTCCCTTTAAAATTTTCAGTTTCGATTCTTGTTTTATTCTTGAATCGGAGCTGGAAACATTTAACTATATACAATTTTTTTCCTTAAATTAGAGCTGAAAATTATTGTTACTTTATTTTGGCTATACATTTTGTTGGTCATACACACATAGAACTGTTATAGGTGGATTATATATCAATTATCAATGTTCAAGGTGAAATAAATTTAAAAACTTATCTGATTAATAATTCAGTCAATGTTTATTTGATTTGTCAAGCGTTTGGTTGATTGTGTTTTTTTTAGTATAGATTACATAACGAAAAGAAAACATACCTTTGTTGAAAGTAGATCATGATCAAAGTTCCCATGACAAAGTTGTTCTTATACTTTAGTGGGCCAAAAAAAAGTTATGTTTGGGTTAACTTTGAATTCACCAACAAAAATATATCCGCAAGGTAAAATGGGTGTTTTGTGGGATGAAAGTTATAAATTTTCGTTCGGATTTGTTTCCTAATAAATTTTAAAACAAGCAAGAAAAATAGATGAGGTAAATTTTGATATAGAAAAGTGAATGTAGGGTAAGAGGACACCGCAAAATCAAAATTTTATCACGATTAAAAGTTTAAAACCTCACAAACTCGTCTTCTGGTTTCCCAAATCCATGTAAACTCCATCTGAGAAAATAAAATACCCAAATCTAACTCTTAAAATTTTAATTTCAATTATTTATACAATAATATACTATTAAAATATTTAGAAATATTTATTTAATTTATTAATATTTTAAAAAATATTATATATATCTTATCCCGTATATAACGTGAGAATTACCTAGTAATCAGCTCTGCTCTCATGATACTTATTGATACCATATTACCATCTAATTAAGTGTATTAGAGTAACCGGTTTAGATAAATCGTATATTGGGCTTCTAGGGGCCCTTCTTCTCTTTGGCCCAATACACATGAATAGCTCACACATTTCTCTTCTTCCTCCGGATCTTCTTCTTTCTTCTACGCTCAAAACTGACCTTTCTTCGATTCGTTCAGTGAATCACCAAATTTCCAAAACTTTCGAGAGAGAGAGAGAGAGAAAATAGAGATTAAGAAATGGTGAAGGTGCGAATGAACACGGCGGACGTCGCCGCAGAGGTCAAGTGTTTGAAGCGATTAATCGGCATGAGGTGCTCCAACGTCTATGATATATCTCCCAAGGTAACAAATTTCTACAATACACGCTCATCTTCAAATCCCTCAATTCGTTGATTTGATTTCCATTAGGTTTTATGTTTTGATTTTGCTCCAATTGCTACAGACTTATATGTTCAAGCTATTGAATAGTAGCGGTATAACAGAATCTGGAGAGAGTGAAAAGGTTTTGCTTTTAATGGAAAGTGGTGTTCGTTTGCATACCACAGCTTATGTTCGGTAAAAAACCATCTCTACTCATTTATATTTTTGGCTTTTTTTTTAGGGAAGTAGTAATGATTTTTTCTTACATATTTGTGTAGGGATAAGAGTAATACTCCATCTGGGTTTACTTTGAAGTTAAGGAAACATATCCGGACTAGGAGGCTTGAAGATGTACGACAGCTTGGATACGATAGGGTATGGAGCTTGGAATTTTTTGTGTGTGTTTTGTTTGGTTTGCTTTTATTGCATTTTTTTTCGTTTTAATTTTCGTTATTGGCACCAGATCATTGTCTTCCAGTTTGGGCTAGGTGCTAATGCACACTATGTTATATTGGAGTTGTATGCTCAAGGAAACATTATTCTTACTGATTCTGAGTATATGATCATGACACTCCTCCGGTCACATAGGTTAGTTGAACTTCTCAAGGTGACTATAATCACCTGCTGCTGCGAGATACATTTTTGTTCCACTTAATTGGTGTGGCCTTTGTAGTGAATTTTTATTTTTCATTCATGCAGAGATGACAATAAGGGTTTTGCTATCATGTCTCGCCACCGTTACCCTATAGAGATGTGTAGAGTTTTTGAGAGAACCACTGTTTCAAAGCTTCAGGAATCACTTACTGCTTTCTCGCTTAAGGATCATGAAGCGAAACAGATTGAACCAAAAGAGCAGAATGGTGGCAAAAAGGGTGGGAAGTCAAACGATTCGACGGGTGCCAAACAATATACCTTGAAGAATATCCTCGGTGACACTTTAGGCTATGGGCCACAGCTCTCAGAGCACATTATTCTGGATGCTGGTCTTATTCCAAGTACCAAACTTTCAGAAGACAGGAAATTAGATGATAATGAGATTCAGTTATTGGTTCAAGCGGTTATCGTTTTTGAAGATTGGCTTGAAGATATTATAAATGGTCAAAAAGTTCCTGAAGGTTATATTCTAATGCAAAAACAAATTTTGGCAAATGACACGCCTTCTGAATCAGGAGGTGTTAAAAAGGTCACCATTTTACTCTATGCCTTTTCATTTTTTATTCTATAAGGGCAATGGATTTATGTATTTGTCTTTTGCCTGGTTGTCTGCAGATGTATGACGAGTTCTGTTCAATCTTATTAAATCAATTCAAATCAAGAGTGTATGAAAAGTTTGAAACTTTCGATGCGGCTTTAGATGAGTTCTACAGCAAAATTGAGAGCCAAAGGTCTGAACAACAACAAAAGGCAAAAGAAGTTTCTGCCAGTCAGAAACTCAGTAAGATTCGCCAGGATCAGGTTTGTAGTATTGATATTTATTGCTGTACTGGGTTGGAATTTCCATTTCTATATATTGCTGTATAGCTTTTCTCCATCTTTAAACTTATCTTAAATTGCAATGTTTCTGTACTCACGGTGTAGGAAAACCGTGTTCAAATTCTGAAGAAAGAAGTCAACCATTGTGTTAATATGGCTGAATTAATCGAGTACAACTTAGAAGACGTAGATGCTGCCATATTAGCTGTTCGTGTAGCGCTTGCAAAGGGTATGGGATGGGATGATCTAGCTCGCATGGTCAAGGAAGAAAAAAAATTAGGAAATCCTGTTGCTGGCTTTATTGACAAACTTTATTTAGAGAAGAATTGCATGACCTTGTTGCTGTGCAACAATCTCGATGAAATGGATGATGATGAGAAGACGCTCCCAGTGGAGAAGGTATTATCTCTCCCCACATTGATTGAATACACAAAGCTCATCTTCTTTCTTGTTCTGACATATGGGGCACGATATGTGGTTTTCATAGGTGGAGGTTGACTTATCACTTTCTGCGCACGGTAATGCTAGGCGCTGGTATGAAATGAAGAAGAAACAAGAAACCAAACAGGAGAAGACTGTTTCTGCTCATGAAAAGGCTTTTCGAGCAGCTGAAAAAAAGACACGCCACCAGCTTTCTCAAGTAAGCTTCCAGCTTCGTTGCTGGTAAGCTTGTTTATTGTTTTCTTTCTCGCAGTCAACTAATCATTTGCATTCTTCTTGAAGGAAAAAATGGTTGCAACTATTTCACACATGAGAAAAGTCCACTGGTTTGAGAAATTCAATTGGTTCATTAGCAGTGAGAACTACTTGGTCATCAGTGGTCGTGATGCTCAGCAAAATGAGATGATAGTTAAACGTTACATGTCAAAAGGAGATCTGTAAGTTGTCATGTATCGATTTATTTGGTTAGTCTCTGTCTTGGTATCAAATATTCAAACATTATCATAAGTTTCTTTTCACCATGCTTTCTTAGGTATGTACACGCAGAGCTTCATGGAGCATCTAGTACTGTGATAAAGAATCATAGACCTGAACAAAATGTACCGCCTCTCACTTTAAACCAAGCTGGATGTTTTACAGTAAGCAAATTCATCTACCATTTTAGTTGTCTGAATTGTGTGAATATGGTGCAATGTCTTAATGGCAGACATATGGATACAATTCGATGCAGGTTTGTCATAGTCAGGCCTGGGATTCCAAGATTGTTACAAGTGCATGGTGGGTTTATCCTCATCAGGTCACTAAAACAGCTCCTACAGGAGAATACCTTACAGTTGGAAGTTTCATGATACGAGGTAAGAAAAACTTCCTTCCACCACACCCACTCATCATGGGTTTTGGATTGTTGTTTCGTTTGGACGAGAGCTCCTTGGGAGCTCATTTGAATGAGAGAAGGGTAAGAGGTGAAGAGGAAGAAATGAATGATGTAGTTATGGAAACGCATGCTCTTGATGAGCATTCAGATGCTGAGTCAGAGAACGAAGCAGTGAATGAAGCGGTTTCTGCCCCAGTAGAAGTTAATTCACTGGAATCAAGTACAGCATTGAGCCAAGATACTTCTTCTTTTGACATGAATTTATCTGGTAATGCTGAAGAAAATGTTGCATCAGCTACCTCGCAGCTAGAAGATCTACTTGATAGAACCCTTGGTCTTGGTGCTGCAACTGTGGCAAGCAAGAACCATACAATAGAGACATCAAAGGACGAAATGGAAGAGAAGATGAAACAGGAAGAGAAAAAGGCAGTAGTGAGAGATAAGCCTTACATGTCAAAAGCTGAAAGAAGAAAGCTTAAGATGGGCCAAAGCGGTAACACTGCTGCTGATGGTAACAATGGGCAAGAAAAGCAGCAACGAAAAGAAAAAGATGTTACTTCTTCAAGCAAAACCAACAAGAACATACCTGATAACAAGCCAGCTGGGGAAAAAGTTAGTCGTGGGCAAAGGGGTAAACTTAAGAAAATGAAGGAGAAGTATGCTGATCAAGACGAAGAAGAAAGACAAATACGAATGGCATTGTTAGCAGTAAGTACTTTCCGAATATGATTCTCCATTTATTTGGTCATAGACCATCAATTCTTAACTTATCACTATTTGATGACTGTTATATGGGTAAAATTGAGTTGTCTTCCCTATGCAGTCTTCTGGAAAGCCACAGAAGAATGATGTTGAATCACAGAATGCAAAGATCGCTGTAACCAAAGAGAAGAAACCTTCTGAAGGTAAACTTTTTCGATCTTTTCATTTGTCTGAAACTGTTTCTTCTCCTACGCTTTGATTAGAGTGGCACCATATGATCCTGATGGTTGTCTGGCTGTTGTGCAGAGACGGAAGATGCTGTGAAAATATGTTATAGGTGTAAGAAGGTTGGACATCTTGCTCGGGATTGTCATGGGAAAGAAACTTCAGACATGGACAAAGTGGTTATGGAAGAAGAGGATATTCATGAGGTTGGGGAAGAAGAGAAAGAAAAACTGATTGATGTCGATTACCTAACTGGTAACCCGTTGCCAACCGACATTCTTTTATATGCGGTCCCGGTGTGCGGCCCGTACAATGCTCTTCAGTCATATAAATACAGAGTCAAAGCGATTCCAGGCAGCATGAAGAAAGGAAAGGGTAATAACACGCCCATTCTCTTACAAATATATAAACTCCGATTAATATGTGCAGGTAGTTGTAAGTGTAAAGCTTTTGGATTGTATTGATGTTGTTTGTGTTTGGACAGCTGCAAAAACTGCAATGAATCTGTTTACACACATGTCGGAGGCGACAGTAAGGGAGAAAGAGCTGATGAAAGCTTGTACGGATCCGGAGCTGATGGCTGCTCTTGTCGGGAATGTGAAGATCACAGCAGCAGGTTTGACGCAGTTGAAGCAGAAACAGAAGAAAGGCAAAAAAAGCGGGAAACCACATAGCTAGGTTTTAGGTAAATGCTGCGGTATCTTTGCAAGAAGAAGCTAATGAAGGCTTATACTTATAAGAGCATATTGGTTCATATCTTTGTATGTTCACTTGTGCAAAAAACGAAGCCTCAAGTTACAACGCAAAAACATTTCAGATTTACGTTTGGTGATTTCGATGTTCCATTGTTCCTAATAAATTATCTAAAGTTCATTGGAAAATTTGGTAAATAAACAAAATACGTGTCAAAGAAGAGAGAGTTCTAGTAGTTATGAACTAAGACAATGAAGAGGCTAGCAAATGCTTCCTTGGTAAATCCAGAAATAGCTAAAATCCAACAATCTCAAAATATCCTACGGCATGGATTCTTCTGCTCCTGTTTTCTTGCTTTTAAAACATTTTTTTTTACTCTTCTTCATTTTTCTTTTTAATTGGCAGAGAACTCAGAAATAATTCCCGAAGTTCAATTTGATCAACCTCTTTACTTCTCTTCTCTCTTCTTCCTTCTTCATCAAAACTATTATATTTCTAAATTATCTCATACATCATTATCTATACGAAGAAGGAAGAAATAAGAGCATCAACTTTTATTATTATTATTGGGGTTTCAATTTGTATTCGATCATCTTCTTTTTTTTCCATATTTTATACTTGATTTACTTTTACAAAACCTAAACAATCTGCAATTTTGGGAGGGAAAATTGTCATTCAATTTATTCTTGATTTGATTCTTGTTTCATCAAATTATATATATATATATATATATATATATATATATATATCCTCCCTTATTTCTGTCCCCTCCAAACAACAACCAAAAGCCAAAAGAGAGGTGCCAGAAATATCGATGGCGGAAGAGAGATCGCCGAGGAGTAAGGTGAAGTTCATGTGCAGTTTTGGCGGCAAAATCCTCCCTAGACCATCCGATGGCATTCTCAAATATGTCGGCGGCGAGACTCGCGTCATTGCTGTATCTCCTGACATCTCCTTCTCCGGTAAATTAACCAACTGTTCTCCTAATTGATGTAATCTTTATTCTCACAATAGATCTTCTTATCATCGAACTTTGGTTTCAATGGCAGAACTCATGAAGAAACTTACAGCAATCACAGAGAACGATATCGTACTCAAATACCAGATCATTCCGGAAGATCTTGATGCATTAGTGTCTGTAAAGTCTGATGAAGATGTGCAACACATGATAGAGGAATATAACCGTCACGAAACCCCCAAACTCAGAACCTTCTTGTTTCCTGCAAACCCAGTGGTTCTCGAGAATCAGTTAGGCCCCATCGAGCCACAGACCATAGAGCAACGCTACATTGAAGCCATCAATGGCAGTCTTCGCACACCCAAGAGTGCTACTGCTCTTCGTGCTCCCATCAAAACACGACCTTCCTTCACCGTATCTACTTGCTCCTCTCCCAAATCAGAATCATCACCTGATGGATACAGTCACGAGCCACCTGAAACGAGTTTTCAGAACAGCTACCAATTGAGCTGGCTTTACCCAATGCATAAAGTACATAGCAGTCCCAACATCTCACAGCAGCTGCAGCCACACAACCACTACCACAACGCATACTTGCAGCCTCTAAACTACTTAACCTGTAGGCCGCGACCACCAACACCGTTAGACTTCCCCAGAGGCATCGGTTGGGACCAATCACACACAACCACACATAACTCAGGTGGTGATAATGGCAGGTGTGGGTACAATGAAGAGCGCAGGTTCTGGGGCAGAGCAAGCAGCGTTCCTCAAAGTCCTAAGAATCATGGACTCCGCCTCTGATATGCTATGCTGCATAACATTGCAACCATCTGTGTATATATTTGGTCTTGTGTTTGTTGTACAGTTTAACTATGTAGCTATCTAACCGGCGCCTCCGTGATATGCTGCACAAGAACGTCTACTACTCTGAAAGGCTGCAAGAGGTTTGATTTATTGTATATATTTTGTAACAACACTGCTTCTAAAGGGCAATTTGTGCTCCAGAATATTACTTCACTCCTGTGTTTAAAAGACAATTTGACTCTTACCATTCATTCGCTGCCCACAAATCAAATTATCCTTCCTACAAAATCATGGACAAACCCCACGAATAATACTTGTATGAATCCGATTTGTATTATTTGCTGTCTGTGAAGTCAGCGTCAATCACATCAGCACCATTGTCTCCACCTTTGGTTGAGGATGATGAGTCAGACGCCGAGGAAGCTTCACCTCCTCCAGGAGGAGAACCAGCACCACCTGATTGTGGTTGGTTGTACAGAGACTGGCCAATCTGCATCACTTCTTGGTTAAGAGCTGCCATGGTGTCTTTGATTTCTTGGGTTGATCCACTTTCTATCTTCTCCTTCAGCTCTTGGAGCTTAGCCTCGACCTTTTCTTTCACTGGACCTGGAATTTTCTCTCCAAGTTCCTTAAGCTGCTTCTCTGTCTGGTACACGATGGAATCAGCCTGGTTCTTTGTGTCAATCGCATCTCTCTTTTCTTTGTCTTCCTTAGCAAACCTCTCTGCTTCTTGCACCATTGTGTCTACCTGCAACAAACCCACAACCAATATGAATCATTAAACATGAATAGGAAAAAAGACTACAATTCTAAAAAAGTGAAGCAAATTTTATAAGTATACACACCTCATCCTTTGGCAAGGTACTAGCACCAGTAATGGTGATGTTCTGCTTCTTTCCTGTGCCTTTGTCCGAAGCACTGACAGATAGAATTCCATTGGCATCAATGTCAAATTTGACCTCGATCTGTGGAACTCCACGTGGTGCAGGCGGAATACCATCAAGACGGAAGCTACCAATAGACTTGTTATCTCTTACGAACTCTCTCTCACCCTGTAACACATTAATCTCAACGCTTGACTGTCCATCTGCAGCAGTTGAGAAGACTTCTGATTTAGAAGTTGGAAGTGTGGTGTTTCTTGGAATGATCTTGGTCATGACACCACCAAGAGTTTCCAAACCAAGTGACAGTGGCGTCACATCAAGAAGAACAATGTCACTCACATCTCCAGATAGAACACCAGCCTGAAATCAGAGGCCAAATAGCATTTTAGTGATATATCTCATCAAAGTAAAATGGTACAAATGTACAATGAAAATTTATTGTTACGACTACGAAGTGTGAAGATTAGATGTCAACATGAACACACCTGAACTGCAGCACCTAAAGCTACAACTTCATCAGGATTGACTGACACATTGGGTTCTTTCCCTGTCAGTTTCCTTACGAGTTCTTGAACAGCAGGAATACGTGTGGATCCACCAACAAGTATCACCTCATCAATATCTTTGAAGCTGAGCTTTGCATCCCTCAGAGAATTCTCCACCGGTGCCCTGACCCTACAAGTTTGAATGCAGAGAATAGAAACTTAAGCCTTTATGGTAAATCACATAGCAATCTTGTTTACATGGCGGGTTACTGATCTTAGCCATAGAAAACAATAACTTAAATCACCTGTCGAGTAAGTCTGAGCACAATTCTTCAAACTTGGCTCGGGTGAGGGTGGTTTCAATGTGCTTAGGACCATCGGCCGTAGCAGTGATAAAAGGCAAACTGGACACAGAATCTCTACCAATTAATATCCCACATACCATTGCGGACCAGGTAAATAGGGATTGGAGAGGGAAAATTGAACCTCATGTTAGTCTGAGTAAGTGAGGAAAGCTCAATTTTAGCTTTTTCAGCTGCCTCAGTTAACCTCTGAAGTGCTTGTTTGTCTTTGAGAAGATCTATGCCTTCATCTTTCTTGAAAGTTGAAGCAAGCCAATCAACAACTCTCTGCATTGCAAAAGTCGTATTTACCAGGTGAGTGAACAGATTAAGGTTCCCTGCCTTTAGTATTAAGACAAGTCTATCTTTTGACTCACCTTGTCAAAGTCATCACCTCCCAAATGTGTATCACCAGAAGTAGAAAGCACTTCAAAAACACCATCACCAACCTCAAGGACTACATTACAAGAATCAAAAACCCGAAAATAATTAGAATACTCCAATACCTACGAAGACAGTAAAAGCCAAGGACTTTGAGATCCCAAGTAGAACTTTAGTAAAAGTACCTGAGACATCGAAGGTACCACCACCAAGATCAAAGACAAGAATAGTTTCATTGCTTTTTCTCTCAAACCCATAAGCCAAGGAAGCAGCAGTAGGCTCATTGATGATACGAAGAACTTCTAATCCAGCAATACGGCCAGCATCTTTTGTAGCTGTCCTTTGTGAATCATTGAAGTAAGCAGGCACAGTGATGACTGCTTTAGTTACTTTATCATTCAAAAATCTCGAAGCATCATCCACAAGCTTCCTCAAAACCTACATTACAAGCACACAGTAGTCAGTAAAGCACCATTACCCAAATTCATTACCCTAAATTCACAAGAAAAAATCATTCAAACCTGAGCAGAAATCTCTTCAGCAGCAAATTGTTTACCAATAGCAGGACAATCAAGCTTAACATTCCCATTCTCATCTTTAATAACTCTATACGAAACCTGCTTAGACTCTTCAGCAACCTCATTCATTCTCCTACCAATAAACCTCTTCACAGAGAAGAAAGTGTTCTCCGGATTAACAACAGCTTGACGCTTCGCAATCTGACCAACAAGTCTATCTTTGCTCTTAGTGTAAGCCACAACAGAAGGCGTAGTTCTCTGACCTTCAGCGTTCGTCACAATAGTTGGTTTACCTCCTTCCATAGCAGCTACGGCTGAGTTCGTCGTCCCTAAATCGATTCCGACTACTTTCTCGTTAACCACACGGACTGGACCAACCGTGTATCTGGAAGCGTTGTTGTTTCTTCGTCCCATACGAAGGAAGGCGGAGGTTGGAGTAGAGAAAGGAATGGTTCTGTTGCCGAAGAAGACGCTTCGTGGAGTGGAATTTGTTTTATTGTCGAGATTTTTGGTGGAGGAAGAAGAAGTAGGGAATCCGATTCCGCCGAGGATATGAATCTGTGCGGCGGAGGAAGCCATTTCTGGAGAAGAGAGCCCGAGATTGAAACCCTAAGGGAAATGAAGGGAGTTAGGTGGAGGAGGAAGAAGAAGATAAGAAGAAGGAAGGAAGGAAGGAAGGAGGAGAGAACTATGTGGGAGCTAAGTAAGTGGAAGGTTCTAGAAAATGGTTGGTGGTGGTGCGTAATATATCTCCTTTCCGCTTTCGATTTGCATTTTCTTTTTAAGATTGATTCATATTTGGGCTTCATGACAGGCTGAGCCCAACATTCTCATATGATTTTTCTTTTTTTTTTTTTTTTCCAACAACCAAAAATAAAAGTTATAACAAGGTAAGTAGATAAGGTTAATTATGTTTTCCGACAAAAAAAAAAAAGGTTAATTATGTTTGTGTTATAAAAGCGGTATTTATAAATAGTTATATTACCGAAATATAAAAGAGAAAGATATTTTATCAGAGAGATTGTTGTGATATTGTAATGTATTGGAATGTATTGGAATGATTTTTACATTAAGCGGAAGCCTCTATTTATAGGAAAACATAATGAGTTACTATGCACGCATAGTGACAGTGGGCTCCACCATAAATTTTAATTCTTCGGACGGTGCGTATATAATTGACTTTCACAACAGTTTGTTTATTTTTTCTGTTTTGTATTTTTGTAAATTTTAATGAACGCTTTTAAGGATTGACGGGAGGAGTTACGGAGAAGCAAAAAGAGAAGGGAAAAAAATAGTAGAAATGAACAATGGAAAAATTGTTTTCGAGAATAATCAGTAACTCTATCTCGCCCTATTACGTGGATTAATAGCGCGGATTAAATTTTTTAGATTTAGGTTTTATTCAAAAGTTTTGATTATAGTATTGTAATGATTTTAATATTTAAAAAATAATTTTGAGTTATGTTATTATTTGTCATTCAACAAATTAATTGTTATTTCTATAAATGTATTCTCCAAAAGATATTACGAATCTTTGAATATTTCTTGATATCTTAAAATATCATGATTTAATTATGTTTTAAGGTGTTAATTAAATTTACAATTATAACCTTAATAAGAAATTAGCAAATGGTCTTAATATCAATGACATAAGAAAGTAAATATTAACATATATTAAGATTATTTTCTTATTTGTACTCCCCAAATAATAGTAAGGGGATTAAAAAAATGAGAAAAGTAGTTAATATTTTTTTCATTTTTTGGTGACAAATCCAGCAGTAGTTTTCAAGGGCCACATATATATATTTTTAAGGTCATAGTTGTATTTAAGTGCCATTAAATTTGTTTTTGACAAAAAAAATTGTTTAGAATATATTTAATACGATTTACACATTATTAACAACTAATACTTTTCAAATTTTGAATAATATATATATAGAACAACCACAATTTCTTTTGGATTCAGAGCACCATTTTCATTAATAGCCATATGTAGAAATGTGCATATATTGTTGACCAAAAAAGGTCTTTGCCTAGGATCCCAAATTATAAGTATGAGCCTGATTGGTTGTGACTGTAGATTTAGAATTTTTGCAGAGCCAACCTTCCATAATTTTCCAAAGACAAAATTTATGACTTTAGATTTTTAGCTTTCTACAGAAAAAAAAAATCTAAAAATAGTTAAAAAGGAAACAAAAATAAAAGTGATTTTAGCTTTGAAAAACATATGTAAACCGTGATTGCTTTGAATTTAGAGCTTTATATCTAAATATGACTGTAGAAAAGTTTCAAATCTACAACCAATCACGCCCTATATTTTCGAGTCCAAAAATTTGTTAAAGTTATTTTGGTGTAGTGGTTAAATTAACTTTAATTAAAATAGAGTTCTATTTCTTGTTTTCAGTTTATAATTATCATATCAAAATCAATTTTGGTCAAGAAAATAAATATATTTATATTTCGTTTTGGATTTCTATGTGCCTAGGCACAACCCTCACTATATGATATTCAAAATGATAAAATTTTGACAAATTGTCTCAAGCATATATATACCCTCTATCCACTTCACCATCCTAGTATGTTATTGTACATTTATATGCGTCTCGTATTGAAAAATGTTTGGCTTGCAACCAATCTAACATGGTGTTTTTTACTATATACATATTAGATAATTTGAAAGTTAGATGTAAATTATTGCACATTGTGCACATAATTTTTTGTATCTACAAATACATATTACTATATAATTTTCGCGGGATAAGATATTTATAATATTTTTTAAAAAAATTAATAAATTAAATAAACATTTTTAAATATTTTTATAGTATATTATTGTATAAAATAATTGAAATTTATAATTTAGGAAACAATAAAATCAGCTATAATTTTATGGAATATTTACTTACTTGATTTTCCATAAATAAATAAATCTAATTTTGGTAAGATAAAATCAAGACAGTTTATTTTATATGATTGATCTAATGACATATAATGTAATTAGTTTAGTAATTAATGTCCTAAAAATATATTCTCCGAAAATCATTATGGCGACGACATGTCAGCATGACAGTGTTGTAATATTCCACGTAAACATAAAGTTATTTTGTTAAAATTATTTTCAATTAATATATAGGGGATGTTAGTTTATATGTTCAAAGATGTCAATTTTCCTTGAACCTAAACCAAAGACTTTTGATGTTTGAGACTTAAGCAAATATAAACATAAGTTTGAAACACTTTAGATGCATAACTGATTTTGAGAGAAATGAGATAGTAAGAGAGATTGACACAAGCTTTTACGAGTTCAGCAATGTTAGTGTGACATTACCTACATCTTGCCGAGATTATAGCTCGAAATTCACTAGAAATCAACCAAGTTTTACAAGAAATACAATGAGAGAAAGATACTCATTCTCGCACACGTTCCTCTGTATTTCCTTTGTTTTTCACCTGAGAGAACTACCGTAAATGGTTTTTTCTCACTAATTTGCTCACTACTTTCTTATTTATCTCTCTCTCACTAACCCAAAACTCCTTTTTATTAGGTCAGCTTCTTAAATTTTGCAACTGTTCCATACGCTAAAAGAAACATCTTTCAGAGTAGATCCCATTCTCCAAATAAGTCACTTCGCTAAAATAAAAATGTCCTTGGTTGTTTTATTGTTGGGATGAAATGCTCCTCTTTGTGGTCCTGCATCAAATCTTGAAACTTTACACAATTTAAGCATGCTTAACTTGGATTTGTGCTTGCCCGAACTTGATCATCACGTGTTCATCTCTACATATAAGAAAGATAAGAATCAAGGGAGAACAATTTTGATATATAATTTATTGAGTTGTACTAATATCTTCGCGGTATCATCTCATACGGTCTCAAACATGCCACTTTAGTAGATCCATCTTCGGAGGCAATGGAGGAGGAGACAATAGCTCATAAACGTTGGGATTTTGTAGATGATCTCGAGGAAGGGTTGCTCAAACAAAAGTCAAAACTACATTGGCTTTAAGTGGGAGATAAAAACAATCGATACTTTCACCTTGTACAAAAACCAGAGCAGCAAAGAATGCAATTCGGGAGATTCAATGTTCAGATGGAAGATTTTATGGAAGCTTCAAGTGTAAATTTTCTTCGTATGAAACTTGGCATCAAATCAGATAGACAAACCCGAGATGTGATTGGTAATTTGGTATAAAGGTGTTTGGTTCTTTCAAGCAACACCCAAATACTCATTCATAACATGAATTGCTCTTCACAATCGACTTGCAATCGGAACTAGAATGCTCAAATGAAAGGAGCAAATGTGAGTTGTGTATTCTTTCTAGCAGATATAGAAACACGAGATCATTTATTTTTCTCGTGTAGCTACTCATCTCAAACCTGGTAATTTCTTACCCGAGGTGTCCTTCAAAGTCGATTCACAACAAGTTGGGATGCTCCTATCCTACAATTTCTTGATTCTACAATCTCTAAGTTCATTTTGAGGTATGTTTTCCAGCTTACGATACATATTACATAGCATATGGTGGGAAAGAAATGGAAGATGACATGTCGATACTCCCATTCCAGCCCCAAAGCTCACTAGTATCATTGACAAAAGTGTAAGAAACAAGCTCAGCACTATATGAACACAAGATGCATACGAAAGAAGATTTAGTTATTGGTTTCAAACTCGTGCCAACTAGAATTCAGAATTCAAATATAAAAATTTTCTTTTATTTCAATTCTCTTTTGACTCATTTATTGTAAAAACATTTTTTTGTGAATGCAATTTTACATTCATTCAAAAAAAAAATGGTGAACCCCTAATTTACATATATTTAATTTCTTGTTTTACTAATTAATAACTTGGCCCATCATTAACCATTCGGGACATGGTTCAACTCAAAACCAGAGATTAAGAAGCACGGAAACTAGGGCTGGACACAATTACTTGATAACAGCCTCGTACCCGCTACTTGCCACGTACTTGTCCTTCAAAAACGGGTATTGGTCATGATCAAGTAGTTATAATAAATTACTTGCAATTACAAGGCAAGTATCAAGTATTAAATTTTTTTTACTTAGCTTGTTCTGACCCGTTACTCCGTATTTAATTATTAAAAAAATAATTTTGTAAAAGATAAATTTAAGAATGAGTATATTTATAGAAGCATTTTAGAGCTTATGTTCTATATATATATCCGATGTGGGACTACATCCTTTTCCGAATGGGCCCAAAGATTGATATTTACATAGGTCCAATCGAATTTTTTATTAAGGTTAGTAATATAACAAAGTCCTTGTTGACGTAATAAAAGTTTATGTTTATGTTTATGTTAAAAAAAAAAAAAAACACGTTTGAAGGGGTCAAAACTACCTACATTTATTTGTGTTTTACATTTGGACAATTGTAATGCAAATATTAATTGAAGCCAAAATACTCAGTTGAATGCAGTTGAATGTTGAGTACTGAGAAGGGGATTGAATTCTAAGCAACATCCTCTTAACAAATGGTGAGTGATTTCCGGAATTGAATGAATATTATATAAATCGAAAATGTTATGGTTTGAACTTTGAAGTACTATTTCAGGAATTTTTTTTTGTAAATCGATCCTATTTCATCGATAATCTACAACCATGGCCGCCATTGCTTCCTCAAACGAGGTCATAGTGAGTAGTTATGAATAACTCGTTTGTGGACTTGTTTCCGGTCTTGACGTAATAGAAGTTAATGTTTATGTTTTTATCTTTCTTACCCTCTGTCTTTCCCATAAATAACAAAATCGGGCCTACATTGTATTTTATTATTGGTTTTTAAATAACAAAAGGCTGCGGGAAAAATATAATAACAAAAGGCTGATAATTTTTTTTATTATGACCAGTGTTGAAATACAAAAACGAGTCATTTTAACGGAGTAAATTATCCGTAAATACTAAGTTTTTGGACGGCTACTTAAAATTTTAAGTATTTGATTTTTACGGATCAAATAAAAATAAAAATTTTAGTATCTGTGCGAGGTGGGTCGGATAGCAAATGTACCCAAAAAGCTGGGTACTTGCCCTAACGGACGGAAACCGTCAAAACACGAATGGAATAGAGTTCGTTGCGTGATGCTGTATTTCAAGTCATGTTGGTATGTTTTGTTCACATTAATTAATTTGGTCTTTGATATTTCATTACTATATATATATGTTTTTTAAAAGATGCAATCGTGCAAGGCCCAAGTTCTCATAGGTCCACATATCAAGCATGATGATGCAAGTAACGTGTCAGACATTGTTTAAATCCTTTGTTACTTGTTGTCCTTAAACAACACCATTCCACACGGTTTATTTCTTTTTTTCCATCTAGCCATTGTGCGTCATGTGTTAATGATTATTGTAATTTAATAATTGCAAATTAAGTACATTTTTTTTTTTGTGTCAGCGAATCCTAGCATGAGTTACAAACAGTGGTGTGTACATTGCTTATAAGTAAAGTTATAAAATCAGAAAAAAAATAGTCAAGACGTTTTGGCCAAATTAATAAGAAGATTTGATCTTTAAATAGTTGTTTGTGGTGGCGACTGGCGACCATATCCAATTAGTCCAATTATTCAGGAGTTATATTATTAAATCTTCCATAAAACAAAACTCTGTTCTCATAAGTCACAACTGTACACACAAATACAGCTCTCAAAATTGAAAAAGTCCCGATTTTTCAAAAAGATTTTTTTTTTATCTATCTACTTCGGCTTGATCATTCGTCTCTGCCACAACAATTCTCAAGATTTTATTCTTGGTTCCCATATTTTTTTTGATCCAACCAAATTCACTTGTTCGATTCAGAGCAAACGTTTCAGGTACTCTCCTATTTTCCCTATTTGTTATTGTTCGTCTTCATGAATTATAGCAATGTAGAATTCTTCTGTTGTGTTAATTGTTACCATTATCTATATTCTCTTTATCACTACCAGTTTTGTATTATCTAATTCCAGTTTTGGAGATGAAGAAGTACTTAGAATTGTTTACTTGTACACTAAACCAGAAGAATGGGGTTTGAATTATTTGTTTCTGTTGTGTTTCAGGATCAATGTTTGAGGAAAAGATTATGGATATTGGTGAAGATGTAAAAATTTTCAACTCTTCTGATACTACAGTAAGCTTTTTTACATGGCTCATGTTTATTCGATTGTGTTGAGGGACTTCGTTGCAATGTTATAGACTAATTTGAATAGCTTAAACTTCTGGGTTCTGTTATAGTTTCTTATCCATCAACTTTGGAATCCTTAAATCTGCATCAAACAATACTTGTAACCTATATTTTTGCAGTTCTTTAATCCACATGTGTTTTATGGATTTTTTAAAGAGATTTTCGTCTCGAGGAATCTTTGCAACGGATGCATATGCCTGAGTCTTGAAAATTAAAAGGGGTTTTGTTAAGTTGATTATCATCAACATTGCTTTTCTGTTCTTCTTACCTGAATCTTTCAAGTCTTGGTTTTAAGTATTGTTCCCATACTTGTTAAATCAGGTTGATCCGGCAGTACCTGCATCTTTGACATGGCAAAGAAAGATTGACCATGACGCAAAGGCTCCCCGGGAATTCAATCTGACTGCTAAAGAGATTTTCCAGCTGGTACCTATTGGAAACAAAACGTTTCAAATAAAACTGATATTAAAAATTCTGCAGATTGTTTGATAGTCTTGTCAAAACTATCTTTTGTTCCGGTAGGCTCCTGTTGGCATTCGGTTATGGTTTCTTGTCAGAGAAGAAGCTGCTAAAGGAAGGGTAAACAGATTTCACTTGTTCAGTTTTACCAAAGTTTTTTTGGTTTTTTTTTTGTACATAGCCATATTGTAATAATCTATTAATTTCAGTTGGCTTTCATAGATCCATTCACCAAGCACTCTGTAACGTCTTCCCATGGTGTTCCACTTGGAGGTATTGGGTATGTTTTCCTTTTTACCACTCAACTTGACCACATTGGTATGTTATAACTATGTTTAATAGAAACAACCATTTGGAGAACTCTGTCTCTCTGATCATATTTGTAACCTGTCATATAGAACTTACTGACAAAATATTGATAAGCTCTCTTAATATTATTTATTTATGATTACATGCAGTGCTGGAAGCATAGGAAGGAGTTTTAAAGGTGAATTCCAGCGATGGCAGCTATTCCCTCCAAAATGTGAAGATGAACCAGTTCTAGCAAATCAGTTCTCAGTAAGTTAGAGACTTTGCAGGAGGAAACTGGTAGAAAATAGTTTCAGGGTGTTTATGATGAGGAAATTTAAGCCCTGTTTCAAACTGTTTGATGCAGGCATTTGTTTCACGTGCCAATGGTAAAAAGTACTCGAGCGTGTTATGTCCTAAGAACCCAAAGCTTCGCAAGTAAGTACTATAGTACTCTCTGCTGCTTGTTAGCTTGCGGTGGATATTCTTTTTTTGAGATGATTGGCATTTATATATTTTCGAACAGAGGAGAGTCGGATTCAGGGATTGGTTCCTGGGACTGGAATCTGAAAGGAGACAAGTCTACCTATCATGCTTTATATCCGAGGTCTTGGACAATGTATGAGGGTAATATGATTCTGTACATAATTTCACACTCATAAATATTGCTCCGTCTGTGTTATGAGCCTGCATCATTAATATTTGATGGTCTATAGGTGAACCTGATCCAGAGCTTAGAATTGTTTGTCGTCAAGTTTCACCTTTTATACCTCACAACTACAAAGAAAGCAGCTTTCCTGTTTCTGTTTTCACTTTCACAGTATGTCTAGTGTTTCTTTTTGACATTCTTATGCTGTAGAGTTTACCATAGTACTGATGAGTTTGGCTATATATTCATCAGCTTCATAATCTCGGAAACACTACTGCGGATGTGACATTGCTCTTCACTTGGGCGGTGAGATAATTGTTGAATGGAGTCATATTGTTTGGCTTTTGTTTTACCATTCCTTTCACAATCCTCATGATCATGATAGTTTTTTTTGTTTTGGTTCAGAACTCTGTTGGAGGAGATTCAGAGTTCTCAGGTGGCCACTACAACTCCAAGATAATGTATAAATAAATACTCTTAATTCCGTACTCATCAGACTTGATCTTCTTTTGTGGCTTTACTCTCCCACTTTAATAGATATGAAAGCGAACGCCGTTGGAAAATTTTCAACTTTGTGTGTGTTTATACTAACTTGATGTTGATGGTCATAATAGGATGAATGATGGAGTCCAGGGTGTGTTTTTACACCATAAGTAAGTTCTTCCATATTCTTTGCGTAAAGCACCAAATTAGTACAAGAAAAAATCTTTTTGGTGGTTAAGTATCAGACTCTGAATGTTTCAACTTTGTTGCTGGATTTTTTCTGATACAGAACAGCAAACGGATTACCATCACTGTCATATGCGATTTCAGCTCAGTCCACCGATGGTGTTAGTGTCTCAGCCTGCCCATTTTTCATAGTATCTGGAAAACAGAATGGAATCACAGCAAAAGATATGTGGCAAGTTATTAAAGAGGTTTGACATATCCTTCCTTATGTTACGAGGAACCTAACATTATCTTCTTGCATATAATTGTATTATTCGTCAACACGATATTTGATATATACTCCTGTATTTGTTACAGAATGGTTCTTTTGACCACTTTGAGGCTTCTGAGGCGTCAATGCAGTCAGAGCACGGGTCATCGATTGGGGCAGCAGTAGCAGCCTCTGCAACAGTCCCACCGGGAGAGTCACGCATTGTCACATTTTCTCTGTCTTGGGACTGCCCTGAAGTGCAATTTCCTAGTGGTAAAATATATTCTAGGTAAGATTTGCTACAGAATATTTTGAATGGTGATGGCTAAAGTCAGCCTTCTAAACAGACTCTTTTCAGGCGTTACACAAAGTTTTATGGCAATCATGGTGATGCTGCAGCACAAATTGCACATGATGCTATTCTTGGTGAAGACCTAATCATCCTTAAAATATTGTCCTTTGATTCACCTAAGAATGAGCTTCCACTGACAATTCTTATATGGAACAGGACATAGTCAATGGGAGTCCTGGATAGAAGCTTGGCAAAGACCAATACTTGAAGACAAAAGTCTGCCTGAATGGTAAGGCTTGTTGTTCAGCTTCTATAAGACTATCAGTGGTCATAAAATTATCACGAACCTCTGTTTGGTCTTTGTAGGTACCCTATCACTCTCTTCAACGAGCTTTATTACCTTAATTCAGGAGGAACTCTTTGGACAGGTACATTTGGACGATTTAGATATGATACAATTTACTTTCGGCATGATATTATGATGTGATGTACTCATGGTAGTCCATACTGTTCTGCAGATGGATCATCCCCAGTACATAGCTTGGCAGGAGTCAGAGAAAAGAAGTTCTCACTTGATAAATCCCAACTCGGTCTGAAGAACGATATCGATGTACCACATCAGAATGATACAGCTATCTCTGTACTTGAAAAGATGGCTTCTACGCTTGAGCAACTTCATGCATCAACAGCATCGAACTCTGCATTTGGCACAAAATTACTCGAAGAAGGAGAAGAGAACATTGGGCACTTCCTTTACCTAGAAGGGATTGAATATCGTATGTGGAATACTTATGATGTTCATTTCTATGCGTCTTTTGCACTAGTGATGCTGTTTCCAAAACTGGAACTTAGTATCCAGAGAGACATTGCTGCTGCGGTGATGCTACACGATCCCACTAAAGTTAAAACTCTTAGTGAGGGACAATGGGTTCAGAGGAAGGTTCTTGGTGCAGTTCCTCATGACTTAGGCATCAATGACCCTTGGTTTGAAGTCAATGGATATAATCTTCACAATACAGATCGGTGGAAAGATTTGAACCCCAAATTCGTCCTCCAGGTGTACCGAGATGTAGTTGCCACAGGCGACAAGAAGTTTGCATTAGCTGTCTGGCCCTCAGTGTATGTTGCAATGGCATATATGGCTCAGTTTGACAAAGATGGCGATGGAATGATTGAGAACGAAGGATTTCCAGATCAGACTTACGATACATGGTCCGCGTCTGGTGTAAGCGCATACTGTGGTGGACTTTGGGTGGCTGCACTGCAAGCTGCATCCGAATTGGCACGCGTAGTTGGTGACAAGAGCTCTCAGGGCTATTTCTGGTCAAAGTTTCAGAAAGCAAAAGATGTATATGAGAAGAAGTTGTGGAATGGGTCATATTTTAACTACGACAACAGTGGAAGTCGGTATAGCTCGTCTATCCAAGCTGATCAACTAGCTGGTCAATGGTTTGTTCCCTCCCTTTTCTTTAAGAAGTAAGTGTTATGCATTTAGTTAGAAGTAAGAGTTGATGTGGTATGATATATACAATTGCAGGTACGCGAGAGCATCAGGCCTTTTGCCTATTGTAGATGAAGACAAGGCAAGAATGGCTTTGGAGAAAGTTTACAACTTCAATGTGATGAAGATTAAAGATGGGAAACGTGGGGCTGTAAACGGGATGCATCCCAATGGGAAAGTTGACACAGCGTCGATGCAATCACGAGAGATATGGTCCGGTGTTACATATGCGCTTTCTGCAACAATGATCCAAGAAGGTCTAGTTGAAATGGCGTTTCAGACTGCAAGTGGCGTCTATGAAGCTGCATGGTCTGAAGCCGGACTCGGGTAAGCTTAATCTTGATATTTGTTCTCTCTTTAAGTATCAGACATATCTATAGTCCTTCTAGTGACTGATTCTATGTTCAAACAGTTACTCCTTTCAGACGCCTGAAGCTTGGAACACGGATGATGAGTATAGATCACTGACTTACATGCGTCCCCTTGCCATATGGGCTATGCAATGGGCACTAACAAAAACCAGTCAAAAACAGAAACAACTTGGTCTTGAACCAGAACAAGAACCAGAGCCTAACTCTTTCATGAAACATGATATAGGTTTCTCCCGGGTTTCGAGGCTTCTGACATTACCGAATGAAGCATCAGCCAAAGGCACACTCCAGACTTTGTTCGACTATACTTGCCGGAGGATGATGTCATAGATTCATTTTGCAGTTAGTATGCAATCACTCATTGTTTCCATACACTACGGCCTTGATTATTACAATTGCTTGTTGTATTGTGAAAAGTTCTACCTATAATGCTTAACAGCACAACAGATTTTTCATTCCTAATCTCGACAAGCTAGTTCCAGCATTCAAAGAATTGATAAACATGTGTTTCTAGGTTACATATGCATGCATCGAGATCGAGGGGCATTTAAACCGGAACCGAAGAACCAAACCGAACCGAACTGAAATAAAGGATTCGGTTCCTGCATAGTAACCGATCGGTTCTTAATTTGATAACCGATCGGTTCTTGGTTCGGTTCGGTTAATACCCGAGAACCGAAATGAACCGAAAAATCCGGGTATTTTAGATATTTTTGGGTATTTTCGGGTCCAAAATCAAGTAAACCATACCGAATAAGAATCGAACCGAACCAAACCGAATTTTAATCGGTTTTAAATGGTTACCATTTTTTGAAAACCGAAAAAACCGAGAATCGATCCAAACTAAACCGAAAACCGAATGTAAAAAAATGTTATTATAGACACTTTTTTAAAAGTATAGGGACGATTTATTCCTGAAAGCAAATCCATTTACTACTACTATTCAATGGTTGACTCTTTTTAAAACAAAACTAGATTCTGACCCGTGCTTATGCACGGGTTAAGTTTTTTTTTACAAACAAAAATTTTAAATTGATATATAAAAAGTAAGTTATTTTTTATAGTAGTAAAAAAACAAAATTATTGTTTTATTCATATTACATATTTATTTTAGTTATATTATATTAAGAAGTATATTAAGTAATATGATATCGATCAACATATAGATTTTGTTTCTTATGTCAAAGATTCAATATATCATTTTTTTTTGTTTTTATATCCACATTGAGCCTATTTAGTTGATATGTAGGCCAATAATATACATTTGGCCAATTAATTATTGTTTACCTTCATTTTGGATAATTTAGTTTTAAAAAATAAACAAACTTGTAATTAATAATAAATTCTTGATAATTCTTTGTAATAATTCATTTATAACTTGGTTATAATAAATGTAAAATGGTAAGAACAAATAAACAAATGAAATATATACAATAATTAATTCTGAAAAATTCTTTGTAATAAATCATTTATAAACGTGGTAAGAATAAATGTACAATGGTGAGAACAAATAAACAAATGAAATAGGTTGTCTTTAGTAGATAGCTTAAAAATAAAATTAACAAAAAAGAAGAAGAGAGAATAAATGAATAGGGAAAAAAAAAAAGTCACCATCGCTTAATACCCGTAACTCTCTTCTTTCGTCCCGGATTGATTTTTGCCGATTGAAGAAAATATTTTCTTTGGTCTTCTTCATTTCACCACGAAAATTTGTTTGAAATCGACTTGGATTTAGCCATGGTGAGTTCAGTTTCCTCTCTTCTTCTTCTTTTAGCTTAACTTTTTGATTTTTTTTTTCTGTTTGTTTCTTCTTTCTTTTTTTAGTCTTCTTCTTCTCCCTCCGAATCTACGGTATCAGATTCAAATCGAGCCTTTGATTTTCATTGCCTATATCAGGAAGCAAGTTCCTGATGATTGTTATTTCGGTTTCGGCTTTCAGGTGTGGGTTATCTAGATTTTGTGACGAAAGATCTATTGTCAGATAGAGATGCCAAGGATTTGTAAGTATCAGCTTTCGATTTTTCTGTGATAACTTGATGTTTGCGCTTTACATGAGGTGATTTTGGTGTTTGTACTTCTGCAAATTAGGTTTCTGACTTGCTAAGATCTAATGTTGTAGCAAATTTTAAGTGGATTGTTCAATGTTGAATGAATATTGTTGCAAACATGATTTGAACATGAATTTTTAATTTGTTGAATACCAACATCAGTGTAGTTGGTATTGTAGATCTATGACTTTTAAGTTTTAACACCATACTTTTTATTTTCGTTTGAGTGAACTATTAATATTTATAAGACTTGCTGAATTTACTTTGACAGTGCTGTGGCATAATCATTTTTTTTTCCATCTGATTTTGAAATATGTTTCTATTTCCTTCCCTTTATACTCAATTTCATTATTTCCTTCCCTTTATGATTAGAATCACTCTTGAATGTGAAACCTTCAGCTACGTTGAACAGATACACTTTTTGAAGGGCTGTTAAACATATACACTTTTCCTTTGAGAAGAGACTTATCTTACTTTATCTGTGTGAGCTGTTACAGAATCCTTGCGCAGCTAGAAGACGATGTAGTCCCTTGTGAATCACAGATGGAGAATTGGAAAACAAATTTCTAAGTAATGGCAGTGAAGGAGGAACAATACATACAGCAGTACAAGAAGTATGAGGTAAAAGCCTTCTTCTTTCAGTTTTTAAATTCTCATTTGGTAATAGGTAAACTGAGAATCAGATACCTTTCTGCAATTAGATTTGGTGAGGAATATTTAAGAATCATATACTTTTTTGTAAAAACTGGAAAACATTATTGGCAAGCTGAAACAGGATGAATTAGTTAGGGTTGATAGTAATTCAAGGATTTGATTCCAGGGCTAAAGTTATTTTAAGTTTTTAATATCATAAACATACTCGAAGAACGTCTTGCATTTATAGATTCTTGAGACTAAAAAAAAAACCCAATGTTAAACTTAAGCACGTGTATATTAATGTTACATTATTATAGTTTATATAGACAAGTTATAGTGCTTAAGTCAAATTATCTAAACTAATTGAGTTTCTAGATATCATAATTTTCGGATTTTTTACTATATCATGTTTGTGATCACAGGTGTGGTCAAATTGTGATCACGATAATAACATTGGGATTTTTTACCATATCATCTTTGTCGTAAACTTTATAATACAAATTCAAAGCCCTTACTATTAAACCAAATATTTACCAACTATTTGGCTCCATCAAGACGGTAAAAGTTGTGATTTTAATAAGCGTATTAATGATTAAGTTCTAATATTAGCAAACAGTTTACACTTAATAATTTGACTTAATCCATATAAACTGTAATTCCATGTTAAGTTCTGCAAAATAATAAAAAACACATCATAAAAATGAATCTATATGCAAATAGATTTTGTGTTAGTAATCATATAGTTCGAAACTTGGGTTTTACCTTCATGGAAAACAAATCTTCAACTTCTTAAACAAAACCTGTAGATCATGAAAACATAAGCAATACGTTATGAGTTTACCAAACAATTCAAAAGACACTATAGCTTCTGCTATTTGTCCACAAATTCTAGTAATGTTAGAAAGATATTACCTTAATGAATAAAAAATCTTCAGCTTTTTTTTCTAGTAAAGATTTTGAAACACCTCTTTGAAAACAACATTTGTGGTTTGCTTTTGTGGTTGACCTTTCTTATCTGATCTGCAAATATTGCAAACAATCTAATTTTTTTAAAAAAAAATACTATGTATTAAGTAACATGAATATTTTAAAATATTAAGTGTAAAAAGTGAACAGAATGTATAGAAAGGCATGAACCTTTTTATCTTAAAATCATTATTGGTGTTTCTTGAAATAATAAGAATCACACATGTAAAACATATCATAATTAGTAAACTATCTACGCAATTTGGACTTCTAATAAAAATTTATGTGTTACGTGGCGTTATATGCATTAAACAATTTGATAGCCAGGTAATTAGTTTACACACGTAGTATATCACAATCGGTCAAACCTTAACACTACCCACTCTTAAACTTCAAATAATAAGTAAATTATTGTAAAATGTTTACCTGGTTGTTTCCATTCATCTCTTTTTCTGCGCTCAATATCTTCAGATAGAACCCTCCAACTTTTTTCCCAAACCATCTCAGGTTTGCTCAAGCTATCTGAAAGTAGCATAATCACAAATAGTCTTCTAACAAACTTTGGAGAGCACCAGAAGATGGCTTCTTTTATACCATTGATATACTCTTGGTCATCATCTAGCAAACCTAACGCAAAAACCACATCTCTGAATGATTCATGAACAACACCGTTTACAGTTTTCAAATCCTTATAACATGTAGCTCCTCTTTTGACGTTGAAGAGGATTCTCAAATAATAAGAATCCTCTATTGCATGCGGAACAAAGTTAATTCTTCCAATAGCAAATCCCCTTTCTCGTGGATAAATTTTTTATCTTTGCCATTCCAAGTAAACATGTTAGGAATTTCTTCATATAAGAGCTTTGTTGAATCTGGCATTATCTTTTTTCGACCTTTTCCTTTCGATCATGTTGCAACATTTGGAATCTTCTTATTCAGTTCAAACCAAGACAAAAATTGTGTTCCATCATTAGCTAGCCGATCAATAAAACTTTCTGCTGTTTCACCTTCCTTGTAAAAGATAGGCTGCTTACCTTCTTCATGAAACATAAGTTTTACAACTGGTGTTGTTCGATGATGTATAGAAAACTTTAATATTCTCCACATATTTTCACAAGCCGATACATATCTGTAAAAATGTCAAAATGAATAAGTAATAAGTAAACGAATGTTGGCAAAACATATTAAAACATGTCTATAAAGTAAAAAATACATTAAATGAAATAACCTGCAATCAAAGAAGTCTTTCACTTTGTCAAATTCTTTTTTACTCGTATTTGTTCCATCATTTTCACGCGGCTCAACAGCAATGGTAACACAGTCATGTCCTTTGTGAATATACTTAAAAAGATATTTAATTGAACCTGACTGGTTGCACCATTCCACGTTTATGTGAGCTCGATAACGAAGAAAAAGAATCTCATTATATGGGATGACGTATCGGTTATCACACTGAAAACCATTCTTCTCGACGTAAACACCATAAAGACGTCTTCTATAAACTGGAAATCCATTTGTATCAACCTTAGTAGTGTTGTTAAAGTTTTTTGGAAAATGCTTAGAACATTTTCCATCAACCATACATGGTGAATTTGGATTAGCAGCCCCACATGGTCCATGAATTATACATTCTTGAACCACTTCATACAAATCTGGTTTCTTCACTTTATCTGGAATCTCAGCACAAATTATCTTATCAATGTCGTCTGCAGTAGSAAACTTACAACTGGAGTGCATAAATAACAATATATGTGCATGTGGGAGACCTCTTTTCTGAAACTCAATTGTGTACATGGCTGAAGAAAAACAAATCATAGGAAACATGAGAGAAATACAATAGATATAACTCATAGATAAATATGTTATATATATTTTATATAATAAAAAGTTGGCAGTAAAATTACCTGATATTTCTTCCCAAGAATATGTTTCACGGTTAAATCATACATTAAATTATCAAGCTTCATTTTGAAAATTCTGCAGATGATGTCTGGTCTATCATCAGACTTTAAATTACGCTCTTTACAGAATCTAACAATTTCAGGCCACTTAGGATTGCAAGTAAACGTGATGAAAAGATCAGGAAATCCAAAATGTTTGCAAATAGCCATTGCATTTAAGTAATTTTGTGTCATATACCTTGGTCCGCCTGTAAAAGAAGCTGGAATGACAACTTTTTTACCTTGGTTGTTGAGATCACTGTTTCCAGCAGTAGATGCATTCCGAACTGATTGTAAATTAGAACTCCGAAATTTCACCTGATTCGTTCTAACATACCTCAGCCTGACCGACTCAATCATAGTGTAAGCATCAACAATAAACTGTTGGAGCAAGCGCTTGGAACGAAGTAAAACATGCTTCTCATTTTTCTTTTCTTGAAGAYGGTATGCAAAGAATTGTCTCATACTTATGTCTTCCTGCTKATTTCCACCTTTTGAATTTCTCTTACGTTTCGGTAAACCARGTCTATAAYCATCTTCTCCATATGGAAATAATAGAGGATACTGTAGTGCTAGATAAGAAACATGGAGTTCACTTATTCTTTTTAGCTTCYCAGATGTCTTCTGTAGAACGATATCACGTTTATCCATATTTTCGTTAAAATCTCCTAGTATTAGTGCAGCAACTTCAGATTGCGTAGGTAGATTATATGTCCTCCCATCAGCTGTGCGATTGGCAATGATCCTCATGTGAAAACTTTCTTCTTCATTAGTATTAAATCTATCTCTCGCAAATCTAAACGTCTCCACAAATGGATTGATGTCATCCAATAGCTCGATGATATCTTCGATGATTTCTTTTTTGAACTTTGACTGTGTAGAACCTTTCACGGGTTTTTTCCCTTGCTAGAGCCAAATATTGAATAAGTATATTAGTTTAATGATAAATTCTAGAGTCTATTTTTTAATATAGGTTAGTAAAAATATTACCTCAGATGTTCATTCTGTTCTCAACCTCGTTTTCAATATCAACAATATAGAGCTGTTGGAACTTTGGATAATCACCGAGTTTTGGTTTTAAACCCCCCATCAAATGGTAGTTTTCACCTTGCAAAGCAAACATTTGTGGTCCACATCCCTTTTTAACACTATGATCCACTTTTCCACCAATGAAAAAATCATGTTGTATGCTCTGATATTGTCTCTATAGTGTATAGCGAGATCATTATCACTTGTAAGCAAATGCCACAACAATTTAGGTGAATCCTTGAGTGATTGCAACACAATTTGTCCTTGCAAACAACATCCTGAAAAGCTAGGATTTTTTTATTGCTTCCTCTTGTTAAGGCGTTCCCTATACCAAAAAAAATAGCACCACATTCACCACAACTATATACTGGATCACCTTCATCAATGTAAGCTGAACACAACAGTAGCAATGAATGTTAGTTTCTAATTATAATAACTTTTTAAGATTAAATTTGTAAATGCATTTCTATAAATATATTACCACTTTTTTTGGATGAACCATTCATAGGCGAGGTCTTAGGTAAAGCAAAAACAGCTTGGAAACAATTATCTAACATTTCTAGTATTTGAAAATGTTCTGTAGCTTCAAATATAATTTCATCATCTCTTTCGGCATGCTGCTCCTCTTGAGAAGAACTATCTTCTTGACTACTGCAATCAAATTCTTGTCGATAGTTCTCTTCACAATCTCCTGTAATATTTTACCATGATTAGATAATAAATTTATAACTTAATTAACTAAATTAAACATGTTCTAACTCCAACAAACCAATACAGAAATGCTTTACCTTCTGAGGAATCATAGTATTCTGAAAAACCTGAATCTTTATTTGTATCTGTATTGCTTTCTTCTACTATTTGGTTGTTGGATTTGAGAAGTAACAATTGATGTATGTCGTTTCTTTTTAGTGGGATGATTTTCCTCAATGAAAATTTGACCCCTAGCCTCTTTTTTCTTTCTCATCATGTTGGGATTTTCTGAAATTGATAGATCAATAAGGTTCATTGTAAGTTGAAATATTATACAATCACAAAAGTTAGTAACAAAAAGCAAAGATTCGTGTATATAAATACGTAATCAAAAAAAAAAACTAAGATCGTAGGGCTTTTATTTGAAAAGTATGAGTTCCTTGATATTGCTCGGTGGCTTAGAAAACGTCTATAGTTTTCTTAGGGTTTCTGTAAATTTTTTTTGTTAAGAATGTTAAATAAAGTTAGTTATATAATAACTGAAGAAAATTGTGTTATATTTGTTATTTAAAAAAAAAGGATAAACTTGTTGATTTCGTAGAGTATATCTGTTAAGAGAAGGGAACAAAATCTTGCAATTCGTGTCAAACCATACGTGCACTATATTTTACTAATTAAATATTTTCCTAATTAAACATCAATCGTGCAGTAGTAAAATCTGTTGTGCAGTGAAACTGAGAAAGAAAAGGATGATGGAAGGATCAATGAGAAGGTGCAAGCATTACAGTAACTGCACCACTGAAAAGAGATTTCAGGAGCTGAAGGTGATGGCATCAACGATAGAGGAGCGTATTCTTAAAGCAGAAAGATCTAATTCATGGCTGAAAGAGGGAGAGCCATAAAACAGAGAAAAATAGCAGCAGCTCGTTTGAGTTAGGTAAAAGAAAGGATTTTTCTTACAGGTTTGATAGATATATGCATTTGTTTCTTATGTAATGGCTGTGTAGGTTTTAAGTTACAGACTTTGAATCCTAAGAAAGCTAGCCAGCCAGCACGGATTAATGTTTTCCGATTTCTATACAGGGACAGTACAATTTTCCAAGCTTATCTTTTTGTCGAATTGCTAGCCTCGTTTTGGGCTTCAATAAGTTATATTTGGGCTTTCTAATTTCCTAATTGAGCCTTTTAAAATCTAACTACTCGATAAACAAAAAAATATATATGAACTATTCATGAATCAATCCGCAACATGCAATGGTTATCGTTATGCATGAAAGTCTCTACAATTCCTAACCAATCATATTATTGAATAAGCTTCTACAATTTCTCGATCGACTCATTGTACATGTTTTTTTTTTTTTGTAATTTTGAGATTTAGTGATCGACCACAATTAAGCAAAGAATAGAAAAGCTGAGAAACACTAAGTAAATAATAGAATTACAAAATCGTCCAAAATTTATAATAAAAGATTAAATAGTAGAAAATATATGATTAAAACCAAAAAAAGACCCTAAGAAGCATAACTTGAAATTTGAAAAATTGTTCTTCACTGAATAAACATCTAACAATGGTGACTTGCATATCTCTCCCTTATTTTTCAACCTTAACCTTTTTCAAAAGAATCTTCTTTTTCAACTCAGTTTTTATGAGTTGAGTATCACCAGCCTCTTCAATTTTCTTATCAAACTTATTGGCTTCCTCATCATTAGGAGCATTCTTATCATTGTCAGCAATATCTTTGATGTTGACTTTTAATCCGTCCATGCATTGCTTCTTGTTTGATGATGATTGATCAGGTAAATCAGAAACGTCTTCTTTTCTCTTTGACGATGGTGTAGAGACGATGCTCATATTAGTGTCAGATTTCTCACTACTATTAGTGATCATTAACATCTGAAATATGATTAACACATTAAAATGAGAGAATGTAATATTATTGATAAAATTAAGAAGAATAATATTTTAAAATACCTGTTCACTGGAGCATAATGATGATTGTTCCGGAGGAAGTTCAGATTCATTAGACATCTCTTCATTCAAAATATTAGTCGAATAAACCTTAGCAGCTATATAGACATCATTTCCTCTATATATGTTGTCATTCTCCACACATACGACAAATTGATATGTCTTGCCAACAATATTTTTAATCACGTCAGGCAATGCTTCTGGATCTTCAATCTATATGTATAGTTTAAAAATTAGTCATACTTCCATTAATTTAAAAATATTAAAACAGTTTTAAAATAATACCTCATCATATGTGCTATTTAAGAGTTCAGCACAAGATCGACCAACTATTTGTTGGACAAAAGAATCAAACAGCATAAGTTTGCTCTCTCCCGTAGCATCCATTATCAGAAGATGAAGCCAATATCTTTTTTTTTAAAAAAACAAAGCAAAATTCACAATTTATAATATTAAACAATATGTTTATTAATAAAATTCAAACATATTTAAAAATTTATTATTTAAAATTACCTTGCAACTACCGAGCTTACGTTTCTGGTGCACGTATCACACCAGAATAATGGCCTTTCAACAGCTCCACCGATATTCTTTTGGCTTTTGACAACCTTTTTGTTACATTTACGACAACTAAAGTATAACCATGGCTAATCCATATCAATATCCATAATGGTACAAATGATTCTAACTTTTGCAACCTTAACAAATCAAAGAATCTCATGTTAGCTTGATATAAATTACTTAAACACAAGATAGATATATGTAATAAAATAAATATAAAACATACCTCAACAGATGCGAGAAGGTCTTTTATAGTCATTCTTGGATATTGAATAGAGTCTTCTTCTTTAAGAATTAAAGATTTGACTTTTGGCTTTGGTTCAACGATTGTTAACGCAAATCCATCAGATGGAAGCCTAGATTAATTTGTATAAAATTAGTCATAAAATATTGTTTTGTACATCTTTAAATCCATTTAAAAATAAAATATTTTTATAAGGTTGATACTCACATTTTCTTGAAGTCATCGACACCAGGTAAGTCTGGGTTAACCAACAATTCAGAAGCATCAAACGCGTTTGAAACACTTCTGATTTCTGAAAAAAAAAATCTCATTTTATTAGGAAAAACAAAAATTGAAAATCATTTATAGATTAATCGGTATATTAAAAGAGTGATAATAACGATTTTATAGAACCTATATTAGTTAAGAGATGATCAAAAATCTTACAATTAATGATATATATTATTTTGTTAATTGGAAATAATATATTACATAAATTGTTATTATTATATCAATTTAATAATATACTATAGGTAAATTTATTAAGATATAGAATTTTAACAAAAATATATTTTTAATATACATCATGCTTACAAAATGTTTATTGGAAATTTCCGTGCTATAGCATATGATGATAAACATTTGATGAATTTAAAAATATTCTTAATTCACGGCATTCTAATAGAAAATTCAATGTAAGAATTTGTTATTATTAAAATATTACAATAAATACACAACTAATAAAATATTTTGTTTTACAGAACATATATTAACTAATTAATGCTATAGATCAACCGGTGAATGTTGAAGAATCTATAATATTTTTAAAATCGGTATATTATCAAAGGAAAAATTGTCACTTTATAGGTTCTTTGATGTTTGTATAAAAGAACATGTTTAACTATCAATCAATTTAACATTTTCTAGATCTTTTTTACTGGAGCAAACGACTTCATGTGCTAACAGACAAAGTTAAGGTGACCATTATTTTATTTACATATTCTGCATAATACTCAAAAACGTATTCCTTAAATTTTAATTATATTGTCAAATATGTTAAATTAGATAGTCTTATACATACCTTTGTATAGTCCCAACTTGCCCCATCTTAACAATAAAATAACCATTTGACCAACACATTCTTCTGAATTTGGTCAGCAAATTTGCCCCAAAGTGTACAGGGTATACGGGTATCTCTGAAAAAAAATAAATAAGTATTAACCATTGTATAAAAAATCTATATGTCTACAACGCATCACCCTGAACATTTGTTAATTATTTATTAATTACAATTTATTCAATGAAACGAATAAACACTTACTCAGAGTCTCATAGCTCAAAATCAATTTTCTTAGTAGACTTACCCTGAACATCTATGGTATTTATTTCTCCAACATTCACCAGTTGGCCAAACACATCTATAAAAAAAAAAAATTAAAATCAATAACATAACTTATTTAAAATTTCGTTTATGTTCACAAGATAAAATATATATACACGACTTACCAACCAATTTTATTTGATCTAATTCACCATTTTTGATTTGTTTAAAATCAACCAAATCAACCCAAATCTCATTTGAAATAGATGGTGAGGGAGAAACGATAGTTGTGTACAGAAAGTTAATTCTATATCGATGATTTGTTGATCTAAACATTTCAGTCACATTAGTAACATTAAACACTTCGATAATCCTCCAGTCCCCTTTCTTCACAAATTTTTGAAATTTAGAGATGTGTTCTTTTTTATCTCTGCTTGAATTTTGTTACCTTAATAATATTGACAAAGATAAAAATTAAAATTTATAAAATATCATAAATGTTACATTATATTAAACATTAAACATATTCAAATGCCTTTCAAACTTACAGATTCATCTGATAAAACCATTTTCAAAGATGGCCCTGATCTTTTGGCATAATGCATAAAAGAATGGAGTATTTTAACCCTAATACATCAAGAAGATTTAAACGGTTTTAAATCTTTTACAGAAGTGTATGACATTTTTTATTTTGCTTGTGGATATGAAGTTTTTAAAAACGTTTATGGTTCGATTAGGTGAGATAAAAACAGTAATATATATAGAAATTAAGATTAGGTTGTGGTTTGTTAATTTTTGTTAATATTCTAATCGTCGAATATGTACCGAAACATTACTATCCGATGGTTAATGTTTTTCTTAATTATCACATTACTACGCCACAGTTTATACCGAAACAAAACTATGCCACAGATTATATTGAAACAAAAAACTATTACGTTATCTTAAAAATCGTTTCCTAAAAATCGGGGTATTGTTAAAATCGTGATATGTTTTTAAAACTTTCATTCCTTTATAGAAAATATGCCTTATTTTTTTTTCGAATATGATATCTTTTTGATATCCGATTTTAAAACCTTGATTGATTGTTAGAAAATCTTTCTTTCTTTTTTAATTCATATGATATCCGATTTTTTTGGCACAAATCGGGATATTGTTAAAATAGTGATATTAGTGATATTTTTTTAATTACTTTCATTTATTGTTTGAAAATATGCCTTATTTTTTCGAATATGATATCTTTTTGATATCCGATTTTAAAACAATATCACGATTTTTTCCACAAATTGTTTAAAATTCTCATATTATTAAATTACTAAAATACCCTTAGTGAGAAGTTTTATTTTGTTCTTAAATGTAATGGTAATGTTATATAATTGTTTATCATTTATGAGGTTTATTTTATAAAGGTACTTCTCAAATAATATATAGGGGATATATAAATCTTATAAAAATGAGTTCAACTATCACGTTCAATTAGGTGTACCACAATTATTTCCTCCATTTAAGAAATCGAAATGTAAAATGTAGTTTTCCCGTTGACATAATAACTTGTTATTTTAGTTAAATTCAAAATTTTAAATAGTGGTTTATAAATTGCAAATCATTTTATGGCATTTTGACCACTTCTCTTGAAATAAGACATCATTACTGATTGCTAATCTATTTAGGGTGATAAATAATGATATCATCTAAACACAGCTTCCACCGTCCCCAGTTTTCTTAATACATATCCAATTTACATATATTATGAGCACAGTATAGGGACTAAATTATCTAAGACTTCATTATAGTATACTCAGCTCAACTCTTTATTTATCTAAGGATAAATAATCATTTTTTTAATGCTCGGGATAAAGTTGACGAAAAAGTTCATTCTCATGCGTTGAAGGAAAGGTGTCTGGTGGTGTACACGTTTCTCCTATGCATAAAAACATTTTTCTGGATTAACTATCGTCGGACTTTTCCTGTACGATGTATATATTAACTATACTTGCTTATTGACATTTTAAAATGTGTTCTATCTATCAATTGTTAAACTATCTTCAACCCATTATTCCTTCGTTTAAGACTTCACTACTATATTAATAATTTATAAAACTATATTTCTAAATAAATGTAGTCCTAGTAATAAGAAGTATAGTTCATTTGGAAAACTATTTTTTTTCTCTATATGGATGTCTTAGCCGCCTCTTATTTTTTAAATGTATTTATCAAGTGACTCCTCTTTCGTGGCTTCCAAAACTTTCATTGGTTGTTGTATTGTTGCATCCTTTCATCAACTCAAAACTTTCAAAATCATTCACACATGCCTTGGCTAAGCATCCTCGCGAAGATGATCTCTAATTAGTTTATATTTCGGAAGGAGAAGCATCGGTTACTATCCATGTTTAAATCTTTGATAATCAAAAGCCTTTTTAGAAAAATTTGGTAGTGGGAATATTTCTCGCAAAGTTGCAAGTTATAGTCAATAAAATCGTGTATTTTGACAATAAACATCAAAGATTGAATTCCAAGTTATTAATGCAACTACCATGAAATTCAAAATCTTTGATCTTTCAATCTACAACCATCTCTGGTGACATAGTCTTTGGAACATTGCGGATATTCCCATGGTGGTCTTGCAATTGTGCCCCTCGCATAAATCCAAACCCATATAGTAATTTCAAAAGCATTCCATAAAAGCTTTACTCCTAAAAAATATAGGTTTTATGGTTAGTACCATTGGCACTCATATCCGAAAACACTGGAATACAAACATGTTATCGATTTGACGCAATTCAATTTTTTTGTAGAAGTTGATCTTAGTTCGTACGTCGGCGCTTCAAAAAAAATCAGCGATCCTTGGTACTAAAACTCTTAGCGAATGTTGATGTATTCTACACTTGGCTTCCACTTCGATACTCAAACTATAAGAAATGGGGACACTTAGATGCAATTCTGCCTATCAAATGCTCTAATTGAAACAACCACAAAAATAAAGAGCAATTTGATTCTACATTTGTGGAAGAAGCTCACACTAACCCCTCAGTCTTTAAAAACTTTGGAACAATAATGGAAATAGTTCACATTGGCTCCACGTTTCGAGAAAGACAATATGAAAGGTCTCAGCACGATTTCATGCAAGTGGGTCTCTCATAGACGGTTGAAGGGGTAAAGAACATGGTAGATGAGAGTCCTAGTGTGTTGCCTTCACATGAAACATGTATTACATCACAACCAATAAGATTAGTTTGGTAGCACGATTAGTTCATGAGTCAATAAACGGTTGGATCTCAGTTTCTCCATAAAAACTTGTTCGCAATGGTGAAGCATGTCAAGTCTAGAATCCAAGATTAAAGGAAAGTAATATACCTAGTCCGGCAAGAATAAGATCATGAGAAACGTGGGTTAAGATCACACACCATGCAAATTTCATTTGAAGCAAAGATAATGATCAATCTATTTACATTGTTTAAACAAAAAAAAAACAAAACAAAAAATCTATTGACATTGTGACCTCACAATTCGACTGTTCGTGATCAGGCCACCGTCCAAAATAGTTAAAAAATACTACTTAACTGAATCATTAATAAAAGTTATTTTTCTCTTGAAATGTGTAGAGGCTTCAACAGATTTCACAAACAGTCATACTGACACATAGTGGTTCGTAATTGGACCACGTCTACATTGGTCTCAATTGGTAGCTCGTTGGAAATTTTTAGGAAACAAAGATAATTCACATCATATCCAAAAGTCATTTAAAATCTTAACAGTAAAAAATTTACACCAAAAAACTTAGAAAGCATATGCAAATTAAGATTTTCAAAATGTTTGTAACTTAGTTAGAAACTCAATTTAAATAGAAATTAAGACAAAATTTGAAAAACACATGGAAAGTAAGATTTCAAAAAATATTAATTTGTAATTATGATAGAAACTCAAATTTTAAATTAAAATAAAAAACTCTACAATATTATATGAAAAAACACATTTTATAAGTTTTTAACTTGTTTTTGGTAATTATGGTGTGACTGTGAGGCTGTGAGCCATAAAAAATCGACATTTATAATATGATATCACCCATTGTTAGAATAGTCGTTGGGCAAAAAACTATTCTATCAAAATACTTCATAATTAGAACATGTAATTGTGCAAAATTACTATTTTTAATTAGAGAAAAATATCTAGGGCTTTCTTATAAAATCCTAACAAACAAAGAGAGTTTTGTTTTGCCTAAATTAGGAGCAAATAAAAGCAACAAAACTCCTGACCCATACCTCTACGTCCTCTCTCTCAAAAAAAAAAAAAAAAATCGACTTTTTTAACATCTGCTTGAGCGCGAGAGGTTCTTGATTCCAGGAATCTCGTGCCCCATGATATAGCCTCCCAATTTCTGAGGATATGTATCTGATCGGGAATAAAAAATTTGCTTTTTAAAAACAAGATCTTGGAGGAGATGGATGATCGGAGCGAAGACCATGATATAGAGGTTGAAGGAGCTTTTCATGGTTGCGAGAGGAAAATATCTGGGATTCTAGATGATGGATCTGTCGGATTTCGACAGCCTCTGCTCGCTAGGAATCGAAAGAACACAACTTCGCAGATCGCTATTGTCGGAGCTAATACTTGTCCCATCGAAAGCCTTGATTACGAGTGTGTGTTTCTCCCCTTTGTCTCTTCTCTTCTGCACAGAACTAAAATTTTCACTTTTTGCTGGATAAAGTTTTTGATTTGGGAGTTAGACTTTAATATGCAGAAATGCTTTCGATTAGTTTTAAAACTTCATATAAAATTTGATTTTGTTGATTATAAGTCTATGAAGTTTCAATTTCTTGTCCTATTAATAGAGAAAATCAATAAGCTTAGATTTTTTGGATTATGTAACGTTTTGGGTCCCATGCACTTTCAAATCAATGGTCAGCATTTGAAACTTTGAGCTTGTGGGACTGAGCCAAAGCTCACCTGGCAATAAATAAGATACGTAGTCTATTATTTTGAGGAAAGTGCAAAAAGCTTTTTGGGGTCTCTAAGATGCAATCTTATTTTCAGACTGAATTGACCTTTTATCTTTGTGTGTCTCTTACTGCTATACTTGATTGTATAGCTTATGTAACATATCAGGGTCTTGACTTACAAGCTCATTTGACAGGATCTTTGAGAATGATTTTTTCAAGCAGGACTGGAGGTCTAGGAAGAAGATTGAAATACTTCAGTATACGTTTCTCAAATGGGCGCTTGCTTTTCTTATTGGATTAGCCACTGGGCTTGTTGGCTTTTTGAATAACCTTGCTGTTGAGAATATAGCTGGATTCAAACTCTTGCTTACCGGCAATCTCATGCTCAAGGAAAAGTAAGTGTAGCTTTCATTGTTCATCTCTGCTTCTACGGCATGGTTTAACTCTATCTATCTTGTTTGAATTCAGTTGATGCTGTGTTTTAATTTCTCGTGTTCTTTTAAAGTTAACGTGGCAGTTACTGTGTTATGCACTGATTATATCTAAATTTTTTAATACAGCTATGAGAATTAAGACTCATAGTCATAGAAATATATGTCTGGATAAATTTACTGTGAAATTGGAGGCTCAGAATGATATTTGACAGCCGAATCTTTCTTGAAAACTGCAGATACTTTCAGGCCTTTTTCGCATTTGCTGGCTGTAACTTTATTTTGGCAACTGCTGCTGCTTCACTCTGTGCTTTTATTGCTCCGGCAGCAGCAGGATCTGGCATACCTGAGGTTAAAGCATATCTCAATGGTATAGATGCTTACTCAATATTAGCTCCAAGCACCCTCTTTGTTAAGGTAGGATCCCAAAACATCTTTCCAAGCGTCTTTGTTGTTCATCTTGGATAAGCATTGTTTTGTGGGTGGAGAATATTATGTTATGACGTATACTCTTTAGCCTTTTTCTAATATGAAATATTTCGTATTGGCAGATCTTTGGCTCTATATTTGGAGTTGCTGCCGGATTCGTAGTTGGAAAGGAAGGGCCTATGGTGCATACTGGTGCTTGCATTGCTAATTTACTTGGACAAGGAGGTTCCAGAAAGTATCGATTGACTTGGAAGTGGCTCAGATTCTTCAAAAACGATAGAGACAGAAGAGACCTGATCACTTGCGGGGCTGCTGCTGGTGTAGCAGCTGCCTTCCGTGCTCCAGTTGGGGGAGTGCTTTTCGCCCTCGAAGAAGCTGCGTCATGGTGAATTTCTGTTGTTTTCTCTAACTTCTTATAATTTAGGAGTGATACCTTATGCAGATGAGGTCATATTGTAGTGGGCAGACTCTGAAGTTATGTATATTAGCTTATTAGAGCTGATGCTTTATAATGCACTAAATGAACATTTCAAAACTAAGACAGAGTAAGCTTCTCCCCATACAGAAGTCTTAATAAAGTGCAAATCACCATGTTTGTCTAGTTTAAAATAGAATTCATGCAACATGACAGTTATATGCTGATGGCAGTTAGTAAGCGAGAAAATCTAGGTGATACATAGTGTAGACGATTTGCCTATATTGCTATATCAAACTTGGAAAAAATTATGTCTCACTTTGTTAAACTCGTTAGGTGGAGGAGTGCCCTTCTTTGGAGGACTTTCTTCACTACCGCAGTTGTAGCAGTGGTGTTACGAAGTTTGATTGAGCTCTGTCGATCTGGGAGATGTGGACTGTTTGGGAAAGGAGGTCTCATCATGTTTGATGTAAACTCAGGACCAGTGCTTTATAGCACTCCAGATTTGCTAGCAGTAGTATTCCTTGGAGTTGTTGGCGGTGTTCTTGGAAGCCTTTATAACTACCTTGTGGACAAAGTCCTCCGCACATATAGCTTAATAAACGAGTATGTCACTTCTCAACGAGTTAACTCTTTCATAATTTCATTTTTTGACGAGTTAACTCTCATAAGATCATTTCTTTGCCTCTATTGCTACGAGGCCATGCCTGAAAGTTCAAATGCAAATTTCAGATGAAGTGTTTGGCTACTGCCTATTTGATTTTATTTTTTTTAATATGTTCTTTCCATAACTTGCAGGAAAGGTCCGAGATTTAAAATTATGCTTGTTATGGCAGTTTCTGTTTTGAGCTCGTGTTGCGCATTTGGTCTCCCATGGCTTTCACAGTGTACTCCATGTCCTATTGGCATAGGGGAGGGCAAGTGCCCAAGTGTAGGTCGATCCAGCATCTATAAGAGTTTCCAGTGTCCTCCAAACCATTACAATGACCTTTCCTCCCTACTTCTCAACACCAATGATGATGCAATCCGCAATCTTTTCACATCCAGATCTGAAAATGAATTCCATATCTCCACCCTTATCATGTTCTTTGTTGCAGTATACTGCCTTGGCATCATAACATACGGCATAGCCATACCCTCTGGACTTTTCATTCCTGTCATTCTTGCTGGAGCCTCTTATGGGCGACTAGTTGGTAGACTACTGGGTCCAGTATCTCAGCTTGATGTAGGTCTGTTTTCTCTGCTTGGAGCTGCTTCCTTCCTTGGAGGCACGATGAGGATGACGGTCTCTCTCTGTGTCATACTGCTTGAACTTACAAATAATCTCCTAATGCTGCCATTGGTGATGCTTGTACTCCTAATCTCAAAAACGGTTGCAGATTGTTTCAACAAGGGGGTCTACGACCAGATTGTAACAATGAAAGGACTGCCATACATGGAAGACCATGCAGAGCCGTACATGCGCAATTTGGTTGCAAAGGACGTAGTTTCTGGAGCTTTGATATCCTTTTCGAGAGTTGAAAAGGTCGGGGTAATATGGCAGGCTTTAAAGATGACAAGACATAATGGTTTCCCTGTAATTGATGAGCCACCTTTCACAGAAGCTTCTGAGTTATGTGGGATTGCCTTGAGATCCCATCTCCTTGTCCTTCTCCAAGGGAAGAGATTTTCGAAGCAGAGGACAACTTATGGTTCCCAAATTCTGAGAAGTTGCAAAGCCCGTGACTTTGGTAAAGCAGGATTAGGTAAGGGGCTCAAGATTGAAGATTTGGATCTTAGTGATGAGGAGATGGAGATGTATGTTGATCTCCATCCCATCACTAACACATCTCCTTACACTGTGCTTGAGACTCTGTCTCTAGCTAAAGCGGCTATTCTTTTCCGGCAACTTGGCCTTCGCCACTTGTGTGTGGTGCCCAAAACACCAGGGGTCAGTCTCTCTATCTGTCCCTCTTTCTCGATAAACTTGTTTATGTTTCTAAGGCATATGTTTTTCTATCGCAGAGACCGCCTATTGTTGGAATTCTGACAAGGCATGATTTCATGCCGGAACATGTCCTGGGACTCTACCCTCACGTTGATCACCTCAAGTGAATACGGTTAGCCCTTTAATCTTCGTTGTTGCCTTGCATATGGTTTCTGTATTGGTTTATAAATCCAATTGAACTTGTTTTTTCAGGTGATGAGGAATGGAGAAACAAGTCATTGAGAGTTCTCTAAAGATCTATGATGTAATAATATGTGAATATCAAAGTTAAAGCCCAGATGACCAATGTCACCTCGGCATTATTTCAATTAATCGTTGAGATTGATTATTGGAAAGCAGGGAAGGATGAATGTGTAATGAGGTGAATTGGGTGATGCAAGTTCTTTTTTGGTTTCCTAGTCCAAACTAAACATTTATTCAAAACAAAAATAAAATATAAACCACCTGTATTTATGTTATAAGCCCATATCAGGTTTGCTCTAATCTTCTTTATCTGTAGGTGTCTGGGTGTTTTTGGTGTTTTTAGGTTCCTAGTTACACACAAACTCTCTGCTTAATCTTCATTGCATTACAGTATCAAGTGTTACTGTTCTTGGTGATTAGAATGCAATAAAAGCCTAATCCGAAAAGAAAATGAGCCAATTAAAAAGTGCACATTGACACATAAACAATTTGTGAATGAAAATAGATATACAAGAATGTTTGATGTAAAAAAAAAATGTAAAATTATTTTGTTAGAAATATGTAAGGGTCTTACGCTTACTTCGAATAAGTTAGACGAGTTTTCACTAAATAGTAAATACCCTAAAATTAGATGTCAGAGTTTGGGAAATAGCATTGAGTTTTTGGATTATTAACAAATTTCTCATGGAGAAAAAGGGCGAGGAACTCTGGATTATGGAGACCAAGTTAATTCGTTTTTTTTTTCTGCTCTTCAATCATATTAGATTCTCCAGCTTCCTTCTTAAAGGCTTCTTGAAAGAACAAAAGTGAAAGGGAGCATATATAATGCATTCATCTGGACCACTGATATACTCTTATGTTCTTTCCAAGTAAATCCAAACCAGTTTCCTTTCATACCAAAATAGAGTTAACGACACCACAATTCTCGCAGACAACGAACCACAGATTGATAAAAGATATGTCCTGTGCTGACTCTGAGTTCTAAGCTGCGGCTTTTGATATTCATGTTTTCTATTCAGTAGGCTTAAAAAATATACAAAACCCGGGTTGGGAATAAGGAAGGATTCACTGCTCTCAATATAGTGTGCGGCGGTTGAATGATTCCATCGTTAAATTGGCTGTAAAGGCTGGAATCGAGTTGAACTTCCTTATGAATATTTCTATCTGCAACAGAATGAGATTGTACACTTCACTAAGAACACACCGCAGTTACCAAGGAAAAAAAATATGTCTGCACTTTACCTGCTTCGCTATCTCACCCTGAGAGGCATACCCATTGTTCTGATGGAATTAAATCAGTATCAGTTAATTAACTGAGAGAACAGCTTCAAATGCAATATGTAAAAGTTATATATGTTGCAAGAATCACTTACTAGAATATTGGTGTTTCCTGACTCGTATTCAAACTCGAGTTTTTCATCATCACTTTGAGCATATATAGACTGGAGAGTAAACCGAGTCACTGGGATTCCATTGGGACGCTGATGTTCATCCATTACAATCTGCCAGAAGGAATTCACAAGGTTACAAGTACTATAGATGAACAAGAATTTATGATCATCTATCTACACGAATAATGGAAGGTAACGCAACTAAACACAATAATAGCTGAACCCTCTTTGCGACATAAAACACACAGTTCATCACAAAGTATTGAACATGACATTTAAGAATATGATAGTCAAAACTATCAGTTAAAAAAAAGGGCAAAGAAAGACATTTGAGTGCTACAATAGGAGCAAGTGACATACCTTATATCCGAAAAGCTCACAACAAGCTCGTCTAAACACAGAAATTCTATCAGCGAAAACAGTTTTGTACCTGTTACAAAGTCTCCACATGGTTCAGAATGAGAAAGCAAGGTCATAGCCACAAAGAGAGTGTTAAACACATCAAATTCAACAACATACCTCTCTTCACGTTTTTCAAGCGTAGCAATTTGCTCTTTTAGTTGAGCAATCTTTCCAGTTATATGAGAGCCAACTAGCTTCCCAGCATCTCCTGAATATTTATGGAAATATATTGTCAGAAAAGCTAACTATGTAATTCGAATAACAATACTGAAACACTAAAATGTTTCGTCTCCAGCCTTCCTGAGTCAGAGCAACAGCAAGATTTCTGGCCTCCCTTTTATATCTCGAGAACCACAAAATATGCTGCAGAGTATAGTGTCACAGAGAAATTAAGGCATGCTTCTCCAGCTTGTAGTGAATTATATGGTGAGAGTGAAATTAAATGGTAGACGTGTGGCAATCCCAGTATCAAAAACAGGAAAAGGTCGACAATCAGAAATTTACCAGACTGGCTCTTCAATTCTTCAACAGCTTGAAGTCTTTCTTTTGCCTTCTCTAACTCAGCCTGTAAAGCCTCTATTGTTTGTTTTGCATCGTTATCAACACCAAGAGTATTCACCATGCGCAAAACCCTTGTATTTGCAGCAGAAAAATCACCATGACCCAGCTGCCAAATAAAAAGGAAGCCAAATAGATGTTACTATTACGACCAAACTCTAGGGTAGAAGTTAGAGGTCCTAAATAGCACATCTGTTTGCTTTTACAATAATAAAATATTCCATGAAACCTAAGCAAAGATAAGATGCAGGACATAATTTCACCATTCACCCTTAAAAGCTTTCAAATTCAATTCGACCATGGCAGATAAAAGTTCCATAAGCAAATATTTTCTTTGGCAATCTTCTTTGCAAGCACACATCTCTGGCGTCTGTACCTTTGACTCCAGTAAAGAGATCTCGGAACGAAGACGATCACTATCCCTTTCCAGCGACTTATTCCTCCTTACTTCATCAACTAGTTTCTCATTTAGAAGCTCTATTTCGCTACGTTGACGATTATTGACATCCTTCAGTTGACTTAGATCCGTCTCCAAATCCTTAAGATAGTTCTCCTTCTTTGCAAGAGAAGATTCAAACCCCTGTAAATATAAGCAAACTAAGTAAGCCTTATGCTTCCAACAAAAAAGAAGTAAATTCTTCAAAATAAGAACACTGTTATTCCAGAACCTGAATAAGAGTTCCATCTGTGGCCCCAGACACAGATCCTTCACTGTTTGACTTCCTTAATTCATTAACAACAGCTTTCAACTGTTCTTTCTCCTCCGTGACCAAAGAGAGCTTTATTATAAAATTAAAACTCTGTTAGTAATAGTGCAACAAAATGATAGAAAATTATATAAGTTATCTTCAGCGAGACACTAGCAATGTAATCCCCTTGAATCGTGATAGTTTCATGATTAGATAAAAAGATGTCTGCTACAAATTCTAACAGTAGACTACACACGTTATCACCTATCCTGAAAGGTCATTATATTTTCAATAAATCAACTCATCATAAATTTGTGATAGACTCATGGTTCGATACGAGGCATTTGCACCAAATGTAACAATTGAATACACTCATTAGGAGCAAACAGACTTTCTCCACATTTTTATAGAGCAACTAAATCTGTACTAATTGATAACCAACCCAACGTGAACATCCAAAAATACTTGGGATATTATCCTATGAAGATCTCTAACTATATTGCTTCTATCAGCTTCTTATGAATTCACAGCTCAACAATCAACATGAAATACAGAGGTGAGCTAGTATATATCCAAGCAAAGACAGTGATACATGGAGAAACCAAATAAACAATCAACAAACAAGAATATTGAATATAAAATGATGAACATTTGAGTGCCACCAATATCCTCTATCCCTCGAGAATCAAAAATCAACTTAAGAGGCCTTAATAGATGCTAGCAAAATATAAAATGTAGTTGTGACCCTTACACAGCACAAGCAACAATTTTCAATCTTACCATTACTTCAATCCTCTTCACATCTGTTTTGAGAGCCTCAGATTTCTCTTTCGCTAATGCAGCCTCAGTTTCAGCATTCTGTCTGCCAAGTTGTGTAGCCTCCAGAGCCACCTCCAGTTGTTTAAAACGTGTACTTGCTTCCCCAATCTTCATAGTGCTTTGAACCACCTCACTTCAAAGGCAAAAACACAAGTCACTAGGAAGTATCATAGATACATGTGTTAACTCAGAGTGCTTGGTAAACAAGAAATCAGTACTCTAGATTCTCACAAGCCCACACTTGACCAGGTAGACTCGCAAGCCAGAATATCTGTAAAATATAAAGCTATATCTGGACAAAGTGGCGTTAGAAATGTCTCTAATAAATACTATCTAGTTCACCTACGCAAAGTCAGGAAAATGCCCCCATAACAACCACCTCAGTCTTCCGCACAGACTTTTTTCATGGCAGGCATAATTATTTGAATAGTATCAGAAGTAGACTCTAGTGAAAAGATAAAATCTGTAAAGACCATGTTGACTTACTTCTGTAGCGCCGAGAATTTAATAACTATGTCATCAGGACAGGATACACCAGGAATGTCATTTAGCAATGACTTCCAAGAGGACAATTCATTCTCCAACTTCTCCATGCTTAGCTGCAATTCATACAATTTTGATAACTCTGACTCTGCCCTCTCCCTACGGCTTTTTTCTTCTAATAATTTCACATTCAACAACTCAGCATCTAAGTGCCGTGATTTTAACTTTCTAGCTTCTCGCACTTCAGCTTCCTGATACAATTATCAAGAATCAAAATCGACAAGAAAAGCAAAAACTAAATAGACACTATATGGAAAGTATAGAAGTGGAAAATAGAATCTACAAATAGTACGTGTTCAAACTTCAAATGATGAAAATTATGAGAGTAGAATTTACGATCAACATTAGAATTTGACTTGCATAACTAGTTTACATGAAAAATACATCATTTTTTGGTACGTCAAATTGCTTGAAAAGTAAACTCTTTTACCTAAGCCTTGTCTTAGATAGCCTAAGTAAATAAAAAGACCATTTTTAAAAAAGTTTTAGAAGTGTTTTGAGTATATTTGAGTGTTTAGAAACTTGCATAATCTCTCAGGGTGGTTTGCTGCTTATCAGAGTAAGCAAAAGAATAAATCATTATGGAGGTATCTGGATTCTGGGTTCTTTAATGCATAGTTTCTCATGGTAATCAAGAACGAGTACAGCTTCTATTGGTGAATAAAACAGAGGGTTATGATCAATGTTCTGACCACCATCATACTCATTTTCAATAAATGATACATCTTATGCTGGAACAACTTTGTAAAAATCATTACTCAGGTAAACTAAGAACTGGTAAAACTTACATAGCGTTTAACTTCCTCCTGAAGATGTTTAACCAATACACTGTTATCTGAAGAAGATGCTGTCTGCGAAGTGAATGACGACAGCTTCTTGTCTACTTCAGTCTTTTCTTGCAAACACTAAATCAAATGAGACAGCAAAATGAATTACCAAAAAAAAATGATAACTTATGATTTGTGTTATTATCTCTGATGCAAGTCAAATATAGCTTACCTCGTCAAATTTCAGTTTAAGATGCTCTAGCTGTGATCTTAAAAGATTTGATTCCGTCTCTGCATTTTGTGCTCTACATTGCATCCTTTCAAGCTAAAGGCAAAAGAAAACAGGTGCAGATAAGATGATTGCGTGAGAAACCAAAAACAAAACTTCAGTCAAGATATCAAGTTTCACAATTAATAGTTTAATACTTACATCTGCACGAATCCTAGATACAGAAAGCTTTGCTTCTTTATCCAATTGGGCAATATCATTGTTGAGACGTTTTTTCTCCCAGTCCACACTTCCAGATAGCTGAGTTAGTTTATCCTCCAAAAGTTTAGCTTTTTCTTCAGCTGTTGCAGCAGAAGACTCTGCTTTCTTTCGAAGGTTCATTTCATTTTGAAGTTTTACCTGGTGTCAAAAGAGGAAAAAGATAATGATATTGAGACCAATGACAAATTTTTAAGGCAGTTAAACAGATAAACCCGCAGTAAACAAATCAACCTCCAGTTCATGGCAAGATTGTAGTTCTTTGGTATACCGCTCTTGAGAACTGTTGATCTCCATAAGGAGCTGCTCCTGAAGCATCTTTTCACGCCCTTTTGCAGCAGCCAGTTCTTGCTCTGAGTATAAGAATTTATCTCGTAATTTCTTTCTCTCTGCATCTGTTGTAGAATAACAAAATCAAAGTCGTTAGCAAAAAAATTCGCTATAACAGCAAAAGCAAAGAGAAAGACTCACTAAAACATTCAGAATCAAGATCCTCTCACCTGCTTCGCTGAAGTTGGCATTTAGAGTCTGTAATTTGGTTTGATATTCCTGAACTTGTTTCTCTGCTTTGCTTAAGGCATCTAGAACATCAGCTTTAACCTAAAACAAGTCGGAAAAAAAAAATCTCAGATTCGCTAATCTTCGTTAGATTAAATGTGTATAGGGGCTAAGGGGGGAGAGATATGAGTAAAAAACCATTTGGCGACATTGATAGGTGCAAAGGTGCTGATCGGAATGATCATGAGAAGTTTGCAGCTGAGCAGGAGCAGGAAGAGGAGAATCTTCGTAGATGATTAGCTGATTACCAGAACCAGTGGCGACGGCGGGGATGGGGCTGCCTCCGGCGTCGGACCTGAGCTTCTTCGGCGGCGGAGTTCTCAAAATCATGTTTGCGTCGTAAAATTAGGGTTCCGTTGTCAAGGAAGCGAGAGGAGAATTAGGATTTGAAATGCAGAGGCGCCACTTTTTTCTTGAATTTTTGATGAGAGCGTAAAGACGGAGGAGACGGACGGTCTCGTCTAATGTGTGTGTATACCAATTACAAATCCCAACTTTTTTTTTTTTATAAAGCGAAACTAAAACTTCATTAAGCTAAATCCGAAAAAATAATATATTGCTCGTCTTTGTACGTAATCAAGTAAGAGAAACAACATGCAACAAAGTAAAATACAGATAAGTCATTGCGATAACATCTGCAATCACATCCGCACACTGATTAGTAAACCGATGAAAAAAATAAAAGGCAAAGTCTTCTACACCGCTATCCAATTTTTTTTTTTAATGGGAAAAAACTTTTCCAAAATGTATTCTATTTTTTAATTAAAAACATTTTTTTTTGGTATTAACTATTAAGAATCAACCACTATAAGGGTGGGGGAGGAATCTTTTAAATTCAATTAGAGATTGTTCATGAAAGTATTGTTTTTATTTGGCCTTGGATTAGTTCGGTGATCTTCTTCGTATTTTTTTCGATGGTTATATAAAGCAGATCACCAAAGCACCTACTCTATTGAATTACATGAAGGAAGTGTATCCCTTTCGCTTTCTAAGGTGATGTTGTATGTGATAATCTGGAGCTTCCAGAAGTAAGTAGATACTTTAGTAGTCATCAAGAATGATTCATTTATGTATGAATAATTTGCTTATTTTACCAATTTTCATCATAGTTGCATTTGATCCTTCTTACTGGTGGTGCTTTCCAAAAACAGATATTATATGCGGTTTCTGGTTAAGAAGCATTTGGGTTCATCTAAATTATGCCATCTCGTTGTGCGCTGATCCATTCAAGAGTATCCTCCTTATCTTTTCTTATATCTTATGTTGGAGTCTAGCAAGTTCTATTGAATATCGAATCATTCCTTAACTTCCATAATCACTAGATGATCTACAAGAATTGTTCTTATGTGCTTGCATGAGATGAAGCAATATGTCAAAATATTGTTATAGGTCATATCAAGGATGTTGTAAACATGTGAGGGAAAATATTCGGCATCTACCATGTTGCAATACCATGGTTAGAAGTGAATAGGATCTACCATGTTGCAATCATTATTGACATGTAGGGTCAATTCAATGTCCAGCCAATTTACACAAAGCTTAAGATAAAGTTCACTATATAAAAATTTGAACTTCCGTGAGAGACGAGTTAAATAAACTTTTATCTTAATCTATGGATTACTGCCTAATGGTTTTATTTGTTGATGTGACGGCAAAAGTGCATGGTTGCTCAGCCAATATCCATATTTAACAAAATATTTTGACCATCTTTTGTGTAGTGCCAAATTATGTTATCATGCTTATGATAATTCTATATGTATATTCGTTTAGGCAATTAATTTTTTCGAGCAAAAGAAATTGTGACAATGCGAATTAATTCCATCCCTTTACATTAGTGTCCCAAAGGTTCTTCAAGTTTGAATGGTAGGGTAGCTAAAGATTGATGATTGGTTGTGGCAAGTGTGTGTAAGTGTTTTGAGAACTTGAAAAAGACTGCGTTTTTACCATTGCATTACTTGAATGTACACTGTTTTGATAAGGTTACGTTATATAGAGGAGGAGATTAGGTTTAGCAAAAGATCCAGAATATTCTAGAACACCATGACTCATCAAGGCACGTTAGCATATCACGAAGGAGGCATTGCAGGTGATGCAGAGGAGCCGTTGCAACAGGATTTCTTGTCCTTTAGTACGAAGCTTTCTCTGTTTCTTCGTTGTAGTATATTGACGTTGTTGCTTCATGGATTGGGTTTCAATGGGCTTGTGGCTTGTGGACTTACATCCCCCCCCCCGGCAAACTCATGGTGGTAGGAGGACCAACACTGAGTTTGGAACGCAGAAACAAGAAGGCTTTCTTTGGCAATGGCTTTGTAAAGTGTCAGCAAACTGAAGTACAGTTGGAATATGATGGGTCTGAATGGTGTCAAGTGCAATTTGCTCTCTGATGTATAGTCAACTTCCATATGCTTAGAACGATTGTGCAGAACCGGATTGATTGTTAAATACACTGTAGATAGGTTGTCACAGCTCAGCAAAGCAGGTTTTGTTTGTTGGATTCTTAATTCTCTGAGGACGAAAGAGATCTAGTTCAATTCTATAGATGTAGAGGCCATGGCTCTGTATTCTGCTTTAGTGGAGGATCTAGACACAGTAGGTTGTCTCTTAGCACACCAAGAAACAGTGCTGGATCCCAAATATGTACAGAAACCCGTTGTAAATCTCCTTGTTTCTTTGCAACATGTCCAGTTTGAGTCACTGTAAGCAATGAGGTCTAAGGAACTCTTCTGATTAAAGTGAATTCCAAACTGAGGAGTTTCTCTGATATATCTCAAAATTCTTTTGAGCATAACAAAGTCTGAGTTGGTGGGAGAGTGCATTCTTTAACAAACCAGATTTACAGAGAATTGCAGGTCTGACCTAGTCAGAGTTAAGTATTGAAGCTTACCAGCTAGGCTTCTGAAGTAAGTAATAGTTCATCACCTTGTTCTATTTTGATAAACTGAGCTGGAAGAGGCGTTGGCATAGGATTGCATGAGCTCATTGCAGCCTGATGAAGAATGTCTTCTGCATACTATTTTTTATGAAAAAACAGACCATTGTTATCTGATTCAGCTTGAACTCCTAAGAAATAGTGGAGTGATCCTAAGTCCTTCATCATGAATTCTTGACTTAGATTAACAACAAGAGCTTGAAGTTGATTTGTATGGCTGCCTGTAAGTATGATATCATCTACATACAGTAGAAGTATCATTGATATTCCATCCTGATGGAAGCTGAACAGAGAAGGATCATCTTTAATACACACAAAACCATATTCAATAAGGTAACTACTGAACTTGTCAAACCATGCTCGAGGAGCCTGTTTAAGACGGTATATTACCTTCTTCAATCTGCAAACATGATCAGGGTATTTTCTGTCTATAAATCCTGGAGGTTGCTGCATAAAAACTGGTTCTGTAAGCTCACCATGGAGGAATGCGTTCTTTACATCTAGCTGAGTGATTTTCCAGTTTCTGACTGTAGCCACATTGCAAACAATCCTTATAGTTGTTGTCCTGAAAATAGGGATGTAAGTTTCCAGAAAGTCCCCTCCTTCTTCTTGTTGGAACCCTTTAGCTACAAGACGAGCTCTCAATCTATCCACATTCCCATTATCATTCAGTTTTGTTTTGAACACCAATCTACACCCAAGAATATTCATCTTATCTGATGCAGGAACCAGATCATATGTTCTTGTAATGTATAAGGATTCTAACTCCTCAACACAAGCTTGAGTCCATCCTACACTAGACAAAGCTTCTTCTACTTTCTTGGGTTGTGCAGGAATATGAGCTGAGGCAAGTAAGGCATACCTTGGGTTAGGTTTTTGTATTCCATCTTTCAGTCTTGTCTACATAGGATGTATGTTGGCAGACTGTTCTGTTTGTACAGGTGAACTGGTCACTTCAGTAAGGGTCATAGGAGAGTCCTGAGTTGTTGAAAAAGTCTCAGAATATGCAGAAATTGCAGATGTGTCTGTTTCAGACCTTTCTGTGTTATTGTCTTCATCTGTTAGTGTAGCATAGGTTTGATTCTCCATGTCTATAAGTGGTGGTCTGAGAAGAATGGAGATATCAGGTGCTGCTGTAGATGGAATCACCACTGGTAAGAAACTTGATTACCATGTTTTTAGCACTGTAGATTTATATCTAGGCAGTAGCTGAGCATATTTGTCAATGATAACCTTTGTATTTGAGATTATAACCGAGAAAAACACATAAAAGAGATCTTGGCTCTAACTTGTGTTCTGTATATGGTCTTAGACAGGGATAGACTCCACAACCAAAGACTCGGATGTGAGAATAGTCTGGCCTTTATTGTAGCAGTCTTTCATGAGGAGATTGAGACTTTAGTGAAGGAGAAGGCAGCATATTGATCAACGTAGTTGCTGTGAAGAAAACCTCTAACCAATAATGCAGAGGAACTTTGCTGTGAAACAACATTGAGAGTCCAAGTTCAATGATGTGTTTATGTTTTCGTTCAACAATCCCATTTTGTTGAGGGGTGTGAGGACATGACAGTTGTTGCTTGATTCCACAACTTGTTAGATGAGATATGAACCTTGTGCTAACAAATTCACCTCCACCATTTTACTGAAAAACCTTTATTTTCCTTGAGAACTGATTTTCAACCTGATTCTGAAACTGAATGAAGATTTTGCTGAAGTCAGACTTTAGTTTCAGAGGAAAAAATCCAATTGTATCTAGTGTAATCATCCCCATAATATCTGAATCTTGAACAAATTGAATAGGAGAGGGACCCCACAGATCACTATGTATCTTATCAAGAAGAGCAGTTGTAGTAGTATCCGACAGAGTAAAGGGCAACTGAGAGCTTTTAGCCAAATGACAAGATTCACAAATTAAAGAAACACTATTTTTATTGATTGAAATAACTTTGTAACTACAAAGATGTTGAATAACTTGACTGTTAGGATGTCCCAGCCTATGATGCCATAACAAATCAGAGGTAGAACATTGTCTGTTTGAATACAGGGCAAGAAAATCAGGGTTATCCAACACATAGGTTCCATTATGTCTTCTGCTTCCCTTTGTCAACAACTTGGATGTTCTTCTGTCCACTACCAGCACCTTCTTATCATCAAAGTAAACACCACAGGGGTAATCCTCACAAAGCTTAGATACTGACAACAATGAATGCTTGATTGAAGGACATACAAACACATTATTTAGTGGTATGTTACCTGAAGTTGAAGCAATGTTGGTTGATCCGACATGAGTTATAGGCAAGCAATCTCCATCGGCTACCATAATGTTTTCAGACCCGTTGAATGGAGTAACATTAACAAGACCTGAAGCAGAAAAAGTAATGTGCTCAGTAGAACCTGAATTAGGGAGCCATTCAATGCCTGAGGAGTCTGAGATTTGAAAAGCAGCTAAGGCCTGAGGTAGGTTATCTTCTTAGTAGTTGTGATCAAACCTGTTGTAACATTTGAGAGCAGTATGACCTGTTCTCCCACAGATTTGACAAACAGGCCTCACATAAGTTCCAGACTGAGACTGAGATTGACTTACTTGCTGAGAGAAACCTCTGCCTCTAGAGGAGTAACCTCCTCTGCCTCTGTCAAAACCAGAACGACCTTTGCCTCTTTGATATCCTGTGTTGTTAGATCCGTAAGTTTGGAAGGAAAGATGAGGTGTGGCTCCTGTTTCTTCTTCATACGACTGAAGGCGAGAGTCATATCCACTGACTTCTGAGACCACATCATTGAAAGACAGCAAAGGGACACGAGACAAGGAGTTTTGAATCACAGTGTAAACCGGATCATACTCCCTTCTAATACCTTTAAGAAAGTTGAAAATATTCATTGTTTCTTCAACAGGTTGACCTATGGAGCTTAGTTGGTCACAAATGGTTCTAAAATCCTTACAGTATTCAGTAAAGGTTTTGCCTTTCTTTGAGAGGAGTTGCAGCTTCCTTCTCAACTCAAAAATCCTACCCTCAGAGCTTTTGTTGAAGTTTGTTGCAAGAAAACTCCAAATTTCTCTGGAGTTGTTGAACCCAACGATATATCCAAGCACTTCTTCTGATAGGGTTTCAAAAAGCCAAGTTTTGATAAGCTAATATGTGCATTGCCAAGCTTCATATCTTGGATTTGGAGTGTAAGTAACCTGATCACCATTCTGGGCGGTTAGGACCATCGGTGGTGTAGCTTCTTGGCCAGTGACGAATCAAGGAGCTTTTGACATGAAAGCAGCAATTCAAGCTGAGGTTTCCACGAAAGATAGTTGTTGTCTGTGAGTTTGACAGTGACACAACTTGAGACATGAATCTGACTAGGAAATGGGTAAGGTTCAAGAGCAGCCATTGAAACACCTGTTAAGGTTTAGGATTGCTCTGATACCATGTAAGTGTTTTAAAAATTTGAAAAAGACTGCGTTTTTACTATTGCATTACTTGAATGTACACTGTTTTGATAAGGTTACATTATATAGAGGAGGAGATTATGTTTAGCAAAAGATCCAGAATATTGTAGAACACTATGACTCATCAAGGCACGTCAGCATATCACGAAAGAGGCGTTGCAGGTGATGCAGAGGAGCCGTTGCAACATGATTTCTTGTCCTTTAGTACGAAGTTTCCTCTGTTTCTTCGTTGTAGTATATTGACGTTGTTGTTTCATGGATTGGGCTTCAATGGGCTTGTGGACTTACAGTGTGTTACCTAACATCAAATTATAGTCTATCTTTGTATGTAGAATTTAACTAGTCGGCTATCAAAAGTTTATTTTGGTTCTAACTGCTATGTTGATACTTGAGGTTTCTAAACCCCAAATCAACCTATCCTAACCATTTTCCCGCATGTCTTATAAAATCCACTCTACAATCATGAAAGAATGGAGTTAATTTTATTGCCAATTTGTTAGGCGAGAGTGCTTTTGATTTCAAGAAATCTCCTTTCTTCCATCATGCCCTCTATTCCTTATATGACTTCTCACACTTTTTTTTTTGTTTCTGTTTGGAACACTTGACCCAAATGTGACGGAAGATTTTTGGAAATTGATCTCTTGCCCTAAAATGTATCCATAGGTTTTGAAACAATTTATAATACCTTGTTAATCCTAGAGTGTGTCTGATATGAGTATATGAAAACATTCGTAAATAATTTGTCTAAAATAATTGGAGAAATGTATAAAATTTATATCAAAATTAAATTGTATGTTGAACAAAAAATCGGGACTCCAATTAATTAATATCCATACCAAAAATTATTTTAGCATGACCAGGACATATAGTCTAATAATTTTTGTTAGTGTAGTTATTGTGTCATCACCCGAGTTCAAACCTACATAATACATGTTATTGTAAAAATATTATTTTCAGCATTTGCAACGAATTTGATCAAATATCTTGACCAATCAAAGTGAATACTACGTATTGTAATGTTAAGATAATTTTTTTTTGTGAGTTGTTCCATTTTTGTCTTGAATTAGTTGAGAGATTACTTTATATTGATCTAGCATGAAATCTAGGTACGAGGAAGAGTTGGAATTTGTCGCAAGAGCTGCATTCACCTGCCTACGACCACGTCCGTAGTTATTAAAGCCAGAACTACGATAGCCACTACCATGACCTCGACCACCGGATGCGGAAAACCTACAATTTTCAGCAATCACTTTCTTATCGCTTCTTCTTCCACAGTGAGAGCATGGCATACTTCTATCATAAAAACACACAACCGTGTTTTCGGTTTGACTGCTGGTTTAACGATCGGCATGACCTAGATAATCAGTAAAATTGTGCACTTGTTCATGTTAATTGACAAAAGAAATGGGTTCGAAATGTCACGACAGACGATGAAACCAACTCCCTCTTGATGTTGCTCACGATTCCAAAAGCAAGCTAGTCGTTGTTTTCCTAGAATCACCTTTGAATAAACTTTACCAAGATCCGGTAATGGGTCATGACCTATAATGGTTGTATAGAGACCGCCAAACCTAGCATCATCAAAAGCCCATTAGTCCATTTCAGACTGATGAACCTAATTTTTATATGTTTTTTTTTTTTAAACTCGAGAGCAACACCACGAGAACACACAATAATTGATTTGTAAATTTGTAACTCTTTCCAAATAGGACAAAAAATAAAGGACCATCTATCCATCTTGCTGACATGCCACAAATCGAGTCTTGATTTGATGAATACAAATTTGTTTCTCATTGAAAAACGCTTCTTTAAATCATCTAAGGTTGATGAGCATCCGAGATAAAAGTGAATGTCGATTTCACCTTAGGCTCGATTGATGCTTATATATAACCAATGATTATCGATTTTACTGTCATCCAATTCTTAAATTGCAATTGTTAACGTACTGTTGATAAAACCTGTTTTACGTTTAGCTTCAAGAGGCATTCAACATATTTGTTGGTCATGCATTGTACTTATCTCAATTCAAAAGGTAAGCATGGCTCCGAGATTATCCGAGTTATACAATGAATAAGGCGAGACTCCGATAGTCTCTGGAACCCACTCGCTAGGCCTGACATTTAGATATTCGGTTTGGTTCTGGGTAGATCCGTCTGGTTTCGGATATTTCGGATAGAAGGGTTTATGATCCATTCGAGTATTTTAGATTTTTGATTCGGTTCCATCCGGATTCGGTTCGGTTGCGGGTAACGGAAATATTGGAAAAAATCTAAAAATGGTTAAATTTGGTCAAATATAACGGAAATATTTTGGTTATTTTGAGTATTTTGAGTATTTTGATTATTTTGATCTAAAAGTAACTGAGATTTTCTGATTTATAATTATAATTTGGGTAACTGGATTATATTAAATCTAAATATAATTAATATTTTGGGTATATAATTATATTTCGGGTATTTCGGACACCCATTCGGTTTTTGATTCGATTAGGGCTCGTTTTTGGTTCTTAGATATACGAGTCTAAGATCCGTTCTGATATTTTGTCCGTTCCAGATTCGGTTCGGTTCCCCTTTTTGGGTCGGTTTCGGTTCGAATCTTTGGTTGCGGATATTTTTTTTGCCCAGGCTTACCACTCGCCGACCGGCAATGTTGAAGCGGATGAATGCTTGCTTCCACTCATCATCAAACAGAGAAACTTCTCCTCAAACGACAAAGACAAAAACTAGAGAAAAAAACGTGTAAATCTGTAAGAAGGAATTTGTAGATCTTAACTCTAATACCATGTAAAATTAGATATTGAACTGATAACTCACGATAGTCATAAATCTCATAGAAAAATAGGAGTGTAGTTCTTATCCTAATAGAACTTGTAATCATTATCACAACTGTTTGATACTTGTCCAGTATAAGCACATCATCTCCTTTCATAATTTTTGCACCACATATAAGTGTTCCTACTGAACCAACAACATTTTCATCTATTAGAACCACCTCCTCTATACCATGTCATATTTTTGTTGTTAAAGATCGTCATGTTATCCAAATTTGTTTAGGATTCAATTTAACATTAAAAAAAAAACATGGTGTTTGTACTACGTGCGAAATGCATTTTGAAACTATATTAGGAATATAGTTTTTAAAAAGTATTGTGGAACACATTTTGGGTTTTGTGTAAAAGAAAAAGGAAAAAGAAAATTAATGTTGGGTCTGTTTGTTTTCACCAGTTGAAGAAAAAATGGATGAAAACTTTTTCTTCTACTTTCCGAGAGAATCAAGAGTGAACTTTCCTCTTTAAATAAGTAACCATAATTACTCTAAAAATTCATACTCTTTCCCTCTTAAATTTTTTTCAAGAACATGCTCGTAGTTCTGTAGCTTGATACGGATCCATTCATCACCCATCTAACCAAATTTTTTGTTGGGTGTGTTTCCTCTGAGAAAGAGGCCGAGACTAACCATTCGATGAAAAAGAGGCAACTATGGCTCAAGAGAACTACTTTAATACCTTTATTGTGACAGAGACTTGTGGCAACCCCAATGTCAAAAACAGGAAAAGGTCGACAGTCACAACTCTCCCTGGTGGTCTGTAATCTTCTATATCATTTTTGGCTTGGTTAGTCCCGTCGTAATGGAACTTAAGAAAGTGGCCCTATGGCCACTGGAATAGAAGTAACAAAATAGATATAATAGCATCTTACTATTCATCTACGCTCATACAATGTAGAGTGCATTCCTCACACTCACATATTTTATTCACAACTTATCCAACAAGCACATTTGAGAGTGCTCTCCCCTTTGAAATACTGTTTACTCTTTTATCTCTTTGTTAATGAATCTGAACACTGAAACTACTAAGCTTTGCCGACTGAGATCATGCATGCCCTATATATTTAACATTACTCACACCTCTCATAACATCAGCTCGGTTAAAAGCTCAGAACTCTCTTAGCTTCATCCTCCTTTCTTTTCTCCTATAACATCAAACAATTTGTGAAGCTTTCGCAAAAGATACCTTATACGGTGTGTCAACTTAGCATATGTTGCACTAAACTTACCTTTGACTCTGTTTCTTCAACAAATATTTGCAACATATCATCTCCTTTAAGAATTTTCGCACCACATCCTTGGGTTCCAACTGAACCAACAGCCTCTTCATCCACCAGAACCGCCTTTATACTCTGTGATCCTTCTGTCATGCTATCAGGTACCTGTTTAGGATTCAAATTTAACATTTAAAAGCACGAAATTTGTGGTACATGCAATGATTTTCAATAGAATATCTACGCTGAAGTATCAAAGACAATAAAAAATGCATTCCTCATACCTCATACATTGCTTCAGTGAGGATACTTTCCAGTATAGACCGTAATCCACGTGCACCAGTGTTCTTCGACATAGCCTTCCTCGCGATTAGCCTCTTTGCTCCTTCAGTAAAATGCAGTTGGACCTTAAGCATAATCCACACAGAAAAGAGGGGTTATAGCAAAGGGAGGAGGCATATGTATAGTAAACTTGGAGAGGTAAAAAGAGTTACATCGTTCATGAGAAACAATTTCTTGTATTGTTTACCCAATGCATTCTTAGGCTCTGTAAGAACCTGCATAAGGGTTAAGGAAACCAGAAAACGTTATAACTTGTAACAGAGAAAGCTGGCTGAACTAAAGAGATTTGAAAGAAACTCCAGATGCAATCTCATACATCACTCACTTACTGGAGTGGGACAAAGATAAACAATAGGCAGCCAGGACAATAAGAGAGTTTTATAGAACACTTCATATCTTTTCCATATTGCACCCTATGGGAAAACTATATGACAACCGCTGTTTGAAAACCATTCCATGTGAACAGTTACTACTAGCAAAACAAGTAGAAAAGTTACCTGTACAAGCTGATCTTCATTTAATGCAGATAAACTCACTAAGATGGGTAACCTTCCAACGAACTCAGGAATGAGACCATAAGCAACAAGATCTTCACTTTGTAACTACAACCAAATTAACAATACTTATACATGCTCTTTTATCAGTCAGTGAACAAGTTACATCAATTTGACAATCATATATACACGAAATAGAAGTATACAATCTGATGAGCCATATAAGAATGTATTCCTTACAGATTCCAACAAGGAGGATGTTACTGCAGCACTTCTGAACCCAGAAGTATTCATATTTGTACGAACGGAAGCACCAAAACCAATAGAGGCATCATGTTGCCTGGTCAAGAGATAAATATATGGCATTCAAGCCTTATAGTACACAGAGAAAATGATAAGACTGAAAACTTTTCTGAATCCATAAAACACGAGAAAGTTTACCTTTCGGAAACAGTTTTCTCCAGATCAATAAATGCTCCACCACAAATAAAAAGGATGTCTTTTGTATCCATCTGCATATTTGATTTTCCACCAAAAGGTTCAGCTTTTTCATTAACCGGAGTATTTTGGCTGACTGTGCCACAAAAGTGCATTCTGAAATGCACAAAAGAAAGCTTGAAGCAGGAGACTTTTCACGCATTTACCTGAATGCTATCTCCTCGAGGATCTCTCCGTAATCCTTTCTCAGGAATCGGGACACTGACCACCTGCAAATTAGTTATTTAACAGAAGCTGATTACCTAGAATGGCACATGTTATGATGAGATTCGCTCACTATATTGATTTCTCATATTTGCTGATTAGATATATTATCAAGGCACAGAGTATTCCTAATTGTTTCTGTCAACAATTTACATCTATATGCAGTTGGGAAAAATAAAAGATTTACAGTAGGAAAAGCTTACAGTTCCTTCCAGCAATTTTAGCAATGACTGTTGGACACCTTCTCCAGAGACATCTCTACCACCATTTGAGCTATGAGACTGACAGAGGAAAATAGGTTGGTAAGTATTGAGTATCAACCAATTCAGAATCAAAAGTAAAGAGTGCATAAAACTCAGACCTTCATAGTCATCTTATCAACTTCATCAATGTACACAATTCCCCTTTGAGCTTCTTCTACATTGCACCCAGCTTCCTACAGTAACAATGTAAAGAGGTTGCTAATTAGCATCTAAGAATGGAATTAACATGAATACTGCAAACAACAAGATTTTCCGGATACTAAAGTAGTGGATCAAGAAGAAAGTGGTGAGATGATATTAATTTTCTGAACTATTATAAAGACAGGAACAAAGTACATTTATAGTTTCAGAAGTAGTCAGCGAAAAACTATCCAGTAAGCAGTTGTTAAGATTATATTCCAAAAGAAGGTATAAAGGTATGGTAAAACCAGAGACATAATATGAGGTGATAGCAAGCCATACCACATATAGTTTGTACAATATTGATTCCACATCTTCACCAACATAACCTGCCTGGACAAGAAGAGTAATTTAGTTATGCTAAGAGCAAGACTTGTGTAAGGATTCCTCTAAAAAGCCAGAAAACTATCACTTCATCATTCAAAAGATTTTTCCAAATGAGGGATTGTAAGACATCCTAGTAGGCCTAATGCTTCCCTGATGTATAACATACTAATGTTCTGGGTAACTAACTAGTTATCATTTTCGATTATCCAAACCTTAAAGGGATCAGTGATATAACTTGCCTGAGTTAGTGAAGTCGCATCAGCAATGGCGAATGGCACATTGACAATACGCGCTAAAGTTTTTGCCAGTAAGGTCTTTCCTGTTCTTATAATCAAGCAAGAAGCATAAAGGCCAAGATCATTATCATACTAAACTGTAGCTCTAAATACTTTCATGAACATTATGGCAAGCAACAATTTGCACCTGAACCAGTAGGGCCAAGCAACAACACATTGCTCTTATCCAACTCCACATGATCGATATTATCATCCTCCATATCAAGGTTATCTGATTCTGAAGCTGACCTGGAATTCAAAAAAAAGAGCAAAAGGATCGAGCTTTGTTGTGACCCATATAGAGTATCAGAATGATAAGGGCATGGAAGAAGACAAACCCTTTTTTCCGGGATGCATGATATATTCTTTTGTAATGATTATAAACAGCCACAGAAAGGACCTGCACAAAGGAAAGATATGTAAACAAGAATCAAATTTAGAACAAGAAGAAGAGGAAGCTAGGACAGGACCGAACCTTCTTTGCCTTTTCTTGACCAATGACAAACTCATCAAGCCCTTGACAAATTTCTTTAGGCGTTGGAAGCTTTATCACAGATTGCTTCTCTTTATCACCGCCATTAGTTTCATCTTCCTCCTCATATTCATCCTCACCATCTTCATCGCTTCTAAGACCCTGAATTTTCCAATTCCTAGGGAAAGATTTCTGATCATCATCATCATCATCATGGTCATCATCTGTCCCTTTAACCTTCCCTAGTTCAATAAAGCTCCCTTGCAAAGGAGAGAGCTTGAATGGCCTGAAGTAAAAAGCCGTTTTGCATTGGGAACAGAAATTAACAGCTTGATAGATCCCTGGTTCTCTTGCGGTGAGAGACAATGGACGATTTGAGAAGATGACGTGCATCTGAGCAGAGCAACGAGGGCAATTGACGTCACTCCTGATATGGTCATAATCATCTCCGCCGCCACTGCCGCCGCAGGAGTCCCAAATACGGCGGGAGAAGTAGGAGGAGGGGATTAGGGTGTTGGAAGAAGGGCGTAGAAGAGGGATGTTGTGAGGGAGAGAATCGACGGAGAGAAGGAATCTGAAATTGCGAGAGAGAAGAGACGATGTTATTGTCTTCCTCGAGACAAATCTGGAAATGGATAAGCTACACAACATCTCTCTGTCTCGAATCTCGATGATTCAACTCAAAAGGTTTTTGCTCAGATTCATATAACTATAATATTTTTATTTTTATTTTTATTTTTATTTTTCCTGCAATGTGAAGTCAGCATGTGGTAAAACGGCGTCGGAACAAAGAGTTTATGTTTACTTTTGAACAAGTTATGTTCATCTGAAGCTTACCTTAGTTAATCCCAACGGCCTATTTCTATATAGAGATCATTCTTGAAATTTCCCTTTTTCGAGTTCACCCCTTAATCTTCAGCTACCTTTTCCGTTGGTGGCTCACAAAGACTTGTAGAGATTATTGTTGCTAAAGTGAAGTTGTTACGTGCAGAGCTGCAGTCGCTTGAGGTTATAGCTACCAAAACCGAAGCATTATGGGTTTAGTTGTGTTATGCTTGGGAACATATTGAGATTTGTGAAGACGTGATCAAATTCTCGGTTTGCTATTGTCTGATGTCGACTTGGTATAACATTAATTGGAGTTGGTTTAGTTGATGGGTCGGTTTGGCTTAAGCGAGGGAAGATGTGAAGGGTATAAAAAAAATGAAACTGCAGATATTGCTGGAACAAGATGAGTCTTGTTGGAACAAGATCGGGATTAGTTCGTTTATGCTGATGTGGTTTATGGAGTTGAAGATAAGTATGAAGACAATATTTGGAGGGTTTAAATTAGAAGAAACATGGAAGATATTTTGGAGAAAATTTATTGAAGTTTTATTTTTTAAAATTTAGAAATGATATATTCTTTTTTATAACGAAGTTAAATCTAGGGTGAAATCTCATAGGTAGATGGGATTAGGGATGTAGCATAACTTCAAGCATATAGACGATTACATCATGAGTTTAAATGTGATCGTCAAGCAGGTGTTTTCCTTTTCCTTTTATTTATTTATTTTAAATTATGGAATAATTTCAAATTTCATTATGATTAAGTTTAGTTATTTTTTTTTAAATCTTTAGTGATATTTCCAAATCTCTTGATATCTAAATTTAGTTACTTATTATATATAGGGCGTGATTGGTTGTTGTTTTGAAATCTGTCTACAGCCATATTTGGATCTAAAATTCTAAATCCAAAACAATCACGCTTTATATATATTTTTAAAAGCTAAAGTCATTTTTATTTTTGTTTCCTTATTTTCGCCGATTTTAGCTGTAGAAAGGTAAAAACCTAAAACAATAAATTTTGGTTTTTAGAAACTATGGAAGATTGGTTCTGCAAACTATTTATTATGGAAAATTGGTTCTATAGCCTAAATTCTAGAGGTACAGCGAAAAAAATCACAGATCAAACGTTGAAAATTCTAAATCTATAATCCTAAATTTTGAGAAATTTTGTAATCACCGACTATTGAATAAATATATATTTTTCAAGAATTTTTTTTTTGTGCAAAGCCTTGAGAAGAGGACTCTCAAGTCTCAACCCTAAAAAGCTTAAGTTTGCATAGCAATGAGAGGAGTACTCTCGCCTTTAATCATAGAACCTTTTTTTTTTTTTGTCAATAGTTACTTATACTTCAATTAAAGGGACAAATGCTTCAAGCCCACTACAACAGAAAACATACAGTCCACAACAAAATAAATAACGAAAGCAACAAAAGCCCAACTCAAGGGCCCAGAAAACAATAGAAGATAGAACAAGGCCCAAGGTCCATAAGGTAACTAGTTTGCCCTAGCTACCAAGCGGCATCCGGATTCCTCTCACGGCGGTGTGTAACATCCGTGTTCCTAAGTCGTCCTCTCGAGTTATTTATTTATGTTATTGTTGTGATGAACCCTCGGGATATTGTATTTTCGACGTTAATTAATAATATGATGGATGTTTATGGATTAATTGTGAGTTATAATACATGATGTGGTATTTCATGTATTGGGGTGTCGCGTACATGATGTGGTATTTCATGTATCGACGGGGCGACATATGATGTGGTATTCATGTGTTGCGGAGTTGGGAGCGGTGTTTTGTTCGTCTTGTTCGGGATTTTGGGTTTATGTCACATCTGCGTGGTTGGGATCGATAGGATTATGCGATATTTAATCCTATTGACGGGGTCATTGGGGTTTTTGCGATATTTAGCCCCAATGATGGGTCATTAGAGTTATGTGATACATAGCTCTAATGATGTTGGTTAGGATTATGTGGTATTTAATCCTAACCAGGGGGTTTACCGATTAGGGTCACGTGGTATTTGATCCTAATAGATCGGTAGACCGGGGTGGGGTCCTATGATATTGGATCTCATGGGGACTTAGTATATTAGGATCCGGTGTTATTGGATTCTAATGTCTAGTCGTTGGACTTAACTCGTCGAATCCGGAGATAATGGATTTCGACGGGTTAGCCGTTAGTGACCACGTAGGATCTTATGATGTTAGACCCGGGGATGTTGTTGAACCGAGTATGGAACAATACCGAGCTCAATTATTGGCCCTAAAGGCGGTAAACGAGTTGATTCGATCAAAGGATTGATCGTGAGACGAAATCTCGAGTGGTTCGGTTTAGCGGAATTATGCGGTAATTCTGGGGTTTGACGGATGTGGAAGAAATATTGTGAGGAAATATAGACGATGTCTCGGAGAATTTATCTGAATTACTAAACCGTGGAAAAGAACACTAGAGAATTAATCGTTACGGCTTAAGTAATCTCCGGGTTTAGTTTGCTCTCTTAATTTTAAAAACCAACAAAGATATATATCTCCCTCTCCTTCTATATTGAAGCTTCTTCTCTTCATTTTGGACAAGAAAAATCTAGACTTTAGAGAAGAAGAGAGAAAAGGAGAAAGAAGAGAGGAAGAAGGAGGAGAGGAAGAGAAGAGAAAGGAAGAGGAAAAGAGGTGAGAAAACAGAAATTCGGGTGTCTTGAGAGGTTCGATCGGGGTATCAACGAGCAAGGATTGAGCTGAAATTTTGTGAGTAAGTTCTTCAATCTCTTGCCTAGTTATTCACCAAATTTCGTGATTATGTTGAGCGGTTTGGGAGGAATGATTTTCCCTAAGACTGCTCTGTTTCCTCGACTGTAATGTCGGCCGCTCGGGTGAGTGTTTGACACTCGAATCTTGTCCTTTTGGTCTGAAATTTATAGATATTGGGATTGTGAACTTGAAGTTCATGAAGGAATTTTGGAAATATTAACCAGAAGAAGTTATGCTCAGTCGAATTTGGTCTGCTTAAGAAGAGGAACCGAAATTGGGTATAGATAGAGTTTAGAGCTTGTGATCAATTGTTTTTGAGAGCGTGTTTGATGATCTCTTAACAGGAAGTAATAGAGATCCTGGTGCTTGTGTTGAATCAAAGAGGAGCCAAGTTTAAGTGTTGAGTGTCACTTTGTTCAACCGTCAACGCAGGTGAGTGCGAATCGTCGCTACAGGTGATCTTTGACTTTTCGTGATTGATATGTGTGTTGGACTGTCCATATGGGTGTGACTTATGGCTTAGCAATAATGTGTGATGATGTGATTGAGCTCTTTCATGGTATGTATTGGCTTGCTTTGCATATGTTGATTGCGTTAAATCATGATCATATATGTGTATAGCCGTGGGGATCAGACGATGGCCTCTTTTACTAAGCATTATCAATGCTACGCCGCCTTTGGTGCGTAAGGAGAAATCTTAGATCGTGGAACCAAGGCCGAGATATAGGATGATCTAGAGAACATGAGTTTTTTTGATAATCGCTCATATGTTTTGATGCCTTAGTGATGTTTTGGACTCGTATCATTGTTAGCGATGTTTGATAAGGAATATGTATAAGTTAAAGTGTTGTTATGTTGGTTTAGAAATTGGTTAACTTGTTTGACTTATTTGTTTAGTTTGATTTGTTTAGTTTAACTTATTTGTTTAGTTTGACTTTTTTGATGATTTGAAAGCAACTAAATGGAAAATTTTTAAAAATCCCGAGTATTTATCGTTTTTCGCGCATTTTTGTTTTCATACTCGGAATGGGGCGTTTCACGGTGGCTCGGCGGCGAAGCGGATGCGAAACTCATGTGGATTCACGGAATTGACTCCGGAAGAAGCAGCTCCAACACGAGCAGTAAAATCATTGAAATACGATTCCGAGGAAGAGTGTCCTTGACAGATCAAGGAGGAAGTAGCCAACAAAGTCGGCGAGGATCTCTGGTGAATCTCATCGGAAATGGTTGGAGGAAAGATGCCGGCACTTGAACGGCTCCGAACTAAATTCTCCGCCAACAGCGGATTGCAGATCTAAAGTATGAACAAGCCTACTTAGAAACTTTCAAAATAGGCGGGATGATTTAAATCCGAGATGGGCCTGCAGCCCAGTACAAACAGAGGGAGAGTTCGCCCTAAGATGTCTACCCATTCACCGACCAACCGGAGCAGCCGCCGAGGCCACTCGAATCCGGCGACGACGAGGTAGCAATGATAAGCAGAGTAAGCACAACGGGTTGTCTCTTCAAAGTAAAACGGTGAATCTCGGAACTGGATCTCAATATCAAAGCCGGAGAAGTTCCATTTAACATATGCCGTTTGATGGCATGAGAAGCAAACGGAATAGCTTGAGATAAACGGGGGCACAGATGTGACGAGCTTCTTAAAGTTTCTTCGTGGCTTTTGCCCGAGTCATTTGCCCGAGTCATTTGCCGGCCACAACTCGGTATTGTTGACGACATCATGTCACGGAGATCTACGGATTTTAGATCTGGGATATGTGATTAGGGTCTCAACACCACCCTGGAAGCTAGAAGAGATGAAGATCTGGGCTGGTGTTGGAAGCGTTGGCCGTCTCAGAGAGACGGCGAGCCTTTCCCGGTGAGCCACCGAGAGAGATGCACGAGGATGTAATCAAAGGAGCCCTTTCGCTGCCGTGAAGGAGACTTCAGGATGGATGCTCGGATGGTCCGTCGCTAAGAGGTGATGGAGAGTCGGTCTTCCGCCGGAGCTTGACGAGTTGCCGCAACCGACGGCTGCTACTGCGGAGAGTGGTCTAAGATCTAGATCAGCAGAAACGAGAAGAACCAAGATCGTGAACATGTGGACACGTAGGAGCCTAGGGCGACGTCGGCGAAAGCTTCCGCCGCCCAGGGCCGGTGGCCGGAGCGAAGAAACCAGAACTTGAAAACGGCGGCGGCTAGAGAGAAAACTAGAGCGAACGTTTATTGGTTTTTTATCTTTCAACCTATATAAATCAAATTTTTGCCCCATCATAGAACTTTTTTTAACTTTTCTTTTCCTTAACCAAAAATGAAAGCTAACAAATATATATATGGTTTGCACATAAATGTTGTATTCACATAACAAATATAAATCCGACAAGTTACCAGAAGAGTTGGGCGACATTGTAACATCTTGTTGGAATGAGGATCCGAATGCTCGGCCCAACTTCACACATATCATTGAGTTGCTACTTAACTATCTCTCTAAGCTTGGATCGCCAATATCCGCGATTCCACAACGGATTCTTGCTTCGAAGAACACACAATTGCCACCGGATTCTCCTGGAACTAGCTCTTTGATGGCTAAGCTTGATGAATGTGGGGAAACTCCAAAGGCTAAAGGAGAAGACAAACGAAGAGGTTTGTTTTTCTGCTTCAATCAATGTTATTAACCAATCACAGAGTGGTTTAGGACCAGAGATTTGGTAGACATCACTCAAATTATTGATGTAATAACATCTTCCTCATCCCAGATAAACTCTATATGAATTTAGCAAAAAGTTCATTTCTATAAATAAATAGTTATGTAATTGTAATGAATTTAAAGTAGAAGTAAAAAAAAATTAAAAAAAAAAAAAAAGTAAAGAAAAGAACTTAAAGAGGCTCAAGTTTAAAACCCAGTGATATCCGGATCAAAAACCCAAATTACGTCTCCAAACCATGCGAGAGAGTGTCATTTTAATCTTGAACCAGTTAGGGTTAAAAAAATAAAACAATATTTTTAGATGTTTATTTCTATTATTTACTCTTTTTTTATTCATCTCATTCCATTCTGTTTTTTTTAAAAAAAAAAAAAAAATCTCATTCCACTCATTTTCTAAATTACATTCATATTAATTTTATTCATCAATATTTATCCCATCTAATTTATTTTATCTAAATGAAAACTAATTAATAACACACTTTCTCGAAATAATGATTTTTATCGGTTAATTTTACTATGAATCCATTTTAAAATAAAATTATACTCTATTAAATAGTAATGTCATATTACTTGTCAAATTCGAATTCTAATACCATATAGAATCTTTTACTTGTTTGACAAAAAAAAAGAAAGAAAGAGAGAGGATAATACTACTTGAAATATTGATTTTTATGTAACTATTTCGTAATTTGTTACTGATAAAAAACCCAGAGTTATTTATTAATTTTTTATTATTAAATTTCAACAAGAAAATTCTTTGTTTTAGCAGACGAAAAAGCCAAGCTTCCGTCGTTGGCTAAATCGCTGGTTGCCAACTCGATCATCTTCTACCCACCGCCACTATCTCAATCTTATCATCCTCTGCTCGCTCCGACGCTGATCTCTAGCCTTTACCTCTACCTCAGATCTGTGCTCAATTCTCCCTATCAGTTCCGCTATCACTGGGCTTCGGGCTTGCTGATCTGGAACCGCTGTGAAATTTTAGGTTTTCCCTGCGAAGACAGCGGAGGGTAACGATGGCGGCGAAGACGACCAGATCAAAAGCAACACCGACGAAGGAAAACGGTGTCAGAGTCGAGGAAGGCTTGAGTCTGTTCAAGTCTGATAAGTTCGATGCTGACGCTTATGTGCAATCCAAATGTTCTATCAACGAAAAGGTTTCTTTTTGTTCGTGTTTTGTTACGTTGATTTGCTGTTATCACTAGTGAGAAGTTTCTTAGGTTTGAGTATTTGGGGATTTTTTTTGGGTAGATTTGGGACTGTATCGCAGTATTCTTGTTTTGTTGCATTTGGCGGTAGCTGTAGGGAATCGTACTAGTAAAATGTAAATTAGGTAGCAGATTGTGTTAGCTCGAGAAGATGATGATCAATGTAATATACTCTTGCTTGTATGGATGTGCTTATCATCTGTTTGGAAATTTGAAGGCAGTTTGCGAATTGTGATTATGGAAAAATTGTAACTCTTAAGAAATGCTGATATGTTTAGTACCTGTTTTATAAGCTTTTAGATTGTTAAATGATGGTCATTGTAGGACAGAACAGAATGTAGCTCATGTGAATGTGCACGCATGATTATGTCTTGTATCAGAGGAGAAGTATGTTGTTCTAGCGTACTGTTTTAGAAAACAAACAATTTGATTACGGTATTGGGCATAAAGGGTGTCACATCTGTTTAGTCCCTTTCTGTGATGGTGTGACAGAGCTGAGTGAAATATTGGTTTAGGCCTTGCCTAGTTTACTACTAAAAGAGTAGTATTCGATTTGGTTCGCATAGAATTTTAGATTACTTAGCTGGAACCTTTTTTGTTTCTCAGTTATGTTGGGATGATGAACAACATATACCTGTTTTCCTCGCAGGATATAAAGCAGCTATGCTCTTATCTATTGGATTTGAAGAGAGCTTCTGCTGAAGAAATGCGGCGAAGTGTTTATGCTAATTATCCAGCCTTTATACGGTTAGATGATATACTGACTATTTTTAGTGCTTGGTTATTTTCTTTGAAGTTGACGTGATCAAAGAGCTCTACTTTTTCAAACGTTAGTTCATTTCTTATGGGTTATGGTGCAAGTGCATTTTGCATATGACATCTTTGTCCTGGCAATACCTTCTAATTTTTTTTGGCGGTTTGTTAATTTGAGCATTAAAAATCTTCTGTTCTTTGCAGCACATCAAAAGAGATATCAGATCTGGAGGGGGAGCTATCATCTATCAGAAATCTTCTCTCCACTCAGGCCACTCTAATTCATGGCTTAGCAGATGGAGTTAACATTGACGACGATAAAGTTTCTGATGAATCTCTAGCAAATGGTTTGTTGAATTTTGAGGACAACGACCTCTCTGATCTGGAGAAATGGGCTACGGAATTTCCTGACCACCTTGATGCTTTATTAGCTGAAAGAAGGGTAGATGAAGCTCTGGCAGCTTTTGATGAGGGAGACATTTTAATATCTCAAGCAAACGAAAAGCAAACGTTAAGCTCTTCTGTACTTTCATCTCTTCAGTTTGCTATTGCCGAACGCAAGCAAAAATTGGCTGACCAACTTGCCAAAGCTGCTTGTCAACCTTCAACTCGAGGCGGGGAACTTCGGTCAGCAATAGCAGCTCTTAAAAGGCTTGGCGATGGTCCTCGAGCCCATACTGTGCTTCTTGATGCCCATTTCCAGAGATATCAGTACAACATGCAAAGTCTTCGTCCATCTAGCACCTCATATGGAGGGGCGTACACTGCTGCACTTTCTCAGCTTGTGTTCTCAGCTATCTCTCAAGCTTCTAGTGACTCATTGGGAATCTTTGGGAAAGAGCCAGCATATAGTTCTGAGCTTGTGACTTGGGCTACTAAGCAAACAGAGGCGTTTTCCCTTCTTGTTAAAAGGCATGCATTAGCTTCTTCTGCAGCAGCGGGAGGACTAAGAGCTGCCGCAGAGTGTGCACAGATAGCACTTGGGCATTGTTCTTTGTTGGAAGCTCGTGGTTTGTCCCTCTGCCCAGTGCTTTTAAAGCACTTTAAGCCTATCGTGGAACAAGCATTGGAGGCAAATCTTAAGCGAATTGAAGAAAACACTGCAGCTATGGCTGCTGCAGATGATTGGGTGCTGACATATCCTCCTGCTGGTAGTCGTCATGCTAGTACAGCATTCCAGAATAAGCTTACATCCAGTGCCCACCGCTTTAATCTTATGGTCCAGGTAGGTAATCTTGTCAAACACTTTTCTCCGTAATTTTTCAAAGTTTTCATAGAAAAAATAAATTATTTTTCACTCTTAGACGTCGGGTGTGTCACTCTTAGATATGCCAGTATCACATGAAAATTGCTTATAATATGAGTTTACACACATCAGCTGCAAAATTGACTTGCCATTGTGGACGAAGATTGATTAGAACTTGCACTAGAGTGGCAAACTGCCTCGCATTAACTTTGAAAAATGATTCATAAACTCTATGCAGTACCAATTCTGTCTTAGCTGCTCTGATAGGCAAATAATTGCCTAGTGGATTCTCATGAATTTTGGAGATATTTGTCAAGTAGATCCTTTTGAAAATGGTATTTTGTTGCAGGACTTCTTTGAAGACGTAGGACCTCTTCTAAGTATGCAATTGGGAAGTAAAGCGCTGGAAGGTCTGTTTCGGGTGTTCAACTCATATGTAGATGTGCTGATAAGAGCACTTCCTGGTTCGATAGAAGAAGAAGAGGCAAATTTTGAAGGTTCGTATAACAAGATTGTCCAAATGGCTGAGACTGAGGCAAATCAACTTGCATTACTTGCAAATGCATCATTGCTAGCGGATGAATTACTCCCACGTGCTGCCATGAAACTCTCTCTTGATCAGACTGGTCACAGAACAGACGACCTAAGGAAACCTTTGGACAGACAAAATCGTAATCCTGAACAACGAGAATGGAAGAGGCGTTTACTTAGTACTGTTGACAAGTTAAAAGATGCGTTTTGTCGCCAGCATGCCTTGGATCTCATTTTTACCGAGGAAGGAGATAGCCATCTTTCTGCGGATATGTACATAAACATGGATGGAAATGGCGAGGATGTAGACTGGTTTCCATCTCTAATATTCCAGGTAGTTATGGTTTCATCTCCATCAGTCCAGTTAGCCTTTATAAAGTACTGCTCCCAGATGTTGTAGTCACTTGGGAACTCTTATTGGCCAATTCAATGTTGTCGAGTTGAATCCATGTTTTGTCATGGTCTATCTGACCACTTCAAGAACATGATTTATTTCTTTGTCTTTTTTAGCTTAATATTCTTATACTTTGGGTGTTGCATCGTTGGAAAACAGGAACTTTTTGCCAAACTTAACAGGATGGCAGGTCTAGCAGCAGATATGTTTGTAGGAAGAGAAAGATTTGCCACATCTTTGTTGATGCGATTAACAGAGACTGTGATCTTATGGCTTTCTGGAGACCAGAGCTTTTGGGATGACATTGAGGAAGGTCCTAGACCTTTGGGACCTCTTGGCCTACGGCAGGTTTGTAATCTTGTTCTTTCTTCTGTATAATTGTATTTTGCTAGCATCGAAACTGTTGTGTACCTTTGTTAACAACCTGCATCTGTCACAGCTGTATTTGGACATGAAGTTTGTCATATGCTTTGCATCCCAAGGTCGCTACCTATCGAGGAATCTGCACAGGGGCACTAATGAGATAATATCTAAAGCCCTAGCAGCTTTCAATGCAACAGGGATGGATCCATATAGGTATGTCGGTTTTGGGGGTATTTTGCAATGTTTTTAGCCTTTGTGGGAAGTATAAATGATTAAATGTGGTTGTGAATGACGTGCAGTGAGCTACCAGAAGACGATTGGTTCAACGAAATATGTGTGGATGCCATGGAAAGATTGAGTGGTAAGACAAAAGGCAACAATGGAGAAGTCAACAGTCCGACTGCTTCAGTGTCAGCTCAGTCTGTTTCATCAGCGAGATCTCATGGCAGCTATTGAACCAAACCCATCTTACATTTGCAAAGAGGTGAATGGTTAATAACTTTTGATCTTCTCTTATCAGCTCTGCTTCCATAAGCCTTTTCTTTTGTAGAGTCTCCAATTGTTGATGAGATGATTTTGGGGGTGGGTAAATGTGTTTGAGTTGATATGTTAGTTTTCTTTTATTGGTCGAAGAGAGTGTTGATCTTTCTTCCCTATGTGCTACACCCTCTTTCTCTTTTGGTATTGGATCTGATGTAGCAAATTTGAATGCAATATCTTAAAGCATCTCTCTTTGTCTTTCCTGCTTCAATCTGTTTGGTGATCCTTCCGACAGTAAAAGGGAAAGATTCTTGTCAACTAAATTAACAATCTTGATGACGATGTTGTGCACCCTTGGTAAAATCGATATTATTTTACATGGTTACTTAGATTATAGTGAGAACACCTTAGGCGAATCACTTAATGCTTAGTGTTATGTTCAAACTCGTAGTTTAATTCTTGGTACGGTTGGTCGGATCTTGGGGTGTACAAAAGTTTGAACAATTCGATAGGTAAGGTTACCTAACACTTCGAAGACCCTTAAACGCTTGGTAATGTGGCCACACTACCCGATAAATCACTCGCGAATGAGTGGACACGAGGCTTAAAGATGCTAGACTCATCCTCGCCAATTACCCAGTCCTTGATGCAAATAACCTCCTTTGCCTTCAACATTTTTTATAACACAAACCACAAACGACAAAAGTAGGTGGCGATACTCGAATGTATCAGAACTAGTCTTCAGCATTCGGGTATTCGGTTCAGTTCCGAAATTTAGGATCCAAAGAACTGAAATATTTTGGGTATTTTGGTTTTTTTTTTTTGTTGCTATTTTTCAATTATTTTTCTGGTATGGTTCGGATATTTTCGGATATTTTATTTGTATTCGGTTCGGTTATTTTTGGATATATGAAGAACGAAAATATTCCGGGTATTTTTGGATTTTTTTGGGTACCTGAAAATTTCGGCTCGGTTTGGTATCGGTTCCGGTTCTAAAATTTAATATACATTCGGTACTTTTGCCAGTTGTTCCGTTCCGGTTCTTCACTTTTCGGTTCGGTTGGGTTCCGGTTCAGTCCATTCGGTTCGGGTATGTTGTCCACGACTAATCAGAACTGTCAAGAAATTTTTTTGATGTTAATAGCTCTGTCATAGCCGATGAGCCTAATCTTCTTATAAATATTTGGGGAATACCAATTTGAAAATCATATTTAAATTGTTAAAATTTACATACAATATCATTGGTCTCAAGAACAAATTAAAAAATATAAAAGGTAAAAATGTCTTAACAATTAACATTTTAATTAAAAATAGATATATTGAAAAACCAAATATTCACAAAATCTATTTTTCAGTTTCATTAAAAAAAATTAAATAAATTAAACAAATAAAAAGAAAATTATAAAAGAAGATGTATAGACGTTAACAATTATTAACTAAACTATAATTTCAAAAATAAGAAAACAAAATTTTAATTCACTAAAAATTATTTGATCTAAATTATATTATCATATTTTACTAAGAAATAAAATTGATTTATATATATCAAACTAAAAGTTTTACGTAAATAACATTATAATTTAATAAATTATTTAAATATAATTATTCAATGTTTATATATTTATTGTTTTTGAAAAATTATCCCTTAATAATATTATGGAAATACGTTTAGAATCTAATCTTAAATTTTTTAAAATTATATAATAATATCATTTAAAAAAAAATTAATTGATTCATTAAGAGTATTATTGTCATTTCCATTGGGTAAAACAACATAATATCTTAATTAAAAATATTTATTAAATTTTAATGTTTTATTTAATATCAACTAAAATATACTCAATTTTAATATAAGTAATTTAAAATATTAAACTTAACTGAATATATATTAAGCATTTATCTATAATTTATAATGTATAAATATTAATTTATAATATCAAATTTTAAAAGAAACATAAAGGACATAATCTAATTCATGTTATGGGCTTATATGTGTTTGTCAAATTCCGCAGATTTTTCCAAGTGCTAGCAGCCTCTCTAGTCGAGTGGGACGAGTCACAATCATACTAGGAATATAAATCGAAAAACCGAACCGAACCGAAATATGGGATTCGGTTCGATTTCAGTTTCTGCATAGTAACCGATCAGTTCTAGATTTGATAACCGATCGGTTTTTGGTTTTAACCGAACCGAACCGAAAACTAAAAAGAATAAAATAATCTGGGTATTTTCGATATTTTTGGATATTTTTAGATATTTTTGGATATTTTTGGATATTGTTGGGTATTTCCGGTATTTCGGATTCCAAAATCCGAACCGAACCGAATTCTCATTCGGTTCCAAATGGTTACTGTTTTCAAAAACCAAAAAAAATAAAAACCGAAAAAACCGAACCGAACCTAACCGAATAACAGAAGTACCACGCCTAATACTAACATTACATAAATTTTGGTTTGAGCTTACCATTTACGTTTTTTATGAGCTTAATCTAATATTTTATTAACAAAATTTACCTCAACAATTATAATTTACACAAATAAAATTTATTATCAGGGAGAAAAATACAACCTATAAATTTAGTAAATAATAAAATAATTATAACATTTTAAAAATATTTTGTTGACAAAAAAAACTAATATATTTTAGAAAAGATGTAGTTTGATCAAATATATTAAATATGACTACAAAAAAATAAATTAAAAAAAATATATATGTTAACATTCTGTAGGAAAAAGATATATACAATAATTTTTAAAAAAAAATTTGTTCAGCAAAAATGAAAAATAAAATAATGAACAAAAAAAGATAAATATAATAATTAAACATTGGTATTTTGCATTTGCTGGTGAATTTGTTTGTGAAACAAGTGGAATCGCTTCCTCTGCTGTCTGCATCTTCTTCCCTCGTTTCCTCCGCTGGAGAGACTCCGTTAAAAATCCCTTAGAATTTGATCCTCTGCTTCTTCGATCCTTCACAAGATTCGCAACAACAACAATGCCAAGCGTCAAGCTCAAACATCATTCTCCACCGGACAACATTTCCTCCTCTTCCTCCGACTCCATCCGTCTCCTTTCCCGTGAGACTCTCCGCATCAGCGCCTCTCTCGCTTCCCCTCCCGATGATGATCTCCCTCTTCACTCTCCTCCATCTCCAGATTCCCAATTTCTTCATTCAACTCTGAGATTGATCTGCTGCGAAGAAATTGATGGCCGTCGATTTAAGTATCTCGCTGAGAGCGATAGTTCCGGGAGATTCAAGAAGAACTCAGTTCGTGCTATTAGCTTGGAGTCTCCTCAGACTCCTTTTGATGTACGCCAGGTTCCATGGATTTAAACCTATTTCTAATGGTTTACGCTTTTTTTTTGAACTTCCCAATTATGTATACAATTCTTTGTGATTTTTACAGGAAGTGGGTTCGTTTCTTAGATCTTATGTTGTACCTGAAGGCTTTCCTGGGAGTGTTAATGAGTCTTATGTTCCGTATATGACATGGAGAGCTTTGAAAGTATGATTCTTTCTTTTATTTTTTATTTTTTTTCTTTCAGAATTCAGTGTAATTGATTGATCTTTTTGACTGTGTAATGTTGTAGCATTTCTTTGGTGGAGCTATGGGTGTGTTTACTACTCAAACTCTTCTCAATTCTGTTGGAGCTTCAAGAAACAGTTCTGCTTCTGCTGCTGTTGCCATCAATTGGATTCTCAAGGTTAACTTTTTCGTAAATTCCTTTCATGCATTTGTTTCTTCAATTACATTACACCTTTGAAACTTTCTTACTAATGTGTTGCAGAAGTATATAAATCCTTCCATGACAGGGCTTACTCACCCATTGTTGAATATCATATAATTCTAGCAGGATGGTGCTGGGCGTGTTGGAAAAATGCTTTTTGCGCGGCAGGGAAAGAAATTTGATTATGATTTGAAGCAGGTACTTATTCGATTCGATAACTTAATAGATGCTCTGGTTGACTCTCACTTTCTAACTCACTATGGCTTGCAGTTACGGTTTGCTGGTGATCTTTTGATGGAGCTAGGTGCTGGGGTAGAGTTGGCGACAGCTGCAGTTCCACATCTTTTTCTTCCACTGGCTTGTGCTGCTAATGTTGTTAAGGTAGTGTCATCATCTTTTTTACTCATAATTGCTATTAGTTTTCAATGTTTTTTGTTGGTCTTCGATTTTTTTGTATCAATTATCTGTTTGTATCTTGCATTGTTTTATCACAGAATGTTGCAGCTGTAACATCAACATCTACTCGTACACCGATCTATAAAGCCTTTGCTAAAGGAGAAAACATAGGAGATGTCACTGCTAAGGGTGAATGTGTTGGTAATATTGCAGATCTGGTATGGCCTTTTTCAGCATTTGTTCTCATTACTACTTTGGTGTTTTGTTGGTTTAATCTGTCAAGCGGAATGAAACATGGACTTTTAGAGGCGAAATTGCTACTTGTCACTAATGGGTCTCACAATAGATTCTGTTTGATGTTATTAAGTGCTTACTGTATCATATTTTTTGGAGCTAGGTTATTGATCTTCTTTTCGAGTTCTAAAATTGTTTTCATATGTTATGATTTTTTTCTACGTGAAGATGGGAACTGGGTTTAGCATCCTGATATCCAAAAGAAATCCTTCTTTGGTCACAACCTTTGGTCTTCTATCATGTGGCTATCTCATGAGCTCGTACCAAGAGGTAGAATACATCTCTGTTTCAAGTATATCTCTTTTAGTGCACTTCGGGATTTCTGGATTTTTTTTTTTTGTTTACAAAAACCTTGCTGGTTCCCTTTCAGGTTAGATCTGTAGTATTGCATACATTAAACCGTGCGAGATTTACAGTAGCAGTAGAGTCCTTTCTTAAGACGGGTAAGCTATGATACTTTGTTAGTATGCACATTAGTGTACTCCGTTAGCTCTGATTTCCCACTCCCAGTCTTTGTTGGCCAACCTTTTTGAGGTTAGTCACATTCGAACTTCACAGATTGAACTTTCTATCTATCTGCAGGGCGGGTTCCCTCACTGCAAGAAGGTAATATCCAAGAAAAGATATTCACTTTTCCATGGGTGGATGATCGGCCAGTGATGCTTGGTATGTGATATCTGTTCCTTAGAACTAATATTCTTTTTTTGTTAGCATTACTGATATGGATTTTCATACCATTTGGCAGGAGCCAGGTTTAAGGATGCCTTCCAAGACCCCAGCACATATTTAGCAGTAAAGCCATTTTTCGATGTATGCGTTTTGTCCTTTATGTCAAATATCAAGCTGAAACCTTTTTATCTCCATATTTGACTTAGTTCTCTCTTCTTATGGCAGAAAGAACGATACATGGTAACATACAGCCCTACCAAGGGTAAAGTGTATGCACTGCTCAAGCATCAGGCTAACTCAGATGACATTCTCAAAGCAGCATTTCATGTGGGATAATTTTTCCATCTTTTATATCTGTGGAGAAGAAGTAATTAAGGCCTAAATTTTCTCATTTGGTTGCACGATGATATCACAGGCACATGTGCTTCTTCATTTCATGAATCAATCAAAAGATGGTATCCCAAAATCGGTGGAGCAATCAGATCCTGCTTTTTCTCCTATGGAGTTTGAGCTCGAGTCTCGAATTGCCGAGTCGTGTGAAATGGTTTCTACAACATATGGCATCTTCAAAAGTAGGGCTGCAGAACAGGTAACTTGGTAGAAATCTGTTGTATACTTCGAACTTTTTTCGAATATGCAATTATTGAAAGAGCTGGATCATCCATATTGTTAGGGCTGGAGAATGTCAGAATCTTTGCTTAATCCTGGCCGGGCTAGGTTATGTCATATGAATGAGGGGGAGTAAAATAACGCCTGGTGAAGCTCATTGACCTGAATCGGCTTTATAGTAATTTCACTACACACTCTTAAATTTTGCTGTCTTGGTTTCATAAAGAAAAAAACAGGTTTTGGTTGGTACTCGTTTTATTAACCACGCTTTAAAAAATAGAATATGATATGTAGCACGTGTAAATTGTGGGAATGCCACTGGTGTAATTTAACAGATGAATCTTCTTTGTGTACCACTTCTCACATCATAATTTTTACACAGATTCATAAACACAGAAGACTTGCGGTTCACATTGGTAGAGGTGCCATCAAAACCCACCAACTTTAAATACATTTTGGCACCCCTAGAGACAACCTATATAACTAAGTTGTTTTGAGATACTTGTATCAACAAGTTTTTCGATATCTTCATGATTACGTTCTAAACTGTAAGAGTAATCGATCTTCAAGATATATTCAAGGTGTTATCTATTTTCTCCCATTTCAGATCAGACGCATACTGAAGTCAAACATCATAGAGACAGCCCAGGATTGGACATAAAAGAAACATCATAGAAACAAAGAGACTTATTCACATTAAAATATACGACAAAGAAAGTCTTTGCTATGACCGTTTGTGAACAGAGTCCCTTGTAAGTCCTTTATTAGCATGAAAAGATCACACTTCTGAAAAGGGAAACCCGTTATGGGTCTGACCAAGAAAGCGGCACGCGAATTATTAGAGACAACAGAACAAAGGAATGCAGAAGAATAGCGACGTGCAAGTCCAAGAACCAGCAATGCACAATGCCCCTTTATAGTTCAAGAAGATGGCACCATAAATGAAAGAGGCACGTTTCAATTAGCAAGCACGCTTTTAAACTGAGCTATTGATTCAATAGCCTTGTCAAACTCACTATCCTCCAATGCAAATGAAAAGCGGCAGTATCCAGGAATTCCAGTCCAAGAACCGCTGTTCAAGCAAACACCAGTGTGACTGAGGAACACATCCCTCATATTTGAATCCGTAAGCTTGACTTCCTGTCCATCTCCTGCTTTCACCTTTACTGTTTTATTGAGATAAGCTTTCGGCTTTGCCACCATTGAGATTCCCGCTGAGGGTTGGATAACCTCCCAACCAGAGTTCTCTAATACCTGTTTCCAATATTTCCAAAAAGAAGATTAACAGCCTAACATCATGCGATTATAGGATCAACATTTACTTCTCTGCTGCATTGTGTTATCAACAACATGAAATGAACAAATTCATCTACAACTACTTCAACCTTTTGTTTGTTTGCTTTTAAGTTTTATGTGTATTTTTTCCATATGAATCCATAGCCTTAACCATTTGAAAAATTTATTTGTTATTTTGCAAAAGAGAGTTGATGAAGGCAGAAATGAGTACCTCTTTTAAGCGTTTAGATCTGCACTCCAACGTATTAATGGTTTCTGAAACGGCATCCAAAAAGTCACCCGCCTGCTCTTCTTTCAGAGCCAACATTTTCTTAGCGGCATATTTCACAGTGCTGTGCGGTTTGCTCAGGCCTGGGAGGGTATGGAAGGCATCAATGAGAGACTGATCCAAAACTAGAAACCCGAGTTTCACAGCTCCACTGAGTAAATTCAAAGAGAGACATCCAAGTAGCGAAACTGACAAGGATGAATCCAATCTCGACAAAGCGTTCTTCAGATCCCAGCTAGTTGCACTGTATTCTAATCCCGAGAATGAAGTATCGATGATGACCTTTGCTCCAAACTTAGCACAAGTAGACAATAGTGTATCAATCTCCTCATTGCTGTACACCAAGCCTGTAGGGCTAACCGTTGGTCCAGATATACAAACCCATGGGTTTTTAACAGACTCAAGTGCTTTCGTTAGAGTCATTTCCGTCAGCTTAAAGCCATCACTAGACTCAGTAGAGATATTCACAACATTGGCTTGTAAAAATTTGGCAGCAGCAACATAATTCCCATTTGTACCAGCAGGCAAACAGAGCGTTCCACCTTCTTGAGCGCAGCAAATGACCAGTTTATTAAATAGTGCTAGTGAGCCATCAGCATATACAAAGCCTGTGCTGCTTTTGGTTGGAAATCCATAATTACTCCACACAAACTGCTTAATACTTGGGTTGACATCAACTTCCGCTTCAGATATGTTCTGCCTCACAAAGCTTTCAAAGATTGCAGCCTTGACAGATCGTGGAATTGGCAAGAAACTTTGATCCACATCCATGTGAATTAGAGTAGTATCGTCAATCTCAGTGACTGAAAGCTCAGCATCTTTCAGAACAGAAATGGCTGAGCTTGAGAATCCAATGACCTCTTCAGACTTTGTCTTCTCACTATCCCTCTACAAGCAACATAATAGAGAACTGAGTACAGAAGTTTCAACCTTATGATGAACACATTGGTTTAACTTTGTTCCACAAACGAGCTTAATCCTTTTTTTTTTTTGTTACTCCTATTGGTCCGGGATTGTAAGGTTTAGGGAGTCATGATAACAAATCACTAAAATGTCAAGATTTAATCAAGTTATACCACAAGTCCTTTTTCAGACTGCCTCTTTTTTAAGGAAATACTATATGCAAGTCACAGTCATTGGGAAAACTCAATTTATTTAACTCAACCTGAAAAAGAATCTAACATATATGTTAAGACAGATTAAACTACATACCTCAGCGGGGGCATGGCGATCAGCAAGCTGGAAAGCCAGAAGCTCATGGAAAAGGCAACCATAGTAGTATTGACTGATAATAGCAGTATGACCTTCTAAGACTTCCACAGTTTTGGACAAGGCCTTAGAAATGCCATCCACTTCTGTAATGACAAAGGCTACTTCTAAATCTGAATAGACCTGCAAAACGCACATGACGAAACTTTAAGAGCTTAAAGGAAATGATCGAGTTAATTAGTTCTCAATTAAATGAGATAGAACATAATGCATACTTGTCATCGATATGGTTGGACGAAAACTTTTACCTTATTCTTTACCAGACCGCAGATAATTGCTGCATGAGAAGGTAGTTGATTTTCAGCGAGATATTTTAGTACCCCATTGGATGCAGGAAGGCTAGACAACTCAAAGTGATCAGATATATCCAAGAAAAGTCGACATCCAATTTCTCTCGTCACTTCCAACAGGTGCAAAAACGATGAACTGGTAATGACCTCAAATGGAGCCATTCCAGTAACCACCACCTGTGGCTTTAGTTTCTTAATGAGTTCTATCATCAGATCAGATTGGTGTGGGGATTCAATGACTGTGATTTGATCATCTGATTTCTCCATGCTAGTGTTCTACTATTAAAAAGTTTCCGGTTAAGTACATCACAAACAGAAATCACCCAATCAATAAAACACACACTTAACTTCAGAGAGACGCTCAATAAATTCCCAAAACATCAAGTAAAATGATATATTATTGCAGAACTTTCATCTATAGTCGAAGAATACACAAACCAACTATTATTCTTTCTCGCAGCACAGGTCACTATTATTAAATCCTAGTCTCATATGGAATCAAAACAAATCCTCATTAACAAGAAGCTTTTGCATCTCACTTGTAGGTTAAAAACTCTCTACACCATCTATGATATTCTAGTTTTTTTTTAATCTAACTAACTAGTTCCTTATCTCTACACTCGAACTACTGGCTCCCTACTTCTATATTTAACGACTGATGATTTTGTTCTTTCTAGACTTGTTAATTTTCACCTACTTCAGTTTCAATCATCTATGTCCAATTCCAGCTAGGAAGATATACCCACTCATAACACTAGGCGACACCTTACACAGCATCATGATAGCATCGCATAGGGCACAAGCGCTTACACAGCATTACTTGCATCATTTTGTTCCAAAATAAAGTACAACTACTAGATATGGATATACCAACTTTACCTCAATGACTAAAGAGGTTAGCCAGCTCCTCGGAAGTTGTCGAGTTAAATGCTCATCAACAATAGCAAGTCGAGGGGAGAATAACCGAAATGCACTCTCGATTGCCACAGCTCTTGATGGAAACACGACAATATTCTTGCAAACAAAAAGAAGCAGACTCAGATATGATCGGAAGCTTCTGCATGAAAGAAGAATTACAATGCTAGATTTCTGTGAGTCCAGAAGTTTCACGTGGTCCAATCTTTTTCATTCCATGAGATCTTTTGAAAATTGTTTAGTGGCCCCGAGTTCCGTATATCAACAGTTATAGTGAAAATACAATATCAGTCTAAATAAGTAATTGCCTGGAAACTGTAAGAAAACTGTCAAAAACATAAATAGAGAATAGTCTTACATCCTGATTAATTGGAATACGGTGGTATGTCCTCATAAAGCCTGCAATTAGACTGCAGAATCTTTTGCTGCCAGCTGGAGGTTCAAACGGGAAATAGGAGTTTTTTTTCAAGACACTAGCAAAATAGGCTAGGAATGGAATTTTCTCATCAGCAACAGTTTCATCTTCGAAAGATAAATCCAGTGAATTACTGATTTCTTGGAAGCCATTTTTCAAAAAGTCAAAGATTATCTTAACCTGTCAATCATAACCAACTTAATTGATTACTTTGTTGTTCATGGTAAGATAAAACTAAAAGAAAGCTTTTATATCTACCCACCTGATTTGGTTGGCGAAGCTGACAACTATAAACCGATAAAGCATGGGAGATTCGTCCACCAGCCTTCCCATAGGCCCATGCTGTTCGAGCACAAATTGGTTGGTCTCCAGCAAGTCCCATAAAAAACTCAAAACGATGAGGGCTGCTCCTCTCAATTTCAACTAATGCCGAGATATCGGTATCTGCAGCCTGTAAAAACACATGTCAAGTGGCCATTGTGGAGGAGCATGATCTGTCAGACTTTTAAAGACAAAACTCTTACCTGAAGTATTTTAGTCTGCCACATCTGTGTAACACGGACTCCTCGCCGCTCAAACAAGCGTCTACAGACACCTTGCCCAGGACGGCCACCCATGTTGAATACCATAATCCCTGCAGGTTTGATGACAGATATTCCTTCTTCAACCGCTCTGGCAATCAAACCTAAGCCAAACTGATCTTCGACAAAACCCTGAATACGGATACAAAATTCATCAGGCACAGGTAGAGCATCCACTTTAACAAAGTTTCTAGTAGCTGATCTATCATTTACACCTTTTAGAGTAAATAAAAGCAAGAGAATGTGTCATCTCTGGCAACAGAAAGAATGCTATGGATTTTTTCAAAGGAGGAGAAAAAAATTCTTATGTGAATATTCATCATAAACATGCAAAATTTAGTTTGAAAATGCGATATGTCAGGCAGGCATATAACTGGCTCAATAATGCTAGCAAAAAGCTCAAAGTGAGATTGCACATGAATTTTGATAGACATGTAAGAAAAGAAGCATAATGGATTAGACAATTGAATGGTATAACATGAAATTGGACCACACCAGAAGAGTTCTAGGTGCTAGCTTGCTAACATACTATAGATACTTTCAGAGTAATTTTGCTGAAAAAATATTCCCTTACCTGAAGGGCACAATAATTACTCAGCGAATGGAGAAATTCCTCACTTGCATTTTCTGTTATCAGCTTAGACATTGCTTCTGGGTTTGGATTAAGAATCTGCCAGGAGAACATAGGATAAAAGGAAGCACACATAAAAGGAAAACGTCAGTTTTTAAAAGTTTAAACTCCTATACATGTAAGATATTGGAGACCAGAAGGAAAAAAAACTACCTGAGGTATGCATCCTACAATTCTCTCGAGCTGAATTTTATTGTCTCTACAATAACCAAGCAAATCAGATTCATAGAATTCCACCCTGTCCAATAAAGTTTTCTTCTCGTCATCATAGACTGGTTCGCCATTATCATCAAGAGCGTTGAGGTACAAATTTATCCAAGAAATTTTCACAGCTCTAGGATTAATATCAAGCCCATATACCTGCAAAAATACGTAATTGTGAAGTTATATGCTTGTATGCTAACTGTGAAGGACCAAAAATTAACCTGAAGCATTTCCAGGGTAGATAAGAGGAGCAATATCTAATATAAAAATAATAACCGTACTAAGAAATGACATCACTGCAGTTAATTTCCCTCTTACTAAGACGAAAATATGTACTTGTCTGACCCAAAATGAAAGCTTCAGTAGTGGTACTCCAAAAAGTCCATATAACATATACTGACCTTTGAAGGCAACCACTTAGCAGCTATGGCTATTGATATCCATCCATTCCCACAGCCAAGTTCAGCAATAGTCTTATCCTTGAAGATGGTATCAGGATGTCTATTAAGTCCTTCATAAAATGTAAATGACCAGTCTTCTGGAATAAAAATACTAGGAATGACCATCATGGTCAACTTTTTCCTGGACTGAAAGCCTGCAGAAAAGAGAGGAAGATAAATTGGTGTCTGATACAAGCATGGTTCCTAATTATAAGGTAGCCAATATCTGCTGCAATAGGATGTTAGAGATATACTGCAAGAAGTTCCTAGAAAGAAAAAAAGACCATCCAAAACAATTTCCAACTGCTGATATAAATCTTAAACTCTGGTTGATCATGCCTTCTAATACTACTCAGCGCGACAGAATCAGGAAACATTTCAGAACGTTTTGCAAACTTTGCTGCTATTGAAAAAAAATTAATACTCTAAAAATGCATTCACATATCATGCTAGAAAAAAGAACAGTGTCAGTTTGATATTAAATCTGTTGGTCCCTGTGCATAAGTCTAAAGCTCATATGATTTCCCAAAAGTCTGGAATTCAATATCGGCTTGTTTGCTTGCCATGATCAATGTTTTCCACAGCAAACTTCTACGTCTGAAAGTCATAAGAATGGTGGTACATGACACATGTTGATTCGTTTTAGAACTCATATGAGAATGACAGATAACAACAGTAAAAAGATACAAAAAAAAAGGTGAAATGTGTAGTTGACTCAGTGTCCCTGAAATCCCAAGAAAACGACAAAAAGGCCTCGAAAAGCTAAATCTATATATCCTTAGCCTATTCATTGGACAAACAAGCCGACATGTTTGTCGATTACTCGGCGATTGCAGTAAAGAACGACGAAATAAGCACAGATTGACACCGGAATATCAAGAAAACGAAACCAGAAAATATATAATTCAGCGACGAAGAAATCGATCATGAATTCAAATAAACAAAGTAATGTAAGATCGGATAGATAACTCTCAAAAAAATCACCAAATCAGTGTGCGCAGCTCAATCAAATCCATTTAACAACTCATAACATCTAATCACAGAACAATTCTCAAGGATCGTGTAGAAGGAACAAAGAATCGGATCGATGGAACTACCTTCGTATTGATCGAGGAAGATGTCCTGGATATGGAAATGGTAGGTTTGGAGAGACGTCTCGGAGGATCCGACGCGTTTGTAGAGGTCAGACAAGAAGATCCGAGCCTTAGATCGAGTATTCGGATCCTCGAGCCGCTCCAAGACCGATCGCAAGGCGCCATAAGCTGCGTCGCCGGATTGCTTGCACTGGTTCAGGAACTCGTCGACAGAGAGGTCCGCCATTATCGTCAACAAGTGATCGCAGTGAGTAGTAGAGAAGAAGAAATGCGAAGGAAAGCGAAAGTGAAAGTGAAAGTCTGGGTTTGGGTTTGTGACGCTCACCAGCAAGGAATCAAATTATAAGGCATTTGTGGCGTAGGACCTTTTGACTAAAACTACTTTTATTTTTGCTTCATATTGTCAAAGTCTTCCTTCCCTTTTTTGTCCCTTTTGTTTATAAAATGAGACCAAAAACATGGCTTTTCGATGTAAAGGAGCACAAAAGATGGATCAAATTAGTAAGTGGAATTAGAAAATAGTGTATAGTAAATCAAACATTTGAAATGATTTATATTCTAATGACAGCTTTCGTAATATTTAATCATAAGTTTTTTTTATATATAAAATCTAGTGTAACTGGTAATAAATTTTTATAAATGTCTACTAAACCCAATGTTATTGAATTAGTGATGTGCAAAAATACTTTCAAATACACTAAAATACTTTCAAATAAACTGCTATTGAAAATATTTTGAGCATTGTTTTTTTTTTTTTGTCAACAAGTTTACAATAAAATTAAAACGGTTTGGTAAGGCTGACCGGAGAAACCGAGTTTACATAGCATTTTAAACGCGAGAGATATTTTGGACTTCTAACCAAATTATCCGCCTTAACGTTTAATAGGCGTTGAATGTAGAAAATTGAGAAGTTGGAGAAACGTTCCTTCAGCATCTTCAGATCATCTATGTACGTTTCATAGGCAGGCCAATCCGTCGGAGAATTCACCATTTTGAGGATTGGTTTTTAACGATTTCAAAATGTTTAAAAATATTTCTTAGTTAAAAATACAAAAATTCAAATTTCATGGTTTTATGTGATATTGCATAGTATTTAATAACAAATCACAACAATTTTCATGAATTCATCTAAAGCCATCAAAATAATCTAAAATCTTAGTAAAACTCAAATCATTCCAAATACTTAGTTGAATATATTCCTCGTAGTTTTGATGAAAAAAGAAAGCTAGGGTGCAACAGAACTTAGGCAATAAGGAAATAAGAATTTGTTAATGTTACTAAGAAAATACCATCACGAAGCAAGTTATCCCAAAAGAACTGTGAAGACGTTATTTTATCTCCCATATGTCTAAAGACATCTATACATATGTTTTAAGAAGAAGTAATTTAGTTTGTTGTTTAATTTGTAGATGCATCTTGGAAATCTCAACATCAAAATGTTGGCATCGGTTGGTCACTTCATAAGTGATATAGAGCATATATATTTAAAGAATATGATGCAGTGGAACCAATTTACTCCCCATTGAAAGCTGAAATTAACTCTAAGCTTAAGGATGGTAGTGCACCAATTTCAGAGACTTGGGTATACTAAGTAACACTATGTTGGGATTCTAAAACCCTATATATGAACTGATGATGCAAAGAGGACAAAGCAGAGACTGCAAAGAGGAATGTTGGCATCATCACCTCTCAAGATGGGTAAGATGTCGTTAATGCAGGATTTTAACTTCTTCTACATCACTAGAAGTGCACTCAAATACATATATGCCTTAGCAAAAAGAGCTTATACTTAAATATAATCCATATATATGTAATATACTGGAACAAACTTTGTAAAATCTTATTTAATTAATTACCTCTTGACGACAAAAGAAAAACAATTTAACTTCAACGTAGAGAAAAGACGTATTTTCCTTATCGTTAAAACAATAAAATTAAAGGTTAATAGAAAAACACAAAGTTCTTATAATTTATAAGTTGAAGCCTAATGATTTGAGGGGGCGACTGAGGCACAGACTCATAATTGAGTATTCTTTTGATGATTTTTGTATTAAAATGGGAAATATTCCATGATATCATCATTGTTAACTCTCTCTCTCTCTCTAAATAAAACAAAGAATAATAAAATAGATGGTGTTGGGCCTGTTGGCCGGTGGGGAATCATGAGTGATTTATATAATATATCTACTTGATTTAAGACATATTAATATGAAAATCAATCAATAACTTTTTAAAATAATGTGGAAAAAATGTTATGGCTTGTGCATCCTCTATAATCGAATTTGCAGCAAGCACGTGAAAACCAGCAGAGGCAGTCTAAGTCTAGACCCGCGAAAACGAACATTACTGATTCCGATAATGTCTTTTGGTTTTTCTAGAGTTCAGTTTATATATATTTTTTTGGTTAATTATTTCATATAGCTTGCATATTACGATTTTTAATGATACGTTCGTGACTTAGCTATTTATTTAAAAGGTAAAATAGATGATTATAATTAGATATTATTAAACTTGGCGGATAATCTGGTTGCGAAATCTAACTAAATGGAGTAAAACAAGTGAAAAGCAATCAAAGAACATAAAAATTACATATTGTAAATTGCGAAAATTAACAACTGATAGAAAAAGGTATTAAAAATCTACATATGTCGGCCAAACTTATTTGTATTTATTCTTTTTCACCCAAAAAAAAAAAATCAAACTTATTTGTAAATCAAAATAAGAATAATTTTCTAATCCCACAAAGTAACTAATAGATACTTATTAATACATTTGCCTATCACAAGAAAATTGAATCAGTTCTCATAAGGCTTTAGTTGTCTTGCTTCCCCAAATATGGAAGACGTAGTTGAACAACGAATGTAACATCGTCCTAATTAGGTGTCTTATTTCATTTGAGTCTTAAGATTAAAAAAAGAAAAAACTGAAATTCAAATCTCAAAGTCAACTTCAAAGTTTCTTATAAAAATGATGTGATTTCGATGACATTGCCCACATTAAGCTCTATCGACACATGATATATCATGTTGGTGTCTTGGTGATCACATTGATGGATCATGGACGTGATCTTACTATATAATTTGGAGAAAATACAGTATTTGATTTTATATCGCATATACTTTTGAGATATAAGGTTTTCACAAAACAACCATCCATGGGCACATATGTATTTGTTGAGAGAAGCGTAAAATTATATATATAAAATCGAATTTATGCGGAACTATTCACGAATGGTTTTTACTCAACATAAAATCGAATTTATGCGGAACTATTCACGAATATTTTACTGAACTAATTTTTTTAAAAAAAATCAATAGTTTGGCATTGTTATAGGTCGATGATATAAGGGAGTCTTAAAGTTATTTACCAACGAAAAAGGAGTCTTAAAGTGACAAATTTATTTAAATCGAACCATATACATAAGGGAGATGTGTTGAGTAGGTACAAAAAAGTCCATAAATCAATGTGAGGTATCACTAAAAAAAAGTGTTTAAGTTATAATTAATACAAATTAGTTTTATTACAGGGGTATCAAAATGGGTAAACCAAACCAACCCATAACTCAATAAGTTGAAACTTAAATGGTTTTTGAGTTGACCCAACTTATTTGTTTAATGGATTGAGTTAACCCATAAATTTAATTAATTTGATGGTTTGAATGGTTAATGAATTGACCCAAAAAAATAAAATAATTAATTAATAAATAATTTAATAACAATTAATATAAAATAACTAATTAATAATTATTATCATTTTCTTATCATCATCAATGCCATGAAATATGAATTCCCGTTTTTCGGCCGAAAAATTACGAATTCACGTTTTTAGCGGAAAAATAATGAAATTACGTTTTTGGAGAAAAAATGCGGACTCGTATTTTTGCCGGGAATGACCTCTTATTTTTTTGGCAGGAAAATATGGACTCGTGTTTGGCTGGAAAATGTGAACTCGTTTTTGGCGAAAAAATTGTGAACCGTGTTTTTGACGGATATATGCGGACTCGTATTTTTGGCAGAAAAAATACGGACTTGTTTATTTGGCGGAAAAATGTGAACTCATGTTTTTGGCAGGAAAAATGTGAAGTCGTATTTTTTTGGCGGGAAAAATAAGGACTCGTATTTTTGGCGGAAAAAATGTGAACTCGTGTTTTTGGCGGAAAAATATTAAACCGTGTTTTTTACGGAAAAGATATGGATTCGTTTTTTGCAGAAAATTTTTAGTATGATGATGATGAATTATATTATGGCAATGATGATATGATGATGATAGTATGAAGATGATGATGCTAAGTATGATAATTTAATGGGTAAATGGTTTAACCATAAACCATTACAATCCAAACAATATGATTCATCAACCCATTGATCCATCAACTCATTGACCCATAACTCATTTGACTCATCAACTCATTAGGATCCAAATAATAAGACCATTAGGATTAATGATTTGGATCGGGTCGGACTGACCCATTAAGTTTTACCCTTTATGACACCCCCAGTCTTATATAACCTATATAAGTGATTCTGAAAATAGTGATACAAATATTTTGCATCAGTGGAATAAATATTTGCATCGATTATTGTAATCTATGTTAATATGGCATAAAATTGATGTTAATTTTGCATTAGTTAATATAAATGATGTTAGTATTTGTTACTGATCTAATAATTGATGTTAAATATTTGCAACACTTTAAAAATTGATGTTATAATTATATTAATTATATATAGCTGAGATTAAAATTAATATTAGTTTTGATAAAATAATTTTGATTGTAATATTATTCTAAAAAATATGCCTAAACGGTAACAATTTTTTTATAAAAAAATTGACTTGATAATCAAGTCAATTTAGATTATCTGATTTTAGTTTTTATGGGACCACTAAACTAAAAAAATCGGCAAGTAAAGTTTCAGTATTTATAAAGGATATATTCTCATCACCCCATAAGTAGTTTTCGAAATGGGATAGATACAAATGCCTCCTTAATTACAAACAAAAAAAAAAGAATAATGAAGTAATTATCGACAACAAATAGAAATAAATAATTACTTTAATTCATAAATTCTTTCCTTGGTTACCAAATGGATTATTGATTATTCCAGACAAAATTAATATTAATTTAGGATTAAACAAATTTTATCTTTTGTATAAAATATATTTATAAATAAATTTAAATAAGAAAAAAAAATCGTATTATAAATTAAATGATGCGACATAATCAATGTTCATATAGAATTGTGCGTATCATTCAAAATTAAATGACGCAATGAAACAGAAAAAAATATTAAAAATAATGACCGTATATGAGACCTTAATTTAGAAAATCATAATTTTGTGGTGATATGATCAAATAAATAATTAAACCTAACTAGGTAATCCCCGCGTTATACGCGGGATAAGATATTTATAATATTTTTTAAAAAATAAATAAACTAAATAAATATTTATAAATATTTTAATAGTATATTATTGTATAAATAATTGAAATCTATAATTTAAGAAACAATAAAATCAGCTATAATTTTATATAATATTTACTTATTTGATTTTCCATAAATAAATAAATCTAATTTAGGTAAGATTATAATCTTTAAAATAAAGACTAAACTACCCTTAATGAGAAATTATAATTTGTTTTTCTTGTAATGGTAATGTGATGTAAATATTAATATCTTTTAAGGTTAATTGTATAAGTGTACTCCCCAAATAATATATAGGAGATATACATGTCAATTCTTTTATTGATGTAAATTACTTCTTGAAATCTACAAATTATTAATATTAATTAATTCAATTTTTGTTGAACAAGAAAATCATTCTTTTAAGGAAGATAGGTAGTATATAATTGTAATTTTCAAAAATAATTTAGGAAGATAGGTAGTATATAATTGTAATTTTCAAAAATAATTTGAGTAAGAGGAAGATGTATAATGATTTCAGTTCCCACTAGTCATTGCATGTGCTTTCTCTCCCTCATTGTCCCACTTACCCACTATTCTGCTTTCAACTCTGTCTCTTTCTCTTTCACTCTCTTTACCAAATCCATGACTTAAAATGCAGAGCCACAACATAAGTTTTCATACCTCCGGATTCCTCAATCTCCTCTATACATCATGGACGGTCCAGCCCCCTCCAGCCGCTCCTGGTACGTAACAATCATGTTCCAGATAATAAAATATGTTTCTACGTTGTAGCTTAAGTGAAACAAGAAATGCTATACTGTTAGGTCGGTGAGCGAGGAGTCGCTGAGAAGGTATGTGAGGTTCGCGAGTGAGAGCTGCATCCAAGAGCTCTTATCTTCCTCTGAGGCCGGACGCTTTGGGAACGCGTCCAATGGGTGGAAGATGGTGAGGCATGATCCAAACGGTGTCGAGATTTCAAAACGCGACACTGGATCGCTGCACGCGTTTCGAAGCCGTAGGATCCTCACATCAGTCTCTCCAGAGCAGTTCATCAAAGTCGCAAATGCCATCGACGCGGCCAAAGTAATTATTTCTTAGTGCTTCCCAACAATATGCAATTATATGTCCTCAAATAAAAACAATGCTGCAAAAATATATATGCTAAGAGAGATATTCACATATTATGACTCAAGAATATATTTTCACATCATTCTCGTTAGCTAATTTTAGTAGAACTACATATTTACTTTTCAACATCTTAATAAAATTTCTGGAATATATTACATAAAATAGCTTTAACCTTTAAAAAAATTAAATGAAATTTAGTAGAGGTGAAAGATAAGTTTAACTGGATACTGTAAAATAAAATTTGTTTTTTTGTTACATTAAATATATTAGTTACTCGATATATTTTAGAAATTATACATCAGATCAGTTGTTAAAAATTAATTAAATATATATATACATACATATATATACATACATATATATATATATATAATTTGTAAATATTTTTATTTAACACATGGTAGATTTTTTTTTGGGTTTTAATTTAAGCTAGCACATGGTAGGTTTATTACCTACTTCATTAATAATTGGAGTGTAATAAAATAATAATAATGATTATTGGAGCAATTGACAGCAATGGGAAGGCGACCTAGTGGAAGCAACACGTATTAGAGACATAGATGAGAATCTAAGTGTTATCCGTTTAAGGTTTGGGGAAAACTCGAAACCGCTCTTTAGGAACAGAGAGTTCATTGTCTACGAACGACGTGAGACCATGCAAGACGGCACTCTCGTGGTGGCGGTTGCGTCGCTACCAAAGGAGATAGCAGAAGGATTGGAGCCAACAAAGAAAAAGAAAACCAACTCCATAAGAGGGTTTTTGGTTGAGTCAGGTTGGGTTTTGGAGAAGCTTGACGATACCTCTTGCATGATTACTTATGTTGTTCAGGTCTTTTAAATTTTCCTCCTTTTTCTTTTTCCTTTTTTCTTTATTTCTTTTCGTTAATATATGTTTAATTTTTCTTTTTTTTTCTCTTTTTTACAGTTGGATCCCGCAGGATGGTTGCCAAAGTGTTTTGTGAACAAACTAAACACAAAACTAGTAATGATAATTGATAACCTTAGAAAGCTTGCTCAAACTTCTCTACCCTCTCTTCCTCCTCCTTAGTACTCTTTAGCTCTCGTCTGTCTTCTTTTTCTGTTTGTTTGTAAACATGTTTTTACAAAAAAGAGTTAAATGATCGTAATTAAGAAGCCAACTACTCCTATCTCTTTTCTACTCTCTTAATAAACCTTAAACCTCTCTCTCGGGAGTAGAGTGATGACTATTAGAAGGGGCTATATGTCATTTAAAAACATTGAAATTATCACTATTGCAATTAGATGTTTGTTTTATTATTGTCTTTCCCACTATTTTTTTTCTCAAATTTTAGGACAACGCCGATACATTTACTATTCATGTAAATAATTTAAATTTTTTTAAGATAAACCATTAGGTGGATAACAAGATTTGGAAGAGGAATTAGGTAAATAACAATAAGGCAAAAAAAAGAGTAGATTACAATAAGACAAAAATAAATATTTCATAGTTCTTATTTTGTATTTCATCTGACTCTTAGGGAATCACGATTTTTTTTATTACATCGTAATTTCTTATGTAACATGTTAGTTATTTTTTTATATGGATGCTAAATTTTTCATATTGTGCTATATATGTATAGTGCTATATATGTATAACATTGGTGTTCCATCTCCGTAGTTAAAAGCTATATACAGCTCAAACTCATGAAAACCACAAAGCGTCCTAAGCTTTTGGATGGCTAGGATCAGGGCCGTGTCACCGTTGGAGTAAAAGAAACCTTCGCTTATGGCATCAAATTTTGAAAAAAATATTAAAGGCATATATTTCATATTTGTTGGGTTACATATATATGTTATTCTTAATGAGTTTCTAGAAATAAGAAGTCAATTATTAATGGATATGTTTTTTTCTTCTAAAATTTTATATTCTTTAAGACCTAAATCTATTAGAGGCCCAACCAACTCAATTAAAAAAAAACCTAATATAATTGTGTGTATTTCTTTTTCGTTGCAGCCTTGAGAACTGAGAAGTCCAAGGAAACATTAGTCGATCTATTTTTTTTCCAATTTTTCACCCTATTAACTCAATTAAAAAGTTTTTCTCTCTCTATACCTCTACCGAAAAAAAACCTAGAAACAGTCTCTCTCTCCGACTCCGTTAACTAGATCACCGTTCTCGCACCGAAATCTCAAGGTTCCTGTTAGTCACCCAATTTTTTTTCTAAAATTGCAATTATCATGGACTAAATTAAGTAGGTTCACTAGTAAATCCAGTAGTAGATAACGAAGAGGGTCCACGATTATTGTAATTATCGGTGAATGATAATGTGTTTGTATATCGGTGGAAGATAACCTTATATTTCTATTGCAGAAAAATGTCATCAACAAAAAAAAAAAAATAACCTTCTAGAGTAGATAACAAAAAAAGAGAAAAATAAAAGACGAACAAGCAAAATCTCAAGAGAATGCTTTATTCAGGTATTTCAAAAAACCTAAAACTTTTGATGAATTTGTGGAAAATAATGATAAAGAATATGAAACTCTTCGAGATTAAGTTGATGAAGATATAAATGAGTGTCTAAGAGAAGAAGTAGATTTTATAGATGTTTTTATTTTATTTAAACTGTGGCATTTTATTTGTAATAGCTTATGGTATTTGTCAACGTTTTCACAGCTCTGGCTACGATATATATATACTATAAACTAACAAAATAGTTGGTTCAAATAATTTCACACACACAAGCTTAGCGTGGGAAAGAAAAGCTTAGGATGTAGATCAATAAGATTTAAGTTCAATCGAAGAAAGTAAAGATTCGAAAGAAAATTCAAGAAATTTGCATAAACACAAAAGATCTTGGGCAAAAGTTTGAAATACTATGTGAAGTACTTTTTTCACAAAAGAGTTTATGTCCAAACAGTTATAAAATTATTACTTAGGATTTTAGGTCTCATTACGTTAAAGACTAGATCTATATATAATATGTTTTCATCAACTTGGTGGGTCTGGGTCAGATTCATTGTGTGTTTGGATAGCGTGATCAATCGGCCAGTCGATGGTGTGTTAGAGGCCAGTCGATCGGCTTTTATCTCGCAGACGCCTTTGGTAATTCTCTTTGTTCAAGTACTGACAGGTCAGTCGATTGGCTGGATGGAGACCAGTCGATTGCCACAGGTCGCAGAAGCCTAGCGTGATTCTGATCGAGCGGCCAGTGCATGGGAGCTGTCATTGGCGTCTACTCTTTTGGTCTTCCGGTATTCAATCAATCGGTCGGCCAACACAGGGGAGTGTAGCCGGTCGATTGCATTCTTGGCTTGAATTCCTCCTTGTTTGACTTCTCCTCACATCCTCCTCTTAGAGCTGATCCAGTCTAAGAGGAGATAAGAGGAAACATGATTGTTCTCACTGATCATATATGTAAAGAGATGAACGACTAAACCTCATTCGATGTAAGAAAATCTTAAAGAGGCCAGATGCTTATTGGCGTGACCTGCCGGACAAAAACGTAAGTCTTACTCTTATTCCGGCTACGAGAATTCTTTTTAAATCTACACATCACTTTAAATGCAATTTCTTATAATATTACAGGTGAAGTTATCAAACGGGCTCGTGGTAAAATTGATTCCTGATGGTATATAAACAATGAGAAGAACCACAACGGTTATAAGGGACTATATGGTAGACTCGATTGGCAAGACAACTTACCCACTTCCATCACCGATCCTACGTCCATAGGTAATGTGGGAATGTGCTTCCATCCTGACGAGTCTACCATATAGTCCCTTATAACCGTTGTGGTTCTTCTCATTGTTTGATATACCATCAGGAATCAATTTTACCACGAGCCAGTTTGACAACTTCACCTGTAATATTATAAGAAATTGGATTTTATATGAGAGGAGCTTGGCAAAGTGTAAAAATATTGCATAGTTAAATTTACCTCTTTTAAAGTATCCTATTAAATTGAATCATAAACGTATATCACATACCTGATCAGTTTATATTTCCATAATTCCAGACAATAACCGTTGATTGTGATGATCGTAGTGTCCAACAATTCGTGCAAGTCATACAAATTCCTTAATTTATCCATCTTTGTTTTTACCTCTCTCACCACGCATTTACTTCTTTCTATCATACTTTAACAGGTTAATAGTTCAAACATCATCAAATTAATTTCGCAATTATGGTATCAAATTGTGAGTTTGCTATCTTGGCGTCACAATGCAATTTTACAATTTAGGCGTAAACTTATGAATTCTCTATTTTGACTTAAAATGATAAATTTATATAAATATGACATGATTTAAACAAGTGCTAAATAATGGTTTAGTTTAAATGAGGGTATTTTAGTATTTTGAAAATTTTGGATGCATTTTGTGCATCGTTTTCGTTGCACCAAGAAACTCCAATTATTTTGGATACAACAAGAGTTACAGCCAATTTCTACATCTGAACTCACATGCCTAATTTGACAAAGCTGAAAACATAGTATTTTGATGTAGCATTCGGATTAATAAATAAATAAATAAACAAGCCCATAACTAATCAATGGGGTTCGAGTTTTGAAGTTGGGAAACTCGCACTATACTCAAACGAGTTGTTGCCATAAAGATCCCCAGATCCTTTGCTTGCTTCATCATACGTTCTTGAACTCGCTGCTGAATCTAAGTTAGGGTTTAATCCCGCTTGCTGCATTATGTTCTCAATCTCTTTCACAACCTCACACATTGATGGCCTATTCACTCCTTGTTGATCCACGCATCTTAGAGCTAAATCTACATACTTTTCGAACCCTTCAAGCTTCTCGCTGGTTGAGCTGATCCTAGTGTCCAACAATTCTTGTAGGTCATACAAGTTCTTCGATTTATTCATCTTCATCTTCACTTCTCTCACAACATGTTTCCCATTCTCTATTGGAGTTTTACCGGTTAATAGCTCAAGCATCAGCACACCAAACCCATACACGTCGCTCTTCTCTGTCAATTGATTCGTCATGTAGTACTCCGGATCCAAATAGCCCTAATTCAAGAGATATTGTGAGTTTAACGTATCTAAGAAAGAGAGAAAGGAGGATGATTTTTTCTCTACTCACCATGGTTCCTTTTACTTGTGTTGTCACCTGAGGTTTCTCAGCTTCTCCCACAAGTTTCGAGAGACCGAAATCAGCAACCTTTGCAGTTAGACTTTCATCAAGTAATATGTTCATTGATTTAATGTCTCTATGTATAATTGGAGGATCAGCAAATTCATGAAGATAAGCCAGACCCTTCCCTGAACCAAGTGCTATTCTAAGCCTTCTTGTCCAATCAAGTCTGATCCCGTTCTTTCCTGCATTAATTTTGTCAGATTCAACACCAAATTAAGAGAGCCATTATTTTGTCTGATCTCGTTCTTTCCTGCTTTGATATTACCTGATAAACTGTCTCTAAGAGAGCCATGTCGAATGTACTCATATACGAGCATTTGTTCACCTCGATCAAAGCAAAAGCCCAAAAGTCTTACAACATTCTTGTGATGAACCCTTGAAAGAAGCTCGATCTCAGTTTTGAACTCCAACCCTCCTTGCAAAGATCCTGGTTGGGCTCTTTTAATTGCTATGAGTTGCCCAGAGGGAAGAATCCCTTTGTACACCTGTTTCACCATTAGATTGGGATCAGAATTCAAGTAATGTCATTGCTTATTTATAGGGATGTTAAATACGTTTTTTTGGTTCCAGTCCGACCCTGTTTATTTAAAACTCGGCCCTAAATGAACTCTAACCCTTTTGAACCCATCAAATATTGTAAAACAGGGTTAAACCCCTTGTGTTTTTTACGGGAAAATGTGAATTTGTGTTTTTGCCGGAAAATTACGGACCACTGTTTTTTGGCGGGAAAAATGTGGACTCGTGTTTTTGGCAGAAAAAATGCAAACTTGTGTTTTGATCCATTTTGACACCCTTATCGACGACGAAGAAAAAAATCGCCGTGAAAAGAGTCTCGAACGAATCCCGAAAAGGATTGAAAGAGTTTGTTGCTGAGATCGTGAGTATTGGTAGGATGAATCACCAGAACCTAGTTCTTCTTTTGGGGTAATTTTGAGACCATGTTTTAGCTCTAAACCTTTTATATTTAGCACTAGATTAGCCCATACAAAAAAATCAGGGCCACTGTTTATATTTTTTTTTATGAGCCGGGTCGGTCCTAAATTTTTTAACCCTTATTAACAAATAAGTTATTTCAATTTTAAGTAATTGCAAAGACACAAACCTGGCCATAACCTCCACCCCGAATGTCATTTTCCTCGGAAAAGTTGTTTGCCCATTTCCTCATCTCTTCAAAAGTAAAGGCTTTTGCTACCATTAGCTGTGGAGCATCAGTACTGCTATGACTCGTATCCCACTTGGCTGCAACATACAAAAAAAGAGAAGGTCTCAGTCAAGAAATAACTCATCTGAAGCATTAGACCATTTTCTTCAAGTTCTTACCAAAAGGATTAATTTTATCAGTTGCTTTCTGTGCTCTCCTCTTCTGCCTAATAGCGTAAATCCCAGTTATAGCTAACAAGAACAAGAACAAAAGTGAAGCACCAACTACTGGTCCGATGATATTGCCCGTGTTTGCTGACATATGTGGGAAAAGAAAGACAGAGCAAATGAGTTGTATCGAACCAATATAAGATTTGATTTTATTGTGTAATGACTGGTTTGATCAGTACCAGAGAATTGATACGGATTGGGATCGAAAACGTAAGGGCCAAATCTATCAGGTGGCGTAAACCTCTGCGTGGTAAACCCGGAAATAACCTTATCCATATCCGTCTGATTAAATCTCTCTTTGCCAGATGGAAAGAGCTGGATATCTATTAGAAGTTCATGAAATGCATCCTCTTTTCTGTTTACGATGGCCACATACTTCACCGGATACCTGGGAAGCTTAAAGAAATCATTTAGCTCCGTCTTGAGCTGCTCGTCGAAGGAGGTGTTTAAAACCCCTGAGAAAGATGGAGCCCTGAAGGTGATTGTTCCTGTGATTGGATTACAGCACTTTTCTTTTTCGAAGATATAAATTGTTGTGGCATTTTGTTGGATTCCTTTGCAGTAGTCCCTCGGCTGGTCACTTGCGTCTGGGCACACTGGATTATTTTCCAACCTGTAGATATATCATCACGCATAAATAATTGATTTATTTAAAAAAAGTTAAAAACTGATTTGTGATCTTGATACATACATTACTTGCATGTCTTTATTAGCTACTGCTGGTGGTTTATATTTACTTATTCTATTGTTTCGTAGATCCACTAACTCCAACTGGTTACTATAGTTGGTACCCAAGTCCAACGTCCCTTCTATCCAATTCTGGTTTAGGATACTGCAAGTTAAGAAAAAATATCACAGTCAGTTCATATTTCACAACTTTGAGGTTACTTCCCACCAAAGTTTCATGTATTGTTTTGCTCACACTCTCTGCAATTGAGTAGGTCTGAATAAGCTGATTGGTATTGGACCTTCGAGGTTGATCCCTTCCATCCTTCTGTCAAGTGGAAGACCATTTGTTCTTCATAAACATATACGCGAATATATATAGAGAGAGAGAGTGTGACAGAGAGAGGTCCATACAGTGTTGACACGGAGGGTAATGAAGAGATCCATGATGGAATGCCCGAGAAATTGAATTTGTTATTGCTTACATCTCTGTTACGAAACAATCACATCATGGCATTAGATTGAGTAATAATGTAGGCTTCTGATGCTAAATTGAGCAACAAAAGAGGAATAAAGATATAGTAACTTACAATGTGTAGAGACTGATTAAGCTGGCTAAATTTGGAAGATTACCAGTAAATATGTTGTTGGCCAAGTATCTGAAATAGATTTAACTACAAACTCTTTTACCTCTTTTCATTTAAATTTACAAACAAGAAAAAACTCTATATATATGCTCACTTACAGTTCTTGAAGATTTGTGAGATTATTAAGACTTGAAGGAATATCTCCGCTTAGTCTATTCCTATCAAGGCGTCTGCAACAAAGAATAGAGCATATAAGATTTAAAGAAGTGATTAGGATCTATAAGTAACTTGAAGAATAATTTTCTAGCACTTACATCACAGTCAAAGTTTTAACTAGGCTGAGGCTGTTCGGAATTTTGCCCGTGAATTGGTTTCCATCGAAAAGCCTATCGATAAAACAAGAAGCATTGCAGTCACTTATTAGTTACTACTCGCAACTGGTGCAAACTCACATCTTTCACTATGAAACTTACACATGTTTCAAAGTCATGTTAGCACTGAAGAGCTTTTCTGGGATATCTCCCGTAAGCTTGTTTTTTCCCAAATGACTGCGAGGGAAAGTGAAGGAGAGTCAGATAAGTTAGTCTATTTATTAAAAAGAGTGATTATTAGAAATAGAAATATTTGGGATTATATATATACAAATGATCAGTTTGAAGAAGCATGTCAAGTCCAGGTGAAGAAGTCCCATTAGAAACTGGAATCTTTCCTCCGATCTGATTGTCAGTTATATCCAACCAACTTAGTTTCGATAACTGTCCAATGGAAGCTGGAATTGTTCCATTAAATTTATTTGAATTTAAGGAGCTGTATGGAGGAAACACAAATTAATACTATGAGTTTTAGAGACTCCAGTTACAAAAGAGACTGTTTATAATAATAGGAAGCAACAAAATCTTACAGTCTTGTAAGTTGTTCAAGACCTCCTATGGACTCAGGGATTTGACCACTGAAACCACATCCCATAAGGTGCCTGGAGAAAATAAGAGTTAGTCAAAATCTGAGGAAAGATAAGGTGGTTAAGAATGTGTCCTGATCTTGTTATCTTACAAGATCGTCAACTTCTTGAGGTTACCGATATCTGGTGGAAGCGGTCCAGTCAAGTTAGGATTGGATGTCAAGTCCCTAGCACATTGGATCATAAGATGAGAACAAAATCCATTTCTATGTAAAGGAAGAAGACGAAAGACTTACAGCTTCTGCAATTCAGACAACGTTGAAATATCGACAGGAAGCTTTCCTACCAAATTAAGGTTAGCTAGTGATCTGCAACAACACAACGTTAAAGTTAAAGTCTGCAGAGGATTGTTGGAAGAAGCAGAAAAAATTAAGATACAAGATCTTACATACTTACATGTTAACAACTCTGCTATTGTTACATGTAATTCCAACCCAATTATTGGTTCCACAAGGATCAAAGCCTTTCCAACTCTTAGGAGGCTTGGCCAAACTACTCTTCAGGACTAGTAAAGCAGCAGCTGCACCAATTTTGAAACTGATTCAACGATTTTGAAATTCCTATATCTGAAAAAATCTGATCATCATCTAACTATACTTACCGTCTGTACCATTTGTGACCGCAAATACAGAACAAATTTGAAAGAAAAGTAAGATCAGGAGCATAAAGACTCCAATTCTTGAACTCATCTTCAGACCCACGAAGAATCTTTTTTTGTCTTACTCTGCTTCTAACTGTATAACAGAAGCATCCAATAAGAAAGCATGATGTCGGCACAAGTTATTACGAAAACTAGAATAAAAAATACAGCCTCCTAGCTAACAAAACATCTACATAATAATGTTAATAAAAAGGAGAAGACTTGGAATAATTTAATTGATAACATATAAATAATAGAAACTGGCAGTGGACCATTTAAAAACTAGCTCAACTTGAAACAGATGATAATGCTATTAGCGGAAGGTTTGGAAAAAGTCGTTAGATGGAAATGCCAATAGGGTCACGTGGAAGAACAAATTATGAATTATGACTACACACGAAACAAATATCCTGAAATATATATATATATATATATATATATATATATATTTGTGATCCACTTTTTTTTTCTACAGAATAAGATAATTCTGGATATCTATTTTTTTCTCGGATTCTGACGGTATCACAAAATCATTCAATTAGAAAGTATGTGGTCTGCAACAATTTATGACTAAATCTAAAATAAAATATATGTAGCCTCCTCGCTAACAAAACATCTAAAAGAATGATGTTAGCAAAATGGAGAAGACTTTGAACACTGAAAGTGAAAACATATAAAATATAGAAATAGTCAGTAGACCATCTAAAAACTAGTTCGACCAGTGTGGGTCGTCTTTTAAGTTTAATGTATCAGATCCGCTCATTAATGAATTCAAACTTCAAAGTAATTACGAAATCTCAAAACTAAAAACGGCCCAATCTCAAGAAAAGAGAGATTTGCGGAAGAGTCGTGGTCAGCGAATATAGTATTCTAACAGCAAAATGGAAATAAGGACAAGCATTTACCAACTTGAGATGATAATACTAATTGCAGCAATGACGATGCTGATAAATATTTCGATCAGACATTGACCAGCACTCCCTCCCAAATTAACTATAATTTCTTTTATTCTTTGTCATTTTTTTTTTGGCAACGCAAATGATTATAAATTAATCAATTAATTTTTGCAGATATATATATGCGCTATCCAGTATCATTTTAAATGATTTTAAAAAAAGAAAAAAATGTATTACAAATTAAGTGATGTTTTTACTATTTTATATTAAAGATTAGTTTCTTTTATGACTATTTGTATTATGCTGGGTTTTTTTATTAATTTAATGTTTGAATAGTTTTATTTAAATAATAAATAACTAGGTGATTCCCGCGTTATTCGCGGGATAAGATATTTATAATATTTTTTTAGAAAATTAAACAATTAAATAAATATTTATAAATATTTTAATAGTATACTATTGTATAAATAATTGAATTCTAAAATTAAAGTTTTTACATATTTATGTTACTAATTAATTATTTAGTTAAAACAATATCTTTTTAAAATCAAATTTTAAAAATCAAATTAAGGAAACAATAAAATCAGCTATAATTTTATGGAATATTTACTTATTCGATTTTCCATAAATAAATAAAGCTAATTTAAGTAAGATTATAATCTTTAAAATAAAGTAAGTTTATATATGATTGATTTAATGACATATTATGTAATTAGTCTAATAATTAATGTCCTATAAAATATATTCTCTGAGAATCATTCTGGCGACGACACGTCAGCATAACAGTGTTGTAATATTCCACGTAAATATAAAGTTATTTTGTTAAAATGATTCTCAATTAATATATAGGGGATATTCTAATATATGTTGAGCTGGTATTTTGACTAATTATCTGATGGATAAAATCAATTAGGGAATTCAGAGAATTTCATATTATTAAAGCTTGAGCCCGAAGATTACAAGGAGGAATTAGGTCGTTGAGACGACTAGCTAACTAAAAAGGTTAAGAACAAAGAAACTAAAAGCCGGAGAGCTCGTAGCCATCGATTTCTTAGGTTTCGTCTATGAATCCTTGGATAGCGTCTTCGTTGAATTACTTCTCTATTTATACATATGTTTAGTCGGTTTGTTTCGATCTTTTTTTCTTTTTTCTTGAAGTTGGTTGACTACTTTCTTTTTCCCCACAGGTTCCCTTTTTTCTCTTAAGTCAGCGTTGATGTCTTGGGCCGAGGTTCGTGGGCTTTATTCACTGTTAAAATGGGCTGATTGTGATCCGGGCCGGGTTTAAGTGAGGATGCACGGCTCATTCTCCAACAATATAGAAAAGACAAAAATATTATATAATTTATGTAGTTTCTTCATCTATGTGCAAAAACTATAAACAACACTTAAGGTGAAACATAAAGAAATTATACTAATTACCAAGTATTGTCTCAACGTGTGCGTTAGGATAATAAACAAAAAAAATATTATAGTTTTATTCAGTATTTTTTGTTTTTTTTTTTTGGGTCGGCAGTTTTATTCAGTATTAATTAAAATAAAATAATCGTCAAAATAGTCTAAAATAGAACATTAATATGAAATAATACTCATAGAAAGATATTAAAGCTGAGAAATCAAGAGCTTTACTAAAAAGAAAAAAAAAGAGAGAGAGGCATTAGAAGAAGTATAAGATGGAAGAGAAACCAAGAAGTCGTTGAATCAAAAATGGCTAATATACAACTTTATCTTCCAATCCTTGTCAATTTCTTTGAGCATGTTCGTTTGTCCATGTAACATCCGGGCGAAGTTTTCAACAATGTGCCAAGATACAACTTTGTTCTTTCTAATTCTTGTCAATTTCTATAGACATGTTCGTTTGTCCATCCGGATAAATAAACAAACAAACCCATAACCAATCATTGGGGTTCGAGTTTTGCAGTTGGGAAACTCGCACTATACTCAAACGAGTTGTTTCCATAAGGATCCCCAGATCCTTTGCTTGCTTCATCATACGTTCTTGAACTCGCAGCTGAATCTACGTTAGGATTTAATCCTGCATATTGCATTATGTACTCAATCCCTTTCACAACCTCATTCATTGATGGCCTCTTCACTCCTTCTTGATCCACGCATCTTAGAGCCAGGTCTACATACTTTTCGAATCCTTTAAGATTCTGGTTGGTTGCGCTGATCGTAATGTCCAACAATTCTTGTAGGTCATACAATTTCTTCGATTTATTCATCTTCATCTTCATCTCTTTCACCACATATTTTCCATTCTCTATCGGAATTTTACCCGTTAATAGCTCAAGCATCACCACCCCAAACCCATACACATCGCTCTTCTCCGTCAATTTATTCGTCCTGTAGTACTCAGGATCCAGGTAGCCCTGATTCCAAAGATATTGAGAGTTTAAAATGTATTTGGGACGAGAGAAAGGAGGATGATTTATTCTATACTCACCATGGTTCCCTTCACTTGTGCTGTCACATTAGCTTTCTCAGCTTCTTCCACAAGTTGGGAGAGGCCAAAATCAGCAACCTTTGCAGTTAGACTTTCATCAAGTAATATATTACTTGATTTGACGTCTCTGTGTATTATTGGAGGATCAGCAAGCTCATGAAGATAAGCCAAGCCCTTCCCTGATCCAAGTGCTATTCTAAGCCTTCTTGTCCAATCAAGTCTAATCCCATTTTTCCCTACATTTTTGTCTAGTTCAGTACAATATAACAATCTAAATTCTTCAAATTAAGGAATAAATAAAAGAGATTTGATATTACCTGATAGACTATCTCTAAGAGAACCCTTTGGAATGTACTCGTATACGAGCATTTGTTCTCCTCGATCAAAGCAAAAGCCTAAGAGTTTGACAACATTTTTATGATGGACCCTTGAAAGAAGCTCGATCTCAGTTTTAAACTCCAACGCTCCTTGCAAGGATCCTGGTTGAGCTCTTTTAATTGCTATGAGTTGCCCAGAGGGAAGAATCCCTTTGTACACCTGTTTCACCATTAGATTGGGATCAGAATTTCGACTAATGAAAGGCCATAATAATCAAAGACACAAACCTGGCCATAACCTCCACCCCCAACATCATTTGCATCCGAAAAGTTGTTTGCGCATTTCCTCATCTCTTCAAATGTAAATGCTTTTACCCCCATTAGCTGCGGAGCATCGACACTGCTCTGATTCGCATCCCACTTGGCTGCAACATACAAAAGAAAAGCTGTTAGCATTTCATCAGTCTTTCCTTGTAGTCAAAACATCTTCTTCTAGTTCTTAATTACCAAAAGGATTAATTTGATCATTTGCTCTCTCTGCTCTCTTCTTCTGCTTAAGGGCATAAATCCCAGCTATCATTAGCATCAACAGAAAAATAGAAGAACCAACTACAGCTCCGATAATGTGTGATGACTCGGAACCTTTTTTATCTGTTGCAAGCAAAACATGCAGAGCTAATGAGTCATACATAACCAATTTTGATCCGGTTAGATTGTGTGTATGACCGTTTTTATCATACCAGGGAACTTATCGTATTGATTGGCTTTGAATATGTAAGGGCCAAATCTGTCAGGAGGCTTATAAGTCTGCGTACTAAACCTGGAAATAACACTATCCATTCCTGTCTCGTCAAACCTCTCTTTGTCCAATGGAAAGACCAAGAGATCTATTAGAAGATGATGTTCAGTTTCATCCTCTCTTATGTTTCCTATGGCCACGGACTCCACTGGATAATTGGAATTATTAAAGAAACCTGTTAGGTGCTCCCAGAGATATTGGAAGGTCTCGTCGTCTGAAAACCCTGAGAATGAAGGCGACCTGAAGGTGAGTATTCCTGAGGCTGGATACGCACAGCGGCACTTGGAACTCACATTTCTGTCCGGACCACATTGACGAGAACAGCCTTTTATGTGAGGGGCAAAAAATGAGGAATTTTGTTTGACTACGTTGCAGTATTCATCCGGTGGGTTCTCCACCTCTGGACACACTGGATTATTTGCCAAGCTGTAGATGTACAAACACTCATAAGTAATTGATTGAACAAAGAAGTCATTTTGATTTGTTGACAAGGATACATACATTACTGTCATGTTTTTTTTATTATCTGGTTGTTTATATTCAGTTATGTCATTGTACTGTAAATCCACAAACCGCAACTCTTTGCTAATGTTGGTACCAAAGTCCAGTGTTGCGTTTAGCCAATTGCGCTTTAGGATACTGCAAAGTAGTCAAGAAATAATATCACAATCAGTACAAATTTCACAACTATGAGTGACTTCTTAGTCAAAGTTTTTCATGTATTGCTTTTTACTCACACAGTCTGCAATAGAGGAGGGCTGAAGAGGGAGATTGGTATTTGACCTTGAAGTTGGATCCCTTCCATCCTTCTGCCAAGTATAAGACCATTTGTTTTTCGTAAGCGGTAAGCATACACAAGAATATATATAGATATATCAAAAGGAGTCACACAATGTTCCCAGGTTGCTTAATGAAGAGATCCATGATGGAATGAGCGAGGAAGTAAATCGGTTATTGCTCACATCTCTGTTACAAAACAAACACATCATGGTATTAGATTGACTGAGAGTAAAGGTTTCTGATGCTAAATTGAGCAAGAAAATAGGAGAGAAAAATACAGAAACTTACAATGTGTAGAGACTGGTTAAGCTGGTTAAATTTGGAAGACTACCTGTAAATTTGTTGTTGGACAAGTACCTGAAATGGATTCAACTACAAGCTCTTTCACCTCTTTTCTTTTATTTTCTACAAACACAGAACAAATCTTTAGTTTGCTCACTTACAGTTCCATAAGATTTGTGAGATTATTCAGACTTGAAGGAATTTCTCCACTTAGTCTATTCCTATCAAGGCGTCTGTCACAAAGAAAACATATATGATTTAAGAAGTTAAGATAAACAAACAATTTGAAAATCCTCTTTCTATTACTTACAACACAGTCAACGTTTTAACGAGGCTGAGGCTGTCTGGGATTCCGCCTGTGAATAGGTTTCCATCGAATAGCCTGTCGATAAAAAAACAAAACAATGCAATCACTTATTTAGTTACTACTCTCAACGTATGCAAACTCCCAGCTTTATATGTAATATGAAGCTTACACATGTTTCAAAGTCATGTTTGAGCTGAAAAGTTCTTTTGGGATCTTCCCCGAAAGCTTGTTTTTCCCAAAATGACTGCAAGAGAAAGTGAAGGAGGCTCAGATTAATTACTACTTATATTAAAATGAGTGATTATATCAAAAGAAATGGAGGGGTTATATATACAAATGCTTAGTTTCAAGAAGCATGTCAAGTCCAGGTGAAGAATTCCCATTAGAAACTGGAAGCTCTCCTTCGATCTGATTGTCAGCTATATCGAACCAATATAGTTTTGATAACCGGCCAATGGAAGCTGGAATTGTTCCATTAAATTTATTTGAATTTAAGGAGCTGTATGGAGGAAACACAAATTGATACTATGAGTTTTAGAGAATCCAATTACCAAAGAGACTGTTTATAATAATGGGAAGCAACAAAATCTTACAGTCTTGTAAGTTGTTGAAGATCTCCTATGGACTCAGGGATTTGACCACTGAAATTACATCCCATAAGATTTCTGGAGAAAAAAAGGAGTTAGTTAAAATATGCGTGAGACAAAGCGGTTGCAGATGGGTTATGATTTTGTTAGCTTACAACTCCGTCAACTTCTTGAGGTTACCGATATTTGGTGGAAGTGGTCCAATCAAATTAGGATTGGATGTCAAATCCCTACAAACATTAGATCATAAGATGAGAAAAAATACATTTCTGTGCAAAGAAAGAAGAAGAAGAAGAAAGACCTACAAGGTATCCAATTCAGACAACGTTGAAATATCGACAGGAAGCTTTCCTGCCAAGTTAAGGTTGCCTAGTGATCTGCAACAAGCAACAAAACAACGTTAAAGTCTGCAGAGGATTATTGGAAGAAGCAGCAAAAAAAAAAGATATAAGCTGTTACATACTTACATGTAAACAACACGGCTATTGTTACATGTAATTCCAACCCATTTGGTTCCACAAGGATCAAAGCCTTTCCAACTCTTAGGAGGCTTGGTCAAACTACTCTTCAGGGCTAGTAAAGCAGCAGCTGCACCAATTTTGAAACTGATTCAACGATTTTGAAATTTCTATATCTGAATAACTCTGATCATCATCTAACTATACTTACCGTCTATACCATTTGTGACCGCAAATACAGAACAATTTTGGAAGAAAAGTAAGATCAGGAGAATAAAGACTCCAATTCTTGAACTCATCTTCAGACCCACGAAGAATCTTTTCTTGTCTTACTCTGCTTCTAACTGTATCACAAAATCATTCAATAAAAGCATGTGGTCTGCAAAAGTTATTACGAAATCTATAATAAAAAAATACAGCCTCCGCGCTAACAAAACATCTACATAATAATGTAAATAAAAAGGAGAAGACTTAGAATAATTCAATTGAAAACATATAAATAATAGAAATTGGCAGTGGAACATTTAAAAACTAGTTCAACTTGAAACAGATGATAATATGCTATTAACGGAAGGTTTGGAAAAAAAGGTCGTTAGATGGAAATGCCAATAGGGTAATGGGAAAAACAAATTATGAAATAGGACTACACACGAAACAAATATCCTGAAAAAAAAAATATTTGTGATCCGCTTTTTTTTTTTTACAGAATAGATAATTCCAGATATCTATTTTTCCGAATCTCCGGATATCTGATCCACTTTGTTTAAAACAAAAATATAAATTGAAAGCTATATATTTTCCAAAGGATATCATTTTTATAATTTATAAGTGCATAAATATGTGAAATTCTCTAGTTTTTGTCAAAAAAAATATAAAGATATACGGAAAAGTTAAAGACTTAAAGACTAAGACGCTTTAAAAAATAATTTTCTGTTTAAAAAAATAATAGAAACTAAAAGATACTTCACATAAAACTCTAGTATAATTTTTATATGTTATATATTAATGTTTATTAATTAATATAAAACTTTCAAATATATTTTACACATTTTATGTACTTTTAACATTAAATGAAATTTGACTTTATAAATTTATGTTATAATACATATATATGTCACATGCGGGTCAAAAGAGATATTGATCTTTCTAAAATTTGTCATTTATGATTTGCTCAAATTTGGTGGTTACAATATTTTATTTCATCAATTTCATTATAATTATCGTTTTAAAAAATTTCACACATATTAAGAAAAAACACACTAATGAGTTTATTTTTCCAATTAATAAACTAAAATAATAAAGATAAACTAGAATTTATTGGAAAAGTATGCATTAAAAATATTAAACGAAAATTTTTGTAAAAGAAATAAAATCTAACAACGTTAATTATTATGAAACTAAATTAGTATTATTTATTTTGCTTTAATTCATTACGAATATTCAAAAAATTTGGATCGAATCGAACGAATATTGATTTGAAGCGGAATGTGATGAGTTATCAGTTTTGCTTGGTTACTTTATACCGCTTTAATTATTATCAATTACAAAAACGATACCAAAAAGTTACTAAAAACGTTATTTTTACCTTTTTCGTACCGCTTTTTCTTACCACTATTTTGTGTCGCTTTGAACTATTCTGATATCGCTTACCGTTTCTTCTACGCGCTAAATTATTTGTACCGTTTTGTGTTACCAATGAGACTCATACTATTTCTCATCACGATGGGTCTGATTGATAATACAAAACTATACAAATATTTTGGTAGTATTGGTCTCCTTTAAATTTAATGTGTTAACCACCCCCATTAGATATGATTTGTTTGATCCAAAACGGTTCATCTCAAGAAAAGAGAGATTTGCGGAAGAGTCATGGTCAACGAAATAGGTTTTTAACAACAAAATGGAAAAAAACTACCGACTTGAGATAATAATATACTAGTTGCAGCAATAGCGATGTTGATGGTTTGATGATACATAGACTAGTACTCCCTCCCAAATGATTAATCAATTAGTTTTGCAAATATAAGTATACATACTTCTTCCATATCAATTTAAATGACAGGTTATTTCACAATTAAGTGATATTCTCATTTTTATGCAAAAATTTAGTTTTTTTTAAAAATTTTTTAATTCTGTATACCCATTTGTATTCCGTGGAGAAAACTAGTATATAATAGCTGATGTCCCAAACTATAAGTTGGGATGATGAAAAAAACAAAAATATTATTTGTCTTATTCAATATTATTAAAAAGTTAAAAAAATAGAAAATCGACAAAATTGTCCAAAATAGAACATTAATGTGATAAGGGTACTCGTCATAGAAAAATATTAAGAAGAGAAGTCAAGAATTTGAGAGAGAGAGAAAAAGAGGCATAAGAAAGATAAGATGGAAGAGAAGCCGAGAAGTCGTTAAATTAACTATTGTTCTTCCAATCCTTGTCAAGTTCTATGGACATGATCGTTTGTTCATCACGTCATCTATATGCAATATCTGGGCGAAGTGGACGAATCAACAATGGCTTTGTTCTCCCAATCCTTGTCAATTTCTATGGGCATGTTTGTTTGTCTATCTGGATGCAACATCCAAATGCAGCAAGCAGATGTTGCATTTATATGTTGTTCGTTTTAGATTTTGGTTTCTACAATTAAATCTTGCATCTCCATATAGGTTTGTTCATCTATGAGGTCGCAAAAGCATTTGGAACTAGTAACAAACTGACTAAAACTGATATAACTTTATCTTAATGAACACCTTTTGTGATCTAAGTTATATTTACAATTAAATAATTATCAACAAAAATTTTAAATATTTTTTCATAAAATAGTTATCAAAAATATGAAAATCATTTTTTTTTTTTTTGTCACTCAACTTTCTGTTTCATTAGATTAAAAAGTTACAATCATGGAGAACAAACTCTTAGTAGAGTCCTCATCCAAAGAGTTTGAAATTACAAGCATAACCGAAAAACAAATCAAACGGTAAGCTAAAACTCGATAAGAGGCCAGTGGCTCTACTACGACCCCAAAGGTGGAGCTATCGATAGACATAGATAAGATAAAACACATCTTCAAGGCGATAATATCAGCAGCTTAAAGGATCTTGTCAGAATCACGTTGTGCGGTGTCCAAATCATTCTGCACAAAGGAGTGCGAATCGGTTTGAGGTTGGAAGTGTAACCTACTGGTCATTGAGTTCGTTGAAAAATCAATAACGAGCGACACGTCCGTCAGTAGTAATGATAGGATTCTCTCTCCCGAAGGAGGAGGAAGTGTTCTCTCCAAGGAGAAACTGTAATTCTCCAATCGTGGACCAAGGGTGAAGGTCTCATAAATACAGAAAATCTGATTTGAGCTTTCAATTTTTAACATTTCAAAGTGGGTTTGACTAAAAAATTTAGTTGGCCAGTCCAATAGCAAAGGAGGATAAATGGACCGCAGAAAAAGTCCCATAGGAAGCAAAGCCCACTAACATAATGAAGAGGGTTTTACCTAGGTTAAAGAAGCGCATCAATAGGGGATTGCGGCGACGAGAATGAGATAATTTAATTTTAATACATCTTTTTTAGAAAATTGAAAAACACACTAGTGATTTTTTTTCATACAGAGAAAAGAAATTTTGGTCAACAAACATAGAAATTAAATAGATAAATAAATTAGTTTTTCATACAATTTAGCTGCGACTGAAACTAATATCAATAACAGTATTGTATGAAACTTATTAGATACAACATTAGACTCGTTTGTGGGATCCTTAGGTATCATGGAGTTTAAATGGTCTCCACCTACCGTGCACTTTAACCTTGAGCCCTAGTGAAATGAACATATAACCGAAAAAAGTCTTCCATTAATAAAATCATGTTCAAAACTGGTTTTTCTTTTATCTCTCTAAGCTCAAGGAAATTCCTGAAATCAAATATGATTCAATCCAAAGATAAAAACAGATCATCCAAAATAACCATGATGACAAACGATGAGAACAAGAAGAAATTACACTACTTATGCGGATTAATTCAAAACATAGACAAACTGAGATTAAAACATCGTAGTAACGAGATCATATTCATTAAAACTTATCCAGAGATAGAAGTACAAAATCAAATCATACAATGCAAGTCCATTCACAAGGCATTTCAAAGTATGAAGTTACTTACGAGATAACCAAAAAAAAAAGAAAAACAAAGAAAAGAAAAAGACATGATAAATCATTGGGGCTCGAGTTTTGAAGATGGGAAGTTGGCACTGTATTCAAATGAGTCCTTGCCATAAGGATCACCAGATCCTTTGCTTGCTTCCTCGTATGTTCTCGAACTCGTTGCTGAATCGATGTTAGGGTTTAATCCTGCACGGTGCATTATGTTTTCAATCTCTTTCACAACTTCACCCATCGATGGTCTCTTCACTCCCTCTTCCTCCACGCATCTGAGAGCCAAATCTACATACTTTTCGAACCCTTTCAGATTCCCACTGCTTGCGATGATCGTCGTGTCCAACAAGTCTTGCAGGTCATACAAATTCTTCGATGTATCTATCTTCATCTTCACCTCTCTCACAACGTATTTGCCTCTCTCTATAGGACTTTTACCGGTTAGTAGCTCCAGCATCACCACACCAAACCCATACACATCGCTCTTCTCTGACAATTGATTTGTCATATAGTACTCAGGATCCAGGTAGCCCTAATTCCAGAGATATATTGAGTTAAAATGTATTTAAAAAAGAGAAGAAAAGGAGGATGATTTGTTCTCTACTCACCAATGTTCCTTTCACTTGTGTTGTCACATGAATTTTCTCAGGGTCTCCAACAAGTTTGGAAAGGCCGAAGTCGGCAACCTTTGCGGTTAGACTTTCATCAAGTAATATGTTGTTTGATTTGATATCTCTGTGTACAATTGGAGGATCAGCAAGCTCATGAAGATAAGCAAGACCTTTGCCTGACCCAAGTGCTATTCTAAGCCGTCTTGTCCAGTCTAGTCTAATCTCACTCTTCCCTGTATGAAGTATAAAATTCAGCACTAAAAAATGATCATAATTCGTTAAAAGGAAGATAGAGGTTTGATAGTACCTCTAAGACTGTCTGTAAGAGAACCATTTGGAATGTACTCGTATACGAGCATTTGCTCAGTTCGGTCAAAGCAGAAGCCCAAAAGTTTGACAACATTCTTATGATGGACTCTTGAAAGAAGTTCAATCTCAGTTTTAAACTCCAACTCTCCTTGCGAAGATCCTTGTTGAGCTCTTTTGATTGCTATGAGTTTTCCGGAGGGAAGAGTTCCTTTGTACACCTGTTTCACCATCATATTGGGGGATCAAAATAATGCCATTACTTCAATTAATGGCCATAATTACTTCATTTTCTTTTGAAAAGTTGTCAGTGCATTTCTTCAACTCTTCAAAAGTAAAGGCTTTTGCTCCCATTAGTCGTGGAGCATCGATACTGCTCTTACTCTTATTCCACTTGGCTGTAACATGCAAAAGAGAAAATTGTAAGAATTTTCATCAGACAAGGGAAGAGTCCTTTATTAGTAGTAGAACCGTTTCTTCTTACCAAAAGGATTATTTCGACCAGTTGCTCTATCTGCTCTCTTCCTCTGTCTAAGAGCGTAAATCCCAGCTATAGATAATAACAACAAAAGAACCGCAGTACCAACTACTGCTCCGATGATAATGCTTGTGTTTGCTGACATCAAACCTCCTACATATGTTGCAAAAAAGGAAAAGCATATCAATTATTATATGGAACCAATTTTTGATCCGGTTTGATTGTGTGTGCTGCCGGTTTCATCATACCAGAGAACGGACTGTATTGATCGGCTTTGAAAATGTAAGGGCCAAATATCAGAGGTTGTTTATAAGTATGCGTGCTAAAAGCGGAAATAACACTATCCATTCCTGTCTCATTAAAAGTGTCTCTGTCCGATGGAAAGACCAAAATATCTATTAGAAGATGATGATCAGTTGGAGTTTCTCTTATATTTCTGATGGCCACAGAGTCCACCGGATAATTGGGATTCTTAAAGAAATCTTCTAGCCCTTTTTGGAGTGTGTTGAAGTTGGTATCGTTGGTATACCCTGAGAAGGAAGGAGACCTGAAGGTGAGTATTCCTGTGACTGGATACACACAGCGGCACGCTGGACTTGGTTCCTTGCCTTGACCACATCGAGGACAGTTTATTTGAGGGACAGAAAATGAGGTATTGTGTTGGACTGCATTGCAATATTCACTCAACCGGTTCGCTGCTTCTTGGCACACTGGATTATCTGCCAACCTGTGGATATATCAACACAGATATGTAAATTCATTAAAAAGGTCAAAAATTGATTTGAGACAATGATACATACATTACTTGGATGCGTTTATTAGCTGATGGTTTATAATCAGTTATGTAATTGTATTGTAAATCCACAAACTCCAACTGGTTGCTATAGTTGGTACCAAAGTCCAATGTTGCGTTTATCTGATTGCGTTTTAGGACACTGCAAGTCAAGAAAAGACATCTCAATTATTATTAGATTTCACAACTTTTGAGTTGATTTCCAATTTCATGTATTGGTTTACTCACACAGTCTGCAATTGAGTAGGGCTGAAGAGGAAGATTGGTATTGGACCTTCAAGTTGGATCGCTTCCATCCTTCTGCCAAGTAGAAGACCATTTGTTCTTCGTAAGTATACACACGATATATATATATATATATATATATATATATATATATATATATMTATATATATATATAGAGAGAGAGAGAGGTGCATACAATGTAGACAGAGAGGATAATGAAGAGATCCATGATGGAATGAGTGAGAATTGCAATTGGTTATTGCTCACATCTCTGTTACAGAACAATCACATCATTGCATTAGATTGATCAATAATGAAGGTTTCTGATGCTAAATTGAGCAACAAAAGAGGAAGACTAATATAGAATACTTACAATGTGTAAAGACTGGTTAAGCTGGTTAAATTTGGAAGACTACCTGTAAATCTATTGTTGGACAAGTACCTGAAATAAAATCAAATACAAACCCTTTTACCTCTTTGCATTTACCTTCTTGGTCAAACCTCTTTTCATTTATATGTACAAAACAAGGAACAAAACCTTAGTTTCTCACTTACAGTTCTTGAAGACTTGTGAGATTATTAAGACTTGAAGGAATATCTCCAGTTAGTTTATTCCTATCAAGACGTCTATAACAAAGAAAAAACATATGAGATTAAAGAAGTGAGGATAAATAAACAATTTGGACAATCTTTTACTACTTACAACACTGTCAGCGATTTAACGAGGCTGAGGCTGTCCGGTATCTTGCCCGTCAATTGGTTTCCATCGAATAACCTATCGAGAAAACAACAAACAATGCAGTCACTTACTTTGTTACTACTCTCAACTTGTGCAAACTCCCAGCTTTCATATGTACTATGTATTACACATGTATCAAAGTCATGTTTGAGCTGAAGAGCTTTTCTGGGATATCACCCGAAAGCTTGTTATTTCCAAAATGACTGAAAGAGAGTCAGATTAGTTAGTATATTAAAAATAAATCTTATATAAAAGAAACAAAGATTTGGGAATATATACAAATGCTTAGTTTCAAGAAGCATGTCAAGTCCAGGTGAAGAAGTCCCATCAGAAACTGGAAGCTTTCCTTCGATCTGATTATCAGCTATATCGAACCAAAATAGTTTCGATAACCGTCCAATGGAAGCCGGAATTGTTCCAATAAATTTATTTGAATTTAGGGAGCTGCATGGAGAAAACAGAAATCATTACTAATGGGTTTAGCGACTGTTTATAATAATAGGAAGCAACAAAATCTTACAGGGTTGTAAGTTGTTCAAGCGATCCTATGGATTCAGGGATTTGACCACTGAAACTACATCCCATAAGGTTCCTGGAAAAGAAAAAAATAGTCGATGAAAACAGGCGATATATAAAACAAGGTGATTGCAAATAGGTCATCTTGTTTGCTTTGCTTACAAGGTAGCCAACTTCTTGAGGTTACCGATATTTGGTGGAAGCGGTCCAGTCAAATTAGGATTGGATGTCAAATCCCTAAAAACATTGGATCATAAGATGAGAACAAAATCCACATTTATGTAGAGGGAGAATAGAAAGACATACAAGATCTGCAATTCAGACAAAGCCGAAATATCGGCAGAAAGCTTTCCTTCCAAGTAAACGTTGCCTAATGATCTTCACAAACAACAACGCAACGTTAAAGATGCAGCAAATAAAGATAAAAAAAGGAAATAAATAAATTTTTTACATTGAAACAATGCGGTCATTGCTACATGTAATTCCAACCCAATTGGTTCCACAAGGATCAGAGCCTTGCCAATTCTTAGGAAACTTGGTCCATTCACTCTTCAGGGCTTGTAAAGCAGTAGCTGCACCAATATTGAAACTCATTCCAAACATTTTGAAATTCCTATATGTGAAAAACTCTGAACATCATCTAACTATACTTACCATCTGAACCATAAGTGAGCCCAGAAACAGAACAAATGTGGAAGAAAAGCAAAATCAGGAGCTTGTAGACTCCAATTTTTGAACTCATCTTGAGAACCACAAAGAATATATTTTTATCTTTCTCTATTTCTGATTGTATCACAAAATCATGCAAGAGGAATGCATGTGGTTTAAACAGTTATGACGAAATGTGGGATATATATTACAGGCCTCCTTGCTAACAAAACATGTAGACTACTGTTAACAAAAAGAGATGACTTTGAGCAATCGAAGTGACAGATACATAAAGTAATATATTGACAGTGGATCATATAATAACTTGATCAAGTTGAAACAGCTGTAATGGGCATACCCGAAGGTTTCAAAAGTTGTTATATGGAAATGTCAATGGGGTAATGGGAAAGAACAAATGACATTTTAAACACACGACTTAATCAATACAGACGAGTTGATGAATTGATTAAAAATAACAAGTGTGAGTCACTAATCTATTATAATGGCATAATTAAAACTTCACTGATAACATGACTTAATCGAACTAATTCGATACGAACCAAAACTAAATAATCGATCGGAGAACCTTAGCATATCTTATTGTGACTTAAAGGAATTGGTTCTTTTTATATCAAAAGAAAAAAAAAAAACATAAACAAATCTGAATTTTCCCCAAGCGAAAACAAACAATCTATATACAAATTGATTTCAAATATATACAACGGAATCTGATTAGAATATAAAGTATGTAAGATTTGATTAAAAAATGAATCCAACAAAAACTAAAAGCGTATTTTGTTAGAATTGTCCCACTGGATTTGAGTTGAAAAGTCATGTTTACTAAAACTTATCAAACCATCATTGAATATTATGTTTTAATTTGGAAATTTTAATTCATCAAACGAAAAATCCAACGTTGTTAACCAAAACTGAACCGAAAGGTTTGAACATGAAGCGGAGAAATATTATTTGTTCTTATGATTTAGCCTTTAGGGTTGATGTTAGTTGCAAACCTATAAGCTTGATTTTATTTCATTTATAGATTTTTTGATCTTGCTTACACTCTATATATCAATCAGCGACCAAAAAACAACATATATCATAATCAAATAATGTTACTATGCTAGTACACATTCACAAGGCAATTCAAGTGTTACGTCACTTACGAAATAGCCAAAAAGACAAAGAACGAAGCCATATATCAATCATTGCGTTAGGGCTTTGATTGAAGCTGGGAAAATCCCAGTGTACTCAAACGAATCCCTTGCCATAAGGATCACCAGATGCTTCCTCGTATGTTGCTGAATCGGCGTTAGGGTTTAATCCCGCAAGCCGCAGTATGCTCTCAATTTCTTGCACCACCTCACTCATGGTTGGCCTATCAACTCCCTCTGCCTCCACGCATCTCAGAGCCACATCTACATACTTCTCGAACCCTTTCAGATTCCCACTGTTTGCGATGATCGTCGTGTCCAGTAATTCTTGCAGGTCATACAAGTTCCTCGATTTATCCATCTTCTTCCTTACCTCTTTCACAACGTAGCTGCCTCTATCTATCGGACTTTTACCGGTTAATAGCTCAAGCATCACCACACCAAACCCATACACATCGCTCTTCTCCGTCAATTGATTCGTCATGTAGTACTCAGGATCCAAGTAGCCCTAATTCCAGAGATACTGTGAGTTTTTATTTATAGTTAATAGATTTCATATATATTTGATGATTGATTCTTTACTCACCAATGTTCCTTTCACTTGTGTTGTGACATGAGCTTTTTCAGGGTCCCCCAGAAGTTTGGAGAGGCCGAAATCGGCAACCTTTGCAGTTAGATTTTCGTCAAGTAATATGTTATTTGATTTGACGTCTCTGTGTATAATTGGAGGATCAGCAAGCTCATGAAGATAAGCTAGACCCTTCCCTGAGCCAAGTGCTATTTTGAGCCTTCTTGTCCAATCCAGTTTAATCCCATTCTTCCCTACAATTTTTTCAGGTTCAGCACCAAAGGACTAATAAGGGAAGACAGAGATTTGATATTTACCTGATAGACCGTCTCTAAGAGAGCCATTCGGTATGTACTCATATACTAGCATTTGTTCACTTTGATCAAAACAGAAGCCCAAGAGCTTGACTACATTTTTGTGATGGACCCTTGAAAGAAGCTCAATCTCAGTTTTAAACTCCAACCCTCCTTGCATAGATCCTTGTTGAGCTCTTTTGATTGCTATGAGCTGCCCAGAAGGAAGAACCCCTTTGTACACCTGTTTTCACCATCAAGTTAGGATCATAATTTCAACTAACGTCATTGTTTCTTCAATTAAGGCCATTGCAAAGACACAAACCTGTCCATAACCTCCACCCCCAACATCATTTGCCTCTGAAAACTTGTCTGTACATTTGCTCAGCTCTTCAAAAGTAAAGGCCTTTGCTCCCATTAATTGTGGAGCATCGATATTGTTTTTACCCGCATCCCACTTGGCTACAACATACAATAGAGAAGCTATCAGAATTTTCATTAGACAAGGGAGGAGTCTTTTGTTGTAGTGAAACCATTTTTTCTAACCAAAAGGATTAATTTGATCAGTTGCTCTCTTAGCTCTCCTCTTCTGCCTAAGAGCGTAAATCCCAGCTATAGTCAACAACAACAGAAGAACAGCAGCACCAACTACTGCTCCGATTATAATGCCCGTGTTTGCTGACTTGGAACCTCCTATATATACATGTGAAAGAAAGAAAAAAACAAGGCAGAGCAAACGAGTCATATTAAACCAAACCAATATATATATTTGGTTTCAGTGTGTGTGACCAGTTTCATCATACCGGAGAATGTGATGTACTGACTGGCGTTGAAAACATAAGGGCCAAATATTACACCAGGAGGCTTATAAATCTGGTTGCTAAACGCAAAACCAACAAGTGACATTTCCGTCTCATTAAACCTCTCTTTTCCCAATGGAAAAACCAAGAGATCAATTAAAAGATGATAGTCAGTTGGAGTCTCTCTTATGTTTCTGATGGCCACAGAAGCCACCGGATAACTGGGATACTTAAAAAAAACCTCTAAACTTTTCTGGAGCGTTTGGAAGTTGCTGTTGTTGGAATACCCTGAGAAGGAAGGAGACCTGAAGGTGAGTGTTCCTATGAATGGATATGCACAGCGGCACTTAGGCGAGGGACTAGTTTCCCTGCCCTGATCACAGGGATGACAGTCTGTTGGGAGGGTAGAAAATGAGGAAAGTCTTTGCTCTCCATTGCAGTAGTCACTTAGTCGGTTCGCCACATCTTCGCACACTTGATTATCTGCCAACCTGTGGATATATCAAAAAACATAAGTAACTGACTGAAAATGTTAAAAATTGAATTTGTGACCAAGATGAATACATACATTACTTGGATGCGGTTATTAGCTGCTGGTTTATAAACACTTATGTAGTTGTTTCGTAAATCCACAAACTCCAACTGTTTGCTATAGTTGGTACCAAGGTCCAATGTTGCATTTATACGATTGCCCCTTAAGTAACTGCAAGTCAAGAAAAAACATCCCAATCAGTACAGATTTCACAACTTTGAGTTCACCTCCCAATCAAACTTTCCTGTCTTATTTGACTCACACAGTCTGCAATTGAGGAGGGCTAAAGAGGGAGGTTGGTATTGGACCGTCAAGTTGGATCTCTTCCATCCTTCTGCCAATTAGAAGACCATTTGTTCTTCTTATTAAGCATACACAGGAATATATTTATCGATATCTATAAAGAGAGAGAGGAATGCTCATACAATGTTGATAGAGATTTTAATGAAGGGATCCATGATGGAATGGGTGATGGTGTCATCCGATCATTATTGCTCACACCTCTGTTACAGAAAAATCACATCATGGCATTAGATTGATTAATAATGAAGGTTTCTGATGCTAAATTGAGCAGCAAAAGAGGAAGAAAAAAAAATATATATATATATAGAATACTTACAATGTGTAAAGATTTGTCAAGCTGGTTAAATTTGGAAGACTACCGGTAAATTTGTTGCTGGACAAGTACCTGAAATGGATTCAACTACAAACTCTTTCACCTCTTTTCATTTATTTTCTACAAACACAGAACAAATCTTTAGTTGCTCACTTACAGTTCTTGAAGACTTGTGAGATTATTCAGACTTGCAGGAATATCTCCAATTAGTCTATTCCTATCAAGGCGTCTGTAATAGATAAAAGAGCATATGAGATTTTTTAATGACAAATCTCATCTCAAGAAGTTTGGAAAAATAAACAATTTGAAAAAGCTCTGTTTATTACTTACAGCACTGTCAGCGTTTTAACGAGGCTGAGGTTGTCTGGGATTTTGCCTGAGAATTCGTTTCCATCGAATAGCCTATCGGTTAAAAAAAAAAAAATACAAACAATGCTATCACTTTGTTTGTTACAAATCTCAACTTGTGCAAAATCTCGACCTTCACATGTTCTATGAAACTTACACATGTATCAAACTCATGTTTGAGCTAAAGAGCTTTTCTGGGATTTCGCCTGAAAGCTTGTTATTACCGAAATGACTGCAAGAAAAAGTAAAGGAGAGTCAGACTAATTAGTATATTTAAAAGAGTGATTATATAAAAAGAAATGGAAGGATTTGAGATTATATATACAAATGCCCAGTTTGAAGAAGCATGTCAAGTCCAGGTGAAGAAGTCCCATCAGAAACTGGAATCTTTCCTTGGATCTGATTGTCAGCTATATCGAACCAATATAGTTTCGATAACCGTCCAATGGAAGCCGGAATTGTTCCACTAAATTGATTCGAATTTAGGGAGCTGTTGTATGGAGGAAACACAAATAATTATTAATGGATTTAGAGAGACTGCAATTGAGACTGTTTATAATAATAGGAAGCAACAAAATCTTACAGTGTTGCTAGTTGTTCTAAAGATCCAATGGACTCAGGGATTTGACCACTAAAACTACATAACGCAAGGATCCTGGAGAGTACAAAGAGTTAATTAAAATAGGAGATAAGACAAGGAAATATATATATATAAAAGTTGTACTAGAGATCTAATGGTCTTGTGTTTCCTTACAAGGTCGTCAACTTCCTAAGGTTACCGATATTTGGTGGAAGTGATCCAGACAATCCATTATTGAAAGACAAATCTCTACAAAGATTGGATCATAAGATGAGAACAAATCCATTTCTATGTAAAGGAAAAATACAAGGAAGAAGAAAGACCTACAAGATCTGCAATTCAGACAACGTCGAGATATCGGCAGGAAGCTTTCCTTTCAAGTTAAGGTTGCTTAATGATCTGCAACAACACAACGACGTTAAAGTTTGTAGAGGATTATATTGAAGACAGAAGCAGCAAATGAATAAACAAAGGTCGTACATTGAAACAACGCGGTCATTGTTACATCTAATTCCAACCCAATTGGTTCCACAAGGATCAGAGCCTTTCCAAATCTTGGATAATGTGGTCCATTCATTCTTCAGGACTTGTAAAGCAGAAGCTGCACCAATATTGAAAAGGAAGGAAAAAAAAATCAAAAATTTTGAAAATTTCTATATTTAAAAAACTCTGTTCATCATTATACTTACAATCAGAACCATCGGTGATCGCAGAAACAGAACATATTTGGAAGAAAAGCAAGATCAAGAGCTTAAATAATCCAGTTCGTGAACTCATCTTCAGACACACAATGATTGTATCACAAATCGTTCAAGAAGAAAGCATGTGGTCTGCACAAGTTATAACGAACTCTAGAATAACAATACAGCCTCTTCGTCCTTACTAACAAAGCATGTAGAAAAGGAGAAGACTTTGAACAAGTTAAGTGCAAATTTATAAATAAATAAACAAGTAGCAGTGAACCATATAAACAAATAGTTCAACTTGAAATAGATATAAACGGAAGGATTCAAACGGGTTGTTAAATGAAAATGTCAATAGGGTAATGTGAAGGTACAAATTATGATATAATATGCATAAAACCAGTATTCGTGATCCGCCCTGGTTCTACCGGATATTCTGAAATAATTTGGATATCTGGAAAATTTTGGATATCCACTCCGTTTAAAATAAAACGAAACTGAAAACAACAAATTTGTATCCAAGATATAAACTAATTAGTGCATATATATGTAAAACAACCTAGTTTTTCCCAAAAAAAAAAAAAACTTAAAATACATGGAATTTTAAAAACTAAGATGGTGAAATGAAAAAAAAATTGAGGTTTTCATTTGAAAAATAATAATATTTGTTGGAAAATAATAAAGAACATAGACAATTGACTCAAAACTCTAGTGAAATTTTAAATTATATTTTTCACAAAATTTTCAAATCTATTTTTAAAACATTTTAATGTATGTTATAAGTACATTAAAATCTTAAAATTAGAAGCTTATGATATAATATGCATATATGTGATATATGGATCAAAACGGATATCGATCTCTCTAAAATCGCTATTTGTGATTTGTTTCGGTTTGGCTGATATATATCCCCTATATATTAATTGTGAATCATTTTAACAAAATAACCTTATGTTTACATGAAATATTACATCAGTGTCATGCTTACCTGTCGTCGCCAGAGTGATTCTCATACATAAACTGCTTTTATTTTAAAGATTATAATCTTACTAAATTAGCTTTATTTATTTATGGAAAATCGAATAAGTAAATATTCCATAAAATTATAGCTAATTTATTGTTTCTTAAATTTGATTAAATCGAGTAAGTAAATATTCCATAAAATTATAGATGAGTTTATTGTTTCCTAAATTTGGTTTTTAAATTTATTTTTAAAATATATTGTTTTAACTAAAAAATTAATTAGTAACATAAATATGTAAAAATCTTAATTTTAAATTTCAATTATTTATACAATAATATACTATTAGAATATTTAGAAATGTTTATTTAATTTATTAATTTTAAAAAAATATTATAAACATCTTATCTCGTGTATAACGCAGGAATCATCTAATTCTTTTACTTATTATAGGTAACCGGATTTTTAAGATCGAAAGATATTCAACATGATGAGTTGTCCTGATGAATTATACCTCATACTATTAGAAAATATTATTATAGGTAACCGGATTTTTGCTTATGATTTAATTAAAATAAGGAAATACTTATTTTTGGAATAATAAGAAATATTTTTTGGAATAATAAGAAATAATCAAAATCAATGTTCTGCTATTAAAAAAAATCAATGTTTTTAATACTAATTACATATTGGAAAATATTTGTTTTCTTTTGTTTAAAGAAACAATAATTATCAAGTAAATTATCTCGTAAATAATTTCCATATACAAAATAAATACTATTATCAACTAAATTATCTCGTAAATAAAACTGATTTTATAACTAAATTATCAAATTTAATAAAATTTGTAGTTCCGATATTTTTGAATATATTTGAAAGATAAATATATTTTAAAGTTAATATTTTCATAATTAGTTCCACATAAATATTTTTTTAAAGTTGGTTCCGATTTTTAAAACTAATAACTGATTTTTTATATACTAATTACCTATTTTTTATATATTAATTAAATGATCACATAATAACTAATGACTAAAATACCCTTAATGAGCGATTAAAATTTATTCTTTGATGTAATGGCAAAGTGATGCAAATATATACATTTTTAATGTTTATTTTATAAACGTACTTCCCAAATAATATATAGGGGATGTTTAAGACATATAGATTACTCCTTTATTAACTATATAAATCAGAATGTTCACTTCATAAACGCATTAATAATATGTAATAAAACTTAACTAAATCCTTTGTTAAAATCCTTTGTCCCGGTGGTCAAGGGTTTAAAAACTTTTATACCAGATTTGGAGTTCGATTTCCGAAGAGAAACAGTTTCTTGCAAACTAATAGTCTATATGGATGTTCCTGAGTACTGCAAGCAGAATGTCCGTCCTGGAACCGTCCGTCGTAGATCCGAGTGTTGTGGGATGAGCTGCATCGTAGAATCGTTGTTTGTAAGAGCTGTTTATTATAATCGCATATACTGTAAATAGTTAAAAATCATTATTAATAAGTTTAGATCAGATATATCTTTAATAATGATGTAATAGAAAGAAAAAAACAAGTATCTAAGATTTAATTGTTTTCGTACAAAATGGAAAAAGTCATCTTCATATTATTTGTTTCCCAGAATGTTTCTTCTCAAGAAAGAGAGATTTCTGAAATGGAGTAATGTTCAGCACTATGCAGTGATATGTTATTTTTAACAACTTCTTGCAATAAAGTCATTGTCATGGAAAAAATCAGCACAAGCATTACCAACTTGGGATAAAAATACTAATTGCAACAGCAATGATGCTAATGGTTTGATGATATATCATACTAAAAAAATGGTGATATATTGACCAGTACTCCTTCCCAAATAAACTATAGATTTCCTTTTTGTTATCATTGTAACCCAAATTGATTATAAATTAATCGATTGGTTTTGTGAAATTGTTTGGGGTGATTTTGCACCTTATTACAAAGCGACATGTGTGTAGTAATGCTACAGTCTTGGTAAACAGTTAGGACGCAATTTCTAACCTCCTGGAAATCCCTCGGTCAAAGCTTGGAGATAATCTGTATCGGAATTGGGTCCTAAACCAAAGTGGGTCGAACATGTCGACCTGACTCGGAATTTATTCAACCGCCGGCATATATAAACTTCCCTAATATCATTGGGAAAAGGGAAGGAATAGAAGAGAGGGAGGAGAGAGACGGGAAAAGAGAGTGACAAAGAACATGAACACATGGAGATGGATCACATACATATATGCTAGTAGCGGATGTAGAAAGTTGAACCTCTAGACATCTACCAGCCTCAGGGAAGTATCTTTATATTTTTCACTCCCAAGATCCCTAACGATCTTGACTTTCACCAGCGACTAGTGAGTTCCAATCCTACTCTTGGCGAATAGTCTTTCCCTTCAAATCTTTCCACCCAATATAAAATTGTGTTTTAGACCTAAGACCGCTATATGCTAAGGCTCAGAACTAAACTCCTATTTTCTTCCCGGAAACCGGTTCTTAATCTAGTTATATTTATCCTTCTGACTAGAGTATTGAGGAGTCATAGGGAGGACAAACATTTTTCGTCTTCCCGAAGACCTTCTTGGCCATGCTAATATTGCAAGATCGATCGAGGTCCTAACTTATACAATCTCTGTTACGTAAAAGTTTTTAAAAATTTAAAAGACATTGAGAATGTGGGGACATCTCCGGATTCGCAAGGAGCGTAGGCTCAAAGCCTGCTGATGTGTGTTAAAGTTTTTACCTCAAATAGACACAACGAAAGGCTAGAATTACACAACTAATCAATTGTAGTACTTATGGATCGATCCCACAGAGATTGAAAGTTGCACAAGTAGTCCGTTAGAGAAGATTCAAGCTAGGGAAAAAAATATGATTGGGGTGTTTTTTGATGAAAATGGATTAATGCAAGGACTCGAATGCAAGAACAATAAAACTAAACGTCAAGCAATAAGAGAATTCGCAGAGAATCATGCAACAAAAAGAGATAAATCGAATAAGATTCAATTGGGACAATCTCAAACTCAGAAAGAAGAATCGAATCACTATGATCGAATCACTATGCTAATTTCCTAATCGACTCGGGTTTTCGCTAGTTATTAAAAGCAGAAAACACACGTTACCAATTCAAGTTCTAGTAGAATTTACTAAGTTCTTTAACTCAGCTTTACACGGGTTAAGACGCGAAATTCACCAAATACTAGTTCAGAGAATTTATCAGCGACTATTGGTGGATAAGTTAACCCTAAGATTAGATAACAAGTTGTACGGTCAAGTGTCATGCATTAATAATAATCAAATATGAAGATCTATATGTAAGTATTCCTAATTGATTGCCATATTAGAATTGAAACACAAAATTCATTGAAGAATCCTAAAACCCTAAGAATTGAAACACAAAATTTATCATCGACTATTGGTAGATAAGTTAACCCTAAGATCAGATGACAAGTTGTACGGTCAAGTGTCATGCATTAATAATAAGCAAATATGAAGATCTATATGTAAGTATTCCTAATCGATTGCCATATTAGAATTGAAACACAAAATTCATTGAAGAATCCTAAAACCCTAACATGAGAACTTAATCAAACATGGAGAATGAAACGAAAGAAAAACAATAAGAAACCATGATCATAAATATGAAAGAGGAAGTAAAAGAGTTCAGAAAACTGATCTAGCTGTTACAACGAGGAGGATTCGTCTCCCTTAAAAAAGAATGAAAGAAAGAAACAACATATAAACTATGAAGATGATTATGAGAAGAGAGCTTGGTGGAGGCACCACACTTATTTCGGGGCGTCATTCAACCTATTTATGGAGGTGGAAGTTGGTTAGGGTTAACCCCTTGAGGATTAGATTGAATCTTGGAAATTTCTAGAAAATTTTCTCATTTTCCGGGGCAGGGATTGGTAGATCTCTTAAAGGGAACGATCGATCTCTCTTATGCATTTCTGAACATGTTCTACCGGACAGACATGTCTTCAGACGGACATGTCTTCAGTAAAATCGTCATAAATTTTTAATGCACCTACTGATATCCTTCAACCACTTGGAAGAGTACAATAACATCCTCATCTTTCTTGTGTCCAAACATTAGGACGATCTAACGGTGGGAAGCCCTTCATCTGATGCCAAACTTCTAACGCTGTAAAACTGTCCAATCTCCAAAATACTTGTTTTACGTCTTTTTAGTCATTTTTGTTCTAATATCCTGAATCACTCTTGAGACTATATAAACACTGAAAACGTCAAATATAATACCAAAACCAAATAGTTTTTTTATTAAAACCTTTTTAAAAACATACTTGAAAGGGGTAAAAATACACCTGCTTATCCTTGTGTCAGCGAACGCAAATGAGGCACAAGAATAAGCGGGTAATCTTGGCAGTTCAAGGAATCACAGAAATGTGAATGCATAGCTCCTGACAGGAATCAAGAAGACCAATGAGCTACTTGTATCATTCAGCAGCAGCAGCAAGCACTAGTGAATCTATGTGCCACCCACTTCTTTTAGTAGGTGTTCCACTAGTGATGAGAATACTGACCTCAAATATGTACTACAACTCTTGAAATGCATGGAAAACGAACTATTTTGACGAAAATCATAACCCCAATAAGACCGTCAAGTGGAGGGAACATGTAGCAATGTGAAAAAGGGAATGGAGAAAGGGCTTAATGAAGTATGTTTCCTCAAGTTAACACATTTGAGATATCTATAGCAACCTGTTTCTAACACATTTGAGATATGGCTCGAGAAGGAGGGTTAAAAAAAACAAAATTCGGACGCTTGCTTCGAAGGCCAATTCATGAACTTGAGTCAACGAAGCAAGTGAAACAATCACCAAGGAACCCAATCAATATTATGTGGACACTACAAGAAAGCTTATTAAAGAGCGTGTCATACATTTTTGGTGGCGTGTTTGGGGTGTGAACAACAAGGACACTTGATCAGAGAGTGCTCTCAGATGAGACGACAACCATAATTCACCCTGGGTCATGTCACCGTTGTGGTTCGATGGGATGGTGTATGTTAGGTTGCAAACCCAAAAACTTGTTTTTTTTTTCTTATTATTTAATCTGTATCTGAATTTTATTTTGTTTTTTGACCAACTAGTTGTTTGCCTTTCCCTAATGTTGAGTTTAAGGTGAAAAAAACTAATTACGAATCTCACTACAAAAGCATTACCGTACCAGTTATTTTATAAATTTGAAACTCGTGTAACAGAATTATAATTCTATTTATATATTCTAAGTCAATCTAAAGACTCGGTTTGCGGTACTTTGTGAACTTTACATAGAGAACCTAGTATGTTTATAGTCGACCTTTTGATTCTTTTGTAGTTTATTAACATTTTCCCTTACATAAATGTAACAAGTATTGGAACTAAATTCTGTGTGCTGTGTGAATCAAATCTTTAAACCACACAAATTTCTCAACAAGAATTAATATATTCATACATGGATCTAACTTCTCTTATGTTTGATAACTGGTGTCTATATTACCAAAGATCTTGTGGGTTTTGGTTAGGCCTGGGCAAAATACCCCGAACCGAACCGAAACCGACCCGAATGCTCGAACGACTAGTCCTAGATTTGGTCCTGACTTGTGAGTTTGGCTCCATTCCTCTGCTTTATAATCAGCGACCACATAACAACATAATCAAATCATGCTAGTCCACATTCACAAGGCATTTCAAGTATGAAGTCACTTACGAAATAACAGAAAAAACAAAAAAAGGAAGATATAATCAATCATTGGGGCTCAAGCTTTGATGCTGGGAAATTCCCACTGTACTGAAACGATTCACTGCCATAAGGATCACCAGATCCTTTGATTGCGTCCTCGTACGTTCTCGAACTTGTTGCTGAATCTGCGTTAGGATTTAATCCCGCAAGCTGCATTATGTTCTCAATCTCTTTCACAACCTCACCCATTGATGGCCTATTAACTCCTTCCTCATCCACACATCTCAGAGCCAAATCTACATACTTCTCGAACCCTTTCAGATTCCCACTGCTTGCGATGATATTTGTGTCCAGCAATTCTTGCAGATCATACAAATTCCTCGATTTATTCATCTTCGTCTTCACCTCTCTCACCACATATTTGCCTCTCTCTATCGGACTTCTACCTGTTAATAGCTCGAGCATCACCACACCAAACCCATACACATCACTCTTCTCCGTCAATTGATTTGTCATGTAGTACTCAGGATCCAGGTAGCCCTGATTCCAGAGATATTGTGAGTTTAAAATGTATCTGAGAAAAAGAGAAAGAGGATAATTATATCTACTCACCATGGTTCCTTTTACTTGTGTTGTCACATGAGTTTTCTCAGGGTCTCCCACAAGTTTGGAAAGGCCAAAATCTGCAACCTTTGCAGTAAGATTTTCATCAAGTAATATGTTATTTGATTTGATGTCTCTGTGTATAATTGGGGGATCGGCAAGCTCATGAAGATAAGCCAAGCCCTTGCCTGAACCTAGTGCTATTTTCAGCCTTCTTGTCCAATCCAATCGAATCCCACTCTTTCCTGCATTACTAACAAATTCAGCATCCAAAAACTATCAAAAATCCTCAAGAGGAAGATAGAGTTTTGATATTACCTGAGAGGCTGTCTTTAAGGGACCCATTTGAAATGTACTCGTAGACGAGCATTTGTTCACCTCGATCAAAGCAAAAGCCCAAGAGTCTGACAACATTCTTATGATGGACCCTTGAAAGAAGCTCAATCTCAGTTTTGAACTCCAACCCTCCTTGCAAAGATCCTTGTTGAGCCCTTTTGATTGCTATGAGTTGCCCATTGGGAAGAATCCCTCTGTACACCTGTTTCACCATCACATTTGGGATCATAATTTACACTAAGGCCATTGCTACTTTCAGTTGAGGCCATCTGTTAAGACACAAACCTTGCCATAACCTCCACCCCCAACATCATTTGCCTCTGAAAAGTTGTCTGTACATTTCTTCAGCTCTTCAAAAGTAAAGGCTTTTGCTCCCATTAGCCGCGGAGCATCGATACTGCTCTTACTTGTATCCCACTTGGCTGCAACATGCAAAATAAAAAGCTGTCAGGACGTTTCAGTCAAGGGAGGAAGCTTTGGTAGTTAGTAAACGTTTTCGTCTTACCGAAAGGATTATTTTGACCGGTTGCTCTCTCTGCTCTCTTCTTCTGCCTGAGAGCGTAAACCCCAGCTATTGTTAACAACAGTAGAAAAACAGCAGCACCAACTACTGCTCCGATGATAATGCCCATGTTTGATGACTTGGAACCTCCTACCTCTGTGGCAAAAAAGGCAGAGCAAATGAATTATATGGAACTAATTTGAAATCCGTTTGATTGTGTAAGACCAATTTCATCATACCAGAGAACTGCTTGTACTGATCGGCTTTGAAAATGTAAGGGCCAAATATACGAGGAGGCTTATAAGTCTGGTTACTAAACGCAAAACCAACAAGTGACATTCCTGTTTGATTAAAACTCTCTCTGCCCAATGGAAAGACCAGGAGATCTATTAGAAGCTGATGATCAGTTGCATTCTCTCTAATGTTTCGGACACCCACGGAGTCTACAGGATAATTGAACTTCTTAAAGAAATCCGCGATTGCCGTCTGTAGAAGTGAGAAGTTGGTGGAGTTGAACAACCCTGAAAAGGAAGGAGACCTGAAGTAGAATGTTCCCATGAATGGATACGCACAGCGGCACATGGGACTCGCTTCCCTGCCCTGTTCACAGGGAGAACAGGTTGTTGGGAGTGTAGAGAAAGAGGTATTGTGTTGGATTGCTGAGCAGTAACTCGGCCCATTTCCCGCCTCCAGGCACACTGGATTATCTGCCAATCTGTATATATATCAACAGACATAAGCAATAGGTTGAAAAGGATGTGAATTTTATTTGTGATAAGGATACATACATTACTTGGAGGACTTTATTAGCTGCTGGTTTGTACTCAGCTATGTAATTGTATTGTAAATCCACAAACTCCAACTGGTTGCTATAGTCGGTACCAAAGTCCAAGGTTTCCGCGATATTATTGCTCTTTAGGATACTGCAACTCAAAAAAAGCATCCCAATCAGTACAAATTTCACAACTCTGAGTTGATTTCCAATTTCATGTATTTTTTTTACTCACACAGTCTGCAACTGAGGAGGGCTGAAAAATGAGATTGGTATTGAACCATTAAGTTTGATCCCTTCCATCCTTCTGTGAAGGAGAAAACCATTTGTTTTTAGCGAGCATACACATGGAGATCAATGGAGATCAAGAGAGAAAGAGAGAGATGTTCATACAATGTTGACAGGGAGCGTAATGAAGATATCCATGATGGAATGGGTGAGGAATCCAAAGTGTTATTGCTCACATCCCTGTTACATAACAGCCACATCATGGGATTGGATTGATAAAGAATGAAAGTCTGAGAAGGGTAGTGATGGTAAATTGAGCAGCAAAAGAGGAAAAGAAATATAGAAAAACTTACAATGTGTTGAGACTGGTCAAGCCGGTTAAATTTGGAAGACTACCAGTAAATATGTTGTTGGCCAAGTACCTGAAATATATTCAACTACAAACTCTTTTACCAATTTTCACTTATATGTACAAACACAGAATAAATCTTTAGTTGCTCACTTACAGTTCGTTCAGACTTGTGAGATTATTAAGACTTGAAGGAATATCTCCACTTAGTCTGTTCCTATCAAGGCGTCTGGAAGAAAGAAAGAACACATGAGATTAAGGAAGTAAAGATAAATAAAAATATATATATAACAATCTTTTACTACTTACAACACCGTCAACGTTTTAACGAGGCTGAGGCTCTCTGGGATTTCGCCTGTGAATTGGTTTCCCTCGAAGAGCCTATCGATAAAACAACAAACGATGCAGTCACTTTTGTTAGTTACTACTCTCAAATTATGCAATCTCTCTGCTTTATATCTAGTATGAAGCTTACACATGTATCAAAGTCATGTTTGAGCTGAAAAGTTCTTTTGGGATCTTGCCCGAAAGCTTGTTTTTCCCAAAATGACTGCAAGAGAAAGTGAAGGAGAGTCAGTTTAATTAGTATATTAAAAGGAGTGATTATAATAATCGAAATGGAAAGATTTGGGATTATATGTACAAATGCTTAGTTTCAAGAAGCATGTCAAGTCCAGGTGAAGAATTCCCATTAGAAACTGGAAGCTCTCCTTCGATCTGATTGTCAGCTATATCGAACCAATATAGTTTTGATAACTGTCCAATGGAAGCCGGAATTGTTCCACTAAATTTATTTAAATTCAGGGAGCTGTATGGAGGAAACACAAATTAATACTAATGGGTTTAAAGAATGCAATTGAAAAGGAGTTTGTTAATAATAATAGGAAGCAACAAAATCTTACAGATATATAAGTTCTTTTAGAGATCCAATGGACTCAGGGATTTGACCACTGAAACTACATCCCACAAGGATCCTGGAGAGTAAAAGAGTTAGTTAAAATAGTAGATAAGACAATGAGATGTGTATATAAGTTGTACTAGAGATTTAACGATATTGTGTTTCCTTACAAGTTCTTCAACTTCCCAAGTTTACCGATATTTGATGGAAGTGATCCGGACAATCCAGTATTGTATGACAAATCCCTACAAAGATTGGATCATAAGATGAGAAAAAAAACCTTTTTTATGTGAAAGGAAAAATAGAAAGTAGAAGAAAGACATACAAGATCTGCAACTCAGACAAGAATGAAATATCAGCAGAAAGCTTTCCTTCCAAGTTAAGGTTACCTAGTGATCTGCAACAAGCAACAAACGTTAAAAGTCGGCAAGGATTATTGGAAGAAGCAGCAAACAAACAAACAAAAAAAAATCAAATTTTTACATTGAAATGATGCGGTCATTTCGACATGTAATTCCAACCCAATTGGTTCCACAAGGATCAGAGCCTTCCCAACCATCAGGAGGACTGGTCCATTCACTCCTCAGGCCATTTAAAGCAGAAACTGCACCATATGAAAACCATTTCGTAACGATTAGGAAAAACCTTGTTCATCATCTATATGCTTGTATCTGTATATATACTTACCGTCGTAACCATTTGTGAGCGCAGATACAGAACAAGTTTGGAAGAAAAGCAAGATCAGGAGCATAAAGGCTCCAGTTCTTGAACTCATCTTCAAACCCACAAAGATCCTCTTATCTCTTCCCTCTGTTTTCTGATTGTATCTCAATGGTTTGACGAAAATCGTAATAAAAATTACAACCACGCTTTCGAAACATGTAGACAATAGTGTTTACAAAAAGGAGAAGAAGACTTGAACAAATCGAATGAAAAAAGTATATAAAAAGAAGAAAATAGGGAGACGACCATTAGAAAAAAAACTTGGTCAACGTGAAATAGCTGATAATGGGATTTAAAGGTTTCAATTCAGAAGAGTTGTTAAACAGAAATGTCAATAGAGTAGTGCGAAGGAACAAATTACGAAACAATACATTAAAGAACACATATGAGTTGTCTTGATGTGAAACTAGTGTGGGACCTCTTTTTATCTATTGTATTAAATACACTCATTATTGATTTCAAAGAAATTACAAAAAAAAAAAAATATATAATATCTACAAACTTCAAAAACATAAGAATAAGATATGATTTGTTGACCCAAAACGTTTGATCTCAGAAAAAAACAGAGACTTGTGGAATTGAGTTGTGGTCATCGACTATGCAGTGATATGTTTTTTTTTAACAACCAACCATAGATTAGATGAAGTCATGGTCGTTGCCTCGTTCGCAACAACGATGATGATGATTTGATGAAAGATTGACCAGGACTCTTAAATTAATCATAGAATAATCTTTTTTTTTTTGACATAATCATATAATAATCTAGTGGGTATTCAAAACACACATATATAAATCGGAGGGCCCCCACAGCTAAGAGAGGAAGATGTGTACCCAATTGGATCTAGCAAACAAGGACTTAACCTTCTTAGCAAGGGAAACTAAGAGAGTACAAGTAGCAGGACAACAACAACTAGAAAGTGGAGAGACGTCGATAAGCAGTGATATAATGGTAGTGGGATCAAGTTATTGGATGTATGCCAACATAATGTTTTGTCGATAAACTTGATAGAGAATGAAAATGTTGGTGTCCACAGAACACTCATGTAATGACGTGTTTTTTGGGGATACATATATACACTCAAATACTCTACGTGTTAAGTTAGTGAATTTTAAGCTTTGAATGGATATTGCGGGTGGAGCGGACTATACCATTCTATTTTTGGGGCGAACAAAAAACCGCAGTTGACCATGTTTAATTTTATGTAAAAGCAGTATACGGCGGATTTCTTTTGATTTTCTCTATCCACACCACTACACACTACAATTTATGAATGGTAAACAACAAACGGTCCAATCTGCAAACGGTTTTGTCTTCCCAATCAGCCGCGAGTATTCGAAGGCTAAGGTGCATCTCACCACTTACATTTATTAATGTTGCAATTTGTTAATTTATTTGGTCTTAATAATTAGTTCGGGTATTGTTCTAACGATTCCATTATTCAGTAGCTTTTGATTAGTAAGAGTAAATTAAAAGAAATCCTATTTTTTGGAAATTTCTATGAAATATGTCTTTTACAAGCATAATATCTCAAGGAAGATTGCAATTCCTAAATGATGTTATTGCTTGGAATTAGAAAGTTTTCATGGCAGCTGTTCGATTAACTAAGGATGTATAAAGCTCAAACAATTCTAAAGTCTGAGGACTCAAAGGTGTGAAATAACTTGGTACCTGCATTCTTAAGCTACGCAGGAAACAGTCTCATACTTGGATTTGAAGCAGAGACATCTGAACTTTGCATTGACCTCAAGATGCGAGAGTGTACAATCGAGATTGATCATTGAGTATTAGATATATTATTCCGGTTATCTAGAATTCAGAGTTGGTTAACGCGGATTTCAATCCAGAGTTTGGATACACTCCAGAACGTGACTTCTTTGTTTCCGATTAACCGGAATAATATATCTAATATTGAGATCAGAGTTACCTTACATAGCTTCTGATCTTCTCCGGAATTGCTTCTCCCTCGCCCCCTGAATTGGTTTCTCCATTGTCGGTTTCACCTTCTTGGTGTCTCCGATGATCGTCTCTCCCAATTATATGGGCCTATTGGGCTTTTTTACTTCAATTTGTTTGATTCTATTGGGTTTCTTTATGGGCTACTTGCCTTTTCCCCACTATCATATTAATACAGTATGTTTCTTTTCTTTTAGTCATTATTGCGTATTTATTTGAGTCATTTCCTAAAATCTTTCATGTATTTTAACACCATGTTTTGGGCTTCCTCAAGCCATATCATGTAAGGTTAATTTACGATTTTTAAACTTTTTTTCGTTTAACTTGAGGACTCGAAGATCATTTTGGACGAATTTGAGTAAAGAAAACATTTTGGATTTGTTTATATCAATTTTGTTTTTCTTTTGTTTTTTTTTGGGAGAGCCACTAGGGATGGATTTAAATAAATGTCTTCATGTGTTGTTGGTGACAGCATTTATCGTTCATGGTGATCTTGTATTTTCTTATCTTTCCGATTACTTCATATCATTTTCAGGAGTAGAGAAATTACAACATACATTAATTTGGTATCTATGAGATGTCCTACTATGATCTCTATCTCATTCTCTCTTTCACAATTTTCATACTATATGCATCAAATTATTTTGTTGTTAAGCCAAGCCTTAGGCTTATATCAGCTTATGATTTCTTGTAGGCCAGTCATGGGAGTTTCGTCATGGTCATCCCTTTTAGAGACCACAAAATCTCTTTCGAACAAGTCTTCTTTTGATTTATTAAAAATTCTCGGAGATGGATCATCATCATCATTTATGTTCTTCCTTTTTTTTTTAACATATAATTTCCTTCTTTATCGGGTTTAAACTATTGGTGTTGTCTTATTTGATTTTGAGATTTTTTTTGTTTTAACTGAAAAGATTTATAAGTAGGAAAGCTTTTAGCTTCTGCATCTAATTTTTTTCTAGGACTTATTATAAAAAAAAAAAAATTGTCTACACAAATGCAACTTCATGATATTTAATTACTTGAAAAAAAACTTAGTACATAAGTTGTCAATTTATTAATGCCCTTTGTTGACATGTAAAACTTAGCTAAGAGGTTCTTTTATCTTACTTGATTTTCTTTAGTTACTGAAAAGTGTAAGAAAATTTTAGCCAAGGCATCTGATTTTTTCCTTGAATTGGTTATAACTAGTTGCTTTTAGTGTTGGAAAACTTAACACATTAATAGTAGATTTCTTGGCAATTTCTTAGTCCCTTTGAAACTTTACCAGAAACAACTCAATTGTGAAACCTTGCAAGCTTATTTCTCTGCATCTTAAATGTCGAAACTATATCATGTTCCTTTCGTGCTGCGTTGATTATTCTTTTTGTTCTTAAATTCTGATTGAGTAATGTAGCCTGGTCCACCAAACAAACATATTACAATCGTCATAATAATCATCTTATCCATAATCAGTAGTATGGACATCTTATCCATACTTAGTTGTTACCATCCCTAAATTTTGGTTGAAATTAAAGGGTACGTGACACTCTCCCAAGTACGTTACTCTCAAGTCTCACGTGTTAATGCCCTTCTCTCTTTTACTCTATTTTTTTAAAATCCATTTTTTTTTTATTGTGTACTAGGATTTATGTCTGAGGGAATCTTTCATAAATGAGAATGATGTAAACCTCACTGGTCCAGAAATTTTCTTACTTTACTCTCTTAATCATATCTTCTTAATTTTTATTTCCAACATTTGTAATTTCTCTCCTTAAAAGCCAATGCTTCTTCTACTGAGCCAACTCTCATCACAACATTGAGAAGTAGAAAATTCAAAGAAAGATGGATGAACATGAAACCCCACTTTTGTCCAAGGAGTCATCATCATCATCATCTGTGGTGGCTTCATCTTTGAAATGGGTATTGAAAGTTGTAATGTCTGTGATTTTTGTTGCTTGGGTTGTGTTCCTTATGATGTATCCTGGAACACTCGGCGATCAAATCCTCACAAACTGGAGAGCTGTCTCCTCCAACACTCTCTTTGGCATCACAGGTTACATTATGTACCATCACTTGCTTCGTTTTTTCCGATAATTTTCTAAATGTGTAATTAATTTTATCCTCTAATATAATTGTCTAAATTGCAGGAAGCATGTTCCTAATTTTCAGTGGCCCGATTCTTGTTATCTCCGTCTTAGCTTCTCTCTATCTGATAATCTCAGGGGAAGAGAAGGTCTTCACTAAGTACGTATGGTTGAGATTCTTTAATTATTTTAATGAGTTGATTGTGACATACAGTGGCAAATTAAAGCATATTATAATATAAACCCTAAGTAACTGTCTAATTATACTGTTGATAATAATAATAATAATTTGATCTCTGCAACATCTATTGCATTCTTTTGGTTTTTGTTCTTAAATAAATGAGTGTTTTGGTGATTGTGAAGGAAGAGGATATCAAAATTCCCGAGGTTTAGGCTATGGACGTTTCCAGTTCTTGTGGATGGACCATTTGGGGTTGTGTCTGCAGCTGAGTTTCTTGGAATTATCGTCTTCTCTGTTTTCTTCCTCTGGGCTATCTATGCCTATACCTTGAAGAATCTCAACGTTCTTGAATACTTCCACGTGCCTCCCAAGCATAGAAGGTCTATAAACTCATTTCCTTCTTTCTCCCATCTTTGCTTTTGTTTCATTCCAATCATTGGTTTTTGTGTGTGTGTGTGTGTGTTCAGTATTTTTCTGTTGGAGGTAACGGGTCTGCGTTTTGGGATGATTGGATTGTTGTGTATGGTGTTTTTGTTTCTTCCAATCTCGAGAGGCTCCATTCTTCTCCGTCTTATCGATATCCCTTTCGAGCATGCTACAAGATATCATGTTTGGCTTGGTCATATCACTATGGTTTTCTTCTCCTTACATGGCCTCTGTTATGTTGTTGGATGGACCATTCAAGGTCAAATTTTAGAGCAAGTAAGATCCCTGCAAACATCATTTAATCTTAAGTTCACAGTAAAGCCTAGTTGACCTTATGATAATAGTATAGTGTCGATCCTCGGTATCAGGAAGGGTCGATACCAATTGGTTTTGAGATGAAAACACACAATCTAATTTGTATTTCTTATTCTTAATGTTTTCTATATTAAAGTTTCATCGTCAACTACTTACTCCTCTCAGATATTTGAATGGAAAGCTACTGGAATTGCTAATTTACCCGGAGTTATCAGTCTGGTGGCTGGTTTACTGATGTGGGTCACGTCGCTTCACACCGTGAGAAAGCATTACTTTGAGCTCTTCTTCTACACCCATCAACTATACATTGTCTTTGTAGTCTTCTTGGCACTTCACGTTGGTGACTACTTGTTCAGTATAGTTGCTGGAGGAATATTTCTTTTCATTCTTGACCGTTTCTTGAGGTTCTGCCAATCCAGAAGGACTGTAAATGTAATCTCTGCAAAGAGTCTACCCTGTGGAACTCTCGAACTAGTCCTTTCGAAACCACCAAGTAAAAACTCTGTTTAATCTCTGCCCTGTACCTCTAATCTAAAAGATTTTTTACTGACTTTGTTACTCTCCAATTTTGTTATAACCAGATATGCGATACAATGCGCTTAGCTTTATCTTTCTTCAAGTGAGGGAACTATCATGGCTACAATGGCATCCTTTCAGTGTTTCATCAAGTCCTTTAGATGGGAACCATCATGTTGCGGTTCTCATAAAGGTTCTTGGTGGATGGACTGCAAAGCTTAGAGACCAGTTATCAAAGCTATATGAGGCAGAGAGTCAAGATCAGCTCATTTCTCCTCAGTCATATCCCAAAATCACAACTTGTGTGGAGGGACCTTATGGCCATGAATCTCCTTACCACTTAGCGTAATGCGTTTTGCCTAGTTGAATTGTTTCGATACAATAAGCTTTAGCATGACTTAAGAAAGGTTTATTTCCGAGTGCAGGTACGAGAACCTGGTCTTAGTAGCAGGAGGAATCGGGATTACGCCTTTTTTTGCCATCTTAAGTGATATCCTACACCGTAAAAGAGATGGGAAAGCTTGTTTACCGAAAAAGGTTTTAGTTATCTGGGCCATTAAAAACTCAGACGAGCTCTCTCTTCTCTCAGCAATTGACATACCTTCCATTTGCCCTTTCTTCTCTAAGAAACTAAACCTTGAGATTCACATCTATGTTACACGACAATCCGAGCCTCTCTTGGTAAGTCTTACATATATAAGATTTTGGGTATCTGCAATAGACCTTAACTAGTTGGTTGAAATCTGCTTTGTTTCATGGTCATACAGGAAGATGGGATGGTTCACAAGGTGGTGCATCCTTCTGTCAAGCCACAACGGACCAACGGGTGTTCCATGTCGGTTCTAGTTGGTACAGGGGATAACATATGGTCCGGATTATATCTAGTATGCTCCACCATTGGGTTTATTGCAATGATCACATTATTGGACATCTTTTACATAAACAAATACAACATAACAACGTGGTGGTACAAGGGACTTCTGTTTGTTGTTTGTATGGTTGCAAGTGTGTTGATTTTTGGAGGTCTTGTGGTTGTCTTCTGGCATCGCTGGGGTCACAAAACTGGTGAAGTGGAAGGAAATAGCAACGACAAGGTAGATTTGAACGGAGAAGAAACTCATAATCCATCTGCAGAACTCAAGGGCTTGGACATAGAAGAAGATGTCCAGAGTTACACCACTATTCGTTATGGCACCAGACCGGACTTTAGAGGTACAGTACACATTAAGGGGGCCAAATCCAGTTTTATTTTTTCGTTTATAAAATATAGAAACTGAATGAAAACAGAATCTCATTCGGTTTGGTTTGACACGGTTTCGTTCAAAATTGGTTTTCTCAGAAAAGATTTTCAAAGAAATTCAGGTTTTTACTGGTTTTGTTTGATTTCGATTACGGTTTGTTCGGATGTAGGAAAAAAATTCTTTGGTTCGGTTATTGAATCAGGCTTTTGGTGTAGAATTTCGCCTCGATTCGGTTTAGTTAAAAAATTTAACGGTTATGTTATTTGTATTTTTTTATTTTGTGATTGCAGAGATATTTGAGTCGTTGAATGGGAAATGGGGAAGTGTGGATGTTGGAGTGATAGTATGCGGTCCAGCGACTCTTCAGACGACCGTAGCCAAAGAGATACGGTCACATAGCATCTGGCGATCCCCGAATCATCCCCTTTTCCACTTCAACAGCCATAGTTTCGATCTCTAGTTAAGCTTTCAAGGCCCAAGAAGACAATTATGGACTCTTTGAGTGGGAAATTTGAAGACAAAATATATGCATATATGCATATAGTTTAGGTAATCGCAGTTGGTATATATTAATGAAGCAGCTATGATGAATACGTGTATGTTTTTTTTTTTTTGGTTATCAAATATGTGTATGTTTATCTTTTAATTTTCATGTATAAGTAATCAAATGTATGAGCATCTTCTATGGTTTCTAATACTTTCTATACTTATTGTATATGTTTGTACATTGGGACTTTTAATATTAATTACAGACAAGCTGATAAGGCCTAAAAATACATCCCATTTTTTTTTTTTGGATTTTTCTTTCTAAAATAGAGAGATATTCATATTAAAAAAAAAAACTATAATCAAAGATAACCAACAGATGTATCCTAATGAGTTGTATTAGTATCGTCAATTCGTCATTATATCACCATATATATTCAAACCCAATATTATCCAAACCAAACCAAAATAATATTCTGAAAACCATCTCCAAATGTAATTTTCATTCAAAAAAATATATATATTCTGAAAACCGAACCATATTTTAAAATTAAATCGATTTCATGTAACTTTTGTAAGTCTATCATACAGTATAAATAGAAAATATTACACCCAGTGCCACAAATATTTGGGAGACTTCGACATATGCCACCGAAGGTTGTTGACCTCTTCATATGCCAAAAATATACTGCAGCTTTAAAGTGTAAATACCGAAATACCCCCTTCTCAAATTGCCTACCGTGGCTTGTATCACAATGGCGCGATTTTTTCTTTTGAATTTTAAATTAATTGACCACTGTAGATAACAAGGGTTTATTATGTTGTTTATTTGTAACCGTAAATTAATGGAGTACATAAGTATTTTGTTGGGTAGACCTATTGTGTTTTTTACTATTTTACCCTTGTCTTCTATCTGAGATAAATCTGTGGTAAGTAATGTTTATTTTTCTTTACCAATACATACTAACTTTCTTTTTTTTTTTCGTTAAACAACTGAAGTTCTCTGCTGCATCCCTTTGCGTTGTGGTGAGGCTTCGACGCGATCTAAAAAATTGATTCCTGATTTTTTGTATTCTTCTTCAAAATGGCAGATCGCCTTGTAGCCCACACGGAAATTGAGGTCGCAAATCATATTGGGGAGCTGGGTTTTGTCTTTCGGCAAAATCTGTTGAGTTTTGCTTCGCGATGGATGCTTGATTGGGCGGAGAATCTATGTTATTCTCGCGCGGTCCAACTGCTGTAAACTTCTAGGGTCTCTTGTCTTTTGTTTTTTTTAACGATGGTTGGAGGATCTGATGCTTTGTTGCTGATCTACAGGCGGAAGGTGGTCGTGTACAGGATGCAACGTTGGTCGTCCTTGTTGGTGAGTGGTCCTGTACCGACGAGAGGGCTTGGAAATTTACAACCACTCGAGGTCAGATGGCTCGTTGCATTACGTTGACAAGTGATATGGGATTTCTAGAACTGAAGTATCAGATTGCAAAAGCAGTTGAGGTGGATTTAGAGAGTACGGATCTTGACATCACTTTTTGGTACCCTGGTGAATCTTTCATGTTTACACATACCAAAATGCCTCCAGTCTCGATGGTTTCTGACACCGATCTTAATCAGTTTCGAAAGAAACGTGCCTTGTTTGATGACCTGAATATCTATGTTTCTCTATGGAATAACCATTCTGCTACTATGTTCAATTCGGAGTACGCAGGGCAGAGCAAATGTATGTCAGGTTATGAGGCCCCGACGCACACTAATGAGTCTTCCATTGACGATGATGTATTATTGGCATTTGTTGAGGGTCTTGAGGCTTACCATAGGGAGAACCTGAAACGGAAGGCTGTTGGGGGTAATTGTTTGTCTAATAATGGACCTGGTTCGCCCTCGGATACGTTGATTGGTTTGTCCCGTGATGGTAGTGTTCCCCAGAATGCAGACGTTTTCCAATCCCCGGTAAGTGTGGATGGTGCGCAGAAACGGTGTAGGCAACAGGACGTTTTCAGTGTAGATGTTAATAAGGTTTTTATAACTGATGCTGATGGCAATGTTGGGGGAATTGTTTTTTAACGGATGTGCTTGATTCTCCCCCCCCTAGTTACACTAGTTTCACGCAGAATGGTACTTGTAAAGAGAATGCAGCTTGTTTTCATTCCCTCGAAAGTGTAGATTATGGTCAGGGAAAATGTAGGCAGCGTGGCGTTTTAAGTGTTGATGCAGTTGGGTATGTTGCTAAGGAGTGTTCTGATGCTGGTGGTATGCCCCAGGTAGACCCTGATTCTTCTTTCCATGCGCTGTTATCTTTGATAGGTAAAGATAAGGTTGAATCCCCTAGTCGTTGTGTGCAATCGCAGGCATGTGTTGGCAATCCAGAGCCGGCTACTGATTGCCCAAGGAATTTTCCTCTCCTTGAAGCTGAACCTCCAGGATTTAGTCTTGGTATTGATGAGGGTGGTAATGTGGGTTCAGATGTTCAATCAATTCCAGCATCTGATGGAGATGCAGGGGGCCCAGGTGCAATTTTTGAGGTTGGGGGCCCGTCAGGTGAATGTCCAAGTAAGACTCCGCTACTACAAGTTGAACCTCTGGGCTTTAGTCTTGGCATTGATGAGGGTGGTAACGCGGGTTCAGATATTCAATCTATTCCTAGGCAGGGCGAGGAACTTTTTGGTGGGCGAGGTGCAATATTTGAGGTTGGCGACCCTTCATGGGAGTGTCCAGTTGATACCCCTTGTAGATTTTCAGCTTTAGTGGAAGTTGACAGTCGCGGCAAGTACTGTAACCCAAGTTCACCTGCCCTTGCAATAAATAACAATTATGATAAAGCTGAGGTTATTAGTTCTGCCTCAGCCTTTGTAGCTGATAACGATGATATCCAAGCAGATGCTCCCCCTGAACTTGATAATATGCTAGCCATTCCTCAGGAAGAAAGAAACATGGATTTAAAGATGGCTGAGGATGCAGTCTATGTTGGGAGAATCTTTCCAAATAAGGAGGAGCTAAACAAATTTTTATCTATGTATGCAATGAAGAGGCTTTTTTGTTTTAGGGTGAGAAAGTCAGATCCAACGAGGCTCATTGCCACCTGTGTAGACCAGAACTGTAGCTGGCGACTTTATGCCATTGCGCATAAATTCTCTGACAATTTCGAAGTAAGGACGCTGCAATTGAAACATACATGTGATATTTCGTCACGATCAAGATATGGTGAGAAAGCTACGTCGAAGGTATTGGCTGAGCTCATCCAATCAAAATTTGCAAATGGTAAGAAAGGTCCGCGTGCATGTGAGTTACCGGATATGCTTTTGGCTGAGCTTAAGGTTTCGGTTTCATATATGAAAGCTTGGCATGCAAAAGAGATTGCAATGGCTAAAACTAGAGGCAATGAGGAGGCTAACTTCAAATTTCTGTGCACTTATCTCCACCTTATAAAGTCAACAAACCCTGGTACTTTGGCAGATGTGGCCACTTCTGAAGATAATCTTGGGAAGTCCCAGTTTAAGTATCTTTTTTTGGCGTACGGTGCTTCTATAGCTGGGTATAACTTCATGAGGAAGGTTGTTGTTATAGATGGGACACAGCTGAAGGGTAAATATAAAGGGTGTTTAGTGGCTGCTAGTTGCCAAGATGGGAATATGCAAATATTTCCATTGGCTTTTGGCGTCGTTGATGGAGAAAACGTAGCATCTTGGGTTTGGTTCTTCAGGCACCTATTAAAGGTTGTTCCAGATGAGGCTGATTTAGTTTTTGTTTCAGATAGACACCCGGCTATCAATGCTGCGTTACAGAAAATCTACCCAACTGCTCATCATGTTGCGTGTACTGTTCATCTTTGCCGTAATGTTAACAGCCGATTCAAGAATGAAGGACTTGCTGCTGTGGTCTCAAAAGCTGTTAGGGCATATACGGTTGGGGATTTTAGATATTGGTGGGCGGAGATTGAGAGTCGCAGTCCTGCATGTGCGCATTACCTACAGGAAATCGGGCTCTCCTGCTGGGCGTTGTCTCAGTTTGAAGAGTGTCGGTATAATATTATGAGTAGCAACATTTCAGAAGCTTTGAACTCCGTGATGAATAAAGCAATTAACTATCCACTGGTTTCCATGTTGGAATTCTTGCGTATGAAGCTTATGAGATGGTTCTGTATTAGGCGTGAGAAGGCAAAAAAATTGCAGACGCGCTGCACGAGAGATATTGAGAAATTGCTCGTGATGTTCCATATTGAAGCTGCTAAATGTGGTGTATTAGCAGCAAGCGAGTGGATTTATCAAGTTAGTGATGGCTTGGGCTGTCTTTTCATGGTTGACTTGGAGAAAAAAACCTGTTATTGCCGGGTGTTCGATGTTTTGAAGGTCCCATGCGCGCACGCTATTGCTGCACGCCGTCCCTCGCAGGTTGATATACACTCACTGGTTGGGGATTGTTATAGTGTTAAACAGTGGTATAAAGCTTACGAGCAAGTTATTCTGCCGCAGCCCAGGGCTGCTGATGTTGACATTCCGGTTTCGGTTTCGTCTGTTGAACTTCAGCCTCCAGCAACGAAAAGGCCTTCTGGGAGGCCCCGCAAACAGCGTATCCCTTCTCGTGGGGAATTTCACCTTGTATGTTTTCTTCATTCTCCTCTCTTTTCGTTTTATCAGATTCTATAATATTGATGGTTTCTTTTATTTGTGCTGTAGTCAGGGAAGTCCAGGCAGCCTAAGTGTGGGAGGTGTTTTGGTGTTGGGCATAATCGACAGACTTGTAAGTTTCCAATCTAAGTTGCAGCCTCTCTATCGATGTTTCTGCTCCGTGACTTTTTGGTGTGCTGTGAGTATGTTAATTATACTCATATGGCCGTCTCTTATTGGATGCTAGGATGTTGTTACTCTTTTTGTTTGACCTCTGGTAAATATTTCTAGCCAACTGTAAATAGGTTATGTAAGGCTGGCGGCTGTTTTTTATTGGTCACAAGCGTCCTCGAAGGTGTACTTTTTTTGCTAAATGTATTATTTCCAACTGGTTTTGTTGTAATAGAAGTATCGATTGCCTAATATTATGCGCTTAAGTGTGGCCTTTAATTTTAAACTGCAAGTACTTGAGATATAAATCGTACCGTAGTTATAGCTATAATGGATATAGAGTATATCAGTTATGTGTATGTGTTGTGGACATGGTTTATGATGGGAATAGGGTATGTTCGAATCAATTATGTCCATGTGTGGAGGACATGGTTTATGATAGACATATGGTTTCTTGTGAAACATTTATGTCTATGTGTTGGAGACATCGTGCATATTGGAAATAGAGTATATCTAGAATCATTTATGTCTGTGTTTGTAGACATGGTTCATGATGGACATAGAGTATGTTGTCAATCAGTTATGGCTATGTGTTGTGGACATGTTCTAAATTAGGTATGTCTATATCTTCCGTGTATTATCGGGATCACCCACCTTTACGTATGCTTATTCCTGATGTCCAGAGGATACGAAATAACTGATTGTGGACATCCACCATAATATATGTTTAAGTTAATCATTTATTATTTTTCTATGTGTTGTGAACATTGTTTATCATGGACACAGAGTATGTAGAGAGTCAGCTATGTCCATGTGTCCTGGACATTGGTTATGACGGTCTTAGGATACGTTCTCAATCAGAGATGTCTATGTGTTGCGGACATGGTGCATGATGGATATAGTGTAAGTTGGGAATCAGCAATGTCTATGTTTAGTGGACATATTGTATGGTGGACTTAGGGTCTGTTTGAAATCCGTTTTTTTTTTGTCATTCAACAGGTTGGTCTCACAACTTCATCATCCCTAAGATATGTTTAGTTATGTTTAGATATGTTTACATATAGGGATGAAATCATGAGGAATTAAATAACCAAATAGAATATTGAAAGTTTTTTTTGCCATAACCGGTGGATGCCGTAAACAACTTTAACGTTATGTATTAGGTTGAAGGACATGGATTACAATTTGTGTTGATCCCATTTTGCATGATAAATATTAAAAATATGTATTTACCTTTAAAGTATGGAATTTTCTCTTTTTTGGTTCAATAATTCGATGTCATTTCTGAACATGACAATAGTTGATGTCCAATTACTTCGTGTTCCAATTATCTTAGGTGTATAAAAATATGCACATGTGGCGCAAGGGATCACACGTATCCTATGTATGTTAGCTGACACGGAAAAGCAAATTAAAAAAATATATATTTACATTCAATAAGTAGTAAACTGTATTAATTATACTGAATGCATTACTACCCCTGGACGAAAAGTAAGAGCAAATTTTGGTCTGGAAAAAAGTCAAATCTGCTCAGCTCCCTAGAGTAAAGATAGAGAAGATGCGGGAATTAATTTGATAAGGCCAGTGTTAGATAACATTCAAGTCGAAGTGACAGCTTTATAATGATGGCTAGGTGGGAAAGTGTTGCCCTCACTGTTCGGAAAAGAAAAATACTGCCTAGGGTAAAAATATATGCACATGTGGTGCAAGGGATAACACGTGCCTAGCTATGCTACATGCCCGAGAACCCTAAAAACTTGAAAATTATCATTTCTACGCCATGTATCTAATGGGAGTGCTCACTGGCAACCTACCTCTTCAATACCTCGTATCGATGCACCCATCAGCAAGATCAAACCTTAAAGCAAATAAAGTAAAAAAGGGATGAGTCTAATCAGTTATAGTGAGCCATTGGTGTAAGTCAATTTCTTACTGACCAAGATTTCATAGATAAGTAAGGTGTCAATCCATGGGTGAAGATATTAACCAAAAAGGATGAGATCAAAACCATTCAAGTCAAGCCAAACAAGAAGCGTGGGGTCTAAACGACAGAAAACAGAAATAGATGTTAAAGAATCAATTCAAAGACTAATGTAAAGGAACAATGTAAACAAGTGATAGGCTAGACGAGAAATCAATCAATGCAAGAGAAGTTCCTATGATCACGGGCTCCTCTTAGCCTACCCAGGTGGTCTAACAAAACTCAATCAAGCTATTCCCTAGACATCAAACATCACAACCAGCTAAGTCCACTCCCGTGATAAGAACCCTCAAGCTGACCGCCAGACCCAATCCTCACCCTAGCAGCATAAGACCTGCTCAATATCACAATAAACACCCTAGACATCTAATCCCTTAGTTAGGAATGCAAATCTCTAACATCAATTCATTCAAGCATTTTATCAAACACCTTCCTGGAGGAAAACACCTAAGATCTAATCTCAATTGATCGTGAGAAATTAGCATTAAGAACACCGATTTAGAAGGGAATTAAAACAATCAACTCTTAAACCACCTAGAGACTAAGATTCTACACTAATCTAACCCATCCTCCCCTAATGACTACTCAAAACTCATGAAGAACACAAACCCAGAAATCATTAAAACTTGCATGAATAGAAACAGATGGAGAGATGAAAGAACAGAAGAAATCCACTGAAAATAATAAGTAGAAATCAAATTACAAAGTTTGGAAATCAAGAACAATGAAGAACAAAGGGAAAACTCGAAAATTAGGCATAAAAAAAACATTCCTCCCTAGTCTTAATCCCACATTAGGTATTTATACTAAGTCTTAAAAACCCTAAAACGTCATGGGTAAAATGGTAAAAGAGGATATTCAGGACTCTGTCTGGGTCGAGTGGTGTGCTCGAGCTGGATGAAATCAAGATTGCATTTTTATGTGTTGAGCTCGAGCCTCCTACTCGACCCTATGGGCTCGAGCTGGATTCAAAGATTCCAAGACTCCTCTTTATGTGAGCTCGATCATGAGCTCGAGCATGGGGCCCAGCTGGCCAAAAACCTCCAAGACGCCATATTTCGCCTTAGCTCGACCCTCCTACTCGAGCTGGTGGGCCTCCTCGCACCATCTCCAGCCTTAACTCCCTGCCTTGACCATATGGCTCGAGTCAGATGTCCTGACAGCTTAACTTGATGCTAACTCTCCGCACCGCCTAAAGTACTGAATAAGCCAAATATGTGGATGCAAACCTAATGCAAAACACTCTAAATATGCAAAACTAGAGATAAATGACAAGAAAGTTAAATAACAAGTCTAAATGTATGAATTAACCAAGCTAAAACGATGCAAAATGCAAACATATCAACTCCCCAAACTTAGTCCTCTGTTAGAAAGAATAAGAATGGAGAAGAAGTTGAAAATGGGGACTCAGAACCAAAACTTGCAGGTGTAACAGATGACCTCAATGTCCAGTTACCAATTCTAATGCAAAGTTTATGAACTCTACTTAAAAACATTAGCCATACTTCACAAAGATAAGTTCTGATCAAATCTCAACCTAACATGCATTCAAATCTATCATTCCCTTAACATTCATTTAAACAGAAACCATGAATCAAGCTATATTCAATGAACTCATTTGGCTAAGGGTAAGGTCAAGAGACAAAGATGGTCCCTTCAGATGGTTTTGTCATTTCGAACAAGGATCTCTCAATGAAAAGAATGAGCATTTAACGCTAAAGAAGAACCAACATACGCATACAAGAATAGACTCCCATCTACCCAGTCCTACTGTTCTTAACCTTCAAGTCTAAACCAAGAAAGTCATCCTAACTCTACCCTTTACATTTCGATCAGTTTCATCTTTCTTTTTGTTTTTTTGTTCTAGAAGGGTTACTAAATACACATCTAGCGGATTGGGGTTTTTCTTAACTAGCTTAGGCATTTTTTTACTTTCAGCTCTTGCCTTTCTTTTTTTTTTTTCTTTATACACACCCCCTAATCCTTTACTAGACACTTAAACAATTCAGATCATTCCCCTCCTAAGAACTCTTATCTCTTTTTTTTTTTTTCTTTCATCTTTCTCCAAGTTTTTTCATTCTTTTCTTTTCACAGAACCAAACCCAATACCCAATGATCAAGATCCCATCTAGTCCTATCTGATTCGAAAATTGCAAACCAGAACTACATGAGATTCTATCCTTGTCGRCTCAAACCTAACACTTTCTACCAAGCTCATTCAGAAATAGGTCTCACACACTCAAGAAAATAACATCATGGCTTGAAAGAAGGCTAGGCTAAAGGTATGGTAAAACTGTTCTAATGATGAGGACAGCTACTTGGATTAGCAAAGAGTGGTATAAACAGATGAAGAAAATCCAAGTATGTATATGGTATCCATGAGTTCAAATTCAATGCATAGACAAGATATTTATAAGTCAAATTCAGGTTCAAATAGATGAGGAATGACAGATAATCATAGCATGCTTCAGTAAAGACTTAATCTAGTTGTGCATTCAAAGCATGGTTCAGTCTTACTTCAAGCTCAATAACAAGGCATTAAACAATTAGAAACGAGGGCATTGAAATCATACAGTTGAATCAGCAAGTTTACAAGGTTTAAATCATCATAATCCCTTGTGCAAATGCAACAGCCCTATATGAAACAATCTAGACTCAATCCTACATGAACACTGTTTTTAAAGATTTTTAATTTTTTTTAGTTTTTCTATGTCATAGATGAAGACTCAAGGATGCACAAAATCAAAATAAGAACAGAGAAAACACATCAAACAAATCTTAACCTCCCCCCCCAAACTTAAATTACACAGTCCCTTGTGTAATAAAAATTTGTGAAGAGAGATTAAGAAGCAAAGAAAAACAAGAAAAATAATGCACCTAATATATATAAGAAAGGATGGAACAGGTACCCTCAAGGTGAGATCGATTCCTCCATACTCACTGTAGACTCCTGGGTGGGTAGTTCTGGTGGCTCGAGTCGCGTGCATGTGTCTGGCTCGACCTCCATGGTCGAGCTGACGCCGAGCCAGAGGCCGTGCTTGTGAACGCTCTTCTTCTTCCTTTCGAATGCCTGCCTTGGTTCAAAAGAGGAGGTGGTCATTGCATGTGGAGGCCTTGGTTCTTCCCGAAACGAATCGGCTTCTACTAGAACCCTCCTCGGCAAGACGATTTTCAGATGTGGGAGTGAATATATGTTTCAAGTCCTTGAGCTGGTCTTTAACCTCCTTCATCCGGGTCTTTCAGCTCCTTCACAGTGCCCTTAAGTTTAGCAATGGTCTTGCCCTGAATTTGTTCCACTTCGTAAGAGACCAACTTTGTGTGCCTCTTTCGTTGGGCTGTGAGGGCTTAAGTCGCCTCAAATGCAAACCTTTCTATCGCATCATCCTCTTCAAGCAAAATAATCGCCTGGACTCATGTCTTCATGCATGATCTCCTCATCTGGATTGTAGAGTCTATCAAGAGGAGATCGAAATCTATGTTCTGGCCCGTCCAAGCACTCAGTTAAACTGGTGGAAGACGCAGCTTGGCTTCTCCAATGGTCGGATGCATGAATCAGATAAATGCTTGTCTAGAGGTGTTGTGTGGTCTAGAAACTGCATCTTCTCAAGGCATCCACATCAATCCATTTAGTGGATAAGGCTCCGAAATTAGCTCCACATAAAGCAACAAGGATTGGAGTGATGATACCCCAATGCAAAGTTCACCCCAGATTCCATCTTATGCATCCTCATTGCCCATTCCTTGTAGTAGAGTAGTTGTTCCAGCAGAAAGTAAGATTTGCCTATCACCTCTCATCTTCAACCCATCTCAGATACCGAGTAGTAAGCACAAGTCAAGATCTTCAATTCTCCTTCATTTACTTACCTTTCTCGCAAACATAGTGTTTGCTATGGTCTGTAGATATCTCTCAGGCTTCTAATGCTAGAGCTCTTACTGAGGAGGAGAAAGGAGTCTCCAATGGTCGATCATACGCAGGCTCCTCGTGGTCAATGTCTTGAATGGGTTCATCTCCTTCAGAAAACCACATAGAGTACTCATCTCCTGATGGTGAGAGCATAGATCGACTTCGCATGTGAAGGTTATGAAGCCAGACCGCCATCGATTCATACGGTTCCTCATCGTAGAAGTGAATAGAAGAGATGAGAGAAAATGGCATGTCTCCTCTTGTAAGCTTCCATCTCATGAACCCACTTAAGCCGCCTATCTCGTATAGGTACTCCACTCTCAAGAATGCCGAAGCGCATTGTTTCTTTGCGGTATCGTGCCTTCGAAACCACGAGCAAGGACTTCCAAGTACTTTATGCTGGATGGTCTGTTCTTCTTTTGAGGTTTCTTTGTCGCCTGGGTTTGCCTCTTCTTCTGTTGCACCACTGTCAAGAGGAAGGCGGACTCCATGGGTTTCTTCCTCGCTTACATGGGGAGCTTTTCTCGAACGCCAACACCTTGACTCGAGCCACCTGCTTGTGCCTCGAGAGCTCGAGCTTGGCTTCCGACCTTCTCGACTCGACCCCTTGGCTCACAGCTCGAGTCGGGCACCTTTCAACCTCCATGGGTTCTTCTGTTGGAGGAATCTCTCTCCACATTTGGAAGCAGTGTTTCAGGCTGACCTGCGGCGAGCTGGACGTGAATCCATACCTAAGAATCACTCACGTAAAGAAGAGAAACTCAAGAATGTGAGAATAACCTCAAGAACAAAGAACAAGAAATGAAGAACAGAGGATGAACACTCAGAACACTCAAGAACAAATAGAGAGCTGGAAAATGAAAGAGAAAGAAGAGAGAGTTTGTGGTGGAGGAAGGTCTTGGGCAGTTTGGTCTATAGGTATGGGAGGACCAAAAGGACAAGGAGGAGCGTGTATGTCGGATTCAAAATTGAACCGCCAAAAGAGTGACTGAGCCACTGACCAGTGGGTCGAGCTGACGTCCGACACGGCCCGACACGCCGACTGAGCCTCGACTCGACAATGTCGCGCTCGACACATCGCCCGACTCGAGCCCCTGACTCGACCAGGTGGGGTCGAGCTAGCCTACTGTCGAATTTTGAAATTTGAAATTTTCCCTCCCGAGGCTCGGTTAGTTGGCTCGATCCTGGCTCGAGTTGATGCTCGAGGTCAGCCCATTCCTGCGTTGCCTCCTTTCATGATTCACTTCTCTTTCCTGAAATCACACCATCAAGACAAAATCAAGCAGCTTAGACATTTATCGGACGCTTTAAAAACTAAAACAAAGAAATATGTGAGATAGACATGGGACTTCCTCCCAAGTGAGCTTGTTTATATACAAGCTTGACTTCCCTGCTTTTAGGCGGAAGGCTCATCCGCAGGAATCGGTTCCTTCTCGAATGATGGCATCGCTGATAGGCTTCGAGCCTCCGTCCTGCTCTCAATGCCGCCTGCTTCCGCCTTTCCTAAGGCGTAGATTTGATGGAGAACGCCCTGATTCATCTAGACTTGAGCTTTCCTGAAACAGCTTGAGTCCGGAATTGAAAAGGAGGACTTGATCACCAGAATTTTGCAAGACTTGTCATGGAATCTTTGGTCCTCTTGTGATCAGAACTTTCATAAGCATCCAGCCGATCTCTTCCACTCACGTGGTCCAATACTCTTTTCCCCGGCAGGCTTGATATCTAAATTCAGAAGCTTTGTTGCCCATAATGCCTTATACTCAACCTCATGACAAGCCTTGCCATAAAGGAGCTGGAATGGTGTTCTTCCATGTGGGTCTCTGAATGCAGCTGCAGTTCTCGAGCAATCCAGCATCTCCTCCTTGAAGCTCCCCTACTCCCCAGCCAAGATGGCTTTGATCGCTTGTTAGACACCTCCACTCTGACCACTAGTCTGGGTGATATGGTGTAGCCACCTGTGCTTGACCCCATGTTTCTTAAGATTCTCAAAGAGCTTCACGATGAAGAGATCCCCATCATCGATAACCACTCTTCACACCAAATTGGGGAAAATTGCCTTGCATCTTGAACCACCTTTGCATCATTGCTAGGGTAGCTATGGCTTCAACCCACTTCGAGACATAATCAACATATTAAGAATGCTGGTCAAAAGGACCCATGAAATCAATCCCCAAACATCAAACACTTCAACTTCCAAAATCGGATTTGTGGCATCTCATTCTTCGTTGATGTTGCCCATTCTCCGCAAGGATCACACTTAGTGATGGTTTGAGCATCTTGAACATTTAGGCCACCATAAACCTGCTTGCAAAGCACCTTCAACAGTCTTGAATGTAGCAAAGTGTCCTCCATAGCAGAACCTGTGCCATAATGCTCGAACCCTGCCTAAGAGTAGTGGTTGACATCTCTCATAAACTTTTCTAAGAAGATCATCAGGTAACTCACCACATGCAAGGAAATTGGCCATCTCGAATACCAAGGTATGTCCTTCACCTCCTATCACGTAAACACATCTGGAGTCTCTCGTCGCATGGTGTCATCAACGGTGCTGCATCATCTATCCTCATCCTTGACAAGTGATCGGCTACACCATTCTCTATACCCTTCTTATCAACAATCTCCATGTCAAACTCGAGAAGGAGTATCCATCCGAGCAGCTTAGTATCCTTCTTATATAGATATGCCAGAAGTCGCATGATCGCAAGATAGACTATCACCTTAGAACCAACCAGATAGCTTCTGAATTTCTCAAAAGCAAAGACTACAGCCAGCAACTCCTTCTCTCTTTGATATCTCCTCTTGAGCGCCATCAAGCGCCCTGCCAGTAGTAGATCATGCTTCTCAATCCTTTGGCCCAAGACAGCTCCTACAAGATAACCGATGCATCACACATGATCTCAAATGGATAGTCCCAGTTTGGTGCTTGACTATTGGCAGTGACTAAGGCTTCCTTAATGAGCTGAAAGCCTTCAAAACAACAAAAGAACTCTTGCTCGCACAAAAAGCCTTGTTAGTGGTCCGCTATCTCGAGAAATCCTTGATGAACCTTCTGAAAACCCAGCATGCCCAAGGAAACTCCTGATGTCCTTGACGCTTTGGTGGCGATCATCATCACATCAACCTTGGCCTTGTCACCTCTATACCCTTCTCGAAATTCTTGGCCCAAGACGATCCCTTCTCCTGACCATGAAGTGGCATTTCTCCCAACGAGCACCGAGTCTCTTCACACCTAGTAAGTACCTGCAAAGGTTCAAAGACGGAGGAGAGCCATACACGGAAAAGTCATCCATGAATACCTCCACGCCTCCTCAATTAAACCTGAGAATATAGAAGTCATGCATCGTTGAAAAGTAGCAGTGCATTGCAAAGACCAAAAGGCATTCTCCTATATGCAAAAGTTCCATGGGCAAGTAAAAGTGGTTTTTCGATCATTGGATGAATTGGAATCTGAAAGAACCCACTGTACCTCTAAAAACAGTAGTATGATTAGCTAACCTCTCTAGCATCCGGTCAATGAATGGCAAAGGGAAATGATCTTTCCTAGACGCAAGATTCATATATCAATACACATCCTATGTCCTGCCAAGTAGTGTATCAATTCATCCGTCATTTTTAATCACCATACCCCTCTTCAAGTACACAAAGTGAGAAATCCAAGTACTATCGATATAGGATATATGATTCCCGCCAACTTAAGAATTTTAACAACTTCCTTGAGGTTTGGGTTCAATCTTCTCCTAGGCCAATACTAGCATATGATTCGTTTTCCAAATGAATTCTCGAGTGCACAAGCTAGGTGAAATTCCCTTTAATGTCATCCGTAGAGTATCCTATAGCCTTTCTAAATCTTCTTAATCTCATAATAGCAAATGCAACTCATCATCACTAAGCATGTCATTTACTATGATTGGGTAAGTAGAATTTGGTCCAAGAAAGGCGTACCTTAGCCGAAGAGGTTTGAGATCTACCTTAGGTTCCCTGAGTTCGACTAGTCGCCCTGCTGCGTAGGGGCTGGTTTGATGTTAGACTCGATCTGCCTGGGCCTAGTCCGACGCCTTGTATCTTAGCTCAGCCGCATGATCGAGCTCGGTGTCCTGACGCTAGAATTTCTGTATTGATCCCTATCAGCCTCAAACCCTTCTGATTCTTCCAGGACCTGTGTGAGTCCAAAATCATCTCATACCCCCAAGTCTCAAAGATGTAGATACCCATCTTCACTACTCTGGTTAAGGTCAGCAGTGATCATCTTGATTAAGCTCCTCCAAGCTCATCAGCGAGCTTGTCCATTACCTCAACATGTAAGACTTGTCCTTCTATTTCCGGCTTTCATAGTCCTCGACATCAAATGTCATCTTGAGATCATTCCTAAGATTGAGATCGATCTTCCTTTCGGACATCAATGATCTGCACTACGTAGCTAGCAAGGAAAGGTCTTCCCTAATCGAGGATCTCTTGGTTCTTCATCCATCTCGAGAACTATAAAATTGTAGGTATCTCCACCGATCCAACCATCATCGAGGAAGATTCTAGCATACCATGGGGAGTCCTAATTGATCTGTCTGCAAGTACAGAGATGTTGTGGACTTATAGTTGCCGAATCTCTAGCTTCCTTGCAAACCGAGAGTGGCATAAGACTGATAGATGCCCAGATCACAGAGACTTCTTGAAAACTAATGGACCTAGAGAGCATGGTAGAGTAAAAGAACCTGGGTCACCTAACTTCTCTTGACGACTCTCTTCTCTGAATGATGGCGCCGCACTCCTCGATAGACAACCATACCCCTCGGACCGCCTTGTTTTCGCCTCGCATCCTTCAAAAACTTCTGTATGCCATGGAGAAGGCATCAATGAGGCAACCTGATCTCAGCCTCCTGATATGCTTATCAAAGATTTGTTTATGTTTCTCCATTAAGTCCTTCTTAAACCTCTTTGGGAAAGGCAATGGGCTTTCAGAGGAGGGACATATGGTGCCTTCTTTTCCTCGAAATTACAGTTTTAGCAGGGGGTAGACTGTGACCTTTCTGGTCGAGTTGGGGTGCTCCAAAGCAGAATAAAATTTTGTCTTGGTTGTTTTTGGAGACCAAATCCTCCCCATCTAGATGCCATCGTCCGTAAAGTGATTCAGGAGATCCTTTCCTCTCGTGTAACTCCTTCCCACTCCGCAAAGTGATGGCAACATGTAGCCAGTTAGTTCTGGACCACTTTACCGGGAGTTGGGAGGTGTTGAGATGAAGCTGTCTTCCTCGATGGAACAATCTTTGACCGAGAGATTCAATCTTGCTGTTAAGATCATTGTAGTGTAGTCCATCTGGTTTTAAGTTCACCAAACTTCTTGGCGTGGTCTGTCTTCGTAGGAGTTGCTGGCAGCTTGTCTCTGATCGATGAAGACTGAAGCGTGGGGAGAGAAAATCGGGTGGGACATGGGGCCCCGTGTTATACACTGAAAAGCGGTTTAGTGGGCAAAGTTCTCCGCTGATAGTGCTTGACTGAGTTGTTGCCGAGGTGGGTAGACTTGATCCTGGGGTTAGCAACATTGGTACTCCAGACAGTATCTCGGTTGTTCTTGTGGCTGATGAAACCCTTGTCAGATCGACCTGATTCTCACATAGCTGACCTCCTCTGACCATCATCCTCCCATCTGAACTTGAAAGACCAGATCCTCGTAAGCAAAGTGAACTTGTTTCTTCTGTTGTAGCAGCTTGGTCCAACTTAGCGGTCAAGGCCTTGATGGCCCTAGTCCGATATCCAGAAGAACACTGGGCGAACACTCCTATCATACTCAAGAAGCAGTGCTACTTACCATCGATGTGCTAGGTTTTCCAAAAGGCCCAAGCATCAACGCCTTGGTTGAGGAGTTAGCTGTCGGCCGTATCAAGCATGCGGACCTTCGAGAACGCCTGTAGAGAGTGCTAAGGAGTGATTCATTGCTGAAACCGGGTGAGGCACCGAGTAGTGTAGCCCTTGAAGCTCCCAGCATTCACACGTAAACTTTCACCATCTTCTCGAGTGAATCCAGAAATTTCATTCCGTAAGCGTGTCCCTGGCATTGGAGAAGAACTTGGCCAGGAAGGCTTTCTCATCATCCCATGAAGTGATCGATCCAGTAGTCTTTTCCTCAAATGATGGGCTCTATCACCAAGAGAGAAAAGAGTTGCAAATAAAACCATCTTCACGACCTCATTGATCTTGGTAAGGTCAGCAGAGCCTCATCAAACTCATCCAGATGATCAAGAGGGTCCTCCATAGGTAGGCCATGAAACTTGTTGTTCGCATGGCGATCAAGCTGCTTTGATCTCGAAATTGTTGTTGTTCGGATCAGGAGGGACAATCCTGTCTGTTGAGTATTAGGAGCCGTCTCCCACCTATCGATGGGGCCTTCTCACAGGAGTGGTCTGGAACATTTTGTTCCTGGGTGGTCTTCCATTCCCACTCAGATTCGACCGTTGTCTGATGTTTTCTCGCCTTCTCAATGACGTGGTAGCTTGTTAATATCAGGTAGCGGATGTGTCGCTCTTCGATCTCGCCAGCAGGAACAAGACTGATGGTAGAAGCAGATAGTAGACGGACTGATCTCAGCTCGAGCTAGGGGCTCGAGTCAAGAAACGTCCGCAAACCAAAGACGAAAAGAAAATCAAAAGTGAGTCAGTATATAGAAAAGAACTTGATCGAGCATGAAATCCTAATTGTAACAAACAACACCCAAACGCAACGCGCCAAATTGATGTAAGTCAATTTCTTAGACCAAGATTTCGCAAAAGATAGTAAGGTGTCAATCCATAAGGGTGAAGATATTAACCAAAAAGGATGAGATCAAACCATTCAAGTCAAGCCAAACAAGAGCATGGGGGTCTAACGACTAGACAGAAAACAGAAATAGATGCAAAGCTTAATCAATTCAAAAACTAACAGGCACAATGTAAACAGCGATAGGGCTAGACGAGAAATCAATCAATAAAGAGAAGTTCCTAGATGGGGTAATCGATTCAAGTGCCTTCCTCTTATAAGTCTAACAAAACTCAATCAAGCTATTCTCTAGACATCAAACATCACAACCAGTTAAGTCCACTCCCGTGATAAGAACCTCAAGCTGACTCCTGCACTAATCCCAATAAATTCTAAATCTATAGCAATAAGACATCAATATCAATAAACACCCTAGACATCTAATCCCTTAGGCTAGGAATGCAAATCTCTAACATCAATTCATTCAAGCATTTTATCAAACANNGAAAATCAGTGTATCGAGTCGACTCCCTCGGTATCGATCGATACCGAGAGCGACCCAAGGCAGCTGAACCGAAAGGAAGGGTTCTGGCAAGAGTTATCATCTATTATTCCCAAGCTGACAAGAGAGGAGGAGGCCTGCTAGAAAGCAGAGTTTTTATCAAAAAAAAATGGTTGCGGGGACCTCCCAACATCGCCCACCGCTGAGACAGTTGACAAGAGGGAAGACCAGAATTTTCAGTCCCATGCTCCATCTCTAAGTAAACTTGAGGAGTCTTGACTCGAGGGTCTAGTGTCGCGTCATGTAGAGGCGTTGCAGAGAGATTGAAATGATGAGATCTCTAACACGCTTCTCATACAGCGGATTCTTTCACTCACTTACGATATTGATTTACTTAAAATAGGAGATTGTTTGATTCTACTGATTTTCAGGTTGTGGAGATGAGCGAGGATCCGGGTGCCTGATTTTGGGAAGACCATTTAGGCACTGTTGGCGCGATCATGGACACGAATAAGAGAGAATCTCTTTCTCTTGCATTGACGGAGGCGTCTTACGATGTCATTCCCTCGGAGGAGCACCGGACATGTCTGGATCACCATTGGCGCTCGATGATCGATGCGCATGTCTTATGATGAACCAAAAGTCGCAGATGTTTCAAATGAACCCCCACACCACAGAAAGTTGTGGAGAGACCAAGGCACAAAGGGAAGGCGAGCAAGATCAACGGTGCTGCTAATTTCACTTTGATTCCTCAGTATGATGGAGATTGATCGAATATAAGGTGAAGTGCGAGGCACCTCGAAACCTTTCTCAAGGTTAGAGTTCTCATTCCTGGGAGATGAAAGAGAGAAGAAGGATATGATGAGCAAAACTTTGAAGCTGGAGATGTGGTTGAGCTTATCTCGGAGTGAGTCCTCCACTTGTCTGATGATATCTTAGTCAAAGTCAATGACATTAAGCAAGCGCTTAGTGGGAGGCAACCCACTGGTAAGTCTATAAATATGAGTTTTTGTTTTTGTGTTTGTTGTGTCTTGCGAATCGGTCGGAAGAAGGATGGTCGTTTTGTTCGTATCGTCGACACCACATCGATCGATCACATGGTATCGTCCACTTGGTATCGATCGACACCAGCTTCTATGGTAACACCTCTTGTTCTTGACTATTTCGTTTTGTCCTTTAATTTCTTTCACCTTCTCTGGGCTTGATAAACACAGGGACGTGTTGTTTAAGTCTGGGGAGGTAGTTCTTGTTGTGTGTTCATTTTGAAAAAAAAAAAAAAAAAAAATTTTTTTTAATTGAGTAAACAACTTAGAGTTCTCTAGATTGTGCTTGTTGTTTGTTGTTCGTTTTGCTTTTGGTGACCGCTGTTACATGATTAGTTTCGGTTCATAATGAAAATCCAAGGGATAACCAGCTAGAAATCACTCATGTCTCCAGCGGTTCTTCACTTTAGCCAAATTTTGCACTTCATCTACGCGGTTAGTGTTCTTGGCTTGATTCATCATTCATATCTGGCTAAGGAACCCATCATGTTTGAAAATTGTGGTATATCTCCCCCGTGAAAATTGTTGGATACATATTTRCGTTAAAACAGGTAAAATCTATATAAAAGATGAAATGATTTCCGCCGAGTAGAGGGGTAGGAAAATTTCCTATGACCCCATTATTCTACTTGGATAAGGAATGATCGCTGAGGCTGAAGTGAGGGGTAGGAAAATTTCCTATGACCCCATTATTCACTAAGACTTTTGATACATTGAGAGGGTAAGAACAGGGATTCGGTAGCATATCTCGCGTTCGGACCTTGATTTGTGTATGCTGTTCAGATAAACCTGCGCTGTTGAAATCTAATGAGAACTGATTATGAAATAAGTCTGGGGGAGATGAATACCGGGAAGCAATAATTGTTGTTGAATAAATGGTTCTTTGGCTATGATATTGTATGGGCGAAGAATCAGAATGTTCTTGAAGCCGATAAGCTGGCGATGAGCTTGGATGAATATTGGTGTGAGATAATGAGTGAAGTCTTGGGAAGTTGGGGTTCCTGGAGAAGTACATGGTGGTTAGATTTTGACTGATCGAGGCGTGGCTTGGGAAAAGGGCCATTACAGATTTCGGTCAGTTCGATCAGGTTTTTCAAACCTCTTTCTCTAACTTAGTTTTCTGTTTTGCTTGAGGGCAAGCAAAGGCTAAGTCTGGGGAGTTGATATATCATGGATTTTACCCATTTTAGCCATGATATAAGAATGTTTATCAGTCTTTCTAGTCTTTTTATCATTTTAGAGTCTTTTCAGGTTTTAACACGTTTGGGGCGAATTTTGGAGACATTTGGAGCCTTTTTGGAGCAAACAGAAAGTTTTGAAGCTTTGAGTATCGACACCATCGGTATCGATCGATACAGGCCTGAGTATCGATCGACACCATCCCGATATCGATCCGTAATCAGCAATGTAGAGAAGAATTTTAGGAAGCTATAAATACTTTCCTTATTTACAAGAAGCCCGGCTCGTGTTTTTAAACCTATTTAAGCAAACTCTTAGTCTTTAGGTTAGGGGACTTTACTTTTCACTATTATTCGGGCAGACTTTACTTTTGAGAGCTTTTGTGAGGGACGGATCAGACTTCATCATGAGAAGATCCCGAACCCTTGTTTTTATTCTTTTAATTTCATGATTTATTCAGTTATATTTGTTTCATCTCATGTCGAGTAGTCTCCTTTTAGGTTGGGTTTTCTCATATGGATTTCTCGATTTATGACAATTGATTTGTTAGGGTTCATAATCTGAATAGTTCTTCACCATGGTTGTTCTCAAAGCTATTTCTAACCTGATCACTTAGAATATAGAACCTATATTAATCATTAGGCACGCGATGAATGTAATCTGATAAAACCTAGGGTGAGCAATTGGATTATCTGCAAAGAGATTTGGTTTAATCGAATTGTGAACATATCAAACTTGAATTGATTGCTGGTTTCTGTGTAGGATTTGCAAAGAGATTTGGAATTTTAGACTTTAGACTTAGTTAGTTTTAGCGACGGTTGGTTAACTATACTTTCGTGTTTGAGTTCAGAAGCGGCAATTGAATTGAACCTTAATTGATCAATTGTTGTTTATCATTGATTTCCTGAGAGTTACCCTGAGCTGCTTCCATCCATATTCGACTAATCTTATTTCAATCATTTGTTTTCTCATTGTTTATTGTTGGCTTAGCATAATCTGCATCTTTCATCTATTGCGTGAGTTTTCTTGAGTTCCTGTGTTCGACCCCTAACTTTACTGCAGCAACTGCTTTAGTATCATTATAGGGTATTAATTTGAGCATATCATCCGGACCGTTCTCCGTCAAAGAAGTTTTACCCTACGGAGCAGTCACCTTATTTGGAAAGGGCGGAAACGAATTCACTGAGCGAGGCGGACTCAAGCCCTATCTAGCTGACACCATCATTCCAGAAGGAACTTCGATTCCTCTGGATGAGCCTTCCACTGCCTGATCAAAACAGGAAGTCAAGCTTAGTGACTATAAACAAGCTCACTTGGGAGGAAGTCCCATGTCTATCTCTGTACATATTTCTTTGTTCTAGTTTTTAAAACGTCAAATAAATGTGCTAAGCTGTTTGATTTTTCATCGATTGTATGATTTCAGGAAAGTATGAGAGGTGAATCATAAAAAGGGGGCAAAAACGCACAGGAATGGCTTGACTCGAACGTGTGATCGGCTCTATAATCGACTCGTCGCCAACCAACCGAGCCTTAGGAGGGAAATTCAAATTTCAAAATTTTGACAAGTGGACCCAGCTCGACCACCTGGTCGAGTCGCATGCTCAAGACAGAAGGTGTCAGAAGGACGTCAGCTCGACCCCACCTGGTCGAGTGCTCAGCTCGAGTCAACCTCCTTTGGCGCCCAAGTTCGAATTTTGAATTAAGTAAACTGACATCTCTGCCTTGTCTGTCCCCTCCCACTTGGCTATATAAGCTCAACTCGATCAAGACCTTCCTCACACCACCAAGACCCTCACTTTTCTCTCTTTCATTTCGCACTCTCTATTAGTTCTTGCTGTTTTGAGTGTTCATACTTTGTTCTTGTTTATTGTTGCTTCTTGAGGTTATTCTCACACTCTTGAATCTTTCTTCTTTGCTTGAGTGATTCTCGACATGAATTCACGCAAGCTCGTCGCAGATCAGCTGAAGCACTCGCCGAAACTTCCGGATGTGGAGAGAAAGTCGTGAAGAATCCATGGAGGTTGAGCGGCGCTTGACTCGACTCATGCTCGAGCGAGGATCGAGTCTGAAGGGCGACAGGTCGAGCTCGAGCACCTCTGAGTCGAGCCGAGTCGAGTCCAGAGGTGATCTGCGGACGACTCTCCGGGTAAACGTGAAGGAAAGAAACCAATAGAGCAAGTATATCATGGCGGTGGCGCAATAGAAGAAGATGATCGTAAGCGAAAGCCAAAGGAAGAAGCAAACCATCAGCAAGGTTCCTGGAGGCCCTTCTTGCTCGAGGTTTTGAATGKACAAGGTACCCGTATAAAAGCGATGAAGAAACTCGGCATTGCTAGAGATGTGGAGTTCCTCTATGAGACAGGAGGCTTATGTGAGTTCATGAAGATCCATGGAAGCTTCTGAGGAGACATGCCATTTCCTCTCATCTCGCTATTCACTTCTATGATGAGGAGCGACCATGAATCAGGCGGTCTGGCCATAACCTTCATGCGAGGTCGAGCCTATGCTCTCACCATCAAGGAGATCGGTACCATACGGTTTTTCCGGAGGAGATGAATCCATCAAGATATTGACCACGAGGAGCTTGCTATGGTCAACGAACAACGCTAAACCTTTCTCTTCCAGAAGCAAGAGTTCTAACATCGAAGCCCTGTTCGAGATATCTCCACAAGATCTTAGCAAGCACTATGTTTGCAAGCAAGGCGACTGGGACAGTGAATGAAGGAGAATTGAAGATGATGGACTTGTGTGTATTACCACTTCTAGGCTATACAAGAAGCGGGCTGAAGATGAAGGGTGGTAGGGCGAATGCAAACCTCACATTTGTTCTGCTGGAACAATTCCTGTACTACASGGAATGGGCAATGAGGATGCATAGGATGGAATCTGGGGGTGAGCTCTGCATTGGGGGTATAGTTACTCCCATTCTTGTTGCCTGTAATGTGGAGTTGATCTCGAGCCTTATCCACAAAGTGGATAGATGTAGATTTCTTGAGAAGGGCAGATTCTAGAATACACCACCTCAGATGAGCACATATACAAGTTCATGCATCCAACCGTTGGGGAAGCCAAGCTGCGTCTTCCCTGCACGGATTTGACTAAGGTACGAACAGGCCAGAACATAGATTTCGATCCTCCTCTTGATAGACTCTACCATACAGATGAAGAGATCATGCAGCAAGACATAAGATCCGATCATGTTGCTGTTGAGGAGGAGGATGATGAAAATGAAGGTTATTCATTGAAGAGTACAGCCTTAAGCCCTCACATAGTCCCGCCATAAAAGCACACAGAGGATTGGTCTCTACGTAAGTGGAACAAGTTMCAGGGAAAGACTATTGCTGCACTTAAGGGTACTGTGAAGGATCTGAAGGATCAGATAAAGGAAGTCAAGAACCAGCTCAGGGACTTTACACAAACGCTCACTGGCCCTACATCCAAGAAAACCGTCTTGCCAAGGCGAATTCTAGTAGGAAGCGGTTCGTTTCGAGGAATCAAGGCCTCCTGCACTACGCCTGAACCACCAAGAGCCTCTTCTTACGAACCAAGACAGTTTCAACACTACGTAAGGCGACCGAAGAGGCGTTCACAAGCGGCGTGGCTCAGCGGGGCTCGATCGGAGGTCGAGCGCGGCCAGCGCCTGGTCGACTCGAGCCATCAGCTCGAGCACACCCGAGCCGGCCATACGCGTGAGCATGGAGGACTCGATCTCCTCTTCTTCACAGCAGGTACTGTTCCGTCATTCTTGTATATATTAGTTGCATAATTTTTTCATGCTTTCTTTATTTCTTAATCTTTCTTTCCAAATTTTTTTTGTGTAATTTAAGTTTGGGGAAGGGTTAAGATTTGTTTTGATATGTTTTCTCTGTTCTTATTTTGATTTTGTGCATTCTTGAGTCTGCGTGCATCTATGGCATAGAAAAACCAAAAAATTTTGAAAAATTTAGTAAACTTGAAAAACGAGTGTTCATGTAGTTGCATCTACATTTTAGGATTGAGTCTAGATTGTCTTCATATAGGGCTGCTGCATGTGCATAGGGATTATGATGATTGACCTTGCAAGCTTGCTGATTTAATATGATAGTCTTAGTGCCCTCGTTTAGTTGTCGAATACATTGTTAATGAAATTGAAGTAAGTGCACCATACTCGAATGCATAACTAGATTAGTTCTCAATTGAAGCAGTGTGATTTGATATCTTTCCTATCTATCTGAACCTGAATTTTGACTAATAATTATCATGTCTATGCAATTTGAACTCATGGATACCATATACATGGATTTTCTTTCTTACATTTATACCACTCTTCTTTGATCAGTAATGTCCTCATCATTAGAACGTTTTTACCATGCCTTTAGCCTAGCTTTCTTTCAAGCCTTGATATTATTTTCTTGAGTGTGTGAGGCCTATTTCTGAATGAGCTTGGTAGAAAGTGTTAGGTTTGAGCGAGAGGATAATGTATATTACGGTTTTGATTTTGAATCGATAGTCTTAGGTGGGATCTTAATCATTGGGTATTGGGGTTGTTCTGTGGATAGAAAGAAAAAGGATAAAAAGTTCTTAGGAGGGAATGATCTGAATGTCTAAGTATCTAGTAAAGTTAGGGTGCTGAGTATAAGAAAAGAAAGGGCAAAAAGCTGAAAATCTTAAAATATGAAAAATGTCCAAGCTGGTCATGAAAACAAAAAAAAACCATGAGAAAAACCCCAATCCGCTAGAAGTATTTGTATAACCTCTCCTAGAACAAAAACATGAAGAAAAGATGAAACTGGTCAAGAAATCAGAAGGAAAAGCCTACAGTCAAGGGTAGAATTAGGATGACTTTACGGGTATAGACTCGAAGGATAAGAACACTTGTGTAGGACTGGGTAGATGGGAGTCTATTTTGTATGCATAGGTTGGTTCTTACCTTTAGCATTCTACTAAAGCTCATTCCTTTTCATTGAGAGATCCTTGTTAAAAAAAAACCATCTTGAAGGGACCATCTTTGTCTCTTGACCTTACCCTGAGCCAAATGAGTTCATTGTGTATGCATAGCTTGATTCATGGTTTCTGTTTAAATGAATGTTAAGGGGAATGATAGTTTTGAATGCATGTCTAGGTTGAGATTTGATTGAACTTTGCTGAAGAGTATGGCTAACGTTTTTAAGTAAAGTTCATATACTTTGCATTAGCAACTTGGACATTGAGACAATCTATTATATCAGCATGCTTTGGTTCGAGTCCCCACTTTCAACCCTCTTCTCCATTCTTTTGTTTGCTTGAGGCGAGCAAGGACTAAGTTTGGGGAGTTGATATGCTTGCATTTTGCATGGTTTAGCTTGCATAATTCATACATCTAGGCGTGTTATTCACCTTTCTTGTCATTTATTCCTAGTTTTGCATACTTAGAGTGTTTTGCATGAGGTTTGCATACATCCTGCATATTTGGCTTGTTACAAGGTACTTTCGGTGATTTTGGAGAAGTTAGGTTCGAAGCTGTCTAGGACATCAGACTCGACCTGGATGCTCGCGACGTGATCGAGCGAAGCTTCGGCACCCATGCTCGAGCTGTATGATCGAGCTGAGGTCAAACGTCTTGAAGATTTCTGGCCGAGCTCGAGCACCCATGCTCGAGCTCCATGATCGAGCCCATCATAAAGAGGTCTTGGAATTTTTCTGTCCAGGAGCCCATCGAGTCACTGCTCGAGCTCAACACATAAAAATGCAATCTTGATTTCATCCAGCTCGAGACACCACTCGACGGAATGGTTGAGCTGGACCTATCCTGCACGTTTTACCATTTTGTCCATGACGTTTAGGGTTTTTAAGATTTAGTATAAATACCTAATGGGGGATTAAGACTAAAGGTGGTTGATTTTAGCCAACTTTCTAGTTCTCTTTTTGTTCTTCGTTCTTGCTTCTGGATCTGTATCTTTGATTACACTGAGTATTTGTGTTTGAACCTTTCATTACCTCTTCTCTTTCTCCTTACTTATGCAAGTTATTTTGATTTTTGGGTTTGTGATTATGTTGTTCTTCATGTGTTTGAGTATTCATTAGGGTTCTTGAGGATGGGATAGATTAGGTGTGAAATCTTAGTCTCTTAGGTGGTTCAGTGTTTATTGTTTGATTTCCCTTTCGTGTTCTTAATGCTAATTTCTCTGATCGATTGAGATTAGAACTTAGGTGTTTTCCACCCAGAAGGTGTTTGATAAAATGCTTAATGAACTGATGTTAGAGATGCATTTAAGGGATTAGTTGTCTAGGGTGTTTATTGACAATATTAAACTGAATCTTAATGCCTGCTAGGGTAGATTTCGCCAAGGGATTGGGTCTGGAACTGGTCTAGCTTGAGGTTACTTATCACGGGAGTGGACTTAGCTGGTTGTGATGTTTGATGTCTAGGGAATAGCTTGAATGAGTTGTGTTAGACCACCTGGGTAGGCTAAGAGGACACACTGAGTCGATTACCCCATCCTTAGGAACTTCTCTTGCATTGATTGAATTTTCTGTTAGTCCTATACGCCGTTCTGATATTTCTCATTTTCTGTTAGTTCCTGCTAGTCCTAGACTGTATCTCTTTTAACTCTTATTTCTAGTTTCTGTCTAGGTCACTAGTCCCATTTACTCTTTGCTTGGCTTGGCTTGAATGGCTTGATCTCATCCTTTTTGGTTAATATCTTCACCCTTATGGATTGACACCTTACTATACTACAACGAAACTTTGGTCTAGTAAGAAATTGACCTATATCACAATCCAATAGGCTCAGTATTGGTAAAAACGTGTCTAAGACACAAAGTAAATGATAGATCTATTTTTAGAGTCCATCCCACTCTCGTGGTGAAGTCCTCCTGAGATCTTTACCTAACCTGATCAGGGCTAGATAAGCATAAAACTACTCTATCAAATAACAAACTCGACCATAGCTAATACTCCCAACTATGCAGATTTGAGATCTCTACCCACTCTCGTGACGCAGGGAATCTCTAATAGTACAACCACACCTACTGGATTTAGTTGTACACTTACGCATCTCCCATAAGAGAATACTTAGTTTTAAGATGCATGGAAAGCTAGATTGATTAAGAGCAATCAAACATATATTAAACCCTAAAAGTAGATCCCATCATCGACCACCAACCTAGTGGTCTAAAAGATCTACTCTAAAACAGAAGAAAAGAAGTAAAAAAGAAAGAACTCTTTATTATGGTTTTTAGAAGTGGTGCCTACAAAAGTTCTCTATTCCAAGTTGTCTATCTAAGTTGTCTATTCCAAGTTGTGTTTTATAGTGAGATTACAAGTGATTATATAGTCACAGGGATTCTTAGAATATTCTATTTCGTCCTTATCTTGTTTTTGGAAGTTTAAAACTCGAGATGACAAGTTGCCCGAATCATGTCTTGCCACGTAGGAAATTTTCCAGCTTTCTCGGACGTCAGAATTGACCTTGATTGGTCGATTTTTGGGTCGATGTGAATCTCTTGGGCTTGACTGGTCGATGCATCCTCCGAGAGTATTCTCTGGAAATTTTTTGGACTCCATATCGACCCCTACAGGTCGATTCTGGGGTCGATATTGGTGCTCTTCGGTTTCCTGAAATCCTTCTCCAAATGTGCATGATTCAATTGGCGGTGTCAACTCTCCCATTGGTTTTAGGAAGCTCCACAAACACTCTAAACATCTAGTTTTAGCTCCAAGTACCTAGAAACACATAACCACATGCAAAAACACTAATACTACACTAAATGTTAGTTACAAAGGCTAAAACTAACTTATTCTAAAGCATAAAAGCATGTAAAATACGATGCTATCAGTGCTTTTTCGGTGTCTTCTACTTAAAGTATGTTCTGAAGGTGCTCAAACTCCTCAAAGTATTCTTCAACACTCTTGATTCCTTGAGAAAGCTTTCTAAACTTTCTTTGAAGCTTACGGTGGTAGAGAGGAGGGACAAATCTCTTTTTCATCATGAATTTCATCACGTCCCAAGTAGGAACCGGACCTTCTCTAGTGCGTCTTCTCTCAGACATGTCTCTATTCCACCAAATTAATGCATGGTCCGTGAGTTAAGCAGCAGCATATGTCACCTTCCTTGGCTCAACATAATCATAACATTCAAAGATATGATCCATCCTTTGCTCCCAATAAATATAAGCTTCAGGGTTAACTTTTCCAATAAATGTTGGGGCGTCTAGCTTGAGGTCGGGAACATAAGCTCGGTGTTGGTGTTGATCATTGCGATCCCTAGCAGCTCCTCTTTGTCATTGCCTCTCTCTTCTATAAAGTAGTGGCTCGAAATCTCCTTCGGAGAGATAATCAATCACGGGGTCATTGACCGGAACTTGTACGCGTTGTTGACCCTGATATGCTCAAATTAATACCCTATGATGATACTAAAGCAGTTGCTGCAGTAAAGTTAGGGGTCGAACACAGCTTCCATAGACTTCACTCATGACCCCGCTAAGTGTTCATCCAAGCTTATCATCGCCAGTTTCATCGCTAAAATCAATGTCCACGAACTTTCTAGATTCTTTGGTCATACATACCATAGCCAAGGAACAATTCATTGACTTTTTCTTGGTATTTAACTCCCCAGACTTATTTCACAACTTCATTGATTGCGTATACAAATCAAGGTTCGAGGCAGTATTGATAGTGTTAGCTACCGAATTCGGTTCTTACCCTCTCAATGTATCCAGTTCTTATTGATTCTTTTTTTTTTAACTGCATATACAAATCAAGGTTCGAGGCAGCGAGTATTGATAGTGTTAGCTACAGAATTCGGTTCTTACCCTCTCAATGTATCAGTACTTATCACGGAGATCTGCCATATCTTTCATACGCAATGTTCCTTAGCTAGGTAATGAATGATGAATCAAGCTCTTTGGACATTTACCTTATTGATGAAGTGCGAATTTGGCTAAAACTTGTGATGAAAACTTGTTGGAGATAATCCATGAATTCGGCTTGATTATCCTTGGATTTTTCATTAGTCGAACTGAAACTAATCCTGCGTGGTTACTCAAAAGCAAATCAGAACAACAAATTCAAGCACGTCAGGGAATCTCTAAGTTGTTTTGACACGAAAAACATTTTTTGTTTTTTTTTTAAAATGAACACATATGTGTACTTCCCAGACTTAAACAACACTGTCCCCGGTGTTTATCAAGCCGAGAGAAGGTGAAAGAAATCAAAGGACAAAAGCGAAATAGGTCGAATCAAGAGGTGTTACCATAGGCGGTGGTGTCGATCGATACCAAGGTGGTGTCGATCGATCTGCGACCATCCTTCTTACGATTCAAGACCAAGACAAAATACAAAAAAAACAACTCATATTTATAGACTTACCGGTGGGTTGCCTCCCAGCGCTTGTTTAATGTCACGAGCTTGACTTTGGCTAAGTTATCGGTCAGGACAAGGTGGAGGACTCACTCAGAAATAAGTTCCTGACAGACATCTGCGCTTCAAAGTTTTGCTCATTATATCCTCTTCTTTCTCTTTATCTCCGGAATGAGAACTCGACCTTAGAGGTTTGAGGTGCCCTTGCACTTCACCTTATATTCGATCGAATCTCCATCACACTTCGAGGAATCAAAGTGAAATTAGCAGCAGTTGATCTTCTTGCTCTCGCCTTCCTCTTTGTTGCCTTGGTCTTCTCCACACTTTCTTGGGGTGTTGGGGGGTTCATTTGAAACATCTGCGACCTTTAGTTCATCATAAGACTCATCGAGCAGATCGATCATCAGTCTCGCCCGAGGCAATGGTGATGCAGTGTCTGGGTGCTCCTCCGAGTGAATGACATCGTAGAAGGCGTCTCCGTCATGCAGAGAAAGAGATTCTCTTAATGCGTGTCCATGATCGCGCGCATGCCATAAATGGTCTTCCCAAAATCAAAGGGCACCTGGATCCTTGGCTCATCTCCACAACCTGAAAATCAGTAGGAATCGAGACAATCTCCTATTTTAGCAGGTAAATCAAGAATTGTAGCGTAAGGGAGTGAGCTAGAAGAATCCGCGTATGTGAGAAGCGTGTTAGGAGATCTCATATCAGCTTTCAATCTCTCTGCAATCGCCCTCGACATGACGTTGACACTAGACCCTGAGTCAACGAGAGACTCCTTGAAGTTTACTCTAGAGATGGAGCATGGAACTGAAAATTTCCCTGGGTCTTCCCTCTTTGTCAACTGTCTCAGCGGTGGTGGTGTATCAACGGGAGGTCCTACTGACCATTTTTTTGACAAAACTGCTTAGCAGCCTCCCACTCCTCTCTTGTCAGCTTGGGAATAATAGGATAGGGCAACTTCGGCTTGTAGACCATTTCTTTGACAGGTTCAACATCCTCCTTGGCAGCCTTGTCCGGTATCGTCGATCACGGGATGGTGTCGATCGATATACGGGATCTTGCATCCTGCGTCATCTCCAGCAAGATCGACGGGATTTTCAGCTATTGGAGTCTGCTTAACTCCTGAATTTACCACTTTTCCACTTCTTAGACTTATGGCGTTGATGTGAGCTCTTGGATCTTCAGTCTTCCCTGGAAGAAACCCCTCTTGTCTTCTCACAGCAGCTGCGGTCTGAGCAATTTGAGTCTCGAGTTTCTTCTGCGACAGATTCAATGCCTCGAGCTTTGGTTTGTATACCCGTTCCTCAACCATCTCTGTCCTTTTCTCAGTTATTGATTCAGCTGCGGGGGTATCGGCCGATACCAGATGAGTGTCGATCGATACTGGAGTTTTGTWYCSTYT